>CM070074.1:32852459-35381667 GCA_036250285.1 Pyrocoelia pectoralis
GAAGAAATAATATTAACCATCGTAATTGAAAAAGTTACGAAAACTTTTCTAAAAAGTGCCGAAAGTTTGTTTTTGTCAAAATATCTCGCTAAGGGTGAGTTTTTGTAAAAAAAATTACCCCTTACTTATATTTTCTACATCCATATACCTACCGAATTATATAACAATAATGTCACTGTAGTGAAATATAGAAAAGTTATGCTCGATTTTATGTGAAAATTGACAGTTTCTGGTTTTTTCGATATATCTCGTTAAGGGTTGACTTTTGAGAAATTTTCATACCAACATAAAATGCCCAAAAGATAATTTTCTATAATATTTATTCACATGTTTTTCCTCATAATTACAAATAAAAAAGATACGAGCGATTTCATACTTAAGGGTTGCTTACTTTCAGAAATATCGAAATAACTTGTTAAGGGTTGCTTTCTGTGAAAATATTATATATATCTAAAATATTGTTCATGTTAATATCTACATCTTTTACTTGAATAATTTTTCTGAGAAACAATAAACAAGAAAACTATGACCGATTTTGTAATGAAACTGCAAAAATTCGTTTTTTCCACATATCTCGATAAGGGTTGATATTTGTGAAAATTTTATTCTTATATAAAATGTTCCTTATAAGAATTCCTAAAACTTTTATTAATATAATTTTTTCTAAAAGTTGTAAACAAAGGAGTTATCGTTAGGGGATGGAAAAAACTAAATACGGGGCACTTTTGAAAACTAAGGGTTGAAAATAGGGGTGCTGCGGGTCAAATCGTTTATTTTGATCTAATTAATAAGTGTACCTAATTTCACACTTCCCGCACAATTTGACAGACATTTGCGATTTTCTCGATGTACCGCTACGACTACCAGTCACCACAGTCAATCTCGATTTATTTACATAGGGTTAGAAAAATTGGTTTTGTATATAATTACTTCTATGCGTTACCAGTCGGAAATATCCGGTATTCGATTATAGTGCTATCTTGTAGGACATTTTCTAACAAATCGATAACGATACCGCGATACCGGATACCGGTAATGTTTGTAAGAAGTTCAACATTCAATAGCTGCAACCTTCGCAAGTTGCGTAAAGTTCTTTTACGAGTGACGACGAGAATATGGTTTAAAATGTTACCAGTCGATTACGACTGGTAACGCAGCGAACGTGTTAAATCGCAGTTTTTAAAACGCGCGTGTTTTAAAGTCTTTGTTGATACTGCGTCCCTTAAACATTCCAAATAGGCCAGTCAAATTAGACTTTTGGTGAAAAAGTGATGCTAACTTTACGGGACTTTTTCAGGGTTGTTTGCGAAGTTAAGGAGAGCTTAAATCCAAGTTTGCGTATACCCAGACCCCGTGGGATTTTTTAAAGGGGGGGGGGAGGTAAAACTTTTGATTTCGCTATAACTCGGCAGCAATTGATCGTACAGAAAAAATAAAAAAAGGGTTTTGTAGGTTTGTTGAAGCTCTACAAGTTTCCTTTGGACGACTTTTCCCGAAAATTAATATTTAACGATTTATCGTAAAAAAAAAGTAAACTTTCTCATTCGATGCGGAATTGAAAAACAAAATTTTTTTTCTAATACAACTCTATGGCAATTCCTAATATTGTAAAAGTTATTCAAGAAAAAGTCATTTTATCAATTATTGCAATAGCCATTTTAATTGATAAAAATCGAAGAGGTCTTTTAGACAGAGAGCCAGCAACGTATTTTGAGTTGTCATTTCAAAAGTCATGAAAAGTCACTCAGTGAATCTCTAATATCTGCTGAAAAATAAAAGTTACTTCTGCCAACCCACTCCGGTCGGGTTGTACTTATTCTCACTTAAATTCTGGATTTATGAGAATGTTGACAGAACATTCCCCCCCCCCCCCCTTAATTGCTGACAGAACGCTGTAATCTCTAGGTATACGTATATAAAACTAAAAGTCCTGACTGACATATCAACGCCCAGCCCATACCCCTGGACCTAGATGGCTGAAATTTGACACAGAGGTTGGTTTTATGATCTAGACAAGGGATAAGGCCGGATATTTCAAAATTCAACCCCTAAGGGGTTAAAATAGGGGATGAAAGTTTGTATTTTAAGTTAAATCCATAAAAATTGGTATATGACCTTTCGGTTAGAAATTAAGACAGGCGTGATTCAGGAATTTTCGAAATTCAACACCTAAGGGGGTAAAATGGGGATAAAGCTTTACATGGAAATTCGTCATTTTTAAGGTACATACATAAACATTGGAATTTGGACCTTCTGTTACAAGTTAAGAAAGACGTATTTTAGGATTTCTCGAAATACGTTGTTGGCTCAAATTTTTCTGCAATTACCTACAGAAAATTACCACAAAAATAGTAACGTCACGATTTGGCAGAAATAAATTGTAACTGAGGGGAGTTTGTTCATTTGTTGCAATTGATTGTCGAAATACCACGCTTCGTAGAAAAGTAGAAATAAATTCATCCCCATTTTACCCCCTTAGGTGTTGAATTTCAAAAAATCCTGAAACACGTCTTTCAATTTCTAACCGAAAGGTCATATACTAATTTTTTATGGATTTAACTTAAAGAATGACGAAGTTCCATATAAACTTTCATCCCTTATTTTACCCCCCTTAGGGGTTGAATTTCGAAAATTCCTGAATCACGCCTCGAAAGGTCATATACCAATTTTTATGGATTTAACTTAAAATACAAACTTTCATGCCCTATTTTAACCCCTTAGGGGTTGAATTTTGAAATATCCGGCCTTATCCCTTGTCTACATCATAAAAGCAACCTCTGTGTCAAATTTCAGCCATCTAGGTCCAGGGGTATGGGCTGGGCGTTGATATGTCAGTCAGGACTTTTAGTTTTATATACGTATACCTAGAGATTACAGCGTTCTGTCAGCAATTAAGAGGGGTGGGGGGGGGGAATGTTCTGTCAATATTCTCATAAATCCAGAATTTAAGTGAGAATATCCTCCTGAAATTTCATGACTGATACTTTAACCATATTGAACCTTTATTTGTTACCCTCTTTGTAAATGTAGTTTTATATACGTATACTTAGACTTTAGGGCGTTCTGTCAGCAATTAGGTGAGGGGAGAAATGTTCTGCCAACATGCTGATAAATCCAGAATATAAGTGAGAATAACCTCCTGAAATTTCATGACTGATACTATAACTACATTGAGCCTTATTTCTTACCCCTTTTGAAAATTTAGGGTAGTACAACCCGACCGGAGTGGGTTGGCAGAAGTAACTTTTATTTTTCAGCAGATATTAGAGATTCACTGAGTGACTTTTCATGACTTTTGAAATGACAACTCAAAATACGTTGCTGGCTCTCGGTCTATTTCGTTAACTCTAACGTTAAAAAATTGTTTTTCAAAGGCGCCTTCGATTTTTATCAATTAAAATGCATAAAAATTTCATATTTTTAAAGGTGTTCCTCTAAAACTACTCTGAAGTACCAACTACGCATATACATATAATTTAAATAGCATTTTACTTCAATTTAACACCGTCTGTGTCCCAGATGACCACACCTTGGCACCAAAAATTATGTTTAATTTTTATTAGGCAACCTAGACTATAAGAAAAAAATAATAAAATTTAGATTGAGTTCTGCTTACCGAATAGTGTTCATCGTTAGTTGCCGCATTAGTTTAGTGGCTTTTTTTGTTGTATTATTGTTTTGAATACGTCGGTGCTTCTTTTCTTTCTAAATTCAGTAAATACTTTCCTATTGTTTACTAAAATGGTTAAATAAAGATATCGCTGATCAATAAATACATCGCAGACATATTTCCGAAAAACCTAATTTATTCATTGAACACGTTACTACTACTTCAACTCTTAATAATATTTTATAAATTAATTCATATATATTATATATAACTACTATAATGGAGTTTCACATCATAATCGTAGATATAATTAATTATAAAAATTTTACCCCCTATTATATGTGAACCTTCTCGCTTGGGTAAGTATTGAATTCAAAAATTCCACTGAATTCGCGAATATAGGTAACAATAACGTATTATTTTTTAGGAAAATTATGTAGGAGTTACGGGTTGTACTTTGACCATTACGGACGATGATGGTATCGTAAAGAATATGAAGTACACTTTGGGTAGTTCTGTAGTGGTAAGTATTAACTATTGGAGACACGTTTGAGAGACTAACATCTATCACATATCCAGATTGACATAAATAGTTACTTTGAAATGAAAAATATAGTGGAGTTGGAGGACGGAACGAAAAAGTGGCAAACAGAGTTATACGTAAAGAAAGAGTTAGATTTTGAAACAATGTCCAGCTATCTGCTCGACTTTACAGTAACGGTATGTATTAGTGTATTTTATAACGAGTACTAGTATATTTTGTCACCCAATTGGTTTGTATAAAGTCGGATTCACCGGGTTTTAGCTACAAATCGTATGCATCAATGCAGACGCTCGTATGTCGTAACTAATAAATAATTCCTACTGTCAATTTTTGTGTAATCTGTCAATCCAGTTCGATCAGCTGTTTCAATTTCAATCTGTGACAACTTGAAGTATAAGGTTATGTCAATGTAAACAAAGAAAATTATTCAACATACGTTTCATTGCTTGCACATAAAATAAACGGAACGACATACGTTTCTCAATTGTATTTACTGATATTTTTATTTACAGAAACAGAAAACTATGTCACGTCGATTATCATACTTTACTGCAATGAGTCATACCTAAAACCCGGTGAATCCGACTATATAATAGTTTTTAGTGTCCGACCGAACCTTCGGCTTCGGCTTCGGTCACCTTCGGCCAAAAATACCACCTTCGGCTTTGGCTAAAATAGGCCGAAGTTTTGCCCGAAGCCGAAGGTTTCTAGCAAATACCGACAATCAACGAAATATTTCGAAATGCGCGGCGAGTGCGATGAAAAGGTGGTCGCGCGGAGGGCGGGGATTGACCGGGATCACCCTGCACCGCCGGTAACTAAATCAAAACAAAAGAAATGAGCAGTTAACACACACATTTGGTTAAGTCCTTTTTAGTTTTATATTTAAAATGTTCAAAAAGAACAGCTGGTTGATTCAATTAATATTGTCATTTATGTGAACTTTTATAATTAATAGTTTAGTTTTAAGTTGATGCGATATGTAGTTTAGTTTTAATATTCAAACGAATTTTATACAAGAACCTCGTCAAGAATACAAATATACAAAAAACTGTCACTCGATGTAATCTTGACTTTTTCCAATTTTTCATGCGCCATCGAACACACCGAGTCTTGGATGATACTTTTGACTACGTCCAGCTTTGGTGTCGTTTACAATACTGAGACGCATATACACTAATAGATAGGAAAAGGAACACAGATAGTGTAGTAGTAGTAGTAGTAGTAGTAGTAGTCAAAAGTATCATCCAAGACTCGGTGTGTTCGATGGCGCATAAAAAATTGGAAAAAGTGAAGATTACATCGAACTCCACGTACAAGATAAGGTTAAGTGAGGTAGACGATGAAGAAGAGAATGGTATAGCTACCAAAAATTGCAAGAAGAATACCAAGAAATATCAGAGACACATTTTTCGTACTTCTTTTCTTCTCTTTTTACCCTTTCGGTACAATATTCCTGTACACTAGCATTATTGCGTTCATTTTACCTTTCGCATTTGTTTATAACTCTTTATAATTATACTCTAATTTAGCTATTCATCCGTCTTGCAGGTTCTTTCTAATTGCTTTTAATCTATTTTGTCTAACTTCTAACTGTCCAATGAAATACAATGAAATAATCGTGGCCAAATAGAGAATAGGTTTCCCCGCGAACATTTTCAACGATATATCTCACGTGTGATGTGGCTTAAGCAAAAGCTTTGACTCTAATCAATTGGTAGCACAACAGTCCCAGTATGCCTAAAGTCGCATGGACTATATCCATATTTCTACTTCACTTCAGCATCCAGAAGGAACTATTCCTATCTTACATAGAGGCTAGCACTTAACCAACTTGTGCATGTGCATATTCAATCCCTTTGCTGTTTGATGATCAAAAACATTAAAATGTTCTTTCTTATTCTTTTTAACGTAGGTAATAGAATAGATCATAAATATCATTTAGTTGAAGCAGTTAAACCCAAGATGGATTAGGGCTACATTTGATGAAAGTATTACATCGTAAGACTGATTATTTTTTAACTTTAACCTTAGGTACTTTTTCTAAACGGTTATTTCGGATTTGGTACTAGTACATATACCGTGTGACAAGTTTCAAAGCGGGACATAGCCGAATAGCATGGGAAATCACATATTTGCAGTTTGCTGCTCACCAATTATATCTACAAGAATGGTATTGGTAATGCTAATGATGTCTATCGAAAGAGCATTATTTTCTGAGCCTGTTTATACCAAATTGTTTGGTATATTTACTAATTCACTGCTTTTTTAATTAAAAAATAATTTTCAAAAGTTAAAAAGTATGAGCAGCCATGACATGTCAAATTCAAATAATGTTTAATATTAATTTTTAGACCTGTTGCCTTTTTAAACACTCGTACCTTGTTATAATAACTATTTAATTATCTATCATTATTCATGGGTAAATTTTCCAGGAAAATGCCATATTACATAATTGAAAATGTTTGATTTGATAATATTCAAAATTATTCGAATTTGACATGTCACGGCTACTCATATTTTTAGCTTTTGAAAATTATATTTTCCTAAAAAGCAGTGAATTAGAAAATAGGTATACCAAATATTTGGTATAAACAGGCTCAGAAAATAATGCTCTTTCGATAGACATCATTACCATTCTTGTAGATATAATTGGTGAACAGCAAACTGCAAATATGTGATTTCCCATGCTATTCGGCTATGTCCCGCTTTGAAACTTGTCACACGGTACATAATATATTCCTATACATCTTATTTTGTAGTCACTTCATTACAATAATTTTTGAGTGTTTTAGGATTCAGGAAATAATAAATATTCAACAAAAGTAGTTGTGCAAGTTCAAGACTTGCCGGATAGACCACCTTCCTGGTACTCCGTATTATCTTATATAACCATTCCAGAAAAGGAGAAGAAGGTAATATCGTAATATAAGTAGTTGATATTAAACCTTTTTATGTTTGCGATTCTAGAGTGTATACGATTACGTATACTGTATTTCAAAGCATTGCACCTAATAGTATATTGCATAACAAGTATGGAAAGTGATAAATAACGCACAAGCAGGAAAGTTGCGCACGAGGCGTTAGCCGAGTGCCGGCAATCCCGCGAGTGAGTTAGACACTTTCCTGCGAGTTTTGTACACTATTTTTCCCACGACCTGTAATAAGTACATATATTAGGAGTAGGCCGTTGGGACGACACACTAGACTGTACAGACATTGACAGATAGAAGAAGTGTAATAAATCGAGTACAATTTCATTGATTTAAAACATGGTAATTTAATTTAATTTAATTTAACGAATTAAAGCAATAAACTACTTCCTAACAAAATTAGTGACATCGCGAATAAATTCAAATTCAAACTGTCATTTTAGTTATTTGACCCAGTCGCCTATTCGAGTGTGAATTGTGCGTTATATTTCTAACACACAGCGCGAAAACAAATCGCACAGGTTTTTTACCTCGTACGATATTGCCAATTTTCACACATACGTAATTGTGCGTTATGAGTTGGTTTCGTATATGGTCGTGGGAAATAGTATAGGTATTATTCTACTCGCGTATAATGGCTATTATTCTCTCGGTAATTTATGCCACTCGCCGATTTCATTTTTATAGTAAAATACTAATTTTAAGTCAAGTTGCCCATGTAAACCCAGATTGAATAGTACAATGTGTTTGTTTTAGATCGAAACTGTAGTTGCATACGATGGTGACGTGGGAATAAACGCTGAAATAAACTATGAAATAATTGCAGATAGTAAGTACCTATTACCTATCACTATACAATCGGTTGGTTTAAATACAGAATCTGCCAAAAAAATTCACACTTCTCGAGAAGCAAAATAGGATTTTAATAATAGATATATTTATGCGGACGTCAAGAGATTGAGATAAGTATTGTTTTTCTTGTATAATTATTGTTCCTATTAATACGGCGAGTCACTTCTTAGAAAACCTTTAAGGTGCATACAACCGTAGAATGTGAGGAAAATTCAAAACCTTCTTCTTTGCTCTATCCAAAATAATGCCAAGTTGGTGCAGATAAGCTCTCACTCTGTGGTGGTGGTGCGTTGTCTTGAATAGGAACATTTGACTCGGTAAAAGATCTGTAAAACTTTGGTTACCCCAATTACGGAAGTCTAACAACGTCTAGACTCTAGTCTAGAGCATGTTTACGTTCGGCGAGGGGGTCATCCACGTAACTCTTCCTCAGACGTTTTTTTCTATTGAAGACTATTTCCAAAACTGTTTACTAATTATTGCCCACATGGATTTTGAAATATTGCTTTTATAATAGTCAGAGTATTATTGGCTGGACCGTTGTGTCCATCGATAGCAAAAAAACAATGAATGTCATAAGGAAATGACGCTTTCAGTGTTACTAAATCTGTGTTAATGTAACAAGAGGCGTGTTAATTCTTACAGGGGACCGCTGAGAGTATAAATCCGCCCGACTGCGAGGCAACTTGGTTTTTATACCATTTGATAAGACTCCGCCGCAGGTGGTGTAGGTACTTGTTTCCTGAAAAATCGGCAGTAATTCCGAAATGTAAGCTCAAGTTAGTGAAGAAGTTAAAGAAACCAAGCAGGACGACTCGGATCCCCTTTGTAGTCATCCAATAGAACCCGTTCATAGACTAATAGATATTTTAGACAAAAAGTAACAGACATCGCTAAAAACAATATACGTATACGCAATCAATGTTATCCTAATTTCTGATAGATAAATAATCTGCCAATAATAAGATAAATGGACGCGGAGTATTATGCACGTAAAACTATATTACTTATCTAGAAGTTTTAAGAAATAATTGGCACTGCCATTGCCACGTAAGATCTTTGCGGCCTTTACGCCATCCTTAGTATTATTAAGGAAAAGTTTGTGCCCGGTAACAGACTGCTTCACTCTAGACTTGAGTTCGGCCGCATGTTAGTGGGCATCTCTTGATAGGACGGAGAGATTGCAATTGCTGATCCAATAGCAATAAACATGCGTTTACGGTGCGAACGATGGATGTTTGTACCGAGCACAGTTAGTTTCACAAACCGTCTCTATGGTGACTACAGTTATTCTCGTACGGCTGTGGTTGAATGGCTCAGAAGATTTTGACAAGGAAGAGAATCTACTCATGATTTGGCACATGGTGCTGCATCAGTTGAAAATGGCAGAAAACGGGAAACTGCTTTTACGCGCAAATAGGTGTATGACAGTTAGAGAACTTTCTCAGATGTTCACTATCAGCGTTGCTACTGTCCATTCTAAATTCATAGATCACAAAATTGCGTCTCAATGTACTTTTATTTTACGACTACTTACTGATGAACAGAAGAATTTGCGTTACGCTTTATCATTATAGCATTTGAAGTAAAACGAAGTATTGTATTAGTGTTCCAAAAAAAAATTGACCTACCTATGGAAATTTTTACATATCTTTGCGTTTCTGAATACGTAGATTCAAAAAATGAAAAAAAATTTCCGTCTGTCGTCTGTAGTCTGTAGAAACTATTAAAGTTATCGAAATGCCGTTTTCGCCAATGGATTGCTTTCGGGCCAAGGACGAAAATGCTGATATTATCTTTGACGACGTCACTTCCAGTATAAGCTAAAATGGCGGCACTCATTTTTTTTATAAGATAAAGTTGCAGTTTTTTTATGTAGTTTAAGAGTATTTTCTTCTGAATTCAGCAATATTGTGCTATACTTACTTATTTTTTGAAAAAAGTGTTAATACGAGGAAGTCTCGTGGCAATACATGCCAGAATTTTTACCGTTGCCGATTGAGCTTGGGGTCGCCTTTTTTTCATTTTTAATCTACGGTTGATGAACTCCAGGTATCACCTCTTATTCCACTAAGCTTCATTCATGAGGGTATGTTCCATTTATGAACCATGGTTTAACTTTCTCTCATCTTTTTGGCGCTAACAGCAAATTTTTCAGTCAATCTTACGGTTTCCATAAATCCTTCACTACTCACTAATCTGAATCTTTGTTATCTAGGTAGATCACCGGTGATTAGAGTGTATCTTTTGCTTTGTGGAGCACACAGTCTCCAAATCTCATGCTTTGGTCACAAATTTGTAATATTAAGAAAGAATAACTATCAACATTTTGATTTCATAAAGCGATGTTGCACGTGCAAATCTCGTTTCATACTGTCACGTTAAATTAAAACTACATTCCCTTAAATGATGATTTATGGAACTTATTCTCATCCTATTTTTTATATCCCACAGTAAGATAGAAATCATTTTTAGGGATGGACCTATTCAAGGTTAACTCAGAAACTGGAGAAGTTACTATTGGGCCTGTAGATCGAGACAAAGAAAAAAAGGAACTATTTAATTTTGACATAAAAGCGTATGAAAAGGACAATACCACTTCAAATATAGTACAAAAGGTTACTCTAAGAGTAGAAGATAAAAACGACAATAGTCCTGAGATACGTGTAACTAAAGATAAGGTTTTTATAGATGAAAATTCAATAACAACGCTGGCCACAGAAATAGAAATAAACGACTTAGATTTGGTAAGGAAATAAGAAAACATGAAAAGTAAATGACAGTTGTTTGATAATAATAATTATTACCTACCTTTTACAATTTGCACAAGTAGAGAACTTTAAAAATAACATGTTCGCCTTCAAATTCAACCTATTTAAATTTAGTGCCTAATTTGTTTTGTAGTAGAGTAGACTTGATATTTCTTCTAATGAATAATAATATCTTTTTATCGTAATACCTATAAATACAAATTAATTACAGGTAGAGAATGGCATGTATAATGTTTCTTTGACAGAGACTAAGTTCAGCGAAGCCTTTCGAATTACGCCACCCAGTGGTTACCAAAATGCAAAATTCTTTATCTCTGTTGTAAATAGTGAACCACTTGATTACGAGGATAGGAATTGGAGAAACTTCGATTTAGAGGTGTGTAACTAGCTTAGAAGGTAGGTCTTCGTAGTACCTATAATAATAATAATAATAATAATAACAATAGGTAGGTACCTAATTTGCTAAATTAAACGTTTCAAATAGGTATAGTTATACAGGGTGATTCATTAAGAATGTCCAATATCTGAATTGTAGATTCCAGACCTCAACATATGATGATTCTGCCCAACATGCCTTATACAAATATTGTTAGTTTCCGAGATACTGGGACTGGGTGTTTAAAGTTTAAATATGAATTTTGATTTTCGCAATAACTTTCTATTTTTTCACAATTTCTTTTTGAAAATTGGCAGTTTTACCTTTTTTTGCATGAGGATTGCCAATTTGGACTCTAATTTAGCATTGCTAATAGAGGGCGCTAGTTATACTTGGTTGTGTTTAGTAAATCTAGGCAAAATTTTTTTCCGACTGAACTATTAGCAAACTAATAATAAAATATGGAAAAGCGTTAAATTCTACAAAAAAGTTACTCTTGTTTGATTCATGTAACTCGATTGGTTATCGAGTTATGTGCTTCTAAAAAGTTCAATAAATTTTAATTTAAAAAAAAAATTTATTCTCTAATGTGTAACAACAACAAATTATTATTTATGATCCGTTTTCTCAAAGATCTCTGCATATCAAATAACCCTTGGCTATTATTTTAATCACATTAATTAATTGTTATTGCGAAAATCATAATTCATATTTAAACTTTAAACACTCGGTATCTCGGAAACTAGCAATATTTGTATAAGGCATGTTGGGCAGAATCATCATATTTTGAGGTCTGGAATCTACGATTCAGAGATTGGACATTCTTAATGAATCACCCTGTATATACTCAGATCCTGAAGATGGTGAACTGACTAAGAAATGAAACCAAATTTAATGTCATTTATCAAAACAGATTTAATCGAAGTTTACTATAGACCTCCGTTTTTTAATGCTCTTACATGGAGAAACGTATCCCAATTAGAAATAAATATTTATCGTAAGGATAGATACTAGCACTAGAAGTTGTATAAGAAACGAGTCTAACCTTTGAATTCGGCATAAGTTTGTTTCCACTTTTTGGTATACCTAGAGCGACGAAATGTATGGTTCTATACTCACAAAAGGGGGTTAAGGTAAATCACAACCTCCTCTTATGAGAAGAAATGCGACAACGATTGTGATTTTTGGAGTAAGTAAAACTGTTAACGATACAAAATTAACAGGTATTAAAATTTTGACCATTTCATTATGTACCTCGTTTAATTTCTATATAGTATAACGTAGGTGAACAATCTTATAATTAAATGAATACTTGGCTAAGTGGTGACATGTTTCGAAACCTAACTGGGTTTCATTATCAAGGGAACTGAAGAATGTTGAAGATTAGACTAATGATGAGTGAGGGGAAAACTTATAAATTATTGACAATACAGTAGAACCTCTCATATCCGACTATGACGGGGCCGGGCCATAGTCGAAACGGCCAAAAGGTCGGATATATAAGTAATATCCAGGAATCCATAAATGTTAAAAAATTGCGGTCTCTAGTTTTTGGGCCTTTGACGTCATCGATCGTCCACGAATGTTGGGCAAGCTAGAAGCATACGGTTTTCGTGGACTGATGGCTATAATGATTGGTTTCGTTCATATCCATCTCACCAACAACAAGCAGTTAAAACATTAGATCGGATTGGCAAGTTAGTGACTTCAAATCTACGCAAAATTTCAAGTGGAGTACCACAGGGATCGGTTCTTGGTCCACTTCTATTTTTACTATTTATTAATGACCTCGCTCTGTTGAAAATATCGGGAAAATTTATATTATATGCAGACGACATTACAATAACTTGGACACACATAAACCGTCAGACGTTGAAAGATTTAATAAGTAAATGAAGATCTAGGATTGATAAAAAGATGGTTTTTGAATAATAAATTAACAATTAACTTTAATAAAACGAAATATATAAACTTTCAAAGTAATTTTCAATATAGCTTACATTTAGGACCTTCAGTCATTGAGCAAGTAAACGCAATTAAATTTCTTGGCATCAATATACAATACAATAAGTAAGACTGGCGAAATCATATTGACATTCTTGCAAACAAATTAGCTTCATCTTAGTTTGCTCTAAAAACTACTTTCACAGAATTAGGTTCAGAAATTTCTAAACAAATTTATTTCTCACTTTTCGAATCGCATATACCCAGTAAACATTAATTATAAAATGACGTATATTTGACGTACTTTTTCGGTCATAATTAGTCAGTTACGTTACACCCCCAAATTCCGACGTATTATAGACGTCATTTCTGAACGTCTTTAATACGTGAGTTATATGACGGTATATATACGTAGTTATTTAGTAACTAAAATTTGATTTTTTTAAATGTTCAATATTTAGCATTTTTAATTCATTTATTTGAAAAGCGTGTACTTTCGCCGATTTAGAGATATCAAAATACGGTTAGCCTCAATCGACGTTGCCTTATTGTTTGATTACCTTCAATTTTTATTCCTTTAACCTCAACCAAAACGCAGTAATTCTGTATCTAATATTGCTATCTGTCTTCAGCATCATAACTGAATGACACTCTAAAGCATTTTTGGTTTCTTAAACAATAAATCAATAATTACATTTGTTAAAGAAATGTCATTTATTCCCACAAAATTATATTTATATCTTAAATACTCGTCTATGTCAAACAATAAATTAATTTCAAATTTATTAATTATGACGTTACAATTATCTTTAGGTAATTGGGACCAAAAATTTCTATTTGGAAAAATAGACATTCATATATTACGTGATATGCACGTCCTTCTCCCTTTCTCATAGTGTTCAACTTCAAATTACTGCACTCAGCAAAGTCTCGCTAGCGCAGATAGTTTACTTGTCTGACTACTAAACGGGCGACCGAAGTTCGAGTCCTACTTCAGGCAAAAGTCTTTTTCAGCATTAACGATCTCCTCCGACTCTACAAGAAGCGAAGGGGGGCTCTGGCGTAGGACCTACCGGAGCACACACACTCACACAGTTGTCAAATATTCACAAGTATGACAAGATGGTCGGAGTGGTAAGATGTGGCCCAGGTCACCCCCCTTTTTTTTACTATGACTACGTCAATGATTTAGGTCATAATTACGTCCCAAAATGACGTCATTGGGCTGTGACATTTACCCGTAATTCTGACGTCTTTTTCACGTCATGTTTTAAGGTCTCTGACGTAAAACGTGACGAACATTTCGCGTCATTAAAACGTCCTTATGTTTGCTGGGATACGATACGGTATTATACTCTGGGGCCATAGTATATACTGTGCTGGGGCTATACAACTGAAACAAAATTACATTACATATTTTTACTACAAAAACGCGCCGTAAGAATACAGTAACGCCAAATTCCGCGAACATTGTAAACCACTCTTTATCTCCTTAAACATCCTGACCTGACATTGTACGACCTCATAATTTACGAGACTGTTAAAATAATTAGGAAAAATAAAACAAAGATAGGTACAGAAATGACACGATCACTGCACGAGGTACACAAATCAAAACAACTTGCCATTACCCATCCCTAAATCCAACAATATTAAGTATTCAATGTATTGTATGGGTAAATATATTTATAATAAAATTGCGTGTCAAATTAGAAAAATGCCATTTCAAAATTTTTGCGAAAGTAGCATTAAAATCTGCCCATTACTCCATTTCTGAATACCTTGAAACCGACTTGGCCAGTTGAGAAAACGAATATAGTTTCAATTTTATTTGTCTTTTGTTGTTTTGTCTTGTCATGTATGTACGTACCTACCTAATATATCTTAAAAGATGTATAAAATTGTCTACAAACTATGTAGTTTTTACGACAATAAACTTTGATTGATTGATTGATTAATAGCTTTTTCTTTTTGGCAATAATCCAATGATCGCTTTTCTACGAATTAAAATTATATTCTTCCAGAGTCAGTAGATTAATAGAGTACCGCAACCTCCGCCATTTTTAGTCCTTTCCGCGCTTCACTCACTACACGCTCAGTAAAGTAGATGATGTTTTAACAAAATTTTTCGGAATATGATAAAAAAAATACACTTAACGGCACAACAACACGGCATTTTATTAAAAATTACGCATTTCGTAAGTATATTTTAACTATATGGACTAAAAATGGCCGCCAGGGCGGCATTTGTCGCGTCAAAGGCTTGCGGTACTCTATTAATCTACTGACTCTGTATTCTTCAAAAGTGCAGCCACATCTCTGAGTTATATCATTAAGTAGATTATGAATATTTTTCCTTCTAAACTGTTTAAAAACCACCTTCTTAACGCAATACGACAACAGCTTTTAAATTCACCTGTGTATTTAAGATGAGCCAATTTTGAGTGATTTTTACAAATACACTTGGTTACGCAGTCTTTACAGTTGATTTTGTATATTCTCGATTTATCGTTAATATTCAAGGTCTTTGGAGTGTCCAATAAACCTACTGAAGTTAATTAAACGTACTTACTTTTTATGTTAGCTATTGCAGTACTTCCTAATTTATTTTAATCGGGATTCGTTCCTCGAGGTAAGAGTATTAAAGAATGGAGATGTATTGTTAACGTTCAGTTGATAGATAATATTGAATTTAGTCCCATTTATCGTCACTTCTCCATCTCCAAGTATTTCATCAGTAGACATGAATTTTGCCTATTTGGGCATAGGACAACTTTGGTTAATAGACCCGCCAGCTAACTTTTTTATGGATAAGATTTGGCATATTTCTCTAGAGTTTGGATTCAATATGAGGGGAACGTTTTTTTCTCCCCTCGAAATTTTGCCGCTAAACTACATTCTAAAGTTAAACTATGTATTAAGTTTACATACTTGTTTGGTAGACATTGACAGAATTAAACAAAATTTATTTAAAAACACGCAAAGAAAAGGGAAGCGAGAAAAGGAATCCTACATTATCAGTTTATCTTTTTTTTCTAAAACTGCCTTGGAAAATAATAAGTTACAAATAAACAGTATTGTTAAAAATTTTCAACGTGTAGATACACTTTAATGTTATAAAGGCAAATTTCATGGATATCTTTATACATAATTATAGGTAGGTAGTAGAAAAATGTTTGTTTAAGACACGAGAAGAAAATATTTCTTCAACTCTAGCTCAATTGACACACTGTCTACGTTCGCATGTCAAACTTTGAGCTCGAGTTGGCAAAACTTTCTCCTCTAGTTGTACAAATAATCTACTTCTAATAGTTAATTTTAATAGCTATAAACGTATTTGTGTAATTTAACAGATCCATGCCGTGGAAATTGCAGATCCAACTCATTTTGATAAAAAGACCGTTCATATCTCCTTAAAAGATTTGAATGACGAACCTCCCATATTTACAAAAGATGAATATAACGTAAATATAGCCGAAAATGTAGCTAGTGGAGCATCAATAGCGACTGTGTCGGCGACAGATGCCGATGAAGGAGATACTGTAAAGTGAGTAGCTGATGCTAACTATTTTCAATGTAGATAAGGACGTCTCATTTCTATTTACGTATAAATTCGATATCCAAAATTCTCACTGAGAGAGATATACTTTCAAATTTAGAGTAGAGAGCTAAAATTTTAATCTAAATGAAGTGATGTTATTTTAGATACAGTTTGTTAGGTTCAGCAAAGAACACTTTCACAATAAGCAGCCGCGGAGTAATTGAAACAAAAGTTGCTAATGCGTTTGATTATGAAAAGATGCAAACGGTAATTGTTCAAGTGAGTGCGGAAGATACAAACGAAAAACCTCACAAAGCAACCGCTCAAGTAACAATTACGGTTACAGATGTTAACGACGAAACACCAAGTATAAGCATAGTACGTAAACACTGATTTGACCATTAATTAAACATCATTTGATTAATTTTCTTCTAGGGGGAACAGGAGATAAACGTAACAGAGAACGTGAATATTGGAGTCATAATTAACGATAAAACGACCATTTCAGCTAGCGATCCTGATACGAAACCGTCGCTGAAGTTTTCAATAAATTGGGATCGCTCAAGTGCCCTAAAGAATGGCAAAAATGTAGAAGACGGAAAGAGGTATGAACAATTAAGTTATGTAATATTTTAATGGTCATTATTGACAGTTCTATATTGTAAACAACGTTAGGTAAAGCCGTAAAGGTATAGTCGATAAAAAATTTCTGCTAACTACAGCTGGTGACTAACTCCAAACATTGTGTTCCCCGAGTAATGTTCGATATTAAGTCCACTGTAATAATACAGTCTTCTGCCATTGCTTCCCACTGCGCACTTTTTGTTTCATGCCTTCCTCAGATTTTTCGCCTTTCTTTTTTCTCGTTCCGTCTATGGCATGTTGCAATATCGCCAACTCCGTCCTCCTTGTTCTTACTGTGTACCCTGTCCACATTAGGCCTTGTGCCTTAATTACGTTTAGTACGTCTGGTTCGATATACAAAACCTTTAATTCTTTATTCGTTCTTCTTTGCCATCATAAATTTTCTCAAGATTTTTTCAACAGTAATATCCCTAGTGCACGTAAAATAGTCGATAAAATTTTGACGTTTCTACAAAAATGTTTTGCAAGGAAATATTTTGAGTGAATTTGTCATAGTAGTCCAGGAATATTAGGGGTTTCGCCTCGGAATGAGACATAGTCAGCTATAAACTTGTATAAACCTTTATTTTGGTACCCTAAAACTTGTCTCAAAACCTACTTATCGTAGGGTGTCGGCGTCTACAGATATTCTAAGGTCAAAGGTGAAAAAATCGATTTTTTACACATTTTTTGGAAATTCTCGTTTCCTATGGGTTTTATGCTGTTTGTATTTATTATAAATTTTGTAGACTGTAGAGGATTAAATTCTCTACAACTTTTGTTTCAAAATTTTTTTATATCTTGAACCATTTTCGAGATAGAGGGTAGAGCGCGCGTAGTGTTTAACTTTTCGGGTGAGGAAGTAAATATAGATGGCGCTTAAAAATTAGCAATGGCCGTCAACGTCGGGGTTGAAATTGTAGTTTATGGAGGTGGATTCATGGTGGAATACGTTAACAACCGTAATATTTTGTCCAAGTTGGTTCCAGTAATTGTCTTTTTAAAGATAAAACAATAGAAAACGAAAAACACAGGAAACTTTACGTGCCTTTATGCTTTTAACCCCGATGTTGTTAGTTACACTTGGCGTCGTTGCGATCGCCGCCTCACCCGAATTTAGTTTAGAGTATCATTCGAGGTCAACCTGTAGTCCCGATTAAAAACACACCGTATAAAGTTTATAAATTATTGATAAATATATAATTCTAAATAATTTGCATTTTTTATTAACTATGTATGACGTTATAATTAATAATTTTTTTCAATAATTCAGTACCTATCTATTCATTTAATAATACTTACCTACTCGTATATATTGTAAAGTTATAAGGGAAATATGTACTTTAATTATTTTTTAATTCTATTTATAGTAATTACTTCCTATCTAAATAAAAAGAAAAGAATTAAATTTTTAATTATTGTTTTTTTGAAAAATACCATTTCATACATTTATGAACGTTGAAATTCAAAAATTTGAAGAAGAAAACTACCCGGTCCAATCATTATTTGAGAATGGAGTGCGAACCTTGTTGGCAATCTATAATCCTCCAAAATCTGAGGACTGTATCGATCGTCTTCGCTATGCACAGTTCATCAAGTTAACAAAACTGAATAAACCTGTGCAG
Organism: Pyrocoelia pectoralis; assembly: GCA_036250285.1. Taxonomy (NCBI): domain Eukaryota; kingdom Metazoa; phylum Arthropoda; class Insecta; order Coleoptera; family Lampyridae; genus Pyrocoelia; species Pyrocoelia pectoralis. The sequence goes on from CM070074.1 coordinate 32,871,280, forward strand.
TAATCAAATCTTCCACCAACGAGTGCAGCAGCTCACCAACATTTCAACCGTGATATTATCAAATTGTTGGTTGTGGTTCGCGATGTGGATGCAGTAAAGCAGGGTTGCAGTGATCTTTAGCTTGCGGCCAGTGTAATGGGCAAGCGTGCCTTAATGCTCCACCATATCAGAGTGATATCAATGAAGACGGTACTTTTGACCCCGAAATCCTGGAAGAACTGGAGACAAATGTCGTTGAAGACGAGAACAAAGAGGAATTTGAAATTTTACAGCGACTGGAAGACGACCATGAAGAAGAAGAAAATTGAAATTAGAACTTGTAGTTCTTATTATTATTCAATTTTTTAAATTTCAACGTTCATAAATGTATCAAATGGTATTTTTCAATAAAAACAATAATTAAAAATTGAATTCTTTTCTTTTTATTTAGTTAGGAAGTAATTAGTATAAATAAGATTAGAATTAAAAAATAATTAATGTATTTCCCTTATAACTTTACAATTATACGAGTAGGTAAGTATTATTATTAATTACATCCTCGGCAATCGTGCAGAGAATATAGGGCGGCAGCCCAGCGTCATTTTAGGTAGTGATCGAACCGCGTCTACAAATCATACTACCCCAAGTAGCAATAATGGCGTATGTATGGACGAATTTTTAGAACAATTAGCGCCTTCCTCGGTTAATTTACCGATAAGTAGTAATCTGCCTATAACGGGCGATCATACAAGCCATAAATTTATGACAAACCCTTTTACAATGATCGAATTAATGTGGGCTATTAAGTCCACTACAAACACAGCCCCTGGATTGGATGATATAGTTTACCCTATGCTTTGGCACTTACCATCCAACGCGCTATCCTTTTTGTTGGGAATTTTTAATGATGTTTGGATGCATGGTAGAATCATTGCCTCGTGGAAACAGACACTGATAATTCCAATACTCAAACCTGGGAAGGATCCCAACGTAGCTACCTCGTATCGTCCAATTTCGTTGCTATCATGCATATTTAAGACATTTGAACGTCTAATCAAATGCCGAATCGAGTGGTTCCTAATCAAAAACAATATTCTGCCGCAGTATCAGTTCGGCTTTAGACGAGGGCATGGAGCGATGGATGCTTGTACTTTTATAGTTACCGATATCCTGACTTGCTTCTCGTGCAACGATTACATGGGAGCAGTATTCTTAGATATAAAGGGTGCATATGATGCTGTCAACCTTGAGTTCCTAAGAAATAAGTTAATAAAGCTAAATATTCCCCCTCTCAAGGCAAACCTAATAGTAGGTTTGTTCTATGGTAGAACAATTTATCTGAGATCTGAGGGGAACCTACTGGGTCCCCGAACGGTGTACTCGGGAATCCCTCAGGGCTCTGTACTGAGTCCAGTACTGTTTAATATATTTACGGTCGATCTACACTCTATCTCGGAATTGACATATACAATAATCCAATTCACGGACGATTTATGTATTTATGTAGTTAAGAATAGGTTGGAAGACTGCATAAAGTTACTAGATACAATAATTAAACGATATAGAATATGGTTTGACAGTAATGGATTTGAAATTACTTAAACCAAATCATTAGTTAACTTCTTTACTAGGCAAGGCACCATAGCAATGATATGAATACAATTTAATTGGGAGGATACAACCTTCCGGATGTTACCAAGGTTAAGTATCTAGGCATGATATTGGACTCTAAGTTGACCTGGAAACCCCACATTGAGTCAATCATAGCCAAATGTACTAAAGGGATTAATTTTCTAAAAATGATGTCGACAGTTTGGCGGGGAACTGACCAAAAGACTAGTCTAACTTCTTATAAAGCATTTGTGCGCTCCAATTTGGATTATGGAAGCATGTTATTCGGTAACGCATGCAACTCCCTTCTACTATCACTCGACAGGATTCAAAATAAATGCCTACGAATCAGTCTTGGAGCTATGGTTTCTACACCGGTGGTACCATTAAGAGCCGAGGCATTACAGCTGTCATTAAATATCAGGCGCACATTTCTTGCAGAAAAGTTTTTAATGAAGCTTGTGAAAAAAATATCGGGTATTGTAAAAAAAATATGTAAGCTAAATGTGTTTGATCTAACGAATGATTATTGGAAGAAAAAGAAGTCAAATTTGTTATGCGCAGCCTTCCGCGAAATGAATCATATTTTCGAGAATCTAGAACTAGCATATCCATTCGTTCCAAGCTATGAATTTTTTGACCTGGCCAAACCAAAAAATGTTATAATTCCCAACTACAGTGACAACCCTCTGCTATCTCGCCGTACACTAAATGAAACACTTGGTAAGATTAACTATAGCATTGCAATATATACGGATGCCGCAAAAAGTGAGAAAGGTGTGGGAGCTGCTTTGGTTACCGCACCAAACAAACGAGCATATAAATTTAAATTACACCCTAATAGGTATGTCCATTTTTTGAGCTGAAGCGTTTGCTATTCTAGCGCTATTCAGTTCATTAGTACAAATAAAATTAAACATTCCCTGATAGCTTCCGATTCGTTGTCGGTAATTACAGCAATTAGCAGAAGTTGTAATCCAAATGAAGATTTAAATCCTATCATTTGCAACATTAAACAATCATTATTGCGCTGGGAAAAAACGGGAGGAATAGTTAATCTGTTGTGGGTAAAAGCACATAGCAATATTCCGTTGAATGAATTAGCCGACAAATCAGCCAAAGAAAGCATACAAGATGGGGCGAAAACAGATATTAATTTAAGCCTAGATGACTGCCTAGAATATATAAGAAAGCGAAAAAAAGAAAACTGGAGCACGAATTATCGTAATTATTGTAAGGATAATCCTACCAGGTACACAAATATCCAACCGAATGTCCCAACTCGAAACTGGCACAGCAACATAACAGTATCGAGGAAAATCGTTTCAATTATCAATCGAATGAAGTTTGGCCACGGTTCCTTTCCAGCCCACCTGAATCGGTTGAATATAGTTAACTGTAACCAATGTGAATCTTGTGATGAAATAGGAGATCTGGATCACATATTTTTTAACTGTAGTAATTTTAGGCATCAGTGTGATTCACTCTACAATAATTTAGTAAAAGTCCAAGGAGTTTTTGCTCCGTTGAATATAAGCCTCATCCTAAGCCTTAACAATCCGGTAATCTTCCAACTTATTGCAACATTTATAAACAACACGGGACTTAGAATATAGTACACGGAGAGAGAGGACTATTATATACCGGGTGAATGAGACCACCCGTATCAGTCTTTTATTTAAAGAACGGTGAGTCGTAGAGAGGTGGGGTAAAAAAAGTGATTATAAAAGCCATAATAAAGAATCGAATGGTGATATCATTATTTCTCGGAAAAGTCAGCATTCCTCCAGAAGGCCTCCAACTCCAAAATTTTAAATAAGTCGAAAAAGGTATTGTTTGAAAGATTGTTAAAAAAGAATAAAGTTTTATAGGAAACATTATTTTATTACTGCCACCCCTTTTAAGTAATATTCGACTAAAGTTATTAAATTTGAAATTCACTGTTAACAAGAAACATTGAAAAGTCGACTTTTAAAATCTAGTTACCAATGTTACATGTTTTCTTCCCTTTCAAGAAGTACTTATTAAAGCCACTGATAGTGTACCTATAGAAGAGTTCAACAGTGCTTAGCAGTAAATGGAAGATATTTTGAACACATGTAACATTGGTAACTAGATTTTAAAAGTCGACATTTCAAACCTAGTCAGCGGTTGCCAATAGTTTCATTACAAAGTAATATATCAATTATTAATACAAACATCACAATTTCATAATGAAACTAGTGTATCTTCTATTGAGAACCGCTGCCAGTTAGGTAGTTCAAATCTATTGTTCTTCCATAAGATTTGTTTTAAACAACTTTCGCTCATATGGAACTGGTTTTTACTTTGCATTAGAGGTGCATATTGAATGAAACTATCGATCGCGTTATAAATGAGATTTGATTTACGTCTTAATGAGAAAAGGGACATTGCCGAGCGTATGGAGTATAATAGAAAATTCTTCCTACTCCTTTAACAGAATTTTTTAATGGCAACTGGTAACCGTGCACTCACTATTCAACTATTTATTGTATTAAATTTAATTTTTCCCCACGCCTCCACGGAGGTAATGTGCAAGTGTCCTTGCATATTTTTGTTTTACATTGTATTATATTTCTACCTTAATTCTTAATTTTTATCTTAATTGGGAAATAAATTGAAATTAAATGAATAGATACTGAATTATTGAAAAAAATTATTAATTATAACGTAATACATAGTTGATAAAAAATGAAAATTATGTAGAATTATATATTTATCAATAATTTATAAACTTTATACGGCGTGTTTTTAATCGGGACTAGGTACGAGTTGACCTCGAATGATACTCTAATAAGGGTGACGAGCACCAAACAGGAGAAAGCTAAACTAATGTAGTATATAACTAAAAAAGTAGGAAAATAGCGACTTCATTTGGTACTTACACTACTTTAGTATTCTATCTTCAAGAGTGTTTTACTCCTGGAGTATTTTAGATTACTCTTCAGAGGAAGTTTAAGGGTGGTGTGCACCAGTGTAGAGTGGTGTACTAAACTAGTAAGTTAAGGATAAATCTCTGCTAAAATATACTCCTACATCCTAGTAGGTGTAAGTTATAGAGTATTCTAAAATATTGTCGTTTTCAATACGGATGCTGTTTTGTGTTAACCATGGATTATGCTGATTACGTTGATTATTTAGTAAATGCACCAATTGCACGTACAGTTCGGGATAGGAGAGACCCCATTGATATTTACTCAGACAGTGAATTTAGAGAACGGTTTGGCTTTACTAAAGATTCTGTGTTGTCTCTACTTGAAATGATAGGTCCTTATCTTGAACATGCTACGGACAGAAACTTTGCATTGTCACCAAGACTTCAGCTTCTTTGTAGTTTAAGGATATTCCGTACAGGTATTTACCAGTTAGTTGCTGGTGACTTAATAAATGTTCATAGAACAACAGCTGGCAGGGCGTTTGACGCTGTAATCAATGGTTTGTTGGCTTTGGCACCGCTATATATTGCCATGCCAAATACTCGACAGCAATGTAATGCTAAAAAGCGAGCATTTTATAGGTTAGGTGGTTTCCCAAATGTTATAGGAGCCATTGATGGCTCTCATTTCAGAATACTATGCCCTCCAGGTAACCACAATGAACTTTTTAGAAATAGAAAAGGTTTTTTTTCTATCAATGCTCAGATTATATGTGATGCTGATATGATTATCACGAATGTTGTTAGCCGATGGCCAGGTTCAACTCATGATGCTAGGATTTGGGATAACAGCACAGTTGCTGCAAGATTTGAAGCTGGCGAGTATGGCGGTTTGCTTGTTGGTGACAGTGGTTATGCGTTGTCACCCAGCCTAATGACTCCATTGCTGCAACCGAGAACCCAAGGGGAAAGACGATACAATCGTGCACACATTTTGACTCGTAATATTGTGGAACGGACTTTTGGAGTCCTAAAGAAAAGATTTCAAATTCTTCAGAAGGAAATGAGATTCCATCCAACTAAGTGTGGAAACATAATAGTAGCTTCATGTGTTCTACACAACTTTGGTATTGATGTAGGTGATGTTTACCAAGTGGATGAGGTCATCGCAGAAAATGCACCGTATCATGTAGAAGTAGTTGAAGAACGTGGGAATCTAGTTAGAAGAGCTTTAATTTTAAATTACTTCTCTCATTAACTTTATTGTTAATATGTACCTCCATTATAAACTAAAGTTGCTATTAACAATGCTGTAAACGTAACACAGGAAAGTGGATAATAAAAGTTATAGTTTCAATGCATTTATTTTACTTATGAACCAATTTGAAAAACAGAATTTTGTCATTTTCAAAATTTCAAATTAAATCTTCAAAATTACCTATTCCTGACATATTTAAATAAACATCTCCAGAAGAACTGGAGGTGGGAACATGGTCTCTTATCTTGCGCAATATATCCATGCGAAGATTGTGTTCAGTTTCCGCGAATTCTCTTTGCTTATCAATCAACATCATTCTAGAATTATGCTCTTCACGGAGTAGCTTCATTTTCAATGAATGGAAATCCGCAACTTTGTCAACAATTGCACTGCTGGGACACTCCCGTTTTGTGTTTTTTTTCTGCCATGGATCTGCCTTGCCTAAAAGGAAAAAGATGCTGTTACAAATGGTCTTTGACAAACTATCGCTTAGGTAACATTATTAATGATACAGATAAATACAAAACACAACACTATCGTACTTACTTTTTTTTGATGTGATGCTGTTGATCTCTTTTGATGTGGACACCTCTTCAGAACTCAAACCTGAAATAGGCCTATCTTTACATCCGCTTTCTTGTTGTAGAGGATCATCTTCCTTTGAATTGTCTTCCTCGTGACTTATCACATCTTCTTCCTTATCGTCATCTTGTATTTCTGACACGCTCTCAAAACATTGGGGAATCATATCAAGAATGCTTTTTGTAGTAGTGTCCATTTCATAGTCTTTATTTCCACCGCCAGTTTTGATTCTTTCCCTTTTGTCTCTAGACATTGCTTTCTTTGCTTTAGCCTTGCAGTCCTTCCATAATATCTTCAACTGGCATAGTGTTCTTGACACTGTTGCTTCGGCATTGAACTCGGCATGTATATCATCCCAAGCACATCTCTTCTTTTGTATAATAACGTTGTCATGTTTTTTAGATTCTAATACACTAACATAACGTTTCATCACTTCAATAAACAAAGCCTTATCGGCATCTGAGATATGTTTTGCTTTCTTTTTTTTCTCCTCAAGAGCCATATTTTAATATAAATACTAATACCCCACAAAGGGAAATACTTAAACAAAGAGGTGTGTACAGCAACAATAAACCAGTTTCTAACACAAGAAATAGTGCAATTAGGAATGAAAAACTAATTTGCACAAATCAAAAGTACAGTAGGCCTAGCACTATCTTGAAGCTATAAACTGAGGGGGCCTGCACAACTAACAGAGTGTTCACAGACACTACAGAAGTTTCAACTAAAGAAGTATCCAGTACATGAGCTCTCTAAACAAATCTCCAATAGTAAAGTACTTCTTTAGTTAAATACTTTCTGAGTTATAACTAAAGAAGTTTCGCTTACTAATCTAGTATATTTTACTGATTTGGTGCTCGTCACCCTAAAACTAAATAGTTAAACACTGCGCGTGCTCTGCCCTCTATCTCGAAAATGGTTCAAGATATAAAAAAAATGTTGAAACAAAAGTTGTAGAGAATTTAATCCTCTACAATATTTATAATAAATATAAATAGCATAAAACCCATAGGAAACGAGATATTTGCAATAAATGTGTAAAAAATCATTTTTTCACCTTTGCCTTGGAATATAGGTAAAAGAGGCGGACACCCTACGATAAATAGGTTTTGAGACAAGTTTTAGGGTACTAAAACAAAGATTTATACAAGTTTATAGCTGACTATCTCTCATTCGGAGATACTTGCCCTCATTTGACTAATATTCCTGGACTATAGTAACAAAATGTCGAGATGAAGTCGAGACATTTTGCATGGCAAATGCACGAAAAGTATTTCCGTTTAGCAAAGCATTTGAGTAAAAGAAACGTCAAAATTTTATCAAGTGTTTTACGTGCACGTGGGGTATTCGGCATGATTATTTTTTGAATAGCAATAACAGTCGAATTATCAACAGTAAGATCATAAGTGCTCAACTCTTGTCGGCAAGATTTTTATTTTGTATGAGCACTGGTTGCTTGGCAATTAAACGAGATCAAATTGACGAAAAGACCCGAGCGCAGAGCGCGAGGGTTCTTTTCCCAAAAATTTGATCGAGTTTAATTACCTTTTAGCAATCAATGCAAATACAAAATAAAAATCTTGCCTGACAAGAGTTGAGAACGAATGATCTTCGGTTGGAAGAATTAACTGAATGAAGCGTTAATTTACTTTTGTCAAAATGACATTTGATTTTTTAAAATATTAATCAATACCTACTAAAACAATGAGGTAGCGGCAAGAAAAGTAGCATACATTCTTTTCAGTTAAAGAAATTTGTGATTGGTGCATGTGACTCTGTTCTTAATGTCTCATTGGTCTACAATACTATGAAGTTAATTATCACTTATAATTGCACAAGAGGTTTGTATTTTACCGAGTAAATTTGGGTTGTTTAATAAGAATCTGTTGCCTAGCAATTAGACGAGAAAAACTGTCAACTAATAAAAATGCGACACCGAAGGTGGAGCATTTTTAGGTTGACAGTTTTTCGAGTCAAATTGCTAAAGGAAACAGATTAGAATTTAAACAACACAAATTTACTTGGTATAAATACAAATCTCGAGTGAAATTCGGCAGGACAATTTAACGAACAAGAAATTTAGAAATCCGTTCGTAAATGGACTCATTCTTAAAATAACACAAACATCATGCAATAAATTATTCGCAAATGTCAAACTATGTATTTATACGGCGGGCACGGATACTGCGATAGTTGATTAGAATTTGAAAGTGAAAAAACCACTAGTGTAATTGTCAGTATAATTCGTTCCTAATTGGTCGAATGATTCAAAATTGTGCAAACTAATTGGTTGAAATTTTCTGAGTTGAATTGTCACTTATAATTGCACAAGAGGTTTGTATTTTACCGAGTAAATTTGGGTTGTTTAATAAGAATCTGTTGCCTAGCAATTAGACGAGAAAAACTGTCAACCAATAAAAATGCGACACCGAAGGTGGAGCATTTTTAGGTTGACAGTTTTTCGAGTGAACTGAAATTGCTAAAGGAAACAGATTAGAATTTAAACAACACAAATTTACTAGGTATAAATACAAATCTCGAGTGAAATTCGGCAGGACAATTTAACGAACAAGAAATTTAGAAATCCGTTCGTAACTTTACCAAATGGACTCATTCTTAAAGTAACACAAACATCATGCAATAAATTATTCGCAAATGTCAAACTATGTATTTATACGGCGGGCACAGATACTGCGATAGTTGATTAGAATTTGAAAGTGAAAAAACCACTAGTGTAATTGTCGCTGTAAAAGTGACAATTGCACTGCGGCTAATGGGATTTTTTATACATGAGTTAAATTGTCACTCTAAAATATTTATTAGCGTCTGTCATTGGATGAGAACGATATAATAACCGAATTCTATTGGTTAATATTATATGAGTGAAATAATGTATTGTAAACCATAGTTGTTTTTATTCTAAATTTCCTATTGCCCTAGTTTCACCCACGTACCCAGCTAATAACTGTGCGCAAATTTTTTGGTCTTAGCACATTGTTCAAGGGATACCTACACGCATTTATTTGCTGCCATTAATATTGTTTGTATTTCTTCTATAATGTTTAGTTTTATTGTAAATAGGGTTACAAAACTTAACCTATCTACCCATTGAAATGTAGGTATATTCTTTATCTACTTCTAATCTAACTACTAAGTACTTGTTTTGAAAAAATTCCTCATCTGTCACGTCATATACTGCGTCTTGTTATTTATTAATTTTTAGGTTCATTTTCAACGCTGACTTCTCTAGCCACATTTTCAAGTTCAGCTTACTTCTTGCTACCAAAACTACATAGTATCCACATTCGTAGACGTATACTGTGGTATCCATAGCTAGACTTGTAATAAACGAAAACTGTTCTATTTATTTGTGCTTCTCTCATTATTTCGAGGGGCGAAATCAATAATATTGAGAACATCGGATCTCCTTTTCGCAACTCACTTTTTACTTTGAAACTCGAAACCGACCTTTTCTTCCGAAAACCGCAATGATACTCTCCCACTATCCCTTCCATCTGTTATGCACATTGCCAAAATTTTGTATGCTACATTAGGTAGTGCAACACCCCTATAATTTTGCTTTTGTACCTTCTTATCGTCCCTTAAGACGAAGTCACAGGAAATTTGCTAAAAAACAATTGAACTTTTTCAATAAAATTGAATATCATTATTTCATAAAATCTTACAATACTACTACCATTATATACCTACCTTTCATTCAATTTTCGCCTTTGAAATCATAAGAATTTAATTTAATTTATTTATTTTATATGTACATAGGTACTCCTCTTATAATTCTAATTTTCACTGATAATATTTCACTCAAATCCTTCTTTATGTTTTGTAGAGTAACTTTTTAAATAAGGATGTTTATATTTAGAAACACTAATTATAAAAAATAAAAAATAATGGAGAACACTGGCAATACTAAGAATAGGTATCCGATGCTTGGAACGTTGGCAGTTTCCTCGTACTTATTTATAATTATATTGTAAAATATTATTAACATGATTAACGAAAATTTCTTTAAGAATATTATCTTTTTAGGTGTCTTATAGTCGAAACTGCAGATTTGAATCGTGCCACTGGATCTGTACAAGCATACCTAAAAGTTTCAAATGATACAATAGATTACGAACTATTTGACACACTGTATATTTTACTTGTAGTCACTGATGAAAGTCAACACATTGGAATTCCACAAGCGGAAGGTAATATTGTTGCTTTACTTAGTTGATGTGAAATAGAAAATAAATTTTAGTCCAAATAACGATAAGGATTTTGGACGAAAATGATAATGTACCAAAATTTGTTTTTGAAACCATTGCGTCGAAAAAGAAAGTAATTGAACGGTCAAGTTCAGGCATAGTAATTGGTATAGTAACGGCAACAGATGACGATGGACCTGGATTTAACAACATTACTTATTCCATTAGGTGTGTAAATACAGTGATTCTATGCAACAAGCTTATTTCCTATCTTTTTAGACCCGTTAACAAAGGAATAACAGATACATGGGTGAATATCAATAATCACGGAGAAATATATGTGGCCAACGATAATGAAATAGATGCCGATTTACCAATACAAGAAATAATCTATTCTGTAAAAGCAAATGATTCTCAGTTATTTAGGGAAGAACAGGTATGTGTTTTAAATTTATTTCCCTGTAAAATTTTATCGTTTTTATTTTACGGTGTTGTGACCTTGTGACATTTACCTGTCCATTCATTTGATTTTCTTGCTTTAACGATAACTTGTTTGCGAACTTATTGTTTTGGTTTCAAATATACCTTTTAATTCAAAAGAAATTTTGTCAGGTGTATGCATTGAACTCTATGTAGTATAGTTCAATGGGTGTATGCAATTCAAATCTGCTTAATAATAAGGGATTAACACTCAAAGCACACACAACTAACTGTGCTCAAAGATAATGTTAACTGTACCACAGACTATATTGACTACGTTTACACGCACTTGATTTACGCCGGAGTTATAACTTCGGAGTTATAACTTCGGAGTAAGATGCCGTGTAAACGCTCTTTAACACCCGAACTACTAAACCGGAGTTATAACTCTACACCTGTTGGAAAAGAGGAGTGCACTTATTTAACACTGGAATTTCTGTCAACTCCGGTGTTAAAGTACGTGTAAACAGGCGACTACGATTGTTGCCAACCCAAATAAAATCGCACATGATACTGCGTAAGGTGTATGTCTGTATGTTCATATTGATTATTGGTTCATATTCAATACGATTACAATTCAATTAAAATGAAAGGCACCTTATAACCTCACTATAAGAAATAATCTATTTTTTCATTTCATTTCATTTATATATTGGTAAGATTGGTACTACGGCAAATTTATTTCTAAATCGGAGTTATAATTCCTGCTAAACCTCAACGTGTAAACGGTACTGCCTAACAGGAGTTATAACTACCGATGTTATAACTCCGGCGTAAATCAGTGCGTGTAAACGTAGTCTACACTGTGGCCCGAAATAAAGGAGTACATTTTTTAATCTGAAATAACTTTTTTGTTTTTAGGGCGATTTATTTTATTTTTACAGGGTTAATACCTCAGCATGTCCCCAATATGAGTGCAAATTTTGGTATAAATAAAATGTACAGGGTCGGACTTACAAATTTTTTTCTTTAATAGTGCATTTGTGATCGTTGCAAATGAAACATGTTTTAGCTAAATTTGAACTGATATGCTCTTTCGGTAAGGTAAGTACCCAGAACACTTCCGTACAAACGAAATTCTCCGAAATTGTAGGATTTACGAAATATCATTTTTTTATTTAAATGGTACTAAGTACGCGCATTAGCCATAAACTAAAGAAAAATATCGAATTTTAATATTTATGTAAATTTAAATGTTTTTCTAATATCTTCACTAAAACGGAAGCTCCTTAGCACTAAATTACATCTTTCCTGCCATTTCTTCGAACGAATGCAGTTTGTATGGAACAACTTTGAACAGCGTACAATAAATGGGGCCATCAATTTATGGCGCAGAAGGCTACAAGAAGTGGTGAACAATCATGGTGGCCACATTCATAATATTTTACTTTAAGTTATAAATTATGTAGCTAATTTTCTTAGTTATAATTTGTGTTATTTAATAAAATGTATTATTTCCTTATTTCAATAAAAAAATGATATTTCGCAAATCCTACAATTTCGGAGAATTTCGTTTGTAGGGAAGTGTTCTGGGTACTTACCGTACGGAAAGAGCATATCAGTTCAAATTTAGCTAAAACATGTTTCATTTGCAACGATCACAAATGCACCATTAAAGAAAAAAATTTGTAAGTCCGACCCTGTACATTTTATTTACACCAAAATTTGCACTCATATTGGGGACATGCTGAGGTATTAACCCTGTAAAAAGAAAATAAATCGCCCTAAAAACAAAAAAGTTATTTCAGATTAAAAAATGTACTCCTTTATTTCGGGCCACAGTGTATGTCTGTGCCTGTACTGCATCTTTGAAAACACTAAACTAGTTATGGCAACGTTGTAAGACCTTTTAGAAAAACGAATTATTTTATCTCCATCTTTCAATAGCCTGAAACTACTTTTAGGACAAAAATCCATATACGTATAAACAAGAAAAATCTAAACATAAAGTGATATGCAACCCAACGTGCATACCTACGAAAAGCCCATTACTTTAGCTCTCTTTCTATTATATTCTCGTTGCTATTACCATGGATTTTACTTTATTCACATTTATTGACACGTTTATCTTCTTTATTTTGCAGTCCACAATAACCACCATGTCCTCTACAAATAGTAATCGCATCACTTTATTTATATTTTAATTTCGGACTAGTATCAAAGGGTTTCTTACTCCTGCGTCGCAGCGGCAGTAAAGGACTTGTCCCTTACAAACTTATGCTTGTACATTCTGATGATTCTTCATTGTATGTTTTTGCCGCATGCTTGATACATTGCTTTTATTGAGTGAGGTTTATTCCTCTTCTTCGAAAACAGTTCTTCCGGGCTGCTTCCTTTCTTATTTCGTCAGGTGCTATTTAGAGATTTATAAAACAAATATGCATTTTTTTTCTGCTTTTTGGTCGCCTTTTCTGATATTTGCCGCAGTATTTCCCTTTCGGAAAAGACACAATTTAGTGCAGTGAAATGTTTGTGACTAAGACGATTACCAACCTATAAGCAATACAACAATTCCGATGATTCTATTTGCGTAATTTTTTTGATCTTATTTCATTTTTATGCGGTTTTGGGAAATATTGGTAAAACATGTGAAGAAAGTGTTATCTCAACTTTTTTTGAATGAATACCAAACTCTTTGTTAATACTTTAAGTTCGAATTGAAAAACTGTCTTCTCAAGCTCTACAACTATTTAGCTTTTTACTTCAACATGGTTGTTTGATTTTATTCTCCTTAAATTTCATTATCTTTCTCTAATTTTAATTCTGTTATTACGCACTGTCCAAACATTTTTGCTGTGTGTTTTCACATTCAAATCAATTGTTGATTGGTAGGTAGATACGTTGTAGGTACCTATGTCATGTACTCACTGAATCAATTATTTAAACATATTTCGTACATTCGATGACTCTCTCTATAAGTCTATAGGTATGCTGCTGTACGTGGCTGTACTCTTGTCAAAGAAACCTTAAAGTGCTTTTATTAGGTCAGGGTTGGAAATTTTTTGCCCACCAATGTGGCCGGTGAAATCATTTTTAATGTTGATGCCTTCTGAAGCGAATACGCTTACTCAGTCAAAAAAATTGTTTTGTAGCGTACCCAGGTGCGCAACTCGAAACCAAAAACAAACTCTCCCGCCAACTAACTGAAACCTCAAGGTACGTTATCGTCAATTACAAATCTATCAAACGGTAGGACTCTACGTTGTGAACGAATTGCTCGAGATGTGTGTGTATGTGTGTTGTTCTTATAAGGATCGATTAGGCAAACATAAATGAAACACAAGAAATGGGGAGAATGAATTAACTTTAATAATTTCAAAGGTTGCCCTCTCAAATTAAGTGTTTGAGATTAGCTCTGCTGGGTCTTCGCAGATTACAAGGAGGGAAAAGAGCTACAGAAAAACCCTCCAAGGTATTTACTCAATGCATCTCTTACTTACTTATACTTTCCTTCCGATCTAAATTATAAAATTACATTAGATTTTACTCTAGTTGCTTTCAACTTGCGCGATTATCGTCAGGTATTTCATTTCCCCTCTTTTGATATTAAATATTATAATATTTAGTGTTTTGGTAGTTTCTGCCACAAGCTCTCAAGAAGTAAATTGATTAAGACTGTTATGTAACAGATCCTAATATTCGTACCAGCCTCAAGAGCTCACGGCGAAGCATGTCTTTGACATGGTACTTTTTATTTTGTATGCGTATTTGGCATCAGGCGCCTGTCTGTAACTGATCTTATTACCTGGCTAACGGTATTTGGATAGCCACCCTAGGGCTCATGGGCGAAGCGTGTACTCTGGCTGAGTGCGCTATGGTACTGTACTTGGCTGAGTGTGCGATAGTACTGGTACCTTGTCTGAGTGAGACTTCGTAGATGTATCTGTCTGAGTGCGGAGGTACTGTGGTACCTGCCTGAGTGCGGCATCGTGGATGTATGGTTTTGTGAGTGGATATTTTGGGTGGGGTTGCCCTTGTTTTGGGGGTGTTTTCTATTTATAATTTATTATATTTAGACTTTGCCGGAGTGTGGCATTATGTTTGTACCTTTGTATTTATAGTGATATTTGCTTTATATTTAGATTTGTAAAATACTGATCTTAGGATCCATGGATCCATCACATAAACAGTATTTACTTGCATAAAGATTTAAGGGACGCGAAATTTAAACAGATCGGATGCTTGAAAAAACAGGATAGTGACGGAATACCGCCAAATCACATAAAAGATCATATTACGCCCCCACACAATAACACCTGACGACTCTTGCGAACAAGTTGTTAAAATGTAACTAATGTAATAATTACCATACTTGCCAGCTCTTCCACAAAAAGTGCGAGTTTCCCGCATTTTAGTACGAACTCCCGCTTACCCGCACCACAATGATAAACTTCCGCAATTTGCAAGTTGGCACTCGTGAGGGAATTTTTGACGAACGGGGTTTTTTTTACAGGACAACTTCCTTGTTTTCATACACTATTTCATGAAAATAATCAAGAACTAGGTATTTTTGTAGCAACAATTGTTTAGATTAAAATTTAATCCATAACATTAATTTTTGCACCCATATTAGATAGTCCATTTGCCCCATTTTGATCCCAAAAATATGACCCTCGCACCTCCTCCATACATGTTCCAAATGTCTCTCGCATTTTCTCAATCTTAGGTTGGCAGGTATGTAATTATGCATCTTATAACTAAAACTGCATAGTACGTAAAACTCTGATATCGCATTAAATACCACGTGATGCCCAAATGCGTCCCTCAAATTTCAAATTTTACCAAAGCATCCCCTTGCAACACACCCAACATACACCTTACAAATAATAAAGCCATCCCCCAAGCCAAACGTGATATCTAATTACGTAGCCAAGTAATTTTCCATTGTGCAATATTATTTCACTTTACAAATTTTAAAGTTTATAATAGCAGTTACAGTTACATATTAAATGAAGCGGAAAATCGTACAATGCTAAATTTAAAATGCATCAAACTTAAATTTGCGGAAGGCGATGACGCACTCACTTACACTCTTACACCGTTGAGTGAAAAGTTTTTCAGGGTCTATATCACAACGGCCACTGATCATAACGGCCACTTATATTATTTAATCATAACGTGAACAAGGTGGTCGTTATGATCAAATAGTATTAGAGGCCGTATGTGATCAAAGTGGCTGTTATTAAATAACAATAACCTAGGTGGCCGTTATGATCATTGGCCGTTGTGATCAGGTCCCAAAAGAACGTTGAAGATGCAAGTGAGATTTAGATTTTTATCATTTTATGTGTAAGCGTTGAGTGAAAAACGGGACCTGATCACAACGGCCAATGATCATAACGGCCGCCTAGGTTATTGTTATTTAATAACAGCCACTTTGATCACATACGGCCTCTAATACTATTTGATCATAACGACCACCTTGTTCACGTTATGATTAAATAATATAAGTGGCCGTTGTGATCAAGGTGGCCGTTATGAAATAGCAAAAACTGGGGTAGCCGTTATGATCAGTGGCCGTTGTGATATAGACCCGTTCTTTTTCATTTTGTCTCTGGGAATCAACTACCTCCCTCCTCGCCGCCATAATTCTTCAGCATCAGCAAAATACCATTATACATTTTAATGCCTTAATGAATGACCAGTGGCGTAACCCATCACTTCAAAAAGATTTTAGAGGGAAGCATTTAAACCCAAGCTGCCAGAGGCGTTACATTACAGTTTACTTCATATAATTTTCACGAAACACTCAATGGTAAGATTAGTCACGATTACAATAAGGAATCATGTTGCAGATAACGATTGAGGTCATCGATACCAACAATAAGGAGCCTACCTGTGAATTTGAATCATCAGTACATATTCTTGAAGCTAGCAAGAGGGGAACTTCTGTTTCATTTATCAAAAAATGTCAAGATGGCGATCGCGATGGTATTGATATTTATAAAGTATAGGTATGATCAACAATTATTGTTATCGAATTTGGCTATAAAAAACCAGACCAATAATTAAAAGTTTTGCAATTTGTAAAGTGTGTCACACTATTCGATTTTTATCGACATCTCGGATGACAATAATTGTCGATTGTAGTCTGTTTATTTAATTAAACGCAATACATATTATAATTACTAGTGGATTACAACACACCATGGTTCGAATTAAGTAAGTCAATATCTACTGAAAGTTTTTCAATTGACATTGAAAGTGGAGATCTATACGTTATTACACCAGAACCTGAGAAAGATCTAGATAGAGATAATGGAAAAACGTCTCTTACTTTACTCTTCTGGGTTAGAGACAATCGCTACCTTCACAGTAAGTACTTATGAAAAATAGCATAGCTTAAATATGTAGGCATACCCTCTCATTCAGATTAAGTTTACGTGTACCGGGTGGCCAAATAAGCGAGGTAAGCGGCTGTATCTCAGGACCTGCTCATCTGACAACAATGAAATTTTTTTATTATTATAAATGTGGCCATAAAAAAACTCTGGAAATTATTTTCGAGTTCCTAGGATGGCCGCTAGGGGGCGTATTTGGTATAATAGTTCATAAAAGCTTAATTTTCTCGCTTAAAGTCCCAATGAAGTGAGTCTGAAAATATTGTCATGGTAATCTACGATCATTTTTGAATAAAAAACCTTACATCAATTTTTTTGACAGCTGTCAAATAAAGTGGTGGGGGAAGGTTTTACCCCGAAAAAGAAAAATGCTTGTAGTGTCAGTTTGGCTTGGCCGATTTTACTGAAACAACTTTTGATTAAAAGAGCATTTTTGGAAGTATTTTTCTATAAAAATAAAACAACAATATATTTTTCCATTGTTCTGCGAGAGGGCGTTGATTTATAACTTACCCTATTTCTTTAAATATCTCTAAAAAGTTAAATGAAATCATATATTTTTTCTTACGATAATAAGTAAGTAGAGCACTAAAAACTAAAAAAAATAGTAAAAACCGCAAAACGATATTTAAACATTTTTGTTAATACTTTCGTTATAAATAGAGATTCTACTTCTTTTTCTTGGTTTTGGAGCTCCCTAGGTACTTTAAACACAAAACGCCATGAGCTGTTGATATTGTAAACAAAGATCTCTCATAGGGTGCCCACCAAAGCAAAAAGATATTACCTACATGTTCACTATACATTTTGTTTGAAAAATACAAATACACTTCGATAAACGAAGAGGGGGACATTTTTACTTTCCCATGCATATACACATAGGGAAAGTAATGTAATCGAAAAAAAATCGAAGATTTTGATGAATCTGGACGTTTTGAGTCCTCTTGAGTCCAAAACCACCATCTTTGAGAAATGTTTGTCTGTGGGTGCGTGGGTGGGTGCGTACGTTATGGCTGTGGAGTGTGGAGCCCAAACTGCTAGACCGATTTTGATGAAATTTACAACTAAGGTCTATAACAAAACCTCATCGGTAAAACAAGCTTCTCATCAAAATCGGCCCAAAGGGGCCCAAACTAGGGGCGTTATTTTGGGAGCGAACATTACATTCAAATTTTAAACCAAACTAATTTCTCTTGATGAAAAGTTAGTAGATATGGTTACAAGTAAAACGCCATTTTTCGTTTGTTTCTAAATTCAAAATGACGGCCAATATAACAATTCTCCAAGTTTTTACTTTTTAGGGTGTAGCTCATGAACCGTTTAACTTAATTAAAATTGGAAAATTTGAAATTATAGCCAAAGGATGGCTAGAATTTATATGGTAAAAAACAAAAATTAAACGTAGCCAATTTATTGGTGCCCAAAATCTGCTCAGAGCTTTTTTTTTATTTTTTGAAACGTTATACACATAGTTCACGCAAACTATTGGCGTTACATTTATTTCTTTATTTCCCATACGGAAAGGGGGATGAATGTTTGCAGTTGAAAATTTTAAATCTTCATAACTTATTTGCTAACAAAGATGAAGAAATAAAATTATTGTACAGTGAAGTAGAGAACATACGACTCTTTTAATCGAGTATAATAAGTATACCAATTTACTTCCGACCTAGCAGGAAATTAACAAAATATGAAAAATATTTATGATATACCCTGTATATTATTTCAGGAGAAAATCAGAAATCGTTTTCTGATTACAACTATACTACACACTATAAGTATATTAATTTTTTTATTTTTTTGAGTTATTACGCAAAAACTATTTTATTTAATACGTCATAGTAGTAAACACGAGAAAGTTGTGTGCCAGTTTACTGGTAATTTAATTTTGAGACACAATTTGAACCACAAGCTTTAGGCTCCTAGAAGGAAGCGCCAATCCCGGATAAATTTTGAAAGGGAACGACGTTCAACACGTCTTAAGAATTGCCTTTCAATTCTCCCTATTCCTAATGAAAATCGTCGTGTTTCTGTATTTTTTCGAAAAATTACGGTTGTTGTTACTCAGTTTTATATTAAAGATACATCTGAAGAGCTTTTTTTGTAGTCAGTACTCGCGATATTTCGGTTGCTTGACCCCATACACTTACACCGTATGACAGTGTCGGGTTTACTAATCGTAATCCATAGTAGGCTGTCAATAAACCAAGTTTGTACTTGATGCTACTGATTGCAAAATATGCACTGCTTAGTTTTTTGCAGACTTAACAAATTTCGGTATCCCAACACAAACGTTTATCTAAAGTAAAAAGTTACCTAAACCAAGAAATTTTAGTCGAGGAAATAAAGCACTGAACCTACCAAATTTTTGTAGTAAGACGGATTGAGATGGGGGTTTTTGCATTCGCTTCCTAAATTTAATAGGAAACTTTGTACCTACTTTTCATCATGTTTTTTTTTCGAAATTGCATTTGTGCAGTCGAAAATGCAACCTGAAAAATGCATTATCATAGAAAAAATTCATAACTTCGTTATAAGCTTCTAGAATCGACTCAATTCGGGTACAAGGAGGTTTTCGAGGTCGCGGATCCCGAATATGACCCCCAAATTGCCTCACCGCCCACCTGGAGCTCAGGATGGCTGAGCAACGTCATCTCCGAAGCTTTTTCTGAAATTCACTTTCAAATGATTCTAGACATCTCATCCGAGGGTTTTTAGGGTTGCTGATTCCAAATCAGGCATTGGAAACCGTCCCCCGCGTACTTAGTGCCCCGCATCCGAGCATCAACGTCATCCTCTTGAGTTTCACTGAAGTTTCAAGCCTATAGGGAACCGAAAATTGTTTCCGGGTTTTTTGGGTCGCCCAGATCGAATCTGGTCCCGGATACTTTCTAACGGATACCTGGTGCACCACACCGCGGCGGCATCAACGTCATCCTCTGGAGTTTCGCTTGAAATTTTCGCTCAAATGCTTGTTTCATCATATCAGGAAATCATGAGGTAAAACTTATAATGGAACATTTGAATAGATGTGGACATTTTCATTTTGTGAAATAAAATTGAGATGTAGGTATATAAAAAATGTAAGTTTTGTTTAATAACATTATCATCCAAATGTATGAAGTTAATATTATAAAATATTTAGTTTAAATTTAATTTAATTTAATTTGTTCCTTTTAATACAGATTAAATGTGTATGTAAAACTCCTAATATAAGGTTGGTAGTTAGAGTAGTTTCAAAATCTCGTGAAGAACTTCGGAATCCGCCTCCGCAGGCGGGATATGTACCATGCACGGCTGGTCAGGTCCCGATAGAGGTCCAGGAAGAACCCCGTCCTAGCAATTACAAATTATTTTCGGTTCACTAGGCTTGAAATTTTAGTGAAACTCAAGAGGATGACGTTGATGTCGCCGCGGTGTGATACACCAGGTGTCCGTTAACAAGCATCTGGTGCCACATTCGACCTAAGCTACCCAAAAACCCCGGAAACAATTTTCGGTTCCCTATAGTCTTGAAATTTCAGTGAAACTTCAGAGGATGACGTTGATGCTCGGATGTGGGGCAACAGGTACGCGGGGGACGGTTGCCGATGCCTGATTTGGAATCAGAAACCCAAACAAACTTCGTATGAGATGTCTAGAATCATTTGAGAGTGAATTTCAGAAAAAGCTTCGGAGATGACGTTGCTCAGCCATCCTGAGCTCCAGGTGGGCGGTGAGGCAATTTGGAGGTCATATTCGGGATCAGCGACCTCGAAAACCTCCTTGAACCCGAATTGAGTCGATTCTAGAAGTTTATAACAAAGTTATGAATTTTTTCTATGAAAATGCATTTTTCAGGATGCATTTTCGACTGCACAAATGCAATTTCGAAAAAAAACATGATGAAAAGTAGGTACAAAGTTTCCTATTAAATTTAGGAAGCGAATGCAAAAAACCCCATCTCAATCCGTCTTACTACAAAAATTTGGTAGGTTTGGCTTATTTTAGTGCTTTATTTCCTCGACTATTTAGTCTGTTTTCGAATTTGATATTCCTACTCGTCACATTTGACATGTTTTTAATTAATGATAATGAACTATCGCTATCGCCAGGCCCGCGGTAAGCATGTGATGCGCTCTGGGCCCGAAAGACACACCACACGCCCCAGATCCCCACCCCCCTTTACAAACCACAAGAATCTCGCTAATCTTATGGCTAGCTACCTATAACCAAAATGTATATTATCGTTGAATGATAAGTTATTATAGAAGGTGAATCCTTGGTTAAAATTTGTCGCCTAAAAAAGTATAGAAATTCGTATCTGCCATCTGTGTTTGCATACAAAAAGGCAAAACGTACTTTTATTCTTGCAGTAAAGCAGATTTCTATATTCTGCAAAATGAAATTTGAATCTATCTACTCGAAGCGCAATTTTTTTAAGCGTCATTAATTTATTCCTTTTAAAAAAAATAGCGACACTGAGGGAAGCAGCTCGTGTTCAGTGTTTTCATATTTCATTATGCACCTGTCAGCGCAAACAATTTATATATAACTCCGGTTTGAAGCTAATAAAAAAATAATCATTGGGCCGATTCGAATCTACTTGCTGCCTGTTTATGTTGCTTATGTGTAACTAAGTGTAACAACTTTTTTAAATGCACTTTAAGCACCCTTTCTACGGCCGAACGATGCAAAGTGCCCGGTTTATGGGGTTTGCGTCGCCTTTAGAGGTAGGTACATAACAGCAAAACTACCTAGGTACTCGCTCAAATGGTACGGAATTACAGTATGTTGTAAATTCAACCTTTCGTAACATTTTATTATCAAAATTTGATTTTTGTACACACTAGAGACGATTTTGTAGCACATGTAAGAGTGTAAGACTTACACGAACGTGTTTGTTGTAATATCAATAATAAAATGAGAGTCATTTAGAATTCGTGAATTAGGTGTCGTTCCGTTTGCGATATACAGGGTGTTTTGTAAATGTCCGGCAGAAATTCTAGGGCGTGTTCTAGAGCCAAAAATAAGAAAAAAAGTACCTATAAAGATTTGTCCGAAAACGCTTCCTAACTGAGGTACAGCTATTAAAAGGAGGTGGCCTCACACAACATTTTTGGTAATATCTCAGACCAAACTAATGATAATTGATTCAAATTTTGTGTGTACTCGTTACTGGTGGCCAACTACCGTTTGGGCTTAAGATTCAATGTTTCTTTATGCGTGGAAAGAAAGTTATGGGCGTAGGTGATGCTCAAGATAAGCTGTATAAAATGCGTATGAGAAGCGTTGAACCGGAAAGTAGTGCTGAACTACAGTTAGGAAATGCTAACGAAAATAGTTCTGTGTCCAAAAGTCTTCAAATGTGGCATGAGCGTTTTGGACATCAAAATAAACGTCATGTTCAGAAATTCTTGAAAGTTCGTGGTGTCGCGTGTGAATTTGAGGATTTCTTTTGCGAATCGTGTCAATACGGGAAACAGCATAGATTAGTTTTCAAATCACGTCTTGTGAGAGCAACGAAAGCTGGTGAAATCGTACATGCTGACGTATGTGGCCCAATGGAAACTACTTCGGTTGGTGAAGCTCGCTACTATGTTTGTTATAAAGACGACTTTACGAAATACAGGCAAGTGTATTTCATGAAAGAAAAGTCGGAAGTTTGTGACAAATGGGAACAGTTTGTCAATGAAGCGAAAACTGTTCATATTCAAGTTGTAGAACTGATATCGGATGGTGGTAAACAGTTTCAAAATAAAAAGGTTGACGCAATAAATGCGAAAACAGAATTAAGCACAGAATAACAATGCCATACACGCCTGAACAAATTGGTGGAGCCGAGAGAGAGAATCGTACTCTAATGGAAATGGGACGTACTTTCTTGTATTCTACAGAAATGTTCGGAAATTTGAGAAAAGCGTTGTGGGCAGAAGCTGTTAATACTGCGGCTTATGTTTTGAATCGCACGGGACTGACGTCAATTGTTGGCAAGTCGCCAATTGAACTCTGGCTAGGAAGAGATATCGTTTGTTCACATTTAAAAATTTTTGGTACGGAATGTTTTGTTCATTATGACGAGTGTAAATACATTGTATGTTAGCACGATATATATATTATTATTATTATCATGTTCCAGATCAAAGACGTCAGAAATTAGACTCGAAAAGTCATGAAAGGATTTCTGGTTGGTTACTGTGACCTGTGACAATAAGGATGGCTATCGTATTTGGCTACAGGATGAAAAGAAACTCGTGATTAGTCGCAATGTTAACTTCAAACCTGAAGTAATCAAGAAAACAACTGTCGTTATGATCGATAATCCGAATTCTGAAGTTTCAGAAAGCTCGAGAGTTAATGAAAGATCGGTGCACTCTGAAACGAGTTCAGAATCTGAAAGAGAAGAAGAATTGGAATCGGCTAAAGAAACAATGAGATTGCGTGATCGATCAACGTTAAAAAAACCAAGTCGATTTAACGGTTTTACGATGTTTGCAAATGGAAGCAGTTGTGAACCTAGAACAATAAAAGAAGCTTTAGCAGCTGAAAAATCTGTTGAGTGGAAGGTGGCTATTGACGATGAACTAAAGTCGTTACCGGAAAATAAAACTTGGAAATTAACTGAATTACCTAAAGGTCGTCAAGCAATTTCTAATCGGTGGGTTTTTCGTGTAAAGGAGAATCCTGATGGAACGGTTGCTCGATACAAGGCTCGTCTAGTAGCAAAAGGGTTTTCGCAGAGACTTGGTATTGATCATGAGGAAACGTTTTCGCCTGTTGTGCGATTCGATACTATTCGATCAGTTTTAGCGATTGCTACAGAGGAAAAACTTAAGGTTGTGCAATTTGATGTTAAAACAGCGTTTTTTTATGGTGAGCTTGAGAAAAACATTTATATGTTACAACCAGAAGGCTGTGAAGATGGAACTAATCGCGTTTGCAAGTTGAATAAAAGTCAACCGAGATGCTGGAATAAAAAGTTTTCGAATTTTCTCGTGAAATGTGGATTTCATAAGAGCAAAGCAGATCCTAGTTTGTTCATAAAAGACGGAAAGAACAAACTGTTTATCGGACTTGATGTGGATGATGGTCTTGTGCTTGGTGTTGATCAAAGTGAAATAGATGAGCTGCTTGAAAAGATGAAAGAAGAATTTCATATTACAGTTGAACCGGTATCAAATTTTCTCGGTGTTCAGATTCAACAGGAACGTAATGGTGATATTTTCATTTGTCAGTCGGCCTATGCGAAGAAAGTACTAGAGAAATTTAGAATGAGCGAATGTAAGCCTGCAGCTACACCTATGGAGAAAGGTTGGTCATCAGAGGAAGTAGGAAAAGGCGTTAATCTAAGAGACGAAGTTCCGTTTCGAAGTGCGGTGGGAAACTGAATGTATTTAGCTATCGCTACTCGGGCTGATCTCGCTTTTGGTCACTGGGAAGCGGTTAAACGGATTTTTCGTTACTTGAAAGGAAGAATTGGACTGGGTCTAAACTCTAAAGTACAAATTGGGTTCGGGATTAGAAACATTCAGTGATGCAGATTACGCAGCCGATGATAAAACTCGTAGATCTACATCGGGAGTGATTTGCTTATATAGCAATGCCGCAATCACTTGGATGAGCCAAAGACAGCGTTCAATTACGCTTTCGACTACTGAAGCAGAATTTGTAGCCGGAAGTGATGTAGCGAAAGAAGTTGTTTGGTTAAAGAGATTATTTGGAGAAATTGCGAATCGGGAATGTGCTTGATTAACGGACAATAAAAACTGTAGTGTTTAATTTATAGAGGAAGTATTAGAAATATAAAATGAAACAAGTGTTTTTTAAGCAATGTTTGTTAATCTAGAAGCAAGGGTGTGTAGTTGTTTTTAAGAAAAGTCAACAAGAAGCAAGGAAAAGGCGATACTAATTTTTGTACTAAATTTACATGATAGGTCTTTCTACTATTTCACTTTTGAATTAGCACATAAATCTTTCTTTGCAATGGTGTTTTTTTCCCACGATGGGGACCTTCTGGAGGAGTTGTCAACTGGTAAGTTAAAGAATCTTCAAGCACTTCATTCAACTTGCCGACGTTTCGACTCTGAAGAATTAGAAAATTCAGCAACAATTCCAATTCTTCAGATCCTTGGGAAAGACTGGGCGTCCCAGTCGAAACGTCGGCAAGTTGAATGAAATGCTTGAAGATTCTTTAACTTACCACTTGACACCTCCTCCAGAAGGTCCCCATCGTGGGAAAAAAACACCAAGTCGATTACGAAGAGCTTCACCTACATAGAATTATTTTGCAATGTTTAAAAATGTGTAGACAGTACATCAGTTGGGTGTGAGATATGGGAACGAGATAGGTACTGTAACCGTTTCTTCTTTTATAGGTAGGTAAACTAAAATACAAGCGTTTTTCTTTTATCTTTTCCAGTCCTTCTTTCACACAATCACCTAATTTCAAATGCTGTCCTCGCCTAGGAGTGCCCCATTTTAAAAAAATTATAAGTTAATTAGACGGAAACAGGATCGCGCTGTACACCGTTTCTATTGATCCTATAAATTACAAAAAATTTTATTCTTCAACCAACTTCAAGAAGTTGGTTACTAAATTCGTCCGGATGTCTGTGTGTCTGTGCGTTTCTCGATGTTACAGGGTTTAGAAAGCTGGAAGTGGTGTGATCTTATAGGAAATTTTTTATATATATATATATATATAATCAGTCCCTTTTACCGTGAGGAAATTTTTTACCGATTCCAAATCTCTGTTAAATTTTTTGATCCGATCACCCGTTCGCCGTCGGGACGCCATTGAAGTCAAAATATGTACCTACCTTTGAATATCTCGAGAACGACACATCCAATTACAAAAAGAAAAAAAACAAGTTTCCTTTAGTTTTTGAAACCTATTGTGATGTGTGATTGTGATGATACGTAAACATCACCGTCGCCTCCCTGCGGAGTGGAGCGGGGGTGAATTTTGAAAACTTAAATGAGAACATCTGTTTTTTATTGCACTTTTGGATTCTCCATAAAAAGCTATTCTTAAATTGCAAATTCTACCCTCAACTGCGACCCCTTTTTGGGAGTGGAAAGGGAGAAAATTGCACATGTCTGTAGAAAAACAATCTTTTTTTCCTCCAACAATTTCTCGTGATTTACAAATTGTCCGTCACCCTCTCCGTTCCCATCACCCTTAAGGGTGGAAAGAAAAACAATGACTCATTTGTGCAGAATCCCGGGGTGCTTGTGTCTAAGGTGAGGGGGGCGGGTAGTTACATACAGGTATATCATAATATGCCATAATTAGTTACAGATTTAAAGTTGGTTGTAAATAGAATTCTATTCGCCCTTTTATACTTTTTACACTTTCGAATAGGTACATAATTATATTATGTACATGTATTATGTATTATTATGTAAATTACTTTCTTATTATGTATTAATAAATGTACTTATGTACTTATATTTTAATTAAACATCTGATTTTCTAATATTCTAAACGAAATAAAAAGGCATTTATTGCGATCGCGTATTATACAAGGTCACTTTCTGCACTTCAAAAATGTTAACTCGTCACATCTGGACTAAAGATTATATTGTAATATTACACCGTTAAATGATAAATTTTCATACAACGATTGCACTGATGGTGGAGCTACTTTACAGCTATTTCTCTCTCATTTTATTGTACTTCTCTCGCATTTAATATAGTGCGACAAATAAACCCATATGATGCACCTTCTATAATAACTTATCATTCAACGATATTATACTTACTCCTTGCTATCACATTGCACAGTAACAAAGTTAACCGTTATTAATGTTTTAGTTTGTAGTTTCTAGAAAAATACATGATAAATGACAATATCACGCCGTACCAGTTCTTTGAAATAAAGTGGGGAATGGTAGTAGAAAAAATGTAGTACCTACCTATCTTTAAAAAAATATCGAGTTTAATCACACAAAAGTAGAGAAACTCAAACTTTACATAATTGTTTTTTTTTCTACATTTTTTCATAGCAAATTCATTAATTTATTATATCTTCAAGTATTATATCAGTTTCAGTGAAAAGAACCATCAAATTGTTTAGTTTAGATTGTCCAATTGTAGAAGTGTAGTTTGTGACTTTATTCTTTTCAGAGCTGAAAACCCCCGTTCAGCTATTTTTGTTTTGTTTAGAATAATAACGTTGCTCAGGCTTCTTATTAATATTAAGTTTGTGAAACAATTTTGTTGAGCCTAACCTCGTGGCAGGGTTGCAAGGTGTCGACAATGTCACGTCGACAATTCAATTGTCGACGCGTCGACAATTGCCACGTCGAGTAAATCATTGTCGACGTATATTGTCGACGCCATTGTCGACACCAATTTTAATCATCTCAAAAATTACATATTAATGTTGCAAGACATATAAACGTCATTTATTTGATTCAAAAATACAACAAAGTAAACTAATATGTCGATAAAACATACTATTATAGTGTAGTACCAAAGAGTATCTAAGGTAGTACATTCAAAATCTTTCATTATAGGCATCCAAGCATTTACCATCGCTGTTAAGATGCTTAAATAACAACTTGTTAAGTTCATTTTTATGATGAGATAACAACTTATTATTATCATAACTACTAACCAGGATGAAAATAGTACCTAAGCTACTAAACTGTAAAGGTTGAGAGCCATTTCTTGACGATGTTTAATATTTCACAACAAAATAAAAAACAAACATAACCTCAAAACAACTGGTATTGACTTTGTTGACATACTCGACATTGTTGACGTATTGTTGACATTCACTCGACGCGTCGAGGTCGACATTAAAGTTGACGCGTCGACAAACAACTCTGCAGTCGTGCGCCCCAAAACCTCTGCGCTCCTGGGACAAAATAGGCTCTGGCTATCGCCGCTGTCTCTGGCGACAAAATTTCATGACAACTGTTTTGTCCGGATTCAAAATCAAATGTGGTGTGGTACTCCAAACTCTGAGTAGAATTCATCACTGACGTTACCATTGACTTATCAAACAAAGTGTTCAATTTGGTTCTTGATTTATTTTATTACGCGCCAATTCAAAAAGTAAGAAAGAACATTCACTTTTTGTAACTGTAACACAATCTACACTTGTTGACCTTAATGTGTTTCAAGTTAAAAATAATTACAGATAGTAATGTGCAACTGGGAACCCAATATACGGTTACAATAGTCTTAGATGATATTAATGACAATGCACCGATAATCGAAACAGAAGAAGTGTTTAATGCAAAGGAAAATATGGCTGAAGTATGCAAACCTAAATACAAAATGAAGATCTATTATTCTTCTTTATTTTAGGATTATGAAATTGGATCAATAACTGCTACAGATAAAGATGAAGAAGGTAGTGATAATTCAAAGATAAACTTTACTATAATCGAAATAATAAAAGATTCGGAAGTTGACAAAGATGTGCCAGACAATTTATTTCAAATTAGGGTTGACGATTATCATTCAGCAAAAGCAACATTATTTACAGGTCGTAAGCTTAGGACTTATTATGGGACATACGGAGTGAAAGTAAAGGTAAAATCTATAGGTTTAACTTGTTAGAGCACATCTGTCATCATTTGTTGGTTTCTGAAAATGTTCTCGATTTTCTGTAGGTAGAAGATTATGGTACACCTCCTAAAGAAAGTAATAAGATTATAAAAGTGAATGTGCAGAAGTACAACTTTTTACCTCCCATCTTTATTTTTCCTTCAAATAAACCGATTTATTTAGCAAAGGTTTGTGCAATAATGTGTACCTCCAAAATTGTGTAACAGACAGTAATTTTAGAATCAACCAATAGGATCTCAATTATTTACGATGTTAGGTGGTCGACTTCAACCTTTTGCAGCGACTGATCAGCAAGACGAAAAATGGAATATTTTAATAACAATTGATTCAGGTACCAACTTAAAAATCGTTTGTAAAACGTAATACTTACGACGCGACGATAAAATTATTAATAATAATAACCGCAAGGATTACGCATAATTTCTGTTTTCCATTTAACTATGTATTTATTTTTTTTAGAAACTAATCCCAGTACTACCTTTGGTATATATCCGCTTGGAAATAATAAAGTACATTTAATTTTAAATAGGCTACCTACTCAAGATGCCTTCAAGGTTTGATTTGTTTATACCAAGCGAAAATCTATACCTACCTATCAAATTTTAGCTGAAACTAATTGCCGATTGTCAGTGTACAGGGGACGAACCATTCAAATCCGAAATATCAGTTAATATAAGATTTGTAGATACTGATTCCGAACCAATCTTTCCTAATCGATCTACTACCATTTCCTTTCCCGAAGGCGAAGTGGACTTAGAACAACAACTTCCAAAAGCTTTCTTTAATGGAGCAGGAGAAGAATGGGACGATTTTGTACCATATTATTTTTTACAAACCAGTAGCATGTCTGAATATTTTAAAATTGATAAAGAAACAGCTATATTAACTTTGATTAAAGAGTTAGATCGTGAAACTATTGATAACTTTGAAATTAAAGTTACCACATCAAAAAATGTGATAGGCAGTAGCGAGCCTGCAGAAAGTTCTGTACTCACTGTTATAGTTTCCGTATGTAAACAAACATTAGATTCGGTTATACCAAATAATAATCGTAATTTTAGGTATTAGATAAAAATGACGAAACACCGTATTTTACTAAGCAGCAATATAACAAAGGAATTAAACCGTCTGATGCATTTGATTCTTCTATACTAACGCTTCAGGTAATATGAACTTTTAAAAAGTAGGCACTTCTGTGACCATTAACGGAAATCAAATAAACACACATATAAGTTATTGTCCGAAATTTAGGGAAAAGTAACAGACAACTTTCGTAAAACTAAAAAGGAAGTCATAGTCAAGATTAAGTTTCTGAGTTTCTCACTCATCAGAAAAATATGTCCATTAATAGGAACAACGAAACATGTTTAATTGTTTATACATCGTTAAATTTATTTCAGTTTTTACCCCCTTTTCTAAATGCCGCCTTTGTATAAAGTCCAAAATACAATCGATGGTAGGGAAAAATATAGAGATGTCCTTCACAAACTCATGCTTCGTTATTTAAAAATTCGTTTAAAATAGATAGGTAAAGTGAATTTGTAATATAAAAAGTGCATTACTTAGAATATTTCGGAAGTTATTGAAAATTTTAACTTTTTTAATAAAAATTAAAATTCTTGATTACAAATTATGGGTCGGTTTTATTAATAAATTATTCATTATTAGCAATTACGTTATGGCTACAATTGAATCAAAGCTAAGCTTAAATATTTTTTCATACATATGATATAACTTATCTGTGATATAACTAAGGCTTTAAAAAGGCCTTTGGAGACCACACGAGGTTCTGGACGAGGCTTAGATGCGGTCTCGTCGAAAAAAAGCGAGACGGGACTAGACATAGGTATCGTCTTGAAAAGTTGAGACGACACGAGACTAGTCTCGGTATCGACGGCATCATTATTCAGAAACAAATTGCTCCAGTTGTTGCTGAGGATGCTAGGAACAACCAAGGAATTTGGTTCCAAATTGATGGTTTGCATTCGCATAGCTGTCATGAAGATTTTAATTACCTATCAAGTTATTGGTCAAAAATGTAAAACCAACTGTGGCCCTCCAGGTCTCCCAACCTTCCGCCTAATCATCCGTACCTTTAGCGATTATTATGCGACCTAGGGCTTTTTGAGAAAAGAAACAATGAATTGAATTCACGTATTAGAGGGAAAGTCGATTACATATATGGCATGGGAAATCGTGAATATTTTCAAGAATCCAAATGGTTTTTTGTGGGCCTGTTTCTGAAGCAGGAATAGGTACCATTTATAAAAGAAAGAATAAATATGCGTAGTAACCCAAGAAACTTTACTAAATCACATCACATTTCAACGGATATAGTCAACTGTTAAATGTTGTTCCAATAAAAAGTGTCTATTTTATCGTTTCATTCAAACAGTTCTGCAATACTACTTCGTCACTAAATAGCGAACCTTATTGTTATTGTTAACTTTGTTCATCGAAAATTATAAAAAAAAAACATTCGAAAAACTTGATTTGAAATTTTCAATCTTTTACAAGAGTAGGTATGTACTATGTACTTTGTTTCCTGTTGAGAAAAATTATATTTTTGATAGTATTGACAATTCACTCCGTTTTTGATTTCAGAAGTGTGTAAAACAATGAAGATATAAGCATAGCACTAATATTTAACTTATAGGCAATTGACTTAGACGATGAAGATGAGTTATATTTTAAAATAAATGGCGATATCAAACCAATTGGAGAAGAGATTTCTAATTTAGAAGTACCATTTTATTTGAAACCGGGATCGAAGGTATTACAAGGAAACATTACTGCTGACGTGAATGTACATTTAAATTTCTCAGTGAGAGCAAATATGGCTGGCTACTTTCATTTTGAGGTGATGGTTACTGATGGAGGTGAGTAAGAGTTATGTTATTTGTACTTGTTTCTCAAAAATTACCTCTTCAACTACCAAATCTGAAAAATAGAAAATGAATGGGGATTTCATTTGCGCTATAATTGTATACTTAAACATGTATAATAATGAAATTTCCTACTGGTAATCTGGTATTTATCAAAATTTTACACGAAAGTCAATACTATTTACAGTGAAGGTTTACGAGTTCCAAAGAACCTTTATAATCATTATTCATACTGTTTCGTACCGAAAACATGTGACAAACTCAAAACGGTAAGCGCGATCTCTCCAAAGCGATTCCCACGGACGCGGACGTTTTGAAAAAAGCCGGCCTCACAAAAAAGGGCCTAATTATAATGTTCATCTCAGATGCGTCTTCTGACCTCTCCTCGGAGTAGGCCAAGGACTTTCGCAGAACTTAGATTCGGCCCCTGAGAACGTCCTTTCCCTAGCACGGACTTTCCTTGAAGGAAATAGCTTTGTTCAGTGGAGTGCAACCCTGTTGTGCGGAAGTATCCTATTGACTGGACGAAGGGTATACGTCGGGTTGAATGCTTGTCGTATACGAGACCTTATACGAATTCTCCTAGGACAACGTTCCGGGAATAATTCGTCAGATAAGGCAACTACGCAGCAGTTTCACGACACGAAGGCGTTTAGCATTTAGCCCAAGATTGCTAACACGAATTATGACTAGCTGATGCAAAATGTTTTTCAGTGCACTTTTTATCGGCTATCGTTTACAATAGTAAAAACCCATGAAAGCCGTTACTTTAAGTCGTTTCACTAATAAATGCACATATTGAATACAAAATAGTTTACCATAAAAAAGTTCCCGTGGAACTAAAGTGACCGATACACTGTTTCAGAACAAGAACTGAAGTCAATTGGAAGACCGACAACGTTATTGTCTGAGTTTCGAAAACTATTCGAGACAGTATAGGTACTTCTCCAAAAACTGTACATCTAAATCTCTTCTGAACGAGTTTTTCATTCTAACCACTACTTCACCCATACTAATTAAGAAAAAAATGCTGTTTCCCATACCCACTTACCCGTTTAAATTCCCTCCCTTTCTTTCATCTCTGCTATAATCCTGCTTCTTCTTTCCCCTACCTCTTCCATCTATTTTACTTCCTCTTCTCCTTCCCTTTATATCTCCTTCCAGTCGGTATTTTCTCCTCCCGTCCTCCCACCAGTAAGTTCTTGTTTTCATTTTCTTCGTTTCCGCACCTGTACATCGCCACCATTATTTTCTTCCTTATATTAAATCCTCCTTTTAAGTAAGTATATATTTTGCTAGGGGGGACATTTCCGTGAGAGTTTCCATGTATTTTTTACAGTAAAAAACTATATAAGAATTACACGAGTTACAATGAAAATGGTCTTAATAATTGAAGATTATTGGGAGCCGAGGTATTTTTAACTTATCTGCATCCTGCATCAATTTAATTTTCCGTGTTTTTAGCAATTTTTTCAGCAGCTTTATTTTTTCCAAAATGAATTGCTTCCATTTTCATAAGTTACGAAATGAGCTCCTCATCTAAATTGAAATATTAATATTAATATTTCAATCAACGTTTACGTGCAGTTCAAAACAAGAATATGTTTTAAAATCGGCTTTTAATGATCTACAACTGGTTTTTCCAAAATGCTTAATAACAAAATAGCGACGATATAAAAAGCCTTTCGTGAAAAAAATCATTCGTGAAGGTGAAATAGCTACCATAAATTGGACTGTAATAAAGAAGAACTGCTGGTCAGGATTCATACCTACATAGATAATTAAATGCCAATTTTAAAAATCGGCACATAAATAATAAAATAATAAACCAAAGCTAAAACGAGAAAAAGTTATTGAAAAATATGTTAGTTCTAACAAGATCTGCTGTACATTTAAGATTGAGTATTATCTGTAGATCTTGCACCCTTTCCGAATTATGCTGTTTGTGATGTTAAACGCATTTGCAGTAGGTACTCATGGCCGTAGCCAGGGGGGAGGGGATCAAGGGGGTCAGACCCCCCCCCCCACCCGAAACTCAGTGGAAAATAACAATTTCTTAAACGCAGTGGTGTATTGGTAAATGAAAAAGCACCGGAACGCTCGAAAGAAAAATTTATTTCCCAAAATAATAAAATAATTGCCATTCTCAGTAAAAACAAAATATAAATTTTAAAACATATTACATAATATATAGTAAAATATAAAATATTAGCAAATATAGTTTATAGAAACTAGAAGCCCCAAAATAAGGGCACAGACATTTTCTTTGTTTGCCTCTGCTTTGTTTGGTGGCCAGTAGCGGCTAGCGGAGCGGATTTATGAGACCGCAACCAGGTTTTTACGTAAAATAATGGGTTCTATATTTCCAAAGGTGGCCCATGAAGTTTTATAAATAATAAATTTGGAACATGATCACTTACAATGCGTAATGTTCTCCTCGTTATTCTTGTTACTGAAACCACCCTCGCATTCTGAAGAACTAGAAGCTATTATTTTGGAATTTTTTTTAAATAATCCAAATTTTGTGAAATGTTACGTTCATCACAAGCCAAGTAATCCCTAATTCCATTTATATTTTCCCATAAGGTAAATTAAAGTGTTGACAGAGAGATTCTATTTCTTTATCGCCAAAAAAGGTACCGGAACGCGTTCCGGCTGTGAAAAAAAGTAACGGAACTCCGTTCCGGTGCGTTCCGGCCCCAATACACCACTGCTTAAACGGAATGTAAATTACATTACGTAGTTTAGTTATATAATTAGGTACCGCAAATGAGTGCCTTTTCTTGACTACCCGTCGCACGCCTAGTATACCGGTAAACGATTAAGGCTTCTAAGGAGAGCTCTGTAGTTCAAATTGGTAAAATTGCTATTTTGGACGTAATCATCTAACAAAAATTCAAAAAACTATGCATAGGTCAACTTCTATGTAGCAAATTTCGACCAAGATTGTAACTTAAATATTTAATTTAAAACCAGAAGGTTTACATTAATTGATAACTATGCCACATAGAATTTGATGTATGCATCGCTTTTTTAATTTTTCTTAGATGATTACGTCCAAAATGGTAATTTTACCTATGGTCATTTTAGCAATAAAAATGGCGGAGCTGTGCTTAGCCGCCTTAAGTATACATATTCTATGAAAAGACATCGGGTGGCGTGTAATTGTTAAAATTTGCCCCCCCCCCCCCCCCGAATATTTTTTCTGGCTACGGCCTTGCGTACTACGCATAATTTAAAACAAAGTTAAGCTATGTTAAGATTATTTATCAATTTTGGAAGCGCTATGGATTATATTTCGTTTCATAATTATGTATTGCTTTTAGCTCGTCACGAAAACATTACGAGTGTTAAAATATATATTGTCTCCGAATCAAGCAGAGTTGCATTTCAATTTGAAAACGATATTTCCACTACAATATCATACGAGGATCTCGTAAGTTGGTTTTTAAAATATTGTAATTACTTATTAATTATTGTTTTAAAGATAAAGGATACTCTTGAAGACGTTTTTGGATATGTTTGCAACATTGAAACAATTGTTCCATCAACTAATGATGAAGGTGAAGTCATAAACGGTCACACCGACTTTATTGTATATTTCGTAGATGATGAGACAAACGAAGCTGTTCCTAGTAAACGTATATTACAGTAAGTGCTTATTTACCAATACATTGGTCGAAATTCGATTTAACAATCCTCTATAGTCTATATTGATGTACCACGTATGTATGTTGATTTTGAACCGCCCGCCCACCCGGTTCAATTTTTTATTTTGTTTTGTCCGCATTGTTCTTTTGTATCTTAATGCGTGTCTTCTCCTTTTTGATATATTTCTCCAGGATTTTCTCTTTTCTTTAATTTTTACTAACACTTAAGCATCTTTTACTCGTTAGAATATACAACACGATACTCCAAATGCACCTACATTTTCAGCAGTTATTTTCCATGTGAAATATACAACAAAACTTGCACAGAGATGGTCACAGGCTACTGTCGCCTGAACAAACACCTGCATAACATGGGACTGACCGATGTATACTCCGTGTGATGTGAACAAGCTCTCTATTTTATTAAATAGCATTTTCGCTTGAGCAATGCTTGATTTCACTTTTCAGTCTTATTTCTTCCGCATCTATTATCATAGCAAAAAGTTTAGTCACCTCACTTTAAACGTTTATAAGAAAAACTATTTGGCCGATTATCTGTAAAACTTTTCAGATGCTCCCGATTCTTTGTGTCCTAACATAATACGGGGACGTCGAAAGAATTTGAGAGATTCCATTTTAAACAACGATTAAATAACAATGGAGGGCTGGTATCAAAAGCAAAAACATCTGATTGAATAGAGATTTACCAGACCTCTTAGATGAGGTATGACTTGATACCTAAAGCCATTTAAAAAAATTTAAGGGGTATCTTCAGTAGGAATCTATCTGACGTTTATGAAATTAGCACCAAAAAGTGTCCCCCTCAAGTTAAAAGTTGCCGTGTGTCGGTATTTCTTTCTAACACGGCGCATTTCTGAAATATTAAGGGTGGGCCCTTTTCAAATGAACACAGTTTAACTATTTACATTTGTCCCTATAATACAGTAAGAACTCCAACAACCATAAAACAAAATACATGCATTACTTGCTTTTTTTCGAAAAATTAATAACATTTGCCAATTTCAGGCTTCTCAGCAATCCGGAAATCTTTTCGAAACTTAAATCACCTTTACAGAAAGTTGGTATGCAACTTTTAAATACCAATAACTCTCAAGTATCAGAAAACTCTGAGGAGAAATTTAAGGCTTGGCTAATAGCAGTCTCAGTTGTGTTGGGAACACTGTGTACCGTTTTAATAATAGCCTTCGTTGTTAAAACTAGAAGGTAAGTAACTTTACTTCAATTAGTTCAATTTAACATCTGAATAGTGCAGAAAATGTAGACTAAAGGAAAGTCGATTGCTTTGTGCTTTTTTATTTCTAATGCCCTTTAGAAATTGATTTAGTGGTTGGAGGTTTAACAAAAAAGTTGTGTTAAAAAGTGTAATAGGTATAATTTAAAAAAATGTAATACCAAACAGTATTTCTCGTTTCACTATTACAATAGCAAAAGTAATCGAATTTCAAAGAACAGTAGGCAATCTAAATACCTAAACGAGCCAAAAAATATGTTGGATGACAGTAGCAGTTGCAAGGAACGTAAATATTTTTGCAAAGGTGCCAAAAGGAAGTTAACATTATAGTTGTAGAGGTATTTGACCGCTGTTTGTTTTATAGCGGATCACTAAAATATTAATAGTTGTCGATATAACCAGCAATACTTCAGAATTATACATACAGGGTCACATTTTGAAAAGTTTCATTGAGCCATATTTTTTTAGGGATCACAAAATGCTCAAACCGTTTCGTAATAAGGAGGGGGAATCACAATGACCGTACAAATATGACGTAACCTTCAACAATTTAATTCAAGCACCAGTTACATTAGTCCCTATTATTATTATTTACGATAATACTTAATGGTGCTATAAATTTATTTTTTGCAATTCAGTTACGAAATGTCATAATTTTGCCATCCATTTCAGTGTTGTATAGAAATGTTGTATATAAACACGTTGCAAAACTCCGTGTTTTTGCATACGATGTGTTGAGCTCGTGATTCAACTTCACATCTAGTGCAGAAAAACACGTTCATTTTGCAACTTGTTATATAAATAGCTATTTTCCAACATCGCTTATGAAAATGACACTTTCATCACTCAATGTAGTGAGGAAAATAGGCGTTTGCATCACTAGTGAGGAAAGTTCATTTCCACAGCAACGTTAGAATACAAAATCAGCAACAAGATTCTTGAAAAAATAGAAGAGTAAAATAATTATGTATAAAGAAATTTAAAATTGAAACTCATTTTTGCGATGTTGGAAAAAATAGTATACACAATTCGTGATGAAAATGCGATTTTCAACACGTAATACTATCCTCACTCCACTCGCTATCGCTCATGAATATATAATGTATTGCTCGTTGAAAAATCAGTCACTTTCATTACTTGTATTGTAATATACTATTTTATATCACAAAATAGCTATTTATATAACTAGTTGCAAAATGAACGTGTTTTTGCACAGGATGTGAAGTGGATCATGAGCGTATTTATGGCCTTCACTAGGTTGACATTTGGAGTGAGGGAGAAAAGAAAAAGCGAAGCGCACCTTTAATCATTTAAATAAGATGGTCGTTTTCTTTTCTTTTGTTTTTTTGCAATTCTCTGAATCTCTGAATGCACCAGGATGTTGATAACGTGAGTCGAGAAGTAAGTTCAAGAGTTCCTCTAAAATGAGCGTAGTGGTGATGCGACGGTTAGAAAGGACCTTAAAACACTTGCGGTACTTTTGCTCTCCATCTAACAACATCTGTATTTTTTGGTTTAATTCCTAAATTCCCTTTATTAGAGTTGTTCATTGTTTTAGTGTAATGTTATAACAATTGGCATTATGATTAGTAAATTCTTTGTTTTTTACTTGTTGTAGGTACTGTAATATGTATATCCATACTTTGTCCATTCAAAATGATGCCCATATTTTTGATTTCTCATTTTTTGTTTTTCAGTTTATTGAAAAGATTAAATAAATTATCGATTCCAAAGTTCGGTTCTCAAGACTCTGGATTGAATAGAATTGGTTTGGCAGCACCCACTACAAACAAAAATGCGACAGAAGGATCTAACCCGATTTATAGGGATGAGAAAAGAGCTCCAGAAATTGATCGTTACAGGTTGGTGTTCTTAGTTGTAAATATTTGTTAAAGTTCAACTTATTGGCATTTATTAGATACTTTCTATTTAACAATTGAATATGAATAGGTACATTATTTTTTTAGTGTTGGTAGTGGCGATTCGGATTTAATTGGAGTAGAAGACAATCCTAACTTTGACTATAAATCTGATATAAATGGCTCGGTAAGTGAACGGAATATCTACACTAACTCTTTTGATGAAGGTTGCCTGTGGGGTTCATTATAACACTTTCTTTAAGAAATTATGTTCAAAAAATTAATATGCGAGCGGATTTGATGGAACGTGAGACTCATGATGAGCAATATGAATATTATTCAAACTATTATATTTATATTTTTCAACAGATTTTTCTTGAATATCTATGCACTTGGTCTAGCGACGCTGAAATGACATTATACCCGTTTTGTAATGTATTATTAGTTTCAATGTTGCTCCTTTGCAGAAATAACTTCCTTGAACTTAAATTTTTTTCCGACAAAGAAAAGTTTCAGCTTTGGGGTTAGATAAGTCATTCGGTGCTAGATCTAGTGGTGGGGTACAATTGAGAGTTCATCTAATATCTGCTGAACAATATGACTCGTGTGTGAAGGCGCGTTACTGTAATGGAAGAGCACATCTTTTCGGGCCATTCCCGATACCTTTAATTTGACTAAAAGCGTAATAAGTAGTAGGTACCAGTAATAGTTTGGTGCTTTGTACTACGACCTTCGTATCAAAAAATCATGATTATCACTTTTCCGACCAACGGAGACGAATTGGCCTTCTTTTGAGGAGATTGTCATTTGCGCGTCTTCTGTAAATTGCCGTAGTTTTTAAACTAAATATCAAAAAACAACTAAATTTCAACGTTGATTATAAAAAGACAAGGTATTAAAGAATAATGGCCATTTAATTATCTTGAGGGTGCTAGTCGCAGTCTCACGACCTGTCACATTATTATAATTATAATTGTACTGAAAGTGGAAGTTATTTTTGAAAAAATTAGCAGCACTGTGCTAAATGTCAAAGCCGTATGAATGGACTACGAATGTGTGCAGGTGGTATGATGAGTTCAAAGTCAACAAAGAGTTGTACAATGGTGCAAAAGATCGGGGTAGTTGTTGGTCATGATTTCGATTTTTAAAAAGTTGTGCGTCACTACTTTCTGAATATGTCTTGTGTTAAACCAAAGACCAAAATTCATCCATGTGAGCATCATTATATCAGTTTTCAAGAACAATGTAGTCGAACTCATTCAACGCACATTAAATAAGTACATATTTAGATTAATAAAAAATAAACAAATTCTTGTCACGTGATCTAAAGGAAAGGAAAATTAACATTGAATTCGACGCAAGTGTACCTACCTATTAGCAAAGAGTATTACTCTTTGCTATTAGGTACCTTTACACTTACGCTCTTTCCTGCGCGATTGGATCGACCCGTTCCAGTCTTCCGCGAAAGCGTGCTAGTGTACGAGCCCAGGCTCATCATAGTTCGGCCGGCACACATTTTTGGATAGGTGGTTTAATATAATGCGAAATCTATACAAATGGTGAAACATTTCAACAAAACTATTACAACTACAATAAAATATAGACTTTTAACTTATAAAATTGAAAACTAATAATTTACATAACGGATAATCTTTGTATAACAAGGAATGTGGCTCAACTCATGGATCATAATAGTTCGGGCAGATTTTAATATTGGGTTACATCGCCTTTATTAGCAATAACCGCGTTAATTCTGCTCGGCATTGTTGTTACAAGTCTTGCACACTCTTCTGGTGAAATATTATTCCATATGTTCTGCAAGGTAGCTCTTAATTCAGGTACTGTACGTGCTGGAGTTTTCCGCAGTTGTTTCTTCATGTTATGCCAAAGTGTCTCGATTGGAGACAAGTCTGGACTAGAAGACGTCCATTTTAGTAGTGGAATGTTATGGTCCTGGAACCACGTACGAATAATTTTTGCCGTATGGCACGGTGCATCGTCCTGTTGGAAGATAAAGTCATCATCATTCGTTGCACATTGTGCAATTGATGGTAAGAAGCTTTCTTCCAGAATCTCTTTGTACTTCTGCGCATTAACTGTTCCATCGATAAAATGTAATTTACCTACACCTTTTGCCGACATACAACCCCATATCATGACTGATGCTGGGAACTTTACTTTTCTTATTAGACAATCAGTATGATATGCCTCAAAGGATGTCCGCAACACTCTTTGGCGAGAATCACCTATGCAAACATCAAATTTGGACTCATCACTCCAAATTATACTTTCCCATTGTCTTTGAGTCCATGTTTTGTGTTCCCTAGCCCACTTCAGTCTATTACGTTTTTGTAATGTCGTCAATAATGGCTTTTCTTTTGCCTGTCAGAAAAATAGTATAAGTTACCAACAATATTCACCCAAAAAAAGGATAATTGTTACCTTATAGAATTTGTATCGTATTTTTCTGATAGCTCTCTTTGTTGTAGACAACGAAATATCCTTGCCTATACTTCCCCTCCACAAAACAGTTATTTCTTTGGTATTGGACCGTCTATTAGTTTTTACAATTCTACGTAAAGCTCTCCTATTTGCTTCCGTATAATTGTAGATGGTCGGCCGGTTTTGGTTTTCTGGTCAACTCTATCAGTTGATTTATACAAATCGATAATATCTTGAACAGCAGAACGCGGC
The DNA here is from genome assembly GCA_036250285.1 of Pyrocoelia pectoralis. NCBI lineage: Eukaryota > Metazoa > Arthropoda > Insecta > Coleoptera > Lampyridae > Pyrocoelia > Pyrocoelia pectoralis. The sequence continues at coordinate 32,912,538 of CM070074.1, forward strand.
ACTGAGTGCGAAACTGAAATGCGACGTGCAGAAATGCTGTTTCTATAGGTATTAATGATTGACCAGCGCAAAACGAGGCATTATGCTTTAAAAATAAATAACACCATAAGGTTCGAAGATCTCTTGAAAACGAGTGCGGTTATGCATAGGAAAAAATGGCATTTAGGTACTACAGTATTTTTTCCATTGCTTCAATTTCATTTTTAATTAAGTTTTGATCACATATCTAATTATCAACTACAATAAAAAAAATCATGGCCTACTATAATGCAAACAAAACCATTTCCATACAAATTTTAGAGAAAAATCTTAATAACTTTTTAATCGTTGATTTTAGACATATCAATTACTCATAGTTTTTGATAGAAAATGAAAAGTTATTCAACATAGAATAAAAACATACAGGGTGTTCCATTTAAGTTAAGTGAGTTTTTGATGTTTGAAAAATATAAAATATGAATCCTTTTTCTAAACACCCTGTACAAAATATCGAAATCCTACGTAGTGCAAATAAAAGCCTTAAAGGTCAAGATAAGTCGATATAAATTTGCGTTACTAAAAGTCAGCGGTTTCCGTGTTATTAGAGGTTGTTTAAATTGAATATTTTTCTTAAAATCACAATCTTCTCAAAATTGGTAAGCGATAGGTATGGTATAGGGAACGTTTAATAAAGTTACCTTAGTTTTTAACGTATAATCTAAAAATGTAATAAAATATAGGGGGTTGCATTTAAAAAAACCTAACTTTGATATATTACAATTTTGTGAAGCATCCTGTATAAGTGAAAATAATTTTAAAAAATAGTCGTTATCAATTTACATATGTCACCAAAAAATGAAGCTGATATCTTGTACCCTTTAGGCACAAGAGACCGAGGGAATAGTGGTGAATCACCCTGTATAAACCACCTATCCAAAAATGTGTGCCGGTCGAACTATTATGAGCCTGGGCTCGTAAATGCGTATAATCGTACGGTTCCAAGACGCGTTCAGGTTCAAACCCGCACGTAAAACGCTCGCGATTTTCGTGCAGTTAAAAATTTTTGTTGAATTCTATTTTCGCGTGGTTATTTTGCGCAGTTTTTACATTTTGCAAAAATTGATAAATTCTATCCTGGTATCTTCATCTGGATTATAATTTATTAATAGGCTTCGGATCCGTATTCGCTTAAAAAGATTAAAATGTTTGCACTTTATTAGCACCTAACAAAAAATTAAAACTAATAGAATTTATTTATGCCTATTATTCCTAAATAAAATAATAACAATCAGGTAGATGATATTGCCACATTTGTTGTTGAAAAAATTTGAATTAAGTAGGAAACAAATTACCACTTTCCGCGTTCCGGTAATAAAACACTCGTTAAAACTGTTGAAACGTTGAAAGTTTCAACGTTCCAAGAGCCACGATTATCACGCGGGAAACTGGACACTTTTCGATTTACATTAACACTTTTATCATCTGACCTTCTACGACACAGGCTAAAACCGCGCGATAGGACGTTGCAATAGGTACCTTTACACTTACACTCTTTCCTGCACGATTGGAGCGCCCCGTTCCAATCACGCGAATTTTCACGCAGTCAAGAGTGTCGCGTCTTAAATATTTTTTCCTAAAAATTGCAACGTCCTATCGCGCGGTTTTAGCCTGTTAGTCCGGGAGCCAGCGACCTTTTCTAATGACCAAAACCGCAAAAGCTGAAAATTTTTCCTAAGCTTTATTTAGCATCCCTAGTAAGTAAATGGACCTCCAGCTGGCGCACTTGCGGGGGGTTTAGCTGCGGCAGCCCCCCAAACATGTAAAATAATAATGCCAATCACGCAGCGTATGCGTGATACTAACATTTGTCGGTAAGCCGATCACGCAGATGGTGCGTGATGTGTACGTGTCTGTTTAAGGCAGGATATTCGCTGCGGCGTGGCTCACAAATAGTTGTTCCCGTGTCGGCCTACTGAAAAGAGCTTTAATAAACAAAAAGTCGGCCAGTTTCTGACAAATGTGACAAGCATTACGTAGGCAGGGAATGTGTTAAAAAAAACTAATACCACAAAAGCTGAAACTTTGCTAACATGTTGATTATGTTATAAATAAATGGAAAACCGTAGCCAGCTGAAGTTATGGTGGGGGATTATGTGCCAGCTGGACACTTTTCCCACACTAAAAGCTGGATATTTGTTTCGTTTAACTTATTCAGTTATCTGTTGCATTACCAAATTTCAGCTCTTGCGGAATCAAATATCTATACTTTTCTCATTAAACACAGCCAGCGCGTCCATGCAGTTATTACACTACCTCACAAGTTTGTGAATTTAAAGGTTTTCGCATTAAAGTTCCATTTAAGTTAAGTAAGTTTTTGATGCTTGAAAAATATAAAATATGAATCCTTTTTCTAAACACCTTGTGCATAGAATCGAAACTGAACTTAAATGGACCTTTAATGCGAAAACCTTTAAATTCACAAACTTGTGAGGTAGGTAGTGTAATAACTGCATGGACGCGCTGGCTGTCTTTAATGAGAAAAGTATAGATATTTGAGTCCGCAAGAGCTGAAATTTGGTAATGCAACAGATAACTGAATAAGTTAAACGAAACAAATATCCAGCTTTTAGTGAGGGAAAAGTGTCCAGCTGGCACATAATCCCCCACCATAACTTCAGCTGGCTACGGTTTTCCATTTATTTATAACATAATCAACATGTTAGCAAAGTTTCAGCTTTTGTGGTATTAGTTTTTTTTAACACATTCCCTGCCTACGCCTACGTAATGCGCGCTTGTCACATTTGTCAGAAACCGGTCGACATTTTGTTTATTAAGGCTCTTCTCAGTAAGCCGACACGATAACAACTATTTGTGAGCCACGCCGCAACTAATATCCTGCCACAGTATACGTCTAACGAATGCAGTAGTTGAACTGCTGTAATAATTTTTTGCTAAAAATATTTCGCGCAAGTTACTGCGCATTGCCAAATTCGTCTGTTTATTGGGGTGATTTACCTGGAGGGGATTTTAAAGTTACCGCGAACGCTAGTTGACTGCTAAATATAACATAACGCCAATGCGCCGTAACTTATGCGCGAAAAAAACTGAAGACATATTTTCCCATGTATTTTATAGGTAGTTCAACTACTGCATTCGTTAGACGTATACTGTGATCCTGCCTTAAACAGACACGTACACATCACGCACACGCTGCGTGATTGGCATTATTATTTTACATGTTTGGGGGGCTGCCGCAGCTACACCCCCCGGAACTGCGCCAGCTGGAAGTCCATTCACTTACTAGTGATCACTATATAATAACCGAGACGTGTGTATATGTTTGTGTTGCTGTGCACTTTTCCGACAGTCGCCGAGTCCCGACGAATGCGGATGTGATATTTTAAAACCAAAGCTATTATAAATTTATAACCTACAAATTAATGCTACAAGCTACAATTATACAGTGTGACTCATTTAGATTGGAAACACACATCACATGTAAAATCTGAAGTTATTTACCAATTTTAACCAATTTTTTTTTAAAATGTCAAATAATGAAACATCTACTTCGGGACAAAATTTTAAATGTTTATTCCAATTTTCAGGGCATACTACGATAACTTTTTCGTACTGAAAATGGAGGATTGTTATTAGCGATTTGTTTATAAAAAAATATCTATGCCACTGGATTCAGAATGCTTCCAAATAGCTGTCACCAAAATTTTACAAAAATATATTTATTAATAACAAAGTTATGACAACTTAAAGTTCGAAAACTTTCTACGCTAACAGTTACAAAACAACACCCTGTATCAATAGATGGGCATTGAAATTATGTTTTTCGCGAAAACACTTTCTGGCAAAAATGATGAAAAATGATTCTATTATGCCTCGCGTGAACATTATCATGGTTAAAATGATGTAAAAAGTAGTAACAGCATTCATCGTATAGACTAATTTATGTGTCCCGATACTTTCTTTCGGTAACTTTCGAAATGTACATGTTTGTGTGCTTATTTCGAATTTAGAGATTTTGAACGATGAACGATGTCGTAGGTAACATATATAGTCGAATGTTTTCACCGAGAAAAATGTTTTTGTCTACATATTTAACTTAATATCTATTGATGAAAGTGGGTGGCAAGTGTATTGTTACGTTACACTATACCAAAGAGAATACCTACACTTTGACTATACTTCTAAATATACAACTTATATTGTAATTAAGAGGAAGTAAAATCCATATTTACTGCTGTACATATACGTGTAAATGGTGGCCTTTAGTTAGTGAAATAAACAAAAATTTGAAACTGTTTAAGGTAGAGAAGGTCTTTCTATAAAACAGATGTTATGCAACGTTAGACCAGCTTCTATTTGTACATTTTATGTTTTATGGTATTTTTAGTTTTACTATAGTTAAAGATAAATGTTAAAACGTTCTCCCTAAGGCCATTCGTATTCCCAAAAAGTTGCCAGTGTCCAAATTGAGTTCTTTTACATTCCAAATTCATTCTATCCTTATGAAGTTCACACGGAATTTGTTATATTTTCGTTAATTTTTGGGCAAAGACTATGTGCAAATACGTAATTAACATTGTGAAAGGGCCATTATGTATTTTTGGTCTCAAATCTATTCCAAAAGGTTTGCATTTTACATTTTTTTAAATAATTGGTAAAATTTTACTTTAAGTAGGTAGGAACGAATTCGTATATCTTTACCAAATATCAACCCATTTTTGTGATTTTTACGTCAAATGTAGTAAATCCTTTATTTTAGTTACTTTAATAACTTACTAAATTACAGATACCTACAGGGTCAAAAATCTGAAAAGGTACAAAAACGTAATTTTTTTTTCTTTTTTCAAGCAACTAAGCCAGCTCAACAAGGTGTGATATTTTAAAACAAAAGCTATTACAACCTACAATCACAGATACCCCCTCCCCCCAAAGGACGCAAAACGCGAGAATCGCGTGTACCCCCGTTTATACCTAATAAAGGAAAATTAACATTGAATTCGACGCAAGTGTACGTACCTATTAGGTACCTTTACACTTACGCTCTTTCCTGCGCGATTGGAGCGCCCCGTTCCAATCACGCGAATTTTCGCGCAGTCAAGCGTGTCGCGTCTTAAATATTTTTCTCTAAAAATTGCAACGTCCTATCGCGCGGTTTTAGCCTGTGTCGTGGAACGTCAGATGATAAAAGTGTTAAATGTAAATCGAAAAGAGTCCAGTTTCGCGCGTGATAATCGTGGCTCGTGGAACGTTGAAACTTTCAACAGTTTTAACGAGTGTTTTATTACCTGAACGCGGAAGGTGGTCATTTGTTTCCTACTTAATTCAAATTTTTTCAACAACAAATGTGGCAATATCATCTACCTGATTTTATTGTTATTATTTTATTTAGGAATAATAGGCATAAATAAATTCTATTAGTTTTAATTTTTTGTTAGGTTCTAATAAAATGCATACATCTTAATCTGTTTAAGTGTATACGGATCCGAAGGCTATTAATAAATTATAATCCAGATGAAGATACCAGGATAGAATTTATCAACTTTTGCAAAATGCAAAAACTGCGCAAAATAACCGCGCGAAAATATAATTCAACAAAAATTTTTAACTGCACGAAAATCGCGGGCGATTTGCGCGCGGGTTTGAACGCGTTTTAGAACCGTGCGATTATACGCATTTACACTAGCACGCTTTCGCGGAAGACTGGAACGGGGCGCTTCAATCGCGCAGGAAAGAGCGTAAGTGTAAAGGTACCTATTATGTACTACCTAAATATTTTGTGAAAATAAAAATGTAATGATGCTTTTTCTTTTTTGTTAAAAGGTTTTCATTAAAGAACTTCAAATTTTGTACTCTACAATACCTTTTATCATTGAATTATAATTTTATATTGAAAGCTTTTATCTAACTAAACTATTTGTATATATATACATTTTCCTTTTGTTTAACATCATGTAATGTTCTCTAGTTTACATTACAGAAGAAAGAACCGTAGATTTTCATCTTGGAATCCTGATGTGGACCTACCGACCAACTCATGGAGTTATACTTATATAGGTACCTAACATTATAAACTAACTATTATAATTAATTTACATATTTTCGTCAGTTATAAAATGATGAATTTATTTTTAATAAAACTTTTTAAATAAATCATTAAGTGGATTGTTTGAATTTAAATGTTACAATAAATTATGTCACATCTTAGTTTAATTTGCATTATTTTATTGAAGTGGGGTTTCCCTTTCCGCCGAGGCTGCTCTGCCAACTTAACCACTAAACATTTATGAAACTTCTATTCCCAAACCGGGATTTGAAACAAAATCTATTTCGCCCCGAGTTCAATACTCATTCCACTGCTCTAACACGGATACCAGTGCACTTATATGTAATTATAATTAGCCTAGGGGAACTATAAGCTATTTTATTTTAAATGCCCTCTGTCGGATTAAACGGCCCTAAATGTAAGACAAGGTAAAACCTTTTCTTCCTTGTTACGCATACCTACCATTCATTTGAGACTGCTATACTGTTCGATACTTATCAGAGACATAATTAGGTACAAGAAACAGTATGAGAGCAGAAAAGAGACAAAACACCAGGACTAGATAACATATCCTATGATAAAAACGTATCCACTCAATAAAAACAAAACTTTCTACACTTAGGTATTCGATAATATTTCCAAAACGGTTTATAGTCTCATCCATGGAGAATGTCAATAGCAATTCCCATATACCCGGTAGGGTAGGGACAACACATCCAATATTTATATACTTAGGTACTAAAATTCCAACAAGTAACGTCAGCAAAATATTGGAAGGAATGATGCGGTTAGGGTAGCCTTTTGATATCAGGTGCTGCGTTGAAAGTTATGTCAATGGAAGAAATTGCAATAAGATTGGCCAGAAAGACCACGTTTTCCTGTGGACAGAGCAATTATAATGTGGTGAATAGGTAAAGATAGGTACACTATTTGCCGCCATGTGTTTGGAATCATTTAGGTTTCATGTGGGAAGGTGGCTACAGCACAGGATATTTCATAATATTAAAAATTTCCAGTCGTGATGCATGATAAAGTGCAGCTATAAAGTGATAATATGTATTAACAGAGCGAATGCATATAAGATGCACTTTACTACAATTGCGCAATGTATTGTAATGCTTTTTAAAGTTATGAACAGTTGCCTTGTATAATTTATAGTATCAACACACAGAAGAAGTTTAATGAGGGAGTAAGTACCACTGTGGGAAAAAATTCATTCTAATTGACTTTAAATCTTCCATCACAAAAATTCTCGTCTATAACTACACAGGGAATCCTTTAACTGTTCCCTTAATAAAAGAATATAATTTAACAAATACATTATTTATCAATCGTCTGGGGTTAAGGAGCAATCTTATTAACTCACGATTGTTAGTAAGCGTTTAGTACTCGTAGCAGCGTGTCGTGCAGTGTTACTAAGAGTAAGTAAACATTTTCAAAATAAAATTAAAACTAAATAATATTTTAAAAAAGTATTCATAAGTAACAAAATGCGACTGACCAATTTATCACAGGGGCGATTCGATTTAATAGAAACGAAGGTCACTTTAATATATAAAAGTGCAGTTGAGTTTGGTTCTTGATGTACGACTTACGAGTATATCAAAGTCGTTACCATAGCTATTGCTATCATTAGTAATTATTACCCAATTATTTGTTTGTTACACCATCAATGATGAATGATTGCTGCAATTACAAAGAATATTTATTTACGCTTAACTTATAGGTACGTTAAACATGCAAAAGTGGAAAATATTTCTTAAGGGTAGATAAATAATCCAAAAGTAAGATATAATTACTTCAACTTCGTTAAATATAGATGTCATAAAAATGTTGATAGATATGAGGTTCAGATGAATCATAACTTGCATTGTGATGTCGAAATTGTTTTTTTCCCTTATCATGTGCAATACATAATTATTCTTGCAAAGTAACTCATGCATTTGAAAAAAAAGAAGTTGGTAGATATAAGAAAGAATTTGGTAAATAAAAATATACCGTTGTTGATTTGTTTTTGTTACTAAAACACAAATTACGACATTTTAAGAAAATTTCCTCTTCATCTAGGACAATATAGGATATAGGTAATGTTTGTACTCTTCAGCAATCAGCAGTTATCATCTGCGTTGAATGTTAACTTTCACTTCATAGAATCTAAGGTAGGTACCCAAGATCTGAAGACCTTATTCGATCGTATTGATCATTTCAATCTTAAGGTCTACGGAAACCTCATCTAATTGTACCTCCACAAAGATACCTACCTACTTGTTTTTGATTACGTGATCTCTAAAGACCTATCGATAACACCACACAGTAAAAAATCAGATCACGGTTTTATTTTTATATATTACACTCCACGTTCATTCTAATTCATATTCATCCCATAAATTATTTATATTTCTTGTCGGAAGATGTGGTGCAAATATTACTGCAACTTGTTAATTAGCAATTTGTTTGATATACGATGTAGGATAGAAATTTCAGATTTATAAGTACCTAGGTTCAAATGAAGGTGACCCAATAAACATGGTACTTTTCCAAATCATTTTACCTACTTATCACAAACATTTTTGTTTTTTATGTACTTACTAGAGTTATTGATATGTCTAATTGCATTCTTTAGAATTTATTGATAAATTATCATTTTTTCCATTACTTCATTTAGTTTTTTTTAAATTATATATGTATATATGACCATAGACATCGTACTTAGATAAATTATTATTATCACTAATTAATAAAACCTACAATGTGAATGTATTAAAAAAATAAATAAACAATAATGTTAAAAACGATCTAGAACACATTATGAGTTTTAAATAGTTTACACAATTCTTGTTCGTGTCTTTGATGTTACAAGACAAACGGTGCATGTAGTTTGACTTTTCCACTTTAGATTCAGATAGAGATAGTTATTTTAAGAAAGACAGACATCCAAAGTACACCACTGATAAGAACGTGAATAATTTTCTTATAATAAGTCAACGATTACTTTAAAACCTGATAAAAAATTAACGAGCGCATTTATTACAACCAAATTACTTATAGCTTTTAAACTACAAATTAACAGGCATTGTTTGCTTCGCCTGCTTGATTCTTTAGATGTTTAGATAACGTGGTTCTATTGTTTGCAGCATTTAACGATGCTACCCGTAGTACTTCTCAGTATCTAATTGTTTATTGATAAAGAAGCAAATTGTAAACATACGTTGGCATTATACGTGGTGTCCCAAAAATACAGAATGAACTATATACAGGATGGGTCAATGGTGCTGATCTGAGTTAATATTAGCACAGATATTATCTGTGATATTAGTTTTAGAGATTTTTAAATCAAATCTAATTATTTCAAAATCATTAAGCTATTTCACTTATGCACCCTAAGTATATTATTTTTTAATTCTACGTTGAAAAATAATGTAAGTTGGATGAGGTTATATGGTCTCTAAACTGAACCGGTTTCAAGATATCGGCAATAATTGTTTGAATTTCTTAATTTTCAAGAGAAAGTTATTCATTTTTTACAAGATGCTTAACAAAGATCCATTTGAATGCCCAAAATTAAATTTTTTTTTAAATTATGTACCTATTGGGGCTGCCAACAAAGTGTGTAAACGTTAAAGTTTTAAACACGCAAAAGGTAATTTTTTTGTAAATAGCACACCATATTAAATTTATGTATTCCCTATACCTAAAGTTGGTACTGACCCATTTTAGGTAATACATAGTTATTAACTAAACACAAGGCGATCATATCTGGTTTTAATTTAAATACTTAGTTATCAAAATCAGAAGTTTGAAGTATTCGCGAACCTTAACAAACTGTATTTTGAAGAAAATCTGCTGTAGTGCGCTAAGATGTTGAATACTTATTTTTACTTATCATTTGATGCAGAATTGCCTCTGTTTCTCTGTAAGGAACAAAATTCCAGAAGTAGCAAAAATCTTCTTTTAACTGAACAGCCAGACACACCGAAACCTTAAAATGCAAATATGTCAAAAACATCTCTGAAAGAAAGTATTTTTTGAAATGAAATGAACGAGTTTCTAAATTTCTTGAGGAACGAAGTTTTGTTCATTATTGTAGAAGTTTGGGCTTAAAATGGTTTCCGAATCCACCACTTCTATGCCACCGCCTTGTTAAAAACGACGATTTATCATTAAAACCTAAGGCAATTTGATGTTAATTAACCATACCAACTTTGCAATTAAAGAGGTATTTTAAATAAACGGTGCATTTTTAATAGTTATTTATGTATCAAGGGAATTATAAGGGTCTTAATTACCGAGGGTAAAGTTTGCGTCCCGAGGGCCTTGCGCCCGAGGGACAGCAATTACCCGAGGTAATTGACACCTATTAATTCCCGTGATACATAGATAATTTTATTTCTGACAGAGTTTAATAAAATTTGTTCATTTCCGGTATATTTGATTCAGGTATCGTCGATTGCAGTTTTGGTTGTTGCTAGGTTACTGGTTCATAAAAGAGCCGTAGAGGGAATTATAGCGTCTTTATATCCCAAGGGAGTTATGACACTCTTTATTGGTATCGTAACTATGACGATATAAGCTTATAATATCACTGTCAGAAATAATAGTTATTTATGTAGGTATCAAGGGAATTATAAGGGTCTTAATTACCGAGGGCAAAGTTTGCAGCAATTGCCCGAGGTAATTGAGACATATTAATTCCCGTAGTACATAGATAATTTTATTTCTGACCGATTTTAATAAAATTTTGTTCATTTCCGGTATATTTGAATCCAGCTAATCGTCGCTTAGAGTTTTGATTGTGGCTAGGTTACTTGTTTATAAACAGACGTAGAGGGAATTATAGCATCTTTATATCCCAAGGGAGTTATGAGCCCCTTTATTGATATCGTAACCATAACCATATAAGCTTATAATATTCCTGTCCGAAATAATAGTTCTTTATATATCAAGGGAATTATAAGGGTCTTAATTACCGAGGGTAAAGTTTGCGCCCCGGGGCCTTTGGCCCGAGGGACAGTAATTGCCCGAGGTAATTGAGACCTATTAATTCCCGTGGTGCATAGATAATTTTATTTCTGACCGAGTATAATAAAATTTGTTCATTTCCGGTATATTCTATAACGCCCTGTATCCACGAAACGGTTGAGTTTTGTACATACATTTAAATAAGCTTTTTGCGTTATTTTGGAGAGACGAATTTGCTGTTAAAAGCATGCGCACCCATTTTTACACACCCTGTCTGTAACTCCTTTTTTCATTAAATCTATCGATAAGTATCTTTGATTAGGTATATAAGTATTAACACTGAGAGGATACCCAAAACAGTTTGTCCTCGAAAACCACTAAGGGCACTGGCTTTGTAGTATACGGGAGCAATGAACGGGGCTGCAGAATTTCTGTAAGCCTAGGACAGCAAGCGATCATGTTCCAAGCCGATCGAGGTTATATGCAATCCTGTCAGCGGCTGCTCAGCTATTAAAAGAGAACCTTATCAAAAGGAAAATCTTTATGACAGACAGCAAAGCAGCGATTGCAGCAATAGACTCACATGTGGTAAATTCAGGGCTAGTCCTTGGTTCCACACAAAGGCTAAACTCACTAGGTAAGTGCAACTCAGTCACACTAGTGTGGGCACCTGGGCACGCGAGAATCGCAGGTAACCAGGTTGCTGACGAGCTTGCGAGAATGGCAAGCGCAAAACCATTCGTAGGGCCCGAACCGACTTGTAGGATTACCTATAAGACAGTCAAAAAGGAGATTCGGGTAATACTCACGAAAGAGCATTGCAAACATTGGTCGAAAATGCCAGGACAGAGGACGGGCCACATGCAGGGGTTGTGGCGAGGCAGATGAAACGCCCTATCACGTTATTTGCCAATGTGAGTCATTCATAAAGGCAAGGGAACACCTACTTGGAAATGAAAAGATTACACAAGAGGAAGTAACGAAGATTCGCCTTACTAAAATCCTGAATTTTGTGAAAGATACAGGTATTCTTGAAGAGTAGATAATACCGGGGAGTACAATAGACCAAAAGGTCGCAGTGCGGGAACCTATTTGGACCACCCCTAGTAACAATAATAAATAATAATAATCTTTGATTAGTAAACAACTAGTCATCAATCGCTTGGCATGCGGAGAATATAAGTTTCACTACTTTTGATATGAGCATTATGTCTATATCGTTTTGGATTAATAAAATATTTGCTTCATGTACTTATGTGTAGAGGTGTAGACGTATATTCCACCGGCATCCCATTCAACGATTTTTCAGATTTGCACAACTATGACATCTTACTTATTTTAACGTGGTTATGAGGTTCATGGAGTTCGTTATTTGTGTAATTAGATTATGTATCATGTCTTTTAATTCTTCAGCTACAGGGGGGTAGATGTTTTCGTCAGTGTAAGAGCTTTATGTTACTGGAGAGTAAGTTAAGGCACTTACTGCTTCGGGTTGGGTGTTGGCAATGTTTGGTGTAAAGAGTGTTGAGTAGATGTTCTTTCCTTAATGTTACAACTTGATAACTCATGTTTATTTTTACTCTATCAGAATCTGCCACCCTTTGATAATGATACATAGTGTCGAAACCGTTAGGTTGTATTTATTCAAAATAAAAAATTTGAGTAGAATTACTTATTATTATTATTTTTTTATTATTTTTGCAAGCAACTGAGGCTATTAGCACAACTTGTTATTATTATAGTTTATTCAGTTTTTATTATTTGTTATGTAATAACCGGCCAACATTGCATGAGATTGTTATATTGCAACAAACAACTTCTTTTATTATTTATGCCAATTAAGGAATTGCGCTAATAATCACGAGATTTCATTAATTATAAAAATTACCAATGATTAATTTTACGTGTCAAAAAAATGTTTATCTCTTAACCTAAATGATATTTAAAGTTTAAATGCAATTTTATTTTTCGTTTAACAATAACATCCTGGTATGTAGCACAAAAATTATAGAGATATTCATTTTTTGCTTTGCTAACCGTTTTTTACAATGCGGTAAAGGTATGTTGATTTTGACAGCAGCTTGCCCTGGTTGATGAAGTGGTGTCGCAACCACTAAACGCACAGATAAGAACATCACATAATGAGTGATGCTAAGAAAGCGATAAAACTAAGGACCGTGTAGTCAACAGACTACCATTATGGTCAACCATATTACCATATGAAACATTCAGTCGATTTGTCCGAACATACTCAAACTATTGCATGTACCTATTGTAATTTAGCAGCTCGCCCGACTTCTCTCTCTCTTTGTTTGACTTGCATCACACATCACATAGAAAAGTGATAAGGAATATTCCACAATTGTACAGAATTTATATAACCTAAATTCCTCCTTACAAATGTTAAAGGTTTATGTCTCTGAAGTTGTTTTGAATAAACCGAAAAATGTGGCCTAAAATCCATGGTGGAAGAATATAATAAAGGTTCCTACAAACATACGTCCGAAAACGCTATGTCTCCGACTCGGAGATGCAACAAAGTGTAAAATTTTTTAAAACAATCCCTTTTTTTATTGATATCTTAAAAATACGTTGACCAAGTTTAATCATTATACTGATTTTCGTTTGGACAATAATTCCGTGGGCGTTGCAAGTCGATTATGTTTTGGAAAAAATTAGAAGATGTTTTTGGACGATGTAAGTAACTAAAAATTGTTGGACTGAATTCTTTTCATATCTCGCTTCATTTTTCAGATAAAAGTAACTAGTAAGACATCAAAACTTTTCATTGTCATTGTCAAATAAGTCTTCCCCATGATAATTTTAATTCCTGAAATATTCTCTACTGACCAGAGTAATAGTTGCTTTTGCTTAACTCTACATACTGTATGCATTGTGTCGATATAGGAGTAGATCGCTATGATCCTATATCGACTCTGCTCTACTGCTGGCTAAAAATCAGTTACCTACCTAGCAATTGTATTTATAAGTGTAAAGTACCTACTTTTTATATACAACATTTTTATTTTAACAATCTTGTGAGTGTATATGCCATGGGTAAAGCATAAGCAACCTTTCTGTTAGGTTAGTACCTTTATACCTTTGTATCTTATACAAAAAGATGCCGTCAAGGGGGCTGTAAAATTTTGAAATCGAATTTATAAACACTGATTTCCCTTGAGCAGAGCCAGTGGGCTACTTTAGTGCCACTGCAAAGTTTTGATTGATTGATATTTCTGTACCTATGTTTTAGGGAAAGATATGCTCGTAAACACCATGTAATAAAGTCAAAAATTTCACAAAGTATAGTAGACTGCATCATCATCTTGAAGCATCAAGTCCAAAGATTCAGTAGCTAGGTACTTCATCTGTTCATTTTCGAAAGATTGCAGGCGAACTTTCTTTACTTTGGAACTAAATTAATTTCAGGCGTCAAAATGACATGGTCACATATCCATTCCATACTGACTTTTCACGTTGAAAGTTAACTCAGTTTTGTACGCCGCAACTCAAGATGGTAACACGATCAGCAACCCTTCAAAATAGAAAACTAGGGCTTCATTAGAGCCTAAAATAGTCAATATACAACACAGAAAACAAATTTGAATTGCGTCACCACTCATCAATAATAATTTGCTAAAACCATTTCATTCAATTTATTTTACATTTACCTATACATATTTACATTTTTGTTAACCGTAGTTGCTCAATTTCAAAATGAAATAATTATATTAGTACAGTTGTGTATCAGTATTGAACCTAAACATAAAGCTAATACAAGGTTAATGCTCATTTAATAGACAGTTTTGTGTAACCTTCATTCACTTAACGTGCACTATTAAAAAAAATTAAATTTAAATGAATTAGGGATGTACAATACTTAGGTAGGTACATTAAAGTCAGAAGTCTAAATCCAAATGGTTTAGCCCTATTTTACTGAATCCGTTATAAATTTGTGGCCTGTCAATGTAAAATGGGAGTATTTAACAATAAATATAATCTATTCTAGTGGAAGAAAACAAAGATACGTGTCAAGAAAGAAATAATATTGTTAAATTAGAAACGGTAGACCGTTTAATGCATATCCCCGTTATAGAATCTGGATGGAGTTATGTTGGACAAATGTACGGAAAAATTAAGGCAAGCACATCTTCAATCTTCTTCACTCTTCAAGAATTAATATACTTAGCATTTTAGGAGTCGAATAACGTTTTAAATTGGACGCTTGGACAAGCCGAGGTTTCCTTCCATTCTGTTTTATCCACAGCTATGCCAGCCATAAACTTATTTAACGGACCAATCACTAGTATTGATAAAATATTATACCACGGTTTGGAGAAGGTGGAAGAAAAGGTGCCATTAATAACTCTTCCCCCAGAAAAGGTACATCTATCTTACTTAACTTTCAAAATTTAATTATAAACATCAAATTATAGATTTATTCGCATACCAAGCAATATGTGAACGACGTAGTATTGAAAAATGCAATAGTCATGGATATATTGCAAAAAGCGACCACAGTCAAAAATATTGCGATGGAAAGCAAGTATACTGGTTTAGCGGCTGAAAGGTTCGACGGTGCACTAAATGTGGCCGAAAAGTATCTTGATATGTACCTACCGGCAGATCCAAATGATACGGAAAAAGATGGTAAGTAAGCACTGTTTAAATTGTGTGCATTTTTGTAATCATTCTAGAACAAAATTGCGAGACCCCTAACAGCCCAGCTGAAAAGGCATTACACACCATACATCACGTAGATAAAATATCGCGTAAATTGCAAAGGAGATTGACAAAACGAACTTTAGCTGAAGCTAAAGCTTTAAAAGAACATAGCACAGAAGCTGTACAAGGATTATTACACATAATTGACTTGGTAAGCGCATTTCAATTTGATTTTTAAATTGATAAACAAATGCCGTGGAAAACAGCTAAGTACCTATATTTATTGTAAAAATTGTAAAAGGTTTCTCAATGCAGATCGATGTTGAAATGGAATAAAACAAGCTGTGTGTGAGATATTTACGAATTTTTTTTTAATTTGAAAGGCCCATGTATGCCATCATGTATAGCATCGTTCAAATCTCCGCTTCGGCTTCTCGCGGTGACAAGGATCCGAGTGGTCCAATTTTCAATGACTCTGCCGCATAGATCCGGCTGAATTTGAGCGATGGCATTGGTTATGTTGACTTTAAGGCCATCGATCGATTGCGTCTTATTGGCATATGCCTACTACTTCAGGAAACCCCATAAGAAGAAGTCTTTCTGGGTCAAATCGCGTCACTTCTGCGACAGATAATACTCTCAAATCGTTCATGCCGAAAGTCTATCGTGGCGTCCGCTGTGTGGTACGTAGCGCCGTCCTGCTGGAAACATCTCCATATCGTTCAATTTGGGCCAAAAGACATGTGTTATCATCGTTCTGTAAAGCTCGGCGTTGACGGTAATAGCATCACAAGCGTCGTTTTGAAAAAAGTACGGACGCCTGAGACCCAAAATCCGCACCTAACAGTAACTTTTTGTTTTTGATGTGTTACAACCTGGTAAACCTCGTGTGAGATGGCGTCGTCCCATGCAACTATGCTTGTTAACATAGCCATTCATCAAAAAATGCGCGTCGTCGCTAAAGATGATTTTCCTCTTCCAAACGCTTCGAAGTCATTAACTTTGAGCTCCTGTGCCAGTTGGATCTTGTACGACTGTAGGCCTAAGTCCCGACGAAAAATCCGCCAAATTGAAGTCTGCGAAAGACCGAGTTCTGTGCACGGACCGTGGCAATGTTCTCGGTCGATCTTGCGTTCTTTTGACGTATGTGTTGGCTGATTGTTTATCGAACAAATCCTCTCGAATTTGGTAACAAACGTTGGAGAGTCGACTTTGGACGTAAAATGGGCGCAAATGGATGAAATTTTGTTCTCCATATTGAATTATATTTATAGGTATATTTCTTTGGGAAAAGTACCAAACGTGTTGGCTCAGTGGACAAGAATAAATTTGTTACTACGTTAGTAATCGTTTGTCGTCAGGAAGGTCCAAATTCTTTGGGATAGTAATGTCCAGAATAGTTGTTTATTATTTTAATTTCTATGGGAAAATTGTCAGTTTTGCCTAATTGGTAATCCTTTTGATATTGTCAAAAATATCTATACATACTTGCTTCATCCCATCATCTCCCAACATGGTTCATACAATAATGGTATATACGAGTACATCCCCTCTATACCACGGACAGTAACACTAAGCTATTTCTATGTCGTATATGTATAAGTATGTGTATGGAAAAATGCACTTAGTAACAACACTGATTTTTAACTCTAGAAAAATACAACTTTGGCTGCAGATTTCGGCGAGGAAAACAACATAACTTTCCGGTAATATTTTTAATAACTGTTACTTTAAGTACCTACATAAATGTATCATCAATTATTTAACATCTATTTCCTTCGATTTCAGATAGCAACTGATCCAAAATCTGCCCTACAAAAAGGACAAGAAATATGGGCAAACTTAAGTAAATCTGAACCTGAAAATCAGATTTCCCCTCAAACTTTAGATGAAGTAATTTTTATGTTGACTCGTGAATCCGCACGAAGAGTGGTACATTTCATCAATTTTACTAGTGCCATTGTCAAGCAACTGCCAGATCAAATGCAGTTATTCACTTCCAGATGTATACATCTAGTTCAAGATCTTCTTAAAGTATGTATCTAACTGCTTGCATAATAATTACTCTTCAAATATATAAATAATAATAACAGGTACCTAATTCTAATTTTCAAATGAAAACATAATCGTCAGAAACTTAAAATATATGCCTTCTATTGAAATTGATTTAATTTTTCTTTCAGAATGGACACATAGAAAGCATAAATAAAGTGATTTTTCAATCTGCTCGCCATCAAGTACACAAACTAGCCACATTACTTCACCAATTAAACGTTTATGCCACAGAATTATTGGTAAGTTATATTTTAAACATCAAAGTACTAGGTAAATGTCTTTATAACGATTTTTTTAGGAACAGGCAGCCAAAAATTTGGAAGATAAGGAGAATGTAAATAATTCATTACCTGCTGAATCGAAACCATCGAAGCATTCGAAACATCACCACCACTCATCTCACAAAAAATCTCATGCAAAAAATAAGGCCAATGGTATTGACAATTAAAAGGCCTATACCTTCAGCTGTTATGTATTTTAAAAAATATAGGTATTTTTCATATTTACTATTATTTTTTTACTTATGATACATAATGTGGGACTATTTAGATAAGGTTTATATATTTAGCATTTGGGAAATGTACTGTTAGGTAATGTTTTTTAATATATTTTACATACTGTAGCATCGAATATTTAAATTTAATAAATATTAATTATACTTCTTCTGTCTGATTTTAATCAATTTACTATCACGTGGAAAACTGTTATCTGGTATCTCCATTCCCAATACATAATAAGCCTTTGAACATTTTGTTTTTACACACTTTCTCGTAACTTCACTTGAATTCTTGTTTCCTTTTTTCAAATCTTTGGAGATCTGTATCTCCGGTCCTAATAAGGTCTAGAGAAGACTGAAATCGGTGTAGATATTAGAACTCGGTGTACGTTTGAAAGTATTTATTAAATTTTGGTGGCGATAACCCGGGCCAAACCACAAATTTGTGCGCATTGCGATCGTCACTGGATCTCCGGTCCTATAAGTACTAGAATGCTGAAACCGGACTATAGTACAGGGTGGGCCAACAGTGCGGGGATGGAAGATTGTGGGTTTATTAACGAACATTTCTAAAGTTTGTTGCTGGGATATGGTCCGGTACCCTTAAGGCTACAAACCTAAAATATTTTCACTTGAATCGCAATACAATACAATACATACGACAGACGAACGCTTGTGTCCAGTTTGTTTAAGTTCAAGGTCACCATTTTGACCATCGACTTGATTAGTGAGGGGCAAGGGGATTCACGTTAATCAAGCACTCCAAATGCAACATAAAACTATTACGTCATCGTCTTTGTTCCTGGGTTACGTTAAAAACAGTTTATTCACCAAACACCCCCCCCCACACACACCTGCAGGAGAGGGGAGGGTAACCCTAACATCATTGAATAACCTGTCGAATCTTACTAAATACGTGTTTATCTGTTTTTTGACTTCTGCTCCATTTCTTGCGATTACAGCGCCCTCTGTCGCGAATCGAAAAAAATGTTTCAGACATATCGACTTTCGACGTAAAATCCGAATCTGCGATAAAAAATAGGGGTTCCTATTTAAGATTACAAATTTGCCCCCCGCCCCGCCTACAGGGGGTGGGGGTGAGGGTGTAATTTAGTACTAACGAATTTCCCCCTCGAAGATATTCAAGTTTTGATTCGGCACATTTTTCTATACAATGCGTATTTTTCGAGATATTTCAAATTCCAGGTTAAATGACTCACCCGGTATATTGTGCTATATTTATTTTTTGAAGAAAGTGTTAATACGAGGGAAGTCTCGTGGCAACTTGTCAGAATTTTTTTCATATTTTGAATCTACGTATTCAGAAACGCAAAGATATGTAAAAATTTGCATAGGTCAATTTTTTTTTGGAACACTAATACAATACTTCCCTTTTACTTCGTACTCGGGAAGTAAACAAAAATTGTAAAGAAACGATGTGTATTGATAACAAAATAAGAAATTAGAGGGTGGAACAACTCTGACACTCTGTACGTTGTTTTAAAGTTAGATTAAAACATTCTGGCATGTATTGCCACGAGACTTCCCTCGTACCAAAAAACTGCAACTTTTTCTTAAAAAAATTAGTGCCGCCATTTTAGCTTATACCGGAAGTGATGTCATCAAAGGTAACATAAGCATTTTCGCCCTTTGGGCCGAATCGTTGACTGAAACTGAACGTTCAGTCAACGGCCGAATGCAATCGATTGGAGAAAACTGCATTTCGATAACTATAATAGTTTCTGAGTATAAGGCGTTGCAAGGAATGTGTACGGACAGACTACAGACTACAGACGACAGACGGATTTTTTTTTTCATATTTTGAATCTACGTATTCAGAAACGCAAAGATATGTAAAAATTTGCATAGGTCATTTACTTCCAGTGGCGGATCCAGCGAGGGGCAATGAGGGCAATGGGGGAAAATACGATTTTTTGGAAACCATTTTTTCTCATAGAGGAATCATAATGAATCATTTCCCCCCCAAGAAATAGTCGTCTACGACCAGCCGTTCCTTAGCAATAGCGCTTTAAAGTCGCTTCGTTATCAGCTGGACCCGAGCACAGCCCGAACGTTTCCGACGATGCCCTAAGGTCCTGTGACGTCACGTCCCACACGGCAATGTACGGAGCATATGGAGACCAGTGTTTTTAGTCGTTTTTATCTTGTATTTATGTAGTTTTTCGTTGTATTTTACCATTTTATAAACAATTATATTGTTGGTTTTAAAGGATGTTATTTAATGTCCAGTGGCGTACCTAGGGGGGTGCGGTCCGCACCGGGTGGCAAGTACCATAAGGGCGGCTTCACATACACCGATATTATCGTTGTCGGTGTCGGTGTCGGTATCGTGCTGCATCAATAAATGGTACTGCTTCACACAGCCAACGATCCGGTAAAAATGTTGTTTGTCGTAAGTATCCGACATTATGTGTATGTCGGATGGTTCTGTTGATATCGGTCAGTTTTAAATGGTCCTGCTTCACACAGCCAACGATCCGGTAAAAATGTCGTTTGTCGTATCCGACATTATGTGTATGTCGGATGGTTTTGTTGATATCGGTCAGTAAATTATCGTTCAGTTTTAGTATCTACGCAATGCAAACCAAATACACTGATTCACACAGACCATCGGTATCGTCGTGCTCACGTGCTGGCTTTTGCATTTCACTGAATTCAGTGTCGTCTCAGTACAAATGTAATCAACTACTGCTGTTAAATTTAATTGCCTTCTCTCAGTTTCTTCTTGCGTAAATATAATAAATACAGTAACGACAAGGTTCTTTTCTTCATATTAAGGCACACTAGTACAACTGAATTCGATAATTTTTACCTATGGAATATTCACAAGGAGCAGCGACAAGTGCCTAAAAAAGTATCTTGTATTTTTATAAAGGTTGCATTTACGCCTCAAGCGGCTTCCTTTATTACTGCCTAATTTAAATATTGCATGCAACGGGGTGAAAGTTGCCTACCTATAGTTTGTCTCAATTGTAACTATTTATTTATGTTTATTAATTTATAAAAACCATCCATTTGATTGACCTAGAATGGGCGGCAAACTGGAGACCGCCCCGGGCGGCAAAAATTCTAGGTACGCCACTGTTAATGTCAAGTATATTTCTTTGGGTAGTGAGAAATCGTGACCGGGAGACACCCGTCCTAACCTTTCTTGCTCATCATAATTCATAATGTCCAGTGGAACATCTTAGTAACATAATTTATTGTTTGATAACGTAATAAAGTAATTAACGCTCTAAACTACGATTAAAATATGTCTCCCAAAATACCATTGGGGAACTTTTATAAATTTCTCGAGGTTGAGTAGGTTCTACCACGTTTCTCATTACACCGTGTGTTTTTATTTCTTGTACTTACGTTTTGGAAGAAAGTGGTAATAAAATATAATTATTGACTGTGTTATCGTATTTATCGTCTTATACCCTTCAAACAATAAAAACGAGTAAGAACGTGGTTTGTGGCATTTATAAGGTTTGATATTAAGCAAATTATCTGCAAATTTCCAGTTCCGAGGTATACCAAACACAAGAATTGTTTTGTTGAAGTGCAAAACAACTTTTCTTTCCTTAACCTGACCTAGTAAACAGCATCTACATTCTGTGATAAAACAGCATTAAGAAATCGGTGAACTTATTTTTCTAATTTTTAGGCATATTGACTTATGTTCTTAAAGTGATAAAACCGAATAAATATGATGATGATAAACACAAGAAATAATTAATAATGATTTTGTATTAACCGGCGGCGTTGATCCGGTCTGCAAATCGACCACTTATATATGGCCACAGAAATAGTTTTGTGTGCAAGATATTCAAGTGTCCTTTTGTTTTCAATCCACCAACAAATTATGTAATTGAAAAAACCACTCACCTAGTGTTTATATTCCGTGAAAACAGTTGAAAATCGTAAAAAAACAACTCCGCAAGCCAGAATCAACAGGTCCTGTATGGGTTGTGACGTCACTGTGCCATCGGGAAACTCGGAAACGTTCGGCATGTGATCGGCTCTCGCCAATTTTAGGGCAACTTAATAATTTAATTACGGACAAACTACTATTCGGATCGCCGTAAAATTTTTCACGGCAAAACTTTTTTTGAAATCTTCGTATGATGATGTGTACTACATTGATTTCTGAGATTTCGTATTGTTCCCCATTGCTCGGACTGAGAATATAACTTCATTTTTAAATTTTTAAAAATATTTACAAAATAATTAATATAAATATATACCTACATTTATACAACATAAATATTACATCATGTATTTGCTTTGTGGTGCTACCTCTAAAAAAGTTTTAAAAAGCTAGTAATATATTATTCACTACGCTCACGCAAATTCCGATTTGGATTCGTCCGCTGACCGCTGCTGCAGCGGAGTTTTTTTTCTTATTATTAAAAATGTAGTAGTCACTGCAATTTTATTTTTCAATAAAACTTTATTTAAAAGTGTAATTTAATATTATGGAGTTAAAGTTTATTTTGAGGTACTTGTTTAACACGTGACCTTGAAATTTGGAAAAATTACTACTTTGGGCTCGTTACGCTCGCAATCGGCATCTTGCTTAACCCTATGTTTTTCTTAGTTACTGGTTGCCCTTACTGAAAATCGAGTCTGGATCCGCCTCTCTTTACTTCCCTTTTATTTCGTACTCAGGAAGTAAAAACACACTTTGTGTCACCCTGTATAAAATGACGTACGCCCAATTTTCTTAAAATTCATAATATGTGCTAGATTTCATATACATTTACCTACAATATGAAAATTAATCAAATCGAATTTAAAATAACAAATTTATTAATGAGCAAACTTCATCAATTTTTTGAGTGGATCGATTATTTTGCCGGTGAGTGTATTATAGTAATGTAGTAAATAAAAAAAAAATTTCTACAAAAGTGAAAAAGTTCACAATTATTTTAACGTTAAAATACAAAACTCTCATAGCAGTGCGCGAAGTAAGTATTTCGCGCACGGCGTCGTTACTTCGCGCACGGTGTCATGGTAACGTAGGTAAGTGAAAAAAAGGGTCACTTCGCGTATTGTTATCGATGCGCAAACCTTGTCATTTTTTGACGTTTGTAGAAAAAAGTATTTTTTCTACGTCCATGTCTGTAAACGTCAAAAATCGCACTACCAACATTCCTTGTAAATGACATTTTACAATCACATGCACGTAATGAGATCTCATAACACACACGTGCGTTTTAAGAAGAAAACTTAAACTTCTTGGTTTAATCAAATTGCAATCAAATTTTAATCTACGTAACACAGGGGCGTACGCAGGATTTTCGTTCGGGGGGGGGGGGGGGGGGGGGGGGGGTTAAAAACAACATAAAAAGAAACATTTTTTTAAAATAATAATAATCGAAATAACAAAGTTAAGACGTCTAGATAAACGCGCAAGGTGATTGATTATTTCTTCGGGATGACAGCTGTAATATCAAAATTAACATTATTATTCTTATTTTTTGTGTTTAGAAACAGTGATTGAGCCTTTGAATGAACATTTCGGGGGGGGGGGGGGTTAACCCAAGAACCCCCCCCCCCCCTTCGGTACGCGCCTGACGTAACACTTTATTTGGTCTATTTACACAAATTTAGTCAATTGAAAAAGCATTTGCAAGATATATTTTGGATTAAACGAGTGATGCCCCTAAATGTAGGCAGCACATTATGCATTTTCTTAAAAAATAGGTCACGTTTTCTTAAGTAGTATGGTATGGAAATATGTAAATGTCATGTCATTTCTATGTTTATTTTTATTGGTGTCCTATTTTCACTTATAATTGCACAAGAGGTTTGTATTTTACCGAGTAAATTTGGGTTGTTTAATAAGAATCTGTTGCCTAGCAAATTGCTAAAGGAAACAGATTAGAATTTAAACAACACAAATTTACTTGGTATAAATACAAATCTCGAGTGTAATTCGGCAGGACAATTTAACGAACAAGAAATTTAATTAGAAATCCGTTCGTAACTTTACCAAATGGACTCATTCTTAAAATAACACAAACATCATGCAATAAATTATTCGCAAATGTCAAACTATGTATTTATACGGCGGGCACGGATACTGCGATAGTTGATTAGAATTTGAAAGTGAAAAAACCACTAGTGCATTTGTCGCTGTAAAAGTGACCGGCTAATGGGATTTTTTATACATGAGTTAAATTGTCACTGAAATATAAGCAACCTGGAACGCTTAAGGTCGATTCGCACTATACGGAACGTCACCGTCACGTCATAGACCGGCACCGTCACGTCAAAATATGTCTCCACATATTTTAATGGCAATGTTCACACCACGGACGTATAAATTTGTTTTTTATACGTCCGTGGTTCACACTGACCGGCAACGTCACTTACCGTCAACGTTACGGAACGGAAAAGTAATCGAAAACTAATTTTTGACGTGACGTTGCCTGTCTGTTCCTTATCAATTCTAGTAGTATGAATTTGTAATCGGAACGGATCCGTCATATTTTCAGTATGTAATTATTTAGTTTCTTGTAGTGTTTTGTTTTTGAATTTGAGTTTCAATTTTTGATAAAAGGACATAAAATTGATTTTGAGACATTCTAAAATATTTGTAAAATGAAATTTCTTCTTCTTCCAATTCCTTGAATAAAGTGTGGTATTCTCCTTCAAACTTTCTCATTTTAAGGATTTTTCGAATCCATGTTTTCTTGGCTAGATTTTTGCAGTTATTCTCTTCATCGTCCAAAATTAGTGCAATTATAGCCATTTTTTTTCTACCTAATTTATGCATCTTATAAAATTGAAAATTGTGTAAATGAAAACAAAAATTAAACACAGGACGAAACAAATGTACGAGTACAACAGACAGATAGACATTAGACAGTGTAGGTATTTCCGTGACGTTACCGGTCAAGTGTGAATATATATATATTCCTTTTCTGACGTGACGGTGCCGATCTATGACGTGACGGTGACGTTCCGTATAGTGCGAATCGACCTTTCGCTTAAGTTAAAGCCGAGCCGACAGAAAGGGAATTACTGTCGGGTTATTCGGTCTCTGTCTTGCTCATTTGTCGGGTTATTCGGTCTCTGTCTTACTCATTATGTTATTGTATCATATAGGTAATATGAGTGCAGGGCCGGCCCCAGGGGCAGGCGAGCTGTGCCGCCGCCTAGGGCGGCAGATATCTGAGGGCGGCCAAATGGTGTAAATTTATCAAATACTTTTGTGCTTAGCTATTCACTGAAACTGCAATTCTAAGCGGCAAAGTCCGTTAAAAAATAGCCGAAAACAATCAATGTAATTTTTTCTATTTCGCGACGGTTATATAGCTTTATACCCGTACTGAAAACGATACGGAAAGAAGCTCTGTTTCCGTACTGTTACAGGGATTTAATTTTTTTTTAACTTTACAAGTTTACAACACTAAAACTGTCAACCAAACCATTATTATACATTGAACTGTACGCTATACGCAGCGTATAGTTCAATGTTATTATACAACTTGTCTAAATTTGAATTGACAAATGTCAGAATTGCCAACATAGGTACTTAATTTAAAAAAAACCACAAACAATTTAATTACGTCTCTTTATTTGTTAAAAATGTTAGAGTAAATTCATGCGAAATAGAAAAAATAGTATGAAAAACACATAATGTCACAATTATTACTTTTTGCCGCACTCATCCCTTTGCAGACCTCCTTTCACTCGGTCTGCAAACCTGGTATTCGTGCGGCAAAAAGTCTCATTGTAACACTTGTTTTTCAATATACTATTTCTATAGTGTGTAAATATAAAATGTTATTAATATCTGTGGGCGTATAGGCATTGTCCTTATATAGTTCCATATAAAAATATACACGTAACATATGTAACAAACTGTGCATGAGTATATAAGGAACGTAACATTGCATTGGGGGGGGGGGGGGATTGCTGATTTCGCCTAGGGCGGCTAAACCCCTGGGGCCGGGCCTGTATGAGTGCAACAAGGACAAACTAACCCGTTGTTATGGCTATCGCTCGCTCGGTTTATTTCGTATAGGTTAAATGCACCGTGCGCGTTCCAGGTTGGCCTTTTAAACCACGCCCCAGCGTGTTTAAATCGCGTTTTATAACACGCGCGTGTTTTAAAGTTGCCATGCCAACATGAACAAATTTGAAAAACGGGAATTTTATTGGTTATTGATCTGACAGGAGTACTTTATTACGTCAAATAAAATGACAGATTGCATCACCAATTTGAAAAACGTGAATTCTATTGGTTATTGATCTGACAGGAATACTTTGTTAAGTACTTAAGTACGTCAAATAAAATGACAAATTGCAAATTAATTTCCATTTTTCTCATTTCCATGACAACGAAAGGTATACTGATTTCACATACGAATTCAACCATTTCACATTATTAGTTCTTATTTCCATTTTAATACCAGATTTCAAAGTGAACCAATAAAAAAAATAGCGTAAAGTATTCGTGGATAACTGGTCTTTAAAACACTTGCTCTATTTCAAGCACTCGGCTGCGCCGTCGTGCTTGAAAACTCGCGCGTCTTTTAAAGACCTGTTTATCCACTTATACTTTAATATACTATTTTTTATTGGTGTCCTATTTTAGCCTTTTAAACCACGCCCCAGCGTGTTTAAATCGCACTTTTTAAAACGCGCGTGTTTTAAAGTTGCCATGCCAACATCAACAAATTTGAAAAACGTAAATTCTATTGGTTATTTATCTGACAGGAGTACTTTGTTACATCAAATAAAATGACAGATTGCAAATTAATTTCCGTTTATTGGTTATTGATCTGACAGGAGTACTTTGTTACGTCAAATAAAGTGACAGATTGCAAGTTAATTTCCGTTTTTCTCATTTCCATGACAACGAAAGGTATACTGATTTCACATTACGAATTCAACCATTTCACATTATTAGTTCTTATTTCCATTTTAATGCCAGATTTCAAAGTGAACCAATAAAAAAAATAGCGTAAAATATTCGTGGATAAATGGTCTTTAAAACACTTGCTCTATTTCAAGCACTCGGCTGCGCCGTCGTGCTTGAAAACTCGAGCGTGTTTTAAAGACCTGTTTACCCACTTATACTTTAATATACTAATTTATATTTATTTCTATGAATGAAAGTGGTCGTAGAAAAAGTATAGTACACTACACAACTAGAGTTGTAAGCTTATTACATGCTCGTAGAATTACTTTTCTACTCGCATGTAATAAGCTTCTTACAACTCTCGTTATGTAATATACTATTATATTTTGTAAGTAAAATGTTCAATCGGCGAATGTAAAGTTAGGCAACTTACATAACACCATAACCTAATAGACGTTTTTTAAATAATTTTTTGAACAATCTAAATTGTGAAAAATACAGAATCGCTCACATTTTTGTTTGATACTCGCACTATTTTTGGGACAATAATTAGTGGGGATCTGCGCATTTACGTGTTTATAAGTAATCTCACAGATTGTGGTATTTTTATTCGTGTTCGAGGTTCGTTTTGTCGTGGTTAATCTTCTCAATTTTTCTACTAAAAAGTAAAAACTAGAATGGATTTAAATTTAGCGAAAGAGTTAATTCAGGCAAACATTGTTATATCAAGTATTTTAGCTAAAAAATTGTTGAAACGGCGAGTACAAAATAAAAAAATTCTGGCAAGTTGCCACGAGACTTCCCTCGTATTAACACTTTTTCCAAAAAATAAATACCTACTACTGAATTCAGAAAAAATACTCTTAACACATTCACTGCCAAATACACACCGTGTGTGTGAGGTTAACTTTTGTCGGGAGGCCGATCACACATATGTTGCGTGATGGGTACGTGTGTGTTTAAGGCAGAATATTCGCTTCGGCTTGGCTCGCAAATAGTTGTTCTCGCATCGGCCTGCGACTCCTTTAGAAAAAAAAAGTCGACAAGTTGAGGGCCGATCACGCAGGTGCTGCGTGATGCTAACATTTGTCGTTTTCGTGTCGGCCTCCTGAGAAGAGCCTTAATGAACAAAAAATTGACCGGCGTCTGATGAATGTTACAAACATGACGTTGGCAGTGAATGTGTTAAACTACATAAAAAAACTGCAATTTTATCTTATAAAAAAACAATGAACTCTAGTTTATTTAGAGTTCATTGTAAAAAATGAGTGCCGCCATTTTAGTTTACACCGGAAGTGACGTAATCGAAGGTAATATCAGCATTTTTGTTCTTGGCCCAAATGCAATCGATTGGCGAAAACCGCATTTCGATAACTTTAATAGTTTCTGAGTATAGAGCGTTGCAGTCATTTTTTAAAAATGATTTTTTAACACTTTTTCCAAAAAATAGGTATAGCACAATATATATTTCTGAATTCAGAAAAAAATACTCTTTTAAACTACATAAAAAACTGCAACTTTATCTTATAGAAAAAATGAGTGCCGCCATTTTAGCTTACACCGGAAGTGACGTAATCAAAGATAATATCAGCATTTTCGCCCTTGGCCCGAATGTAATTCATTAGTGAAAACCGCATTTCGATAACTTTAATAGTTTCTGAGTTTAGAGCGTGCAAGGAATGTGTATGTACGGACTACAGACTACAGACGACAGACGGAAATTTTTTTTTTCATATTTTGAATCTACGTATTCAGAAACGTAAAGATATGTAAAAATTTGCATAGGTCAAATTTTTTTTTGGTACTACTACAATACTTCCCTTTTACTTCGTACTCGGGAAGTAAAAAAGAAAGATACCAAATAATAGTGGCAGGCAAAGTGGCTGCAAAGAAGACAGGAGGGATGCGGAGTATTAAATATGTTACACAAGGAGCTATTAGTGGAAGACCATACAAGAATTATCTTGTGTTAAAAATTGTCTCAAAAATAGAGCAGGTTTTAATATTTACGGCACAATCTAAAAGCAAGACAATATTATACACTCAGTTTGCTGTTTGAAATTACACAATTTAGATTGTTCCAAAAATTGTTCAATTTCTTGTTCAAGAAATTGTCTAACGTAAAACGTCTAAGGCCAAATTATTACTTACCTACGTCTTACAGAGTTGAATGATAAGTTATTAGTTGGGTATTATAATCTTCAGAGACAAAATTTTGTGTGAGTAATTCAACTGTAAACAACTTAACTCAAGACACCCAAGCGAGAGAATACTTTAGATTGTAGAGGATGTTACATAGACGATGAGACGTCACACCACACTGTGAGTGTCCACATTTGTCCAACTGAGACGATTCATGTTGGAGGGACCCTGGCCAGACATTGCTACGGTTACAGCCGCTTAACCTTCCCGCATCCTAAGGTTCGTCTGTACCATCTTAATAATTCCGAAATACAGTAAAAGCGCTGTATTGCGTTAAAAAAAAATTTTATATCAATCATTTCTCATTGTGATTAACAAAATTTATAAAATCGATGTACACAGGAAGCACCGGCTAGGTAACTATGGTTTCAAATAGGTATGCTTTAAAAATTGTGGGAGACTATAGCGAGAGTATTTAAATCTATGGCTTTAAAAATTGTTGTTAGGTATGCCAAAAATATACTTAGTTTAAAAACAAAATAACTTTATTAAAAATAGATACACATTAATACTAATGTTACTTGAATGTTCTTTAAACAATGTTACAGCAATGGTATGACTAGATCTTGTTTATTATTTTTATGATTATTGCAAATACTTACTACAAAAGTACAAAGTAAAAAAATTAAATTAAATTCGTTGCCCATCTAACAATATTATACACTTATACGCTTATACCTACACTAATTTGCTATGTGACAAAATTCAGAAGTAAACTGACAAAGCAAATAAATATAAAACTTGAAAAAGTTTGAAAAAATTGGACATTGGATATTACAACAGTATATAAAACGTTGTTAAAAAAGTTTAAACGAAATAGCTTCAAAATGAGAGCATTCCAATTGGTTGCCGTTTTATACTTGCAATTTAAATAAATACCTATTTAAAATAATTTATATCTATAGGTACATTAATTTAGTAACAAATTGTATACCAAAATAAATAATATACTAAATTGATGGCCAAGTACCGAAGGTATACAAAATTTAATCCTATATTAGTTCCGCTACATATTCTAATTGTCCTTCATTATTCACACTCATTTGTGAATCATGATGACGAGATCTGCATTCCTCCGATTCAATGTCTCCTAAGGAAGAATCAGGTACTTGAAATGTGGAACCTTGAAAACCCATTGCAGCTTCATAATACTGAAATGATTTAAGTTAAATGAGATGTTAGGTATTTATTGTAAAATTGTAGTGCATTGTAAAAAAATGTAATTACAGTCGAACTTCTGTAAGCCGAATTTTTCCATATCTGGAATTTTTTAATAAAGTCTTAGCGAAATTTTTCTTATTTTTTGGTGTTTCTATACCTCGAATTTTCTATATCTCGACTTTTTTTGGTGTACAATGGAGATTCGACTTATGGAAGTTCGACTGTACCTAATTACGCTGTGGCAATGCAAAATTTTAACTAAACAAAAATTCTCGGAAGTGCAGCACTACCTAATTTTACATTAAGTTTTCACAAAATTAAGCAACGGATAACTTATGGTACAACTTTAGCCAGCACAATTTTCCAAAGAGTGAGACTGAATAGACTTCAGAATTTGAGCAGCTATGCAAATTTTCTGGATATCATTGCGACTGGTTCCACAAGACATAAGCATGAAATAAATTTGGATAGTTTTAACTAGACTAGGGGAAGTATGTAAGTTTAATGTGCATTTTTCAAACTAGAAATAACATACTGTCACTTAAGTTTTGCGGCTTTTATGAATTATTCCCGATTTATACCAAATTCATCCTTTGTAATGAAACGAATATATTAAATTGCTAAAAAACAAATTCCATTCGAATAGAGATTGTGATATATGTTGATATACGGTTGATTACATTGCCAAGACGTTTGAAGAAGGTTCCACGGTTTTGCGAATACTTCTCGATTTGAGTAAGGTCTTTGATTGCGTAAACCATACTATACTTAAGGAAAAGCTATACAGATATGGAATTAGAGGCGTTGCTCTTAATTGGTTTAATACTTTTTTGTCGAATAGAATTCAAACTATGTCCTATGGAGGCAGCTTTTCAAACTCTCGAATTAAATACCGGGGTTCCACAGGGTTCAATTGTAGGTCAAATGGTCTACCTAATATACAGTGTGTCTGCTTAAGTTCGTACCATATAGAAAACTTTTTTATTATTAATTTTACGAAAAAAAGTTATTCTTTATAAAAAGTTCTGCATGTTCTAAAATCTAAAATACAATCATCAGATGTTACATTTTTTCAGTCGTGTACGCGGTTTGTCAAAAAATATGAATTTTGCTCAAAGAGTAAAATACCTTTATTTTTGACAATATCGAAAATTGTTATTAAAAAAAGTTAATCAGAACTAAAAGCTACGTTCAAATATGCAATTACATGCTCCTAGTTAAAAAAAATGTTTACAACTTTTTCTCAATTTACTACCTACCGATACTGATACGATTTCCGTTACATTCAGAAACCTCACTGCCAAACATTTCTTGATAATAATACAAATCATTTGTTTATCAGTGCATCCAAGATTTCACGTAACTACACTTACATTTGCATTGTTATTGTAGACTAAAATAGGAAATCGTATCAGTATCGGTAGGCAGTAATTTGAGAAAGTTGTAAAAAAAAATTTTTAACTAGCAGGATGTAATGGAGAAGTTTCCTGATGTTAATAATACTATATTTAACCAATTAACATTAAAATATAGATCAAAACTAATATACCAGTACAAAAATTTTTTAAATCCGTCAATAAATGACTGAGAAATAAGTTATTAAAGTTTACGTATTTAGCACGGAACGACAGTAGTGTGACGTCATTTAACCTAATCGAGTTAATTAGAGGCAATACATTGTTTGTATTGTAGGAGGATTTTTTAGCATCAGTCATCTTGTAATAAACAAAACACGCATGATAGGCGCAACTGAGTGCACCCCAATAACCGTACACGTATGTACTAAGCGAATACGAACAGGTAAAGTGACGTCACACACTGGATCAAGATACAAAATTATTCTTCACTTTAAAGGCTCGTAACTTTTTCATTTGTAGAGATATTTTAATGATTCTTTCACATTTTTGTTTTATTTTACTTATATTTTCATAATTAATTTACAGCAAAAAATGGGAAACTTCTCCATGCATATTTGAACGTAGTTTTTAGTTCTAATTAACTTTTTTTAATAACAATTTTCGATATTGTCAAAAATAAAGGTACTTTACTCTTGAGCAAAATTCATACTTTTTGACAAACCGCGTACACGACTGAAACATCTGATGATTGTATTTTAGATTTTAGAACATGCAGAACTTTTTATAAAGAATAACTTTTTTTCGTAAAATTAATAATAAAAGTTTTCCATATGGTGCGAACTTAAGCAGACACACTGTATAACAATGACTTAAGCATTGTAATGTCACAATTTCCTTGTAATCTTATATCATATGCTGACGATAACAATGTACTTATAAAATCGAACAATTACGACTTATTCGACAGAGCAGATAGTCTATACAATAGCTTACAGCTCTGGGCTGCAAATAATAAATTGGTATTAAACAAAAACAAAACCGCAGCAATAATGTATAAAACCAACCAATCAAGGTATCATTCAGCGGATGAGATCATTTTGAATGGTGACAACATAAAACTAGGAAATACGTGTAAAATTCTGGGGGCAACTTACAGTCAGTTGCATATCATATCTTCATTTACTTATTGTTATTCTGCATAATAAATGCATTCCCACAAGTGCATTTTTTTCAATAACCTTAATTCAAATTTGATTATACATATATATATCACTAAAATATGTAATTACCCTGTAATTATAATTCAATAAATAACATTAATGTTCATATTTAGTGATGAATAAACATATTTACAAAAACAACATGAAACCAGAAACCACACTGACATAGATACGTGCCAATTTTACAAACAGCGTAAATTGGTCGTTTGCGCATTGCCGCGCTCGCCTTCTTAGATGACTACGACTGTTGTAAATTCTACAATCATTTACGAGTCAATCTTAAAGAGAATTTAAGTACACACACCTTTAAAAATAAACTAAAAAACTTACTGCTTGAGAATGCTTTGTATAATAGTCACGATTTTTTTCATATTATATTTTAGTCTTTTTCCTTGGCTTGTTTCGATTTTGTTTGTTCACCTTCTTGTATAAACATCAAAGAAGTAAAAGCTTATCTTATCTTATTAATTTATTTTGACCCACATAGACCTATAATTGTAGGAAAGACGCATCCAGACATGGCATTGCAGTTAATTTGGCACACAAATTGGAAATGGAGATTTAAGACTGGTAGCTTTTATTTCAAGGAATCTGAACAAGACAGACAATTACTTAATATAGGACAGAGGCTTTGACGATTTAATAGGTGATAGGGAAATTTTATTTTTATTTAACCAGATGAGAAGAAATTCACAATAAAATATGATCAGAAGCAGTTATTAGGAATTTTTGGGGAAAACAAGAGTTTATCTCAAATGGTAACCCTTGACAACACAAAGACTAAGCCTGCTTCTGTATTCTTAAACCTTAAAGTTCCTATCAAATTTCCTGCAAATTCAGATACTGTTCCAAATGTTAACCTAAAACCAGTCGCAACCTAATAATATAGAAAACAGGTCTAAAATGGTGATATGGATTCCAATCAGGCACAATATTTAATAAAATAATAAAATAAAAACTCTATTCGAGTTCAACAAATGGAATTTTAATTTAGCAAAGGTTAGTTTAAGCTAAATGTGAGGGCGGTATAGTCGTAGTGCAACTAGAGGGACAACCATTTTGCATTGTTATTTCTGCACCTAAACTATCTTATTATTTTCATGATAATTTGTAATATACAACGGCGTTGATTGAAATATTAATAAAGATAGACAACCTTACGGTAATATACGACCCCATTGTCGTACAAGGCATCAGGGGTCGTTGCGGTCGCTCGTACTCAAGTAGTGTGTAACCTGCCTTTTATGATAGAATTCTGTAATTATGCTAGTATTCGTGTACATTCTTAACAATGTTGCCAGTAAAAGAATATTTGAACCCGGGACTTTTAAATGAATAAAAATAAATATATTAGCGCGTTATGCCATGTTAGGATTTTTCTTTATATAAGTATAACTTTATTTTCTTTTACAGGAGAAATTATATATGATATCCTCACCCGACGCGACAGTTTTAATTCAATTTCAAATGTCAACATACATAATTAGATTGTTACCACGACCAAATTACATTATTTAATTTACTATAAAAGTACTTTGAACTAGTTTTGTGTAAATAATTTTTTTTAAAGGCCGTATCATTGATTGAAATATACCGAATATTTGCATCAACTGCAGAATCTAATTGAGTCATAATATTACTTGACCTTAGTGCTTAGTAATGCAAATTCCGAACAATTATGATGACTTTACAGTTTTCGTGTCTTTATTTCACCGTTTCTGTCACTTGAATAATTGTTTTCTCCACGACTAGGTATATAAAAATGCACAAATTCTTTTTACATATTTTTAGCTAAACAAAGACATAAATTCTTCACACCAGTGAAGAATGAAAAAGAATTCACTCTCGTTAGCCAATCACATTCTATGATTATCAGAAATCACGCTAATTTTGAGTGAATTTTCGTAAATAAATGTGGTAAATAGCTCAGTAGTAGAGATACGTCTTGACTCTTAACGCGGGACCTCGACATTCGATTCCCAATGGAAGAATTTTTTTTATGCATAGTCGTTGAGAAAGTATAGTCTTTTACGAGGTCTTTTACTTGTGTACCAATGGCTAATATTCACTAGGATGA
This sequence comes from Pyrocoelia pectoralis, assembly GCA_036250285.1. NCBI lineage: Eukaryota > Metazoa > Arthropoda > Insecta > Coleoptera > Lampyridae > Pyrocoelia > Pyrocoelia pectoralis. The sequence goes on from CM070074.1 coordinate 32,947,652, forward strand.
TTCCAAAACCCACTCGCTGCGCTTGTTTGTTTAGGGCGGCAGCCCAGTGTCATTTTAAGTATAGCCCAGTAAAATAAAGAAATTTGGATGAAAAAATGGTTACAGCTTTGAAAATTTGGAAACAGGCTTGTTTTGTGTTCGCTTTGAAGTGTTCAAAAGTCCCCACCCGTACCCCCCCTCCGAGAGAAATTGTGGGCCAAAAAGTGTAAAAAAAACAGGTTATCGTAAATAACTGAAAAAGTATCAATTTTATCAAAAACAAAAACGTTAAGAAAATTGTAGCCGACAAAATTCCGCACATTTTCATGTTTTATTTTTGTCTCTACGACCAATAGGAGCGGAGATAGATTTTTTTAAAGTGTCGACTGTTTTGCGGCGAAACAGTAACACGTGTGCGCATCGCGCGTATTTCGCTTGTATCTCGAGAATGGCCATTTGTATCGCAAAATGCTTCAAATAAAAGTTGTAGAGAATTTAATTACGAACAATTTTCGTTTTTAAACATTTCCATACGATTAATATTGACAGAGATATAATCATTTAAACCTTTTTCTAAGACACAATCGCTGCTCGTTTTGCATAATAAAATCAATAATAAGTCGAAAACTAGTGATTCTACGTACTTAGTGTATATAATGAAAGTTGTAGAGAATTAAATTTTGAATCTATATGCAGGGCTGGGCAAAATACATGCACTAACGTATTTCAAATACAAATTACAAAATACTTCTAGAAATGTATTTGAAATATAAAATACGAGATACTTTTACATTATTTTTAAAAATACAAAATACAAATACAATATTTGAAATACAAAAATACAAAAATACCTATACGCATACGGGGTGTTTTTTTGGGAGATTTAGTTAGACGTTTCTAGGAAAGTTTTATAGGTAGGTTCTTGAAAATATGTTCTTAGAATTCAGTCTGAACCTATTTGCTAGGCAACAGATTCTTATTAAACAACCCAAATTTACTCGGTAAAATACAAACCTCTTGTGCAATTATAAGTGATAATTAATGTACCTGTAAACTAAGCGTCAGCAGAAATTCGTACGACAAATAGTTCGGTAGTTACAGCTGTTTGAAGATATACTCAAAAATTGACATTTTATTAAGAATCCCGATTTCCGCTAAAAAATGGCCGTTAACTTTTTGTTAAAAATTGGTTTTATCCTATTTACAGTAGGTACTTTATATATATACAAAGGTAATACAATACAATAAATCGTTCGCAAGTTGCACTTTATTGTAAAAATACATCTTTGAAAACTATATATTTTCACAGAATTTAAGTAAAATGTGTATTTGTATTTGTATTCAGTTTTTCTTAAATATCTTCGTTTCCATTTATTTTAGGACAAACTTTTATATAAACTAATTGAAAGCTTACAACATTTCCTATAAAAAACACTTGGTCGCGTATGTTTTTCTGTAAACAGCGACGAGAAACTGACGATTGAAGATGCAGGTAATGTTTAATTTTTACAGAAATTGTAGCTACTTTTGAGACGAAGAAAAGGTAGTATAAAAAATGTGATCCTATGATAAATTTACTCAGAAATGATCAGAGAATAACTTCCGATACTTGGAAAAGTCAAAACAATTTTTTATTCTACCATTTCTCCGTCTTATGTGCGAATCATACTACGTTGAAGATGATGTAAAATATAAGAGCATAAAAATGGTCGCAAGTTCTGAACCTGGGGATAACATGTTCAAATTTGTGGATAAAAAATCACTGTTTTAAAGTGATTTGAGCGCGTCTGTAAATCTGTAATTCAGGTTAATGATTTATGTTCTTGCGTATGTCACGAAAAAAAAATTGCAGACAATTCGGATGTGTCGTAGCTCTGGCGTTTTTTCAAGATTTGGTATAAAATTTATTTTTATTTTTAATAACTTTTGCCTTTTTTCTTTTTCCCAGGGGGGCCCCTTGGCGGCGCCCTTGTCGGACAGGTGCACCGGCCTCAAAAACGAAGAGAAGCGAAAAGTGCATGATAGGCGAAGAAATAATAAAGCACTGAACCTACCAAATTTTTTTAGTTAAGACTGATTGAGATTCATTCGCTTCCTAAATTCTATAGGAAACTTTGTACCTACTTTTGATCATGTTTTTTTTCCCGAAATTGCGTTTCTGCAGTGGAAAAGGCATCCTAAAAAATGCATTTTCATAGAAAAAATTTATACCTTTGTTGTAAACTTCTACAATCGAGTCAATTCGGGTTGAAGGGGGTTTTCGAGGTAGCTGATTCCGAATATGCCCTCCAAATTGGCTCACCGCCCCTCTGGAGCTCAGCATGACTGAGCAACGTCATCTGCGAAGCTTTTTCTCAAATTCGCTCTCAAATGATTCTAGACATTTCATCCGTAGGTTTTTGGGTTGCTGATTCCAAATCTGGCATTCAAAAGGCGCAGCGATACGGTGATGCTAACAAAGATATAACCGCTATTCCAATTTCGACATACTTTTTATCGGTGTGTGTGAAAAGTATGTCCGATACCGATACCGTACCGATAACACAACACCGATAATATCGGTGTGTGTGCAGCCGCCCTAACACCCAATACAAGTAATATTATAATAAATTTATACAGGGTGTCCACGGCTGAGTGGGACATAGGGAGAATACACACAAAACCGTTTCTTGGTGAATATTATTGTTTCTTCTTCTGTTTTTAGTGGACTGTAATTTTCCTTGCGTTTTAATTTAAACCACTCATTTGCAATAACTATTAACTACTTTAACTTTATTATATTATAGGTACAATTATACATTTATTTTTTCTGCTCTTGGTCGACTTGGTCTCAGACATGCTTTCTTGAATACTGAATAGTGAATACTGAGGGTGGCAGGGTCGGTGACCATTCGGGCAGCGGGGGTGCTACCCTGCACTAAAGTAACCCAAATAATAAACAATTATCTCCCTAGTACTACCTCATCCAAATTCAATCGCCGCATTACACAACTGGGCTAACAATGAACAATTCTACATAAAAAAATTCGTTTTGTAAAGCCAGAAAATGAGGTTTTGTTGTTGGTTTTTAAAGATGATTGTTTATGATTGTATTCTGCCTTTTACAATTTCACTAACATGATAATTGATAGTAGGTAAATAACAGAAGAATTAATTCAATTAAATAAACAATTGGAAATTAAGTAACATTATTAAGACCACCTGATCATTTTTGTTATCTTAATTCTCAAAAACCGATTTATTCTCCCTATGTTCCACTCAGCCGTGGACACCCTGTATACGAGATAGGTGCGACAGCGACGTAGCGGTACATATCTAACTTGAAAAAGCCAAAATTTGCGGTTTTCCATTTTGTACAATCAGAAACACTTTACTTCCGTATCTCATTGACATAATTTCACTTATGTTTTGTTTATTTCGTACTATACTACTTATGAAAGAATGTGCTGTCTAAGTTGATTCGATGTATAAAAGAGCAATTAATCGTTGTCAGCAAAATGTGACTGGAAAGTGGAAATCCGCATGAATCCCATAAGCAGTAAGATTAAATATTATATTTATACTTTAACAATGACATTCTAACTGATTTTGAGGTTTTTAATATCAAAATAAATGAGGATGATGCAAAACAATGTAAATCGACAGTCGACACTAACTAGGTACTTTAAGGAATGAAAGGTTTTTCATTAATCATTTTCTATATGTTTTTTAGCAATGGCCATTTCTAATGTGAAATTCTTGGCGTTATTTATATTTCTTACTGAGGGATTAAAGCACTTGTAAATTATTTTAAAATGAATTATGAAATTGTAAAAGCGAATCGTTCAAATTTTGGGGGAAATAACTAATGAAAATAAAACGATGTTTATCGTATAGAAATTTTATAATAGAAATTAATTGCTTTTTATAATTCTTTAAGTTCCAGAGTAGAGTATTTTTTTTATATTAATTAGTGGTTAAATGTTGCAACATTGCATGACTAATAATAGCTTTCACTTGTATTTTCGAAGCGCCAATTCTAATTTGCGGCGAAAATTGAACTATTATTCATAACATTTTGGCGATGGCGCTACTTTACAGTCAAAAGAAAAAAACAAAAACGCAACTAAACATACATGGATGAATTGCTCTCTTAATAAGCTCTTAATGTATGAGTTGCCCATCTTTACTAATATTTCAATCAACGACAACGGGTAATACTGGCTTTTATTATGCAAATAGTTCCCTACTGAGTAATAAGTAATGATTAATAAGAATCCATAATATAAAAATCTGAACCATTACTATTACTTATCAAGAATAAACAAAAATTTCTTACATTTACAGTATCTTTAAGAGATCCCTGGGAACTAGTTGAATGACGAGGCATCCTCGACAATGTGGCATAATCTGCTATGTCATCCCCTAATGACAAAGTTGCAGTATGAGCTGATCCCCTTCTGTTTGGGTGTTGAATAGTTGCATAGGTATTGTCATCCTGTAATTAATGTTACAAACACACATTAACCATAATATAACTTACTAATACATAATCGCTACTATTCCTCCTTTCCATTGCAACTTGTTCTGGCTCATTAAAAACTTGCATAGTCAATTCCTGTTCTTCGTAAATTTTCAATTTTCTGAAATAAATGTTTTTATTCATTTTGTAACCTTTCTATATTACAGTTGACTGGTGATAATCCGATATTTGACAGTCCGACACGCTCGGTAGTCCGACGTGTCGTCACAGGCACCTCCTCCTGTCTGCTCAATGATTCACAACAGTTTCGATATTAAATATGCTATTGTGTATGCTCCTTTAACGTTGTTACGGTACATATTTTAATGCTGCTATGCCTAATTAAGTTTCTTTATATCCTCAATGTCATAAAATATGTAGATACTCAATATGTTGCAGTGCGTTCATGATGAAAGGAACAAATTCATTTACAATTTAGGTATTAATTATTTTATGGAAAAACGCTCGGACACGACAACAAAGAATATTCATACAAAGAAGCATCACTCGGAGCTCGCGGCAAAACCGAATTCGCCATTATTCTGTAGGTTTTTCCTTCAACCTTAAAAGTACCATAATCCATAAATATTAATTTTACTTTTCATTATTTTGTTTAAAAAATATTAATTTGACTATATAACGAATAGAAGAAATTGTGCTGTTTGCGGATGTTCTAGTAAAACGAGTTTAATTTTGAAATTTCCGCCTAAAGAACCTACCAAAAGATGGCGAAGGTCACCCAGATTTGTACACCAAACATCAAAGGCGGTATTGCGAGTGACGCTTCTTTTATGAATATTCTTTGATGACGATTAGTATTTTTAGTTGCGAATTTTTTGACAAGAAAATTGTATACAGTGTCTCAAGAAGAAGATATGCAGTCATCATTAATTTTTTTAATGGAACACCCTGTGTATAATGACATTTTGGTACAGTAAATTCTGGACACTTTTTGTAAAACATATATGTATCTCTAAGGTCAGAGGTTTTTGAAATAATGACGTTTGAAATGTGATAAATGAAAAAAAACCACATCGAGTGGTCAAGGAATCGATTAATTCGAAGAAGAGAGTTTTGTTAAAGAGAACATTTTCCATACCAAGTTGTTTTTGTTGGGAAACGGACAGACAAAACATTGAATATTTATTGTAAGGCAATTGTTATTATTTCCTTTGAATGTTGTATTATTAAAGTTGATATTAGAGATATATGTTATACAAAATGTGTCCAGAAATTACTGTACAATTCAAAAATGTCATTATATACAGGGTGTTCCATTAAAAAAAATTAATGACGACGAAATAATTACCTAAATTGTAAACGAATTTGTTCCTTTCATCATGAACGCACTGTATGTATATTGTAACAATACATACCTATACACATTATAGCATGTACATACACATAACTTAAATTTTCATCAAAATTCAGTTTAAAAAAAGTAATCTTTAGTAATCCGACGTTTTGATAATTCGACACCCCCTCGGGCGAATAATTGTCGGATTATTGCGAGTCAACTGTATTATTAACACGTTAGCTGCCGCTCGGTATTTGTTAAAATGGTAAAAATGACAATCCTGTACAGCCGGCGACCAACTGGCTATATCATTCTAGTGCCACCTGAAACGCCGGCGCACAAGAGAAGAGCTGTGTTTTTAGACAAATTGTACGCCCGCGGTTTACCTTACGTCCAATTCTCCGTATACAGGACATTGTTCGGTGTACAAGTAAACAATGTGCAAAATTGGTTTGGTAATCGGAGCATGCAAATGTGAAAAACATGGTCCAATAAAGAAAAGTCTTACTTTTATTCATTTTCTATAAATAAATATCATTATAAAACGCCCTCAAATCCAGAATCCAGCCGTCATTACCGTAGGTGTCGCTTTCACAAAACAAATCCCGCGCATTTTACATATAATACATGGTCGCCGGCTGTACAAATGGCAAATTTTAAATGTCAGCTTTACATGAACGCCACCTGTACAGCCGGCTACCAATACAAAAAAAATCCTAAATCGTTTTTCCAATCAAAAATATGTTAGTACATCTTAGTTTCACAACGATAGGTTGATGCATAATAGAATAAACCACAAAAATGTTTGCGTAATACTAGTGTATTTCGCTCCGGCGTTACAGGTACCACGTCGTTTTGCAGCCGGCTGTACAGGCGACAGCTAACGTGTTAATGGGTATGGAAAAAAATATTTTGCAATTACAAATGCAATAAAAAATAATCCTCTCTTAATTGTTTTCCATTTCATTTGATTGTGTAGGGTTTTAAACCGGTCGCACTAGCTACTAGACCTACATTTTATGGAGCTATCTAAAAGCTCAAGTTTGCATAGCCACTTGAAATCCTTTGTGTAAAACTATATGCCAGAAATTCAAGTATTGAACATTTTGCCACCTTTCTCAAGGAATGCCAGTGTGTGACCGCCTTTTTAAAAATTTCATACTTTCTTACCAGACCCTGTACCTAGTATCAAATAAAACTAATCAAAAACTCACTGTTCGATCCATAAAGGATTTTCAGTTGTGTTTAATTCATCAATAATAGCTTTGCTGATTAAAGCATCTTTCTTTTTCTTCTTCAAATCATTGGGCGATATCATACATTTTCTTAAACAACAACAAACAACAGTGAACGTAACAATCCCAACAGTTAAGACAACGACAAGTGCAATTAAAGCCGATAAAGCAGGATCAAAAGAGTCTTCCATTTCTTGTGCAAATGCAGGTAAAACATTTTCAATTGCAAATCCGGCATAATAATCTTTAAGAAAATCATACTTAGCATCAATGATTTTGAGTATATCAAACACAGATTCTATGGTTTGGGTAGAACGATTTACTGATAAAATGTACATGTCGGACCTTAAATAAAGAATTATTACTAAAAATAAAAATGTACGTGTAAGAAAAATTACCACTCGTTATTCACCTGCCCTGTTTCATTAACATGACTTTTAATGTTTGTAGCAATAATTATAGAATTAGTTGCATTCGTTAACTCTTGCACAATTTCATCTTTTTCTTTTAATACTTCTTCAACCGGTCTTGATAAAATTATTCGTATTAGTTGTTCTGGTTCAAATATCCATACCTAAAGTATTTATTGCATTGGGTTTTTTTTACAAAAATATAAATACTTGCATAAACTTTGACATCACTTTCTCGTTCAGGGTAAACAATTTCCTTAGCAACAACATTTACAATGAAATGATGTTGATTGTTCTCATTTAACTTGGTTGCGGTAAATATTTCACCATTTTCAGAAATGTTAAAAGGGGACGGAATTACTGAACCAGAACTCTGAATAGAGTCATATTTATATAAATTTGATGATTTAATGAAATAGGTAAATGACCCATTAATTCCAAAATCTAAGTCCACTGCAGATACATTTGTAACAAAAGTGTTTATTTCTGCAATACAATTAACGGCAGCATAATACACAGAGCTGTTAAACTTAGGACCATTATCGTTTACATCAAGAATAGTAATCTTGACTTTTGCTACATTACTTGATACTTCACTTTCATTATACAGTATACGATTTTGCTCCATACTGGTCAAGTAAAAATCTGGTTCGCTGTTGTACATAATTTGTAATTCATATTCGTCTACATCTTCTCTATCTAGAACTTTTTTAGTATATAAACTACCATTCAGTTTATCAATGTAAAATGCACTGTCATCAGTTTCAGAGAGTAAATAATAATACACCTTTGCTGCTTTATCTTGCTTTCTGGACATTAACTTAAGACGTCCTAAAAACAATACCACATGTACAAATACTTAAAAACTAATGCAATATCAATTATTCAATCGCTCATAACTAAAGAAAACAACTATAATTATTGAAATATAATCAAATATACTGCTTCTCTTCCATGTTACTCAGATACTGTCTATTCCTTATTGCTAATCCACTACGGCATTAATTCAATCAACTCAATAAAACCGTTTTTTTTTGTCATCGATCATTCATAATCTCTCATGTAATGTAAACAGTAATGCTGCATGATAGATATAGGTACAGAGCAAACAAGAACATATAAGGTACAGAAGATTATAAGGCATGAATTTTGTCAACTAAATAACCTGATCTGTAAACATAAAAGTATGCACAAAATAACAAAAACAGGACAAAATTTAGCTTTAAATTAATCACGGATTACATACCAATAGAAAAGGAAAACAGGAGAACAATAAAAAATGTCAACACCCACAGAAAGAGGAAGTGGCCTTCACTTACCTGTAGCTAACAAAAAATAATGATAAGAAAAACACTCAACCTCCCCTTAACCAATGTTTAATGACTGATGATTATTCTTAAAATAATTGTTGAAAGTTGAAAACTGCTTCTAACGATAATTCATACTGGTTTCATTTTCAAGCAATATAATAATACATACATAAATATGTAGATAGTAATAAGTTTAACAATAACACTCAACCTTCCCCATGATTGATTTATTCTTGATTATAATATGATGAAAGTTAAAATTAAAATTTGAAAAATTAAAAATCGTTACATGTTTCACCAATTAGCCATCTTCAGACGATTACATATATAAACTTTAGAATTAAATTAGTGTACCTTAACTTGTTTACGATATGTGTTAAGTTGACATCTTGTAAAAATTATGGGGAAAAAAAGAAAAGAAAAAAAAACTGGCAAACTAATCCATTATAACATTAATAATTAATAATCATTGTGGTTCAAATTTTTAAGACACATTGTTAAATGAAGCAGATGTGCAAGAAGTGAAGCACTTTGCCAATTTTTCTTTTTTTCCCCATAATTTTTACAAGATGTCAACTTAACACATATCTTAAACAAGTTAAGGTACACTAATTTAATTCTAAAGTTTCTATATGTAATCGTCTGAAGATGGCTAATTGGTGAAACATGTAACGATTTTTAATTTTTCAAATTTTAATCTTAACTTTCATCATATTATTATAATCAAGAATAAAACAATCATGGGGAAGGTTGAGTGTTATTATTAAACTTATTATTATCTACACATCACCCCATTTGGAGATTTCAACAACGATGGACCCCACTACATAAATATGTGATGGCTGAGGGGAAAAAATCGAAGGTCGATTTAATGTGATGAAAATTATAGTATTTAAAGTTGATGGAACTTTAACATTAAGCATTGGTTAAGGGTGGGTTGAGTGTTTTATTATCCATGTTTTCAACCCCTTTGTGAGCACAGAACCCATCAGGATGTCATAAAAAATAAGCAGGATTGAAAAATAAACAATTGAATTGCAACACAGTCCTATAAATCAATAGACCAAGAAATAGTATATAAATGCGACAAATACATTAACACAGAAATGGAAAAGAGAATATGGACTGACAACAAATAACTAGAAGAATTATGGAAAGGAAATTCAAAAAGATATCAATCAGAAAAAAATATAGTACGAGGTGCTTAAAACATTGAGAAAAAGCAGAAATAGGAGGTATCACTCTTTAACCCTTCAGTACACGCTACCTGGTGGAATCCACCGCACTTTTTTAAGAGTATGTATAGGAAAAAAATTTTAAAAGGGATTAAGTTCAGTTGCTATTGTTGCCAGTATGCCTTGGGCCACATGTTTACTACATTTTGTCATCGTTATGACCTTAATTTAGTTTGCCAAATACCTCTTTTCAGTTGAGTGCGGTGTAATCCACCATAAGGCGTGTGCGCTATTATACATTTAAAGTTTTAGATATACCCTGTTCAAGTCACCAGCCGTTGCACGTCATAGTTTAAAACTTACTAAATCAATGACGTGTAATCAGCGTTGTCAAATGTACGTGTTGTCAGACTGACATTTTTGGGTTAGGAACAAATAGATACTGTATACCTATGTAATAATAAAATACAACAACTAATGTAGACATAAACAAAATAAGAGTACTGATAAGTACTGTTTTTAGTAAGCCAATTTTAAAAAAAATAGTTTAAGTGCGTACCGGTGAATTTAACAAAGTAAACAAAACTTGACGTGACAACATCGAGATATTTTATGAGTTTATATTCGCACTACGTTTTAAGTTGTAAGTACGAACTGCAAAGTGTGCGACAAGGATAAAATATGGTCGCTAACCCTACAAGATTAATGACTTTTAATACCAACTGTACTTACGATGACATTTTGGGTTTAATGCAAATTTTATTAAAGTTGCTTAGTAAATTATAATTATAGTATTGGTACACGAATAATGACGTGCAACGGCTGGTCACTTGAACAGGGTATACTAAGTGTTTTTTGTGATAAGAACTTCAGAAACAATTATGCCAAGACAAGTTGGTAACGGTAGACGAATTGGATCAAAGTGAATCTGATGAATAAATCTTTGCGTTTGCCTCTACACATAAAAAATTTGATTTTCATAGTCGTATTTTTTGGTGAATTTAATATATTTCTGTAGACAATTTATAATGTTTAAACTTAACAAATGAAAACTTCACTGTTTGAGGTTATACAATTAATGGTTTATTAACTGACTATGGCCAAAGCGTCAATAAACAAAGGTTTTGCATTGCGGTGGAATCCACCATTCTGCGTGTGCTAGTGATAAATTTTAACCGCTTGTACTCAAGAGTTAAGTTTCTACAACCACACATCTTCACCCCTCAAATATCAGAAATATCAACGGTCATCCACATGCTTTCTTCATTTTAACAGACGCTCAGCCTGATGATGGCTTAAATTGGCCGAAATCGATTGCCTAAAGAAAAACATTTAAAAATAAATATTTTAGCTTATACACTGTGTCCAAGATAAGGAGGGCCACTATGGGGATTTCGGAAACGGTAAGAGATAGAGTTTCGGTTAAATGGGAGAAAAGTTGGGCAATTTTGAGTTTAGTACAATGAAATTTTTAAACTTACGAAATTCCGAACCGTTCCGAAGTTATGCGACAAAAAGCGAATTTTCAGGATTTCGTTTTTGACAAATTGTTACTTTGTCGTTGATGTTAACTGAAAAGTAAAAGGACCTTCTACAGGTACTTTTTAACGTTCTTTAACATGGCATACAGCAAATTGGAATCCGACGTTTCGTTTTCGAGTAACCATCATCAACTTTATTTTTTTAAATACGGTCCTGATTTTTTTATGCATAATATTAGAAGAGCTTTTTATTCTGCATTCAAGCATGTATCACACTTTATGGTTTTATTGCGATTTTATACTTACTTTACGATTAGCGGAAAAAATCCTAAGTACGAACCTGTATCCTTCCTCAATAACATTCAAACTGAATTTTATTTATAAATGGACTTTTGCTAACTGTGCTTTCCTCATCAAATTAATGAAATGACACAGAATTTTCAATTTTGAACACAAATTTTATAACCAAGTGTACATAATTACAAACAATCAACTAACACGTCATAAATGAACAGAAAACATTTTATGAAACGAAAATTTAAACATGACACATACCAATAATTAGAAAAAAATTATAATAAATGCTCGCAAAGCCCTCCTTAGTTCTCCAATCGTCAATAGCATCTTCTAACTGTAGATTCCAAAGCATTCTTTAACATTGTAGGTGTTACAGTTTGGAATCGGTTAAGTACAAGCTTTCGGAGTTCTTCTTCTATTCCAAAGGTATCTTTGTAAACATAATTTCTTACGTACCCCCAAAGAAAAAAATCCAGCGGGGTTATTTCGGAAGAACGAGTTGGCCAGGGCGTTTCAGAATTGGCGCTTAAAACTCTTTCGGCAAACCTATTTGAAAGGTAATCCTTAACCACCCGTGAATTGTGCGCAAGTGCACCATGCTGCTGAAACCAACAATTGCGTACTACGGCTTAGGGTAAAATATCAAGAGCATCTTCCAAAGTAGAATCTAGTAAATTTAAGTACAATAGTAAAATAAGTATAAAATCGCAATTAAACCATAAAGTGTGATACATGCTTGAATGCAGAATAAAAAGCTCTTCTAATATTATGCATAAAAAAATCAGGACCGTATTTAAAAAAATAAAGTTGATGATGGTTACTCGAAAACGAAACGTCGGATTCCAATTTGCTGTATGCCATGTTAAAGAACGTTAAAAAGTACCTGTAGAAGGTCCTTTTACTTTTCAGTTAACATCAACGACAAAGTAACAATTTGTCAAAAACGAAATCCTGAAAATTCGCTTTTTGTCGCATAACTTCGGAACGGTTCGGAATTTCGTAAGTTTAAAAATTTCATTGTACTAAACTCAAAATTGCCCAACTTTTCTCCCATTTAACCGAAACTCTATCTCTTACCGTTTCCGAAATCCCCATAGTGGCCCTCCTTATCTTGGACACAGTGTATAGTCTATTTAATATCAAAAATAGAAGATCTAACTAGATGAATATTATTTTTATCTTCTGAAAGCGATTTTCGAAGACTGCAAAAAAAGAAGGGAAGGAAAGTAACTAGACAAATGAGATTGTTTGAGGCGTTGTTAAATGTAAATATAAATGTAAACTAACAAGAAGAAATGACTACTGCCAATGACAATGACAACAACATTCCGTTAAAGGAACTAATGGAGGGAATTATAAAACTGAAAACAGAAAAAGCACTTTGACATGACAAAACAACCTCTGAAATGCTCAAAGTTATGAAAGGAAAAGGAAGTCAATTATCAACAGAACATGGAAAGAAATTGGGAAAAGGTAACAATTGATTGTAATTATAAAATTTGTTCCACGAAGTCAGTTTAAAGAAAATTAATTGTTTAATTATTATTGTTTCACTTTCAATAAAAAATTTAAAAAATAACACACTATACTAATACACTTCCTATATTTTTTTTGTGCGTGATGGTTGTCATTCTTACCTACTAATGTATTTGCTGGACTATTTTCCGTTATAGAAAAATGATATGTGTTTGTCTCATAGTTTATGTAAGTGGCTTCATTATCAGAATTCATAACTAAAACTGTTAAGTAGTGCAATGTCTCATGCCACACTGATTCTCCATGGTCCCTTGCCACTAAGGTTAACTGAAACAAAAATTTTTTTAGTATACAGTAAACTAATGATATAAATTGATGTTGAAATGAGTACAAGAGGTATCACGGCTACAAACAGCGAGTGTGTGGCTTGCCAGTCCATTAGATTGTTACGTTCTCTCTCTAAGCGCCGGTGTGTGCATGTATCGATAATTTTATAATTTTCTTTGCTATAATCATTACTGAAATTCGGGTAACTTTACTGTTTCGTTTTCAAGGACAATCTTTTCTGGTAGTTGCTAATTTGTATAATTGTGATAATAACTTAGTAACAAAGAAAATTATAAAAATAGAGATACATGCATCGCCGGCGCTTAGAGAGAGAAACGTAACGTTCCAATGGACTGGCAAGCCACACGCTCGCTATTTGTAGCCGAAGCGGCGGTGTAAAACTTCAATTAATTCAAATAATTCTTTTCCAAAAACGTGACACAATTTTGGTTTCTACATGAGTCTCATTTTATTATTCATATTACAACGAAGACGTTCGTGTACGTCTAATGCTCCTACGACCTACCATTCCCAAAATGTAATTTGTTACAATATAGTCTGTAGCGTCTATAAAAATCAAATTTTGATAATACAATTTTACAATCATATTAACGAAGGTTGAATCTACAACATACTAAAATTTCGTTCCATTTGAGCGAGTATTTTGTTTTTATGTAACTCTAAACTTAGCTAGCGTGTCGTAAACCCCGAAAACGGGCACTTTGCATCGTTCGGCCGTTGAAATGGCCCTTAAAGTGCATTTTAAAAAAAAGTTGTTACTTCTAAATAACGTAGAAATAAAAAGGCTTTAATTTGATACCAAGGTCATTCGAATCAGCCCAATAGTTATTTTTTTATTCAGCTTCAAACTCGAGTATATATACTTTTTGCGCCGACAGTATATAGGTTATTATTATAAGTTACAAAAAATCAATAACAGTAAAAGATGAAATAATTACGTGATACCTTACAAGTGAGATGAGAATTTTTTAAGTCAATTAAAATATATTGATAGTATTGATCAGTGTCGGTCTGGGCAGGTGAGCTTTGTCGGCGATCACCGAGGGCCCGGGGGCGACGGTCCGAATGGGGCCCATCTGCAGTAGAATATCACATTTCTTAGTCTAAACAAATGAAAAGCAATTATTACTGGTGTGCGTTGGCAACACTGCCGTTAATTAGAATGTGACAGTTTGGGAATGACGAAAATAAGAGATGTTTTGGACGTTTTTAAGTCTTTGTTCATAAGCGTTGCCCTTAATTAATAAAGTATCCCAATATATCTGCTTGTGTTAATTTAGGGATATAGCTATTACAAATAAGTCAAAATAGTTTCCATTTTGCTTTTTCCTTTGTTTAGAATTGCTTTTTGTTTGTTTAGTGTAAAAAAGGTGACATTTTTCTTTTACTTTGCATATTCATAATAATAAATTTTGCTCTTTTTATAAGTTTCTAAAATGAAATCAATATAAACTACTTATTGATGTACTTATAGGTTGTTGACATAAAAATTACGAGGTTAAAATATCTATGTCTATGTTTTTCCAATTTACTTGCAAAATGTACCTCATATTTGTCTTGTATTTTATTATCTAAATATGTTTTAATCCGTAAATCTCCAGTATCTGGATTTATAATAAATTCATCCGTCATTTGTACATTTTCATCATTAATTTTGAAATGATATGTAACTCGCCCATTGTCACCATTGTCTTTATCAGCAGCCTTCACTGTCATTACTAAATACTCTGCAATGGGTGTCTGAAAATAAAAATTACTTTTAAACGAAATAATTAAAATTAAATTAAATTTACGTCAGTAATTTCGACAACCGATTTAACAGATGGGGGAAAAATGAAACTTGGTTTATGGTCATTCACATTCACAACTTTAATATTAACAACACATATGTCAGTCATTGGTTGACTGCCTCCATCGCTTGCTTCGACCTGAAGACTGAAAGTTCCAGTTTTTCCTGCCAATGACTTATGTACAAATAAAATTCCGGTATCTTCACCCAATAGAAATACATCTACAAATAAAACAAATAAGAAATAAACATTGTAGAATAATCCAGGTACAGTAGAACGCCGATTATCCGAACGCCGATTAACCGAATCGCCAATTATCCGAATCGGTCCTAAGCGTAATATAAAAAATTAAAACCAAGTACGTACATATATAATTTTTGTTTTGTTTTGTTGTAACAAGTTGGAACTCGTTGGAGTCCAGATATATTTCAATTGTTATGGTTGAAAGCTAGAGGCAAGACACTACATATGTACATATTTTGCGTCGCGCGGCTTTTCACAGTTCGTTTTTCTTTATTACCAGTCTATGTCCGATTATCCGAATTTTCGATTATCCGAATCGACCCCGGTCCCAATTACTTCGGATAATCGGCGTTCTACTGTATAGAAAATTAATTTGGATTAGCCATAAACAAACAGAATAATAATTACAAAGTATGTTAAAGATGTGCGACTAATTTACATATTTACCATCATCATTTCCAGAGGAAATTTTATAGACGATGTTCCCATTAATTCCATCATCATCATCTGCTGCAAAGACTTGTAAGATAAAATATGGGGGAGTAAATCTTACATTTTCACTGACAGTAGCGTTATAATTTGACTGATTAAATTTTGGAGCATTATCATTTATGTCTGATATAGCTATATACACAGGAACAGACCTAGTACGTTTTAAATTTCCAGATGCTCCATCACTTGCCACAACTTGAATCACAGTTTCATTTAGCAACTCATGATCCAAAAACAATGGATTTTTAACTGATATTTCGCCAGTACTTGGAGATATATCAAAATTGTCACTATGTTCGCCTACCAAACTGTAAGAAATCACGCCATATTCATCTGCATCTAAATCATCAGCATGTACTGTCAAAACATGTGTACCAGACGGAGAATTTTCTTCAACTGTAGCATTGTAAGCAGTTGTAGGGAATAAAGGAGAGTTGTCGTTGATATTAAGAACAGTGATGTAAATATGTGCTGTAGTATTCAGTTGAGGAATACCAGAATCATATGCATATATTGTAAAATTTAGTTTTGTAATTGTTTCATAATCAATAACCTTTTTCAACTGAACTATCCCTACAACCGAAGATCACTTATTATACTGCTTAAAAATAAAACTTATTTTACCTGTCCCATTATTAATTTCAAAGTACATGTTTGGTTCTATTGAATATCCTGCTATTGGGGAATCATCATCTACAGCTGTAAATGTTCCCACTATCGTACCTACAGGTAATTCTTCTTCTAATTGCAAATTATACTGGGGCAACTCCTTTGTCCAAGGTGGAAGAAATATTGGTGGACGATCATTTATATCTATTATATTAATTGATAATGTACCTACAAGAACAACATAAAAGTAGTAAATAAAGCAAGTAAAAATAAATGTATATACCTTCTCCATGTTGTGGAGTTGGTGCAGTGACATCTGTGACACGAACAGTAAGCTGTACAACAGCAGCAATATCTCGTTGCAAAGGATTTTCCACTGTAATATTACCAGTATTTTTATCAACAGAAAAAAAGTATCTATACGATTCATTAGCTGCAAGTTCCCCATACTTATTTCTTCCAGTAATAGGTTCTAGTATCTCAAAATTTAAAGCATCCGATGAATTTATATCGGGATCAAAAGCGGAAAGGGTGTGCACCACTGTTCCCACTTTGGCATCTTTCATAATCTGCAATTATATAAAACGTATGAAATACACAAGCAACATATGGAAAATGACAAAAAAATTACCTCTGCCTTTTGATTTGTTGGAACAAAATAGGGCGCCTTGTCATTAACATTAATTATGTGAATTGTTAATTCAATAGTACTACTTAAACTAATTACGCCCCCATCAGCAGCAACAACTTCAATATGATATAAGTTTTGTCGGTCATAATCTAGTTTAGAAGCAACACTAACCACACCAGTCCTGTTATCGATAACGAAATCAAAAAGTGCGCCCTTCTTTATATAATAATTAATTTCCGCATTGGCTCCTGCATCTTCGTCAATCGCATTCATTTGAATTACATTTCCACCTACATATGAATAAAATGCATTTTAAACTTATACCTTAAGCGCCATTAAGGTGCACCCACCTATTTGAATATCTTCGGAAATAGAAACATTATAACTGCCTTGCTCAAACACCGGAGCATGGTCATTAACATCATTAACATTAATGTTGACGACTGTAATACTTGTATATTTGCCATCAGTTGCCTAAAATATTGAGCACTAATTGTTATAATTCAATCATGGCAATACACTGAAAAAACCACATTTACCTCAATTGTCAAAGGTATATTGTTTTCAGTCACATCATTACTAAATGTTATCACTTGATTGCTAGCAATTCTTATTTTCCCTGTATTAGAATCAATATTAAATAATCCATTTTCATTTCCGGCTATAACAGAATAAGTGACATGAGAAGTTTTATCAATATCTTTTGCTTCAACAATCAAATCTGGATCAAATTTTGCAGCTCCTTCACTAATAGAAACATTGTATAATGATGAACTAAACATAGGAGCATTATCGTTACTATCAACTACTACTATTTTTAACGGAACACGTGTCGTATGGCCTTTTCCTTCATCATCAGTTGCCTTCAATAGCAATAATTAAAAAATCTAAAGTAAAAGTATAGAGTGCTTACATTATAAGAAAGAATATATTCAGCTTTAGTTTCATAGTCTAAACAATTGAAACCCCCTGGCTCAGAACATTTGGCAACAGTTATAACACCTGTACGATTATTAACTTCAAATCTCTCTGATCCTGGACCTTCAAGGGTGTAAATAATACCAAGATCGCCAAATCTGGCACTATCTCTATCTTTTGCAAGAATAGTCGTTACTACAGTTCCAGGTGATGCAACTTCCGAAACAATGGCGGAGTAAGACTTTTGTTCAAAAATAGGTGGATTGTCATTTGCATCGGTTACTGTGATTGTAATGGTAGCAGTTGATGATAATTTTGGATCTGTGTAAACTTCTCTCGCAATTACGAGTATTATGAATTTCCGCTGATTTACATCTTCATAATCTAAGGAACTATTTACCACTTGTATAGTGATTTCGCTTGAACCAAATACTATTTCTGGTAATACTTTAAAAGAGTGAGATAAGTCATTTAACATTAAAGCAAAGATGGAATTATTCCCCTTCAAATAAACAGTAAGATAAATCTACACATATAAACCTATATAAAGACTTACAACATCTGGATCAGATACTTTCATGTTGAGGCTTGGCAATATATCACCGTTTTTAATATCTTCAGGTACTTCAACGAAATATTCTTTACTATTAAATGATGGTGGTTCGTCGTTCACATCACTCACTGTTATGTTTATTGTAGCTTTTGTGGCAGATAAAGAGTCATTTCCAGGGATCCCATCAATAACCTCACTGGCCTACAACCACTGTCAATAAAGATACCTACTACTTAAATAATAACAGCACACCTTTACTTCTAGTGACAACAAACCTATTGGATTATCAATGGCCTCTTTATCCAAAGGACGAGCTGTACGCACTTGTCCAGTTATGGAGTCGATTAAAAAATAATTCATTGGGTCTAAAATAGACATTACTTCATAAATATGTGTGTTCAACTTTTGACTTAAACTCACTGTTTACTAATTCATAAACAATACTTCGTGGTGTACCACGATCAGCATCTTCAGCATGAAGGGTTAATACGAGGCTATTAATAGGTACATCTTCAAAAATTTGCACATTTTCAAGTCCTACAAAAACGGGAGGTGTATTTTGGACATCTACCACATGTATTTCAACTTCAATTGTGGTATTTAGCTCCCCATCCTGGAAAAGAAACAAAAACGTAACAATAAGAGAAATATAATAATGAGTCCTCAAAAAGTTAGGGAAACTAAATTCAGATCTCCATATTGCTGATTTTTGTGTAGTTTTAGTTGTTTCGAAAAGTGAAAGCTCTCATAATTCACTTGACTAACTAATAAAAGAAATTATGAGATAAGGTATGGTAAAGTACAATCGTAATTCAAAGTAATACAGCTAAAGAGCAATTAGATGCACTGGAAAGATGTGTTTGTAGGTACGTTTACAAAGTTAACTTTATGGGAAAAACTTAACTTGAAGTCAAGTAACAATGAAAAGTACGAAAGGTCATTTTGTAAAATTAGATACCATAATACATAACAAGAGATCATCATAAAAGATTAGATTATGATATTTGTTGTTATCTCTACCAGAAACATAGAGCACAGTAGTCAGCGCTACTGAGACGGTGGAAGATGTGAAAATGGATTTTGTTAAAATTTGTCTCCTGAAACGTGTTCTCATCAAAATGTAAACACTACAGATAACAACTTAGTTTTACTACAATACAATTAACAGTGAGTGTACTTTTTGTGGTGATAAGTCACATTTCAAAATAAATTGCCCAAAGAAAGATTATAAGAGAGGATTTAGAGGTTGTGGAAGGGACAGCAGAAGTAATTTTCAATGTACTGACAATCCCTGGGCAAATTTAGCCAACGATGATAGGTTGAATTTGGCTAATGCTGGGAGTAAGTCTATAATACCAGACAATGCACTCATCCTGGATTCGGGAGCATCTAGTCACTTTTTGCAAGTAAAGTTACTTACTGCACAGAAAAATGTAATAAAGCTTGATCATAATGTTAACATACACATTGTAAATGGGAAAATTATTACATCTTTATTAAAAGGTGAACTCACAGCAGCTTGTCACGGTAAAAGGTTGGCAGTACAATATCCTTTCTTGTTTGAATCTAGAGGTTTAAAGATGTAATTTAAGAAACTGTTATTTGTGGTCAATTTCAAGTTAATTTGTGAAAGAGTCAATGGTGTGTACATGCTAAATGTTAACAATTTCGCAGGAGGTAAACTGTCATGTGGCAATATAGCACAGGAGACTTGGTAATCTTGGGAAGGATGGTTTTGTGCAACTACACCTTTCTTGTGCTACAAAGGTGTGTACTTCTTGCATGGAAGACAATCACAATTCAGATTACTATTTGTACCATTTCTTCAGTAACCATCTACAATTTTATGTCAAAAAGCTAATGGCTTGTGTATTAACCCAAGTAAAACAGCTTCAATGTCCATTGGCAATGAGACTCAGAAAAAGAAGATAGATTTTAATAAGTTTGCTTTCGACAATTGCGTGCGGTAATATGGGAAAAATATAAGTGTGTCAATTAATGGTGATCTTTTCTTGAAGTCACATGTGGCCAAAATATATGCCACAGCTTTTGTGATATTAAAGACTATGCATCATTTAAAAAAAAGTGTTGTCTCAATGTACCAAGCTCAAGTTAATCAAAACAGCAAGATCAATATGATCCCCTTTACCATGATTTAATTTAAGATTATTTATTATAACACTTACTGTTGCTTTCAAGCGTAATTTATACTCGGATTTGACTGCATAATCCAATTCCTTTTCCAACTTTATTACACCGCGATAAATATTTTGAGCTGATTCTGTAGTAACTATAGAAAAAATATGGCATGCTTCAGCAAAATCTGGATGATCCAAACACTCCACTTCTATGGCATCACCCACAGTATCCACATCAGTAGCCAATACATCAGAAAATATTATTGTTCCAATTGGTGTATCTTCATTGACGTAGACATAATATGGCACCTAAAACTGTATTTTAATATATACACTTATTATAATATGCAGTATTGTTTTACATTTTCAAATAAAGGAGGATGATCATTTTCGTCTAAAATTATTGCAGTAACAGGCACCTTCACAATATTATTTCCTCCAACTGGAGCGTCCTTAACTTCATCTTCAATAGTAACAAAAAAATTAAGAGTATCATTTATCTGTAATAATAAAAATGCACATGCACAAGAGTATTGTTGAAATAACCAAAATGTGATTGATTACCTCATGATCTAAAGGTTTTACTACTTTAATTTCTCCTGTAATAGAGTCTACTTGCAAGAGATCAGTTCCATAGAGTCCAAACTTAACTGTACTATTTTCTGGATCATGTCCTTCTAATTTTACGACAACTGTATTGAGAGGTGTATTTTCTGTTATAACTAAGCTGTTTATTTCAGGTGTGAATACTGGAGGTAAATTTGTCAAAATTTCTGAAAGATAAATTCAATATACTATAGGAGTACAGTAAAAAAAGACTACATATTGCTTGCAGTGTAAACAATCTATATTACCTTTAGAAAACAATGTGATAAATCCAAAGACAAACCAAGTCAGAGAATTGCGGTTGTGCATGTTTCTGGAAAAAAAATATTAATCAATTCAAAAGTGTCTGAATTGTTATTGTTTTATTAATTAGAATTCTTATACCAGATAGGTAGGTACCTATTGAAGTGATCACAATTAAGTGCATAAGAAATTTAAAGCAAACTCTTGAAAGTTAATTCTTTAACAAGTAACAAAATAATGTCCTATTGTTAACCAAAACAGGTAGGTAGATACATCAAAACTAATTAACATTAGGGTTTTTTAAGAATGTCACATGATATCAAACATGAAATTGCACACTTTAGTGATACATCACAAAATGTAATTAAAATGTTGGTTTCTACCATTTGTTAGGTAGCTAGGTACCCAACAGGTTGGTATGGATATGAAACTAATTGTAGCAAATCAAAAGTATAGAAAAAGTACCAAGCCCAGAAATCGTATCTAGAACATATATAAATAAAAAATAAATATAAATGAAATCCTTTCAATAACAGCAACTACTCAGTTTTCAAATTCTGTATCATAAATATACATTATAACTGAAAGCGTTGAGTGAAATGATGCTGAAAGGTAAGAACAATGCTAATAATCGCATACATATATGAATTTCTTTATTATTCAGTGTGTAATAAATATTACTAGGTACACTTCTATAATCCACACCTGATCATATAGGTGCCAAATGTTATAAACACATTCTCCGTACACACAAAAAACAGACTACTGTAGCCAGCAGTGGATATCTCAACAATTGAATCCTTGGCGTACACATAATTAACACAATTCCATATGCATATGTTTCAATGTTTTTACCTAGTTTGTAACTATAGCTTGTTTTTCTCCAACCATTTCAATAAGATTCTTCTATTCACTGTGGCCACTGTACTGCACCAAAAGCGCTTATTTTTTGTATTAAGTAGTGCAAAACATTATTTCACATTGCAACAATGTCAAGTTAGTTCATAAAACGTTAAACCCTTAAGAGTTACTTGTTTTATTCATATACAAAAACGTTTTCAAGACTCAAGGTATTTGGATTCGTCCAGTCGCTACAAAAATAGAGATTCTTTGCGTCAGAACGGAGGCTTCCACGGCCAGAGTCAGTAAGATAAAGGCGACTTCCGGGGTAGGACCGTGTCATTGTTGAAAGTCAACGTTTCTCCCACTTTCGTAACGGACTTCATCAGGACAAAAAACAAAACACAAATAAAAAAACAACAAACGAAAGCGGCGCAACGTTGACTTTTTCAGCAATGATACAGCCCTACCCTACCTCAGAAGTCTTTATCTTACAGACATTCTTTCTACAATGTACTAATGAAACAAATAACTATTTATTGTTACTGTGCACAATTTTGAGGGTTTCGAAATATAGGTACTTATAGATTGATTGCATCCATTGATGATTATACTCTCAAAATGGAACACTTTGACACGATACAAGTTCGCTGGCGCCAGTATACTAATCCGAATGCGCGCGCGTAAATACTATTAGCGTCGTGCAAATGCATTGTGCCAGCCAACTTGCATAGGTACTGTCAAACTTGTGCAAGTAAGTTAGCATTTTCCAACTTTAAAGCATGCTAGTAGGTAGGTAGTAGGTACATTATTTCATATAAAAAGATGACGACAATGAAACGATGCCATGAAAAGGTGACGTTAAAATTGGTGAAATTGTGGGAAAGTGGTAGTCTAAGATACGTTATTAGAAATATATACCCTCATCTGTTATTTGACGATGACAAAGATTATAAGTTAGATATAGGTCGATAAATTGCAAATGGGTTGCCTAGCTAAATCGCGGCCCGATGCTGTTAAATCCGCTTTCTTTCAGAAGAATGCTCTGCATCCCTTCTTTGAATTTTGAAATTTTGAGACGCTTAATATATATGTATAGTTATTTATTTATCAAGGCCGTCAAGGACGTCAATACGGCCGCGACCGCCGTTTGCGCTCCCGGCTTAGGCCGTATTGACACTTGACGGGAGAGGCAAATATTACATTTTTCTGTTCATATGGATAAAACAATTCTTTATTTCCTGCTAAGTGCGTGAAGTCTTTGAAGTGACGTTTGACAACTAAGCCGCTTGATTCGAGATCGTTGGTAAGTTACTTTGGCGGCAGAGGAGTATTTATGCTTCTGCCGCCTAGGGGCACAAGAAAAGTGCCGCCCCATCACATCCCTCACCACAGGAATAGAACTTATTTATGCAAGTCTGAAGTCCAGAAACCATTTTTTATTAAAAATAAATAGAATTTATTTCAAATTGATTGGATCCATCAGGGTGTTAATCAGAACACTAAATGGGGTGGAAGGTAGAATGTAGGAAATAACTTCAAAAAACCTTCCCCATAGACAAATATATATTTAAGTTAAAGCTGAAGTTGATTAAAGTTGCAAATTGAAAAATAATTTTGAATATTACATACTACATGTTTCGACAATATTAAGAATTGTCATCCTCAGGCTAAAATAATGCTGGTTACTATTATTTTAGCCTGAGGATGACAATTCTTAATATTGTCGAAACATGTAGTATGTAATCTTGAAATTTATTCTTCAATTTGCAACTTTAATCAACTTCAGCTTTAACTTAAATATATATTTGTCTATGGGGAAGGTTTTGTGAAGTTATTTCCTACAAAATTTATTTCATTTTCGGCGTATTGCAATTTAATAACATATACTACTACATCTGGACGACGAGAAGCGGTAAATGGTCATGCAAATTCTTAGAAAACCTGTGGCTAAATAGGATTATGCATCTGATTAGGACCATACTTAAATGAGTCCGACTGAATAAACTGATGTTTGGGATTTTTATCACGTAAATTAATAGCTCGTATTGACGTATTTCTACTTCAATTTTATTTTCCATTGTTTTCCAATTTTTTTCAAAAAGATTCCTTCAATTAATTTTTGTGCTCCGTAATTTTGCCGCTCCCTAATTTTTCCCGCCCTGGGCACGAGCCCTTAAAGCCCTCCCCTACAGCCGCCACTGCATCACACATAAGGAATGGGACAATTTTAAAGTGCGAAGGCAAAACGCAAAATGTCACCCGAAAATTGTAAAAATCCCACTAGACCGGCGCCGTATGACACGAGACTAAATTTAGTATACTAAATAGCGGACAAGTTGTGCGCGCGCAGATTCAGACGACCTGGGCTGGTACATTAAAATACAACCGATTCTAATTTCTTGTCGTAAAACAAGAGTCAACACTAAACTAACTTTAGCAGTAAAAAATTCGCTTTTGTGGCAAACGGTAGTTTCATATTTTCGAGCTGTTACAGATTTTAAATCTGCGCGCGCACAACTTGTCCACTATTTAGTACTAAATTTATGGGTCGATTCTGAGGTTTCTCCTGTAAGCTACAGAATCTGTACGTTACAGCAACTGTAACTCTCTTCCTTATGAAATTACAAAAATCGCTATTCTGAGACTAGCACTATAAGATCCCGTCTTACAGATTCTTTTTTATAGATTGCTAACTTCACGCTTATATGAATGTGAGATAATTCATAACAATTCTGAGTTTATGCGACAACCGGATGTTTAGAAATTTAATATTTTCTACTTCTTTATTATACCATTGATTATAATCAATGATTATACATAAACATAATATAAAATAGTTCTTAATAAGCAATGAATATCTTTTTTATTTGTAAATAATGTGCATACAAATTTATAACATATAATTTTATACTTGCGTTGCGTTGTGAAAACTTTTGTCGGGAAAGGAATCCCTGACAAAATGTGTCTTTCAGGTTTCAGCAGTGTGGGGCAATAAACTGTTTATTAATTGATAAACCGAATTTTTATCAAGGCGAAACATTTGCCGAAACGCATTATTTGTTAAATCAAATGGGAATACCAACAAATTATGTTGACTTGTGCAATATTCATTTTTGCTTTTGTCAAAAACAGTAAAAGTAGTCAAAAAATAGTATATTATGCAACGAGCATGTAATGATAGCTATTAATACACGAGCACGAGGTAAGTTATGACACGAGCCTTGGCGAGTGTCATAAATCTTGTGCGAGTGTATTAATAGCCATTACATGAGAGTTGCATACACTATTTTTTCTACGACCTGTGTTAATTAAACAAAAATTATTATAAAAGAACGAACAAAATTTTTGACAAATATCAAAAACTCCTGTAACTATGGCAATCAAGTAAAATGCTTGACAGCTATTGGCTAATTGACTCGTTTTATAATGAAAATCTGTATCGAAATGAATATCATTTCGATACAATCTAATTACACTTAATAAGTCGATTAAAGTATGGGAGTAGAAAAAGAATTTTTTCAAACATAAATACTGAATTGTTAGGTTATAAACAGTCCCTGTAACTTCATACGGTTGGGTATAATACACCTGTAAATATTTACAAATCTATAAGGAAATCTGTAGCTAATAGGTAGCGCAGAATTGCAATCCCTGTAACTTTTATAGATTTTCGCTTACAGATCTTATAGATTGTCTCAGAATCGACCCATTAGTCTCGTCGATCGTCGTCGTCAGTCTCGTGTCGTCGTGTCATACGGGCCTTAGGACCGGCTTAGTCAACTTCTACATATATCCACCACTGCAATAAGTAACATTTTTTAAAGAAATTTGGACGTACTTATCTTCCCTTTTTTATTAAATCAATACACCAGTCGGAAAATTCAAAAAGCATCATCTGAATAGATGGCACATTTTAATTCAAAACTTTTCGGAATGCCGCAGACCCTCCCGGTAATACGCGCTCCGCGCCTCTTAAACCTTTTGGGTTTGGGTCTTTGGGAGCTAACCGGAGCCGTACTAGACCACAATTTTTCAATTTGTTAGTTATAATCACGAACCTCATAAATAAAAGGAGGTTCGTGGTGATAATGTAGTCTTTTTATTTCAAATTTTCGTAAAACGTGCAATCCTAAGGCTGAACCTTATGGTAAATCCTGGAGGCAATAAAGGCATAACGCTAACGCCGCTATTAAGTATTTTACCAAATGAACTGTTGCCATCAATATTGAAACACACCAAATTAAGAATTCAGCAGCCTTTACATCAGACCACAAAGAAAAGAAAGGAGGAAATTCACGTAACAGAATTCCTGCATTACATGTGCATATGAATCACACCTGCTGTATTACGATATTCGATTGATTTTCTTGAATTTAGAGAAGTGTAGACTGTAGGTATATTACTCTGCTTTTTTTTTAATTTATTATAAATATTTAAATAATATTTAAATAAAAGATTACCCTAATACCCTAACATTAAAATTGCGCAAAAATACCTGAATAATCTACAAACAATTGTGTAACTATGTTACCAATATTTAGTGAACTAGTACATTCCCACAATTGTTTAGGTATTTCAATGGATTTTTTAATATTTTATATACCTAACTCGGTTCTCTCAAAGTTGCACAAAAATAACGGTCTATTTAAATAAATAAATAAACATTCACAATTACCTTTGCCAGAAAGAGAAGATATAATTAATTACCCACGCAAAAGTTCAAAAGATAAAGGTCCGATAAGGTCGCTATGGGAATAGAGAAAATAAGTAATAACCTTAAACGTTCTAAACTAAAATACCTATCGGTGTAATTTAATCAACTCATTGCCTAATTAATTAACAACAAATTAATTAAAATATTGCAGTATTTAGTTAGACATGGCAATGAAAATGAACAAATATCTTAAATTACCTACCCATTCAGGTAACAGAAGAGTTGAAAAATAACTTAAGGATACCTACTTACCTTTTATTTATTACCCTAAAAATAAACTAAAACACAATTACATTATTAAATCTATGTTATTATTAAGTGCTTAATTGTTACGGAATATATTACTTTTTTTTCTTAAATCATCACTAAACTAAGCCAAACGAAGCAATAAAGAAGTAAAAGTAACTGTAAAGGAGGGAGGCATGGAATTTCATAACTTCATAACTATTTCTCAAGGTTGTCGTACAAAGTAGTTGTCGAAGGAATTAATTGCCAAGTATTTCAAAAAAATTAGAGTTCGGGAAAATGCGATATTATCGGTACATTTGTAATTAAATAGAATTCATATTACTCTCAAGTGTTCACATTTTAAAAATTTTTTTAAGTAGTGAGTTTACCTTACGACTATAGCATTGGTACGTAACCGGATTGGAACTCCCTAAACAATACGTTATGTATATGTGTTCAAGTGAGAAAACGGTGAATTAGTAATTAGAATGCATTTAATTAGTTTATTATGGTACGTTTTAAAATTTCTGCAAATATCGAAATATCTATTCGGTTCAACGATGCCACGATTTACAACTAATCATTAATTACATTAATTTACGTAGATGTACTAGATACCTACCTACCTACCTTGTATCTAATTATTGCTCTTTGGGAACATGCAAACTTAGTTATTTGGCAAGGCTGCTTAAAATGTCATATTAATTTCAATTTCTTATTAGTAGATCGAAATTCTGCTTGGGGGCTTTTCCATTTTATATGTAAGAAAGTAAATAAATGGATGTAATTATAGATAGGGGTTGTACAGCCCCTAGCTTCCGTGTACAAAACGTTAACAACTTCTGCACGTTACCGTTGTTGGTTTGGATTGAACGAATGACGAACTGGAATCAAAGTTGGCGGCAGACGGTTGTTAATTATTGGTATTATATTGTAGAGTGTAGGCAGCTCTAAAAACCCAACAGGCCCGTGGTTTGGTTTACAATTTTGCTCCATTTCTTTCTATCGACAACTGTTTCCATCCGTCTTACTCGTCGTCTTCCTCTTCTCCTTACTGATCCGATCTGGACGATATTCATAATGTAGCCTAACCCCCCTAATCATGTGGACTTTTACTCCTAGGTATATCTATTTCATTGTACCTACAATGATGTTAGCTCTTGATTGGATCTTCTTTGCCAAACTTCGCTCTTCTGCTTTTCATCATAAACTTTCCGTAAAACGTTGCGTTTTATATGTGTATTTTGCTTTATTTGTTTTTACTCAATAACCATGATTTACTCACATAATTTGGCGATTGAATCGGATCCCCCGCTATTTGTTGGTCGTGCCAAATACCTAAACAATAAAGTTTTGGAAGTTGTGAAAACAACTAACATTTATATTTACAAATTATGTACAAGTTTTAACAGCGCGTGAAGCGGTTAATAATGGAGGTACAAGCAGTAGGTAGGTTGGTCGGTCGCCAGAGGGTAGACTGGCTCTGGAATGCAGGCTGACGGGTCGATGTAGACGGACTGGTCGGTGTTGGCGACTATGACTTCTTACTAACTTCTGTGGGTAACAGCTAACAGCGTTCGCTTATAAAGGATTCTGGCCGGTGTCGACGCGTCATGTGGTCGCAACACATGCCTATGTTAAAATCACCGAGACGGAAGATCTGGTTATGCATTGGAATCGTATCTTCGAAGTCATTTATAAAATCTTCTACATGAATATGTGGAGGCTTATAAACAACTCCAACCGGCAACCACAAGTATTAGGTACCTTCTATTAACAAAGAGTTACTCTTTGCTATTATAACAGCAACATTCGAGACGCGAATCTACAGATATACGTAATATCAGACCTTAAGGATGCTGTAGTTACATTATTTAATATAAACTCCGACTCTGCCATCCTCTTCTCGATCCTTCCTTAAGAATGCATAATTATTATTGACGTTGACTTTGACAATATTACTTACCTACTAAGTAGGTACTTATACATATTCATATGTTACCTACTCTGCAGCCAAATCTCGATAACTGCAAAATTACGTCTTAATTATAATGACAATGTATAATATGGTCCATAAAATCCTCGCAAAACTTCAATTTTTGTAGTTCTCAGCTTCATCCTCATTCTAGTTAAATCTTCTTTTGGCGTTATAAACAAGCGATTTTTGTCGCTCTTCTCACGAATTCCTCAATAATAGGACGAGGTTTGTCAGGTAAATCTGCTGACCAAAGATTAGAGAGTAATCTTTGCTGCTGACAATCTCTACGTCATGTGGTTAAGATCGAGTTTAACCTTTTTGCATCTAATTTTTCTATAAACTACCTGTACGTAAAATTGAAATAGACCTTAGTTCGAAAATTATTTTCACTGGAATATTAATTTCCAGAAAGTTATGGTTTTAATGCTGACTTGCTGGCTGCTCTCCACACGCCCCACAATATATAGGTACCTACCTAATGCTTACGCGTGAATACATGTTTATTTCCGCCATTGTTTTAATCATATTATCATGGCTCCTCCTAGGTTTTTGTTTCTGTCGCAAATGCCACATTGAAACATTGTAAATATGGTTTTATTAATAAATATTATATATTTCAAATTTTAAGTGTTGTCACGGTGTTAATGAATGAATTTACATAAAATATTTACGCTAAGTTTCCTTCGTAGTTGTCACACAATGGACGATGATCAATCACGTAATCGATATATTTTTAATATTACACGTATATAATTATCACATTCTAAAGGTGCGCAGATTATTGTACCATGTCTAAGTGGGACTGCTTATGAAAGAAAATACGGTGGATGTAATTCTTGTTGTAGTGATACATCACCACCATCATCCGATAGAATTTTGGAAATTGTTGAAAGTGGACGGAATATTTTAGCTAAATATCAAGAAAACAGCAGTTTATCCAGATATCAGTAATATATATTATTATGATAGTAATCAATTTATAAACGCACTTAATATTTATTTATTTTAGGCAATTGGACTTCATTAGTTTGCTAAGTATTTTAACTGTCCAATATTACAATGCTGTTGTGACCATTTTCTCATTGATCTTTAATTTACTCTCGTTATTACAAGGTATTTTATACCTAACGAGGTTTGTTTTAGATAAATCTATCGATATTTCACGTTCAGATGGAGCAGCGGAAAAAATGTTCAAATTATTATGTTTTATTGTTGAACTTTTGATTGTTACTGGTATTGAAACGATAATGTATCTTTTTATGGTAGTCCCCGTGTGCCAGTTACTTGACAATATGTATACTATTGTTTTTTAACTATTGTTATATTTATTACCTGTGTATTTTATACGCAATATACACATTTAGAGCAAAAATAGGCTTTTGTTTATTGCACGCCCCGTAAGTCAACATCAGTCAAACATCTGCATTTTGAAAAGTCGGCGCGTGGTGGGTACTAAGGCGAGCTTTGCTCTTTCGGCCAGCATAGAGACAGTAGGTAGTGATCGTTTTCGAGGACAGGTAAGTTCAAGACTACCTATCTGGTTTACACCATTGTGATTCCTCCCACTCATCAACTCGACTTGGAGGTAGGTACTGCCATATTCTTCTTACATATAATATAGATATAAATAGAGCAGCTTGTATGTCGAAACATATAAATAGGAGTTTAGGTAGGTACTTCTCTGCTCTTTAAAATTTGTTTTTTATTTTATTATCTCACAAGTCCAGGTCTAATTTTGAAAGGGGCCTTCTCCAGATCGCTCAAGTATGTTTATAATGTAAGGAATTGCATAACATACTTATGATTATGATTATGATTATCACTGTGAGAAACTGAAAAGGGTGTTTTTTAATACCGTACCCTATATCTTAGGATTAATTTTATTGAAATACAAAACTGCTAAATAAATAAATTTAAATAAGCTGAACATTTTTATTATTCTTAGGCGATCGATTTCGACACAAGTGTGTCATCATCAGTCCAAACTGAAAAACATTGCTATGAGCACAGACAAAGGTTCTATTTTTTTATTG
Source organism: Pyrocoelia pectoralis (assembly GCA_036250285.1). Taxonomy (NCBI): domain Eukaryota; kingdom Metazoa; phylum Arthropoda; class Insecta; order Coleoptera; family Lampyridae; genus Pyrocoelia; species Pyrocoelia pectoralis. The sequence continues at coordinate 32,979,180 of CM070074.1, forward strand.
TAATTACCGTCCGGTCATTTGATCTCCTCTCTTTCAGCTACCATTTCATTCGCTCTTCGCTCACTGGATATCATTGCTTACATAACCGGACGGTAACTACAATAAAAAAATAGAACCTGTTACTCTAGCAATGTTTTTCAGCTTGGCCTGATGATGACACACTTGTGTCGAAATCGATCGCCTAAGAATAATAAAAATTTTTAGCTTATTTAAATTTATTGATTTTATTACTCATGCAGTTACTTGTTACTCATGATTTCCAGAATTAGTTTAAGTTAATTTTTTAGGCATATATCTCTATAGAATGTATATTCTTTTCTAAAGGTTTAGGTGGAAGATCAGAGGGCAATTGTATTACCCAACTGAACCTCGCCTTTTGATTTTTCCGGTATAATTTTTCGTTTTTTTATATTTTATGTGATCTCATTATTATTATTATTATTGTTTTTCCATTTTGTCGCAATCAATAATTCTGTTCGGAAAAATAAAGTCGATTATTATATTATATGTACTTCGATTGTTATCGATACTCAGGCCAAGCCTGGTTAACTAATCGCACGGATCGAAATCAAGTTACGATTAGTCCTACTAATACATATATCTATACAATATAAATTTGAAGTTGCTGTTAAAAAGTGAACATACTAAATACTATACACATATTATGTTCATTAAATTAAATGACGTTGATAAAACCAACGCTGATCACATTTTAGATAATGTATTTGTTTGAGAAGCCTCGGTGTATTTGATCCCAATTTGTAAAAGCCACGTCCCGTCGACCCTCTTTCCGCGAAGGCATTAACATGAACGCAGCGTCGCGCATCAATAACAAAAAGAGACCCTATATTCCTAGGCTTCTCCGTTGGCGTCACTTATTCGTGACTTAGTGACTTTTTATAGAAAAGAAAAAAAAAATGAACATAATATGTATGTTTTGAAAAAGTGTTATGATTATTGTGTAAGCGTTTTTTGTTGTTTAGCTCGACGCATAGGTTGCACTCGAGTGGGTAATGTGTTGTTTGTGTTTTGTGTTAATTGCGAATTCTGATACTGTGAGTATATTGTGTGTTTACGTTTGAGTGCATGAGAACGAGTCAGGAGGTGTTACATGAGTGATTGTTGAAGTGTTGTGTGTTGGTAATGGACTTTCTATAATATTATGTTGTGTATGCAACAGAGTTTCAATTTGTGAAGGGAGGATTGAGTGTTGTGTTTCATTTTGTGTTTGAATGGTATTAGTTGAAAGTGTGTGATGTGGTTCTGAGTGATGTGCGGTATCTTCCTTGGAATTCGATAAAATAAGCCGTTTGGCTAATATTTACAGTTTTATTAATGCACTGCGTATACTACACAACGTTTAACAACTAATCCTATGGTTACTTGATATACAGGGTGATTCACCACTATTCCCTCGGTCTCTTGTGCCTAAAGGGTACAAGATATCAGCTTCATTTTTTGGTGACATATGTAAATTGATAACGACTATTTTTTAAAATTATTTTCACTTATACAGGATGCTTCACAAAATTGTAATATATCAAAGTTAGGTTTTTTTAAATGCAACCCCCTATATTTTATTACATTTTTAGATTATACGTTAAAAACTAAGGTAACTTTATTAAACGTTCCCTATACCTATCACTTACCAATTTTGAGAAAATTGTGATTTTAAGAAAAATATTCAATTTAAACAACCCCTAATAACACAGAAACCGCTGACTTTTAGTAACGCAAATTTATATCGACTTATCTTGACCTTTAAGGCTTTTATTTGCACTACGTAGGATTTCGATATTTTGTACAGGGTGTTTAGAAAAAGGATTCATATTTTATATTTTTCAAACATCAAAAACTCACTTAACTTAAATGGAACACCCTGTATGTTTTTATTCTATGTTGAATAACTTTTCATTTTCTATCAAAAACTATGAGTAATTGATATGTCTAAAATCAACGATTAAAAAGTTATTAAGATTTTTCTCTAAAATTTGTATGGAAATGGTTTTGTATACATTCTAGTAGGCCATGATTTTTTTTATTGTAGTTGATAATTAGATATGTGATCAAAACTTAATTAAAAATGAAATTGAAGCAATGGAAAAAATACTGTAGTACCTAAATGCCATTTTTTCCTATGCATAACCGCACTCGTTTTCAAGAGATCTTCGAACCTTATGGTGTTATAGTAGCAAACGCATCCTTTATTCTAATCTTCATGTCATCAGCAGTGGTAGGTGGAGTGTTGTAAACTAAATTTTTAATGATAATAATAATAATAATAATGTCTAAACAAACTTCATCAAGAAGACTCGAAAAAGTGTTGTTCTAAAATCCGTAAAAATTTTACTCCGTTCAAGTTTCCATCAAAAAATCAAAATTCTCCCAAATACATTGAGGCTCCACCGGTTTTGGCGGTCAACAGTGCGATACAGGTGACGATTTAGTAATGGAAGTTATGTGGGTTTACCAAGGCGTTATGTTGTGGAAAGTGGATTCGTCGGTAAATAAACCATATTTAAACAATTCACCTTCTTCTCCAACTTTTTCGAGACTCCATAAACAAAAATTCAACCTTCGTTGAAAGCCTCGTCCATATAAATTCTGGTGAAGTTGAATGTGATAAGGATGGTATTTATGTTTTTTTCAAAAATATTTAGATGGACAATTCCTCAATAAATGGATTGTAAGGAGGGGTCCACAACACTCCACCTACCACTGCTGATGACATAAAGACTACAATAAAGGATGCGTTTGCTACTATAACACCAGATATCCTGAGAAACGTTAGATCTTTTTAAAATCGAGTGCGGTAGTGCATAGAAGAAAATGGTCATCATATTGAGCATTTACTATACCATTTTCTCCATAAATGATTACTTCTTGTTATTAATTTCATTTTTAATTAAGTTATGATCCCATATCTAAATATCAACTACAATAAAAAAATCATGGCCTACTAGAATGCAAACAAAACCATTTCCATACAAATTTTAGAGAAAAATCTTAATAACTTTTTAATCGTTGATTTTAGACATATCAATTACTCATAGTTTTTGATAGAAAATGAAAAGTTATTCAACATAGAATAAAAACATACAGGGTGTGCCATTTAAGTTAAGTGAGTTTTTGATGTTTGAAAAATATAAAATATGAATCCTTTTTCTAAACACCCTGTACAAAATATCGAAATCCTACGTAGTGCAAATAAAAGCCTTAAAGGTCAAAATAAATTGATATAAATGTGCGTTACTAAAAGTAAGTGGTTTCCGTGTTATTAGGGGTTGTTTAAATTGAATATTTTTCTTAAAATCACAATTTTCTCAAAATTGGTAAGCGATAGGTATAGGGAACGTTTAATAAAGTTACCTTAGTTTTTAACGTATAATCTAAAAATGTAATAAAATATAGGGGGTTGCATTTAAAAAAACCTAACTTTGATATATTACAATTTTGTGAAGCATCCTGTATAAGTGAAAATAATTTTAAAAAATAGTCGTTATCAATTTACATATGTCACCAAAAAATGAAGCTGATATCTTGTACCCTTTAGGCATAAGAGACCGAGGGAATAGTCGTGAATCACCCTGTATAAACGGTAAAAACACTGTTAAAACGTTTTTACCAATTTTCGAATTAAAAAGTCGTTAGTGTTTTTTATCTTCTACTATCGTTAAATTATTTCTTTGTACTCTGTAGGTAAATCTTGGACATCGTATTAATAATTTAGTTTTACCATTATTTATTCAATGGTTTTACACTGTTTCGTACGTATAAAAATGGTGAATGCGTAAATTGGTACACAGTGCATTAATAAAACTGTAAATATTAGCCAAACGGCTTATTTTATCGAATTCCAACAAGAGTAGATCATTTTTGTTAGGTACCTTAATGCGCGGGGAAGTCATTTTCGATAATTTCATACAGACACAGTTTAATGCTTACAGATCCAGTTGAATCACTCACGGGGTTCAAAAATCCCCGTTTTCCAGTGCGCATGTTCAACTCGCAGTTAGTTGCGTATTACATATATTTCTATTGTTTATGTTTTGATTTCATTTTTATAACCTATTTGTTCTAAATAACAATTTTTACATTCGTGTGTTTTGTAGTGTGTACCCTTTCTACATAACCATTCCTGTATCATAAACATTTAATATAAAATTAAGTACTACCAAGGAGTATATAAGGTGTTAGGTACCTATTCGTTGAGTGACGTACTGTTTTTGTGCAAAATACTTGGTGAAAAATGTGTGGAGTCAGGTATTGCTGTGTTAAGGATTGTTCAAACAACAATAAATACAATCCTGCATGCAGATTCTAATTACTCGATTCGACTCGAGTACGCCATGTTTTCTATGTTTTGCGATTCTAAATGGTATCGTCTCCAGTCTATATCGAGCCGTTTAACTCTATACGTCGTGTGGTGGATCGTCGATAGCTATCGTATCAAGTAAATAGAATCCGGCCCCTGATCTAAGTTTGTGTCGATTTCCCAAAGAATATGAAAGGTAAATTTTGTAAGAAATAGGATTACGTTATAGGTACTTAATTTTTGTTATTGGTACAGGTGCAACAACTGGATTAGAAAGTGTGGTCGCACAGATTTATCAGAAAAGGGAAGTGCTTATTGATATGCTGCCATAAGAATTTGTATTTAATAGTGCTCATTTTGAAGATGTGATATATATTTCATTCGTGCAAATAGGTACTACGAATACTGTGTCAAGCAGTATGAGTACAAGTACGAAATAGTAACCATCGCTATAGGTAGCGAATTAAATATTATATTTTATTAGTTTCTTATGTTTCTAAAACTGTAACTGCTTTTATTTAATTTTAGTTTTACTGTTTTTACTGTAATTTTCGTTTGCGATTAAGCGAACAAATAATTGACTTAATTCATACGGTCTTAATAAATATTGTTTGCAAATTCAGACAGTCTCTGAATTCAATAATTGAGTGTTTATTTAATTTAATAAAAAATATGTACAAATTGACAACCACGAATGCACAATGTATTGTTTAAAATTAGTTTGCGAACATGGTAAAACTTTTTCAACTACAATTTAATTTTTAACCATTTATCAATTACAATACTCAATAGTAAAGGAATTAAGTTTTATAAAATTTCTTGTTAATTACTTTGAAAATACACAGTTATTACAAAACACAATTAGTATTTATATTACATCATTCAACGGATTATGATCTTCGAGAATGTCATTTGCAACTCGTAAGTATGTATACGTTAGTACAGTAAATATCTCGTTTTGTGAATTTGATTCGATTGTTAAAACTAGCTACTCGTAGATTTACATTTCGAGAACAAAATTCATTCGTGAGAACTGACGCAACATCTCGAAACAATCGATGTGCAGTAACAATTGAATATTTCGAATGAATTCATTCGAATAGTGCCCATCGTTAGTATAAATAATAAATAGCATCATTAAGATAGCGAGCGGTATCTAAATAACATTTCAGTAGTGTGTCAACATAACCTCTCTTCGCTCGTACTTTGTATGTTAATTCAAATCTTTAAAATTCCGCGGGAAGAAACTATCTTTTTTTCCACTCGTGGTTAGTTGCGCAGTAACGCCGAGTACCTCAAACATCAAAGGCACCGCAGCCTAGTGATCTTACTGGTCTACTTGTCTTTATACTGTGATACAGAGTATGCCACTAACCATTGTGAGTAGTCCGCCCCTGGCTTCAAGGCACTACTCTAAATCTGCTTACCTTTCCCAAATTAACATCCACGTACGTTATAGTTATGCGGAAAATGTTATAAAGATCAAATAACCAGTACAAAAATTAAAAATAAGAAACAAATTCAAAATTCAAACTTTGGAGGTCTATAACTCGAAAGCGAGGGCCTGCATAGAAAAAGTTTATATGAAGTACTAACATTATTTTGGCTCAGACTACACGCTCTTGACTTTTTCCCATTAGTCCCGAGACACCCTGTATATAGTGTGTAGTATAGTTGTAATTAGCAAACGATTTTTGAATTTCTCCTGAAATAATATACAGGGTATATGTTATAAATATTTTTAATACGTATTTTGCTAATTTAGGGCTAGGCCGGAAGTAAATTGGTATACTTATTATACTCGATTAAAAGAGTCGTACCTATGTCCTCTACTTCACTGTACAAATTTACTTCTTCATCTTTGTTGTGAAATAAGTTATTACACAAAACCTTTCCCCATAGACTTTAATCGTTTACATAAAAAATTACTCTTGAAAACAAAAAGGCTACAAGTTTCGACGACCAAAGTCTTGTAGCCTTTTTGTTTTCAAGAGTAATTTTTTATGTAAACGATTAAAGTCTATGGGGAAAGGTTTTGTGTAATAACTTATTTCACGAAAAATCGAACTCCCCATTTGGAGTATAGAGGACAATGGATTCCACTCAATTCATCTTTGTTAGCAAAAGAGATGAATTTTTAAAGTTTTTAACTACAAACATTCATCCCCCTTCTCCTACGGGAACAAAAGAAATAAGGGTTTAAAGGGTGTGTCTAGAATCCCGAACGCGGGAGAACTTGAAAAACGCAAAATCCCGAAGAGGCGTGGTTTAGTGACGATGCTCGGGACTTTCCAAAAATGATTCTAATCCCGACCTCGCGGGACCAATGTTACATAAGAAGAGTCCCAAACTACAATTAGATTGATAGGAAAACAACAAGGAAGTAGCAAAAAATAAAAATCTTATATTTTTAGTAAAGAAATGGAATAAAAAATATGACAATTCATTTTGTTCGTTTTTTCTTTTTAGCTGGCAAGCCTATCGCCGTTGTATTTTTGCCTCTGGGTCTGCCACGACATTTAATGGGGGCCTAAAAATTGTTTTTCTTAAAATTGCAAATACATACCACCTACACCATATTAACTTTTACCGGTAAATAAATATTTTCCAAAGAGTCTTGCTCTTGCTTTTCATTTTCTAACTGTTGAGCTTGTGTTTGTGTATCCTTGTTTCCTTGCACCTCATTAGTTTCAACAGGAGCGTTCATAATGTTTTCGGAGTTTGCTAACTGCTGGTCTGGTTCATCATAGTTATTGGGAATCTCATAGTTCTCGATAGAGGTACTAACGACAACTTGTTCATCGTTTTGTGAATGGGCAACAGGGGCATCGATAATGTTTTCAGAGTTTGCTAACTGCTGGTCTGGTTCATCATAGTTGTTGGGAATCTCATAGGTCTCGATGGGGGTACCAACGACAACTTGTTCATGTTTTTGCCAATGAGTGTGAATCTTACTTAAAATTTCCATCCTTTCCTCATATTCTCTTGTGGAAACTTCACTACATAGTGTGGCTAGTTCCATACAGATTGCCTGTGCCTTTTTAAACTTTTGATGAGACGTTTTGGGTGCTGTACTAGTTGTATTGGTTATGGATATTTGATGGGCATCTAGCAGAACATTTTCTTCCATTTCATTATTTTGTGTGGCAGAATTCGCTCCTTCAGAGGCTAATCCCTCAATGTGACTTCGAGACCATCGCTTGTGAATTAGATTCATTTGAAATAACTCCATATTAGCGGATTTCCTGTAAGATAATATGTGCTTACATGGTAAACCCATAGAGCAAAAAAATCCACAAGTGCAACTACTATCTGAGACAATATACATCTGTTTTCCGGATTTACATGTAAGGACGTCACCTTCTTTAATAAATTTACAGGAATTGTGAGGAAGCTGAGCAATCCTCAGATGTGCATTAACCTGTTGAAATGCAAATGGTGTTAAATATTGGTACCACAATTTTTCAGTATTATCATTAAACTTTGGTGGTGCTTTAAAAAACATTTTTGAAAACTCATTCTGTGTTTCTGTTTTTTTCATGTTCAACAACACAAACAATTTGTCAATGAACTCCGAAAATGTGCTGTATCTTGATATCACCGACTTCAATTTGGCATTAAGACTTTCCAATCTGTTATTTGTAAAGTTATTGTAACTTCCAGTATGGACAGTATATCCCTTTACCCATTCATGCCGAATGTTATGCCAGTTTTTTTCGTAATAGTTCATAACTGAACTTGGTAAAACAGCTTTCATGTCTTCAAATATCCTCATGTAGTCATCTTCAGATGTTGCATAAGTAATTTTTTTAATCAACTGCAAAGATTGTTTAACTTCGTTTGTATTTATGCCTAATTTCGTGGCAGTAATTTCTCTCTGAAAAACCTGAAGGACATGGAAAATGCATAGTAATCTAGATGCCTTAGGAAACTCCTGAGCAATTACAAATCGTTCACTTGTGCACTTATCCGTCATAACACAACGTATTTCTTCCCATTTTAAATTTCTTTGTTTAAATCTGTAATTGATAAAACAATTAATAAAATAACCTTTAACCCTTGACCAAAGTAAATAAACTCACTTCTGAATAAGCCAATTAATACATTCAGTTGTCTCTGACATCAAAACCCCTATTCCTACCACATCAGTTTTGCCAAAGGAATTTTCAATACATAGTACATAAACAGGACAACGTATGTTTATTAGTTTATATGTGCCATCCATAAACAATATTTCTGGAAATAAATCAAAAGATTTCCTCATGTTTTCATCTTGGAAAAACATTCCCCGTAATTTATTATCTTCACTGTGTACATCAACTGTACAGTAGTATTTATTTGTAAGCATTCCCACAATTTTTTGAATATTGTTGTTGCTTATATCATCTGATGAATGTGACATGTAAATGTTTGATAAATCTTTTAAAAGTATCGAGTTGCCAGTTTGCTGAATTAGATGAGCTTGTAATAATTTCTTGTTTACTTTTAATCTCATTAATTTTTTCACGTTACTCTTGTTATCATTTGATAATCTCCTCTGCTTTGGTAGTTGCCTAAAGATTTCACTGAAACAAGGAAAACAATACCGCTTTAATAATAGGTATCCAATACTCTTACCTTGTTGGGATCTCGTGATTGTGATTATTAAGAATGTTTTTAATTACCAGCATTCTATCTTTTAATCCAACAGTAATTGACGCGTTACAGTCTTGTTTGTACGTTCTGCAAACATTTTTAACGTGTAGGTATTATCAAAAAATTTAAGTAATTCGTTTTTTGTTAAACTTACCCATCGTGATTTCTGCAGTTTTTAATACATGATTGTTTATTTTTCGGACGAAATGGCTGCCCACCATGTATGCATGCATACTTTATGTAATAATACTTTAAATCAAGTTCCTTATCTTGAACTGTCTTGTACAAATTAAGGGCATGATGCTTTGCGGATGTTATAGTTTTTGCATCCCGTTTCCAAAATTGCACTCTGTTTTCTTTCTCATACAAATCAACAGCATCTTGTAATTCTTTATATGAATCAAATGTGTCATTTGTATTTAACGGCATAATAATTATTACACTTACACTAACTTTTAAAAATGGCAAAATAAAGTCAGTAAATAAGTACCCAAGGATCTATAACCTAGCTTTAAGTATACGATAAACAAATAACACAGACACAAATACCTACTCGCGAACGCGAACTGAGCTGAACTAGTATGTGTGTTGTGACTATGAATTCGGGATTTTTCTTCTGTTTCAACGGTACCGAGGTCGGGATCAGAATCATTTTTGGAAAGTCCCGAGCATCGTCATTAAACCACGCCTCTTCGGGATTTTGCGTTTTTCAAGTTCTCCCGCGTTCGGGATTCTAGACACACCCAAGAAATAAATGTAGTGCCAATAGTTTTTCATGAACTACATGTATAACATTTAAAAAAATTAAAAAAATGCTCGAAGCAGATTTTGAGAAAATCGATTTTTAATTTTTGACCAATTGTGGGCACCAATAAATGGGCCACCTTAAATTTTTGTTCTTTATCAATTACATGTAAAAGCAATCTGGGCATCCTTTGCCTATAATTTCCAATTTTCAAATTTTAATTAAGTTAAGTAAACGGTTCTTGAGCTACACCCTAAAAAGTAAAAACTTAGAGAGAATTGCTATATTGGCCGCAATTTTGAATTTAGAAACAATCGAAAAACGGTGTTTTACTTGTTACCATGTCTACTAACTTTTCACCAAGGGAAATTAGTTTGGGTTAAAATTTGAATGTTAAATGTTTGTATCCAAAATAACGCCCCTAGCTTGGGCCCCTTTGGGCCGATTTTGATGAGAAGCTTGTTTTACCGATGAAGTTTTTTTATAGACCTTAGCTTTAAATTTCATCAAAATCGGTCTAGTAGTTTCAGGGGTTGGACAAATCCCGGATTACATTAATCCAAAATCCGGGATTTGGATTACGGATTGCAACCCATAATCCGCAATCCCTACAATCATAATTGACCACGTAATCCGTAATCCGTAATCCCGACAATCATAATTATTGACCACGTAATCCAGCTTTTACTAAAATTGCGGATTTTGTGGATTACATTCACACATTCTACCAACACGAATAAAACAAGTGATGTTAAATTGGGAAATTTACTCACTTATGGACTTATGTATGGTTTATGTTGTTAATCTAATGTACCATACTCCATTATACGTTCGTTGCGGTGCGTTAAACTAAATATAATAAAATAGCCACAGTGGTATAATGTATACAATTGTTTGATTATTCACAGCACTTACTTTTTTGCTTCATCTGTAACTAATTTAACATGACGCTAATTGTATGTGTAATCCGTAATCCGTAATTCCACATGAACCAAATTTATGTGTAATCCGTAATCCGTAATCCAAACGCTAAAATCTTGGGATTACCAACCCCTGAGTAGTTTAGGCTCCGTAGCACAGCCATAACGTACGCATACGCACCCACAGACAAACATTTTTCAAAGATGGTGGTTTGAGAACACTGACCTCTTAAGGTCAGTGTTTGAGAACTCAGGGGGGTTCAAAACGTCGAGATTCATCAACATCTCGTGTTCGATTTTTTTTTCGATTACATTACTTTCCCTATATGTATATACATATATTGTTGTTTAGGCTTCCACGAGTTGAATTATTTAAATTATTATTCATGTCTGGATTTTCTCGTGTAATATTTTTAAATAACGTTCTACGTTTCGAAAACTGCCTCTGTTTTCTTTTTCAAGATATTGACAAATTGTCACTGGTGAAACATGCCATCTATTATATTTTCAATTTTGTAACGTATTCATACGTGATCTTGTCATTGGTCTGTTGGAGGTAGATGCTTGAACATTTTGAACACTTATTGTAGTGGGTTGGTCTTTGGAATTCATATTAGTTACGTTACTTTTTTAGAAGCTTTGTTTGCTCTATATAATTATATCATTTTACTATCAAATAAATTAAACAAATTGAAATAAAAATTATTTATTAAAAAATAAATATTTTTAAAAAACACGAAAATACATATATGTGAACGTGAATAGCAATATTTGCAACAAACAAACGAACAAGAAACAGACTGGCTATGGCTGTGAATTACCGAATAATCGCACTACCTACCGCTTGCGCATGGGACTGGGTGGACTGGGGACTGGTTGATGCCCCGACGCCGATCCATCCGATACCGATGGCTACCGAAATGAGAAATTGGAGTGATTAAACTGTCGACAGCACAAACCACTATAAAGTTAAGTGATTTGTGGTCGACAGACTGAGGCTGAGGAGTGAGAGAGAGCGTGATGCGCAATGTGATTCATTTCATAACATTCCGTATTCGTATTATTTATTTTTTATTAATGATGTGAAATTTCAACCCAGGACAAAGTTGTACCCAGGACAGGACCAGGACAATTTTTTTCAATCCAGGGCAGTCCTCTCTAATCCAGGACGTATGGCAAGCCTAATCTAAGTTCATGTTGATGCCATTAATTTTATCAATAATATTAATCTATAATTTAAAAACGTTCATTTTACTTTTTAAAGTAATTACAATTGACACATCATCAACAACAAACATTAATATCATCAAATCTCAATGTACGTCTGAAGAAGCCGACTATGATTCGGTGAAACGTCACACCTCGTATTTTACAATAAATTATCACATAATTTGCTGGGCTTTCATTCTTCTCAACCTCGACGATCCGTCTACCACCAGCACATTAATTCTTATAAAAAATTATACACCAAGGTGGTGAAGACTGTTATTATTGACCGAGCACCAAGATTATTTCGCGAGGGGCTTTGCCCCGAGCGGAATAAGGTGCGAGGTCTATAAATGGCTTCACCACCGTGGTGTATATACAATTTTTTCCACTACTAGTCAAATTTAAGACACAAATTAAAAATAAAAAAATTTCTTGTAAAAATCAAGTAGGTAGCACAGGAATGCAAATTCCCATTATTAACCTAGGTTAATAATATAATAGATTATTTACCACTAGGTAGAGAAATTAAACTTCTCAGTTGTCTAGGATACGCAATAATTGTCAACTTCACAGCTAGTAGTGGAAAATAGTATATTATACACCAAGGTGGTGAAGACTGTTATTATTGACCGAGCACCAAGATTATTTCGCGAGGGGCTTTGCCCCAAGCGGAATAAGGTGCGAGGTCTATAAATGGCTTCACCACCGTGGTGTATATACTAATTTTTTCCACTACTAGTCAAATTTAAGACACAAATTAAAACTAAAAAAAATTCTTGTAAAAATCAAGTAGGTAGCACAGGAATGCAAATTCGCCTTTCCACTACATAATAAAACAAAAATCAAGTAGTCTGATGCAGATTGACATTTCCATTAATAAAATTTTTATTCAAATAATTTTATCGTGTTAGGTAATTTTAAGCAGCAAATACGTTAAAGACGATCTCCTGGGTATACAAAATTATGTTGCACAAGTTTTTGTTAAACAACTATCCCTGAATTCTCACAACGTTTGAATTTGTCCATTATTAACCTAGGTTAATAATAGAAGAAATTATTGACCACTAGGTAGAGAAATTAAACTTCTCAGTTGTCTAGGATACACAATAATTGTCAACTTCACAGCTAGTAGTGGAAAAAAATAATTATATCAGGTTAGTAAAAAAATTTCAAATGTTATGAGTCACCGACCGTTAATCGTCGACCAAAAGTTTAAAGCCGGGTTGAAATTTCAAACCGTACGGTCGTGGTTGCTTGTGGACGATCGTGGACGGTCGTTCTTGTAAGACGTGCTCTATCTACCAACGTGGTATTGAAATTTTGGTCGGTCGTCTTTGGTCGGCGACCAAAGTCTGTGCGACTGCCGCCTAAGGCCATCCTTTTTTCGGTTTGCCCCTGACACAAAAACTGATTGTTGAAATACGGCGTGGGTCCATTCCAGGTACGAATAGTATACAGTTCATTGGCTTAAACCAACGATTTTGGCGGTTTATGTTGAACCTCAGTTGAACTACACAAATAGCGTTGAACCGTTATTGTACAAAGCATCATTTCCTGAACCCACGTTTTGTAGGAGTTGAAATGCTAAACCATAGTTGAGCTTGCCTTGTACAATCGGCCCTTAAAAATTAAAATGACCTATTTTTTCGTGCTCAGGACATGATTTCCAGTCGATATACGTACGAACTGTCCAAATCGGTCATACCAGCTAAAATACCTACGGTTTGAGCCTAACTCTTAAATAATACTTTTTTCTTATATGTGAGTGGAAAGTGGATGTATTTTCCCTATTTTGAGGGAACAAAGTACCACTTTTTCTCCCTTGGGAAATTTTTTATACTTTTTCTCCCTTGTATTATAAGTCGCTTCATTAGCAGCTTCTAATATTTCGGCTGGTGTATTTTCTATATCAGAGTCTGAATTCTCATTAGACATTTCAAAAAGCGTTATTACACACTATCGCCGATCTACAAATGATGAGATATTGATGAAATATATTTAATTAAAAATTGTGACACATGGGAAAAGCCTTCTTTGATGTATTTTTTAAAAATAACTAATGGTAAACTAAATACCAAACTTATAATTGTTGTGAACGGAAAATAAATTCACATATAAGAAAAAATCATATATCTACCGCGAGAACAAAGTGAAATTTTCTCCCGAGGGTGATTAATGCCCTCGCTTCGCGTCGGTCATTAAACTTCACCCACGGGAGAAAATTAATCACTTTGTTCCCTTGGTAGATAAATAGCTATTATTTCTGACAGTGATATTATAAGCTTATATTGTCATAGTTACGATACCAATATTTATATATTTATATTTAATTCAATTCCACCTTTTGCATAAGGTAAGTCACATACAATAAAGAGTGTCATAACTGCCTTGGGATATAAAGACGCTATAATTCCCTCTACGTATAGCCCCTACACACCTCTACGGCTCTTTTATGAACCAGTAACCTAGCAACAACCAAAACTGCAATCGACGATACCTGAATCAAATATACCGGAAATGAACAAATTTTATTAAACTCGGTCAGAAATAAAATTATCTATGTATCACGGGAATTAATAGGTCTCAATTACCTCGGGTAATTGCTGTCCCTCGGGCGCAAGGCCCTCGGGACGCAAACTTTACCCTCGGTAATTAAGACCCTTATAATTCCCCTGATACATAAATAACTATTGGTCCTCGCTCGACTGCGGCAAGAGGTCAAAATATTTGTTAAATTGTAACGGTACAAAAATAAATGTGGGATGCGCCACTGATAATACACCAAACGTCAACCAACAGGCTAATCTTTGCTTTTTAGTGTCAATAGCCACACACGGATGTTTTTAACCTCAAACATTTTTATAATTTTATCTTCGAACAATTCGAAGAATTTTATGCATAAATATATTATTAATATTGCTACTATGTGTTGGTGCCGTAATTAATAAAAGATAGGTATATTAACCGTATCATTTTATATTTTTATTATTGATGTGCAAATGCAAGTATATTGTTATCAAGCACCAATAAGGCAGGTATGTTGGAACTTCAATACTTAACACTTTGAGAATTTCTAATGTATAGTAAACTAGATTTTGCGAACACTTACAAAATTATCGGCCATCAAAATGGAACCTTTAAAATACCTCTCACAGCAAGAAGCTATTAATGTGGATGTTGAATTATTTAATGAGTATAAATACAGTGTGGATCAATTAATGGAACTTGCAGGATTAAGCTGTGCAACAGCTATTGCTAAATGTTATACACCCGAAAAAATTGAATGCAAATCAATATTAGTTTGCTGTGGCCCTGGAAATAATGGAGGTGATGGTTTAGTATGTGCAAGGCATTTAAAACTGTTTAATTACAATGTGTTAGTTTATTATCCCAAGCGAACTGATAAAGATCTATATAAAAATTTAACTCACCAGTGTGAAGCAATGGAAATTCCATTATTATCTGAATTACCGAATGCCAACGAAATGAGTAGATATGGTTTAATTATAGATGCTTTGTTTGGATTTAGCTTTACACCACCCGTGCGTTCCACATTCATACCTGTTATTGAATTAATGAAAACGACAGCCGTACCTATAGCAAGGTAAGAAAATTAGTTATAACAATGCCAAACAACTGAAATTATCATGTATAACCTCTGGTGGCAAATTGTTCCACTGCAGTACTTATGTAGGTAAAATATTTTGAATTGATTTAATTAACTAAAAAGTCGGGCACTAGAGGGCCAGACTATATTATTCATTTAAACAATTAATTTGAAAATGTTCATAGTTAATATGCATAATTTTATTTTTGCAAGATTCATATTTGCTACTACCCGCAATACACTGAACTATCCTTTTTTGATTAATAAATACTCTCTTTTCAGAGCTATACGATCCCCAAACAATACAAAACCCTTGAAAGTATTTGAGCAAAATAATTTGTTAAGGTGTACTCTATGTCATTCAGTTCTTTAACATTGCGTATTTGATAACAGTAGGTGTTTAGCTTCTTTACTAGGTGTTCGCAATGGCATTTCCAATTTAGGTTTTGATCTATGTAAATTCCCAAAAATTTAGCTTTAGCTTGATAGAAATTGTTGATTCAATGTTACTGCTTAGACGAGAATTGAACATTACATGTTTAAGAACAATCGGTTAAAATTAAACCATTTGATAATTCTATTTAGCATCTCGAGCATTTTGTTTTTAACTGAGATTAACACTGTAGTGTCGTCAACATATAAAACTGAAGAATTTAAAAACATGACAATGTGATTAATAAATAGTGTAAAAAGGATAGGGCCCAAAACGGATCCTTGGAGGACTCCGACATTTACAGTCACAGGTGAAGACAAAATTTGAACATTGTTTCGCCATTTTAAAATTTAATTTCCACCTGTTAACATCTATCAGGTAGTTAGGAGGAAAATCGGTATTCAACAACACTCCCTTTTCCTTGTTGAATTGCAACTGATTTATTGTTCTTTGTTTGGGGGTACCCTTAATAGGGCCTTGGCCCGGTTTTGACTAGGGGTGCTCCTCCAATATACCTCAGGCATTCCTTTAGAATGGTTTTTCTAGGGCTTACAATACTGGAAGAAACTTTGAATACCGGTTTTCGATATTCAATCGAGTGAATCCTGGGATCCTGGTATTGATACTGGTATTGACTTTTTTACTGCTGAAACTATATAAGAAAAATATAAAACACATAGCTTAGAAATTCAAAGTTCAAATTTCCTAATTCAAAGTATTCAAGTTATTCAAAGATGTAAATATAAAATGTAAATTAAAAACAGCCACATAAAATTCAAAAATTTCGTATTCAAAAGAGAAATTTGAAAAAAAATTGAAACTCAAAATATTAATGCTAATGAATCCTAAATTATAATTTGAAAATTCAAATTTCAAAATTCGAAACGCAAAATATTACTGTTACTTAAAGTTAAAAGGTTTAAATCGAGGTTTAAATTAAATTCAATATTGAAATTGGAAATAATAAACTCGCAGTTATAATTTTGTAAATTCATAGTTCAAAAATGAAAACGTAATAAAGAAAAATTGGTAGTGCCATTTGAAAATGTTTTAGTAGTATCGCATCGTCACGGCCTTCTAAGCTCTGTGATCCCTGCGATATTCAATTTTTTGGACATATGCGGCCAAACGATTCGTTTTAAGTACTATGTGTGATACATATAGTCGCACTAGAATTGACCAAGGAATATACAAGAGGTTCCATTAAAAGAAATGCAACTTTGATATAAATCAGACTCTATAAACTTTGCGATTCAAGTGAAAATATTTTAGATTTGCAGCCTTACCATATCTCATGAAATAATAATAAATAATAAAAATAATAAAATAATGTAATAAACCCTGTCTTCCATTCACACACTATTGCCCCACCCTGTATACGTACAATATTTTGCACTATAAATAAATATCATTAATCGAAAATATTTTCTACTAAAATAAAATTAAATTAAAGATTAACTGGTTTTTATTAGCCAATTTGGTAATTATTAAGTTTGGAGAAAAACAAGGCTAACATGTGGATAATCGTTGAAAACTTTATTAAATTAGGCGAAACGTCAACAATTTAATAGTTTTCAACGATTATCCACATGTTAGCCTTGTTTTTCTCCAAACTTAATAAAAATGAAATTAATACCGAAATACTGGTATTTATGTATGAATACTGGTTTTAAATACTGCATCAATTTTGCCCGAAATCCCGGAATTCCTGTATTGTAAGCTGTAGGTTTTTCCAGGAACCCATATTACCTTTACTTTTTGGCTAAGGTTTACTATACTCCAGCAGTGGCTGTCAATTAATATTCAGAGTTCCTATCCAATATAATTTACGCGCAGGTTAATTGCTCTGAAGGATTTCGTCTGGTCATATGCTTGGAGGAGAACAGTTAGACCCCTTCTTGCAATAGTGCTGGGAAAATTCCATCTATTCTTTGAAATTGAAATGGTTAGAATTTTTTAGTATCCATTTAATATTTTTAATTGTATTTACTACTATACAAGTTGTAAATATTTCTACTTGCATAGTGAACAATAATGTGACACCTATGCGCTACGCCGCAATGTATTTGAACTTCTCATGAACATTTCTTTCAAATGTCTTACACTGTGCTTATTCTTGCCAATCTTTTTGCAATTGAATAATGGCAGTGTAACATAGAATTCTTCACATTTGATTCATAGTTCCCATTTACACATACATATAATAAAACTACATTAATCTTTCCAAATTTCGCGGTTCTTTGTAACAATACTTCTGTGATGACTGGGATTGTTCAACTAAGAGGCGTTTAATTTTTTATGCAATTCAATGCTGCAACTCTTGCTTGAAAAATTACATGTCTAATATAGTCCATGTAAACTAAAAGTGACAACTGATCATGGACAAACTACATTTTTTCGCAAATGGTATGACATAATATGACTACACAATTTAAAAATATTTTTTTACACTCAAAAATTGAGTACTTTCATTATAACAGAATGTATATCCTATGTTCTAAAATTACCTACTATAAAAATCGATATTTAAGTAAAATAATGTTAACTATTATACCTTGATGTATTTTTATATTTACAGTATTGATATTCCGAGCGGTTGGGATGTGGAGAATGGTGAACCTCCAGAAGGTGGAATCAAACCAGAGTTACTTATATCTTTAACTGCACCAAAGCTGTGTGCTAAGAAATTTTATGGCAAATATCACTTTTTAGGTGGACGATTTGTGCCACCACAACTAGAAAAAAAATACAAGCTTGCACTACCTAAGTATCCAGGAACAGAATGTTGTATTTTACTAAATTCTAGTTTATAAATTTAATCAGTTGTTTTATGCAAAATGGAATACGAACATGAAAGTTGTTACATTAATTTGGTCCATAATAAAGTTGTTTAATTAATTCTCAAAATGGGGTAATGCAGTAGAACTCGGTTATAGCGTCATTGTCGGGACCAGCGATTTTTTGTCATTATAACAGAGTGACGTTATTTGCGATGTAAGTGATTTTTGGGTAAAATATAATAATTCAAAACAATTCACGCTTAACTAATGGTATACTGCTATAAATTTTATTACCAACAACTAAGAAACGTAAACTGAACTAATAAGTTTCCCCCACTTCGTTAACCTCCTTTTGTACAACTTCCGTCGCGTGCGTTGATACAGTAATGTTCTCTCCTTTTTATTTTTACTCGTAGGATTTAAGATAACCTTTGTAAGGCCCTTGTCCCACCAAAGCAACGCAACAGCGATACGACAGCGACACGATTTCGACATGACACAAGCAGGCGACATGGAGTTGTCCCATCAAAGCAATGTGTTTTCTACATTCAGTTTAGTGAATAATGTCATCAAGTGAAGACGACGATCTGATTGCAATGTACTGGTACATACTTACGAAATAGAAACCATTCTAAAAAGTCTAAGAAAAGGAAATGGTGGCGGTATCCTTTTATTGCAAGAAACTAAAAAACAGAATGTTTGTTGCTGCTAAAGAACTCGATAGACACCCAGTGAAATTTAAATTATTTTACCGGATGTCAAAAGAACTGTTTCTTGAGCTGCTTGAGAAAGTCATTCCTGTTCATTATGTTTTACAATGAAATTAATTTTCCTTTTCCTTAAACCATCGCACATACAGCTACAGTGTCGCTTCACAACTGACCTGTCGAGTCGCTCGGCAACAAGAAGCGGACACGCAGCTTGGATGTTTCTCTACCGGAGCGTTGGTGTGTGTACGGTGCATAGAAACCATGGGTTAAACACGAAAGATACACGCTAGCGACATCGGGTAGTTGTCGCGTCGCTGTTGCGCCGCTTTGGTGGGACAAGGGCCTAAATCCTTAAAGAATGAAAACAGCTTGTTGTACATTCTAAGAATATGGTCCAAAGTTCCCAAACCTTTATTTAAAATGACGTTAAAACTGAGTAAAGTGGGAATATTTGGTTGTTAAATGAAATGTTTTTTACATTGTAAACTATAGAAAGTTCTAGGGACCCCGACTATTATGATGTTATACCTGTGTTGACGCTATATCCGATGATGTTAAACAAGTTCTACTGCTTCCCCATGAAATTGTATTAATAATAAATGTAGTTTAAATTACTATATGGTGCTGGTGTGACAAGTTTCGATAATGTAAATAATTATTATCATCTTCAGGCTTAAAAATTAAAATTGGTTGACATAGTTATAAATAATATAAACAATAGACGTCTAGACCAGATCACACATTAATTAAAAATTTATGAAAAATTATGAACCATGGAGAAAAATATGTTTAATTGTATTTCAATTTAATTCACTTATTTTTTATTATATGTTTAATTGTATTTCAATTTAATTCACTTATTTTTCCCCATGGTTCATAATTTTTCATAAATTTTTAATTAATGTGTGATCCGGTCTAGAAGTCTATTGTTTATATTATTTATAACTATGTCCCCATGGTTCATAATTTTTCATAAATTTTTAATTAATGTGTGATCCGGTCTAGACGTCTATTGTTTATATTATTTATAACTATGTCGCCAATTTAACCAATTTCAATTTTTAAGCCTGAAGATGATAATAATTTTTTACATTATCGAAACTTTGTCGCACCAGCACCATATAGTAGTTGAAATTACATTTATTATTAATGAAATTTCATGGGAAAGGTTTAGATTTCTTACCGATGAAAGATGTTTATGTGATTTAACTTTTGATGTTATATTGTACATTACTGTTTTAATCTGAAAATGTAAATAAAAAAAGTACCTACTACCACAGACAAAATATAAGTAATCTGTGCTACTACCAAGAAATTGAAACATTTCTTCCTATTTTGCAACTTTCAGGCATCAATTGTTTTTTATTCTCACATAATTATGTTTTTGTAAATATTTAATTTATCTATAATCGGGCCCAAACTGGTTCACGTAGAATCAGATAAATTCCTTGTGCTCTTTATTTCCTAATAAATACAAAAATTTTTTAAAATATTCCAAACGATCAACATTAACGAATCTCACATATTTTAATCAAATAATAAGTTCAAAGTTGTGTCATATATGTGGAAGGCAAGTACAGTAATATTTAATTACCCTGTTAATTCTTCTGTAATAACTAATACAGCAGTGTCTCAGTCCAATAATTAATTTGACCATTCGTCCCACATTGAGGAGGATTGTCCATTTTCAAATCTACAATTCCGCAAATCTCATGTCCCACAAAATATCCAGCATTGCCTTTATTATGTTATGCCAAATTCGTGTAAGAGGGAAGTTATTGCAACTAGAGGAATTTTCGTGGCATACGTATACAGGGTGGGCCATTGAAAAGGAAACACGCCTGTTTTGGGACATTTAGACCAGTTTCTTAAAAAACGCTCGGACACGTCGATTTTTTATTTTTGAGGGACAACTTTTAATGTCAAATTTGACTTAGTCAGGTCAACCCTCTTGCCCCAGCAACCCCTAACTCAAGAATTTAGATAGGGAAAGGGAGTCGAGTGACCCCTCATTTGAAGCGTCTTTTAATTCTCTATTCGACAGTACAAATGAAAATTAGTTTTATTCAATTTTTGTTTCGCCCCGATTGTTTAGGAAAAATCCTGAAACACACCACCTTAGACCTTTTGATGTCAAATTTGACCTTATCAGGTCAACCCCCTAGCCCCAGCAACCCCTAACTCAAGAATTTAAATAGGGAAAGGGTGTCGAGCGACCCCTCATTTGAAGCTTCTTTTAATTCTCTATTCGACAGTATGACTGAAATTAGTTTTATTCAATTTTTTCCGCCCCCTTGAAAAGCACCCTCTAGATTAACTAAGGTGAGGGTGTTGTTTAGGAAAAATCCTGAAATGTGCCGTTCAAAAGATCAAAGGTGGCGTGCTTCAGGATTTTTCCTAAACAGCACCTCCACCTTAATTTTGTTGCGAAATACTTTAGTGATCTCAACTATTTTTTTAACTCGACTGCGCCTCATTAAAAGAATCAGTTCTCGATCAGCAAAGTGGCATTTCGCGCACTAGATACAAAATAGTTATTTTTGTAAATGTACATGTTGGATGGTTCTGTTGATATCGGTCAGTAAATTATCGTTCAGTTTTAGTACAGAATGCAAACCAAATACACTGACTCACACAGACCAGTCCCAACACATCGGTATCGTTGTGCTGGCTTTTGCATTTGATTGAATTCAGTGTCGTCTCAGTACAATAATGTAATCAACTATGAGTGCTGTTATAGTTATTTTTCCACTACTAGCTGTGAAGTTGACAATTGTTGCGTATCCTAGACAACTGAGAAGTTTAATTTCTCTACCTAGTGGTCAATAATTTATTCTATTATTAACCTAGGTTAATAATGGGAATTTGCATTCCTGTGCTACCTACTTGATTTTTACAAGAAATTTTTTTATTTTTAATTTGTGTCTTAAATTTGACTAGTAGTGGAAAAAATTGTATATACACCACGGTGGTGAAGCCATTTATAGACCTCGCACCTTATTCCGCTCGGGGCAAAGCTCCTCGCGAAATAATCTTGGTGCTCCGTCAATAATAACGGTCTTCACCACCTTGGTGTATAATATACTATTACGTATCAAGGGTCTCAATTACCGAGGGTAAAGTTTGCAATTACCCGAGGTATTGAGACCTATTAATTCCCGCGATACATAGATAATTTTATTTCTGACCGAGTTTAATAAAATTTGTTCATTTCCGGTATATTTGATTCAGGTATCGTCGATTGCAGTTTGGGTTGTTGCTAGGTTACTGGTTCATAAAGAGCCGTAGAGGGAATTATAGCGTCTTTATATCCCAAGGGAGTTATCACACTGTTTATTGGTATTGTAACTATTGCGATATAAGCTTATAATATCACGGTCAGAAATAAAATTTAATTACCTTCTCTCAGTTTCTTCTCTTGTAAATATAATAAATACAGTAACGACAAGGTTCTTTTCTTCATATTAAGGCACTCTACTACAACTCAATTCCAAAATTTTTACCTATGGAATATTCACAAGGCGCAGCGACACTGGTGGTGCTAACAAAGATATAACCGCTATTCCAATTTCAACACTGTTTATCGGTGTGAAAAGCATGTCCGATACCAATACCGACAATATCGGTATGTATGAAGCCGCCCTTACTCTACTCCTCTAACAGATAAATTTTAATTGCATCAGCAATAACCACTCGGTCTTCCACTTATTCTTTCCTTAATTGCAATGTAGTATATGTCATCAGTTTGTATTTATACTCATTATTTTTCTTTTAGTATGATTATTGGTACCCATTTAGCTTTTTAAGTTTTCAATATGATTATTTTTGGTATTGATTGAACGGCATAATTACGGTAGTTTTCATACAGGTTTCAGGGTTATTAATTGCCACTTTATTACAATAAAGTGGCAATTAATAACCCTGAAACCTGTATGATTATTCACGATGTTTTTTGTTTTTATAATATTGTAGTATAATTTAGTTTTATAGAATTTTGTATGTTTCTTCACTCTTGTTCTATGTTCAATAAATATTATCAATTTGGGTATGTTGTTAACAGTATAACTAGGTACATAGAAATGGAAGTAAGTGCAGTAAATTCTCGTTTATTTGGGCTTTATGGGACCGAGTCCTTTCTGGATGAACGAAATTCCGTATAAGCCAACCTAACGACGCACATATTGCGATACCGTAGTAGCCTATTATTTTTGAAAGCTATGTAGTACTGTAGTAGGGTATATGTAGAAAAACAATAAACACTTAATACATCAATTAATACAAAGTACAATGGTCTCTAGTTGAACGAACAATCCATTGTGTGTCCAATGCATTGTTCGTTCAACTAGGGATGGGTATCGATTAATCGATGTATTTATAAAATAATCGATGTTAGCTATGTTCGATTAATCGGGTAATCGATGTTTGTATCACGATTTTTTCATATTTTTCATTTTTATTTCTGGCCTAATAATTATTTTCTAGGGAAACTTTACATATAATAAATAACGTATTATTTTTAAAGGATGTAGAAGAAAAATATTGGTCTTGATTTGTGATTGCTAAAATGTAAATAATAAATATCTAAATTTCATTTTTTTTTATTTTTATTGCGTTTAATGTTACGAAACTACTGATTAGAATTTTTTCAACAATTGTAATTATAGTAATTATACAATTATATTAATTTTGTCCAATTGTAAATTGTACAATTTAAAATTTTGGTGTTCCTTTTTTCAAATTGCCAATTGATCGATTAATCGATCTCCTTAGCGTCGATTAATTAGAAAAAATAGTAATCGATTCTCAGTAATCGATGTTTTGTTGTTCGATACCCATCCCTAGTATTAAGGGTTAAATATGACTAGAAATTGTTTTAAATTGTAAAGTTACTTTTAGCCATTGGCAAAGTGATTATTAACTTCAAATCATTATTCCCGATGAAACCAAAAGTTAATTCACTGCAAGGTTTTTACTCCAAATTCCTCATCATAATTTAATAGACCAAAATACTCGCCCTGACCTTATTGTACTAGAGTTTGAAGATGAAAAAAAATAACTATTATGGCGATTAGAATCAGATTGATGTCAAATTAACTCGTTTTTTCCATAAGATAGTAATATAAAAAGTACTCCGATCATTCAAAAATTGAGTTATGTCATTTATTATAATAAAACATCAATACAGGAAATTTAACGTTTTCCTCCTACTCTTGGAGCAGATTTTTGAGTTACTTTTGCAGCCTTCGCCTTTTGGTGAAGTTTTGCCTTAGGAGGTGCAGTAGCCTTCTTTGCTGCTTTTGTCGATTTCTTTTGTTCTTTGGCAGCTCTACAAATATGGGTGCAATATATAAAAATCACAAGCTCTTGTAAATTAGATCGCTTACCGAATAGCTTGGTCACGTTGCGCTTTCCTAACTTCTGGTCTTTGATTACGTTTAGCCATGATATCATTTAAAGAAGCACCTACAATAGCACGTTGGAATTTTTGAGTTCTACGGGTACGCTTCCTAGTAGCTTCTTCTTCTTGACCTTTCTTATGTTTCCGTCTAGAATTCAAATGTTTTTTACATTCAAATAGAAGCAAGAGGCACACATAATTACCTGTAAAGTACTGTCCACGTAACTTTACGAGGATTACGTTTCATTAAATGTGCAGCTTCACATTTTGAATTTAAGAAGGTGAATGTCTGAAATGAAAAGCAATTAAGTAGAAGGAAGGAAGGGATTTAATACTATTCAGTAAAGAATAAGGACCGGTGAAGAGATTTCATAATATTACCTTTCCATCTACTTTAACCAATGTTTTCCCATGTCCTGGGTAAATTTTATACCCACTGTATACACATAAACCAATCCTAAAATAACGACGCAAAGATGAGTAAATATATACGATAAAATGAAAAACATAATAATAATGTAATAAAATTCATGGATGATGGTAAATAACAAGGATTTAATGAAAAATCTTACTTCATGTTGGATGATATGAACTACAAAAATTGCAAAGGAAACTTTTGTGTTTACCAACTTTTAATTTTGAAAGTAACTAATTTTATGTTGTGTTACCAACTTTACATTAAATGAATACCAAAGATTACTCCAGAGACAATACATTACTCTAATCTACTTTGATGAATACTTATATTCAAAGGATGAATACATACTATGCTCTACACAAAGATTAGATAGTATAGTATTAACATTGAATAAAGAATAGAGTTATTCAATGAGTATTAAGAATTAAAGTGGGCTAGTCCGTGGTATAACCACTGTTACCTATGGGTATAACATACACAAAACTTTTCGAACATACAGGGTGAGTTTTTTTTCATTATTTGTATGGGGATCTCGGAAACCATAAGAGTTACACATTTGCTTAAATGGGGAAAGATTTGCTTTTTTGGAAGACTAATCCAGATATGCTTTTGTTGATTTAAGAAAATGCATGGCTTACTAGATATTTGTAAAAAAGTAAAATTCTCCAAAATCGTTTCAGCCCTTTAATTCGTTTATTTCTAAAGATAGACAAAAATTGTTCAAATACAATTTGTAGATAATTTTGTGCCGAATAACGTCACCGTACTAGTTTTTAAAATTTTGCTTAGCATTTTGAGGTTATGAAGCAAAGTTGAATTTTTTTAAATGGAAACAATAGTTGGGTATGACGTATTTTAATAGTGCATTTTTTTCTGATTGTAATGATATAAGGGTTGTATCACTTATTTTGATAAATAAAGGTACAATACAAGTTTTCCTATTATTAGGTCTACCAAAAATCACATCCTGCCATGGAAAACAAAAGAAATTTACAGTAAGTGTTCGAAATGTACACAATTATTATCGACACACCTTTAGACTTTTTTGTATTTGGAGGAATAAAAGATGCAGGAGCTGCATGAAGTTGTTATTAATGCGTTTAGCAGATTAGATGTAAATGGGCGTAAAATTGGGAAAGCTGTTAACTCCATGTTGAAAAGGTGTCACAATGTGTATCGATAATTATTATGGAAAGTATTTAATCACGTTTTCCGCGATGCTCCCTAGCAACATGTAAATAAAATATAAATAGTTGAAGTGTGTAAAGAAAAAAAAATGTGTGTAAAATATGTTTTAAGAAAATAAAATCTCTGCAAGAAATATCAAACAATAACAGGTTATGGGCCCAGAGACGCTACCATGGCGTAAAGTGATTTAAACTTGTGAGACTTGTATAAGAAAAGTAAAAATGGATAACGACAAACTTTTGAAAATCGACCCACTTCAAGGTCCTGCAAATTGGAATGATTGGAAGATTAGAATGACTCGTCTACTGAAGTATAAAGACTGTTTTGAGTGTGTGCTGCCGACATATGCAGGCACAGCCCCAACAGTACCTCAAGCAGGCGCCGATGCTGCCTACGAGAAAGCTCTGAAAAGTTTCAACAAAAAGGACATGGGAGCACAAATTTTGATTTCCGAAAGTGTTAGTGAAAGTATTCGAACGATGCTGGGTGTCTGTGAAACTGCTCATCAAATGTGGCACAAGCTACTGGGACTGTATGAGCAGCGCAGTGGACAACGACTGGACTTGTTATACACAAAGTTTTTCAACTATGAAAAGGTGCTGGAAAATGACATTGCTGCACATTGCAGTGCGATCGAAACTCTCGGCAAAGAAATTCGTGATGAGCTTGGTGAAATGAAAACAGACAAAATTGTGAGTACAATGGTAGTAAATCGAATTCTAAACACACTACCATCGGACTACTTTGAGTTCAAGGACACACTAAGTGTTGAAGATCGGAAACTGAACAATTTGGTTGAACGGTTGAGACTCAAAGAAATTTCACTAAGAAGAAATTGCCCTGATTCGTCCAGTGAAGCATTCTTTACAAGGTCCAGAAGTAATCAAAGTGAAAAACCAAGTTCTGCGGGAAATTATCGTCCGAAAAACCAGTCGTCAGGTTATGAGTCATTGAAGAACAATTCTTCAGTAAATCGACAAGGAAATGCTAGAAAGCGTGAATTGATATGTTTTACCTGTCAAAGACCTGGACACTATTCAAGGGATTGCAAAAGTAAGCACAACGCTGATTTTGAACCTCGATCGTTGAACGAAAAGGACTCAAAAAATGGCTTTATAAGCGAAGCAATGAGTAGCCATTTGTTTCATCAAAAGAAATGTGAGAACGAGTGGATATATGATACTGGTGCTACTCATCACATGTGTGGTAATTTGGAATGGCTTGACTCACCAAAAAAGTTGGACATTCCTACCAGCGTTCGTTTTGGTAATGGGCAGTGCATAAATGTCACAATGACAGGAAATGTTGAAATCAAGATTCGAACACGTGGAAAAGAACAAAAGATACCAATTCATAATGTTTGGTATGTTCCTGGAATCTCAAGAAATTTACTGTCTGGTGCAATGATAACCGACAGAGGAAACAAGGTTACTGTGCTAAAGGACAAGTGCATAATTATGAACAAACATCGTCAAATATTGGCTGAACCAAAACGCTCCGGAAATATCTACAAGCTAATGTGTGAAATAATAATGCCTAAAGGTAACAAAGACGTTAGTGACTCGTTGATTAGCGATACAGTTCATCTGCAAATTTGGCATGAGCGACTTGCTCATCAGAACAAACGACATGTGAAAAAGTTACTTCGACTCGACGGTATAAATCTCGACAAAAGTGACGAACTGTGTGAAGGCTGTATGTATGGTAAACAGCACCGTAAGAGTTACAAATCTCGTCCCGAAAGAGCGACACAAGTTGGTGAATTGATTAGTAGTGATGTTTGTGGTCCAATGCAAACGCCATCGTTAGCCGGGTGCAGATATTATGTTCAGTTCAAGGATGATTTCTCAAAATTTCGAACTGTCTACTTTATCAAAGAAAAATCTGAAGTTTATGAAAAAGCTCGTCACTTCATTGAATTTGCGAAAACTTCTGGTCACGTGATTAAAGCCTTCAGATGTGATGGTGGACGTGAATACGACAACAAGGAATTTCGTAAGTACCTAGCCGACAACGGTATTCAGTTTTGTAAAACAGCCCCGTATACGCCCGAACAAAATGGCGCAGCCGAACGTGAAAATCGGACATTGATGGAAGCAGCTCGTTCTATGATGCACTCGAAAGACCTTCCGTACAAATTGTGGGCTGAGGCGGTCAACACTGCTGCGTATGTATTTAACCGAAGTGCACCAACACCACTGGAGAACAAAACTCCTTATGAATTGTGGACCGGTCGAAAGGCTTCGTTAAATCACTTTCGAATTTTTGGTACTAAATGTTATGTCCACATACCAAAGCAAAATCGACAAAAGCTCGACAAGAAAAGCCAGAAAGGAATTTTGGTTGGCTATCATGGTGCCCGTGATGGATATCGTGTTTGGATTGATGACAATGTTGGAGTAAAGATTATCAAAGACGTTGAATTTCAAGGGGAGACAACCCAGATAATTTCGAAGGACTTAAAGCTGTCCTATAATGAAATACCTGAAACTGAATCTGAAATGGAACCTGAGAATGATCACAATGATCAAAGAAGAAGAACATGAAGAACCCGTTCAAGCTGAAACCAATAAAACCCCTATGAAAGGTCAATATGGCCTACGTGATCGATCGAAAATGAAAACTCCGAAACGTCATGAAGATTATGTTCAAGATTATGGAGACTGCAATTTTGTTGAGGAAGCCTTCGTCATAACGACTGAACCTGCTGATTATTCTGAAGCTGTAAAATCTGCAAACTGGAAAATTGCTATGAAAGAAGAGTATGATTCGTTGATGGAGAATAAAACCTGGAAATTAGTAACTCCACCTGCAGACAGAAAAATCGTTAAATGCAAGTGGGTGTTTCGAATCAAGACAAATGCTGATGGTTCAGAAAATCGCTACAAAGCAAGATTAGTTGCCAAGGGATATTCCCAGAAGCCAGGTATCGATTACCATGATACGTTTAGTCCAGTTGCCAGATTTGATACCATTCGTTCCATGTTAAGTGTTGCTGCTGTTAAACGATATAAAATTAAACAATTTGATGTCAAGACTGCTTTTCTGTATGGCGATTTAGAAGAAGAAATTTATATGGAACAACCCGAAGGATTTGAAGACGGTAGTAACCGCGTCTGTCTACTCCAGAAAAGCCTCTATGGTTTAAAACAGGCCCCCAGATGCTGGAACACAAAGTTTGTTCGAATTTTAAAGAATTATGGACTGAAACAAAGTGATGCAGATCCGTGCCTGTATATCGGTGAATTTAAGGGTCATAAATTAATGTTGGTCTTTTACGTTGATGATGGACTGGTGATGTCATCTTCTGAAGAAATTGTGAAACTATTTCTGCAAGATCTGAAAAAGGAGATTCAAATTACTGTTAGTGATGCATCAAGCTACCTAGGTATGAACATCAAACAAGAAATGGATGGTTCAATTATCATAAACCAACCTGGTTATATTGATCGAATTTTGAATAAATTCAATATGTTGTCTGCAAAACCAGTTTCAACCCCAATGGTGAAATCTGACTTGTGTTCTCTCGGAAAGGAACCCGAATCTCCACCGTGCAAAGCTCCATATCGTGAAGCTATTGGATGCCTTATGTTTTTGTCACAAACGACACGACCGGACATTACTTTCGCTGTTAACAATTTGGCAAAATTTGTGGAAAATCCAACTGAAAATAATTGGAGCAGTGTGAAGCGTGTACTTCGTTATTTGGTTGGCACAAAGCAACTAGGCCTAAAATATTCGTCAGCTACATGTGAACTTGAAATCTACAGTGACGCCGATTTTGCCGCAAGTAAAGACCGTAAATCAATTTCCGGTGTTATCTTTAAATTTGGTAGTGCTGCAATTGCATGGTCAAGTCGCAAACAGACTCTAGTTGCACAATCAACTATGGAAGCCGAGTTAGTGGCTGCAAATGAAGCGGCACGTCATGCTGTTTGGATTAAAAGGCTGTTTTCGGAAATTGCAAATTATTCCAAAATACCTATCGTTCAAATCGACAATATGAGTGCTTTACAAGTAATCGACAATCCTGAATTCTTCAAGAGCACAAAGCACATTGAACTGAAGTATTTGTACATTCGAGATATAGTCGAGAAGAACCAACTTTCTGTAAAATATGTTTCGTCTGAGGATCAAATTGCTGATGGCCTTACTAAACCGCTTGACCGTCAGAAGTTCCTGAATTCCCGAGAGCAATATGGAATGACCTAAAAAAATTAATAAGCGCTCTCAAGAATTGCTAGCCTCTTGTTTCGTTAGTGCATAGTAGACTTTGGGCTACTTGCAAAGTGTTGATGAACTTTAAATTTTTTTTTGTTTTGTCTTTGTGAACGTAAGGTAGGATTTGAAAACTCCATTAAATAAAGGGGAGTATTATGGAAAGTATTTAATCACGTTTTCCGCGATGCTCCCTAGCAACATGTAAATAAAATATAAATAGTTGAAGTGTGTAAAGAAAAAAAAATGTGTGTAAAATATGTTTTAAGAAAATAAAATCTCTGCAAGAAATATCAAACAATAACAATAATAATTTCTTTTGTTTTCCATGGCAGGATATGATTTTTGGTAAACCTAATAATAGGAAAACGTGTATTGTGCCTTTATTTCTCAAAATAACTGATACAACCCTTACATCATTACAATCAGAAGAAAATGCACTATTAAAATACGTCATAGCCAACTATTGTTTCCATTTAAAAAAATTCAACTTTGCTTCATAACCTCAAAATGCTAAGCAAAATTTTAAAAACTAGTACGGTGACGTTATTCGGCACAAAATTATCTACAAATTGTATTTGAACAATTTTTGTCTATCTTTAGAAATAAACGAATTAAAGGGCTGAAACGATTTTGGAGAATTTTACTTTTTTACAAATATGTATCTAGTAAGCCATGCATTTTCTTAAATCAACAAAAGCATACCTATCTGGATTAGTCTTCCAAAAAAGCAAATCTTTCCCCATTTAAGCAAATGTGTAACTCTTATGGTTTCCGAGATCCCCATACAAATAATGAAAAAAACTCACCCTGTATACGATATACTTATTAGTTCATTCGTTTATAGCTTATCCCGTATGACTATCCTTTTCTTCATATTTAGTGTTTTCTTTTTGCACGTTGTGGTAGACTTAAGTCAGCTCTGTCAATAACACACCATTCGTTTTATAAAAGTAATTTGACCCAGTTCTCAATAACCCTATTCGTTTTAAAAGCTTTATTTAAGTTTTATATTAACCTGAGGCAGAAATGTCTTCTGACGCAAGGCACTTCAATTACGTGATTATTGTGACTTTACCTAACCCTGTGGTGGTGCAAAAAGAAAACACCTATTGAATAAATAAGGTGTTCTGTTTTTGGACAGCCACAGGGTTAATCAAAGTCACAATTATCACGTGATTGAAGTGCCTTAGGTCAAGCTTGCGTCATAAGACATTTCTGCCTCAAGTTAATATAAAACTTAAATAAAGCTTTTAAAACGAATAAAAGTTATTGAGAACTGAGTCAAATTATTTTTATAAAACGAATGGTGTGTTATTGACAGGGCTGACTTAAGTCAACTACAACGTGCAAAAAGAAAACACCTACCTAATAGTAAAGTGGTTATAGCCAGAGAAATGTTATCCCTACTACTACATAGTAGCAATGTAGCATAATAGTATGATAGTAGTGAATAAATTTTTCACTCAACAGTTAAATACAGTTCTCTAAAGTTTTTTAAAGACGGCAATTTTGTGCATAACAAAAATATTTTCCTCATACAGGATCACTGACCTGTATCATAAAGGACTGAGCATTCTTCAATACAACATTGAAGCAAACAAGCCCCACCTAAATATTAGTTACTTCAGGTGCCAACTAGTGCGTTAGTTATATAATGATGGTAGCTCGGTGTTTATAATGTGTTGGTAGTACTGGTATCAGCTGTTACAGTTTAGCTTGTTCTAACCTATATGCTTAATATCTGGTGAAAAGTAGTATAATTACAGGCTCATAATTATTTAAAAACGTAAATTATTAAAAATTGTATTTTATTGCAATGCATAAACGTAGTTTATACTACGTATGAAACAAGGTTATGTTTATGTAAATAAAAACATTAGTTACAGTGTTACCAATAATCACCAACACAACATGTGCCGTCAGCGCCCATCTTATAAAGTGTGCGCATCAGTGTTGCCAACTTGACGGATTTCCCGTCAAATCTAGCGGATCCAGGTACATATGAAACGGGACAAAATACATTTTAACGGCTGACGGATTTTTAGCGGAATCCTACAAATGAATCTTCGATCCATTTATGCGTATAAAATAGAATAAAAACGTATTTTTATCGTCAGGTTGGCAGCAAATACATCTACGTATTCGAACAATTTACTTACTAATGAAACGAACGTAACAATTGTTGTAGTTTCTTAACTCTATTAAAAGAACTTAGCATTGTTTGTTATGTCAATGAAATAGAATGGGTGTGCATATGATTGGGTACAGTTTGTCCAGCGAATGTTTGCCGATGTATGAAATATACAACAATATACGTCCTCACAATTTAGGTTCATATTACGCACCAAAAACAAAGATAGATGCTACAGAATTTGTTATATATGCGTGTGTTCAAACCTCAAAATACGTTGATACCAGTTTAGTTTGTGTGTAGAAGCATAAGTTAATTAGTATGTCTGAGCTTACGCTGTATGGATACCATTTCTATTTTGACTTCAGTAGTGTTACCACACCACTTCCGCCGAATAAATTGACATTTGTCATTATCATTCTTTGACGTTTGATTTGTTTATATTTGTTCCTTGATTTTTTGGGTTAAATTTGTTGTTGACAAACTAATATATTTTGTGACAGGTCATGAAAGTAGTTGCCGATTTAATATTTTATCTTGATTCATACACTTTGGACGGCGGCCATATCTGCAAAGATTCGCTGGACAAACTGTATATGATTATTAGTATTTATAAGTAGGTATTATTATTTTCCGTATATAACGATAAGTATATTCAGACGAAATATTCTGACGGATTTTATTGACGGAAAAAAAGAGCAGATTAACGGATTTCTAACGGATTTTTTCAATAGAGTCAGCGGAATTAAAATATTGTTGTTGGCAACACTGGTGCGCATCTCTAGCAAGTGCGCGGGTTTTTTTAGTAGAAAGTAGGTTAAGGGATACGGCATGCTCCTAGAATGTAACGTGTTTTATTCTGATAATAAAAGTATTAATAGTTGTGGAAGTTGTTAATACGACACAACAAACCTAAATTACTAATTGGCACCTTAAATAATACTGGTTTTCAATTTGCTTCAAAAATAGTGGAGGGGATCATTAGAATGCTCAGTCCTTTAAGATACAGGTCAGTGTACAGGATGTGCATAGCATATATACAGTGCGTCCAAAATTCGATGCTTACCATCGGCAGTTGGTACCTTGGAAAAGGTGATGCGAAGTCGTTAACATGTAACGTAAGAATATGCAGTCTTTATTTCATCTACAAGATCTACTCAGACTTCCTTTTGTTTTTCTTAAAAATGCATTGCTTACCAGATATAGGTAATAGAAAAATCGTTATTTTCTTCAAACTTTAATATTTTCTATACTATTCGTCGTAAGTCGTATCCATTAATTATAGTGTGTACAATCAATGGTCGTACCAAAAAATTATTAAGGAAAAGTTGTAAATAATCTATTGTTTCTGCAAGACGGTTATATGAAAATATTTTTTATTTATATCACACTTTCCCAGCTAGACATATAGTATATTTTTTAAAGGAAAACAATTTTATTTTTAATATTATTAAATTGCTCGTAAGAAAATACAACTTTGTCATATCTGGAGCCTCGAGCCTGATACAAAATATTTTGATAAAACGTCTTGCAGAAAGTAAAATTATCTACAACTTTTTCCTTAGTAACTTTTTGATACGACGAATAGTGTGGAATAATACATAGGTAATCAATGGTAGTGTACATTTCATGGTAGTGGTGTAACGAATTGGAAGAGTATAGGTACCTATAATACCTATATATGGAGGCAGAGGTGCGCATAGATGATTTTCATGATCTGCCTACTTACAAACAGCTGTTCGGTTTCTTTTTGAGACATAATGGTTCCCAGGCCAAATGAGCAGATCATAGTATTCCGCAGCAAAGTGTATCGAAAATTTTAAGAAAGCGATCGCTATTCAAACCATTACCTATCTAAAAATAGTTGCGTAAAGGCCTCATCAGCTAAGGATAAGTTGTGATGACAGCTGTCGACCACTACCATAGGATAGAATAGGGAAGGTTTTTCATCGTAATCACCATTATTGTGAAAATTTGATGATAAAATACCGGCATATTATAAACATTTAATTGTTTCAATTTGGAATTCTATCATCGCCGTGTGGAGTACGATAACCCTTTTGCGTCTCGTGAAATGCACCTAACCAATGGTAGGGATAGTAGAAGTAGTGTGCATGCGGGATTAATGTAGATATTAGGAAAACTCACGATGCACGTTGTAGTCCAAATTTTTCGTTAAGACGACTTGTGTAGAAAGGACTAGGAGATTGAAGCTGAGTATGGCGTGTTTTACTCGATTTTGACTATAAGAATTCCTTATTTAGAGTTCGCAGGGGATGTGTAGGTTTTTGGGTTAAGTCGTCTTTGGAACCACTTGGCCTACCAGGTTTAAGAATACCTTTTTATGCTACTGAGTAATGTAACTTTCCCCATCGCCCTTTGTGTTTTGTACAGTTTTGAACGACTAGATATGGCGGGGAATATGATTGATTAATTTGCAATAATTTCGAAGTCAAGGTTACCGCTGCGCTGGTAGGTTTTAGATAAATCATGATTCATATGACGCTCCCAGTAATCCAGTGTTAGCCTTTTTCCCTCTCGCTGTTGCCATTTTCTCTTCAATTTTGCGCAGTTAAGGTGATTTATACTTAGGAGATGAATTTCGACACGTTTATTAAATGGAATGGTTAATTCCCGCAGTATAAATGGATTCATATATCTAGGTACGTTCGCTGTTGAAAAAAAAATAGAATATGTTATTGTATGGTCATTATTGGCAACTCTAACTTCAGCTGTATTTTTTTATAACAAAAAAGAATATTATTTAGACTATTTATGTTGCTTTGTTGCACAGAAAATTATCCTTTTTTTTTAATATTCAGTTTACTTGTGGCCACTGTGGCCTTGGTCGACATGGACATCTAAATAAAACATAGGTGTATTATGTTCTTAGAAACATAATTTTCTAGTTACAATGCTTCAGACAGATGACTTTTGTTATTTTACGTTTATTTATATATTTTCGCAATGGCCGATAATTCCTTTTGCGAATTAGATTTCACACAAAATTCTGAAACTGAAAATGAAGATAGTAATAAATTTGATAGTGAAAGTTATTCCTCAGACATTCTTACTTTAGAAAATACTGATGTAACTGATTTCGAAAAACATGTAATTTTTCACAAGAAGAATTTACAACAACGTCTCAGAGATTTGCAAGTTACAATGGATGTATTGAAAGAACAATTAGCGGAAGAAAAATATATGTGGGAAAAGGAGTTAAATGAATCAAGGAAAGAATCTTATCTATACGAAACAAAAATTATGCCCAAAATTGTTTTAGAAAACACATGTCAAATGCATATAAATGAGAATGCCGAAACGCCAGCTAAAGTTCCTATGTCTGCATCCGAATATCAAGAAAAACTCACTAAATACGAAGACGCTCTTTTAAAAGCGCACGCTGAAAAACGCGCCAGTTTAAAACGTCAAATATCTATTAATAATTACAAACGTCAATTGCTTGAAGTCGAAAATTTATGTAATTTGGAGTTACTTAGGGTAAAGCAAAGCGTCCAATTTTTACAACCTCTTCAAATGATTGCCTCGGAATGGAAACGTTCATCAAACGAAAGTATGGTAAGTGACGTTGAAATTACCGGTATACAGAAGAAAAAATTGAATAAGGAATACTTATCTGAACCTTCTACATCTGAAGAAAAGTTAGTACTAGAATTTGCAGACACACCTCTGGACGGTGTAGGTCTAATAAAGAGTAATGAAAGCTTCGATTATGGAAAATCGACACAAATAACCCAAATTTGGGATGAGGACCAACTTAACTCTAGCCATTCGAACGTGTGGTATTCCTCAGGAAAATACATACACTCGGCAGTGGCCAGTGACAATGAACGATTTACAACTCGCTTTTAGCACACTAATATTGTTAAATAAAGATAATGTAATGTTAATAATTTACTAAAATTTGTCGTACCTAAACGTAAAGATTTTACATTATTTTACTTATGTAAATAAAAAAAACAGACATCTCTATCTCAAAGTAGGTAAGGGCTCCTGTCTATATTATGATATAGCCTCTAGAGAGGCTGTAGGTAGATTAAGATTATGACAGAGTCAGTAGATTAACAGAGTAGCGAACCATATACGTTATACCTTATACCACAGATATACCATAGCTTAAATACTACTAAATACTCATTTTCGCAAGAAATTGAATGACCTTAGTTGACTGCACAAAAAAACAGTAGATATCTCAAAAACTGGAAGAGATAGGTATAGGGAACCATAGTACCGTTCGAAAGAGAATGAAATTTTGCATCAGACTACGACGAAACATACAGGGTGTTCCATTTGAAAAAACCAACTTATGATGATTTGAAGTTAACTAAACTCGGC
Source organism: Pyrocoelia pectoralis (assembly GCA_036250285.1). Classification (NCBI taxonomy): domain Eukaryota; kingdom Metazoa; phylum Arthropoda; class Insecta; order Coleoptera; family Lampyridae; genus Pyrocoelia; species Pyrocoelia pectoralis. The sequence continues at coordinate 33,016,246 of CM070074.1, forward strand.
ATTAAATTTCCACCACCCTGTATGCAATTAAGCCACTTTGAAAGTACGGATGGGAAGCTTAGGGGTCCAGCTATCTCTCGTATCAATATGGTTCCTTCATCTATCTTGCTGTAGAATTCACATGGTTTTAAGCTAGATAATGTTTATTTTAATTTTTATTAAAAAAATTAAATATCTCGGAAACGGTTAATTTTAGGAATAAGAAAACTTGATGAAAGTCCACCTAAAATTTTACGTAGAATCCAAAATCGAAATAATATATAGGGTGTTACATTTAAAATAACAAAGTTGGTGTCATTTCCGGAAAAACCGGAAGTGTTACGTAGACGCCATTATTTTATTTGAGGAGGCCACGCCCGAAAACCCCATCACCCAAATTTTCAAAATTCAAATCGTAATAGTTTCTGAAATATTCTAATGGGTGGTCACCGTGAGACACGCTGTATATGGAGGATGCGCTATATGATATAGCCCCTATAGCACAGACCACTAAATGGTCTCGGTCTGTGCCCTGTAGTTAACATGAAAGTATACTTAATGCGACATCTTAGCTGTACGCCGGTTATATAACACTAACAAAAACGTAACTAGATAAAAGCTACATTTTATAGGTATTTCGGAAAAATAAATTTGACACAATCAAAAATACCTACACTCCGTAGATAAAGCATTAGCCTTTTACTTTGTGCCAGCTTGAATGACAAAGAAACCAAATATTGCTTTGCTTTCATCAACAGCGTTCGGCACATGCGCATTAGGCCGGGCGCAAAATGAGACGCAGCTTGGTGAGGTGGCGCAGCGTGAGTCGCGGTGAGTTTTTGTGAACCTAAATAAAAATAGTCAATGCGCATATTATTTCGCAGCGTGACGTGACGCAGTTTTGGCTTAACGTGATCCTGCGAAACGCAGTGTAGTTGCCGCAGGTTTCGTTCTAAATATCACGGTGAGTGTTAAGAAACATGGAAGAAAAACTAATTGAGGCCGTTCGGATTCGACCAGTTTTGTACGAGACGAGTCATGTAGACATAAGGACAAAATAATTGGCCGAAAGTAATTGGTGAACTTTCGTCGCGAAATTCTCCATGAGTTTTTCTTCTTTTCATGTACAAGCTTCTCCCTAACCTTTTATTAGCCCTCTGGGAGATACATAAGATACTATTTCGGACTCGAATCTTCTTCTGAATCAGATTCAGAACTATAGTCAATCGTAAGTGCAGTAACGGCTGCAATTTTTCAGTACTATGGTGTAACATTCTGCGAAGTGAAAACTGCTATCGTATTTGCGCGGTAACCGCGTTCGCAGTTGTCTCCCGTGACTCACGCTGTGTCACCTCGCCAAGCCGCGTCTCATTTTGCGCCCGGCCTTAAAGCACACTCGAAAGGGCGGGTGCAAAATGAGACGCAGATTGGTGAGGTGACGTAGCGTGAGTCACTGGAGACAACTGCTAACGCGGTTACCGCGCAAATGCGATACCAGTTTTCACTTCGCGGTAGAGGCTACATCACAGTTGTTCTTCCATGTTTCTTAACACTCATCGTGATTTTAGAACGAAATCTGCGACGACACTGCGTTCCGCGGGATCACGTTAAGCCAAAACTGCAGCGTCACGTCACGCTGCAAAGTAATATGCGCATTGACTATTTTTATTTAGGTTGAGTCCGGGCGCAAAATGCGGCGCAGCTTGGTGAGGTGACGCATCGTGAGTCACGGCAGACAACTGTGAACGCGGTTACCGCACAAATACGATAGCAGTTTTCACTTCGTAGTAGGTTACCCCACATCAGTACTGGAAAATGGCAGCCGTTACTGCACTTTTACGATTGACTTTAGTTCTGAATCTGATTCAGAAGACGAGTTCGAGCCCGAAATAGTATCTTATTGTATCTCCCAGACTGCTAATAAAAAGTCAGGGAGTAGCTTGTGCATGAAAAGAAGAAAAACTCGCGGAGAATTTGCCTTAACTCTAAAGAATTTCGTGATGAAAAGTTCACCAATTATTTTGTCTTCATGTAGTCTACACGACTTGTATCGTAAATTTGTCGAATCCGAACGGCCTCAATTAGTTTTTCTTCCATGTTTCTTAACACTCACCGTGATTTTAGAACGAAAACTGCGCTCCGCAGGATCACGTTCACCCAAAACTGAGTCACGTCACGCTGCGAAGTAATATGCGCATTGACTACATATTTATATTTAGGTTCACAAAAACTCACTGTGACTCACCTGGACTCACCGACTCACCTCATCAAGCTGCGTCTCAATTTGCGCCCGGTCTAACCTGCGTCTATGCCTGTCGCTGTCGGTTCTGGAAACCGGGTTTAAAGTGCGGATCGCCTTTAAAGACAAGAAAAATATCGGTTCTCTGTCTGGTATCTTGGCTCATTTTCTATACAGGGTGTCCCATTTTAATCTTTCCAGCGGAATTTCTCGAAATGAGGACCCCTGACAAAAAAAGTTGCTAAATAAAAGTTTGATGGTTTGGAGGGGGACGTCCGATTCTGTAACAAATTTCACCCCCCCCCCCCCCCCGACACTCACGGGGGTGACTTTAGAATGTTAAATGGAAACCCCTATTTTTTATTGCAGATTCAGAAAGAGCATAAAAAAATATGAAGATTTTATTTGAGAACTTTTTATTTATTTGCAACAGGTGGCGCTGCAAACAGGGTGTCCAGGTGTCCCATTTTAATCTTACCAGGGGAATTTCTCGAAATGAGGACCCCTGACAAAAAAAGTTGCTAAATAAAAGTTTGATGGTTTGGAGGGGGACGTCCGATTCTGTAACAAATTTCACCCCCCGACACTCAGGGGTGGATAGGGGGGGGGTGACTTACATGGAAACCCCTATTTTTATTGCATATTCAGAAAGCTCATACAAACCTATGACGGTTTTATTTGGAAACTTTTTTTGTCAGATGTACTCATTTCGAGAAAAGTGAAGAGTGACAAAAGTTTTGTCACTCTTCACTAGTAAATGTAGGTATTTGTTTCTGGTGATTTGTGATTGTTTTTTTCGGTGGGAGAAAACCAATATTGTAAAAGAAAAAAACAAAATACAGTTAAAATCCGACAAGTTGTACAACCCAAGTAGTTTCGAGTGTCGAAACGATAATTGCATAGTGTGTGAGATTGTCGTCCAAAAATCGAACGACACGGTTGGATCGTACGGAAGTTTGGCAGGTTAAAAATTTGTTGTACAACCATGTCTGATATACGACAGATTGCATAGTGTGTGGATCTGTCTTGACTCGTGACAACATATATTGCAAACGATTTCAGAAACATGTGATAGGTTGTGTACTTGGTATTTAATACTAACCAATTGGTTGCAAAGATTGTTTGTCCAGTCTGCATTACAACTAGTTGTACGACCAATTGCATAGTATGTGGGCCGTTTTAGAATGTGATTTAATTTAGTTGCATCACAAAAAACGAATGCAGCTAATGAATAATTAGAGGTGATATAGACAAAATGTTAATCAACTAAGGTAAGACAGGCACGAGGGTGCACATTCTAGTAATTTTAAGTACATAAAATCATTCCACATATTATAAGAATTATATAAAAGGTATTCATATTATTCGTATATTTTAAGGAGTAGCTATTAATAAAAATACATTTAAAAAACCAAAAAAAAATTATTATTAATCTTTGTAGTAATTGTACATAGTAACAAAACATTTAAATTAAACTTATTCTCGATGTACAAGAACGTAGAATCCAAGACAAGCCAAAACTGCATACTATAAAGAGTCGATGGTAAACGACATTTAAAAAAGGAAGCAATATTTACCTTAAACTTTGGATATTCATTCATTAATATTGTCACCATTCCAACGTAAGGTAAAAAACCTCGTGCTCTACCAACTACATCATTTTTGGTTAACCACAATTGACCCGGTGCATATAAACCTCTATCATCTACACTATTATTATCGCCTTTTGTTAAAAATTTAACTGTGCCATTTTTTCTGAAACATATTTCATATATTTTTCAAAATAGAATAGAATACTGATTTTCTAATTTTTCCACAGTCCACAAATTTTGCTTAAACGCAAAAGGTACTTATATTTTTGTGAAACATGGTTTTATTAGAAAATGGAGCAATTATGTTTTCATACTTTTCATGAAGCTTTAATACTCTATGTACAATTGGTATATCTCTCCCTTCCACTTTGAAAACAACAATTTCACCCACTCTGACTGGTTCTTCAGGATAATTTGTTAAAAACAATAAATCGCCTCTATGAAAAGCAGGTTCCATACTACCACTGAGAACGACCACAATGGGACTTTCACTTCCTGTTACAACCATTAAACCCTTCCATATCATCAATGCAGAAGACACTATCATACCAAAACTCAACACTTGATACAGAAACTGCAATTTGATCGAGTTAATATTTTCAATGCATTTATTTATTATTTACCATTACCTGTCTTTTATTCATACGCCGAACATCATCGAATAATGAAGCGATATCCATTGTTTTTTAATTTAATTTTAGTTACCTGTCTATCATACGATAAAGCAACCACATATAACAACTAAATACCACGTCAACTTTTATAAAGATACGCTAACGTAACTTGTATTTCGTTGAGGTTATAAAACTGCCAATTTCAGAGTGATATTTAGCGGTGTTGCCGAATTGATTTTCGATTAAAAATTTCGTATATGACGAGCGCACGTCAAAATGGAACCGACTTGAAGTTTGGAAGGCGGGAATCTTTTTATTCGTAACTGAAATTAAAGCTGGATTTATAGTGTAGCTGTCGGTATCGGTAAGCAATAAGAAATAAGAAATAAGCAATAAGCAGTAAGAAATAAAAACGCATTAATAGTTCTTTAACGGTAACTGAGTAGACATGCGCATTGCGGGTTTAATTTAAATTATTACTGTGTTTATGGTACGATTCTTAGGTTACCTAAGGTACGATCATAGACAAGCAAAAAATTAAAATCAACTTGACATAATATTTTCCCATCGATTCTTGAATAAGTATATAATTTCACTCAAATATTTCTTTAACACCTGATTTATATTGATGTCATCTGTCTTTTCTTAGCTCATAAGCTCACAGCTGTATACGAATGTTCCCGATTCGGTAACGGTAACGGTAAGAAATAAATTTGAACCAATTCCTTATTTCTTACTGCTTACCGCTTATTTCTACTATAAATGATATACAGGTTATCCATAAGTTCATTTCCTTACCGCTTATTTCTTATTGCTTACTGCTTACCGATACCGACACTATAAGTGCAGCTTAACAATGGTGGCGCTGTAAATCATTACGTCTTTTCTTTTTGCACGTTGTGGTTAAGGTAGTACCTCCGCAACAATAATTAATCTCAACCAAAAGTTTCGTCCCATGTATATGTCTTAAAGGTAGCCACACACATACAGTTTTTCCTCAAGGCGCGGACTGCACAGTCCAAACCTTGAGATTTTCCTCAAAGTGTGTGCCCGCCAGTGGACTGTACAGTGCACAAAATCCTATTCGAAAAACCATTATGAATAACTGCGCAGACCCGCCTGTTCAGGCCAAACTCAGCGTGTGTGGTGGTATCGTAAGGTTTAACACAGAGTGCATACTTAAATGTACAAATAACAATACACACAGTTGGACATGTCATAAATTTAAATATACTACTATTACCTATACTATAAAAAAACACCGTATCACCATCAGAACATAATACTCATTATTTCCTTTCGTGGGGAAAATAATGCTTTTTACATTATTGGAAAACTTTATTAGGTAATTCCAGTCTTATTTTTTGTTGGAATTTACTCAATTTATGACACAATCTCAAAAGAACTTAATTTTCATATACCTACCTATGTTTAACCTATTTTCTTCAAATATTAAAGCTTAACTGACCATGATTCATCCTAAATTTTCAGGCCTGCATGATCTTATTTTTGTTTTAATAAATAATTTTGAATAACACCCAAATAAAAGCTCTAAACAATAAAAATATATCAAACTCCTACACGCCGATTTAAAAGCCCGCCACAAATAAATCACCGGGTGACGTCACATGCGCAGATCTGACGAATTTGGAACCGTTACGGTTACAGATCATATCTTGAGCGGGTGTGATATTTTAAACGCCGTGACTGAAGACACGCTAACGTGCCGGTAAATGGATGAGTTAGAGGCACGTAAAACGTCATAGGTATTAGGCGTGACGTCATAAATTAACGTGCCGGTGGGTCCAGATTGCACTTTGCAGGCACGTTAACCTTACCCTTCCCTTACCGTTTCTTATATACAAATAAAAGAGCAGCTTATGTTGTATGTTCAAAGCATAGAGAAATTTATTAATTTCTCTATGATGGTTCAAAGCCAAAGCAAATAAATAAGGGTTAAACGAACCACAAGCTGTTTATATCTTTTTCTGCTTTGTATTGTAAAACTATAAGATGGAATGTTAAATTCCCATTTCACGGTACACGGTAGGATACTGCCCCGAAGCCAGAAGCAGTAATTGCATTTATAGGTACCTACATAATCAAATCTTGATAATGTGTTGTATAATTTAAACATGGGTATATGGCTATCACATAAACAAAAAAATTATTTCTTCCTGTAATGCGGATCCAATAATGTTCCTTGTATTGTTATGTTTCAAAGTTCCTAAATTTGAGAGTTTTGATATATGAAACACTAAAACCTCATATTTATGTAAGAATTGTTTTGTTTAAAAAAAGCTGTTATTATTTTTTATTATAAGTATTGTTTTGAAAGAAAGGTGTTGTTTAGACTTTTTTATACCTTATACTTCTTTAGTTCTTGAATAAAAATTTATCCCATGAACGTTTGCTAATTTTTCTTATATATGTATAGGTATATCCAAGGAAACATAATGCCGATAATAAATAAATACACCACAGGTTAAAATATCAACTTTAAACAAAATGGATATTATTCAAAAGATAATCAGATACAACATTTTAAATCTAAACAAATGTCTAAATCAATTGTCTCAAATATATTAATATAAACAGATCAGTCTGGTGGACAATCAGTACAACACCATTTGTGTGTGTTTTGTGAACACCATCTTATGTAATAAAAGCGTAAACTGTAAAGTTAACGTGCCTGCATTTAATAGTTATGCCGACACTGGCCGACACGTTCATTTATGACGTCACACATAATAATGACGTTTTACGTGCCTCTAAAGGTAGACACACACATACAGTTTTTCCTCAAGGCAAAACTGCGCAGTCTAAGCCTTGAGGATTTCCTTCAAATGAGGCTGCCCCACACAGGGACTGAGATTTAACGTCAGTTCGTGACTCGTAGAGCAATGGCATCTACCGACGCTTGATAATACTGCGATTGCTGGTTATCTTGTACACGTCCTAGTTGAGAACTGGGCGAACTGGAATAACTCAATGGACTGTCCTGACCGCGGGATATAGTTGTTGATTGAAGATTAGTATCTGGACGGTAATCTGGACGAATTGACGTTGATGTTGTACAGATGCAGCCTCCTTAGCAAGCTAATGCGTCATCGCTAAATTGCCTATGTTGGAAGCCCTCGTAATTTTATAGCGATGACTTTTACAATAATGTCAAACCGCCAAAATACATCATTTACGATGCTCAATTGAATGTCGTAATGTTGAACTTAAATAATTATATGAATAGTAGATAAACACGTTTAGTATACTTCGTTCAGAGCTGGGACAGGAAAACCAGAAGATATATACAGTATCACTTTTAATTTCCAATTTTCCTTCATGCTATACTAAGTAAAATTTTAAAACAAATACGACATCTACCTACGGATGTGATTTTTTTTAATCTAAAAAGTTAAATAGCCTTTTTGTCTAAAATAATTAGGGAAGCAAATAACCGAAAAGATTTTTATACATTGAAATCCCTAATTCTACAACCTATATATTACATACATTTAAGTATGCACTCTGTGTTAAACCTTACGATACCACCACACACGCCGAGTTTTGGCCTGTACAGGCAGGCTTGCGCAGTTATTCACAATGGTTTTTCGAATAGGATTTTGTGGACTGTACAGTCCACCGGCGGCCTCAAGGTCTTCACCACACAGGTTAAGGAAAATCTCAAGGTTTGGGCTGCGCAGTCCGCGCCTTGAAGAAAAACTGTATGTGTGTGGCTAGCTTAACGTATCCATTTACAGGTGCAGTGACTCTATTACAAATAGTGATGACAAGCAGCGATTAGCTCCACCCATCCACCATTAGGAGGCAAAATTTTGGGCGGGCTTCTATGAACTCAAGGTTGATATCCTAGCAACGTTCTAAATCCAAATAAAAATCACACGCTATCAAAGGTAAACACAGTCAGGCCGCCATTAAGATGCAAAATATACCACGGCCAATAAAAATCGATACATCGCCTGTCGCCACTGTTTGTAAATTGTAATAGAGTCACTGTATTTACAGGCACGTTAGCGTGCCTCCAGTCACGGCGTATTTTATTTTTAAAACCAAAGCTATTTCGCTATTTGTCTCTGTTATAACTTATAACCTACAAATTAATGCTACAAACCTACAATTATAGATACCCCTCAAACCACTTAACATCTGCACTAATTTTTTTCGAAGTAAGTTTTAAACATTTAGTATAAAAGTCCGTCATCTTATTCAAGCGGTATTTGTGTCTAAATATATTTTCTTTACTTACAAATACGTTCAAAGTTTCCTTATGGAGATTACGTGTAAAATAGAATTGGCTATTTGTGCTTATTTTTAGGTAAAAATTTTGTGTAAACAATTAAACATGCAACGTTTGTCTGTCCGAGGTCCTTAACCCATTTCGAACATTAAAACAATGCCAGAAAGTATTTTCGCGACAATTTTCAAAATGACAGGTATGGGAAACTTTTTCTCGGTAACATGGAAATTTAATTATTTCAAGTTGGAAAGTTATCCAAATGATGAAAAATGATTCTATTGTAAGAGACATGTTGCGACAGTGGGGTGCGGGCGAGGGAATGTGAGTGTGAGATTAGTGTAGGAACTAGGAGGGATAGGCAGGGAATTGACAGTTTTAGTTGAAGTTTGAGAGTTTAGTTTGAGTTAATGTAATGTGCGTTTATTATTTTCATGTTAGCGAGTAAAATTACAATAAGTAAGGTAGTTGGACGTTTTATTTTGCGTTGCGTCGAAGGAAGGCCTTGACCGCGAAGTTATCTTACATATCAGAAGTGGGATAAATAAATAGATAGATAAATAAAGGAATAAACGAACAAAAAAAACGAGTGGTTGTTGTACATTTAAAACAAAGGTGCATTTTTCGTACGTTTTAGAATACGTACGTACTGTGAGTAAAAACATTTGTGTGGTTAATTTTTAGCGTACCTAATTACGTAGAGGTTAGTGACACGGGAACGTGAACGTTATCGCGAGTGATACGAAAAACAGGTGTGCGCGTTGTTGACTGAAAAAGAAACGATTTTAGTTGCGAACATTTAAATTATGGTGACGTTGTTTTGATTAACAAAAATACAAGTGTACTAGCTGTGTAGTAAAAATTATTGTTGTAAACGATGTCTGATCACGATGATAGTCTCGAAGGAGCTTTTGATGGACATGGAGCAGGTTCATTTAACATAAATTCCGATCAACAATTCATGCATCGTATGATGGAATACTTAGTGAATGAGAGTAGGCGCAGTAACGAGGTAATGAGTAAATTAATTGACCGGTTAACACCAAATCCAAATACACCACCAGTTTCTGGGGAAAGTGGCACTTTTCATGTTATGCCAGATTTGTCGAAGGTTATTGACACGTTTGATGGAGAAAGGTGCAGTACAGAGGCAGAATCATGGCTGGAGAATGTGCAAACAAGCGCAACTTTAAATCGCTGGCCTGATAGTTACACTCAGGAAACGGCAAGAGCACATTTACGTGGTGCAGCAAGGGCTTGGTACACATGCAAGAGCGACCTCATAAACAGCTGGTCAGATTTTAAAGCGGAATTTCGGAAGACATTTGTAAAAACCATCAGACTTGCGGACAGATGGGACGAGATGAAGAAAAGGAGACAGGGTAGAAATGAGCCAATTTCGAGTTATTTTCATGAAAAATTGAAACTGTGTAAACGACTGAACCTGGGAGTGGAAGAGACGAAGGAAGAAATACTTGGAGGTCTTTATCAAAAAGATGTCGCGATGAGTCTGGTTACTAATGACTACCACGACTATGATTCATTGTTGCATGCTATCGTACGTGTGGAACGTGTAAAAAATTCTAGAAGTGAGAGTTCGATAAACCAAGGTTTTGAGAAGAAACCCGAGAAAAGTATGAGTAAAGTTGAAGAGAAAGATGTGAACACCAACAATGTTAAGAGAGAAACGAAGGTGACCAGGTGTTACAAGTGTGGACCATTGGGACATTTTGCAGCGCAGTGTAAGAAAAGCATTGTTTGTTTCAAGTGTAAAAAAGAGGGGCATATCTCAAGCAACTGCTCCAACAACGAAAGAATTAACGTAGTTTCAAGTCAATCGCAAAACAGCAATGTAAACAGAGAAACCATGAAGCGAAATTTCCTTGTTAATGGTTGTATTGTGCTGAAGGGGTTTATTGACACTGGGAGTTCGGTTTGCACTATAAAAGAGTGTGTTGTGGATAAATTTAAGTTGGATGTGTTGGATGAGCAGCAGCCATTGTTCGGTTTTGGTAACGTCGATCAACCAGCGATGTTGACCAGGGGTAAAATCATTGTTAGACTAGAGGTAGATAAAGTTTGCGAAGACAAAGTGGAAGTATTAGTCGTGCCAAATGATGCGCAAGATATGGATCTTTTGGTGGGCCAAACGTTCCTTGAGCGACCGAGGCTCTCTTTTACAAAAAGAGGCAAGTGTGTCATATTTAACTACACTGATCAATATCCGTTGTATCAAATTGATGAGTCAGCGATGTCCGAGCATCCAAACAGAATGAAGGTCAGAACAGCAGAAGACGTGAATTTAGTGAGCCGTTGTGTGAACGATGTGAACGTAAAAATAGACGAAAAAGACATGGTCCTTAGAATATACAATGCGACGGATCGAAATATAGTGCAAGCGAAGGATGAAATATTGGCGGTAATCCAGGACGAGCGGTATGAAAAATCGCTACCTGCAATAGAGAAATGTAGAAGAGATATCACTTTGGACATGTTGAACATAGAAGTAGATGTGCCAGACGAAAAGAAAGAAGAAGCAATAGAAGCGGTAACCAATACATTGGAAGACAGATTAGGAGTTCTTCTTATAGATGAATACGATGAGGTATGTTTAATTCAGCGCCAAGACGAGAAGTTGACTAAAATCATACGGATACTACAGAAGCCGCGAGAACAACTTACAAATGAAGGGAAGAATCTTAGTGAAGGCTATGAGTTAGAAGATAATAGACGAATGGTTAATCGTAGAGTAGCCGGCGAGGAAAGAAAACTCTTTGTGGTGCCAGACTCGATGCGAAAAACTATCCTTGTGCGGTGTCACGATTTAGTTGGACATTTTTCGGTAGAGAGAACAGTTTCACGTATTATCCAAAATTATTGGTTTAAAGGTGTTCGACGGTATACGAGGCGACACATATCTGCGTGTATGGAATGTTTGATGAACAAAATACCAGGTGGGCGCAAGGCAGGTGAACTTCATCCGATACCGCCCACAACGAGACCGTTTCAGCGGGTACATGCCGACCATCTAGGGCCATTTGTGAAGAGTTTGAGAGGATTCAGCTACTTGTTAGTGATAGTGGACTCGTTTTCGCGTTATGTGAGTTTGTTTGCAACCAAAACTACTAAAACAATAGCAGTGATCAGGTGTTTTAAAAGACTATTTTTGAGATTTGGCGTAACTCAGACGTTGATTACGGATCAGGGTACATGTTTCACTTCTAAAGCTTTTGCGGAATTTTGCCAAGAGAATGGGATTCGCCACATTAAAAATTCTCCACGACATGCACAAGCAAATGGTATGGTAGAGAGAGTAAATAGAGTGATTATTCCAGTAGTGCAGGCAGAAATGAGTTCAGAAGCACGATGGGATCAAAACTTAGAAAAAATAGAGTACGATATTAATTCGTCAGTGAATAAGACCACCAGGAAAACGCCATACGAAGTATTAATGGGATACAATCCGACGCTAGAGAGGGGTGATATTCAAGAAAGAATGTACAGAAATAATGTGGTTCCACCAAATGAGGAATATGAGAAGGTGAGGAGGCAAATACACACCGAACAACAGAGGTACAAGAAATATCACGACCGTAAACGCTACATCGGACAAGAATATGATGTAGGGGAAATTGTAGTAGTGAGAAGCAACCCAGCTGCCACTGGAGAAAGCCTGAAATTAAAGCCAAAGTACAAAGGGCCATATGCAGTAATACAAAAGCTTCCTGCCGACACATACAGATTGGAAGAAATCAGCAGCGGAAAGAAGACGACAGCACATGTATCACAAATGAAGGGATATTATAACCATGTGGAGACGGACGAAGAAACAGAGATTGAGAACACGGATACGGAAGAAGAAGAAATGCAAAACCAAGAAGATCACGAGACAGATGAACCGGAAGAAAGTGGAAAGTGTGAAATGATTAGTGAAACGTTAGCAGAACGACCAAAAAGAATTCGAAAAAGACCGCGTAGATTATTGGACTACGTGGAGGGTAATTGAAGGAAACGAGGACGTTTACTATGCAGGATGGCCGAATGTAAGAGACATGTTGCGACAGTGGGGTGCGGGCGAGGGAATGTGAGTGTGAGATTAGTGTAGGAACTAGGAGGGATAGGCAGGGAATTGACAGTTTTAGTTGAAGTTTGAGAGTTTAGTTTGAGTTAATGTAATGTGCGTTTATTATTTTCATGTTAGCGAGTAAAATTACAATAAGTAAGGTAGTTGGACGTTTTATTTTGCGTTGCGTCGAAGGAAGGCCTTGACCGCGAAGTTATCTTACACTATTATCCCTCGCGTTAACATTTTCATCGTTAAAATGATGTAAAAAGTAGCAACAGCATTCATCGTACTAATTTATGTGTCCCGATACCTTCTTTCGGTAACTTTCGAAATGTACATGTTTGTGTGCTTATTTCGAATTTAGAGATTTTGAACGATGGACGATGTCGTCAGTGACATACATATAATACCTAGTCGAATGTTTTCATTTTCAGTGAGAAAAATGTTTTTGTCTAATATTTAACTTAATATTGATGAAAGTAGGTGGCAAGTGTTTATGGTTACGTAAGTTATGTTACACTACACTACACTAGACCACAGTATAATCCCTATGGAGAGATTATACTGTGACTACACTTCTAAATATGCAGGGCCGGCGGAAGCGGGCCTGCAGAGGATGCGACGCAGGCGGGCGCCGCTACGAAGGGGCGCCGCCGTCACGGCTCGGTTCATAATTTCATTTAAAAAATAAGATTAAGTATTGATCGTACAGGTCGCCACAACCTCAAATATCTTTGGGTGAGTTTCTAGAGGCAATGAAGGTAGCCGTTGCCATGGTCGCCCATACAGTAATTTCCAGGGAGGGGGAATTTGGTGAAGATGGTATAATTAATTTTATTTAAATTAAAAGTTTCGTTATGTAAGAAATTATTACTGCTTAGAGGCCGAGTCCGGGGGTGGGGCTCCTTATGGGCGCCCATGGCCGTTGCCATTACCTAATCAATTTGTGAAACGGTACAATCTCCAAAAGATAAGTTTAGGGTGAACATGTTTTATACTATTGTAAAACATTTCACGATAACCTCAGTTTTCTGTATACAGGGTGTTTTTTGGAAGCTTTAGTTAGACATTTCTGGAAAAGTTTTATAGGTAGTTTGTTACGAAATAAATTTCGGCTTGTGTTTAACTTATTACCTGACTCTATAAGTCTATACTACAGTTCGCCGGTGCATGGTTAATTTCAGTTGCGAATATTTTTACAATTCGTCTAAATAGTTATTTTTTATTAAGGGCGTGAAGGAGGTGATTTTGATCCGCGGCCCGAAGGGCCGACGGATTATAAGACGCCAAGGGGACAATATCGTAAAGCTTTAAAAAAATAAATGGAACGAGTGGAAGTTGTTGGTTGCTATAACCAAAGAGTATTACCTATTTATACTTTTTGCTATAGGTACTATAACTATTACAATTCCTGGTTTTTTAGGATTTAGGGCGCAAAAAGCAGTAGTTACGCTCGCAAGTTTACTGCATAATTTACAAAAAACTAACATTTTATTATGTACATGTGCATTATATGTTGCCTACCTCATCGTTTCATTGATAAAATAATATCAGTTACAGATTACTGAATAGTTTTCCTAATGCAATCATATACGAACAACTGGTGGCCTACAATTAGACTATATTATTTTTATTCATAGGTATTATACATTCTGTACTTCTGCTATGAGCATGAGCGGGTGGGTGTAGGTATTTCAGCAGCTCGTCGGTTTTCAAAAAGTACAGGCAGGTACAGGGTGAGCATTGAACGAGGTCGGAATTTTGTGTCAGTTGTATAGGAATAGGATGACGCTTTAGCCCTTAAATCCGTAAGTATTAAAAGGGCATTTCTTTAGTTTTTTTATTTTCCAATTTTACGTTAAAAGTAGGTAATGAATGTTGGTTCACGTGTCTAAATTAAATCGCCAATCCAAAAACTAACAACTAACAATAATTTCAAGTGTAATAATTTATTAGGGTGAGAACACGGGTTTTAAATTCAACTGCTTGCTTTGTTAGTTTGTTTTCGCACACTTTTATCATCACAGGCAGTTTATTGCAAACTATTGATTTTCGATTCACGTAATTAGGTACATTACGCGGAGTGCGTACTCTTGGGGTCGTTCGTGCCACGGACGGGTTGGAAATTGATGAATTGAACTATTATCATATCATAAGTAGATATAGATAAAGAAGAAATATTGCTACGCCGCTTATATTATGGCGATTTGACTTATGTTCCAACAACCCCATCATTTTATCATTTATCCTCTAATTTAAAGAATAATGATACTGATAGTGATATAGACCCGTCACAACAAGTACAATTGGGAATAAAATCCTGTTATGACTTCTCATAAAACCCATTGTTAATGATAAAATTTATACAAAGTCAAGACAGGACTCTATTTCCAATTAGTAACAATTGTCTCCTGTTTTAATGATTGAACTCCACACTGTCGGCGTGGAGAGGAATCGATGTAGTGATCATAAACGTCGTGGTATTGTGTCCAATGAAAGATTCTCTTTTGTCGAGGTCTTCATTCAGGCTTGCTTGATTTAAAAGAATAGCAATTTTGAAATCAACAGGTTCTTTTAAATACCTTTAGTTCTAATTTCAATTCGTCCTTTGTTTTTATATCTGGCCAAAATATAAGGATGTCGTCCACGTACCTAAATAGTCACGATTAGATTATGTTCGTGTTCCTCTTTAGAGTGAAATAAATATACTCA
This sequence comes from Pyrocoelia pectoralis, assembly GCA_036250285.1. Lineage (NCBI taxonomy): Eukaryota > Metazoa > Arthropoda > Insecta > Coleoptera > Lampyridae > Pyrocoelia > Pyrocoelia pectoralis. Next base: position 33,031,700 of record CM070074.1, read on the forward strand.
TCCATTCGTTATTTCGTAAGACTAAATATTTTAGTTTCTAGTTTCTGATTCCACTTTCAGCTTCAGCATTGTTTTAAATTTAAATCATACAAACTTTGTTGATTCCATCTTCAACAGTCCCCCCACCTCTCAATCTGCTCCATGTATATTTCTTTAGATAGGTCTCCTTTAAGGAACACCGTTACTATGTCCGTCTCATCGATTTCTATGTCATTTCTTATAGCTAATGCAACCAAGTATCGGATTGAAGTGTATCTCATTATACCTATAATCCAACCGATATTTTGTGGACACCGGTTCATTACCATCATATTTCTTTTTAAAAACTCACTACCTATAGCAACGGATAACTTACAGATACTATTTCCTTCTAGCGGCTTAATTTCTGCATCAATGGCTGCCTTTCAATTCGAACCATGAAATTGTTGTCTTGTTTCATTTACTGATGTTATAACAACCACATAAGGGGCTAATTTTTTTGTACAAAGTTTTTCAGGCACCTTACCATTTAATGACGAATTTAAGTAGGTACGGTTTAGTATGGCAGGAATGCCGTTATGTTTACTGATTCTGTATTATGGCGTTGTTCGAACGTTCAATGATCGTGGGATTATACAGGTGGATAATCTGTGGATTACTTCTTTCGACAACGTCGTTCTGTTGTCAGATCTGTATTCGTTCACATTAATTTTGCAATTAGTTTGATTTTGGACAATCTTTTAAAATCGATAAAGGTTAATAAAATGCACAAAAATCATCGATAAAAATTAAGAAGCATCTACTCATAGCATTCGAATTCTATGATCATTGCCACTGCTTTTTTGTTTCTTTTCTGTATCATCTTCGCCATAACTACCTTTCAAGGAATATAATTCCAATAAATAGGAAATAGATAGATATTTATAGTAATAGGAGGAGATCCTTTCAGTCGTTCAACAACTGACGATAAATCATTGTAACCTATCTTTTTTCTTAATTTGTGCCACAATTATACCTACGTGTGAACAAGTTCGCTCACGAGTACGACTGTATCTAACACAAATGACAAGCAAAAGTAAAATTGTGTTGTTAAAACTAACACCGTTTTTCTGTAACTTTTTCTTCTTTGAGATTTGGCTTATTAATTAACGAGCTTCTTATCTTTTTTTCAAAAATATTTCCGTTGTTTATGTGCAGATTTAAAAAAGAAAACGTGAAATTGACTTTTAATTGTCTAATTTTGTTATAATTTTTATAATGAATACAATTTTTTTAATCAAATATTTGTATCTAATAAAACTTTATTACTACGTAATATTTCAAAAATAGAACCACCGATTTTCCCTTCTGTTTTGTATTCATTGAAGCGCTACTGCGCTATGAGCATTTTTTTGTATAATTTGGCCCTGTAATACGTTATTTGGATTGTTCTCTTTACGTTATGACATGAACGATACAATAAACTTTCATTATTGCAATTGTTTTAGATGATTGTTTGTTTGTTGCCATTAATACCTCGCGTTACAGTTTTAGTCAGCGTACATCCAGAAGATTCTACCGTAGCCTGAGACACGCAGACGGTAAACAAGGACACATCTATATGTCTCTCTCTAACGTAGGTACCATTCACGACAAAGGTAGTTCCAAAGTTTAATACGAAAACAACGGTGAATAATTCATTAGCATAAAGAAATTGTAAAACTTCATACTCGTAGTAATACACATTTTTAAAATAAACACTTCGACAATCTTGTAAGTAAACTCCTTTCCCCAATCAACACTTTTGTTAGTGCACAATCTCGAGGTAGAATTGCGTCGCTGTATATTTTCGTTAGTGTATCTTTTTCAAATGCGTAAGTGCTTGACATGCTACTGATTTACTATACGGCGAGGCAGAACAAAATGGAAGGTTGACTGAACGGATTTGTCGGGAGCATTACCCTAATAGATCATCAATATCTTGAAACCATTCGTAAGAGGTTACTTCAAACAGGGTCTTTATTTATGGAAATTCACGGAGAGCATTGAGGAATTGGGATTTTTTAGAGGGCGTTCTTGCTGGATGCTAATGATCCTACACCAAGTTGTAGATCTGGGGCTACGAATATGTTGGACTTGCTCATGTGATTTGTAAGGTTGCACCTTTATCACCTTAAGAAGCGACAACATACCAAAGAGGACAATTTTTAACCTAGACATAGAGAATATATTGTTCTATGACCTAGAGTAAATTTTTTTAATGAAATAAGGTATTTGACTATTTGGTGTATAACAACTGTCGATTTTGCAATATGTTTAGTGTTATTTGAACATTAACAGTTCGCCAACGTGCAAATTATCGGCAATTAAACGATTTTAAGCGTGGAGGTATTATTGACACGAGAGAGGCCGGACTTTCGCTTAAAGATATTGCTGGTAACCGAGTAGGCCATGAAAGAACAGCAATGTTAGCTTTCTGCAAAAAGTCCGTACGAGGGTGCGCATTATCTTGTTGGAAAATGGGATTTCTTAAAATTTTTTTGTTAACAATTGAACAGACAAATGGAAAAAAAACAAAAAGCTATCAATGGGTTTTATTTAAATTTTAATCGTTACTTTGTTTCACCAAAATATAGGTAAATTTTCTAAAACTTACAATGAAAGTCATTAACTACTTCAATTTGCTGCGATATTTATGGAAGTCAGTAGGTATACTTACAACAATTAATTTAAACAATAATAATTTAAAACAATTTAAATAATAAAAATGGTGTACTGATCTGTTGACTTTAACGTCAAGCGAATAAATCCAAAGCGTGTCTTACAGTGCCAAATTATACAAAAATGTTTAAAACAAAATTTGTTCAATGCTTCAATTAATACAATAAAGAAATAAATAATGATGATGATGAAACGGAAACCCTTTTTAAATTCTAATAAAACTATTAAAAGTTTTGTTGTGTAGGTACGTGATATGATAGTCGTGTTTAATCAATAAAAGTGCAGTGTTCTAATGTTGTGGTTTTGTTGGTAGACATTTTGAAAAAAATGTAATAAAAGATCTAGGTACACTATACGTACCTGCAGGATTAGGTATTGTCGGTAAATATAAATACACCGTGTATGTTAACCAGAAATACTGTATCGGCTGTGTTTATTTAAACAAATGTCCAGGATAGGATACGGGTACTTAAAATAATATAGTAGATAGTAATAGTTAATATTCTTTTCTGGTAAGTTCAAATAATCTGCTTGTAACAAACCTAGGAATACTCGGGTTTGTGAAGGGGATGTTACAGGTAGGTAATATAATATTAAGTTCATTAGTTATTGTAAATAAACGTTTATAATCGATCTTAACCTGGTGAAATCCCTAACCGGAAGTTCGGTACTGTTTGCCATATTCTACCCATTGCAAACCTTCATAAATGGATATAATTACGTTGATGTATGTGGAACACATATTCACCTAAAATAGGCTTTCACTCAGTCTCACTCGATTTCATTAAAATTTATTAAATTATAGATACCTTTAGTTTTTTAACACAAATCAACTTTTTCTGTACTGTTGTACAGTTGCCGTACTAATACCAAAGAGAAATACTCTTTGCTAATACAAAGAATTTTATCTCAATCATTACCAGATATGAAAGCGATAGTGAATTGAATGAAATGTCTCGAAGCGAGCAATTGTAATTGGAATTATTCTTGGTATACCATACATGTATTTAAAGAGATAAATAAAAGGCAAGCAATAAAATTCCTTTTCATTGTCGATATAGAGGTCATTTGAAATGGTAGTGACCACTGACCATCCTTGTTGGCAATAAATTCCCACGACTACTCTTACGTTTATCCTTTGAAGTTTTATTGGTTACTTTTTTAAATGTAATTAAATTTCGATCGTACAAAACTATAGATATGCGCAAAGTCTGAAAGATGATACCTTAAAAAGTCGAAAGTGTGTGTATATTATGGCCGTTATTGTCTCAGTGACAATAAAAAGAGCTTTGTTCGGATACCTATGCAACAGTTATGTATGTAGGCATCACAAAAAAGTACCAAGCAACTATCGACTCTACAAGATTCGAAGTAGCCCAGTTTACTGGTTTGACCCTTTAAACACAAGAACGCTAAGCAACGGTCGATGGTTGTGGTAACTTCGGTGAGATACATTCCATTCGTGTCTGCGGTTAAGTGTTAGATGTCAGAGAGACCACAAATAGCGATAAGTTATGAAATTCGAATATGCCGCATCGAATATCAATTCTTGTTAACGAACGAGCAAAGTGGAATAAATTAAGGACAAATAACTGTGAACGAAGTATAATGCCTAATATTCTAATGTGTCAGGTTTATAGCAAATTAAAAAACGATGAATGAAGTGAAACTTGCCTGCTATAATATTTACCTGCTCAGGTATAAACGATACATGAGTCGTAAAACTGTTAAAAACTTAGCAAACATTATATGCTCCGAGGAGTTTATAAAATGAAAAATCAGGTTTTAAACAGGTCCCACGCTAACTTTGTCGCCTTCTTATAATTATAATATTAACAATAGCACTCGAATTTAATTAATAAAATAAATTTATAATCGTCAATATGCGGTAAACCATTTTAAATCTTCGATTTGCTATGATTTAGCGCTTTTTTAAGTGTAGGTAGAGGCGCCGTAGAGCTTTATTTCTAAATCATTTGCGTCATACGCGGATTGAAAGTACATTTCTACTGATATTAGTGATATTCGCAATGCATTTGCCTTACCGTACCGTAATTTGGTGCTTCCAAAGCAAAACAAAAATATTTCCTTACAGTTTTTGTATATTAAAATAAAAAAGATAACAGGATCAGTAAAGTAACGTGGATAGCTAATATTGTAATACACATATGTACAGGGTGTCCCGGGACTAATGGGAAAAAGGTTAGGAGCGTGTAGTCTGAGCCAAAATAATGTTAATATTTCATATAAACTTTTCTATGCAGGCCCTCGTTTTCGAGTTATAGTTCTCCAAAGTTTGAATTTTGAATTTGTTTTTTATTTTTAATTTTTGTACAATTGTACTGGTTATTTGATCTTTATAAAATTTTCCGCATAACTATAACTTACGTGTATGTTTATTTTGGAAAGGTAAACAGATTTACAGTAGTGCCTTGAAGCCAGGGGCGGACTACTCACAATGGTTAGTGATCCAAAAATTTTGTAGGGATGGCATACCTACTCTGTATGAAATTATCGAAAATGACTTCCCCGCGCATTAAGATAACAAAAAGGTACTCTTGTTGGAATTCGATAAAATTAGCCGTTTGACTAATATTTACAGTTTTATTAATGCACTGCGTACCAAACTATTCTACACAACGTTTAACAACTAATCCTATGGTTACTTGATAAACGGTAAAAACACTTTTAAAACGTGTTTACCAACTTTCGAATTAAAAAGTCGTTAGTATTTTTTATCTTCTACTATCGTTAAATTATTTTGTTGTACTACAGTAGGTAAATCTTGGACATCGTATTAGTAAGTTAGTTTTACCTCGTTTCGTACTTATAAAAATGGCGAATGCGTAAATTGGTACGCAGTGCATTAATAAAACTGTAAATATTAGCCAAACGACTGATTTTATCGAATTCCAAGAGTACCTTTTCGTTACCTTAATGCGAGGGGAAGTAATTTTCGATAATTTCATACAGAGTGTGCCATCCCTGCAAAATTTTTGGATCACTAACCATTGCGAGTAGTACGTCCCCTGGCTCCAAGGCACTACTGTAAATCAGTTTACCTTTCCAAAATAAACATACACGTACGTTATAGTTATGCGGAAAATTTTATAAAGATCAAATAACCAGTACAAAAATAAAAAATAAAAAACAAATTCAAAATTCAAACTTTGGAGGTCTATAACTCGAAAACGAGGACCTGCATAGAAAAAGTTTATATGAAGTACTAACATTATTTTGGTTCAGACTACACGCTGCTGACTTTTTTCCCATTAGTTCCGGGACGCCCTGTATATAGGAAGTGAATTAGGTATATTTGAAGTAGGCTTAGATGAACCAACATCATCTACGTCCCACGCACAATTTACTTTACTTTACGAAGTAATGGTAACTACAGGCAGTCAAAATCTTCTCAAAAAGCTTTGAATATTATATTCTTGGGGAATAGGAACTTATGATAACGAGCATCCCAGCTCATTTCATGGTTGAAATTTGGGCATATACCTTAGGTTGGTAAATAATCGGGTCGCAGGCAATTCATAGAACGTCAATTCGTAGAATGACAAACCCGTAGAAAATGCAATTCAAATAATATTCAGCTCATAGAAAGTATAATTCATAGAATATGTAATACATATATAAGACAATTCAAGCTTATAGTATAGAACACTAAATTCATAAATTGTTGTTAATTTGTAATACTTATTTTATAACGTAACCTAACCTAACCTAACCTAACATAAAATCAACAATTGTAACCCCCGTCACAGATGGCCATATAATCACAAAGGGGGTAAATTGTAATAAATAAAACAACTCACAACCTCCCCTTAATCAATGAATAATGCATTGATTAAGGGGAGGTTGTGGATAATCCATTGATTAAGGGGAGGTTGTGAGTTGTTTAATTTATTGCACTACACACTGCACACAAAAAATTCATAGAATTTGTTATTCGATGAATAAGCTATTCTACGAATCGAACATTCTATGAGTAGCCCATTCTATGAATAAATCATTCTATCGATCATATAGTATATGAACGCAACATTCTATGAATTGTCGTTATACGAATTGGCATTCTATGAATTGTCATTTCTATGAATTATCTGGCCCGGAAATAATCGTATTTAAAGGCGAAATCATTGAAATACTAAAACAGAAATACACGTCTATAAAGGTAGTGACACACATACAGTTTTTACTCAAGAAAAAACTACCTAGTCGGAGCCGTGAGGATTTCCTTTAAATGCGGGCGCCCCACACACGGACTGAGATTATAGGCCAGTTCGTGATATAGCAATGGAATCTACCGAGGATCAGATTTTTTCGGTAATTGGTGGGCTTATGGTGAAAAAGTGCGCTAAGACTCGTGAAAAAAAGCAGATTAAGAGAAATGTGAGGGTGAAGGAATGGCTCATGAAGAGAAGCAAAATCTCCCATATAAATCTCCTTTCCGAGTTAAAGGTTTTCCTAAAGATTGGTACAATTACTTATCATTGGTCATCCCTTTCATTAAGAAAAAAGATACAGTGATGCGACAGGCCATTTCCCATCTTTTTTATTTCTGTCGTGGTACTCCTTACATTTTGTTTGCCAAAAGTAAGGCCCACTTTCTATATTTTAATGAAGTCTTCCATAATTTGTTGGTTCATATTTTTTTAACAATCATGCATGGTGCAAAGCAGAAAACTGTTAAATTAACCTGTAATACTAGCACACACGCCGAGTTTGGCATGTTCAGCCAGGTCTGGGCAGTTATTCACAATGGTTTTTCGAATGGCATTTTGTGAATTGTACCGTCCACCGGCAGCCTTAAGGTTTTCACCACGTACGTTGACGAAAATATCAAGGCTTGGACTGCGCAGTTCAAACTACTTAAATTTCTTAAGTAAGAAATGATAATAAATGGTCATCTAGGATCTATGGTAAAGGTGTAGATATAAGATGACAAACGTAACGGTAGCAAATTCACCTTTTAAATATCCGTTTACACATACAATATTAAAAGCCGCGTGCACTGGTATTTTAGATGTTTAATAACAAAATTACGCGGAATATTTAAAAAGCGCATTTCAACAAAATATAGGTATGCTAATTTTTAAGCAGAAAAGCACAGACCCAAATCTTTCTATTGGTTGTGTATTGTGTCTGTAAGATGCATCTAAAACATTGGAACAAGACTTCCTTGCTCCTTTCAGAGTCCCCATAATCTCCATGTTACATCCCACTGTGCTATAATATGTAGGTAATATGCGGGTAATAAAGCAATATCGTACAAAATTATGATACGACTAGAGTAATTCAGCGGGTGACTATACTTCTGTTTGCAATCCGAATAGAAACTCTGTAGGTAGGTACGTAGACTTGCATACAGAAGTATAGTCAGCCGCAGGACCAGAGTGACCATTCAAAAAATCTCGCCTGTACACAGTGGAGGGCCATATTGACACTAGAGTTGACGGGAAATCATAAAACGCGCATAAAGCGTTCTCGAAAAACGTGAAAAAATCAATTTCACAACAATTTTGAACTAAAAACCGGGATAGTATGTTTAAATGCGTATCTTTATTGCTTAATATAATACAGGGAAAAAATTTGAACTTTATTCTACTTATAAAAGTCAACAGAAAACATGGAAAAAGCTTTATGTAATATCATGAATTAATCAAACAAAATAGGTACTTAACGAGGAGGCAAAACATTAATGGATGTTGTAACAAAGGTCTATCTGGCAATCTGTACTTTCGCCAATTTTTTATGAATTTGAGAACTGAAACAGAACCTTATTCACATTCAACTTGTGAAATATATACTTAGGTAATGTCAACAGTCCTGGTAGGCTTTAAACTTTCACAAACATTATTTGTATGTGAAATCGTCTTCATTTTTTCTTGTTCAACTGCATCACTCGTAAGGGAACGTGGTAAGAGGTCAGCAATCTTTTATACTTTTTTAAGGATATTCCGGTTATTCACTTAAACGATATATGTACTTCTTAATTCAGCAGAAACTAACTTCACAAAAAAAAACCGTGTTAGTTCTTCACACCACAGAATTTATAAGACCAACCAAACAACATCAACGGCACTAGACACTACACATGGTGATATAGCAGTCATAATTAGGGGGGGTTCAAGAACTTTTTTCGATCCAATATTGACCCTGATTTCTATCGCGTTGAAGGCCTCCAAAGCTCTCTTACGTCTGCCCAGTTTGGTGTTCTTCTTAGGCACCTTTCTTTCACCTGCACGCACCGATCTTGGTTTACGTTGGCCCATTCCACTGAAGAAATCTCTACGAATTTGTTTGATGAATTCCGAAATTTTCGAATAATGAGAGCAATTTACGAGGAAATTTAGCCTGAGGTAAAGAGTTGTGATGGAACGACAATTTTTCCTGCTAGTACGCCAAAGGTTCACTCGCCATTGGAAAATACTCGGACTTCATTTTTTGGAAAACTCGCTGTGACCACTGTATTGGTCGGATTGTTGACTTTCATATCTGAAAATGACCCCAATGAACCCTTACGGCTGTTATGCCTATCAATATCGCATTGGGGGTATGCTAAACTATTGTAACTTTGAAAGAATCGCAAAATATCGCAAGAAAACAGTATCTGTCTCACTTTGACACATCCTAGACAGCTTGAAACATTATACTTTTTGCTAAAACTAGGCATATGAGCCGTGGCATGTTCTTAGGGTCATTTTGAGACATAAAACTCCATGATCGGAGCAAAACTATGATCAGAGCCAGTCGTCCAGAAATGCATGCCAAAGTCCAATTTTAACATGGCTTTTATATGGGAGTGCGATTATGAAATTTTTATTACTTAGGACAATTGAACACCCCCTTAAGAAAAACATTTAAAATCCATAACGGTACCCAAGAAGAAAAGACCACAATACTAAACGTTTCTACCTTACATTGGCTACCAAAGAAGGAGAACATGCTAACTATTTTCATACCCTTGGTAATGTATTTGCGTCACCAAAATGACCCTTTCGGCGCTTCTGTCTGCCTTGTTTATGTCTTTTTGAGTGATTGTTTAACATATTTTTGGTTTCTGACAGCAACTAACATGTTTCAAACTAATCCATATTTCTAAACAGTTCGTGTGCTTAGTGTCGTACTGCCCCAGTGTCGCTGTACCCGCCATATACAGGGTGTCTCGGGACTAATGGGAAAAAAGTCGGGAGTCAAAATAATGTTAGTACTTTATATAAACTTTTTCTATGCAAGCCCTCGTTTTCGAGTTATAGGCCTTCAAAGTTTGAATTTTGAATTTGTTTTTTATTTTTAATTTTTGTACTGGTTATTTGATCTTTATAAAATTTTTCGCATAAATATAACGTACATTTATCTTTATTTTGGAAAGGTAAACAGATTTACAGTAGTGCCTTGAAGCCAGGGACGGACTACTCGCAATGGTTAGTAATCCAAAAATTTTGCAGGGATGGCATACCCTGTATAAAATTATCGAAAATGACTTCCCCATGCATTATGCTAACGAAAAGGTACTCTTGTTGGAATTCGATAAATAATTTATTAAGGGGGGGTAGTGTTTGTTTTATATTGATTCATCACACCCCTTTGTGAGATACGAACCTACAATCTATCTACAATTATGCATTTTACTTCTTGTAAACGTAAAAACGCTGGATTAAAATTGTTACAAAAAGAATTCAGAGCAAAGAATGTTGGAGAACTAAAAAAAGTTTTAACAGGAGTGCAAATGAAATACAATTTAATAATGAAGAAATGATAAATAAGGTTTTTAAACGTTTTAACATGCAAAACTGTAAAGGTATCAACACTCCTATGGAAACAAACACACATAGGTATTGAAGAACAAGAAGAAATGATTGAAATCATTGGTTCTGTTACATACCTATCAACTACGACGACTAGCCCAGACATAGCACGACTTATCTAGATCTAGGAGGATTTTTAGACAAGCCTACCTATATTAAACAAACTTTCAAGAAAAATCTAAACGATAGTATTACTGCGTTCTCAGATGCTGATTGGGCATCAAAAAAACATAATAGAAAGAGTGTAAGCGGTATGGCTGTTCTTCACCATGGTAGTGACTGAATACTTGTAGCTCGTTAGGTACTTGTTCCAATATACATATGTCCATTTATTTTTAGTTTCTGCTTAATCTAATATCATGGAGTTCAAAGCAACAGCAATTATTGCCCTTTCTTTGGCTGAAAGTGAATGCGTGGTATCCGCTACCAGCGTTGCTAAATTAATTTATCTAAACAATTTAGCAACTGACTTTATTAAAGCAATTCTATTACCAATAATTTATATGGACAACTAGAGTGCTATATCCATGATAAAAAACCGTGAAAATACACGACGAACTAAAAATAGACATTAAATTTCACTTCGTACGTGATCAATCATGTGGAAAATGTGATGTTCCGTCAGAAGACAATCTCGAGATATTTTTACAAAACCATTGTCTAACAAAAAATTCTCAAAATTCAGAAATTTAATGGATACGAATTGATTGTATTTAATTTTATTGTTGCTTACCTATGTACTAAATAATAATTTAAAATAATACCTAATGGTCCTAATGTGTAAATTAATATTTGAGGGCGGGTGTCGGAATTATGTTTTGTTATGTATCTAGTAGTCTGTGTATTGTTTTGTTCATGTAAACGTATCAAAAGGAAATGCTTTTCATCTTTTACTAAAAATCCAAAATATGTATTCAACATTTAAAACACTTTTTCTATAATATTAAACTTTGTGAGTTGTGACACTCCATAACCGGTCGACACCTACAATAAATTAAAATGAAATATAAGCAACACAAAACGATTATTAATCAAATAATAAAGTAGTTAAAATTAGCTTGTTATAAATTGCAAATAAAATACTGTATTATATATAAGGTACTACTAAAAATTCCTTCCAAATAATCACTGCGGTAGGTATACTTCAGGTGCACATCAATTTAGAACGTAAGTAGTCGAATTTACACGAACAGTGTTTGGAGGCGTTTATCTCGTGTCAGTTGCGCGTGCCGCAGTATGTGTGGTCCGTTTAGTACCTACGCGCAGGTGTAACTCACGAAGTTAACGAAGGTTACCGAAGGTAAGTAGGAGAATTAATTGTGAATGGCTACTACAGGCGCGTGCCGCTGCATGTGTGGTCTCTTTTAGAAGAAATGAATTCACTAGAATACGTTTTCACACAATATTTATTGATTTATATTGTATTCGTTATTTGTTTTATTAATAAAGTGTTTGTTATTACAATGTTAATGATAGTTTTCTCACATTCCAATCCTGCTCAAGTAAATTTATTTGTTTAAAAAAATATTTCACGAGTTAATTTCTAGTGCATCTAATTTACATACAGAATGACGAACTAACTATTAATTTTGAGAAGTAGGCGATTTATGTGTTCGTATATGGAAATAGTTTAACGAAACTCTTGAATGGTTTCATTGACGCCGAAATGAAAAAGTGTCGTGTTCATTTATGCATGATTGTAAACAGGAATGTGACTTTTAACTTCATTATAGTATCACATGTACATTCCAAGAGATAGATGTCATATGGGTAAGTAATGTACGAAACAAAGACAGGTACATTACGAAAATAAACTGTTACCAGTTGCAAATCGGTCACTAATTATAATACAGGTATTAACTCCACCTTTCGAGATGAAGCCAATTTCAATCTTAATCTTTAATCTTGTTTCATACAAATAAAAGTAATATGTTACATTATTCGTTTAATTTTGACTAGACTAGACTTTCTTGGTCTTACACCTACTGAACGTAATTTATTGCTTTTAATTTAAGAACCTGTTAGCACCAAAAATTCTTCTCGGTACACCCATTTACAAATTTCAAGGAGAAGGTAGTATCTTTTGCGGTAACCTTTTCATTTCTTTCTGGCCACGAGAGACCTTTACTTAAAGTGTGTAATTAAATTAAACATACCGATAAAATTGCCACTTGTATTCGAAATTACCCACGTTGTGACGAAACAAAATCTTAGCAGTCACATATGTTGCCATTAAGATATCTTAAGAGGTACCTACCTATAATTGTATAGAAACTTCTACTGGCTGCTCAAGCAATTTCATATTCACAAATAATAAATCTATTAAGTTGAAGACAAAATTTGATCCAAATTGAGAAATTAAAATTGATTTTAAAATGTTTGATGGGATCATAAGCGAACTGTTTGGATTTCCCCCTACGCCTTACAGGTTTTGGGTTGTGAGAAAATGTAGGTTCTACACCCATTTCTTTCGCAATATTTATCTCATCTCAGTTAAAAACTCGCATAGTTAATTCACTTAGCGATTCTGAAGCAACTTGCAAATCAATAGTAGGTACGTAGGTGTTTGCAAGATTTTACCCACATAATTAAGCTTTATCAAAATGTCGTACCAAGTTGCCACGGAACAAATTAAAGGGTAATTATTTAGAATCCGGAGCCATGCACCAAGCTATTTCAACTTTTCCCCTATAAGAGAGTATTACCAGAGAACTAAGAAAAAGCTATAACATAATGACCGCAAGTCACTAAATTGTTTAAAAATTCAATAAATAAATGATAGCAAATGATAGGCAAATGTCAAAACTTAGCGGATTTGCCCATAGGTGGCGCTATCATAAAAAAGATCGATATTTATTCTCCCTTTTTCAAAGCATTATAGGTTATATTTTCTATGAGCATTATGTAACTACTTAGTGTTAACTTTTGTAGGTTATCCACTTCCTTTTGATTATTCTACAATTTTTTCAGTTATCGATCATGTAGAGGTGTTTCCAAATTTCCTGACCCGTGAGATGCGCGGCGAGATTTCAAACAATTTCGAAAAGTAGACACTACGACTACGTTATACGTCGAGAAACATCGGCAGTTAAAATGCCTTCCTAAACGTGTAGAGTAAATAAATATAGGTGTAATGATTTATAGAACTTCATATTAGTATCGTAGTATCGAGTTTAAATAAATGCCGCCGCGCATCTCACGGGTCAGGAGATTTGGAAACACCTCTACAGGGTCTCTTACAGGTTATCCGCTAGGTATATAAGGCCATTTAAATGCCACTGTTTTACTTATAGAGCGACGATAATAAATTCTACACATTGATCTGTGTCTTATGTTGAGAAGAGGATCGACTTCGCTAAAATATTTTCCATTTATTATTGGACAGATTAGGCACGTGTCTATGTATTGTGTACTACTTTACTGTTTCAGCGAATGCTCCCACTGCAGCCAGAGTTAATAAGATAAAACGGTCCCGGGGCGAAACGTTGACTTTCCAACCCCGAAAGTAGTTTTTATCTTACTCCTTTACTATTTTAAATTAATTACTGCCTGGGTATGTGACTTTTACATTGTCATTAGACAACCCACATGTTATTTATACGTTCATTCTATTCAGGCATAGACAACATTGATTAAGGTATATAAAAAAATATCCACTCTCTTTTAATTATTCCACTATTTCTTCACTTATCCGTTAATGTGTTGAGTAATGCTTTACTATTTGTTTCATATTTATTTTTTAATCACTTTATATCTATAACTCCACCTATTGCAACTCTACAATTAAGTGCTTAAAGAAAACTTTTTTTAAAAAGGGCCATTTTCCGAGACACATTTTTTTCATTTTTCCTATGAGGGACCTCTTCCCTATCATTCCTAAAATTTTTATCCGAAATTCGGATGGCTCCGGATTCTAAACTGTTACAAATGAAAGTAAAAGATGATATTTCTTCGGCATATGCAACATTATTAAACCTGCTTGTTCCCTAACTTGTTTTTAACAGTGACAAGAAAGAAATCTTACCCAGAAAGTGGAATTTTGGAAAATTGCACACGTTACTATTATCCACTTTAGAATTCAGAACTGTTATAATTTTGTATGTTCCTTTTGTTTAAAAAAATGGTGAACATACTCGATTTTGCAGTGAAAATCACCGAGACAAGTTATGATGACATCTAGGATCCACCTGTCCATATGCGGGTTGCCCGAAAGGAAGTAAATTGTCTGTCTGTCTGTACAATAATATAAAAGTATTCAGCTACTTTTACTATTCCGTGACTTTCTCGGTTAAATTTAAACTGTTTATGTGCAGTAGTAGATAAACATGATGTAGATATGACCTTGACCTGAATTTTTTCGCTAAATAGAATGAAATTGAAAACTCAATTTCTTTTCATGCCCTTAGAGTCAAACCATCATTTGCTATTGACTCAGCCACTGCCACCACTTCTCTCATAACATTTCGCCAGTACCTTTTCTCTTCGCCAATTTGGTAAGAAAATGGAAATTAATTCTTCCTTGTGATGATATGACCCCCTGTAAATACAGCCATGGGCGCTAACCTAGTATAAGAACGCGTGATCGAAATTAAATTTTACATTTTTGCAATTTTAAACTCAAATTATGACGTGGAAGGCTTTGGAATCTATAGATATAGCCATGTATAAAAATCCTTTATCTTTAGATTCCTTCGTGTGATATGCACAGGTTTTTAGTAAACACTTTGCCGTATGCAATATCATTTATAGTACTGATATTTACATAATTTATCCTTAATAATCTCGTTGTTTAAACCTCATTGTCATGTATACATTTCTGAAAGAAAGGTTCAGAAAGGTTTATTGGATATTGTCTTTTTTGCATATTTGATAAGAATAATTTACTTTTACATCATACATTTTCTGAACCTTATTACTCTTTTACTTTATTAATTATAACTCTTGTTTGATTTTTAATCAACCACAATCCATCGTTGAGTTTTATTTTTTAAATTTTGACTTCAAATTTGGAATTCTAACTCGGAATTATACTGTAAATAGTAAATACGAAATTACGAGGGGTAAAACGAAATGAATGAATGAAATGTTATAGCAAAGAGAATATTACTCTTTGGTTATAGCATAGGAAAACCGCAGCATCTGATTAATCGTTTGTCGGTAAGAAAAAAGAATTTTAGAAAGAAAGAAATTTAGATTTATTGGGTGATTATTAGCGTTTTTTTATCTAATCGGGTTGTATATTTCCGTCTAAGGCTTTAAACTTACTTTAAAGTGAAGTTGATGTGGTACGTAAGCCTTTAGCTATCGTAACTGTATAGTTTGTCCCACGAGAGCTCGAGTGTGAGTCATACCTAAAAACTATCCGAACGATATAAATTAAAACGTTTGTCTTAGCTATCTTCTATAGGGCATTTTAATCTTCTAACCCCAAATGTACCAAAATATAAATTTACTGTCCTCTTATTTACCTGAACTATCCATGTTAACGGTAAATTTGATCCACCGCGATCGCGTTCGTTCTCAAAATATTTGAGTACGTTCATAGCATAATCTGCGATTGAATTTTTAACGATTATAACGATTTATTGGTAAGCGACATCATAAAGCAAATATAGGTTAACAATAACAATCAATTTGACAGCTAACAGCTGACACTACGATACAAACTCAACGTACGTTTACGTAATTTACAATGACAATGTTAGAAGATATATTTTTTATATTCTCTCTCTTTTCCATTAGGTACTTTTTGTAAGTATGACAAAGACAACCTAATTATTTGCGTTAATTCACTCACCAATAACTAATGAGTCACACTCGAGCTCTCGTGGGACAAACTATAACTGTGCTATGAATTATGATGGGGGGGGGGGGGGGGGGCTAATTTAATTAAATGTCATTTAAAGTTATTCGAATGATGGAATTTGTTTGTAGTAGAAACAACTTAAAGTGAAGGATAGAATCATGGCGGTCTGTCTATACTGCGGAAATACAATACTCTTCTTTATTAAATGCCCGATCTCCAAAGTGGCCCAAACACTGCAATCTTCTTAGACGAATATTGATTTCTGACTTTATAAACAGTTGTTTTATCACTGCATTTGTTCCTCTTTTCCATTCGCCTTGGTGCCTGTCTCCCTCAAAAATTCTTGTTTATACTTTCCGTTCCCACCGCATTGTTTCACGGGTGTAGGTATGTCCCAATCGGTTTTAACACCTTAACTTTTAGGCTTCGAGATGAGCACTTCTTGGTTAACATATTTTTAGAGACCCTATCCACTTAGATCTTGACATTAAAAGTGTTCCTATTTGTTTCTGTCTTGAATAGACCACATTATTTGCCTTCTTGAATATGTATTCCTTACTTCCATCTTCGCCTTTAACTAGTTCTCTGTTGGTTTTTTGTTCTTCATTTCCCAAAATTATACAATTTGACTTAGAATCCGTTATTATTATATCTATCTCCCTCGCTGCGGTTTCTAATCTTCTGTCTCCTTTTGACATGCTTATTCTATTACCTCCGTTTTCTTTTTCTTAAACTCTCTTTTCTTATTCCTACATCGACCATGTGTTTCACTTTTAGCTTTTTATTCCACTCCAAATAATAATCGGCTCCTCTATTACTTTTTATATTAACAACACCATTCCCATGAATTTGTTAACTGACTGACGAAAACGTCTATTTGATTGAGAATTTTTTTTATTTGTACTTTTCATGTAACTTTATTTATAACGGTGCTTTTAATTATCATATTTCTTGATGTCGCAAAATGTACTAGTCCTTATGTACTTGCGTATGTTGAGTTGAACAAATTTTCCTTTCTTGCAATTCTCTGGTTCTTTCTTCTTTACCTATTTTTGCTTTGAGGTCTTCTACTATCAACTTCACATCAAAACTTAATTGTTGTAGAGTCTCATAGAATCATTTTTTTCGGTGCGTGCATATACTTTTACTATGCTTATCTTTGTATACCTAGATATATACTCCATCTATTTTGGAGCTTGTTTTGTTTTAAGTTTGTCTCTTGAACCGCTAGGATGTTCAGTTTGTACCTTTCGTTTCTTTTATCAGCTGTTTGTCTTCCCTTCGTTATTTTAACCTTGAGTGTCGAAATTTTTTCCTCATAGCCTTGATGGTTTCATTCTCGTTCTTTGTAGAGTTACTCTATTGTCTTTTTTGAATTTTTTCTTATCAATATACGTTTTTCTATTTTATTTACCACTGTAGTAACCCATCCTGTTGTTTTCTACTTGTTAGTTTTTAAAGGACGTAATTCGTATGGTATTTGTTTATAAGAAATAATTTTTTTTTTCTTTTTTATCTGTAACACTTTTTTGCTTAACTACTTCCTTTATATTGTTCTGTATCTACTCGTATTGTAAGATCATTATTCATAACAAATGCTCTTCATTCCCTTCAAATTACTCTTCTTTTTCTTAACTTCTATCTTACCTTCCCTCTCCCATTACCACTAATATCACTAGTATTTTATTTCTATTTTATTCCCATTTAAAACGCATTTTTTATTTTTGGTTGCACTGTTCTATGATGTCTCAAGAATTTTGCAACAATGTCTTCCAAATTTGAATCTCATTCTGGAAAACGTTGTTTTTGAAATTTTCAAATCAAAATTTCGCGTTTAAAGCGGGGAATTAAAAAAATTGAAACTACTGGCCCTTCTGCGCCTTTGTAATGTAGAAATTATGCAAAGGATTTTGCCATATCGTTTAGATAACTTGAAATTATTTTTAATATCGAAAGTTGTAAAAATCGACCTTCTTCTTGGCGTTTGTCTTAAAATTCATTTTAGAGTTCATCTCATGTAATTTTATTAATAAAATTCTACATTTCCGAAGTTATACCGCACTTCCTTTATCAAGGTATCATTTTTGAGTTTATATACCTAACCAGATTTAGAAATTTGTCATTCCTTTCGTACATCGAGTTATGGGAGATATTGGTGAATTCACAGTATCAGATGAAGTATTTGTTGTTATGGGATCTTTATTTTCCTTGTGGAATTCTGACTGCATCATTTCTCTTATTTAATGAATCTGGTGTTTCTCGATCTCAGTGGCCTCTCGTATTACTCTCCTTTGTAAAGTAGGTATATGCTGGAGCTAATAAGTGAATTTTTCTGGTGTCTATTTCATATTAGTGTCCATCCAATGCGTTGCCAATTAGGAGGAGGTGTTATATTGTTTTATCGCTAGATGATGTTCTTATATTATATTATAACGCCTCCTCCTCCTTGGTTCCTTGGCTAAAGAAATGTTTGAACAACCATGGCCATTAACAGCGGTATTGTTCGTATTTTATAGAGGAATCATTTTTTAGACATTTCAGGTCCGAGAGCCACATCAATAATTGCCGCGAGCAACGTGTAGCTCGCGAGCTACGGGTTGGGCATCCCTGTCTTAGAGTATGAAAATTGCTATGGTTATGACTTATGACTATAAAAAATAAATTTAATAATTAAAAGTTTGTGTATTACTATTACTCATCTCCCTTATAATATTGTAATGTAATAACATTATGCACCAGAGCGTTGATTGAAAGAAACTCTTTAGTCGATGACCAGAGTCTGTCAGCGACCTGTTGAAATATATGGATCGTTCGAATTCTGTTACGCTCTGTTACCAAGAGTTGATACCAATAATCGTTAATTCAAAAAATGTATACAATGGGCGTATAGGCTTTTGATGAATGCGGTCCACAGTTGAACTTACCATCTCACAAATAAAGAAAATTATAAAGGTTTGTTATAATAATAGAAACAATTTTTAAGTTCTAATTTTAGCACATTACATTGATTAATGCTTAGCGTCAGATATGTTTGTATTTTTGTAAGCTTTAATGGCGAACCTTAGATTTATAAAATTGTGTATTCAAAGTGCGGAACAAAGACGGTTCGATACCATAACAATGAACGTGGGAGTAAGGAAAGTGTCATTATAATAGTTGGAATGTGGGAGATTTATTAAGTATTTTTTATACATTGAAAAATTTATTTAGAAGCTAAATGAGACAAAGATTTAAGAACTACCTTTGTAATTCAATAATGGGTAAGCATTTTAATTATACTGTTTAAATTGATAGCGATTTATAAGATAGGTAGGCATCGTGGAGAAGAAGCCTGTAAAGTCAGTATTCCTTTTCATCCATAAGGTAAAGGTATTTTGGTCGCATCGCTATAGTTCGGTGTTCAGTATTTATGTGAAAAGTGCGGTCTTTCAGAACAATGACAAAAAGACCATCAATCAGACAAAAGTGCAGCAGGCAATTTAAACTAGAGGAACCCAACTCTATGTTTACAGATTCTGATCAAAACAAGACGACCGCCCGGTCAGTTTTATGTCAAGTATACGCGAAAAGGTAAACTTATTTGTATCTAATTTTAGTATACCTTTTCAGCTCAGGTATGAATCACCTTTTTTTATAAATAGCTTGGAATCCCAGGTCTTTTAAGTGAGGCGGCTTCAGTCCAAACACTACAAACTCGCTGAAGATTTACTGGTACCTCTGCCGACAAGACTGCTTCTTTATCAGGTGACAGTTCTTGTACTAATGAATGTTGTCCGGATCTTGTTCGGTTGTTTTGTCCGATATGGATTTTATTGATGTGAATGTCCAAGTTCCTACGCTTTAGCACCTTCACAAAATTCCACCCAACATTTATAAAACCGTTGAATGATAAGTTATTAAGAAGGTGCATCATATGGGTTTATTTGTCGCACTATATTAAATGCGAGAGAAGTACAATAAAATGAGAGAGAAATAGCTGTAAAGTAGCTCCACCATCAGTGCAATCGTTGTATGAAAATTTATCATTTAACGGTGTAATATTACAATATAATCTTTAGTCCAGATGTGACGAGTTAACATTTTTGAAGTGCAGAAAGTGACCTTGTATAATACGCGATCGCAATAAATGCCTTTTTATTTCGTTTAGAATATTAGAAAATCAGATGTTTAATTAAAATATAAGTACATAAGTACATTTATTAATACATAATAAGAAAGTAATTTACATAATAATACATAATACATGTACATAATATAATTATGTACCTATTCGAAAGTGTAAAAAGTATAAAAGGGCGAATAGAATTCTATTTACAACCAACTTTAAATCTGTAACTAATTATGGCATATTATGATATACCTGTATGTAACTACCCGCCCCCCTCACCTTAGACACAAGCACCCCGGGATTCTGCACAAATGAGTCATTGTTTTTCTTTCCACCCTTAAGGGTGATGGGAACGGAGAGGGTGACGGACAATTTGTAAATCACGAGAAATTGTTGGAGGAAAAAAAAGATTGTTTTTCTACAGACATGTGCAATTTTCTCCCTTTCCACTCCCAAAAAGGGGTCGCAGTTGAGGGTAGAATTTGCAATTTAAGAATAGCTTTTTATGGAGAATCCAAAAGTGCAATAAAAAACAGATGTTCTCATTTAAGTTTTCAAAATTCACCCCCGCTCCACTCCGCAGGGAGGCGACGGTGATGTTTACGTATCATCACAATCACACATCACAATAGGTTTCAAAAACTAAAGGAAACTTGTTTTTTTTCTTTTTGTAATTGGATGTGTCGTTCTCGAGATATTCAAAGGTAGGTACATATTTTGACTTCAATGGCGTCCCGACGGCGAACGGGTGATCGGATCAAAAAATTTAACAGAGATTTGGAATCGGTAAAAAATTTCCTCACGGTAAAAGGGACTGATTATATATATATATATATAAAAAATTTCCTATAAGATCACACCACTTCCAGCTTTCTAAACCCTGTAACATCGAGAAACGCACAGACACACAGACATCCGGACGAATTTAGTAACCAACTTCTTGAAGTTGGTTGAAGAATAAAATTTTTTGTAATTTATAGGATCAATAGAAACGGTGTACAGCGCGATCCTGTTTCCGTCTAATTAACTTATAATTTTTTTAAAATGGGGCACTCCTAGGCGAGGACAGCATTTGAAATTAGGTGATTGTGTGAAAGAAGGACTGGAAAAGATAAAAGAAAAACGCTTGTATTTTAGTTTACCTACCTATAAAAGAAGAAACGGTTACAGTACCTATCTCGTTCCCATATCTCACACCCAACTGATGTACTGTCTACACATTTTTAAACATTGCAAAATAATTCTATGTAGGTGAAGCTCTTCGTAATCGACTTGGTGTTTTTTTCCCACGATGGGGACCTTCTGGAGGAGGTGTCAAGTGGTAAGTTAAAGAATCTTCAAGCATTTCATTCAACTTGCCGACGTTTCGACTGGGACGCCCAGTCTTTCCCAAGGATCTGAAGAATTGGAATTGTTGCTGAATTTTCTAATTCTTCAGAGTCGAAACGTCGGCAAGTTGAATGAAGTGCTTGAAGATTCTTTAACTTACCAGTTGACAACTCCTCCAGAAGGTCCCCATCGTGGGAAAAAAACACCATTGCAAAGAAAGATTTATGTGCTAATTCAAAAGTGAAATAGTAGAAAGACCTATCATGTAAATTTAGTACAAAAATTAGTATCGCCTTTTCCTTGCTTCTTGTTGACTTTTCTTAAAAACAACTACACACCCTTGCTTCTAGATTAACAAACATTGCTTAAAAAACACTTGTTTCATTTTATATTTCTAATACTTCCTCTATAAATTAAACACTACAGTTTTTATTGTCCGTTAATCAAGCACATTCCCGATTCGCAATTTCTCCAAATAATCTCTTTAACCAAACAACTTCTTTCGCTACATCACTTCCGGCTACAAATTCTGCTTCAGTAGTCGAAAGCGTAATTGAACGCTGTCTTTGGCTCATCCAAGTGATTGCGGCATTGCTATATAAGCAAATCACTCCCGATGTAGATCTACGAGTTTTATCATCGGCTGCGTAATCTGCATCACTGAATGTTTCTAATCCCGAACCCAATTTGTACTTTAGAGTTTAGACCCAGTCCAATTCTTCCTTTCAAGTAACGAAAAATCCGTTTAACCGCTTCCCAGTGACCAAAAGCGAGATCAGCCCGAGTAGCGATAGCTAAATACATTCAGTTTCCCACCGCACTTCGAAACGGAACTTCGTCTCTTAGATTAACGCCTTTTCCTACTTCCTCTGATGACCAACCTTTCTCCATAGGTGTAGCTGCAGGCTTACATTCGCTCATTCTAAATTTCTCTAGTACTTTCTTCGCATAGGCCGACTGACAAATGAAAATATCACCATTACGTTCCTGTTGAATCTGAACACCGAGAAAATTTGATACCGGTTCAACTGTAATATGAAATTCTTCTTTCATCTTTTCAAGCAGCTCATCTATTTCACTTTGATCAACACCAAGCACAAGACCATCATCCACATCAAGTCCGATAAACAGTTTGTTCTTTCCGTCTTTTATGAACAAACTAGGATCTGCTTTGCTCTTATGAAATCCACATTTCACGAGAAAATTCGAAAACTTTTTATTCCAGCATCTCGGTTGACTTTTATTCAACTTGCAAACGCGATTAGTTCCATCTTCACAGCCTTCTGGTTGTAACATATAAATGTTTTTCTCAAGCTCACCATAAAAAAACGCTGTTTTAACATCAAATTGCACAACCTTAAGTTTTTCCTCTGTAGCAATCGCTAAAACTGATCGAATAGTATCGAATCGCACAACAGGCGAAAACGTTTCCTCATGATCAATACCAAGTCTCTGCGAAAACCCTTTTGCTACTAGACGAGCCTTGTATCGAGCAACCGTTCCATCAGGATTCTCCTTTACACGAAAAACCCACCGATTAGAAATTGCTTGACGACCTTTAGGTAATTCAGTTAATTTCCAAGTTTTATTTTCCGGTAACGACTTTAGTTCATCGTCAATAGCCACCTTCCACTCAACAGATTTTTCAGCTGCTAAAGCTTCTTTTATTGTTCTAGGTTCACAACTGCTTCCATTTGCAAACATCGTAAAACCGTTAAATCGACTTGGTTTTTTTAACGTTGATCGATCACGCAATCTCATTGTTTCTTTAGCCGATTCCAATTCTTCTTCTCTTTCAGATTCTGAACTCGTTTCAGAGTGCACCGATCTTTCATTAACTCTCGAGCTTTCTGAAACTTCAGAATTCGGATTATCGATCATAACGACAGTTGTTTTCTTGATTACTTCAGGTTTGAAGTTAACATTGCGACTAATCACGAGTTTCTTTTCATCCTGTAGCCAAATACGATAGCCATCCTTATTGTCACAGGTCACAGTAACCAACCAGAAATCCTTTCATGACTTTTCGAGTCTAATTTCTGACGTCTTTGATCTGGAACATGATAATAATAATAATATATATATCGTGCTAACATACAATGTATTTACACTCGTCATAATGAACAAAACATTCCGTACCAAAAATTTTTAAATGTGAACAAACGATATCTCTTCCTAGCCAGAGTTCAATTGGCGACTTGCCAACAATTGACGTCAGTCCCGTGCGATTCAAAACATAAGCCGCAGTATTAACAGCTTCTGCCCACAACGCTTTTCTCAAATTTCCGAACATTTCTGTAGAATACAAGAAAGTACGTCCCATTTCCATTAGAGTACGATTCTCTCTCTCGGCTCCACCAATTTGTTCAGGCGTGTATGGCATTGTTATTCTGTGCTTAATTCTGTTTTCGCATTTATTGCGTCAACCTTTTTATTTTGAAACTGTTTACCACCATCCGATATCAGTTCTACAACTTGAATATGAACAGTTTTCGCTTCATTGACAAACTGTTCCCATTTGTCACAAACTTCCGACTTTTCTTTCATGAAATACACTTGCCTGTATTTCGTAAAGTCGTCTTTATAACAAACATAGTAGCGAGCTTCACCAACCGAAGTAGTTTCCATTGGGCCACATACGTCAGCATGTACGATTTCACCAGCTTTCGTTGCTCTCACAAGACGTGATTTGAAAACTAATCTATGCTGTTTCCCGTATTGACACGATTCGCAAAAGAAATCCTCAAATTCACACGCGACACCACGAACTTTCAAGAATTTCTGAACATGACGTTTATTTTGATGTCCAAAACGCTCATGCCACATTTGAAGACTTTTGGACACAGAACTATTTTCGTTAGCATTTCCTAACTGTAGTTCAGCACTACTTTCCGGTTCAACGCTTCTCATACGCATTTTATACAGCTTATCTTGAGCATCACCTACGCCCATAACTTTCTTTCCACGCATAAAGAAACATTGAATCTTAAGCCCAAACGGTAGTTGGCCACCAGTAACGAGTACACACAAAATTTGAATCAATTATCATTAGTTTGGTCTGAGATATTACCAAAAATGTTGTGTGAGGCCACCTCCTTTTAATAGCTGTACCTCAGTTAGGAAGCGTTTTCGGACAAATCTTTATAGGTACTTTTTTTCTTATTTTTGGCTCTAGAACACGCCCTAGAATTTCTGCCGGACATTTACAAAACACCCTGTATATCGCAAACGGAACGACACCTAATTCACGAATTCTAAATGACTCTCATTTTATTATTGATATTACAACAAACACGTTCGTGTAAGTCTTACACTCTTACATGTGCTACAAAATCGTCTCTAGTGTGTACAAAAATCAAATTTTGATAATAAAATGTTACGAAAGGTTGAATTTACAACATACTGTAATTCCGTACCATTTGAGCGAGTACCTAGGTAGTTTTGCTGTTATGTACCTACCTCTAAAGGCGACGCAAACCCCATAAACCGGGCACTTTGCATCGTTCGGCCGTAGAAAGGGTGCTTAAAGTGCATTTAAAAAAAGTTGTTACACTTAGTTACACATAAGCAACATAAACAGGCAGCAAGTAGATTCGAATCGGCCCAATGATTATTTTTTTATTAGCTTCAAACCGGAGTTATATATAAATTGTTTGCGCTGACAGGTGCATAATGAAATATGAAAACACTGAACACGAGCTGCTTCCCTCAGTGTCGCTATTTTTTTTAAAAGGAATAAATTAATGACGCTTAAAAAAATTGCGCTTCGAGTAGATAGATTCAAATTTCATTTTGCAGAATATAGAAATCTGCTTTACTGCAAGAATAAAAGTACGTTTTGCCTTTTTGTATGCAAACACAGATGGCAGATACGAATTTCTATACTTTTTTAGGCGACAAATTTTAACCAAGGATTCACCTTCTATAATAACTTATCATTCAACGATAAAACCAAAAATATCATAGTCATTTTAATTTCGTTACATTTTTTTTGCAAACGCTGTTAATAACATTAATTAGTGTTAAAAATGCAGCAAGAATTTTTAAAGAATCGTTAGAATTATAAAGGAATGTTTAACTTGAAGTAAAACTGATTAGTGGTCCTTAGCGGAAGTTGAAAACGACAGCTAAAGTCGTTATTCAACTTTCTTTATTTTCAAGTATTTTAATTGTGACACTTTTCGACGGTTTGAAATGTAACATTTGAGCCACTCTGTGTGGTCATCATATCACGCGCTTTATGTTATTAATACGTATCATTAGAATTAATTTGGATTAAAAAATTCGAATTTGACATTTTTATACCTACACAGTTTTTATTTTTTTTGATTTCGGAAACTCTCCGTTAGTTACCTACTTTCGCTAAAACTACGCGATTTTAGAACTTTTACTGTGATTTGAGGAAAATGAAAAACATATTGCACAGCAAGCAAAAACAGTTTTACGAAAAAATTAATTGATCTCGATGTGCAAGATTTATAACAGAAACTTTAATGAATATATGCATCGCCAAAGAAAAATCTAAAGAAAACTTATTCTGCTTCTCTTTGGTTTAGCCCTTTTCGTTTTTCACTTTTTCCCTTTTTAAGCACCTTTCGTAAGAGATGTGTTTGATTTTCTTTTGCATGACACTCGAAGAGTGTATATGATTTGTATATAGGGAGAGTTAAGGGCGAAATCAAGACGTGAATAAGCGAACATCAACTGTAAGTAGTGACATTGAAAGAAAGTTCAAAGATAATGTAAATTAGATACGATTTTACAAATTGCTATCTATGTTAATTTCAAAAGCAGTAGGTATAATTATTAACTTACAAAAATCTTGACAAACATTCACTTCATTAATTTAAAAATGAAATGAAGATGTACTTATAGTACAAGGACTGCTCAAGAAACTTTTAAAATTGGAAGATTTGAATAAGTACCTATCTACTCAAAATTGCTCAACTCCATATTAATTTTAATTTTATGTTTTTTTATAGGGAACGCCGTTTTACTTTTAAATGATTGGGGAATTTAGAAAATTTTCAATTCCAATTCCTTAAATGCTATGACCAAAGAACGTAATATTACGTTCTTTGCTGTGACTATTAAAAAGTCAAACCTGCGTGTCGTACTTTTATGTAGATATCTGTATCTATCCTGTTGATAGTTTCAAAAATATTTGGAAAGCATCCAATTTTGTGTTAATGAAAATGGTCGTCAGCTTGTTAATTCATTTCTTATTTTGTGTTTTTGAAAGTTTGTAATTGCTAATTGTTGGGGTTTTATGTTTTCCTTTTCCAGCAACAAATATATCTGTTAGTCCATTTTTACGAATGCACTAGTTCGAGTTACATTTCTCGAAATAAGTAAGTTACTTATTTCGAGAATTATTTTAAAACAGAATACGATCCCCAGTTATTTGTAATCAAAAATTACTACCCAAAGTACTTACCTAACTGGAAACTATTAACTTTGGGTATAGGATTTTCTGTATATAAATGATAGAGAATTAAAATCTGTAAAAGACAGTATTAAAATAAACCTGGGGTGCTAGTTAAAAACATTGCTCTGTGTATACATAAAGCCTCCAAGCTGAAAATGTTTGAAATTTTTAAATCGGTAACACTCAAGTGAATGTTTGTTAACGTTGTGAACGATTTAGAAAAATGAGTGATTGCTAAAGCGCTAAAATCTTTACTAAATCCTTCATTTATAAGTAAGGAAACTCGTGCAGTAACAGAACAGTGGAGTGGGATGTACCTCATCCAGACTCGATTTTCAGTAAGGGCAACCAGTGTTTTAGATAAGAAAAACATAGATTTAGTTAGGCAAGATGCTGATTGCGAGCATAGCGAGCCCAAAGTAGCCAGCCGCAGGGGAAATTTTTTTAAAATTTCAAGGTCACGTGTTAAACAAGTACCTCAAAAACCTTAACTTTGCCTTAACTCTCTAATATTAAATAACCCTTTTAAATAAAGTTTTATTGAAAAGTAAAATTGCAGTCAATTTGCTTTTTTGAAATAATAATCCAACGTTTTATCACTTGTGCTTTATTCTGTGGTTTTATATAAACTATGTACTTTTTTTTCCTCATTTTAATGGCTAATGGTATATTTTATTTTGAGAATCCTACGACAGTATTAATACATAATGTGTACCTATGAAATTTCATATTATATATGTTTTATTTTATTATACTAACCTCTGAAACTAGTGTTCATAAAAATATAAACTTGTAATAATACTAGAATGAGTGTGTCAAAGACAACATACGTTATAAGACTGATCAACTTTTCACACAATTACATTATTTGATAGTACAAAAAATGAAGAACAGAAAAACTGCAAAGATGCGTGCGCGATTTATTTAGGGTGCGAGAAAAATATAATACTTTCACTCTCTTACTTATGGCGCTCAGGTCAGTGTGTTTCCTACTCGCTGCGTTCTCCATTCCGTAAGCCTATGCAGCGATCAGTGGACGAATCCAAATCGGAATTTTCGTGAGCGTACTGGATAATAGGTACCTATACTGCTAGCTTCTTAAAACTTTTAGAGGTAGCACCACAAAGCAAATACATGATGTAATGTTTATGTTGTATAAATGTATATACTTATATTAATTATTTTGTAAATATTTTTAAAAATTTAAAAATTAAGTTATTATATTCTCAGTCCTGGCAATTGCCCTCATTGCCCTTCGCTGGATCCGCCACTGTCATCGTGTTGATTCACTCGTTGTATGGTATCTAGCGCATTTATTTTGAAACCACTTCTTCTAATATTTATTCCAGCCACTTGGGGAACGAACATCAGTCTTTTATGATTGCTCTATAGAGGTCGTCATTGGCGGTAACATGATAGCCGGTTTAATTTTTTAAATGATCAGACGACGCCTTGATCTTGAACGTTTTGTCGCGGTCATGTCAGAGTTTTCTTTTTTTGTTGGTTTAAATATCCATTGAGCCAAAATATGAGCCGACCAATTTCTCGAAGGAACAATGGGCAATGGATTAACTTGCATTTCATTTTTAACTCATTTGTCATATAGACGACGCATAAACGATGGATAGTCGGCTTCAATTTTTGTACGAGGTGCATTGTATTGTAAATAATATTTTCGAAATATGAAAAACTTTCAACAATTTTTAATTAAAATTTTTTGTAGGTGCCAAATTTAATCTAAAAGCTGTATAGCTAGACAATATAGAGAAAATAATAGGTGTTTTCTTTTTGCATCGCTACAGGCTTGGGCACATGCACAATCATCACGTGATTAAAGTGCCTTGCGTCATAAGACATTTCTGCCTCAGGTTAATATAAAACTTAAATAAAGCTTTTAAAACGAATAGGGTTATTTTTATAAATCGAATGGTGTGTATTGACAGAGCTGACTTAAAGCTACCACAGGCTACCACAAAATGCAAAAAGAAAACACCTATAGACTTATAAAATAATATAGGTAGAGCTTGTTCATTTCCTTGTGGCGAAACCAATGTCAGATATGGCGGTTAGTTTACCTAATAACTCCGCCCTTCATTTGTAATCTGGGCATTAGATTTGATTTTGAACGGGTTCAGTTGCCCGTAAGTATCTTAGGACAGCCCACTTAGTCTACTGCGCATACAACGTTTTCGCCACAAGGAAATGAACAAGCTCTATATCTATAATTATACAGATGCAAACATGACTTGTCAATGACATCTAAACTAATTTCAGTACTGCAATAAATTTACTAAGAGGTTGTTTATGAAGCACCCTGAAAAAATATGGTCACATTGATTAATTTGGCCAGATTCAATTCCGGTAAGCACGATCTATTTCTTGCTGTTACCATTGTTTAAAATAACCATAACCACAAACTAAACATATAATACTTCTTTACTCCTGCTCTCTTCGTTTCACCCTTTCCCTCCTCTCTAACACCTCCTTCATCCACTCCACTCCTCCCCTCTTCTCTTAGCTTCTCACATTCCCTCATCATATGCCACTTACTTTCCCTCTCTTCCCCGCAGATTCTACAAACCCTTTTCTCGTCCTCCCACCAATATATATTTTCATTCTCCTCGTTCCCGCACCTATATCTCGCCGCTATTCTATTTTTCTTCAATCCTATGTCCCTCGATAGGTACTCGGCCTTGCCTTCTACCACCATAATCTCCCGATATCGGCGATATCCCTAATTATACCTCCCTTCAACTATCCTTGCTCTCCTTTCCTGGCCTTGAACATCCTTATCTGTTCTTATCTGATTTAAAGTGTACAAATAGTCAGCCGCGTGGAAAATTACTGAACATTTATTAGAATTTAATACCAGATAAATACCTAATGCATGCGTGAAACGTGAAATACATTCAGATAAGTTCAGCAGACATTATTAATAAACATTAAGAAAAGAAATGAGATAAATATTAAAAAATTTCAATTGAAGGATGCAATTTTCAGTCAACTTTTTTTAATGAAAATTGAATGCAAACGAAACCCAAAAGCGCGTGTGAAACATTAGCTCATCTAAAGTGCGGAAGAAGAATGTTCACTTTGTGGAGAGGTTTAATGAGGACCTACTTTATATAAACTCCATAAATGTGAGATATACGTATTGCTGTTTTTCAATAAATTATTTCGAATCTCGATTTGTGGTATTACTTACCTCAAATAGAGAAATAATAAGAGTCTAACTGGATAGAATTGCACTTCCTTTGAAATCTATACGCTAACTTACGTTTCATATTCTACGAGTAATGTATTGTTACAATTGGACATTAGATACTTATTTATTGCAAATAAATCATTAAAAATGTATCTGAAAATCACTAAATGGTTAAACTGGGACTTTAACACTTATAAACAGGATTTAATTTACCTTGCAGAGAAGTCAAATTAATTTTTCCTCACATTGGCGATGTAAATTAATGCAAGTCAACAAAACTTTTACTTGTTCATTAGCATATTAGTATAGTCTTGTACACATTGTCATAATTTTACGGCTTTGTAAAGACTAACTAGCGAATATCGTCTCTTTGTGTGCCGTTCAAAGCCTCTTCTTAAAAATGCAAAAATTTGTTATAGTTTAACATTATAAATTTTAATACTTCAAAATTTGGTCACTAATAGGTCGATAGATATTTAAAGAACTTTACTTCTGCATTTTTGCTTGTCTATAAGAACTAGTTATGTTAAGTAAGTGTGGGATATTTGAGAGCAATTCTTAGAAATATTTGATTTTGTAAAAATTCGACGTTCCCGATCCTTTGTATTCACGTACCGATTTAAATAAATTTATAAATAATTTGGGTATATTGAGGAATATTGTGCACATATTCAACAGGACACTCTCTTTTAGAAAAGGCAAATTGATATGGATATTACCAAAATTATTTTTTTTGGATCTAATCTCAAGCAATAGATAATATAATAAAAAAATTAATTTTACACTAATCGCATCATAGCAAGTTAACTGGAATTTAATATATTATTTAGAATGTAATTATTACGCGATATAAGAAAAATGTGTCCGAAATTAAATACATGACACGTTGTTGATTCAATGGAGACTTCCGAAAATTGATACCTACTCTAACTTCTCTTATATACGTCGTTATTCATTGTGCATATAGGTAACAATCTGTTGGGTAGTATTATTTGAGGCAGATTATCTAACTTTATTAACTTTTATTAATATTTTGTAACGAATTAGATATTGTTATCATTCAACCAGAATAATTGAAAGAATCGAGTTCGTTTAATATGAAAATCCAAAATAATGTAATAACGCTGCTGAAATTTATTAATAATAGCTATTTATGATATGAGTACTGTTTTATTTTGTGAGTGAAAAGTTTGCGAAACGAGCGAAGCGAGTGGAGCAATTTCACGAACAAAATAAAAGTTACTTTTAACACAAATATTATACAAAGTTTTTTGTATAACTGTTCTATTTTGATAATGAAATAGAAAAATTTAATATGTACCTACATATTTCTATAAACTGACAATTTGCTGTGAAGTGGGCGTGTTAGATGACGCCGTATTACCTTAGTTACCAACATACAATATTGGTTAAGGTAGTTCCTCCGCGACAATCTCAACCAAAAGTTTCGTCCCATGTAACTTCTATTATTAACCATTTTTGTCACGCCAGTGGAAGTACACTTTTTGTTAGGACTGTCCGCGTTGTCATGGAACAGATTGCGTATAGATACAATCATTCGCTTGCCTAAACATATCTAATAATACCAAAAACATCATGTTTCTCAAGGCTATATCTTCAAAGTAGACGGTAACCAATTCTCAAATTTTTTCACAATATTCGTATAATCCCTCTCCAGCATTCTTTAGTTTTTTATTAGATTCTGACATTCAGTTTTGACAGTACAATTGATAATGTGTCATTACTCACATAACACGAGATCTGCAAGGGATGTCCTGTGGACTTATGCGGACATTTAGAAGTTCTCAGAATGTCGTTCGGATGTCCTGGGGACTTATGTGGACATATAGAAGTCCTTAGAATGTCTTTGGGACGCCTTTGAAAGATATGTGCTACGCGGGCGGTGTTTTTTGTATATATAGGTTTATGTCAATTACGCCAATTTTAAGTGTAAATATCTCGACTTAGGGACGGTAAACCTCATTTAAACTCCACAGATGTTTGGATAACGTATTTAATAACGTATACGTCAAGTTTGAACAAATTCTGTCATAAATCGTTCCGCGGAGGAACTACCTTAATACAGCTCTATTATTGGCCAGTGTTAAAAATATTTAGTGTTAAAAGTATTTTTACTACAAACGTCAAAAAATGACAAGGTTTGCGCATCGATAACAATACGCGAAGTGACCCTTTTTTTCACTTACCTACGTTACCATGACAGCGTGCCCGAAATGACGACGCCATGCGCGAAGTATGCATTGCACGCAAAATAGATGAGAGTTTTGTATTTTAACGTTAAAATAATTGTCAACTTCTTCACGTTTGTAGAAAAAATTTTGTTTGCAACTCGTGCGCGAAATACTTTTTGTGATCTCGACTATTTTTTTAACTCGGCTGCGCCTCGTTAAAAAAATCAGTTCTCGATCACCAAAGTGGCATTTCGCGCACTAGATACAAAAATAACTATTAACACGCTACTCTGAAAACGTCATCTTTTAACACAGCCGGTAAAAATGTCACTTATAATGACAGTTGTACAAAAAATAAATTTTGTATTGTAGCGTACCTACCCAGGAGGGCCGAGAACGCTGCGCAACTCGAAAAAAAAAACAGTTGGAACCCCAAGGCACCTGATCGTCAAACTACAAACCTGTTATCAACTGGTAGGACTCTACGTTGTGAACGACTTGCTCGAAGATGTGTGGGTGCTGCTATTATAAGGATCGATTAGGCAAACATAAATAAAACACAACAAATAGGGAGAAATGAACTTTAATAAAAAAACTTCACCCAGCAACACAGGGGTTGCCCTCTCAAATTAAGCAGAGGATCAGAAATTACTGACCAATTAACCTCCACACAATGTGAGATTAGCTCTGCGTTTTCGCTTAATCTATATTAATTGAACTCACTTCATTAATATTAATGTTATTATAATTTTATTTAACCCATTGATTTCTTCAAAGATTCATTTATTGTTGGATATTATCTCCCATACACTTAAATGTGCCTACTATTGTAAGTGTGAATAAATAAATAATAATAATAAGTAATTCCACAAAATTTTTTATTTTAAATATAACTGAACGCCTTTCGACACTATATGAAATTTTTAGGGGCAATAGATTGTGAAAAATTAAAATTTCACTTCTATAGTTTGGTAAAGAAAAATGTAAAACCCATAAAGTAGCTTTTAAACCCGGCTCCAAAGCTCCAATATTTTTAAATATCTTTTTAGTGCTAAAGACGAAACACAAGACACCATGAAATGCGATATTGAACTGTACATTCATCAGTTCGTCATACATAGGTTAAACAATTCGAAATTTAGGTAAATACAAAGAAGATGTTTGTTGTTAGAAACATAAACACACAGATAAGTCAAACATTCACTGGAACATAAACATCCCAGCACGACTTGTCATAATAACATCATTCTATATTTTAGCAATGTAAAATCCAAATTAGAAGATTTTGTAATCTATAAAAGCAGCCATGTGTCCCAAACATCTTTGATGAAAGAGCAAATTGACCTTATTGATTCGCTATTACTTCGCATTTTTTATCATCACAAACATTCATAATTTTTAGCAGTCTTTATATGATTAGGTTTTTTGCTGGATTTTCCCTGGACGTGTTATGCCTTCGTGAAAAGAGACCAAACTATTTTTTATAACCTCATTCATTCGTCACGAGATCTCATCTTCGATTGTTACAAATTCTCACTCACTATTATCCAGATAGCTAGCTCTCGTAAAATAAATTTGTATCTACGTTTCATCATTCATTATTCAATTAATCCATCTTTTCGTGCTACTTTCACTTTATGTAAGACACGTCACTCGAAAAGATGTTTAAAGTATTCATTAAGATAGAGTAGAACACGATTGATTACTTGATATTAGATGTTTTAAAAACTTGGCAGGTAGGTATACTATTTCCGTTTCGAACGTCATATCTTTTTACCCTCTACAGAAAGAGAAATTGTTTCCATCTTGGTTTTACGTTTCCGATTTCTTCTTCGCATATAATTTTCTTGTATTGTGAAAACTCGTTTTCCGTCTTGTGTGCGTTTATTAACTACCGCATTATGTTCAAATTAATTTCTCAAGTAGGTATCTGTAATTTCGGTAATCGCTTTCCTCGAACTAGGAAAAGGTGAAAATTTGACAAGTAAGTTCTATGTGCAAGAAATCCATTTGAGCAATGTGTCTTCCATGTGATAGTTGTGTAATATTTGCCTGCAAATAAAGCAAATAAATGTGTTTGATGTTACATAGAATACTAAATGGTTACATGTTACTGTGCATATATTAAATAGGTTGTCTACAAAACAATATTGTGTTATAACACTTATAAGCTTATAACACAACGCGTTGCATAATAAAATGCTTAAAATGCTAACTAGCACATGTTAATAGTGTCTAGTTTGGTACAAGTTTAAACTTCAACGTTATTAAGAACAGAGAGTTTATTGGTATTTATAATACTGTTGATAAAATACTGAGCTCTTTCGATCCGCTTCCGCTTTTGTTTAACGTAGAAGTACTTATGTACTTACCTACATATAGCGTATTCGTATATAGTTTCATTTTTTAGAAAAAAAATGTTTCTCTATATGTATGATTATTTCCGCAGTAAGTCCATTAACCCAGTAAAATAAGACGAAATTTAACGATTTGGATGAAATAATGGTTACAGCTTTGAAAATTTCACCTCTATTCTGTTCAATGAGAATAATGAGATGCAGTCGAACTGCATTGTGAAGTGCATTCAGTGGAATGTTTTCAATGATATGTGATATGGATTCCCCACGAGTAGTAGGTCTACTAAGAAACACCCTTCCTTTGAGCTAACCCCATAAACAATAGTCAAGTCGATTAAAATCTGGTGACCTAAGAGGCCATCCGTTTGGAAAGTGTCTACTAATTACATGATCGCCAAAAGTGTTTCTTAATGGTGTTTTAAAGGATTCTGTATGTGAGGGGCCGCGTTAAAAGAAACCCCGTTTCTTTACAAATAAAATTGTATTTGTATTACAAAAGCTTACAAAATAGCAAAGCAATGGCCATTTCAAACTGGGAACTTATACTTTTGAATAACCTTATACGTGACTACATGTGAACATGCACTAAATTATACAACTTTTCTCTATTTTAACCGGAACCGCCTTCCTATCTCTGACCGTTTTCAAGATCCCCATGCTGTTCATCCTTATCTTGGGCACGTTGTATATAAACTACAGAATGAATGTATCATTTAACTTTTTTATAATAGGTAACTCATTTGATTTATGGTAAACAGTTAATAAAGCACTAAACTTTTTTAAAAGTACTTATATATTTCGGTTTCGGGTGAAACCTTCGTCAGTATGGTCAGTTTATGGAACTGCTTATACAACTGTAAAGAAATAGCGCCGAAAAGTTAGGAATTAACTTCAATCAGAGAAATTTCAGGGAATGTTGCATTGAGTGTAGAATCCGTCCATAATTTTATTTGAGCAAATGGCCTTGCTTTTTCAATACCTCAGGAAGTTCTGCCACATTGGTAATTACTGGAATCGTTTGAAATTCGTGAACATACGTGTGCTACCTTTTTAGACTTTCTCGTGCTTTTGACTGTATCTCTCACGAAATTTTGCTAGGAAAGCTGAAGAACATTTATAACGTGGATCGTTTAAGTTGCACCTTGATAAACTCTTATTTCTGAAATGGCTGGCAATGTGCGAGCATTAAAAATGATCATAGTGCTTGGTTCCCTGTTATTTCTTTGATTATTTAAAATTTAAAATATTTTTGGAATGCTTTGAAAGTCTACATTGTTTAAAAATATTTTTCAAAAATATATGCTTGTGTCGTTATTAAAATATGGGGCTGATAACAAAAATTTATCGAAGATAACCAGTGAAGAGAGTTCCTATTGCAGGAGGTGAAAAAAGTGAACTTCTTCTATAGTTGTGTCAAAAATAACTATACACGAATTTGCTTTGTTTTTCGTAGTCCAGATGAATTTAAAGGTTTAAAGTTTTCCGGAATGGTATTTTATGTATCTAGATATAGAATTAATCAAAGGTGAACGATTTTTCAAATTATGTGGTTGTGGAGATGAAATTTTTCCTTTATTCCGGATATTAACATTGTTCTGGAGTCATTTTATGTAAATTATGAGGTGTTTTGTTTCGGATGATATTACAATAACTTAATAAACTCCAACTCGTAATTTCATGTTTTCGCATGTTTGGGGGCAACTGTACTGCCGGCGATTACATCAGTCTCGCTGTGGACAGCGTGATCAAGGATATTTTAAGCAAAAAGTAAAAATTTATCGTTAACTATTTCCTAATTGTTGACATCAACAAGAATAATATTGATTTTTGCTCCGTCCATGGGAGAATGTTATATTTCGCCGCTTGCCAACTAATACTGCGCATACAAATGGCTCTCCAATTTAAAACGTCCCAATGTATGTTGATGCAACAAATTGGTTAATTAATTAATGATAATTACATAAATAAAAAAAACCAAACGCGCACAGTAGGTATTAAATACAGATATGTAATTACATACTTACAACAACAAAAATCCATTTGAGGGGCTTTAAAAACAAGTTTTGCCGTATTGTTAGGTCACTCATATGATATCTACTTGTAGGTATCTAATCTCTACATATACACTGTGCCCAAGATAAGGAGGGCCACTATGGGGATTTCGGAAACGGTAAGAGACAGAGTTTCGGTTAAATGGGAGAAAAGTTGGGCAATTTTGAGTTTAGTAAAATGAAATTTTTAAACTGACGAAATTCGGAACCGTTCCGAAGTTATGCGACAAAAAGCGAATTTTCAGGATTTCGTTTTTGACAAATTGTTACTTTGTCATTGATGTTAACTAAAAAGTAAAAAAACCTTCTACAGGTACTTTTTAACGTTCTTTAACATGGCATACAGCAAATTTGAATCTGACGTTTCGTTTTCAAGTAACCATCATGAACTTTGTTTTTATAAATACGGCCCTGATTTTTTTATTCGTAATGTTAGAAGAGCTTTTTATTCCGCATTCAAGCATGTATCACACTTTGGCCCGATTTTATAAAGCATAGTTAACTACGTGATCAGCTGACAATGTGGTTAAGTAATGCGATAGGCTAATACGATCAACGACCACACCTATGTAACCCGTATTAGCAAATCATGTTGCACTATTCAAACTTAATCACGTCGTTAGCTGATCACGTACCTATTTAAGTATGGTTTCTAAAACCGGGTCTATATGGTTTAATTGCGATTTTATACTTATTTTACTATTGTACTTAAATTTACTAGAAGCTACTTTGGAAGATGCTCTTAATATTTCACCCTAAGCCGTAGTACGCAATTGTTGGTTTCAGCAGGATGGTGCACTTGCGCACAATTCACGAGTGGTTAAGGATTACCTTTCAAATAGGTTTGCCGAAAGGGTATAAAGCACCATTTTTGAAACAACCTGGCCAGTTCGTTCTTCCGAAATGACTGCGCTGGATTTTTTTCTTTGGGGGTACATAAGAAATTATGTTTACAAAGATATCTTTGGAATAGAAGAAGAACTCCGAAAGTTTTTACTTAACGCATTCCAAACTGTAACCCCTGCAATGTTACAGAATGCTTTGGATGCTACAGTTGGAAGATGCTATTTACGATTGGAGTACGAAGGAGGGCTTTTCGAGCATTTATTATAATTTTTTTTAATTATTGGTAAGAGCATCTTCCAAAGTAAAATCTAGTAAATTTAGGTACAGTAGTAAAATAAGTATAAAATCGCAATTAAACCATAAAGTGTGATACATGCTTGAATGCAGAATAAAAAGCTCTTCTAACATTATGAATAAAAAAATCAGGGCCGTATTTAAAAAAACAAAGTTCATGATGGTTACTAGAAAACGAAACGCCGGATTCCAATTTGCTGTATGTCATGTTAAAGAACGTTAAAAAGTACCTGTAGAAGCTTCTTTTACTTTTTAGTTAACATCACGACAAAGTAACAATTTGTCAAAAACCAAATCCTGAACATTCGCTTTTGTCGCATAACTTCGGCACGGTTCCGAATTTCGTCAGTTTAAAAATTTCATTTTACTAAACTCAAAATTGCCCAACTTTTCTCCCATTTAACCGAAACTCTATCTCTTACCGTTTCCGAAATCCCCATAGTGGCCCTCCTTATCTTGGACATAGTGTATAAAAGGATAAAGTGATAACTGACTGACTCACTCACTGATGTATCAACGCCCAGGCGAAACTAATGAATCTAGAAACTTGAAATTTTCAGTGAACCTTCCTCTAATGATGTAGGCACCCACTAAGAAGCCGATTTTCGAAATTCATCCCCTAAGTGGGTCAAAATAAGGGTTGAAGTTATGGAGTTTTGATTTTATTAGTAAACATTGTAAACAAAAGCGCAATGTTATTATACTCTCAAACTTAAAATAGCTATGTAATGTAACAATACCTTTGGAAGTTCAGACAACTTTTATTGGCGGTACGAAGTTCGCCGGGTCAGCTAGTAACATATTAATATACGAACGAATTATTACTATGACTGATGACATGACATATTCTAAGATTACAGTCTATTTCACTTGGTGCAGTATTAATTAATATACCTACACATCGCAGAGTAGGTAGGTACCTACTATTAAAAACAAATTTTTGTACATGGTGAGATAGGTAAATCTTATTTTAATCTCCCGTCTTCCCGATCATCTCCCTAACATCTTGTATTTAATTTAAATACATACTTTACACAGATAAGGATAAACATACCTAAGGGAAGAATATCAGTTGCTGAATCTTTGTACATTTAATAAATAATCAACTCAGTGGAACTGCATGATTTCCATATAGGTACCTAACTATAAAGCTAAGGGCTCATTTTTTGAGAATATAAGAATGAAACTAACGAGGGATTCGTATTACAATAAAACCCTTATCTTTTAGAAACATAAGATATTTTTGAAAAAGTGAAAGTAAAGGGAAGTTGACAGCGAAAACTGATACTTTCACAAAATGTATCTACACCGTTTGTTTGAATCTCGTCTAATACCTACTTACTAAAAAAATGAAATTGTACATGGAGTATGACGTTAAGGTCGTTAAGTAGGTACAATTACCTATTCTTAAGTAGATAATTTACTGTAAATCACTAAATCAACATACCTCACAAAAGAAAAAATTTTAAAAGATGAATTTAGTGAACGCGGAGCACAATATTGTTAGTCAAATTTCTTACCCTTTTGCACCTTAACGAACTGAAGCGATAATGAATGCACATTAATCGATGTTTATGTTAATGAATTTATGGTGTATGGAATTAGAATTGGCACTGATTTATTGCACAACATAATATACTTCACATGTAGAATGAAATAAAGGATTATTATTTAAATTGTCTATTATACGACATAGTAAATTTCATGTACTTAATCGTTTAAAATTCTAAACTATAATCTTCTTAAGAAAATTGTGATCACACAGATCCAGTTATTGAAAAACCCTTGAAGTAATTCAGTGAGTGACAAACTGATATTGTTTAAATTTCAATGGTACTGATACTCAAGATTCCAGCTGATGACCTACATGGTAGATGTGACGTCAGACTTCTTGGTGATTTGCGAGCCACAGGTACATCTGCCTTCACCTGTCAGAGCCCCGCCCGCTAACCAATAGGCGTACAATGGACCACAGAGGAAGATGGCCAAGACTGTAGAGTGGGGCCATTAGTTTGTGTGTTACCTGTGACAAGTGCGAGTACTTACCTTTGGCGAGTACCGTTTCTGTGAATGCATGTGTGTGGTACGGGATGAATGCGTTCAGGAGATGAGGTGGTGCGCTCTAGGAGCGCTGCTACTTGCCCTGGTGTTGGTTACCCAGGCCTGCGGTCCGGGTCGTGGCGTTGGTCGTCGTAGGGGACCACGTAAACTTACCCCCCTTGTATTTAAACAACACGTTCCAAACGTTTCAGAAAATACCCTTACGGCTAGTGGACTTACAGAAGGACGAATTGATCGAAATAATACGAGATTCAGAGATTTAGTGCCAAATTATAACCAGGATATTATTTTTAAGGACGAAGAGGGAACCGGCGCCGACAGACTCATGACTCAGGTGAGCATTTTCATTTTAATATCTTGCGTTAGAGCAGGTAAATATAAACAAAAATCTTATAAAACACAAAGATGTGCGTTGAAATCATAATTTTTCTGGTATAGAATATAAACAGTAAAAGTATATTTGCTTTCAAATCCCACGTTAGTTCACTCGTAGACAGACAATAATGGTATTATCTACCTAACAACTTACGATATTAGTGAATTATATTAGAAATGTACCCTTTTACGTATTATAGCATAACGTGAATTGCAAACGTAATGTTTAATCCCAAATGTACCTATTAAAGAAGTGGAACTAATTTTATCGAGAGGACGACACATTTTGGTTTATAATGTAGGTAAATATTGTACTTACGCGACGACTTTAATGTACCTACATTGAAAAGATAGGTATATAGTTAATGAGTAGTACATTTACAACAGGTTTTGAATAAAGTAACATGAGAAGACAAAAAAGTTATTTCCCATATAAATTTCCTGTAGTTAAGTTAGAAGGGACACATGGTGCAAGTAGAGGCATTAATATGGCTTTGCACAATACTGGTATTAAAAAAATTGCAATGCAATCAACGCAAATATTGCGTTTGTATATATTATTACCTAAAAATAGCCTGTCTAATAATTTTTAACACAATGCTGCTGTTTAAAACGTTATCACTAATATTTACGTTTTCATTTTATCGGTGAGTCAAACTTCCGATAGGATGTTATAGAGAGGCCTACGTAAATATCCATAAGTTTATTTTTCAAATGATAACAAATTGATCATTTTATAGTTTTGATATTACTGACATAGTACCTAAGTATTACCCTTGTTCATCTACAAACAAGGGTATTACAAATCAATTTACGTAATTTGACGTATACCTATTATCTATTTAATGCGCGCCGATTGTATTTGAAAAGATAAACGTTGCAAACAATTACATAAATAATCCTTGATTTTCCTATCTTAATTAAACGTTTTTGACTTTAAAAACGGTCTTAGAAACACACGGTTTTGAAATATTATTCATACAATTGCGCTTAATCATTATTTTATAATTCTTTTGTAGGGGTACATTTTGATATAAAATTACGTAATAAATGATGAGTTTACTTCGTAAAATCTAGATATTAACCAAATTGGACTATAATCAATTACCTACACGTTTTTCTTTAATTACTGCAGCTCTAAAAGAAAACATTTAACATAACCATTTAAAAGTAATGCCTTGTATACAAATTGCTCGCCATTCTTTAATTATATGAAAAACTTGTTCTTAGTAATAAATTTTTTATAACACTTAAGTAGTGGCGAGTATAAACTTGAACATTTTATTGGAAAGGAGTACCTTAACACAAGATGTATACGCGGTTGTTATAATTGCCATGTTGGATTACTTTATGAACCAGACATGAATTGTGTACAAGAAACCTCCCTCTAAGCCTTGGTAAACAGCTATATGAACATTCTTTTGCTTATTTTTTATAACGTTTAAATAAACTGCTTTCAACACCTGCGATGTTTGAATTCCATGTAGGTATCAGCTATATCTAATTAAAAACTATCAGCATAACTATCGTTAAAATTTAATTATTTATAATCTTAATGAGATAGTCTTCACCTTATTTGCACTTGGATGAATTTAGATTTATTCGCAATCCCGTCTAAAACGAAGAACTATTTTAACTGCAGAACTATTTGACACTAACTTTGCTATATAGGAAGTAATAAACTAAGAGTTTTATAACATTTATGGAAAATGTCACTTTTGACCGACGATAAATTTTGTAATTGGATTTACGATGACAAACATCAACGTAAAATTTTTCTAGCTTTACGCAATATTTTAACTACTTACGCATTTTTTTTATTTGATTGCGTACTTCCCCCAGTGCGAGCACGTAATAAAACTGCCGATATTAATTTAAATAATCAATTTAATAACTATTATTTCTTAGACTTTTATGGAAATGGATAAGCGGGTGGAAACAGTGCATTAAAAAAGCTATAGCATTGTTTTTCACTTAATGAAAAGAAAAGTGGTTCTTTACGCTATTCAACTTTCGCCGTCGTTTTGAGTTTTCCAAATAAAATGGAACATTTTTTCTAATATTTTAAAGAGAATGATTTTAAAATGAGCTTATTTTGATCATTCATCTGCATTTTTGAAATGCGTGATCAGTTTTTTCGAAAAAAAAAGAACTTAACACGAACCATATAAACTTACAACTTTTATACATCTACTTAACCTAGTCTATAACGCATAAATCACAATGGCCTGCTGCCTGCTATACAAATATATAGGTAGGTACGTTAAACTGCAATAAGTAGATATAATAATTATGTATACATAATATTTTATACATTCGTTAGATGTTGTATAATTATATCGAGAAAATGTTAAGCTTGTTAGAATAAGTTTTCAGCAATAATTTGTTTGCCTTACTTATTTAATTTGGTTTGCCTATTTTAAGATTGGTAAAATTGTATCCATAAATCTTTTATTTCAAACGAAAGTATAGGTAGGTACATAGAAGTGTTGCATTTCTGTGCCAGCAAAATCTGTATAGATACGCGTCGGTATCAACACCTTACATTATACAACTTTACTTTTCAAATAGTAAGTAGATAAATAATGAATTGTTTATCCCAAAAAATTATTTGTGGCGTACACAATTTTGACCGATCGACGACGCGACGGGCATGTTTAAGCTCTGTAATCAACCTTGAAGTGGTGGAAATCGATGCAACGATTCTTTTTTATCTTTCACGAACTTCCGTTGTCGATATATAACAAAAAAGTTAATCACTGAAGTAACTTTGTTTTCTCATTTTTGCGTCCTATTTAAGCGCGTGTTTGGTATTAGCCAGTGATAGGTACGATAGAATATACGTATAGGGAATTGTGAGAACTGCTCAAATTATACTCGTAATAAATATTTTGAAGTATAGGTACTACTGGGTGGTATACATCAGCAAAGAAAAGTAGATCGCTGGTAGTGGGAAATAAACTGTACTGAATTTTTTAATTACGATTGAGCAGTAAGACCAAAAATGGAATTTCATCTACATACTTACCTACATTTTTTAATTCCAACTTTTTTTGAAATTATTTTTCGGTTTCAAAGTATTTTAGTTGAGTTTTACCGAATAAATGTAAAGGCGCGTTTCAAATTCACAAATCAATTAAGCATTCTGTAATATACAGGGTCCTTCGTTTATAATATCGAGACCAAAAAAGTTAGAAGGTTCATTCAAACGCAGTTGTTAATTATTGTTAAGGGGGCATTTCAGGAAAATAATTTGACATCTACAGGGTGTTTCAATAACCCTGTGACAAACAAACAAAATTTTTTTTAGTCTATTAGGGGCTTTTAAACGAATAGTTTAGCATCAATAAATTACCTACCTATTTCTTAAAAAAAATTTAATTTTCATTACTTCCTCTAAAAGAGCGGCATTACCATAAATCCAACTTTCACGTCAAATTTGAATTCAATTCTTGTTGTAGAAGGTTGTCAGATGTTCTGATTTCGTTTATTATGGTTTATCTTATACGGGATGTTCAAATAATAAATTTTACTCAACTTTTTTAAATGGAACGTAGTGACTTTTATTTTTGGGCCCGAGAAAAGTTATAAACTGGCCGTGATCCTGATTTTAAAGAAATCATTTATTGCTGCTAAACTATTCGTTTAAAAGCCGTAATATTTTGAGAATAAATAAAGGGATACAAGAAGGTTCTCTGTTTGTCACACGTTATTGAAGTACCTACCCTGTACATGTCCAAGTATTTTCCTGAAATGTGCCCTTAACAATCATTAACAACGTTTGAATTCTCGTCACAGATGTAGAATACCGTCTAGTTTTTAGTGTATTATGTCCGTCTAAACTAACTCTGCGGGTTTCAGTTAATCTGCAGGGAATTGTCTTAGTGAGCTGAAACTGTTAGCAGTAGATGGTCTTCTATAAGTACCTTGAATGTGTGCCAGACCACCTTTAATACGAGCTTTAATATTTGTGTCTAAATAGGAGGGTTTCCCAAGATTTATTCCCTGTAGAACTGATTTTATAACGGAAACATATCACGATTCCTCTACATGTATGTATTTGGTTTTACACAGGAATCCGCTACTATATATTTGGGCTTGAGATTTTGTCCTCAGAATTTTCTTTTATTAGAAAAAATGTTTCTTACCTTAGTCACTGTTGTGGGACATCCATACAATTTTGAGGATAGCGATGTTTCATATCTATATTTATGAAGGTATCAATTTCTATGCAAAAACTACCCATTGCATTATAGTAAATTTGATGGTATACACTGTGTCCAAGATAAGGAGGGCCACTATGGGGATTTCGGAAACGGTAAGAGATAGAGTTTCGGTTAAATGGGAGAAAAGTTGGGCAATTTTGAGTTTAGTAAAATGAAATTTTTAAACTGACC
The DNA here is from genome assembly GCA_036250285.1 of Pyrocoelia pectoralis. Lineage (NCBI taxonomy): Eukaryota > Metazoa > Arthropoda > Insecta > Coleoptera > Lampyridae > Pyrocoelia > Pyrocoelia pectoralis. The sequence goes on from CM070074.1 coordinate 33,076,645, forward strand.
AAATTCCGAACGGTTCCGAAGTTATGCGACAAAAAGCGAATTTTCAGGATTTCTTTTTTGACAAATTGTTACTTTGTCGTTGATGTTAACTAAAAAGTAAAAGAACCTTCTACAGGTACTTTTTAACGTTCTTTAACATGGCGTACAGCAAATTGGAATCCGACGTTTCGTTTTCGAGCAACCATCATCAACTTTGTTTTTTTAAATACGGTCCTGATTTTTTTATACATAATATTAGAAGAGTTTTTTATTCTGCATTCAAGCATGTATCACACTTTATGGTTTAGTTACGATTTTATACTTATTTTACCATTGTACTTAAATTTACTAGATTCTACTTTGGAAGATGCTCTTGATATTTTACCCTAAGCCGTATTACGCAATTGTTGGTTTCAGCAGGATGGTGCACTTGCGCACAATTCACGGGTGGTTAAGGATTACCTTTCAAATAGGTTTGCCGAAAGAGTTTTAAGCACCAATTCTGAAACACCCTGGCCAGCTCGTTCTTCCGAAATAACTCTGCGGGATTTTTTTCTTTGGGGGTACATAAGAAATTATGTTTACAAAGATATCTTTGAAATAGAACAACTCCGAAAGTTTGTACTTAACGCATTCCAAACTGTAACACTTGCAATGTTAAAGAATGCTTGGATTCTACAGTTAGAAGATGCTATTTACGATTGGGGAACGAAGGAGGGCTTTTCGAGCATTTATTATAATTTTTTTTAAATTATTGGTATGTTTTCGTTTCATCAAATGTTTTCTGTTCATTTATGACGTGTTGTTGATTCTTTGTAATGATGTACTTGGTTATAAAATTTGTGTTCAAAATTGAAAATTCTGTGTCATTTCATTAATTTGATGAGGAAAGCACAGTTAGAAAAAGTTCATTTATAAATAAAATTCAGTTTGAATGTTATTGAGAGGGAATGCAGGTTCGTACTTAGGATTTTTTCCGCTAATCGTAAGGTAAGTATAAAATCGCAATTAAACCATAAAGTGTTATACATGCTTGAATACAGAATAAAAAGCTCTCCTAATATTATGTATAAAAAAATCAGGACCGTATTTAAAAAAACAAAGTTGATGATGGTTGCTCGAAAACGAAACGTCGGATTCCAATTTGCTGTATGCCATGTTAAAGAACGTTAAAAAGTACCTGTAGAAGCTTTTTTTACTTTTTAGTTAACATCAACGACAAAGTAAGAATTTGTCAAAAAAGAAATCCTGAAAATTCGCTTTTTCTCGCATAACTTCGGAACGGTTCGGAATTTGGTCAGTTTAAAAATTTCATTTTACTAAACTCAAAATTGCCCAACTTTTCTCCCATTTAACCGAAACTCTATCTCTTACAGTTTCCGAAATCCCCATAGTGGCCCTCCTTATCTTGGACAAGTTAGAAATCCTTTTGATGATGTTCAAAATCTCCACTTGCTTCACTTGCTTCAAGAACAAAGAGACAAAAGTGTCGACTAACATGGTACATAAGATTGCAATTTTTGTTCTCCAAACATCTTTGTTGTTTTAAAAATTATTTTTTGGCAATTAACTTATAGCAGAAATGTTTAAAATTAAAGGAAATTTTGCTATCCATCTCTCTCCGTTAAGGGTCTATCACCAGTTGGAATTGACACTGATTGAATGGGTTTTTATGTATACATAAAATTGAAATAATACATTGTTGTATATCCACAACAACTTGTAGGGCCCTTCTGATAGGGATTTTTTAATTTTTTACAAAGTTTATCAACGCACTATGCAAATTTTAGCGCTTGCATGGGTTTAGAAATATACATAAAATTTGGATAATAAATAGTTTTATCGAAACACAAAATATGTCATTGCAAAGAGGAAATGTTCTTGTAGGGCTCTCGTGTATTAGAATTTTCCATTTTTGTTCGTATTTCTTATAAAATATTCGTGAAATTGAATGAATATTAAGCAACTTCAAACAAATTTTACAAAAAACTTTGTGAAAAATTTAAAAATCCCTATCAGGAGAGCCCTACAATAAACCTTCCTCTATCCATTGACACCTTTTTTGTGTTTATACAACAATGTTTTATTTAAATTTTATGTATACAGCGACACCCATGAAATCAGTTTCAATTCCAACTGGTGATGGACTCTTAAGATCTATTTCTGTGGTTTAGAACCAATATTTAGCGAGTTTCATATAATATTGGAGCTTTATGTTTCTATAACTCTATACCTATGTGTGCTATACATATAAGCATGTGTTTCAAAAAAATGTGCTTAGTCTGTACGTACACAATTTGTATTTGTTTCTGATAAAACATAAATAAACTCTGACATTCAATTGGTTGAGGTTTTTATATTTATTCAAAACTTCTGGAAAGCAGCAAGATTCAAAAAGTGTGCAGTTTGATTTTGCATGTAGAATTAATTAATCTAAGTAGGTATTACATTCGTTTACATGCTTTATTGCCTTTATTTCTCGTATATTTGACCGTTTTGTGTTGAATGCAAACTTATCATTACGCTTAATATGAATTTTGATCATTTTTAAGTTCATTTCAACGAATTTTGCTTTCGTCAGATAAATACGTAATTTAGTTTACATTTAGTTTAATCCCAACCAAACGTTGTTGCGTGTTATGTGTCTTTGTTTTAGGTTATAAATAAGTAAATAAGTAATTAAATAATATGCAATGAAATATCTTTAGTATCTAGCATTTTAGCTGTTCAAAGTTGTTCAAATTAAGTGCAACTCCCTTTGTGTGAAATTTAACACATTTTACACACTATTTTGATTCTACTTGTATATATCTATAACTAAAACGGTGAGAATTCGTCCTGAATTGCTTACACATTCATACATAATCATTTAATAATTGATGATAATTAATCGTCCTGCCAAAATTACAAGGAAGCTGCCCGATCGAACTAAGTAAGTGTAGCGACACATCAATTTAACTATCATGTTTCGAACATACAGTTCATGTCTTTCAGTTCCTTTTTACTGCTTTTTCTCCACCCATTTCTTTCTCTGTTCTTTTAATACATTTTTTCAATATACATACCTAAGTACTTGCTTTTCCAACACGACTTGTGGATTGGAGAAATAGTATAGGAGAAACAGGAATATTATTTATACTAAGACATGCTAAGCTACAACAATATTCCGTTAATCATTTTTCTCGATATGACAGAACCGCAATTTCTATTAAATGACGGATTTTCATTTCCGTTTTATATCTTAATAAAACCACACGGGCTACTTCTTAAAACTCATGAGCCTTAATTTCAAGATGTTATTGCAAACAAGGTAAAATAAGAGTTTGGTTTTACTCTTGCCCCCTAATTTTTAAAAACGTCAGAGAAATTCTATTAAATGAGAATGTTAAACCTTTTCATAAACAAGTAAAATTATATTTGATTGTAAATCGCACTTTGGTCATGTAATTCATTAACAAAACAAGTTACCTCCTTGCTTACAACTAATAAAATTAAAAAATGTGCAAGATTTTATCTGGAAACAATTTTACAACCTGTACGTCACTCATCTCCAAACAGTGTACCCGGCTTTTTCCATCAATCATCACTGTAAAATTAAATGGGTAGGTATAAGTTATTGTGTAATGTATGAACACGCGAAATAAAAAAAATTATATTAGGGAAATACAAAAATAACGTGCTCACTTCCATTTTAAATTAGTTTGCGATTCGACCATCCATTGGAGATAACAAATGGGAGAAAGGATCTGATAAAAAATGCGGTTTTGTGGTAGGAAAATTACCTTACCGCTCTAATTATATGTTTAAACTTGTTATATCAACCCCTTTTCAGGACCATAACTAAATAATTTTATGATGGTGTTACTATTGGGTTCGTTTAGGAAATGCCGAATAAATGTGTATTCATTTAAATTCTATTAGAGGCTAAGTAAGTTTATGTTTGTGCTCTTAAACGCCGCGAGAGTACATCGTATACTGATATTAGTCTTTATGTACGTTTACAAGAGCACTTAGACACTTTAAAAGAAGAATGAGGTAGGCACTCTCCGCACAAATTAAAACAGTCGGTGACAAAAAAAAAGGATAATGGTCCTTGTGGTTTGTGGTTAGCAGCTATTTTGTTACCTATTAACAATCGACTGTATGGCTGTTAATAGTCAATAACTAGTCATTTTGATTAGATAACGTCCATATTTTATTAAAATAGGTCCTTGGGATCACATTTTTAATGCACTGCGTGTTTTAAACTATTTTCTGCGGAAGAGTCGCGCATTTCTTGTTTTGTAGGTATAAATTTTATAAATTAGCTCTTGGTAGGTACGGTTTCGGCAATTCATAAAGAGATCGTGTTAACCGGATTTCATATAAACTTGAGTTTGTTAAAAAAAATGACGTGATTTAAAGTGAATGGATGAGATTGTAATGGATCCATAGTAAATATTTGTGCTTCGGTTACCGTTATCAGATGGATATAATTACAAAACTGTAAAGTTGTCATCGTTCGGCTAATTTTTTGAAAATATAAAGATTATTCTTCACTACCAATGCATTTATTTGATCTTCCAGAACTAACAATAATGTTATTTGATAGGTGTCCTAAAGCGTTGCTTAATGAAAACTGTAATTTTCAGTGATTATTCAGTTTGATGACATCAATAGTGAAAGTGTGTTTATTAATAAGAACGATTAGTAAAAAGAGTTACGGCGTATCTAGGTCGATCAATCATTAATATATTTGTCTATTCTTTTCACTAAAATTACCATTTTCTAAGCATTCGATGTCATCGACGATTATAATTAAAGTTTTTGGTGCGAGGTAAAGGAATAGATATGGTGTTTACAGTTGTTCACACCAGACTAATTTTCAATTTGAAGAACAAAATAAGCATAATGCGTGATTAGATATGTACCTAATGATAATGCCAGTGTGGTGAAGCGAAAGAAAGGGCACTTAGATAATTTCGGTAATCGTCAATTTATTAATTAGGATTGTCTACAATTAAATGGCGAATTCAAAATTAAAAGGACAATATTGTCACCTTACTTTCTTTGAAAGGAATTAACAAATATGGTTGTTAATTTTTTTTCAAGTTGTTGGTGTTGTTATCGATACAGGCGATTTAAAAAAAGAACCTAAGGACCTTTTAAATAAATTAATCTTTGCAACCCCGAAATTCGAATAGACACTTTACACATTCATGATATCAACCTTAAGTCAGTTGGCAACAATACCTACTGTTCAGTAATTCATATCCTTGGAAAAACTTTATTAAACATATTTAAACATCATAGTAACATTAAGATTGTATCAAGCAACGTCACAACTATTTTCAAATTATATACATAGATACTAAAAGCAAATCATCATTAATCACCCGTAAAATCTCCAACATTCCATACAACACATGCAATAAAATCTATATTTGTCAAACGTCGCGGGGCTTGTCGAGAAGAGTCACGTCTCATAAAAGAGACTGTAATCGTTATGTACCTTTTTGAGACTTATAGCCGAATACGTGAACCAACAGAATTTTAAAACCGTATCTCTCCCTGAAAAAAGAAAGGCACATAAATAAGAGGTTCTTTTTAGAAGTGGAGTAAAAACAGCAATCGAATAAGATATCGGATTAATAGCGTTTACTACAAAAGCGAGCTAATAATAATCAATTCTAATAACTTTTTGACAATTAATTTTACTTAAAAAAAAGTTTATCTATGGATTTATCAATGGATTCGCTCAACACCTCTCGCTTTCAGCCCATTCCACAGAGGAGCGATCTTAGCCACCTATTATTTCCCTATTTTATCTATAAATCACGTCTTACCATATAGTACGGGAGCTACGGGCATTTTTGGCTAGTGAAAGTATACACTATAAATTTTTCACCATAGGTAGTTTTCTTACTGTTAATAAAGTAACTGATCGTCAGACCGCGCGACCTTGGTAAATAAAGTTGTAGGAGGCTGACGAAGTTGTGAAAAAGTGTCAAAAAACAGGTTTTCGTAAATAACTGAAAAAGCATCAATTTTATCAAAAACAAACACGTTAAGAAAGTTGTAGCAGACAAAATTCCGCACATTTTGGTCTTTTATTTTTGTCTCTACGACGAATAGGAGCCCAGATAGATTTTTTTTTAATGTCGACTGTATTTCGCGTATATCTCGAGAATGGCCATGCGTATCGGAAAATGCTTCAAATAAAAGTTGTAGAGAATTTAATTACGAATAATTTTCTTTTTAAACATTTCCATACGATTAATATTGACAGAGATATAATCATTTAAACCTTTTTCTAAGACACAATCGCTGCTCGTTTTGCATAATAAAATCAATAATAAGTGGAAAACTATTGATTCTACGTACTTAGTGCATATAATAAAAGTTGTAGAGAATTAAATTTTGAATCTACACGTATACACGAAATATCATTTTGGTGATCTTTATAAGGCGATGGAGGAAGAAATAATGAAAAATTCTCATTTTCAAGCGTTTCTTTGCAAATAACTATGTTTTGACTACTTGTAGACAGTAAAGTGTCTTATAGTTTTTTAAAGATAATTAATGTATGTACCTGTAAAATGAGCGTCAGCACAAGTTCGTTTTTGATAAAATTGATACTTTTCCAGTTATTTACGAAAACCTGTTTTTTGACACTTTTTCGCAACTTCGTCATCCTCCTGCATCTTAACTTACCGCCTCCCAAAGGTCTGATGGTCAGTTACTTTATTAACAGTAAGAAGACTACCTATGGTGAAAAATTTATAGTGTATACTTTCACTAGCCATAAATGCCCGTAGCTCCCGTACTAATAGGAACAGTAATTTTATTTACTGTTGTTAGAATGTTTTCCTTAAGATGTTCTAGCGATTGTACGGCATTTGCGTATACTTGATTTTTTATGATTGGATGGATGTTGTTAAATATAAATTTAATTTAATACCTACGTCTCGAAATGGAGCGAACCGTAAATATATTAATCAAGAACAGGAGTCACCAATCCTTTCCATAGGTAGGTATGTATATTGACTACAGATTACAAATGAAAGTTAAATCTGATTATACATTACACGACATGTTTCGATAATTGATATAAAAATAGATGAAGTAACATTGATGTGAGTGAAGTATTTAATAATTTATTATGAAATGAAGTGAAGTATTTAATAACGGCGTCAAGTGTCATACAAAAGGGAAAACAAGAAAATTGTAAGATTGAAAATTGAACATGATAATTCGAACAAAGGGGAAACATAAACTAAGAAGTTATATCGAATATAAGTTGAAGAAGGCATACATTCAACATTGTTGACCACAATGTGTCTCAAGAGATGAAACAATTAGCGAACAAACCAAAACGTCTACAATAGTAGGGTAGGTAGACGTTTTGGTGTGTCATGGTTTTCGCTCGAATTATCATGTTCAATTTTCAAAATTTCAACCTTACTTTTTTGTATGACACTTGGCACTATTTAATTATTATTAAAGACTTCACTTACATCAATGTTACTTCATCTATTTTTGTATCATTAATTCAGATCATTTCACCATATTGACCTGATGATGAACTTCAGGCGAAATTAAAATTACATGAAATTACTTAATATGAGATTATGAAGTCTGAGGGGAAAAACTCTTAATTAAAGGTGATTAATTACAATTAACATGATGAAAAATCACTACTTCATAATCTCATATTAAGTAATTTCATGTAATTTTAATTTCGCTTGAAGATGAAACCAGTATGGTTAAAAATTTAACTCAAATAAGTTATCTCTCGCTACCGTTGATGGATATTACCACAACGGTTAGTGCATAGAAATATCCCAATTCAACATTTTATTTCTAGATAGGTACTATTTTGCATTGGTAGTGGCTTTATTACTCTAAAAAACATAAAAATCTTCATCGTTATTTTCATCATTAAATATTTTAAGGGGACGTTTCGTGAATTTTATTATTATCCTTAATTTATAACCCCCTTTTGGGCTATATTCTACGTATTCTGACGACAATATTGCAATTGTCGAAACATGTCGTGTAATGTATAGGTAATTAAGTTTAACTTTCATTTGTAATCTGTAGTCAATATCTATAGAGAAGGTTTGGTGACAGCCGTTCTTGATTAATATAATGATTTTTTTATGTAGGTACGTACCTACTCTTAAACAACAAAATCCTTCAGAAATTAGCTGCTAGTCTCAACATCTACCTATAACTGGTCTGTACATCCCACTTTAGTGATTGGGTTTAATCACATTGTCCTAGTGAAAAGCTTTTCTCACGGTCAGTTGCAAACATACCTTCATAAAAGTGAAGTTAAGTATCCTTTCTATCTAAGAGTATTTGCAAACAGACATTTATACGGAATCGACTTTGGAAATATAGTTGATCTTGTACACCATCGAAAATGGATGTTTTTATTAAAAACACTGAATTTACGTTTGCATTACCATAAAGCTTCAAAACGCATGCGTCGATAAGTTAAAATAATGTCCAAACGTTTTTCTTTCTTCTTTCAGAGGTTTTATTTCAGAAACAATGAACTTTTCCATATTGATAAGGTTTTAAAATGGTCTTTTTTCAGTATTTTTCCTTCTGGTCTGAATAAAGTATTCACCCTACCATTTTTTTGGGGTAATGATGGGGGTTTCCGACAGCACATATCTAACTACAAGCTTCATCAACTGCATTTCTCTGAAATCTTACATAAACAATTCATATATCGACAAATTCACTGCAATGGTAGCTACATTCTAAGTAAATAAATTTATTTCGGAAAACAATACAATTTCTGACAGAGCATTATCCTAACATAGTTTCTTTATGTTGCATCTACTTTTATGGCAATATCTGATCTATTAAGAGCAAAATTCGTTTTCTGCCAAATGTATCTTTAATTCCAACAAGTAAACTTTTATATCAATGAAGAGCGATAAATGCTAAACATAAAATGAAGTATCGTTTCCAATTAAAAAATTACTAGTTTGTGAAGTAACTCCACAAATCTGTAAAGAAAATTGAAATTATTGCTACGCCACTAATTACTTTATAAAAATGTACAAAACCTATTCCTTAAGATTTTATTGTACCTTTCATAAAATCAAATTATCCGCGTTATGAAAGAAAAGGCGGTTTTCGGTTTTTTGCTGATATCTATGTAAGTAGTATTGTATTGCATTGTATGGTTAAGAAATTTAGTGAAGTAAGATTCAGGATGTTAAAAATGTTCACTCTGTATCGCTTTTTTTCCCTTTTCATACCAACTTTGACACTCACGATTTTGATCCCCAACCAAATATTTAGGGTAACTAATATAAGTATTATATTCAAATCTTACGTTAAAGAAATATACAGGACTTTTCAAAAATTCTACGCCAATGAACAAACTCCTCGTTTCTCTTCAAATTTGGAATCTCCCGTTCACTTCCTTCAAAAAGGTACTCTTTAGTATTTAGGGGTGTCGTAAAACGCGACCGTTTTTGAGATAGTTGCCTTTTAGGTTCCGGTGCGTCTGACTTCTTAGTTAAAAGTAGATTTTTGCTACTTCTATAATTCTGTTCCTCACACATACAGAGGTTGTATTAAGGTTAGTCGATTTCCATTTTTGTACTGCACGTACCACACCGTATTAAATTTATACAGAAATTCACCCTACAGCCATAGGTATCTTTTTTCGTATGAGAGGAATTTATTTTTGAAACACCCTGTACAATTATGAAATATAAAAAAAATGGCTTCTGAACGTGCTTCAAAAGCTTGATGATAGCTTAAGCGAAATCGTAACAAGTTCAAAAGGCTTTAATAAATTAGTATGACGAGAGAAGTCTAAATTAGCATACAAAGATTGCGGTTGATTATTTTAGTTAATTTGTCTGTTGTCCTTCATTGTCTTTCATTAACTATCTTGATCACAATTCATGTGTACCGCAATGTAATGATAATGCAAAGTTAAATTTAATTTTTGTATAGCCTTCCTTCATCGTCTACTAGCTTTTTAAAACAGGTGTTAATGGGTTAAAGAACAAACTCTCAATGAACTGTCAATCTTTGTTTATATTGAAAGGAACATTTACAAGAATGTAAATTCGATGTTATAATTAACATAAACTGATTTTCAAACATTTAATAGCATGTTTTCTGCCAGAAAATTGTAATAGAACACTAAAGTATGTAACGTGTAAGCATCTACTATAGTCAATCTGTAATTGCTTTAATCCTGAAATAACGCAAAGTTAACCCGTTCCTTTAAAGAGAAACATTTCTCAAAATTTATTGCAATAATTGAATTGCAAGATTTTTGCTTCTTATTTATTTAAAAATAAATTTAAAAATGGAAGGGAATGATTTCGTGAGTATTTAGCTTGTTGAATTTGTGCCTATTTAATTATTATTAAACTAATTTTTTAATACATATTCTACTTTGCAGAATAATCTAAGATGCCGGCTGCATTATAAGTACTTACAGCAAAATATTAATAACGAAGTCCTACTGAAAATACTGCTAGATATTTTTAATAATTTTTTAATCAATGATAATGGTTATGATCGAATCAGGACAATTGATTTGATATATTATGTTAGAGAGTATTTACATAATGAATCTACTAATGTAGTATTTAACAAAAGTAGAAGGAATAGGTAAGTGCGTATGGGATATGTGAATGACTACAAGGACATAATATTTACATATATTAATACTTACACACGGTGATATATCGCTGCGTGTCAATTACCGGGGAAAGTAAAAGTGTGTTTTGATGTTGAGTAGTGGAGTCAATTTCCTTGCTTTATTTCCATGATCTGATCTTTTTAGTTTTTACTTCATAAAAACGAAACTTTAACTGTCACGGAATGTAAGCTAAATCTGAGACACACCCAATTATAGTGTTGAAGTAACTTCCATCTTTTAGATAATTTAGAGTAAGTAACGTACACTACAATATTCTCTTTAACACATCAGAAATGGTAACTGAATCTGAGGAAACCTTCCAGTGAAAAATTTGCAAAAATGAAATTAAAAAAAAATAGAATTAATGCAATTTTACATCAATCTTTTTAATTGGCAAATAAACGTGTGACGGTGTGCATGGTTTTATCTTTTAACGTTTCCTTGATCTTTATAGAATTCTCTAACTTAGGTGACATGTATGCTTGAAGTTTTAATGACCCCTAATGAATTCGGTGTTGATGATATCATCTCCTATAATTGGTAGCCGATTAACTAAATTAGAAGACTTTAAATTAGTATAATAGCTATATAATTTGTTTCACAATTGACGTAAAGAAGGGTTCAACCGCTTGTTTCTCTTATCACATTTTTTTAAACCTCAAGTATGAACTCTTTGAAGTTCATTTGCAAATCGTCAACATAAAAAGCCTCGTCTTAAAACAGAACATTATAAGATTTACAACAAGAGGTAGCCAAGAATCTTGCTTCCTTAATTCAATTTTCAGTTTTACCGTCGGATTCCATTAAACGTGAAAGAATTGGGTAACAAAGTAATTGTGGTGGTAATTTCAATTAGTCTCAAAAAGATACATTTGCTTTAATTTGTTACTTATACAATATCAGCTAACTTAAAAACAACCGGTTATCACAGCTTTTAAACACTTTTACAAGAGTGATGTTATGACCGAGTTCTCCATACTGCGGTTTTGAAAAGCACATTAAATTGATATTTTATAATAACAAATCTGAAACAAGGAAACATCGTCTTGATATATGTTCTATTTGTTGTGGTTTTTGTGTGTTTGCGTGATGTTTCAAATATCATAGTTTAGTGTTAATGACTGTTAAATCTTTACATTAATCTTACGGCTAGAAGTAATAAATGGCTGTTGTTTGCCACCTACACACAAATGCTTTAAGCTTCACGAAACAATGCATTCAGTGTCCTTCTGATTGCCTCGCTTCTAAAGTTCGTTGCGATTTAAGTTTCAAAGCATCCTGTAACCTCAATTTTTAAAAAATATTAAATTTCAAAGGAAATCCTCATGTTTACATAGCAGCTACACCAGACATTTATCATTTTTATACCCTTAATCATAAGAGCTTTGCAAACGGTGTGCAATGTAGAAAATCAGTTCTTTGCAATTCAATATCCAGAAATTGTATGCATACGTAGAAAAAGTTGATTTTAGAATTAATATACACCTTCTAGGGTCATGTACAGAAATATACGCTTTGAAGTTCTATCTATACTGGTTTGGACTCACGATTTCCACTTGGTAATGCGTCATCCGACAAAACTTGTTAAATGATGAAGGCAGAAATTACAAGATGATTTTAAAATACAAGGGAAAAGATACATTAATTCAGCTTACCTAAGGCGGTTCGGTTCCATACGTATACGTGTTAAAACTTTAAATAATTAACATTTGTTAGACATTTGAACAAGAGAGCTAATTTTGTGTTGTAAACTCTCACTAGAACCTCGGAGAAAATGTCAATCCTACTTACTATCCTAGATGTAGAAGCTCATATGTATTTTTAAACGAATTAAATCTTGTCTAGTTATAAGGTTGATAGTAATGCTGTTTATGGAAGGGGATTCCAAGTTAGCGTGGGTAGCAGATATTAACATTCAGTTATCCAGAATAGAACCGGTTCTTTAAAGATGATCAGCTTTGACTGCAACCTACCACGGCATCGTTAACAGCAAATGAGAAAATGGGGATATATCATCAGGTTAGATTAAATATTTGTTTAAACACGATCAAACTATTATACATGTTTCCAAATTATTTTCTCCTGTTACTAGACACGATCTCTTTTGGATTAGTTAGGACGTTTTTTGACTGTCTTTAACGTATAATTATAGTTATTCCTTTCTGTAATAATTGTTTTCGCATCATTGTCACTCAAGTATAATGGAGCGTTTTAGTACCGACGCAAGCCGAAATGTCGAAGTTATTTTGAATTATGTTTCAGAAATGTCCAACCTTTCGAATAGCAAATTGCCTAACATAAAGGTCAAAGGGGCGACAAGTACAAGCGATTGATGAAATCACTGTAGAGAAACAATGTAATACATACAATATATTCACTCCAGAATGTAGGTAAGACGTAACTCCCAAACTGCTGTTTGAAAACTTTCCATGAATGTGAACTAGGTTACCATATTGTACATAATAATAATTAAAATTGCTCCTAAACACTGATTAAATTTAACACGATTGTTTTTCAATTACGTTTACATGTACCTAGTTACAGTTCTAAGATCCAAAACTAAGCTAATGAGAATGAGCAACAAAGTGAAACAGTTTATTTTTATAAATTGAGTTTTTATCGTTTAGAAATTGCAAATGATGTTATAAAATTTAAACTTACGTTCACGCTTAAATTCCAACCATACCTATTTCTTTTTAAAAAAGGCACTCTAATCGTTTCTATTTCCATTCGTTATAATAAATATTCATTTTTAAATACTTTAATAAAATAAAATATCTTCAACAAATTTATAAATTAAGAACTACCTACAGACATTTAAGAAAACGTGAATTAAAGTACATACCATTATTTAACAACAAAGCTGTTAATCTTTGGTATTTTAAAAGTGATTTAGTCATTACATGGGTTATTACTTATTACATAATTTTTTTTCTTTTTTAGTATGTAACAAACATAATTACTTTGCACTGCAACTGTATACTCGAATTTTTATAATTCCCATTTCTAGTTCATTTTAGAAGATATGTATTTACCAAAGTCATTTTCAAAGTGGAATTAATGGATTGTAAACACCTCTGTTGAGTATAAATAAGGTAACGATGGATATTATTTCGAAGTAGACAAAACTTTAAAGTTTTAACACTGGAAATTGCTGCCCCTTTTGAGTTGGTTCCAATACAATACTATACTCGGTTGCAAGAATAGTGCAATTGTAACCACGAGCATTTCACACTTTTCTAGATCTATCTATTGATGCATGTAGCGAAGAACCGCATCCGTAACAGTTGATGAACGATTAAGCAAGTTGGACATGAATTCCATTATGTACTTAAAATCAGCGTAGATGAAGTATCTGTGGTTAGTTCTGTTCAGTATACAGTTCGCGCATTGCAACACTTGTCGTCAATCATTGAGAGTTGATGAATAATGAATATGTGTGCGATAGTGTCAGATCCTTTAAGCCCCAGGAAAAGTGTAGCCATTCGAATTAATGTGGCTTTCCTCACTAAACCACATTTCAGGATAGAAAACTGAATTCTCGTTTGTCATGGTCAGCATGGAACTGTGATCAGATATGCAAATTCATCAATTTTTTTGAAAGTACGGATATGGCACATAGTATATGTAACATATTATAACCGTGTCATTAAGTGGCTGTAAAACTTATTACACCGTATTCGATATGAACATAAATAAATAGCTACTTTCTATTTTATAAACCATTTTAGCAAACTATAGGTATGCACTACATAAACAGATCAATAAGATGCCCTGCCAAATAATTGTAGACAAATTATAGATTATTTATGCATATCTGTTAAGTACATTGCTCCTAAACTACAGTTCTCCATTGGTTAGCTACATGACTGATGTTTTTAAAGCTATAGATGTTTAGGCGAGAGGATAATGAATAGTGATGGGGATAGGGTAGGTATATAATTAGGATAACGACGCTTTAGTAATAGAGCATTTGAAGGAGATGGGCGAGTATGGCAATTGCAACTTGTAGTGCGGTAGACATCAAAATAGCGGAGGAGGCCTATAAAAGGATTTCTAAACCTCCTACTAGTGATTTTATAAACATCATCCACCTTATACAGTTACAGATAACCGATGTTGGTTACTATAGCTTCAATTTCCCCAAGAATTTTTATTCCCACTAATAATGTTAAGTTGGCTTTGTAAAAGTTGGCCCTAACTCCATAAGGAATAACGTAGTGAGCCTAAGTTTAGCACACTTGTTTGAAATTAAGTGGTTATCCTTATCATACATCTGGAGGTTATTGTGTAGTGCTTACATATTGCACCCAATAAAACTATCTACTTTGGTTTAAAATTGACGTATCGAAGAACTGTTAAAATAAATGAGCATAAATTTTTATTTTGGGAACTTGCGTACCTACACGAGAGTATACTATAATTCTCCAAAACTCTATATTTTTGATACCTCTCAATCAAGTGATAACCCTTAAAGACGTTGGAACCAACTACACAGATTTATAAGATCAATAAATGTGACATTAAAAGCTGATCTTATGTAACATAACGACAAATATATCACGCGGTGTCAAACTTAGTTAAGCGCTCTGATTTGATGAGAATTAATAATAATAGGTGTCACGTCATCAAATAAATTTCTTTAACACCATATAAGTTTATAGGGTGCATATTAAATTCCTTTTCAGTACAATGATCAAATGTGTAAGTTTGTTGATGATTTTTATTATATTTATATTACAAAGAATAATAAAAATGTTCAAATCCTCCAAATTTAATATTTAATTTATTTTATTTATATTATGGGCCGAGATCTAGGAACAGCGAATTTCCAAGCACCTCTACGCGCACAAATTTAATAATATTTGAAGAACGGTAATTGCGAGGGGAAAGAATCAATAGTCGTAAATCTGAAAATCATTGTCTTTAACGAATTCCTTACAGAAGGACGAAACACACACCTGTTAAATGCGGAGTTTGATGAAGAAATGTTCATTTTTACGGCAAAAGAGTACTTTTGGGCTTGGAATTCTTAGACATCCTTACTACATTAGCTCTTGATGATAAACGTCTGAAAGTCAGAAAACGCATTCTACTCTTCAAAACATGTCCAAATTTCAACAAAAATATCATTATTTTGTGTTTGACGTGCCTTTAGCGTGTAGGACTCTCTCTACACTTATGTAAAGCTTCTGTAAAAAATGAAAAAGGCTTAAATGGGCGCAGAAGTGTTTAATAATTATTACGGTTATGAAGTGAATGTCGCTAGGACGATTTTAACTTTAACCCCCTCATACAATTTTTTATATTTCTCGCTAAAAATGGGCAATAAAAGTGGTATGTATTCGCAAAACAAGAATTGTGCATGTTAAATAAAATTCATATTGTAAATAAACGTCAATAAATCAGTTAATATGGGTATTCAAGGTAGAATCTTAAACTTGAATGACTTGAACAACTCTCATCGATGTCTACAACTGGGCTGTACATAGTTTTGTTTTTATTTATTTATTGAAAATTACAGCATTACCACAATTAATCAAAATACCAAAATACAAAAAGTATACAAAAATAAATGAAAGGAATACACTAATGGTAGTAACAGAGTTAGAAGTAAATCTAAAATAAAACTATGTTTTAATTTAATGTACACAAAGCTGAGAAAGGTAACTAAATGATTATATTACATTTATAGATAGAACAACTAAAACAAATAAGAGCTATTTGATTCACAATCACAATCATAGTAATTTACATTATAAAAAGAGTTTGCGGTTTTTATCGTTCTTTGAAGAGGCGAATGTTGAAGATAGTTAGTTTTACTACAATTTACAAAGAACTGACTACTGTCGGCGCAAAAAGTATATATACTCGAGTTTGAAGCTGAATAAAAAATAACCATTGGGCTGATTCGAATGAGATTGGTATCAAATTAAAGCCTAGTTATTTCTACGTTATTTAGAAGTAAAAACTTTTTTTAAATGCACTTTAAGGGCCATTTCTACCGCCGAACGATGCAAAGTGTCCGTTTTCGGGGTTTGCGACACGCTAGCTAAGTTTAGAGTTACATAAAAACAAAACTACTCGCTCAAATGGAACGAAATTTTAGTATGTTGTAGATTCAACCTTTGTTAATATGATTGTAAAATTGTATTATCAACATTTGATTTTTATAGACGCTACAGACGATATTGTAGCACATTGCATTCTCGGGAATGGTAGGTGGTAGGAACATTAGACTTACACGAACGTCTTCGTTGTAATATGAATAATAAAATGAGACTCATTTAGAAACCAAAATTGTGTCACGTTTTTGGAAAACAATTTTTAATTAATTGAAGTTTTTACACCACCGCTTCGGCTACAAACAACGAGCGTGTGGCGTGCCAGTCCATTAGAATGTTACGCTTCTCTCTCTAAGCGCCGGTGTATGCATGTATCTCTAATTTTATAATTTTCTTCGCTACCAAGTTATTATCACAATTATAAAAATTAGCAACTACTAGAAAAGATTGTCCTTGAAAATGAAACAGGAAAGTTAACCGAATTTCAATAATGATTATAGCAAAGAAAATTATAAAATTAGAGATACATGCATACACCATTAAGATGGAATGATTAACTCTGTCAAAGGCTTTGGCAAAGTCTGTGTAAACAGCGTCCATCTGTGCGTGCTGTTCAAAAGCAGAATAAATAGAATGTTGATACCTATAGTAAAAGATTTGTTGCACTTGAGCGATTTGGGAAAAAAACCATGCTGTTCATCAATAATCATACTTTTAATTAACGGAAACATCATGGAGACGATAATTTTTTCAAAGAGTTTGGGGATTTCAGAATTTTTTGTTATAGGTCTGTAATTCTTAACATCAGATTTACTCTTGCTTTTGTGAATGGGAACTACGAAAGAAGTTTTTCAAAGATCTGGATAAATTCCAAATGTTAAAGACATACCGAAGAGAATATACAGAGGATAAGCTAATACGTAACAAAACTTTTTAGAAAAATAGGCGGTATATTATCTGGTCCACAATTTACTTTGTCAGATAGCTTAATAAGTTTTTCTAAAGCGATTAGGGGAGAAGGAGAAGATATTTGCAAAAAACTCATTTTACATGTTAAATCCCTATGATCAAAGAACACGGTATATATTACAATTGAATCACAAAAGAATTAAATTTTTACTTCCCGAGTAGGTACTATTCAAGTTATCGAAATGCGGTTTTCGCCAATCGATTGCAGTCGGGCCAAGGACGGCAATGCTGATATTACCTTTGATGACGTCACTTCCGGTATAAGCTAAAATGGCGACACTCATTTTTTTATAAGATAAAGTTGCAGTCTTTTTATGTATTTTTCAATCGATCCCGGATTGTGTCTCTAATCATATCTTTGAACTAGAAATCTTTTTTAGAAATTTTTGGGATTTAAAATTTAAATTAAATTCGTGCAAACTTCAAAATATGTATTCCATGTACAATAGGGTGCATCGAAAAAACACTTTTTTTCTACTCCCATACTTTAATCGACTTATTAAGTGTCATTAGATTGTATCGAAATGATATTCATTTCGATACAGATTTTCATTATAAAACGAGTCAATTAGCCAATAGCTGTCAAGCATTTTACTTGATTGCCATAGTTACAGGAGTTTTTGATATTTGTCAAAAATTTTGTTCGTTCTTTTATAATAATTTTTGTTTAATTAACACAGGTCGTAGAAAAAATAGTGTATGCAACTCTCATGTAATGGCTATTAATACACTCGCACAAGATTTATGACCCTCGCCAAGGCTCGTGTCATAACTTACCTCGTGCTCGTGTATTAATAGCTATCATTACATGCTCGTTGCATAATATACTATTTCGATTTCACTATTCCAATAGTGATTTTTTTTTGTGGTTTGGTGTCAAAGTAACGTAAAAAAAAATTGAGGTTGATAGGTCAAGTCCTTCAGGTGCCGACTTGACCCTAAAGTTTTAAAAAATGACGTTTTTTGAAGATTTTTAAAAAAGGATCTCCGAGCTGATTCACATTTGCCAATAGGGATTTTCTGTTTCCAAATGACACTGACATAGCGACAAAAAAAATTGACGGTGATCGGATGTGCCCTTCAGGTGACGACTTCACACTCTCTTGACATGTAACCAGGAGTAATACAGACGAAATAACTACATCAGAGTGTTTTAGACTTAGGTTTGAGTTATTTTAAAAGGCCTGCACTGTCAAAACAACCCAGGGGTGGTGTTTAGCAATTTATTGCAAAAATACGAAAAAATCTCAATTTTCGCAATTTTGACGAAAAAATTAGTGTGAAGTCGGCACCTGAAGGGCACATCCGATCACCGTCAATTTTTTTTGTCGCTATGTCAGTGTCATTTGGAAACAGAAAATCCCTATTGGCAAATGTGAATCAGCTCGGAGATCACTTTTTAAAAATCTTCAAAAAACGTCATTTTTTAAAACTTTAGGGTCAAGTCGGCACCTGAAGGACTTGACCTATCAACCTCAATTTTTTTTTACGTTACTTTGACACCAAACCACAAAAAAAATCACTATTGGAATAGTGAAATCGAAAAAAGTGTTTTTTCGATGCACCCTAATGTACAAGCTATTAAAATGGATTTGGCCTTTTTTTGGACTTTCTTGGGCTAAATCATTGAAATTAAAAGTTTCAACAAACGCTTCGTGACATTTAAATAAAATTTCTTGCTCACTTACGGGAATAGTACACTAATATGGTAATACCATCAATGGTAATACAATAAACAAATCAGGAAGAGGAGGATGAGGAAAGGAAAATAGATCATATCTGCATATTTAAACGTAATCACGGATATTTAAGTATATATATAACATACACCATACATAAGAAGATTTGTGGTAAAATTGATTATTGTTCACGCGAACACAAATTACTCGCGTATAAGTCTCTTCTCTGTACTACTGTACTATAGGTGGGTGGAAATTGATTTAAAAATCTTCTTATACGGCGAAAGGTTAAATCGTAAAAGTAGGTTATTTTACAAATCTATTAGTACATTCTACCAACAAAAATTTAAACCGAAAATAAAATCATAGGTTTTGCTACACTAACTTTATTGAACGGCGTATTTAACGAAGTGGAACAAGAAACCTGAAACTATTATAAAATTATAAATAAAGATTGCGGCTTAAGTTTTGATACTTAAAAAATTTGACCATTTAAACAGATGTAGGTATTGACTTGACTAACCGCACTAGCATAAGTGTCAAAATAAATGATATTGTTGACAAGTTAGTGGTTCGTGTTGAACCACCATATGTCAGTAACATTTAGCTTTCGTACTTAATCTTTTCTTGTGGAAAACTTATATATCTGTAAAACAGATTCATATCCGAACGGTTGTTTTTTTACTGTTTTATTTTTATGTGAAAAGATATCTGAAGACGATTGTTGTTTTTCAGGTTATCAAACGGTGTAATTTCAAGTTGGCAAGGTGTAAATTGTACGGCGAAGTAAAAAATGTAAAGTTCATAATTGGATTAAAAGCTATAAACACTCTGTTTTCTGTTTCTAATGCAACAAATCTGCATAGATACTACCTACTGATATTCGTTTAACCTATTTACAACTTAAACAATCGGTTTTATATTTAACCTTCGGTTTATTTTGTTAAATTTTTGCAAATTTCAACTTGAAAAAGCCATTTTATGGCGAAACGTCGTCAAACTGTTTTCAAATGTAAGACGATTATACTTTTTAAGAGAGTATAGAATTACTTTTTGGCAGTAACTTTTTTACCTTTATTAATCCTCATTGATTACCAAAGAGATGGCCTTAACTGTTTGAGTAAGAATAGTATCACTGAAACACTTCCCAGCCTATGTATTGTGTTACTATTTTTGACATTACGGATTTCAACTGTGTTCGGAGAAAGAAGTTTTTCAAAAATAAAATTCATTAATAATTACTTACAAACAACTCAGATATCAGAAGAACAATATTAATTGACATAAATTATGGATAGAAAGTGTAAGACTGGACACTACACTTATATATGAGACTTGATTAAAAATCTCGCCTCAATAAAAGCAAGAGATAAATAAACTATTTATAGATTTTAATTATGTATGTAATGTGTTTGTGTAAATCTAAAAATGTTCTCTCTCTCTTTAAGTGTTCTGTGACCGTGCAACGTGAATAACATTATTTTAAAGAAATGAAAACCATCATTTTAATACATTTTCAAAAAAATAGGTATAATATGGGCATAGGGGGGGGGCAAGAAATACGTTTGCATAAGGGTGATTTGCACACTAGGAGCGTCCCTGCAATGAAATGACGTAATCTCCTCACTGCCAGACAGCTTTTTTTCTGAATGATGGATGAAATTTATACTTTTCTCATAGTTTTATCTGTGTTTCATTTATAAAAAACTCCTATAATACAAATCTGATATATCTATCTATCAGCTACTGTAATGGTTTTAATTTTAATCAATCAAAAATTACAAAACTGTTATATCAAAAAATCTACCAAATAAAAGGACTTGAAAGAAGTGGAGGTTTTTTAAATGTGAAAAGTTAAGGTAATGAAAACGTTACCAAAATCAATGTTGCAGTTTAATTTAATTTAAACTTTAATATTTTATTGATTTAGTACTAGTATAATTAATTTGAATATCTTATAATTACATCTTACATGTATTAAGGACAACATATTCTTATTGTAATACTTTCCCCAATACACCTAATCGTTGATTGAACAACGACCTAATGTCACAACCAATTGAAAGACAATAAGATAAGATTCATTAAGAAATCTTTTTTTACCCTCCTCCGATCCTTTTTGTTAGTGATTTAGGCCAAAGCGTATATTTTGGTTTTTTCTATTGCTATTCAATGTATCATTGAAATTTGACTATTAAGTAAGTAATTTTCGCGAATATAATCGAAGAAATTAGTTATGTTACTCACACGTTTTGCTACAGAAATCAATTTTTCTTTCATAATAAATTGTGTCAATATTTGGCATACCTACTTAGGTACTTAGTTTTAATTTTGATTTCGGTTATAGCCACAATGAAACTTACAAGTTTTAAGAAGTTGTCCTCAAATTTTTTCGAAATAAATCGCAATGCCATAAATTAGCGCACAAGTTGAGTTATTATTAAACTGAATGGTACACCGTGAACGAAATGTGTCGGATGCTTCCAGCAAAAAAAGTTAACTGGAAATTCGCAAAAACTATAATGCTGGGATAGGTTGTACGTGGTAGGCGTATAATTGATTTCTGGGAAAGGACGCAACATTAAATCATTGTATTGCAATAAGGATTGATATACAGGGTATATCACGGAACCCGTTCATTAGAAGTTTCTGGGGTCCCTTACTACTTATGAATTTGAAACTTTCAGGTTAAGGATAACCTATAGCCTTCTTTTGTTCTAAAATATTGTCGATGTTGTACAACTTCCGCAAAGACCGGAAATCGCCATTCATCTTTTTATTTTAAATGGAACACCCTGTATATTATTGCACTTTTGGATTATACAATCGATTCTTCGTTACACTGTATTACATTATCCTATAATACCTATCTTCAACTGTTTTATAGATATTATGATTTTTTAAAAAAATTTGCGTTTTGCGGAGGGATGTTTAATAGCTCACCTTTTGCTCTTCTTTGAATGCAAAACATTCATACTTTACAAACACGAAGTAAAACCATAAGGGTTCACAAAATACATTTGCAAACCTATCACAGATTATACAGGGCGTTCAAAATTAGTGGCAAAGTTAAAAAACTTCAAACACCAAGAAGTAATTTTTTTCAAATCGAACACCCCGTATATTGTTACATATTTGGAAGGTGATTTAATTTACGCATCGATAAACTACAGGTATCTTTATACCTATCTTTAGCGGTTTTGAAGTTATTAACGCTTTTTATTGATTAAAACTGCACTTAAAACTTATGCACATTTGAAAATAGGCTGTGAGTATGCGAAAATAAAATATGGCAATGAGGGTTGAGTGGAAGAACAGGTCTCTACTTTTTTTGTAAACACCTGAACTCCTTTTGAGAACAAGTGTGCAGTTTTAACGTATTTTGAACAATCTTATGTAATTTAATAGTTTGCTCTCTATAAAAGATTATTATTTTATTATACTTCGGTTCTTATCGATACTCAGGCCAACTAACCGCACGGATCGGAATCAAGTAATTATTATTATTATTATTTTTATTACTAGAGATGGTTAGACAAACGAATGTTAATCTGGATGTCATTCTCATTAAAGCAAACAGGTGGTAACCAGTAAACAATTTTATAAAATGGAAGCAGTTAACGCATAGGCCCAATACTGATATTTTGAATTTATTCTATATCCATTAAAGCCATTTTTATTTGTTTGTTGTATAAGTAGTTTTGTAATAGTTATTTATGTATCAAGTACGCAAAATGATGTTTTAGTGGACGAGTCGAGTTTGTCGGACGAGGCGAAGCAGAGTCCGAAAACTTAGACGAATCCACTAAAACGCTTTGCGTACGTGATGCATACAACATTTTTTTGCATGAATTCTCTAAATTATCAAATTAATTTCATAAAAATTTAATTTGGTATGTAGAACAGTTGTAAACGTCATATTTAGCTTTGACATAGTTGTTATAGCAACAACAAGTAAATTCGTAAAAAGTCAAAATAAAGATAAAGTTCGATCCACAAGAGTTGGCGTTCACGTCATAGGTTTCCGAATGAATGCACGACATTCCTTTTAAACAATCATTAAAGCTTAATACATGTTTGTGATAAAGATGGCAATACAGTTTGCATGTGTTTTAAGTAAAGACGTGCGTATAGGTGACCGCCAGTGAAAATGAGAGAGAAGTGAGTATGTCCGTATGTCCAACAGCTGACTTCAATCAACGCTTCATTTGACTTCTATCTGTCAATGTCAAATTTATTCATTATTTATAAATAATCTCGTATTATTTCTGTTCGTTGTTGTTTTGCCCTTTTATTTACTCGTTCTTTACAGTTATTTTGTTCTAATTATCAAATTATTAATAACAGTTCTTATTAGAATGGATTTACAAAAATTGCAATATTTTTAACCAATTAACCACAAAACAGCATCTTTTGACAATCCAATATAACATTAGTGCCAAACGTACCGCCCAGAGAACGAGTTCAATCGCAGCAGACGTTAATATGTTTATTGCACTTATTAGAATGCCGCATTTAGCTTTACTAAGCTCTAATTAATTTTTTAAGATACGTTTTATACGTAATGGATTAATTAAATACGTAAAATATTACTATGACAATTTTAAAGTAGCACAAGCAACTACCTGTGGGTAATTAAAGTATTATTTGCAACACTGCCTTGTTACGATTTGGCAGATTTCATTCCCGACGTCATTATTTCTTGACTTCAAATTTTAATCTTAATACATACAATTACAAGTAATGACGTGCACGCCAACTCTCCTGGATACAATTATATCGTAAATACGTCAAAACGAATGAAAATCCAGCATTAAGGTTGTCATAGCGACTTTAGCGTACTTGTCCTTTAAAGATGTATTTTGCGGATTGTTTTCACTCCGCAAAATGGTTACTTTGGAGAATACAAAAAAAGTAATTGTTTTTCCTGTTGTCACACTCATAGCGTACTTTCAAATGTGCATAGGTTTTGAGATTTTGTTACTTTCGTACTAATGAAAACATCCTCTTTGGCGGGTTAAACAGTATTATATCCTATATACCATATTTTCCTAAGTTTCCTAAGTTTAAATTGTTTTAAATCCTCAAGGCGCTCCGAGCTAAAAAGTCGTTCACACTTAATACTGAAATCACCAAAGCAAATGTTAGGAGTTAATACTATTTACGTTAATTGATGGATATTAACTCCGTATATTAACTCCATAATGCTGAGTTTGTATTTGTATAATACCACTCTGTGATAATACAGTCGTACTGCTGAAATTGGCGCTTCGTGTTGCTGCATTGTTTTGTTAGTTTGTGTTTAAAAGAAAAATGAGGAGAAATAAGAAGATTGTTGACATGGCACAAAAACTGTTACTAACAAGGGATTAATAATTTACATCTTATCTCCATCAATAGGAAAGAGAATCGAGAAATTACGGAAGTGGGGAATCCTAACCTAGAAACCGGTAAGTAATGAATTTTATGTTTAACCACAACAGTTTTTTACATGGATTATTGGATATTCATCGTAGCAAAGTATTTTTAAATGTAACTTTTAAACTGACTAAATATGAATTTTGTTTGCACCCCTTGCATTTACTACACGTATCATGGAGTTAATACTGTTAGTGTTTATTTTTTATAATATTATTGGGAGTTAATATTTGATATGGTACCTATAGGTAAGGTTGTACTGCATTAATAAATCCATTTTATTTTAGTTTTATACGATGCAATTGGCAATGATCATTTAACTGCTGAGAATGATGATGCAAATTAGTATATTCCCACTACAGGCAATAATACTGTTTCTGTTAACACTACACAAGTTGTGGAAGAAACGGTTGACTCGTCACCAGTGATGATATTGGATATTACAAATAAGTCCATGAATTTCGTTGATAATCCAGGTATACTTTAATTATAAATATGGTTGCATTCATTTTAGTTAAACGCTGAATTTGTGTTTTGTTTTCAGTAAGCGAATTCAATGAATGTCCGGTCTCATCTGCGATTGTTCACCGCGTTACTAGCTCCACTTCCGCAGATGTTGATAAAGAAATTCAAGTTAATCACCACACAGAGGAGGTTGCCTTTGACTCTGATGATTCAACAACTGATAAGACTTATGAACCACTGAAAGATGACGAAGATTCAGACAGTGAATCAAGAACATCTAATCCCAAAGGCAAAACAGGCAAAGCGAATCACAATTAATCCTGGAAAAGGAATATTCGCAAAAATAAAATTGCTGCAGAACAAGAACGTCAAACCAAAAGGTGTATCATAAACGCAAAGGAATTAGGTCCACCATGTGGTGAAAAATGTTATCATATATGTACAGAAAACATATCTGCTGTTGAAAGACCAATTATACATGATGAATTTTGGAACCCCAACAAATCTATCGACATGAAAAGACAGTATGTTGCCACTATGGTACAATGTATTCCTATTGCACGTGTAAGGGAAACTACGGGAAAACGAGCAGGAAAGAGAAAATGTACCAGATGTTACTCGTTTGATATGAACAACGTTAGAATTACCGTTTGTCAAAAATTTTTTGTTTCGACGTTAAGTATTTCTGAAACATTTGTTACTACGGCCCTACGAAAAAAGAGGCAAGGAGGTTTAACTGAGGAGGATCAAAGAGGCAGACATACCACTCCGAATAGAGTTCCAGAATTTATTAAGGAGACTATCCGTGCTCATATCAGCAAGTTTCCTATAATAGAATCCCACTATTCTCGAGAGCGATCAAAGAGAAAATACTTAGGAAATGATCTAAATATTACTAGAATGTATGAGCTTTATCGCAGTGAATGTATGGAAAATAACATTCTAGAAGAACATATTTCTAAATCTTGGCTATACTCAGAGATATTCAACAGCGAATTTAATTTATCTTTTAAACTACCTTATGGAGATACATCCGATGAATGTGATAGATTCAGGCTTGCTAAAACCAAAAATACAGCAGCACAAGACAACACTGGGGATGAATACCAGCAACACCTTTCAGAGGCAAGTAAAAGATACGCTCTCAAAAAGACAGACAAGGAAAGAGCTTCGACAAGCGGAGGTGCAGAACATTTACTGACAATTGATTTACAGAAGTGTCTTCCCACACCTGTCCTTCCCAACCAGCAAAGTTTCTATAAGTTGAAATTATGGACTTACAATTATACAATTTTCGATTCTTCTGCTAATCACACTACATGCTTCATGTGGGATGAATCAAAAGCTCGACGTGGAGCTAATGAGATGGCATCTGGTTTCGTGAAATGGGCTGAATCACTGCACGACAATGTTCTGAAATTACGTTATGGTCAGATAATTGTCCGTCCCAAAATCGTAATATCATTATGGTCATGGCTTACTTTTGGATTTTACATCGTCATCCCCACGTAAAAAGTATTAATCATAAATTTCTTCTACGGGGCCACACCCACATAGAAGTGGATAGTGACCATTCCCTTATTGAAAAAAACCATTCACTGTAGTGAACATGGATATTAATGATTTCATAGATTTTAAATCTTTATATTCTAGCAACTCTTCGCTATTTGTCTCTAGAAAAAAAACGCAAGATAACTAAGAATTCCGTATGTCAGCAGTAGTCCATATGTAGGTACGGCAGAATGAACAAGGAATACTTTTCTTCAAAACCAATTTTGATGCAGACACTTTTGAAAGTGTTGATTTGATGAGGAGTGGTAGACGTGCAGCTTTTCCAACATGCCTACCTGCAATACGTGATCAACCAAAGGAAATATCTACAAAAAAATACAATCAAAGTTTATTAAAGTGGGTTCCAAACCAATTTCATAATTTTTATAAAAATTTGTCGCATTCAGATAGGGTTAGCGAAGATATTTAGGGATGTGTAGTTAGAAGTGTCAGAAGTGTTTTAGTTTGTATTTTTCATAAGTTTGTATTTGCTATTTCTTTTTATAAATAAAATTTTTCCCAAAATTTATAGTTGCCTTGTTGTATTGTCTCCTTAATTGTGACTATATAAAGTACAAAAAGTAAAATGAACTATATTACACATCTTTCTCCGGACTAAAGAGTATTAACTCCATGTATCTCAAAATCTAATCAGTAATCATAATACAAACCTGATTTTACGAGCAATTAATAGAGCAGTAGTTGTATAATAACTGTTGACACTGACAACAATCTCATCAATCGAATAAAAATTTTATGAAGAATTAACTCCTTGAAAAATTTTCAAACCTCTCTCCTGTAATATTCTCATTTTGTAAGTTAATATAGTTTAGCTCTGAGGTACTGAATAAGTTTATCGATCCGTAAATTAAATCCCCTTCCCAATATGTAAAAATATACGGCGTGTTCGATTTGAAAAAAATGACTTTTTGGTGTTTGAAGATTTATAACTTTGCAATTAATTTTGAACACCCTGTATAATCTATGATAGGTTTGCAAATGTATTTTGTGAACCCTTATGGTTTTACTTCGTGTTTGTAAAGTATGAATGTTTTGCATTCAAAGAAGAGCAAAAGGTGAGCTATTAAACATCCCTCCGCAAAACGCAATTTTTTTTAAAAAATCATAATACAGTAGAACGCCGATTATCCGAAGTAATTGGGACCGGGGTCGATTCGGATAATTGAAAATTCGGATAATCGGACATAGACTGGTAATAAAGAAAAACGAACTGTGAAAAGCCGCGCGACGCAAAACATGTACATATGTAGTGTCTTGCCTCTAGCTTTCAACCATAACAATTGAAATATATCTGGACTCCAACGAGTTCCAACTTGTTACAACAAAACAAAACAAAAATTACATATGTACGTACTTGGTTTTAATTTTTTATATTGCACTTAGGACCGATTCGGATAATTGGCGATTCGGTTAATCGGCGTTCGGATAATCGGCGTTCTAAAAAACAGTTGAAGGTAGGTATAGAATAACCTAATATAAGGTGTTTTCTTTTTGCATCCCCACAGGGTTGGGCACATGCACACTTATCACGTGATTAAAGTGCCTTGTGTCATAAGACATTTCTGCCTCAGGTTAATATAAAACTTAAAATAAGGCTTTTAAAACGAATAGGGTTATTGAGAACTGCGTCAAATTATTTTTATAAAACGAATGGTATGTATTGACAGAGCTGACTTAAAGCTACCACAAAATGCAAAAAGAAAACACCTATAGTGTATAATGTAATACAGTGTAACGAAGAATCGATTGTATAATCCAAAAATGCAATAATATACAGGGTGTTCCATTTAAAATAAGAAGATGAATGGCGATTTCCGGTCTTTCCGGAAGTTGTACAACATCGACAATATTTTAAAACAAAAGAAGGCTATGGGTTATCCTTAACCTGAAAGTTTCAAATTCATAAGTAGAGAAACTTCTAATGAACGGGTTCCGTGATATACCCTGTATGTATCTACCAAGAAAATGAGTAAATGACATTTGACAAAGCTTTGACTTGCAGGCTTCATAAGTGAATTCCGGATGTAACTGTCACAATTTCTGTGTCTAACTACCACTTCGAGAGCATGATGAAAATATACAAGATTTGAATAGTAGAGTACGTAGGCTGGAGTGGGGGGTTATTATAGCTAGTGGGTACAATTATGATTTGTCGCGCTATTGTTTCCTTTACTCACTGAGGTTTTCTGACAGGTCTTTAGTCTTGCAACGAATTTTATAAGAAACTAGCTGACCCGGCAAACGTTGTTTTGCCATATAAATAATTTCCTAGTATTATTATAAAATAGAAATTAAAAATTTTATTTAAAAAATAAAAAAAAAATTTAGGGGTGGACTACCCCTAACATTTAGGGGGATGAAAAATAGATGTTGTCCGATTCTCCTAGATACCGGATAAGCACAAAAAATTTCATCAAAATCGGTCAAGCCGTTTCGGAGGAGTATGGCAACGAAAACTGTGACACGAGAATTTTATATATTAGATAGAAGAAGATTAGAAGATTAAAAATATTTCTTACCTTTGTATTTGCATACAGAGTTCTTATGCAGTGCAATGTAATAATAGTTAGGTATAGGTATACATATATCTTACTGGCAATCATAGGCGTCATTCGGGGGTGGCAGTTGCCACCCCAGAATCGATGCAGCGTTTCCTCTTTGTATCGCTATAGAAATTCTTTGGTTCAAGTAAAGTTTAGATCTGGGCTCTCTTGTGGTGGAACAAATCTTGTATCCTAGATTGTCAATGAATCTTAAAGCTTCTTCACACCACGGACCAAAAGTTTCCACTGCTAAAGGCACGAAATAAAATTCTGATTAATGAGACCTTTGCATGTATTTTTCTGTCTCTTGTTTGGCCCCGAATTCAGCCACAGATCCACTAGATAGCTAGAAGAACCAAAATAAGATGGGGCTAGAGAATCTAAACAGGTTGAGTCCCATATGAGATGTTGACCTTTAGACCAAGGGACTAATGGTATACCATCTCTCTTTCCATCGTCACGAAAGGTGGCTCCAATACCGAAGGGAATATAGCAGTTTGAAGGACACGATACACAATATTATTTAATTCGCTATGGCGTGAATGCTCACAACTTAACCCGTGTATTCCATCAGTATTGACTTTCTGTCCACATTGACATTTATGAGGCGAGAAGATATTGATGCCAAACCGAAGGGTTAACGAGATACGGAAAGGATTGTTATCCAACATTGTTCCTAAAGATCGGGAAGGAAGGACCGTCAGCCAACCATTGGATTCAGGTTTCTGGGCCGCAATCAGTCGAGCCTGATCTTTTTGATCACAGAATGAAATGGATTCAATGTTTAGATTATCCCAATTGGATTGTAAATTAGGAATAAGTGGTAACTCTAGGCCATCAGCTATTTATTTTTCAGTTCCTTCCTTGTAGACAGTTAATTATTGCTCATCAGAAGATAATTTTATCATGTGTGTTGACGAGGTCGTTAACTGAACATGATGAACTGAGGAACGCTGGCAGAGCGATGTCATTTGTTATACCGATGAAAAAGAATGAAATAATAACGATAGACTCTTTATAATATCTTTTCAACTACCTACTATACGACATCCTTCGGTACACAGTTCGAAGAAAACAAAATGCTGCGATAAAAAAGGGTAAGTTCGAGACTTTAAATTGTCTTTTTTGGTAAAAACTAAGTTGCAATAACTAATAAATATGTCTATAATCGTCATCTTATGATAATTCTTGTGTGTGAATGATAATTATTGTACATGTGGACCATGTGGTTTCGTTAATAACTTGTTGTAAAAATAATTTCAAAAAGCTTCAAAGCCTAACAAATTTAAAGGCAGTTTTTAACATTTTTCCCGGGGAGGACCTTTGGATTCCCGTTTCAACCCCAGGCCATCCGGTAAGTCTTGCCATCCCAGTTAAAAAGCTGAAATGACACCTCTGCTGGCAATTCTTTTGCATTTGTAACTTATTAATCCTTTTTATTCCACACGTATAAAAAATACGTCATATATATTAACAAATTTCCAAATACAACAAAAATATTCTATTGTTACCACTGTGTTCCACTGATTGGTTGTATCACCGTCAGACCTTTCTACTAACTTTTCTCTTCCTACGTTCTTCATTCTATTATTTGGTATGATCTAAAAAGGCGGTGCCAAAGGCAGACCGCTTCATAACATAATTACAACAAAAAACGATGCTTTACAACGAATTTAACACCACACTCGCTTATTTCACCGATAACTTTACATATAAATTGTGACTATTACGGGTATTACCCGGACCGTTTTGGCATTGTTTAAATTTCGCGGATGTTGTTTTTATAACAAAGCTGTATGTTCTATGTTTGGAAATAGTGAAAGTCAGATAATTAGGTTTTAAATGACAAACTCAAAAATGACTGAAAAATGGGCTCAGCTGCTCAGGTTAT
Source organism: Pyrocoelia pectoralis (assembly GCA_036250285.1). Taxonomy (NCBI): domain Eukaryota; kingdom Metazoa; phylum Arthropoda; class Insecta; order Coleoptera; family Lampyridae; genus Pyrocoelia; species Pyrocoelia pectoralis. Next base: position 33,107,895 of record CM070074.1, read on the forward strand.
GGAAAGCCTTTCTTGCTTGTCTACATTCATTCTAAAAAATGGTATTGTTTTTATTGACAAACAACTTTGGTTTAAGGATATGTTAATATGGAAATGCGATCTTTAACTTGTTTTTACTGCTGCTTTCGCTTTGTTACGTTATATTTTTTAAGGAATTTGTTATCATGAAAAAATCATCATTAAATCATTATCCCCCCTTAATTCTATTCCTACAGGGCAAAGACTTTACATATCAATAGGTAACAATTTGATTATTATAATGCATCTGACTATATTGCGCTAATTAGGTAAATATTTGTAATTAGGGTTTTTTCAATTTTTGTATATTTATCGAAATTTGCCCTTAAATATCAAAGATACACGTGCATATTCTGCCTTGCTTTACATTGACTTGGATTCCTTGTATTTTTATGAACACCTTTTCATATATTCAAGCATACTTTTTTAACTTACACACTATTTCAACTAAATGTTTCTAATACCGTACGTAAATAACTAAATGACATGTATTAATAAAAGAAGACGGCAATCAATTTTAAAACGTAATTTATGTGTTGTCACCTACTCTACCGTAGGTATATTATCCTGAGAAATATATAATATAAACTCTTAAAATATATTATGCGACTTCTTCACTTATTATGTAAATATAAACATACCATTAATTCAATATTATAAGTGGGGTTTGGCCACTCTTGAATAATATGAGTGCAGCAGTAAACATAAATCAATTCACCAGATATTTAAGTATCTATTTGTAAATTTTATTCATTCTTCAACTGAGCGCAAGAGTAATAAAATTAATAAAACAAAACAAAGACAAATGAAAATAAAAACCGTTGGAATTAGTTGTTTTTCAACGCAACAAAAAATAAATAAAACCTATCTGGTCAACCTGTTGAATACAAATGCTATGAGATAAATACCTACATTAACTTTTTTTATTAGTGTAACTGAACTACAAAAACCAAATAAAGTCGCTGGATGAGCCATCCATAAATGTACCTATAGTATTTGGGTCATTCCGTTTAAATCAATAGTGCATGCCCTAACTAATTTAGTCACTAATCAAAATTAGACAAAATAACTAACTGTTTTCTGTGTTTCGCAGCTAAATCAATATCTAGGCAGTTAAACAGTATTAAAACCAAGATAAGCGTTAGATAGATATTAGTTAGGATTTCATCTCTTATGAGATTAGATGCCGTTTTCTGTAACTTTTTGGTATCAATAAAATTAAGGATGATTTAAATGCATTGATTTTGGACCATGGTCCAGAGGAGAGGTCAGATGTATAAAAATTAATATGGCGGCTAACACCTTGGTGTACAAAAATCTAGTATCATCTGTTCAAAAATCTATATGTGACAGAGAAGTAGGTCAATTGTACGTCTTTAAATACCTAATAACATTTTAAAAGCGAAAATATTATTATACCATAGTTTGATGTCCGATACGGCACCGCTAATTAACAGCAAAAATTGAGAATGGGCTTTGCAACATTTTGTAGTCATTGCTACGTCCAAGACCCATAAACTCCTTGATCAGTTCATCTTAATTATAAATTGACTATTCTAAGCGGTACAATGGTCTCAACTAATTAGTACGTATAGTAAGTTTTAGGTAACAGAAGCTATTTTTACGTTTACACGTTAAATCTTAATTATTGAAGCACTACATTTTAAACGATTCGTGCCTATATTACTGTGTCCAAGATAAGGAGGGCCACTATGGGGATTTCGGAAACGATAAGAGACAGAGTTTCGGTTAAATGGGAGAAAAGTTGGGCAATTTTGAGTTTAATGAAATGACATTTTTAAACTGACGAAATTTCGAACCGTTCCGAAGTTATGCGACAAAAAGCGAATTTTCAGGATTTCATTTTTGACAAATTGTTACTTTGTCGTTGATGTTAATTAAAAAGTAAAGGAAGCTTCTACAGGTAATTTTTAACGTTCTTTATCATAACATACAGCAAATTGGAATCCGACGTTTCGTTTTCAAGTAACCGTCATCAAGTTCGTTTTTTTAACGGAACGGTTCGGAATTTCGTCAGTTTAAAAATGTCATTTTACTAAACTGAAAATTACCCAACTTTTCTCCCATTTAACCGAAACTCTATCTCTTACCTTTTCCGAAATCCCGATAGTGGCCCTCCCTCCTTATCTTGGACACAGTGTATAATAGATAGTTGAATTGTAGATTTGTTGAATTCTTGTGCCTACGTTTACGTCGCTGTCGCATATTAAATAGTCGTAATCAGCGAAGTGTGGACAATGTAACAATCGGGTCGGCGTTTGGATCATTTGACTCAGTTTCATAAATTGTAACGCAATATTGCGCCCTCAAATTTCTACTTGTCTGCTGTTCAGACATCATTCGCTCCAAATTATCAAATTTTTTCGAATGCGAAACATTATTGAAGTAGTCGAAAGAGATTGATGTAGTTAATATTATCAACATCCGCAATAAACTTATTTAGAAGACTTTCCCTCACGCACCGTTGAGATTAAGCATCAAGTTGACAAATTTAAAAATTAGTTCTGCACTCGCCGTAACATATTTAACTACAATAACTAATAACTAATGTTTATTATGCTTTTAATACAATCATAACATGATAAATAATACTAGTCTCATACAGTAACAAATCCTATTATTCGCCAATCAATCAATAACTAATATGTTATGAATATTATTACTAATCAAGTACGTCATTAAACAAATAAACCATATTGACGTATTGAAGTTTATAATAGTCGCTACAAATCATAACACTGTATGTATTTATTTTCCGTGCTACAAATTAACTTCGATTTTACGATATTATATAAGGTTTAAAGGCAATTACGAAGGTATAACATGCCAATCATGAAAACGTAAATAACTACATAAAATTCAATTTCATAGCAGTAACATTGCAGTGTTACGGACATTTTACGAAGGTTTTTTTCCTTGAAGAATGTTCCGAAAACAGTACAGTAAATAACCAGTTGTAATACCAATCCATGTAATTTATCTATTTTTTTTCTACCTATAGGTTAATAAAATTTACATTCCAAACCTTATCATTCGGAGTAATCACGACTTAATTTGGTACTATCGTAACGAAAAATGTATTTGCAAAATGCAAGAAAATAGTGCATAAATTCTATTTTAGTTGACATATTGGTTAGATTGTGAAATATGCTTTTGGGGGTATTCATCATTAGCAATTAATATGTATACAATCAGATTTTTCGAGATGTATCTAAAGTCGTAACAGTAATGAAAGTTAAATTAATGTAAGGAACATTTAAGTTTTTGTCTTACTAACCGGTCACAGTTCTGCCTACTTAAACAGTGTTGGTCTAAATAAAAGGTCCAACTTGAAATGTTGACTACAACTCCCAATTTATGAATGGCAACAACGTCTAACACGACTACAACACCCACATGCATACGTATTTGATTACAACCTTCAATTTGGACGGTGACAACTCCTGGTTGGAACTCGCAACACTCATACATGATGTCAATAATTGTACAGGTTACATAAAAAAGGAAAAATTTCGGAAAGAAAAAGAGTCGGTGACGTAAACAGTGCAACTTTCTGTACCTACAACAGACAATGTTGACAATTTATTGTAGAGACTAAAAAATAAAGGGTGCTAAATTTGGACTAATCACATTGGAAAATATTTTCATTTATAAGTTTCATTTACTTTAATTTTAACGTGCAACTCTCATGCTGCTTTCAGTCTTTTCTGTTGAAAACTATGATTTTTTCACTTTTCCTGGAGTAGTTTCAGAAATTGATCTAATATACTTAATATTACTTTTGTCTTCTATAGCATGTATTTTTATAGTTTTGGACAGTCGACTTCGAGGAGGAAAATGTGCTAAAACTTTTTTGATGGGGCCGAGAATCGATCGGTCACGTAGTCTAGCACTAGCTCGCTAACCACTGCACTACCACCTCCTTTCACCATATTTGGATTTATCTCCACCAAAAAGAGACGACTTTTGTTTCTCTTTTTCTTGGGGTATCGCGTTCTCTGTTATCAAATTTCATAGGTATTAAAGCATCCATTGTCGTGCATTTCCGTATGTAATAATTTGTTTAGTTATGATTTACAGAAAGTCGCTAATTTGCAAGACCTCTCTTACACAGTAAACATTCATTTAGCGATATTTAACTAGAACGATCTCGTTGCTGGCGTAGCAATGATTTTACAAATACATAATGTAAATAAATTTACAATCAACCCCACTAGTTTTAGTTACCCTGGAATGGAAATTACTAGATTTGTTGTTGATAGCAACTAGGAATTTCCTTTCTTGGGAAATTCAATAAGACATCTAATACATTTAAACGAAGACATTGTTAAATTACTAGAATTTAGCGAAACCAAGCAACTTGCAGATTTCATTAACGTGGTGTGAGGGCGCACACTTAAAAATTAGGTACTTAACAGTGTGAACTGAAATATACTTACTTACTACTGCTCTTAATTGTTTGCATACAGTTTGAGGTAAGTAGCTACCTCTTTATAATCTATTATGTTTGGGTTTCTGATTTAAATTAAATATTTTTTATGAATTGACCAATTAATTATTCCCAAACTGCATATCAGCAAATTCCGCTCGCTTTAAGTCTTTTTAACCGATCACTAGTTACCAATCTGAATTCTTCTAACGAGGATTTAGTAAGCGCATTTATCGATGTAAGTAGGTACTTAAATGTTTTTAAAAGTGGATGATTTTAGGTATTCGAAGAAAATTTACAAAACCTTACAAAAATAATGACTAGGTAATACCTTTACCGAAGGTTGCTGATTTTGCAAGGAACATTTCTGGAACATACATATGATCTGTTTCCCAAAATAATAGATTATTATGAACTTTTGGTAAGCACATCATATATCTTATATGAAGTACCTATTTATAAACATTCTTGCAGGCGACTTAACGCAAGGTTTATTATAATAGACCTTGGACTTAACGTACATTGTCAACATTCTTAAATGTCTACCACACAAATCAGTTCATCGAGCAAAATAAAACTGAGAGATTCGTTCACAGAAACTTTGCCTAATATCGACGTTATAAAGGGGCTTTTAAATCCACTAAATTGTATAAACTTTAAATCCAAGCTTTTCAACTAAAAATCAAACACCCTCGTTCAGCTGGCCCCCCCACCTCGCGAGAATGAAAAAAATGACAACTCTGAATTAGAAGCTATTTATGAGCTTTCAAAATCCGCAAGAATAAAATTTTGACCTCGATCCCCTTAGCAGGAATTTTAATTTGAAAGTGGGGGGGCTGAGTGAACGTTCACCCAGCCCCCCCACCTCTTAAAAATAGCGAGGGAGAATCGCGCATAGGTGCATAATTAGGAGCTCTTTAGGAGCTCTTAAACGAGTGTAGTGTCGATTTTCGAGCTCTACCCCTTACCTTAAAACAACCCCAAAACTAGTTTCGCCGAAGAGGTAACTCATAGAAAATACCATTAAATCTATAATACCTTTAATGCATGTAGTTCCAGCAGTAATAGGATACAAAAATATGTAACACTTCATTTCCAAGTTCCAACCCCTTAGCAGGAAATCCACCCCTTATGCCAGACACACAAGAGAGAACTGTGCTAAAGAATCGAGAAGCGGATCAATTTATGACGGTGAATCATCTTTCGATTTAGGAGCTTACTAAATATGTATAAACTGATTTTCAAGTTGCAGCCCCTTAGCAAGAAAACCATCCCTTCTGCCAAACACGCAAGAGTGAACATTAAATAATCGAGAAACGAATCATTTTATGACGGTATACTATCCTCACATTTAGGAGATTTCGAAATATGTATAAACTGACTTTCGAGGTGCAGCCCCCTAGCAGTAAAACCACCCCTTGTACCAAACACACAAGAGGGAACTATGATAAATATAATCGAGGAACGAATCTTTTTATGACGGTGTATTACCTTGCGATTTAGGAGCTTTCGAAATATGTAACACTTCATTTCCACGTTGCCACCCTTTAGCAGTAAAACCACCCCTTGTGCCAAACACACAAGAGGGAACTATGTTAAATAATCGACGAACGAATCATTTTATGACGGGGTATTATCTTGCGATTTAGAAGCTTTCGAAATATGTAACACTTCATTTCCATGTTGCCACCCCTTGCAGTAAAACCACCCCTTGTGCCAAACACACAAGAGGGAACTATGTTAAAGAATCGAGAAACGGATCAATTTATGACGGTGAATCATCTTTCGATTTAGGAGCTTACTAAATATGTATATACTGATTTTCGAGTTGCAGCCCCTTAGCAAGAAAACCACCCTCCTGCCAAACACGCTAGACGGAACTACATTAAATAATCGAGAAACGAATCATTTTATGACGGTATGTTATCCTCCAATTTAGGAGTTTTCGAAATATGTATAAAGTGATTTTCGAGTTGCAGCCCCTTAGCAGTGAAACCACCCCTTGTGCCAAACACGCAAGAGGGAACTATGTTAGATAATCAAGAAACTAATCATTTTATGACGGTATATTATCCTCCGATTTAGGATCATTCGAAATATGTATAAAATGACTTTCGAGGTGCAGCCCCCTAGCAGAAAAACCACCCCTTGCGCCAAACACACGAGAGGGAACTATGTTAAATAATCGAGGAACGAATAATATTATGAAGGTATATTATCTTGCGACTTAGGAGCTTTCGAAATATGTAACACTTCATTTCCACGTTGCCACCCCTTGAGCAGTAAAACACCCCTTGTGGCAAACCCGCAAGAGGGAAGTAGGTATGTGAAAGAATCGAGAAACGAATCACTTTATGACGGTGTATTAACTTCCGATTTAGGAGCTTTCGAAATAGGTATGAACTGACTTTCGAGTTGCAACCCCTTAGCAGTAAAACCAACTCTTGGACCAAACACGCAAGAGGGAACTATGTTAAATAATAGCGAAACGAATCATTTCATGACGGTGCATTATCTTCCGATTTAGGAGCTTTCGAAATATGTATAAACTGACTTTCGATGTGCAACCCCTTAGCAGCAAAACCAACTCTTGGACCAAACACCCCCTCTGATTTCCAGTGAAAGTGACAACCAATCAGAATTGAGACGGTCAGAGAACTTAGCGAAAAAGAACCATATAAATTCCGGGATGTAACCGAAGCCTCCATTCCTTTCACTTAACAGCTCACAACCATCGTGAGCTAAGAGGATTGATAATCGTCACAAAAATCCTTGTTTTGGCTTACAAGGTAAAAGGCAAGCCAGTATTTCAACGCAGGCCGTGGAATATAACGGCCCGGTATGAGTCAGTTTTGTGTGTTGTGCATACTTTTATTTTTAGTAGCTTTTCATCATGAAAGATCTGACTGCTCATATGTTTTGGAAATTGACTCTCATGGTTATAATAGGTACAACATTTATAATATATTTTTTATAAAATAACATAGTTAATCTTAGATGGTATACAATAGTAATTGTATGTTTGCTTTATATCTTGATCATACTTTTGTTACCTCCTTTTTCAAATCATCATACTGTAACCAACTATTGTCTCGTCTTCGGCAAATTGCCGTAAAATACGGTATAGCATAGCCTATACCTACCTACTTATCTGTAACCCACACGCACTCGCAGACCGTATTGGGGTAAGGTTTTTCAATATTTGCCTGTATAGGAACTTTTTGATGTATGCAAGACTAACAATTTAAACATGTATTTTTTTCGTCAAATTTTTGGGGGCCTTTTCACGATTATTTAACGTAGTTGCCTCTTGCGTGTTTGACCCAAGAGTTGGTTTTGCTGCTAAGGGGTTGCAAATCGAAAGTCAGTTTATACGTATTTCGAAAGCTCCTAAATTGGAGGATAATACACCGTCATAAAATGATTCGTTTCTCAATTATTTAATGTAGTTCGCTCTTGCGTGTTTGGCAGAAGGGGTGGTTTTACTGCTAATGGGCTGCAACTCGAAAGTCAGTTTAAACGTATTTCGAAAGCTCCTAAATCGCAAATACACCGTCATAAAATGATCCGTTTCTCGATTCTTTAACATAGTTCCCTCTTGTATGTTTGGCACAAGGGGCGGTTTTACTGCAAGGGGTGGCAACGTGGAAATGAAGTGTTACATATTTCGAAAGCTTCTAAATCGCAAGATAATACCCCGTCATAAAATGATTCGTTCGTCGATTATTTAACATAGTTCCCTCTTGTGTGTTTGTCACAAGGGGAGGTTTTACTGCTAAAGGGTGGCAACATGGAAATGAAGTGTTACATATTTCGAAAGCTCCTAAATGTGAGGATAGTATACCGTCATAAAATGATTCGTTTCTCGATTATTTAATGTAGTTCCCTCTTGCGTGTTTGGCAGAAGGGATGGTTTTCTTGCTAAGGGGCTGCAACTTGAAAATCAGTTTATACATATTTAGGAAGCTCCTAAATCGAAAGATGATTCACCGTCATAAATTGATCCGCTTCTCGATTCTTTAACACAGTTCTCTCTTGTGTGTTTGGCATAAGGGGTGGATTTCCTGCTAAGGGGTTGGAACTTGGAAATGAACTGTTACATATTTTTGTATCCTATTAATGCTGGAACTACATGCATTAAAGGTATTATAGATTTAATGGTATTTTCTATGAGTTACCTCTTCGGCGAAACTAGTTTTGGGGTTGTTTTAAGGTAAGGGGTAGAGCTCGAAAATCGACACTACACTCGTTTAAGAGCTCCTAAAGAGCTCTTAATTATGCACTTATGCGCGATCCTCCCTCGCTATTTTTAAGAGGTGGGGGGGCTGGGTGAACGTTCACTCAGCCCCCCCACATTCAAATTAAAATTCCTGCTAAGGGGATCGAGCTCAAAATTTTATTCTTGCGGATTTTGAAAGCTCATAAATAGCTCCTAATTCAGAGTTATCATTTTTTTAATTCTCGCGTGGTGGGGGGGGCCAGCTGAACGAGGGTAAATCAAACTACTATACTACACTAATGGTAAATTTAGTGAAGTGTGCAGCTAACTGGAATTCTAAGTGAAGTTTTATTATATTCGAATGCAGTCCATGAGAAAAATATGAACGAACTCGGATGTGGTTTATTTCAAATAAAGGAATCAATGGAAAGTCATTCATCGATGAACTCGTCAATTTTTTTTACCTCTCTGCTCGTTACACGTTGCTCTTTCTTTCTTTCCATTTATTAACGCTTATTGGTACTTCGCTAACTATTTTGAAGGTAGATATCTATAAGTGAAAATTTCATAAAGTAACTAACCATTCTCATTCCTCGTTTTCCAGAAGACGTGTTTAATAAGTCTATCCTTAGTATCTGTGGCACTTAACTGTTATTATAATATAAATATATTCTGTATATAATATGTACTCATATGTCATATGATGGTATTGATGATACTTATATCTGGCATATTTACGTTTAAATTTTAGATCATATTAATTACCAAAGATCTCATACTATTGACCAAGGAAACAATTAAAAGAATATGCTTCATTCTTTAATTCTTGCCTCAAATCGATTCATCTAGCCATTTCCGTCTAAGAGCATTTAATATCTTTCCATCGATTGTACTTAATTGTAATTAAACGTGGAATTAAAATTTTTCTGCAAAACAACGCATTACAGCTATTGCGGTACACTAATTATTAAGAGTATCCATAATAGTTTAATTAATCCAAGCAGGCATCGTAATTAAGTTTTTCTAATTTTACTTTAATGGTATTTCTTGAAGACATTACTAACTGCAATTAATTAAGTTAAGAACGATCGGATTCCTGGTAAACGTTTAATTTCGCTTTAGTAAACAATTACGAGGTTTTATAATGTACGTATAAATGTTTTCCTGAATAATTTGAAATACGTTTTGAAATTCTTTACTTGTTAGAGTATCACTTACAAGCAATACTTAATATGGCATGTAATTGATATATGAAACAGGTAAGTGTAACCATTAGCTTTATGCTGCTATGGCAGTTAATGTACATACTTAATACACATTCTCATTTTCAAATAAGAGGTTTAACTAAAGATACCGCACTTTACTGCTTAAATACACCTGGGAACTTAATAGATCGACATACCTTTTAATCAGAAACGGCCAAATCCATTAAATTATATCGTAATTTCTTACTGATTTTAATTGTATGGTCATTGATGAAATATTTTCGGTGGCTTAAATTAATTTTTATTTTCATACAGTTTTAATTATACCTACTGATTTGTTAGAAGATGCGAAATACGTGAAACCTCATAGAATTTGAATTTATCATCTACAATTTTTATTATAGTCTTTTATTGTGTTGTGTATTTTTTGGTAGCTCTTCTGTAGTAACTATCCATACAACGATTTTATTAATATAGAGAGTCCAAGTCTGTTCGCATTCAAGGCCGTAGCCAGAAAAAATATTCGAGGGGGGGGGGTCAAATTTTAACAATTACACGCCACCCGATGTAACTACAAACTACGTAATGTAATTTACATTTCGTTTAAGAAATTGTTATTTTCCACTGAGTTTCGGGGGGGGGGGGTCTGACCCCCTTGACCCCCCCCCCTGGCTGCGGCCTTATTAAACTATAAAAAATAGCAGACAGGAGGGTTGATGGTAGGGAAATTGAAGGTGTGGTGGCTGGCGTACATACGCGGTATAGTATTAGTGGCTAAGGAGGAAAAGGAAATGAAAGAGGTGATGAAGGCGCTGAAAAGATATCTAAAAAGAAATAAGGAACTGGAAGTAAATACAAAGAAAAAAAGATATTGATATTTAGAAAGGGAGGGGGAGAAGGAAAAGAGAGGAGTGGAAACGGAAGGAGAAAGAAGTGCAGCAGGCGATGAAATTCACATACCTAGGATATACGATGAGGCAGAGCAATAAGGATGGGGAACACATAAAGGAAAGAGTGAGGAAAGGAAACAAATTAATAGGACACGTGTGGGGGAAAGAGCGTTTGGAATGGAAAAGGAAGCTTCTATTTGGTAAATTAATAAAAAGTATCGTGCTATATGGGGCAGAAGGGGTAGAAAGGTGGAAGGAGCAAAAAGAGGTAGAAGTGCTACAAGAAAAATATCGTCAGTGGCTATTGGGACTAGATAAGGAAACTCCAGGATACATCATGAGAGTGGAAGTGCAAGAGAAAAAATACGAATAGAGGGGTGAAGTATTGCAATAAAGTATGAGAAAGAAATGAGAGAATGAACAGAATGCAAAATATTACAGGAATGCTGGAAAGATAAACGAAGGGAGAGTGAAATACAGACAAGATAGTAACAAGAAATATTACAAAAGAAACGGGTACGCAAAGGAAGAAGTAGACACACACAAAAGCAAGAGAAACGGACAAAATAGGTGAAATACAATGTAAATTAATTAAGATAGAAGAGATGCCAGAATATCTGAAAAGGGAAAGGAAAAAAGGAAAGACAAAATGATAGCAAGATTCAGATGCGGTAGTGAAGGGTTGGTTAATAAGTATTGGAGAAAAGAGGAAGAAAGGAATTGCAGACTATGTGGGGAGGGATGAACACATATGTTAAAAGAGTATAGGGAGTTAAGGAGGTTAGAAGGAATATTAGATGAAAAGGAAGAGGAACAGTGTGGATGGAAGAAACTTGGAAAAAGAGGAAACGGATAATGGAGGATCGGACAAAATAGCGTAGGAGAGTGTATATGTATTAATGAAGGTAAATAACACGAATACTTTGCAAATAATGAGCAAATAAAGATAAATGTTTATAACGAGGTACAAATAAGTTTTGAGAGATTTACAAAAGATGACCAATTTTGTAACTACATATATTCATGTTGAAGCGTCATCATTTCCCGCTAAAATCAGTATGTCGCTGAAGAATAAACAACATACATTCTTTGTGCTCTCATCATGTCGCCCTCCGAGCCAACAAAACACAATTTGCGGGAAGCGCTGCTTTTTGTTTTAATTTGAAGGCAAGTGCAGCTGATGGACATCGATAGCTGTGTGAAACATATGGGAGACATGCTCCATCAATAAAAACATGTGAGCAGTGTTTTTGGCGTTTTAAAAGTGGTAATATTGATATACACGAAGAGAGATCAGTAATGTTTGAAAGCGCTGAGTTGAAGGCGTTATTGGACTAAGATTCATGCCAAACTCAAGAGGAGCTGGCTGAAACCTTAGAAGTGACTCAACAAGCGATCACAAACCGTCTCAATGCCATAGGTATAGCGCAAAAACAAGGAAGAAAAAAAGGAAAAACAAGCCAAGAAATGTCGAACGCCGTTTTTTCACATGCGAACAACTGCTCTAAAGACAGAATTGGAAGGGTTTCTTGCATCGAATCGTGACGGGGGACGAAAAGTGGATCCACTACGATCACCCAAAGCGCATAAAATCGTGGAGTAAGTCCGGCCATGTACCAACTTCAACAGCAAAACCAAATATGCGTGGCAAGAAGCTAAGAGCGGCCGCACACGAGCCGCATTTTGCAGTCGGACCGACCACACAATTGCGGTCGCCCCATAAGAAACTACAGATGCGCGTTTCGACTGCAGTGAACGCCTGTGTACGTATTTATGGGGGACTGCAGTTTGCCGGAACGCGACCGCAATTGTGTGGTCGGTCCGACTGCAAAATGCGGCTCATGTACGGCCGCTCTAATTCTGTGCATCTGGTGGGATCAGCTTGGAGTGATCTACTATATGAGCATGCTTTGTCTTATCTCGTTATTCGATAACTTCGTGACCATTCGCAAGTGCCATTCTACGTAATCTTTATTTACGTTTGTATACCTACAAAATGGTCTCCATCATTATATTTTCCAAGTCCAAAATAAGTAAGGATAAATTAGGCGAACTAAATAAAAAGATATTGATATTTTTTTAAAATCCTAACGTTGTTTTCCTCTTTCAACTTTGACCAAAGTATGGCGTTCTTTCTTCTTTGGTACAGTTTAAAACCTCTTGGCGGCAATGCAATGTTGAGGAGAATTCTTTGCGGATAAAAAGGCACAAACATCTGTATTGATATTTTCCTTGTTCCTACGAGCCTTAACTGGTAAAATTCTAATTTGCTGTTGCTGAACTCCTATGCTTAATTACGAGAGTGAATTATGTAACAAGGACACATGCACGATAAGAGGAACGTAACCTAAATTGTCAATTTTTTTAAATTTAGGGCTGTACTTCATACGGCGACTCTTCGTTCACATGCTCCTATACTGTCTTAGAAAATAATATCTTTTAATTATTCTTCCAATAACTATGCGAAACAGCATTAATACGAGTCATAGCTATCAATGTAGTGGTCATTCTTAAAATCTTTCACAAACACCTATTTTTAAAAACACAACATGAATTATTTGACTTTACTGCTGTGTAAAGTTATTTTTGTTGAACAAAACCATGTAATGAGGTAAAAAATAGACAGGGCGGTTCCTTGGTGAAGTATCATACATAAGTATTATTAGATATAAATGCGGGTTGTATGTCGGAGTAGGTACCAAATCATTACGATTACACTGGTTGTAATTTGAAGCAAAAATAATTAATGAATCCATTTTATATACAGGGTGTTACAAAAAGGAGTAGCGGGCTATGCATATCCGGATTCTACATATGAAAATAAGTCTAAAATGTTCAGTAAAATTTTTATGATTTCGGCTTAGTTTAGCCGTAATCAGCCATTTTGTATTTTCTTGAATATAATTATTATTTAAAAAACCCTTTGAGATATCTTTATGAAATTCGGCATATGTCTTCATTTTTCAGAACTAAATTATTTTTATTTTATAACAAATAACATTTGTCGATCAAAGTATGGATCTCTTTTGTGAGATATAGCGGTCAACATAAGAAAGAATGATATGTAGGTTAAAAAAATAATTGGCTACTTTTCCCAATAGTTATAAATCAAAAGTGGCTTCTTAAAGTAACACACTGAGAAATATTTTGCTTGAATAAAGTAGTTTAGTTAAGGCCATTGACAATGGTGCTAAATCCTCTTTTCAAAACGTTTGCCAATTTTTTCAGCTGTTATGTTTATCCACTTCCCCACAAATAATCTTTATCTTTTTTTATCCTTTTAAAACATCCTGTCAAGAATCTTATGAATGTTTAATATTGTTTGTGTTCACCTACGACAGTTAATCTAAGAAGTAAGTAATCTTGTTTAGATTTACTAATGTAGAACATCGTCCAAGCCGAAACTCATTGTAAAAGAATCTCAAGTGCCGACACGGTATAATCCGAAAGTCAATTTTGGCCTGAATAGACATTTTCAGACAATAACTTTACGCTTCTTTGGGCATTTCCCCAATTCTACATATTTTGTAAATGCAATTTTAGTTTTGGTTCTCTGACAGTAACACAAATCAATTATGTTCGCTACAGGAAAATATCTTATCCGTTCTTCACAATTTAATCACTTCACCTGAAAGCAACCTTATTCTGAACCGTATTCTTACCCCGTAAATATAGAAAAAAAACTGTAACGAATACCTTCAACTAGTAAAAGGAAGAAACGATTCATTTTACATAGTTACGCAACGCAACACATTAAATAAGTCGTACCTATATAAAGCGATTACAGTTCAAAGTACAGAAATGTTATGCTAATTTTATTGCTCTTAAGAACATTAATAAAATACGAAGTATGTAAGCACAAATTGTATTGCACATTAATTGGCTATTGCATTTATTATTACAAAAAGTAAAATTATTTCCTACTCCTTTATCACGCCATAAACTTGTAGATTTTAGCATACCTAGTCGATATGCATTTGTACGTAGCTATAGATCGTTAAACCAATTTCTCATTATTTCTATTTGACACTAATCAAAGTTAAATTGCCCCCATTACAACCAATCAAATCATAAAAATTAAATGAGCGAATTTGAGACATTTTAGAAAAAGAATTCTTCATGTCAAAACACTTAATAAAGATTTTTAACACTTTTTTTACCGTCGGTTTTCGTTTTGTAATTAAAAGAACATTTGCCGTAATCTGAAAATAATTTGTGGACTATTTTCTTATCGTTAGTCTGCATCACAATTTATCTAGATTATAAATAGGATAAATAGGTTTACCTGCAGCACTGTCAAAAAAAGCCTATTGGCAGTGTATTTATTACTATCATAAAATTAATCTAAAAGGATATTCGCTTTTTTAACAAATGCTTGTTGAATTTCATTGTTTAAGTTGTGTGGACACCTTACACACTGGATCTTTCCAAAGGATTATTAAGGATCCTCACACCTTATACAATGTACATCGTAAGCTAATGAGTTAATGACATTTTTTCTGCTGATTATAATGGTGACAACAGAGCAACATTTTTTTAAATGAGACACCGTGTAATTTTTACATACCTACTTTGACATACTTGAGGTGTGTAGAAAAAATCTGTAGAAGCACTACAGTCTACAACATTACCTGATTAGATTTACGAATGTCACATTTTTGTAAATGAGTGAAAGGCATTTTAGAGCTGCCACAAACGAAAATATTGAGAAACAAATTGACAGATTTAATATTTATCTGACGTCTCATCCATACCCTAATAAATATGTACATACTTAAATTTTGCAACATTTAACATTAAAAGTGCTTATATATTATTTGTTTATTTTTAAGTTTAGGGTAGTTATCTATTGACAATGTTTTGTTCAAAATTAAATTTTCTTTCGAAATGTGTAAAAATATATACGGTAGGTATTCCATTAAGAAAAAGTTGTTTTTGTGAAAATCTCGACAAGTTGTTGTTCTGCTGGGAACAGTAAACAGTAAAAAATAGGCTGGCAACACTTTTAATAAGATATAAGTAATTAATTCTCTAGATGGCGTATCGATTTCGGATTTTGCAATCTACTGACTCTGGGATTTTGCTAGATTAAATCCAAATGTGTCAAAATTGTTATTCATCTACCAATTTCGTTAATAAAACGTCGAACCCCTTTACATCGATGCCGATTGAATGAATGTTAGGTATATATTTTTGGCGATCACATAGATTTTAATAAAAAAATGTCAAAATCGCTATTTTATGCACCACTTTCGTGGAAACAGCATCCAAACGTATTGCATCGATGCCCAATAAGCGAATTTAATAAAATTGAGGACACCACATGGTTTTTTTAAGGCAATGTCCAAACCATTATATCGGTGTCAAAATCGTTAATTATGCACCAATTTCGTGGAGAAAATAACCAGTAAGTGAATTTCATACATTTTTGGCGATCACATGGATGTTGAACAAAAGTCATCAAAACCATTATTTCTGCACAGATTTCTAAGAAAAATTCCAAACGCATTACACCGAGTCCAATAAGCGACATCATGAATTTTACTTAAGGGATGCCTAAATGGTTACATACACGAATTTTGTCGGGAAAGCGTTCAAATGCATTACATAGTTGTCCAGTAATTGAATTGTATTGGATTTTCATAAACTTTATAGCTTAAGAAAGCTCAACACGGGGTCCAAGTTACAAGGGTTGAAATAAATGGTCATCAAAATAAGTAATTGTGAATTACCTGGAATAGAGCTTTGCTGATTTAGATTCATGATAACCCAGAATTTAATTTGGTTACCTCTCCATTTGTCAAAGTTAGTGTTGGTACAGCGTCAATTTGACTCTACTGCAACGTTCTGTGTAAAAAAGTAAAAAAGACACCTCATTTCCTAAGGTCGCACCAAATGCTCATCGAAAAACGGTTCTTTTTAATTTTGCGAGGATTTTTTCTGTACTTGTACGTGGCAACTCGTCAGCTAAGTACGCCACCCATTATTTACAAATTTGTTCAACGAAACGTTATTAGTCGCATTTTGAACACATTTTTGAAAACCTATAAAATACAGTTTAATTTGGCGATTACTACCTTATGTATATTGTATAGGTTCTATAAGATATTACCTACTTATACTGCGGTTAATTGTTATGTGAAAGATAAAGGTAATTTGACATTAACGCTATATGTATTGGTTTATATATTCAGAAATTGGCCATTATATATCATATCAACAATAGCAAATATTCTTTTCGTAACACGATATCATCGTCTCGTAATGTAGATACTTACATACAATGAACTGTTGTTATATGTAAATGAAGGTATACAACTTTAGCTTTGTATGCGGTTGATGACGATAACATGGTTATAAATCGATTTCTAAATTGATGGTAGTTTAATAATATGTTATGTTTATTGCCTAACAAGAAACATATTTTTAATACTCTCGTAAATGGAAATATGAGTTAATATATTTGATGTTGCGGTACCGGTGATTGCATGGCGTATTACCTACTTCATGTGTACGTAAATCTTTTATACATTGGCTGTTAATCTTTACTGCCAACATAATACACATTTTTAATAATTAATTTTGCACCAAATACGGAACCCCATATCGTTTATATTTCCCTGATAAAATTAGGTCTATTCAGCTCTTAAAAGGGGCTATTTACCACACATTTCACATTTATCTTACACCAACTCGAAGACTTATATTTTGACGTTTGAAACGAAGTTAAATAAAAATAGAGGCGGTGTCCTTTATAACTTTTGTATGTATACGTATACATTTAAAATGAACTAATGGAAATATATGTACACAAGCAATATTTGTTTGTTTAGTTTTGACTTAGGTATTGTGTCCGGCCACCCCAGGAAGGATTTCACAAAACCCAGGTGCTTTGTTGACTTTCAAACAATATAAACTGTGGTTTTTGTACAAGGTTACAAACCGACTACAAGAATTTTTGCTTTACCTATTTTTCTTGTTAATAGTGTTTACAAGCTATAAAAGTATTACTATACAAATACTTAAAATTTACACCTTTCTTTTATAAAATGTCTTCAATGAAGTTCTGTTCACGAGTACATTATAAATAATTCACTAACACGTTTAACCAATATTTAATATATAACGTTACCTTCTCATTATGCACACGTTTAAACTAGGAAACGTTATTGATCTAGCACAAATATTATGTTAATCTTAGACATGTAAAAATATATTACCAACATAGTAGTTCTATAAAAACAAATCACATCGGTATTATAATATCGTAATTGTTCTTATTTTATCCTTTAAATGTAAGGGGAACTGCGGGGATAGTTAACACGAGCTTAAATTTCGGTCTCCTCAATATTGATATCTAGGGGCCAATAAAGTTCTATTTATAACAAAACAATTATGCAGTAATACAAACGTGAATCCAAACAAAAAGGATTTAATTTCGTATTTGATCGTTTTCTTGCATTGTATCTGGGTTCCAATTCCAATACCGAAATATAAAGAAAAATCGTTGAAAATGAAGAAAATGAACAGAATGGTATAAGATATGAAAATTTTTGCAGTGGTTGCACTGCACAGTTGTTCCCCTAAAGCTTTGCTTTCTAGTTATATGACATTTATTCTTCGTGGTTTTCCAAGCTGGAAGAAGGCCGCCGAAAAGTTCGTCAATTGTGAAGAATGGTTGGTTCATAAAGGTTGTACGCACTGGCACAATGCCTCTTAGTCTTCTCCATTATAAGAATAAAAAATGTAATATGTTCACTTAATAATGAGAAAACTATATCATCTCTGCGCCATTTAGAAAAGCAGTAAGTTTGAATAAGATTTTTTGGGCGTAACTACAACTACATTATCAGAAATGGCAAATCATAGATATTTTGTCAACGTAAGGACGTATGTTAAGAAAGATGCAATTTTCGTTATCCATTTCATATATGAAGATTTTCTAGGGTTATGAAACTAGCGAGATATTGTATAACGTTCTAACGTTGACCTTCAATCAACGGTTCTAATAGTCCAGTTGGTTGTGTAATTCCGTAGGCTTTTCGTGAAGAAAGCAAACCAGTTTGATATTTATGTTCTTCAGGCCGTATTGAATCTAAAAAACCATGATTTCAGTCTGAAATCTTGCTATGACGTCAGTAATGACGTCACAAAGATGGCGTCGCTTCAAAAAACTTGAAATCGCTGTATTTCAAAAACTACTTAACATAATAACATGCGGTATGGGTCAAATTAAAGCTAAAACAATTTGCAATAAAATGTCTGAAAACACATTAAGCGATATGTGTATCAAATTTTGAGATATACGCCAAGAAAGTGAAAATATCGTTTTGCATTATCCGTTTTTTTCCATTTTACTCAAAAATAAACGCGATATAAGCTCGGTTACCTGAAATGATTTATAGAACTTAAAATTATCTATCCAACGATATATGTATAAAGGACATTACAAGTATTTCTATTATTAATATAGTTATATTACAAAAATCAATTTACAGGATCCCAAACACATTGTACACTGTACAGGGCGCTCAGAAACTATATACAAAATGTATATATATATATTATATATACTAAAAATTGAATTTTTTGAAAATATAACCCAAATATTTATCTTTCCTAAAATTCTGTATCATCCACTTCGTTTTCATCATGTTCTACAACACTCATCTTTGCATTCTCACACGCATATTCTAATTCGGAACAACTGCATAGGTCAGTGCAATTCAGTCCTGATTTCTTGCAACTGCACACTGCATATTGGAGCATTTTGATTTATTGCATGAACACTTAACGAGGTGCACAATCGCAGACGGTGCAGGTTGTTGTTTCGTCATAACCGGTTTCCACTGCAGTTCGTCCTCAGTCCACCCGTAGCCTTCAGGAGATGGAAGCTTTGGGTTTGCTACAATATCGTTCTGCCATATCATGCACTGGTAATGCGCTCGTAAAATGGCTTCATGCAGTGTGTGCCATGTAGGCGGTAAGGACTCAGCTTCTGCCTATTTCATTTTGAAAAGAAGCCACCGAGCATGTTGAACTTTTTCCAGTTTTGTCCCCGGAATATAAAGCTGGCAAACGAACTTCTCTAAACCGGTTAAGACTTCTTTTGAAGGTAGCAATCCGTTTCCAAGGTTGGAAAATGCTGATATGATGTCTTCACTGGCATTGCAAAATAGTTTCCAGCAAGAAGCCTTTCCCTTTCCCGAGAATCTACCAGTAGTGTCTGATCCGGTAAAACAATGAAAACCAGGAAGTGCAGCCGATAAGGTTGGACCAAGAGCTTCAAATATGGGTTGCAGTGGAATATTTCTAAATTTTTCTGCTGAGCCAGTAAGGATGTTAGTGTTTTCACATAAATCTTTGTATCGCCTGATTGACAGAACTAAGACATCTGTATCAGGGGTAAAAATGTCTACTCCTGAAGCAGTTTTTGATGCATGAACAGCGTGCAGAACGAGTTTTGTATCTGCTTCTTCCTGTTCGCTTTGAAGATGTTCCACAGGTATGTTGTATGACGATAAACACAAATTATCCCATGCCACAACATATTTCTTTCCGTCTTCCTCAGCTCGTTTCAGCAGCTTCTGAGTCAGGTACCTAGCAAGCTTCTGTTTCGTGCTGGTGTGGGAGAGAAGTTTCTTCATGGGCAATCTGTTGATATTCATGTTGTCAGAAATGTTATACGCAACTGGAGTAGTACCAAGGAGCCTCATTTGACGCGTGTTTCCTTTCAGTGACTTTGGCACGTCATATCTGTCGAAAACCACGTGTACTTCATCATACATTCGATATCTCTGGTAAAGTTTTGATATGGAATGATCTGCCAGATCAGAGCATGTCTTAAAATTGCCGTCTTTATTGGAAAGCCGTTGCACTTCAGCCATTGCATCTACAATAGCTATTCCCTTTTCCTCGTTTAATGAAGTTGGTACAGTCACATTTGGTAACTGTTCAAGAATATGCATTAGATCACTTAGCCACTGCTGCACCCGCACGGGTGGTTAAATCGAAACCATAACTTTCACAGAGTGGGTGTGTATATATAAACAAACAACATAGAGCATTGTCACCTCAAACACAATATTATGTGCGGGAATGTGGTCAAATGAAAATGAGTGAATTTACCAGATCATCGTATATAACGTAGGAAAATTATGTATTTTATACCCATATAAAAAATTTAGTATTATGTATATCAAACCGACTGTAAAAATTGTATACATTTTTTAATAAAATAAATTGTAGATTACTTTCAATTTAGGAAAATACATGTTTAAAATGCAATAGTTAATCGATATAAAAATGTTATGTAGTTGATGAGCACACAGTAGGCCTACAATATTCTCAGCAACCTGTACAATGGGTTATTGTGACATAACTACAAATACTTGTAATGTCCTTTATATATCGTTGGATAGATAATTTTAAGCTCTATAAATCATTTCAGGTAACCGAGCTATATATCGCGTTTATTTTTGAGTAAAATGGAAAAAAAACGGATAATGCAAAACGATATTTTCACTTTCTTGGCGTATATCTCAAAATTTGATACACATATCGCTTAATGTGTTTTCAGACATTTTATTGCAAATTGTTTTAGCTTTAATTTGACCCATACCGCATGTTATTATGTTAAGTAGTTTTGAAATACAGCGATTTCAAGTTTTTTGAAGCGACACCATCTTTGTGACGCCATTACTGACGTCATAGCAAGATTTCAGACTGAAATCATGGTTTTTTAGATTCAGTACGGCCTGAAGAACATAAATATCAAACTGGTTTGCTTTCTTCACGAAAATCCCACGGGACTCTATTATCCGACATTACCGCCCGGACTATAATTAAATTATAGGTATATATTGCAAATATGTCGGGACATGTAATGGAAATGTAATCCTTAATAGCTCTAGACGAGCCTTTACACTACAAGGTTCTGCTCCTACCAAAAATTAAAAGTTGTCTTGGACATAGTACACAGCATTGTAATGTTTTGTAATAATTTTTCAAAGAAGATGAAGAAACACAAGTAGGTAAGTATACATGGGATCACTACCATCAAGTTAAAGTCATTGTACCAAACGCGGTGGACAATTTCAATTTGTTACAATATGAAAATATGTTAAAAACGTGTATTTTTTTAAATGGAATGACCCACTTTTTTTAAACGCAAATGTAGGGGCCTTGGGTGGACTTTTTAGTCGTACCTTATTTTTGTATTAATATGAGGCGTTGCCAAGTTATTAATTAATACATATTTTTTTGCTAAATATCAACCCTTCCATTATACGCTTTTATTTTTTAAACGTCTTGTTTCTGTCATCCCCCCGCCTTAACCATCGCGCCACAATCTACGGCCGTAAGGAATAGAAAGTGTTCTTGCATTACACACATTGCTTGCTACAAATGAAAAGCAGTATGCATAATGCAGTGCCAATTCTGTATGATAAAATATAAAAAAATAGAATTTCTTATGTCTTAGTAATTGTTATTAATGTTACTCAAAATATTTAACATTATCGTTATAAATACAATCGTTGAATGATAAGAGAACTTATCATTCAACGATACAATTAATAAAGTTTAAATAAATCCTTTTTAATCATGGTATAAATAATTCCTGCTTATAATTTATGTTATCAATAACTATGCGACTAGTGATTATCAATAGACTAAACAAATGAAATCAACGCTTAGATTATATTGCAGTTCATTGGGCTAACCTACTGTAAGTATACAGGGTATATCACGGAACCCGTTCATTACAAGTTTCTGGGGTCCCTTACTACTTATGAATTTGAAGCCTTCTTTTGTTCTAAAATATTGTCGATGTTGTACAACTTCCGGAAGAGCCGGAAATCGCCGTTCATTATTAAACTATCCTATACCTATTGTCAACTTTTTTGAGATATGTATTATGTTTTTAAAAAAAACTTGCGTTTTGCATAGGGACGTTTAATAGCCCACCTTTTGCTCTTCTTTGAATGCAAGACATTCATACTTTACAAACACGAAGTAAAACCATAAGGGTTCACAAAATACATTTGCAAACCTATCACAGATTATACAGGGCGTTCAAAATTAGTGCCAAAGTTAAAAAATTTCAAACACCAAAAAGTCATTTTTTTCAAATCGAACACCCCGTATATTTTTACATATTTGGAAGGCGATTTAATTTACGCATCGTTAAACTATAGGTATCTTTAGCGGTTTTGTAGTTATTAACGCTTTTTATCTAATATTGATTAAAACTGCACTTAAAACCTATGCACATTTGAAAGTAGGCTGTGAGTATGATTAGACAAACGAATGATTATCTGGATGTCATTTTCATTAAAGCAAACAGGTGGTAAACAGTAAACAATTTTATAAAATGGAAGCAGTTAACGCATATGATATTTTGAATTTATTCTATATCCATTAAAGTGATTTTTATTTGTTTGTTGTATAAATAAGATCATTAAATTCGTTTTGTAAAAGCAATTGTTTTTCCTGTTGTCATACTCACAGCCTACTTTCAAATGTGCAGGTTTTAAGTGCAGTTTTAATCGATATTAGATAAAAAGCGTTTAATAATTGATTTGAAAAAAATGACTTTTTGGTATATGAAATTTTTTAACTTTGCCACTATTGTTGAACGCCCTGTATAATCTGTGATAGGTTTGCAAATGTGTTCTGTGAACGCTTATGGTTTTACTTCGTGTTTGTAAAGTATGAATGTTTTGCATTCAAAGAAGAGCAAAAGGTGGGCTATTAAACATCCCTCTGCAAAACGCAAGTTTTTTTTTAAATCATAATATCTCAAAAACAGTTGAAAATAGGTATAGGATAACCTAATACCGTGTAACGCAGAATCGATTGTATAATCCAAAAATGCAATAATATACAGGCTGTTCCTTTTAAAATAAGAAGATGAATGGCGATTTCCAGTCCTTCCGGAAGTTGTACAACATCGACAATATTTTAGAACAAAAAAAGTATATGTGTTATCCTTAACTTGAAAGTTTCAAATTCATAAGTAGTAAGGGACCCCAGAAACTTCTAATGAACGGGTTTCGTGATATACCCTGTATTTTCACACTTTACAGCAAAAATATTTTTTGTCCCTTAATGTTTCTCCACAGATACCGCAAATGAATATTCAAAACAGAGAATTTATTACTTAAAATGTTAAAGATTGTAGTATTTCAATGACTAACGAAGATAGCAACTTAGGATTATGGACAACAAACTAAAATTTAATTTTTTAACATATGAACAGATTGAAATTAAAGTCAATATAGTCGTCTTGTGCATAGGTATAAAAAATCAAATTCGACATTGTTCGAAATGAATTGATGTGTAGAACAACGGTAGATTTATCCCAACACAACGATTGTATTTAAGTTGAGCCAAGTGTCCTTTAAAACGAATTTTGAGTAATCTTTTAGTTTGCCCTTGATTACAATCTTTACAGTTGATTTTATATATACCTTACTTTTCGTTCATACCTACTTGTGATCGTTTGCAAATTTAATTTATACTGTGTGCATTTTATAACTATACTAGTTCTGTAATATTAATATGTCAATTTTTGCAATTCGTGTAACTTTCTTGGTATTTTTCCTCTCATAAAAAATTAAATTTTTATTTTATTTTAAATAAAAAGTCTAATAAAATCTATTTTATTGTTTCCTTTCTTGAAATTATCTCCCAGAGCTATGATTTAACAGCGCTACCGCTACTCACAATTTATAAAATATAGGCGCGTTAGTTATAATTTACTGTTTGTTATAACTCCAAACCAAACTAATAGAAAAAACGCGAAACATTGGTTTTATCAAATTTAATGTGCCTTACTTGCTTCATAAAAAGTGTTAAGTTTAAGTGAGTACCTTTTTCGTCTATCTGTAGTAGGATTTTAAATGGTGAACACTTATTTCCAGAAAGAGATATTGAATCTTTTATTGGATGGATTATTTATGTATTGAAGAAATTTATTTTAAAATATTTTAAATCGTACTAGTATGTGTTGTTGAATACCAACCATAGCGTTATCAGAATTGTACAACATTTAAATCAAAACTCTTTTGCCTAGTGACCCTTAATTTCACATTTTATTTACATCAGCACGCATCTTGAATTTCATCATTTCCTACCTATATGTCTAGAAAATAATGCTGAAATGTTTCGTATGGGGCTTTTCTTATTTCTAGTGATTGTATGTCATGCAGATATTTATCAATTTACTATATATTTCAATCTATTTGTTCCTCCGAGGACCAAGTTTGTCATTTTTTTTCTGTTTGTAACTATTTCTATCTCTTTGTTTACTTATCCTAATTTATTGAGCGTCTCTTCACCTTTGCTTAGGTCCACGGCAGAAAAGTGAAAGTTGTTAAGCATTTTTTTCTTGTTTTCTTCAAATATTTCTTTCGGTTTTATCAATTAAAATGGCTATTGCAATAATATTGATAAAATGACTTTTTCTTGAATAACTTTTACAATATTAGGAATTGCCATAGAGTTGTATTAGAAAAAAATTTTTGTTTTTCAATACCGCATCGAATCACATCAAAATATGTAGGGGTTGCAATTTAAAATAAGAAAGATAAAATGCTTTAAAGTTTGAGAAGTTTGACACTAGATTTTGATCACCCTGTATAATTTGGAGCAATGAAACTTGGTAAATGACACTACTAGACTTTATTTAATGAGTGTGTCGTAAAATTTCATTAACCAGGTACTATTTGCGTTTTTTATTAATTTTTAAAACCAGTGTGGCAGTGGTGTAAAACCAACTTTTTTTCGTTTTTATTTTTTTTCGCTGGTTTCACCGAACCGATTTTAATAGAATTTTAGGAATATGTAGGCAAGCATAAAAGACGACCAAATAAGTAAAAAAAGTAAAGCGTGTAATTTAAAAAAATATATCATCATGGCGTCACACTTTGTTGGGACACCCTGTATAATCAAAAATATTTTCCTGAAATATACTCTGAGGTACAGAAAACGTGTGCAAAATATCAAAAACCTAACTTAATTAATAACTGAGCTACAGAAGGCGGGAGGTGAGGTGCAGGACCCGTATATATTCAGAAACGCAAAGATATGTAAAAATTTCCATAGGTCAATTTTTTTTGGAATACTAAAACAATACTTTCCTTTCACTTCGTACTCGGGAAGTAATATTTGAATAAAATGCCTTTCATAAAGGAAAATTATCTACAACTTTTTCCTTAATAACTTTTTGATACGATATGAATAGTATGGAAAATGTTTAAATTTGAAGGAAATAACGTTCTAGTAATGCATTTTAACGGAAAAATAAAGGAAGGTCTGAGCAGATCAGCTAAAAGAAAAAGACCCCATATTCTTCTATTTAACTGACCTCGTATCTCTTATCATTTGGAAGGTATAACAAGGCTTCGAATTTTGGGCACAGTGTATACAGAGTATTTATTTATTTTTGAGAGATATAGGACTCTTCCCCATAGAAAATACTTTAAATACATTTTTTTAAATAAGTTGATTTGTTGGACGAAATTTTAACAGCCAAATTAATGATCAACTTATTAAAAAAACTTAAATACATTGTTATACCATCTAAAGATACTCAACAGAATTATGAGTTACTATAGAAGCATTGAAAAAGTAAAATTTTTTTATAAAATAAAATTATTGTGTTGGTGTTGGTTGGGGAAAATAAAATGGAAGTTTAAATCGAACTAATCAGAGAAACGCTTTGTTCGTCGATTCTGTTCATTTTCTACAACAAGGACTTGCACTTTTTGTGCAATACTTATACTAGTCGGTGTGGAGAAACCGTCAATATCTGCACTGATTTCTGTATTTCTGGATTAAGAAGGAGAGTGGGCGTAGTTAAAGGCGTAACGTAACTTTCATACCCCGGCTCTTTTTATTACCTCCATGAGACCATGATTATAGTCATATAGTCGATCAAAGAAAGTCACGCTAGTCACCCGCATCTGAGGATGCTGGCTGGAGAAGTGGGTCTAATCGCCTGCTTGGCCAGAACACCCCCAACATGGATCCTCTCAGTTAAATAAGTGCAAAACACTCTCAAAGAATGTAGTGCTCCGACTTGTCTGTGTAGCAGTAGCATATTCTCCAAAACATTACCTTTTAGGCCCGTCGGATTAACGTAACGTTATTCCTACTAGTTTTGCTTAAAATAGAATAGATACAATTTGTCTAATATCGGGTGATATGGACGTTTAGTGTTATTGAGTAAATACTCCAGAAGAACTAGAACTAGAAACAATAGTTATCCATTGCACAATTACACTTAAAGAAACTACTTTTTAAATAAAGCTTTTCCTGGCGAATGTAACAAGGACAATAGGATGCAATGCCGGAAAGATGCCTATTAAATAGTAGGAAGAAGAAGTTTTCCTGATCACTTCATAGGTAGAATCCACTGGCATTAATTAGTAGGTACGTAGGCTAGATCTTGCATTCAACAATTCTATAAAAAATTAAATGTACAGCAACGGGCGAAAGTTCGAAAATTACGATTTGCTTAAAAATTCTATAATTTATTCAATAATATGGAAAAATAAGTTGGGTTTAATCTCGAGATTCTATATCTACAAATTTCATAAAGTACCTATGTTAGTTAGGTACATTAGCTACATTTGTTAGTTATCTGTACAAAAATAGTTCTGTAGGTAGAGCTTTAATTCTTAAGTTACTAAATAGCCAATAGGTATGTTTCAAAAAGACCAACTCGCTGTAGTTGTATCCTTATTTTAATTAATTGGCTAACCGGAAACTCCATATCGCCATTTTGGTAAACCTACTTTTTAGTAAACACCTGACATCGCCTTCTATTTGTTGTTTGTCATATACAAATGAAAATGTTATAATTCAGATGATGTTTAAGTTAAAAGTGTTATTAGTCAATTCCCCTAAGGTTACAAATACAGAATTAGAGATTCTTCTTTGTTTTATTAATATAATTTCAAATTTCTTTATTTACTTAAACGAAACGTGAAAATTTTTCATAAAACACGCGTCAGTTTTGTTGTAGGCTACGAAGCGATTGAAAACAGAAATCAGACACTTTCACATATTTCTTGTAATAATTAAGAATTTAAACAAAATATAATATAAGAAATTGATTAAAATAACTTGTTTCATATATTAAACGGAGGGGTGCAGTGATGTACCTAAAAGAAACAAGGAATTAGATTCTATAATTTAGCCAATAAACTACGCCAGTAATACAAGCTACATATAATAAGGTATGCCTATGCCTACTGTTAGCAAGACCGTTTAATTCAATAAACACTAATAAGCAGTTAGTAGGTATTATAAATACGTTTATACCTACTTAGAACAAATTTATAATGGCGTTATGTTATCTAACGGAATGTTACTCTTTTTCAGAGGTGTAAAGAAAAGCTCAACACCTTAGCCATTTCAGTAATGAATCAGTGGCCAGGAGTACGCCTTCGTGTTACAGAAGGTTGGGATGAGGAAGGTCACCATGCATCAGATTCTTTGCATTATGAAGGCCGTGCTGTGGATGTGACTACCTCTGATCGTGATCGTTCTAAATATGGAATGTTGGCCAGGCTTGCTGTTGAAGCTGGATTCGACTGGGTATATTACGAAAGCCGCGCACATATACATTGTTCGGTAAAATCAGGTACGATTTACTGAATTTTTTTTAGTGTTCGTTTCTTTATTATTAGTAGTTATTTGCCATTTTTCACGTGATTACATTTTTATTTTTAATATTGACCGTAATATAAATTAGAACATCGCTCGATGCCTAAAAACACGCAACAAAGAAGTTTTCTATTTAATGATGCATGTTTAACGGAACAAAACCTTAATAATAAAATTTGAAATTGTGATACTTTTAACTCTCAAAAGTGTTTAAACTTACCTTTCGTGTATTGTTCCAGAATCTTCAGATGCTGCAAAATACGGCGGGTGCTTTGCGGGAGACAATATTGTTCAATCATCATCCGGTAAAATCTTGAAATTATCGGAATTACAAGTGGGAGAAGCAATTTTGGCATTGGATCCTTCCACCAATCAGTTAATTTATAGTGAAGTGATATTATTTTTAGATTGGCACCCGAATCAAAGAAATCTTTTTTTAAATTTTGAATTAAAATCGGGACGAACTTTAACACTTACTCCCGCTCATTTAGTGATTACTGGATCACTTAATTCCACCGTAACCGTTTTTGCTAAAACCCTAACGGTTGGTAGTATCTTAATAATAGGAAATAGAGACGATAATAAATTTGAAGATACAATCGTAAGAGTGACTCAAGTGTATCGAACTGGTATATATGCACCTTTAACAAGTGTTGGTACGATTGTTGTTAATGATATCATTGTATCTTGTTATGCTGTTGTTGATAGTCATCCTTTAGCCCATTTTGTATTTGCACCTATTAGATTAACTGCCGAAATTAAAAGCTACATGTACAGGCTATGGCAGACTTACAATCAGGGGTTAGCCGATAATTTCAGCAACGTACCAAAGTCAAGCATTCAACATCATGGAATACACTGGTATGCAGAAATACTATACAAGATCGCGAATAATTTTATTCCATGGCGGATCCTTTATACCTAAAAGTGTCCACTTCAATCAAATCAGTAAGGCCAGTGAATGTAGTATTATATGTATATGTAAATACCTATTGTTTCTCTTGTATTATTTGTATAAATTATTATTCCGCTTTTGACAGCTTTACCTACTTTCTTAAATTATTATGAATTATTTTATTGTTTTAACTTATACTATGTAAATGATTTGTATAATAAAAATTATTTATCTCTTTTAGTATTAGCCTTGTTTATATACCTTACAAGATTCATGGTACAAGAAGACAAGGTATGTATGTCTATAAAAAATCGCAAATTCGTAAAGTTGGCGTAGATGACGTTTTTATCCCAAAGACGTCACAGCTGTATTGTTGGTTGCCCATCTTACAGGTATGCCTACATTATCTACGACTTGAGAATCGCATTAGTTTTTAAAATTTCCTATTGTGTTGAGAAAGGTTGTAAGAACAACGTGCAAAAAACTTCCCTAAGATACACTTTTATTAAGTGGTACGACTATAAAAACGTCACTATGTACTTTATTGATGTGGTAGAGCCCGATTAACCCAATGACGTCACGAAAAGATGCGCATAAGGTCATAGGCATACTGTCTTCTTGTACCACAGAAGACATAATACAGAAGCGACACTCCCCGATCCCGCCAAAACAAAATTTCTTGGCGCATGTCGCGTCGCCATACTTTTGTTAGTACAATCAAAGAACGTGTACTATATACCGTTCTTTGGTACAATTTATAATGTCATAACGGTAACATAACATGTAAAGTCTGTCTCAAAGTATATCGTCTTGTAATTTACCTCATTAAAGGATTTATTTTCTAATTTGCATTGTTAGTAGATAAACACGTTTTAAATGCCTACCTGATTGTGATAACAAACTCTTGGTATTTTATGACAGGGTAATTTCAAATTAATTAATTTTGTAGATAAATGTAGTGTGTTGCAGATGATATTTATTATCAATAGTAATAATCAAGAAAATTTGTTGAAGCCATATTGAAGAATTTTTCATCATTGAACCAATTGACAAGTACTTACGTAAAGTTTACAGCCAATGGACAGGATCCGGCATGCCGCATGACACTCGTCGCGTCAACCCAATCACACGGCGATCAGCTCTTGAGTTCGATTGACTGTGTGAGCACGAGCTCTCACAAATTTCTGCACCATCCCATCACCATAATGTTTTCTTTATACACTTCACTGGTCTGACGATGAATTTCAGCCGCCTTCACGTCTTTAGCGCTAAGAAAACCAATCACATTCGTAGAATAAGAAATGCAAGTTCTATTTATTATCTTGTTACACTTCTCCATGAATAAATAATAAATTTAGAATATATGTATTTCAATACGTGTTGTTTTCCATTTTTTTAATAAATAGTATTCAATTCAACGATCCCTATTGTTAGTAATCTTCGCAAGAAATTGAATCATTGCACAAAAACAGTAGATACCTTAAAAACTAGAAGAGATAGGTGCGGGGAACTATGTTACCATTCGAAAGAGAAAAAAATTGTGCATCAGAATATGGAGAAACATACACATTGTTGCATTCGAAAAAGCCAACATAATTTGAAGTTAGCTAAACTCGGCATTAATTTTCCACCACCCTGTATGCAATTAAGTCGCTTTGAAAGTATAGATGGGCATAGGGGTTTAACTATCTCTCGTGTGATGGTTTTACGCTAGATAGTGTTTATCTTAATATTTTTTTTATATTAAGTAAATATCTCGGAAATGGTAAATTTTAGGAATAGGAAAACTTGATGAAAGTTCACCTAAAATTTTACGAAGAATCCAAAATCGTAATAATATTTACAATAAGAAAGTTGGTGTCATTTTCCAGAAAAACCGCAAGTGTTACATACACGCAATTATTTTATTGGAGAAGACCATGCCCGAAAACTTTATTGCCTAAATTTTAAAAATTCAGATCAAAGTAGTCTTTCAAATATTCTAATAGGTTCTATTTTATCGCTTATACAGGGTGGGGTACCACATACAGCACGGAATTTGGTGCCTAAACTATAACAATTTATAAAAATATTTATAAATACACAGGGCGATTCAAAAAATTATGGGACATCAAAGTTATATTTTTTTAGGTGGAGCACCCTTATATCATCACATTTTCGAATTTTACGTAAAAAAATAATGTCTCTTAACAATTCCCTATACCTATCTTTTACGGTTTTCGAGATATCTCGGTTTTTCTCGTAATACAGTAGGTCACAAAAAAAAGAATAATAACAAAATGGGTAGGCGTACAAAAAATTGCTTTCGATTGATTTGAAGCCTTTGGGCAACTATTTGCATTATTTACTATTATGTAGAATGTACAGGGTGTTCCAAAACGTGCGAAATATCAGTGACTCATACTAACTTAAATAACTTGCTTATTTTAAATAGAACACCCTCTATTTACCCTATCCGATACAGTAAAGGATTC
This sequence comes from Pyrocoelia pectoralis, assembly GCA_036250285.1. NCBI lineage: Eukaryota > Metazoa > Arthropoda > Insecta > Coleoptera > Lampyridae > Pyrocoelia > Pyrocoelia pectoralis. The sequence continues at coordinate 33,139,722 of CM070074.1, forward strand.
CCTTTCAAACGATATTAGGGTTCCCTATAGCCAAGTATAGTATTTTTCATGTAACCAATAGATAACATGTTTAAAGTCAGCTCTATGTCTTTCTCTTATGTTATAAAGGAGTAGTAGGCTGGGTATTATTGTAAACAGTAGTGTTTTCTTTTTGCACGTTGCGGTTGACTTAAGTCAGCCCTGTCAATAACACACCATTCGTTTTATAAAAATAATTTGACTCAGTTCTCAATAACCGTATTCGTTTTAAAAGCTCTAGTTTTATATTGACCTGAGGCAGAAATGTCTTATGACGCAAGCTTGACGAAAGACACTTCAATCACATGATAATTGTAACTTTGACTAACCCTATGGCCATGGGCTACAATTATTAAATTTACTGTTATTAGACTTTCCTACACCCAAGTTGTTGATTTGTACTTTACCTACATTATTTCAGTTTAATATTAAAATAGTTGAAAAAACCCTAATAAATAAACTATAGGTACAACATACTATTGCATGCCTATAACCATTGAATAAAGAAATGGGATTCACTCAACGCTATAACTAAGTACGTATTTGCATGTATTTTTAATAATCAACTAATAATTAGACAATGGCAAAAATGTCAGCAAGACAGAAGAAAATGTACCAAGCAAGCGCTGCTAATTTGCAACTTGGATATTAAAGTCAAATTGAAGCCCTTAAGATTAAATCGAATTTTTAGGTAGGTAGATAACAGAAACGTGTAGTGGACTTGCAAAAAATAACATAATAACTTCATGCGAGCGTATGATAGGTAGGTACCTATCCTAGAAAGGAAGATAATATATATTTTTGTAATTGTAAAATAATATAGTATAATTTTGTAATGTACCTAACAGACATTAATTTGTCTGCGCCACTTACTTAATACCTCCTCAGGCAACACATTGATATCAAAGATACATATGTCGAAGGTCAAATTTCACAGTTTATAAATAAAGTGGTGTCTTAAGCCTCGCCCACATATAGTCAGTCGACGTCGATCAACAAACACGAACAACACATCTACATTGTCGCAGTAGTGTAGACGTGTTGTTCAACGTTGATTCAAACTAGCAACATTTTAGCTTACCCACTCACTTCTGTGTGTACTTCTGTAAGTGTGTAACATATTTTTAATAACATTCATTGCCAAGACCATCGCTATTTCCATTAAAATATCATGCCTTTTACTTTTGTTTCTATATTCCATATGAGTGGCGTCGCATAGTATTGGTCGATCTCGATACATATCAATGAGTGTGAAGGTCTGTTCATTGGACAAACGCATTTTGTAAATTCAAAAGATGCGAATTATGCTAGCACAAAACAAATACAACCTTCTAAATCACATTCAAATGAGACTCAAGTGCCAACTCGTCCACACATTTTTCATTCCACCAATCCCCTTTGACGAAAACCGTCATTTTTGGATTCTCAGTCGATGTCGACTTGACCATCAATCGATGCGTCTACACTTATTCAACCTAATCGATCGACGTCCACCGACTATATGTGGACGTGGCTTTAGATTTCACATTGTGTCACAACTCTGTTTGCAAATAAATACCTAAATCATTAAATGTCCTTGAGATGTCTTCAAGTACTCCCTGATATTGTAATTAAGTTTTAAAAGAACTCTAAAAGAAAAGGGAAAGTAAAAATTCATCGTAGCATAGTGCGATCGATTCGAAGTTGCAGTCAGTAGGTACACTCGGTTTGAAAAAAATCGAGACAAACTTTTTGAAGGGACCTTAAGTTTTAGTGGTGTGAGTAAGGTTCCAGTGCAAGAACGCTACAGGTGGTGTACCCCAACACTGCAAATATAAAACCTGTAACTGAGAACAATGAAATGAAATTATGAAAAGGGTAAATTAATATTAGGAGAACAAACTCCATCATTTCTTAATAAGCAATGAACAATGAGGGGAACTCTGGAAACCCTTAGGTCAAATTGTATTTTTTAATAGAAATATTGAAGTTTTATGTATTTGTCCGGCTTCTAGGCCCCCCATGGTGCGAATAAGAGTTAAATTCTTTTAAATAAAATTGAATGTAATTTTGTGTAAGAAAATGATTACCGGTAAAAATACCTTAATTGCTTAAATTATTATTCTAAAATGAATATCAAATACTTATTTGGTAGCAATATCTTATAATGCGATGATTATTAAGTGGCATTTATTTACTTGGAAATTATAGCTAAATTTTACTTCATCGTTCTCCATTACAAGTTTTATACCTGCTATCTTAGGTACACCACCTGTAGCGATTCTTGCATTGGAACCATACTCACACCACTAAAACTTAAGATCCCTTCAAAAAGTTTGTCTCCATTTTTTTCAAACCAAGTGTACCTATGTACAGGTCGGACGCGATAAAGAAAACGGGAGTTGCATTCAGAACGGTCCTATGGAGGGGATATTAGCGTGGGTAATTTGAAAATACGCAGTGGCGGAGTATGCTTAAAGTTTAAAATATGCAAGAATATATATAATATTAATAAATCCAGTAAATAATAAAGTAAACGATGCTTCTTTGAGATTTTGTATTTCTATTGACATGAAACCGTGTGATAGTTTGGTCGCCTATACTACATTATACGTTAGCGATATTTTACTACGGCACTGTATACTGCACATTTACTCATTAGCAACCCGATTCGACTTCGGCATACGTCGGTTACGTTTTCTTTATCGCGTCTCACCTGTATGTAATATTCTTTGTAGCGTGATGAGAAGCGCAACTTATCAGACAAGGTAGCGCAGCTCATAATTAATGCCATAATGTAGATTACCTTGTATATTTATAAATATTTTTAAAATGTAGCTATTATTGACCTACATATATGCATATAAAAAGATTTTTAAAAATCGTTATAGTTTAGGCACCAAATTCTGTGCTGTATGTGGTGCCCCACACTGTATCTGGTGGTGGTTGACACATTTCCTAATACAAATCTCAATGTGGTAGCCAACATTGGCTTTACACAGAACTGATCGGTTGATACAGTGCATGCTTCAGAAACGTTACCGTTACAATGAAACTTGAAAAAACCATTTTATACAAACAGTATGTGTTAAAATTAGATTAGATTCATTCAAGTAATTTAGGGACATTTATTAAATATTTACAACTCAAAGGAAATGAAAAGTTGAAATTAATAATTCTCATTTACTTTATTAGTCAAATACAATATGTATGTTGGCTTATAAATAAAACTTTCTTGACAAATTCCATTTCCAGGAAATTGCTAAGTTGTACTTTAATTATTAATTACTTCATTTACTCAATAAAACAATATATAATAGCATAATATCAACAACGATAAAATTAGTTTATAATTATAAAAATTAACAAATCAAAATGGCAAAATGTTATTTATAAGAAAGGCACGTAATATTTAAAATTACATAACATGTTTCTCAATAAAAACAGACAATCTACAATGGCTTCGTGAAGTTCGCTGGAAACATACCTTTCTCTCCATTATTTTCTTTAATTCCCATAAGCCACCCTTCCTCCTGTCAAAACAAAAGTTTATTTAAGACAATGTTTACATGACCAAGAATCTACGGAAATACATCATCGTGTGCATTTGATAATACAAAAGTTTGCACATGCTTGATGACATCGAATTTATAGGTACTCTGTGACATCGCTTTCATAAATTTAAATATGGCAGAAATTTGTTAAATGACTAAACATGATCTGCATCATCAGCAATATTGTTTATGCAGAAAACTCTAGGTCTAGGAGATATGAGGATCAATGGCTTTAAAACACAATTTTGCATCATCAAATGAAGAACAGACAGGTAAATAGATCACAAGCAAAAAAAAATGTCTGTCCATGCATTAAAGTTTAAATTACAGTACAACTTCGATAATCCGGACAGATATCGTTTTTCGGTCCGCCGGATTAACGAATTCGCCGGATTAGCGAAGTACAACTTTTAGTAAAGAAATTTACTAATAATAAACAAAATATACACGTAAGTTTTTTTAATATCCGACACTGTTGATTTAGGAACATTAAAAGTTTCCGAAATTGAACGTACACTATGGCCTTTATCTAAGGCGTCTAGTATTTACACTTTTCCTTTAGAGTAAGTGTCAGGTGTTTCCGTTTTATAGGAGCCATCTTTATTACAAGCACCTCAATATGTACTATTATTACGTACTACATACGAATATTTAGTGCACTAAACCTGTTGAAACCTGTAATTTTGCTGACGCATGTTACTGTCCGTATTATAGAGGTAAAAAATATAAAATGTCCGGATAGTAGGCGCTGTCCGAATTATTGGAGCGTCCGGACATTCGCGTGTCCGGATTATCAAAGTTGTACTGTAGTTGATATGCAATAACTAACCAGACGTTCTATGTAAGTTTACAGGAAAGCAATCAATTAGACACTTTTCCAAAGAGATGTTTCAGATTCAATAAAATTATTATAAACAGACGTAGACTGTGAAGTTTCCATCAGTCTTTAAGGCTGGGGAATTTCCTTCTTATGCACGCTTTACTTTGTAGATGTCGCTGCGTGTGCGCATTGCAATTTAAATTGGTTTGATTTGATTTCATTCTCAAAAAGATAATGAAAGCAACTTATTTGCACTTTGTAAGATTTCGTTATGAATCGTGTATGGACGAAATATTAGAATAACGCTAACTTCGGCAGATCACAAATTCACATTCCATTTTTGCTTTCCGCCCTTATAATTTAAGTTTCTGCTTAATAACCCAACCTCTTTACTTGCATTTTCCGTATTCAATTTTTTCATTTGTTCATTTTTTCTTTCATCATTAGTAACAATTTACCAATTATCATTGCTATTAATTTACCGAATTACCACTGCTTTCCATTTGTGAACCATAAATCGCCACTATAGAAAAAATTAATATGATATATTTTCGGAAAATAATGTGGAAAGCAAATCAATAACATTTTACAAATGTTGTATTTTACCAAAAATTATACGAGGCAATCTAAAACGAGGATTGAGATGTGTCAATCCTCCATGCATTTTCGATGCTCAACAAAAACGGCAGAGAAAGATAGATTGAAAATAAAAATTTTTTAAAAAGAATGTTTTCTAATGTTACACACTTTCTCATGCACCAAAAAGTAAAAAATAATTTTTAATACACTAAAAAGGATGAAATAATGTTTAGTGCACTAAAAAGGATAAAATAATTTTTTTTCTTATTGAAATAAATAATATTTAGCAAATTTTATGAAGGAACATGTGTGGCCATAATATTGATAACATTATTATTCTGAATAGGTACAGCTCACGCAATTAAAGATGATTTGGAGGTCATATGCGCATTCGTCCGTTTTCAAATATTCTACTCGCGGCAATTCGAGAATTTCAGTAGCGTCGCAGGTAAATTGTTTCAAGTGTATATTACATCATTGTACGTATACAAACATAATTATTAACAAATTTTCTTAATATGGAAATTTTTCATTTAATTTTCTTATTCAATTAATGAAATTACGATGTTTTTAAACAGATTAGAAAATTGTCCTATTATACAAACATCATTCCGCAATTACGTGAAAGTGGACATTTCTACTAAATTTGTTTTTATTACTTATGGATTCTTAATTACAAGTACAAATGGTTGCAATCAGTTTCAATAGTCAACGCAAATTAATAAAATAACATAAAACTATAAATGTGATTTTGTACATGTACCAAAGATTAATTACGCCGCCACTGGTAAGTGATTTTAAGCTGTTACACTTGACGATTGTTCCCGAACGCAATAACGTGTCTGCGTGACCCGAATCATCTTTGGTTGTGCGACCTGTACCTACTCATAATAGGAAAGTAATAGTGTATTAATTTAGGTACATCTGTGGGCTGAATTAGTCATCGGCCTTTCGTAAAATTTGTTAAGAAATATTATTTATTTCAATAAGAAAAAAAATTATTTTAATTTAATACAATCAAATGTACACAGAGTTCTAATATCTAGCCCCATTTCACTCTTCTAGTCCATGAATTATGAATGGCGCTTTTGAAATTTAAGACGGCTTTCACACGGGGATACTGTATCTCACATATTCTTTTAACATTGTCGCTTATGGAATCGTTCAAACGAATAATTTGTGGGATACAGTTGCTGGCAACTAAATTTTAACCGCCCGCAAATCCCAGTCGCCCGGCAACTTTACAACTATCGGATACTGACTGGCTCTTGTTTCTTATGGGATCTTTCACACGAGGATACTTTAGTTTAGACGACAACTTGTCAGTGGTGTTCGTGTTAAAGTTAAAATTGCGCTCACAAACGGAAAATATAGTACGGTATCATTTTATTACTACTCAAAAATTTTAATTATACAGTTAAAACGTTGTGTCAAATATTTTTATACACACAACAGGTTTTGAATAAACCACCCAATATAAATAATAGAGTTTTTGGATATCGTAAAAGCAAGGTAAACGTTAAAATAGCGTTATTCAATACGGTAAACTAAATATCATATGTCATCATGTCATCATATGTCCTATAGTAACCTAAAAAGTTGACGTGTTTGTTATTTTCAGAAATTTGATAGTAAAACAGAAGAATTATAGCACATGAAAATAAAACAGCTGTATTAACCAAAATTTGTCGTACCAATATTACCATACACCAATATTACATTTGTGAATTCCCTAATTAACGGTAACGAAAACTTATATGGTATTTGCTTGGATTTATTGTATTACGCTACACGCTAAAGTACTGCTCAAGCGCAGAAGTGAGTCACGTGATTAACTTTTACGATATACACAAACTCGGGATAATGTTAAGTACTTTAGTATGTAGTTGTTCTTGATGTTAGGAGTGTCTATAATTTGTAATACATTCCCCAGCCTTAAAGAAACTTTTAAGTTGACTGTTTTTAAACTGCAATGTAATAACCACAAGAAGCATCGCTTTTATTAAGTTCAAACAAAAATAGATACTCCTTAACATTCGAAGCAGAAAACAAAGATTTTTTTCTACAGGATCATGAAATTTGTCAACACACATGATAATAAAACAATCACAGGCAAAAATGAAGTAGAAACAGCACATCGATTGATTAGAGGAAATTAATTAAAAATTCTGACAAATTATGTACTGCCACAATTCAAAAGCAACCGCTGCAGTTTTGGTGATAGGAACAAATTCACAGATACAAAGCAATCAAGGCATTATTTGATTCTTCATTTATACTTTACCTGTTCTTCAGGATCATCATATTCCACCACTTGAATAATTTCATCTACATCAAACGATAATTCATCTCCATCCTCTCTAGTGTATTTATAAGTTGCTTTCACTCTATATAAAACTCCAGAAGGTAGATTATCAGTAGTTGCACCTTAAAAAATAAGTATAGTAAATATTAATACTGTATAAAAAATATATTTGTTCATGAAATTTTGTCAGAAGCTAAGAATATTTTTCCCATAATTTTTTTTTAACGTGAAGTTCATATAATGTTGCCAAAAAAATGATATTATTTACTGAATGGTCCAAATTGGGCAACTTTCTTATGGAAACACACTTTATTTTAAGAAATAGAAAAAAATCAACCTGGGCACAGAAGAAATACCTACAGATACAGAAGCGACACTACCCGTCTCGGCAGATACCAATTTGCAATGCGAAAATACTTCCTTTTAAGAGGGCTGTTGAACTAAAAGGAGGTTGCAAACATCACAGAAACCGCCGTATCTGGGGCAAAAATGACTAAATATAACACATTTATACAAAACTACTATATTTTACTTTTATAAATTTGATATTTTAATAAACAGTACCGCTCAAATACTCCCTTTCAAGGTGGCCGTCTAGCGCATCACACATCAAAGAAACCGCCGTAACTGTCGCCTCTGTATCCGTAGGAATTTTTTCTGTGACCTAGGTATCTGGAGCTCAATTTTAATGAGACAATCACTGGCGCAAACGGAATTCAGCTATCTCTAATCGTTTGGCCACTAGAGGGCGTTTCTTAGAATTTGGTCTATTTCTTTAATGTCCCATAACTTTCTTATTATTAAAGATAATTGACTATGGTAAAATCTTTCTTAGAACGCTTTTTTATGTAGAATCCATCGCGATAGACAGTTTTTATACAGGATGTTTGGCTTTCCTTATACCACTCTGAACAACATTTTTTCATACTGACCACCCTGTATATTTTGGGGTTTTTGAAGAGCGTAACATTTTCTAAATTTTGATGTTATATTTATATTAAATATTATTTGCATTTCTCATTAAAATTGAGTTCCACACATGTAGGTCCATTTTTTCTCTTAAAATAAAGGGTGTTTCCATAAGAAAGTGTCCAATTTGGACCTCCACGATTAGCAGAGATTCATTTGAATGCCATCAACTTAAAATTTTCGATGTTCAAAAAATAATTAAACTTATAAGTTTTAAACACCCAAAATCAATTTTTTAGATAGCCCCCACAACAATTTTATTCTACCTTTTATATTTTTGAATTGTCTCTGTACCTAAAGTTGATAATTTCGAAAATATTTTTATTTCTTGGTTAGGAACGAAGAACAATAGGTGTTTTCTTTTTGCACGTTGTGGTAGACTTAAGTCAGCTCTGTCAATAACACACCGTTTGTTTTATAAAATAATTTGACTCAGTTTTCAATAACCCTATTCGTTTTAAAAGCTTTATTTAAGTTTTATATTAACCTGAGGCAGAAATGTCTACATGACGCAAGACACTTTAATCACGTGATGATTGTAACTTAACCTAACCCTGTGGCGATGCAAAAAGAAAACACCTAATGTGATTTATTTTATTTTTATATATAGGGTGTTTCAAAATTGACATCTGTCATCTGTAAATTTGTACCATTTTCGGTTTTACTATTTAGTTTAACAAAACGGAGGCCACTTCGAACACTTAGCTTGAATATTTGTTAATTTTTTAACTTTCAATATCCCGCCAATAAATTAATTTAAGATATAGGTATGTTTATATGAACTTTTCTGTTTATTTTGTGCTGGAGAACACATTCCTGAAATAGTGCCGTGCAATTTTGAAATACCCTGTATATCTAGCTATAAAAATATAAAGTTGGCTATATTTACTATTCTTAGCAATGAGCTTTTTGAGTCAACGCAATACTTGTCAGTTGCCTTACTACAAAAAATGTATTATTAATAATACAAATTTAGTTTGTTTTCGCGCGTACAAAGTTTTTGTAATTATTGTTGTATTTGCTTGTTTTGAACGATATTTGTATCGAAAATTGTATGACGTCATGTAGTTCTCATAAAAATTTTACTCTACCTGAAAGTCTCAAAACTAATCGAAAATGACGTCTCTTAATAAACTTTAGGTATAGGAATTAGTATACCTACACGAAAGATACAGAATTCATAAATACCTACATGACAATAAGGATACACTGTAAAAAATACACTTTTGGATACTTAAAACTTGCCAACTTCAGATATCTGTTAATCAGCCTCAATATAATTGTGAAAATTTTAAATGGTTAAAATGCTAATAATGTTTGTTAAGCTTTTACATGAAATACATAAAATAATCTTGATTCGCACTTGAAATACAGTAGAACTTGTTTATAACATCATCGGATATAGCGTCAACTAGAACTTCCTATAGTTTACAATGTAAAAAACATTTCATTTAACGATCAAATATTCGCACTATACTAGGTTTTAACATCATTTTAAATAAAGGTTTGGGAACTTTGACCATATTCTTAGAATGTATAATAAACTGTTTTCGTTCTTTAAGGATTTACAAAGGTTATCTTAAATCCTACGAGTAAAGATAAAAAGGAGAGAATATTACTGTATCAACACACGCGACGAAAGAACAAAAATTACAGATTATTTCCAAAAATAAACTTTTTACTAGTGCTGGCAAAAATTGTGAAAATCGAAAATCGATTAATCGATTTCTGGGGAAATGGAAAATCGAAAAAATCGATTAATCGCAGATTAGTCTAAAATCGCGATTAATCGAAAATCGCAATTAATCGAAAATCGCGATAAATCGAAAATCACGATTAATCGAAAATCGCGATTAATCGGAAATCGCGATTAATCGAAAATCGCGATTAATCGATTTCTGTGCCTATGGAAATCGTTCATTAATCGTGTTCGAACGAATCGATTAATCGATTCGTTCGAAATTTTTGCCAGCACTACTTTTTACAATACATATGTATATATGTATTGTAAAAAGTTTATTTATGTGCACGATATCTATGGTATGTACTAATTCACATATGTAACATTGCAAATAAAATTTATAGCCGTATAGCATTAGTTATGCGTAAATTGTTTTGAATTATTATATTTTACCCAAAAATCACTTACATCGAGAATAACGTCACTCTGTTATAACGACAAAAAATCGCTAATCTCGACAATGACGCTATAACCGAGTTCTACTGTAGTTAAATTTAGTAAGGATATGCCACTTAAAATAATTGACCGTTTATGGATTTAGGGGCTAACTTAACTTTGTAGTTAAGGTACTATTATTTGAAACATTTTTTTTCTAAAAGTAATATTAAGGAAATTAGATCCTGCACTATTTGCCTCTCGGATCAGCATGTAAGTGACACAAGATGAAATGCTATTAATTTACGGTAATTAGTAAATAAACAAAAATACAATTATATTGTTATGAACGATTTAAAAGATATTTTAGCATAAACATTTATTAGTAAAACAAATGAGTTTAATAAACTAAATGTTATTGTTTGAAACAAGAAGCATTAATATACTTACCCACAGGAATATCATACAGTTCTTCAGTATGTTTGGTGTGAGAAGTTTCATTATCATTTGTATTAGTTGCTGTTTTATTGTCAACATGAGTCTTAACATCATTACCTTTTGAGACTAATATAGGATTATTGCAGCCATCTAAATTATTAGATTCAGATTTACTGACTGGTGCAGAGTTAATAGGTGCTTCAGGAATAGCTGGCGGTGGGGAATTAGAATGCGGAATATTTTTTATAGGCACTGCGTTTGATTCCTCAGATTGGGAAGAAATAGATTTATCATTATCATTTTGATTTTTAGTAGTGGTGGGTGATGCAGGTTCTTCTGCAGCTGTAAAACACACATTTGTTAGCGAACAGAAAACAAGCACTGCAAAACATCTTCACACACAAAATAAAAATAAAGTACAAATTATTTGTTAAAAAATAAATAAAGTGTTCACATGCTATTATTAGATACTAATTGAGGGAAATTATATGAACTTCCAAATCTCTAAAAAAACAGTAAATGAGTTCCAAAAATGATGCCTCCCTTTAAATGCCAGGCCCCAAAGTACATTTGACTTATATGTCCTTTACTAGCTTTGTGTCATCACCAACACTTAGTTCATATACGTAAATAGAAATATAGAATTAAAGTGTTATTTAAGTTTTATTATATTATACGTTAGATTAATGGTGAATGTCAACAATAGAAACTACTATTCGTATTTTGAAATACCGAGTGTTTCAGAGCACCCGTACCCCTCAAATATCTCGCGAAATACAAAACGCATTGAAAAAAGAAAAAATACGTCTAACAAATTTTTTAAGGCTCTATTGTTTGATAGTAATATGATGTCCCCACTCCCACCCCCGTGGGGTGGAGAGGGGGTAACTTCGTAATCTTAAATAGCACCCCCCAGTTTATTATGCAGATTTGAATTCTGCGTTAAAAAATAGGAACTTTTTGTTTGAAACATTTTTTGAAGTTCGTGACAGATAGCGCTATGATCACCGAAAGAAGTTTTTCCGATTACCTATGCAAAATTTGATGTCAGTTTTGTTAAGTGACAATCAAAAATGTTAATGCTTTGTAAAAGGGAAGAGGGGGAGCTTTATTTACCCCCTCCCCCACACCGCCACTTAACCCCTAGGATGGGAGAACGCAACCATTTTAGATTTAAACAACTGTTCAATTATTCCACGATTGAAGAAGTTAAGTTTTGTTAATTTTCTTTGTCTTTGATGAAAAATAGAAAAAGAATTTGAAATACTTTGATTTCACGAGTAAAGAACACATTGACATTTGAGATACGTTTAAATCTAAAATGGTTGCATTCTCCCATCCTAGATTATGAGCCGTGGGGGTGAAGTGACGGTGTGGGGGTAAATAAAGCTCCCCCTCTTCCCTAAATCACCGTAATTTTAGTTTTGATGTGAATGATTCTGAGTCATTCCAATTTTACTATTGTTTTTAATGATCACATGGATTTTGACCAAGACTTGTCAAGAATCGTTATTAATGCACCAATTTCATGGGATATGGCTGTAGTGTGTCCCAAATCTATATAAATAAAAATGAATCGCCGAAATGTATGTAAGCACATCACTTCCGAACGACTGCACCACCAAATTGGATAATTCTTTCTCTTCTACTCTCACTCTAAATCATAATTTTAACTTTCCCTGTATTCCGGCCAATGTTTTAAAAATTTTGTACTTGACAATGAATTTACAAGTCATGCAGAGCTTTTTATTAAAAAATTTTTTCCTTGTGAAATGTAAGATAAACTTTTTCCCCATTTATATAAAACTATTTGAGACACACTGTATATAGAAAATGGCAACTACAAAACGATTGTGTACTGATAACTTAGTTAAAGATATTAACAGTTATCAGTATCTAAAGATTTAACTACTGAGAATTTTCAATTTTGACTCTCATAATGACAATTGTTATATGGAACAAAAGAATGTCTACAATTTCAACAGAAAAAACCCAAAAGGTTATAGGTTATTCATTACTGAAAATATTTTAAAACCAATTATTTATGAAATGTAGGCTATGCACAATAATGTATAAACTAATATCACAGAATAACTTTCCAGAAGAGACACTCCTATGCTCTGGCCACATTTAAAATTATATGCGCGTGTCTACCGACGCCATATTTTTGTTGGGTCTTCTGTTAACCTTAATTACGGATTACCGCGTTGTTTTTGTTGTCACAGTACGGAGATTTATTTGTATTTCAGTTCATTTTGTAATTTGTGATCGCGTTTATATAGTGTTGGGTTTTTCTGAGTGGCTTGTTCTTTATTCTATTAATTATAAATTTAAGTAAATGACCGGTGGAACAGGTTGTGCCGCACGCGGCTGTTCAAATAAAACGACTTCTATTCCAAAGATGACTATGTTTCGTTTTCCAAGAGATCTAACAAGGTATTTACTGTCTTTATACGTATTTGTGTGTATTTATTTTAAAATTAAAAAATATTTAAGAGCTAAACTTTGGTTGAAATCATGCAATCGTATGGATTTGGCTGATAAAACTAGTCATCAATTATACAATAATTACAAATTATGTGCTGCTCATTTTGATGATAAAATGTTTAGTAGTCCTGAACGTAACAGATTACTGTGTACAGCAGTGCCAACAATCTTTGGTCAAAAGCATCTTCAACGTGACTCAAAAATTAAAATTTTGTCAGGTAAGGATGTGCTTATATTTTTAAACCAATTGTAAACAATGAATTATGTTAATGTACTAAAGTTGAACACTTGCTGTGATTTCTTGTATTTATTATTTTAGATATTCAAATTTGTAAACCTTCTACAAAACCATCATCTGGTAATGAGGAAAGATCAATGGGATTGGTTTTACAATCAACTTCTATCGCAGGTTTGTTTATTCACAATACATTTAATTGTTCTGCTATTAAACCTTACCTGAGGGTTTAATCATTTATTTCAGATATGGAACTTTGTCAATTACTGGTTCCAGATGCTCTATCTGAAAATAAGAGTCTATTAGGGGAAACGTGCCTTTCACCCCAGACAAGTAACACAAGTATGAATCCACAGAATAACTCTCATGAATCTTCTTTCATATAAAAAAATTACTGAAAATGTTACCCTTTTTTTTAGATATCTGTCCTGCACCACAATTGACTGAGAAACATTGTTTTGCTGTACAGACACCAAAAATGTTAAGCTGTGATACACCCCGAAAAAGAAAATTACGAAAGTCCATCAAGAACATGAGACAGAAGAGCAAAATACTAAGAATGGCAATTACATCAAAAGCTGAAGATTTACCAATTACCTTTGAGACATTCGATGTATGTTGCGACAAATTCTTGCCAGATTCTATGTCAGAATTTGTGAAAGTTCAGGCTCGCTTAAATAAGGTAAAGAATAAGGGACAACGCTACACCGATCCATACAAACAATTTGCTTTGGGACTGTATTTTTTGGGGCCTAAATCTTACCGCTTTTTACAGAACATGTTTTATTTACCTTCGAAGCGCAGCTTGCAACGTATCACAGAAAATCTACTTCTACTTCCAGGACTTGATAATGATACAGTGTACAATATGGTAAAAATGAAAGTAGATACTATGTCTGAGACAGACAAGCATTGCCTCTTATGTATTGATGAGATGGCATTGAAAGGAGGTTTTTTTTATCATAATGGTAGAGATGAGATAGTTGGATTGGAAGACATTGGTAATGCTAAGAAGAATTACAAACCCTGTCGAAATGTAAATGTCATCATGGTACGAGGTTTACAAAGTAATTGGAAACAACCATTGGCTTACTTTTTTGTATCGACTACGTTTTTTGCACAAGATCTGATGAATGTTTTGATGCAGTGTATAAAAAAATTATCAAACATTGGTCTCATGGTTGATGCCCTTGTGACTGATATGGGGTCAAACTTTATAAATTTATCTAACTTTTTAGGCATTACTCCTACTAATACTTCTTTTTATGTTGATCACAAAGAAGTGGTCTATTTATTCGATACCCCACATCTTCTTAAAGCAACTCGAAACTATTTCTTGCAACATGAATTTCGTTTCAATGATGAGTGTACTTCATGGGATTATATTTTACAGTTTTATGACAAAGAAAGACAATCGAAAAATAAATGTGCGAGCAAATTGACTGCTTCTCATATAAACCCAACTGCTTTTGAGAAAATGAAAGTGAGTCTTGCAGCTCAAATTTTTAGCCATTCTGTAGCGAGTGCAATGAATTTGTATATTACTGTAGGGTATCTTCCACATGAGGCAACAGCAACTGCAACCATTTTAGAAGATTTTAATACACTTTTTGACATTCTCAATGCGCATAAAAAAATGCCAAATCATTTTAAAAATGTCTTCAAAGGCAAAGACTACCAAAATCAATTTTTGCAGAAAATGTATAATTATATTGAGAATCTTAAAATATACAACCGAAATGGAGTAGAGGTTACCAATAAGATGAAATTTCGCAAGGCATGGCTGATAACAATAACAGGAATTCAGCGATTATGGACAATCTTACAGAATGCAGGATTTGATTATTTAGTCACTAGGCATGTAAATCAAGACTGCCTTGAAAATTTCTTTTGCAGCATCAGACAGCAAGGTGGCAACAATTTAAATCCAACTTGCATTCAATTTGAAAGGGCCTTTAAAAAACTGTTTAGTCAGACTTTTCTACACAGTAAGCATGCAAACTGTACTGACGATTGTGGAGGTGTCCTTACTAAATTAAAGGATTGGAGATGCGTTGCTAAAAACCCGGCTCCTGAAAATGTCACCATTACTTCATTAGCAGAACCTACCATTACTAAGGATTGTGATTTCAGGAATGAAAATCTCCCGGCACAAAATGCCTTTGCCTATGTTTGTGGTTATCTTTCTAGGAAAGTTTTATCTACTCATAACTGTAACATTTGTGAAGCTTTTATGAAGGGTGATGGTGCATTGGAAAAACATAATTTGTTAATATATTTGAAGGCTTTTCAATCAGAAAAAAACACTTTTGGATCACTCACTGTTCCCTCAAGTACTTTTTTACAATCAATTTATCAATTGGAAACAATATTTTTTTCTAAATTTGAAGACTTTATAATTGATAGGGGAATTGCCTCAAAGTACTTAAATTTAATGAGTGTGGTTAATTTTAATGTTAAGTGTGGCGAGTTTCCCAGAGTGTATTTAATAAAATTATTTATAAGATTAAGAATCTATTATGCTACGAAGTTTGCAAACCGAGAGTTAAAAGCAAATAAACATTCCCGTTCGCAAAGAAATTTAAAAATGTCTATTTTAAATCATATATAGAATAAATGTTTTTGTGCATAGTTTGCGTGTTTTTCTATATTCTTCATGTTCAGCAATTATAACTTTACTGCATCATAATCGTTTTGATTCAAAAATCAAATTTTTTTAAAAATCCCGCCAAACATACCATCAAAAATATGGCCGAAGGTCATTCATACAAGCCTACGTAACATCAAAGAAGCCGACAAACAGTGTCTCTTCTGGAAAGTTATTCTGTGCTAATATTAGTGCTCCTAAAAATAGTAGTTGGCTAGACACTACAATCAAGTGGAAAATTTCTTTTCTACAATTATTGTATTAATGAATGACAGTGTAATAACACAAAAAATATGTCAGTACCCATTAAGAAACTGAAAAACAGTAAACTGCATAATGATATGTAGTATGACTTTTGTATACTCTTTTCCAACAATTTTGCTGTCGAAACTGTGGAACATAAATTGATAATTTTTATTTTTTATTAACACTTTATGCATACTAAGACACAAGTTTTTAAAGAATTTATTTATAAAAGTTATATCCAGCCTACAGTAAACTAGCATACTAAATACAGTCACGCACAAATCTTTACATTATTTTTCTTTTATTGTAACAGAAATTCTGCCCCGGAGAAAGAATGGCTATTATTTAAATGCATTCCAAATTTAGATTTGATATAGTTCCAAATGTCAGGGGTTCATCTTTAAAATAAAGGTAGTACTTTTTTTGTAAAACTATTGCTGTAAATAGAACTTCATGGTGTGACAAGCTTTTCTGTTTTCAAGAGGTGTAATGTTAGCAAGGTTCGATATTGTAGAAGTTTTTTCTTCTATTTCAAATGAAAGATCTCCAAAAGCACATTTCACAAATGAATCTCCCACTTAGGTAGAGCTTACAATACAGGAATTTCGGGATTTCGAAAACCGGGATCCCGGACAAAATTGATGCAGTATTTAAAACCGGTATTCATACGTAAATACCGGTATTTCGGTATTGATTTTATTTTATTTTAGTAGAAAATATTTTGGATTAATGATATTTAGAACTACTTAGTGCAAAATATTGTATGTATACAGGGTGGCCCAATAGTGTGTGGATGGAAGACTGTGGGTTTATTAACGAACATTTCGAAAGTTCGTTGATGGGATATGGTAAGGCTACAAATCTAAAATATTTTCACTTGAATCGCAAAGTTTATACAGGATAATTTATATCAAAGTTGCATTTTTTAAATGGAACCCTTGGTCAATTCTAGTGCGACGTTATGTGTCACACATAGTACCTACTTAAAGCGAATCGTTTGGTCGCATATATCCAAAAAATTGAATAACGCAGGGATCACAAAGCTTAGAAGGTGACGATCCGATATTACTAAAACATGAAATGTACTATCGTAAACCGGACGGTCAAATCCGAAATCTTCTTGTATTCGGAGAAATTACTACGTTAATTGACAAAATTTCTATAAACGGTAACTTAATTTTTCAAATGGCACTGCCAATTTTTCTTTATTACGTCTTAATTTTTGAACTATATGGATTTACAAAATCATAATTGAGAGTTCATTATTTCAAATTTCAATTTTGAATTTAATTTTAATTTTTTAATTTTAAGTAGCAGTAATATTTTGCGTTTCGAATTTTGAAATTTGAATTTTCAAATTATAATTTAGGATTCATTAGCATTAATATTTTGAGTTTCAATTTTTTATTTCAAATTTCTATTTTGAATACGAAATTTTTGAATTTTATGTGGATTTTTTTAATTTACATTTTATATTTACATCTTTGAATAACTTGAATACTTTGAATTTGGAATTTGAACTTTGAATTTCTAAGCTATGCGTTTTTTATTTTTATTTTATAGTTTCAGCAATAAAAACAGTCGATACCGGTATCAATACCGGGATTCCGGGATTCACTTGATTAAATACGGAAAACCGGTATCCAAATTTCTTCCGGTATTGTAAGCTCTACACTTAGGTCTCTTACAATAAGTATTATTTTAATGCACATTAATATCTTACGCCCTGTATTTTTTAGGCAGTCATGTCAACAAAACATAACAGTTTAGATCAAAATTTAAACGGTAAAATGCTAGTTTTGCTTCATTTGAACAAGCTTATATGCATACAATTCGGTATTGGTAAATGTTTATTGCCAGCACAATTACCAACTCATCAACAATTCAACGTGAGGTTGTCCTTTAAGTACTCTAGTAATTGTCTACATAGCATGTGCAGACTAAACACATTTTGTTCAAAACACATCATACGTCTGCATTAACAATTTCATCTGTTATTACATGATAAAAAGTACAGATAATACCAGTTTTATTTAAGCAAATCTACAATGAAAGGCGAATACTAAAACAGTCGAAGCTCAGAATATTATTATTTATTCCCAATACATAAAAAAACAGGTTATTGTAAAAAGTAAAATCATCATTTTAACAGTTAGTTACAGTCGTAGTCACATAAGAAGGCGAGCAACCGGTGCAACCCGATTCATGATTCTGAAATTCCCACAAGTGCATTTTTTTTAGTAACTTAACCTTACAACGCTTTATGGGATAACATTAGACTGATATAACCAAATTTACCCGTCTGCAAAAGTGCACCATTTCAGAGTTACAGCTCTTCAAAGTTGGTGTTTGAAAAACGTTTATTTATCATAAATGATACACCGTTTAAGATAGGAATTTGAATTTTGGAATAATATTTACCCTTACCAAAATCTATAATTGTACAAATTTTGGAGAAAAAAGGATTCCAGACTATACGTTTATAGAAAATTTATGTTGAAAATTGGCCTCACGTATTGTCCTGGGATTTTCATCACTCCATTGATGTAACTTGTGATAATTAAATACACTGTCTCTTGTAAATGATGCTTCATCAGTAAAACAAATTCGCAAGCAAAATTGAGGGTCTTCAACATATCGGTTCTTTATCCATTCACAATAGCGAAGTCTAGCAACAGTATCGATGGGTAAGAGCTCCTTAACACGTTGAACATGATATGGATGTAGCAACGTTCGATTGACTACATCTTTCGAAATTCCTCCTAATTGAAGAGCCACTTTTCGTGTAGATGTTGAAGGATTCTCTTCAATAATTTCTAGAACGTCCTCCTCAACATCTGCAGAACGAACGAATCGCTGACGCCCAGAATTAACTTTAGGGATTACAAATGATCCACTTTCCCGAAGCCGGCGATCTACTTCAGCAAATGTTGTGTGACAAGGCAATCTTCTATTCAGAAATCTCTCACTGACTGCTGTACAATCTCACAGCTGCTTTTGCATTTCCACCACATTCTGCATAAATCCAGTGAATATCTGTGTATTCATTGAAAGAAAATACTTCAGCCATTATTCATCAATAAATACGCAAATTCAATAATACGTGTCAGACACCTTAGGTTATCTATAATTCAGACACACAGTAAAGCTTATAACTTTTATTTGTTATTATGTCTACGGCTACTAGATAATATGCAATTAAAAACTTTTATTAGAAAAACCTAGCGTTAATTTTTCCTTTTATCTGGAAAACCCAATAATTTACGATAAAATGTGAAGAGGCGAAAGTTATTAATTTTGAAATTTGCTTTCATCTGGTGTAGCGAATTTTACATTTTAGTAAAGAACTAAAAAATTATTCTACTGTTAAACAGTAACGATAATGCGGATGGTGTATTTCTTGTAAGTCTTTTTTCCCCAAAATTTGTACAATTATAGCTTTTGATAAGGATAATTATTATTCCAAAATTCAAATTCCTATCTTAAACGGTGTATCATTTATGATAAATAAACGTTTTTCAAACACCAACTTTGAAGAGCTGTAACTCTGAAATGGTGTACTTTTGCATACGGGTAAATTGGGTTATATCGGTCTAATGCTATTCCATAAGTCTACCCTAAAACGTTGTAAGGTGTTTTTAGAGACACCCTGTATATCACTAAACTATGTTATTATCCTGTAATTATAATTCAATAAATAACATTAATGTTCATACTTAGTGATGAATAAACATATCTACAAAAACAACATAAAACGACACTTTGTGACAAATAGCACTGAATAAAGATGTTTCACTCAACGCTAATAGATACGCGCCAATTTTACAAGCAGCGTAAATTCGTCGTTTACGCATTGCCGCGCTCGCCTTCTTAGGGTAAGGACATGTCGAAGATGCATCGATGATTGCAGTCACAGTCGTGGTCGATGTCGATACAGCGATGTCAAAACAATAAGCTATATTTGAATGGGAGCGTACATGACGAGGAGGTTTGTACCAATTCAGCTTCACGGTTTAGGGCGATGATTAGGTCGATACAAAAAAGTATGTGTTTGCATCGATGTAGAAAAGATGATATCGCGATAACTAGTACCTCATTGGCTCGCTCTGACCATGCCACTCATCACCCCATGCTCTTCTGTACAAAGCAGTTAATTGTGCATTGCAACGACAGTATATATTCTGCATTTTTGAAAAATGGATATCAACACAAAGGAAAATTAATTGATTTAGTATTTAATGCCCGATGGCATGGCACTTGAGTTCTTTAAACAGATGATGATGTTCTCCCGAATAATGTCCTTTTTCATTAATAGGCTGAGCACCATATTGATGGTTTGAAAAATTAGAGAGTAACCACTACTTTGTAATTACAGGCATAGCATCACTGTCTTCAGTTTGGCTTGAGTACATAGTTCACCATTTTACAATAGTTTCTAAAAATAATAAATACATATAAGTACTTATAGAACCAAAATTTTAAACTCTAACGTACTGAACAGAGAACTGAATTGATAAACATCCTGGGTATGTTTACACAGCATTGTGGCATCGAGGTAGCGATATAGCGACATCGATTGCGACCGCAATCATCGATGCATCTTCATGTTCTTACCCTTAGGTGACTACGACTGTATTTTCTCTGATTAATCAATATTGTATAGTACATAATATGTTACCATCATGATCATACGAGAACGAAAGAGATACACTATGAAGGTACGGAACCAACTAAAAGAATAACACAAAGGCTATTTACTGTTACATTACATTACAATATGTACTTCATAAAAGCAAGAGAACATATAATAATAGAGTAATAAAAAGTCTGCAATAATATAAAAATTTCCCCACTTTTTAGCTTCCTTCCTTATGAATTCATTATTATACCTTATTGCAACACATGATAATTAATGGCTAAGAGATTATGTTATCCATTCGTAACGGAAGCGTATTTATTTTATGGTTGATTGAAGCGGCATAAATTATTTTGTGAAAAATACAATTTCACTCGCACCTTCAATGAATTCCGCTATTTCTACAATACACTTTTAACTGTATGATCAACAAACAAAATTCTTCAATAGATAATGTACAATACAATTTAATAATGCTAAGATATGCAATAGAAATGAAAATTTCTTACGTTTTCCTGGAATACTGCTTATAGGTGGTAGTGGTGGTGATATAATATTATTAGTTACAGGAGAATTATTAATGGCATTTCTTGGTAAAGTTGAACCATTACTTTTTTTAATGCTGTATGAACCCCTTTGACTTTCTGTAGCTAATTTATCTACAATGGCTTCCAACTCTGCAAACACCTAAATTAAAAAATACATATTAATAAAAAATTCCAGTACTTCATATAAAATTATCGTGCTAAAAATACACAAAGATAAAATGATAACGTTTTGTAAACTTCAAGAATTATGCTTATGAATAAAAAGCAAGAATCAAATGAAAACATTTTTTTACACCGAGATTTAGTGTATCATACAATAAGTGCTTAATAAAACTAATATTTTAACTATACAATCTATACAATTACTGTATCCTAGTACATCTTCTACAATTAAACTCAGACAAACATATCAGAACAAGCTTTAATCATTAGATAATTTGACCTTGTCTCACAAACTTCCTTTCCATACAATGCGTTTACACATTTCATTTTTTTTTAGTAATTTATACAATTAGCAGCAACTTTGCAGTCTATATTTAACAATAATACAAATTTCATACAATTTAAACAACATTTCGACAGAAATGATAGAATCTACCACATTATCAAAATTTACTAGTAAGATGTTTTCTTTGAATATAACGAGCATCCCAAATTAATTCTACAAATAATTAAGTATATGGTTCCCACTTCATCCAAATTTGTTTAATTTTAAGTTGAAGAAATTAGATCTCATATTCAAGAACAGTTTTTTTACTGTCAACTAGACACTTACGAAAAAAAAGGGGAAGACATTTTCAATTCCACAGTGATGCTTCCTGTAGTAAGTAGCTGTAGCTATATTTAGAAGAAGGTCAAAATTGTATATTTTTGTTTGTTATATTATAGTATAACAAAAATTGTATGCTAAACTGAATCATGATGTTATTTAACTATTATGAGAAAATGTTTATTTTATAACAGTTCTCTTGTACAGTGTGGTGTACCTGCACGTCCTGCACACCACAATTATTTCTTGTTATACTGACTTCTTGTGCAAAACTTAATGCTAGAGAACATATTATATGTACTTACTTTTTTTAAACTATAAATCAATTCGTAAAAATTATAAGCGTCACATACTCAGTGCTTAACAAAATTGCGGGAGGCATTATAAGAACTGCCAAAAAATTGTAATGCAATGATTGTTGCATCAACAAACGTCCTTACATTTTGAAATGTATTATATTACTATTGAATTATGTATGAATTATTTGTTGAAATTATAAATTGTACATTTAACTACCTCCATTATTTTTTTACTAAGATTGTAATTAAACCCTTTCTGTTCATTTTGTCCATAGATTATTATAATTAGGCCTGTCATCTGCTTCACTTGGAATTCAATCACACCAATTTTTTTGCTGCTTATAGCATCTAATAAATTCTAACATAACTATAAAGCCGCCCTAGAAGATAATGACCTTGAGGTAGGTGGATGCCTACTATCAGAGTAAAAATGCAAGGCCTCTGACTTTAAGTGGTCATAACGAAAAAACTGAAGGGTGAAATTTCTTCATTTTTGGGCAGTACATTAGTCATTTATATATGTTTAACATGTGTAAAAATCAAAATGGTAGAATCAGTTGTTTAACTTTTATTTTAATTAACAGCAATAAAAACGCTGTATTTAGTATTTTCCTGGCTGACGGTCAGTTTTAACTTATCATAAAATTGTTATTGTTTCATAAATTGTTACCAAATTTACAAATGTTGTAGCACACATACTTCTCAAAAGTCGACAGCCAATAAATATTGATTATTCATATAATTAACTGGTTTTATAAGCCCTAACCGAAAATATGCTATTTTGCAATATATGGAAGTTAAAGAAAAAATTCTTGTTTTAAATGCTAAACTTGTATTACTCAAATCCAACTGCATTATTCCCTTATTGAAAAGAAAATTTGTTTTCTTGTAATTCAAAATAAATGTTATGTTTATCGCGAAAGAAAGACGCACATATTCCCGCGA
This sequence comes from Pyrocoelia pectoralis, assembly GCA_036250285.1. Lineage (NCBI taxonomy): Eukaryota > Metazoa > Arthropoda > Insecta > Coleoptera > Lampyridae > Pyrocoelia > Pyrocoelia pectoralis. The sequence goes on from CM070074.1 coordinate 33,163,312, forward strand.
GAGGTAATCTACCACATCGTAAGCAGCCAGCGGCAACCCACAACAATGTGATTATTCTTTTGCATTGTACAAAACCATGCGCTTTATAGCAATAGTGTACGACAACAGCTGCCCTGCGCGCTCCACCTCCACCTCTCCAACCGAAGCAACCATCCTTTTTTCAAAATTTCTTTTAAAAAAAACGATGTATAATGACATTATTTTTGTAAATAGTGTTAGACCACAATATAATTGCTTTACCCTTGTTATGTTACTGTCAATATTATTAATATCGAACCTTCAGGTACTGAGTTACACAAGATGTCGTTTTTTCATTATAGCTTTAAGACTAATAAACCAATTGGCCTGAAAAGCATCTCACATTCGACAAATAAGTATACATTTTTGAAATATATAAGCATCTACCACTCAGTTTCAATAATATAGCCGTAATTAATTTTTAAAGTGGAACGCTTGTGCGATTTGAGCCATAATTAGCGCTTTTTCGCCCATAAATTAATACAGAAAATTAACGATGTATTGTAAAAATCTAAAACTGTACACCTTTTTGTAGAAATAAATGGTCTTTTAAGTGCACTTTATTTCATTAAATTATGATTGCTAATTACTGAGATACAAGCTTCTAAAGTCAGAGGCCTTGCATTTTTACTCCGATAGTAGTGCCAACTTTTTCTGAGAGAATGAAGCAGAATTTTGTGTATCAAAAACGTTTTTTTACTACATTTCCATTGATAAGAGTCATGAGTGAATTGGGATATGGTTGCACCACAGTATACGTCGTAAGATGTATACTGTGGTTGCACTCATACCAAGAAACGCAACAGGATAGAGAAATCCCTGTTGGTGAAAAACATAAGTATTATGAAGTGGAAGAACAATCTATCATAGATTTAGCTTCAAATTATTATGAAGTGTATGCTGCAAAATCGGCCGGTCTTATTCAGCAGCAGAGAAAAGATATACATATGTATAATGGTAGAGGTTTTATATGCACTTCACAAGTGCAATACTCATACGAGAGCTCCTTAAACCTAGCTTTAAAATTAGACATGTAGCTAACTACAGACCTAAACTGTGCAACAAGGAATGGTGGTGGTAAATTTTCATACACTTATCTGTTTCCATCTTGAATGGCTGGATCTTATATAGAACTCAAAATTAAACTAGTTGAAATCCCTGGATTACAAAACGAACTTCGAATACCGCAGTAACGAAAGTATAAAAAAAATCTGGCCTTATCAAAAAGACAAAATTTGATAATTTCGAAATTTCGACTTTAAAGTCGAATATTTCGAAAAGTATTTGAGATATCGAAAAATTGAGACCGGATCTTGAATCAGCATAAAATTTCACATAAGATCCATATCTTAACTCGGTTGTAGACAATACACATCTCTTGCAACGCACGGACGCACGGACGGAATATTGATTCCAGTAACGAACGAAGTTCGTTGAAAAATGGTAGCGAATTAGAGGAAAGGGTGAGCTCATTAGATTTATAAGAGTTTACACACTTCTTTGAATTGGAAAGCGCATGTAGAAACATTGTGCAAAAAATGTGCCAGCTGCTGTTTCGCTATAAAACAACTTAGTGCTGTTGGAAATAAAAACATTGCAAGAATATATTACTAATATCCTCGCCAGGAGTGTTTACCGCTACGTCATTAATGTATGAATCTAGCTATCCAATTTATTAATACTGTCATCTCATATAAAACAGTGAATTCAATAAGGATGGTGAACATTCGCAGTGCATTTGACGAAATCGACATACGGTATTGAATAAGCAAATGTTATAGAAAGAATAAACCTATAAACGCGAATTTAATTTCTTTTATATGCATAAGAATTTAATTCTCATTTGACTAATATAGTACAATTTTGATTCGTGTTTTTCATATTACACCATATGATTGTATGTGATGACGTAGCGGTAAACACTCCTGGCGAGGATAGTATTCAAACTTTGAATCTATAATAAGATATGGAGAATCTTTATACTGCAAAAGAGAGCAGTCAGATACATTATGAAGCTCACTTGTAGAGAATCATGCAGAAAATCATTCGCTGAGGAAAAAATATTGACTCTTCCCTGCATCTACCTATATACTAGAATTATTAAAATTCGTGAAGATAAACATATCAGATTTTAAACAACAAAATAACTACCACTGTTACAACACTAGATATGGCACCGATTTACAATATAACTTACACAAACTAAAACTATACGAGACAAACCCATATTTTATAGGAGTTAAGCTCTATAACAAACTACCAGAATGTATAAGAATTTTGAATTATGTAAAATTTGTTCGGCATGTGAAACATGTCTTGTTATGTAACGCATTTCATTCACTAGAAGAATTTTTGACCTTCAATTTTTCGTTGTAAGATAGGAGCGTTTAATTAGTTTTGCTGGATTGTATGTTTATTATATGTATTTCATTTGCCTGTGTTCCTTTGGTCTGTTGATCGTCGCATGTGAACTGACCTGTCTAATATCATTGTTTGATCTCCTAGACTAATAAAATATTATTATTATTATTATTATTATTATTATTATTATTATTATAATGTACAAGCATTGGTACGCTGGAAAAAGCTCTAGTTTTTTTAAACATAATTTTAAAATTTCAGTACATAAAATTGGTCTATAGATGCCATAAAAATTGGAAAAATAAGTTTTGCTACAAATGTATTAAGAAAAGTAATGGTACCAGATCGCAAGAAGTCGTACCAGAACCTATTAAGAAGTAAATAAGAAATATTAAGAAAAAAGTGCACATTTCTTCCATAATGGTAAAATTCAAAATAGTAATAATTACGTTTCATTTGCTGTTGAATTTGAAGTCATTACAATATATATACATACATACATAATTGAAATTGAAACCTCTTATACCCATAGGGTGTCGAGGAGTATATAAGTACTATAACTGGTCTTCAATCATTTCGATTGATCATATAAAAATGTGTTTTTAGTTTGGGTTCTCAGTGACACGGATTTTAAATGAACATGAACAAATGAATTTATGAGTATGTAAATAGAGGAGGTAAGTATAATATAAACTAAAGACAAATAATAACATGTTTAAAGTAATAGTGCCATGAAAGCTGGTAGTATATAATATGAAAGAATAAACATTCACTTGAGCACAATCTGAAAACAAATGTTTTGAAGCCATATTTACACATGCAAGTATTGTTGAAATGCATGATTTCTACATGAAAATAATACCACGACATACTTTTATTTCCACCAATGCAATTTTTCCAGGAATGCATATAAATGTAACTACAGAAAGCAAGTGTGAATGTAACATGCAAGTTGCTGTAATTAGTTGCACTCACGATTTGTTGTTCACCCAAAAGCTGTAGCACTCAATTTGCATACCGAAGGCTTGAATAAGCACAATTTTGATGTTCCACCATATTATCTTACTTTTAATAACTTCTTTGTCACTGAAGCATATCAAATACAAGCTATACTTAAAAGAGTATCTACTGTTCAATTAAGACAGAAATAAAAAAGAAAGCAAACCTACTTGTATATGTAAATTTGGCTTAATCGTTAATAAGTAGAAGTTAAGCATTTAAATAGTTTACCTTTGCATTCTCAGTATGAAACACTTGTTCAGCACTAAACAGAGACTGTAAGTTTGTTACAAGGAAGAGTATTCTTGAATCATATAAAGCTGGTAATTCATCATGCAATTCTGAATTTAACATATCGTAAGTCCTTTTTGCTTCTTCTAACTGCTCACGACCTTTATTTAGTTTAACATCATCTCGTTTTTTAGTCATGCCTAATTGCAAAGCCTGAAAGTTATGCCTTTGACTATCATAATCAACTAATTTACGTCCTCTTTTATCTATTTTTTTCTGAAAAGAAAAATGATAATCACATTTTTATTGAGAAGGTATTTCAAAAAAGTTATTTAATAAAATCAACACGTCATAACGTAAATGTAAATAATTATATGTTTAAGTATAATATATAATTACCCTCATTTCTGAAAACTGCCCTTGGTATGTATTCAATGGTATCAAAACTTGATCTGCCAATTTGTGATTAAAATCTTGCCATAGCATATCTACAGACTGTGTTTGCATAAATAGTAAATCATGCCCAGACCACTGACTTTCATAAATTTCTCCTATAGATTCCAATAATGATTTTGACGCTATTTGAATAGCTGTAAAAGAAAGGAACATTTTAACACTTACATGAAGGTGTTATGTTAATCAATATATTTATAGATCTTTATCAGTTTAAAATGAGGTATTTGAAACATATCATTACAATATTTATTACTCACACGAATTAAGGAAGTTATTAATTGGGAGCATTTGGGAACAAGATGATTATGAAAAATCTGAATTATTTCATTGTATATGTTGTATGAAAGAACAACTAAATTAAACTCCTCCAGAATTCTTTGACAAGTGAACTTACTTTGATAATACCGAGCCTGAAACCCCTGAGCACCTTACAAAATAATCATTTCCAATGAATAAAAGATATTTTTCGATTAAGGAGATTTTTGTGAAAATCAAAATCGGACCTATCATATATGCTTAGGTACTATTGAACAATTTTTGCATGAACTAGAACTAGGGTACCTATCAGTTAAAGAATTTTCATGTCTATGATCGAATTAGCATGTATGATGAGTGATTTTGAGTTTAAGATTAAGAAAAATAACATAAGGAGCTATCAAAGTCGTGTAAAACACTGTGACAAAAACCTTACGAAAAAGTGGTAAGAAAAACATCACATTTTGTTTTATCCATTTTAAAATGTTATCTTTCCAATCGCAAGAAAAGCTCGACCTATTAGAAAAAATAAGCTGTACAAAATTATTAACCTGTGAGACGAATAAGGTTTGTAGCAAACAATTTTCCACATTGCTTCGTATTGAGGTAGTAGCACAGAATAAATCACAGGTGATACAGAAGCTACACTCTGCTAAATACGTGTTGCAAATGTTCTTATCGCGTGGACTAACAACTCCGCCTTCTTTGTTGTAGAATATAGTGCGCGCATTGATACATTAGGTGTTTTCTTTTTGCATTTTGTGGTACACTTAAGGCACCTCTGTCAATACACACCATTCGTTTTATAAAAATAATTTGACTCAGTTCTCAATAACCCTATTCGTTTTAAAAGCTTTATTTAAGTTTTATATTAACCTGACGCAGAAATGTCTACATGACGCAAGACACTTCAATCACGTGATGATTGTGATTTTACCTAACCCTGTGGCACAACTGTGGCGATGCAAAAAGAAAACACCTATTATACATTTCAGCGGTCCCCGGTGCGTTGAACTCTTATTGCGAGAATTGGAATTCTATAGGAATTAGTTTTACGGTGAACCGCTTATCACATGCAAAAATGTATGGCAAATATTTTTCGTTTATCACATTTTTTATACGATTTCAAATTTAGATAATAATGAGAAAAACTACAAACCACTCCTCTTTTTACTAGCCTTGCTAATGCAACAGACAAGGAAGTTTGACTAAAACGGGCGTGGTTGCGCCGAGGAGACCGCCTTGTACCAGGGCCGGATGCTCCGACGTTCAGATTTCGTCAGACCGTGCGCATGACGTCACCCGTAGAGTGAATTACATTTGCGACATGCTCATTTGATGTGTTTTTCGTCTGTACCGAGTTTATTTTTCGAGATACAAAAAATTTCATAAGAACAAATATGCTCCTTATGATGTCTTTTATATGTTAAAAATAATAGGGTAGCTCAATCTCTCTCAGTTAACCTGAAAAATACTTGTATAAAGTATCATAATTACATCTGATGGTGTTTGCGCCGCGACGACACAAAAACGGTGCTAAATAGAGGAAAATTGCATATGAACAAATTTGTAGAGCACAAAATTTACTAATGAAAAGTCCGCGGTAGGGTGTCACGATCTTCGATAGTTTAAGAGTTACAGGCGTCCAAAATGATGCAAACCTTATTCGCGCAACTGTCCACACCGCTTTTTCCCAAACTAATGGAGATAATTACACCCTCCCGCGGACTTTTCTTTAGTAAATTTTGTGCTCTACAAATTTGTTCATATGCAATTTTCCTCTATCTAACTCAGACAGATTGAGCTACTGGGATTGAGATAATTACACCCTCCCGCGGACTGTTTTGTAGTAAATTTTGTGCATTACAAAATTGATTCAGTTCATTTTTTCTCTGTCTAAAATATATAATGGTTTTCGCAGCGTTCGAGGAGAAAGCGTTAGGAGATCTGGGTGATTTCATTGATGGATTCAAGACAATTTCGCACTTAACTCTATTTTTATAACACCTTGTGGTAATTTACATTTAAAAAAAATAGTTATCTGTTGATCTGCACAAACATGAACATCATAACACAAGATGGAAAAATGTACCGTTTATTTATTTATTGAACATAACTTAAATCGAGGCGTGGTTTAAAAACGTGAAATAAAAAAGGTAACGTAGGGCATCAATAAAAAAAGGTAAAGTAGGGAACCAATAAAAAAAATATGATAAAATTAAGATAAAATTCATTTTGTGTCTTTTATATCTTAAAAATAATAGGGTAGCTCAATCTCTCTTAGTTAACCCGAAAAATACTTGTACCTATAAAGTATCATAATTACATCTGATGGTGTTTGCGCCGCGACGACACAACAACGGCGCTAGATAGATGAAAATTGCATATGAACAAATTTGTAGAGCACAAAATTTACTAAAGAAAAGTCCGCGAGAAGGTGTAATTATCTCCATTAGTTTGGGAAAAAGCGGTGTGGACAGTTGCGCGAATAACGTTTGCATCATTTTGGACGCCTGTAACTCTTTAACTATCGAAGATCGTGACACCCTACCGCGAACTTTTCATTAGTAAATTTTGTGCTCTACAAATTTGTTCATATGCAATTTTCCTCTATCTACCACCGTTTTTGTGTCGTCGCGGCGCAAACACATCAGATGTAATTATGCTACTTAATACAAGTATTTTTCAGGTTAACTGAGAGAGATTGAGTTACCCTATTATTTTTAACATATAAAAGACATCATAAGGAGCATATTTGATCTTACGAAATTTTTTGTATCTCGAAAAATAAACTCGGTACAGACGAAAAACACATCAAATGAGTATTCCTCAAATGTAATTCACTCTACAAGTGACGTCACGCGTCATATTGGCGGACCGCCCACCATGCGCAACATCCTATCTTTAGTATTTATATCGTGGCCTTGTACGGGCAACATAACTTCAAAGGTGCCGACGGAGAGTATCGCTTCTTGTTCACTTTAGTGTCTTATTCTGTGGTAGTAGGTAATCATGGTTAATCATTACATAGATAGATATATGATCTGGTAATAAATAGTGTCACAATGGAAAAAAGGTACCCTGTTTGGGGTGAAATTTATTAAATAATTTTCAGTCATTTAACAGAATCATTATTTCAAATTATATTACAAAATGATGAGAAAAAGTGACAAAGACATGTCAACACAGGAATAGTTATTTACATAAAAGTCGGGAAAATCTCACATTACTGAAGAGGAGCTAAAATGAAATACGAGGCACTTTGTGCCAGTATTTTAAAGCTCCGATGGTAATTTTACTGACGTGTTTTGTATTAAAATTTTCAGGAAATCGCAAAAAGGGCGAAATTTACAAATTTTAGAAATTTTTTTACAAATTCCACAAAAATCAAGTTTGTCAATTTTGTTGGTAACTATAGTTACAAACTATATTTTGCGTTTTGTAAAGTCTTTACATTATAAAAATAATTTTTCCGGAAATCGTCTTGGAAACAATATTTTCCTGCTTATTTACGCGCAGGAAAATTCAATTTTCCGAACTAGCACTGTAAGATTTTACAAGACAAGACAAGCAAAAAATCTAATCAGTAAAAAATAAGAATTCAAAATAACTGAACCGGCGCAGCAGCAAACCTTTGTTTTAATTTGCATTGCAACATTTATTTTGAATTCTACTTTACATTATCAACACCCTGCGAGGGGGGGGGGGGGGGAGGTTGAGAGATCTTGCGTGGGGCTCCAAATTTTGTAGTTACACCACTGCCCGAAAAAGTTTTGTAAATTGCACGGCCAGAAACTGTTTTGCAAGGGCTCGCATTTTGGGGGGCCTCGGTTTAAGGTACTCGCACTTGCAAAAGTGCAATTTCTAGCCTAGTAATACAAATAACTATTTAACTCTGAATCCGCATGACAATAAAAGCACTTAATTGGATTTTTTCAAGAACTGGACAGCATCTGTAGCTAAACAAATAAGACTCAATATCAAAAAGACAGATTACTTACTAATCACTTAATATGATGTAGATTGATAAAGATCTAATTACAAAATCAATTAATAGACCATGGTAATATATCATCAATAAATTCAATAAAAGTTTAAGTAACCAGAAGAAGAGATTGCAAAATCAACAGTTAAGTACAGTTAAATGACGGTTAGAAGACAACTTTCACGTATGATAAGGATACTTTCAGAAGAAGAAAATTCTGTTTTTCATGCTGAAAACGTCTGGACTTTTTGAAATATTTAAAAAAGTAAACAAAATTAAGTAAATAAACTCTGTCATGAACGTACCCGGTACCGCCACTGGCGACAGTTGGTAAGGGACTTTCTGATTATTGCATTAAAAATATATAACCAGATATAAGAAAGAATGCACGATGTAGTTTTTGTAGTTTTGTAGGACTCACAATAAAGCATCTCATAAAATAGGAAATATTGGTTATTCAATAAAGATAACACACAAACATATTACAAACTCAGTTGAAATTCAAAATTTGAGATGATTATTAGGTGGCGGAAAATTTGTAAACTTAATGTCCAAATATTACTAACGGTGCTTAAATTTGGAGCTTATCCCTTCAATGTATGTTATGTATGAACCACCCTCGGGATGGTTCCATAAAACAAGAATTTGATTTAAACATTCCATGTTTGTATGTTGAAAGTTAGAGAAATATTTTAATCATTTTGTTTTCTATTTTTTTTAGTAGGCATTAATTTTTAATGACATGTGTCTATAAATCTGACATATAGGTATTACCTACGTCAACGTTCAATTTTTGTAGCTACAAACATCATTATGAAATATCCTTTATCAATACCTAGGTAAAATATCCATATTGGGATTCGAAGTAGTTCACGAAGGGGTGAAATAGATTGGTACAAAAATAACACGCAACCTCCCCTTAATAAGTTGTATTTTTATGATAGATTTTAAATTTTATAAAAATCGAAGGTTAGGTTATTATATAATATAAAAATAATATAAAAGCAAGCGAGGATGTCATCCACGCTTGCTTTCACCTAATGCTACCATAATTTTACTCATCCCTCATCCCCCATCATCCATCGCCCTTCTGGCTACTCCAGGTTTCCCGCTTGTGGGGCCTTTTAAATTTAAAAAAAATGTGTACCTGTTGATTGACGTAATATTTATATAATAACCTAACCTTCGATTTTTATAAAATTTAAAATTTAATTTGTGATATGTTAATTGTGGATCCCTTAAGAAACAATATTTTATAACTTTGATGTATAACTATTTGGCTTGATAATGGGATATGTTATCCCGAAACATGTTGCCATGATGAAAATTGCCTAAAGTTTCATCGTTCATCTATCATAAAAATACAACTTATTAAGGGGAGGTTGCGTGTTATTTTTGTACCTAGGTAAAATATTCCATAACTTAATATTGTATAAAATTAAGCACAAATGCCCACACAGTTATAATCAATTTTCTCTAAATTTGTAATAAGTAATAAAAATAAGTACATAATTTCACTGATCAGTAGAGCTAGAGTTTCTTAATCGCCTTACCAAATTTAATGAAATATTATACATTTCATTTCAATAGAGGTGCGAATGAGAAGTGGTTTTGGATACGATCTTCTCTGTTGTGCTACATTTCACAAGTGGATTATAAACGTTTTATGAAGAATGCATATTTCTTTTCACCTGTAAATACATCAAAGTAACAAAATTGAGGTCATTTCAAATATTTTTATACTGAAAGGAAAGTAGTACATATTTATCTTTGCACTTGGACGGAAATATTCATTATACCTTAGTTCCTGATATACCTAGAACTAAAAGGTACTTATTTTTCATTTACCTACACGAAGCATCTTTGGTTTCTATTATTATATGGAATATAATGATGCAACCAACATATTTAATTGGCATATACATATGTACAACATAACATAAAAATTAATATCCGTAAAGTAATTTAGTCAAATTAAAATTGAATTGAGCAATAAACAGAGGATACTGGCTGTTATTTAAATAACAAATGAACTATTTATTAGTTAAGCCGATATTCATACAGATGTATTGTACGCTTTCGTTTGATTACCTACTTTTAAACTTCAATTTAAGTAATCACAAGTAAACAATGTTACAGCCTTTGTGTAGGTGTCATTATGTAATAAACAGATTATATTAACACTTGTCAAAGTGCATAATTTAATACTTTCTAATTAAATCAATTTCAGGCTCATCCTGTTAATGTCGTAAACAGGTCAAAAAGGTTTAGAAAAGTGAATTAAATATAGCGGATTGAAAAAAAATTTGGAATGATGTAAGAAAGAATAATCGCCTACAAATTATGTCAGAAATCGTTACTGCCTAATTCTTTCCGTTCTCATTCGACAAAATTTTGTCGCAAGTGCTATAAATAAAAATAATAGTGCAAGAGCTGGCTGCAAAAAAGCTGGCCTATCGAGTAAAAAATTTCAAAATGAAATAAAATTGAAAGTCGAAAGTGGCAAAAGTTAGGGAAGTGGGATTTTAGGTTCTTAATGTCAAAAGATTGAGACACAATTGTCTGTAACGGTCAACGGATAATAAAAAATTGCCCGCGGTTACGTATCTATTTGACGTTATTTCCAAACTTAAGAAAAACTTTAAAAAGTCTCTTTTTTTAAAGGGAATGCCTATTTAATTATCAGTCCATTCGATGCAGAAATAAATTTCCTTTAAAATTGGAATACCATGTTCCTATACCTAAAATCAATGATTACAGAGTTATTTACATTTTTCTATTTAAATTTATAATTACATACTTTACAAATCATGGTTGGGTTTGAAAATTTTCAAAAAAATTTTATTCAATTGTTTCTTGTGCTTAATTATGCTTTTATGATTATTTAAAATTCTATCTATGGAACTTCTTGAGTATCCAAGCTGTCTTTTCGCCGAACAAACAGAACTTTCAGGGAAAACATTAAAATATCCCAATACATTGGTTTCTGCAGCGTCATTGGGGACAATTGGCTTGCCAAATTTCGTGGCGCATTTACTTCGCCCAAGTTTAGGAGATTCTTTTCAATCATCCTGATTTTTTGTTCTGCCATTGTAGGTAAATGCGGATATCTTTCGTTAAAGTGTTGAGTGATTCTTTATTCAATGGTTAAAGGTTCTGCAGGTCGGAAAAGTAATACGAGCAGACTAGCCATGAATATAAAACAAATTTAGAATATCAGCATTTATGTATTCCATATTGCCCAATTAAAAACAAATATCAAGCGCAAAATTCAAAATTCAAGCAGATAACACTGGTAACAAACGTAAATGTAGCGTAAACTTTCAAACTGATAGCTAACTGACAACTGTCAAATAAAAATGAAAACATAAGAAAGCATAAGAATCATAAGAAACAATTGAATACAATTTTTTTGAAAATTTTCAAACCCAACCATGTTTTGTAAAGTACCTATGTATGTATGTAATTATAAATTTAAATAGAAAAATGTAAATAACTCTGTAATCATTGATTTTAGGTATAGGAACATGGTATATCAATTTAAAGGAAATTTATTTCTGCATCGAATGGACTGATAATTAAATAGGCATTCCATTTGAAAAAAGAGACTTTTTAAAGTTTTTCTTAAGTCTGGAAATAACGTCAAATAGATACGTAACCGCGGGCAATTTTTTATTATCCATTACAGACAATTGTGTCTCAATCTTTTGACATTGAGAACCTAAAATCCCATTTCCCTAACTTTTACCACTTTTGACTTTCAATTTTATTTCCTAAACATTTTGAAATTTTTCAGCGAAAAAAAATTTTTTTTCAACAATCAAAATTGATACGTCGATTATTTTAAGCATACTTACTAAACATTTTATAACACATCAGAATGTGAAAAAAAATTGCCTGGTTTGCATTTAAAATAAAGATGTTGATGCTCACTTCCGGTATTTCCGGAAGTGCTGCCATTTGGATAATATTTTTATTTAATGGATTAAACACGGCATGTCGCATGTGCAAAATTTCAAATTTCTAGCTTTTACAGTTCTTGATATATGTACTTCTAACCGACGGTCACCGTGAGACACCCTGTAGATATGTAATTCCGCAAGAGCTGAAATTTAGTAAGGCCGTTGTCCCACCAAAGCGGAGCAACAGCGACACGACAGCGACACGATTTCGACATGACACAAGCAGGCGACATGGAGTTGTCCCACCAAAGCAACGTGTTTTCTACATTAAATTCCTGTTCATTATGTTTCCCAATGAAATTCATTTTCCTTTTCGTTAAACCACCGCACATGCAGCTACAGTGTCGCTTCGCAACTGACCTGTCGAGTCGCTCGGCAACAAGAAGCCGACACGCAGCTTGGATGTTTCTCTATCGGAGCGTTGGTGTGACTACGGTGCATAGAAACCATGGGTTAAACATGAAAGATACACGCTAGCGACATCGTGTAGCTGTCGCGTCGCTGTTGCTCCGCTTTGGTGGGACAACGGCCTAATAGGTACAACAGATAACTGAATAAGTTAAACGAAACAAATATCCAGCTTTACATTTAGTGAGGGAAAAGTGTCCGGCTGATGCAATTAACGATATAAGGCGCCCGAGTGCAGGGTCTTTCACTGTATCAGCTGGACACTTTTCCCCCACAAAATATGAAGCTGGATGAAGTTAACTGTTGTTTCATCTTTTGCGGTATCAGTTTAGACAGCGCATATTTTTCACATCTTTACTTGAAAAGCTGGCGCATAATCCCCCACCATAAATTGGCTACGTTTTTCCATTTATTTATAACATAACCAACATGTTTCAGTTTCAGTTTCAGCTTTTGCGGTATTAGTTTTTTTTATTATTTTACGTGTTTGGGGGGCTGCCACAGCTACACCCCCGGAACTGCGCCAGCTGGCGGTCCATTCACTTATCAGTGATACCAAATAAAGCTTAGGAAAAATTTTCAACTTTTGTGAAATGACTAACTAAAGCGGGCCACAGACTTCGTGATTTTTCATCGGTTGTCGGTCATCGTGCCGACCGTTCGTGCCAAAAACCGAAGTGTGTGGGGTGAAAACTGTCACGATGAACCGTCACGACGAATTTCTGGCGGAGCTTGATTTTTGTCGGTTCGGTGTGTCGGTCATCGTGCTAAACCGATGTGTGTGGGGATTTCGTTCCATCTCGTCGGTTTTAAGATCAGTAACGTTCGTCGTTGTGATCAATAATTATACCAATTTCCTGATTCAAATCTCAGCTCATTTAATAAATTTATATGTGAAAAACTGCTTCTTTTCAACAGCCACTCTGCATCAAACCGATTTTCTTTTATTGTGTTAAATTTTATTGCCAACTGCAAGTGCCGCCGCTACTGCCAATAATTGTGTCCTGTTTATTGTAATTTCTGGAACCGGACTGCTACTTCGCATGTAGTCTGTGGGCTCATCAGGCGGCACGAACGGTTGGCACGATGACCGACAACCGATGAAAAATCACGAAGTCTGTGGCGCTGTGGCCCGCTTAAACGGCCACTGGCTCCCGGACTACTAACTTCACTACGTTAAACCATGTTTTATTAATGACTTGATGTTTTAATGTTTCATGTTTTTCAACAATTTTATTCAACTTGATAAAGCCTTTTAGTACGGGAGCTACGGGCATTTTTGGCTCGTGAAAGTATACACTATACATTTTTCACCATAGGTAGTTGACCGTCAGACCTTTGGAAGGCGGTAAGTTAAGATGTAGGAGGCTGACGAAGTTATCGAAACATTTGTTTGAAAATAGTAGCAGTATACACGCTACAAATTATTATACAGGGTGAGCCACTGAAAAGGAAACACGCCTGTTTTGGGACACTACTCTATTCGACAGCATGAATGAAAATTAGTTTTATTCAATTTTTTTTCGCCCCCATGAAAAGCACCCTCCAGATTAACTAAGGTGGGGGTGTTGTTTAAGAAAAATTCTGAAACACGCCACCTTTGACCTTTTGAACGGCACATTTCAGAGGGTACTTTTCATGGGGCGAAAAAACAATTGAATAATACTGATTTCGGTCATACTGTCGAATAGAGAATTAAAAGACGCTTCAAATGAGGGGTCGCTCGACTCCCATTTCCTATTTAAATTCTTGAGTTAGAGGTTGCTGGGGCTAGGGGGTTGATGTGTTCAGGCACGTAGCCAGGGGAGGGGCTCGAGGGGCTGAAGCCCCACCCGAAATTCTAATTAATTTAGTTTAAGTGTATCCAATCGTACCTAAATGTCTAAAAGTTTAATAAAATCAGACATTTCATTAAATCATGTAATTGTAAATCCCCTCCCCTCTATTCCTAATATTTTGAAGCCCCCTCCGAAAAAAAATTCTGGCTACGGGCCTGGATGTGTTAATGTTAAGTTTGATATCAAAAGTTGTCCCCCAAAAATAAAAAATCGACGTGTCCGAGCGTTTTTTTAAGAAACTGGTCTAAGTGTCCTAAAACAGGCGTGTTTCCTATTTAATGGCCCACCCTGTATTATTTATTCATGATGTAAATTTAAAAAAAAATAATCGTCCGACGTCGACATGCCGGTAAAATCGTCGTCAGTTATACAGTGTGTCCACGGATTGACTTCACTATAGGTGTAAATGACCAAAAATTTTGGAATTTCAAAACAATTTTTTTCATGTTCTGCCCTGCTTCATTGGAAATGAATTTTGATAACATTTTTAATTTTTTAAATTCAAAGCCGCCTTGGTGGGGAGCAAAAACTATTTTCTTTGCAGGTAAAGTACCTTTTTTGTGTATCATACAGCAAAATTTTATTAAGAAAAGCTGTTCAGAATTGAAAAACTGACCATATAATGACAATCGGTATTGTTTGTAAACAAATGAGAATGTAATGTTTGAAATGTTGTATGCATAGATTCCGATTTAATCGATGATAGTCGTCTTAATAAATAAAAATAACGGTTTCAAGAAATTGTGCCGATTATTTTCAAATTTTGCACTGATTATTATTTTTTGATTCTGAACAGTTTTTCTTAATAAAATTTTGCTCTATGATGCACAAAAAAGGTATTTTACCTGCAAAGAAAATAGTTTTTGTTCCACGATCAAGGCGGCTTTGAATTAAAAAAATTAAAAATATGATGAAAATTCATTTCCAATGAAGCAGGGCAGAATCTGAAAAATCCGGATTTTCGAAAATAGGCTATTTTATGCTTTAAAATTATAGAAACGTAACTCAAACCATGAGAATTCACTTACATATGTGTGTAAATAATTACATATGTATGTACATATGTATATGTAGTAGGTAAATACAGTTAAAGCTGTTGTATATTACGTAGTATACTTGACTTTAATGAAACTGAAATACAAAACAGGAGAAAAACGTGAATCCGGATTATCGACGGTCCGGATTTTTGACGTCCGGACTCGCGTCCGGATTATCGACGCTCTACTGTAATATAACAAGAAAAAAATCGTCAGAGTGCATGATATGATAATAGTTAAAAGTTCGTCAGTCGGACCACTAGAGTGTAGCGCAGCGTTCAAAAGCATTGAGCGCGAGGCGTCTTTTGCGGCCTAACTGACGGACTTTTAACTATTATCTACCATACAGTCTGACGTTTTTTTCATATTATATTCTGAAAATGATTATGATAGTCCGGTAAATTTAGACATTCAAAGGTACATAAATTCACATCAAGCTGGAAGTGAGTAAAATTGTTCAAAACATAATTAAAAATAACATTTCAAAATTCCCCATCGTTCCGGTAAGTACTTGGAAAAAATTTACACGAGGTCAAAGGTCAAAAAATGGGTTTTTCGCGATTTTCATAAAAACGGTAAGTTTTATCGTAAAATTACCTCAGACAACAATTGTAGATCATAAAATTATCTATAAAAAAGGTATCAATAATTTTTCCCTAACAGTCACCATTCCTGAGATATAACGAATCAAAAAGTTGTAAGTGTCATAATATGCACACGTTTCCACGCCACCTCTAAGGTAGTGTACTTAGAGGTTTTTTGTAACATGGTTTCCCCAGTAAGCCTATTCCACAGGTCTGTTGTGATTCTGTTTAATTGGAAACTGTTGCATAATAACAGACATTAGCAAGGGTTGGAATTGATAGTCCGGTCAAATTAGACAGAAAAATAAGAGTTTGTATGTTAATTTTAGTATTTATTATTTAACTCAAGAAATATGATTAAAATAGTAGTATACAATTTGAAATTGATTGTGGTAATTATTTATGATTAATATAATACGAAAAAATCGCCGGACTGCATGAAGTTAGTGAGTTGGACCGCAAAAGACGCCGCGCGCTTAAGGCCGGTCGCACATTGAGCGCAGCACAGCACAGCACAGCACAGCATAGCACAGCGCAGCAGAGGATTTTGTAACCCATGGAATTAAAGCGAACACCGCATATTGCACGCAGCTGAGACGTAGTAGCGGCAGAGGATTATTTCCATTTAATTCCATGGGTTACGAAATCCTCTGCTGCGCTGTGCTGTGCTGCGCTCAATGTGCGGCCGGCCTAATGCTTTTGAACGCTGCGCTACTCGCTCATACATAACTGACGACGATCTTAATGGCATATCGACGTCGCGTCGGACGATTATTTTTTAAATTTCACATCATCAATAAATAATATAATAATTTGTAGCGCGTATACTGCTACTAAATTGAAAATTTTTTTCGACAATTTGGTCAGCCTCCTACAACTTTATTTACCAAGGTCGCGCGGTCTGACGGTCAGTTACTTTATTAACAGTAAGATAACTAGCTATAGTGAAAAATGTATAGTGTATACTTTCACGAGCCAAAAATGCCCGTAGCACCCGGAATATTTTTGTTTTACGGCGAAACGTCGATTTTTGTCACTAATCTACTATACTCTAATAATAACTACAGGGTGACCCAGGGCTGTGTGATCGGTCCATAACTTTTTTCCTATTCAAGATATCGACATGCGGTTTTCACCGCCAAGTAAGCACACTTATACTGCACATTGTAAAAATATTTTGATTGTATACAGAATGTTCCTATACAGGGTGGTAAACCAAAGTTATGTTTTTTTAAATGGGACACCCTGTATATTTCTACATTATTAGTTTTTACATGAAAAAATAATGGCACTTTGTATAGGTCACTATGGGTCTAGCTCTCTCCGTTTCGGCGTTATTCAAAGTTTTGTTCGAAAAAAGACTCATATTTGATGGATCACTGTCCAGTAGGCCATGGATTTTTTTCGAAAAACTTGCCACCGAAAATGTTAGAATAACTTGGAATTTTAATAAATAGTCGACTTTTGGTTCATGTATGCACACACCATACAGGGTGTGCTGAAACGCAAAAAGTCGAATAACTCTTTTTTTATAAATGGAACATCCTGTATTTCTGTTCACGAGTCGATTAAGTTTTTTATAACCTTTCCACTGATATGAAATTTGTATGGTCAATTATGAATAGTTACTGAGATTTTTCGGAATATGAAGAAGTTGTTGATTTTTACAAGTAGGCTGCTGTTAACGAATATCGCAAGTGATATGACAGTTAATTTAGATGCTAGTGTGATAATCTACATTGTTACTGTTGCACATTTTTGCTCGACAGTAAAATGAATTAATCAATATGTATCACTGTACAAGGGCGTCGCCAGAAAATTTTCCCAGGGGGGGGGGGGGGGGGCACTATTGGAAGTTCGTAGCCCTGGCGTTTTTTCAAGATGTCGTACAACATTTATTTTTATTTTTAATAACTTGCCTTTTTTCTTTTTCCCAGGGGGGCAATGGCCCCCCTTGGCGGCGCCCTTGTGACTGTATTGGTGAATCCGATCGAAATGTTTTGTTAGCCAATAGAATATACCATCAAAAATCACCCGATGCGAGAGTACCACGAGTCATTTCTTTTCAAAACTTAGAAACCGATTTGAAGAATCTGGCAGCATTAAATATGGAAAGAAGGAGATACATATTGGGAGGGAGGATTGATGAAGAAACTCAAGTGGATGTTTTACTCGTGTTGCAAGAAATCTAAATTAACTGTCATATCACTTGCGATATTCGCTAACAACTCAGCCTACTTGCAAAAATCAACAACTTCTTCATAATTACAATAGATTTTCCGAAAAATCTCAGTAACCATTCAGAATTGACCATACAAATTTCATATCAGTGGAAAGCTTATAAAAAACCTAATCGACTCGTGAACAGAAATACGGGGTGTTCCATTTATAAAAAAAGAGTTATTCGACTTTTTGCGTTTCAGCGCACCCTGTATAGTGTGTGCATACATCGACCAAAAGTCGACTATTTATTAAAATTCCAAGTTATTCTAAAATTTTCTGTGGCAAGTTTGTCGAAAAATGCAATAATTGTATTGTAAGAGCTGACCTCGTTGTTGAGATTCCGACTACCTTGCCTCTTGTACCTTGAATCCTCACCTAACAATTGCGAGTTACAATCGGTATGTGTTATGATTTTTTTCCAACGGTCCTCTCAGCAACTCGTTTATGTACCCCCCCCCCCCCCCCCCCCCCGATCTGACCGCCAAGCAAACATTCTACGCAGTGTGTGTAGGAAACGTCCCTTGTTATGGGAGCAACGGAAATTGCCTTTCACCGTGACAATGCTTCTGCATACACCACTCCCAATGTCACGCATTTTTCACCATTGTGGGAGAGAAATACATAGTAACTTTATGCGGCGCACAACTCACATCATTAAATATGATCAGGTGCACGAAAAATACAATAAAACGAGTGATTTGGCCGGTTCACCTCCAACGCAAGCAGCAGCACCATCGGTTGCAAAACTAGCATGGATAGCAAAGCAACCCTGAAGATTGAGACTGTAAAATCACTCCACATGATCTGACATCTATAACAACAACAGCTGCAAGAGTCTATTATAGATTCAATCACGGCATCGTATGAATGCAGAAAAGCACAATTGAAATAGGTACTTAATCTTGTGTAGTTATTACTCGAGAATTTGCTACTTGAATTGAGTAAGTATAGCTTTTTGTAGAAGACAAAATGAAAGATGATGACGCTGAAGATAACCTAAGCCATATGGATGAAAACGAAGCTATCGTATAAGTGAGGTGAGGTGAGGTGAGTTCGCGGATCATGAAATAAATGTTTAAAAGCGGTATACAGTTATCGAGATGTGATGATCGGTGGATGAGAGGTCCTCCCAGTATGGTGGGTAAATCATAATTTCGTAATCTAGCTGAACTGATGTTGAGCACATCATTTCACCTCCATTTAAGAAATTATGTTATGGTCAATCAGACCGGCTGCAGACCATCATAAGTACCTAACATGACCTTCTTTTGGTGAAATTTCGGTATAGTGTAGTGTAATAGAGGCTGATCATGATACAACCAACGAGATGATCGCGTACAGTTGTACAAGATCCATTTGTCGCACGTCACAATTTCAGAATACGTCCTCCACTTCTATTACATACTTTTGATAATAACATGAACAAATAAATAACTTCTCTCCACAAAACAAATACAAAAATTGTTCATTGTCGCTAATGGCAATACGTTCCTTCTAATCTTTAAGTTAATTTGTACGAAAAACTTCAATGCGAGTTCCACCATATCCTTATCTACACACAATTTAAATGTTTGCTTAGAATTAACTTTTTACTCAAATCATCACATTTGAAAAAATGATTTACCATTTGTTTGGTATAGGCAAATTTTCAGGAAATACGAAATTTAAGCAAACTATACAATTAACATGTCATACATGTAAACAGAAAATTATTTTAAAAATTGGGTAAAAATTTAAAAGTAATCTATATTACTGTTACCTCTTACACAACGAATATAGTTACTGAATTCCTTTTGTAATTTATTTGCCGCATTTTGTTGCCTGGTAAAGTTTTGAAGATGTTCATCAAATATGTCATCAGCAGTTCTATCAACTTTTCCTAGGTTTTGTAAAATCTGCAACAAAGAGAAATATGATAAAAATATTTATTCAAGCAAGCATAGTTCGAGCTAAGAGTTTTTCATTTTCGTTTTTTTTTTAACATAGTATAACTCTACGTTGTAAAAAAATTGCTATGTTAAGATCAATACAGAAAAGTACAGAGTAATGTCTTTTGTTTCAGTAACGCACAAATCTATCTTTTTTCCAAAAACCGATTTTTGCTGTATCTACTTCTAAAGACGAAAATTTTGTTCCAATTTTTTTTGAGACGGAAAAATAAAAATGACGTTTGAATATTATTAACGAAATTATGACTTCACAAATTGACAACAAACTAACGAAAAAATGTCCAAATAACGTTTTCGGCCTCAGTTTGAACAAAATAAATAACGCATTTGAACCAACAGGAAATAATGGAAATTATTTTTTAATTATCTTCATGGTATTATAAATTAATACTGCTAACTTTGTCGTTAATAAACCTATGATAATAGTTATTTATGTATCAAGGGAATTATAAGGGTCTTAATTACCGAGGGTAAAGTTTGCGTCCCGAGGGCCTTGTGCCCGAGGGACAGCAATTACCCGAGGTACTTGAGACCTATTAATTCCCGTGATACATAGATAATTTTATTTCTGATCGAGTTTAATAAAATTTGTTCATTTCCGGTATATTTGATTCAGGTATCGTCGATTGCAGTTTTGGTTGTTGCTAGGTAACTGGTTCATAAAAGAGCCGTAGAGGGAATTATAGCGTCTTTATATCCCAAGGGAGTTATGACACTCTTTATTGGTATCGTAACTATGACAATATAAGCTTATAATATCACTGTCAGAAATAAAATAAATAAATTCCTGATGAACGAAGATCCGACATTTTATTTATTCAAATATAACTTAAGAATATCTAAAACTTTACCCTGTGCCCCTTGATACTTTCTTAAACAAGTTTTTTTACTGTACTTTGTAGAGTATAAATATTTTTCACGATCCGCTTAAAACATTCGACGTAAAATTCTGTAATATTTTTTCATTTAACCGCAATACTTTGCGAAATCCCCACAGAGACAACGAAAAAAACTAATTCTATACTGTGATGTGATGAAAAAGTAAATAAGTATGCAACCTCGCAAATTCTTTACGAAATTTTAGTTTTATATTTTCCGCTCCCATGTTCATTTTATATTTCATGGGCACCAAGTCGTATTTCTTTATAGTATAATAATTGAATAATTCCATTCCTGCTGGTAGGTAGCATTCACATACATATATGACGCTAGTGTGCCGATTGATACAAATTGCAAGTTGGAAAATACAAACACCGTAGATTAGATAACATACCTAATTGAAAACCATGCTACATAACATGTTTTAATCGTGTTAACCATGAAAGAAAAAGAAATGTTATGTTACGTTAAAGAGAAAGGTCTGCATTATAGCTATTAAAAAGTGAAATAACATAAATTAATAGATATTAATTACGTACGTAATAAGCAATTTGTAAGTATCCACGCAGGTGTTGTAATAATGTTATTATTATTATTTCTCATTAAATTGTGTCCAAATCCATTATTATTATCATAAATCCAATACTCGATTGGCAGAATCCAAATCAAAATTAACATAAGACAACACAAATTATATTAAACAAGTATCAAAAGGCGCAAATTCTTATAGAATTCTAATTTGAACCAACTTCAAATCTGTAACTAATTATGGCATATGCTATACAGTGTGTCCGTAAAGTATGGAACAAATTCATTTTTAACGTTATTATGTACTTTTGGGAAAAAAACCTGAAACACGTCGATTTCTATTTATAATTTACCATTTTCTCGTATGAAAGTCTTACCACCCTCTTGCACCCCCTCGGAGGTATGAGCAACCCTTAAAAAAATTTAAATACGAACGACTGGCTTGTGGCACCTTGTTTGAAAGGGATTTTAAATCTCTATTCAGCAATATAAAAAATTTTAAATTTGGTACACTCGTAACTCAGAAATTGAATTTTGAAAAAGAAAAGTGTATTTTTAGATTAAATGTTCAATTCAAAGTCACCACCAGTCACTTCTTGAAAAATAACTAAAGGCGATCATAAAATTATCCGTTTAATTTGAAATAATAGTCAGGTATTTTCTTATTTGTTCTGATTCTGTTGAGGAAAAAAGCGTTTAACAAAAAATAACAAAAAATCTAACTACATAGTAGACTACTTCATATTTGTAGTTATTTTTGACAGACGCTTGTGTATTGCCAAATTTTGTTTGTGTGTGCATTTCAGTAAATAAATCATGGCTCAGTTAACAGAAACACAGAGAATAGACATTTTAATTATGATTGGATGTGGTAATAGAACAAGAACTCAAACGGAGGTTTGTGAACTATTTCTTTTTCAAAATTCAATTTCTGAGTTACGAGTGTACCAAATTTAAAAATTTTTATATTGCTGAATAGAGATTTAAAATCCCTTTCAAACAAGGTGCCACGTGCCACCCGTTCGTATTTAAATTTTTTAAAGGGTTGCTCATACCTCCGAGGGGGTGCAAGAGGGTGGTAAGACTTTCATACGAGAAAATGGTAAATTATAAATAGAAATCGACGTGTTTCAGGTTTTTTCCCAAAAGTACATAATAACGTTAAAAATGAATTTGTTCCATACTTTACGGACACACTGTATACAATATATATGTATATAACTACCCCCCCCCCCCCACCTCAAACACAAGCACACCGGATTCTGCACAAATGAGTCATGGTTTTTTTTTCCACCCTTAAAGGCGATGGGAGCGGAGAGGGTGACGGACAATTTGGAAATCACGAAAAAATGTTGGAGGAAAAAAGAGTAAAAAAAGATCGTTGTTTTCCCCCTTTCCACCCCCAGTTAGGGGTGAAATTTGCAATTTGAGAAAATTTTTTTATGGAGAATCGAAAAGTGCAATAAAAAGTAGGTGTTCCCAATTAAGTTTTCAAAACTCACCCCCGATCCACCCCACAGGGGGGTGAGGGTGATGTTTACGT
This sequence comes from Pyrocoelia pectoralis, assembly GCA_036250285.1. Classification (NCBI taxonomy): domain Eukaryota; kingdom Metazoa; phylum Arthropoda; class Insecta; order Coleoptera; family Lampyridae; genus Pyrocoelia; species Pyrocoelia pectoralis. The sequence goes on from CM070074.1 coordinate 33,186,568, forward strand.
ATAATGGCTCATTAGGTTTCAAAAAATAAAGAAAACGTGTTTTTTCCTTTTTGTAATTGGATATATCGTTCCGAAATATTCAAGGGTGTATAATTTGACTTTAATGGCGTCCCGACGGCGAAGGGGTGATCCGATCAAAAAAGGAGGTAGCGGGTTAAGATGAGCGTGAGCTGCAAGTGTAAAAATGTTGTTTCAGATGTTAAAAAAATGAGATTTGCATGCTCATGCTCATTAACTTTGATTTTCGATTTGTGCCAAAAATGTGGTCAAAAATGCATTTTTCTGAAATTATTCCATTAGAAAATTTTGTGTGCTTCTTTCCGGTCAGTTTTATGATCGCATTCGATTGATTTGATTTTATTACACTCAAAACAAGAGCATAGAATTTTTTTCCACATTTTTATGGGTCCTGGCACCCCAAAAACGTTGTGCAAACAGCCAAAAAACGAGAAAAAATGAGTTTTTAACGAGTAAACATTTTTTTTGAAAGTGTTGTTATGCGCCTACTAAAAAGGGCCAAATAGCATAAGCAGCCCTATTAATTGGCTTCATTTTCCACTTTATCGCATGTAAATATCTTCATTTGTTCGCGCGACAACTCAAATTAAGTACCTAAATCTTTCCTTCCATAACTTGGCAACAAAAATAGGTACCGGGTAAGTCATTTAACCTGGAATTTGAAATACCTATCTCGAAAAATACGCATTGTATAGAAAAATTTGCCGAATCAAAACTTGAATATCTCGTTAGTACTAAATTGTACCCCCGCTCCCCCCCCCCTTGTAGGCGGGGCGGGCGGCAAATTTAAAATATTAAAAATAGGAACCCCTATTTTTTATCACAGATTCGGATTCTACGTCGAAAGTTACGTACGATTTGCCGAGAAATTTTTTTCGATTCGCGACAGAGGGCGCTCTAATCGCAAGAAATGGAGCAGAAGTCAAAAAACAGATAAAAACGTACTTATTTAGTAAGATTCGACAGGTTATTCAATGATGTTAGGGTCCCCCTCCACTCCTGCGTGTGGAGGGGGGTGTTTGGTGAATAAACTGATTTTAACGTAACCCAGGAGCAACGACGAGGGCGTAATAGTTTTATGTTCCATTCCGACTATTCCGAGTGCTTGATTAACGTGAATCCCCTTGGCATGGATACAAGCAACGATATTTGGGCTGAGATTAGTGCTATTACAAACGTTACACTACCGAACTATTTAAAAAGAATAATAACTGTGGCTGGATATGATAATATCGAAGGAGTGAAAAATATTACTGATGCAGACATAATTGAAATACTAGATTATGTTCGCCCACTCTTGAATCGGAGTGATATGATCACAAATGACGAGAAAGAAAAGTATACATATTTTGAACACTGACGCGTTTAACATACCCCCTGGACACAAGAAATTATTATTATCTGCTGCAGAGCGTCTTAGAGCGTTAGACCAGAAGCCCGCCGTAAAGAGACCCTTGTCTCGGAGTGTGCACGTTGCTTCTACGTCAACTACGATGCAAACTACAAAAACTACTGCTGCTGATTACACGCAGGAAGCAGAAAAGCTGCGCACACTTCTTGTTAAATGGAACAAAAATCAGAATACTGGTAGTTGGATTAAAGATAATTCTATGGAACCATTCTCCTTCGTTACTGATATTACAATAACAGTTATTCCATGTTCTGACAGCAGTAAACAAACTGCTAAAATACATTGCAAGCCTTGCAACACTGTATATAAAATATTTCAAGAATCGGGGAGATGGTTGCCATCTAATTTTCAACGGCATCTCAAGAAGAAACATAACTCATATGAGAAGGACAGAGAATCAGGCCCATCTAAAAGAATGAAAAGTGCAGCAGGAATTTCATCAGGATTGTGTTGCAGGAAAGGTGAAAGTTCAGTACAGTCGGTACACCAAAAAATTACACACGCATTTAAACTTCAGTCTGCATCATTACCAAGCACATCTACGACTCCTGATCTGAATTATGCAGAACTTTGTTTGGACGACGAAAATTCAGACTTCCCTTCAAATTTTGAAATAGGCCTACAAGATAAATGCAGTGAGAAAGATAAACGAAACGAAGAATACTCTACACGAGATAAAAGAAGAGGAAATGTCCGTTTTCGTGAAGACTCGGAAGATTCTCTTGCAGATGATAACGACTGTAATTTATCAATCATAGACACATCGGTAGTTCTTGAAGTGGACCTTGGCAATGACGAGGGCAATGAAACTCGTGCCTTAGAAAACGAAGACGGGACTGAAGACGAACATTTTCGGAAAGTGGAAATGGCATAGGAGTCGACCATGTCCACGAATTAAAAAAGGCTCCTTCCACTACTTGGAAACTCAAAAGTGTCAAAAAGCGTTATAGTAGAAGTGCTCGCAATCAGCGCGCCCTCGCCAGTAGCGCGAAAAATACCTATCATATTACAAACTATTTTCCACTGATGAATCGAGTAAAGCGGAATTGCTCGGTATGAAGGCTACACTCACAGACACTCAGAATTGCACACTTCCTTCAGTAAACATTCAAATGAATATGATAGAGGATAATGTAGGAGACGAAGATGATGATGTTATGGACAACATTGAAGAAACAACTAACAATGAAATAAACGATAGCACATCCGATATGCACATTGATCTTCACAGGTTTTCTGCTTTGAAAGACATTCAGGTTCCAGATTATGCCCATCGAGTTAGTTGTCCACTTCCGCACACAAGTCCATTTTGCTCGATAATCAGTGATAATGGAAAGGAAACTATTGTAAGAAAGTCCAGTGTGTGTTGGTTACTAGGGGCTACAGGTGGAAAACTTAGTAGCGACAGGCTTCAAAGAGTTATGTAACGCGAAGTTCATAATAATTCGAAGAATGATAGAGAAGAAGCAAATTCAATATCAGTTAACTCTGACGTGTTTATCGGAGACTGGTGTATATTTGATTCCCATGAAAGTTCCATTAATAATCGCAAATCGCGTCCATGTCATCGACTTATTGGTTTTGTGCTTGGATTTTCCTATTTACGGGGATCTACTATCAGACAACGAGAATACACGCTAGACAGTGCGAAAGTTGGTGAACAGACTAGAACGAACGAAGACCAGTGCGGAAACAAACCAATTGGCGTGCTATGTACGTGGTATGATGTAAATTTGGCCGGTGTCTTAAAGGAAATGAAAATCAAAGGGCATGGATACCATCCGCTGATATTCTATAGATACACAATTCCAAAGCCTAAAATTTCATCTACACGCGACGAATTCGAACTGATAGTGGAACAAGATGTTATTAATATAATGCACGAAGTTTGAAACTCGAGGTTCGAATCAAGAATGCTGATAAGTTTTATTGCACTGTTAAGTTGTTGTTTTTTTCACAATTTGAGTACCTACGTACATATTTTTAAAATTATTTCACATATTTCAGATATTGTTTTCACTTTTAATTTGAAATTGAAAAAATAAAAATTATTGTTTGAATTAATTTAAAACTAGTTTGGTTTCTGTACTTCTCCACATAATGTGCTTTATTTCTATGATTTATTTAGCTGAAGTAAACAGACACACAATATTAATTCTGATTAAGCTACTGAAACAAGTGACCTACTACCTAACGATTTAATTTATCAATATTAAGTATTTACAAGAATGCATTGTCTGTTAATCATTTTATGTGTCTTAACTTAAATATACAACCCGAGATACAACCGCATAACTTAATTCCGAATGATAATTGCTAAGTAGGGGGGGGGGGGGGGGGGGCCTGTTGTCTCTGATCATCCTTGTGCTATCGCTCTGAATAGTCTGCAATTCACAAAATATTTTGTAATTAATCATCTATGTAATCCGTATACAATCCATGTATTCTTTTGTAATCCCACTTTTGTAATCAAATTGTAATCCATGTAGTCATGTAACCTTTTGTAATCCATTTAACCTATTGTAATTCATGTAATCATTTGTAATCTTTTGTAATCCACGTAATCTTTTGTAATCCGTGTAATTGTTTGTAATCCATGTAATCATTTATAATCCATGTAATCTTTTGTAATCCATGTAATCTTTTGTTATCTATGTTATCTTTTGTAATCCATGTATTCTTTTGTAATCCGTGTAATCTTTTGTAATCCGTGTAATCTTTTGCAATCCGTGTAACCTTTTGTAATCCATGTAATCTTTTGTAATCCATGTAATCTTTTGTAATCCATGTAATCTTTTGTAATCCATGTTACCTTTTGTAATCCATGTAATCTTTTGTAATCCATGTAATCTTTTGTAATCCATGTAATTTTTTGTAATCCATGTAATCTTTTGCAACCCATGTAATCTTTTGTAATCCATGTAATCTTTTGTAATCCATGTAATCTGTTGTAATCCTGTTCAAACATTCAATACGAATGCGCGAAATTGTGGAAACAGCACCTTTTGCAAAATAATGTGTGCGGCCCCCCAAAAAATTTCAAAATTTGGATTGGCCCGTTGATAAAAAAGGTTGCTCACCCCTGGTTTAGATAATAATTTTAAATATGAAACTCATTGTGTTATATTGTGATTAAAGTTAATGAGCAACTAATTTCCTTGCAGTTTTTTATACAACAATGAATAAATTGACAATAATAAACTATGTATTAATGTATTAATTACTTTACTGCGCTTTTGTAACTATGCATTTTATAAAAAGAAATTAGCTTTGTACAATAAACATGTTATCTAATCGAATAAAATGTTGAGCATTTTACATGTCTCTACGTATAATTTGACACCATAAATTTCGTAACTTTTCTATGGAGTAAACATATTTTATCTGGCGTTTTAACTGTTGCATTTGTACACAAAAGTACATTTTTCTAACCGAGTGACAGACAAACAAAAGGATAGTAACTATCTCGGTAACTATAAATGGGTAAAAACAATATCATTCCAATGCATTTTCTTTACGCGATTGACAAATTGGGTCGTGTGACGTCACACCCAAAAGCGCGCGCTCTAGCAGCGTTTCGGCGTGAATTCAAATCGTTAAATTCAATCAAAATTTTCACCAGTTTTTTGGAAGCTCATATAGGAATGTCATATGTCAAAATTTTTGTAATTTTTTGTACTTTTTTTTAATGCAATAAACAAAAACACGTGCAAGTTCTCTATTTGACACGTTCTCAGAATCAATCGCACGCGTGACTTTTTGTTTGTCAAGAATAAAAGATGACTCTCTGTTTCAAACGGTCAGATCCTGGTTCCAGTTCTGTTTCGCTTAGGTTCATTAAAATGGAGACTCAGCATATGTTCATGAAATAACAATAACACTTGGAATTGTTAATAATATTACTACTATGATATAGGTACCTATTCATTCACTTTTAACTTATGTACGCTAAATTGGATTTGAATTTATTTTACAATTTATCTGCACCTACTACACTTTCATGATTGGTTGCGGATGACTTAACAGCAATAAACACACCCGAACTACTACACCAAACTTGTGGTCCTTGGTCAAACCGCTGTAACTGCTAAATACATCACAACCAGGGTATAGCACCGGGCCCCATTAGACAGAGGGCCCCCATTTAAAAAAAAATTTTAGTGCAAAGGAATATATTAATATATTTGTTTATTTAAAATATTTATCTAATTATTTACTTGTACATTTATTTACTTATTTTATGTTCATATGATCTTATGTTAATGTTTATCGTGTAAAATAATTTCCATGAGTTTAAAAAAGGGCTCCTCAACTCTTTAATCCTGGCCTGATCACAACTCGAAAACAAAAGAATATTCCTTCTAGAAAAACCACTTCCCAGAAACCCAACAATTTGAGCAATGATAATAATTAACTTCCTGTAATAAACGTGCGTTATATTACAGGAACATCAAAAATGCACCAGATACAAAAAGATGGATTATGTCCCTGAACCAAGCGTTACTTTCCTTTTATACTTATATCTCCAAAAAGCTGATGTAAATATAGATTGTAGGAATAGTTAAACAATCGGATGCGTACGTACTCAGCAATGAGCAATGATGAAATGCGAATGAATTGTTGAAGTTTAAATATTTTTGTTACATCGCTGATATGATATCACATTTATCAGATACTTTGTAGGTAACACTTAAATTAACAAATAAACACATCAACGATTAATTTATTACTGCGATGTTCAATGCCCATTTCGCCTGACACCCGACCCAAAAGAATACCAGTTTTGAGCACAGAATTTCATGGTGCATACAGTTGAAGGCTTTTAAAGGTTCCCAGCATTAGCATACCTACCATCAAAGAATGCTTATTTTTTGCAGTTTGCCGTTTAGCTAAGAAAATCAACTGTGCAATAACTACTTCTAAGAACGTATTGTGAGGGATATTGAAGAAGCATCAGACTAATTTACATTTTAGGATAAATTTTTCCTACGATATGTATATATATATACCAATATACCTATCTATAGGTAGAACTTTCGAAAATTAAAACGCAGTTAGAAAGACATCTTTTTCAATAGAAGTGTTATATAGAATTAATGAGAATAGAGAGAGACGATATCAACAACGTTTTTTATAATTTTGTTATAATTGTGTTAAAATGTGGATAGCTTGTTGACTATTGAATTGGGTTTTTCTATTCATGATATAAATTCATTCGTCTTCGAGCTCTAGAATTAACTACCACACCTGTAACTAAATGCAATTTATCGCGATTATCATAACTTATTGAAAATAAATGTATAATAGTTATTATAAATGAGTGGTTTTAATTATATCTAAAAAATACAGTCCACTAAATCAAAGAAGAAACACAGCAAATTACAATCTACTTAGTAATTACGGAACGATGCACACATTTACTATAGTATCGTTTGGCCAAGCTTTATATTTACACAAATATATGGGAAAGTACATTAAAACTACGGTAGGTACTAATTATGTTCATTGACACGTCATTTTTGGCACGAATCCAAACTCTACACTAGATAAATAGTAGTTTACGTAACAAGTCCCGAAAGTGACCTTTTACTGGACAAGTAGGCAAATTACAGGACGAGCCGCAGGCGAGTCCTGCAAGCCTGCGAGTCCAGTAAAAGCACTTTTGGGACGTATTACGTACAATATTTTTTTTAAAATCGTCCAGAAACGGGAAGAACAATTGACCATTCTAGGCCGGAAAGTAAAAAATGAGTCCGGTAAAGTAAAAATGAGTCCGGTAAAACTTTTACCGGACTATCACAATGACTTTCCGGCTCAGTCCGTCAAAATGACATTTTCTAGCCTAAAAATAATCCGGAAACTACTACTTTCTGGCCGATTTTAAAAAAAATACATTACATAACTATATTACAGTGCTGTTAAAGTAAAATTCTCGCACGAGTCCAAAATATACGAATACGAAATATGGAAATTTCAGCCTTGTACTATTTTAATTTACGAGGATTTTCTACCTATGACTCAAATTTCCAATACGGCCAAATTGTTTAATGAGTTTGTATTTTAGAACATTCAAGTATTGAATTAAAATAAGTCAGCAACATGATCCACCTAAAGTATGAAATTTAGTTTCACTGTATCAAAAAACTACCATATTTTGCATAGTGTATTCAGTAGGTTGAATACACAAGGTTGACTACCCATGTCCTTACTGTACCCAATTGCTAGCCTTCGATAACCGTAGTACAATCAGTATTTTTTAAATATATTGTTCTAACCGCAACAGGAACCGTTACTAAGGAGAACGCCCAGAGTATGTATTTCATCTCAACTATTGCAAATTGTGTGCACTTTTTTAACCCTACATAAATGTTAAGACTGTAGCAGATGTTTGTTAGTTCCAGCGTTGAGTGAATTCGTTATTCAATGGTACCAGTTGTGATGTAACCGACTTTGGCCGCTCGATTTTAAATGATTCGCGCAAAAACTTTAGTCCGTTTGGTGGATGGTATTGAAAAGTTACGCCACTGATTTTTGTTAATTAAAAAACTCATGTACGTGATGGAATGTATAAATATTGGTCGGGCATTTGAATAGCTGAAAAGCGGGGTGCAGAAGGAACTAGCGCGTGAAGTAAAAAAATTAGGGGGACAGTTCTCGACTTCGAAGGGTATCGACATGAAGAGTTAAGTTACAGTTCTCGAGTTCGAAGGGTATCGACACGAAGAGTGGTTAGTTTTTTGGTGTTGCGAAGTTCCCGATAATTAGGTATAATCTCTTTACTTTACTTAGTTGTTCGATTTAATATTTAGGGGTTGTTTCAATTTGCCAATGTGATCTGTTAATCTGTAGTTTTGATGTTTGTGACGCACGTACTCAGGTATATTTTGTTCATTGTTTCTTATGAATTATTCTATTAATTGATAGGGTGTATTTTAAATTTAGCGTTGTATGATTTTCAGCTTTATTTAATATGTAACTACCATCATAAACTTTAAAATTGGTAAAGTTAAGTAACGTTGCGCAATGCAATAGAAAGTTACTGAGCTACGTTTTAGGTATCACGTCTTAATTTAGGGATGCTTTATTATTTGTTGTGTGTTGTTAGGGGATGCTTTAGTAGTATTTGAAGTACGCTTTTGGACATTACGTGATATTTAATGCGATGCGATGTCATGTGCGGTTTTATGTTTAATTGATGCATAATTATGACCATGTAGTTACGTTTTTAAGTACGCGATGATCGTCAGGTGGTATTTTATGTGGGGGCGTAATATGATCTTTTACGTGAGTTGCAAGCACCCTGCCAACATCTTATGTTGACGCGTCGTATGTGATTAATTTTTACATCCTTTGATTTTATCCATTTAAATACTGTTTATGGGGTGGATCCTAAAACAATGCTACAGCTCTCTCTCTAACCTTATGTACAGGCAGGGTGATCGCTCAGCCACAGGCTGGCGCCCTAAGCCAAATACAAATACAAAAGCTTCGCCCGTGAGCCCTTGACCCTGTGGCGAGTTGTAGGATCTGTTGCCTAACAGCGTTTCTTCATTTTCCACCTTGAAAGGTGATGGCAGAAGCTATTTAAAGTATTCTAATATAAAATATCAAACGAAGGGAAATGAAATGCCTGACGAGAATCGCACAAGCTGAAAACAAAGTAGAGTAACCTTGAGTAGGTATCCTGGATGGTTTTTCTGTAGCTCTTTTCCCTCCTTGTAATCAGCGAAGACCCAGAGCTAATCTCAAACCCTGAGTTTGAGAGGGCAACCCTTGCGTTTATTAAAGTTAATCCGGTCTCCCTATTTCTTGTGTTTTATTTGTGTTTACCGATTCGATCCTTATAAGACTAGCACACACACATCACGAGCAATTCGTTCACAACGTAGAGTCCTACCATTTTGAGAGTTTTGTTATTGACGATCACGTGCCATGGGGTTACAAATAGTTGGCGGGAAAAGTTTGTTTTGGGGTGTCGAGTTGCGCAGTCGTGTTCGATTGCACCTGGGTACGCTACACAGTCAAAAAGTGTTTTCTCGTTCGGGCGTTTTATTTATTTATTTATTTTATTTATTTATAGTAAATGTAATTTATGGTTTAAAATACTGTAAATATACCTAACACCAAGTGTTATTTTTAAAATTGTTCAATTTATTGGTTTATTTATGGTATATGATGAAAATAGGGGCTCTTGTTACTGTAAATCGAAGCAGATTGTACGTTTCCTACAGAATTAATTTCCGTTATCTTCTTTCAACCTTTCCTGTTATTTATGGAATATTGCAGCAAATTATCCCAAGCTTCTAAAGTACTACAATCGTTCTTGATAAACAAAAGTGTTCATCCTTTTGTAGTACCTAACTTATCCCCGTTTAGTAGTTCATCATATCTATGGAACAATACTTATAGTTATATGTATGTCTATTTCTTTCATTTCAAGCAAAACTTTTTCGCATTTCCTGTCTCCTCGATTTATTATTACCACTTTTGATTAAATGTTCAACTTCACTTCTTTAATTCTCAATAGACTTTTCATCAGTCACTAATTCTGCAAATACAAGTGGGAAACCATATCCACCAGTGCAAATGATACATACATACATAAGTACATTAATTTCCTACCATCACACACTCTATAAAATAATAATCTTTCTAAATCGAAGTACTATCGGTCTGAAGATGCCAACAATAAAATAGTGTCAAGACGTGTCAAAGACGAATAAATTTGAGAATTGGATGGTGATGGAAATCCGAAGAAAGGAATAAAAGGTCCAAAGTGAAAAATTCCGTTCCCTGAAATGTAGGTCGCTTAAGAAACTAAAAGCTATACATCCATATCAAACGTTATTGATAAATGCAAAAAATAGGATTTATGTCCATGTGATCGGAACTCACTTCCCAAATCGTTGCAGGGTCATGAATGATGTGAAGGCCTTCTTCTCTCCACCTCTAAAGGGTTCGCTATTATTGGCGCAGTAACATTTGCTTCTCTGAAATGAGCTGAGGTACTTACCACGACACTGACCCCTTCACCGTGTCTAATGATCCTAGTCACTGCAACACGTCGAAAAAAGCAAAAAGCTTCTGAACATTCGAATACGAACGCTTCCAATTCAGGTAAGTAACTTCTAGAAGATTCTCAAAGTGCTGTTGTTTATCAAATATGCCTACAAAACGATGTCAACATCGTAGTGTTCATCCGCACTCTGTGTGTTTAAAAAAGCACTTATTTTATACACATATTTATACATACAGTGCGGTCCAAAGGTATGGAATAAATTCATTTTTAGCGTTATTATGTAATTTTGGGAAAAAACCTGAAACACGTCGATTTCTATTTATAATTTACCATTTTCTCGTATGAAAGTTTTACCACCCTCTTGCACCCCCTCGGAGGTATGAGCAACCCTTAAAAAAATTTAAATACGAACGGGTGGCTTGTGGCACCTTGTTTGAAAGGGATTTTAAATCTCTATTCAGCAATATAAAAATTTTTAAATTTGGTACACTCGTAACTCAGAAATTGAATTTTGAAAAAGAAATAGTTCACCAACATCCGTTTGAGTTCTTGTTCTATTACCATATCCAATCATAATTAAAATGTCTATTCTCTGTATTTCTGTTAACTGAGCCATGATTTATTTACTGAAATGCACACACAAACAAAATTTGGCAATACTCAAGCGTCTGTCAAAAATAACTACAAATATGAAGTAGTCTACTAGTTAGATTTTTTGTTAAACGCTTTTTTCCTCAACAGAATCAGAACAAATAAAAAAATACATGATTATCATTTCAAATTAAACAGATAATTTTATGATCGCCTTTACTTATTTTTCAAGAAGTGACTGGTGGTCACTTTGAACATTTAATCTAAAAATACACTATTTCATTTTCAAAATTCAATTTCTGAGTTACGAGTGTACCAAATTTAAAAATTTTTATATTGCTGAATAGAGATTTAAAATCCCTTTCAAACAAGGTGCCACAAGCCACCCGTTCGTATTTAAATTTTTTTAAGGGTTGCTCATACCTCCGAGGGGGTGCAAGAGGGTGGTAAAACTTTCATACGAGAAAATGGTAAATTATAAATAGAAATCGACGTGTTTCAGGTTTTTCCCCAAAATTACATAATAACGCTAAAAATGAATTTATTCCATACCTTTGGACCGCACTGTATATTACACTATCAATTTAAGTCCGGTAGGTGAGTTATTACAACATCAGAACCGGAAATTATTAAAAAATATTCAATGTAAACAAACATGAAACTTGAAAAAGTCTCTCAAATCCCTGCAATATTCTAAATTCTCCATATTATGTATTTATTTTATTAAGGATATTTTTGGCTAAGCGACTCTCCTGCTAAGAAAGTTTCACATTTAAATGTTGGTAACTTTGTCCTTTAAAGTGGTTGTATTGTTCGCTAAAGGTGTTAATGAAAAATTGTAAATCATAGTACTTATTTTAATTTGAAAAAATATCGCTAAACGTTTTTCCCCGTGAGCAAACCATGAACCATGACTAACGTAGTAAAACGTTAAAAGTTCGTTCTTACTCATCGAGGCATATGCTCGGCATTTTGACTTTTACCACAGAAATAGACCATAAAAAACGCAACAACTAAAATAGATTGGGCGCTGTAATTGAAATTTTTACCAACGATATAATTTATCACCAGAAACAAACGATAAAATTTTGAAAACACAAGAACAGAAATTTAAAAAAATGCTTCAATGATGAGTTTCTCCACTAAGATTTGTTATGCATTCATTTTTGCCTGTAGTTTATCATTCCAAGCTTTCTGGATCCGCAGCTAAATATAGTGCAAGTCGTTTGGTAGGTGTAGTAAATCATCAGCCACCAACCAATCGTATCCCTTACTAGTATAGGCAATTTAGACTTAAATTTGTCTCGAAACGGAAATAATTATTAGAAAGCTAATTCCTTCTGAAATACGTTCTTTAGACCCCCGTGTACTTCCCCAGAAAAATCCCAAAAAATCGTGCATGGGGAACACCCTTAAATTTTGAATAAACGGCCCGAATGTTGAATTTTGCCAAAAAAACGTAACTGAGTAATGGATAACCATAGGTAGGTGCTGTGTGGCACTGAAATGCATGGTTTGTGGATTAAAACTTGTATTGTTTAAAGTTTACTGTAAACATTTAATTAAACGGATAATAATATCGACCAAACAATTGACTTTTTCGAAAAGTACTGCGTGTGGTGTCTCTTGGGAATAACACTAATACTTAATTAAGCTGATAAATTAAACATATAAAGAGAATATATATTTCATAACTTAACATATATTTTACAACGACAATTTAACTAATGTATAAAAAATCCCATTAGCCGCAGTGCAATTGTCACTTTTACAGCGACAAATGCACTAGTGGTTTTTTCACTTTCAAATTCTAATCAACTATCGCAGTATCCGTGCCCGCCGTATAAATACATAGTTTGACATTTGCGAATAATTTATTGCATGATGTTTGTGTTATTTTAAGAATGAGTCCATTTGGTAAAGTTACGAACGGATTTCTAAATTTCTTGTTCGTTAAATTGTCCTGCCGAATTACACTCGAGATTTGTATTTATACCAAGTAAATTTGTGTTGTTTAAATTCTAATCTGTTTCCTTTAGCAATTTGACTCGAAAAACTGTCAACCTAAAAATGCTCCACCTTCGGTGTCGCATTTTTATTGGTTGACAGTTTTTCTCGTCTAATTGCTAGGCAACAGATTCTTATTAAACAACCCAAATTTACTCGGTAAAATACAAACCTCTTGTGCAATTATAAGTGATAAAATGTAGGTACGCGGCGGGACATTGTCGACTTCCTTCGGCTTAGCTTGGCTTGGCGTCCTCTTGCGGTAGTCACGGAATTTTAATTTCCGGTCGCTGATGTCGTTGTTGCCATTATTAATAATATTCTGATATAGTATTTTTCAACTAGGATTCCCGTTTTCGGATTAGTGCGCTTCATTGAATCGCCGTATGAACTAAGATTTACTTGTTAGTCAGAGGTTCTACAACAATTTTAGATAATTGATTCTTTCATGAATGATAATTTTAAGTACCTACATACTTACATATTTATAAGTAATGAAATAAATTTATTGGTATCTATATAAGAATTTTGATGTGAATCTGTTGTTAGTAAACGCCATGCACAATTCATTATGCATTACCTACACTAATGTAAAATTTTGAGAATCTCTGGCATTCGAAAATAGTTGTAGTTTTGCGTCCAACATAAACTACTGTCATCTCTTTCTGCCACATTGCGGTTATTTGTACAATATTTTAATGCATATTGTGCGCTTAAAGCAATTTATCTATCGCCGTAAATCCTACGTTTCTGTTGCTTAGAAGTACAACCACAATTTAAACAGAGATAAAAGACAAAAAGTTTGCGTTTACTAATATAAAGCGCCAATTCGAAAACGGGAATCCTAGTTGAAAAATACTATAGTTTTGTCTTTTCAACTGTTGTTGATCGTAGTCGGTTGTTGGAAAGCTGAATAGACGATGGAGGAAAATTGCATTTTCTGTAGTGAAGGAGGAATGGTGGACATTAACAGTGTCAATGTAACAAGAGGTTTAGAGACTTTGAGAAATCTCAGTTCAAAGAGAAAAGATGAGATTGGTGACAAAATTGAGGGAGTTAGTCATGTGCGAGTGCATATACAGCAGAAAACAATACACAAGACATAGAAATTACATTCCAGTGTCTGTACCTGGAGGAACAAATGTAACAAACGGCCTCCTCAGAAGTGAGCTACAACCCTTCGCCTTTAAAACATGCTGTCTTTATTGTAGGACAACGGTTGATAAGGAAACTTACAAGAAGCACCCAGATCGCTACCCAAAGATATGTCAAGTGGAAACTGTTCCAAAAATTTCAAGTATTCGGAGTATGTGCGCAAAGAGATGCGACAAGTGGGAGAACATAGTTCTAAATAGCGAGAGTGACAAGTTTTACAGTGAAAAGCGTTTGCGGGAGCTTTTATTAGCACGCTACGGAAATGCCGTTCTTATTTTACTCAGCAGGAAATGTTTCGGAACTGTTGTTTCTTTTAGGCCCGTTGCATCGAGGGTTTCAACGGACAACTGGTACGCCGACCGAATAACAGACACAAAGGAAGAAAGGAAGAGGATTATTGACGCGGCTATTATCATCCTCAAAGAAGAAATAAGAGCTCAAGTTTATTATTGTTTGACATATCCATCCTACGAAGAAATATCGAAAGGGGGGGGGGGGGGGGGGGGATCAAGTAGGTGAGATGCTCACCCATCTGCTTTCTGGTTTAATGAAACCAGTAAAAGGCCCACCTTGCAAACAGAAGGTGTGCACGTCACAGGATTATGTTGCAGCTGCAAGAGAGCAATTCATCGTCTATTTGTACGGAGGTAAACGTTCAGAGGGGCTTGACAAAACCAGATACAAAAAATATGTCCAAACAGTTGCTAAAAAACCTCCAAACTACGTCATGGATCTTGCGAACCTTCCTCCCACTTCAGCTGCTGCCCGCCAGCATAGTCTGCGAGTATATCACCAAATCCAGGCGTGGAAGGGTAATGTCTTCTCAGCTAAATATTGAGATTGGACCGTCGAAGAGGGACATTATAAATCTGTCACATCAACTTTACCCCCGGTCGGTGCCAGACAACCTGCTGCATCTTGTACGTTGTGGGTACAAAGGAGACTGCTCCAGAAATTGTGAATGTAAGCGAAGTGGGCTGGCATGCACCACTATGTGTAGCGAATGTGCAGGAGAGTCCTGCTTCAATCGAATTATTCCTGATTCCGAAGAAGAAGAATTCGAAGGCAACTGCGACACCAAGGATCATTTCGAAGTCATACGTACCAGCGCCACCACCAGTCTAGAAGCTTATGCAAAACGAAGACGTTTAATGGAAGACACAATTCTGTTAGACATATTAAAACCACCTGTTTCTGTATTACGTGTTCGTTTTTTCATTTTAAAATGACTTCCGTCAAGTTATAAGTTTCCAAACAAATTTTACAATTTACTAGTGAAAGTTTCATTATAAATAGGTGAATAAAATTATATCAACTCTCTATTTTTAATTTTTTATTGCAGAAATGAGATCTTCTTCCAAAACAGAAACGTTTGACACCAACAGCACCTCCATATGAATGTCCATTGCTCAGTTATAGCTTTTTGGGATTTTTCTGGAGAAGTACAGAGGGACCTAAAGAATGCATTTCAGAAGGAATCAGCTTTCTAATAATTATTTCCGCCTCCAATCTTATTTTGTCTATACTATACCTGCTCAATGGAGGACAAATCTGGGAACCGAGCAGGCCATAATATTCATTTCTGGCAGAAAACGTGGACTACACGCTTGTTGTATGAGGGTGTGCATTATCGTGTTAGAAAATATCATTTTCCAACCCCCAAAGATATAGAGGAGCAACAGGATCCAGCACATTGGCAATATAGATGGTTGAGTTGAAGTTGCCCACAAAACAGACAGACCAAAGGTGATCTGTTACCATAACACTCCTTTTCCTTCTGCGAGAGCTGTGTTCTATTACAAAAAAAATGTTTACGTATTCCGCGCATCCACCTGAACCTTTTACGACCGCCGTGGGCCCACAAGCATAAGAGCTCTTTCACATGGGGATACTGTATCTTGAGATACTGAATCGCATACAGCCAATACATTCGTTCAAATGAAGCTTTTCACACGTGAATATTCGCCGGATGCAGTATCCGGCTGCAAAATTTTCATATCTTGTCCATTTAGCCGTGACGGTATCCGCCTCTCGGATACAGAATTTACTATATGTATAAATGGAGCCTTTCAGACGCGGATACCGATACAGCAGAATACATAGGCGTACTTATAGTAGTGATTGAACAGTTGAAACAGTACGTCTCCTCTTAATTTGTTATTTTTATCATCCATCCTACCTTCGCCACTGGCGGGTAATGAATGTCTTGAAAGGCCGTATCTCGAAAGTATGCCGTCAATTTCAACCGCAGATTCGGTATCTCGCATACAGTATCTCAGATACAATATCCCCGCGTGAAAGAGCTCTAATCGAGATTCGTCACTAAACACAATTTGATGCCGTTCCTGTGCTCAATTCTCTTATTCGTTGCTTGTTCTTATTATCTTATTGTTATAATATAATTAATACCACATACTATTTATTTTTGTTTAAAAATTTGGGTTGTGGCATCAAAGTAATTTATCTACCATTATTTAATATTTATACGTGTGTAGAGGTATTACATACAGGCCACGATATAAATACTAAAGATAGGATGTTGCGCATGGTGGGCGGTCCGCAAATGTGACGCGTGACGTCACCTGTAGAGTGAATTACATTTGCGGAATACGCATTTGATGTGTTTTTCGTCTGTACCGAGTTTATTTTTCGAGATACAAAAAATTTCATAGGATCAAATATGCTCCTTATGATGTCTTTTATATGTTAGAAATAATAGGGTAGCTCAATCTCTCTTAGTTAACCCGAAAAATACTTGTATTAATTAGCTTAATTACATCTGATGGTGTTTGCGCCGCGACGGCACAAAAACGGTGCTAGATAGAGGAAAATTGCATATGAACAAATTTGTAGAGCACAAAATTTACTAAAGAAAAGTCCGCGGGAGGGTGTCACGATCTTCGATAGTTTAAGAGTTACAGGCGTCCAAAGTGATGCAAACCTTATTCGCGCAACCGTCCACACCGCTTTTTCCCAAACTAATGGAGATAATTATACCCTCGCGCGGACTTTTTTGTAATAAATTTTGTGCATTACAAAATTGATTCAGTTCATTTTTTCTCTGTCTAAATATATAGCGGTTTTCGCAGCGTTCGAGGAGAACGAGAAAGCGTTAGGAGATCTGGGTGATTTCATTGATGGATTCAAGACAATTTCGCACTTAACTCTATTTTTTTGACACCTTGTGGTAATTTACATTTAAAAAAAATGGTTACCTGTTGATTTGCACAAACATGAACACCATAACATAAGATGGAAAAATGTACCGTTTTATTTATTTACTGAACACAGCTTAAAACTAATAACAGTAATAACATTTCTTAGTATAGTTTTTGTTACTATAGACTTAATTACAATAGTAGGTAGGCATATCTCGTTAATGGTAATAGATAGAGAAGTGATGCACGAGACTTTATTATACAGGGTATTAAGCTGAGCAACTTTGCTATTGAACATTTTTTAATAATTCAAACTGTTAATAATAAATCTCGCGACAAAAATTCATTTGCTTTCTCATCGACAATAGTTTATTTTTTAGGAAAGGGCACACATCTGTAAGTTTCGTTGTAAGACGTACATACGCGGCTCATTTTTTTTTATTGGTTCACTTTGAAATCATAAATACCGGTATTATATTATGTACTTCAAAAATGGAAATAAGAACTAATAATGTGAAATGGTTGAATTCGTAATGTGAAATCAGTATACCTTTCGTTATCATCGAAATGAGAAAAACAGAAATCAATTTGCAGAATCTCTTCAAAGATTGATTTCGTTGTCACCGAAGTGTTTAAATAGCTATTTATATACCTAACTAAGTTGAAAAATGAACGGGTTTCTTGCACTAGATGTGAAGTTTGGATAGTTTTCAGGGACAAAATAAAAATTAGTTCACTAAAATGTGAAAATTATGACATTTCGTAACTGAATTACTGAATTAATTTTTAAAGATAAGTACAAAAATTTCACAATATCAAAAATGCTAATGCTCCTTGTGATGTCTTTTATAGGTATAATAGGGTAGCTCAATCTCTCTGAGTTAACCCGACAAATACTTGTATAAAAGTAGCATAATTACATCTGATGGTGTTTGCGCCGTGACAACACAAAAACGGTGCCAGATAAAGGAAAATTGCATA
This sequence comes from Pyrocoelia pectoralis, assembly GCA_036250285.1. NCBI lineage: Eukaryota > Metazoa > Arthropoda > Insecta > Coleoptera > Lampyridae > Pyrocoelia > Pyrocoelia pectoralis. The sequence goes on from CM070074.1 coordinate 33,204,908, forward strand.
TGAACCAATTTGTAGAACACAAAATTTACTAAAGAAAAGTCCGCGGGAGGGTGTAATTATCTCCATTAGTTTGGGAAAAAGCGGTGTGGACAGTTGCGCGAATAAGGTTTGCATCACTTTGGACGCCTGTAACTCTTAAACTATCGAAGATCGTGACACCCTGTCGCGGACTTTTCTTTAGTAAATTTTGTGCTCTACAAATTTGTTCATATGCAATTTTCCTCTATCTAGCACCGTTTTTGTGCCGTCGCGGCGTAAACACCATCAGATGTAATTACGCTACTTAATACAAGTATTTTTCGGGTTAACTGAGAGAGATAGAGCTGCCCTATTATTTTTAACATATAAAAGACATCATAAGGAGCATATTTGATCTTATGAAATTTTTTGTATCTCGAAAAATAAACTCGGTACAGACGAAAAACACATCAAATGCGTATTCCTCAAATGTAATTCACTCTACAAGTGACGTCATGCGCACGGTCTGACGAAATCTGAACGTCGCGTCGGAGCATCCGGCCCTGCATAGTGCATACAGGCGTAGTCACATAAGAAGGCGAGCACCGGCGCAACCCGATTCATGACTCCGAAAGCCGAGTACTGTAAAAATACAAGTCAGTTGCGTATCATAATAAATGCATTCACACAAGTGCATTTTTTTCAGTAACTTATTCGAATTTCATTATATATCACTAAAGCATGTAATTATCCAGCAATTATAATTCAATAAATAACATTAATGTTCATATTTAGTGATGAATAAACATATCTACAACAACAAAGTGAAACGACACTGACTTATAGATACGCGAAATTTTACAAGTAGCGTAAATTCGTCGTTTGCGCATTGCCGCGTTCGCCTTCTTATGTGACTACGCCTGTAAGTACCTACGTATTTGCGTTTCGTCATTTTTTATGTCAAAAATAAATCTTAATGACGTGAAATTATACCTTTGTATAAATCTAAGTTATGTTCAATTGAGAAAAATAGTGGTGAAACATCGGCTGTAGCGAATTTATTAAAAAAAAATTCTGGCAAGTTGCCACGAGACTTCCCTCGTATTAACACTTTTTTCAAAAAATAAATACTACTGAATTCAGAAAAAAATACTCTTAAACTACATAAAAAACTGCAATTTTATCTTATAAAAAAATGAGTGCCGCCATTTTAGCTTACACCGGAAGTGACGTAATCAAAGGTAATATCAGCATTTTCGTCCTTGGCCCAAATGTAATTCATTAGCGAAAACCGCATTTCGATAACTTTAATAGTTTCTGAGTATCGAGCGTTGCAGTCATTTTTTAATAATTATTTTTTTTAACACTTTTTTCAAAAAATAAGTATAGCGCAATATATATTGCTGAATTCAAAAAAAAATTCTCTTTTAAACTACATAAAAAAAACTGCAACTTTATCTTATAAAAAAAATGAGTGCCGCCATTTTAGCTTATACCGGAAGTGACGTCATCAAAGGTAATAACAGCATTTTCGTCCTTGGCCCGAATGTAATCGATTGGCGAAAACCGAATTTCGATAACTTTAATAATTTCTGAGTTTAGAGCGTTGCAAGGAATGTGTACGTACAGACTACAGACACAGAAGACATAATACAGAAGCGACACTCGTTTGATGTTCGTTTGACAACTCCTGGTGACCTTCGCCATTTTGTTGTTAGTTTCTTTACGTGGGAAATTTAAAAACACTTTAGTTTTCAGCATTAATCTACTTCTCTGGATGGCAACGATATTTCGCAAATGTTAACTTAATTTTTAATACATTTGCGAAATATCGTTGCCATCCAGAGAAGTAGATTAATGCTGAAAACTAAAGTGTTTTTAAATTTCCCACGTAAAGAAACTAACAACAAAATGGCGAAAGTCATCAGGATTTGTCAAACGAGTGTCGCTTCTGTATTATGTCTTCTGTGCTACAGAGTACAGACTACAGACGACAGACGGAAATTTTTTTTTTGCATATTTTGAATCTACGTATTCGGAAACGCAAAGATATGTAAAAATTTCCATAGGTAAAATTTTTTTTTTGGAAAACTAATACAATACTTCCCTTTTACTTCGTAAGTACTCGGGAAGTAATAAAATAAACTATACGTTGTAAAATTAATAATGAGTAACTATGATCCCCAGTTTTGTGTTGGACACGGAGGGAATGAAGACTATAGCGCCAAAGAAATTTGGATTAGGTATAGTAAAACAAGAACCATTTTTAAGGGGATAGTCTTCGTAAAATACCGATATAGCTATTTTACAGAAATATGTAATAATCAAATAATATTAATGTTGGAAAAGCGCCTGCGATTGTATTAGATTCCTGATTATTAATCGTATCAAAAAAAAAAAAATTAATTTTAATTATATCCATAAATAAAGAAAATAGGTTTTTACATATTTTCCAGAAAAAGAATAAGAATTTTGAATCCATTCTTGAATAGGTGTGATTTATAAAGTTATTCAAGAATGGATTCAAAATTCTTATTCGTTTTCTGGAAAATGTGTAAAACCTATTCTTTATTTATGGATATAATCTCGGATATAATTAAAAATTAAAATTTGTATTTGATACGATTAATAATCAGGAATCAAATACAATCGCAAGCGCTTTTCCAACCTTAATATTATTTGATTATTTCTGTAAAACAGCTCATCGGTATTTACGAAACTATGGCCTTAATAAACCTATATGGGATAGTTGTAAAGGAAGCGCCGTCAAATACTATGTTTCTTTTTGAATGAACATTTTCGAAACAAACGTTTTTTTAACTGAATAAATGCAATAAAACTGTCTTACAACATTTCTGAAAATCTAGTATAAACTATAAAGTTAGTGCCACCCAAGTTTATTTTTACTTTAAAACCCCTTGTGTTATGTAACAAACGCTACTTGTCAAAAAAAGTCAATAACTAACTAAAATATAAAAACGATTATATTGCTTATGATTTTTTCATTAGGATGCAACCCTTGGCCAAATAGTATAAGATTATATTGACAAGAATAAAGTAAATGCAAGAGGATCCCCAAACATCTCTTAGTAAATCAGCGACAGTGTCCTGTTGAATTAGTTCGATTCATATTGGAGATCTATGAAGAAAACCCTATGGGAGGGATGGAAGGCAAATGTCGCATGCTATGGTTCATGAAATTACAAATTTGATGATTTTGTATGGTTGGATTGGAAATCGTTTGATCCCGTTTTACTCACTACTTTGTCTCCCTACACGGTTAATAAAAATTGTTTTCCGCCGATCGTTCACAAATTGTGACATTTCTGACAGAATTTTGAAAGGAAAAAGTGAAGATTCCGTTGCATGTAGTCATTGCTAGGCGGCGAAATTACTGCAAGGAAATATTCATGTCTGTACTGTAAAGAAATGTTCATTTCCTTACAGTAATTAGCACATTCAACAAGGTAATGAATTATTTCGTTCTATTAAGAGTTATTGTTATATTACAATTATTATAAGTGTTGATTATTGAGGGGATATTGATATTAACATTAGTATTGGAATTGCAAATCACGTCGTTTGATAACTACAATATTGATACTTCTCCTCCATGGATACCGACGTTCGTTATTTTCAAGGCATCGCTTAATCTTTTCTTCATAAAATAATTTTTAGAATGTCCATATTTTCAGTCTGTTTTTTAACAATATTCACATCGCCCGGGGATTGTTACGCTTTTCCTACTCGGTACACAATATACTATTTTTCAAAACTTGTCAAAACATTTATAAAAAACTAAATGGCCGGTTATTACCAAAGAAATTTTATCTGGATCGCTATTTACTTATGTGTAAGTAAACGTAACGTAATTAATAACAAATACCCAATCTATTTTACACATGGTTAAGCTTTCAATGCCTTCCAATGTAGACATTTTTCTAAAACTAGCAAAAGATCGAGCAAAAGATTTAATCTAAGCAAAATTGAAAGCGTTACACCAGAAATGTGCGATATTTCGACTCCATAACATCGCAGTGAAAATGTTCAATTATGATAAATTAAAATTTATGGAACAACAGGGAAAAATGAAGATTGGAAATCGGAAAACGTCGGAGGATGTTGTAAACCGATAATATCAAATAAAAACATAATTTTTCGTTAAAATACATCGCCGCACTTTAACGCAAAATGCCGTAGAGAGCGGTGTCGGTGGTTAGTACTTTAGTAGTATTTTACTATTTTAGCTTAGTAGTAGTGGGTAACTTAGGATATCACAGCTGAATAATTATATTTTAATTATATGTATATTTTAATTCGTTAAAAGACGTCTTATATACTACAAAAGGTTTTTGTGAATAGCACCATCTATGTGTATCATTTAACATCATCGAAATTGAAATTTGTACACCGTTGTATGACTACTTAGCTATAGTATTTAGTAATGTATGGTAAAGTACGTTATTTAACAGAGGTTTTGGCAGAATGCAAACAATAAAACAAATCTGAACATAAATTACCTTCGATTTGAATTGAACAATTTTCAAGTCGAGTACCTACCAATGACACCTAATCACCTCAGAGGTCGTTGATATTTCCTGATCTTAGGCGGGAAGGTAGATAATAATTTTATTTTCTCGGGATTCGGGAATTCTGGATCGTAAAATCCAAGGGTTTGTCATAAACAGGGTCATTAAATGCAATACATAAATAAAATACTACCATTGAGTTAAAGCACAGATAAACAAGATTGAGTAGAGGCGTTGATTGAAGAAACATTCTTTGATTCTTCAACCAACGGTAAAGGTTAAAGCAAATTAAATCGGAACTCTTCGTTCGTTAAAACGTTAAATCCGATGGGTATCAAAGTCTTTACTGCCAAAAAAGCTCGCAAATGCAATTTTAATATTTGAGTTTTGTTATTATGAGATTACTAATCCATTATGTGATTGATAATAAATAATATCACAAAATATTTTGTTTTTGTTACCCAATCGTTTCCTAAGCTTGCAAAACTATTCACAAAATGAAACTTTCTTTGAAAATAGTATTAAATACAATATACAAACTAGGTAGGGGGGCGCCAAAATCCATGTCTGCCCCGGGTGCCACCGACCCTAGTTGCGGCACTGATTGTTTCAATTCATCTTGAACCTTTGAAGAAATTTATCCAAATCGTAATATGATGTATAAGTATAACCATATAGTTCGGAAACGGAAATTGATATTTGATATCTAAACTCGTATCGGTTATGCGATATCTTGCAAATGAGTCTATAATTGACCTGTGCTTACGTTTTTAAAAAATGTAGTTAGGTATGTATGTATATATCTACAATTATACATCCCCCATTGGTGTAGTATAGAATCACGTTATATTTTCACGATTATAACATTTTTCTTTCAACCTATTATCTTCGAAATCAATTAGTGGAGCGAAATTCGAGCAAAAAGTCGTTCCGTTCTCGAGAAAAAAAAATCGGCGTACAACTAAAAGAGACCCCCTAGATATTGTAAAGGAAACAATTTCACACATGAAATGGCAAATTACGACATTTTTCTGTGGTCGAGGACCTTTTTATTACAAAAAAACATCAAAAATTTGGAATTTCTAAATTCCATGAATCTTTAACTATACACTTTCATATCTCGAAATCCACTCGACCGATTTCCATCATTTTTTTTTGTAATTATTCTACAAAAATGAGCGCCCGCATCAGTGTAAAAATTGTTTACAAAAAGTTTCCCTTAATTTGTTTAAATAAACGCTAAACCTTGAACTGACCATTTTATGTATGCAAATTTTCAGCATGCGGAAAACTTTTTTATTATTAAAAATTTTGGTATACATGCAGCGAGACACATGAAGCCAAAACATCAGAAAAGTTTTTAGAAAAAAAATTTCGTTAATCCGAGCGTTAGTTTTCGAAATACGAATTTTTTATTGTGCTGAGCCGTTTGAACTCGTGCAATCATGTGAACAAGACGGGACGATAATTTAATTCTTACTATACGTGAAGGCGTGTTGTTGATTGCTACTTACTTGACGGATTGTCATAATTTTTTTTTTAATTATTGTACAGAGATGAGCGCCCGCATCAGTGTGAAAATTGTTTACAAAAAGTTTTGCTTAATTTGTTTAAATAAACGCTAAACCTGGAACTTACCATTTATGTATGCAAATTTCCAGCATGCGGCAACCTTTTTTACTGGTAAAAATTTGTTTATACATGCAGCGGGGCACATGAAACCAAAACATCAAAAAAAAATTGTTTGAAAGGAGTTTTCGTTTCGGAGTTATAAATATATGTATTGTGAAAATCAACAACTTGATGAATGTGACGACGACAACGAAACTATTTTTTAAGTGTACCGACTGTATATATCCCTGTTTAAAAAATATAATTTGGTATAAATCTATTGGGCAATAGACGCTATTTTTTTTGGTAATTTGTGAACCTTTTTGGTTATTTGCCGTTTTTTTTCTTATTGCTCACTGTCTCATTTCCGTCTTATATCTGGTTGTAAATATTTGCTAAATGTAAGAAACTTATGACCTGTGTTAATGTAGATTTGTTTATTTGTAGGGCGAAATTATATTTATAACTCCGAAACGAAAACTCCTTTCAAACAATTTTTTTTTGATGTTTTGGTTTCATGTGCCCCGCTGCATGTATAAACAAATTTTTACCAGTAAAAAAGGTTGCCGCATGCTGGAAATTTGCATACATAAATGGTAAGTTCCAGGTTTAGCGTTTATTTAAACAAATTAAGCAAAACTTTTTGTAAACAATTTTCACACTGATGCGGGCGCTCATCTCTGTACAATAATTAAAAAAAAAATTATGACAATCCGTCAAGTAAGTAGCAATCAACAACACGCCTTCACGTATAGTAAGAATTAAATTATCGTCCCGTCTTGTTCACATGATTGCACGAGTTCAAACGGCTCAGCACAATAAAAAATTCGTATTTCGAAAACTAACGCTCGGATTAACGAAATTTTTTTTCTAAAAACTTTTCTGATGTTTTGGCTTCATGTGTCTCGCTGCATGTATACCAAAATTTTTAATAATAAAAAAGTTTTCCGCATGCTGAAAATTTGCATACATAAAATGGTCAGTTCAAGGTTTAGCGTTTATTTAAACAAATTAAGGGAAACTTTTTGTAAACAATTTTTACACTGATGCGGGCGCTCATTTTTGTAGAATAATTACAAAAAAAAATGATGGAAATCGGTCGAGTGGATTTCGAGATATGAAAGTGTATAGTTAAAGATTCATGGAATTTAGAAATTCCAAATTTTTGATGTTTTTTTGTAATAAAAAGGTCCTCGACCACAGAAAAATGTCGTAATATGCCATTTCATGTGTGAAATTGTTTCCTTTACAATATCTAGGGGGTCTCATTTAGTTGTACGCTCAGAAAAAAAAATGACACATTTTTGGTCGAATTTCGCTCCACTAAATAGCGTTTTCGAACTACAGTTATAGAAACTTTTTATTATCATAACTTACTAGTCCAAGAAAATAGACCTTTAATTGCGAATTTTCTAGTTTTTTGCACTCCACTTTACCAACTTCCACTCTTTCTCCTCCCCTTTTTTTCAATAAACACTGATGGTACACTTCTAAATACATACACTTTAAATAAAATACGTCCTGCGATCCTCACTAGTCCTGATATTGCCGCCACGACAAATATTGTACCAGTTAGTTGTCTGTGACCAGGTAAAGTAATTTATACCTGCCTGGAAATGAAAGTTAAAAAAAGTTCCAAACCTACAAAGCAATTTATAAAATAGTAAACACAATAACAGTATAAAATTTTTTTTATTGATTTGCGTCGCTTAGAATAACAATTTGAAATTTTCAATTGTTATAACTGTGCTATAAAAAGTAAAAAAAATTCATCTCTGAAATAAAAGTTTATAATTTTTTAATACAAATACAAAAAAAATTTTAGAATATCTTCATTTTGTAGCGAGTTATGATTTTTGAAGCTGTAACTATCATCCCCTACGTTCTAACCTCCCTTAATTTTAATAATACGGAAAAAAATTAAGGACCATTTGTGTGTAAAATTTACAGTTCTACAACTTTGATTGACAATTTTTTTTCTAGCTCTTATCGTTTTTTCAAAATTTAGAAAAACCCCTTTGTTTAATTTTTTTCAACTACTGTACCCAGGTGTTGAAAAAAAATTTTCTTCACTATCATTTTTTAAACACTTATATCAAAAATTCCTGAACTTATCTCAAAATTCGCGTTTTTCTCTATTTTCTTGGACTATTAAGAAGTAGGCGCCTCCTAAACATTATTACAGAATATTGGAACACCCTACAAATTGCTGTTACTAGGTTACTACATATATTCCAATCGAAATAAAAGTAACGAAGCAAACTAGAATGATGAGCAGACAAACGTTAAATTATAGTTTGAGTACAAAGGATGCGCGATTTTCTATTATAACAATGATTGCTTTTTCATTTATAAAATGCATCACGCTTCAACATTCAAAAACCGTACTCCAATAAATGAAAAAAAATTCTGGCAAGTTGCCACGAGACTTCCCTCGTATTAACACTTTTTTCAAAAAATAAATATAGCACAATATACAGGGTGTTTCAGACCACCCGTACCGCCTAAATATCTCGAAATACAAAACGCATTGGAAAAAGAAAAAATACGTCTAAAAAAATGTTTAAGACTCTATTGTTTGATAGTAATAGGATGTCCGGTGTAGGGGAGGGGGGGTTAATAAAGCTCACCCCTCTTCCCTTTTACAAAGCATTAACATTTTTGATTGTCACTTAACAAAACTGACATCAAATTAGCATAGGTAATCGGAAAACTTCTTTCGGCGATCATTTCGGCCATCTGTCACGAACTTCAAAAAATGTTTCAAACAAAAAGTTCCTATTTGTTAACGCAGAAATCAAATCTGCATAATAAACTGGGGGGTGCTATTTAAGATTACTAAGTTCCCCCCTCTCCACCCCCCGGGGGTGGGAGTGGGGACATCCTATTACTATCAAACAATAGAGTTTTTAAAAAATTTTTTAGGCGTATTTTTTCTTTTTCAATGCTTTTTGTATTTCGCGAGATATTTTGGCGGTATATTGCTGAATTCAGAAAAAAATACTCTTTTAAACTACATAAAAAAACCGCAACTTTATCTTATAAAAATTATGAGTGCCGACTTTAAAAATTAATTACGGCTATATTATTGAAACTGAGTGGTAGATACTTATATATTTGAAAAAATATATACTTACTTATTTGTTGATGTGAAATGCTTTTGAGGCCAATTGGTTTATTAGTCTTAAAGCTATAATAAAAAATTACATCTTGTGTAACTGAGTACCTGAAAGTTCGATATTAATATTATTGACAGTAACATAAAAAGTTAAACCAATTATGTTGTGGTCTAACATGATTCAAAAGAAAATGTCATTATACAACTTTTTTTAAAGAAATTTGGAAAAAAGAATGGATGCCTCTGCTGTCGCGGTGAAGTGCAGTGCCCGGGTACCTGTTGTCGTGCACTATTGCTATGAAGCGCATGGTTTTGTACAATGCAAAAGATTAATCACATTGTTGTGGTTTGCCGCTCGCTGTCTACGATGTGGTAGATTACCTTTCGCGGGAATATGTGCGTCTTTCCTTCGCGATAAACATAACATTTACTTTGAATTACAAGAAAACAAATGTTTTCAATAAAGGATTTCAGTAATACAAATTTGGCAATTAAAACAAGAATTTTTTCATTAGCTTCCGTATATTGAAAAATAGTAAATTTTCGATTATAGCCCATAACACCAGTTAATTATATCAATAATCAACATTCATGGGCTTTCGACTTTTCAAAAGTATGTGTGCTACAATACTTTTAAATTTAGTAACAATTTATGGAACAATCACAATTTTATGATAAGTTAAAACTGACCGTCACGTCAGCCAGGAAAATGCTAAATACAGTGGTTTTTAATTAAAATAATAGTTAAACAATTGATTCCACCATTTTGATTTTTAAACATGTTAAACATGCAGTGTGACTCATTTAGATTGGAAACACACATGTAAAATCTGAAGTAACGGAATCGCACAATTGAGTAAATAAAATAAGACCTAACATTTCCATTTAAATTTTAGTTACCATGGAAATTATGTTACTGTTTAACAGTAACAGTTATGATAGATTTTCATTAAATATTACGTTACTTTAAATATTTTTTTCTCCACTGATGGTTTAAAATAGTTTAATTTAAGAATGATTAACATAATTTCCATGGCCATCTATTGATACAGGGTGTTGTTTTGTAACTGTTAGCTTAGAAAGTTTTCGAACTTTAAGTTGTCATAACTTTGTTATTAATAAATATATTTTTGTAAAATTTGGAAGCATTCTGAATCCAGTGGCGTAGATATTTTTTTTATAAACAAATCGCTAATAAGAATTCTCCATTCCGAGTACGAAAAAGTTACCGTAGTATGCCCTGAAAATTGGAATAAACATTTAAAATTTTGTCCCAAAGTAGATGTTTCATTAATTGACATTTAAAAAAAAATTGGTTAAAATCGGTAAATAACTTCAGATTTTACATGTGTGTTTCCAATCTAAATGAGTCACACTGTATATAAATGACTAATATACTATCCAAAAACGAAAAAATTTCACTCCCCAGTTTTTTTATTAAGACCACTCAAAGTCAGGGGCCTTGCATTTTTACTCCGATAGTAGCTATAAAATTGTCAATCACAAAAAAGCTTCATGCACAACGATTTTCGTTAGGTTTGACTCATCTTGAAAGAACAGTACAGTTTGCTATTGCACGCTTTCATAATTGATGTTGGACGGTCTTCGTTAGATTCATCCACTGACTGAACTAAGGTCATACTTAAATTCGTCGACCTAATTGTATTATAATCCATCCACTGTCGAGACAATCAACGTCAAAAATCATAAACATAAACTGTCTCTTCATCAGACATTAGACACGTATTTGTATTTGAAGTCAATCTTGTGAAAAACTTTACGTTCGTTTCAATTAGAATATTTGCAACTTTTAATTTTTATTTTTTTGAATCTATTGATAAGGTTAGAGTTTATAAAAATAAAATTTAAAAGACGAGCACTGCCTTCAGAAATCTAAAATGCGAACTAAGCTAGCACACGTATTCTGTAATACCATTAAAAGCAATCTGACCCGTAGACCACCGACCCAGCCCCTTTTGGCGCAAAGAATTGAGAAAAAGGGACAAAAATTACTGAACCTTGAAATCAAGTGAGGTGTCAATCTCAGAGCTCATTGGTACGACAGCAGAAGCTTATAGCGTTTTCCACTGAATTGCTTTTTAGAACTCACTCAATTCGCACCAACACCGAACGCGTACGAGTTGCTCTGCACCGGAACCGCTCTTTTGCACTGACTACTAACCACTGAAATATATTTCAGTGCTACTAACTAACCACAGTTCTAAAAACTTGCACTGAGAGCACTTCCAGTGGAACGCATTACCTTCGTACGGTGCGCACCGAAAAAGACAGTGGAATACGCTGCCCTGGATCAGGGCAGTTTTAGTGCGCACCAGTGCAGTCAGTGAAAAACGCTATTAGACTCTTTAGTTTAGACCCTATAGCCGCCTTTTTTCGCATACCTACGAAAGATACAACGATGTACCTTTTTATGAAAATGATGAGCTGATTGAAAAACAATAGACATGTTGTGTTGCAACTGTGTTTAGATATGTATTTGAAATTGCCGCCATACCGGATTAGAGAATCAAATAAAAAAAATTCTGGCAAGTTGCCACGAGACTTGCCTCGTATTAACACTTTTCTCAAAAAATAAATACTACTGAATTCAGAAAAAAATACTCTTAAACTACATAAAAAACTGCAATTTTATCTTATAAAAAAATGAGTGCCGCCATTTTAGCTTACACCGGAAGTGACGTAATCAAAGGTAATATCAGCATTTTCGTTCTTGGTCCGAATGCAATCGATTGGCGAAAACGGCATTTCGATAACTTTAATAGTTTCTGAGTATAGAGTGTTGCAGTCTTTTTTTAAAAATGATTTTTTAACACTTTTTTCAAAAAATAAGTATAGCACAATATATATTGCTGAATTCAGAAAAAATACTCTTTTAAACTACCTAAAAAAAACTGCAACTTTATCTGATAAAAAAAATGAGTGCCACCATTTTAGCTTACACCGGAAGTGACGTAATCAAAGGTAATATCAGCATTGTCGTCCTTGGCCCGAATGTAATTCATTAGCGAAAACCGCAATTCGATATCTTTAATAGTTTCTGAGTATCGAGCGTTGCAGTAATTTTTTAATAATTATTTTTTTTAACACTTTTTTCAAAAAATAAGTATAGCACAATATATATTGCTGAATTCAGAAAAAAACACTCTTTTAAACTACATAAAAAAACTGCAACTTTATCTTACAAAAAAAAACGAGTGCCGCCATTTTAGCTTATACCGGAAGTGACGTCATCAAAGGTAATATCAGCATTTTCGTCCTTGCCCCGAATGTAATCGATTGGCGAAAACCGCATTTCGATAACTTTAAAGGTTTCTGAGTTTAGAGCGTTGCAAGGAATGTGTACGTACAGGCTACAGACTACAGACGGAAATTTTTTTTTTCATATTTTGAATCTACGTATTCAGAAACGCAAAGATATATAAAAATTTTCATAGGTCAAATTTTTTTTTTTTGAACACTAATACAGTACTTCCCTTTTACTTCGTACTCGGGAAGTAAAAAGATAAAATGAAATCAACTTCAATTCTTTTGAATTTAGTTGTGAATAATTCCATAACATAAGCGCTTATTCTTCACGCTCCTACAGCCCATTTTCATTTTCATTATTCAACAATGGATTCCCATTAACCTTGGTCAGTTCGCCAAAGTAGAATCTTTTAGGCCATTGTCATACTATAACACGAATTAATTAAATTTGCCAAAATGTAAATTCGGTCTGTCAACTTGGCCTTGTCAGCATTTAATGATTGGGTACAGTACCTCTGATTTTTTATATACCATAGATAGATGGGTTTGATAACGTCAGACCTCGCCCTAAAAGAGGTATTAAAGACAGTTCTACTCTTATAAAGGAACAATATTAAATCCGAGCTTGAGTGTTTCGAGATATCATAAATGATCTCATTTAACTATAACAGACTGTTTCAAATTAACTCGGCACTATTGCTATCTTTGTTATTACTGATTTTACAAAGTAGGTTAAATTTGCAAGGTAGTAGTGTTTTTGGTGCTGATTAATATGCAATTAATAAAAAAACAATTGAATAACGCATTTTCGAGAAAATCACAAATTTAGTATTTTTTTAATGGAACACCCTGTATATTTTTATTGTAAACGAAAGAGAAATGAATTCTCGACAAAAATTCTTATATGTACACTCTTACATCAAAATACTGAAGATAAAGTAGATATTGACAACTGTATTATTTAATTAAGGTAGCCGTGACCTTTCAATAGAACATTATTTAACTTTTCAAAATTACATTAAATGTTCAAAAATACCACAATTTTCATGTATGCACATTAAAGGTCTCCTATGAAAGCTCCTTGTAGCATTCGATATACTTTTACCGTCAATTGAATTAATACATAACACGAATGCTATTTTCTCAGCTACATTGGCGTATCTTCTTTCACAAACCTTATTTTTAACGTACCCGCAAATGAAAAAATCCAAAGGCGACAAGTCGGGTGAGCGAGGTGGCCACTTAATGGGACCTTTTGTAGTCATCCATGTAAACATTCCAGAATCGGAAAAAATTGATTAAATATTACGGTTGTCAATATCTACTTTATCTTAAGTATTTTGATGTAAGAGTGTATAAGAATTTTTGTCGAGAATTCATTTCTCTTTCGTTTACAATAAAAATATACAGGGTGTTCCATTAAAAAAATACTAAATTTGTGATTTTCTCGAAAATGCGTTATTCAATTGTTTTTTTATTAATTGCATATTAATCAGCACCAAAAACACTACTACTTTGCTAATTTAACCTACTTTGTAAAATCAGTAATAACAAAGATAGCAATAGTGCCGAGTTAATTTGAAACAGTCTGTATATAGATCAGAAGATCACTGACAGGACTAGGGAACTCTAAAGGGGCCTACAGACGATCAACATGGTTGACAACATTGAATGTTGACAGCTAGGTTGAGCGTCTGTATAGGTTGGTGGTTGAAATGTATGTTGGTCCACAAGCTGGAGTAAAATTAAATCGTTTTAATTTTTTATGGGAGGAGCCTAATGTTGGCAACCGTGTTGAACCGTCTATGGCTAGATTGACAACATTGAACTGTATGCTATTAGCATTAGGTGTTTTCTTTTTGCATGTTGTGGTAGACTTAAGTCAGCTCTGTCAATAACACACCATTCATTTTATAAAAATAATTTGACTCAGTTCTCAATAACCCTATTCGTTTTAAAAGCTTTATTTAAGTTTTATATTAACCTGAGGCAGAAACGTCTACATGACGCAAGGCACTTCAATCACGTGATGATTGTGATTTTACCTAACCCTGTGGGTGCCTGTGGCGATGCAAAAAGAAAACACCTGTTGTTTATTAAGAAGATAGTTAGACAACCGGAGGTGTTTCTGAACCACGACTGATAGATGGCGATTGCCACGTCCTATTTAAAAGCAATGCTAAGGCACGCGCCATCTATCAGTTGTGGTTCAGAAAAACTATCTTATTAAAAAACAATGCTATTAGCGTACAGTTCAATGATAAACAACTTACTTACTTGTCAACATCAGTAGTAGGTTGTAGGTACACCGTTCGATTATAACTGAAGTTGTTTTGTTAAACGTCACGTGTACAGTTTAATGTTTATGAAATGGCAAATAAACCCAATAATGAAGTGTGGAGCGAATTTTTTAACTGCTATAAAACGTTATCGGAATTGTGGAAAATAAAGTGACCTTTTTAAAGATAAAAATAAGAAAAAAGTCAAAAATTGACAAAGATGCTAATATGGATTCTCTAAAGAAAAGGGTCAATAACTTTCGAACATGCTTTAGAAGCGGTACGCGACATTTGGGCGCCGGCGATTGGGCGACGGCGTTTGGGCGCCAGGCGTTTCGGCGCCGGGCGTTTGGGCGCCAGACTATTTACCGCCGGACGTTTGGGCGCCAAATCTTTAGTTTTACATTCCCGTTTTTGTTTCAATTGAAAAAAAATATGTATACTAAACCTACCTTTAACCTCGCATCAATCTACGCTTAGGTTAGCATTCGTTCTAGTTTCAAACGTTCTTTAGTTTCACATTCCCGTTTTTGTTTCAATTGAAAAAAAATATACTAAACCTACCTTTAACCTCGCATCAATCTACGCTTAGGTTAGCATTCGTTCTAGTTTCAAAAGTCCTGTCCCGATGTAAAGTAACGTTTTGAAAGTGCGTTGGTAAAATTTTCTTGCATAACATAATTACGGCGCCGAAACGCCCGGCGCCAAAACGCCTGGCGCCCAAACGCCGTCGCCCAACCGCCGGCGCCCAAACGTCCTGCTCCGCTTTAGAAGAAAGCTAAAGAAAATTGAAAATAGTTAAAAGTCTAAAACTGGTTCAGAAGACATTTATCTGACAAATTTATGGTACTTCGAGGAGCTTGAGTTTCTTCGAGACCATGAAACACAACTTCCTGGAATATGGACAATTGATTTACAGCCGTTCATTTGCGGTAATAGCATCACGCATGACGGTGTCCTGTTTTTCAATGAGCGATCGCACTTTAGTAAATCGTCGTACGTTTTACGTTTTACTGTCCATCCTTAAGAAATTTTTAAAATCTTCAGGTGCATTAACACGTAGTACAGACATCAAATTTAGATGAGAAAATTTGCCTCGGCTTTGATACCAATCCTTGGACCAATTTCTTTTTTTTTAAGAGGACACCTCCTCCTCACACAAATCACTAATAATCCGTCACTCATTATTCGTTGTATAGGTAAGTATACATATATTAAAGTCAAAATTTGAAAAAATTTGAAAAAAGAACATTAATTCGAATGAAAATCTTTGTAATAACTGATGTCAACATTTGCTTTCGTCTGTGGCAGGAGACTACAACTTAGTCGTCCAAGTTAACAACTAAGTTGATGGTCTGTAGGCCCCTTAATAGTTATTTCTATGAGAGTTGATTTTTGCGTTACAACAAACAGCCTTGAATGATCAAATACACTAGGCTTACAATAAAATTTTTCGAAGTTTTAATTAGTTCATAGAGATGAAAAGATTTAATAATAATAATAATAATAATAATAATAATAATAATAACTTTATTGTTCTACAGACAAGAGTCCAAAAAACGAACAACATAAATGAAATATTTTGTATAAAGGTACGATAAAAAAATGTTTAGAATAAGAATATTATTTAGTATACTTGTATCTATAACAAATGGAAACAACAAAAAAAAGGAAGAAAAAAGAAACAGAATGGTGAGAAAATTACCTAAAGGTACCTTAACTTAAACTTTAATTTACTTAAACTTAAATTTAACTTGTATAATTATACTTACGTATTTAATATACTTAATTATCTATGGTGGCAACAAGGATCGATGGTAGTGAACTGAAGTTCACATCAACACGTTTACACATCTTGTTGTAGTTAATTGACAAACGTACTGTGGGACATCTGAACAACATGTTTGTTCGAGGTGTTGAGTATTGACATGTTTGCGGATACCGACATGTACGCGAAGGAATAGAGAAATTGAGACGAGATAACATATAAGGGCAGTCGATAAAATTGTGCAGCAGTCCATATAAAAATTTCAAGCTGTTGTGCATGCGACGCAGGTTGACGTAAAACAGATGAAGTGTTAAGTACACGTAACTACATCGGAACAAGAAAAGTTATTTTTTTACTATAAAACTATAAATTGGCACTTATTATTAACTTTGTTTTTTGCAAAGATTTGTTGGTCTAAAATTTCAAATTTAATAACTTCTATCCCCATTTAATGTTTATAAGGGTGCTAGCTTGCGGCCTTGAGCACAGGGGAATTGTCAAAAGTATACGCAGACATGTTTTATCGCTTTAATAAAACTTATTATTGGAATTATAGTAGTTCCAAAAAATAGGTCAAAATGAAAAAAAGTACACCGAGAGCTCAAAAATATTATATTTAAAATACCAAAGAAACATAAAACTGGGAAATACTAAATTTAGAAGAGCTCCCTTTACACATTTTACAAGACGGAAGTGCTAAACGCTACATCAAATTAAATTACCTCATAAATTACTATTCATAAGTCAATAAATAAACAAATAGATATATCCCAGGAGTTTATATTTAAAATAAATTAATAAGTAATGAAATCATCGATCCTTAAAATTTCATTTAAAAATATACAATTTATTAAATAAATTAATGTCACGAGTTCAACTAACCTTTTCCTGAATATCGAAAAAATCAGCAAATTGGGGTAACGGGTAACTGTCGCAAGTTATCAAAAAACGCATAAAGAACTTAAACCAATAAAAAATCATTTTGAATTATTATTATTATTATTACAAAAAAACGAAGTTGATCATGGTATGCGCGAGCATTTTAATATACAGTGTGTTCGAGTGGTAAGATTGAATCGAACAAAATAAAATTTTAAATCAAATTAAGAATGAAATAAAGTTGCATCCAAGAGAGTTGGCGTTCACGTCATAGGTTTCCGAATGAATGCACGGCATTCCTTTAAACAATCATTAAAGCTTAATGCATATGTTTATGATAAAGATGGCAATACATTTTGCATGTGTTTTAAGCACAGTATACCTACGAACAGTAGTCCCACTAGAGGAAATTTATCAATACACACTCTTTTCGCGCCAAATTGCGCGTGGCACCTTGCGCATTGAACTTCCACCCACAACAACAAATGGCTACTTTTGCGTGAATGTCTTGTTCTTTTGTTGTAGGGCTGTGAATGCTGTGATTGTTAGCACACGTACTACATTTAGGTACCTATTACATTATAAGTAAATTTAGTACCTACGCAACTACTCCTTTCACAAATCGAATACGCATTTGGCATAAAACATGTTTAAGTTTATACCTAATATTGACATGCTGTCACCCGTGTAAAAAATACACTCATTTAGGAACCGCCAGATGCATTTAATTGCACTGTTGACTAACCTAATGCCCTATATAAACTGCATAACAAAGGGATTTCCGTTCACGCCGAGACATATGATATGCTTAGGTAGGTTTCTTCTTTGATTATGAGCTCATTAACCTCTACCTATGAAAATACCTAAGTGTATACGTGCTCATTTTCGTACTTGAGAAGACATTGTATCGTGACACTGGCACCCTGCGCAGTAGATTTTGAAAAAATATTCGTCACAGCAATATCAAAGACGCCGACACGAAGTGGTATTACTGTTCGTAGGTATACTGTGGTTTTAAGTAAAGACATGCGCCTGATCGTTTTCTTTTAATTTACGTCGTCTCGTATTATTTCTTTTCGTTGTTGTTTTTTCCTCGTATTTACTCGTTCTTTCTAGTTATTTGGTTCAAATTATCAAATTATTAATAACAGTTCTTACTAGAACTAATTTACGAAAATTACAACATTTTTAACCACAAAACAGCATGTTTTGAGTATCCAATATAACATTCGTGTCAAACGTACCGCCCAGAGAACGAGTTCAATCGCAGCAGACGTTAAATATTTTTATTGCACTTATTAGAATTACGCATTTAGCTTTACTAAGCTCTAATTAATTTTTTAAGATACGTTTTATACATATTGGATTAATTAAGCACGTAAAATATTACTACAATTTAAAGTAGTACAAGCAACTACCTATGGGTAATTAAAGTATTATTTGCGACACTGCCTTGTTACGATTTGGCAGATTTCATTCCTGACGTCATTATTTCTTAAATATGTAAAAGACCACGGTAAACACACAACGGTATGCTATTGCGCATCTGTGACGTCATTTCGAAACGAAAACTGCAGCACTTGTTTTCAAACATGCGAGTTTATTATATTGCGTTTAGCGTCGTCCGCGAAAATCACAATCGCAATTTGCATCAAACCTATTACGTTCTGAGAATTCGCGCTACATTTCGTCTCGAAATGACGTCATGCGCCGGGAGTGACTGATTTCGGTCGGCTTCGTAGCAGGGCATGTAAAAGACGCTCCATTGACTTCAAATTTTAATGTTAAGTAATACATATAATACAATTACAAGCAATGACGTGCACGCCAACTCTCCTGGATACAACCATCGACATATAGAAATGGACTGCGCGTGGTTATGCTAAGCCGGGATACTGCAGGTGAGAGAGAGGGTAAACGTGGAGGCCTAGTTCTAGCTTTATCTGTCGCGTATCTATTGGTTGCTGCATTTTAATGGGAATGCAGCGACCAATAGATACGCGACAGATAAAGCTAGGGGAATGCAGCGACCAATAGATACGTGACAGATAAAGCTAGAACTAGGCCTCCACGTTTACCCTCTCTCTCACCTGCAGTATCCCGGCTTAGCATAACCACGCGCAGTCCATTTCTATATGTCGATGGATACAACTATATCTGCGAATTGTGAATGCTCGGTAACAATCAAGGATGACAATATTTGTACCTATATGGAAAATTACTTTAACTAGCTTTACAGAAATTCATAGGTTTTACACTGATCTCGTTCCAATTTCGTTGTCTGAAATATCTTCTACCTTTTATTAAATTCTTATCATCTATTGCGCCAAATTGCTATGGTGACATGTCTACAGACCGAGCTACAGACAAATGAAGGATTTTCAGGTAACTCGAGAGGTTCTTTGAAACTATATGAAGTAGTGATAAGAGTAGCATGTTCAAGGCGTCAAATTGGGTTCGAAGACAAGGTACAAACTGGTAGAAACCAATTTTTTTGCTGAACCTTTTTTACGAAGTCTGTTCTCTTCCCAGTGAGTATGATTTTTTCAACAAAATTTGTTTTACATTTTAGGGATAGTTATTTACAAGTTTTTTGAAAGTTACAGTTTTTGTGACACAAGCGGGCAAAATCAATCACGATATGTACCTCCGCGATATTCTTGAATCGGTGATGTTTCCATGGGCACAACAGCACTTCAGCGACGCAGAATGAACTCTCCAGTAGGACTTTGCTCCGGTCCACAGGGCTGAAGTGATTCAAGAGTGATATTCCAGATTTTATTGCATCTTTCTAATGCGTGTCCTATCCGGTGGATCGCAATCCTATAGATTGCAATGCGTGGCCTTTTTTTGTTGGTGGCCGCGGATTGTGCTATGGCCTAATAGAGTTTGGAGCCTCTGAAGCAATTTCTGCATCGTGAGTGGGTTACATTGGTGCAAATTTCAAGAAACGTTTTGGGGCTCAGAGGGACCACTTCCAAATCAATTAGTATTTTACTTCAAAAGAATTACGTTATTATTATTCCTTGTTTTGATAAATTTGTTTTGCTCCATAAATTTAAATTGCAAAATATCGAGATTCATATCCGTTATTTCGTCGTACCCTGTATAGTAATACTTTATGACACTTCCCTGAACGTTCTATACGTGAAATTTCCAGAAGGTACATATTTAAACACCGCGATAAGTAAATTAGTAAATACTACAACCACAAACAGCATCATGTTCGAGACGAAAGTAGATAACAGGCACCTTCCGCCATCTTGGATTTTGACGTCACTAACCCCACTATAGGCCCACGTGGGGGGCGTGTTTTTTATCCTTAAGGCTGATTCTGGATGACGTAATTTATTCTTAGGGATGATTCTGGATGACCTAATTTATCCTTAGGGATGATTCTGGATGACCTAATTTATCCTTAGGGATGATTCTGGATGGCTTTTCTGGATGTTTTTCTTAATACCTTTTTGGTCTTCCTGGGTGATTTCATGAGTGCCTTTTTGGCTTTTCTGGATGTTTTTTCTTAATGCCCTTTTGGTTTTTCTGGATCTAAACATATATTCATTTAAAATTGAATTGATTCGTATAAGGTTTTAATTAGTTTATCCTTTTGGATTAACAAATATGAAGTCAACATTATTTACATACCTACATACATACAATTTTCACTTAATTCTCTTCATGTAGTACTCCATAAGCTTTAGTGAGGAATTCAATTTCTAGTTTTGCTTTTTTGCGAGTAGGAAGCTGGTCTAAAATTGTAGACAGTTGTTGACAAATGGGATTTACTTTTGCTTGTGTTACATTAGGAACAGGTAAACTTTCAATTGCTGTTAAATCTGCACCTTCCAATTTCATTAGTACCTGAAAAACATCTATATAAAAAAAATATGCAACTTATGGAATACACCTACAAACCTTTGGTTTTATTTTTTTGGAAGGACATACAATTTCTTGGGATGAGCATGATGTTGGAGAAATCAAATTGCTTATTGTACTACAACAAACCAGAATATCAATATAGTTACCTTTTATGAAATATGAAAGCTAAAGGTGGTAACAAAAACATGTTCATACCTCCTTGGAGCAATTACATCCGTAAGAAATTTCATACCGTCATAAAATTTCCACGGTTTTCGTTGCTTTTCTGAAGAAGATCCACTTGTAACATGCATCTCCGTTTCTCCTTCACATCGTATGTAGGTGTCACGGAGATTTCTCCATTTTTTTTTGTAAAGTTTCAACTGACTTTTCTGCAATACAATGCATAAGATGTGTGTTAAATAATATATATAATTAGTATGTATGTTGATCACCTAAAGCATCACTAATTTCTTTCCATAACTTGTCTCGCTCGGTTTTGCATCTGGTAGACATCGGCAAACGTGAATCCCACAACACAGGACGATCATGCACCATAGCAATTAGGATCTCATCCCACGAATTAAACTGGGGGTCGGGTATTTTTGACTTTTCCTCCTGTACCTCTCCCAATTTCTCTTCCTCCAATTGATCATAATGCCCGTAAGGGCTGTCAATGCGCTCTATACTGTAGCACTCTACACCACAAATTTGAATTTTTTCTATATTATACATTACGAGGGATGTTTTTGTGATTAAGCAAACAAAGGTGTTCAACTGACACACACACAGAACATAACTGGTAGTAGTAGTCAAATGTAAAGTTTTTATTTACTTAATTTAATAAAGAAAGGAAGTTTAATATAGAAATTTTGAATCGACTTTACATATACGATTTTAGTAAAATTTCGTACGAATTTCGTAAAGTTTCGTACGAATTTCTAACATTTCGTACGAATTTCGTAACATTTCATACGAATTTCGTTACATTAAACATACCTATTTAGAAATGAATAACGATAAACATTGTAGAGAAGTGCGAATTTCGTAAAGTTTCGTACAAATTTTGTAAAATTTCGTACGAATTTCGTAAAGTTTCGTACGAATTTTGTAAAATTTCGTACGAATTTCTTTTAAGAGAGAAAAATAGAATTTTTCTTTCGCAGAACGTTTTCAATTTTAACATGAAGTAAACAGTTAATGTCTTTTTGACTTTATGAATTAATGCCCTTTCGGCTTTTCCGGATAACTTCCTTAAGGGCTTTTTGGCTTTCCTGGATGACTCTTCCTGAATGTCCTTTTGACTTTCCTGGATGACGTAATCCGTTACTCGATTATAGATTTGATTAAATAAATAAAATCGTGTAGTATCTTCTTGAGTTTTGGGGTGGTGATATTAAATCTTTGCTTTTTGTTTATTTAATCAAATCTATAATCGAGTAACGGATTACGTCATCCAGGAAAGTCAAAAGGACATTCAGGAAGAGTCATCCAGGAAAGCCAAAAAGCCCTTAAGGAAGTTATCCGGAAAAGCCGAAAGGGCATTAATTCATAAAGTCAAAAGACATTAACTGTTTACTTCATGTTAAAATTGAAAACGTTCTGCGAAAGAAAAATTCTATTTTTCTCTCTTAAAAGAAATTCGTACGAAATTTTACAAAATTCGTACGAAACTTTACGAAATTCGTACGAAATTTTACAAAATTTGTACGAAACTTTACGAAATTCGCACTTCTCTACAATGTTTATCGTTATTCATTTCTAAATAGGTATGTTTAATGTAACGAAATTCGTATGAAATGTTACGAAATTCGTACGAAATGTTAGAAATTCGTACGAAACTTTACGAAATTCGTACGAAATTTTACTAAAATCGTATATGTAAAGTCGATTCAAAATTTCTATATTAAACTTCCTTTCTTTATTAAATTAAGTAAATAAAAACTTTACATTTGACTACTACTACCAGTTATGTTCTGTGTGTGTGTCAGTTGAACACCTTTGTTTGCTTAATCACAAAAACATCCCTCGTAATGTATAATATAGAAAAAATTCAAATTTGTGGTGTAGAGTGCTACAGTATAGAGCGCATTGACAGCCCTTACGGGCATTATGATCAATTGGAGGAAGAGAAATTGGGAGAGGTACAGGAGGAAAAGTCAAAAATACCCGACCCCCAGTTTAATTCGTGGGATGAGATCCTAATTGCTATGGTGCATGATCGTCCTGTGTTGTGGGATTCACGTTTGCCGATGTCTACCAGATGCAAAACCGAGCGAGACAAGTTATGGAAAGAAATTAGTGATGCTTTAGGTGATCAACATACATACTAATTATATATATTATTTAACACACATCTTATGCATTGTATTGCAGAAAAGTCAGTTGAAACTTTACAAAAAAAATGGAGAAATCTCCGTGACACCTACATACGATGTGAAGGAGAAACGGAGATGCATGTTACAAGTGGATCTTCTTCAGAAAAGCAACGAAAACCGTGGAAATTTTATGACGGTATGAAATTTCTTACGGATGTAATTGCTCCAAGGAGGTATGAACATGTTTTTGTTACCACCTTTAGCTTTCATATTTCATAAAAGGTAACTATATTGATATTCTGGTTTGTTGTAGTACAATAAGCAATTTGATTTCTCCAACATCATGCTCATCCCAAGAAATTGTATGTCCTTCCAAAAAAATAAAACCAAAGGTTTGTAGGTGTATTCCATAAGTTGCATATTTTTTTTATATAGATGTTTTTCAGGTACTAATGAAATTGGAAGGTGCAGATTTAACAGCAATTGAAAGTTTACCATTTACCTGTTCCTAATGTAACACAAGCAAAAGTAAATCCCATTTGTCAACAACTGTCTACAATTTTAGACCAGCTTCCTATTCGCAAAAAAGCAAAACTAGAAATTGAATTCCTCACTAAAGCTTATGGAGTACTACATGAAGAGAATTAAGTGAAAATTGTATGTATGTAGGTATGTAAATAATGTTGACTTCATATTTGTTAATCCAAAAGGATAAACTAATTAAAACCTTATACGAATCAATTCAATTTTAAATGAATATATGTTTAGATCCAGAAAAACCAAAAGGGCATTAAGAAAAAACATCCAGAAAAGCCAAAAAGGCACTCATGAAATCACCCAGGAAGACCAAAAAGGTATTAAGAAAAACATTCAGAAAAGCCATCCAGAATCATCCCTAAGGATAAATTAGGTCATCCAGAATCATCCCTAAGGATAAATTAGGTCATCCAGAATCATCCCTAAGAATAAATTACGTCATCCAGAATCAGCCTTAAGGATAAAAAACACGCCCCCCACGTGGGCCTATAGTGGGGTTAGTGACGTCAAAATCCAAGATGGCGGAAGGTGCCTGTTATCTACTGACGAAGTTTAGGAGATAACAGTGTTTTTTTGTTGTTGTTTAAAGTGCATCAGCAACTGAAGCTATTAATGATATCAATAAGGAAAACGACTGGTCTTTCGCGTAATTTCCAAACCATGCGAACCTATCATAGCTCCAGTCAGTGCTAACAGATTAATTTTATCTATCTGATTGCGTGAACATCTCTTCCTGTATCCGTGGAGACATTTACGTTTAGTGGCATTGTACGAAACTTAATTCCCCGGGAAGAATTCAATAAAGTTGTGGTAACGTAATAAAAGTTGTTAATTGTGCCTTTATCGACACTGTAAATTTAAACAGTTGAAGTTGAATTGTCTAGGTTTTGTAAGCGTTGTAGGTAGAATACTGATCACGTACTTGCTGTATTATTAACATAATAACTACAGTAACCCTATTAATACAAAATATGTAAAAGATTAGCCAAGAGTAATATACCTACTCTCTCGCTCGGGAAGTCGGACATTGTTTAAAGTCCAATTAAAAATACATTATTTTTATGAGACCTATTGTATTTCCGAATGTTGAATGCGATCTTGTAAGGCTTTGAATCCTTGAGAAGTGAGAAAATATATGGAATCTCCCAAAAGATTGAACATGGTGCAATTTGCAACTCCGTAAAGTAGTGATTTATCACATTCACTAAATCTGGACTTTCTATCAAATTCTCCTCAATTTCTTCCGTAGATCGATCCAAATAAGCATAAGTTCGTATCTTGAAATTTGTTACAGTAGGTAATAATTTGATCCATTGTTCTTTGAAGATGCGCATCTTCATTTCATGGATCAAAGCGCATTCGATTAAACACGAGATTAAACGCAAACTATAGATGAATAAATACTTAGATACGTTTATTGTTTATATTGGATATGGATTTTGGATTTGGTTCATAGGTAAGTACATGGGAAAGTGCTTGGAATAAAACCACACGATTGCAACTCACGATATAAATACTAAAGATAGGATGTTGCGCATGGTGGGCGGTCCGCAAATATGACGCCTGACGTCACCCGTAGAGTGAATTACATTTGAGGAATACGCATTTGATGTGTTTTTCGTCTGTACCGAGTTTATTTTTCGAGATACAAAAAATTTCATAAGATCAAATATGCTCCTTATGATGTCTTTTATATGTTAAAAATAATAGGGTAACTCAATCTCTCTCAGTTAACCTGAAAAATACTTGTATAAAGTATCATAATTACATCTGATGGTGTTTGCGCCGCGACGACACAAAAACGGTGCTAGATAGAGGAAAATTGCATATGAACAAATTTGTAGATCACAAAATTTACTAAAGAAAAGTCCGCGGTAGGGTGTCACGATCTTCGATAGTTTAAGAGTTACAGGCGTCCAAAATGATGCAAACCTTATTCGCGCAACTGTCCACACCGCTGTTTCCCAAACTAATGGAGATAATTACACCCTCCCGCGGACTTTTCTTTAGTAAATTTTGTGCTCTACAAATTTGTTCATATGCAATTTTCCTCTATCTAGCGCCGTTTTTGTGTCGTCGCGGCGCAAACGCCATCAGATGTAATTATGATACTTTATACAAGTATTTTCGGGTTAACTCAGAGAGATTGAGCTACCCTATTATTTTTAAGATATAAAAGACACAAAATGAATTTTATCTTAATTTTATCATATTTTTTTTATTGGTTCCCTACTTTACCTTTTTTTATTGGTGCCCTACGTTACCTTTTTTATTTCACGTTTTTAAACCGCGCCTCGGCGTGTTTAAATCGCTCTTTCAAAAATGCGCGTGTTTTAAAGTGGCCATGGCAACATTACCAATTTAAAAAACGTGAAATGAGAATGTTTTGACTATTGATCTGACAACTGTACTTTGTAACGTCAAATAAAATAGGTACCAACAAATTCAAAACCTTTATTCAAACTTTATTTAACAATAATTGGATATTAGAATTCATTTTTTGTAATTCAGTTACGAAATGTCATAATTTTAACATTTTAGTGACAAAATGTTGGCCATTTTGTAACTAATTTTCATTTTGTCACTGAAAACTATCCAAACTTCACATCTAGTGCAAGAAACACGTTCATTTTGCAACTTAGTTAGGTACAAATAGCTATTTAAACACTTCGGTGACAACGAAATCAATCTTTGATGAGATTCTGCAAATTGATTTCTGTTTTTCTCATTTCGATGATAACGAAAGGTATACTGATTTCACATTACGAATTCAACCATTTCACATTATTAGTTCTTATTTCCATTTTTGAAGTAATATAATACCGGTATTTATGATTTCAAAGTGAACCAATAAAAAAAAATGAGCCGCGTATGTACGTCTTACAACGAAACTTACAGATGTTTGCCCTTTCCTAAAAAATAAACTATTGTCGATGAGAAAGCAAATGAATTTTTGTCGTGAGATTTATTATTAACAGTTTGAATTATTAAAAAATGTTCAATAGCAAAGTTGCTCAGCTTAATACCCTATATAATAAAGTCTCTTGCATCACTTCTCTATCTATTACCATTAACGAGATATGCATACCTACTATTGTAATTAAGTCTATTATTGTAACAAAAACTATACTAAGAAATGTTATTAGTTTTAAGTTGTGTTCAGTAAATAAATCAAACGGTACATTTTTCCATCTTGTGTTATGATGTTCATGTTTGTGCAGATCAACAGGTAACCATTTTTTTTAAATGTAAATTACCACAAGGGGTTAAAAAAATAGAGTTAAGTGCGAAATTGTCTTGAATCCATTAATGAAATCACGCAGATCTCCTAACGCTTTCTCCTCGAACGCTGCGAAAACCATTATATATTTTAGACAGAGAAAAAATGAACTGAATCATTTTTGTAATGCACAAAATTTACTACAAAACAGTCTGCGGGGAGGGTGTAATTATCCCAATCTCAGTAGCTCAATCTGTTTGAGTTAACCCGAAAAATACTTGTATAAAGTATCATAATTACATCTGATGGTGTTTGCGCCGCGACGACACAAAAACGGTGCTAGATAGAGGAAAATTGCATATGAACAAATTTGTAGAGCACAAAATTTACTAAAGAAAAGTCCGCGAGAGGGTGTAATTATCTCCATTAGTTTGGGAAACAGCGGTGTGGACAGTTGCGCGAATAAGGTTTGCATCATTTTGGACGCCTGTAACTCTTAAACTATCTAAGATAGTGACACCCTACCGCGGACTTTTCTTTAGTAAATTTTGTGCTCTACAAATTTGTTCATATGCAATTTTCCTCTATCTAGCACCGTTTTTGTGTCGTCGCGGCGCAAACACCATCAGATGTAATTATGATACTTTATACAAGTATTTTTCAGGTTAACTGAGAGAGATTCAGCTACCCTATTATTTTTAACATATAAAAGACATCATAAGGAGCATATTTGATCTTATGAAATTTTTTGTATCTCGAAAAATAAACTCGGTACAGACGAAAAACACATCAAATCAGCATGTCGCAAATGTAATTCACTCTACGGGTGACGTCATGCGCACGGTCTGATGAAATCTGAACGTCGGCGTCGGAGCATCCGGCCCTGATTGCAACTCTATACAATACATGCGTATTTTCCGAGGTATTTTCTATTGATCATACCATTACTATTCAGAGTAGGTATATTTTATTTATTTAATCAGAACAATTGCGTCATTATTTAAACAATCTACAACCACGTTAATTATGACACAAATTCCTAATTAAGCGAGTCAACTCCATACTAAACACTTTATTAAACTTTAGTTTAAATTGGATTACAAAAAGAAACAAGTCACGTGATTCTTTCATACAAAGAAACCTATCGAATGTTGGCACTCAATATTACAAAACCGCTTAATTATTATACAACCGTTGATTAAAGGTCTTTCAATCAACGATACAACTTAGCATACATTTTTCTTGCCAAAATGAACGCGTAATTTTAAAATAACATCTAAACGGCCTATTGTAGCAGAAACAGTGAAAGCAAACGTTAAAATCAGTAGACCGTGTAGACTATAGAATATAATTAGAAAATAAGTGAACTGCAAGTCTATTTAGTGTAACACAAATAGCAAAATAAAAACAGTAATTTTTCGGCCATTTCCCTCTGTGCTTTAGTCTCGGCTTTAGTTAATTCTAAACGGCAATTTAACGGACTTTTGATTTCGACGTCCTTCAGTGAATTGATGTATATAAATTAAGTATAAATATTACAATCTGCTCTAATTTTCAGTTTTTAGAATAACATGCTGACTTGTTTTTCTTCAATAAGGTTTTTGTCGAGGTTTTTGTTTAAACGATGAAATAGAAATATATACATATAGTCGATAGTACATCGAGTTTTATAGCATCACCATCAATTGTCAATTGAAAGCAGGGTTGCCAACTATGGCGAAAAACAAAACCGTACCAGCGGTTAAAAATGACCGTACTTTTCAAGACAGGACCGTACTTTTCTGATTCCACTTCCACATATGAAGTAGGCATTAGACCTATGAAACGAATTGTCTTTTTCTGAGCGGTAAATATTTCAAACAAATAAAAAATTTTATAAAATTTATTAAACAACAACTTAAAAGATTTACAAAAAAGCTCTTTTTGAGATAAATAATTTCTAAGTCTAAGTATTATAAATAAGGTATAGGTATATAAACATAAATAAAAGAAAAATAATAAGGGTAGGCCTACATTACATAATAATTGAGGTATCAGTTATCAACAATCACGTTCTCGTTCATACTGCATGCATTGTTATGTTACATTGCGCGTGATTGCACAATGCACATTGATTCAATGAATGCACCGGAGAAAATCAAAACTATAGTCTATTCATTTTCAAGTTGCAGTAGAAGTAAACAGTGGCCAATGCGTGATTAAGCACGTGATCACAATGTATCTACCGTGTAATAGACTGAATTTCAGTGCATAGCCACACCTATAGTGTCTATAAATAGACAGTACTGGAAATTTTCGGACATGCTCCGCCTCTATCACGTGCTGCGTGCATGTATTTGTTACTTCTACTGCACCTTGAAACTTTGATTTTTCTGGAATGAACCCTATTGAAAGCCACCTGCAAAGAATGTCTGAGGACCGTACTTTTTGGGTACGGTCCTTAAGTTGGACCGTATACCGTACTTTATATTAAAAAACCGTAAAAGTACGGTCAGGACCGTACCATTGGCAACCCTGATTGAAAGTGTTATCTGTGTTATAGAGAGTCTCAAGGTGACTAGACAGCGTGGAGAGGATAGGCAATGCTTTCCTTATGGAAATTTCGCTCCGACGTTGCCAGTTCTATGCAACGGACAAGTTGACTGAAATAAACGAAAACAAGAAGTTCCCAATAAAACTTGCTAGGTAATGAGGGATTATAGTTAAGCTGTCTATATTACAATAACCGTATTTGTTTGTCGGTCATCGGTGCGTTTTTTCTACAGAACACTTTTGTGAAGACATTTGGCATCGCTGTTTGCCATAAGGCCCTGTACTCTCTAGTCACCTTGAGACGCAGAATGGTGAAATTAATTAAGTGTTCACATTTGATTTAAAAGAAATAAAGGGTTTCCCGTACAGTATTATACGATTATTGCATTTATTTTTAATTATAAATGAATAAATTATACGAGGGCTATAGAAAGACGGGTGAATATAAAAAAATGATTTTATTGCCAAAAGTAATGTACACTGAAGGCTACTTCTCTACATAATCACCTTGATGATTGAGGCATTTGTCATATCTCGGAGCAAGCTTTGCAATACCCTCTACATAAAATGTTGCCGTCAATGATTTGAAGTGATTTGTGACGGTTTCTTTAGGCTCTTCGTCAGTTTGGAAGCGCTGCCTAAGCCATTTTTCAATTCAGGTCATTGTCATGGATCAGAGCAATTCCAGAAGTTTTTGGGACCAAAAAGGTGTGTTGTTTGTAGAGTGTATGCAGTCGGGAACAACAATTACCGCTGATTCTGATTGTGAAACATTACAGCGCTTACGGAGAGCTATACAAAACACAAGAAAAGGCATGCTGACTTCTGGAATTGTTGTGATCCATGACGATGCCCTGAATTGAAAAAATGGCTTGGGGGGCCGGCGCGGCGTTTCCAAACTGACGAGGACCTCAAAAAAACGTCACAACTCACTTCAAATCATTGACGGAAACATTTTATGAAGTGGGTATTATAAACCTTGTTCACAGATATGACAAATGCCTCAATCATGAATGAAAGTGATTATCTAGAGAAATAACTTTGATTGTAGGTACATTACTTTTGGTAATAAAATCATTTTCAACCAACTTCAAAAAGTTGGTTACAACAAGTATCGTTTTAACTTGTCGTAAGGCGTAATTCCCTACAAACGTAAACGATAAGTCAAACGACAAAATAATGTCGCGCCAACTATAAAATAATATTATTGATCGAGTGATCTTATTTTTCAAATTTATAGTGTCGTGTTGGGCCATATTTCCTTGTACATACTTTTTGAGCAACTCTTCGTAAATGGAGTTACGTTTAATTTTATTCGCACAGTCCATAGATTTTATGTACAAGTTTATAAATCCTTCCCAAAAATCTTTATGTTTAGAATCCATTAATAAAAGTACGTATAAACTAATTGGTATAATACGAGGTATAAAGACGCTTTCAATGTAAAATGTTGTGATAAAGTTTGTCCCACGAGAGCTCGAGTGTGACGCATTAGTTATTGGTGTGTGAATTAACGCAAATTATTAGGTTGTCTTTGTCATACTTACTAAAAGTACCTAATGGAAAGAGAGCGAATATAAAAAATATATCTTCTAACATTAGCATTGTAAATTACGTAAACGTACGTTGAGTATGTATCGTAGTGTCAGCTGTTAGCTGTCAAATTGATTGTTATTGTTAACCTATATTTGCTTTATAATGTCGCTGACCAATAAATCGTTAAAAAGTCAATCGCAGATTATGCTAATGAACGTACTCAAATATTTTGAGAACGAACGCGATCGCGGTGGATCAAATTTACCGTTAACATGAATAGTTTAGGTAAATAAGAGTACACTAAATTTATATTTTGGTACATTTGAGGTTAGAAGATTAAAATGCCCTATAGAAGATAGCTAAGACAAACGTTTTAATTTATATCGTTCGGATAGTTTTTATGGATGAGTCACACTCGAGCTCTCGTGGGACAAACTATAAAATTTTAATCAACAGGCCAGTAGGTAAGTAACGACGTAAACCTAGCCACTGTCAGAGAATGGTGCTGTGTTGTCATCTTTTATTCATCAATATTTTGAGGTTACGGATGACAGTAGTATTCTGGCAGGCATATTTAATTGATTTTTGTCGTCAACAATTTGTAATCGTAATTAATATTTATTTGTGGTTTAATAAGAAATAGTTGCTGGGAAATTAAATATTTCCTGATCAATTTGACAATGGGGAAAAATACGATTTTTTGGAAACCATTTTTTCTCATAGAGGAATCATAATGAATCATTCCCCCCCAAGAAATAGTCGTCTACGACCAGCCGTTCCTTAGCAATAGCGCTTTAAAGTCGCTTCGTTATCAGCTGGACCCGAGCACAGCCCGAACGTTTCCGACGATGCCCTAAGGTCCTGTGACGTCACGTCCCACACGGCAATGTACGGAGCGTATGGAGACCAGTGTTTTTAGTCGTTTTTATCTTGTATTTATGTAGTTTTTCGTTGTACTTTACCATTTTATAAACAATTATATTGTTTGTTTTAAAGGATGTTATTTAATGTCAAGTATATTTCTTTGGGTAGTGAGAAATCGTGACCGGGAGACACCCGTCCTAACCTTTCTTGCTCATCATAATGTCCAGTGGAACATCTTAGTAACATAATGTATTGTTTGATAACGTAATAAAGTAATTAACGCTCTAAACTACGATTAAAATATGTCTCCCAAAATACCATTGGGGAACTTTTATAAATTTCTCGAGGTTCTGGGACCGGCGTAGCTAAACGTAAACATTGCGTCGGTTTGTTTACTACGTTTCTCATTACACCGTGTGTTTTTTATTTCTTGTACTTACGTTTTAGAAGAAAGTGGTAATAAAATATAATTATTGACTGTGTTATCGTATTTATCGTCTTATACCCTTCAAACAATAAAAACGAGTAAGAACGTGGTTTGTGGCATTTATAAGGTTTGATATTAAGCAAATTATCTGTAAATTTCCAGTTCCGAGGTATACCAAACACAAGAATTGTTTTGTTGAAGTGCAAAACAACTTTTCTTTCCTTAACCTGACCTAGTAAACAACATCTACATTCTGTGATAAAACAGCATTAAGAAATCGGTGAACTTATTTTTCTAATTTTTAGGCATACCGACTTATGTTCTTAAAGTGATAAAACCGAATATGATGATGATAAACACAAGAAATAATTAATAATGATTTTGTATTAACCGGCGGCGTTGATCCGGTCTGCAAATCGACCACTTATATATGGCTACAGAAATAGTTTTGTGTGCAAGATATTCAAGTGTCCTTTTGTTTTCAATTCACCAACAAATTATGTAATTAAAAAAACCACTCACCTAGTGTTTATATTCCGTGAAAACAGTTGAAAATCGTAAAAAAACAACTCCGCAAGCCAGAATCAACAGGTCCTGTATGGGTTGTGACGTCACTGTGCCATCGGGTAACTCGGAAACGTTCGGCATGTGATCGGCTCTCGCCAATTTTAGGGCAACTTAATAATTTAATTACGGACAAACTACTATTCGGATCGCCGTAAAATTTTTCACGGCAAAACTTTTTTTGAAATCTTCGTATGATGATGTGTACTACATTGATTTCTGAGATTTCGTATTGTTCCCCATACAGTAAATGTGAACGTCATCAAACGCTGATGACGTGCACGCAACTTAGTTTGGCTTTCCCTATATAAAAAATCCCATTAGCCGCAGTGCAATTGTCACTTTTACAGAGACTCTTCGAACAATATATTCGAAGCAGCGACTAGAGCGTCCAAACCTCCAAATGCAGTATGGAGCTTATGGGAAAATAGTCCAGGATTGCCAAACTTATTATGTCAATAGAGTACTGCACCCACTGCACCTATAATACCGTAATACGGTTATAATAATACTGTATCTACGGTACTTGAGACACAATTTCCAACCTCAAATAAATAAAAATATTTGCAATGCAATACAAATTTAGATAAATTTGGTATGTAGGTACTTTCTGAATAGAAGATTTTTAATAAATGGTGTTAGTTTAATTCGATAAATATTGTAGAAGAAGCGGGTAATAAATTTGACAGTACAAGGAGTTCATGACAATTAGGTTGGCAACGTAGTCGTCACCAGCTACTTCTTGCGCCGTAGGTGGAGTTCCAAATTCTAGATCGCACGGCAATCGCAGCTCGCGGCCCAACATCACAGAAGCTGGTGTCTGTCCTGTCGTCTCATGCACTGAAGCTCGATAGGCCATCAGGAACAGGTGCAAATATTGGTCCCAATCTCGCTGGTGGTCAGAGACGACTTTAGATAGATATTTGCCCATCGTCCGGTTCATTCGTTCCACCATTCCATCAGATTGAGGGTGTAATGGCGTAGTTCGAGTCTTACGAATGCCCATGAGTTGACAAACGTTCCTAAATAGCATGGACTCGAAATTGCGGCCTTGGTCGGAATGTAGTTCCAAAGGCGCCCCGAAGCGGCTAAAGAATTCCTTGACTAGGACTTCGGCGACGGTCACAGCTTCCTGATTTGGCAGCGCATATGCCTCTGTCCACTTGGTAAAGTAGTCCATGGCTACCAGAATGTATTTATTTCCAGCTTCGCTTTTAGGAAAGGGCCCAGCGATATCTATAGCCACTCTCTCCATTGGGCTTCCTACGTTGTATTGCCTCATAGGGGCTTTTCGCTTTCCCAAGGGTCCATTACCGGCAGCACACAATTCACATTTGCGGCACCACCCTTTAACGTCGTCTTTGCAGTTGACCCAATAAAACCGCTCTCTAACTTTCTCCAGGGTTTTTTTTACACCAAAATGTCCTCCAGAGGTACCGTCATGAAGATGTCGTAACACTTCTGGCACTCGGCTTCTCGGGATTACAAGCTGAGTTTTAATACCAGTACCATCCTCATTCTCCAAATCTCGCTTCAGGACACCGTCTTTCACGTTCAAAGAGTTCCATTGTGCCCAATATGCTTTCAATATTCTGCTGGAAGAACTAATTGCTCCCCAAGCCGGTCTTTCTCCTTTATTCTTCCACTCCAGTACGATTTTCAGCTCTGGATCAGCATTTTGACCTTGTCGGATCTCTTCCGGTAGCCACTGATCGTTGACTACAGTAGTTCTGGCTACTCGGAAAATCTTCTCTTCCAACCGAGAGCAATGGCGGCAATCTGTTGGACATGGTCTTCTTGACAGGGCATCGGCATTCCGATGGCTGGTGCCTGCCCGATGTTCTGTATCAAAATCATATTCTTGCAATCTTTCGATCCATCTTGCCACTTGACCTTCGGGATTTCTGAACTGCAACAGCCACTTCAATGCGGCATGGTCCGTTCTTAACCGAAACTTCCGTCCGTACAAGTATTTGTAAAAGTGTTCTACAGACTTTACCACGCCAAGTAGTTCTTTTCTCGTCACACAATAATTTCTTTCTGCCTTTGATAAGACTTTGCTGAAATAGCCAATGACCTTTTCTTGTCCGTCTTGTACCTGGGAGAGTACACCTCCGATAGCTAGGTTACTTGCGTCCGTATCCAATAGAAATTCCCCGTCATGGCGTGGATAGCTCAACACTGGCGCTGTAGTTAGGGCGCGCTTCAGCTGCTGGAAAGCCGTCTCGCAGTCTTCGCTCCAAATATATTCGCGACCATCCTCCGTTAACCTTGTCAGCGGCTTGGCTACATTGGCGAACCCAGGAACAAAACGTCTATAGTATGTGCATAATCCCAGGAAACTTCGAACTTGATGTTTATCTTTCGGCGTCGGCCACTTCTGTACTGCTTGGATTTTGTCGGGATCGGCTGCTACACCATTCCGAGATACCACATGGCCCAGGTACTTCACTTCTTTGCGAAGGATGTGGCACTTCTTTGGACTCAATTTCAGATTGGCCCCACGTAACCTTCGGAGCACTTCTTCCAAATTCTTCAAATGCTCATCGAATGACTTTCCGACCACGATCACGTCGTCCAGGTACACCAAGCAGGTTTTCCAGGACAGTCCTCTTAAAATGGTTTCCATCAGACGTTCGAAGGTGGCTGGAGCATTACATAAGCCAAAGGGCATAACAGTGAACTGCCATAGCCCGGAACCAATGGTAAACGCGGTCTTCTCTCGATCTTCAGGTTCTAACTCAACCTGCCAATAGCCACTCTTCAGGTCCAACGTCGAAAACCATCGCGAACCAGATAATGTGTCTAATGTGTCATCGATACGTGGTAAGGGATAACTGTCTTTCTTAGTCACATCATTGAGTTGTCGGTAATCCACACAAAATCGTGTTGACCCATCCTTCTTACTGACCAAAACGACCGGTGATGCCCATGGACTGCTTGATGGTTCGATGACACCTTGTTTCTCCATGTCAACAATAATCTTCTCCGCCTCTGCCCGCTTGGCTAATGGCAGACGCCTTGGGTGCTGCCGTATAGCTCTGGAATTTCCAGTATCAATTCTATGTCGTACCACATCGGTTCGTCCCTTCTGACTATCGTCGAGGGCGAAGACATCCTGGTAACGACGCACCAACTCTTGAGCTTCCCTTAACTCCCTTCCATTAAGGCCTTCGCACGAACTTATAATTAAGCTTACTAGTTTCTCCGCATTGCCTTTAGAGGATGGCTTTTGGACATCATCCATGCATCTGGCAACTCGAGATACTGGTATACACTGCCCCACAAGGGTATTTTTTCTCAACGTTACTGGTTCCATATTAACGTTCATAATCCTCACCGGTACAACATCTCCAACTTTGATCAGCGCTTTGCCAACAAGTATGCCGCTATGAATTCTCTTATCCTCCACAGGCTCCATCATCCGTACACATCCTGTTAATAATCTTTATTAAACTATGAAAAAGTGTAGATTTACAGGCACATACACACTTGCGACATACAAGTTTGACAAGTACTCAGTTAATTTTTTCTGTGACTACTAGGTGGCGCTGTGTCCATAGAGTTCCTATATTTTTACTTTAAAAACATTACTTTAACACTTCCTCCAAAGGAAAAATATAAAGAAAACACAAAAACTATACATACAACTACTCAGTTTTACACAGAATCCACCTTCTGTACTCCGATTCCTTCACGCAGCATCTCAAATGTAATATTACTTGGATGCTCAACTAATACCCAAGTATCATTCTGCTTTGAGGATTCCAGTTCTTCATGTATAGCTTTCAACCACCGATCTTTGTTGCTAGACATCAATGCTTCAGAATACGAACACGGATCTTTGTCTTTCATGATAGGTTGGGCCATGTACACATAAGTTCCACTGGTCATCCATTTCGGCTTTTTCTTCTCACGCTTCTGCTTCTCATCATCCTTTTCTGTTGGTACTTCTTCTTCTTCTTTTTCATTTTCACTTGACACTTGACTTCCTCCGAAACTGTGCGCTGTTTCAGAGTCTTTGTCTTCAGTGGTAATTTCTGTTCTCTTCTCATAGCTTTTATTCTCTGGCTCATTCTTTATATCGAAATTTGAATAAGACAGGCTTTGTTCTATGGCTTCATCACACACAACCTTGAGCTCTCCAAAGTTGTTGTTCAAATTGCATGTAACTTCAGGTTTGAATTTCACATCGTGACTTAGAACAATTTTCTTCTGAGATGGAATCCAGACCCTAAATCCATCCCCATTGTTCACGTATTCAACCAGATATCCACGAATAGCTTTGTCATCAAACTTTGAACGAAACTGTTTATTCACATGCACATAACATTCTGTTCCAAATATTTTCAAGTGACTTAGATCTTTCACTGGTCGATCATACCACATTTCATAAGGAGATTTATTTTGAACTGATGACTTGCCAGTGCGATTCAGGAGGTATGCAGCAGTATTACAAGCTTCTGCCCACAGTTCTTTTGATAATTTACATGAATTCAGCATAGAGCGCGCGCATTCCACAATGGTGCGGTTCTCTCTCTCTGCAACACCATTCAGCTGTGGTGTATGGAGAAATACATTGCTCTATTCCTCTGTTTCCTAGCAATTCAGAAACCTTTTTGTTATCAAATTCTTTCCCTCCATCACATCTGAACTGTTTCACTGTATGACCGATTGTCTTAGCTTCGTTCAGGAACTGTTCCAGGACGGTGCAAACTTCATTTTTCTGCTTCAGAAAAAAAATCCTACGAAACCTACTGAAATCGTCCTTAAAACACACATAGTAACGTGCTTTTCCAAGGGATTCTACAGTCATTGGACCATTAACATCCGCATGGATTCTTTCACCAACAACCATCGGTCGTTGTCTTTGATTTTTGAATGGCAACCGGTGCATTTTTCCCAGAGCACATCCATCACAAAATTCATCCTTGCAGTCATCCACATTGATGTTCATCAGCTTCAAGACATTTTTTACATGTTGTTTATTTTGATGGCCGAATCGTTCATGATAAACTTGCAGCGTACCCGACGACGTCACCAAATTCACTTGAGCAGGTTGTACTGGTCTCATTACACGTACGTCAAGCACATATAAGTCACAATTTACATATCCAGTCATCACTACTTCCCCAGTGATTTTGTCTTCAAGTTTTACACTTTTGTTATCGAATTTCGTACAAAAACCTTCTTGTGCAGCTGCTTTTATTGAGAACAAATGTGCACTTGCTTCAGGAACGTAGAGAACGTTTTTCAATTCAGCATTTTTCCAGGTATTGTTCAAATGCCTTTGAATTTTCACGGTTCCCTTTCCATGTGCATACATACTTATACCTCTCTTGCCCAGTAATATTTCTTTAGGAACGACGAATGTTGTGTACGACACAAAATATTGTTTATTCGAAGTAACGTGATTAGTAGCACCACTGTCACAGTACCATTTGTCCGCTTCAACATAATCATTCACAGAAACGCCAAAAACACACGATAAAAATGCAACTTTCTTTTCAGACTGATCTTTACCAATGCTACCATCTGTCCGTTTCATTTGACACTCTGCTGCCCAATGACCAAGTTCTTTGCATTTATGACAAGGAAACTTTTGTTTTGCACGGTTAACATTCTTTTTCGAGTTTTCATCCATGTTTTTCCTATTTTGCTTGTTTTTTCCTTTAAAATTATCACGTGCAATAAACGCAACTTGTTCTTCTTTACTTTGATCACGCAATTCAATTGTACACAATTTTTCAATCAACAAATTCACACTTTGATTTTCCGGTGAAATCGTGTCCCACAAGTCTTTGAAATTGTCATATTCTTTCCCTAATGTCGACAAAATTCGACCGTTCAAAATTCTTTCTGACAGAACACTTTCATTATGCTTCTGTAATTCGTCATTTAAATCTACGAAAAGCTTTTGCAACTTCGCGACATGAGCACTTATATCTTCTTTATCGTCACGTTGAACACGAAAAAAGGCTTCGATCAACATGTTCAATCGCTGCGTACTGCTGCGTTCAAAACGCGCATGTAACTTTTCCCAAATTTCATTCGCGTGAGTACACGTTAATACGAGCTCGGCAACGGATTTCCCTAGAGCACCTGCTAGTAAACTTGCCGCTTTCGCATCGTCCTTCAACCATTGCTGACGCGCTGTCTTTTGTTCTGCAGTTTCATTTTCCACAGATTTCGGACACTTTTGCGTACCGTTAACGACATCTTCAAGCACACACGACCGTAATAACATCGAAACATGCCATTTCCATTTTGCCCAGTCTTCAGGTCTTTCCAATTTGTCAACTTGTATTTTATAGTCACCCATGCTAGTAATAAAAAAACACTTTTAAATAATTCACACGCGATCTGGGCCCGTAACCTGTTAAGAAATGTTAATAATCTTTATTAAACTATGAAAAAGTGTAGATTTACAGGCACATACACACTTGCGACATACAAGTTTGACAAGTACTCAGTTAATTTTTTCTGTGACTACTAGGTGGCGCTGTGTCCATAGAGTTCCTATATTTTTACTTTAAAAACATTACTTTAACAGACAACATTGCTGTGAAGAACAAGGATACCGTTATTTGGAAATGACTAAAGATAGTAAAAGAGAGAGTTACTCCATAAGAACCCATACTGCATCGGGAGGTTTGGACGCTCTATAGTGGTTTTTTCACTTTCAAATTCTAATCAACTATCACAGTATCCGTGCCCGCCGTATAAATACATAGTTTGACATTTGCGAATAATTTATTGCATTATGTTTGTGTTAACTTAATAAGAATGAGTCCATTTGGTAAAGTTACGAACGGATTTCTAAATTTCTTGTTCGTTAAATTGTCCTGCCGAATTACACTCGAGATTTGTATTTATACCTAGTAAATTTGTGTTGTTTAAATTCTAATCTGTTTCCTTTAGCAATTTGACTCGAAAAACTGTCAACCTAAAAATGCTCCACCTTCGGTGTCGCATTTTTATTGGTTGACAGTTTTTCTCGTCTAATTGCTAGGCAACAGATTCTTATTAAACAACCCAAATTTACTCGGTAAAATACAAACCTCTTGTGCAATTATAAGTGAAATAAGTATTTGAGTTAAATTAAAAATATTTGTAATCGTGGACAAAGCGTAGTATACAACTCGCATAAGGGCTATTAATCATTCGAATGATTTACTTCACTCACCTGCAGCTCGTTTCGCAAAAGTTCGTTCTCGTGATTAATAGCCTCTCCGCCCTCTCTTATATGCTCGTTGTATAATTTATATTAAATGCTGCATATAGGCTCTACGGGCTCTACGACTAGTGATTTATTATGATATAAGTAGGTAAGGTATTGATGGTGTTTTTATCATGACAGCGAAATGGGAAAAAACTTGAGAATTTCAGCTGAATTAAGTGGCACGTGCCCAAACATTCCACTAAAGTCTGTCCCACGAGAGCTCGAGTGTGACTCATACCTAAAAACTATCCGAATGAAATAAATTAAAACGTTTGTCTTAGCTATCTTCTATAGTGCACTTTAATCTTTCAACCTCAAATGTACCAAAATATAAATTTAGTGTATTCTTATTTACCTGACGTATTCATGTTAACGGTAAATTTGATCCACCGCGATCGCATTCGTTCTCAAAATATTTGAGTACGTTCATTAGCATAATCTACGATTGACTTTTTAACGATTTATTGCTACGCACGGACCACGGACGTATAAAAAACAAATGGACTGCTAATTATGTTGAAATAATTGTCCCCTGCCTGGGCGCCGCCATACTGTGCTCAATCACAGAATAAGTAAGGGGACCTTATTCTGTGGCTCAATTTTGTATTGGTGTATTTCTAAAGGAGTAATCCACAGACCCACAAAGGCACAAACTACTTACTAACAAAAAAGTGATTTGTGCACAGACCATTAAAAATATTAGTGGTCTGTGGAGTAATCTTTGATTATATATATATATAATCAAAGCGAGTATAATGAACCCTGAAAATTTAGCGGTTATATTAATTGAAAGTTGCAAATTATAATTTGTCATTTCATTATTTCTGAATTTCAATTCTGTAACTATATTTTCATCATCACTTGCTTGGTATCAACGACGATTCTGCTGTTGAAAGTATTTGTAAAATTTCTTCTGGAACGTGGTTTTCGATGTAGGTACTCCAAAATGGCATAATTATGTGTAACCATTTAACAAACAAAACTTGTTTATTTACACACGACACATAGCAACAGTCGTTTCCAACGAAACATCACGCTCTATTCATACTATGTACACCTTCGAACATATTATATTCGAAGATGTACACTATACTGTGCTATATATATAAAAAATGTCAAATATGAAAGCAACGAAAGGTAAGATATAAAACATTGAGGTTAAGTCAAAGACTTTGAAGTTTGGACCACGTTCGATTTGACGTTTGAAATTGCCAACTAAAATCGATCTCTACAAGAAAATAACTAACTAAGAGCACAGTATGGCGGCTCCCATGGTGGGGACAAATAAATGTTGCCGGTACGTACCAATTAGCAGTCCATTTGTTTTTTATACGTCCGTGTTGCTAAGCGACATTATAAAGCAAATATAGGTTAAAAATAACAATCAATTTGACAGTTAACAGCTGACACTACGATACAAACTCAACGTACGTTTATGTAATTTACAATGCCAATGTTAGAAGATATATTTTTTATATTCGCTCTCTTTTCCATTAGGTACTTTTTGTAAGTATGACAAAGACAACCTAATAATTTGCGTTAATTCACACACCAATAACTAATGAGTCACACTCGAGCTCTCGTGGGACAAACTATATAGTAGGTTTCGTTTGGTTATTAATTTTGTCTGAGTTAGATGAATCTTTTTCATAGCTAAACAAATTTGCAATGTGACGGCGTACCGTGTCATAGTAGCAGTAGCCTAGAAACTATTACCAGTATTACCCGACTAGGTAGAAATAGAAATAGCTAACTATAAAAATTTAAAAAAAAGGAACACTTCCCTTTTAACCATGAGGGATTATACTTAATGATCGATATTTACTTTTTCATAAGTAACTCTGATAATCCGCCTCTTCATTTCCAAAAACAGTGAGGCAGAGGAGAAGATTGTTTCATTTCCATTTCAAACCAGTTTCAAAACGTCACATAATGTCATACAAATAGGATAGTAATGTGACTGACGCCATATACATTATATTTACTTAATATTAGACTTGACTGGTAGGATATAAAATTCTAATTAGAAATAAAATCACATTTTTATACAGCAGATAATGGTGTATAGAATTATATAAATATGTTAAATGAAGCTAAAATCCCGTTAAAATGTATAAGAATTTGTGCATGTGAAGAGAATTAAAATGTGGGCTTGGGAATAAATTATGGATACCAAACAAGGTAAAGAAGAAAACGTATTAAAATACCCACCTTAAAACCGAAAGGTACTTTTATAACGTACATAGGTAATTAAATTAAGATAGGTACTTACATTTAAAAATATTACTAAAGATAACATTTGGGTAAGCGAAGTTATTAATGGACATTTAACTTCCGACAGAATACAGAAATACATCGAGAGCGCTAATTTCTATTTATGTATTTGTAAAATAAATTTATAAATCTAAACTACTAGGAACTATAAGAAAATCCGTGTTAAATGTATTAAGTTGGTCACTGACCTTTTCTTTTGCTCTTCCTGCATGTTTCTGTACAGATTTTGCTATTAAAGATCCTTTACTTTCCGACATTTTTATCAATTTCACAAAATAATTAAAATACCACTACACTCGAATTATTAAAACACTTCGAAGAACTAGGTGAAAGCAGAACGGTAGAACTTAACCTTATTTTTAAGAGTTCCTACTTTTAGGAGATTACTGGTGCTAGGATACGATTCTGGCCTTATTCCCAAGCTATTTTAGAACAGTTTACACAAACTAAACCCGTTCCGAATACAATTAGTTACTCAACACTTGAACGTCTTATATGAAATAACGTGTAAGTTGGCTTTTCTATCTTCGTGAACATTCTTCTATTTTTAGTTGCAATGATAACCACCAGGTTCGCTATTCTGCACGATTTAAAAATAAATTGGGTACCTAGAAGCTACTGCACAGATTTATTGTTAAAAATACTAATAAAATAACTTTCTATGGAAATAAATTAAATCGCGTTAGTACATACCAATATCTTTATTGACAAATCCTATAATTAACATACCCATTTACAAATTCCTGATATCACTTTAAATACTCTATAATTATATATAAATTGTTACTTATAACATGACACCTGCCTCAAAGACAGGTGTACTTAATATCACAATTTAATCCCATATCAAATCATCGTTTGTGATAAGAAATATTGAACTATTGCTCTTTGATATAAAAAAGCAGAACCGGCATCAGGTCATGATATGAATATATTTGATTGACAGATTGACCTACATTTAATTTTTAGGTGCAAGCACAGATAATTATATATATATGTATGTAGTCTGTGGTGTAAGAGAAAAAACATTTATCGTTCTGTCGTTGAGTGAAAAGTTGGAAAAGTTACCAAAGGTTGTGTCTATTGTAGTGTCTATTGTACGAAGTATATGTGTGTCAGTGTACTCTACTGATGTGTGTATAATCAATAGGTGTTTTCTTTTTGCATTTTGTGGTAGCCTGTGGTAGCTTTAAGTCAGCTCTGTCAATACACACCATTCGTTTTATAAAAATAACCCTATTCGTTTTAAAAGCTTTATTTAAGTTTTATATTAACCTGAGGCAGAAATGTCTTATGACGCAAGGCACTTTAATCACGTGATGATTGTGCATGTGCCCAAACCTGTAGCGATGCAAAAAGAAAACACCTATTGCTACCTATTGTAGTTTCCAAACGAAAAACACCAAAAAAAATTTACTGACGACTGACTAGGCAACTAATATTGCATCCGATGTCGTAAAATATCGTACCTACATGCACAGAACCGTATTAAGGAGTTGACCTTACAGGACTGCAGTATTTCTACTTTTTTCGATACAAATAATAGACATAAAATATTGAAGTTGCAAAAATTGCAATAAAAATAAACTTTAAGGTGACTGCACCAGTGGTTGACATTCTAGCAGCAATTTTAATTT
The DNA here is from genome assembly GCA_036250285.1 of Pyrocoelia pectoralis. Lineage (NCBI taxonomy): Eukaryota > Metazoa > Arthropoda > Insecta > Coleoptera > Lampyridae > Pyrocoelia > Pyrocoelia pectoralis. The sequence goes on from CM070074.1 coordinate 33,249,309, forward strand.
TCCATTTCTCAGATATAAGTTTCTCTTCAAGCGCTTTGGCTTAGCTGGTACTAGAGTTTTTCACCAGAGGTAGGTACATTACTACTTAAATCAAATATGTTATTTTTTAGGAATCTGTACCGAGGCCTGATTCACCGTCAAGATGCATTACATTCTCCAAAATGTTAGTTTCTTTCGACTTCTTGTGACTTTCTAGATCACTCTGTTTTAGATTAGACGAATGCCCTCCAAAACATAAACAAATTTGTATCTTAAACTTCTTCACTCAATCCAACATCCCATTAATTTTGCTTACATTTACATATGTACTTAGTTTTTCGTTTCCTATTGGGTTTCAAGATACTCCAAACTTCAGTAGAACAAAACCACTTTTATGATTATCACTTTTAAAATACTTGACGTACTTCATTCCATTTGGATTGTCAGAAAATCAGAAGTGATAATTTCTTTTGATATTAGAAGAACAGGTAGATACAAGGTAATCCCGTTTCAGTTGTTGACCATCGATTTTTAATTTATAATTGTGCATACCTGTTTTCCAAGCATATTTGAAAAATTGCTTGCAACACGTGTGTTGCGTTTGGATATAACGCTACTAAACTAATATATTTTTGTGGGCAGAATTCGCTTAATTCTAAATTAACTGGAATGGGTGCCCATTTACAAATAAAATTATACCGGGTGTGGTACACTGCTTTCTAGCAATCATAGATCAAAAATATTAGCAGCACGTGTCTGTCCGGTTATCTTACTAAACTCAGGCTTGCCTATGGCAATAGAACATACGAGCCCAGGCTCATAATAGTTCGGCCGGCACACATTTTTGGATAGGTGGTTTAATATAATGCGAAATCTATACAAATGGTGAAACATTTCAACAAAACTATTACAACTACAATAAAATATAAACTTTTAACTTATAAAAATTGAAAACTATATTTAATTTACATAACGGATAATCTTTGTATAACAAAGAATGTGGCTCAACTCATGGATCAAAATAGTTCGGCCAGATTTTAATATTGGGTTACATCGCCTTTATTAGCAATAACCGCGTTAATTCTGCTCGGCATTGTTGTTACAAGTCTTGCACACTCTTCTGGTGAAATATTATTCCATATGTTCTGCAAGGTAGCTCTTAATTCAGGTACTGTACGTGCTGGAGTTTTGCGCAGTTGTTTCTTCATGTTATGCCAAAGTGTCTCGATTGGAGACAAGTCTGGACTAGAAGACGTCCATTTTAGTAGTGGAATGTTATGGTCCTGGAACCACGTACGAATAATTTTTGCCGTATGGCACGGTGCACCGTCCTGTTGGAAGATAAAGTCACCGTCATTCGTTGCACATTGTGCAATTGATGGTAAGAAGCTTTCTTCCAGAATCTCTTTGTACTTCTGCGCATTAACTGTTCCATCGATAAAATGTAATTTACCTACACCTTTTGCCGACATACAACCCCATATCATGACTGATGCTGGGAACTTTACTTTTCTTATTAGACAATCAGTATGATATGCCTCAGAGGATGTCCGCAACACTCTTTTGCGAGAATCACCTATGCAAACATCAAATTTGGACTCATCACTCCAAATTATACTTTCCCATTGTCTTTGAGTCCAAGTTTTGTGTTCCTTAGCCCACTTCAGTCTATTACGTTTTTGTAATGTCGTCAATAATGGCTTTTCTTTTGCCTGTCAGAAAAATAGTATAAGTTACCAACAATATTCACCCAAAAAAAGGATAATTGTTACCTTATAGAATTTGTATCCTATTTTTCTGATAGCTCTCTTTGTTGTAGACAACGAAATATCCTTGCCAATACTTTCCCTCCACAAAACAGTTATTTCTTTGGTATTGGACCGTCTATTAGTTTTTACAATTCTACGTAAAGCTCTCTTATTTGCTTCCGTAATTGTAGATGGTCGGCCGGTTTTGGTTTTCTGGTCAACTCTATCAGTTGATTTATACAAATTGATAATATCTTGAACAGTAGAACGCGGCACTGAGTGCGAAACTGAAATGCGACGTGCAGAAATGCTGTTTCTATAGGCATTAATCATGATACAATGAAATAGATGCATCATGGGCATTAATGATTGACCAGCGCAAATCGTTACTTAAAGGCTTACCACGAGGCATTATGCTTTAAAAATAAATAATAAATAATACTGACAGCTGCCTTGTTCATTTGTTCAATGAGTGTTTTGTTTTTACTAATGGGCTCGATTTCATGGCAATTGTGATAAGAGGCCGAACTATTATGATCCATGAGTTGAGCCACATTCCTTGTTATACAAAGATTATCCGTTATGTAAATTAAATATAGTTTTTAATTTTTATAAGTTAAAAGTCTATATTTTATTGTAGTTGTAATAGTTTTGTTGAAATGTTTCACCATTTGTATAGATTTCGCATTATATTAAACCACCTATCCAAAAATGTGTGCCGGCCGATCTATTATGAGCCTGGGCTCGTATACCTAAGGTAAAGAAGTTCAATGCTGAGGAAAAACATGTGATAGGTTTCGAGTTGCCCGACCACAAGGTGGCTGAAGTTTTGACACCTAGCGGCCGCCGGGCAAGAAAATAAAACTATCCGGTTCAGAGATAAATGTTGCTGGTTTCTTTAATTTTACCTAACGTCAAATCTAGTTAGGTATGTTATCAGTGATCAGAAAATTTTTTAAATCGCGCCATTTTTGAATTAAGATATTCTTAAAAATCTACTTTAAAAAATAGTAATTCCCCATCAAAGGCAAACTGCTATGAATTTGCCATATTTGTAGCTTTATACAATTATACTCTGTTGACGTGGACTCTCATTAAATTTTTATGCTCCATGCTATGGTGTAGTTTTTTAGCACATGTTTAATACATCATACTAACTGGAAATCAACCGAAACTATAAATTATGATCGACAGAAGTCTTTAAACAAGTTAGACACTCCTTTTCGTCGTTACGTACCTATATTGTAAGCTGTTTTATCTCTCATTTGAACTAAGTAATTTATTTCTTTAGGAGCCAAAAAAGTGATCCCATCAGCATTGTATATCCTTCGTGGATCTTTCACTACATCTTGCAAATTATTAACCGTCAAATAAGCAGTAGTTTCACCAAACCAATTACGCGTTTTATCTTCTGCTAGACCACTTTAGCACTTTGCTAAAAATCTGTGTCAGTCTTTCAGAAACCTTTGGATGCCTAAATATAAAAGAACCTTGGTACAATGTTCGCCCTGGTCTCCCACGTTTGAACGAATTGTGACGGTTCAGTTTATTCACCAAAATTTGTCAAGGAACTGATGTTCGTAGATAGAAAATCCACTTCAGTCATTGCAAATAACCACTTTTAAGGCCCGTATGACACGAGACTAAATTTAGTACTTAATAGTGGACAAGTTGTGCGCGCGCAGAATTAAATGTTTAAAAGCTTGGAAATTTAATAATCTCCCGTTTGCCACCAAAGCGAAATTTTTACTACTAAGGTTAGTGTTGACTCTTGCTTTGCGACAAGAAATTAGGATCGGTTGTATTTTAATGTATCAGGTGACAGGTCGTACTGAATCTGCGCGCGCACAACTTGTCCACTATTTAGTACTAAATTTAGTCTCGTGTCATAACATAATTTTTTATTTGAAACAGCCATTCCAGAAAACACGTTGCCTACACTTTTATTTTGGTTTCAAGCACCGCGACACAGTATGAATTGTTAAGTAGATCTAATTGTAGAATTATTCCACATAAAAAGGTTAGTTACTAATGTTATTTTATTCTTCGTGGACTGTATTCAAAGGTTAACGTTGTTTGATGCCGCAAGGGCAGAGCAACTCGTGTTTCTTTTATTTATTGTGCTTGCACTCAAAACATTCAATTTAAAGTAGTTGTAAATAAACTGTTCTGTTTACTTCTTCAACTATTACCACAGAACTCTGTGGTTGAGTCTGTGCTATTACATTTATTTAGAGTCCCTATATAGGGACTCTACATTTATTTGATTTATTCACACTGTGGCGCCATCTGCACCGCTTAATGTAGGACGTATATAGGTGTAAGGCACAACTCTAATCTATCTAACCTATGGGCACAACGGCGCAAGCCACTTGTCTGCTGCCCTCGAAAGCACAGTATAAAGAAGTAATTACGAGAGCTCGAGTATGACTCATCGCTTAAAACATATGAATGAAATAATAGGAAACGTATGTCGCATAGTTCTTTTTAATAAAATAACATAACCTATAATATTAATCATGACATTCATGACATTCATTCTTAAAAACAATGCGCAAATTTTAGGTGACGTTTTGAACAGCTGATGATAGTGAATACATATATGGTTTTAAAACGGACACACGTTCCATTGAAAGCATGGGTAGACATATTTATTATTTGTTATTTCTTTTCTATAATACAATTCTTCAAAGTGTAACAGAGATAGATAAATGTTATTGGTTAATTCTTGTTGCTTACTTAGATGAGTCATACTCGAGCTCTCGTAATTACTACTATAGTAGGATTCACCGGGTTTTAGGTATGACTCATTGCAGTAAAGTATGATAATCGACGTGACATAGTTTTCTGTTTCTGTAAATAAAAATATCAGTAAAATGCAATTGAGAAACGTATGTCGTTCCGTTTATTTTATGTGCAAGCAATGGAACGTATGTCAAATAATTTTCTTTGTTTACATTGACATAACCTTACTTCGTACTTCAAGTTGCCACACCGTTTTGAATTTTTTCCAACGTTCCTTTATTCAAATCAGTATTTTTCAATGCTAATCACAAAATCACAAAATGAACAGAAGATCACAAAACTTCTTGTTGAAAACAATAAATTTATGACTGGATTGACAGATTACCCAAAAATTGACGTGTTACGACATACGAGCGTTTGGATTGATGCATACGATTTGTAGCGATGAGTCATACCTAAAACCCCGTGAATCCGACTATATGTAATGTTTGTTATAACTGTAGGCGACGCAAAGCATACAATCAGTTGTGCGACTCGGACTTACGTTGAAATCTAAAAGATACGAAGACGCGTATTTGGTTTGTTAGAACCTGCTCAGGTTGACTCACGGTAGACAGAAAATTATGTGCGTCACGGTTTCGGTCGGAATCAAACTCGATTTGATTTCAACGCAGTCTTTCAGCTGAGCTCACAGTGACGGTGGAGTAGGTATAGTTAGTTTTTAACAAATTTTAAAATGGCAAGCAAGTTTTCAGCAGAAAAAGACGAGAAATTAATTGATCTTGTACGAGAACATCCTCCACTATGCACCGTTAAAAGCAAAAGCTGCAAAGACCATACTATAAAAAATAACATATGGCAAAAAATTGGAGGAAAACTTCAGTTTTATTTTGGCGACGACAAATTAAATTCAAAAGAAGATTCTTCATGTTCTTCTTGCTCAGTAAGTATTGCCAGCAACAAATGTTCAGCGTTCAGCCATTTGTATGCTATCAGCATACAAACACGCACTGTTTTAACAAAACACCCTCTCCTCAAAACCGAATTAGTTGAACGCTACAGATTCTGCTAACCACGTATGTTGTCTGCGGCGCACAGTTCTAACAAACCGTAGCTTTAACCTGTAAGGGCCGGTTGTACATCTGCAGCTTAATGTAAAGCTACGGTTTGTTAGAACTGTAGGCGACGCAAAGCAGACAATCAGTTGTGCGACTCGGACTTACGTTGAAATCTAAAAGATAAGAAGACGCGTAGTTGGTTTGTTAGAACCTGCTCAGGTAGACTCACGGTAGACAGAAAATTATGTGCGTCACGTTTTCGGTCGGAATCAAACTCGATTTGATTTCAACGCAGTCTTTCAGCTGAGCTCACAGTGACAGTGGAGTATAGTTAGTTTTTAACGAATTTTAAAATGGCAAGCAAGTTTTCAGCAGAAGAAGACGAAAAATTAATTGATCTTGTACAAGAACATCCTCCACTATGCACCGTTAAAAGCAAAAGTTGCAAAGACCATACTATAAAAAATAACACATGGCAAAAAATTGGAGGAAAAGTTCAGTTTTATTTTGGCGACGACAAATTAAACTCAAAAGAAGATCTTCTTCATGTTCTTCTTGCTCAGTAATTATTGCCAGCAACAAATGTTCAGCCATTGTTACGATGTAGATGAATTTTCTCACAATAATAATAAATATTTTTGACTGCACCTATCAGCATACAAACACGCACTGTTTTAACAAAACACCCTTTCTTCAAAACCGAATTAGTTGAACGCTACAGATTCTGCTAACCACGTATGTTGTCTGCGGCGCACAGTTCTAACAAACCGTAGCTTAAAGCCGATGCTTAGCTGAGCAGTAAACTTGCTAAACCAGTTTTGTACAATGACTTTTCGTGGCTTAAGCTCCACTTAACTTTAAACTTGGCCTAAACTGCATTTGTACAACCGGCCCTAAGCATTAAGCTGTGTCGAAACGAAAGTACTCACTTCGAACCCAAACGTAAGCATGTAGCCTTAACCCTTATATTTGCATGTGCAACGAATCGCCATTAAGGTATCAATAAAATCTTTACTGTTAATTGTACATATTTACGTTTATTTGTGCATGGACAAACCATAACACAATTTAACTTCAACTTCAACTGTTACAATTTACAAAAAAAAAATGCGCCATACTTTTCTACACAACTTGAAGCAATTCAGAGTCAGTAGATTAAGATTAACATAGTACCGCAAGCCTTTGACGCGACAAATGCCGTCCTGGCGGCCATGTTTAGTCCATTATTAAGGTAGACGTGTAGGGAGCATTGAATAAATTCTTTATTCAATGGTAGGGAGTGAAGCGCGGAAAGGACTAAACATGGCGGAGGTTGCGGTACTCTGTTAATCACTGAACTCAATATATAATTGAGTTCAGTTCAGTGGTTACAACCACAGTCTAGATACAACCCAGTCATTTCACTCCCACGCAATTCCTTTCATCTCGGTGTTACACCGGTTTCCATTGCGCATTATGCTGAGAGTGATTCCGGATGCGGAGATTTTAAATATCACGACCCGCCGTATTGATTTTTCATACTTTGTAATTACTTTGTACTATCACAGATAGATGTTATAATACTTGTTTACTGCGCATTATGCTGGGATTCTTACAGTATATATATAACTTCCGGTAACATGAAATGCGTGGGAGTGAAATGACTGGGTTGTATTTAGACTGTGGTTACAACAATGAACTGTATACTAATAGTATACAGTTCATTGGGTTACAATGTAATGTCTGTGGTGCAATGTCAAGGATATTTTAAATAACACCTACTAGTCTAAGAGCTGGCATGCAAATTCGGCAATGATCTAATATAGTCAGGATTTATAGGGGGAATGGATGACCCGGTGATGTGTATGGTAAATTTCGTGGAGCCAGAACTCTGGAGTGACAAGGGGAGGGTGGGTGGACGGCCAAAATTGCAAAGTTTTTTTTGTAAAATGAATGATCGAATATAGTTCTGGGTATTGGCACAGCTATAGCCTTTACCTATATAAACATTATTTAAAAACTCCCAGAACAATAGCGAAACATGAAACGCCGTTACAAGCAAGCATACATGTGATTTTTTAAAAAAAATTTTTATGATAACATATAGTGCTGGCAATTTTTTTACATATTTTGCATGATCCCAATAACACATAAGCAAACTTACAGGACTCAAATCCTACAAAAAATAACGAAAAAAAATATAATTATGTGCACAATCATACAAAGTGGTATCTGCGGTTGTCACACAACATTATAATAAAATGATCAAATATAATTGTAGGAAGTAGCATATTCTATATTCACACATGTAATAACAGAATCAAAAAACTTGGAATATTAATATATTAAATATTTCGATGTTGTACAGGGTGGTCAACTAAGAAACGAGGCCGGCCATGACTCAGAAACTATTTGAGATAGAACAGTGAAATAAAAAATTTTATAATTAATGTGACCAAGAGAAAATGCTGGAAATTATTTTCAATTTGCTACCATTGCCGCCAGATGGCGTTTCACTGATTTAAATTTGAAATTCCCATTTTTTTGACAATTTTCCTCAGTAATGTATTTAAAAAAATATATTCATTGTAAACTAGCGATCAATATGTAAAACAATAAAGGGAGGGAGAACTAAATTACAGGTTACTGGAAAAAACCGTGTAACTTCGAAACGAGTTGGTTGAATGTCCCAAGATTGGTCTCGATGTAAAGAAAATACTTGACATTAGCAAAAAATCCTAAACCACAACAATTTCTTATCTCCGTCTACCAATAGAGGGCGCAACTTGTTGAAGGAACAAAACGGTCGACTTTTCTAAAAAAATTCAAATGGTACCCGCTATTTGAAGAAAAATTAATGAGAGTAATTTAAAAAAAAAGTTTGTCAATAGCTCTTATAGTACCGAAGATATAGTCAAAAATGTGGTAATATATGAGGCAATTTGAGGTATAAACTACATCTTCGGTTCTATAAGAGCTATTGACGTAATTTTTTTTTAAATTATTGCCTTATTAATTTTCCTTGAAATAGCGGTGAACAAAATATTTGGTACCATTTGAATTTTTTTAGAAAAGTGGACCGTTTTGTCCCTTCAACAAGTTGCGCCCTCTATTGATGCACGGAGATAAGAAATTGTTGTGGTTTTGGATTTTTCTGGTAATATCAAGTATTGTCTTTACATCGAGACCAATCTTGACAAATTCAAGCAACCCGTTTCGAAGTTACACGATTTTTTCCAGTAACCTGTAATTTAGTTCTCCCTCCCTTTAATTTGACAGCAATCGTAAAAATTCATTAAACAAAGTTTTACATATTGATCACTAGTTTACAATGAATATATTTTTTTAAATACATTAGGTACTGAGGAAAATTGTCAAAAAAATGGGAATTTCAAATTTAAATCAGTGAAACGCCATCTGGCGGCAATGGTAGCAAATTAAAAATAATTTCCAGCATTTTCTCTTGGTCACATTTATTATAAAATTTTTTATTTCACTGTTCTATCTCAAATGGTTTCCGAGTTCTGGCCGGCCTCGTTTCTTAATTGTACACCCTGTACAACATCGAAATATTTAATATATTAATATTCCAAGTTTTTTGATTCTGTTATTACATGTTACATGCGTGAATATAGAATATACTACTTCCTACAATTATATTTGATCATTTTATAATAATGTTGTGACAACCGCAGATACCTATAAATTCCACTTTGTATGATGTGCACATAATTATATTTTTTTTCGTTATTTTTTGTAGGATTTGAGTTCTGTAAGTTTGCTTATGTGTCTTTGGGATCATGCAAAATATGTAAAAAAATTGCCAGCACTCTATATGTTATCATAAAAATTTTTTTTAAAAAATCACATGTATGCTTGCTTGTGACGTTGTTTCATGTTTCCCTATTGTTCTGGGAGTTTTTCAGTAATGTTTATATAGGTAAAGGCTATAGCTGTGCCAATACCCAGAACTATATTCGATCATTTATTTTAAAAAAAAACTTTGCAATTTTGGCCGTCCACCCACCCTCCCCTTGTCACCCCAGAGTTCTGGCTCCACGAAATTTACCATACACACCACCGGGTCATCCATTCCCCTTATAAATCCTGACTATATTAGATCATGGCCGAATTTGCATGCCAGCTCTCCGTCTATACAACCAGAGATCTTAGATCTCTGCCTACAACCATAGATAAAAGGTGGGTTCATGCGCCAGCGGATTGCGATTTGCGGAAACGAAACTTGTTCTGATTGGCTGAATTTGAACCCAGTTTGAACGGCATTTTGGTAGTTCAAGATTTTGTGATTTCCGCAAAACTTGAACAGATTTCAATATTTTGCGAGTTCCGCTAATATAATATTGAACTACGCATGCGTTTATAAGAAGTATATTACGCGGGAAACCACCATAATTAAAATATTTACCAACATCGCTCAGTCTCATTTCTTGCACTAAATTATGATAAGCACCTTGTTGTTTACGTTTGGCAAAAATGTCCCGAACTGTACAAGATCCTACTTTTCTTTTGTTGCTTGCTCTTGTATAACAACCATGCACATACAACCTTTCTACGTTCCATATGTAATAAGTAATTCACATTCTCCATTGTTAAACAAACAAGTAAACCATATAGGCAATAACTGCTCTACGTCTCTAGCTCTCTACCGTTCTTTTTACACTCGACTCGTTAATTTAACCGAAACACAGATGAATATCTGTGACCGAAAGTGCAGGAAACGTATGCATAATTACTTATATAATTACGTTGGTAATATAAAATATAATTATTATCAATGAGCAAATTGATTAAAAAATTAACTTAGTAGTATGTAAATGATAAAGAAGATTAGTATAGCCCATAGACTGACCTTGGCTTGTCAATTTCATAAAGTTGATTTCGTTGTCGTCTCCTCTTGTAGTTAGCTACTGAATGTTTATTCGAATTGTTAAAAATGAAGTGGGTGGTGTTAATACTTTGTTTACTGCCTTTAATACCGGAAAGTTTCTGCAGAGGTTTAAATGAAGAATTTACATGGACTAGAATAAGTTATGCGTCACCTATTCCTTTGGGGGAAGGATACATTTATGGTATGATTCCTTAAATAATCGTTTATTCGTTTGATAATAGACATTTTACATTTACATTTTTACATGACAATCTTCCAAATGATTTACATAAATGCAATGTTTTACATTTTGTTACAATTCTAATTAATATTGTAAAGGTGAAAAATACAGAAGATAGAAAGTTAATGAGTCTAATGACCTTAAAAGATAACCAGTTGCAATGAATATAATCACGCAAGTCTTAAATGATCGCAGGATTTTTGAATAGAAAATGCATTTATTTTTATTACAATAGGTAGTATATTGAAAAACAAGTGTCACAATGAGACATTTTGCCGCACGAAGACCAGATTAGCAGACCAAGTGAAAGGAGTAATGTGTCACGTGTTTTTCATACTATTTTTTCTATTTCGCATGAATTTACTCTACAATTTTTAATAAGTAAAGATAAGTACATAATAAAACTATTTTAGTGATTTTTTTAAAATTATGTTGGCAATTCTGACATTTGGCAATTCCAGTGAACTCTATATATAACTGGAAGGATAACGGTTACTGCAAATGCTTTTGTAATTTGTCCTCGACTGTTAGACAAGCACCGCTACTGCGTGAGTGGATCCCTATTTCTTTCTAACGTATTTGTATAAACGTGCGAAAGGCGTGGTTAATACTTAATAATGAGAAATAAACACAAAATATTAAGAATTTCACTCTTGCATATATAATTATCGTACACTTATGTTATAATTGTACATTTAAAAATTAATCATGAAATAAGTGTCATAACCAAACATTATTTTTAATATCCATAAGAGAATTGAAGTAAGATGAAGATAGCGATGCCCCTTCCAACTTCCATTCTACTCTAACAGAACAGGTCAATTTTTATACGCGGCGTTACCCTTCCAGTTATATATAGAGTTCACTGGGCAATTCAAATTTAAAATTTCAAGTTGTATACAGTGAACTCTAGTTGGTATAGATACAGCTTAAACACAGCTGTGGTATAGAGTTCACTGGTTGTATTGTTGTATATGGTTTGCGGTTTGGTCAGTGAACTGTTCTGTTAGTATTAGTCCAGTCAAATTAGACAAAAAAAGGGGGTTTATGAAAAAGTGATGCTAACTTTACGGGACTTTTTCAGGATTGTTTGGGAATTTAAGGAGAGCTTAAATCCAAGTTTGAAGTTTGCGTATACCCAGACCCCGTGGGATTTTTTTAAGGGGGGAGGAAAGGTAAAAATTTTGATTTCGCTATAACTCGGCAGCAATTGTTCGTACAGAAAAAATAAAAAAAGGGTTTTGCAGGTTTGTTGAAGCTCTACAAGTTTCCTTTGAACGACTTTTCCCGAAAATTAATATTTAACGATTTATCGTAAAAAAACAGTAAAAAAAGTAAACTTTTTTGGTCAACAAATAGAATTTGTTCATGTATGAGAAAGTTGTAGAACAAAATCACCGTGTCAGATTTTTCGATCGGTTGAAAAATAAAGTCGAAGGGAGCCTCTGAAGGTACGCTATCTGTTCGCGCCCCTCCGGCACCGGCGCGGCGCGACGGCTCGACGCTGCAGCACGCGCTCGGATGTCGGCGCATTTGTGCCAATGAATCGGAATTAAAAGTAAACGCACCGGTGCCGGAGGGGCGCGAATAGATAGCACACCTTCAGACGCTCCATTCGACCTTATTTTTCAACCGATCGAAAAATCTGACACGGTGATTTTGTTCTACAACTTTCTCATACATGAACAAATTCTATTTGTTGACCAAAAAGTTTACTTTTTTTTACGATAAATCGTTAAATATTAATTTTCGGGAAAAGTCGTTCAAAGGAAACTTGTAGAGCTTCAACAAACCTACAAAACCCTTTTTTTATTTTTTCTGTACGATCAATTGCTGCCGAGTTATAGCGAAATAAAAATTTTTACCTGTTCTCCCCCTTCAAAAAAATCCCACGGGGTCTGGCTATACGCAAACTTGGATTTAAGCTCTCCTTAAGGGGGGTCTCGATAGATAGTTAGGCAACACATCAAACCCCCATAAGATCAATGTTAAAAACGTTCTAACTTTTTATATTATTATGAAGTTACCTGAAACATTAGAGAAACGCGTAAGACGTCAAATTAGTCCCGAAACCTTCCTAAATGCCTGAATAGAGGGTTTTTTTAAAATTTTAATTTTTATAATTTTTTATTGAATTTTTTTCCCAGTAGTGATTAATATGGAATATTTTTATAACTAATAATATTATTAACAAAAGCCGTATATTCAGGCATAGGTTTTTCGAAATACGAAATGTTGAAATTTTGAAAAAATTGTAGATTTATAATTTACTATTTAAAACATTATAAAAACGATATATATTCTGATGTCAATAAGGTTGAAATTCCATTACAAAATATAGCAGCATGGTCTGCTCATTAAATGACCCGGGGCACAATGATGTTCAGGTATTCCCAGGTACCTATTTCCATTGAAACACAAACGTAATCGCATTATCGTTCCAACTATTATTTAAATTAAAATAACGAAAGTGGTATGTATCTTATGTATGCACCTCATTAAATTGTAATCTATTCGTATCAGAAAAAATTAAAATAAAACAATTAATTATTCTATTTTTTTTTATTTATTTATTTAGATATAAAAGGTATTTTTAATTATTTTTTCTGTATCAAAGAAAAAAACAAGGTTTCTAAAATATTGTAAACAATTTGTAGAGTTGAACAAACAAAACAATTTAAAATTTAGTCATATGTACAGTTCGATCGAATATTTAAATTACATCTGCGTGAATCCACTAATTCCGGTAATAAAAACTTACAGTAAAATTCTTCTCTAATTATTACTTTCCCGTGCATATACACACACATTTATACAGGGTGGTTTGGCTTGCAATGTCCAGACGATATTTCCTAAACTAATAACATTAGGAAAAAACATTTAAATTGAAAGTTATTTTTTGTGAACAAAAAAATTTTTTTTAAATGGCGGCAACAATTTTTTTTTATAATTTCAAAAAGAGAAAATTTTTCTAAATTCAACAATGTATAAATTTCAAATTTTGATATGGAATTTATTTACATAATCAATAATAAATACAATGATAATACTCAATAACTTTCAATTTAAATGTTTTTCCCTAATGTTATTAATTTAGGAAATATCGTCTGGACATTGCAAGCCAAACCATCCTGTATACATAGGGAAAGTAATGTAATCGGAAAAAAATTGAACCCGAGGTTTTGATGAATCTCTACGTTTTGAGTCCTCCCGAGTCCAAAATAACCATGTTTGAAAAATGTTTGTGTGGAGCCTAAACTACTAGACCGATTTTGATGACATTTAAAACTAAGGCCTATAAAAAAACTTCATCGGTAAAACAAGCGTTTCATCAATATCAACCCAAACGGGCCCAAAGCAGCGGCGTTATTTTGGGAGCAAACATTCAAAGTTTAACCCAAACTAATTTCCCTTGGTGTAAAACGCCAGAACTTTTACTTATAATATAATTGATAAAGATCAAAAATTTAACTTGACCAATTAATTGGTGGCCAAAATTGGTCAAAAATTAAAAATCAATTATCTCAAAATCTGCTCCACGCATTTTTTATTTTTTGAAATGTTATACATATAGTGTAGTTAACTATTGGCACTACATTTATTTCTTTATTTCCCATTGGGGAAGGGGGATGAATGTTTGAAGTTGAAAATTTTAAATATTAGAAATATTTATGACATACCCTGTATATTGTTTCAGGAGAAAATCAGAAATCGTTTTCTGATTACAACTATACTACACACTATACAACCTGTTTCAGAGTAAACGCCTTATTTTTTTTAGCCACACTATGGGTACTATGTACTTTCAATAGATCGAAGGATCTACCGGTACTTGATATTTGGACAAAAATAACATCGGCTGTAAAACATTGATGCGCTACTAGATTCAAATGTTAGTTTACTTTTTGATAGGGAAAGAAATGAATATTTAAGAAAAACGAAATATTATCGTAAAAATAATGTTTTTAGGATCCCAATAATAATAAAAAAATATCATTCCGATTAAAAAAAATTGAAAGTCGCCATTTTGAAATAAATCGTTCAATTAAAAATCTGATATGTATCACCATCGTGTAGAGAATGACCTGAAACATATTAGTGCCAAATATTTTGAAAGTAGTACCCATAGTGTGGCTTTAAAAAAATAAGGCGCTTAGTTTGAAACAGGCTGTATATTTCTTTTTTTTATGTCCGGAAATTAACAAAATATTGAAAGTATTTATGGGATACCTACCTTGTACATTATTTAGCCATTTTTTACACCTAATTATATTACCTATATCTCTTTAAATTTGGGTAATGAACTAATTAGAAAATAATAGGAATTTGTTATACAATTTATTTGCTTTATGTTGATTACATGTAATTAAAGAAAAGGATGTAGTAGAGGTATCTATTTAGGTAATAGATTTGCGATAATAGTATAAAAGCGACAGTTTTAAAAATTTTTATAAAAAATAAAAAAAATCAATTTTATTGCAATAAGTTACTTTAGTGTTCATATCTTCTGTAAATTAGTGAAATATGTAATAATAAAAGGTTTGCATAAATTCTTTTGAATATTGATTTAATCCCTCATCTTGCCTGTGACAATGTATTCAGGTAAAAGTTTCAAAAACTTTCACTCAGCTACACTAGGGAGCGCTGCGATCGGTTTATATTTCGTCAAGCTATCTAGAGGGGCTTCCCAAACAACCACTGACCTGTAATACAGGTCAGTGCAAACAACCCTGAAAAAGTCCCGTAAAGTTAGCATCACTTTTTCACCAAAAGTCTAATTTGACTGGCCTATTAATTGGCAATTCTGACATTTGACAATTCAAATTTAAAATTTCAAGTTGTAGTTATTTGTTGTTAGTTTCTGAATTCAACAGATATTTACCCATAATGTTTTTTAACTTTGTTCCAAGTTATAAACTTGTTGAGTTTGCACTGGATTTAATGGACAGGTTGTAAACCTCCGCTCACAAACAAAGAATTAAGAAACAACGTTAGGAATTTATTAAAACGTTCTTAACGTAAGAGATACGTTCTACTCAAAATATTTTTGATGGACAGACATCTATTTATTATTATAGCCATAGTTACCCACTTGACTATATAAACATATGAAGCGTGTCACTATATTTTTTATATCTCCTTAATACTTCCTCCAAAAAAAATGTGACACTGCTGTTAAATTTTACAATTCTTTTAAACCTAAACCTTCACGCAATGCTGTGAAACGAACTCGATCAAGCGGTTTTGTAAATATATCCGCCAGTTGATGTTGTCCCGCAATGTGTTCTACTATGATCTCGTTGTCTTGTACACACTCACGAACGTAGAAGTAGCGTAGTTTCACATGCTTTGTCCGTTTGTGAAACTCTGGATTTTTAGTTGATTTCACTGCACTTGCACTATCACAAAACAGCACTGGTGTTTCGACTTCTTTTCCACTAATAACGGAAACAACGCGCTTGAGCCACATCAACTCTTTTGCACCCTCACTTGCTGCCACAATCTCGGCTTCAGTTGTTGACATTACAACTGAATGCTGTCGTTGACTTGTCCATACTACCGATGCGCTACCATAAATAGCCAGAACGCCTGTAGTTGACCGGCCTGTCTCATTGCATCCTCCATAGTCCGCATCCGTAAATGTATGCAGTTGATCACCACCACTCTTGGAGTAATACAATCCGTAACCTTTTGTTCCATTCAAATAACGAAAAATTCGCTTTACACCATTCCAATAGGCCTGAGTCGGTTCCTGCATTTTGCGAGCTGCAAATGAAACCGCATATGCGATATCGGGCCTAGTCGCCGTCATTAAATGCATCAGGCAACCGACTGCTGATCGATACATTGTATCATCGTCGAATACTTTTTCATGATCATTGTTTGTACTGCTTCCATCGCCAATTCTTTCGCACGGTGTTGACACAGCATTTGCATCAGCCATACCAAAACGTTCCAGCATACGTTTTGTATACGCACGCTGCGATAGGAAAATTCCATCACTCCGTTTGTCGATCTGCATTCCTAGGAAACTGTCTGATGGCCCACATGTTATCCTAAAGTGCTGCTTCAGCTCCAGAAGGAACTTTCCAATTTCACCAGCATCATCGCCAACGATCAAACCGTCATCGACGTACAATACCACTATTAAAGTTATTCCATCTTTACGTCGTGTAAAGAGACATGGATCCTCATATGTTGCCTTAAGATCGAACTTCTTCATAACTTCTACAAATCGCTTGTTCCAACAACGTGGGGCTTGTTTAAGCCCATATAAGCTTTTTAACAATTTACACACTCTGCCTGTTTCGTCGTCGTATCCTTCGGGTTGTGTCATGAAGATCTCTTCTTCCAACATACCGTAGAGAAACGCCGTCTTCACATCAAATTGTTGCATGTGCCAACCATGGATTGCTGTTTCAGCCAAAACCACACGAACAGTGTCATATCGCGCGACCGGACTGAACGTTTCGTCGTAATCAATTCCTTTCTTCTGTCGGTAGCCTTTAATAACCAGACGAGCTTTGTAACGCGAAACGTTTCCATTCGCATCAAGCTTAACTCGAAAAACCCAACGACAATCAATTACTTTAACGTTATTTGGTCTTTTTACCAACATCCATGTCTTATTTTCATGCAACGATGCTATCTCATCATCACACGCTGCTTTCCACTTAGCACTTTCAGCCGAGTTCATCGCGTAGTCGTATGACCAGGGTGTAATACCGTCATCAACTTTTACGATTGCTTTTGCAACACTTACTTGATACAACGCATCATTTGTAGTATCAACTTCGAATTCGTTTGACTTGTACATTGCCGGACGTTGACGCTGCCTCTCCGACCTACGAGGCGCATCACGCGCATCAAGCATATTGGCCATATCGAATTGTTCATGGTCGTCGACGTTGCTTCCATCTTCATTTCCCTCCGAAGCATCGTTATTGTCTTCCTCCTCAACTGAACTCTCAACACATTTTGTGATTTGAGAAGTCAGTTCTGTTGAGTTCTCAATAAACGCACCAGTGTCCAATTCTTGTTCCTTGGAACACAACAATTCTGAAAGAGCTGCGAGTGTTTGCTCTTTTCGCGGCCTTGTCTTCCATATGTCCTTTAATACTGAGTACTCATCACCTATTGAACACAGGATTCGATAGTGCAGTATGGATTCAGGTATTTGAAGTTTAACTGCCTGACTAACGTTCCCTCCAGCAGCCATTCCTTTCAGTTTCTCAATGTTGTATTTTTCGTCATTTTTAACAGACGTCATTGTTTGTTTGTTTGTTTTTTTTTTTTTCAAAAAAAATAAAAATCACAAGCATGAACAGAATTACAACCACGTACCAATATCACGCCCTGGGCCCATAACCTGTTGAGTTTGCACTGGATTTAATGGACAGGTTGTAAACCTCCGCTCACAAACAAAGAATTAAGAAACAACGTTAGGAATTTATTAAAACGTTCTTAACGTAAGAGATACGTTCTACTCAAAATATTTTTGATGGACAGACATCTATTTATTATTATAGCCATAGTTACCCACTTGACTATATAAACATATGAAGCGTGTCACTATATTTTTTATATCTCCTTAATAAAACTAACGTTTAAATATCCAAATTAATAGACCCCCATTAGTGTGACTTTAAAATTTTGGACAACCCGTATTTTGATGTCGAGTAATTGACTCTTATCGCCACGTTGTTAAAGTTTATAATGAAAAGGTCTAAGTTTAAGCAAAGACCATATAATAATGTTTGCGTCATTTGTGAAGTTATTATAACGAAATAAGTGGCAAGGGGTCTTGAAATGTTAACCAGGTCTTACTTGTATTTGTTATATTAACATTTCATTCAATGTTAAAACACCCACAATTCTTTTAATTTCGAATTGACGAGGATGCAAACCACGAAAATTCAACTTAGTTACGCCATACGTCGCTTTGTTATGATTTTACATTTGCCGTGCTTTCACATTGAACTCTATACTAACTGGAAAGGACGCAACGTTAAAACAGGTGAGGCATTTTTGTAGAAGAGTATGCAACCCGCAACGTGGTATAATATCACCGTCTTTGTTTGGCATACATAAAACCCATTAAAGATTGTTTAAAAAGTAACGATATTTATTGTTATTAATAGAAAAATGGGACATATTTGGAACTCGTGTATTTTTGTATGACCAGCCATAAATTTTAAAGCATCTAAAAATACAGAAGTCTCACTTAAGATAGCAAATCGCATGTTAAATTTGCTATTTAAGTATATTTCATTACTTAAGGTATTTTATTTTTATATTTGTTATAAAATTAGTAGAATTACTTCATATGATTATAATAAAACTACCCCTGGAGTTCATAGTGTTAAAGTTAATAATAAGTTGCTTATTTTAAATTCACATAGTGTAAGCAAAGAGTGGTGTAAGTACTAAATATCGACAATGACGATCCATGAATTTCTTCTGAAGCATTCTTACTACCATTTCCTTGATTAATTGCACTTTTGCACTTCATGCAATGCAAGTCTTCACTTCGGTACTTATTGTACAGGTGGATGCGGGGCTAAAAGTAATTCCACCACCCCATGTTTCATGACATTTCACTGAATGTCGATTACTGTGGCATTTCTGCAATCACGCCTAGGTGGGCCGTCTTCCAGTTTAGAGCGATAGTCAGTATTCTCATTTTTTAGATAGCTATACAGGTTACCTATCACCTTTAGGTTCGTTGCCCCGTTGGCATGCCTTTTTGTTGAAAAATCGATTTAAATGCTAGCAACTTCGCTTTGGGTAATGTTGCTGTTTGGAGTGATATGAGTTATGCAAGAGTTCCTTAACAATGTTATGGTCTTATCTGGATGAATTCTGCTAAATACGCAATCATATCACTAATTATTATGGCTTTATTGGAAGAAGTTTCTGAATTACTTACAAAATACTTTGGGTGTCCATCTTACTTTGTCGCTTTCCACCAACCTTTTTCCCTACGAGTCGTTCTCTACCACTATTTTTAGAAGTAATTCCGAATTCATGATTTCGCCCGCCTTGACTTCTTTGACTATGCCTTCTAGTTCTCCAAAACGTTTTACTGTTTCATAGATCAGTTGATCGATTTGATAACTTTGGTGTCGCATATTACTATTGCTAACTTTTTTTTGCTTCTTTATCCGATCTGCTTGATTTATAATCTTGGCTGTGAATTGGTTTAAAAATGTTTGAGCCTGAAATCGCATTGATAAAAAAATTAAATCGGAAATCTTACACAAGTGTTTCAGCACATTAAACGAATTAGTTGTTCAATATTTTCCCGAAGACGTGGTCAGCGTTTCGAATTTTACGGTTGAAAAGTTTAAGTAAGTTAAAACTTACGTTCGACTATCATAATATGGTGTACGCGATCATGTGTTATGAAAGACTTTTAGATCTGCTAATTTTGACCATAGAAAATGGTACGTATTAGGTACGCAGTATTTGAATTATTATAGGATTTTCTGGGTTTTGATCACGTTTTGATTCAATTAATTTGTTGTAGCGTGTCGCACATGTGTACCTACTACTTACTTACCAACCTACTTTTTCAATAGAATACTTACGTACGTAGCACTGTTGGCATTATTCGTCATTCGTCTTATTTCTAACTAAAACAAACTTACTTTCAGAATCAAGGTAAATGTTTTATTTTTATTTTTCAGAAAATAACATACCGATGAGCGCTAATAGATGGAGAACTAAATTATTTGTAACGGTTCCCCGAAGACGACCTGGTATTCCGTCAACTCTTAATTTTGTCTGGACCAACACGTCACTGAAACACAATGTACCATTATTACCGTATCCTAATTACGAAATGAATCAATTACCTACTACTGGAAGGAACGGTTTTGTATCAATATATAGAACTGCCGTAGATTCTTGTAACAGATTGTGGATGGTAGACACGGGAACACTTGAGTACCCTGGTATGCATATTTTTATAGTAGATATTTGCGATCTAAGATCAGCGAATTTGGAGGAAATGGAAGGAGCATTATGGTTAAAAACGTGAGAGCCAAACTTTTATTTAGGAATATGGTATAAAAATAGTAACGAATATCCAATTAATGAACTATACATAGGTACAGTTCGACACACGAGAAGTTACGGCTGAGAATTGAAGAAGAAGCGCGACAGCGGGGTCGTTAAACTGAAATCCTACTCTTAATCTAACCGCTGTTTACTGCGCAACTGTGGGCGGGACTAACTCAGCCGCAACTTCTCGTGTGTCGAGTTGTACCTAATTCATTAGTTCCACATTAGTAGAGTAGTTTCAAAATCTCGTGGCACTCGAGATGCGCGGCGGGATTTAAAACAATTTCGAAAAGTAGGAACGACGTTATACGTTGAGAAACATCAGTAGGTAAAATGCCATCCTAAACATGTAGAGTAAATAAATATAGGTGTAATTATTTAAAGAACTTCATATTAGTATCGTTGTATCGGGTTTAAATAAATCTCGCCGCGCATTTCGAGGGCCACGAGATTTTCAAACTACTCTAGGTACTACATGCATTTGTATTTTAATGCTCCTTCTATACCATCCTAATTTGTTATCGTTATCACCTTTACTAAAACTGAAAAACTGTAGTAAGTACATATTCTTTCATACAAAGCTAAATCGACTATGGGCCTCTGAGAAATATTTCAACTGTAGAACTCTATATGAAGAGTCGTTTAAAGTTGGTCAACACAACACAGTATCATCATATTGATACATTTATTTAACTTAATTCAGTTATCGATTATATTCATTCATTTTAATATTCGCCAGAATCCGTATAGCAAACGACTATTTCAGCTTGGGTTCATAAATAAAGAAACAGTCTACTGGTATACAAAAATCGCTAATTAAAGGCCAATTATTATATTATCTACCTGCAGTGATTTCAGTGAAGAACTGATGGGGAATACGATTACTGTTAATCTGTTAAATCGACTGTTAAGTGGCCAACACTTTTACAAAATTTGTGAAAGTACAGGGTGTCATATAGGAAAATGAAGAGATTTGATTGTTATGTTAGCAAACCTGTAACATTAGTAGTTCTTCGAGACACATTATTGAGAAATCCTTATTGTTTAGTAACCATGAAGCATATTATTACAATGGGGAACTTGCTGTCGGTGTGGCACACTGCTGCACAGAGCATGTTTGACTGTTTGAGTAGCATTACTTACTGCCATGACCGTATATGATGTTTATGGTTGTGCACTGGACACTGAGTGAAGAGATGTACAAAAAGTACTTCATGAATTTCCCCTCATAATGTTGTATCTGTAGGTATAGTGGAATTGCTGCCGCTACATGGCTCTTGACGTTCTGCACTAAACCAGTAACAAAGGTATCTGGATAATTTCGCATCGGTTCTGAGCAACTTTTAGCACTATAGGCTATAGTCAATTACTATAATCAAAATTTTGTCATTCTTATGCACTGCCCTAAGCGGGAGGGATAGTATTCATCGGTATAGTATCATTGTGTTGTAGTTGGTCTCTTCTGATTATCATTGTTGAGTAAACCTTGACATATGTAAAATTGCTTTACCTTTTTAGGAAACCTAACTCGCATTCAGCAACCGGCAATTATCATAATGGACTTGTGGACTGATCGCATCTTGCAGCGATATGAGCTAAAAGCGTCAGATATAACAAATCGTACAAGTTTAGCTACTATGATTGTTGACGTAATCCCTACGTCGTGCAACAGTGCATTTGCATATATGCCAGATCTTAGCGGATTTGGGGTGGTCGTATATAGCTTTGAAGAAAATAGATCTTGGAGAGTGTCACATGACTATTTCATGCCAGATTCGCAGGCAAGAGATTTCACCATTGGAAACGTCAATTTCCAATTGAACGATGGAATTTTTAGTATTAGTTTATCAAATATCAAACCTGATGGATTTAGAAATGCTTATTTTCATTCATTGGCTGGTACTCGTACATATAGCGTATCAACACATATTTTAAAAAATCAAGCCTTGGCAACAAGGTTAAATCATGGTAACGATTTCATGGTCTCTTCAAATACGTATGTATGAATTCTTAATAAAAGTTTCTTTTGTAGGTCGAAGTTAATAGAGGACTGCGGTCTCAAGCATCTGCATCTGACTTACATAAAATATCCGGTCTAATGTTTTTGGCACTTGTAAACCAAAATGCACTTGGATGCTGGAACAGCTTCACTCCCGCTGTACCAGGAAATTTTGATATTGTTTACAAACATGACCAAAAATTCATGTATCCAAGTGATGTAAAAATATCCGGTGATGATGTAATTGTGTTAACCAATGCCATGCCAGTATTTCTATTTGGAAGGTTGGATTACAATGAAATAAATTTTAGAATATGGATTAAAAATGTTTATGAAGCCGTGAGAGATACCAAATGTGCTATGAGAATTCCTTGATTTAGATGAAGCTAATTTGTTATACCGGCTGTCCACTTATATTTTCCCCTATTTTAGCTGCCTATAACTTGTAAACGGTTCAGGATAGAACTATGCGGTTTTCGCTGAAATGTTTCATTTTAGTACAAGCATTGAATAAATAAGAGATATTCAATGGTACAAGTTTTGTTTGAATGGATTGAGTTTTCTCTATCGATTTCGATTACGTCAGAACAAAATTGGCGGAGTATATTTGTGATTTTTACTTTACATCCCTCATTTTAAAGATTAATTACTTAGTCATTTTCAAACCAATTTTGAAACACTTTGCATCGCTGGATAGGTGAAAGTCAGTTCTTTCAAACTAAAAAATAAATATAAAAATAAAATATACTAGAGGCGATTTCTGGCGACGTAACCGTAGCTTACTCGAGTAAGTTAGAAGTAAGACAAAAGTTAGAGCAACGTCAGAATTGTGACGTCATGAAAGCATATAACGCATGTAACCCTTGTAACCGATGAAACCGCTAGAAATTGAAGGTACACATAACCTCTAGAAATTCAAATATAAACGCCATACAAAAAATGTTGGTTTGTGTTATTAAATTAAATTAAACCATTGTAGGGCAATAAATGGCTCCTAAATGTGATTCAGGTCAACATCACAAAATGTATACCTATTTATATCAGTTGTTAAGAGTTGGAAATTCCCTTAAGTATCTAATACGATGCCGATGGTTCAATTCACGTTAAATACAAATAAAATATGCGTTTATCAAATAATCAAATAATACGGACTACGGGCATTTTCAAATACTTTATATGCGTGCGCATGTAACCAATTTATCTTACTCGAGTCGGATCAGAGTAAGGAGTAAGCCGCTGTAAGGACTTTTCATGTTACCGAAGCTTACCGCAGTAAGACATGACTTCATTAGTTAGACGCCAGAAAACGAGTTACATGTAACTTGACCTAACCGAACCTTACTTTTCCTCGCCAGAAATCGCCTTAGGTGTTCCATTAAAAAAGTTAACCAAAAAAATTGTCAAAACTCCGCCATTTACGCTGTGACGTAATCGAAATCGAAAGAGCATAAAATTCAATCGATTCAAAAAAAACATATTTCTGTCCTGAACCGTTTAGAAGTTATAGGCAGCTAAAGTAGGGGAAAATATAGGTGGACACCCTGTATTAGCATTTATGACTTTATTAAAAAATTTGGATACCGTAATAATGTAGGTATTTAAGTATACAGTGTGAACAAAAATGATTATAAATTATTAATTACACCGTACCCGTTTCATCAGCAACATAAATTGTTTTTGTAATTTTTGGTGTTAATTGCTTTGTATTCAATGGCTACAAGTATTCCACTTCTGATAGATACTGTGTGAAGTGAACCAAACAGTTTTGCTCTCCCCTCCTCGTTTTCACTTGCGAATCCAAAGCTGCGTTTACAGACACTAGGCGGGCGCAATTTCCTCGCGAAACTGCCTAGTGTAGACGCTCTCACCCGTCCCCTGAGTAATTGCCGCGTGAGGGCCCTCGCTGCGAGCCGGAGCACAGTCGGTTTCGCTCAGTGTAAACGTGGTCCCCATAGCTGCGCGAGGGATGAACCAAGAACAGTGCTTGCAGCTCATCGAGCTCTACAAAAATCAGACTTTATGTGGA
This sequence comes from Pyrocoelia pectoralis, assembly GCA_036250285.1. Lineage (NCBI taxonomy): Eukaryota > Metazoa > Arthropoda > Insecta > Coleoptera > Lampyridae > Pyrocoelia > Pyrocoelia pectoralis. The sequence continues at coordinate 33,274,037 of CM070074.1, forward strand.
ATCTGAAAAACAAAAACTATTTTAATCGTAATAAAAGAAAAGACGCGTGGGAGGAAATTAGTGCTCAACTAAACTTTCCTATTTCTACAGTGAAAGGGATTTTCTTCTTCCCTTCCTCAAGAGTAACATTGATATGACGGAAAACGCGGCTACAGCGGCTGGAGGGACAAAACCACAAGCAAGTTTCCATGTTGGCTGCGAAACCAGAACTGAAGCCGGCTCGCCTCACTCGCGCAATTTTTCACTCTGAATTGCGCTCTGTTTTGGGTAGTGCGAAATTTCACTCGAAGCGAGTAGTAAGTTGCGCCTGAGTGACTTTCGCGAGTGTAAACGCAGCTTATACAAACATGGCACGCATAAATAATTTGAGCGATTTCATCATTCTTTATGGTTATATTATTGGAGATATGGTGACGGTGCTTACTGCTTGTTGTTGTAAAATGAAAATCTTTAAGAAATCTCTTAAGATCTAAGATCCATTTGGATTCCTCGTAAGACAATGATTCCTTGTCAAAAAGCGTACGTTGTCCTCGAATTACATTGAAGTCAATCTGTGACACAGTGCGATGAAACATTAGAACAAAGTACGGGAATCTGTGTTTCTAGGGGCTATACCACTGACCTGTATCATAAAGGACTGAGCATTCTTCAATACAACATTGAAGCAAACAAGCCCCACCTAAATATTAGTTACTTCAGGTGCCAACTAGTGCGTTAGTTATATAATGATGGTAGCTCGGTGTTTATAATGTGTTGGTAGTACTGGTATCAGCTGTTACAGTTTAGCTTGTTCTAATCTATATGCTTAATATCTGGTGAAAAGTAGTATAATTACAGGCTCATAATTATTTAAAAACGTAAATTATTAAAAATTGTATTTTATTGCAATGCATAAACGTAGTTTATACTACGTATGAAACAAGGTTATGTTTATGTAAATAAAAACCAGTGAACTCTATACAGTGTGTCCCCGGATAGGTGAAACGACTCTTGTGAAAGATAAAAAATTTTCGATATAAAATTTCATTGTTTGGGGTTCAGCCCTGCTTAGTTAAAGACTAATTTCTGGCATAATTTTAGTTTTCTAAAATCATGTATGCCTTGGATCTTTTCAAAAATCTGATTTTTGGTTCTAGTAAACTACCTTTGTTAGTGAAGATATAACAAAATTTGATTAACAAAAGTTGTTTAGAATCATGAAAGAGTCCTACTTCTAGGATTTCAAGCACCTAGGCCAACGTTGATGTTTTGGCAATTTACAATAATTTTTATCTGATAGTTTAATATTGTTTATCCCCGGATAGGTGATATAACTGTTGTTAAAGAAATTCTTTTATTTATTTTGTTTATTTAGAATTTTATCGCTTTTACAAGAGTCATATCACCTAAATTATTGTAAATTGCCAACACATCAACGCTTGAAATTCTAGAAGTAGGACTCTTTCATGATTCTAAACAACTTTTGTTAATCAAATTTTGTTATATCTTCACTAACAAAGGTAGTTTACTAGAACCAAAAAACAGATTTTTGAAAATATCCAAGGCATACATGATTTTAGAAAACTAAAATTATGCCAGAAATTAGTCTTTAACTAAGCAGGGCTGAACCCCAAACAATGAAATTTTATATCGAAAATTTTTTATCTTTCACAAGAGTCGTTTCACCTATCCGGGGACACACTGTATATAACTGGAAGGATAACGTCGAATATAAAAATTGACCGGTTCTGTTAGAGCAAGAGGGAAATTAGTGCGGGGATCGCTATCCTTATCTTACTACATTTCTCTTATGGATATTAAAAATAATGTTTGGTTATGACACTTATTTCATGATTAAGTTTTAAATACACAATTATAACATAAGTGTACGATAATTATATATACAAGAGTGAAATTCTTAATATTTTGTGTTTATTTCTCATTATTAAGTATTAACCACGCCTTCGCACGTTTATACAAATACGTTAGAAAGAAATAGGGATCCACTCACGCAGTAGCGGTGCTTGTCTAACAGTCGAGGACAAATTACGAAAGCATTTGCAGTAACCGTTATCCTTCCAGTTATATATAGAGTTCACTGATAAAAACATTAGTTACAGTGTTACCAATAATCACCAACACAACAAACCTAAATTACTAATTGGCACCTTAAAACACCGATTTTCAATTTGCTTCAAAAATAGTGGAGGGGATCATTAGAATGCTCAGTCCTTTAAGATACAGGTCAGTGGGCTATACGGGAATCTACCTAGTGCCAACTCCATTCGCTGGTGGTATGGGCCATGTGTAAAAGGCGCGTATAGATTTGCGAGTGGAGCGGCTCGTGAGCGTTTGCGAGCCAGTTTCGCATGTAGCTCACAAAAGTCATCTTGCTGAACGAGAGCAGTAAATTGGGTGTTTAGAAAGTTTAAAGAAAACGGCTGAACGGGGCCATATGCTGTACCTACTATAGAACCAACTGAATTATAAGTGTATAAAATCACTCGTAAAGCACTTGTTAATTTCTAAAATAAAGTTTCGAGTTGTACTATTTGTCTATACAGTTATCTTGATAAGTAAAATAATAAATCGACAGTAATTGTTGTGGTAATTGTACGACGTCGCGCAAATCATTTATGGACGCCCTGTACCCCTGTATATTGTCGCGAAAGTTATCAGCACCACAGAGTACCTTCCTTACAGAGGGGAAAGCTACGGCGGTACCTTTGATCTTTTGGTGTCAAGAATAAATGACCTTCGGCCATCTTTTAAGTAGTTCCAATTCAAATATAAAAGATTGTTGTATATTATTTTAGTACCATTCGGTCATTATGATATTCCACTGAAAGATCAAGCACAATGTATTTTATTCTATATCTATAAATTTAATACAATATAATATAACGAAGCACGAAGTTTGATTGTAAAACTACTAATAAGATGGCGACCGATGTTTTAGCGGGAAGGCTAGCTTTCCCCTCTGGTAGGGTACTCTGTATCAGCACTCTGCAAATTAGAGCGAAAGGTAGAGGATCTAAGTTAGGAAAGTTAGTATTCTTGTACAAAAGGAGACCATATAAGAACTATATGAAAGGAGACTGCTTAAAATTTCAAATGGTGCTTGAAATTTGGAGTACTGTACTATACTATACACAGTGAACTCTATACATAAGAGTTCACTGACTATACAGGGATGGGCTCATTTACGTTTTTTTATTTGCCCAATCGAAAGATTTTACAATTTTATGAGTCCCTGAAGAAAACAAAAATTTTTCAGGACGTACAAATAACTTTAAAATAATAAAAACCTAAACGCTGGACCTTCGCCGCGAAATTGCCAATGAATAAATAGTGTCAGGAAGAAGCATTAGCAATATTATCGTGCGACCGCGATGGCCTGTGCATATGGCAGATGATTGTTTCCTGTTTCACAGTGGTGTGCTGTCGCAAAAAGATACTTACTTGAAAAATAATAATAAAATATAGATTTCTACTTTTATACATTCGTATAGTACTAAGTTTTGTTTTTTTTTTACTTGTTTGGCTACAAACGGTTATTTAAAGGTAATTTATAGCAATAAAACACACTATATCAACGTCCGAAAAAAATTTTAAGCCCTTAGAAACAACACAGACGCCTATGTTTTAACCTCAAATTATGTGTTAACAAATCATGAATTCTACATAAATTAAATGATCTGAACTACTTCCATATGAAATTATGAATTGTGATTTCCACACTAATAGAATAAAAATCACCACTAATTTATCGTTAAAATGTAAATTTAAACAAAAACTAAGTATACGCCTACGCAACGACCATCAACATAACATAAACAAAGTGAGTCAAACTTGGCCTTTCATGGCCGCATTTCCGTCTCGCATTGACATATACAGCCGTCTGCTATATGCTTCTTCCTGACACTATTTATTCATTGGAAATTGCACTGTGACGTCACTACATGGGAGTGCGGCTTCTTCATAGTTCGGCAGCATACGATACGTGAGGTTGTTGTTAACAAACGTCGACTGTTTCTTATCGAAATTAATTTTTTTATTATTAGATTATCTAGATATTAATTGGATATTGCCATGGCAGATACAGGAAAGAAGAAAATAGTTATAAATACTGTGTTCGTCAAATCCAAAACTCGTAATAACTTCAACGTATCGCCTAGTAGATTTTAAATTTTCTCCCACGTAAAATTACTAAAATTGACTGATCATGTAAACTGAATAAAGAAAAATCTCCTCGTTTAGGCAACATTTACAGGATTTTGTGAGAGTAATTAATCAGCAAGGGTAAATTAGAGTTTTTAGAAGCCATTTTAATCTGTTGTTTCCCATGTCAATTCACGTGGCATTATTTATTTATTTAATTAATTTAATTATTTCGTTCGTGCTGTACTGGACCAATGAGCAGATGAACGTCACTTTTTGTAGCTGCTACCTCTTCTAAGCCTTGATAAAGACTGGGCTACCACCAGTCGAAACGTTGGCAATTCACTTATTGAAGAACTTCAGTCTACATTAAGTACCCACCTGACACCTCCTTTGAAGGTCCCCGAATTGGGGAAAACGCTACAAGTATATTACGAGGAGTATCCATAACTATTGGAAAATTAATGTAAATAAATGCGCAAATATCATTTACAAATAAACGATGTAACTGCCCTGCACTCACTTTAAGCAACGACCCCATCGCAGAGAAATCGGCAGTCAAATACCTCGATAAAAAGCTGATTTGGGAAGACCACATCAAGACCAAAAAGACCCGCCTACGCGTAGCATACATACATTAGTGCTAGGATCCACTGTGACGTCACGTCACCACAACCAGCGCGTCGGATAACATTACAGCATTCAGTCATTCTTTCTAGTTTCTAGTTTATAATCCTTGAAAAGGCCCAACTGAACTTAAAAGTAAAACAAATGTCATGGTTACTAGGTAAAAAATTAAATAGTTATTTTTGTATCTAGTGCGCGAAATGCCACTTTGGTGATCGAGAACTGATTTTTTTAACAAGGGCGTAGCCGAGTTAAGAAAATAGTCGAGATCACCAAACTATTTCCCGCACGAGTTGCAAGGCCGTCAATACGGCCGCGACCGCCTTTTGATGGCGGCTTAGGCCGTATATTGACACTTGACGTTGTAAGACCTTTTAGAAAAACGAATTCTTTTATCTCCGTCTTTCAATAGCCTAAAACTACTTTTAAGACAAAAATGTAAACATAAAGTGATATGCAACCCAACGTACTACTTACGAAAAAGCCCATTGCTTTAGCTCTCTTTTTATACTCGTTGATATAACTTTACGGCCGCATTATCGTATCATTTGGCATTACTTTAGCAGCATATGGACAGAAAAATAAATTACTGATATACAAAATCATCCACAAACCAATCTGGAGCTATGGCATCGAGCTTTGGGGTTGCACCAATAATAAATGTACGTTGAATAAACGGTTCTAATGATGTATTTTTCGCCTTGCGCGACTTTTTTATTAAAAAACGAAAATGGGAGTTGTTTTTGCATTTAGAGATCATGATCATACATATGTAACAAGTAGAAATCAAATTATTAGATTGGTTGTTATAGCAGCTTTATATCTGGCAGCGCACAACATCATGGTAAATGTTTATAATAACTGCTGTGCCCTTGTATATCAGAATGAAGAATATGGTCACCTTTGCAGTACGGAATTTTAAACACTGTTTCTTTTTGTTAATTGTTTCCAATATTAAAGCTAAATCGATCTTCTTCATTTGGAGAACAGTTTTAAATCTATGCTTATGGTTTAGCAGCCCATTTGCGTTTTAAAGTAGATTTCTTGTAGAATTATCCATTACTTGAGTATACTTTGTGTAATAAAGGATTTCCTGGCCTCGTCTTGACCTGGATCTTTAAAACGGCTGGGTTGTGCACCAGTATAATATGTTGTGTTTTACATTTTGATTTCGTGGTTGATGGTTTAGTGGGTGGTATGTGTTTTTGACTGTTGTATGTTTCTTGTTAGATAGGCATAATGTCATAAACTTTTCTGTTGGCGTTGTTGCTAAGGAACAGAGTTAATAATTTATTGATGGAGTCTGTAATCTGTATGCTATTTTGAATCCGGACCGTTTTTAGACGGCAACATTTTATAGTGTTCTTATATTAGTTGCAATTTTTGGCAGGTTCACAATAAAAACTAGATTCATTGTAGGTAATAATTTGCACTAGTAATCTAGCACAGTTAAGGGATTGTGGCTCGGCCTCTATGACTGAAATGTGCACTAGCATATTTTGAATAGGGATCAGTATAGCTGAGTTGCATATTTATGACAATATGTATTATCAGTATAAAATTCTACAATTTTGTTTATACTAATCAATTATTTAACTTTGTTTTCATATTAAATCTTCCAAATAATTTTGCCGTTGTTTGTACATCATAGCAAAGACTAATATTATCTTTGATCATAGCATTGACTTTAATAGTGTATAAAGTCAATGATCATAGATGGACATAATTTTGCATCCCCGTTTATCGTGTGTACATAATATTATTTTCTTTTGTAATACATAGTACGCTGCGGAGGTAATGACAATGACAAAAAAACAGGAAGAAGAACTGAGAATAATGGAGAGAAAAATATTAAGATCTATATTGGGACCAGTAAAGGAGGGAAACAACGAGTATAGACCGCGGATGAACCATGAATTGAATGAAGATATAGGTGAAGATATAGTCAGGAAAATTAAGCAACAGAGGGCTAAGTGGCTGGGCCACATCTGGTGATCTGGACCGAGATCAATAACGTATACCATACTGAGCTGGAAGCCAGAGGGAGAAAGAAGGAGAGGGCGACCGAGATCCACTTGGTGGCAAGAAGTCAAAGAAGACCTCAGACATATCGGAATAAACAAATGGCAGGAAAGTACAAAGGACCGGAAAAGATGGCAGGAGATATGCAGGAAGATTTAAGATTTAAGGAACAAAATGGGAACTGATCTATCCCAAATTCACGATCTAGAAGGCTCACTTGAGCGGCATAACCCCCCCGTGGGGTGTCCAGCCACTATATACAGGGTAGACCATTTTAAGTGATACACGCGAATATCTCGAAAAGGCGAATTTTTTTCAAAAAATGTTTCAAAGGAAAGTTTTGTGGCTTTGAGGGGGAATCAATTTAATTGTAGATGGCGCCACTTCAGAGATTTCATCATGGCGGCCATTTTTTTAAATGGGAGTTGATTTTTCTTTCCAAATGAAAGTTGTAGCTGGCAATAAGATGAATACAACAGTTTTTTGTTTTTTCCCATCGGATTATTTTTCAGTGAGGTACGGTGTTCCGAAATGTATCAATTAAGTAAAGTTTCCACCCCCATGGTATACGTATTTTGTAATTTTGCACCTCTCACACTAATCAAGTACTCCGAATAGTAAGAGGCAAGGGGACTCACGCTAATCAAGCACCCCCAAAGGGATGAAAACCCCGTCACGTCCACGTCGTTCATCCTGGGTAATGCTAAGCAGGCGAAAATGCGTGTCAATCAGCCTGGACCTGGTTGACTATCAAACAGAATCCGTCCAGATGATAACGGATAGAAACAACACAGAGAGGGGAGAGACATGCAGAGTGGTGTGGAGTTACAAAATACGTACACTATGCGAGGTGGAATTGTAGAAACTTTTACTTTATTTATAAACTTTGGAACACCGTAACTCAGTGAAAAATGATCCGATTACAAAAAACCAAAAACCATTGTATTCGTCTTATTGCCAGCTACAACTTTCATTTGGAAAGAAAAATCAACTCCCATTTAAAAAAATGGCCGCCATGATGAAATCTCTGAAGTGGCGCCATCTACAATTAAATTGATAATGTCATCTTCTTTCCCCCTCAAAGCCACAAAACTTTCATCTGAAACATTTTTTGAAAAAAATTCTCCTTTTCAAGATATTCGCGTGTATCACTTAAAATGGTCTACCCTGTATAATACATAGTATGTTTATTAAGTGTTTAACTCGGCGATTATGTTGCTCTCTAGTGGGTAATGTGTCGTCGGTGTTTTGTGTTATTGTGTTTGTGTGTATGTGAATGATTTGGAGTTGTTATGTGAGTGGTTGTCGAACTGTTGTGTGTGCAACATAGTGTATGTTTTTATCTAAGCCTAAAACGTGTAAATTGTGGTGTATTATTGTTTTTGGTACAACACTGGTTGAACTAAGAACAATGGGCACTGTAGGAGCAGTTCCCATTCGCCACTCCGCTTTAAGTTTTTCAAGATCTCAAGTGTGTTATTGGTTTTTAATGATTATCTGTTAATTTAAATCTTTAGGACACACTGCGATAAACAAGTTTTACTCCGAAAATTATTGTTGCAAAATGTATTATTAAAAATATAGATTGTTGAACATTTTTCTGCAATAATTTCCTTGTATGTAGTTGCTAGTAAATATATTCATACTATTTATCTGATGTCTTTTACTACCAATTATATTTAGCACATGGATAGTGATCACATAATGGTTAACCTGTCGCTCTCTTAGTGGATGTAGCTATAAAACTAATAACGTACCAGATATTTTGTGGATAAGTAAATATTTCGTGGTGGTAAAAATGTAAATAGTGACATACTCCCTTGAAAACTGATGTATTTTGAGATAGTAAATATTCTGTAAATTATGATAACTGCTTAAATAAAATACGTATACCTGTATTTATACATTTCTCAACCCAGTTGTCATCATCCCTAAACATTTATTATGGATTAGATCAGGAAAAAGTCAACCAAGTGCAATATTTTAGGAGGCTATTTTCCAACCATTTGTTCTTACTTATGTAATACCCGTAATACTATAATAAGTACCTACATTTGTACCGGAATTATGTAATATGAAACGAATAAGAATTTACATCAGTTACAGTTGACAAAGTAAAATACATTTTTGGGGATAGTGGTCAATGTAGCCTGTGAATATCAATACACTTTTTACTTTATAGCAGAAAACCACCCAAAGTGATCCTAAAGATTTTAAGTGGAGACTAAAAATAACTCAATTAGATTCAAATATCTTGCATCATTATGTTTCAAACATATTTTTAACAAATGTAAGCATAAGCATGGAAAAATAATTGTGCAGGACCTACCTAAAAGGACACATATAACAACCTTCAAGTTCAGATTCTTGACCTTAAAAATACCAAAGTAGGTTTGTAGCTTAAAAACGCAATTTTGAGAATTGATAATTACTTTCCCTACTTTATTTTAGCGTTAATATTAGATAATAAATTGTGGAACTGAAATGTAAAGTTAAAAAAGTATACTAAACATTTAGGAATACATTAGGTAGGTAATAAACACTGACGTGGATCTGTTATGTATAAAAAAAAGTGTAGGTAATTCAAGGGCATTAAAACGTCCTTTAATTTAATATGCTGATAATCATCTGGTTTTAAAATACTCACAAATAGGTAGATATAATTCTGAAACTGTTATTAAAATTACGCTTTGAGTAACAGTTGCAATATTTCACGTTTTCTTGTTTTCGTTCACTTACCCGTTTTCATTGGTTTTTATATATTACTTACCAAAAACTAAAAGGTTACCTATTATTCGAAACGGAAAATTAAATGTTTTCGCGATGACGATTGAGGTATAGCAGCTAAACAAATTGTAGCAAACTTCAGGTTGGTTAGGTCCGAAAATAAGGTTATAATGGCGATTGATATTATTCCGTTGTAAGTTGGTGTCCTTGTAGATTGTAGTGTGTTGTGTTTGGAAAAGATCACCCAAAAATTATGCTGTAATTTAAAACGATTTGTGAAACGACGATAGTTAAAATGATTAATCTGGATAAGACATTTTCGTTTACTCCTTGCTATTCTGCATGGAATTTTTTTGATATAGTGTAGGCATGCTAGAATGGCTTTAGCTAGGTGAGTACTTTAATTGTTATAATAATATTTTGCAAATATTTAGCGCATTTAATTGTTACATATTGCCGTTGTAGAATGTTCTATTAATAATAATCACTTATGATTGCATTTCAAAGTGCTCCAACAATTCTCAAACTATTGTAAATATGGATAAATATTAGTAACCTATAATTATTCGTTAAACCTTTAGTTCAACCGTTTTCATATGCAATTGTATGTTACACTTTGAGAAGTTACGTTAAACATCTTCATCTTATGTCCTAAATTTGAACAAATATTTGTAATTAAAACTCTGCCAAACTATTTATATTATAATCATCTTGTTTGCTACTCTGTTTCCTGTAAATGATCTTATGGAGAATGGGATATAAATAACATCTTTTAATTTGTGAAAATAGGTAGATCACAAATATGAACCAGAGAACTAAAATACATTGTACTAATTATCGTTAGAGGTGAAGACATCAAAGTGTACACAGATATTATTATTATACATTTAACATTATGCAATGTCAAAGTGCAATACCTACTTGGAACAATACCGATTAGGCACCAATAAGAGTGGTGAGCTAGATTAAACAGATACACAATCATTTTTGCATTATTAATTTAACCTTAATATGTGGTATAGTGATGCATTACATGTACATAATTTTAGTAGGAGTTGCAATTTTTCTTTATGTGGGGCAGTCAAGTTAATAGCTGTGATAATTTATTGTACTTATTCATAAAAACTGAGAACTGTGAACTAGGTATACTTGTTGCCTTTAAAATTCATGGGAATTGATTAAAAAGAAGATTGGGTGTAATAATTGATAATTTTTAATACTACCTACTATTAACTATTAAGTAATTAGGCTTCAAAAGTTGTTCCCTAAACCACCCACTTCTACAAATAGTAAAAAAAATGGAAATATTGAAACTCTGCTTTGAAACCTGTGCTAGAAAACGTAAGATTCCTTTTGAATTTAAACGAATTGTAAGAAAATCACTTTTTTGAAGGATGCCTTCGGTCCTCCTTTGAAAAAAAAGTACAAGAACTGCCAAAATCTCAACTGTACATACATATAATTGACAATTCTAGGGACAATATTTCTGATTGCCACAACCGCTCAAAATTATATTGACTGCCAACAAATAAACATTGACTATCACGATTTCTTTCGACTGCCTTATAATGTGAATGATGTTAACAGTTTCCACGCTAACCTTATAAGTTATAACACTCATTCTAGTCCTATTCCAGTTCATTTCTTAAGAATATTATATTGCCTTCTTCTCTCCAATCTATCAATGTATCACGACAAGCTCAAAAATACCTTTATAGTGTTTACCATGATCTCCAATCAGTTTCTCTCTATTCCATTAAGATTAAGTACTTCAATCAAATCTAAAAAAAATTCATTTTCATCAAATTCTCTTCTAACTCTTCATAATCTTGTTTTTGATTTTTTTTTGGTCTTTTTTTAAATAATAGTTGATGGATTATCACATCATGAATAAACCGTCCCAAGAGAATACCAATTTCAAAAATTCCCAACAATTCTCAGAGATTTATAACACTCCCTTAAGCCTTTCCACGAGTTTCCATAATGACAATGTTTCTGTTTGAATATTTCAATATATCAAAAAAACATACCTATATTCTTTGATAACCATTTGATTACTTATCTTTTTTTTGCTCAAAAATACTTAGGTATTCAAAATTTTTTCTTATAATACTATCTCACATGCACTCTCATATTTATCTTTAATTTTGCCTAGATACCAATTTGTAATCATAATGCACAGCATAATATTTGTCAAGTTCAATTAAAACATTGTTGCTCCCTCCTTCTCTCGCCCTTGGACTTTGTATCAGCACTGAGTTTGTTTTTGTTCCGGTTTGTGTAACAACCAACATAGTGAGGATTTCTTGATTGTTTTCATTTGGTACCTTCATTTTGAATAGCAATTTAGAATTTTCAAAGGTACTGTTCATAAAGTTCAACAATAGGAACTATTCCAACATATCCTGTGTAATCTCGTTTTGTGGGTTTGGTTTCATGCAATTTATTATTGTATTTTCACTTGTATTTGTAGTCTTACAAAACATATTTGGAACAGTTGTTTCTTATATTGTGAACCTAAAATCTTAAAGTAAGTCATAAACTTTATTTAATTTTAATACTTTTTACCTTAATGTTGATCTTGCAGAATTTTAATTCACAGCAAATTTGAGCAGATTGATGATGCATTTGGCTCATCCGTAACTATGTAGATTTTGCGTTCGATCTTTTTACTGGCTGCATTCAAATTTATTGTCTGGTTCAAATTTTTTTTAGTGTATTCAATTTCAGTGCAATATGTTTTTGAGCCGATGTAGTTTTGTCTAGATACTTAATTATGGAAATTTGAATGTGATTTTAAGTGTAATTTAATTTTATGCGTCTTTATTCAGTTACTTCAAACAAAGTTTCTCTATCACCTTGTGATGTTTGATTAAGGATGGAGTAGCGCATGAGAATAAACGACTAATATTTTGTTATATCGTTGTTATAAAAATAAATACTGCTTTTCTTTTTTTGTCAATTTACTCAATACATGCTAAATATTCATTTTACATTTTTTTTTTTATTTAATCTTAAAGGTCACAATAATCAGTTATTTGTCATTATCTTGATAACCATTACGTATGCATTGTTTTCCTTTTGCATACACATTCATATAAATAATACGAAGGACTTGTGATGTAAATGATAATAATGAAACGCTTTATCACTTAATTATAACAATTTTATTTATCCCGTTCATGCGAAATCTCAAAGAAACAGGTATATCTTGAACATTATTTTTATAAAATGATTGTAACCTATCACGATTCCTAAGTATAATGATTTTATATATGACACAAAAATTTGAACATGTAATGTTAATTAATTTTCCAGAAAATGACGAATAAAATTATGCGAAAGAAAAAACTACCTTCGCCTGTACATAGGCAACACAACGATACTCTTCTAATTTGACAGATGATAAAAGCAAACTTTAGCGGGTACTCTAAAATGCATTTCCCATCCTTTCCTACAACATCATAATAGCAAAAGACAAAATATAATAACAAACACGACCTTTTCACATTTCTTAAAATATTATTTGTCAACTCAGTAGCGTATCACGCGGAGATGTAGCTTAGGTTGTAAAATTAAAAATTTTGCAATTACATAAATTAATTAGTGTGAGCAATAAACATTATTAATGCTATACACCATTAGCATAATGTGAATTAGATATCATTAATGACCACTTGCTTTGCTTATAAATGTTGAATCAATTTTCCATTTTGCCATTATACTCTAAACAATTGTTTAGGTTTAATACTAAAATGGAAGAAAGTTTTTGGTGTTGATAGAACGGCATATGGATGTTTTTATATATGTTTTAGGGTTATTAATTGCCAAATTTGTTTTATATTTATATTATTAGACGACGTTTCGCCAAATCGCGGCTTTTTCAAGTCAATTTTTGGAAACAAATTATTTACTTTAACTAAATGTGTAAAAACTAAGGTGGGGGTGTTGTGTTGGAAAAATCCTGAAATCTGGCGTTCAAGATGGCAGAGGTGGCGTGTTTCAGGATTTTTCCTAAACAACACTCCCACCTTAGTTAATCTAGAGGGTGCTTATCATGGGGACGAAAAAAAAATTAAGTAAATCTAATTTTCATTGATACTGTCGAATAGAGAATTAAAATACGCTTCAAATGAGGGGTCGCTCGACTCCCTTTCCCTATTTAAATTCTTGAGTTAGGAGTTGCTGGGGCTAGGGGGTTGACCTGACAATGTCAAATTTGACATCAAAAGTTGTCCCCCAAAAATAGAAAATCGACGTGTTCGAGTGTTGTTTTAAGAAACTTGTCTAAGTATCCCAAAACAGGCGTGTTACCTTCAATGGCTCACCCTGTATACGCTTCGGAAACGAGCAGCAACTCTATAGCAATTTTGACACAAAAATCAGCTGAGCAACGCACTCAGCCCAGTTACTAGTATCTTCTTCTAGATTTCTAGTTTCATCTTGTTCTTTCAGTTCATTTTCGCAGAAAATTACTGGGCCATCACTCTTTTCAGTCAATTCTAAATTAGTCTAAAAAATAGAAACTAAACTAAACACAGTACAAACCAAACAATTTTTATTATTAATTGAAATAAATAAAACTAGTTCCTTGCAAGTTCTTGTAAATAAAAAAATGTTCTATTTTGGATAGCGGATATACTTTATACTTTTGTTCTAATCTTTATAGAATAAAAGTGTCATACTATCATGCCGCGCAGCGTTGTGAAAAGAAAAGTCAATAAGGCCTCCAAGGCACAACGTAAGCGATGGACTAGATCGAAAATACTGCACGCCATCGGAAATAGTGATAATTATGTTCAAGAAGATGCGCATGTTGAGTATTTGGAAAAGTAAGTGCTTTTGAAACTAAATTGTACAAAAATTAAATACATCTGAATAATAATAATCATAATCACGACTTTATACAAATGTAACGTAGTTATAAAGTCTGGAACAAAATGTATACCTACTATGGCAATCTTGAAATTTGCTTGGATGCGTCAATTTATATTTTACATTACTTACCCATTTTAGTTTACCTTATAGAAGTTATGTAGTAAAAAATCATTCCTTTTGCATATCGTAATACAAATCAAGATTATATTGAGTGTAGTAGCGTTGAATGATAAGTTAATAACTTATCATTCAACGGTAGTAGGTATACAATTATACAAAGCATTTACACAGATATCTATGTGTTAGTTCTAATGTTGATTGACTAAAGTAGGGTTTTCCTACACTTTCGCCAGTTGCCGACGACTGCGACCGGTCCAGTACAACTGGGCGCGGCCAGCCGGCCGCGAGACAAATACGTAGCCGACAGGACAACTGGCCGCGAGACAAGTGGCCGCGACGCGACCAACTGCTTCTAAAAAGGATGTAACTTAGGGCTATTCGCCGTTTTGCCGTCGCCGATTCGCCGTCGGGACAGTTGGTCATTGGTAACCTGACCATATATTATTTGACTCAAAACGGGACATCGGTTTGCATTTGCAAAATGTACGGGAACGTATTACTGCATGGAAGCCGAAGGATGTATTAAACTAAGGTTGAATTTACATAAACTGGTTTTATTAATTAGCACAAGAAAAACTTAACCCTTGATTTTATTTAAAAATTGAACGGTTGTTTACCCTATACCTAAAGGGTGAAACAATGTTGTCACAGGGGAGTAAAAGTACCTAGCCTCTCTAAAGATAAAACAATTGACTTGTCCGCGCTTTTTTCGTTTTTAAATGCCTCAAACTCATGTACATGTTCCATGTTTGCAGCTCCCATTTTTTTGTTAAAAATAAAAAACTAAAAAAACTGTGTACGGTTTCAAATGACGTATCACTTGCCCCACCATCCCTATTTAAATTATAGGCGTTGTTCTCATAGCGCAAAGGGACGAAATCATGTCAGGTTGAAAATCATGACAAAACTTGCCCCCTCTGATTTAATTGTTTTGGCATTTCTCAAAAAAAATGTTCTAGTCAGAAATCCGGCTGTTGTCTTTTCGTTGGGCCACCCTGTATATAAATTGCTCAAAATGTCCACCGCTATGTTCACGACACAATTCCACTTTGTTGCAATTCCAATTGTGGAACTCTTTCCAGAGTTGCAGGTGTAATTCTTTCAAGTTTCCGCAGTAATTACTGGTTGTAGTTCGCCCAATGTATGGAGACGGTTTCGAAAAACGTTGAACAGAAAAATATATCACGGTATTATATATTCCATATAAAATTATATTATGATGGGGTATAATGTAGATTTCCGGTATTTTTTAAATTATTTGTAGTAAATTTTTAGTAGATTCAGGCAAAAATATTAGCACCCAGTCCGCCAATTTTCGCGGGGTTTGTGAAAACGGGACACTTTGTGTCCCGGGGTTGTTCTCGGGGACACCGGGACGGAGTACCGAAAATAGGCCCATTGGGGCCATTGGTAAAATTCGCCGTAGGAACGATTCGCCATACAAAATCGAAAATAACTTTTAATCTTGAGGGACTGTTATCAATTGAAAAAACTATACTAAACCTACCTCTAACCTAAGCACCTGAGTGCCAATATACGTTTAGGTTGGCATTTTTTTAAGTTTCAAATGTTGTTTAGTATCATATTTCCGTTTTTGAATCAATTTAAAAAAATATACTAAATCCCCTATCCCCTATCCATATTTTCTTGTATCCAACCCTACAACTTTCACCGACCGTAGTGGAATTGTACATTCCCACGTTAAATTAATAAACAAATCTACTTGCGCCAAAGTCTGTTACTATAACACCGATAATACCGTACGCTACATCAGCGATAACATGGCATCGCTTTATCATCACTTTAACTCCGTTCACGTTTATGTTTATCCCTTCTACGTTCTAACAAAAGAATTCCTTACATTACGTATCGCAAGGTCAACACTATCTGTATGTTGAGTTGCCAATACTTTTAAAAATTAACACAATGCGACCCTAGCTCACTCTACACGACTGTTAACAAAAACACTCCTAGCACTCCCATCCTTAAACACTAAATAATCCTGAAAATTTCAAATCAATCCGATAAGCCGTTCACAAGTTATTACATTTTAAATACGAGCGCTTCTCGGTACAGACGCCGAGAGTTGTGACGTCACAAAATGTTTGACCGTGAATCGTCGGTATTGCAACTGTACATTTTAAGGATGGAGTAGCGCATGAGAATAAACGACTAATATTTTGTTATATCGTTGTTATAAAAATAAATACTGCTTTTCTTTTTTTGTCAATTTACTCAATACATGCTAAATATTCATTTTACATTTTTTTTTTTATTTAATCTTAAAGGTCACAATAATCAGTTATTTGTCATTATCTTGATAACCATTACGTATGCATTGTTTTCCTTTTGCATACACATTCATATAAATAATACGAAGGACTTGTGATGTAAATGATAATAATGAAACGCTTTATCACTTAATTATAACAATTTTATTTATCCCGTTCATGCGAAATCTCAAAGAAACAGGTATATCTTGAACATTATTTTTATAAAATGATTGTAACCTATCACGATTCCTAAGTATAATGATTTTATATATGACACAAAAATTTGAACATGTAATGTTAATTAATTTTCCAGAAAATGACGAATAAAATTATGCGAAAGAAAAAAGTACCTTCGCCTGTACATAGGCAACACAACGATACTCTTCTAATTTGACAGATGATAAAAGCAAACTTTAGCGGGTACTCTAAAGTGCATTTCCCATCCTTTCCTACAACATCATAATAGCAAGAGACAAAATATAATAACAAACACGACCTTTTCACATTTCTTAAAATATTATTTGTCAACTCAGTAGCGTATCACGCGGAGATGTAGCTTAGGTTGTAAAATTAAACGTTTTGCAATTAAATTAATTAGTGTGAGCAATAAACATTATTAATGCTATACACCATTAGCATAATGTGAATTAGATATCATTAATGACCACTTGCTTTGCTTATAAATGTGGAATCAATTTTCCATTTTGCCATTATACTCTAAACAATTGTTTAGGTTTAATACTAAAATGGAAGAAAGTTTTTGGTGTTGATAGAACGGCATATGGATGTTTTTATATATGTTTTAGGGTTATTAATTGCCAAATTTGTTTTATATTTATATTATTAGACGACGCGACGTTTCGCCAAATCGCGGCTTTTTCAAGTCAATTTTTGGAAACAAATTATTTACTTTAACTAAATGTGTAAAAACTAAGGTGGGGGTGTTGTTTGGGAAAAATCCTGAAATCTGGCGTTCAAGAGGTCAGAGGTGGCGTGTTTCAGGATTTTTCCTAAACAACACCCCACGTTAGTTAATCTAGAGGGTGCTTATCATGGGGACGAAAAAAAATTAAGTAAATCTAATTTTCATTGATACTGTCGAATAGAGAATTAAAATACGCTTCAAATGAGGGGTCGCTCGACTCCCTTTCCCTATTTAAATTCTTGAGTTAGGAGTTGCTGGGGCTAGGGGGTTGACCTGACAATGTCAAATTTGACATCAAAAGTTGTCCCCCAAAAATAGAAAATCGACGTGTTCGAGTGTTGTTTTAAGAAACTTGTCTAAGTGTCCCAAAACAGGCGTGTTACCTTTTCAATGGCTCACCCTGTATACGCTTCGGAAACGAGCAGCAACTCTATAGCAATTTTGACACAAAAATCAGCTGAGCAACGCACTCAGCCCAGTTACTAGTATCTTCTTTATTCTAAAGATTTAATTTAAAAAAAGTAACTCAAATTTTCATGAGCATTTTTTAACTTAGATTTCTAGTTTCATCTTGTTCTTTCAGTTCATTTTCGCAGAAAATTACTGGGCCATCACTCTTTTCAGTCAATTCTAAATTAGTCTAAAAAATAGAAACTAAACTAAACACAGCACAAACCAAACAATTTTTATTATTAATTGAAATAAATAAAACTAGTTCCTTGCAAGTTCTTGTAAATAAAAAAATGTTCTATTTTGGATAGCGGATATACTTTATACTTTTGTTCTAATCTTTATACAGTGTGTCCCCGGATAGGTGAAACGACTCTTGTGAAAGATAAAAAATTTTCGATATAAAATTTCATTGTTTGGGGTTCAGCCCTGCTTAGTTAAAGACTAATTTCTGGCATAATTTTAGTTTTCTAAAATCATGTATGCCTTGGATATTTTCAAAAATCTGATTTTTGGTTCTAGTAAACTACCTTTGTTAGTGAAGATATAACAAAATTTGATTAACAAAAGTTGTTTAGAATCATGAAAGAGTCCTACTTCTAGAATTTCAAGCACCTAGGCCAACGTTGATGTTTTGGCAAAAACGACTCTTGTGAAAAATAAAAAATTTTCGATATAAAATTTCATTGTTTGGGGTTCAGCCCTGCTTAGTTAAAGACTAATTTCTGGCATAATTTTAGTTTTCTAAAATCATGTATGCCTTGGATATTTTCAAAAATCTGATTTTTGGTTCTAGTAAACTACCTTTGTTAGTGAAGATATAACAAAATTTGATTAACAAAAGTTGTTTAGAATCATGAAAGAGTCCTACTTCTAGAATTTCAAGCACCTAGGCCAACGTTGATGTTTTGGCAAAAACGACTCTTGTGAAAAATAAAAAATTTTCGATATAAAATTTCATTGTTTGGGGTTCAGCCCTGCTTAGTTAAAGACTAATTTCTGGCATAATTTTAGTTTTCTAAAATCATGTATGCCTTGGATATTTTCAAAAATCTGATTTTTTGTTCTAGTAAACTACCTTTGTTCGTGAAGATATAACAAAATTTGATTAACAAAAGTTGTTTAGAATCATGAAAGAGTCCTACTTCTAGAATTTCAAGCGTTGATGTTTTGGCAATTTACAATAATTTAGGTGATATGACTCTTGTAAAAGCGATAAAATTCTAAATAAACAAAATAAATAAAAGAATTTCTTTAACAACAGTCATATCACCTATCCGGGGATAAAAATATTAAACTATCAGATAAAAATTATTGTAAATTGCCAAAACATCAACGTTGGCCTAGGTGCTTGAAATTCTAGAAGTAGGACTCTTTCATGATTCTAAACAACTTTTGTTAATCAAATTTTGTTATATCTTCACTAACAAAGGTAGTTTACTAGAACCAAAAATCAGATTTTTGAAAATATCCAAGGCATACATGATTTTAGAAAACTAAAATTATGCCAGAAATTAGTCTTGAACTAAGCAGGGCTGAACCCCAAACAATGAAATTTTATATCGAAAATTTTTTATCTTTCACAAGAGTCGTTTCACCTATCCGGGGACACACTGTAGAATAAAAGTGTCATACTATCATGCCGCGCAGCGTTGTGAAAAGAAAAGTCAATAAGGCCTCCAAGGCACAACGTAAGCGATGGACTAGATCGAAAATACTGCACGCCATCGGAAATAGTGATAATTATGTTCAAGAAGATGCGCATGTTGAGTATTTGGAAAAGTAAGTGCTTTTGAAACTAAATTGTACAAAAATTAAATACATCTGAATAATAATAATCATAATCACGACTTTATAAAAATGTAACGTAGTTATAAAGTCTGGAACAAAATGTATACCTACTATGGCAATCTTGAAATTTGCTTGGATGCGTCAATTTATATTTTACATTACTTACCCATTTTAGTTACTCATAGCGCAAAGGGACGAAATCATGTCAGGTTGAAAATCATGACAAAACTTGCCCCCTCTGATTTAATTGTTTTGGCATTTCTCAAAAAAAATGTTCTAGTCAGAAATCCGGCTGTTGTCTTTTCGTTGGGCCACCCTGTATATAAATTGCTCAAAATGTCCACCGCTATGTTCACGACACAATTCCACTTTGTTCCAATTCCAATTGTGGAACTCTTTCCAGAGTTGCAGGTGTAATTCTTTCAAGTTTCCGCAGTAATTACTGGTTGTAGTTCGCCCAATGTATGGAGACGGTTTCGAAAAACGTTGAACAGAAAAATATATCACGGTATTACCTATATATTCCATATAAAATTATATTATGATGGGGTATAATGTAGATTTCCGGTATTTTTTAAATTATTTGTAGTAAATTTTTAGTAGATTCAGGCAAAAATATTAGCACCCAGTCCGCCAATTTTCGCGGGGTTTGTGAAAACGGGACACTTTGCGTCCCGGGGTTGTTCTCGGGGACACCGGGACGGAGTACCGAAAATAGGCCCATTGGGGCCATTGGTCAAATTCGCCGTAGGAACGATTCGCCATACAAATCGAAAATCGAAAATAACTTTTAATCTTGAGGGACTGTTATCAATTGAAAAAACTATACTAAACCTACCTCTAACCTAAGCACCTGAGTGCCAATATACGTTTAGGTTGGCATTTTTTTAAGTTTCAAATGTTGTTTAGTATCATATTTCCGTTTTTGAATCAATTTAAAAAAATATACTAAATCCCCTATCCCCTATCCATATTTTCTTGTATCCAACCCTACAACTTTCACCGACCGTAGTGGAATTGTACATTCCCACGTTAAATTAATAAACAAATCTACTTGCGCCAAAGTCTGTTACTATAACACCGTACGCTACATCAGCGTAACATGGCATCGCTTTATCATCACTTTAACTCCGTTCACGTTTATGTTTATCCCTTCTACGTTCTAACAAAAGAATTCCTTACATTACGTATCGCAAGGTCAACACTATCTGTATGTTGAGTTGCCAATACTTTTAAAAATTAACACAATGCGACCCTAGCTCACTCTACACGACTGTTAACAAAAACACTCCTAGCACTCCCATCCTTAAGACTTTAGAGTTTAGAGGATCATCCATGCCTTAAACAAAACAATAGAAGTTCATATTTCAGCAATAAATTGCCTTATGATAAGTAACATTTATTAATCGTTCTTGTTTCTGAGATAAAATTGTCCCTGACAATTAAATATGTATTCAAAGTCATGGACAAATCAGCATCCTTTTCTTGCCCAATTACCACACGCATGTTATACCATGTGGTGACCTAATAAAGTACGCATTCTAAGATGCACTTATAAATGATATGATACTTAGTTGCGCAGTATAATTGTTCATGGTATAGCTCCTATACATACATAGTACCGACACGCTGGAGCAAAGAATTTGGCAATGATTTAGTAGTTTTTCCATACAACTTTTTCCTTATTTGAGATTAATTTTTCATAACTAGATGTGATTAATTGAGTTAAACTATCATTGAATATTATTTAATGGTTAAACCTAGTAAATTTATGAAAAATGTCAAACCTACGCGTACTTACTGAGTATAGTGGTTTCCTTTAACCCAACAGACATTTGCAAATAAAGTCCAGACTCTGAGATGCCTCTGGTTCTTTCCTATGGGCGCACTTCATCCGCTTAGGGAATTAAGTGTTACCAACCAATTTTGTTCCAGTCGGCAAGATCAAAGGATGTCGCTACTATGTTCGTATAGGTAGAGTTCCTAGGGTCTCTATGTATAGGGGCTACATAGTTCATGGAACTCCCCTATAATTTCTTTACACTTCTCCTTAAAATATCCAAGAATTATCCTATATTTCTTTGCCCCTATTTTAGAATTTCCAAAGAATTCTCATTCACTAAGCTTCTAAATGGACCTCTCATAACGAGTTGTCTTGATGGGGAACGTCAAAAACAAAATACACTCATTGATTTCAGAGATTATAACTGTGTTCTTAATAATGCCCTTGCAATTTGAAGCAGTTTTGAAAATTCGTTACTAATGAATAACTTTTTTGTTTGTCAAAAATGTTTCAGTTCATTAAATTGTACTCTACTTTAGACGTAACTGTCATAAATGTAAGTACATACATACATACTTACGGTTAATGTTCTGTAGATTGTAGGTCTTATAAATTTGCTTATTTTGTATTTTACATCGTCTTCGTATTTCTTAACTATGTACTCTATTGTGAAGGGTGTGACTTACTATTGGTCTTAGAGTAGCCATTTCTGTATACTTTACTATCTGTTTACTTTTACTTCTGTCCTGGCTTCAGAGACGTGTGTTAGAATTTGATGTATTAGGCCCTTATATACCGCGGTTCATTAAGGGCCGCGAGGTACCACATCTCAGGAAGTAATAGTCATAGAACTTTTATAGAGAAAAATGACGAAGAGAAATATCTGGAAATATTTACTAAATTACTAAAATTTTGCATTTTGTTGGTTTAGCAATTTTTACTATACGATGTAAAATAAGAGGATGGGGAGAGAGGAGGACTTTAACTGATTTTTTAAAACTATGTTTTGTTTAAAATTGGTGTTTGAAACAACACAATAACCATATTATAATAGGTAATGCATGTATCCAACCCACGTTAGAATAGAATGTGTGTTATTTGGCACAATTCGTATTGTTTATTGTTTATTATTTAGCGAAACAATAATAATATTAAATTGAAAAAAATAATTCTTTTCAAACAATGTGTTTTATTTCGGTTTTATTCTTCCCCTCAAGTAAAAATCTAACACAGTAAAATCTGGGGATCTAGGTGGTTACAGAACGAAACTACCTCCAATCCAGTGATTTGATAACTAACGTTTACAAATCACGGCTTCCTTGAGAAAAGTGTGCAACCTTTAGATTACAATTAAAAATAAACGACTCTCAATGCTTCATCTGTTTTGGTGACTCACTTTCCTCCATTGGAAATTTCCATGGAAACTCAATTTATTTGATTCACTGCTCTCTAGATACCTACCTATTTTGTTAAAATGAATCATTATTGCTTAATGCCACGCTTGACCATTGTTTTTCCAATTGAGGTGTTATTTTCTTGCAAATTTAATCTTACTAATTGTGTATATTAGGTACACATCTAGAAAATTGCCTTCCTTTACATGACCCTAACAATTACGCTCACCAAGGGTAGAATTAAGTTCCAGCAATTCCTTTTAGCCACTTTTCTCTAGACATTTTTTTCCGCAAAGCTTTATGAGTAGGTATTACTTCTTGAGATATAATACATCGCCGGCCTTAATCAACCACCCTGTATATTATCACTTTGTTTTAACATTCATATATTTGTTCCTTCATAGGATATGAATATATTGTCTTAGGTGTCCTAACATCCTTGTGGGTTTGAATGTTTGTTGGCGTTTGTATTTCCCTCGGTATTTCCTTTACAATGTTTCTGTCGCTACTTATTTCTACACCTAAATAAATGAGGGTCATTACTTGTTCAATGATATTTTTCTCTATTTTTATTTGCATCTTATTGAATTTTTGTGGTCGTCATACATTAAGTTCTTGACAGTTCCATGTTATATCTTTTCGTGGATTTGATGCACTACTTTTTGGAGAGAATGCCTTTCTTTCCTCTTTTATTAAAACCTTACTTTTTTAAATGAATTAAGCTGTTTTTTAGTGAAGAAATTTTTCTGTTGGAGTTTCCAAGTTATTTAAAAATCTAGCTGCGTATTTGCGAACAATGTTTTGCACGTGCACGTTGATCTTCTCTGAATCTCATATTTTATTTTATTTTTTGCATAGCATTAGGAAGGGACTTTACCCTTCTCATTAAGTGCGTGCATTATGGATAATCCACTGACTAAACGTAGATTATCTGAGAAAAGCCCTACCACCGCAAGATTACTCAAATGGAAAAATTATGATAATAAACTTACATCGAAACTTACTATACAGGGTGTCTCACGGTGACCACCCATTAGAATATTTCAGAAACTACTATGATCTGAATTTTGATAATTTGGGTAAAGGGGTTTTCGGGCATGGCCTCCTCAAATAAAATAATGGCGTCTACGTAACATTTCCGGTTTTTCCGGAAATGACACCAAATTTGTTATTTTAAATGTAACACCCTATATATTATTCCAATTTCGGATTCTACGTAAAATTTTAGGTAGACCTTCATCAAGTTTTCTTATTCCTAAAATTAACCGTTTCCGAGGTATTTAATTTTTTTAATAAAAATTAAAATAAACACTATCTAGCTTAAAAGAAAAACCATGTGAATTCTACAGCAAGAAAGATAAATTCATACGTGAGATAGCTGGACCCCTAAGCTTCCCATCCATACTTTCAAAGTGGCTTAATTGCATACAGGGTGGTGGAAATTTAATGCCGAGTTTAGTTAACTTCAAATCATCATATGTTGGTTTTTTTCAAGTGGAACACCCTGTATGTTTCGTCGTAGTCTGATGCACAATTTCATTCTCTTTCGAACGGTACCATGGTTCCCTATACCTATCTCTTCTAGTTTTTGAGATATCTTGGTTGCGGCGATATAAAAAAATAAAGTTGATGATGGTTCCTCGGAGACGAAACGTCGTATAAAATATTTGAAAACGCCATCTAATAGAATTCAAAAAGTGACAATGAAGAAGTATCTTTGGTTTTTAAAAATCTTTCAAAACAAAGAAAGGAAGTACGAAAAAAGAAAAACCCAAAAATCGCATTTTGTTTTAAATCTCGGAAACGATAAACAATAATGAACTTTTGCAAACTACATGTGAACATGCCCTAAATTATACAACTTTTCTCTAATTTAACCGCTTTCGTATCTCTTACCGTTTTCAAGATCCCCATGCTGTTCATCCTTATCTTGGACACGTTGTATAGGGTGTTAGGTACATTTAAAATAACAAAGTTGGTGTCATTTCCGGAAAAACCGGAAGTGTTACGTAGACGCCATTATTTTATTTGAGGAGGCCATGCCCGAAAACCCCATTACCAAAATTTTCAAAATTCAGATCATAGTAGTTTCTGAAATATTCTAATGGGTGGTCACCCTGTATTTAAAAGAAATGTGCGCAATTATCTCGGTGATTACTTAACCGTAAATTGTAAGAAAAAATATCTCTTCGCAATTGTGATGGGCATTTTAGAATACCGGAAATGAGAACGACTGACTGATGGCTCAGTGAATTCTGCGACACTACCAAGGACCTCCAACTACATATATCCATTTTGCTACTTTTCTTCCGTAAAATATTAGAACATCCATAGAATTTTATCATAAAGTTTGATTTATGAGAAGATGCGTGCACGTCATCAATAACGTTTTCTAACTAGGTGATTGTACCAACTGCTTAAAATCTGTTTTTTGTTGGTTAAATTCAATGTAATCATGTTAATTTAAGAAACAATGTAATAAAATTTACTAATAAAGTTAAATTTTTGATTTTAATTATTTATGTCATTCTATTTTGAATGAAAACGACAAAAACATTTGAAATTTGGGGTTTATTTTTTTTAAGTTTGACCAGTGTCTTATTTATTGTGCGTAGTAAGATTTATTGTGTTGGACTTTCAATGTAAATTTAAAACGCTATTGTTTGTTGGGTTGCATACTTACAAAATTAAACTAAAATTAAGGTCTACATCTTCGAACATATTGTTCGAAGGTCTACATATACTACAAAATTACGTCATGAAAAAGTTATGACGTGCACGCATCTTCTCATAAATCAAACTTTACTTAAAATTTGCGGTTTAGAAATCCAAGGTTAATATTTTATAAAAACTAACACGTTGAAAGTGTAATAAATATACTATCAATTGCAGTGTTCGAAAATACATTTTCAAAAAATCCCTGTTTTTAACGAATTCAGCAATCCTGCATTTGCCGTGACTTTTAAACTGACTGAAATTCTTGTAGCAACTGTTTGTTCAAATCTTGTTGATACTTGTTTAATAACTGGCCTGTGCGCTTTCCTGAAATCAGAAAAAATCCGTAGCACAGAATTTGATCATGATTACATTGCATCTTCTTTTGAAAGGGGGTTATATTCGTATTGGTCCTCGCCATTTTTATTCATTTTCTTTTAGAGTATTTCTTTGTCTGTCAGTCAGTATTGGCAACTGAAATGATCACTTACGACCTCTGGTGATAATTTCCACAGGTGCTGTAATATATTTTCTTCAGTCTAAGAAAAACATTTTTAATTAGTCTAATTAACTAAAGCGTCACTGAATAATAGTAACTATGTTTTCAGTCATAATTTAACATGATACATATAGAAAATTTACACCGCGGCCGGGATTCGAAAACATATGACATTAACAATTCAGTCGTTAGTCTGTCAAAAATGACAACTAACCTTATCCACCTTATAAATAGTAACTAACATTATGTTTAAACCTTTAAACTATTTAACGGTAATATGTACACAGAAATTCTAATGTGCACAACTCTATCTACGGTTTACAATGATCTCCAGCGACATCATCGTTAATCTAGTTTGTACATTTTTAAGATTATTCTATGCTACGTCATTTTTCCCTTTTTGAGTTTCGATTGCCATATGACCCAAATGAGTAAGAAATTTAAAGTCCTCATGTACTGCAATAGTTCATCGACATACCAACGTCGCGTCGCTCTGCTGTTAAGTTGTGGGTTAGCAAGCTTTCTAGTGCCCTGACATTTTCTACCCTGACCGACCACCTCATTTCAACGCTGAATAAATGAAAAAACCAACTTATTTTGTTTAAAAATTTCCCTTAACTTCAAACGCAATTAAATACGTCGTAGAGTTTTTGAATTACTCCAAAAAATGTCACTCCTTCAGGATAACATTAGCTGCCATTTCGTCACTAAGATCATCGCGATTGCAACAAGCAGAATGTAACATCGAGTTGCGTTTTTAGAAAAATCTAATCTCGTATTCCTATACAAGTGCTCTACATATCATTAACACCAAAAGTCGTCCAGTAAAATGTTGGCTTCATCAAGTTGTTGTCCTAATGTCACTACAATGGTTTTTACATCTTTATCGCAATAATCTGGGAAACACAAAACCTTACAACGACCTTGTAACATTGGACCTCGTTATTTTTAAATTCGTCATAATTGCCGTTTCGTAGAGTTTCAGACGATCAGTATCAGAAGTATCAACGATTAGTCAAAAATGTTTTAAATTTTTCCTGCTTGCTTACGAATTTGAAGACCGTGGACTCCGTAAGACAGAGTCGCATACAACATCAATGTTCTGTGGAGTACGAGCACTTCTTGGTCGTCCTATTGGTTTCTTCTTTAGGGCAGATCCAGTCACAAAGTAATTCATCCAACTTTTATCGCGTATTTTGATGGGACGGCACCATGACGTTTATTTAATAAACCTTGCTGTACAATAATATCTCGTGGAAACTGTCTTTGTCTACGTTTGTTACCACAACGGCTTTGCATTTGTCGCCGACCCTCTTGCTCTCAGGTTTTTTGGTAATAAATTTATCGTCGGTCAAAACTCCGTTTAGTCAGGAATCAGCACTGCGAAATTCGATCATTTAATTCATGTACTGTGCACTCGAAAAAAATATGTACAATGTGGGGAATGACCTTACGGATTCAAATCCGGAGGGCTCCATTAAATTCGTGATTATAAAAAAGAATAAAAAAATATTTTGCGATTATATTAAATGATCTTAAAAAAACTATTTTTTGTGTTTAACTCGCGATTGTGACGCCATTTTTTAATATTTTTTCAAAATTCTTTTACAATTCGAACGCCTAATCATTGTAGATTTTAACGGTACATATATACAAAAGATTACAGTCATAGCGTGTCACATAAGAAGGCGAGCACCGGCGCAACCCGATTCATGACTCCGAAAGCCGAGTACTGTAAAAATACAAGTCAGTTGCGTATCGTATCATAATAAATGCATTTAAACACGTGCATTTTTTTCAACTTATTAAAAGGGTTAAGTGTAAGAGCAGAGCTATGGGTTGTTAACCCATTAGCACCTGAACTTCGCCCTTTTAAATTACGTACTTCTAACATGTAAACAAAAAAAAATGTAATCATGCGTAATTTAATAAATGACATTATTATTATTATTATTATTATTCGAATTTCATTATATATCACTAAAGTATGTAATTATCCTGTAATTATAATTCAATAAATAACATTAATGTTCATATTTAGTGATGAATAAACATCTACAACAACAACGTGAAACGACTTATAGATACGTGAAATTTTACAAGCAGCGTAAATTCGTCGTTTGCGCATTACCGCGCTCGCCTTCTTACGTGACTACGCCTTGTATTAGTTTTTATCAGAGAAATGTTATCCCTACTAATAACATTTCTCTGGTTTTTATATAGAATAATTTGTCAGAGTATTATTAAAAGGAGGGACGGTACCAAAACTGATGCGAAAATTTCAGCATCGAGAAAATTGTTGAACGGTTGAAAATAGATATATGATTAATCGAGACGAAATATGCCCAAATGAGTACGAAAGTTTTTGGTGATAAGAAATTTTCACTATTGCTAATGGTTTACGAGATACGATTTTTTGTGTGGAACGTCGATGCACACCGACCACGCAGCCGTTTCATGGCCCTCACAATAGCAACCTATTATACAATCTAGCCCTACTGGATTAACGATGGGCATTACTTATCACAAAGTAGCCACTACTTTGAAAAAATATTAAAAAATGGCGTCACAATCGCGAGTTAAACACAAAAAATAGTTTTTTTAAAATCATTCAAAATAATCGGAAAATATTTTTTTATTCTTTTTTGCAATCACGAATTTAATGGAGCCCTCCGGATTTGAATCCGTAAGATCATTCCCCACATTGTACATATTTTTTTCGAGTGCACAGTACATGAATTAAATGTACATATTTTTTAAAAAGTATATCTTGGAGTGCACAGCACATATCGAATTTCGGGGTGCTGATTCCCGACTACACTCTGTTCCCCCA
Organism: Pyrocoelia pectoralis; assembly: GCA_036250285.1. NCBI lineage: Eukaryota > Metazoa > Arthropoda > Insecta > Coleoptera > Lampyridae > Pyrocoelia > Pyrocoelia pectoralis. Next base: position 33,303,214 of record CM070074.1, read on the forward strand.
ACAGATATAATAAAGCTCCTCCCCAAAAATTACCCCACATTTAAATGCAACTTTTTTATTGGTTGAATTTTCGAAACTCGTAACATAAGCAATCACTTGATTTCAATTGTTGTAGTTGGTGTAAATGAATTTGAGATTTGAGATCTGTAACGTATTTATAACTTGGCCGGTGTAAAACTGGTCGCTGCCTTCATTGGTCAAAATTTATTGGGAGGAGCTTTACTATATCTGTTGGGGGAACAGAGTTTAGTTAGGGATTTTCATCGTGGCAAACCTTTTCTATTCTGGGTAGTTTTTATTGCTAAGTTTTGTTATGTGATGTGATAAATTGTTCATTTAATTTTTATAAAATCGTAATTTGGGCCAATAATCTGTTATAATACCTACGTACATATAAAGTATAAACAATACGTTTCACAGATTTTTATACCGTGTGACAAGTTTCAAAGCGGGACATAGCCGAATAGCATGGGAAATCACATATTTGCAGTTTGCTGCTCACCAATTATATCTACAAGAATGGTAATGATGTCAATCGAAAGAGCATTATTTTCTGAGCCTGTTTATACCAAATTGTTTGGTATACTTACTAATTCACTGCTTTTTTAATTAAAAAATAATTTTCAAAAGTTAAAAAGTATGAGCAGCCATGACATGTCAAATTCAAATAATGTTTAATATGTATTAATTTTTAGACCTGTTGCCTATTTAAACACTCGTTCCTTGTTATAATAACTATTATTGTCTATCATTATTCATGGTTAAATTTTTCAGGAAAATGCCATATTACATAATTGAAAATGTTTGATTTGATAATATTCAAAATTATTCGAATTTGACATGTCATGGCTACTCATATTTTTAACTTTTGAAAATTATATTTTCCTAAATAAAAAGTAGTGAATAGGTATAAGTACCAAATATTTGATATAAACAGGCTCAGAAAATAATGCTCTTTCGATAGACATCATTATAGTACGTAACAATGTAATGTTGGGAGTTACCAAGCGTGTAAAAGTTTGGCCCCCCCTCCAGGATTGTTATCAATGACCCATTGAACAATAATAGAGGCGGGGGAAAGTTGAACGGCCGCCATCTTGTCCGCCATCTTGAAAATGCCCGCGAACCTATTTTTGGCTATATCTTAGCAACCGTATGTCCAAATCGAATGTACGTAGACTCTAATTGCACAGTTTTGTACTCCTAAGATAAATTGTTATATAACCGAAATTGATAATCCTAGCGGATTTAATGTTTTTGGGCTTAAAAGCTTAAATTATGGAATATGTAAAAAAAACGCTAAACAACATATCACTTTTTATTTTATTATTATTAATCTTTTAGATTTCGCTTTTATGAATAAAATGCAAAAACAATCAACGAAATCCGAGCACTGGTTACGAAAATATACAGGATTTAGGAATAGGTAGCGCACCTTTGCTGGCACAATAATTGGTAGTTACAGGTCAAATTGAAAATTTCATAAGTTTGTTCTCTACAAAATATGCGAATTACTACTAAATACACACATTAAATAAGTGTAATCAATTTTTGAAGGCTTATGCCCCATTCGCGATTCCCTCAGTAATGATCGCCATAACATGAATCACATCGGAAAAACCGTACCGATGAAGAAATTGAAAATACCCGAATTAATACAAATTTTATAAATTAATAATTTTTTGTGCCGCACCTTCTCGTTTATTTAATTAATTAATTTAATTTAGGCTTTTAGGAAAAAGAGGTGAACATCAAATGAAAATTATTATACGGATTAATTTACACAAGGACATTTGCAAAGAGCAGTATAGTTTGCACGTCCATTGTTTGTCACACTTACGAGTTTGTGACTCCACTTCCTCACTGAGAGGACGCTCTAAAAGTCTAAAAGGACGGAATTCAGTGCCTGGAAAAGGAACCCAATAATTCAGGTCATCGTCCAAATGATGGAAAATCCATTCGCAGTGATGAAATTTGGAGTCTACAAAGTTCAAAGCTTTCAAGTCTTTCTTTATTCAAGTTTATGCAGGCGGTGCAGAATCCATTAATCAACAACGAAAGTTTATATTCTGTCACCGAAACAAAAGTTTAGAAATGATGCACCCGACACAAGACGCTCTCCTATTACACTGCAAGTGAGCAGCTTACCTAGCTACCATTCGGAGCAGGGCAAATAAGGCTGAGCTTCAAGCCCCACATCCAATTCAACATGGGTGGAAGAAACTCGATCACAGATTCCTTCCCGTGTGGATAACAATTCCGGAAGTCAGCCCCGCTTGCATTGAGATTCTTAAATGTGGTTGCAAGCAGAATTGTGGAAACCGATGCAGGAAAAAATCATTAAATTGCACTGCTCTTTGCAAATGTCTGCGTAAAGTGGTACGTATAATAATAACTGTCATTTGATGGTCACCTCTTCTTCCTAAAAGCCTAAATTAAATTAATTAATTAAAAAAACGAGAAGGTGCGAAACGCATAATAGTAGTTTACGTAACAAGTCCCGAAAGTGATCTTTTTTACTGGACAAGTAGGCAAATTACAGGACGAGCCGCAGGCGAGTCCTGCAAGCCTGTGAGTCCAGTAAAAGCACTTTTGGGACGTATTACGTACAATATATTTTTTTAAATCGGCCAGAAACGGGCAGAACAATTGACCGTTCTAGGCCGGAAAGTAAAAATGAGTCCGGTAAAGTAAAAATGAGTCCGGTAAAACTTTTACCGGACTATCACAATAACTTTCCGGCTCGGTCCGACAAAATGACATTTTCTGGCCTAAAAATAATCCGAAAAGTACTACTTTCTGGCCGATTAAAAAAAAAGTTTTTAAAAAGATATAAAAAATGATTAATTTATAAAATTTGTATTAATTCGGGTATTTTCGATTTATTCACCGGTACGGTCTTTCCGATGTGATTCATGTCATGGCGATTATTACTCTTATGAGGGTGAGGGAATCGCGAATTGGGGGCACAAGCCTTCAAAAATTGATTACACTTAATTAATGTATGTATTTAGTAGTAATTCGCATATTTTGTAGAGAACAAACTTATGAAATTTTCAATTTGACCTGTAACTACCAATTATTGTGCTCAGCAAAGGTGCGCTACCTATTCCTAAATCCTGTATATTTTCGTAACCAGTGCTCGGATTTCGTTGATTGTTTTTGCATTTTATTCCTAAAAGCGAGATCTAAAAGATTAATAATAATAAAATAAAAAGTGATATGTTGTTTAGCGTTTTTTTTACATATTCCATAATTTAAGCTTTTAAGCCAAAAAACATTAAATCCGCTAGGATTATCAATTTCGGTTATATAACAATTTATCTTAGGAATACAAAACTGTGCAATTAGAGTCTACGTACGTTCGATTTGGACATACGGTTGCTAAGATATAGCCAAAAATAGGTTCGCGGGCATTTTCAAGATGGCGGACAAGATGGCGGCCGTTCAACCTTCCCCCCCCTCTAATATTGTTCAATGAGTCATTGATAACAATCCTGGAGGGGGGGCCAAACTTTTACACGCTTGGTAACTCCCAATGAAAATTATATGGAGATTGTTACGTACTATTACCATTCTTGTAGATATAATTGGTGAGCAGCAAACTGCAAATATGTGATTTCCCATGCTATTCGGCTATGTCCCGCTTTGAAACTTGTCACACGGTATGTATGTACATAGTTACAAAAATTAATAATTTTTAGGTACTTACAAAAATTAATACATACATCACAAATTATTTCGTCACTCACGATATCGTGTCCTACTACAAACATTATCATTTCAATTTCCATTCTCATGCGTCGTAACATATGCATAAAACATTTTTTTCTTAATGACTTTATTTTCTATCCACATAGTCAACACTGTAATCCTTAAACCGATTTTCCTATCAAAAGTATGGTTAGTGTTTCTTGGCTGGACTTGCTAGTTTTTTTTCTTGCTATGGTGTATATTGGTGCATAGTCTGATGATTTCCAAATATTTTTTCTTTCTTTTTCATCATCAATTAGGTGTACAAAGTGAATGGGCATTTACCAAAAGTGATTTCTGGACGTTTATTGCTAAGCTCAAGTTTGATTGTATTACTCGTATATCAAAGCAAGAAGTCAAGTGATTTGCTCATTAATTAAACTATACATTTATTCAAAATGTAATTAATAACCACGGAAACTACGTGATTAATTATTATGTGTTGGTGTTTTGCTTGAGAAAACTGATTTTGAAAACTGGCAATACGCGCATTTTTACTTACCTATTAGGGTAAATGTTCGTTTATAACATAACAATGCTTCAATGGGGAACTCTACGTAATTTAAAGACGACTATAAATAATTTGAAACTTACAATCGAGTTCAGGAAATATGCAGGTCTTCAAAAAGGTTTCCTAGAAAAGTTAAAAGTATTATAATTGATGGTCAGTTTTATATTTTGTTTGAACTTTGCCTACTTAACCGATGATGATAAAGGGCACCGAGAAGGGGCGTAACTATACAATAAAATTGGCCTTGGAATGTTTATATCCGCAACTGATCGATATCAAATCAAGTTAGCGTTTTGTAAAGTTACTGAATGAATCGTTAGGAATTAATTCGCACAAACAGACTACATAATTTGTTATTTCATCGAAGTTTAGCGGTATGACGTAAACCAAAATAAGTTATCAATGTCGTTCAAGGAAACCATGCCTTTAATTGGCCACATCCGAGGATAGTTCACTTTCAAAATGAAAAATATGGATTGCTAAACTTGCAGCGAGTATGTATATTTAAAAATGCAGTGGTCTGCTTTTCTACTATAGTCTACCAAAAATGTAACTGATTTTTTCCAACGTCGCTTATGAAATTGACACTTTCATCACTCAATGTAGTAAGGAAAATAGGCGTTTGCATCACTAGTGAGGAAAATTCATTTCCATAGCAACGTTAGAATACAAAATCGGCTACTAGATTCTTGATAAAATAGGAGAGTAAAATAATTATAAAGCAATTTAAAATTGAGACTCATTTTTGCGATGTTGAAAAAATAGTATACACAATTAGTGATCAAAGTGCGATTTTTCAACTCGCAATCGCTCGTGAGTATCACATATAATAACCGAGACGTGTGTATATGTTTGTGTTGCTGTACACTTTTCCGACAGTCTCCGAATCCTGACGAATGCGGATGTGATATTTTAAAACCAAAGCTATTATAAATTTATAACCTACAAATTAATGCTACAATTACTTAACCTAAGAATTACAGATGCCCCCCAAACCTTTACCTAAATATTTTTTTCGAAGTAAGTTTTAAACATTTTAGTATAAAAGTCCGTCATCTTATTCAAGCGGTATTTGTGTCTAAATATATTTTCTTTACTTAGAAAATACGTTCAAAGTTTCATTATGGAGATTACGTGTAAAATAGAATTCGCTATTTGTGCTTATTTTTGGGTGAAAATTTTGTGTAAACATGCAAAGTTTGTCTGTCCGAGGTCCTTAACCCATTTCGAACATTAAAACAAAGGCAGAAAGTATTTTCGCGAAAATTTTCAAAATGACAAGTATCGGAAACTTTTTCTCGGTAACATGGAAATTTAATTATTTCAAGTTGAAAAGTTATTCAAATGATGAAAAATTATTCTATTATACCTCGCGTTAACATTTTCATGGTTAAAATGATGTAAAAAGTAGTAACAGCATTCATCGTAGACTAATTTATGTGTCCCGATACCTTCTTTCGGTAACTTTCGAAATGTACATGTTTGTGTGCTTATTTCGAATTTAGAGATTTTGAACGATGGACGATGTCGTAGGTAACATATATAGTCGAATGTTTTCATCGAGAAAAATGTTTTTGTCTACATATTTAACTTAATATCTATTGATGAAAGTAGGTGGCAAGTGTATTGTTACATTACACTATACCAAAGAGAATACCTATACTTGGACTATACTTCTAAATATACAACTTATATTGTAATTAAGAGGAAGTAAAATCCATATTTACTGCTGTACATATACGTGTAAATGGTGGCCTTTAATTAGTGAAATAAACAAAAATTTGAAACTGTTTAAGGTAGAGAAGGTCTTTCTATAAAACAGATGTTATGCAACGTTAGACCAGCTTCTATTTGTACATTTTATGTTTTATGGTATTTTTAGTTTTACTATAGTTAAAGATGAATGTTAAAACGTTCTCCCTAAGGCCATTCGTATTCCCAAAAAGTTGCCAGTGTCCAAATTGAGTTCTTTTACATTCAAAATTCATTCTAAACTATCCTTATGAAGTTCACACGGAATTTGTTATATTTTCGTTAATTTTTGGGCAAAGACTATGTGCAAAGACGTAATTAACATTGTGAAAGGGCCATTATGTATTTTTGGTCTCAAATCTATTCCAAAAAGTTTGCATTTTACATTTTTTTTAATAATTGGTAAAAATTTACTTTAAGTAGGTAGGAACGAATTCGTATATCTTTACCAAATATCAACCCATTTTTGTGATTTTTACGTCAAATGTAAGTAAATGTAATCCTTTATTTTAGTTACTTTAATAACTTGCTAAATTACAGATACCTACAGGGTCAAAAATCTGAAAAGGTACAAAAACGTAAATTTTTTTTCTTTTTTCAAGCAACTAAGCCAGCTCAACAAGGTGTGATATTTTAAAACAAAAGCTATTACACCCTACAATCACAGATACCCCCTCCCCCCAAAGCACGCAAAACGCGAGAATCGCGTGTACCCCCGTTTATACATATAATATGCTCGTTGAAAAATAAGTCACATCACTTGTTTTATAATATACTATTATAACTATTTTCCTACTCTTCTTATGGTATGTATATCAATATTGTGGTACTGGAAATTATATTTACCGGCAGTGGTTAACGAATGACTTATTTATTTGCGGATTATGATTAATTATGAAAAGTGCTATATAATCATTAGTTGCTATAGGTTAAGCTAGGCAATTCAAATAATCTGTATTTAAATAACTAATTAATATGATTAATATAAAAACAAAAGGAGAACAAGTATCAATTTATAACCAAATTCCTGTCATATTTATCATTTCCTTTTCCGCTATCTTATCGTTAATTCTTTTTAATGGAATTCCCGTCCATAACCTTTTGCACCTTTTTGGCAATTAGGTATACATATTATACTTAACTTTTACGTTGTACCGTTGAGTGAAAGATTTAGGCAATGGTTCTACGTATCGCTTGTTATCTGTATTGATCAATATTTAATTTTCAATTATTATTTATACAATCGATTGTGTTTTATGAAAAGCTTTTGCAAAACTTCTTTTGCATTTGACTGTTGCTGTTTTGATAAAGCAAAGCAAGTTGAAGCAGAGTGTACCTTACTCTTGCTTATTATTTAATGTAAATCATAGAAATATTTCAAATAATGATTATGTGTACCTATGTAGGAATCATTTACCACCTCTTCCTATTTTGCTTATGATATGTTTTATTTTTCGCTATAAACGTATCAAAAATATATTTTCGTTTTTTCCCACAAGTAGCACTGACCTTTATATTTATGTATAGATATAGTGGCTTTGTATTTTACTGATTTGATTAGAGATTGAAAAATATTTTAATCATATTTTATTCACCATAAATTGCTTATGAAGTAGCGGTTTATAAAACATTGACGATTTCATTTTATTTTGTATCGGTTTATCAATAATTTTTAAAATTCGACATTATCCTAAAAGTAGAGTGAATGTAAATTTTAGTTAGTGATAACGGCATGGGTAAAATATATTTCATTATGTTTATCAATACTTGCATTGTGTTGTCCATAAATAATTATTGATGTATTAAAAATGTAGTAGCAATCATGTCTGCCTCGTTTGTGAAGGTTACATACGGAGTACGGACGCAGGCATATATAATTTTTGCGTTTGTGGATCAGTTTTGCCCAGTTAGCGTTAACAAGCATGTTTAGTTGATGTAGTTAACAATTGCTAAACTAAACTAACTAGTAAAGTTGCAAAAGGGGATCTGCTAAAAGCAGTTCGTAATGAATTACTTACACAAACGGATTTTGTTAAATTGTCTATCCGTGGAGGCATTTGCATGTAATTACAATTTATTTTGTTTGTAAATAGATATTCTAGTAACCTTGTAGTATAAGTAAACAAGTAGCATTCGATGCGATAAAAAGTTTTCTAATAAGAAGGAAACTCGGTAGGAAGGATACATTATTATATTTTCAAAGTGATAATATTGCGGCATTAAGTGATTGTAGTTGTAGGTGTGAAATTAGTAAAATGATGAATTGAGATTTATTATACAGTAGGTACCTAGAATTGGCCGATGCGCGATGCACCATAGGGATTTCAATGTAAAAATCTTCGATTATTTGCTTTCCTATTATTTTAGGTAAAAAGTCTATTTAACTTTTTGGTAGAGACAAAAATTCTCAATCGACTGATTTATGTACATACTTATTTTTATTTTGAATTGTTCAGAAAGGAAATATTTAGGCAATTAAAAATGTCCACTTTCTCAAAAATCGATGTTGCCTTGAAATTGTCGACAGGTATTTCGTTTTGTAAAATGAGTGAAGAAAGTTGCATTTCCTCACTTGTGATGAAAGTAAACAGTATTGCCAACTAACACCATTTGTCTATTGCAGGAAAACAAATGACTTCAGTAAACTGTCAACATTGACAATTTAATCAACAATTAATGAATATTTTTAATTATATGCAGTTTTAGAAAAAAATTTGTGTAAAACACGAGAAGGAAATGTTTTTTCAACTCTCGCTCAATTGACGCACTCGCTACCCTCGTGTGTCGAACTTTGAGCTCGAGTTGAAAAAAGCATAACTTTCTTCTGTTGTTGTACAATAGTACATTACAATACAAGTGGTGAAAGTGACTGATTTTTCAACGAGCAATACAATACATTATATATTCACGAGCGATAGCGAGTGAGGATAGTATTGCGAGTTGGAAAATCGCACTTTCATCACTAATTGTGTATGTAACTATTTTTTCCAACATCGCAAAAATGAGTCTCAATCTAAAATTTCTTTATACATTATTATTTTACTCTCCTATTTTTTCAAGAATGTAGTTGCTGATTTTGTCTTCTAATGTTGCTATGGAAATGAACTTTCCTCACTAGTGATGCAAACGCCTATTTTCCTCACTACATTGAGTGATGAAAGTGTCATTTTCATAAGCGATGTTGGTGTAGATTTTTTTAATCTACAAAAAAGGTAAATAATATTTTTACCTAAAATAATCGAATATTAAGATTTTAACATTGAACACCCTGTATGCACGTAAAAATTTAGCCACCTTTTACATTATTATTAAGGCCCTCTAAATACATTAGAAGGGTGGCGGAAAACCTGTAACCCTTTACGCCTACGCAGCCTATTCGAATTTGCTGATTGTACCACTTAGGTAAATGTTCTCAGCAACCACAACACCCACGGCAATGAAATGTATTCGTTCCATAATAATTAAAGATTAATGCTATTTAAATGGTCAATACAAATATGTGGTACGCACGTATCGCTATCGAATTGCGTGTTAACCGAGGGGTTGACCGGTTGACCACTTGGTAAATGTAGTGTACAAAATAGGAAATGTTCTGTAAATGTGGTAAATATTTTATAAATGTGGTAAATATTTTATAAATGTTGTAAATGTTTTGTAAATGAAGTAAATCCATAACAACTATAACCCGTTCTATTGGAAAATCTAATATTGAGGAAGGGGTGCTACTAAAATCACAGGCAGAATTGAATATGATTCAAACAGTAATAAGATTATTGGATTTGTAATTCCTCACGAAGTGGCATGGCGAAAAAAATTATTTCGAGCAATCTGTTAGAAAAATTCCGAGTTATATTCTTAACGATATGAGAGCGTAATGGCCCAATGCCCAATCGATGGAGCCCCCTTTTTTTTTTAATGTATTCGGAACAGATAATTGCTTTACCAATGAAGATGTCGTTGTTAGATGGAACAGGATAAAAAATGAAGCAAAAAAATATGATATCAAAATACTGGGATTTTCCGCAGATGGGGATACAAGGCTTTTAAAGGCGATACGGATTCGTACAAAATTTTTGAACAGATCTACTACGAATCCGTGACCGTGGTTTCATCTTCCTTTAGCAAAAGGTGACATTTGTACCCAGGATACCGTGCACGTTGGTACAAAGTAAAAGACTCGCTTAACAAATCCAAAAATTACACTTCGCATAGGAAATTATACAGCCCCTTATGATCATCTGAAAATTTTAATAACAGATAGGATAACTAAAGACCAACATGCCGCGCTTAAGAGACTTGGAGTTCAGGCACTGTATATGCACCGAAGCTTTAGAGGATGCCATAAATGATGTAATACTTTAGGCATAACTAGTGCCCCCTCATACACGGTTGTTATGGTACATATTTGATACATCTTGGAGTTTAGAAGAAGTTGATCAAGATGATGTTATTGGACAGATGGATGATGATATCTCTGGAACTCTATTTTTGTCAAATACCATAACGTCCAATGTACTTAATGCTGTTGATGAGTTCATGACCGAAGACTCCGAAGAGGATGAATCTCGGGATGAATACTCGGAAATACAAGAAATAAAAAATAACGAATTAACCAGGGAATTAACATTAGAATTTTTTTGGAATTAAATTGAAAGACAATACAACAGATAAAGACATTGATTGTAAAACACCGCGTGTGAAAATTAAATGTCAAGAAAAAATTATAAATTTTAGAAAAATGATCACAATGATTTATTCCGACGTATAATCTTCCGCTCTATAACTTTTATACTGAAAATTTTTCGACATAACTTACCGTTTTTTAAATATTAGTGAAAGAAGCAAAATATACCGGAGTTTCCACTGTTTTTTATCAATTTTTCACGTTACCCGGAAATTTTTTTCCCTGCAAATTTGGATTGGAGTACTACCCAAATCTAAATATCCGGTTTGCAGGCGTAATTAAAAATTTCGAGGATTATGAAAAACGTCAAATAGAGTTGACAGATTCGAACAAATAAGAAGCTGATGGAAGATTAAAAAGAACATCACTTAAAAAAACCACTACTAATTGGCTATTAATAGGTAAATTTCTTGGAAATATCGTGAAGCTTACATACTGTGTAAATGTCTCTTGAAAATATTGCGAAATGTATACGTGCATGATGCGTTACGCCAATGTGGAAGTGTGAAAAGTCTCGTAAATGTGGGTAATGCAGTCAAAAAATGTGGTAAATGAAGTAAATGTATTGTAAATGTGGTAAATGTTTTGTAAATGAAGTAAATGTTTTGTAAATGAGGTAAATGTTTGGTAAATGAGGTAAATGTTTTGTAAATGAGGTAAATGTGGTAAATGTTTTGTAAATGTGGTAAATGTAAATGTGGTGTACTTAATTTTTCTTAGTGGTCAACCCCTCGGTGTTAACCATGCAATCTATTGAGTTGAGAATTAATATGTTGTCGTTTTAGAGATAATGAAACAGGGCACCGACATATAGACCTCCCCTTGTTGTAATCCCGGAACAGGCGCAATTTAAGTTCTCCCGTTTTTCCTTTTTGTATATTAAAAAAACCAGGAACATTTGCACAAAGCTTTAAAAAGTTCAGGAAGAATATACGACATCCAGAATATGCAATCCCTTAAGAGGTGGACTTGAAAAACTGTAGTAAAACGTACCACAAAACAATACTGCTGCCAAAAATGTTAAGGTGGGTAGTGGGCAAGATCAGTATACTAACAGGTTGCCTGGTAACTTCTGGAAGGGGATTAGGGCGGAGATTATGTGACGTCATGTGTATAACTTGTCATATGTCTGTAATGCAGCAGTACTCTGGTTATATGCTTACAGCTCGAAAACTAATGATGTTACCGGGTTGCTTCTTATATTATTGTAATCCTAACAAAATTATTAACAAATTATGTTATATACACTTTTTATGTAGATAGCTTCGTTTTGCTGTAATACTTAAACATACAGTGTGACTCATTTAGAATGGAAACACCCATGTAAAATCTGAAGTTATTTACCGATTTTAACCATTTTTTTTTAAAATGTCAATTAACGAAACGTCTACCTCGGGACAAAATTTTAAATGTTTATTCCAATTTTCAGGGCATACTACGATAACTTTTTCGTGCTCAAAATGGAGAATTCTTATTAGCGATTTGTTTATAAAAAAATATCTACGCCACTGGATTCAGAATGCTTCCAAATAGCTGTCACCAAAATTTTACAAAAATATATTTATTAATAACAAAGTTATGACAACTTAAAGTTCGAAAACTTTCTACGCTAACAGTTACAAAACAACACCCTGTATCAATAGATGGCCATTGAAATTATGTTAATAATTCTTAAATTAAACTATTTAAACCATCAGTGGAGAAAAAAATATTTAAAGTAACGTAATCTTATATATATAAAAATGAATCGCTATTTCCTTGGTCACGCCATAACTTGAGAAGGACTTTACCGATTCCAGTCATCTTTTTTTTTTAAATGTTTCTAATACTTTGTAGAAGGTTCTTACGGAAAGAAAAATTAAGAAAATTGCCCAGAAAATTGGAAAATTTCAGAAAACTTAACGCGTTTGACAGTTCGCCCATTTGACAGTTCGCGCGTTTGACAGTTCACGCGTCGCAAATGTCGTTTAACATCTGCATCGGTCGGCATCTATCGATCAAAAAATTCATTTAAGTATTCATTTCATGGTGTACACTGCCGTGTTAATTCTAAAGGGCGTATCTGCAAATTCGACAGAAATTGAGTTAGACGCATTTTTAGAATCCTCTTTAAAAGTACTATGTATGTGTTAAGAAGAGATTGAGTATCTCAATGTTATATAGGCGAAAACTCGCTTTTAAAGAAATTTGTATCTACAAATTAGCCGCCTTTGTTAGATTAAAAAAAGGCGTATATGATTGTTATTTGAAAAGGTTGTATCTGTACACTGTGTACTCACAGTACTTGCTGCCAGTATTATATTCAATAGTATAAAAATAAAATTCCTCTAAGCATAAATGATTTGATGGCATAACTGAAAATATTAAAAGTCAATTTTCTCAGTTTCTATGTTATTGTAGATACGCCCCTTTGAATTAACACGGCAGTACAGTCCATTCGATTTGAACGTTTATCCAGTTTTGAGTTTGTTGAGTGATTTTTTTTGATAAGTGTTTGTTTATCGCAGTTAGTTCACCGCAATCCCGTTTAGTATTAAAATTAAAAATCGAGCGGAGGATAATGAAAATAGTAGCGTTAGCATGTCCGAATTACGTTCGAGAGCGACAGGAAATGAACGTATATAAGCTAATCAATTCAAAATCAAGTTGCCTTTTTAAACGTTAATATTTCGAAAACAGTAAAATTTAGGAGTGGTGTATTAGAGAACCGTGTTAATAATCATGAGCAGATTTCGAAAATGTGACAATATACGCGGTGTTCTATTTAAAAAACGATTCAAGATGGCGCTCAGCCGCCATTTTGTAACTTTTAGCCGTCATCTCTACATATTTAAAAGGATAAAGTGATGACTGACTGATCTATCTATCAACACCCAGGCCAAACCAATGAACCTAGAAACTTGAAATTTTCAGTGAACCTTCACCTGACGATGTAGGCACCCACTAAGAAGCGAATTTCGAAATTCATCTCCTAAGTGGGTCAAAATAAGGTTTAAAACTTTAAAATGGTTGAAGCGATCTATGTAACGGGGGCAGATGGAAATCTAAAAATTGCTCAAAGTATTGCAAAGTATTGAAATCCATGATTCACATATTTCACCTTTTTTCAAAAGTTACCCTCTAAGGGTTCCAAATTAAGGGATGAAATTTTACATCTTTATATGTATATAAAAATGAATTGACCTTTGTGTGTCTCATAAAAACTCGAGAACGGCTGAATCGATTTGACTAATTTTGGTTTTAAAATATTTGTAGAAGTACAAGGAAGGTTTAAAAGGTGAGACATAAGCCCTAGGAGTTTAGGGCTTCGCCCCTATGGGTTTCAAAGTTACCGTGTTTTTGTTATGGAGTTTTGATTTTATTAGTAAACATTGTAAACAAAAGCGCAATATTTATTACTGTGAAACTTAAAAGCTGTAATGTAGCAATACCTTTGGAAGTTCAGACAACCTTTATTGGCGGTACGAAGTTCGCCGGGTCTACTAGTATTTAATAAAAATCTATCATAACTGTTAAGTTAAACAATAACATAATTTCCATGGTAACTAAGATTTAAATGGAAATGTTAGGTCTTTATTTACTCAATCGCGCGATTCCGTTACTTTTATTAAATATTACGTTACTTTCAATATTTTTTTCTCCACTGATGGTTTAAATAGTTTAATTTAAGAATTATTAACATAATTTCAATGGCCATCTATTGATACAGGGTGTTGTTTTGTAACTGTTAGCGTAGAAAGTTTTCGAACTTTAAGTTGTCATAACTTTGTTATTAATAAATATATTTTTGTAAAATTTTGGTGAAAGCTATTTGGAAGCATTCTGAATCCAGTGGCGTAGATATTTTTTTTATAAACAAATCGCTAATAAGAATTCTCCATTTTGAGCACGAAAAAGTTATCGTAGTATGCCCTGAAAATTGGAATAAACATTTAAAATTTTGTCCCGAGGTAGACGTTTCGTTAATTGACATTTTAAAAAAAAATGGTTAAAATCGGTAAATAACTTCAGATTTTACATGGGTGTTTCCATTCTAAATGAGTCACACTGTATATAGAAAACCGTCACTGCAAAAAACAAAAAGTAACTTCAACAAATTATAGCTTTATATCCGTACGTCTTAGGAAGAAATGTTTTCAACAAAACTTATAGATAATATGATTAGCTTTAAAATGATATGTCTAATAACGCATAACGTTAACACTACGGCTTCATAGAGACCGGTGAAACAGTAGTGGACACCGCGCCGCCGTTCCTACCAGGGCCGTTAACACTGATTCATGATCTTGAATAGGCATTCACGAAATGGAGCAACTATGTAATAACGTTCATTTTAAGTTTTTACTACCAAAGTGCTATTTTTTCCTATAAAATTTTATACTTAGTTCACTTGTATCGTATGTGTAGCGTAATAAAATGTGCGGATTTGTTTGGTTTTCCGTTTGTATCTCTTGAACGGGTGCTCATAGTGGGAAATGGGCAAGTACAAAATAAAAAGAGTTTAAATTTCCTACAAGTTTACTTCTATGCGTTTTTTCTCTATCTCTAGCCGCTGAAGAGATATTCGCTGTCAAGAATTGACATTTTTTCAAAATCGTTTTTACACGACGTTTTTCTGCAAATATTGTGCCCTAGCTCTTAAGTATTGGATTTAAGGCAAAAACTGTTGGAATAAAAGTTGTAGCCCATTAAATTTCCTATAAAATGTACTAACCCCCTGCAAAAATTCAGCTTTCTCCTAATTAGTTGCGACAAAGCTTAATTTTTTACCTTCATGGACTGGGCTACAAAGTGAGTTCTTTAACTGTGTTGACAAATAAGAAAAATTAACAAAACAATTAAAGTGCCTAACTTCTTGAAATATAGTTTAATACAATGTGCAAATTTAATTTATTGCTTAAAGTGTATTTTCTAGACCAGAATAATTAAACAAGTAAACCTTTAGCAGTAACTTGATTACATTCTGGTTACAATAATAATGACAGTAATCTACTTAAAAAATAAATATATGATGTTTCATACAAAAAAGATCCTTTTGGATATGTAATATAAATTAAAAACCCAATAAACATCGGGGTAATGTTCGCGTTTTTTGGACTCTTAACGTGCGGACATTGGAAAGGTTATACATTTGACGTCACTTCGCGTCATATACACCGAACGCTCATTGGTCCGGAGTTACCAGACAACCTTGATACGACAAAGCGACGTAGGCGCACCAAGTGGTAAAATTCTGAACCGTTGAATGTGAGACATATGTTCGTGCTTTATTAGCTTGTGGTATGATTTTGTGTAAATTGTGTACTTATTTTTTACATTATTGTTTGAAATTAATTGTGGATGAATACAAAAAACGTTCAGCAAAAAGCAATATTTATTGAAGTGTACCTCATGTTCGTCATATTGCGCTAAAAATCGCTCTTTTCATATTTTCCAAGCTGACAAAAGATGAGGATTACTTTTTTAATAAGTTTAATTAAAGCTTAAGAAGTAATACTGATGGTTGAGTGCTGATTATATGTTTGTAGAACAAAAAGTTGCAGTGTTTTTTTTTAGTTTCTTCAGATAGTTTATTCTTAATTGTCAATACAATAAATATAATAGTTACGTTTCGCTGTAAGCTAGACAGGTTCTTCGGACATGTACATTTAATTATTATGATTTGAGTAAAAGTTAAAATTTGTAAGGGTATATGAAAAAGTGTGATGGGTTTTCGTATACCTACCCTTACAAATTTTAACTTTTACTCACTCATAACAATAATTTAATGTACATGTCCGAAGAACCCGTCTAGTTTACAGCGAAACGTAACTGTTGTTTATTATTGACAATTTAAGAATAAACTAGGTATCTTAAGAAATAAAAAAAAACACTTGAACTTTTTCTTCTACAAACACATTTTTTAATAAGGGTACCAAATTTGAATTCCCAATTATAGCATCAAATGATTCATTCTTAAATGTGTAAGCATAAAGCAGCCCGCACATAGAGAGCGGAACGGAACGGAACGGACAGACACTGCAATGCTGGTCGAGTTGCTTTACATTGAATCAAATGGGGAAGCGCACATAGAGAACAGCACGTAGCGTAACAGCAACGACCTGCAGCGAACGGCAACGGCAAATATTCTCGAGAGGGCAACTTTGCCGGTGTCGGATCGATTACAGATGATTCACAAACACTCACTTTCATTTCAGTGCTAGTAAAACGTGCAGAATGTGCTAAATAGACGAAAATATCATTGAATTAGTTCGGCAATATCCCATAATTTACGATCCCTCTAATAAATAGTATCATGATAATCAGCGTAAAGGAAATTCATGTGAAGACATTTCCGAAAAAGTAAAATTATCAGGTATTTTACATTACATTGCAAATTTAAAAACAACCAGTCCTTGCAACTTTAAAAAATTGTAATGTAGCAATTTATTTTATGTATTAATTGAAGTTTAAAATTAATTATCCATTGTTATTATTTATTAAGAAGTACACTGCTGAATGCCGTTGCCGTTCTCAGTGTGCGGGTGTTGTTATGACGTTCCGTGCTGTGCTGGTACGCTCCGTTCTCTATGTGCTCGCTGCTTAATTCTAAAAAATTTTGCTTGAAAAAAAATGTCCCGTCTTTAAAATTTCCTGTTAGCAATCACGACAACGATGCTAAGCTAATGTAAGCGATGTAAGCTAAGCAATCAAGAAGACTAGAACAAAGAAAAGCAATGACAGAAATAAAATGAATGAATATCCCATTGTGGATTATGACCACACAATTAATATGTTCCGCATTAAGAACGGCTTCTCCTGCTTGTAATGGTCTTAATACAACTCCAACGTAAGTCATAATATCAGTTAATGATATTAATAGCATTTTAAATAGCAACTGAACACAATTAAATTACGAAATAAACCAAGGTAAACAAATAAGTAAAAATCAGCTGTCTCACATTCGACAGCCATCGCGATTTTTTGTGCTGCCATCTATATTTACTTTGTTTTGCGAATACTGATCTTGGGTAGTGGGTACAGACCAGGTTCGCGAGCTGTTCACGAACTGTTCTCAACCCGCTGCCGAACCTGTCGTGAACGTACGTTCGCGAGGCATTCTAGAACAGTTCTCGAGTTCGCAGTGCGTTCGCTTTTGAAGCGGTACATCAAAGGGATAGTTCGCAACTCCTCGAGTTCTTGCTTCTGTCTGTACATACTAATTCCTAGTGTATACGTCGAGCTCGCGATCAGCTCGCGACCTGCTCGCGTGCAGTTCGCTAACACAGGGTTTTGGTCTGTACCCACCTTTAGGATTGTTTAAGGGGCAATGATAGAAATGTTCCTACTTGATTCGGTTATCTCTGTATTCTTCTTTACCTCTATCTTTATTTACACACCAATTTCTATAAGAAACAAATCATTGCCTTGTCGCGGTAGGAATGGTGGTAGCGTGGTTCATAAAATTGCAGATTTTACTACCTCGTAGTTTTAACAATTACTTGTTTTGATAAACATTTAACAAAAATTTTGAAGAATTAAAAGGGATTGTGCTATTATTCCGTACCCATCCGTTTGGACCCATGGACCTTTCCAGTTCTATTCCATGTTATTTTCCCACCAAAAGCTTATTTTCAAAAATAATTTTTTTTCTAAATTTCTTTGAAGAATAGTGAACAAATGATAAATATTGTTGAATTCTTAAAACTGTCAACTAAAATTATGTGTTGCTGTTCTAGAGAACTTTATACAACTTAATTACCTGATTTGTATAGTATTTGGGATACTTTTTTAAATTCTAGGTTCCTAATTTGGTTCGTTTGGTAATGATGCCGAATTCGTTATTAATTTTATCTAACCCAGTGGTTTTTAACCTTTTTGAATCCACGGTTCCCTTGACAAACTACAAAATTGTCGCGGCGCCCCTGTTAATTTTTAAGCAAGCAGTCGATCCTTAAAAGGGCTTAAAAAATTACGAATCATCATTAAATGTTGTTTTTGTAAATTGAAAGAAAAAGAAAATAAAAACAATTTTAAATAATAAAAGAATAAATTGAAAAAAATATATACTGTGTCCAAGAAAAGGAGGGCCACTATGGGGATTTCGGAAACGGTAAGAGATAGAGTTTCGGTTAAATGGGAAAAAAGTTGGGCAATTTTGAGTTTAGTAAAATGAAATTTTTAAACTGACGAAATTCCGAACCGTTCCGAAGTTATACGACAAAAAGCGAATTTTCAGGATTTCGTTTTTGACAAATTGTTACTTTGTCGTTGATGTTAACTAAAAAGTAAAAGAACCTTCTACAGGTACTTTTTAACGTTCTTTAACATGGCTTACAGCAAATTGGAATCCGACGTTTCGTTTTCGAGCAACCATCATCAACTTTGTTTTTTTAAATACGGTCCTGATTTTTTTATACATAATATTAGAAGAGCGTTTTATTCTGCATTCAAGCATGTATCACACTATATCGTGAAAATTCGCTTTTTGTCGCATAACTTCGGAACGGTTCGGAATTTCGTCAGTTTAAAAATTTCATTTTACTAAACTCAAAATTGCCCAACTTTTCTCCCATTTAACCGAAACTCTATCTCTTACCGTTTCCGAAATCCCCATAGTGGCCCTCCTTATCTTGGACACAGTGTATATTACAAAAAAATACAAGCAAAGTGCACCTTGAAACATCAGATTTGTCATTATTTATTTATTTGTTATATTCTTATAATCTTATGAAGTTATGAACATAAAATAATAATAAATCACGTACACTCGCGGCGCCCCGAACCATTGTTCGCGGCGCACCGGTGGAAAACCACTGATCTAACATAATCTTTTATTTCCAAAATATTGATATCTTCAAATTGAGAGAAACGTTGCAACCAATATCAAAAGGAAAAGACTAACGTACGTAGCTTGTGGCATTAATTCTATTTTAGGTTTAGATGTGAATGAAGAATGGTAAGTGGTACTAAAACGTTGTGTATATGTAGGTGATGATTTTGCAAAAATAGTATCAAGTAAGATGTTCCCATTTTCGTTCTGACTTGTGAATGTTTATAACCCCTACCCTACTATTATACCAGAAGGCATATTACGCTATTACGCATCATGCAAATGTTTTATATTAATACGTAAGCGTGAAATTTATTCAGAACATATTAGTATAATCTTTTTTTCTTACTGTTGATATAATATGTGTCAATATTTTGAGATCATGTGTCTACATAAACCCATTGACATTTATTTATAGATTTTAGTTCTTTTTGTAAAAGATAATTTTCTCCCGCTTTCTGCTGCTTTTTTCTCTAAAACTAATATTTCGTAAAATTGTTTTCTTATTGTGTATACAAATACAATGCAAAAGTAATAATAATTTAAATATTTATAGGCCGAAGCATTGTTTTGCAACTAATTTATTAAATCTATAAGGTCACCCTAATGTTTACATTATCGAGGTAAGATGTGATAATAACATCTTTATTTTTAACCTTCAGTTATGTAATACATTTATTTCAGTACACACGCAGGTACTTGATATTTTTCTTCCATGAGTAGATAAATTTGAAATATTTTTTACACTGATGTACCTAATATTTTTTTTAACTCAAACCATTATGGATGAAAATTTAAGCAACAAAAATAAATACAAGATCGAAATCGAAATGATCGGTAGCTTTCGTTCAATAAATTAAAAAAAATATGCTCTTGCCTCTATAGTAGTGTCAAGTACATACGGTCACATCTTTTAAATCAATGTAAACCTGAATAAGGATGGCGAAGTACGTACTCATATTATAGTGTAGGTCACTGAAATATAAGCAACCTGGAACGCTTACGCTTAACTTACAGCCGAGCCGACAGAAAGGGAATTACTGTAGGGTCATTCGGTCTCTGTCTTGCTGATTATGTTATTGTATCGTATAAGTAATTTTCCGACAAACGCGAAACTCGTAAAACAATCAAAATGCTTCAACTGCTTAACTGTGAATGAGTACAACAAGGACAAAATGACCCTTCGTTATTGCTATCGCACGCTCGGTTTATTTCCTACAGGTTAAATGCACCGTGCGCGTTCCAGGTTGCTTATATTTCAGTGGTGTAGGTACAACAGTGTATGTATAATAAAAACTATTTTATCGAATGAATTCGCAAATTTATGAGAAAAATTGTGGCATGATGAGTAGTAAACTTGGAGATAATTAACTTCTATTGCAAAAAGCTAGGTATAACGACAAATAAAGACTTTGGATTTTAATCAAAAGTGAATATTTTCTCTTCCCTTGGTCACCATCACGATTATAACTTATACCTATCCTAAAATTCTTGAAAAAACAAAACTGAAAC
The DNA here is from genome assembly GCA_036250285.1 of Pyrocoelia pectoralis. NCBI lineage: Eukaryota > Metazoa > Arthropoda > Insecta > Coleoptera > Lampyridae > Pyrocoelia > Pyrocoelia pectoralis. The sequence continues at coordinate 33,324,238 of CM070074.1, forward strand.
AGCTCTAAATTCATTAGAATGAATTTATTTTCCATTTCTGCCTTCCAAACATGTATTTTGGAAGCTGCAGAAGCATAATCAGCAGGCAAGATTGCAACAGTGGCCTTTATTTTTATTATGTTTATTTACGTGTAAGAATTTTTTATGCTCGAGGTTGAGAACAAATGACAGTACATTAAATGTTTGTGTTACAAATAAGTATTATTTTTACTACGTAAATAATGTGCAATAGGGGAACGTCAATTTCTATTTCTATAAAAAAAATATATTCAGTCGTACAGGTTCATTTTGAATTTCCTTGCTCATATCGAAAAAAACTATGACCAGTCAATTCGTCAACGTTTCTATTTTTATGTTTATTCATTGGGGTATCCTCAATTTCAGATAAATATGGCAAATTACAAACCCTCTTATGAAATTCAGTCTTTTAATCTCGCTCGCCCACTGCTAAGTCCCACCATAGCAATATCTTGGACGGATAAATGCTATCGGCTCAAAGATTTGTTGTTGCTCCAACGAAAACATCAGTCTCTTGGCCACCGCCTTTGACAGAATATCATCTATGTCTAAGTGAGCCTGGCTAATTGCGAGCACGTCAGTTTCGTTATTGCATGTTAATTCGTGTACTGCCACTTTCGTAGCACAAAGCTTGATTCTGCTGTTGTTGCTTCGTTGATTGTAAAAGTGCTGCTCGATAGTGGCCCCAAGCAAAACTGGCCTACTGCTAACTCGAAAAACCACTTTATTATGGCAATGTTCTCCAATTTGGCTTTTGTATCTATCAATAGGAAACGTAAATACTCCTCGCCGCGCGCGTTGGTTTATTTGCCAAAAGGCCTTAGTAATGCCTAATGTAATGCCAACTGTAAATTTTAAAAAGCATTGTGATAGTTCTATCAAATTTAGACCGTTTTCCAGACGATCATTTCAGAGATGACCCATTTCGTTTTCTGATAGTCAAACATGCCGGATCTTGGTAGTAGTCTTTCCCTCCTCACTAACAGGTGCTATGTGGTAAATAATGAGCAACATTTTTGGAATGCCCTCAATAATTCTGTCCTTCAGGCATTTTTTGAACACGTGATCATACGTTTGTAACGATCCATTCTCGAACAATAGCTTAATATCGCGGCGATTGGGTCTCCTTTTGGTTACATGGTTACAATTAACAGTTCAATTGGTGCATCTTCTTAAACACCATATATACCTATCTTCAGCTGCCCCAATTTCTTTTATCCAAAGGTCTCCAGCACTCGAACGATTATGGAGCTTTTCTTGACACTTAATATGTCTGGAGAAAGACTTTTGTAGACCTAAGAACCTGCCCTACATTTGATGCAGTTTCTGAAGTCCGGTTCTCGACGGTGTTCAATTATTCATCTTTTTGCTGATTTATGGCCGTATTAGAGCGCCTTATGGCAAGCCTTATGGTGACACGCGTCGTGCCGCACTTCTTTCAGCTTACTTTCGTGTAACACTCGCTGACCAATTCTGAAATAGCGAAAACAAGCATTTCTCTGTGTCACTGTCTCTTCTTCATGTTATGTTTTTGTCCCTTGAGCACTTTCGTGTTGTCTTCTATAAAAGAGACACATCCAATCTGCTAGTTTCTGGCCTTCATCTTATGATCTAGTTCTATTTTGGGGGTCGAAGAACGTAAGTCAAAACCACCACTGAATTTACTTCCTAACCACTTGACATTAACCACTTTCTTGTTGTCATCTTCTTCTCGCAGCTGTCTTTGCTTCTCGATATGTTTTGCGTTTTTGTATTCCAGGATATACGCGTCATAGTTTTCAACTTTATTCTGACATCTTGTTGCAAGAAGTTGTAAATCTCATAAATTGCAACGCCTTAACACTTTTAACTATTCTGTCAACAACCTGAAATTCTGACACCTCAATTTCTGGATTCTGGTAAACACAGTTTGTTCCATATTGGATTTTTCAATTTTCTTAATACACAATTTGCAAATAAGCACATTAGAGCTGAAAGTAAATATACACACTTTGTGGTCTGTTATAAGTTATAACTTATAAGTTTTAAATGAAGCACAGATTCTTATTTATAAGCAACATTTTTTTGTTTGTAAGTTATATCTGCACTCTTCAACCAACTTCAAAAAGTTGGTTACGAAATTCGTCCGGATGTCTGTGTGTCTGTGCGTTGCTCGATGTTACAGGGTTTAGAAAGCTGGAAGTGGTGTCTCATCTTATAGGAAATTCTTTACCGATTCCAAATCTCTGGTAAATTTTTTGATCGGATCACTCGTTCGCCGTCGATGCCATTAAGGCAAAATATACACTCTTGAATATCTCGAGAACTTCGCATCCAATTACAAAAAGGAAAAAACACGTTTCCTTTATTTTTTGAAACCTATTGAGTCATGATACGTAAACATCACCCTCACCCCCTCTGCGAGGTGGAGCGAGTGGAAAGGGGGAAAATTGCACATGTCCACAGAAAAACGATCTTTTTTTACTTTTTTTTTCCTCCAATATCTTTTCGTGATTTACAAATTGTCATATATACCGGGTGTTTCAGACCACTCGTACCGCCCAAATATCTCGCGAAATACAAAACGCCTTGAAAAAAGAAAAAATACGTCTAAAAAATTTTTTAAGACTTGTTTGATAGTAATAGGATGTCCCCACTCCCACCCCCGGGGAGTGGAGAGGGGGTAACTTCGTAATCTTAAATAGCACCCCCCAGTTTATTATGCAGATTTGAATTCTGCGTTAAAAAATAGGAACTTTTTGTTTGAAACATTTTTTGATGTTCGTGACAGATGGCGCTATGATCCCCGAAATCCCCGCCATCTGTCACGAACTTCAAAAAATGTTTCAAACAAAAAGTTCCTATTTTTTAACGCAAAATTCAAATCTGCATAATAAACTGGGGGGTGCAATTTAAGATTACGAAATTACCCCCTCTCTCCACCCCCCGGGGGTGGGAGTGGGGACATCCTATTACTATCAAACAATAGTCTTAAGAAATTTTTTAGACGTACATATTTTTTCTTTTTTCAATGCGTTTTGTATTTCGCGAGATATTTGGGCGGTACGGGTGGTTTGAAACATCCGGTAGACAGGGTGTCTCACGGTGACCGTCGCGTCGGTTAGAAGTATATCAAGAACTGTAAAAGCTAGAAATTTGAAATTTTGCATATGCGACATGCCGTGTTTAATCTATTAAATAAAAATATTTTCCAAAAGGCAACACTTCCGGAACAACATCTTTATTTTAAATCCAAACCAGGCAATTTTTTTTCACATTCTGATGTGTCATAAAATGTTTAGTACGTATGCTTAAAATAATCGGCGTATCAATTTTTATTGTTGAGAAAAAATTTTTTTTTCACTGAAAAATTTCAAAATCTTTAGGAAATAAAATTGAAAGTCGAAAGTGGTAAAAGTTAGGGAAATGGGATTTTAGGTTCTCAATGTTAAAAGATTGAGACACAATTGTCTGTACCTAATGGATAACATGATACAAATAAACAAGATATGATCGATAGCCGTCCCAAATTCGTCCGGCTTGCGCATGACGTCACGCGGAGCTGAATAAATAGATTTGAGGCTTTTACTAATAAGACAGTAAAGTTTCCTTATGCAATTTTAATATAAAAAGTTAATTTATGGATTTATTGATTATTATTTTACGACGATTAAGGGTAAATAGCACATTTGATTCTTAAATATGCTTATATTACGTACTTATACGTATAGGGATTTTTTTAAGTTACAGGATTTTAAACAGGAAACACGCGAGAATTGTGGACTATTGAAAACGCATTAAAAAAACATTACATTATTTGTAAAATGTTTTGAGCCATTATCACTGTTACACCCGGAAACTGCACACCGCATTTTAAACCAAAAAGGTTTGTAAATCACTTGACGCACAACAAAAATTTACAAGAAAAAGAACGGCGGTAACGTCACATAAGCCAACGCGATTATTTGAAATCCACCACCGCGTGACGTAATCATGACTCCGCCCACATGCGCAATATCATATCTTGTTTATTTGTATCATGAATGGATAATAATAAAAAATTGCACCTTTCGTTTTTTGTAGGCGCGACACCCGAGATCAATTTTCAAAATATTGTGCACAGATTCCTTGGAAATTTTCAAATCGGCTGCCAATTTTCGCACTGAACGATGGTTTTTTTGTCGAATCCGCTACCTCACAATTTTCACTACTCGTACTGTCCTCACAGAACGCGGCCTACCAGATCTTCTCCTGTCCTCCAAAGAGGAGGTCTCCGAGGTCTCATTGTACTATTTTATGATTTTGTAAACAAAATCACGCTTGATTCCGAGGTTTTTCAGTTCTTTAAAAATGGCACCGGGACGCACACCATTCAAAAACTTAGCAATTATCGCCTTCCGAAACTGCTTCATTGCGATTTTTAAGTAAATGACATGTAAAATTTTATATTGCTTATTTTTACATCATGATATTACCCTCATTTGTTTGCATAAGGATTGCGATATCGAACTGTACAAAAAGCATGTCTCTAAAGTTGGTATTACACTTACAACACACGCGCGAAGAAGTGTATCCGAATATATTGGACACGGGCTAAAGTATAGAGATTTAGCAGACATGTATGAACTATTTTGGAAATCTAGTTCAGTTTTGGAGATAAAATTTCTATGACTCTAGCGATTTGAGTGAGTGTAGTGACGTAGATGAAGAAGATACAGATTTTGTTCAAAACGAAAATGTATCTGAATCAGAAGACGAATTGGAGGAAGAAGTCGAAGAAGATACCGATGCAGAAGTAGGTGAACTTGAAGGTGATGTTGCAGAAAGTAGCGAAGAATTTGTGGCCAAGTCGGGAATGAAATGGTTTAGTAAACCAAAGCCGACAACATGGCGCTACCAACGTTTTCAGCAAATTTCGCGCTATTTGAGATTCGACGACAAAATATCTAGAAGCGCAGGAAAAGCAAATGATAAGCTAGCTGCAGTAAGGGAAGTATGGGACCTTTTTGTTGAAAATTGCAGGAAGTCATTTGAACCTCACGAAGAGACCACCGTCGATGAGCAGTTCAGTAGAAAAAAAATGTTGCTTATTTTTGTAATGAATGATAGAAAAATACTTTATTTTGTGGTTGGATTACGACAGCTGTTTTTTGATATATAAACCCTTCGTTATATATCAAAAATACTTTATTTTGCTGGTTATTGTAATGAATAATAAATAAACACTTGTTTAATTCTACTGCACTTATTATTATTTATAAAAAACGGATGGGGTCCACAATATACCTCCATTCGGAATCTACGTATAATTTAAATAGCTCGGAATTTAAGGGTTAATTAACAAGGTAAGCAAAGGATTTGAGTTTCAAAATGTGAAGTATGACATCTATCAAAATGATTTTATAAGTCACTGGGAGATTATGTAAAAGAAACCATAAAATAATTTCCTGTATCATTACAAAATTGTCCAACTATACAGTAACTTCGTAAGTATCTACTGCTTACGAAAAAAACGTATTAAGTATTAAATTTGATATCTTTCTGTAATAGTAGTATTTTGTCATTCGATTTAATCATTGTATCAGTCATGTTCTAATCCCAATTTTGTTTTTAGGATATCTGTGACCAGTGAATGTTCAGACGGACAAACGGCACGGATTACTTCAAACTTACAACCTACAAGTAGTATGGCTGTAAGTCGTGTACCAAGTCCACCTCCTCAAGAAGTTAACACTCCAGTTGCTGAAAATTGGTGTTATACACAGGTACATATAGCTTTAAATTGATATGTTTAAATGATAAGGCAAGAGACCAATAATCTTGCAAATTAGCAAACATGTTCAAGTGGTGTGTTTTGTCATAAAATTCCCACAATTTAATGTTTCATTCGGATTTTCCATTTTTTTCAAAAGTATAAATTTAACTGCATTTAAGTAGGTCTTTGGTGTATAGAGCATTTCCTCTTAATTCCTTATGAAGAAATTGGAAATATTCAACCAGCTCTGATCAAAATTTATCACATTGAAATTGAAAAAGAAAATGTGGAAACGTTTCACTTCGATCCTTCAAGATCCCATAAAATTCCCGTGTAATGTAAACATCTTTTTTAATTCAGCGTACATAGATCAATTCAAACAATTCGAAATTGCGTTATTAGGTAGAAGCATAGGCTAATAAATTAGCCTATGGTAGAGTAGGTTCAAAATCTCGTGGCACTCGAGATGTGTGGCGGGATTTATTTAAACGCGATACTACGATACTAATATGAAGTTCTATAAATAATTACACCTATATTTATTTACTCTACATATTTAGGATGGCATTTTACCTACCAATGTTTTTGGGCGTATAATGTCGTGCCTATTTTTCGAAATTGTTGTAAATCCCGCCGCGCATTCCGAGTGCCACGAGATTCTGAACCTACTCTAGAAGGTAAGCAAATGTTCATTTTTATATAAGTACATAAACGTACCTACTAATAACTTACGCTAAACATTAGCTGGAATGCAACCAAACAGAATTCTTACATTGATGCAATGTAAAATCTAAATTAGACATTTTAGAGGGACATATGTTCGGAATACCTTTTAATGAATGAGCAAGTTGAAATAACGGGTGGCGGAGACCAAATGACCACATTTGAAATGGACACCATACCTTTAATTTTCGAGTTATCGGGATGAAAAAATCACACTTTGTAGCTAATAAACGGAAGTTTATTGTAATACAGAAGAAAATTAATTATGATAAATAATGTCCGATAAATGCCGTCCTTCCACGGTGGCACATTCCTGCAAACGGTCCTTAAAGTTCCTCATCACATCTTCGAACATTTCAACCGGAATTGCTGCGATTTCACGTCGTATAGCTTCTTTTAATTGTGGAATAGTGCGTATAGAAGCTATACGACGTGAAATCGTATTACAATAAACTTCCGTTTATTAGCTACAAAGTGTGATTTTTTCATCCCGATAACTCGAAAATTAAAGGTATGGTGTCCATTTCAAATGTATTCATTTGGTCTCCGCCACCCGGTATTATTTATTCCCATTACCTATTCGGCTTCATGACAGATCTCCGTCGATTCCCTTTTACTTCTAGATCGTTCCTTCCAGTTATTGTTAATGTTTACATCCTCTATCTCTCTTTCTGCTGCTTTCATCGATCCCATCTTTGGTCGACCCCTACCTGTATAAATCTCCAATCTCTCATTTCATTTGTTAGTAATTTTTTCTTCACTTTAATCACCTTTAATCGAGTGTATATTTCCTTTAGCATTTTCCTCCTCCTTATGTGCACGCACTGTGTGTGTTGATTTTTCATAGTTCTGTACAATACATACTTCTGTACCAATCATATGCACTACATAGATAGCAAATTGCTTGTGGTAAATATTTTATCTCAACATACCATACATCTCCTTGGCGAAAAATCTATATGATGCAGGTGCACAATTTTCCTAGTCTTGAAAATATGACTATAATGAAAGTCATATTAATATCATTTGGAAATTTGAAAATTTCCGATTTGACAATGTTATAATTAGAAAAAAAAAGGCATGCATGCTTATTGTCATTGATAAGTTTATCTAATTAACAACACCAAGACACTGCAAAGTAAACAAATGACAGCTGGAATTTGTTTAAGGAGGGGCGTCACCGTGATGCTTTTTGCACCCTGCTAAAAAACATTAAACAAGATAATAGCTGTTTCTGTCCTAGATGTGGGCGTAGACTGTTGTAGAGTTTACTGGCAAGTAAAATAAAGGTTTAATCCACAATACAATAAATTTACACAATCACTAAATTTATGAGAAATTTGATAGAGCATTATCTTTTAGTAATGCTCTTTTAATCTTATAGAAACAGTACAGACTTCTTTGCTTTTTATATTATCATTAGAATATTTAGATGATCATTTAGATTTTAGGCACTCAATTTTCCTATTTTTGTTTGTAAATTAATCAACTATAGTTGCAAAATATATTTGAATACAGCGCAACACAATATCGTCTAAACTCTGTTACATTTAAAGATATGTGTACTAAAATCGGACTTTCCAAATGACAATCCTTTATACTTACACTATGTATAGTTTAAGGGGTAGTGTTAAAGTATGTACATGTACATTTAAAGATAAACTATCCATGTAATTGTAATCAAGTGGACTGTTTATGTGAGTTCTAATGCTCTTGTACAAGTTGTCACATTTTGCTATTATAATTTATTTTCCCTTTTTACTTTGTCGTTATGGCTAACTACTTTACCTATGATGACAGATATTCAAAAGTTATCACAGATTATTTCTTTGGCATATAGCTTGTTACACAGGGGTCTGTTCTTTGGTTAATTCCGGGAACTCCTTTCTGCCACCCTTGTTTCTTTTCATGCTTTGAGTCCCATGTTTACTGTTAAGAGGTTACATTTCAGTTTCCAGTAATTGTTTAGTGGCTATGAGATATTTCTTATGAAACGTGAAGGAAGCAGTCCACCTATTGCTGGCGATACAGTTACCACTTTGGTGTTTTTGTCACAAATCTTCCGTTCATTTCGTACTTATGGGCAATTCTGTATTACTTTGTTTTTGGTCTGGCTCTTTTTATTTCTTGAATGTTGTAAGAATGTTTTAGTTGGTGTAACATATAAGCGAGAAGCTCCCAGCTTGTCTGTAAGTACCGCCCCTGTTGTCTTTACCTGCCTAGATGCATATACAGTAGAACCTCGATTATCCGTGCTCCATGGGACCGACCGAGGCACGGAAAATTGACAAGCACGGAAACATTTATTTGTTACATATGTATGTATACATAAATGTACTATATTTTCATTCAAGCTTCCACGAAGTATTTTATTTGTAACAATATTCATTTTTGGTTTATTCGTGTTTTTTTATTTTCAACGTACAACATTTCGAAAGAACACTTTTTCTCCTTTTTCAAGTATAAACAATAAAATAAAAATGACAACGTATAAATGAAAGTGTGGAGATATAAAAATCAACTTATGCTATGTCTGACAAATTAATATTGTCAAAAGTAATATAAATAAAAATAGTTCTTGTTTTATATTAAAAATGGTGTTTAATTATATAAACTACATTGGTGACCCCGATGTGATTAGCTTTTTTGTTTTTGACGTTTCTGACTCTTCAAATTCCTTAATCAGCCTTCCTTTGAGGGTAGCATAGCTTGTTTCAGTAACGGGAGTACAGACCAGATCAGAAAGTAATTCTGCTATTTCAGGATCGAGTGAGCCCAATACATAATGATATTTAGTGATTTCACTGGTTATGCCTGATGTTACAAATTGTGATTCTACTTCATACAACCAAACACTAACATTTTTCCGCCAAAACTGAGGTATTTTAACACTGACGCGTGCAATTTCAGATTTTACTGCTTCTTGAGATTGACACATTGTTTGTAATAATAAACTATATATTATTAATAATGTTTTTCATTAGCCACAAACAAAAGTCACATTGATTACACAAAACGATCAACCTCTTAAATTACCTGCTGATTTTTTTCAACAACACGATGTTCATATTTCAAGTTTTCTACACAATCTTTACAAGCATATGCGCCAATTAAAACCCATTCCTACTAAACATCACAGTAAACGCTCATTATTCGTACATCCTGAACTTCATTCTACTTCACACGTTTTCATTCGTCATGACGGTCATCGTAGTCCTTTACAACCTGTTTACGACGGCCCTTATAAAGTTTTAGCAAGAACGGAAAAATATTTTATTATCGACACACCTCATGGAGTTCATAAAACCATATCAATTGATCGTCTTAAGCCAGCATTCACTTTAAACATTCATCAAGATTGCACTACTACGACTGCAACACCAACATCTACCTCTACCAATACTCAGGAATCCTCATCCTCACAACCTATACGCCCTAGTCAAGTACAACCAACAAACAAAACTAAGTCCGGCCGTGTCGTACGATTTCCTAAACATCTGCAAGACTATGAAGAGTTCCGTTAATACTGGAAGGGGAGTAGTGTGGAGATATAAAAATCAACTTATGCTATGTCTGACAGATTAATATTGTCAAAAGTAATATAAATAAAAATAGTTCTTGTTTTATATTAAAAACGGTGTTTAATTATATAAACTACAAAATGAAATATGAAATAAGGTAACTATAATTACAAATTAAAATTAACTATTTTTAGAAGATCGACTTCTAGTTGTAGGTCCAATGTAAGTAACTGACTGATTTGGATTATTTAAATTCGAAAGATTAACGGTAGTTGTTTTGGGTCGCGATGAATTTGGTTGATCTGTAGGGTATAAATTTTGAAAGGTTCGAATAGGTTCACGTTTTTCTTGAATAATATTCTTCCATATATCTGGAAGTTTTGAAATATCAATCTGCTGTTTAATGAATTTGGTCGTTTTTGAATTTCGATAACTTCTCTAATTAATCTGTGTTGTAAATGCTCTATTGGAGCAAGTAATTTAATTTTGTTAGTATCAATAAAGTGTCCTGTTTCTAAATAATGTTCCGCTAAAGCAGAAGATTGTGTTCTTGTGCTCTAATGTATAATTTTCTATTAGTTATATTATATTATATTCATCGCGACCCAAAACAACTACAGTTAATCTTTCGAATTTAAATAATCCAAATCAGTCAGTTACTTACATTGGACCTACAACCAGAAGTCGATCTTCTAAAAATAGTTAATTTTAATTTGTAATTATAGTTACCTTATTTCATATTTCATTTCATTTATACGTTGTCATTTTTATTTTATTGTTTATACTTGAAAAAGGAGAAAAAGTGCTCTTCAAAACGTTGTACGTTGAAAATAAAAAAAAAACATAAATAAACCAAAAATGAATATTGTTACAAATGTACTATATATGTACATACTAAAAATTAAATTGCATAAAAAGATAACAGAATTCTACATAAGTAAACTTTAACACTAAATAAGCACGTAGGTACTGGCGATTTCAATATTGCGTATTGAGAGGTTCCATTGACTGATTTACAGTAACATTATTTCGATAATAAAACTTCTAAAATGCAATTTTAATAATGGGAAATCATGGCACAGATAATCCGCAGCCCGGATAACCCGCGCACGGATAATCTGGGTTCTACTGTACCTAGTCCATCACAGTTTATACACTTTTGTGGGTTAAGGCATGATTTCTCTTCCACGGTAGCTCTTCACATTTTTGTATGCGTTTGTAGATTTTGTGGTCAGTTGTGGAATATACAATCTTATGGTATAGTAAGGAATTGGTTATTATTAGAATATCAATACTTATGAGTTATGAGTTATAGAATTCTACTAAGTATGTAAATGTAGATAAAAATAATTACATATGCTCTTCTCTGTTTAATAATTCTTTATCTCTTTTGGAAAATTGTCACTTCTTGGTGACAGTTTTTAAATCAAGCCATGATCAAGCCTAAGTTTATATTCGCATGTTTTTGTTTCAATGTAAAAATTAAATGTGAGTCTTTGCTTTGTATTAATAGTGTTGAAATGCTTTTTTGGAAATTCAATATTGAGTTAACCAGGTTGGTAAAAGTTCCCATGTGTACAATAATATTGTTGCAGAAATTGTTTTTATAATAATTTACACTAGGTGTTTTCTTTTTGCACCGCCACAGGGTTAGGTAAAGTTACAATCATCACGTGATTAAAGTGCCTTGTGTCATGTAGACATTTCTGCCTCAGGTTAATATAAAACTTAAATAAAGCTTTTAAAACGAATAGGGTTATTGAGAACTGAGTCAAATTATTTTTATAAAACGAATGGTGTGTATTGACAGAGGTGATTTAAGTGTACCACAAAATGCAAAAAGAAAACACCTACTGATTGCGTTAACTCAGTTGAATTATTCTGTGTTGTGTCATGTGTCATTTACTTAATGTCAAATTGGTTTCAGGTGAAAGTGGTGAAGTTTAGTTATATGTGGACAATAAATAATTTTAGTTTCTGTCGGGAAGAAATGGGTGAAGTATTAAAATCTTCAACTTTTTCAGCAGGAGCAAATGATAAGCTTAAATGGTAAGTTGTTAAGTTTATTAAGCTTTCCATATAATTTATACTATTTAACTTTGTTTATAATTTATACACATTAATTATGTAGAAACTAATTATTACAGTTCTTACTATACATTGGCTATTTGGTACTTGAATTACCTCGGCATTAGCCTAAGAACTGATAATAATTGGTATTTAATGAAATTTTCAAAGTATTTACAGCATTTTTATCTTGCTTGATAATAATGGAAACAATGATGACCAAACCAGTGTGTTTGTTAAAATTTATACAAATGCTTTTTTATATTCTCCTTGGTGTCTTGACTAAAGGGTCAATTGATCAAATGGTTTTCAATATGCGATTGGTGCGGAAATGTATATGAGTACAGGTTGAATCGCTTTAAAAAGTGCGTGGGAAAGGAAAGGGACAGTATTTTCTTCATCTAATAGAAGCATAGCTATATCAACTAGTTTAAGGAAGCATGTTTTTATTAAAAAAATGTTGTCTATGTAGATCTATAGAAGTTTAGACATCTGCAAGTGCTTTCCAATATACAGGGTGTACGGGGAAAAGTGGGAAATCTCTCAGATTCAGACAGAGCATGGAAAAATAAGACGACCAGTTCCTATAAAATTTTTCCCTATAGGCCTTACCCTGCGGAGATCAGGGGTGGGCTAAGCTTTACACATTGATGCCCAAATTTGTAACACCCTGTATGATAAAGACTTTAAAAAAACGAATCTGGGTAGCTTCAACCTTAGACTCAAAAAAATGTACTCTTGCTTATTGTGGATAAAATGAACCGTTTTCGAGATAAAGAATAATACTTAAAGGAAGTCATGTTTTCTCTAATAAAAGTTAACATTCATTCATAAGTAATTCATAAGTAACATGAATTCGTTTATTATTCTTTATCTCGAAAACGGTTCATTTTATCGACAATAAACAAGAGACACCATTTTAAGTGGTTCTTACTAGTGTCCATCATACAATGAACTGTATACTATACGTACCTGAAATGGACCCGCGCTGTATTTCAACAATCATTTTTTGTGTCAGGGGCAAACAGAAAAAGGATGCCGTTAGAGGACGGTAACCTATCTTTGTCAATCTCGTTGTAATAAGTTTGGTTAATTCCCCCTCGCTTGAATAAAGTATAATAAATAATATTATTGGGTAGCGATTTTTCTTGTGCTGAATTTATGTTGTGTAACACGGACAATATGGTTATTTATTATTGTCTTTCAACAAAAATTTTACGTTGACAATGTTTTCCTCATTTAGCTTCTATTTCTGAAGGACAATTTACTTTAAACAAGTATCAAAAGGCGCAAATTCTTATAGAATTTTAATTTCAACCAACTTCAAATCTGTAACTAATTATGGCATATACTATATACAATATATATGTATATAACTACCCCCTCTCCCCACCTCAGACACAACCACGACGGATTCTGCACAAATGAGTCATTGTTTTTCTTTCCACCCTTAAGGGAGATGGGAGTGGAGAGGGTGACGGACAATTTGTAAATCACGAAAAAATGTTAGGGAAAAAAAAAGTAAAAAAAGATCGTTTTTCTCTCCCTTTCCACCTCCAAAAAAGGGGTTGCAGTTGGGGGTGAAATTTGCAATTTGAATATCGGTTTTTATGGAGAATCCAAAAGTAATAAAAAATGGGTGTTCCCATTTAAGTTTTGAAAACTCACCCCCGCTCCACCCCACAGGAGAGGTGAGGGTGATGTTTACGTATCATAACTCAATAGGTTTCAACAAATAAAGGAAACTAATTTTTTTCTTTTTGTAATTGGACGTGTCGTTCTCGAGATATTAACCCTTTAAATTTTTTGATCGGATCACCCGTTCGCCGTCGGGACGCCATTAAAGTCAAAATATACACCCTTGTATATTTTGACTTTAATGGCGTCCCGACGGCGAACGGGTGATCCGATCAAAAAATTTACCAGCGATTTGGAATCAGTGAAGAATTTCCTGTAAGATAACACCACTTCCAGCTTTCTAAACCCTGTAACATCGACCAACGCACAGACACACAGAAGACATCCGAACGAATTTAGTAACCAACTTTTTGAAGTTGGTTGAAAATAAAAATCCAATTCTATACCATAATTTCTTTAATATGTAGCATCAAAATAATTCTTTAAAAAAGGTGAGAAATTGAGTGCAACTCATATAACTAAATAAGATAGAAAGAGATAATTTTACGTCCACACGTTGTCTAACTTCAAATTTTGCCTCACTTTCATGGATTTACGTATCCCTTCCAGGTACGTAGTATACAGTTCATTGCCATCATATAACAATTTTATAAAATTATATTGAGTTCTCTGAAAGTTGTTTAAGAAAAAAGGATTACCAGGGAAAAATTTTATAGGGACTTGTCATCTTATTTTTCCATGCTCTGTCTGAATCCGAGAGATTTCCCACTTTTTCCCGGACACTCGATATAGATGAATATTTTATAATCTTCCACAACATTCTAGGTTTCCTGTATGAGCACCGTGAAGCTTCTCTAAGAGATGCAGAAACATTTTTTGAAATTTTCAAGCGAAAAGTGCTTATTATGTTATTGAAACGTAATGGCATCCCTTTGCAATTTGTCTTCACCAAAATTTGCAACCGTATAACGATCAGGCCAGAAACAAAAATTTGTGTTACTGAAATATCAAGAGTGTGTCATCCCTAAGGAACATTATTTATTTGGAATGGTGAAGCCAAATTTACAAAAAATGTATGTCTCAAATTTTCAAGAAGTTTAGCACTTTAACTTGCATCATGTGCTATTAAAAATGACCGATATATACATTTTATAATGAAACTGTCTGTAGTATTATTACTAATTACCAAAAGTTACATTGTGGAATTCTATATATCGCCCAACGTTAAAGGGGGAAAAGGGTCCAACTCTACATGTAATAAATTTAATGAGATGTGCTAATTTTTTTATATGTCCTTCGGGATACTTAGAAAGTGAAAACTCCAACGGTGCATCGTAACTGAATTTACTCCTTATTCAATCTTGTAGAGCACAAAATTTCCTATAATTGTATACTTTTTTTCCACGACCAATAGCGACGGAGGTACAGACCAGCAAAAGTGTCACTTTTTCGTCCCTTTGGATCGTTTATACGTCCAATAGATGAACATTTGACTGATCACATGCAACAGAAAACGAATGGCAAATTCACGATCTAGCAATTAAGATTCAATTAAATGACATCTATCATCACAAAAAATATATATTCTTAAGAATTGATGTGCTCCACTCCAAAGCTCAAAATGATTTGCTGTTCTCGATATTGTACACCTCAATTGGTTTTTCATAGTGTCTTTGATTCTTATGTCTTTAATTGGAAGCAGAGGATCGTATATGTGAAGCATCTTCTGACTATGCAAATATTTTTTTAAACGTTCTGTCTTTACCATCCTGGACTTTGTTTTCATAAGATAATATTTATAGTAGCTTGATTATAGTCACGGCAATCCTAAAAGCGTTGCACGTGACATATGACGTAAAAACAGTACCAATGTAATACTAATTTTTCGGATTGTCATTAAAGGTAATATTCTAGGGTAAAATAATTCTACAAGTTGGCAGCATCATAAATAAAATTACAATGTTGCAACCAAGGACATCTGTCATTTATTGTCTTCCATTTCGTATTTTATTCTATTTCGTTTTAATCCATATGACAACACTGTTTTTTATTTATTTATTTATTTATTTATTTATTTATTTATTCAAAGTAGCCTAAGGCTAATTTACCACTCTCACATGCTCAACAATAAATATACAATACAAAATATGAAATATAAAACATAAAACATCGCTTCCTACACAACTCGCTCTGCAAACCTCTTTTTCAATTTATGCTTAAATGCATCCACGCTCCCAGTTCTTTTAATATTTGGTGGTAGCTCATTATACATTACCACCCCTTTATCGAAGATAGAGTTTTTGGTGCTTTTTAGATTCATGCCCTCTACGAAAAACTGGTCCCTATTTCTCGTAGCGTAACTATGCACCTCTGTTATCCTCTTTATAAATATATTCAAATATTCTGGCAACTGTCCCTTGTCTATCTTATAAATAAAAACTAATACATCGAATAAAATTTGATCCTTAACGCTTAACAAGTCTAGTTTTCTTAACATATCCATAATTCTTGTGTATGGCTTTGCATTTAATATTGCTCTCAAACCACGATTCCATACTACTTCTAACTTATCCATTACATATGTATTTACACAAAACAACAAAGAGTTACAAAAACGTACCTGCGGCATAACAATCGAATTAAAAATTATCTTTTTAGTTTCTTGAGACAATACATTTCTTAGCCTACAAATAACACCAACTTTCTTAACTACTATCGGAGTAAAAATGCAAGGCCTCTGACTTTAAGTGGTCATAACGAAAAAACTGAAGGGTGAAATTTCTTCATTTTTGGGCAGTGCATTAGTCATTTATGTATATTTAACATGTGTAAAAATCAAAATGGTAGAATCAGTTGTTTAACTTTTATTTTAATTAACAGCAATAAAAACGCTGTATTTAGTATTTTCCTGGCTGACATGACGGTCAGTTTTAACTTATCATAAAATTGTTATTGTTTCATAAATTGTTACCAAATTTACAAATGTTGTAGCACACATACTTCTCAAAAGTCGACATCCAATAAATATTGATTATTCATATAATTAACTGGTTTTATAAGCCCTAACCGAAAATATGCTATTTTGCAATATATGGAAGTTAAAGAAAAAATTCTTGTTTTAAATGCTAAACTTGTATTACTCAAATCCAACTGCATTATTCCCTTATTGAAAATAAAATTTGTTTTCTTGTAATTCAAAGTAAATGTTATGTTTATCGCGAAATAAAGACGCACATATTCCCGCAAGAGGTAATCTACCATATCGTAAGCAGCCAGCGGCAACCCACAACAATGTGATTATTCTTTTGCATTGTACAAAACCATGCGCTTTATAGCAATAGTGTACGACAACAGCTGCCCCGCGCGCTCCACCTCCACCTCTCCAACCGAAGCAACCATCCTTTTTTCAAAATTTCTTTAAAAAAAAAACGATGTATAATGACATTATTTTTGTGAATAGTGTTAGACCACAATATAATTGCTTTACCTTTTTATGTTACTGTCAATATTATTAATATCGAACCTTCAGGTACTGACACTGAGTTACACAAGATGTCGTTTTTTCATTATAGCTTTAAGACTAATAAACCAATTGGCCTGAAAAGCATCTCACATCGACAAATAAGTATACATTTTTGAAATATATAAGTATCTACCACTCAGTTTCAATAATATAGCCGTAATTAATTTTTAAAGTGGAACGCTTGTGCGATTTGAGCCATAATTAGCGCTTTTTCGCACATACACTGATACAAAAAATTAACGATGTATTGTAAAAATTTAAAACTGTACACCTTTTTGTAGAAATAAAGGGTCTTTTAAGTGCACTTTATTTCATTAAATTATGATTGCTAATTACTGAGATACAAGCTTATAAAGTCAGAGGCCTTGCATTTTTACTCCGATAGTAGTTTCTTCTCTACATACTCTGCATATTTATCAAACTTAAGATCACAGTCAATAATTACTCCCAAGTACTTAAAACTATCTACCCATTGTATCGCCTCCTTTTCTACAATTATATCACATTTTTTAACCTTCTTTCCTATATACATGCATTTGGTTTTCTGTATATAATACTCGTGACGTGCAACGCTTTTTGCTTTGCCCCAACTTTAGTAGATTTTGCATCGTAAATGTTTCCAATACATAAGGCTGTCTTTTTGACATTCTTTCAATTATTTTTTAAGTGACTTTACTAGATCAATAAATTTAGTAACAAATTTGCAAAATAGGTACCTATGCTAGCAGTTGCTCCCAATTTTTTGTATATACAGGGTGTTTCAGACCACCCGTACCGGCCAAATATCTCGCGAAATACAAAACTCATTGGAAAAAGAAAAAATACGTCTAAAAAATTTTTTAAGATTCTATTGTTTGATAGTAATAGGATGTCCCCACTCCCACCCCCGGGGGGTGGAGAGGGGGTAACTTCGTAATCTTAAATAGCACCCCCCAGTTTATTATGCAGATTTGAATTCTGCGTTAACAAATAAGAACTTTTTGTTTGAAACATTTTTTGAAGTTCGTGACAGATGGCGCTATGATCGCCGAAAGAAGTTTTCCGATTACCTATGCAAAATTTGTTGTCAGTTTTGTTAAGTGACAATAAAAAATGTTAATGCTTTGTAAAAGGGAAGAGGGGGAGCTTTATTTACCCTCCCCCCTTCCCCACACCGCCACTTCACCCCTAATTTTAGATTTAAACGTATCTCGAATGTCAATGTGTTCTTTACTCGTGAAATCAAAGTAGGTAAGTATTTCAATTTTTTTTTTCTATTTTCCATCAAAGACAAAAAATTTACAAAATTTAACTTCTTCAATCGTGATATTGAACAGTTGTTTAAATCTAAAATGGTTGCGTTTTCCCATCCTAGGTTATGGGCCGTAGGGCTGAAGTGGCGGTGTGGGGAAGGGGGAGGGGTTAATAAAGCTCCCCCTCTTCCCTTTTGCAAAGCATTACCATTTTTGATTGTCACTTAACAAAACTGACATCAAATTAGCATAGGTAATCGGAAAAACTTCTTTCGGCGATCATAGCGCCATCTGTCACGAACTTCAAAAAATGTTTCAAACAAAAAGTTCCTATTTGTTAACGCAGAATTCAAATCTGCATAATAAACTGGGGGGTGCTATTTAAGATTACGAAGTTACCCCCTCTCCACCCCCCGGGGGTGGGAGTGGGGACATCCTATTACTATCAAACAATAGAGTCTTAAAAAATTGTTTAGACCTATTTTTTCTTTTTTCAATGCGTTTTGTATTTCGCGAGATATTTGGCCGGTACGGGTGGTCTGAAACACCCTGTATGTTTCTTTGGTTTGTTTGTTATACCAGGTATCTATCACAAAAATTACAATTCTTGAAGAATAACTCATATTGCATAATGTTGCTAATACATTGAAAGTGTAAATTCTTTCTTCATATTGTTTAAAACTAGCAAAAGAAACATTAGTAGAATTTAAGTAGAACCGTTTGGCATTATGCTTTTTTTTTGTTAAAAATGTTTAAAATGTAAGATGACAACTGATGTCTATTACACTTACTAAGGTTTGATGTATGAATTTTAGTTTTTACTAGTGATGCCGCGGATCCACTTCTACGGAAATGCCGGCTAACAGATACCCGTGAGACTTCCAGGTCATACAGGGTCGGCAGATACCGGGTATTCAGTTCGGGCTGTGTCGGAGCAGATCAGCACGATGCAGAACTGGTCGTTAACGTGCACCGACAACAGCGTGTACCAGTTCATTATGGTTACTTAGGAATGCGATTCACAAATTTTGGTTGCACATATTGCTACAGTCGTTCGATTCTATACGGGGAAAAAAACGTCTTCTGTTTTTTTAAATAATTAAATACATGCATGTTTTCGGTTTGTCGATATGTTAATATGTATAGGTCTTGGATTATCTCGTGAACGACACGTCACCGCGTAGCTGCGAGTAGGAGGAGCCATAATTATGAAATTTGGTAGTAAGTGAAGTATAAAAACATCGACTTACTTTGGAAAAGGCGCCAAAATGTAAATAATGTGTTCTCGTTCTCATATATCAACTAATTTCATATTTATCGTGTAATTTATTTTATTTACTTACTGTTCAGTCATAATTACGCGTGCTGATTGTTTCATAATGACGAACGATATTTTTAGGAAAGTTGCCTACATAAAAGTTTTACGAATTATAGTTACCTGCGACGTGGTCACGTGTCGTTCGCGAGATCATCCAAGACCTATAATGTAACGAATGTACGCATTAAAAAATAAATTAAAATTTTCATACACCCGGCCGGGTAGCGCATGTTATCCAGCAAAACCGGATTTTTGCACAATTTTGCCGAATTGGCCGGTTATCCGTGGCATCACTAGTTTTTACACTTATTTATACTTATTATGTACAACTTTCTGCATATTGTCAAGCTGTTCTAAGAGGTAATTGCATAAGGCTTTTAATAAGTAAGACACTGCAAAGTTTGTCATCAATAAATTCTTTTAGGTGTTTACGAGTTAATCCCAAAGGATTGGATGAAGAGAGCAAAGATTATCTTTCACTTTATTTACTCCTTGTCTCTTGTAATAAGAGCGAAGTTAGAGCCAAATTTAAATTTAGTATATTAAATGCCAAAAGAGAAGAAACAAAAGCTATGGAAAGTCAAAGAGCATATAGATTTGTTCAAGGAAAAGATTGGGGATTTAAAAAATTTATTCGTAGAGATTTTTTGTTGGATGAAGCTAACGGATTACTTCCAGATGATAAATTAACCATATTTTGTGAAGTATGTATTTCAATATTATTCCATTACATTTTTTGTTTGTTTTGCTTTTCAGGTTAGTGTAGTGGCAGATAGTGTAAATATATCAGGTCAGTCTAATACAATACAGTTCAAAGTTCCAGAATGTCGTTTATCGGATGATTTGGGACTTTTGTTTGAAAACCAAAAATTTAGTGATGTAACTCTCTCTGTAGCAGGAAGGGAATTTCAAGCCCACAAAGCAATTTTAGCAGGTACTATTTAAAAGATCATTTACTGAATGTGAATGGTTTATATTTTATAACTTGAGTTAAAGTAAAATATAAGTTAAAGGGGAGGTTTCGTGAATTATTTCCTACTAGGGGTGAGAACGTGTACACGTTTATTTTTTTAGCTACATGTATAGAAACTAATACACGTTACATAAAAAGTTTGGTAAATCTCTGACTCATAATTTTTAAGAACCCAATTAAGTCCAAAAAAATGTAAACATTTTGTTATTTTTGATGAAAAATAAATGTTAATGCTTACCTAAAGTACCCAAATGTATGCACCAAATGTTCAAATGAAGAAAATATGTTGTATATACAGGGTGATTCATTAAGAATGTCCAATCTCTGAATTGTAGATTCCAGACCTCAAAATTTTGATTTTCGCAATAACAATTAATTAATGTGATTAAAAATAATAGACAAGGGTTATTTGATATGAAGAGATCTTTGCGAAAACGGATCATAAATAATAGTTTATTGTTGTTACACATTTAGAGA
Organism: Pyrocoelia pectoralis; assembly: GCA_036250285.1. Lineage (NCBI taxonomy): Eukaryota > Metazoa > Arthropoda > Insecta > Coleoptera > Lampyridae > Pyrocoelia > Pyrocoelia pectoralis. The sequence continues at coordinate 33,345,462 of CM070074.1, forward strand.
ATAAATTTTTTTTTTAAATTAAAATTTATTGAACTGTTTAGAAGCAAATAACTCGATAACTGATCGAGTTACACGAATCAAACAAGAGTAACTTTTTTTTGTAGAATCTAACGCTTTTCCATATTTTATTATTAGTTTGCTAATAGTTCAGCCGAAAAAAATTTTTGCTTAGATTTACTAAACACAACCAAGTATAACTAGCGCCCTCTATTAGCAATGCTAAATTAGAGTCCAAATTGGCAATCCTCATGCAAAAAAAGGTAAAACTGCCAATTTTCAAAAAGAAATTGTGAAAAAATAGAAAGTTATTGCGAAAATCAAAATTCATATTTAAACTTTAAACACCCGGTATCTCGGAAACTATCAATATTTGTATAAGGCATGTTGGGCAGAATCATCATATTTCGAGGTCTGGAATCTACAGTTCAGAGATTGGACATTCTTAATGAATCACCCTGTATATTTTAAGGGGTGTACACGGCTACACACTTGTACAACTGTTGTTTACACATGTATAGAAAATCTCACCCCTATTTCCCACATATATTTTACTTTAACACATACAAAAACTGTTTTTTTTTGCAACAAGCAACTTATTAAAATGACAGCTTTATTATTATTCTTTATTGGCTCGACAGATCTAACAATGTGGGTGGGAGTGCGCAAACGTTGAAATGAGAGCACCACTGCAGCAGATTCAAGATGGAAGTGAGCTCCCGTGTCTCCCTACCACTTAGTTTACTGAGCATCTGGGCATCACCCGCATTGTTGGATCTGTCAAGCTGTAGGTGTGTGTTCATGTTTAAAACTATTTTCACCAAACAAAAGTTCGGTATATAAATTTGTTAAATCTGTGTATGGATTTTTTGTGTTAAGGCATTATAAATTCTAACTTCCGATTCTTAAAGACCATCAAAAAGTAAGTTTAGATCTTATGTTAATATCCTTTGCTGTAACTCATCGGGAACTAGTGGTGGCAATTTTTTTCGAATATTCGAATATTCGAATGTATAATCGGGAATTATTTGAATACTTAACAATACCACTATTCGAATTAGAATAAAAACGAATGAAACGAATAAAACGTATAAAACGAATAATGGCCAGAACAAAGAAAATTGTTAAATTAAGAAAAAAGAGAACTTCGTTGGTTTATTATTGAGAGATGACAGACGGCAGGTAGGCCTACTACCTACTTTTCATTTCATGGAATTATTTCTCATTTACAAATTTCTTTCGACAGACAATATTTTATGAATAGTGGATAAAACGTTGTAGGTACGATATTCGTATTGTAAATAGCTATTTCACCATTTCTTTTTTGTCTGCTTAAAGTCATTCACTATTCAATAACACCCTTTTACAAGTCGTAATGACCTGTAATTTATTGTTTCTTAGTGTAAAAGGTTTTCGGTAAATCAGTGAACACGTTTCTAAACATTACCTACAATAATCCTTAACCACGCAGGGTGATTTTAACTGGAATTATTTTCATGGTATTGTGAAGCTTGGACTTTGTTTATTTAAGTTTATACTTTTTACCCGCCTTTGATGATAATTTATTCCTTTAAAGGATTATCTAAGCATTTAAATATAAATTTTTAATTTAGTTCAAATTATTTCTCAGCCTAGACGAGTACATTATTGTGATTTATGAGTAAAGTGTGGAAATATTTCGTGAAGAATACGAGTGATGCGGTAGTTACTTGCAAAATTTGCAATAAGTGTCTTAAATTTAATGGAGCAACAACAAGTAATTTACTATTCAAATGTTTATGCTTAAATGAAACTTCCTTTGGAGAATGCTCTACTAGGTAGGTAGTATAAAACTAGTCCAACGAATATAAGGAGTAAAACGATAAAACGAATACAACGAATAAATAGAATACAACGAATAAATAGAATACAACGAATAAATAGAATACAACGAATAAAACGAATTTTTTTCTGACTATTATTCGAATTCGAATATATATTCGAATATATTTTTAACGAATATTGGAATACGAATAAAATTAAATTTGCCACCACTATCGGGAACACCGTCAAAATGACGGTCAAAATCTGTGTGCATGTCTGTGCGTGGCTTTTTTGTGTTACGGAATTATAAAATTCTGATTTCGGATTCTCAAAGAGCATCAAAAAGTAAGCTTACATCTTGATGTGCTTGGCTGCAACTCATCGGGAACACTTTCAAAGTGGTGGTCAAAATTTGTGTGTGTCTTTTTTGTGTTAAGGAATTTTAAAATACCTACAATTTTTTGTCCATTTATCATTATATTATCCTTCTAGGCTTATTTTCAAGTGTATTTTTCCTTCTAATTAAGGGTAAAGTCGGATTCACCGGATTTTAGGTATGACTCATCGCTACAAATCGTATGCATCAATACAGACGCTCCGTATGTCGTAACTAATAAATAATTCCTACTGTCAATTTTTGTGTAATCTGTCAATCCAGTTCGATCAGCTGTTTCATCGCACGGACATACGTTTCATTGCTTGCACATAAAATAAACGGAACGACATACGTTTCTCAGTTGCATTTTACTGATACTTTTATTTACAGAAACAGAAAATTATGTCACGTCGATTATCATACTTTACTGCAATGAGTCATACCTAAAACCCTGTGAATCCGACTATAGTAGTGCATCTTCATTCTATCTTGCTTTAGCTTAGGCAGAGTCTTTGTTACTTTACTCTTCCCAAATAATTGTCCTCTTCTCTATCCCTTTTTCTTTTATCATTGCTACTACTGTCATATCCTGTTGTTATTGTCACTTTCTTGATTGCTACTGATGAAGAAAAGAATTTTTATATGAATATTTTCTTAAACTGTAGTGCCAACTGTCATGTTGTGTTCTTGTATATTGCAATGATAATAGTGTTATACGTTTTTTCATGTGGTTATATTAAAGGTATAAGCTGACAGGTGGAAAGATTAGACATAATAATTATTTGAAATACATATAGTGTACGCATATCTTTTAGCTTGTGTAGGTAGAGACCTTGGGCTGTCACGACCTAGATTTTCCTATATGCATGCACTATATTATTAATGTATTTTACTTTTTTCTTACAAATTTTCACATACTTGACACAAACATTAATTTTCAGCTCGTAGTCCTGTTTTCCAAGCTATGTTTGAACATGAAATGGAAGAAAGAAAACATAATCGTGTAGATATTACTGATGTAGATCATGAAGTATTAAGGGAAATGTTACGTTTTATATATACAGGAAAAGCATCGAATTTAGAAAAAATGGCAGATGATTTGTTAGCTGCTGCAGATAAAGTGCGTTAATTTATAGTTTTCTTGCAATCTTAATATAATTTTTTTGTTATAGTATGCGTTAGAAAGGTTGAAAGTAATGTGTGAAGAAGCATTATGTACTAATTTATCGATAGAAAATGCCGCAGAAATACTTATACTTGCAGATTTACACAGTGCGGATCAGTTAAAAGCTCAAGCCATAGATTTTATCAATACGTAAGTAAAAATTCATACAAGAGCCTAATATACTCATGTGCCTTTTTCATTATTTCACTAGTTGTACAAATAGACATATTCTAAACCTGGGTTGTCATGTCAATTTTTTGTAGGGCCAGGCTGTATGTTGTGATTTTGTTTATCAAAACATAATTTGATGTTAATTGTTAATTACTTCAAATAATTTATGGAAGTAGTATAGCTAGGTCGATTCTGAATCCACTTTGATCTTGGTCGCTACTAGCCGTTGACCTTGATACCGATTCTAAATCCGATGCTGAACTTGGCTAAGGTTCTGAACTGAGTTAAGGTCACCGGTTCCGAACTTGGCTAAAGTGCCCGGTTCTGAATTTGACTATAGTACATCACCGGTTCTGAACTTGGCTATGTTAATCGGATCAGCTCGATTTGAACAGCTTTATAGAAACAGGTAACAAAAATGGAAGATGGGCAAATGTGCAGGTGAACAGCTATACCGGATCTGATTAATACAGCCAAGTCCAGAACCGGTTACTTTAGTGAAGTTCAGAACCTGCGACGTTGACCAAGTTCAGCATCGGATTTAGAATTGGCATAGCTATATCAAGGTCAAAGGTTAGTAGCGATCAAGAGCAAAGTGGGTTTAGAATCGGCCTAGCTATACTACTTACGCATTCCGGAAGATCATATTTTGTTAGAAATACTGATAAAAAACACTATGCAGAGACCACTGAAAAGTACTTTCATGTATAAATTAAATATTACAAAACTAAAAATGATTACAGTTTATGCGTATTATTTACTGTCAGTAGCTTCTACTTTTTTATAGTGGCTGCAAATATGCAGATGATTCCTTTTTTTTTGAAATGGACAGTAATCGCCTCTTGGCCTGTGTGGTGACAACAACCACATTAAATGACACTAAATTTTATAGTATGTTATAATATGAATCTTTCTAAACCTGTATACCAAGTATTGTTTGCGAATCTTGATTTTTCTAGGTGCAATAGATGATTTTGTAACTACAGCTCCACTCAGCAAACAAGATAGTCGGAAAATATGTCAACTAAAATAATGTATTTGAAATTTTTGACGCGGCAAATTATTTGTCCAATCATATTTAAGAATTCTAAGGTGTACATTCACAGCTGAAAGTAAATTATTACAGTTGACATCTGACATTTTCCGCGGGCGTTTTATTACTTAATTCTTTTATTGTGTTACTCTTGTTTGTTAAAATCAGTCTTTCTGATAACTTCTCATGCAGCATACAATACATTTATGTGTATCCAACAATACACATTTAAATTAAGCGCCCAAATATTTCTTTCCGGATTGTACCTTAAAAGCTACTCTAGCGCCGGTATCCCCTCTCCAACTATCTTGTTTGCTGAGTAGAGCTGTATATTCTGTGTAACAGAAGATCCACAGTTGTTTTTTAAAAAAAAAAGCGCATTGTTGCAATGTTTCCTAGATCCCCCTTAAGACCAACAATCTTTGTATATCTGTGTGTGTGCATATTCTATTATGGAGAATCTCGTGTTACAAAATTATCTATGCTGTTTACAAAAATGAAAGTTTATAAATATTTGGAACACATATCGGGTATACATTTCAAGTAGTTAACTATACTACACATAATCGATCCACTCAAAAAATTGATGAAGTTTGCTCATTAATAACTTTTTTAAGTTAAATTCGATTTGATTAATTTGCACCGCATGGGCTTGGTTGAATCACCATCCTGTAGAGGATGCTACACAGAAGATGAGACGGCGCAACACATACTTTGTGAGTGTCCCGTACTTGTCGAATTAAGACGATCCATGTTGGGGGACTCCTGGCCGGACATGGCTAAGATTAGAGCTGCTTCCCCCGTCCAGCATCCTCAGGTTTACCTCACGTGTGGGATGGCTTGAGTGATGATGCGGGGTCGAACGACTCTAATCAGGGAGGCAGCACAAAGGGCCCGAATAAGTGGGCTATGTGCGAGTGGACTTCTTACCACCCTCCCATCGTAATCCAGAATCCAGATACTCTAACTTTAGAACCATGTATGGAGTGTGAGAGGTGTTCCACCTTGTAATTTCTTATTTTGTTATCAAGACACATCATTTCTTTATAATTTCTTTTTTTATTTATTACAATAGCTTGAAATTCCAACAAGAGTACCTTTTCGTAAGTTGCCAGTTTTGCTCGTTGTATTGCTAGGAAACAGATTTTCATAAACAACCCAAATTTACTCTGTAAAATACAAACCTCTTGTGCAATTATAAGTGAAAACGATACCTGCCTGTAAACCTATTGTTATGTACTGATATAGGTTGTAACCACTCATATAGTTTACACATACGCCTCAAAAAACTCTTCTACTATGTGTTAGATTATCTGCACTACAAAGTTCTCGTCTACTGCCATCGCCATTGAATCTGATGTGCATGAATAGGAAATTGCCTACTCTGACATCATGATAACAAAATGTGGTGCAGTTCCATCCTTAGTTTACAATTACATAATTAGGGTTGAGGTAAATATTATAGCAACTCTTTGAATGATAATGTCCTATAAGTAATCTCTTGCATTTTTAGAATAATGTCATTTAGAATATCAAATGGGAAGAGCATTTTAACAACATTCTATAATTTTTCCACCTCTTGCTTCTTGTGCGTTCCAGAAAGTTTGGAAATTATGTTATGACTTATGAGCCTTTGTTTTTGGAGAGTGTTGTAAATAATTTACATTGCATCCCCATACTTGAAAGTGTAGATCAATGATAAACTTCATCCATTGTGTGCCATCCTTTCCACTAAATACAGATAACTTTTGTGGAAGGTATCGTGGGATTTGTGTCTAAAAATCTTGTTCTTCATCATTAGATTCATTAGTAACATGCATGATTGTTCTCAGTAGATTGTTGTGAGGAACTATGTTCAGACGGTACATTGTCAATATCTGAATCGGAATTTGACCCTGTACCTCATACATTTAAACCATTTTACTTTACCTGTGGTTATAGCCCCTAGAACACATAGTACCGACAAGCTGGAGCAAACCTGACATCAACATTGAAAAACGAAAAATCCCTAAGGCAATCGACGCTAATTTCAAATGTTATGATTTATTATTTGAGGTTAATTTTAGTGATGGGCATTGCGATAATCGGGCTATAAATCGAATTAAAAATAATTCAAACTTGAATAGTAGTAATTTAGTAAAGTAAAAGCAACAACGGACTATAACCTCTATAACATAAGCAAATTAACTATATTTAAGCGTCGTAAGCATAAACTTCACAGTTCACAGCTTCAGGCTTCACACAGACATTCGCTGAGACAGCATTCATTCAACAGGACATTTGATATTATTTAAGGTGAAATTTGATAATAGAAATACGCAAATCTTGCCGTTTTATTATGTATTTATATTTATGTTATTATGTTCTATAAATAAATTAAAACATGAGAGGAAAACTCATAAAGTCATAATTAATAATCGTAATTCATACCCGAAACCGATAATCGGACTAAGGCGATTATTTCAATAATCGGACTACCGGTTATTTTTAATTCGAATTTGCCCATCACTAGTTAATTTTTCATAACTAATGTGATTAATTGAACCATTCATGGAATGTTACTTCAATAGTTAAACCTAGAAAATTTATGAAAAATGTCTTAACGGCCGTTTTCAGACTAATCGGACCCTCTGATTACCTTTTTTTACAGCCTCCAATAGTTCAGCTTCACGGCCTGTCGTTACAAAAATAACAAATTGCAAATTATACAATTTCAATGCGAGCAATTCACATTACTTTAAACTCTTTAAAGGATGCATTTAATTTAATTACCTAAATTACTGTAAGTATATTTTTGTTTATGAGGGGAAAGTGAGGTTAACCATGTTTTTGTCCTACTAAGGTTCGCAGGGATTCTAAATAAACTTTGTCCTTTTTTGCCACTGCAGGTGCAACCTTTTGTAAAGCAATCTGGCACTTATAATAATTTACAATTTACATGCTATTTACGGAAATTTTCAGATGGAAAGATTGCAATGTAAACAAATAGAGAAAACAGTACAAGCAAAAAAACACATGTGGCACTTGCGCTGTTGCGCTTTCTATTCACGCACTTCATCCGCTTGGGGAATTTTTTAGTGTTACCATTGTTACCAACCAATTTTGCTCCAGTCGGCTAGATCAAACGTTGTCGGTACTATGTGTTTCTAGGGGCTATACCTGTGGTGATTGCATTTCAAATATAAGACAAAAATGACAACATGCAACCTTACCTGTATCAGTTTCATCCTATATGAGAAGCTGCCACAATATTATTTGTATAATATTTTCTAAACGGAATCGAAGTAGGCAGTATCAAAAATTTGTGTGTTCCATAAAAACTAACAATGAATAAATGAGGAAAGCTTCCAGTAAGGCACAGAATTTCGCGAATTAAAAAAAAGTGTAGCGAGAATTAAATTGTTAGATGTTATAGACATTGTAAAAATGATATCTTGTAAGACATAATTTTGTTCTGTTACCTTTAGAATTGTAATACAATTTTGTGTATTATTTGATGATATTTTTAGACATGCTACGGATGTAATGGATACCCCCGGTTGGAAATCCATGATACAAACTCATCCACATCTGATAGCAGAAGCATTTCGTGCTTTAGCAACACAACAAATTCCACCTATAGGACCACCCCGGAAACGTGTGAAACAGAGTTAACATCAATGTGTTGGTGGTATAGACTGCTGTTAATGTGTTCAAATAAGATACTAAAGAAACACTTGTTCAATCATATTTGATTGCAACTAAATACATGCTGATATTCTCAGTGGTATAGTAAATAATATTTGAAAGTTGTTTGGCTCAGTGAAACAAAATTTAAAATTTTTGTACAGCTAAGATCATTTATTGTATTTTATATTTATATTTATCTGAAATAAGAATATGAAAAATCACTGTGCCATTTAACAGAATTGTGATATGATTATTGATAGTTTGTTCCTACAATATAAATTTTTCAACCTCATACAAAATTAGTTTTAGTTAGCGATCTCGTGTAATAATTCAACAAATAATGCAGTAGTAGGTTGATAGATTTCCTTTAAATAATCAATTTGTGTACATATTATGTGTGTTAGACTAATATAGCTTAAATTATAATGGGAGTTCTTGTGTTGTAATGTGTGTGAATTTATACGAGAAAGCACAATGAATGTACTGACAATGTGAAGCATTCGACATAAATTTGTAAATGAAACCCATTTTATAATTTAGTTACTTACATTTTATAATTAACACATATTTATTCCGTAAATGTATGTGCTTCTATATAGGTCATGTTCAGTAAAGGAGATAAATTGGCATACTATAAATTATTTTTGTTTGTTTATTCAGTTTCATCTTGAAATATCACATATTATCTTGTACAATTTGCTACACACTAAGGCTTTTGTAACTGTGCAGCGGTACTGAAATCTACATCTAGGTAAAATATAAATGTGTACAATAATTACATAAATGAGTTTTGCTGCAGTTTTTAGTGTAAATGTTTATTTGGGTATATCATTAAGAACGAGATTAAAGATTGATTTGAAAAAAATTAAATGAATATTGCTCCTGAAGTGAAATACAATTTTAAATCATATTGATTGTTCTAAAGTGTTAAGAATTAAGAATGTGTATGTGATGAAATGGTCTTTAGATGTAGTTTACATCAAAAACTAAGGTAAACTAAAATTAGAGCAAAAATTCCATAGTATAAAATCAATTGTTCTTTTTATTTATTTGCATTAAGCGAAAATAAAATTTGCAATAAGTCATTAGTTTATCTTAGGTGGCTACTCATTTATGGCTGTTTAAGAATATTGTATATGCATTGTTCATAAAATGAATTGATTGTTAAATTGCAAATAGTACTTTCTTAAAAATAATAGACAATTTTATTAATTTTGGTGGTATTTTTACTATTATTTTTTTTTTAATTATAGAGCAAGAATTACAACAAAATTGTCGTATAGTAAGAAATACTTTTGCCGGATATACACAACTTGTTCATTGGTTTGTTCACTGAAGTAAACAAATATGGAATGCTTAAGGGGATAGTCTTCGTAAATACCGATATAGCTATTTTACCAAAATAATTAAATAATATTAATGTTAGAAAAGCGCTTGCAATTGTATTTAATTCCTGATTATTAATCGTATAATCGTATAAATAAAGAAAATAGTTTTTTGCACATTTTCCAGAAAACGAATAAGAATTTTGAATCAATTCTTAAATAACTTTATAAATCACACCGTTCTGTAGGTCATTTAATAATATGATCACTTTATCTCAAGTTACTACGTCAATATAACAATTGTAATGAGAACTCATAATTAAGTCGTTATTTTAATTATTAAACAACTATTGAAAGCAAGGTTGAAATTCCTTGCCCATTTATAGTAGTAATATGATGAGAACTGTTAGACATATAATTTAGAATTAGATATTATATTTATGTCATTCATATAATTTTGTTTTGTTTAACTTTGGACACCTTGTACAGTGACTTTAATATTCTTGTGGGGAGTAATATTAATTGCATTAAGTACATTTTTTAATCTCGAAAAACTGATAGAAACAGCGAATGGTTTATCATAATTATAGATCCACGATCCTTGTACTAAATAGGTCTACTTAGACATTGTGGTACCTCTTGTATTCCAATCATTATTTATTTTTTCTTGACTTGTCTGTATGTCAAACATATGCTATAGTTCATTCGTTTAACTTATCCCGATGACGTCATGTATGCATTAAATCACAAAATGACCGTCGTCTGTAATTTAAGGTAGTATCTCCGTGACAATCTCAACCAAAAGTTTCGTCCCATTGTCTAATAGATCGATAATTTAATCGAGTCACCATAGTAACTTCTATTATTAACCATTTTTGTCACGTCAGTGGAAGTACACTTTTTGGTCGGCCCACAGAAGACATAATACAGAAGCGACACTAGTTTGATGTTCGTTTAACAAATCCTGGTGACCTTCGCCATTTTGTTGTTACATAGTACTTTACGTGGGAAATTTAAAAACACTTTAGTTTTCAGCATTAATCTACTTTTCTGGATGGCAACGATATTTCGCAAATGTAAACTATTAAAAATTAAGTTAACATTTGCGAAATATCGTTGCCATCCAGAGAAGTAGATTAATGCTGAAAACTAAAATGTTTTTAAATTTCCCACGTAAAGTACTAACAACAAAATGGCGAAGGTCACCAGGATTTGTCAAACGAACATCAAACGAGTGTCGCTTCTGTATTATGTCTTCTGTGGTTCGGACTGTCCGCGTTGTCATGGAACAGATTGCGTATACACTCATTCGCTTGCCTAAACATATCTAATAATACCAAAAACGTATGTTTCTCAAGGCTATATCTTCAAAGTAGATGGTAAACGGGTAAACAATTCTCAAATTTTTTTACAATATTCGTATAATCTCTAGCATTCTTTAGTTTTTCATTAAATTCTGACATTTAGTTTTGACAGTACAATTGAAAATGTGCCATTGCCCACATAACACGATACACGAGATCTGCAAGGGATGTCCTGTAGACTTATGCGGACATTTATAATAATAATAATAATAATCTTTATTACTCTACAGGATGATCCCAATTACAGAGTAACCAGTAACATAATAAACTTAAATATAATTATCATCTATAAATGAAAGTAACTTTACTTTTTACAGTTCTAACTAATTCTAACATATTCAGCAGCCTTTGCTTTAAATTGTCAATAGCCTGCCCTAAATTAAATATATCTATATTGTGTGGTAGTTTATTGTATAAAGTTACCATTTTAAAGACCGTGAATTTAATAAACAGTTAGTATTTGGAACTGGAACTGAAAAACAACTTTTTATTTTGCTATTAATTCGCGGAGTTTTAATACCTATTTTAGCTAACAAGTATGGATTATCTACCCTATCTAACAATAATTGTTGTAAATAACATAAGATAATTATTTCCTTCTTTTGTTCAATCGTAACTATCTGATTATAATAATTGTCCAAAAACTCATGCTCGTGGTTTAGGTATTCTCTATTTTCACGGTAGTACATGACCTTTAAAAATTTATATCTGATGTTTTCTAACATGAGTTTGTATTTAGTATAGATCGGATACCACACCAGAACAGCATATTCTAGTTTAGATCTTACATAACTATTAAATAAAACTGTCAGTGCTGTTGTTGATGGAAATTCCTTGGTAGATCTAATAATAAAGACTAGAGATTTGTTCGCATTTTTGACAGCGTTCACTACATGAAATGAAAAACTTAATTTAGACTCAAACCATACACCCAAGTCACAGGCAACATCTTTATGTACTAATGGAACATTGTTTCTTTGGTACGAATTCAAAACTGGATTTTGTTTTCTACTGTATAATACAACAAAACATTTATTCACATTAAAAGTCATTTTATTTATAACACACCAATTAACTATAGAATTTAAATCGTGTTGTAGTTTGTTTACACTATCCCGATTATCAACAACGTTAAACAGTTTTAAATCGTCGGCATATAGCAACACATTAGAAGAGCTTAAACAATATACTATATCGTTTAAGTATTACCAGAAAAGTAATGGGCCCAAATTGCTTCCTTGAGGAACACCAGATGTACTAATAAAAGGTTTCGATTGATAATTATTGAGAGATATGTAGTTACGCCTATTACTTAGATAGTCCTTTAATAAGGAGCACAGACTTGGAGAAAATCCGTATAATTGCAGCTTTTTTATTAGTAATATATGACTTATTCTGTCAAATGCCTTCGACAAGTCTGTATAGATAACATCTACTTCCTGACATACATCTAGTTTCTCACAAAGGTACTGACTAATACAAGAAAGATTAGACACTGTCGACTTATTTGGCATAAATCCGTGTTGCATAGGGGATATAGAATTTTTAACAAGATTAAATATATGCCCATATACTAATTTTTCAAATATTTTAGCTGGTGTACTAAGGATTGATACCGGTCTATAGTTTTTAATAATCGAAGAATCACCGCTTTTATGGATTGGTATAATTCTTGCCTGCTTCCAGAGTGTAGGAAAGATGGTTGTCGTTAAACAAAGATTGTAAATATGTGCCAAGGGCTGAGCTAGCAGCTCTATAATCCTTTGTAAATATAGGCCGGTATGTTATCCGGACGGGCAGAGGTACTTTTTATATGTCTAGAAATACAAATTACGTCATTCATTGATATATTGGATAAGTATGGTAACATAATTATAAAAAAGCTTATCATATCCATCATAATATCTGTCGAATTCAGAAGTATTAGTACCATCTTCCCCAATGTACATAGAGTGGAAGTACTCGCTGAATGCGTCAGCAATTTCCTGACCGCCAGTTATAATTTCTTCATATGCATTGATGTTGGGATTGAACCGCATCCTTTTTTTGAGTTAACAAACGACCAAAACAGTTTTGGGTTAGATGTAATACTATCATTACAGTTATTAATGTATTTACTGTAAGCTAACTTGATTTCATTTTTAACAATTCTGCTTGTAATTTTCTTTATCACTTTCAGACTGTGTTCCAGCAAACGATTTCCGAAAGTAGTTTTTTTTCTTTAAATTATATTTCATGATTGACTTATTGAACCATACAGGGTACTTATTTGTACTATTGTTTTTTGGAACAAATTGATCGAAAACTTTTTGTAAAATTAAATAAAATTGTTGTAAACTGGAATTAGGATCCAATTTAGAAGTTCTTAGAATGTCTCGGATGTCGTGGGGACTTATGTGGACATATATAGAAGTCCTTAGAATGTCTTTGGGACGCCTTTGAAAGATATGTGCTACGTGGGCGGTGTTTTTTTTATATAGGTTATATGTCAATTATGCCAATTTAAAGTGTAAATATCTCGGCTTAGGGACGGTAAACCTCATTTAAACTCCACAGATGTTTGGATAACGTATTTACTAACGTATACGTCAAGTTTGAACAAATTCTGTCATAAATCATTCCGCGGAGGTACTACCTTAAAGTAAAAATATGAGCGCTGATACCAACCTTTCTTTATTTGCAAACAACATTTATGACATGTACATTTGACATTTACGTTAAGTTGATATCAAAACTGGTTCGTACAAGAAACCGAAATTTGTTGTTGATGTTATACTTGTTACTTGAGTTAATAAGAGACATACAAAACAATACTCTTAGAATAATACGTTAGCTAATAATGTATACATTGTATTCAATATGTAGAAAATGATAGGCATACCATTGAATAAATAATTATTCAATGGTCATTCACAAGTGCACGTTTTATTCATCGATCAATTGGGATAAGTTAAACGAATCAACTATAATAGTATTTCCATACATCCTTAACATTTGGTAATTTTTGTTCATTTATGCTACTAGCTTAACATTGTAATGGGTATGCAGTAATAGTTCAATTTAAAATTTAGAAATTTTACTAGTTCATTTGTGTAATATATTTATTCGTTTTTGAAAATGATAAGAAAAATCATTCGAGTTCACTGAACTTATACACACTAATTGCACGGTACTCTTTTTAAATTTTTATAGTAAGCTGCATTGTTTTGCGATTGACCTTTGATGGTATCTACAAGAAATTAGTATTTTTCTGCCATTTGTGAATTATCCTTGCCCCACGCCTGTGCTCTCCAAAAACAATAGAGCTGCCGTCTTGCTGGTGTAAGAACAACAAAAAACATATTGTGAACATTAAATAAAAATGACTTCATCAAACGTAATTTATTGATTTGTCTCAGTCTACAATTATATATATTATATAATAAACATGTTTCTGTTTCTGGTATACCAATGTTAAGTCATTGACTTTATACACTATAGGCAAACTGTTTAGGATTATAAATTGGTAACACAAATGGCTCTGGAAGGGTCTTAATATGGAGCTGGGGGCACCAAACCACCACTGTGTGTGCCAATGTCGTTTGTTATCTACACTTTATTTATAAATGCATTTTTCTAATATGTGATTGACTTTCAGACCTTGCCAAAGACACATGATATATTAACGAGTGATGTACAAAACATGATAAAACTCATCATTCCTTATTAATAGTTACTGAGATGTACATTAACAATATCGATCAAATTTTCTGTCACAATGTGTACCTAAAGTAGCTGCTACTTTCCCCTATTTCTCTGTTTGTCTATATTGTATGAAGTCAATGAATGGAAAAGCTATATTTAACAAATGATCATTGTATATAAATCTATGAAAAACATACTAGTGACTATGTACTCAGATCTTGCTAACATCCAGACTTCCAACTATCACACATAATATTACCATCATGTTAGTTTTTCTTACCTTGTTAGTAAACTTTAATAAAATTACCTTTGAACAATGTGCTACTGAGCATGGTATAATATTATTGGTTACATTGTGATTAAGGTTGTCATATTTAGATTACACAATTATTACATTAAAAAATGAACATTCATTACTCCGCTAGGTTTAAAAGAGTGCCAAAGTTGACGAACATACTCCATAGTGGGCAAGGTTTATACCTAAAAAAAGATATGTTATAACATACATTTATGTAGTTCATATTTAATTTCTTTTTCAGTAATTTTATCTGTGGTTGTACTGTACATACAAAGAATAACCACCTTCCTTTTCTATCAATATTTAGTCAGAAGTGCTTTGTTTTGTATCTCTTTAAAATACAACTATTGCACCCTAGACACTGTGTTCAAATTTCGCTACCCACCATTGGTATCTTAACCATATAAAAATCAAATGTGGTTATTCTCCCATTGTATGACACGTTACATCTGTGATTATTTATGGGAACTCCTCGTAGGTATATATTACACGTGTTTTCCCCAATTCAGGGACCTTCAAAGGAGGTGTCAAAGGATTATTCAATTCAGTCTACAAGTTCTTCATCTTGCCGACGTTTCGACCAGTGGGCCCGGTCTTTTTCAAGGCTCTTTATTCAAAAATATGATGTTAACATTGGTACAATAGACAGTTACAGTGTATTTAAAATTAAAACACGGTTTAGTTACTTACCAAGAAGAGGTAGCAGCTGCAAAGAATGACGAGCATCTGCTCATTGATCCAGCAAACAGCAAAAAAGCGAAATTAAGTAAATAAATAATGGCCACTCAAGAGACGTGGGAACACAATTAAAAGCCAAACAAATTAAAAATCAAAAACAGACGATTGGAGTTGACGAACAAACAGAGAATGACTAGGAACGTAGTAATACTGAGAAGGACCTTGGGTGTTGGAAGTGATAACCAGATATGTTTAGTGGGAGTTCAAAGGTGAAGATACCGGTATCATTAAGACCGTGTATACGTGGATAATTGATATCAGTAAAATAGGTAATGGATATACAGAAGCTAACCAATTGTAGGTAGGGGGGCAAGTCAAGTGAGGTGTGATCAACCTAGAATGGCTATCACATGAGTGGTAAAAACGATTGTCGAAGACATACTTAAATTCTGATCATCGTTATAAGATGATTATAGATGCTACTAAGGTTATTCGTATCAGTCTTAAAATTGACATTGTTATTATAAGCATTAATGTAAATCATCTCAGATATAAGTCGTTTGTAAAAATTCGGTTCATGGTCTAAAATTATGGGAGAGTTAAATTGGAATATATGCCCTTCTTGGACGTGGTGTACAGATAAACCCGTTTTTTCACTGCGTGTTTTGCAATCATATTTATGATTGTAGATTCTCCTGACGAGTTTCTGCTTCGTTTGGCCTATATAGACCTTCGGACAATTATTGCATTGTACTTTGTATATGATATATGATTTTTCACCATCAGTAGTCCTATCTTTAAGCTTAGAGTAAACTTGTTGGTAGATTGTGTTATTGTTATAGGAGGCAATATTAAGTTCCTCATTTTTGAGAAGTTTGATCAATTTTTCCGAAAGTCCATGTGTATAAATGAGTTTTTTGTATTGTATCGTGGCCTGTGTGGAGGTGTCTGTGGTCTGTACTGGGTGTGTATTGTGGTGGGTATTGTTAATTATTAGGTGACTTAATCGTTTAGGGTAGTTATTGTTAGTTAGAATAGATAAGAATATAATTTTGTTTTGGTTGTGGTATGTGATACTGCTTAATTTTATCATTTTTCTGTACATACTTTTTATAGTGTTAATTTTTTGTGATAATGCATGCTTAGAGTAGTAATTAATTATTCTGGTAGAAGCTATAGGTTTTTTGTACCAATTGGTTAACAGGGAATTCTCTTTTCTATTAATAATTAACAACACATCCAAGAAGGGTATTTGGTTATTCACTTCTCTCTCGCAAGTGAACTTTAAATGTTTATTGTAACTATTGAAAATACTTAGTGTGTAGTCTATCTTGGAGTGGGGTATCGAGGAGATGATATCATCCACGTACACATACATAAGTGCGTAGTCTATCTTAAGGTAGTTCCTCCGCGGAACGATTTGCGACAGAATTTGTTTAAACTTGGCGTATACGTTATTAAATACGTTATCCAAACATCTGTAGAGTTTAAATGAGGTTTACCGTCCCTAATTCGAGATATTTACACTTAAAATTGGCATAATTGACATATAACCCATATACAAAAAACACCGCCCACGTAGCACATGTCTTTCAAAGGCGTCCCAAAGACATTCTAAGGACTTCTATATGTCCACATAAGTCCCCAGGACATCCGAAAGACATTCTGAGAACTTCTGAATGTCCGCATAAGGCCACAGGACATCCCTTGCAGAACTCGTGTTATGTTGGCACTGACACATTATCAATTGTACTGTCAAAACTAAATGTCAGAATTTAATGAAAAACTAAAGAATGCTGGAGAGGGATTATACAGCTCCACTCAGCAAACAAGATAGTCGGAAAATATGTCAACTAAAATAATGTATTTGAAATTTTTGACGCGGCAAATTATTTGTCCAATCATATTTGAGAATTCTAAGGTGTACATTCCCACCTGAAAGTAAATTATTAGAGTTGACAGCTCACATTTTCCGCGGGCGTTTTATTACTTAATCCTTTTATTGTGTTACTCTTGTTTGTTAAGATCAGTCTTTCTGATGACTTCTCATGCAGCATACAATACATTTATGTGTATCCAACAATACACATTTAAATTAAGCGCCCAAATATTTTTTTCCGGATTGTACCTTAAAAGCTACTCTAGCGCCGGTATCCCCTCTCCAACTATCTTGTTTGCTGAGTAGAGCTGTACGAATATTGTGAAAACATTTGAGAATTGTTTACCGTCTACTTTGAAGATATAGCCTTGAGAAACATGACGTTTTTGGTATTATTAGATATGTTTAGGCAAGCGAATGATTGTATACGCAATCTGTTCCATGACAACGCGGACAGTCCGAACAAAAAGTGTACTTCCACTGGCGTGACAAAAATGGTTAATAAAAGAAGTTACTATGGTTACATAGGACGAAACTTTTGGTTGAGATTGTCGCGGAGGAACTACCTTAAGTCAACTCATTTAGGAGAAAATAAAGGTTTTTTAAAAATTGTCGCCAAAATCAACAATCAGTAAATCACATATTTTTGAATAAAGAGCCTTGAAAAAGACCGGGTCCACTGGTCGAAACGTCGGCAAGATGAAGAACTTGTAGACTGAATTGAATAATCCTTTGACACCTCCTTTGAAGGTCCCTGAATTGGGGAAAACACGTGTAATCTGTGATTATATCAAAGAGTATATTTAGGGTTGCCCACTTGCCCTTCGTTCTTCGATAGTACCTTTAATATTAATTTTAGGACAAAAGGTCAAGACATTTCTTATTCAGATTTTCCTTGTTTACAACCTAAAAATATTTTCAGGCTCCCACTGCTCTCGGTTTCGTCTACAGAATGGTACTCGATTATTTTAAATGGAACACCCTATAGATTTTTATATTTTTGAAATCCATATTCGATTCTAGACCAAGTTTGTTTGGCCTTTCACCTACTTAAGTCAACTCATTTAGGAGAAAATAAAGGTTTTTTAAAAATTGTCGCCAAAATCAACAATCAGTAAAAAAATCATAACTATTAACTATTCAATCATTGGCAACAGAGCAACAAAATTTGAGATTATCATAAACAAGAGAGCGTTTTATTTCTCGATATGCTGATTTTGAACGAAATTTGTTGCAAAAGGGCCGTACTGAATTTTTTCTAACGACCACAGAAAAACTGCCAAAAGTCGGCTATTTTAAATAGAACATCCTGTATAAGTTAGCTTTAATTTTTGTTAAATATGTCCTATATCTAAAGGTAATAGTTTCCGAAATAACCTTATTTTGAATTATTTTGTTGGTAATATACATAGATGGAATTAACTTGGTTGAATTTCCAAAAGCCCTTATAATATTGTTCTGGTATATAGATTAATACGACATGGAAAACATAAAACAGCTTAATTACACAACTTAAATCATTCTTGCTTTGAGAAACAAAAATACAGAACTGTGAAGAGGACAAATTTTGTGAAAAAAATTATAAGAAAATATGAAAATTGAAAAGAGGTGAAATACATTTATCTAAAAATATCTACAGTTTCTGCAATCTGGCATTTTATGCATTTTCAAAAATTTGGTATGCTATTTGATAATTTAATTGATATTAAGTTTTATGAAATGCATCGTTATGTTTAATGTAATTATTGCGGATTGCCTAGCAATCATAACTTGTTTTGTTTAAGATGCAGGGGCGGAGGGTTCAATTTACAAATATTTCTTCATTCAGAGAAAGATATTCTTACCTTTTCCACATCTTTGTGCACAACGAAATCTATTAATGTTGCTATATGTCACACTGTTGCTTCCACAAACAGGACTGTATTGGGGAGTGACTGGACACCGCTCTTCGCAAGGACTTGGTCTTGTCCTTGTAGCAGCTCCAGTTGTAGTACTAGGTGTCTGTGTGGTAAAAACTATAAAATTACGATATTTTAACTTTCTGTTACTTAAGCTAATACTTAATAAAAATTACAGTTATTCTCTCGATTCACATTCCAGTTGAAACCATTTTGATCACTGTTTCTTGTATTCGGAACGTCATCCTCAAATGGAATGGAATCATACTCATATGATGGGAAGTCTTGGAAATGACGTTGGTTGTGAATGAAAGGTAATTGAAACACTAAAATTTGCATAATTAACGATTGTGCTATATTGTGGTATAAATAATTTACAAGAATTTGCATCTTTGAAAGAACAAGTGAATAACAATATTAGAATTCTTCCAATTTCCTACACAGTACTTCATTCAGAAATTCAGAAAAAAGAAACCACTAAAATCACCAGCAATAAATTTATTTTGAAGCAATTTTGGTTTTTCTAAAACTGAACTGTCTCTTAAGGACCTAATGAACAACAATAGTAGCACTGGTAGCAGAATCGAACCACTTAACCATTTTTTAATCGCACTGCATTCAAGGTTGAATAATAATATATAGTTCGGCCGCTGGATCTTTACCGATCTATATATTCACATACAACGACATGCGTATCTGTCATTCGACTACTTTATTACTAAAAATAAACAAATACAAACTGCAAATCTCAGTCAGTTTGTCCTTGTTTGTTTTTAGTAATGAAGTAGTCGAATGACAGATACGCACGTCGTTGTATGTGAACATACATCGGTAAAGATCCAGCGGCCGAATTATATATAATATATACAGTATCATCAGATATTAAATTTTTTCAGTCGCATACGAGGTGTCAAAAAATATGAATTTTGCTCAAGAGTAAAGTTTATTTTTGACAATATCGAAAATTGTTATTAAAAAAAGTTAATCAGAACTAAAAACTACGTTCAAATATGCAGTTACATCCTGCTAGTTAAAAATTTTTTTTACAACTTTTCTCAAATTACTCTTTACCGATACTGATACTTAAAATTTTTTTTTCCTATTTTTGTCTACAATAACAATGCAAATGTAAGTGTAGTTACGTGAAATCTAGGATGCACTGATAAACAAATGATTTGTATTATATCAAGAAATGTTTGACAGTGAGGTTTCTGAACGGAACGGAAATCGTAGCAGTATCGGTAGGTAGTAATTTGAGAAAAAGTTGTAAAAAAATTTTTTAACTAGCAGGATGTAATTGCATATTTGAACGTAGTTTTTAGTTTAATATGGACATTGTCAGTGTATACAAAAAACTTGTAAAGTGTAAATAAACATTAGTCACAAACTACGAAAAACAAAAAATTAAAAGTATAAAACAGAACAACATATAATCAACTTGTGAATATAGATTCGAAACTGTTGCTAGGTGGTGTCGGTGCATCTAAAGAATTCATCTAAGTTATAAAAAGAGTGTTCAATTAATAAGCATCTTAATGAATATTTAAAATTTTTTTCATTTTGTATGGATTTGATACTATCAGGCAAACAATTGAAAATTTTAAGTCCCATTACATTAGGCGCTCTGAGAGTGGCGTTGCATCTTGCAAAGGGAACATAATACTTATTTTTATGCCTAGTATTAAGGTTGTGAATATCTCTAATGCAGGTGTATTCATTCTTACGCTTAAAAACGTACAAGCATACCTCAAATATATATATGGAGGCCAGATCTGGACCAAGTACTGCACTAAAGTACGCATGAGTACTTCACAATGAGTAGCTTTGGAAAGTACTCATAAGTATTCGAGTTTGAGTACTCATATGAGTACTCAAAGCAAATGAGTACCTACTTTAACAAATTTTAGAGAGTACTCGTGAAAATGAGTAAAAAGTATGAATATGAGTATTTCAAATAATTCTAATTAGAGACTCCAGAGTCCAGATAAAATAGAAGGAATTAGTAAATCAGTAACAGACAACAAAACGAGAATATCATTTACTTCCTATCTAAGCAGCACTGACTATTAAGTGCAATTCCCCTATTTTAATTAAGGTCAAAATTCAATTATTGTATCAGAATCACAAATGGATTCGTATTTGTGTCATTACAGTTTTGGAAAATATTTTTTGTAAATGGTGATTAAGTAGTAGACAATAGTCTAGTGTACATTTTTTAAAAAACCATCAGTCCAAATATAAGTATAGCTGAAAGCAACACCAATTTACCAAATAACACTCCGTTATCGTAATATGACAAGACAAACAACTCACACCTATGCACTGTGCACTGCAAAAACTATTTGGCAAGGCAAATACTAAGATACAACATACAAGATACAACTTGTATCATACAGATACAAGAAAAGCTGAGACAAGTCTGTACGCGTGAGTGTCTGTCGGTACTCGTAGGTACTCCTTACTCGTGAGCTGTAGGAATCAGAAGTACTGAGTACTCTAAAATGTGAAATACTCGAAAATTTTCGAGTACTGAGTATGTCGAAATAAAAGTACTGACGAGTACCGATTACTGAGTACTTTGTATACTCGAGTACAATTTTGAGTAAAATTTACTCGAGTACTGCCCAGCTCTGATGGAGGCCAATGTTAAAATGCTAAAATCTTTGAAAATACTTCTGCAGGATTCTGTACTAGCAACGCCAGCCATTATACGTAAAATCCGTTTTTGTGCTATAAAAATTGGTTTGACGTGAGTAGAATTACCCCACAAGCATATAGCATACCGTAATCGACTATCTACATGCGCGTGGTATAATAAAGATAATATATAAAGATAATAAAGATAAATTATGAATATTAATTTAATAGATAAAATAATTTAATATAATAAATACTTAAATAACTAAACTAAGATTAAATATAAAAATTGATCAAAATATGGCTGCAAAAAATGCAGGAACTTTCTAATATGCATTAGATTCTAAATAGTACTAACGATGATGTGCAAACCCCATAATGGATAAGGCTTATACCTAAAAAGAGATCTTTTATAATAGTAAACATGTATTGTAGTAACAATAATCACGCAATTTCAATAAATCCATAATGCATAAGAAATAAATGTATAGCATACATACATCATTGAATTTTCTTTTAAACTGTACAAAAATAATCCTTACTTTTTCCACATCCTTGTGCACATTGAAATCTCGCAGGATTACTATAGGTCACATCATCACTTCCACAAACGGGATTATATTGAGAGGTTATTTTACACAGTTGTTCACACGAACTTGTCGTTACTTCCCCTGCCGGTATAGCAACTGTGGTGTCAAGTCCATTTGTACTGTGTGGTTTTTCTGTGTTGCGACTTCCTAAAGAATTAAAAAATAGTAAACGCTATAGAGTAGAAACATTTAAATGTTTTTACCCATATTGTCTTCAAAAACTTTATTCCAACTAAAACCATTCCATTTGTTATTTCTTATAAATAGATCATCATCTTCAAATATAATAGCGTCAGAGTCAACTTGTCGTAAGGTACGAATAAACTTATTGGTGTGTTTTTGGTTGTGAACTAATGGTAATGTGGGAAACACTAAAATTATAAAAATTAAATTAGTGTATTACGTTCATAATATACACTTACTGTGCAAAAAATATAATTGCAGTAACATATTTTATGAGATGAAGGAACACTCAAAACTATTTAAAGAACACAAAATCAATAAAAATCATAGCCAATTTTTAAATAATTTTCGGTTTTAAAATAAATGATAGAAGATAGAACAAACTTTTCATATCAAAGGCATCAATCAATAGGCTTCACTTTCCAACTGCAACACTTCCAAATGAAACAAAACTTATAGAACCGACGGAGCAAGGAATATACCACAGAACTGCAAACAAGAACCAAATGGATTCCCCAGAATTAGAATATACCTACTACTTCAGTGCATTTTGTGCGATTTTAATTGATATTTGTAAGACGATATCGAGAAGAATCACTTGGAAGTGCAACTTCTTCCTTTACTTGCTCTTCTAACCTTTTGCCATCATGAATCTCTATCTATGTGTCTCTGTGAGGCACACTTTAGGGTTTCAAGAAAAAGAGTTTTGAGGGTACTTACTACTTACTCACCTATTCAGTTGAACTTACATTTTTTAGTAAAAATCACTTCCTGTCTTTCCGATTTTGACAATTTACAGTTCAATCGAACAAAACAGATTTTAAGAGACGTAATTTGAGGTATTTTTTTCATACCTATCATCATTTTCATTAAAATTTTTTGTTGCTAATTAGTTTCTTGATGTACCTATGTCAAATTATTGAATGTTTGTCTATTCAGCCTCGCTAGTATAAATTAGGTAGGCTTTGCTGATTAATCACACACATTTTTATTATGTATTTAAAGAAAATTATTACATACCTTTCCGTTCATTGATTCCTGTTCAAATATGTAGGAGGTTTTTCCGACTGCCTTTCGAAAATGATTAATAATTGTAAATTTGTAGGTAGGCAGCGTACATTCAGTGGTAATCTTACTGCATATTTGATTATAAACTATAAAGACAGTGTATATGAACAAGTGAAAGTAGATTAGATGGTGGACATCAACATCAGATGGGGAAAGGTTTTAACTAAATTTTATTATTTGTAAGTAGTAACTAGATGAAAATTTTAGCTTAGTTTCCTGCTATGATTATAATAGATGTTATTAACAGAGTTCCACAACGTAAATCTAGATAAAATTAGCTATAGCTAGACTAAAAGTCCAAAGAACGATGGGGCTGCGTATAGCCAGGGTGTACCGCACGGTCGCGAGAGAGGCGGTGTCCTGTCTAATACCCTGCCCATTCATCTGCTGGCGCTGGCGCTAGAACGGATAAATAGCAATCGAGAGGATAGACTCGCCCTAAAGCAGCGATCGATCGCAACCTGGCAGAAAGAGTGGGATGAGACGGCAAACACCCGCAGACTCATACCCAGGATAAATGTCCTTCCCAGTCTGACTACTATATGTCCGAATTCCTTAGTGGACATGGCTGCTTCAGAACATATTTGTGCGGAATTGGCGACAGAGAGACAGACTTGTACAGGTACTGCCACGAATGCGACACCCAAAGCATACTTTCAACGATTGCTCCAAATGGGCCACCCAAAGGCAATTACGTACGAGCCGTAGGAATGAACAGCTGATAGAAAATATGACCATGTAGATCGACTGTATCTAATAATTTGGAAAAAGCATTTAGTATGAAAAACCAAAGGGCGTCTGTTACTATATACAGGGTGACCCAGGGCTGTGTGATTGGTCCATAACTTTTTTGCTATTCAAGATATCGACATGCGGTTTTCACCGACAAGTAAGCACACTTATACTGCACATTATAAAAATATTTTGATTATATACAGAATGTTCCTATACAGGGTGGTAAACCAAAGTTATGTTTTTTTAAATGGAACACCCTATATATTTCTACATTATTAGTTTTTACATGAAAAAATAATGGCACTTTGTATAGGTCACTATGGGTCTAGCTCTCTCCGTTTCGGCGTTATTCAACGTTTTGTTCGAAAAAAGACTCATATTTGATGGGTCACTGCCCAGTAGGCCATGGATATTTTTCGAAAAACTTGCCACAGAAAATTTTAGAATAACTTGGAATTTTAATAAATAGTCGACTTTTGGTCCATGCATGCACACACTATACAGGGTGTGCTGAAACGCAAAAAGTCGAATAACTCTTTTTTTATAAATGGAACACCCTGTATTTCTATTCACGACTCGATTAAGTTTTTTATAAGCTTTCCACTGATATACAATTTGTATGGTCAATTCTGAATAGTTACTGAGATTTTCCGGAAAAACTATTGTAATTATGAAGAAGTTGTGGTTTTTTGCAAGTAGGCTGCTGTCAGCGAATATCGCAAGTGATATGACAGTTAATTTAGATGCTAGTGTGATAATCTACATTGTTACTGTTGCACATTTTTGCTCGACTAAAATGAATTTCACACATCAAGAATTAATCAATATGGTTTACTGTACAAGGGCGTCGCCAGAAAATTTTCCCAGAGGGGGGGCAAGCACTATTGGGAGTTCGTGGCTCTGGCGTTTTTTCAAGATTTCGTACAAAATTTATTTTTATTTTTAATAACTTGCCTTTTTTCTTTTTCCCAGGGGAGGCGATGGCCCCCTGGCCCCCCCTTGGCGACGCCCTTGTTACTGTATTGGTGAAGTCGATCGAAATGTTTTGTTAGCCAGTAGAATATACCATCAAAACTCTCCCGATACGAAAGTACCACGAGTCATTTCTTTTCAAAACTTAGAAATCGATTTGAAGAATCTGGCAGCATTAAATATGGAAAAAAAGAGATATTGGTAGGGAGGATTGATGAAGAAACTCAAGTGGATGTTTTACTCGTGTTGCAAGATATCTAAACACTTGCGATATTCGCTGACAGCAGCCTAATTGCAAAAATCTACTTCTTCATAATTACAATAGTTTTTCCGGAAAATCTCAGTAACTATTCAAAATTGTCCATACAAATTGTATATCAGTGGAAAGCTTATAAAAAACTTAATCGAGTCGTGAATAGAAATACAGGGTGTTCCATTTATAAAAAAAGAGTTATTCGACTTTTTGCGTTTCAGCACACCCTGTATAGTGTGTGCATGCATGGACCAAAAGTCGACTATTTATTAAAATTCCAAGTTATTCTAAAATTTTCTGTGGCAAGTTTTTCGAAAAATATCCATGGCCTACTGGGCAGTGACCCATCAAATATGAGTCATTTTTCGAACAAAACGTTGAATAACGCCGAAACGGAGAGAGCTAGACCCATAGTGACCTATACAAAGTGCCATTATTTTTTCATGTAAAAACTAATAATGTAGAAATATATAGGGTGTTCCATTTAAAAAAACATAACTTTGGTTTACCACCCTGTATAGGAACATTCTGTATATAATCAAAATATTTTTATAATGTGCAGTATAAATGTGCTTACTTGTCGGTGAAAACCGCATGTCGATATCTTGAATAGCAAAAATGTTATGGACCAATCACACAGCCCTGGATCACCCTGTACTTTTCTAATAAACCTGTATATTTATAAAATAAACCCTGAACTTTCATTTGGCTTCTAAAAAGTTGTGATATATTTGAATGAAATTCCAATTAAAATGGCTTTCAGCTCAATGGTCCAGAACAGATAAGTAGTTAAAAAAAACCGGTATTGTGGACATTGTGGTATCCGTATTTTTGTTTCCCCCAAATCTTCTTGATTGTAGTCGAGAAATCTTATTATACCTAGTTTTTAGTTATGTACTTACATGAAACAGTTACAATAAAGCTTTTTCATCCCATCAATAAAGTTTGAATTTACAAGAGTTACAAATAGATGTTATCAGAGATTAAACATTGTTTTTGTATTTTCTGTTTATTAATCAATTAATATAACATTTGATTCGTTTCAATATAAAAATCAACAGATAGATAAAGTTCAGTTCTAGAAATGTAGGTTTCATTTGTTTTAATACATGCATTTTTAGTCTCAACTTACAAAGGTAATAGGAATTTTTGCAATTACCTACAAACTTCTCACTTATTATATTCAATATCCCTATGAGGTCACTTTAAAATTACAAATACAAACCGAAAGGCACCTGCACTGTGAAATGGCATAGGTTTTGTAGACTGAATATTAAGTTATTTATTTTAAAATAAATAATATATTTTTTCATATGTGGCAAAATGCTAAGTAGACAACTTAGAACAAAGTAACTGCAGGTGAATTAATTTAGTGATCAATGTAAAAACATAATTGATGATTCACTAAAATTTCTTATTATAATTCTTTAAACTTTAAAGAGATGTTTATTATTTCTATCTACTTGTAATATACAACGTAAGTAATAAAAAATTCAATACATACATAGTAAAATTGCATACACAATCTTCATAACTGCCACAGCTGAAATACATTAATTGAATAACTATCACAAACTCAGTTTTGCATTTTGTAACTGTCATAAAGGGAAATACCGACTAATAACAGAGCACGTGTCCTTGAAAAATTATACCTGTGTGGTTAACTGGTTATACACTACTTTAAATTCAAATTTTTCTTCACTTAATCAGCAAATTAAGTAGGTACAATAATTAATTAGAAGATCGATTTGTAACCAATTCTTCAAAATATGAATGTATTCTACCTACTATTGGAGGTGATAAATAGCGAATAAAAATTTCAAGGAATTATGTTTTTTATCTAAATAAATTAATAATTCAACATGTCAAAAACTGGTAATTAAATGTATTCTCATTACTACAAATCTATTTACTAGGATGATGAGATAATTTTATAAAAAATACACGTTAGGTATGCTAATTAATAAAAATGAGAGGTAAATTATTTCCACATTGTTCCTGTTTCAGAATTTTTTCTTTGGAAAAATCAAATGTGGTTGAAAACAAAACTTGCAACCACAATAAAACAGACATTATTTTTGTGGTCAAGTTCAAAAAATTTATATTACAGGACATTAAAAAAAACTTTACTACATACACATATAAGGAAAATGCAACTTTTGTTTGATTTTAACAATTAAAATCTACTCAAAACAGATATTTGCTTTCAATAGTGAAAGATCTTTGCATTCGTTGAGGCAATTGTTATCTAGGTCAAGTTCAAGATGTGTCATGTAGGAACTTGGCTTTTAACTCTCAGAGTAACAACAGAGTGGGGCAGTAATGTGAGATCAGACTTTAACGTGCTTAATATAAACTTTTAGAGAAAAATGATTCACATAAAATCAATTTCAGTAATACCATTAAGCGATAACTTATACAGCTTAAACCGTTATTTCAAGTCATAGTAATTTCTAGCGTAATAATATTGGAATTAGTTTGTTTGAAACATTCTTTCAAAAACTAATATTAAGAAAGTTAATTTTTTTTTCAAATATACAGAGCGAGTCATAAAGAATGAATTTCATGTTCATGTCTTACTTTAGATTTTACTTGTTTATACCAAACAGAAAAGCACAAATCTAACAAATAAACAAATATAGAATGCTGACAGGACGAGCATAAGCTGTTTTGATGATCCCTTATCCCTGAATTAAAAATCTAAAGGGAGTAGACTCGGCACGGGTATTTCATTAATTCTCTTTACTACGTTGATGTGGAACAGGGTATTTAAAAAATGACATGTGTTTTGACTAAAACACAACATATTGTATTATAATATTTATTTTCTGATTGTTTACATTTGCAAAGGTACATTATAAAATAAAAATTATAAAAAATAAGGTGTTACATTACGACTTGGTATAACTCTTTCAGAGTCTGGTACTGCATGAAATATTTTGGGCTGCGATTCTTCTGGAGTTTGAAAATCAATAATACTTGCAACATTGCCACACCGATAACAATAATTTGGTGCAGACCAAATAGTAACTAATTTCTTTTTAAACATATATTTATACCCTGAAACAATATACATTTGATTCATGTTATCAAAAAGAATATAGGTATTTTAATTTAATTATACAGGGTGTTTAAAAAATACGTTCGAATATTTGGCCCACTTATACATCTCATCAGTACAAACAAAAAAGTCAAAATAAACATAAGTCCAAAAATCAGCCGTTTCCTAATTACAGCCTGTTTTTCAAATTAAAATAATTTACACTCAGTAGGAGTATTTCAACGAGGTTTCTACTAGAACATGAACAAATATCAGTATAAATACATTTTAATTATTACAAATTAATGATTCTTAAAGAAGATGTTCAAAATGTCCTCCTTCCATTTGTATACACATTTCACATCTCCGTAAAAGTGAACGCCGCACTCTCTCAAAGAGTCCCGGATTTATACGAACAGTCTGGCAGGCATGTTCAATTCGTTCTCGCAACTCATCTAAATTATTCACAGGATTTGAATAAACTAATGTCTTTAAATACCCCCAAATGCAAAAAAAAAAAAAAAAATGGCTTTGCCATACAATTATTTTAATTTGAAAAACAGGCTGTAATTAGGAAACGGCTGATTTTTGGACTTATGTTTATTTTGACTTTTTTGTTTGTACTGATGAGATCTATAAGTGGGCCAAATATTCGAACGTATTTTTTAAACACCCTGTATAGTTCAAGCATATATTAAAATACCTAAGATCAAATAAAAACAATTAGAAGCTTGAAGCAATTGCAAATTTCATGTTCTTTTGTACTATATCCATTACTCATAATTACCATTGTAATTTTAATGTTATAGTTACTTAATGTACATTGTAGAATGCACAGAGGTGGGCAAGGATGAAGTGAATATTGAGCAATATTGCTCACTCTTATTTTCATCAATGTTGTTTTAATATTACAAACTTCTAGTTTTTATGCCATATAATTATTAGTAACAAAAAAGAAAGAAATGAAAATCACTTCAAAATACAAGTGATATAAAAATAAAAAAGGTCTCACCTTCATGCACTAACTGATGAGCTCTGCAAATTAAACTCAATGAGTTGATTTGCATAAAATCATAGGTCGCTTGGGCACCAAATAAATAACCAGCTCCTCGTGGGCTGGAAGCCCTGAAACAATAGAAAAACTCTATATATTTATTGTAGTAGGTACACACTTTTAGGCAGAAAGCAAAAATCCTCCATTATTTACTAAACCTTTCTATGAAATTTTTTTGTTTAACACGTTGACTGCCGCCTCGGTCAATATGACCGAGAAAATAACATTCCCCCAAGCCGACGCGGTCTATGTGACCGCGAAAAATTTTGTTCTCCACGCCGGCTCGGTCACCGAGCCAGTTTTTCGCATCCCACACGCCAGACGCTCGGCATAAAATTGTTTCGATCGTACAAATTGACCGAGCTGGCCTAGAAAAAGCGCTGCGTCGCGCCAGTTTCTTGCGTAAAATTTTTCCATTTACGGCGCCCGCGTAAAACGTTCACTACCTTTCACACCGCGCCGGCTCGGTCCCTATGACCAAGACACATTTTCTCGATTTTCTTAGCAGGAGTGATGAATTATTATTATATTATGTAATAATTTTATTTTTTAATTTTAACTTTTCTCTGACGATTGTAAGTAGCTTTAATTACAAATACATGAAGCAATAAATACAAATACAAATACAAATACAAATATTTGAAAATTTCTTTCGTGGGACTTCATTATTTATGGATATCTATCTCTGCGCATTACGGCCCAAAAGATGAAAATTTTGATATGCCCCTTGGCCCAAACGTATAATACAACAAAAAACGCCACGGCAGTCAACGTGTTAACAAAATGGACTTATTGCAAAACCTCTCTGTAAATACCAAATATATCCACATTTTTTCTACTTTCCAGGAAATATTTTTTCTACTTCATAAAAATGCGCAATATAACCAAAATAATTCACACCTGGAATATAAGTTTGTTGAAAAACATTTATTCTATGTCAACATTTACAGTTATTTTGTATGCACAAGGTTAAATAACACAGCCTAAAAATGTTGTCAATGAAGCGTTATACAATGAATTATTCAACTTGTGTGAAGTTAATTACATTATTTGTATTATTTATTTCTCCCATCTTTCACTTCCATATATTAGAATTAGTCTGAATCAGTCATTTTTGTTTTTCTACTGACTTCTCGATTACCTATGAAAGATTTGCTCAGGCTATGGAACATTCTCTCAGTGTTACTAATTTCTCTCGTTCACTTCCTCTGTCATATTTCCATCCCTATCTATCAGCACTCCCAGATATTTAAATATGTTAACCTGTTCGATTACCTCTTTATTTATTTCTAACATAAATAACGTTGGACGTATTATCCCTCCTTGTCTTAAACCGTCGTTTATTGTAAATGTTTGTGATTCTTGTCTTTTCTTATTTAGCTTTTATTGTTATCGTATCGTATAGGCCTTTGATCCCTGTTATTAATTTCAAGTTAACATTTCTCTTGTATAGGTTTTCCCGTACTTTTAGCAGCACTGTATTGAAGGCCTTATCCAAGTCTAGGAATGCCACATATATTTCCAGGCCTCCTGCTCTGCTTTTTTCCAACATCTGCTTTATAGTGAAAATATGGTTTTCCTTCCTAAATGCACTCTATGCCTCTTCTAGTTTTTCTTCAACTACAGTCGTAGTCACCTAACAGGGCGAGCAATCGGTCCAACCTACTGTAAAAATGCAAGTTAGTTGCGTGTCAAATCTTCATTTACTTATTGTTATTCTGCATAATAAATTCATTCCCACAAGTGCATTTTTTTCAATAGGTAACCTTAATTCGAATTTGTATATCACTAAAATATGTAATTATAATTTAATAAATAACATTAATGTTCATATTTAGTGACGAATAAACATACACAACATGAAACCACACTGGCTTATAGATACGTGCCAATTTTACAAGCAGCGTAAATTCGTCGTTTGCACATTGCCGCGCTCGCCTTCTTAAGTGACTACGACTGTATGTTTCTTAGGCTTTTTTCTAATATGCTTTCGTATATTTTGGATACAAATGCTCAATAATGTTATACCCTTATAATTCAGGCATTCTCTGCTGTCCCCTTTCTTAAATATTGGTACAATTACCCCAATCTTCCAATCCTTTACATTCCCATGAAAATGCGGCGACCAAGACGGGACAATTTCTGGTTATCAATAGAACCATTTATGATGCTGGCATAAAAAAAAACTTAGAATAGAAGACCATTGGCGAAATATGAAAAACTACATTTGAAGTTATTACTGGAGTGTTGCAAGATACTAAATGAATTAATATTTCTTAGAGCAACATCGTGCATTGCAGATTTTCTAGATAACAGAGTATGAAGATATTGCGGTTCTTTGGTTTTTAAGATTTTGAACAATAATTTACCATAAAGAAGCATAAATCTGTATTCTATTTTCAAAATACTTAAATTATTGTAGTAGGGCGTGATATGTTCTCTTGCTGTTATCAGTATCAATCTATGTCTTGTAGTTTGTATGTCTTTATAGTCTCGTTTACTATTGCTCTGAGCAATGTCCTTGTTTCTAGTGCCTTTTCTTTTTCTGTGATTATACGTATATACGGTTAGTGGGAATTAGACCTCGTTTAGATAATTAAAAGTATTTATTTTTCAATATTTCGCTAATTAATTAAGTACCTATTTATTTCATTAGGAAAATAAATTATTAATGGGCTCATTTAGGATTTTTTTAAATTGACCAATGGAAAAATTTCATAACTTTATGAGTCCCTGCAAAAAATTAGAATTTTTCAGGACGTACAAATGACGTTAAAATAATAAAAACCTGAGCGCTTGAGCTTCGCGGCGTGATTGCACTGTAATGTCACTGAATATGGTTTGATATCTTCATAGTTCGGTCAGCCTCCAGACGGGACGTTATTTAATACAGTTGTTAACAATCAAGACGACCGTTTCTTATTTATTGAAATTAAATTTTTTATTATTACATGATCTGAGGATTTATTGATAATATTGCATGGGAGATACGGGAAAGACGTTAGCGCCCCGTACATTTTAAATTTTCTCCCACATTGTAAAAATCTAAACTTTTTACCCTACCGTTTGCGGTATTTCTTGTTTGCTATCTATTTACATGTTAAAGAACAATTTTCTGTTAAAAAGGAAAGGTACAACTCTGGGCGGTTTATATTATACTACACCGCAAGGATTTGTATCAATAAAGTTATTAGTTTAATACTACTAAGGCCCGATTTTATAAAGCATAGTTAACTACGTGATCAGCTGACAATGTGGTTAAGTAATGCGATAGGCTAATACGATCAACGACCACACCTATGTAACCCGTATTAGCAAATCATGTTGCATTATTCAAACTTAATCACGTCGTTAGCTGATCATGTATTTAAGTATGCTTTATAAAACCGGGTCTAAGCTTTACTTATTTCTGAACAATGAGTGTATTTTACCGACAAATACGTTCTGCTTCTCGCGCCATCAAAATTTAATTATGTTGATTTAGCTGTAGCGAAATCAAAAAATGTCCGAGAGTAATTGTATAATGTTAAACTCCTACGCAGCTAATACAACATTTTTAAAGATTGCATTACAACTTTGTAAAGGTCAGGTGGGATGTACTAAGGGACAAAAAATTAAATTTTCAGCTTTAACTGTGACATAATATGTAAAACATTAACTTAGTTTTACATTTTAACTCCTCTCATTTCTGTGCTTATAAAATTATGACTTTTATTAAAATACTCCATGACCATAAATAACTTTACTTGTGGTAAATTTGAAGAGTCAGCTTTAATAAAATTAGCTTCACACGTTCTTCAAACAAACAATATATTATAATATACAAAATAGCCGCGAAATGCCACAACAGCGATGGCTTATGAGAATGAAAACGCATTAAAATATGCAGTGGCAAGACTGGTGTTTTACGATTTCATATTCAGTGACGTCACAACTCTCAGTGTCTGTACCGAGAAGCGCTCATATTTAAAATGTAATAACTTGTGAACGCCTCATCCAATTGATTTGAAATTTTCAGGATTATTTATGGCCGTTTGCACCGCTACCACTTATCTTGGCTTAACTATTAAGTTCCACTTAAGTGGATCTTAAATTTTTTAACGGTTTGCACCACAGACAAAGTACTACTTAAGTGTCACCAAAGTTAAGCCTCAGAAATCTTTGGCTTAAGGTCCACTTAAAGCGTTTTTAACCTAAAACATAAAAGTCTGTAAATTATCAAGTCTTTTAGAACAATGTTCTAAGTCAAAAGTGTACTACAATGGATTTTGTTTTTGATTCTGATGATGATGTAGGTCTGGCTGCCTTAGAATTAGTAGTGTATGGCATTCCTCGTCAGGTTTATGCAAGAGCTGACAATTTTAATCGTTTTAATGAACTTTCCTTTTTTCAACGATTTCGTCTTACAAAAAATAACATCTTTTCATCTCTTGTGAAATTCGCATTGCGTTTTCTTTTATTATCTGAATGCTCCATTGATTAAACAAAATATACGTACGTAAATATATACAATAAATGGCGAATATTATTGGTTATATTTACAAATCACAACGGTTAAAAACGGTGTGAAGTTGGCCACAAATACTACTTATTTTAAAATAGTTCATTCTTCTCCTCAAACAGCGGCTTAGTTAATGTAAAATTTTAAAATTAAAGTGTACACCAATTAACGTTTCAGTGAAATGTGTCGGTGGTATAATTACACAGGCGTCAAAAATGACATTTGTTAGAATTCAATCTCACAAAAGTAATTACCTATTTTCAGTTAATTGTTTAGTAATGAGTGAGATAACAGATCATTTACCAGTTGTTTCATTCCAAACAAAATCTTTGAACATCCCATCTCATTTGCACTGTGGTCCTCAGCAATTATTATCATTAGTGCATGAATCTTTCTGGCCTATATCAGGAAAAAGTATTGCCAAACTAGTTGTAAGAAAATGCATCATATGTGCTAAAGTAAATCCTAAATTCAATCATCCACATATGGGTAATCTGCCATCAAAAAGAATAAATTCAAATATACCTGTATTTTACCATGTAGGGTTAGATTATGCTGGACCTATACAAATAAAGGATCGAAAACTAAGAGGTTTTAAGTTAATAAAGGGTTATATTTGTATTTTTGTCTGCATGACAACTCGTGCCTTGCATTTAGAACTAGTTACCAGCTTGACGACTCAATGTTTTATTGATGTATTGAGTAGATTTATAGCTAGAAGGGGAGTACCTTTTAGTATTACGAGCGATAATGCGAAAAATTTTGTGGGTGCAAAGAATTACTTAACAGATTTATATCAATTTTTTAACAAAAAAGATGTAAGAGACACTATTGTTGATAAGCTAAGTCAACATCAGATAAGATGGGAATTTATCAACCCTAGAAGCCCTCACGAGGGAGGTCTCTGGGAGAGTGCAGTAAAGTCAACTAAGTTTCACTTGACCCGTGTTCTTGGAAATACTAATTTGGATTTTGAAAATTTTTACACCGTTTTGACAAAAATCGAATCTATTTTGAATAGCAGACCATTATCTATTTTACCTGATAATCCTAGAGATTTAAACCCGTTGACTCCTGGTCACTTTTTAATCCTTCGTTCTCTTACTTCCCTACCTGAGCATGATTTTGCACAGAGCAATGCCTGTCGTTTGCACATATTTAACAGAATGCAGCAAATCGTGCAGCATTTTTGGAAACGGTGGTCAAGGGAAGTTGTGCCTGGTTATCAAAGAAGAGTAAAGTGGTTTAAGCGACTGCCTGATCTTGCAGCTGAGGGGAACATAGTTCTGATTCAAGAGGATAATGCTCCACCACTTCACTGGCCTTTAGGTCGCATTGTAGAAATTCATCGTGGAAAAGATAATGTAATTCGAGCTACAACCATAAAATTAAGCAATGGCAGTGTTGTCAAAAGATCCATTCATCGAATATGTGTATTGCCTACTGATGTTGAGTGATATTTTTTTTTTTTTTAATTTTTGTTGAGTTTTTTAGTATATTTATAACTGATATACTTATTAAGTAGGTAATTTGTTTGTATTTGTACATTTTTTTTGTTTGATGTTTAACTTTGTAAATTGTTGAAATACCTACGTCCTTTCAAGGTCGGCGGTGTTAATTAATTTGTACCTATTTTTGTTACTATAGTTTTCATCTATAATTACTTTATCATATTACCCAATGTTAGTTTTTGTTTATATATATATAAAAAAAAATTATAATAATTGTCACTAAAAAACTTAATGTCTGAGAAAATATAAGAATAAAGTTCTTTATAGGTATTAAATCTATAAAAGATTAATATAATCGAGTTCTCATTCATTTTGTTTATTAAATGTAAATGGAGTTTGCATATTTGATTTTTTGACAAAAGCAAAAATCAAGATTAATAAACAGTTAAGAATCAGAATTCGTTGACACGCGCAACTCAATTTAAGATAAGGTGGACCTTATACTTAAGTAGAACTTAGTAAAGGGTAGGATAAGTGACACAACGGTGCAAACGGCCATTAGTGTTTAAGGATTTTATACGTTAAAAAATTTTGAACCATTTTCATGGCTCATTAAATCAGCCCATTAAAGGTAGGCATGCCTTTGCATTAACTTTGTCAGCTGCAGAAATTTATAGTAATTTTTTAATCATTAAACTAATTGGTTTTAGCAACCTGTAGATATACTGTAGATTAACTTCCCAAGCACATATTTCTCCTTATGATTACTATTTCTGTTAGGTAAATGTTCTGACACATACCACGTTTCAACATCTTCTGGATCTGACCATACTAAATCACAGAATGCTCCTTTATGCGGAATTTCTTGATTTCGTTCTAAACATCTAATTTGATCGACTGTATTAATCTGAGGACTTAAACCACCATGAACACATAAAATTTTCTCGTCTATTAACTAAAATTAAGTTTAGTATCTGTAAGGAAAATTTACATCAAATCTTACCGCTGCCACAGTTAAAAGGTCAAATACATTACAACAATATTTCCATGCATTAATATT
Organism: Pyrocoelia pectoralis; assembly: GCA_036250285.1. Lineage (NCBI taxonomy): Eukaryota > Metazoa > Arthropoda > Insecta > Coleoptera > Lampyridae > Pyrocoelia > Pyrocoelia pectoralis. The sequence continues at coordinate 33,382,346 of CM070074.1, forward strand.
GCCATACTTAGTTAAGCACTCGTCATAAAAACCATAAACCTGAGTAATTTGTCGACTTTCATGATTTCCTCGAAGCAAAGTGATTTTATCAGGATATTTAGCTTTCAATGTCAATAATCTCGTAAATGTTTCTAAACTATAATAACCTCTGTCAACAAAATCTCCCAAAAATATATAATTTGTGTCTGGAACTTGACCACCACATCGAAATAATTCTTCCAAATCATAAAACTTAAACAAAAATAATAAGAATGAATAGTTAAGAGCGAAATGAGAACATACCTGTCCATGAATATCACCACACACTGTTACAGGTGTTGATACGGGCTGTACATTAGATTCTTCCAACAAAATTTCGCTAACTATATCACACAATTTTTTTAAGTCATTTTCTGGTAAGTATTTGCATTGTTTAGCAATGTCTATCCAGTTATCAATTTCTAACATCATTTCTAAGTGAGATAACCTAAAAGAATGTACTATGTGCTGATATGTAGAATACCGATTTTCAATACCTACCTTTGTCCTCCCTGACGTTTGCTTTCTATTTATTAAGAAATAACACTTTGTTTATATAATTGTTGTATTTTTTTTTTGATTACTTAAATGATAATGAAAATTGAAAACTATGAACTATGACGTTACTGTCACTTTTCGTTTTCACTTGTCGTGAACCACAGAATACAAAATAGAAATTGAAATTTATAAATACGAGGGAGATTTGGAAGAAAATAATCTTTAAAACAGACTAAATAGAGTATCATGATACAAAGAATACAAGATATGCTAAATAGCCGTCGCAAATTCGTCCAGTTGGCGCATGACGTCATGCGGTTATTAAAATTTGAATCTAACCTAATGGAATATATGGCTATTTCGCGTTTTCTAGTTATTATGGTTACGTACGAACTTTTAATATGATTTTATATTAACGAATCGGATATGGTAAGACGTGATATACATGTTTTTATATGTATAGTGTATATGAGATGTTTTTTTAAAGCTTTTCATGAAAAAATAAAGTTATACAATTGAGAGTGATTTAACCTTCCAGCGTTCCAGCGATCGCGCGCTTTGATGGTACACTAGTACTCGCGTGTCATATTTTTTATGCAGTGTGGTTAGAGTGGTTAATAAGCAAATTAATAAAAAGTAAACTAGGTAAATTTAAAGTGGGTAATGCATCCTATTTGAGAAGCCGACGATTTCTAGCTGAATATCCCAAAAGCTCAAATTTCACGTTTCTCTGGTAACAGTCCCTCCTTATCAAAATGTTTTGAGCATATACGCCCATTTTTAACGTTGATTTTGTCATCTACTTTGCAAGCATTGACCCACGTTCTGCTAATATTTTCGTCGTCTTTGGGAAACCGAAAAAACATTAAATCGCTGGTATAGTTTTTAGATTGGTAATCTGTGTGGCACCCAGCTACTGCACAACGCATTTTCAAAGTTAATTTGATTAAAAATTCCAAAAAAAACGCACAAATTCACAACAAGACAGAAAACAATTTGGCGTTTATGTTATATTCCCGCGAAATAAATAACCACATGACGTAAACAAGGAATCTGAGCTCCGCCCCGATATGCGCAATGTCATATCTTGTTTTATTGTATCATGATAGAGTATCAACTTCCAGATTAAAAAGTATGGGCAAGGGGGGGTTTCCACGAAAGGAGTGAAGATGAGGAGGGAAAGTAAAGTAAAAGTTAATTGAAACATTGTTAATTTTAGTAACTTAACATTTTAAAAGGCTTCTTGGGAAAACATTATCCAACTCTTTTAAAAAAGGAAACAAAGAACATATTTGACGATTGCACATGCGACGAAGTACAAGGTACGTAACAAAATAAACGAGAAATCAAGTCAATATTATATAATATTATATAATAGTATAATATCAAGAAATATTTATGCGAATGCCTGTCTGACAAAAAGTGTTCCACATTGTTAGCACAGTCTAGAGCTGCCATATACTCCTGCACAGTCTTAAAATCATCTTTCTTTTGTGTCGAGTGTATACAACGTGCCCAGGATAAGGATGAACAGCATGGGGATCTTGAAAACGATAAGAGATACAAAGCCGGTTAAATTAGAGAAAAGTTGTATAATTTAGGGCATGTTCACATGTAGTTTGCAAAAGTTCATTATTGTTTATCGTTTCCGAGATTTAAAACAAAATGCGATTTTTGGGTTTTTCTTTTTCCATAATTCCTTCGTTTATTTTAAAAGATTTTTAAAAACCAAAGATACTTCTTCATTGTCACTTTTTGAGTTCTATTAGATGGCGTTTGCAAATTTTTTATTCGATGTTTCGTCTCCGAGAAACCATCATCAACTTTATTTTTTTATATCGCCGCAACCAACGAAACACCCTGTACTCGATAGTATTTTTAATTACGAATTTAACGATGTATTACACATTATGGTTTTGAAGCTAATTAGAGAACGTTGATTATCGTAATGATAACGGTTGAAAAACAATATCCTTGAAATCTAACATGTTACCACTTACCACCAATCCATTTACCTGGAAATATTTGGGCGAATATGGAGTGCCACAGGGAAGCGTATTAGGCCCCTTAATTTTTCTCTTATACATTAATGACCTACCCAAATACGTTACGTTAGGCTCCGTGGTGATCTACGCGGACGACACCACCGTACTTGTAACAGGACAAAACAACGACGAATTAGTGACAAACATCAACATTGTTATTGATGATGTGGTAAACTGGTGCGTGAAAAATAATTTGATTTTGAATCCAGACAAAACACTCGTCATGGAATTTGTCACCAGAGATTGCGACGATAGCTTAATTAAAAATGTGTCAAATCTGACGAGTAGGAACATCAAATTCGAAAAAGAGACTAAATTTCTTGGGTTAACTCTAGATAAACGTTTGTATTGGGATACCGAAATTGACAAAGTCTGTAATAAACTAAGTAGTGCATATTTTGCAATTAGTAGCATTAAATGTAAACACAAAAACAAAAACCTTTTTTCCTCACATAATGAAACTCATGGATACCCTACTCGCAAGGGATCAAATATCAAATTAATAAAATGCAATTTAAGTATGTATGTATAGAAAATCCCCCATATACCTACACAGCTGTTGTCATTTTTACAACTACATTCCAGAGTCCCTTAAATTGTTAGACGACATAAACTCAAAAACTTTCTTTTAAGCAAATGCCTATACACTTTGCATGAAGCAGCAGTGGTTTTTAATGTAAAAAAAACCAGCTGATCATCTCATATCAGTGTTGTGTATTTTAATTGTTTTGTATTATTATTATAAGTATTTATATGTTAGTATGACACTTAATGTTTACATACAAACTGTTTGTTTTATATGACGAGTCTTTAATTGTTTATTGTTAACGCCACAGATTATTAAATTTATTTATTTATTTATTTATTTATATAGCCTGTTTCAGAGTAAGCGCCTTATTTTTTTTAGCCACACTATGGGTAGGTACTGCTTTCAAAATATTTGGCAGTACTATGTTTCGGGCCAATCTCTACACGATGGTGATATCAGATTTTTAATTGAACGAATTATTTCAAAATGGCTACTTTCAATTGTTTTTTTTTAATGGAATGATATAATTTTTTTTGTATTATTGGGATCCTAAAAATATTGGTTCTTTTTACGATAAATTTCGTTTTTCTTACAAATTCATTTCTTTCCCTATCAAAAAGCAAACTAACATTTGAATCTAGTGTAGCGCATGAATGTTTACACTCGATGTTATTTTTGTCCAAATATCAAGTAACGGTAGACACAAAACAAACAATTAAACTTTATTTTGCAATAAACGTCTACTTTTTGAAACTCAAAATAAAAAATTTACATAAAATAAAAATTAGGTGGGTATTTACAAAAAATGCTCGACATGTTTTCCTTCTTTTTCAATACATAAATTGAAACGTCGCGTCGGTCGTCCAATGGAGCCAATAGATCGAAGGATCTACCGCTACTTGATATTTGGACAAAAATAACATCGAGTGTGAACATTCATGCGCTACTAGATTCAAATGTTAGTTTGCTTTTTGATAGGGAAAGAAATGAATTTTTAAGAAAAACGGAATATTATCGTAAAAGGAATGTTTTTAGGATCCCAATAATGCAAAAAATTGTATCATTCCATTTAAAAAAAAAAACAAATGAAAGTCGCCATTTTGAAATAATTCGTTCAATTAAAATCTGATATCACCATCGTGTAGAGAATGCCCTGAAACATATTACTGCCAAATATTTTGAAAGTACATAGTACCCATAGTGTGGTTTAAAAAAAATAAGGCGATTACTCTGAAACAGGCTGTATATTACTTTTTGTTTTAAAAATGAGAGCGAACTATGAAAAATTAAACAAAACCGAAACTAATAAATTGAGTTTTTACAAATAAAAATATTTAAAAACAAATTTTTGCAACATAATTTCCTCTAGTATCTGTTAACTACTATTTTATCCAATTAGCGAATTTCTTCTAAGATAAGTTTTATTGTGATTTCTTTAGTAAAATATTATTTTGAAATTTGAACTCATTGTTCGAGGTACTGTTATTTACATCATCCAGAGTTTAATTAATTGCGTAATAACCCTAGATAAAAAATAATACCGTAACATTTCAGGTTCATATAATAATCCAGTAGGTAAGTCACATCTTTACTGGTTATTTCAAAATTATGCGACAAACGTAAAAAAGCCACTTTACACGGTGCAATTGCATGGTATGCAATGCAAGAAAACTTGCACAGGCGATTAACATTTCAAGAATTTTTTTTGTCGGTTTTACACGATGCCAGTGGCAAGACGGTGCAATTTTTATTTCGAAGTATACTTGTTGCCACTACAAAACATTTTGCAGCAATTCAAGTATTAATCACTGGTACAGAATAATGGTTTTTTAAAGTTGGCAGGCTAAATATCACTAACATTGTTACTAAAATTTCACGTGCAATGCAAGAAAAATTACATGTTCTAATTCAATGCTATGCAAGAAATCTTGCATGGGTGGTAAAAAAATTTCACATGCGCATGCGTATAACAAATGTTTCATGAAAAAGTTGCACGGTCTTGCACCGTGTAAAGCGGCTTTTAAAAGCGACAGAAACAAAAACTTAACCTTATTTACTCTCTCGTACATGGTCGGCAACGATCAACGAAAGAGAAAGACGGTCTGTACTTGGCCTTAGGAGTTAGGATGTAGTAATCACGTGAACTGTGAAGTTAGTGCAATAATTTTATCGGTGTTTAAGATGTCATATTATACGAAGTCAAGTTTTAATTTGTTAATGTTCATTTTGTAATTGTTAATTGACAGAAGTTAGTGTATCATTAATCATTTTCCCAAGTGAGCACGCCAAAGTTATATTTTTGTTTCATTAAATAAAAGCGATAGTTTATAAAATATGGCAAAGATATTTAGACGAGAAGAAGTTAAACAACATAACGATAACGAAAATTCTTGGATTGTCATTAATAATAGTGTTTACGATGTTACCGCATTTCTGAATGAGGTAAATTGTTTTTTACTAATTTTAAGAGGCCACTCTGTATAATATCATAAATTAAATAGTATCGGTACAAAACTGTTATATTTGTGGTGCTAATTGCATGTAGATATAATATAGATTTGCAATTCATGTTTAACTAATAAGTGTAACGTAACCTCTCAAACTTCAAGGTTCATTTCAAGTTGCCCTACCAGTTGCTACGTCAAATTAATTTATTCAATTACTGTTATTGCAATATCTATTTAAAAAAACAGTTAAGTGTGTAAAATTATTAAATACATACTTAAAATTCCTGATTTATTACTACTTAACTGTAGGTACATATTAATTGTTACGTTTTTAAAGCATCCTGGAGGCGAAGAAGTACTTTTAGAACAAGCAGGACGTGATGGTAGTGAAGCATTCGAGGATGTAGGCCACTCTAGTGATGCTAAGGAATTAATGACGAAATATAAAATTGGAGAAATTATTGAATGTGAATGTCGACCTGTTAAAGATAAAACGAATACTTGGTCTCCTTCGGATGATTCACAACCACAAGGGTACTTATTAACAAAGTTTTTAATTTTTCGTTTTTTCTAAATTTGTGCTGTAGTTTTAGTTCACTGAAGAGTTGGATCGTCCCTATTACAATTGGCATTTTGGTGACAATAATCTATCGTTACTATTTTCAGTCACATTGAATGCTGGATATTACCCAATTTAAATTGGGGTTAATTTAAATTTATACAACTTTTTCTCTACTTTTGCACTTCTAGCTATAAATAAAAAGTACATTTTAGTTTAGCATTCATACAAAAATCTGAATTGGTGTGGTTTATTGTAGCGATCATTAATGTAGATTGTATGGTTCAATTTGTTAGTAAGAACTTAGTTAGAAATACGTGAATTATTAAGATTTTTTACTTTCAAATTGTGGTATATAAATATTTCCAGTACCAATTAACAATTTATTTTTTGATACAATAAATTAAGCTCAATTTCTGTAACCACAACAAATAAAATCTTTATATAATAGCTTTATTGCTTTTTTTTGGATTTTGATTTTGGTAACGTCCTATGACAACATTTCATTTAAGTAGACAAGGCTTTGCTATTTGTTGAAAATTTTTTTTAAGACGGTTACTTAACTTCATAAGTAATAAATGTGATAGCAACTAGATATGATTAAACCTGATTGTGGCTTCTTATTCTTAGTTGTCAGGAATATTATTTTTGAGATGTAGCAATGACATTATTTGTAAAAGACTTAACAAATTAGTTTATAATATAATTTAATTTAATTAAAACTTAACACGGGGAACTACATACATATGCACTTATATTATAATGAGGAGCTATTCTACTAAACTATTAAATATAAATATAAGCTGTGTTTCAACATGGTCATTCATAAAAGTAATGGTTAAGTGGAACCAGGGGCGGATGGGCCCACCGGGACACCGGGAATTTTCCCGGTGGGCCGTCGTCGATTTGTGGGCCCTGGGCCACCCCTGACCAAAACGCTTGATTTTGCAGACATAATTTTTATATAGCTATGTAAAAATATCGATACGGTGGCGCCGGGCGCGGGTTAAGGGCTCACACACACTAGCGGGTGTTTTGTGAAAATTCAAATCTTTTCATGTTTGGTGTTATATGTTATGCGCATATTCTAAATCTTGTTCTGGCAGACATTTGCAAATCCCAAAATAAGGCATAATTGTTTTCTTCATTACTGAATTGTATAGCAGCATTTTTTAAAGAATCTCATCAACGCATGGGTTACTGGTTGGACATTGACAACAATTCTAGATCAAAGAAACTCCAGTTGATAGGAGAAACTCGCTGGTGGTCAAAGGAAACAGCGCTCAGTAAAATTTGTGGTAATTTTAATGAACCTGATACGATGTAGGTACGTTGACTTAATTGACGTTCTTAACACAATCGCAATTAAACCATAATGTGTGGTACATGCTTGAATGCAGAATAAAAAGCTCTCCTAATATTATGTATAAAAAAATCAAGACCGTGTTTAAAAAAACAAGGTTGATGATGGTTACTTGAAAACGAAACGTCACGTTCCATTTTGCAGTATGCCATGTTACAGTTCGTTAAAAAGTACCTGTAGAAGCTTCTTTTACTTTTTATTTAACATCAACAACATAGTAACAATTTGGCAAACACGACATCCTGAAATTCGCTTTTTGTTGCATAACTTCGGAACGGTTCGGAATTTCGTCAGTTTAAAAATGTCATTTTACTAAACTCAAAATTGCCCAACTTTTCTCCTATTTAACCGAAACTCTATCTCTTACCGTTTCCGAAATCCCCACAGTGGTCCTCCTTATCTTGGACACAGTGTCCTATCCCTAGCATGTGGCCCATCCCTATAACTTTCTTGTTTTTAAAGATAAATAATTGAAATTCGCCACGTACATACGCGACATAAATGTGCATTCTTTGACATATTCAATTGTTCTTCCGGTTTGATCAAAAATGACCTTTACTTTGTTATTTAAAATGGGGCACCCGGTATATTTTTGCTTACTTGAATAGAAAATAGCTACAATGACAACCCATTTGCCAATTTCCGACACCTAACCTCCAAACATTTTTAATTCTTAATTTTCTATCCAGAGTGCCATGAAGGCGATAAAACTGTTAATTTTTGATCAAATAGTCATGGAAAAATAACTGTGATCTTTTTTTGTTTTTGGATTTGGACACCCTATATCATATAATATGTTCATTTTGGGCCGCCGATGTTTATTCTCCCGGTAAAATTTTATTTGCCCATCCGCCCCTGAGTGGAACATTCGCAACCTATTTGTGTACTGATAATACAAGTGGGGCGCAGCATGTTATTAATGGATTTGCACCATGGTTCAACAAATACAAATGATTCCAAAACACTTCGGAAACATCATTAATTTACTTTAAATTAAAACAACCACAATTCGGGTTTCTATTAAAAATTAGTTTGAAATCGATTATACATACAAGTAAATAGCACAAAATTGTTGGGTACATATTATAATTTGATGAAGACTAAAATGCGAAACACATATTCAATTATGCAACAAACTATCTTCCATTTGTTACATCTTATACAGGCTGAAATCACTCACAAATAGAAGTATTTGTATGGCATATTACTATGCAAAATTTGTATTCTCATATAACTTATAGCATTTTATTTTGCCGTGAAAATGGTCATACAATAAGAGTATTCAAAATGCAGAAAAAGGCCCTCTGATGCGTGGCTGGAGTCTCATCAAGAACTTCTTGTACAGTGGTGTATTGGGGCCGGAACGCAACGGAACGGCGTTCTGTTACTTTTTTTCACAGCCAGTACCTGTTTTGGCGATAAAGACATAGAATCTCTCTGCCAACTAGGCCCGGACTGGTTCCTTTGGGTGCCCTCGGCTGGAAATTCAAAAGGGGCCCATTACCGGGGAACTTAGAGGGAATAGAATATTTGAATATGTAATTTTTGAAAATGAGGTTTACATTGCCTAAAAACCACATATAGCTATTTTGCCACTCGGAAAGTAGTTGAGTAAAAGAGTAAGCTTTTTCTGTTGTATTTTACTTACCTACTTGCACAATAAATATTTATATAATTTTTATGTACCGTACCTAAACTAGTTCCATGCTAGAAAAAATAAGTATACTAGTTAATTAAGAGTGGTTTATTACTTAAAAATGATATTGATTAATATTTTTAGTTTTACGCAACTAAATCACGGTTGAAGCCATAAAAATCTACCTTGTAAATATTAAAAAGGGACACAACGGTAATAAAAAACCAAGCATTCTAGATGTGAACAATGAAGAAAGACCAGGTTTTCCACAGCAAAGCTTCAATACTTGTTTGCATTTAAGTTCTTTGGTCGTAACGCGCTCTTTATCTGAGATTATGTGTACTGCGCAATTGGCGATCACTCAACCAGCACCCCACTTCGGTCGCCACTACTTAGGCTACCATAAACAAAAACCAACTGGCAACTGCTTAGTGCTTAAAATTGGTTGTTAACACATAAGATTACTGGGAAATAAATAATAAAATTACTCTGATGTAGCTAATCATAAAATAGTATATGCATTTTTTGAGGGCCTCTCCGGGGCCCTCTTGGCCTGGAGGCCCTCGGCAATCGCCGACCAGCCGACCTTACCAGTCCGGGCCTGCTGCTAACACTTTATTACCTTATTGGAAAATATAAGTGGAATTAGGGATTACTTACTTGACTTGTGATAGACCTAACATTTCACAAGATTTGGAATGTTTAAAATGTTTCCAAAATAATAGCTTCTAGTTCTTCAGAATCTGAGCGTGCGGGTTTCAGTAGCAAGAATAACGGGGAGAACATTAGGAATTCTAAGTGATCATGTTCCAAATTTATTATTTATGAAACTGCATGGGCTACCTTTGGAAATATGGAACCCATTATTTTACGTAAAAACCTGGTTGCGGTCTCATAGAACCGCTACTGACCAGCAAACAAAGCAGAGGCAAACAAAGAAAATGTCTGTGACCTTATTTTGGAGTTTCTATAAACTATATTTGTTAATACATATTTTATATTTTACTACTATATGCATACAGAGCTCGCCAAAAAGTCAGCCCCAAACTTATTTTTTTTTATTTTTGATTTTTTTTAAAATCTTTTTACAGCAATAATTTTTGCTAGTCTGAAAACCTATTTAGCCCCTATCAGATATACCGAGTGATTTTTACTTAGCTAGGAAATGGCGTTTTTCAAAATTGTCTAAATTCTAAAAGTGCTATTTTTCGTAAATTAAGCAAGATTTCAATGAGATTTTTTCATCGTCTGTCAATTGTAGCTTACCGAACAATCTCAAGACCAGAAAACATTTTTTTTTCTTTAACTTCCGCTAAAACTACAGTTTTAATTTTCACATACCATGACATGATTGTAAAATTCAATTTGATTTCGTTAAAAACGTTAAAGATTTATAATTGGAAAAAACAATAGAAATTGCTCGTTATTCCTTTAGGTTTGTTATTTACAGAAAAGTAATATTGTTGCATAATTTTTACGTTTTTGGTGCAAGATACTTTATGGGAGAAATGTTCTTCAATGATGCAGTGCACTTCAAAGTCAGCGACAAAACACTGAGGTGCACAGTAGTGAGAGGATGCGCCCACCATTTCTGTGGAACATAACTGTAAACAGCCTTCTCTGTCGCCTTAACGACAGCGGCTACTATACGCTGGGCTATGCGGATGATCTATCCATCCTAATAACCGGCAAAATTGAGGCTACTCTATGCAGTCTTATGCAATCATTTCTCAGAATAACCTAAGAATGGTGTAAGGAATACTGCCTGCCCATAAACCCGACAAAAACGGAGGTAGTTCTCTTCACAAGAAAAAGAAGGGTAGGGGGCCTTAGAGTTCCTCTGCTCTTCCAAAAACATCTCCAATTTCAGTGAAGTATCTAGGCATCACACTTGATAACAAACTGAATTGGAGTAAGCACATCCAGGTCAAAGCGGAAAAAGCAAATAGGGCGGCTTTCTGGCAATGTCGCCGCACAATCGGAAGACTTTGGGGCGCATCCCCAAAGGCTGTCCTGTGGCTGTACATTGCTGTGATGAGACCTATTATAATGGTATTCCCGCCACCACCAATATGCCTTCTTGTAACGCCTATGTCTAAAATAAATTATCGTTGAACCCATAAGTAGAAATTGTAAGAGCGCACATGCTTCGTTTGGGAAAAGCACCTGCGAATGCGCGTAAAAATCGAGTACGTTTTGAATTATTGTGAACCTTGAACGTTCTTCTTCGTTTTGGTATCGTCGATAAAGATTGTCGTTGTAAAATTTAATGTGAAACCTTTTTACCTGAAATAAAAAGGGTAAGCACTTGTAAATTTGTTATATCGATTTTAATTTCGATTTGTTTAATTACAGTTTAAGTTGTTGGATTATTTAAATTTGTCGGATTATTTAATTATCCGATGATTCTTTATGGGTTTTGAAAAATGGATTCATATCGATTTATCGTCGTCAGCATGTGGAATTTATGTTGATATTTTGTTGGAACCAGTAGCAGTATAAAAATGGTTGAGATAGTTTGCAGCTATTAGATACTGGGAAATTGGGACCACATGTTGAATATTTTGTTGTTGGCTTGGGAGTATCTGAAATCCTAATCAGTCATTGGGCCTTGCATATGGCTAGTCGCGGTATTGATAATGAACTTGGAGTCCTAAGGTCATCTTTACCACTGAAATCGGAATTGTAACTAAAAGGAGAAAACTCACCAAGTTATACATGGTTGAAATTATCAAGGTAGGAAATTTTAAATCGTCGATTGAATTAGATCAAAGATCTTATAAACATTGCCTTTGTCGAAATTTAAAATTTTGTGTTATAAATTATTTATAAAGAAAATAGGACTCATTCCTTCGCACTTTGTTGGTTATTTAGATAGTAAAGTAATTGAAAGTTTGTGTTGAAATTGTGTTGGTTATTTAGATAGTAAAGTAATTATAATTTTGTGTTGAAATTGTGTCGGTTATTTAGATAGTAAAGTAAAATAAAAAAAAAAATATATAAATATTATAAATTAAGTAATAAGAAAATTGTTTCACATAACATGTGAAGACGGATCCGATCTTAAGTTAAAATGTTGCTTTAATAGTAAAACTAAAATTTGAAAGAAACCTATATATTTGTAGCTGGTTTCAATCGAACATTATTATAAATACGTGTACATATTATGTTTCTTCAACTCTGAAGAAAAGTTGTAAATAGATAATAATTGTGTTATTTGGTATATTTTGTTATTGAAGACTGTTACCCAAGGTGGCACTCCCGATCCCCCCCTATACATTGAAAAAAAGTTCAACTATTTGAAAGTCTATAGATTTGTTTTAAATTGTCATTGAAATAGTATGAAACCGTTGTAAGTACCAGTTTGGTTGGGTTGTTAGTAGCGATTGTTTTGGTCCTTTTCGGCGGTTACATTCTAATGGGACCGTTCTGTACGCGCTACTGATTCTGGTAGCCATACTGCGTAGGGCCTTGTTTATCGTCGCCCTCCCGATGCCAAACTCAATCGCTCCTTCCCACATCTCTGAAGCGTACAATATGACAGATTGTGCCACATTGAACGGCACCCTTCTCTTGGAGGCTCGTGTTCCTCCCTTATTAGGTATTAGTCTCGGGAGGGCTGAGACGCTCTTGAGAGCTTTCTCGGTCACGTGTCGGACGTGCTCTAAAAAGCGTTTTTGTCGATCAAGACCCCCAGGACCTTCATCGACTTAGCAGTGATGATCTACCCCAGTATGGGTAGTGATACAGTACAAGGCCACCGGAGGCCTTGTACAGTACCAAGTCTCCTGCTGCCCGTTAGTAGGGCGAGTTTGGTTTTTTCGGGAACTATGCACAGGTTTCTCGTAGCCATCCAGTTGCTGATATATTCTGTATTGTGCATAGCAGTATGTTTGCGACGTCTTCCAGTTTCCTGGTCACGACGACTATGGTTACATCGTCCGCGAAACCCACTATGTGGACTCCATTCGGGACCCGTGCTCTGAGTACGCCGTCGTAGGTCGCGTTCCACAAAGTCTTTCCAAGATCCCGCCCGTGGGACGCTTGCTTTTAGTATAAACTTGTATTGGTGTTCTTCCGATGCTCTGGACTCAACTTCTCTATTCCTCAGGTAGCTGCTAACTACTTGCAAGAGATATTTCGGCACCTTCAGCTGTTCTAGTGCCTGCAGTATGTCTTTGTGCCCTAGTGAATTGAAGGCACTTCCTACATCGATTGATGCCGCTAGGTACACCTCCCTTGTCCGGTGTGCTCCCGTGTTGGCTCGTTTTTGGAGGTTAACTATCTCTCTTATGGCTGAGATAGTGCATCGACCCTTGCAGAACCTGTACTGTTGTCCTGTGGTCGGTACGTTATAATGGCCTGCGTTCCTTTCAGGGAAGAGTCGTCCGATGAGGTCGTGGTATTTATCGTCTGTCCAGCCGATTGGGTGAATCTTCCGTCTTATTTTTTTGGCCACTATTTTATACTCCTTGCCCCATACGTCTTGGTCGAGTTCGTCGCATAATCTCTTCTAGTGTGCTTTCTTGCTGGCATATATGAGTTTTCTGAGCGTTGCGCGCGCTTTTTTCCCCTCTGCTAGTGCTTCTTTCAAGGGTCTGCTGGCTCTTCTATACCTTTGCACCTTACGCCTGGCTGTCGCACTTTGTCTCCTGACCTCGGTAATATTGCCGCTTCACCAGTACATTTCCCGGCCGTTCCTCCTCTTCCTCGGCAGATTCTCTGTAGCTGGCGCCTCAGATCGCCCACACCGGTTACTTGTTCTCGGTATAGTGCGGCTATCTCTTGTGTGGGCCTTTGTGCTATCAACTCTATTATCGTTCCATCCTTGTGGAAGATGCGAATGATCGCGTTGGTTTGTGCCCTCGGTCGTGCGTTGAAATTCCAGGCGACGCGAGGTAGCGGTCATCACTTAGAATCTCCTCTTGGAGGACGCTCCACCCCGTTACTGGGTCGCTTGCTCCCGCGGTCGTGAGTGTCAGGTCCAGGTACGACCCTTAGTTTCCCCCTTACAAATGTTGGGTGATCCCCCTGGTTGAGGATGTTTAAGTCCAGTTGACCAATCCACTGTAGGAGCTTCTCGCCTGTTTTTTTGTCTTCCCCGAGTTATCTGGTTATTTAAACCTATTCCGTCGGGAGAAAGTGACGGTGTAAGTGGACACCCTTGTTACGATTAAAATTGTTGGGGCGTTTGAAGATCTCAATTTTTGTAGGTTCATAGGTACACAATTACATTTTATTGTTTATATTATTTCTTATTCTCTCTGATGGAGTTCATTCTTCTTTTGTTGCTGTTGTTCTCTGAAAGCAGCATTAAGAAATTAAAAGTAATTGTAAATAAGTGTAATGTACCTAAACTTTTCCAAATCATATATCAATTCCATAATTTTATAAAGTTATAAGTTACATTACGCTACACTACACCATTCAAAGTTGAGTAAACATTTCGATACATTACTATAATTCGCTGCACGTAAGCCGAAGACGTGAAGAGGAGCTTCACCGATGTTACCGCAATTTGAAGTCAATAGAAACTCCTCTTCTGCTACTAAAGGGTCTCGAGGTCCAACAAGTCGTGAAGCACTCGTGTGATTTTTGTTTTTAAGTCTTCGCGGGTTTGTGGAGTATTCGTGTATACTGTATACCAAAGACTTTACATTTTAGCTGTATAAACTTTTTTCCCAATTTACCGACATTTACAATTTACACCCTTAAGGGCTGCAGTATGAAAAAAAGTTGTTGATAACTTTTTATACGATTGATACTTCTCTACATTATGTTTTTTTCCCGACCTTCTACCTACAACAAATATCAACGGAGCTACAGTTTGGCCCTTTTCATGCAGTATGGCTGACTAACGAACTTAACCTTCATATTTCGACAAGAAATCTATCCCGAAAATTTGAAGTTCATATCTTAATCCGTTCTCAAGTTATCGTGGCGACAACCACACATCCACACACAGGCACTAAAATTTTTTTACGGAAAATTAATGCTAATGCTCCGAAACGTCGAGAAATGTGAATTTTTTTTTATTGTTGGAAATTTTTTCATCGTTGCAATAGCTTTCCGCGAGACGCGGTGAAGCTAATACGGTATCCACCAGAATAAACAGGTGTTACTGAATTTTTACGGTGCAAATGGCCATTAGTCAATTTTAATATGAATATGCGTTTGTCATTATTGACTTAATGCTCATTAGTTAGACATATCAATGTTATACCAACAAACCAACAAACTGCGGCTAGAAAGGCACTTTCTGCAGCACGTAATTTTATCTCTGTCTACGTCTATCCGAATACTTTCTCACTCCCGCTGTTGCGCAGCCGCAAGTTCTCGTGTGTCGACCTGTAAATAATATGTGGCCGTTGTGATCAAGGTGGCCGTTATGAAATAGCAAAAACCGGGGTGGCCGTTATGATCAGATCAGTGGCCGTTGTGATATAGACCCGACCTGTACATACCTATATTTACCAGAGAAATGTTATCCCTACTACTAATTTCTCTGATATTTTCTTATAACGTAAAAATAGAACGTGCTTCTACAAAAGCTGGAACAAGACAAGTATGAGTCATGCTGCTACGTTATATTATTAATGTAGGTAGTTACACGGTTTACACGTATCGACCCGTCTACACTATGCTACACCCAATTAATTAAGTACCTACTTAGGTTATCACTCCGTATATTTGCAAAAAAATTTATCGTAACAGAAATTTCCCAGCATCGTTACCATATATTTCCTCCAAAAAAACCAGTTTGTCACAGTTGCGTTGCAGAAGTCAACAACGTATTTTCCAAATCTTTAATAATCAACAAAGTTCGTTCCTTACTTAACACCCAAACCATACCAATAATATTTATAGCGACGTGGCGTCTGTTATAGTACGTAACAATCTCCATATAATTTTCATTGGGAGTTACCAAGCGTGTAAAAGTTTGGCCCCCCCCTCCAGGATTGTTAACAATGACCCATTGAACAATATTAGAGGGGGGGGGCAGTTGAACGGCCGCCATCTTGAAAATGCCCGCGAACCTATTTTTGGCTATATCTTAGCAACCGTACATCCAAATCGAACATGCGTAGACTCTAATTGCGGAGTTTTTTATTCCTAAGATAAATTGTTATATAACGGAAATTGATAATCCTAGCGGATTTAATGTTTTTGGGCTTAAAATCTTAAATTATGGAATATGTAAAAAAAAACGCTAAAAAACATATCACATTTTATTTTATTATTATCAATCTTTTAGATCTCGCTTTTATGAATAAAATGCAAAAACAATCAACGAAATCCGAGCACTGGTTACGAAAATATACAGATTTAGGAATAGGTACCGCACCTTTGCTGAGGACATAATTGGTAGTAACAGGTCAAATTGAAAATTTCATAAGTTTGTTCTCTACAAAATATGCGAATTACTACTAAATACATACATTAATTAAGTGTACCTAATCAATTTTTGAAGGCTTATGCCCCATTCGCGATTCCCTCGCCCTCATAAGAGTAATGATCGCTATGACATGAATCAGATCGGAAAAACCGTACTGGTGAAGAAATCGAAAATATCCGAATTAATACAAATTTTATAAATTAATAATTTTTTATATCTTTTTAATAGTATATTACATACCGAGTAGGGAAGTGTTTCATTACTGTCGAGAGATTAACTAAATCTCGAGACAATAATGAAAACTTTCCTCCGAGGTTTGTATACGATTTTATTTACAACCACATCATTAATTAAAAAGTAGGGACAATATTTTATTTTGAAAATAAAAAATAAAATAAATATGAGAAAATTTGTCCTTTTCTGTTTTGACATTTCCATATCTAGTCACCGGTATTAGTTTACGCGACTGGTTGCTATGGCGCAAACCTTCAAAATTTTCAAAATAAACAACTAGTGACAGTTTTGAATTTCTCGTTCGTTCTTTCGAATTTATATAACTTAGAAAGCCAGAATGTTCTCGGAAAGTTCTGATAATGAAGACTATTGTAATATTGGTACTCCACCAGAACTTAAAGAAGCTGCAGAAAGAGCAGAAGCCTGTTTACTTCCAGAGAAAAGTAGGGGGCGATATGAAATGGCATTGAAAGTATACGAAAAATGGTGTGCCGAAAGAAATGCTAAGAATATTGCTTCGGAGACAGCCTTGATGGCATATTTTAGCGACATGGCAAGGCAAAAAAAGCCATCTACTCTTTGGGCTACTTACAGCATGATACGGACAATGCTAGAATTAAGGAAAAAGACTGACATATCAAAATATTACAAACTCGTCGCCTTTTTAAAACGCCAGAATGTAGGTTTTAAGCCAAAGAAGTCTAGCATTTTTACTAGGGAAAACTTGGAGGATTTTCTCAAGAAAGCACCTCAAGAATTCCTTCCTATTAAAGTAAGGCTTTCTTTTTAAATGTTTTCTTTTCCTGTTTTTAAATATTTCTTTTCATTGTTTTAGGTTGCGCTTATAGTAGGTGTGTCTGGGGCATGTCGAAGTGATGAGCTACTGAAGATGAAAACTACGCATATTAATATTTTAGAAAACAAAATTTGCATAGAAATTCCGGATACAAAAACTTATAAGAGCAGATCATTTATGATAACTAACACAAATTGGATAGAAATTGTAAAAGAATTTATCCAGGTACGAAAAGATATTGAAAATGAAAGATTTTTTGTTCAATATCGATTAGGAAAAGCTCGAAATCAACCCTTTGGATATAATTCTATATCTAAATTTCCGTACAATATTGCTAGCTTTTTGAAACTTCCCAATGCGGAAACCTACACAGGTCATGCTTTTAGACGAACAGCGGCTACGTTGCTGGTAAATAGCGGAGCTGATATTTTACAGCTGAAGCGTCTAGGGGGATGGAAATCCAGTGCTGTTGCTGAAGGTTATGTGGATGTATCTGTAGCCAACCAAACTAAAACCGCAAATATGATATCTTTAACGACATTGCCATTGTCTTCCTGTAGCAATTCAAACTCTTTATCTTCTTTCGTTGACATTAGAAGACCTGACACAAGTCAGGAATTAAGATTTTGCAGCAGTGAAAACTCAATGAGTGAAACACATCATCAGGGCGGCCCCTTAACAATATCGATTAACGCGTACAATAATTCAAATTTGACCATTAATTTCAACAAATAAATGTAGTAAATCTTATTATTATAGTACGTAACAATGTAATGTTGGGAGTTACCAAGCGTGTAAAAGTTTGTCCCCCCCTCCAGGATTGTTATCAATGACCCATTGAACAATATTAGAGGGGGGGGACAGTTGAACGGCCGCCATCTTTTCCGCCATCTTGAAAATGCCCGCGAACCTATTTTTGGCTATATCTTAGCAACCGTACGTCCAAATCGAACATACGTAGACTCTAATTGCGCAGTTTTTTATTCCTAAGATAAATTGTTATATAACCGAAATTGATAATCCTAGCGGATTTAATGTTTTTGAGCTTAAAATCTTAAATTATGGAATATGTAAAAAAAACGCTAAAATACCTACACATCACATTTTATTTTATTATTATCAGTCTTTTAGATCTCGCTTTTATGAATAAAATGCAAAAACAATCAACGAAATCCGAGCACTGGTTACGAAAATATACAAGATTTAGGAATAGGTACCGCACCTTTGGTGAGCACATAATTGGTAGTTACAGGTCAAATTGAAAATTTCATAAGTTTGTTCTCTACAAAATATGCGAATTACTACTAAATACATACATTAATTAAGTGTACCTAATCAATTTTTGAAGGCTTATGCCCCATTCGCGATTCCCTCGCCCTCATAAGAGTAATGATCGCTATGACAGAATCAGATCGGAAAAACCGTACCGGTGAAGAAATCGAAAATACCCGAATTAATACAAATTTTATAAATTAATAATTTTTTTGTTTCGCACCTTCTCGTTTATTCAATTAATTAATTTAATTTGGGCTTTTAGGAAGAAGAGGTGAACATCACATGACAATTATTATAATACGGATTAATTTACACGAGGACATTTGCAAAGAGCAGTGTAGTTTGCACGTCAATTGTTTGTCACACTTACGGGTTGTGACTCCACTTCCTCACTCAGAGGACGGTCTAAAAGTCTAAAAGGACGGAATTCAATGCCTGGAAAAGGAACGCAGAAACTGTAATTCAGGTCATGGTCCAATTCATGGAAAATCCATTCGCAGTGATGAAATTTGGAGTCTACAAAGTTCAAAGCTTTGAAGTCTTTCTGTATTCAAGTTTATGGAGGCGGTGCAGAATCCATTAATCAACAACGAAAGTTAATATTCTGTCACCGAAACCAAAATTTAGAAATGATGCTCCCGACACAAGACGCTCTCCTATTACACTATTACACTGCAAGAGAGCAGCTTACGAAACTATCATTTGGAGCAGGGCACATAAGGCTGAGCTTCAAGCCCCACATCCAATTCAACATGGGTGGAAGAAACTCGATCACAGATTCCTTCCCGTGTGTATAACAATTCCGGAAGTCAGCGCCGCTTGCATTGAGATGCTTAAATGTGGTTGGAAGTAGAATTGTGGAAACCGACGCAGTTGCAGGAAAAAATCATTAAATTGCACTGCTCTTTGCAAATGTTTACGTAAATTGGTCCGTATAATAATGATTGTCATTTGATGTTCACCTCTTCTTCCTAAAAGCCTAAATTAAATTAATTATTTAGAAAAAGGAGAAGGTGCGAAATGCATAAAATTTTTTATTTACAACCACATATGTAATGCTGACATTACTGACTTTTAAAAATTTTGAAAGTGTCAAATTATTTACATTTCTTTCCCTCTTCCACTTCCCTCACCCATTTCCCTCACTCGTTTCCCTCACTCGGTTTATCTTGTTTCTCGCCTCATTTAATTAAGCAAAATATTCTTGTAATATCTTTAGTAATATTTAACATCAACAAAAATAAACAAGAAGATTAACAATAATAATTAAAGATTTAACATCAACAAAAATAAACAAGAAGATTAACAGTAATAGTACGTAACAATCTCCATATAATTTTCATTGGGAGTTACCAAGCGTGTAAAAGTTTGGCCCCCCCTCCAGGATTGTTATCAATGACTCATTGAACAATATTAGAGGGGGGGGAAAGTTGAACGGTCGCCATCTTGTCCGCCATCTTGAAAATGCCCGCGAACCTATTTTTGGCTATATCTTAGCAACCGTATGTCCAAATCGAACGTACGTAGACTCTAATTGCACAGTTTTCTATTCCTAAGATAAATTGTTATATAACCGAAATTGATAATCCTAGCGGATTTAATGTTTTTGGGCTTAAAAGCTTAAATTATGGAATATGTAAAAAAAACGCTAAACATCATATCACTTTTCATTTTATTATTATTAATCTTTTAGATCTCGCTTTTATGAATAAAATGCAAAAACAATCAACGAAATCCGAGCACTGGTTACCAAAATATACAGGATTTAGGAATAGGTAGCGCACCTTTGCTGAGCACAATAATTGGTAGTTACAGGTCAAATTGAAAATTTCATAAGTTTGTTCTCTACAAAATATGCGAATTACTACTAAATACATACATTAATTAAGTGTAATCAATTTTTGAAGGCTTATGCCCCATTCGCGATTCCCTCACCCTCATAAGAGTAATAATCGCCATGACATGAATCACATCGGAAAGGCCGTACCGGTGAATAAATCGAAAATACCCGAAATAATACAAATTTTATAAATTAATCATTTTTTATATCTTTTTAAAAAGTTTTTTTTTTAAATCGGCCAGAAAGTAGTACTCTCCGGATTATTTTTAGGCCAGAAAATGTCATTTTGTCGGACCGAGCCGGAAAGTTATTGTGATAGTCCGGTAAAAGTTTTACCGGACTCATTTTTACTTTACCGGACTCATTTTTACTTTCCGGCCTAGAACGGTCAATTGTTCTGCCCGTTTCTGGCCGATTTAAAAAAAAATATTGTACGTAATACGTCCCAAAAGTGCTTTTACTGGACTCGCAGGCTTGCAGGACTCGCCTGCGGCTCGTCCTGTAATTTGCCTACTTGTCCAGTAAAAGATCACTTTCGGGACTTGTTACGTAAACTACTATTATGCGTTTCGCACCTTCTCGTTTTTTTAATTAATTAATTTAATTTAGGCTTTTAGGAAGAAGAGGTGACCATCAAATGACAGTTATTATTATACGGACCACTTTACGCAGACATTTGCAAATAGCAGTGCAATTTAATGATTTTTCCTGCAACTGCATCGGTTTCCACAATTCTGCTTGCAACCACATTTAAGAATCTCAATGCAAGCGGGGCTGACTTCCGGAATTGTTATCCACACGGGAAGGAATCTGTGATCGAGTTTCTTCCACCCATGTTGAATTGGATGTGGGGCTTGAAGCTCAGCCTTATTTGCCCTGCTCCAAATGGTAGCTTGGTAAGCTGCTCTCTTGCAGTGTAATAGGAGAGCGTCTTGTGTCGGGTGCATCATCTCTAAACTTTTGTTTCGGTGACAGAATATAAACTTTCGTTGTTGATTAATGGATTCTGCACCGCCTGCATAAACTTGAATAAAGAAAGACTTGAAAGCTTTGAACTTTTTAGACTCCAAATTTCATCACTGCGAATGGATTTTCCATCATTTGGACGATGACCTGAATTATTGGGTTCCTTTTCCAGGCACTGAATTCTGTCCTTTTAGACTTTTAGAGCGCCCTCTCAGTGAGGAAGTGGAGTCACAACCCGTAAGTGTGACAAACAATGGACGTGCAAACTACACTGCTCTTTGCAAATGTCCTCGTGTAAATTAATCCGTATAATAATAATTTTCATTTGATGTTCAGCTCTTCTTCCTAAAAGCCTAAATTAAATTAATTAATTAAATAAACGAGAAGGTGCGGCACAAAAAAATTATTAATTTATAAAATTTGTATTAATTCGGGTATTTTCGATTTATTCACCGGTACGGTTTTTCCGATGTGATTCATGTCATGGCGATCATTACTGAGGGAATCGCGAATGGGGCATAAGCCTTCAAAAATTGATTACACTTAATTAATGTGTGTATTTAGTAGTAATTCGCATATTTTGTAGAGAACAAACTTATGAAATTTTCAATGTGACCTGTAACTACCAATTATTGTGCTCAGCAAAGGTGCGCTACCTATTCCTAAATCCTGTATATTTTCGTAACCAGTGCTCGGATTTCGTTGATTGTTTTTGCATTTTATTCATAAAAGCGAGATCTAAAAGATTAATAATAATAAAATCAAAAGTGATATGTTTTTTAGCGTTTTTTTTACGTATTCCATAATTTAAGCTTTTAAGCCCAAAAACATTAAATCCGCTAGGATTATCAATTTCGGTTATATAACAATTTATCTTAGGAATACAAAACTGTGCAATTAGAGTCTACGTACGTTCGATTTGGACATACGGTTGCTAAGATATAGCCAAAAATAGGTTCGCGGGCATTTTCAAGATGGCGGACAAGATGGCGGCCGTTCAACTTTCCCCCCCCCTCTATTATTGTTCAATGGGTCATTGATAACAATCCTGGAGGGGGGGCCAAACTTTTACACTCTTGGTAACTCCCAACATTACATTGTTACGTACTAATTTGATTATTATTTTGTTGAATAAATTGATTTGTATCGAGACAAAACCTAGTTTAATAGGTTTTATTCAACAAAATACTAAAATACAAGACAATACTCACAAATAACAATGACATAACAGTTCACAGCTCTCTGATTATCTGATCATTCATTATCTATGTCAGGCATTATGCTTCGAACATATAACAACAGGAAGGAATATCCCTATAGTTTAGTAGATGGTACAATGTAACGGAAGTTACGCAGGCTTTACGTCACAGTGACGTAACAGTAAACCATTTGTGATTGGTCAAACGAGTGTAGCGTGCAGTTTGTCGATTTAAAATTAAAAAATTACCAGTAGCGTAGAATTCATTATACGGTTAAGAACATAGAGAATGTGCAAAAAATTAGAAATATGCATACCAAATTAATTATGTTTAAAGGGCAATAAAATTTAAAAAAAAATTATGCATTTTATTTTGTTTACAGCAGGCGCGTAAACATACAAATGTTGGATTTACGACCCTGCTTAACAGTACACCAATGACTCGACGGAATACGTCACAGTAGGTAGCCATATTGGTAAACCATTAATGTTACTCATTTTGCCATATACATGTTCCTTCCTTTTGTTATATGTTCGAAGGCATTATGACACCTGTCCCATCGTAAGAAAAAATATATGATTTCATTTAACTTTTTAGAGATATTTAAAGAAATAGGGTAAGTTATAAGTCAACGCCCTCTCGCAGAACAACGGAAAAATATATTGTTGTTTTATGTTTATAGAAAAATACTTCCAAAAATGCTCTTTTAATCAAAAGTTGTTTCAGTAAAATCGGCCAAGCCAAACTGACACTACAAGCATTTTTCTTTTTCGGGGTAAAACCTTCCCCCCCCTACTTTATTTGACAGCTGTCAAAAAAATTGATGTAAAGTTTTTTATTCAAAAATGATCGTAGATTGCCATGACAATATTTTCAGGCCCACTTCATTGGGACTTTAAGCGAGAAAATTAAGCTTTTATGAACTATTATACCAAATACGCCCCCTAGCGGCCATCCTAGGAACTCGAAAATAATTTCCAGAGTTTTTTTATGGCCACATTTATAATAATAAAAAAAATTCGATTGTTGTCAGATGAGCAGGTCCTGAGATACATCAGCCGCTTACCTCGCTTATTTGGCCACCCGGTACATACAATTTTACTTGCTTGTAAATACGACAATCTTGAAGAGAAGAACTAAATTCTAAATCTAAACTTATTATGTACGATTCTGACTTTATTTGACAAATATATTGATCTTATAGTTTTCATAGGTATTTATAATAATAATACCAAGGTACCTATTTTATAGAATGTTGTTACACACGTCTACTTTGATGTAGATAAAATTTAACTCCACGTTACGTATTCTATCCATTGTAAGAAACTAAATACTCTAGTATACACTGCAGGTGAATTATTAAAACCGCAGAATTTTCCGAAAGAGGTAACGCCAACTAAACTATACATACAATATGGATCTGAAAGTACAATTTGGAGGGGTCCCCCGGAATCTCCTTGGCACGTATCTTTCCCTCCAGTAAGCTCGCCTGCACAAATCATCAAATCGTTTACGCCCTGTGGTAGAAATTTCTTTTCTTGTTGTGTATTGAACACACTTTGACACTGCGTATAAGGTATTATATTTAACTCAACCTTCATTAAGGAATCGCTACCAGATTCCGCTTCTGAAACATACTTAATAAAGTCTCTTAAAGCGCTTAAATAATAATTATTCACCATAAGACAATTTTCCAAATCCAGTAGCTATTGCTTTATTTTGTACTTGTAAATCAGGATCTGTATTCAGACACGCGGGCCTTATGTACGCTGTAAACTTGACAGCTTTGTCAAGCTTCAATAGTCCAATGTCGTTATATTTTGATGGAGGTGTGTAATTAGGATGAGGAATACGCTTGGAAATTCCATAGACACGTCCCTCGTTTGATTTTAAATTAATCACTCCTAGTCGTACTTTCTGTGAGTGTCCGCTGCAACATTGAATTACTACAATCTACAATGTAGGTACACAGTACCAAGGTTTATTAAGTGAATTAAACCTTGCACAGTAACAACATTAACGGAACAGACAATTATTTTAGATGTTTAAATATTAGTAGATTCATCATGTAAATCTTGTTTGCAAGGCTAGTTTGTTGTATTTGGTTATAAAAAACTAAGTGAACAATCAATGTTTATAAAAGTAATAGGTAATTTAAATTGTTTATCGTATTTTACACATTAAGGGAGCAACATTTCAGAATACGAAAATCTGTGGGTTTTTCTTGAAGATGGTTGTATATTATGTTACATGTTACATATTTGTAAAGAATAACATCTGCCTCTTACAAATTAAATTCAATGAAAAGCCAGTTTGTAACATTTAATTATTATTTAATTCATAACATTTAGAACAGGTCCTATTCTCCTTCAATTTTTAGTGCCTTCTTTGGGATACGTTTTTATTATTTTCATATTATGTTATTTGGTAAGAGTAAATGGTCTTGTAGATTAATCAAGTTGATAATTATTTGGGATTAGACCATAAAATTGTTAGATAATTATGTTAAATTATTTAATTTTTTCAATGTTTCGCAAAATCTTTTGCTTCTTCAGGAACTAAAATAT
The DNA here is from genome assembly GCA_036250285.1 of Pyrocoelia pectoralis. Lineage (NCBI taxonomy): Eukaryota > Metazoa > Arthropoda > Insecta > Coleoptera > Lampyridae > Pyrocoelia > Pyrocoelia pectoralis. The sequence goes on from CM070074.1 coordinate 33,407,714, forward strand.
AAATTAAAATTCGTAAGTTAACAATAGATGATACTTACATTAAATTGTTAACAATTGATACAATTACTAATCATTAATCAAGATCATATCATGCAACACACCTCAGAGTAAATACTTTTATTTAAAGTACATAATTTAAATTTTGATATATGAAAGACAGATAATATATGACAGATGAATTAATAATAAGAATCAAATTGGGTATAGCTATAGATGTTGAACGATAAAGAACCGAAGATTGAATTGCTTAAGTCTAATAGATATTGCATTGGTAGTTAAGAATATATTGTATATTATTATAAATTGAAAGTAAATTGGCATAAATAACGTGTAGATTTTCTACATCCGATTTAAAAGTGGCAGTATTGTTTATGATTGTTTATTAATCTCCACCATTTCCATAAATTTAAGAGTTGAACTTTGTTAGAACTATTTAAGGTAGATATATTTCCAAAATCAAGAGAGTGATTATAATTAATAGAATGTAGAGATAATGCACAACGATTTTTCTTGGTTTTAATGTCGCACTCTTGTGGTTGTTCAATCTAGTCTTTAACCAAATGGTTGTGAGAATTATTACATGGAACACAATAGATAACGTTAGATTTCATAAATTTGCCAGTTTTGTCTTTTTGAGTTTTGAAAAAAGTTACTTGAGTGCTGACATGTTGTAAAATGCAAATTTAATTTCTTCATGTTGTAATATCTTGATCAATAATAATTAATGAGTTAAATTAGGGATATAGGTATGGAAGTCTGGTATATTTTACTAAGTTATTATTTTCAAGTAGTTTTGATGTGTTAATTGGTATTGTGTTAGAATTGAAGAGTATCTTTTAGGGAACCCATTGTCGATGAATATGGTTGATAATTTTAGTAAGTTTTTGTGAAGTAAGGTGTGGTGTGAAATCTTCATAATTTTGTTTTTCATTCCTTTTAAAGTGTTGATTTTTTGTATTAAAATATGATTTGAGTTTGATAGATATATCTACCTGGTGTGTTGGTTCGGTGTACCAATCAATGATCAGGTTATTATCTTTGTTTCTGATTATTTTAGTGTCAAGAAATGAAACTCCTTGATTTTCTTCTATTTCAACTGTAAATTGAATTTTTGTGTGTATTGAATTGAATGTTCTAAGAGTGTAATCAATTTTCTCTTGTGGTAAGCCACAAACAATGTCATCAACGTATTTATATAAGAATGAGAACTGGAAAGGAAGCGCTTGCTTTACTTTAGTAATGATAAAGTCCATAATGATTTCAACAACAATAGGACTTAGGCTACCTCACATTGGAACACCTTCAATTTGTTTGTAGTGTTGATTATTATTAAAAGTGAAATAACTATTGTTAAATATGAATGTGATACCTACAACTAATAAAAGATTTTTGGTTCAGAGTGGTGTAAGGGGATATATGAGACCATTTATTGTTTATTAATTCTAAGATTAAGTCTGTTTGAATGTTAGTGAATAAGGAAACAGCATCAAATGAAGCTGAAACGTGATTTGGTGGTAATTGAAATTCTTGCATTTTTTGTGAGAAGGTGAAGGAATCTTTGATATCTACTTTATCAGGAAGATTGTTGATGGCAATGGATAGTACGAGCCCAGGCTCATAAATCATACCTAATAGTTCGGCCGGCACACATTTTTGGATACGTGGTTTAATATAATGCGAAATCTATACAAATGGTGAAACATTTCAACAAAACTATTATAACTACAATAAAATATAGACTTTTAACTTATAAAAATTAAAAACTCTATTTAATTTACATAACGGATAATCTTCGTATAACAAGGAATGTGGCTCAACTCATGGATCATAAAATAGTTCGGCCGCTTATCACAATTTCCATGAAATCGAGCCCATTAGTAAAAACAAAACACTCATTGAACAAATGAACAAGGCAGCTGTCAGTGTTAGTTATTATTTATTTTTAAAGCATAATCTCCCTCGTGGTAAGCCTTTAAGTAATGATTTGCGCTGGTCAATCATTAATGCCTATAGAAATAGCATTTCTGCACGTCGCATTTCAGTTTCGCACTCAGTGCCGCGTTCTACTGTTCAAGATATTATCAATTTGTATAAATCAACTGATAGAGTTGACCAGAAAACCAAAACCGGCCGACCATCTACAATTACGGAAGCAAATAGGAGAGCTTTACGTAGAATTGTAAAAACTAATAGACGGTCCAATACCAAAGAAATAACTGTTTTGTGGAGGGAAAGTATAGGCATAGGTGATTCTCGCAAAAGAGTGTTGCGGACATCCTCTGAGGCATATCATACTGATTGTCTAATAAGAAAAGTAAAGTTCCCACCATCAATCATGATATGGGGTTGTATGTCGGCAAAAGGTGTAGGTAAATTACATTTTATCGATGGAACAGTTCATGCGCAGAAGTACAAAGAGATTATGGAAGAAAGCTTCTTACCATCAATTGCACAATGTGCAACGAATGACGGTGACTTTATCTTCCAACAGGACGGTGCACCGTCCCATACGGCAAAAATTATTCGTACGTGGTTCCAGGACCATAACATTCCACTACTAAAATAGACGTCTTCTAGTCCAGACTTGTCTCCAATCGAGACACTTTGGCATAACATGAAGAAACAACTGCGGAAAACTCCAGCACGTACAGTACCTGAATTAAGAGCTACCTTGCAGAACATATGGAATAATATTTCACCAGAAGAGTGTGCAAGACTTGTAACAACAATGCCGAGCAGAATTAACGCGGTTATTGCTAATAAAGGCGATGTAACCCAATATTAAAATCTGGCCGAACTATTATGATCCATGAGTTGAGCCTTGTTATACAAAGATTATCCGTTATGTAAATTAAATATAGTTTTCAATTTTTATAAGTTAAAAGTCTATATTTTATTGTAGTTGTAATAGTTTTGTTGAAATGTTTCACCATTTGTATAGATTTCGCATTATATTAAACCACCTATCCAAAAATGTGTGCCGGCCGAACTATTATGAGCCTGGGCTCGTATGTCACCTAAGAATTTGGAAAGATTACTTTTAGGACTATTTATTGAGCTGACCATTGGCAGTGGCGTAGCCAGAACTTATTTTCGTGGGGGGATGGTGTTTAATAAATAACGCAATTGAAACGCAATCCAACAATAACCAGACACAGCTCGATATTTAAAAGTTTGTACGTAGTTAAAAACAGACAATTTTTTTCGTCCTTACAGAAATTTCGAGGGGAGATACATCCCGATATCCCCCCCCCCCTTGGCTACGCCCCTGACTATTGGTCTGAATGATAGTGGTATTTTGTGGATTTTGGGTAATGAGTATAATTTCGGTAAGGATGAGTTGTAAATAGTTTCACGTTTTTTTGTTATTTCATCCAATTGTCTTAATTCATATAATTCTAGTACAAGTTTGTTGTTTCGAGTTTGAATTGAGGAAGTGGTGTCTTGTTGTATTAATTTATAAGTTGATGTATCACTGAGTAGTTCTGTAGTTTTATTTATGTAAACATCCTTGTCTAATACAACTGTAACGGCTCCTTTATCAGCATTAATGATTAATTATTAATGAGGTGTGTTGCATGATATGACCTTGATTGGTAATTGTATCAATTGTTAACAATTTAATGTAAGTATCTATTAATCTATTGTTAACTTACGAATTGTAATAAATTTTAGTTCCTGAAGAAGCAAAAGATTTTTTTGCGAAATATTGAAAAAATTAAATAATGTAACATAACTAACAATTTTATGGTCTAATCCCAAATTATTATTAACTTGATATATCATATTATGTATCTCTCATGTCGGCTGATATGAATCCAAAAAAGAACAACATTCAGCCTATATCCGTGCAGGCATACCTACATGAGAATGAGGTTCAACTAGCAAGATTAGAACTCAGAACCGATGAACGAGATTTGTTTATGCCTAAGCATAGACTACATGTCTGTGGCTATAGTCACAATAAATAAGTTTGGTTTGTGTGTGACCATTGATCAATCTGCTTATGTTGTGTTAATTGGAGAGGAAGTGACCTTGCTTATTATTATTATTATTATTCCCTGGGGGTGGTCCCAATAGGTTCCCGCACTGCGACCTTTTTGGTCTATTGTGCTCCCCGGTGTTGTCTACCCTTCAAGAATGCCTGTATCTTAACAGTGATTGCATCAAATTTTGATATCAAACGCATTTTTCATCTAATAACGTCGTGTTTACTCTGCTGCCTTGGTACTGTTCAATGAGCTAGATGGTATATACCTACGTTTCGAAAATAGTGAACGCCGTGGTTCCTATTGACCGAACCATTTTATGAATACATACAACAGATCCCTATCAACTACGATGTCTAGGTTTAGTGACACTCCCTTTCAGTTCATGAAAAAAGGTATATTAAGTTGATAGTAAGGCGCAAGATTTTATCAAGAGGTAACATTTTGCCAACACAAATTTTCAAAGAAATTCGACTTTCTACAACTTCTATACGATAGAAAGCTATAAAACAAAGAGCCGCACCTTTAAAAAAAGAAGTTAGTAAGAAAATAAAATACAGCGCTTTTTGGATATTGTTAGTTTCTGGGTGCGCAAATCTAGAAAATTATGAGAAATAGAAAGTAGAGTTAAATTGACAAACCTATAGGAAGTTTTGTAAGCTATTAAATTGAACACCGCTGCCATAAACGATCCTAAGAGTAGGTATACGATCTTTATGTTTACTTCATACACGGTCTATTTTCCTAGAATTTGCTGCAGGTACTTTCTGTGATAATTTCATGAATTAATTACGTTTGGAAGCAGTGTAAATATTATAGAAGAGAAAAAGAAGTGTATTATAATTACAGCTCTCGGGCCATATCGCTGCTAGTGAGATGTGCAGATGATAAACAAGGACCGATAGTACAGTACAATATTCGTATTGATGTTAATATTCACATAAAAGTTGTGCAGTGTAGTACAGTGGCGTACCCAAGGGGGGGGGATAAGGGGGATATATCCTTCCTCTAAGCGTCCAAACCTTCCATTCTATTTTACGCTTATGCTTATTAATCCTTAAAAAGACACCTATCTTAGAAATTCAAGCTCACAGAACAGACTCAATGGACTGGCAATGATGTCAATTCATAGGGAACTATCTACCCATTTCAGAAGACGAAATAATAGAGAAACTTGCACAACAGCCAGTGGGATTGGATTTTGTATTATAATAATATTTATTTTATAACTTTCTGTAAAACAAATGTTTTTTAAAATTGGTAGATCACACCGCACTTTTTATATCCCTTCCCAAGGCTGTAGTCTGCGTACGCCACTCGCCACTGATAACAATGAAGCATTTCGTAAACAATGAATTAACTTATTACCATTACGTATAGATACCAACAACTAATCACGTGTCGTAATCTTACGGTAACCGATAATTAGGGAACCTCACGCTCACCCTCACCTTCCTATTTGCTAGGTAGGTTAGGCAGTTTATCATTTATTCTAAATTCTCGGCTATCTTTCACAGGGGGGTATTTACATAGAAAAAACTTAGTACTATATTACTTCAAAAAGATATACTACTTTTATTTTGGTAAACTCAAATGCTAATAAAAATACTTACTTATCTCGAGTACGTAAGCAATGAGCAGCTGTGAGAATAAACCATTCACTTATTAAAGCTCCCCCACATAGCCAGGACAACGGCGTTGAGTTAGAAACCCCAAACCCTATAATAGCCTACAAACATTTTGTATTAGAAATGTTAAACCATTGAATCAAACTACCGGGGCCGGGACACTACGCCGAATGCCCACAACGCCGACACGATTTTTTGATGGCCCATATCGCCGACTAGGGACACTACGTCGACGGACACTACGCAGACTGTGCGCTCATCGTCGACAAGTGTACAAGGGACACAACGCCGACCATGCCCAGATCGCCGACGGACACTACGCCGACAGTACCCACATCGTCGACAAGTATACAAGGGACACTTCGCCGAATTTTTATTTTAATTGCAGAATGCCAAATGCAAAACTGAAAGGTAGATTGCCACTAAACCGCCTAGGTTATTTGCAGGTTTAAAAAATTTTTTTTTCAATTGATAGATACTTTTTCATAGTCAAGTGCAACATTTAATTACGCAAATAAGTTTAAAAATAATGATATTACGTTAGGTAATGTTTTAACGTTCAAACCATATCCAACCTTTTTAATTCAAAATTTGAAAAAAATCTATAAATACATAATTCCATTGTAAAGAGATTTACGAATTTCTAAACATCAAAACAACAAACATTAGTGTCCTAATTCCTAATTTGACAGTAATACTTCTTTATCTGCTACTCGAAATTGACTCTGCATTAAAATTGCCGGCGTTGTGTCCACAGTGAGAAATTCGGCGAAGTGTCCCTTGTACAGTTGTCGACGATGTGGGCAGTGGACACTATCGACGTAGTGTCCGTCGGCGATGTGGGCATGGTCGGCGTTGTGTCCCTTGTACACTTGTCGACGATGTGGGCACTGTCGGCGTAGTGTCCCTAGTCGGCGATATGGGCCTTAAAAAAGCGTGTCGGCGTTGTGGACATTCGGTGTAGTGTCATATGCCCAAACTACCTACGTCCTATCGTCCTATTTTGCTAAACTTAAGCACACTTTTTATGCAATCAACAGATTTCAAGGAAACGAGGGCTACCTTTTAGGTAGATACAAAAACAGGAACAGAAAATTTTTTTGGAATATTTAATTAGTCAACAGCTTCTTGAGGTGATGTAATCGCTATCCATGCATTTTTTGTTTCACCTTCAACAACCAAAAAAAAGTCGTTAGGCGAAAAATCTAGCAATGAGACATTAATTCCATGTAGGTATTTCCCCTTCAAATATTTAATTGTTGGACGTGCTCTGGGGGAAACAAATTAGCAAAGAGAAAGAGTTTGAGTATTAAAAATTATTAAGTTGAACTATTAATTTATAATTGGGACCAAACTATCGCATATAATTATGACTCAGCATATGTATAAAAATCCTATTACTACGTCTTAATATTTAAACTAAATATTACAAATGCGATACATACCATGTGCGGAAATTCTTTCAATGCAGCTTTAGTTCCGCCTACAATTAAGGGCACTTCGACAATGCCACATTCAGAAACCGAGTTTTTCCCACAAGTCGGTAAAAGTAGAGGACTGTCGTATTGAACGTTAACAGCTTTGGAATATTCCATACATTCTAAATAGGTATCTTACATTGTAACGGGGACGCAGGGTTGTTAAAAATGTAGGTACTCACTTTGTTTGCTACGTTCGCCCACGCTAAGGACGCCGCTCAAATGCACAATAAATATGGATAATCGCATGCTTATAAGAAACAAATGTTATTGTGTGAATCTGAATAGTAAAAGAGTGCATTCAAACCTCAATACGTCAAACTTCATGCCAAATTTACGTTATCAATTTCGCGGAAAATTGTAATTATTCTTATCAATATCGAACTTGGTTTCACAAAGAAAAGCGAATGAAAAATATAACAGAATGTGTGGGATAGGTTCGATGATTCAGGTAATTATTATTTGAAAAGTACTATAGTGCATTTGGAAAAGAGCCGGAGTAATAAATCAGCCTGTCAGGCAGAAAAATTAACCAATGGTTTAAGGTAAATATACAGTGTGTCCACGGATTGACTTCACTATAGGTGTAAATGACCAAAAATTTTGGGATTTCAAAACGATTTTTTCAGATTCTGCCCTGCTTCATTGGAAATGAATTTTCATCATATTTTTAATTTTTTTAATTCAAAGCCGCCTTGATCGTGGACCAAAAACTATTTTCTTTGCAGGTAAAGTACCTTTTTTGTGTATCATAGAGCAAAATTTTATTAAGAAAAGCTGTTCAGAATTGAAAAACTGACCATAAAATGACAATCGGTATTGTTTGTAAACAAATGAGAATGTAATGTTTGAAATGTTGTATGCATAAATTCCGATTTAATCGATGATAGTCGTCTTAATAAATAAAAATAACGGTTTCATGAAATTGTGCCGATTATTTTCAAATTTTGCACTGATTATTATTTTTTGATTCTGAACAGTTTTTCTTAATAAAATTTTGCTGTATAATACACAAAAAAGGTACTTTACCTGCAAAGAAAATAGTTTTTGGTCCACGATCAAGGCGGCTTTGAATTAAAAAAATTAAAAATATGATGAAAATTCATTTCCAATGAAGCAGGGCAGAATCTGAAAAAATCGTTTTGAAATTCCAAAATTTTTGGTCATTTACACCTATAGTGAAGTCAATCCGTGGACACACTGTATAATTAGAAAGCTTGTTTTTTTGACTTTAGTTTACTATATATAGGTAATAGGTATATTGATAAATAATTTGAAGTTATGCCTTAAAAAATTGAAAACCTCGTTCACGTGACTTGCAGGTAATATGCCCCTAATTAATTAACGTGAAGTTAATATGCTCCCGGGCATATTACTGCAGCCAAGTATTATCAGGAAATTGATTTAGTTTTGAGAATTTTTCGATTTATTCTGCTTCCATCTTAAATTTTATTTTGGAGATTTGCGGTTTCGATGTTTTCTTCCGCTTGGATTTCACCTCTCTTTTACCGAATGTGGTTATTTCCCATGGCACACCAACTTTGGGATTTGCTATCAATTCATCCCTTGCACTGTTAAGACGTCTCTAATAAACTTTAATAATTTTAATTTTTAACTTGTTCTTTGTATTATTTGTCGCCTGAAGATGGTATTATCTAATTTACCGATACATGTCGCATCAAGTTTTATATAATAAACAATCCTTTAATTTGTGGGGAAGGTTTTAAGTACGTTTTGGATCTTATCCTTATCCTGTTACTATAAAAATTGATAATTACTTACAATATGTTTTTAATTTTAATATCGTTAAAGCTAAATAAACAATAATGTTTCTCAATTTACAAGTTTATTTTTATGTTTGAACAATTTTATATGTAAAGGTAATATGCCCATGGTATGGGCATATAAACAGCACGGGTTGGTAATATGCCCAAAATGATAAATTTTTTAATTGTCTCACTACAAAGGACCTAAACATAATATAGCTTAGTTCTTCTATTTGTGGTCACTTGTTGTGTGTTTATGTACACTCTCAGTAAAAATGGGCACAAAAATATGATAAGTCTGCTTTTTATCAATAGTTTTTCTTAGCATGGGCATATTCGCTTCACTTACCTTACCCAATTAGACGCTACCTGAGAATAATAGTATGTGATCAGTTAACAACGGTTCAACTTTCGATCAAACAAAAATTATTAACAAATTTGTAAATCAGGTGGTGATTTTACCTTAAAAGGATAATAAAAAATGACACGAAATTGATGAAATTAGATCTAACTTAATTATACCATTGAATTGTTCAACTCCATTCTCTATACTCCATCGACTCACTATAATTCGGTACAAAAGGTATATGCACTTAGGAAGCATTAATAAATAGTTAACATTTGAGAAATTAGATGAAGGTCGCTGTATTTTACATCTATCTCTCCACAATCATAAAATTCTCTTCAGTTTACCTCTTCAAAGTTGGGCAGGTACCTACCTAAAACCATTGATAAATTGTAAAACTTTTGGAGGTTTCGCGTTTCCTCGAATTGTTGGAAATCAGGAGACTCGCTTTCTCATCTCATAATTAGAGAATCCGTTCCAATCTAGAAACATGAAAAGGAAATGTAGGATATAAACAAAGACACTAGTTATTCATAGACTGAAAACATGGGAAAAAATACAAGTTCATGATTCAGGATTGTGGAATCGATTTTCACAATTGGCAACAGGCAGTTAAGGTTAAGATGTTTGCCTCGTTTAGCGCTGAAGGACCATTACATATGTACAAAAAATTTTTTTTCATGTGGGAATTTGGGAAACTACACTCACCGGCGAAATAATCGATCCACTCAAAAAATTGGTGAAGTTTGCTCATTAATAACTTTTTCGTTTTAAATTCGATTTGATTAATTTTTTTTCATATTGTACAGGTCGCACAATTTAAGATGATTTGGAGGTCATATGCGCATTCGTCCGTTTTCAAATATTCAACTCGCGGCAATTCGAGAATTTCAGTAGCGTCGCAGGTAAATTATTTCAAGTGTATATTACATCATTGTACGTATACAAACAATGTTATTAACACATTTTCTTAATATTGAAATTTGTCATGTAACTTTCTTTAATCAATTAGTGAAATTAGTATGTTTTTAAACAGATTAGGAAATTGTCCTTTATTATACAAACATCATTCCGTGATTACGTGAAAGTGGACATTTCTACTAAATTTGTTTTTATTACTTATGGATTCTTAATTACACTAATTATGGTCGCAATCAGTATCAATTGTCAACGCAAAACTGGGTTCATTCTCGTTTTATACACAGTCTACTGTAGACTGTTAGTGTAGTCAATCTAGGCAGTTTTATGCAGGTGAGGTAGAAAAAATTAGTAACAAAGTGATCTCTTCGGAAATGAGTAGTCAATGGGGTCCATATTAACCCCTTAAAAGTCGCACTTTGTCGCATTGGTGGAACTTGGGAAAAAATGCCCGCCATCTTGATTTTTTTCAAATTTGTTGAATATTTCGGAAAGTATGTATTTTATCAAAAAAACTCAAGAGACCTTTTTTATGTAGAATTATAAGTTACCTATAATGAAAAAAGCCCAAGGCTATTGGCCATAAAACAAAAAAGTTATTGAAATTTAATTTATTTAGACATTTGGAATTTTTTTAATTATAGGTAATATCGCTAAATAAAACTTAAGAATGCCTTTGTAGAGAATTTATAGAAATTCTGCGAAGATATCTAGAGGAAAATGACATTACCGTATATCAAGCGGACAGAGATGCTGAATTGCTGATGTACTAATAACAATGACGGCAGTTCAGTTGTCCAGCGTTAAAACACATGTTACCGTGGTTTCTGAGGATACCGATATTATGGTTTTACTTATATATCACATCAAAAGAAATAATGTGTGTTTGCTTCGACCAGGCAAATTAGCAAAGGGCGACAAAATGTCTAAAATAAGTGAGGTTCAGACAAAATTAGGCCATACAAAAGAATACATACTTTTTATACACGCAATGTCAGGCTGTGACACAACATCATTTTTGTACAATAAATCAAAAAAGTGCTTCTTAAAATTGCTGCAGGAAAACAAAGATCTGTGTCGAGAGCTAGATGTATTTCAAGAACTTAATGCAGATATATCAGTTTTGATTAAATCAGGACTGAAAATTCTTTTAAATCTTTACCGGTGTCCAAAGAACATTCGTGATATTAACCAGCTACGTCACACACTATACATGCGTATGATTTCCAGGCAAAATTTAAGTTCAGAACTAAGTTTAGCCGCACTGCCACCAACTGAAGAATCTGCCAAACAGCACATTCTTAGGACATATTTTCAGGTCAGCATTTTTAAAGTATATAAGTTACATTTCTTCTTATGCTTTTCAAGAATGGCTGGGGAACTCACTCAACCCTCTCAAATATGGTTGGAAAACTGACGAAAATGGAGATCTAGTACCTATTACAACAACACAAGATCCAGCACCCTCAGCCCTCAGACTTGTTAAAATTAATTTTTTGCAATTGCAAAGAGAGCAATTGCTTGAAGAGTTGTTCTTGCAGAAAAATTGGACTAAAGTGCTCTGAAAAATGTGGCCAGTGCAGTGGCGGTTGCTCAATAAGGCCGCTTGGCCGCGCGCCCCTCCTAAGGATTGTTAATAACGTACCACAATTTAAATGTTTCCAAATTGATACATACATACTAACTAAACCAAATAAAATTTCTAAATTTCAACAAAAAACTAAATATCTAGTCTACTTCTATCATCTCATTCATCTAATACCTAATAGTTTCGCGCAACGAGGATTATTACTTTGCTAATAATAAGTCTCGGCGCCCGCAACCAGCGCCCGGCAGTTTAGCATTATTGAAAAGCATACGAAACAGCCCGAAAGCCACAGGATGATACACGATCGTAACGTGCTAAGAGGCCGCAAGATATCGGCGGCGGAGGCTTTTCTTTTCTCTATGGGCAGTATCTTATCGTTTGCCGTTGTGTTTGTATGTATCATGCCGAGTTTTTCGTTTTGTTTGTTGCGTGCGGCTGTGATAATGAATACGGTAAATTATATTATTCAAATAAATGTTGATAGGCTGCCGTTAGTCGATAAACTTAAAATTAAAGAACTAGGGAGACCGTTACCAGACTTAAAGTTATCGCAAAGTTGCGAACGAAAAGCCGAAAACAGGTCTTTTACCTACTTATTTTATTTTGTTTAATTTGTGTAAATATTTTGTTCTTTCATTTTTCTACTTAGACAGTGCCGTAGTTAGACTTTAAAAATTTTAAAGGTAGGTGAACTTTTATTTAAAACGAGCAACTTTTGACTTTTTTTTCGGCGTGGCACCCCCAAAATTTTAGCCTGCGGCGGCACCGGCGCCTACAGCACGCTTATTCGATTTGCGCCCCTCCAAACTTAAACCTCACGACACGCCACTGGGCCAGTGCTACGGTGTAAGCTGTAATAACGCCATAGTGCACTATGACGAAGAAGATTATATTATGTATAAACATTAAAGTAGAATCAAAATTTATTTTAGCTAGTGTCTTGGTCCCTGCTCAACTGTTTTTATGTCATATGTGTTTTTCCGACCGTACAAAAAATATTTAATTTTTTTCATTAAATTTATGAAATTCCGTTTAATGTAGTTTTTATTCTGCACAAAATAGGTTTCTATTAACTTTTTTCAGAAAATGCATCCTATTTTCAGATATTACCTAAAATTGACAAAATTCCAGATTTCTAAATAAATTAAATTTCAATAACTTTTTTGTTTTCTGGCCTACAGCATTGGGCTCTTGTTCATTAGAGGTAACTTTTAATTCTCCATAAAAAAGGTCTCTTGAGTTTTTTTTATAAAATGCATCATTTCCGATATATTCAATAAATTCGAAAAAATTTAAGATGGCGGCCATTTTTTCCCAATTTCCACCAATGCGACAAAGTGCGACTTTTGAGGGGTTAATAAGGGCCCTATTAACTACTCATTTCCGAAGAGATCACTTTGTTACTAATTTTTTCTACCTCAACCACCTATTTTGACTATACTATGTGGTTTTATATTGTGTAATACGATAATCGTGATTATGAGCTCTACACCTACCTTAGGTCGGCACGGGCAAGTGATACGCAGTGAAACACGCGAGGTTGTGTACAATGTGTACATGTACAATTATTTCAAAACCATTAATCCTTCGAACACCTTAAAAGAACTTAAAGAAATAACGTGCGCGGCAACTAAGGTGTCTATTGCTACGGTGTCCAGAATTATCAAGGAAGGCGAAGTCGACGTAGATGGGAAACCTCAATTTTCGAGTCCCGGAAAAAAACGTGTACGTGAATCCCCAGTAACACATCTACAACCATACGAAAAAACTATTTTTCGCAACTTTATATACAACTTCCATAAAACGGAGAATGCTAAAGTGCATGTAAATGCTTTGCGTAATAAACTTATGGCGGATTTGGATTGGAAGGGTAGTGCATCATCGATAAGGGCTATTTTAACGGAACTTGGTTTTAAGTGGCGTGCAACTGAAAACAACAGACAGGTTCTTATAAAAAAGAACGACATTCGGAGCACTGAGAATTTCCTACTTGCAACGAATAAAATATTACCGGGAATTAAAGCGACCCATTGTGTATATGGATGAAACGTATGTTCACAGTGGACACACTCAATCAAAATCATGGAGTGATGGTAGTGAAAATGGGCTAAAGTGTAACATATCTAAAGGACAACGAATGATTGTAGTGCATGCCGGTGGTGAAATGGGGTTTCTAGACGGTTGTAGTTTGGTTTTTAAATCTGGGCTAAAAAGTGGAGATTATCATGACGATATGAACTCGACAAACTATGAAAAATGGCTGCAGGAGAAGCTTTTACCGAATTTGCCGCTAAATTCGGTACTGGTGATAGATAACGCGCCTTATCACAATGTCCAAGTTAATCGAGCTCCATGCAGTACTTCTAAAAAAGAAGAAATGGTGAAGTGGTTAGTTGAAAAAAATTTATCATTTACCCCACAAATGTTCAAACCGCAGTTATACGGTATTATTAAACAACACAAAAAACAGTATATTACGTACAAATTTGATGACCTATTACACAAAAATAATCATACTATACTTAGACTTCCACCTTATCATCCTGATTGAAATCCAATAGAGTTAATCTGGGCACAAATAAAAAACAATATCGCAAAAAGAAACGTGACATTCAATTTTAATGAAGTAAAATCTTTATTGGAAGAAGAAATTTCGAATGTTACGCAGGCCCATTGGCGAAATTGTTGCAAGAAAATCATTGAAAATGAAGACAATTACTTGAAAAACGAACATTTTCTTGATATTCAAACGGAACGTATAGTAATAAATTTGGGAGAAGAAAACAGCTCGGACGATGAATTTAGTGATAGTGATTAATTTTTTTATTACATAATATAATTTATATAAGTATTTCTACATGTTCGCAATGTATATAAATTATTAAATTAATAAAATAACATAAAACTTTAAATGTGATTTTGAACATGTTCTAACGATTAATTACGCCGCCACTGGTAAGTAATTTTAAGCTGTTGTACTTGACGATTGTTCCCGAACGCGATGACGTATCTGCGCGACCCGAATCATCTTAAATTGTGCGACCTGTACATCAACCTAAATATAAATTTCTGCTGATAAGTCCCGATAAGTAAAGGTAGCCCTTCACGTTCCGATATGGCTCGCAGGCCAAGACGCACAGTTCCAATCTTAAGGCGAAATCGATCTCGCTCTTTTCACCCTTCACGTTCATACTTTAACAAAAGGTTTCTTGACGATATCGAAAGAGAAAAGTTCATAGGCGCAGTGTAGCTAGTCCTTATTAGTAAATATTTTAACAAAAGTAGTCCTAGACACCGTAAAGTAGAAGAGGAAGGATTATGTATGTATGTACAAAAGTACCTACTATATGGCGTCTTCAATGAAAAAAAGTAAGTATAGAACATAAAGAGAATCCCAAAATGCAAAGAAAAGAAAGAGGTGTTGGAGTAAGTAGTGGTTTCTTATGTGAACACCACTGTTGAAATGATCCCGATCGAAACCAAATCGACAGGTATCATTGGCTGTCTCTGTTCAACGCTGCATTTGTTATGACACACTATCTTTGTCGTCGATGAAGCTCACGGATTTCTCTCGCACTTCACGATACAGTTCCCGCATTTACTGTGGCCTGCGCAGTTAAAAATATTCAACATGTTGAAAGATCGCAGATCTCGCCGGAAAGGCGAGATGTGTGTCGGATTGACCACTTCACGTTCCGTTTTGGACTGAATCGATGGACTGTACAGTTCAAAACTCACAAAAATCTTAGCGTGAAGGGCCCGTTTAAGTACTACGCGAAACCGTTTCGGAAATTTCAGCGGGTTAAACCGGTTGATAACAATTTCCGTGACTATGGATTATTGCAACAATTTGGTATTATTTTTATGTTACTTGACTTAACCCGGCTGAACTTTCGAAAAGGCATTCCCTAGAAAATACTTTATCTTCGATCCAGTTGGTCGTTGATGTAATTAGTAGCTATTGATAACACCGCATCGTTTACCAAACGAAGTGATTTCAACTACATAAAACAGTTTAAAATGATCTAATTAAAAGATCTAACTTGCAAAGGACCTCCAGAATCGCTCTATAATTATATTGTGTGCCTTAGGAGAGACACATACCTAGCAGGTACCCAAGGTTTATTAATAAACCTTGGCAGGTACCTATCTTTTGAAGTCAACCTGCACAGCACATATGTTGTAAACGCCTTGCTGGTGTAATGGCGTAAACCTCTTTGCAGCTTTCATTGGTGTAGTACTTTAGTTACTTTCATTCAATGAACTGTATACTATACGTATAGTATACAGTTCATTGCTTTCATTAGA
This sequence comes from Pyrocoelia pectoralis, assembly GCA_036250285.1. NCBI lineage: Eukaryota > Metazoa > Arthropoda > Insecta > Coleoptera > Lampyridae > Pyrocoelia > Pyrocoelia pectoralis. The sequence continues at coordinate 33,423,735 of CM070074.1, forward strand.
TCATCGCTAGAATCTCCGACAAATCCCAATCTTCCCCATCCGGTGGCTATGGGTGGAGAATGCTCAGGAAGATTTCGTGTGGTGTGTAAACAAGCGGGTCTAACGTAGGTACTTTGTAAAGCTTGCGGGTCTACTTAATTTTAAAAGCGCTATTAGCAATCGATTTAAATTAGATATAGATTATACTTGTTTATTAAAAATGTTAATAGTGAATTTGTCGATGAAGTTTTTTGGAAAAAAATTATGTAACTTAAAAACCATCACAAATAACGACAATAAAATTAAAGATCAATAAAAATACATAAAGCACAAAAATATTCATTTGTAATTAGCAGGATCGTTTACAAAATAATTTATTGATTTTTGCGTGAAAAACGTACATATAATAATAAATTGGTTTATGTCCATGTAAAGTACTTATAGTTAAAAAAAATTTCTAAACTTACAATAAAAAAACAATAATAGAATAAAAATGCATACACTTAGCCAGTTATTCATAATATGAGTCTTCTACTTCAACATCAGAAGGGTGTTATTGCATGCGTTTCCATTACATTTACCACATAAATTAGTACAAAAAACTCCAGGCTTTTTGCAACTGCAAAATGTTGTACAGTCTGGTTTGCAATTACAATAAATCAATTTTAAAATAAAGAGGCTTCTGGTTCCTTAAATATATAGATACTAAACTTGAAATGGTATTTCGATTTTTAATTATTCTGATGGCTCTTAATTTTCCCTGTTTATAGGTATAAGCATGATGTTATATCATCACACCCAGTGACCGCATTAAATCACCTAATTCCTGCTGTAACCTGTGTATATTTGTTACTTTATCAGGTTTACTCCCTTTTCCTGGACGCATCATAAAAACTCCATCACTGGTAACAAAGTCTAAAACAAGAAGACATTCGCTTATTAGAAGCAACTAGGTATAGTGATATACAGGGTGTCTCACGGTGACCGTCGGTTAGAAGTATATCAAGAACTGTAAAAGCTAGAAATTTGAAATTTTGCACATGCGACATGGAGTGTTTAATCTATTAAATAAAAATATTTTCCAAATGGCAGCACTTCCGGAAACACCGGAAGTGACCATCAACTTCTTTATTTTAAATACAAACCAGGCAATTTTTTTTCACATTCTGATGTGTTATAAAATGTTTAGTAAGTATGCTTAAAATAATCGGCGTATCAATTTTGATTGTTGAGAAAAAAATTTTTTTTCACTGAAAAATGTCAAAATCGTGTTTAGGAAATAAAATTGAAAGTCGAAAGTGGTAAAAGTTAGGGAAATGGGATTTTAGGTTCTCAATGTCAAAAGATTGAGACACAATTGTCTGTCATGGATTATAAAAAATTGCCCGCGGTTACGTATCTATTTGACGTTATTTCCAGACTTAAGAAAAACTTTAAAAAGTCTCTTTTTTTAAATGGAATGCCTATTTAATTATCGGCCCATTCGATGCAGAAATAAATGTCCTTTAAATTGATATACCATGTTCCTATACCTAAAATCAATGATTACAGAGTTATTTGCATTTCTCTAATTAAATTTATAATTACATACTTTACAAAACAAGGTTGGCTTTGAAAATTTTCAAAAAAATTTTATTAAATTGTTTCTTATGATGACAGTTGTCAGTTAGCTATCAGTTTGAAAGTTTTACTTACGTTTGTTATCAGTGTTATCTGTTTGAATTTTGATTTTTGCGCTTAATATTTGTTTTTAATTGGGATATATGGAATACACAAACGCTGATATTCTAAATTTGTTTTACATTCATGGCGAGTCTGCTCGTATTACTTTTCGGACCTGCAGAACCTTTAAGCATTGAATAAAGAATCACTCAACACTTTAACGAAAGATATCCGCATTTACCTACATTGACAGAACAAAAAATCAGGATGATTGAAAAGAATATTCTAAATTTGGGCGAAGTAAATACGCCACGAAATTTGGAAAAGCCAATTGTCCCCAATGACGCTGCAGAAACCAATGTATTGGAATATTTTAATGTTTTCCCTGAAAGTTCTGTTCGTTCGGCGGAAAGAGACCTTGGATAGTCAAGAAGTTGCATAGATAGAATTTTAAATAATCATAAAAGCATAAGAAACATTTGAATAAAAATTTTTTGAAAATTATCAAAGTCAACCATGTTTTGTAAAGTATGTAATTATAAATTTAATTAGAAAAATGTAAATAACTCTGTAATCATTGATTTTAGGTATAGGAACATGGTATATCAATTTAAAGGACATTTATTTCTGCATCGAATGGGCCGATAATTAAATAGGCATTCCATTTAAAAAAAGAGACTTTTTAAAGTTTTTCTTAAGTCTGGAAATAACGTCAAATAGATAGGTACGTAACCGCGGGCAATTTTTTATAATCCATGGCAGACAATTGTGTCTCAATCTTTTGACATTGAGAACCTAAAATCCCATTTCCCTAACTTTTACCACTTTCGACTTTCAATTTTATTTCCTAAACAAGATTTTGACATTTTTCAGTGGACAAAAATTTTTTTCTCAACAATCAAAATTGATACGCCGATTATTTTGAGCATACTTACTAAACATTTTATGACACATCAGAATGTGAAAAAAAATTGCCTGGTTTGTATTTAAAATAAAGAAGTTGATGGCCACTTCCGGTATTTCCGGAAGTGCTGCCATTTGGAAAATATTTTTACTTAATAGATTAAACACTCCATGTCGCATATGCAAAATTTCAAATTTCTAGCTTTTACAGTTCTTGATATACTTCTAACCGACGGTCACCGTGAGACACCCTGTATGTATACTACAAGCTAAAAAGTGCTAATTTAAATTGTGAACAATATCTACATTTCAGAAGTTCTATTGTAAAAAAAAGGGTCATTAGTTAAATTAGGTTAGCATATAAAAATTGCTTGAGACTATACATATCGGGACTGGACTGGCATATAAAATAAATACAGATGAAAATTGTAGCATCTGTAACTTAAACGTTAATGAAGATATGTATCATTTGTACGCTGAATGCCCAATCTACCAACCACTTCGTAACAAATATCTCCATAAGTGGAAGTTTGTCAATAAAGACAGTTATACCTACTGACTTATTTGTTATAAGAAAGGAAACCATTGATTTAGTATTTAATTACACACGAGAAATGTTAAAATTACGTTCTTTCATGTTAAATGAGTGAATAATTAAGTTAGAATTTTTATTTTTTTATTTTATTTGTCAACTGAACTTCATGTAATAGAGCGATATAAGCTCTCAAATACAATTATATTATTATTATTATTATTATTATTATTATTATTATTATTATTATTATTATTATTATTTGGTAACAAAGTAGTGTATATGTACAATCAAATCTGTATCATCTCCAACTAATGTGACGACGACGTTATTATTACTGCCTCGCTTTAAAGAGTTTCTGAACAATTTTGGTATCCGCATCTCCTTTAGTTTGCATCTTTCCATTATGAAGTTTTGATATTAATGCCCTAATAAATTGTTGTTCATTGTGGAAATTACTTAAAAACTTCTCTTTCCGGGGATTATTGAATCCTCAACCGTAACATCAGCACAAGAAGCTTGTTTCCGTCTTAATTGTTCCTGAGTGTTAGTCGTAATCAGTGCCGCAACTAGACTTTTTAGCGCCCGGTGCAAGATTTGTAGATGCGCCCCTATTATAAAACTTAATTGTGCAATTTTTGAACGCCTCTGTCAATATGTATTAACAGACTATTTTATTTGACAATTTGATAATTTGCATTAGGTACATAGTATTTATAAGCTCGAAAATTTTATGACCAGTAAACTAGCACACAACTTTCCCGTGTTTACTACAATGACGTATTAAATAAAATAGGTAGTTTTTTCCATAATAACTCAAAATAAAATAATTTTTGCGTAATATAATAACACAAAAAAAAATGTAGAGTGTGTAGTATAGTTGTAATCAGAAAACAAGAAAATAAATAAAAATATAAACAAAATTAAAAAGCTTATTGGATGCTGGTGTTATGATAGTGCAGAAAACGATTTCTGATTTTCTCCTAAAATAATATACAGGGTTTGTCATAAATATTTTTAATATGTTATTCATTTGCGGCTAGGCCGGATGTAAATTGGTAGGTATACTTATTATACTTACTCGATTAAAAGAGTCGTATGTCCTCTACTTCACTGTACGATTTTATTTCTTCATCTTTGTTAGCAAAAAAGTTATAAATTTTTTAAATTTTCTACTTCAAACATTCACCCCCATCCCCCTATGGGAAATAAAGAAATAAATATAGTACCAGTGGTTTTTCATGAACTATAGTTCGGCCGCTGGATCTTTACCGATCTATATCTTCACATACAACGACGTGCGTATCTGTCATTCGACTACTTTATTACTAAAAATAAACAAAGACAAATTGCAAATCTCAGTCAGTTTGTCCTTGTTTGTTTTTAGTAATGAAGTAGTCGAATGACAGATACGCACGTCGTTGTATGTGAACATACATCGGTAAAGATCCAGTGACCGAACTATACATATATAACATTCCAAAAAATAAAAAAAATGCTTGGAGCAGATTTTGAGAAAATCGATTTTTAATTTTTGACCAACTTTGGACATCAATAAATTGGCTACGTTTAATTTCTGTTCTTTACCAATTACAAGTAAAAGTTCTAGCCATCCTTTGGCTACAATTTCCAATTTTCAAATTTTAATTAAGTTAAACGGTTCTTGAGCTACACCCTAGTAAAAACTTGGAGAATTGCTATATTGGTCGCTATTTTCAATTTAGAAACAAACGAAAAACGGCGTTTTACTTATAACCATGTCTACTAACTTTTCACCAAGGGAAGTTAGTTTTGGTTAAAATTTGAATGTTTTCTCCCAAAATAGCGCCCCTAATTTGGGCGCCTGCGGGCCGATTTTGAAGAGAAGCTTGTTTTATCGATGAAGTTTTTAATAGGCCTTAGTTTTAAATTTCATCAAAATCGGTGTAGTAGTTAAGACTCCACAGCCATAACGTAAAATTTATCTTTGTGTTGCGCTCAAGTGCGAGTGAATTGCTTATTTGGCGCCCTAAAAAGAGCGCGCCCGGTGCAATCGCACCTTCCGCACCCCCTTAGTTGCGGCTCTGGTCGTAACGTAATTGTTTTATAGCAATCAAAAATAATAATAGCATTTTTACCATAATGATATTGAATATATTTACCATACTGTAAAAGAAATTCGCCAAAAGTGGATGGAAACTGCCCCACAACTTTATGAAGTAGATGCCCTCCATCTACCACAAATATTTTTTTTTAAATCTATGTCCTGTTTATGCTACATTCATAAGACTAAAAAAAATTGGTAACTATCATCTGGAATTGAGCTTAAAGGAAGACACACTTTATCATTTTCAAAATAGGAAAAATAATGCGCATTTTTTGTCTTTCTTATCGAACCATTTTCGAAAAGAGATAGTGGATACGGTGACAATTCATATTTAAAACAATCCCTTAAACTTTCTTCCCACTTACAGACACATATTTGATTAAAAAGTTGGTTTGGGTTAATTAGAGAAACCTTATCGTAAACTTTTGTTGTCTTTGCACAAAACGCTACTATCGGAGTAAAAATTCAAGGCCTCTGACTTTAAGTGGTCATAACGAAAAAACTGAGGGGTGAAATTTCTTCATTTTTGGGCAGTACATGAGTCATTTATATACAGGGTTTTTCAACGAAAAGGAGCCACCCTTTATAACTTCTAACAGAATCAAAATTTGAAAAATCGGCGATACCCGTCTATAATAATATCGAGGGGGACACTTTTTGACATAAGTTTGAGATTTCATACCTTAACCCCCTGGGTCCCACAAACATACCCTTAATTTTTTTAAATGGCAACATGGGTCATGTGATACGTCATTTGAAAGGTCTTTTGATATCTTGCATTACTGCGTTTAAAATTTTAAAATCGTTCAATTCGTTTGTGAGATATTTTAATTTAAAGTTTTAGAGAACTGATATAATTTTCTTCAAAATGGTTGTTTTTTATTTATTTTTTTGCTTTTATAGTCAAGATAAATTGATACGAAATTCATTGTATTAAACTTTTTTTTATTTACATGGAAATAAAACTTAAAATAAATTAAAAAGTCAGTAATACTTTTATATTGCATTATTATAACGACAAATTATATCAGTTCTCTAAAACTTTAAATTAAAATATCTCACAAACGAATTGAACGATTTTAAAATTTTAAACGCAGTAATGCAAGATATCAAAAGACCTTTCAAATGACGTATCACATGACCCATGTTGCCATTTAAAAAAATTAAGGGTATGTTTGTGGGACCCAGGGGGTTAAGGTATGAAATCTCAAACTTATGTCAAAAAGTGTCCCCCTCGATATTATTATAGACGGGTATCGCCGATTTTTCAAATTTTGATTCTGTTAGAAGTTATAAAGGGTGGCTCCTTTTCGTTGAAAAACCCTGTATGTTTAACATGTGTAAAAATCAAATTGGTAGAATCAGTTGTTTAACTTTTATTTTAATTAACAGCAATAAAAACGCTGTATTTAGTATTTTCCTGGCTGACGGTCAGTTTTAACTTATCATAAAATTGTTATTGTTTCATAAATTGTTACCAAATTTACAAATGTTGTACCACACATACTTCTCAAAAGTCGACAGTCAATAAATATTGATTATTCATATAATTAACTGGTTTTATAAGCCCTAACCGAAAATTTGATTATTTTGCAATATACGGTAAGTAAAGAAAAATTCTTGTTTTAAATGCTAAATTTGTATTACTCAAATCGGGCTGCATTATTGCTTTATTGAAAACAAAATTTGTTTTCTTGTAAACCAAAGTAAATGTTATAATTATCGCGAAAGAAAGACGCACATATTCCTGCGAGAGGTAATCTACAACATCGTAAATCGTGAGCGGCAAACCACAACAATGTGATTATTCTTTAGCATTGTACAAAACCATGCGCTTCATAGCAATAGTGTACGACACCATCGTCCAGCTCGTACCGCACTTCGCCCCGCAAATCCAATCATCCATCCTTTTTTCCAAATTTCTTTTAAACAAAATATGTATACATGGCATTATTTTTGTGAATCGTGTTAGACCACAATATAATTGCTTTAACCTTGTTATGTTACTATCAATATTATTAATATCGAACTATCAGGTACTCAGTTACACAAGATGTCGTTTTTTCATTATAGCTTTAAGACTAATAAACCAATTGGCCTTAAAAGCATCTCACATTGACAAAAAAGTATACATTTTTCAAATATATAAGTATCTACCACTCAGTTTCAATAATATAGCCGTAATTAATTTTTAAAGTGGAGCGCTTGTGCGATTTGAGTCATAATTATGCGCTTTTTCGCACATAAATTAATACAGAAAATTAACGATGTTTTGCAAAAATCTAAAACTGTACACCTTTTTGTAGGAATAAATGATCTTTTAAATGCACTTTATTTCATTAAATTATGATTGCTAATTACTGAGATAGAAGCTTCTAAAGTCAGAGGCCTTGCATTTTTACTCCGATAGTAGTGTGTTAACTCTATGGTTTATTTTAAGTTTTAAGTCTGCATAACTAAGCTCGCTCGTTTCCTCTATTATCGCCTCTAATTTCCTTAGCATTATCGCAGTTTATGTCTCTAGTTGCCATAATTCCGGTGGATAAGAAAGTTAGGGAATCGTTTTCAGCAATTAAAAAATATATTTTTTACAAAAATAACACCAAATTTTTATTTCCCTAAAAATGTTGTAATAAAAGTATCTATTTTACTTTGGTTATACTTATATCTTTTTACCTAATTAACATAAAAAAATCTAATTACTGTTTAGGCTGCAGAATTTAATTTAGAATAGTATTCTTCATATTTTTTGATAAAATTATTATCTTTTGACTTATTCTTAAATAAGTAAAAAAAAGTACCAAAAATGAGGATGGCGGCTCAATTTTCAAAGTATTAGTAAAACGGAGACATCGGAACCTTATAAGTTATAATACTATTTTTTAAAATAAGTCTCATCTTTATAATATTTTGTTTGGGTTACTTACCCATATAAAAAATTCTAGGTGTACCGGCCTATAGGGAAAGTACCTTGTAATAAAAAAAAATCGAACTCCTGATTTTGATGAATCTGGATGTTTTGAGGCCCCCTCTGTGTGTAATAATTTTGTTTCTATAAAAGTGTTGATGTAACGGCCAGCTAGATCGAATTAGTTTCTTGCGTTTTTCTCAACTTTGTATATTTCTTATTTTTTCTATCCGGAAATTAACAAAATATTAAAAATGTTTATGACATACCCTGTATATTATTTTAGGAGAAAATTAGAAATCGTTTTCTGATTACAACTATACTACACACTATATATATTTTTTGAGTTATTACGCAAAACTATTTTAAAAATGAAAGCTTCCACAGTTGTTCATTTTATTTTATTTTATTTTATTTTATTTTATTTTATTTTGGGTTATTACGCAAAAACTATTTTATTTAATACGTCATAGTAGCAAATACGGGAAAGTTGTGTGCCAGTGTACTGGTTTTCATTTGAAACAAAAACGACAATGTGACACTAAACAACGTTTGAAACTAAAATTGGAATGCTAACCTAAGCGCTAAAGTTAGAGGTAGATTTAATAAATTTTTTCATCCATTTTGGACGTGAGGTCTATCATCGACCAATTGACAAAATGTAACACCGCTAATTTTTGTTTTTTACTAGGTATTCATTTATTATTACAATTACTTATAGAGTTCCACAACGTAAATTTGAAGAAAATTAATTCCATAAAAAAACTAGTTGAAATCCCCCGATAATTTCGAAATCTCGAAAAGTATTTGAGATACCGATAAATTGGCAGCGGATCTTGAATCAGCATAAAATTTCACATGAGATCCATATCTTAACTCGGTTGTAGACATACGCATCTCTTGCAACGCACGGAGAGAATATTGAATACTAGGCGAGGAAATAAAGCACTAAAATAAGCCAAACCTACCAAATTTTTCTAGTAAGACGGATTGAGATGGGGTTATTTGTATTCGCTTCCTAAATTCAATAGGAAACTCTGGGGGTTTTTTGGGTTGCCGATTCCAAATCAGGCATCGCCAACCGTCTCCCGCGTACTTCATGCTACGCACATCCGGGCATCAACGTCATCCTCTGGAGTTTCACTATAGGGAACCCAAATTGTTTCCCGGGTTTTTTGAGTCGCTCAGACCGAATCCGGCACCGGATACTTTCTTACGGATACCTGGTGCACCACATCGGGGCATCAACGTCATCCTCTAGAGTTGCGCTTGAATTTTCGCCGGATAACAATTTTTGGTTCCCTATAGGCTTGAAACGCCAAAGGATCACGTTGACTCCCGGATGCGGGACACCCGGCACGAGGGGGGGGGGGGGTGCCGATGCCTGAGTTGGAATCAGCAACCCATAAAACCCCCGGATGAGATGTCTAGAATCATTTGAGAGTGAATTTCAGAGAAAGCTTCGAAAATGACGTTACTCAGCCATCCTGAGCTCCAGGTGGGCGATGAAACCCAAATTGACTCGATTCTCGAAGTTTATAACGAAGTTATGAATTTTTCCTATGAAAATGCATTTTTCAGGATGCGTTTTCCACTGCACAAATGCAATTTCGAAAAAAAACATGATCAAAAGTATGTACAAAGTTTCCTATTGAATTTAGGAAGCGTATACAAAAACCCCCATCTCAATCCGTCTTACTACAAAAATTTGGTAGGTTCAGCACTAAAACAAGCCAAACCTACCAAATTTTTTTAGTAAGACGAATTGAGATGGGGGTTTTTCATTCGCTGATCCCGAATATGACCTCACCGCCCACCTGGAGCTCAGGATGGCCGAGCAACGTCATCTGCGAAGCTTTTTCTGAATTTCACTCTCAAATGATTCTAGACATCTTATCCGAAGTTTTTTTGGGTTGCTGATTTAAAATCTGGTCTCGATAATCGCCCCCCGCGTACCTGGTGCCCCGCATCCTGGCATCAATGTCATCCTCTGGAGTTTCATTGAAGTTTCAAGCCTATAGGGAACCGAAAATTGTTTCCGGGGTTTTTTGTGTCGCTCAGATCGAATCTGGCACCGGATAGTTTCTAGCGGATACCGGGGCATCAACGTCATCTTCTGAAGTTTCGCTTGAATTTTCGCTCAAATGCTTTCATTCTGATGTTTGTTTCATCATATTAGGAAATCATGAGGTAAAACTTATAATGGAACATTTGAATAGATGTGGACATTTTAATTTTGTGAAACAAAATTGAGATACATACAAGGTAGCCCATTAGTGCGACGAAGTCCAATATTTCATTCTACAGGGTGTCTCACGGTGACCGTCGGTTAGAAGTATATCAAGAACGGTAAAAGCTAGAAATTTGAAATTTTGCACATGCGACATGCCGTGTTTAATCTATTAAATAAAAATATTTTCAAAATGGCAGCACTTCCGAAAATACTGGAAGTGAGCATCAACTTCTTTATTTTAAATACAAACTAGGCAATTTTTTTTCACATTCTGATGTGTCATAAAATGTTTAGTAAGTATGCTTAAAATAATCGGCGTATCAATTTCGATTGTTGCGAAAAAAATTTTTTTTCGCAGAAAAATTTCAAAATCTTGTTTAGGAAATAAAATTGAAAGTCGAAAGTGGTAAAAGTTAGGGAAATGGGATTTTAGGTTCTCAATGTCAAAAGATTGAGACACAATTGTCTGTAACGGATAATAAAAAATTGCCCGCGGTATTTGACGTTATTTCCAGACTTAAGAAAAACTTTAAAAAGTCTCCTTTTGAAATGGAATGCCTATTTAATTATCGGCTCATTCGATGCAGAAATAAATTTCCTTTAAATTGATATATCATGTTCCTATACCTAAAATCAATTATTACAGAGTTATTTACATTTTTCTATTTAAATTTATAATTACATACTTTATAAAACATGGTTGGATTTGGAAATTTTAAAAAAATTTTTATGCAATTGTTTCTTATGCTTATGCTTTTATGATTATTTAAAATTCTATCTATGGAACTTCTTGAGTATCCAAGGTATCCGCCGAACGAACAGAACTGTCAAGGAAAAGATTAAAATATCCCAATACATTGGTTTCTGCAGCGTCATTGGGGACAATTTGCTTTGCCATTTTTATCGATTTTTATCGATGTGGACTATGCGGCGCACGGAAACGTACACAAATAATTTCGTGACGAACAACGCACGCTATCCGCTATGCTGTCGGTTTTCAAGTCAACTTCAAAGAGATTTGCGCCGCAAAGTAGTGTTAATGTGGACTACTTATTTAAGTCGCATACAAGTGGATTCAGCAAATACAACACACAAGATAAATATTTACGTGGTAAATACGTGACCATATTCAAATTTGCGCCGCAAATATTTTTGCTGAAATTCAAAATACAACGCACGACGCAAATATTTATTGATGTGGATCCGCCTTAAAGTTTCTTTATGAAAATTACACTGCTCGGCAATTTTTCTTAGTTCGGTTTCGAACATGTACACTGCAAATGTTTCATTCTGTCCTTGATCGCGGTTATGGAAGCGCGGAATCTTTGTATTATCTCGGACGATTTCGGCGCTAAATTCGCGTATGATTTTGAACATGGCGCGTCGCGTCGTGTCGGGCGCTACGAACGAACGTAAAATTTCGTATGTCCTCGTTCCACAAAAAGTTAAGAGCACACTCAGCACAGCACGTTTTCTTTCATCGTCTGTTATTTTATTTGCTTGTAAATAAAATTCAAGGCGTCCCGCGTAAATAGTTCGTAGGCTCACTCACGTTGAATTCACCAATATGTGCAATAGCAACTACGGACATCTTGATTTCTTTCCTCTTCCCGCTCGAAAACCTCCTATTTGCACGAGTTCAGATTTGTTTTCTTTGAACTTTATCTTTTCACCTCGTCGCCAAATAATATGGTTTAACCCGCTTTTATTGTTTACGTTTACCCAGTATACCCTTGTACGCATATAATTACTAGTACATACATAAGTTTACAATTACAACTACACAACTAACATACGTGCATAAAAAAACATAAAACAAAAAAAACGTGTCTGTCTACATATCCAGAGACAAACTATAAATAGGTAGGAAATAGTAATCACTAAACCTTCCCCATAAGAAGTTACAACTACACAACAAGGTTTAAGCTGCATTTATAGTGTCGGTATCGGTAAGCAATAAGAAATAAGAAATAAGAGGTAAGGAAATGAACTTATAACCTGTATATCATTTATAGTAGAAATAAGAAATAAGCAATAAGCAATAAGAAATAAGGAATTGGTTCAATTTTATTTCTTACCGTTACCGTTACCGAATCGGCAACAGTCGATGTGAGCTTACGAGTTAAAAAAAGACAGATGACATCAATATAAATTAGGTGTTAAAGAAATATTTGAGTGAAATATATCTCTTATTCAAGAATCGATGGGAAAATATTATGTCAAGTTGATTTTAATTTTACAATCGTACATTAGGTAACCTAAGAATCGTACCATAAACACAGTAATAATTTAAATTAAACCCGCAATGCGCATGCCTACTCTGTTACCGTTAAAGAACTATAAATGCGTTTTTATTTCTTACTGCTTATTGCTTATTTCTTATTTCTTATTGCATACCGATACCGACACTATAAATCCAGCTTTAGTGATTACTATTTCCAATCTTCGCGTTACCCCATTTTGTGTACTACTGGCAAAGATAATATAATGGGAAGATACTTAATGCCCGTGGTAACTAGCGTGTGTGTAAAAGTTCGTCGCCCGCTAGGATCGCCACTTGTCTCGCATCTATGAATGAACGAACTAGTGATGGGCAAATTCGAATTAAAAATAACCGGTAGTCCGATTATTGAAATAATCGCCTTAGTCCGATTATCGGTTTCGAGTATGAATTACGATTATTAATTATGACTTTATGAGTTTTCCTCTCATGTTTTAATTTATTTATAGAACATAATAACATAAATATAAATACATAATAAAACGGCACGATTTGCGTATTTCTATTATCAAATTTCACCTTAAATAATATCAAATGTCCTGTTGAATGAATGCTGTCTCAGCGAATGTCTGTGTGAAGCTGTGAACTGTGAAGTTTATGCTTACGACGCTTAAATATAGTTAACTTGCTTATGTTATAGAGGTTATAGTCCGTTGTTGCTTTTACTCTACTAAATTACTACTATTCAAGTTTGAATTATTTTTAATTCGATTTATAGTCCGATTATCGCAATCCTCGAATCGGCATATTCCGATTATCGAAATTGTCCGATTATGCCCATCACTAGAACGAACCTTCGAACGAACGAACTAAACAAAATAAGTTTGTTAGAAAACCATTTTCGAGAAATCTGTAATATTAATAGCAATTGCCGTTAACAGCGTTGCCAATACCTTCGAAACACCAATAACGCACCTACCTAAAATTACCTGCTGCCATTGTTTAGACATGTGTCTATACAAAACCCATTTTCTGTAAAAGTTAATAAACAGAATTAAATCATGGGTATTAAAATTTTTGCTAAACTGACTACGGATTGTAATTTAAAAAATTTAACGGCTAAGAATAACAACACAATTTCAACTGATTAATTTTGATTTTGTCATTTATTGTAATTATGGAATTAATAACAGATAGCTACCATTTAAAAATAAAGTTTAATACATTTACAACAAATTTCAAATTTAACATGTGTATGTAAATGAAACTAGGGATGGAATTAAATTTGGTTAAACCAGGAAAAATTATTTGCCGGTAGGTTTTTGAAGGATAACAAATAAACTTTCAATGGATTCATTTGTTCCATTATACTTTTATTGTTTGTTCCACGTATTTGGCATCTCTTGTCTTGTAAGGAAGTTTATAAAATTGTTATTTTTAGACGAAGGCACATTTAGCACTTAGGTATAAGCCCATACTCTCGGCAATGTCCCTTAAGTGGCTTAAGTCATTAAGTAAGTAAGGAGGGTAGTTGCAAACTATTGTTCTATTGGTGGAACTGGTTCTTATTTGTACTTGAGGTGCATATAAAATTAAGTTCAGATGTGCCGTTAAGAAACGGCAATGAACTTTTGTTAATAGAAAGGGATTATTCGAAAGATGGAATAAAACAATTCACAATTCCCACAGAAGTAGTTGTGTCAATTGTAAAATTAATTTTAGAAATATTTAACAATTATTTTAAAAGTAGCTCCGCAACCATTCAATTTCAGGCAAAATTATTATCAATTTGTGTTAAATCAATTAATCAAAACTATCCTAATTGGTTGCTACTAGAAAATGGTTGTTTTCAGCATAGACTCTTTTTAATTAGACACCTAATAAAGTGTAAGTTGTATAAAACACTGAAGTGGCTTTCTCAAGATATTCGGATGATTAGCTGCTGAAACTCTAATCCCAAAGTAACAAGGCTTAACCATCTAAACAATTTCTAGTTTTACAATAATTGTACAATAATTCCGATACCTATTATGGAAATTTGAATAAACATAATTAACAACAAATATTTCTATTTAATTAGGTTTACGTAGGGCAAATTAATGACTTATATTTCCTAAATTTTTATAAAATGTGTCTTTCCTGTATCAATGCATATTACATAAATTGCTTGTTTTGTGGTAATAATACAAAAAAACTAGTTTTGTCCACGTATTTAGAATAACAGAAAAACACAAATCTTTAGTTCAGATACATAAGTAGAGTAGGTTCAGAATCTCGTGGCACTCGAGATGTGTGGCGGGATTTATTTAAACGCGATACTACGATACTAATATGAAGTTCTATAAATAATTACACCTATATTTATTTACTCTACATATTTAGGATGGCATTTTACCTACCAATGTTTTTGGACGTATAATGTCGTGCCTATTTTTCGAAATTGTTGTAAATCCCGCCGCGCATTCCGAGTGCCACGAGATTCTGAACCTACTCTACCTACCTACCTAAACAATAGGTATTAAACGTGGCAACTATGTTGCAAAGCCCTTGACAAAATTACCTGCAATTTCCTTCTCCCTGAAAACGAAACTCAATTATCCTTTTCTTTCTTATACCCTAAAATATTTTGTCCTTTACAAGTTTTTAAAAATTAGTTAAGATTCGTACAGGCAACACACCGTACACGCACACGAAATTTGTCATAAGGCTAGTTGTCTTCCCATTATATAGTCTTTGCTACTGGTCAACTTGATATGGATCCCCAGTGCCGGTTTTACATGTCATTTAGCAGTACGCACTAAGTAACATTGGGCCCCCCACCATCACCACCCACCCTCACAACAATTTGCATACATAGCAAAACTTCAAATTTGGTACAAGCTAATCTATTTTTTTTTCTCTACCTCCGTTGCTTTTGAGACGATAAAAATGAAAACCATTCTAATATATTATAAATAGCTTCATAAGATGAAAACGGCAAGTCTGAATTCTTAAGAAGCTTACAATACAATAAATACGGCGCATCTGTCTTTATTTATGGTTGGTACGAGTAGAAATAGCACCGCACGTAAACGAAGTGTAGGCCGGAAATTATGGCAATAAAAATTTTGGTCCATAATATTGGAATGTATCACATTATTGTTAACTTGCGCGGAAAATAAAATTTACATTTTGCAATTTTTTAAAATACGTTTTCAGCAATTTAAGAGGAATGTTTAAGAAAATAAAAATATTAGTGCAGTAACATCAGATCACAGGCCCGGGTTCCGCGGGGGTGATAGTTACCATGATAGTTACAAAGATTATTTACTTAGAAAGGGACGAGGAAATGTTCAATCTGCAATAAACTCTTTTAAAATATTTGACCAATAAATTTTAGACTCAAACGTGTTAAAGGGTGTCTTCTTATTACCTCCTTTTGAAATTTTAACTTTTCTTTTATGTAAGATTGTTGTATCTTACAGTATTTATTCTGAAGGGAAGTAGTGAGTGAAATAAATACACCTTAATTCCTTAATATTTAATGCATTGATTGATACCTATTATAATTAATAAACTTAAAACTTTGGATTTATCCGGGCCCTACGCACGTCCGGGCCCTACGCACGTGCGTAGTGTGCGTAATGTATAAACCGGCACTGTGGATCCCAGCGATTATAAATAGGTACCTATATCACTACTAACTAATATCCTCGCCAGGAGTGTTTACCGCCACGTCATTAATGTATGAATCTAGCTATCCAATTTATTAATACTGTCATCTCATATAAAACAGTGAATTCAATAAGGATGGTGAACATTCGCAGTGCATTTGACGAAATCGACATACGGTATTGAATAAGCAAATGTTATAGAAAGAATAAACCTATAAACGCGAATTTAATTTCTTTTATATGCATAAGAATTTAATTCTCATTTGACTAATATAGTACAATTTTGATTCGTGTTTTTCATATTACACCATATGATTGTATGTGATGACGTAGCGGTAAACACTTCTGGCGAGGATTGTTATTTACCAGTAATTCATAGCCTTTTTCCGTAATAAAATGAAATTTTTGCGCACACTTTTATGATTCAGTTCACAATTTAATTTGCCTAATCTATATACAGTAGAACCTCGGTTTACCGAGCTTTGATTAACCGAGGTTCCGTATTATCCGAGTCTAAATACATACGTAAAAAATTTTTTTTATACGTGCAATTTATACTACGTGATTAAATATGCAATTGTACGAAGATATTTGTGACCTTGCCACGCGTGCTACCCGCGCCACCCTACCGACTTGCCGCTTTCTTCTCTATTTGTTTTCGCTATTGTAATATTTTACCGGCGGCTTCATTCGTCAATAATTAGTGCAAGTGAAAGTTTCATTTATCCGTCGCTTGTTGAAAACATCGATATGAGTGCAAAAAGAAAACGCGTTGTGCTTTCTTTAGAACAAAAACTTGATGCAATTAAACGTTTGTCCGCGTTATCCGAGTTTTTGTTTATCCGAGTTTACGTCGGTCCACATTAGCTCGGTTAAGCGAGGTTCTACTGTATGTAAAATTGTCTACAAAGTATCTAGTACATAACCCACGCACAAGTCTCACCTTTGTGGGTTGTCTTTCTCTTATGTTTATTATTATCTCTTTCTTACACTTGTAATTACATATTGTAAACCTAAATTATTTAGTAAGTGAAAGTAATTACATAGTCAGGCGCGTACCGAAGGGGGGGGGGGGGGGGGGGGGGTTCTTGGGTTAACCCCCCCCCCCCCCCCGAAATGTTCATTCAAAGGCTCAATCACTGTTTCTAAACACAAAAAATAAGAATAATAATGTTAATTTTGATATTACAGCTGTCATCCCGAAGAAATAATCAATCGTCTTGCGCGTTCATCTAGACGTCTTAACTTTGTTATTTCGATTATTATTATTTTAAAAAAATGTTTCTTTTTATGTTGTTTTTAACCCCCCCCCGAACGAAAATCCTGCGTACGCCCCTGTACATAGTAATAAACATTATATTATTATTACATCACACTCATTTTATAACCTAATCTGTGTTTGATTTTGACTGTATTTTCTTGTAGCGAGGCACTGATACTGAACCTAAATTGTAAACAGTAAACACAAAGGCAAAATGGATGAAATGGCTAATTCTCACAAACAAACTGATTTTGTTGGTGAATTGTAAAATCATTGTCCCCAATTTTTTCGAATTTCAGATTTTTCTCATTTGCAACGTGCAAGAGCGAAACAAATGTAAGTGCACAAGTCAAATTATTTCGTATTTTTTTAATTAAATATTTTGGCAACTTTGCGTAAACTTCGGAGAATAACTGCTTCTGGTCTTCATTTGAGGGAGACTATAACACAAACCTTATTACCTTCACAAAACTCGTAATACGACTAAAAACCTGATCTATTGCCACTTTTGTTAATAATATTTTCCACAGTGCCTTTTTCAGCTCTCTCATATCCGTTCTTTTATCACGCAATACGTTTTCAACCTAAAAAATGTTTTAGACTTTTGCTCTTTTAAGACAGTCGTGTAACCTACCATCTCTGAAGCGTCAGTAGTCATATAAGGCCGATCCTAACTCAACAAGTCACTAGATCTACCCCCTGGTGGTGACCTTCAAAAGTAAATAGAGGTCATAATGTATGATGATGGTGACCTTGAAATGCCATTGTTATATTATGACCTCTAATTAGTTTTGAAAGTCGCCGCCAGTGGGGAGAATAGTAACTTTTCTAGCAAATGTAAGGCCGATCATAACTCAAAAAATCACTAGAATAAGTTACTACATGAATACGCGAGTGGAAGGTGGCGACCTTGAGAACTAGATCGAAGATTGAACCCTAGTGGTGACTTTCAAAAGTAAATAGAGGTTATTCGTAATGTTGCGCTTCTGAACCAGTTCGACCTCGATATAATTATTTAATTTCTGGACCACTTGAAGCGCACGACAACCTGGTGGTGACTTTTAAAAGTAAATAGAGGTTATTCGTAATGTGAGATTCTAACTCACTTCAAAGTGACGATCCCACCCTGATGGTGACTTTCAAAAGGTAAGTAAATAGAGGTCGTGTAGCACTTCTGGCTCACTTCAAGGTCGCTGAGATCCAGCTCCTCGAAATCGTTTTTTATGTGAGTTATGTAGTAAAAGTGGGTATCGGTTTCTTGCAACCGCTATGTAAGAAAAGTGGATTCAAGGAATATGCATTTTTTGCGTGTACTTTTATAGAAATTGTACATTCTTTGTGGGGACTTTCAAAACGTTTATGAATAAATCTTAATTCTCGGACAGTCGTGCTTCGACTCATGTACAACTGCAAACTGCAAACGAATTCAATATTACTAAATGAATATCGCCATAAAAACTGTACATCTAAACGTATTCTTTGAACTGATAATTGTATATTTAATTCTATATTTAGATCGCAATTTGAGTGTAAATTGCTGACGCTGTCTTAAGCGCTTATCTCTCTACTTCTTCTCGGAACGGTGTCAGATTATTAATAACTAACCTTTCGATGCGCGAAGGTTATGGATGCCATTCAAAGTTAACGCCACTTCCCCTCTAATTTCTTATCTCTATTCCCGGAATATAACAATGCGCACTGTAGGTAATGGTCACCTTGGCGAGGGTGTCATCAAAAGTGAACTTGCGGATGTAAAGTTATCGATGCCCAATGTCATTGCATACCTACATTCTGGGGAATTGTTTTATGATAGGACTTTATTACAGATTACAATAAGTAAAAAAGCTAAAAGGATAATAGTTTTAAAACTGCACTCGTACGTACATTAACAGCTTTGCATGAATACAAACGAAAATATTCGCAAAATTAGCATGAGTTCCCCTGGCGTAAAAGCATACCTACTATTGTAATTTCTGGACCACTTCAAAGTCGCGACACACTGGTGGTGACTTTTAAAAGTAAATAGAGGTTATTCGTAATGTTGCGCTTCTGGATCAATTTGCCCTTGGTATAATTATATAATTTCTGGACCACTTGAAGGTCACGACACCCTGGTGACGACTTTTGAAAGTAAATAGAGGTTATTCGTAATGTGAGATTGATTCGAACTCAATTCAAGATGACAACGACGACGCCCCCTGATGGCGACTTTTAAAAGTAAATAAAGGTGATTCGTAATCTAAGGTGAGTTGAAGGTGAAGAATAAAAGTAGTAGGGATTGTAAGATGTCTATATATATAATATAATGTAGGTATTGCGTGAGTCCGTTAGTGTTTTGTGAACTAGTTAAAATGGATCTTACCAAGTTAAACGACAGCACATTCTGCAATCCTTTAAAAATGTCAACGATATGGAGGTAGGGGAAAAATATAAAGTAATTGCTATCGATACGATTAATACGAAATATGGGGAGCGGATAGTGTTGGAGACCGAAAATTTTAAGTGCGTTTTACCATTGCGCTTCTACGATTATTTTAAAGAAGACGGTCGACTTGAAACCTTCAAGCAGTCCTTGACGAATAAGGACGTATTCGTTGCAAGCGCTGGAACGGCGGGAAAAACTACTAATTTAAAATTTATGTAAAAAAATATTGTAAATAGACAATAAGGAACTATGTAAATAATACATGTTAAAAAATAAATATATGATAATTTTCTTGGATCTTTTTGAGCGGTTCTCATTTTGCTAATGTAGATCACTGTAAATGGGTTTGAACCCCCCACGTCCTCGAAACCGCAGGTATAGCAATGATACTTCTGGATCAGTTTGCCCCTTGGTATAACCGTTGAGTGAAAAGTATAAAGAGGCGAAACTATAATGCAAAATAGCGTACCCTATTGCTGTCTCATTTCCACTCGTATCGCTGTAATGCTCTCAGACCTAAATTAGATTTTTACGCATATTTTTCAGACCCATCAGGAGCTACGTTAAAACGACTTTAGTTTCGTCTCTTACCTATTTCTCACTCAACGGTGTAACTATATAATTTCTGGACTACTTCAAGGTCACGACACCCCCTGATGGTGACTTTTAAAAGTAAATAGAGGTCGTGTGGCACTTGAACGCCGCCGAATCCCAGTTCCTCGAAACCGCTTACGTGAGCTAGCCCCCCTTCTGGATCACTTCAAGATCATAACGAATCCTGGTGGTGACTTTTAAAAGTAAGTAGAGGTTATTCGTAATGTAAACTGATTCTAACTCACTTCAAGGTGACAACGGACCCTGGTGGTGACTTACACAACTTAATAGAGGTTATTCGTAATGTAAGACCGATTAGGTGAGTAGTGGGATTGTACGATTACTATATAAGGTAATGTATTGCATGTGATGTAGGTATAGCACGGTAACATGTGGATGGCATATAGAGAGGCATCGTGGTCGAAACCGATAGATATTCTAACGGCAGTGGAACGTCTCAAGCAACTGTTTTCGGCGTTAATTTTTGATGCTGAACATGAAGCAGTGTACGGAAGAGGTGACTATAGCGAGCAGGAGTGCCACGACCTTGTCACGAAATATGAGCTGGGTGTTAAGATATGTGACCGTTTCATTAATAATAAATATTGCGCCAAGTGTCTCATGAAAAAGTTAAGTGATGCGAAGTTAGAACAATTTAGCAGTGAGTTAAATGAATGGGTTAGCAGTAGTGAGTCTTCTTCTCCGTCGCCATCGCCATTATCGTCATCTCCTGCATTGGAAAACTAAACGGACGTGTTCAAAATGAAGAAGAATGTTACATTTGCTAACGAATCACATAACAAAGTGTACATAATGGTGGCGTGGTCATTTGCTTACGACAAAGCACGAAAAGGGCCTTGGCACACTGTAGCCCTGGATCGATTTCGTTTCCATCGTAAAATCGAGCAATTTGGTAGAATTCTGTCTCCTGTATTAGAGAAAAATCATCGCGCGGAAGTCTATCGTAACAGATTTCAAGATCATACCTGCACCGTGACAATATAACGGGGGGATGGGAGTAGTGATCTGAAATCAGCCCGTTAGTGTTTGTCAACTAGTTAAAATGGATTTTATCAGCACATTTTGCAGACGCTTTAAAAACCCATCAAGGAGATGGAATTTTCAACGACTTTTGATACATAAAGATGTATTCATTATAAGCACTGAGAAAAACGGCTAATTTAACGTTTATGTAAATAGGTACCTAGTCAATAAGAAATTGTAAACAATGTTGACAAATAAAGATATAATAATAATTTCCTCTCTCTCTTCTAAATGAGAATTAGAACTTAAAATCTACAATTGAATTTTAGTAGATATCGGGGTTAAAAATCATGCTTTGCTTAAAAAAAAATATGTCGATGAAGCGATAACGTAAAATCAACTTTTCGCTTTTTATACTTCTTCATCTAACGCTGATGTGAGTACTTTATGCGAATTAAAAACGTTAAAGACGGTGACCTTCGAGAACTACATGTGTGTAAATTTTGTGTGAAAAAATTTCCAAGGTGACATTCACTGACCGTTATAAGATCAAACTTTATTTTTAGTCACTGAAGATGGTGGTGGAGGTGTATTATAGGTGTAAAAAATGTAAGATAGTGAAAAACTGTTGCACCCCTTTGGCCCTTTCCGCGCCTAAGAAATATTAATAAGAACTGTCAAATTTTGTATTCAGTTTGGAGAACATTTGTTAATAAATGTTCCGAAGCCCTCTCAACCGAAAATGATCTGGGGCTGGGGGGAAATTAAAATTACATTGCCCCCCGCATTACCCAGGATCAATGTTTACACTGAATTGCATATTTACCTCTTGAGATCTCTTATGAACTATTTACGTTAAAATTATAAGAAGTAAAATAGGTTTTGTACAATGTATTCATTTTTAATGCTACATAAATCAAATAAATCAAACCTACCTGACATACTCTTTTGTCCTTAGTAACTTTTTGCTTCTTTAAAAATATTTACGTACGAGGACGTAGCGTAGTGGAACGTTGTAATATATAAGCTTTTCCTGATTTTATTTTTAAGGTAGGTACTTAGGTAAGCATTATGAATTGCACACCTGCGGGGGGCTTTTTAACTGTTAAAAAATTGTGTACAAGTCTAATTTAGAAAACGTATAGAGATATCGAAAATGAATTTCAGAAAATGCATTATTTATAGGTACGTATAATTTCACTCCTCCATACAATGAGGAAATGCAGGTTATCTCAAAAATGGTTCGAGGTATTGTTAAATTCATCCCCCCTATCTGCATGTTTTTAGTAGACAGTAAACTCATCACCGAAATTCAAATGTTTACGCTGAATTGCATATTTACCTCTTGATATCTCCATGTTAAAATTATAGTAAACGTTTGCTTCTTCAAAATATTTAACGTATGACGTAGTTATCGTAGTGGAAAAGTTAAGCTTTGTAATTTTAATTTAAGATACCTATGTACTTAGGTAGCATTATTAATTGTCCACCTGCGGGACTTTTAACTGTTAAAAAATAAAATGTGTGCAAGTCTAATTTTAGAAAACGTACAGAGATATCGAAAATTATTTATACCCCTCCATAATGTAAGGAAATGCGTGTTATCTCAAAATGATTTGAGATATCGTTAAATTCATCCCCCAATCTGCGTGCTTTTAGTAAGCTCGCCACTGAAATTAAAATCGAAAAGCATCACAAATGATCTGAGGCGGGCATGTGATTTAAATTAAGTTCAGAATCTATTACTTATACCTACGTGTAATATGAACCATTTTTTTTTTTAAATTTTGCGTGAGTACAATTTTGTAGGTTAGTATAATAAACAAAAATAAAAAAGAGCCGGCGTATTTTTATTCAAGCTAAAAAATATTAAAACAGAAGATTAGTGTGCGGTTAAATAAGTTGGTAAACTTACAAGTTGAATTATAGCGAAATCGCTCAAGCTAGGGTGGTCCAAGATATACACATTATACCTATGAGTATTATATACCCCCCTTATTACTTGTGTAAACAGGGGGGTTTCTATTGCAGATGAGAGCCCCCCTCGCACGATGTTGTAGTTATTCTAAAGAATGTAAAATTAATCAGTGAAGAAATTGGAAACATTACTTACCACGTTTAAAATTAGTAAACTTGTTACCACAATTTTCTTTTCTATAACAGAAAAATTAAGTATTTATTTAAAAAACTGCGGATATATTTACCGCATTCAGATAAATCGGGGGCATTTTCGACCCCCCGTATTGTTGATGGAAAGACTGTAAATTGAAAATTAGTTATGCGTTAACCGTAAAAACACACACACATTACCGTTCATTATAATAAGAGGCGAGGATGCGTACTGATATAAAATTTGTCTCCAAAATAGAGCCTTTCTTTCATCTATTGCTAAAAAAGTGCATATTCAGAAGAGTGTAAAAATAGCACGCGGTCTCTTATCAAAAGTTCAGTAACATTGAAAAATGCGTTTAAGTTAAGACATTGAATAAAGAATCACCCAAACGATTAAAATGAAATTGTACAGCTCTTAAAAGTTGATTTTTTTTTTCATAAAATATCGAATAGGAATGATAACAATTCTCATTTTAGCTAGTAAACGAATACCTGTTGTATGCATCTATTTACCAAAAATACATACCATCGTTAATTTTTATTAAAAATTTGTTATTTGAAACCGAATTCCAAAATATAAAAGTCTTGGAAAAATCTCATTTCTGTTACGTTAGTTTACAAATAGTACAATATCGGAACGGGGGACGGGGATGCGTTTTTAAAACTGAATGTGCTGAAGTTTTTACAGTTTAACCTGAAAAATCACATTCCTGCCTGCTAAAGCTTAGTCATCTTAATACATTAATCAGGGGATCACTTTTTCATACTTTTCAGTACGAGGATGTATTTAACTTAATCTTTATTATATATTTCTACAGTTTGTTTTATTTGATATCTAAAATATTGCTACAATTTGAATCAATTTTGTTTATATAATTACATGCTATCGATTAGTTCAGTTTCACATTACTTATGGGGTTGTCTCTTTCTCTCTCTCTTCTACAGAGGTAGAACAATTTTTGTACAGTCAACGTATTAACCATTTTTAACGTTATATGCATCTCTAACAAACTAACTTTTCAAAAATTCTGTGAAAGGCCAACCCCCGCGCCTTTTCTTCAGTTTAGCTACCTGCAGATCTATACTAATCAATTGTTATGTAAATCACATTTATAATAAACTTTCGCATAAATGAAATGTTGCAATTCTTCTTCTTCTTCTTCTTCTTTTGAATTATACACAATACATATGCGAAATATGAATGAGGATAAACGGGATAAAATTGACAACTGTATCCATTATGTGTTTTTCGGGTTAAATATAATATAATAATGGAAGTTCGCTGTTTGTAATCACTATTCGATTTTTTCAAACTCAGTACTTAGTTCAGAATCGTATATCTTTTACCAAACAACTAAGTGCTTTTACATTCTCGAAACGTTTACATTGGTCACGAAGCATGTCGATGCATCGATAGTACTAGATTTGAACTCAAAATTGTCATTTACAGCAGTTTTAATCTCGGTCTTTCTCTCTCTCTCCCCCTGGTTTCAACAATCATCGCTGCAACAGTATAAGTTGAAATCTGAGGAGCAGATTCCAGATTGAGGTCATAGTTTCGCGGATTAGCGGATTCTTGTCTTACCCCATTAAACCAATGCCACCAGGTAGCGATAGTCCCCATCACTGAGGGGCGACTTGTCACCATACGCAGATTTGATCTCGAGAGTGGTTTGTTTGAGATCCAGTTCGATGTTTGTTGTTTAAATACCTGAAGCGCGTTTTTGAACACTGCTCGATCGATTCGAGAAAGCAAACTTGCATTCGCGAATGGGGCTTGTATGGGCGTGTTTGCTGTTGTGTGTTTTTTTCAATTTATCGATAGAGGAGTACGAAGAAAATTTCCACCTGATCGATTAATGCTAGAATAAAGTAAGCTACATATACTACTACTACTACTACTACTACTACTCTAATATGGCCCTCATCTGTTTAACTGTTTGAGTCCACTTGAGCGAGATAGACACTTGTTTCGGGGAAGGGGGCGTACATCTAATATTAGTAATAATTCCTGTGTGACCCTTATCTGTTTAACTGTTTGAGGTCACTTGAGTCAGATAGACACTTGTTTCGGGGGGAGGAGGGGCCTTCAGGAACGGACCTGTTAAATAGCCGTTTACTGTAAACGGGTATCCGTTCATTACCCGTTCATACCTGTTCATTAGCCGTTCATTACCCGTTCATAGCCGTTCAATAGCCGTTCAATAGCCGTTCATAGCCGTTCATTAGCCGTTCATTTACTTGCTATCCATTGTTCTGTAGAACTGCTTCTGGCAGCACAAACAGATATGGACGGCTAATGAACGGCTATTGAACGGCTATGAACGGGTAATGAACGGCTAATGAACAGGTATGAACGGGTAATGAACGGATACCCGTTTACAGTAAACGGCTATTTAACAGGTCCGTTCCTGAAGGCCCCTCCTCCCCCGAAACAAGTGTCTATCTGACTCAAGTGACCTCAAACAGTTAAACAGATAAGGGTCACACAGGAATTATTACTAATATTAGATGTACGCCCCCTTCCCCGAAACAAGTGTCTATCTCGCTCAAGTGGACTCAAACAGTTAAACAGATGAGGGCCATATTAGAGTAGTAGTAGTAGTAGTAGTAGTAGTATATGTAGCTTACTTTATTCTAGCATTAATCGATCAGGTGGAAATTTTCTTCGTACTCCTCTATCGATAAATTGAAAAAACACACAACAGCAAACACGCCCATACAAGCCCCATTCGCGAATGCAAGTTTGCTTTCTCGAATCGATCGAGCAGTGTTCAAAAACGCGCTTCAGGTATTTAAACAACAAACATCGAACTGGATCTCAAACAAACCACTCTCGAGATCAAATCTGCGTATGGTGACAAGTCGCCCCTCAGTGATGGGGACTATCGCTACCTGGTGGCATTGGTTTAATGGGGGTAAGACAAGAATCCGCTAATCCGCGAAACTATGACCTCAATCTGGAATCTGCTCCTCAGATTTCAACTTATACTGTTGCAGCGATGATTGTTGAAACCAGGGGGAGAGAGAGAGAAAGACCGAGATTAAAACTGCTGTAAATGACAATTTTGAGTTCAAATCTAGTACTATCGATGCATCGACATGCTTCGTGACCAATGTAAACGTTTCGAGAATGTAAAAGCACTTAGTTGTTTGGTAAAAGATATACGATTCTGAACTAAGTACTGAGTTTGAAAAAATCGAATAGTGATTACAAACAGCGAACTTCCATTATTATATTATATTTAACCCGAAAAACACATAATGGATACAGTTGTCAATTTTATCCCGTTTATCCTCATTCATATTTCGCATATGTATTGTGTATAATTCAAAAGAAGAAGAAGAAGAAGAAGAATTGCAACATTTCATTTATGCGAAAGTTTATTATAAATGTGATTTACATAACAATTGATTAGTATAGATCTGCAGGTAGCTAAACTGAAGAAAAGGCGCGGGGGTTGGCCTTTCACAGAATTTTTGAAAAGTTAGTTTGTTAGAGATGCATATAACGTTAAAAATGGTTAATACGTTGACTGTACAAAAATTGTTCTACCTCTGTAGAAGAGAGAGAGAAAGAGACAACCCCATAAGTAATGTGAAACTGAACTAATCGATAGCATGTAATTATATAAACAAAATTGATTCAAATTGTAGCAATATTTTAGATATCAAATAAAACAAACTGTAGAAATATATAATAAAGATTAAGTTAAATACATCCTCGTACTGAAAAGTATGAAAAAGTGATCCCCTGATTAATGTATTAAGATGACTAAGCTTTAGCAGGCAGGAATGTGATTTTTCAGGTTAAACTGTAAAAACTTCAGCACATTCAGTTTTAAAAACGCATCCCCGTCCCCCGTTCCGATATTGTACTATTTGTAAACTAACGTAACAGAAATGAGATTTTTCCAAGACTTTTATATTTTGGAATTCGGTTTCAAATAACAAATTTTTAATAAAAATTAACGATGGTATGTATTTTTGGTAAATAGATGCATACAACAGGTATTCGTTTACTAGCTAAAATGAGAATTGTTATCATTCCTATTCGATATTTTATGAAAAAAAAAAATCAACTTTTAAGAGCTGTACAATTTCATTTTAATCGTTTGGGTGATTCTTTATTCAATGTCTTAACTTAAACGCATTTTTCAATGTTACTGAACTTTTGATAAGAGACCGCGTGCTATTTTTACACTCTTCTGAATATGCACTTTTTTAGCAATAGATGAAAGAAAGGCTCTATTTTGGAGACAAATTTTATATCAGTACGCATCCTCGCCTCTTATTATAATGAACGGTAATGTGTGTGTGTTTTTACGGTTAACGCATAACTAATTTTCAATTTACAGTCTTTCCATCAACAATACGGGGGGTCGAAAATGCCCCCGATTTATCTGAATGCGGTAAATATATCCGCAGTTTTTTAAATAAATACTTAATTTTTCTGTTATAGAAAAGAAAATTGTGGTAACAAGTTTACTAATTTTAAACGTGGTAAGTAATGTTTCCAATTTCTTCACTGATTAATTTTACATTCTTTAGAATAACTACAACATCGTGCGAGGGGGGCTCTCATCTGCAATAGAAACCCCCCTGTTTACACAAGTAATAAGGGGGGTATATAATACTCATAGGTATAATGTGTATATCTTGGACCACCCTAGCTTGAGCGATTTCGCTATAATTCAACTTGTAAGTTTACCAACTTATTTAACCGCACACTAATCTTCTGTTTTAATATTTTTTAGCTTGAATAAAAATACGCCGGCTCTTTTTTATTTTTGTTTATTATACTAACCTACAAAATTGTACTCACGCAAAATTTAAAAAAAAAAAAATGGTTCATATTACACGTAGGTATAAGTAATAGATTCTGAACTTAATTTAAATCACATGCCCGCCTCAGATCATTTGTGATGCTTTTCGATTTTAATTTCAGTGGCGAGCTTACTAAAAGCACGCAGATTGGGGGATGAATTTAACGATATCTCAAATCATTTTGAGATAACACGCATTTCCTTACATTATGGAGGGGTATAAATAATTTTCGATATCTCTGTACGTTTTCTAAAATTAGACTTGCACACATTTTATTTTTTAACAGTTAAAAGTCCCGCAGGTGGACAATTAATAATGCTACCTAAGTACATAGGTATCTTAAATTAAAATTACAAAGCTTAACTTTTCCACTACGATAACTACGTCATACGTTAAATATTTTGAAGAAGCAAACGTTTACTATAATTTTAACATGGAGATATCAAGAGGTAAATATGCAATTCAGCGTAAACATTTGAATTTCGGTGATGAGTTTACTGTCTACTAAAAACATGCAGATAGGGGGGATGAATTTAACAATACCTCGAACCATTTTTGAGATAACCTGCATTTCCTCATTGTATGGAGGAGTGAAATTATACGTACCTATAAATAATGCATTTTCTGAAATTCATTTTCGATATCTCTATACGTTTTCTAAATTAGACTTGTACACAATTTTTTAACAGTTAAAAAGCCCCCCGCAGGTGTGCAATTCATAATGCTTACCTAAGTACCTACCTTAAAAATAAAATCAGGAAAAGCTTATATATTACAACGTTCCACTACGCTACGTCCTCGTACGTAAATATTTTTAAAGAAGCAAAAAGTTACTAAGGACAAAAGAGTATGTCAGGTAGGTTTGATTTATTTGATTTATGTAGCATTAAAAATGAATACATTGTACAAAACCTATTTTACTTCTTATAATTTTAACGTAAATAGTTCATAAGAGATCTCAAGAGGTAAATATGCAATTCAGTGTAAACATTGATCCTGGGTAATGCGGGGGGCAATGTAATTTTAATTTCCCCCCAGCCCCAGATCATTTTCGGTTGAGAGGGCTTCGGAACATTTATTAACAAAATGTTCTCCAAACTG
This sequence comes from Pyrocoelia pectoralis, assembly GCA_036250285.1. Classification (NCBI taxonomy): domain Eukaryota; kingdom Metazoa; phylum Arthropoda; class Insecta; order Coleoptera; family Lampyridae; genus Pyrocoelia; species Pyrocoelia pectoralis. The sequence goes on from CM070074.1 coordinate 33,453,216, forward strand.
AATACAAAATTTGACAGTTCTTATTAATATTTCTTAGGCGCGGAAAGGGCCAAAGGGGTGCAACAGTTTTTCACTATCTTACATTTTTTACACCTATAATACACCTCCACCACCATCTTCAGTGACTAAAAATAAAGTTTGATCTTATAACGGTCAGTGAATGTCACCTTGGAAATTTTTTCACACAAAATTTACACACATGTAGTTCTCGAAGGTCACCGTCTTTAACGTTTTTAATTCGCATAAAGTACTCACATCAGCGTTAGATGAAGAAGTATAAAAAGCGAAAAGTTGATTTTACGTTATCGCTTCATCGACATATTTTTTTTAAGCAAAGCATGATTTTTAACCCCGATATCTACTAAAATTCAATTGTAGATTTTAAGTTCTAATTCTCATTTAGAAGAGAGAGAGGAAATTATTATTATATCTTTATTTGTCAACATTGTTTACAATTTCTTATTGACTAGGTACCTATTTACATAAACGTTAAATTAGCCGTTTTTCTCAGTGCTTATAATGAATACATCTTTATGTATCAAAAGTCGTTGAAAATTCCATCTCCTTGATGGGTTTTTAAAGCGTCTGCAAAATGTGCTGATAAAATCCATTTTAACTAGTTGACAAACACTAACGGGCTGATTTCAGATCACTACTCCCATCCCCCCGTTATATTGTCACGGTGCAGGTATGATCTTGAAATCTGTTACGATAGACTTCCGCGCGATGATTTTTCTCTAATACAGGAGACAGAATTCTACCAAATTGCTCGATTTTACGATGGAAACGAAATCGATCCAGGGCTACAGTGTGCCAAGGCCCTTTTCGTGCTTTGTCGTAAGCAAATGACCACGCCACCATTATGTACACTTTGTTATGTGATTCGTTAGCAAATGTAACATTCTTCTTCATTTTGAACACGTCCGTTTAGTTTTCCAATGCAGGAGATGACGATAATGGCGATGGCGACGGAGAAGAAGACTCACTACTGCTAACCCATTCATTTAACTCACTGCTAAATTGTTCTAACTTCGCATCACTTAACTTTTTCATGAGACACTTGGCGCAATATTTATTATTAATGAAACGGTCACATATCTTAACACCCAGCTCATATTTCGTGACAAGGTCGTGGCACTCCTGCTCGCTATAGTCACCTCTTCCGTACACTGCTTCATGTTCAGCATCAAAAATTAACGCCGAAAACAGTTGCTTGAGACGTTCCACTGCCGTTAGAATATCTATCGGTTTCGACCACGATGCCTCTCTATATGCCATCCACATGTTACCGTGCTATACCTACATCACATGCAATACATTACCTTATATAGTAATCGTACAATCCCACTACTCACCTAATCGGTCTTACATTACGAATAACCTCTATTAAGTTGTGTAAGTCACCACCAGGGTCCGTTGTCACCTTGAAGTGAGTTAGAATCAGTTTACATTACGAATAACCTCTACTTACTTTTAAAAGTCACCACCAGGATTCGTTATGATCTTGAAGTGATCCAGAAGGGGGGCTAGCTCACGTAAGCGGTTTCGAGGAACTGGGATTCGGCGGCGTTCAAGTGCCACACGACCTCTATTTACTTTTAAAAGTCACCATCAGGGGGTGTCGTGACCTTGAAGTAGTCCAGAAATTATATAGTTACACCGTTGAGTGAGAAATAGGTAAGAGACGAAACTAAAGTCGTTTTAACGTAGCTCCTGATGGGTCTGAAAAATATGCGTAAAAATCTAATTTAGGTCTGAGAGCATTACAGCGATACGAGTGGAAATGAGACAGCAATAGGGTACGCTATTTTGCATTATAGTTTCGCCTCTTTATACTTTTCACTCAACGGTTATACCAAGGGGCAAACTGATCCAGAAGTATCATTGCTATACCTGCGGTTTCGAGGACGTGGGGGGTTCAAACCCATTTACAGTGATCTACATTAGCAAAATGAGAACCGCTCAAAAAAGATCCAAGAAAATTATCATATATTTATTTTTTAACATGTATTATTTACATAGTTCCTTATTGTCTATTTACAATATTTTTTACATAAATTTTAAATTAGTAGTTTTTCCCGCCGTTCCAGCGCTTGCAACGAATACGTCCTTATTCGTCAAGGACTGCTTGAAGGTTTCAAGTCGACCGTCTTCTTTAAAATAATCGTAGAAGCGCAATGGTAAAACGCACTTAAAATTTTCGGTCTCCAACACTATCCGCTCCCCATATTTCGTATTAATCGTATCGATAGCAATTACTTTATATTTTTCCCCTACCTCCATATCGTTGACATTTTTAAAGGATTTGCAGAATGTGCTGTCGTTTAACTTGGTAAGATCCATTTTAACTAGTTCACAAAACACTAACGGACTCACGCAATACCTACATTATATTATATATATAGACATCTTACAATCCCTACTACTTTTATTCTTCACCTTCAACTCACCTTAGATTACGAATCACCTTTATTTACTTTTAAAAGTCGCCATCAGGGGGCGTCGTCGTTGTCATCTTGAATTGAGTTCGAATCAATCTCACATTACGAATAACCTCTATTTACTTTCAAAAGTCGTCACCAGGGTGTCGTGACCTTCAAGTGGTCCAGAAATTATATAATTATACCAAGGGCAAATTGATCCAGAAGCGCAACATTACGAATAACCTCTATTTACTTTTAAAAGTCACCACCAGTGTGTCGCGACTTTGAAGTGGTCCAGAAATTACAATAGTAGGTATGCTTTTACGCCAGGGGAACTCATGCTAATTTTGCGAATATTTTCGTTTGTATTCATGCAAAGCTGTTAATGTACGTACGAGTGCAGTTTTAAAACTATTATCCTTTTAGCTTTTTTACTTATTGTAATCTGTAATAAAGTCCTATCATAAAACAATTCCCCAGAATGTAGGTATGCAATGACATTGGGCATCGATAACTTTACATCCGCAAGTTCACTTTTGATGACACCCTCGCCAAGGTGACCATTACCTACAGTGCGCATTGTTATATTCCGGGAATAGAGATAAGAAATTAGAGGGGAAGTGGCGTTAACTTTGAATGGCATCCATAACCTTCGCGCATCGAAAGGTTAGTTATTAATAATCTGACACCGTTCCGAGAAGAAGTAGAGAGATAAGCGCTTAAGACAGCGTCAGCAATTTACACTCAAATTGCGATCTAAATATAGAATTAAATATACAATTATCAGTTCAAAGAATACGTTTAGATGTACAGTTTTTATGGCGATATTCATTTAGTAATATTGAATTCGTTTGCAGTTTGCAGTTGTACATGAGTCGAAGCACGACTGTCCGAGAATTAAGATTTATTCATAAACGTTTTGAAAGTCCCCACAAAGAATGTACAATTTCTATAAAAGTACACGCAAAAAATGCATATTCCTTGAATCCACTTTTCTTACATAGCGGTTGCAAGAAACCGATACCCACTTTTACTACATAACTCACATAAAAAACGATTTCGAGGAGCTGGATCTCAGCGACCTTGAAGTGAGCCAGAAGTGCTACACGACCTCTATTTACTTACCTTTTGAAAGTCACCATCAGGGTGGGATCGTCACTTTGAAGTGAGTTAGAATCTCACATTACGAATAACCTCTATTTACTTTTAAAAGTCACCACCAGGTTGTCGTGCGCTTCAAGTGGTCCAGAAATTAAATAATTATATCGAGGTCGAACTGGTTCAGAAGCGCAACATTACGAATAACCTCTATTTACTTTTGAAAGTCACCACTAGGGTTCAATCTTCGATCTAGTTCTCAAGGTCGCCACCTTCCACTCGCGTATTCATGTAGTAACTTATTCTAGTGATTTTTTGAGTTATGATCGGCCTTACATTTGCTAGAAAAGTTACTATTCTCCCCACTGGCGGCGACTTTCAAAACTAATTAGAGGTCATAATATAACAATGGCATTTCAAGGTCACCATCATCATACATTATGACCTCTATTTACTTTTGAAGGTCACCACCAGGGGGTAGATCTAGTGACTTGTTGAGTTAGGATCGGCCTTATATGACTACTAGCGTCGACTAAACATTCCACATCCTGTCGCTGTCGTTGCTGTTTATGTACGTATATATCTTCGTGACTGCTCGACTCCAGCGCCTAAAACATTAATTATTATAAGATCGCAAAACAAATGATAATATTTATACCGCACATTGTTTTGAAAGCCACTACTATTTTGGGCTACATCTTCTCTAATAATAGCGCTATTCATATTCGTATGCCAAAATTTGTTGGGAACGCAGAGGGGTTTCAGCATAAGCGACGCATTTTTATTTTCTAAGAGTATTTTCTCAGGAAGTGTACATCTAAAATTCAATTACATAGATACTAGTAGTTATAGGAAAAAGTGTTTTAATTAGATTCTAGTTTACTTAACGCAATGGATGTGATTATTGAATTTTTATAGTGGTGTCTCCTTAATATAGGAGCCTTCTAGAGGAGTTTGGCTGTAATGGTTTAATAGGCAACTGCGTACTTCGTAAAGGCCGACGTTTCGGCGAGTTAGGCCTAGCCTTCTTCGGGGTCCGATTTCAATCACTGATTACTATAACCATTAATTATATTACATTTAAGTCATATGGTGTTCAATAAAATGGTAAACTGGACCCAAAGAGATAGGCACGGTTTATATTCACTAATTCTTTTGGTAAGTGTTATAACTATAAGATAACTTTAGATAATCTAGTAGTCCGTCAATCATGACTTTTTTAGTCATTAAATGTTATGTTGGAATGTTTTTAAATAATTGACTTTGTAATTGTAATTTGTATTGTTGATACTTATAAACCTACATGTAATCTAACCTACGATTATTAGACGAATTATCTAATAAAGTTGCCCCGGATAAAGTTAGGCCTAACTAGCCGAAACGTCGGCCTTTACAAAATACGCAGTGGCTTATTAAACCATTATAGACGGAGAGCCAGCAACGTATTTTGAGTAGTCATTTCAAAAGTCATGAAAAGTCACTCACTGAATCCCTAATATCTGCTGAAAAATAAAAGTTACTTCTGCCAACCCACTCCGGTCGGGTTGTACTACCCTAAATTTACAAAGGGGGTAAGAAATAAGGTTCAATATATGTAGTTAGTGTCAGTCATAAAATTTCAGGAGGTTATTCTCACTTATATTCTGGATTTATGAAAATGTTGATAGAACATCCCCCCCCCCCTCCTAATTGCTGACAGAACGCTGTTAATAGGTATACGTATATAAAACTAAGGTCCTGACTGACATATCAACGCTCAGCCCATACCCATGGACCTAGATGGCTGAAATTTGACACAGAGTTTCCTTTTATGATGTAGACAAAGAATAAGACCGGATATTTCAAAATTCAACCCCTAAGGGGTTAAAATAGGGGATGAAGGTTTGTATGTATGTTAAATCCATAAAAATTGGTATATGGCCTTTCGGTTAGAAATTAAGACAGACGTGATTCAGGAATTTACGAAATTCAACCCCTAAGAGGGGTAAAATAGGAGATGAAAGTTTATATGGAACTTCGTAGTTTTTTAAGTTAAATCCATAAAAATTGGATTATGGCCTTTCGGTTAGAAATTAAGAAAGACGTGTTTCAGGATTTTTCGAAATTCAACGCTTAAGGGGGTAAAATAGGGGATGAAGCTTCGCATGGAAATTCGTCATTTTTTAAGTCACATACATAAAAATTGCAATTTGGACTTTCGGTTACAAGTTAAGAAGGCGTAGTTTAGGATTTCTCGAAATTCTACCCTTCAGGGGATGAAAGTCGTCATACACTTTCACGTTTAAACCGCTTAAGAAGACAGTATAAACAAATTGGATAGCTAGTGTTGCGTCTGTGTGACTGTTTGATTAATGAGGAATCATTATTAACAAATTAAAGTAATGGACTGTATCTCACAGCCTATTGAACATGTATATTTATGGACGGATTCCACTATAGTCTGTCATTGGATTGCAGCAACGCCTAACACCTGGAAAACCTTTGTGGCCAACCGGGTGTCGGAGATTCAATGCAACACAAACCCCACAGATTGGCGACATGTCAGCACTTTGGAAAATCCTGCGGACATCATTTCTAGAGGCTCTCTACCGACGGATTTAATCAAAAACCATTTATGGTGGAACGGCCCTAAATGGTTACAGCAAGATTTCACATACGAACGAAGCGATGAATCATATTTGAACTCACAGGAACAAACCTCATGTATCGATGCAGAATCACGAAAGAACAATGCTTATTGTCTACAAACAAATGTTATCGACAACAGTATAATAGAAAAATATTCATCACTCACCAAGTTGCAACGTATCGTAGCATATTGTTTGCGTTTTAAAAATAAGAACAGCGGCAGACTAACTGGAACGGAATTAAGGGAAGCATTAAAGCGTTTAATAAAATTAACCCAATCACAAGTGTTCTCACAAGAAATTCACACATTACGACGACAACAAACTCTACCAAAGGGTAGCAGACTAAGCTCGTTAGCATGTTTTTTAGACGAAGATGAATTGCTGAGAGTTGGTGGGCGACTGCATAACACTGATCTTCCGCTAGACTGCAAACATCCTTTCGCCTTACCTTCGTCACATAAATTAACTGAACTTATAATAACACATGAGCATGAAACATTGTTACATGCAGGGCCACAGGCAGTCCTCGCTTCGCTAAGAAATAAATATTGGCCACTGGCTGGTAAAGGTTCTGTAAAAAAGGTATTGAGAAAATGTTTAGTCTGTTTTAAACACAAGCCAAAGACATGCAACCCTCTGATGGGAAACTTACCAGAACATAGAGTCACGCAACATCGACCTTTCCTAAACGTGGGTGTAGATTACGCAGGCCCCTTAACGTTAAAGGAAACCCATCGTCGTGGACGTCTCAAAACATATAAATGTTACATGGCCATTTTTGTATGCCTATCAACGAAAGCGGTGCATCTGGAGCTAGTTTCGAATCTCACGGCAGACGGATTTATCGCAGCACTAAGACGACTTGTATCACGGAGAGGCACATGTGCAAATATTTATTCGGACAATGCAACCAATTTCGTGAAGGCCAACAAAACACTTAAAGAGATGTTATTTCTTTCATCGCGAGATGTCTGGAATAAAATTGAAGACCATGCGGCAAACCACAACATTGTTTGGCACTTTATTCCTCCACGATCACCCACTTTTGGTGGTCTGAGGGAAGCCGCCGTGAAATCGCTAAAATACCATCTGAAGCGAATCACAGGCAATTCAATATTCACTTTTGAAGAGTAAAGTTTGAGTATGCAACGAACGACGGTCGCGTTATTTGTAAATCGGTTAAAACTTTATATAAACTAAAAATGTAGCATTTTTAATAAACAAAAATATACAGTCCATTACTTTAATTTGTTAATAATGATTCCTCATTAATCAAACAGTCACACAGACGCAACAGCTAGTTTCAGACATTAATGACGTAGCGGTAAACACTCCTCGCAAGGATAATACCTACCACAGATACGTGTATATCTGTGATAATACTAAGATTTTGCATAGTTTGAAAAAGATCCCCACTTCTCGTTGATACATTTTACTTCCCGAGTACGAAGTAAAAGGGAAGTATTGTATTAGTTTTCCAAAAAAAAAATTTGACCTATGGAAATTTTTACATATCTTTGCGTTTCCGAATACGTAGATTCAAAATATGCAAAAAAAAATTTTCCGTCTGTCGTCTGTAGTCTGTAGTCTGTAGTCTGTTGTCTGTAGTCTGTAGTCTGTAGTCTGTAGTCTGTACGTACACATTCCTTGCAACGCTCTAAACTCAGAAACTATTAAAGTTATCGAAATGCGGTTTTCGCCAATCGATTACATTCGGGCCAAGGACTAAAATGCTGTTATTACCTTTGATGACGTCACTTCCGGTATAAGCTAAAATGGCGGCACTCATTTTTTTTATAAGATAAAGTTGCAGTTTTTTTTATGTAGTTTAAAAGAGAATTTTTTTTTGAATTCAGCAATATATATTGTGCTATACTTATTTTTTGAAAAAAGTGTTAAAAAAAATAATTATTAAAAAATGACTGCAACGCTCGATACTCAGAAACTATTAAAGTTATCGAAATGCGGTTTTCGCTAATGAATTACATTTGGGTCAAGGACGAAAATGCTGATATTACCTTTGATGACGTCACTTCCGGTGTAAGCTAAAATGGCGGCACTCATTTTTTTATAAGATAAAGTTGCAGTTTTTTTATGCAGTTTAAAAGAGTATTTTTTTCTGAATTCAGCAATATATATTGTGCTATACTTATTTTTTGAAAAATGTGTTAAAAAATCATTTTTAAAAAATGACTGCAACGCTCTATACTCAGAAACTATTAAAGTTATCGAAATGCGGTTTTCGCCAATCGATTGCATTCGGGCCAAGAACGAAAATGATGATATTACCTTTGATTCGACACTTCCGGTGTAAGCTAAAATGGCGGCACTCATTTTTTTATAAGATAAAATTGCAGTTTTTTATGTAGTTTAAGAGTATTTTTTTCTGAATTCAGTAGTATTTATTTTTTGAAAAAAGTGTTAATACGAGGGAAGTCTCGTGGCAACTTGCCAGAATTTTTTCATTTCCTAAACATTGGAAATTTGGAAAGTCCGCAGATGATCAATATACGATCTCTCTTCAACCCGCAAATTGCTATTAAACCGTCTCACTCGCACTCATATGGGAGCGTTTACCGCTCTGGCGTCTGGTAGATTTCAGGAGGTTATTCTCACGTTCACGGTCAGGGATGCACAGACCGCGGCCCGCCGTTTTTTTCTGGTGACCTCCCTCATCTCATTTCACTAAGTCGATGCAATGTTGTTCATCGATCATGGAGTTTCTAGGGACTTTCTTAATTCTATAAATAATTTTTTTTTGCGGCCCGCCCCTCAATAATATTTAGTATTGTGGCCCTTGGTATGAAGAAGTCTGTGCACCCCTGTAAGTAGGTGATATAATTTTTTTCTGGAAAAATTTTCATAAATGTAGAATATTATGTGAGAATAACAGGGTCTGGACACAACGGCCACACAAAATTTAGTATGCCCATATCGGCCACACTGGACACATCGGCCAAACGTGATGTGTCACACTGGACACAACGGCCACCTTGGACGTAACGGCCACAGCTCTAGCTGGACACGATGGCCACCTTGGACACTACGGCCACATATTAGATATACGTAGATTGACACTAAAGCGCTTAGGTTATTTGCAGATTTAGTATTTTTTTTTCAATTGATACAAAACATAATGCTAAACTTAAACGTAGATTGACACTTAAGCGCCTAGGTTATTTGCAGATTTAGTTTTTTTTTTCTTATAAATAGAAAACTCCTATTATTTGTGAAATCTTTATCGCAAACATTACCTTACAATTCTGTGTGGCCGTAGTGTCCAAGGTGGCCGTTGTGTCCAAGGTGGCCGTTGTGTCCAAGGTGACCGTTGTGTCCAGCTAGAGCTGTTGCCGTTACGTCCAAGGTGGCCGTTGTGTCCATACATCACGTGTGGCCGATGTGTCCAGTGTGGCTGATATAGGCATACTAAATTCTGTGTGGCCGTTGTGTCCAGTGGCCGTTGTGTCCTAGACCCAGAATAACCTCCAGAAATTTTATAACTGATACTTTAACTATATTGAAGCTTTTACCCTCTTTGTAAATTTAGGGTAGTACAACCCGACCGGAGTGGGTTGGCAGAAGTAACTTTTATTTTTAAGCAGATATTAGGGATTCAGTGAGTGACTTTTCATTGCTTTTCATGACTTTTGAAATGACAACTCAAAATACGTTGCTGGCTGTCGGTCTATTACCCAAAATCGTCTTGAAGGCTCCTATACTAAGGAGACACCACTACAACAATTGTATGTACATCAAAGGAAATTACTTCACGTGATTATTGAAGATTAATAAAATTAAGCTAACCTAACTGGAAATTCACATTTTACTCGGATAAGTATTAACCAGGATTTGTGGCAACACGGGTGTGGGGTGCGGAAAGTTGTGCTTCGTTTTTCGCTTACAATAATAGGTACAGAAATGCGTGAGAGTTTAAATTTAAAGTTTAAATTGGAACTAGAACAGCAAGGACAAGTAGAAAATTAGAGCAATTTACGTTACTGGAGTGGGCACGAAAGCTGTAGAACTTCGTACAACAAAGAGTGGGAAAAATGAGTAGTAGAGAAGAGGAATAATACGAAAGAGAGAAAAAGGAAAAGGAGCGTGGAAAATTTAGAAGACTTTCTAGGAAGCACAAAAACAAAAAGGGCATCTAACTACTAAAAAATTAGAGAAAGAAGCCAAAATTGGTAAAATAAAATGACGTACCTACGTGAACAGATGATTTAAAAATTACACGAAAAGAGCAAAGGTAAGTAAGAGATAAACTTAAAAAAATGGCAGAAAAGCACAATAAGCTACGAAACGATGAGGATGAGCTCAAAAAAGTTGCAATAAAAGTCTTAGTCGTAGCGGTACATCGAGAAAATCGCAAATGTCTGTCAAATTGTGCGGGAAGTGTGAAATTAGGTACACTTATTAATTAGATCAAAATAAACGATTTGACCTGCAGCACCCCTATTTTCAACCCTTAGTTTTCAAAAGTGCCCCGTATTTAGTTTTTTCCATCCCCTAACGACAACTCCTTTGTTTACAACTTTTCGAAAAAAAATATACTAATAAAAGTTTTAGGAATTCTTATAAGGAACATTTTATATAAGGATAAAATTTTCACAAATATCAACCCTTATCGATATATGTGGAAAAAACTGATTTTTGCAGTTTCATTACAAAACCGGTCATAGTTTTCTTGTTTATCGTTTCTCAGAAAAATTATTCAAGTAAAAGATGTAGATATTAATATGATCAATATTTTAGATATATATATATAATATTTTCACAGAAAGCAACCCTTAACCAGTTATTTCGATATTTCTGAAAGTAAGCAACCCTTAAGTATGAAATCGCTCATATCTTTTTTATTTGTAACGTTATGAGAAAAACATGTGAATAAATATTATAGAAAATTATCTTTTGGGCATTTTATGTCGGTATGAAAATCTCTCAAAAGTCAACCCATAACGAGATATATCCAAAAAACCAGAAACTGTCAATTTTCACATAAAATCGAGCATAACTTTTCTATATTTCACTACAGTGACATTATTGTTATATAATTCGGTAGCTATATGGATGTAGAAAATATAAGTAAGGGGTAATTTTTTTACAAAAACTCACCCTTAGGGAGATATTTTGAAAAAAACAAACTTTCAGTCCTTTTTAGAAAAGTTTTCGTAACGATTGTTAATATTATTTCTTCACGGTTAATAATATCCAATTACAGTGTATTTCATGAAAACATAGTGATATTACACCATATCACACTGGTGCGGGAATTTTCAACGTACAAAGTGTAAGGTTTATTCGCGGTAATATAATTAAAAAGAAACAAAATGCAAACATAGGTCGATTTTTATATCAAGGAAGACATATTTTGATGTTATTTTCTTGGGGGTGGTTCTCACCTCCATCGCTTCACAGGGGGTGACATTGAAATTTCAAATAGGAATGCGGGTCATGTGATACATCATTGGAAAGCTAATTCCTTGGCCTTTTCATTTTTGCATTTTTTTCACTTTATTTCTATCAGTAGCTAAGTAAAATACTGAAATATTTATTTAAACACATTTGGCTTAGGTGTGCGAGCTCGTTACGTCGCGGGCGTCGCGGCGTATGGTTTCGCTCGGGTGTCGCATCTCCTTTAGACATTTTACATGCGAGCAGGTAAGCACTTCAACAGCAAGTTAGTAATATGTCACCGACTCGTATTTCAGTGAGAACAACCAAATAGAAGAGTAAAAAGGAGATGCGACACCCGAGCGAAACCATACGCCGCGACGAAATAGTGAATAAAGAAAAATCTCCTCGTTTAGGCCACTGTAAAACACCATTTACAGGATTTTTGTGAAAGTAATTAATCGGCAAGGGTAAATTAGAGTTTTTAGAAGCCACGTAAATAGATATTCATCATCATTGAAAAACATTTCTCCCATAAAGTATGTTGCACCAAATATAGCACTTTTAGAATTGAGTCAATTTCGAAAAACGCCATTTCCTAGCTAAGTAAAAATCACTCGGTATATCTGATAGGGGCTAAATAGCTTTTCAGACTAGCACAAATTATTGCCGTAAAAAGTTTTTTTAAAAAATCAAAAACAAAAAAAAATCCATTTGGTGCCGACTTTTTGGCGAGCACTGTATACACCGTGTCCGTTTTTCGAGTGCCACTATGGGGATCTCGCTTATCTTATGAGATACGAAGTTGGTTAAATTAGAGCAAAGTTGTGCATTTTTTTATTTAATGTGGTGTAAAGGCAAATATGAGACCATTTTTCGTCGATTAATTTTAAAATTAAGTCGGTTGGAATGTTAGTAAATAAAGAAACAGCATCAAATGAAACTAAAACGTGATTTAGTTTTTTATTAGATTTAGACTCTTTCACCTTTTCACAAGAAATGCAAGAATTTCAATTACCACTAAATCACGTTTTAGTTTCATTTGATGCTGTTTCTTTATTTACTAACATTCCAACCGACTTAATTTTAAAATTAATCGACGAAAAATGGTCTCATATTTGCCTTTACACCACATTAAATAAAAAATCTTTTATTAATATTATAAATTTCATATTTAACAATTGTTATTTCACTTTTAATAATCAATATTACAAACAACTTGAAGTAGTGGGAAGTAGCCTAAGTCCTATTCTAGCTGAGATAATTATGGACTATATCATAACAAAAGTAAAACAAGCACTTCCCTTCCAATTCTCCTTTTTATATAAATATGTTGATGAATGATGACATTGTTTGTGGCTTACCACAAGATCAAATTGATTACACACTTAGTATATTCAATTCAATACATAAAAAACTTCAATTTACAGTTGAAAGAGAACAAAACCAAGGGGTTCCATTTCTTGACACTAAGATAATAAGAAACAAAGAAAATAAAGTAATCATTGATTGGTATACAAAACCTACACATTCAGGCAGATATATTAATTATAACTCTAATCATATCTTAATACAAAAAATAAACACATTAAAAGGAATGAAAAATAGAATTATGAAGATTTCACACCACACCTTACTTCATAAAAACCTACTGAAATTATCAACTATGTTTATTAACAATGGTTTCCCTAAAACTTTAGTCAATAAGATACTTTTCAATTCAAACACTTATACCAATATTAACAATAGTTTTTTACCTAATAATAACAAGAACTCTATATCTAACTTGACCAACACAATACCAATTAACACATCAAAATTACAAGTTAATAATAATTTAATTAAGTATACCAGACTTCCTTACATTCCTGACTTAACACATAAATTAATCAAAATATTACAACATGAAGAAATTAAATTTGCATTCTATAACATTTCACCACTCAAGCAACTTTTCTCAAAATTAAAAGATAGAACAAACAAATTTATGAAATCTAATGTTATCTATTGTGTTCCATGTAGTAATTGTTCCAATGTATACGATCTTATTTGTCAAATAGATATCAATATGTCGCGATCCAAAAAATCCTTGCCTCTGGACAAATAACGGAAGTACACTCAAACCAGAGGCTAATTAATTATGGAGTACCCCAAGGCTCTATACTTGGACCTATATTATTTATTATTTTCGTAAATGATCTGCCAGCTAATTTCAGTCGTTCTTGTAATGTTACATCGTACGCAGACGACACAAACGTGAGTATTGCATGTAAGGAAGAGAAGCTAAAGCAAAATTTAAATACGACAATGGCAACACTAGTGAATTGGTTTAATGCAAACAAGCTGGTAATGAATGTTTTAAAAACTAGAATTCTAATTTACAATAAAATTATAATCTAAATATATCCAACCTAAATTTTCAATCAACATCACTCGAAATGTGTAAATCTTGTAGTTTTTTAGGAGTAACTATTGATTGTAACCTCAACTGGCACGAACACATACAAAATCTAAAGGCCAAATTAAATAAATCTATTTTTGCAATTTCTCGGTGTAAATTTTTTTCAGACCACAAAACTTTACTACAAATTTACTATGCACTTTTTGAATCCAAGTTGAGGTATGGAATTATTTTTTGGGGAAACACAAATCTAAGTTTAATACACGATATATTCAAAATTCAAAAAAAAGCAATTCGTACTATGTTTTCTTTACAAAAGCTGGACTCCTGTAGACCATTTTTTCTTAAATACAATATTAAAACTATCTATTCCATCTATATATTTGAATGTGTGTGCTTTGTCTTTAAAAATAAATCATTATTCACGTTAAATTCAAATTATCACTCATATGAAACTAGAAAAAAAAACCATTTTTGCATAGAAATTTCTGATAGTAATTCACATAATAATTCATACCTTCAGATGGGTATAAAATTTTACAATGTTTTGCCTACAGAAATTAAAAATATAACTTCGTATAAATTATTTCAAAAACAGGTAAAAAAAATATTTCATCAGATGGCATTGTACTCAATACAAGAGTTTTTTACAAGTATTGGTGATTCTCCACTGTGATATATGTGTGTTAGTCTCATTTTAGATATACAAACGTGTTTTGATCTTTTATAATTTGTTGACTTTATGTTTATATTGTATATTATTGTATTTTTTACGCCACACGTGGTATCAATAAATATTTTCTCTCTCTCTCTATACATAGGTCTTACGACCAATTGGTTAAAAACAAGAATTAACAACCACAAAAGTGACATTAAAACCAAAAAAACTCGTTGTGCTCTATCTTTACATGCTATTAATAATAACCACTCTTTTGATTTTGATAATAGCTCTATTTTAAATAGCTCTAATAAAATATCTACTCTGAAATTTATGGAAATGGTTGAAATTAACAAACAAATCAATAATACAGTGAATTTTAGATCTGATACAGATAATCTACATGTTATTTATGCCAATTTACTATCTATTTATAATAATATACATTCTTAACTACCTATAACAATATCTACTAAACCTATGCAATTCAATCTTCGACTCTTATATCGTTTAACATCTAACTTGATTTTTATAATGTAACTATTCATCTGTCAGCCATTTTTTGACATTATTTAAAATTTTATCTTTACAATATTTTAATAATTGTTGTGTTTGATATGACCTTAATCTGTGTTTATATGACTTGTTAAACATTTATTGTAAGTATTCTTACAATTTATTGTTAGCTTAAGTACTTTGTTATATATTTTTTAGTTCCTTGCTTGCGAAATATTGAGAAATAAATAATTAACTACTAACTTATACCTGGTCTAATACCCAATAACATTTAACAATTTATTTTTCTCTTTACAACGATGTATCACACATGTTATTTCATTATTACATGTTTGAAAAAAATTAAGTTTTTCATTTTGTGTGCGGCGTGCTTTGAAGAAAATGTTTTTTGAGGACATTTTTAAGAGATTTTCTCGACGATAACTTATCTCTTAATCGTTTGAACACGATCTGGTTCCAGCAGGATGGGGCGCCGCCTCACAATGCTGGTAGGGTTAGGGAATGCATGTCGGAAATGTTTTCCAACCGATTAATAGCAAATAATGGCGACGAACGGTGGCCAGTACGGTCGCTTGACTTGTCCCCCTTGGACTATTGTTTGTGGGGGACAATGAAAAATACGATATATAAAACATTGCCACCCGACGTCGATGAACTTCGACACCGAATCGTTAGCACTCTCAGACACGACATTAGAAGGAGAGACGTGATAAGAGCTGTAGCGAATCTTAGAAAAAGAGTGCAATTCTGCTTCTGCTTGTAATTACAAGGGGGGATTTTTGAACACCTGTTGTGATGTTACCTATTGTTAAGCTCTTTTAATCTTCGTCAAATATTGTTGAATTATTTTATTTGAAAATTGCATTTTCTCTACACAAATAAATCAAGGCCAACGCAGACGACGGATCGAACTCTCAAATTTAGTTGAAAACAAAAGAGCGTTGACATTTTCTTCAAAGCCTTCTGCACACAAAATGAAAAACTTTATTTTTTTCAAACATGTAATAATGAAATATCATGTGTAATACATCGTTGTAAAGAGAAAAATAAACGTAATCTAAAAATGGAAAAATTCAAAATGGCGCCCATAATAAAAAATGAAGTTGACAGTTGTTAGTCCGCCATCTTGAAGAGTATTGAAAAGTCAATGCCATTTTCTAATTCTACATGAAAAAGCACCTGAAGAATGTCTTGGTTAGAAAAGATAATCTTAATTGGTTTTTGATTTAAAACAGAAAAACGAAAATCGTAATTTTTCGTTTTTTTGCGATATGTCGTAAACTGTCAAAGATAAGTCAAATCTGAAAACAGATTATTGTTTGGCATGAAAATGCACAACTTTGCTCTAATTTAACCAACTTCGTATCTCATAAGATAAGCGAGATCCCCATAGTGGCACTCGAAAAACGGACACGGTGTATACAGGGTGATTCATTAAGAATGTCCAATCTCTGAATTGTAGATTCCAGACCTCAAAATATGATGATTCTGCCCAACATGCCTTATACAAATATTGCTAGTTTCCGAGATACCGGGTGTTCAAAGTTTAAATATGAATTTTGATTTTCGCAATAACAATTGATCAATGTGATTAAAAATAATGGACAAGGGTTATTTGATATGAAGAGATCTTTGCAAAAACGGATCATAAATAATAATTTGTTGTTGTTACACATTTAGAAAATAAAGTTTTTTAAAAAATTAAAATTTATTGAACTTTTTAGAAGCAAATAACTCGATAACCGATCGAGTTACATGAATCAAACAAGAGTAACTTTTTATTGTAAAACTTAACGCTTTTCCATATTTTATTATTAGTTTGCTAATAGTTCAGCCGAAAAAAATTTTTGCTTAGATTTGCTAAACACAACCAAGTATAACTAGCGCCCTCTATTAGCAATGGTAAATTAGAGTCCAAATTGGAAATCCTCATGCAAAAAATGGTAAAACTGCCAATTTTATTGTGTTATGCGAAAATCAAAATTGATATTTAAACTTTAAACACCCGGTATCTCGGAAACTAGCAATATTTGTATAAGGCATGTTGAGCAGAATCATCATATTTTGAGGTCTGGAATCCACAACTCAGAGATTGGACATTCTTAATGAATCACCCTGTATATCTAAAATATTCATCATATTAATATCTACATCTTTTACTTGAATAATTTTTCTGAGAAACGATAAACAAGAAAACTATGACCGATTTTGTAATTGAAACTGCAAAAATCAGTTTTTTCCACATATATCGATAAGGGTTGATATTTGTGAAAATTTTATCCTTATATAAAATGTTCCTTATAGGAATTCCTAAAACTTTTATTAATATATTATTTTCGAAAAGTTGTAAACAAAGGAGTTATCGTTAGGGGATGGAAAAAACTAAATACGGGGCACTTTTGAAAACTAAGGGTTGAAAATAGGGGTGCTGAGGGTCAAATCGTTTATTTTGATCTAATTAAAAAGTGTACCTAATTTCACACTTCCCGCACAATTTGACAGACATTTAGAGGTACCGCTACGACTAAAAACATATTTTGACTCCGGTTGAAGGTTTCGTCAGTATAACAATAATAGTCTATATACTATAGACTCTATAGTATAGAGTATAGACCGTGAATAGTAACAAGTTTAATTTAGAAAATGGATGCCTCAATTTCATTTTCTAATTTAAACTTGTTATTGTTATTAGGTACTGACGAAGCCTTCAACGGAAGTCGAAATATATCTTTTATAATATAAAAAAGTCTTTTCATTGACGTTAAAACCAATAAATAAAGTATTATAAATTTTTCTATGTGCATCATCATGTAGGTACATAATATGAGTAGGTACTATAGGTACTCTCTATTTGTATGTATATGAACAATAAAATAGAATACCATAAGGTTCTGTACGTAGAAGGCCCCTTTATGTCATAGCAATTAATGGAATAGCTGAATTTAACAATTTCAATCACTGAAACCGAAATCATCGAAATGGGTCAAACCCTGCAAAGTGAGTTAATCTTATTCCTCGTACAGCAATCACTTACACCAGGAAATATTCTAAATTAATAAAACGGTTTGTATGCATTTCTGCCGTCAAAGCAAGAAGCATACTGAGCCAGATATATTGCTAAATCACTTCAACATGTCATAACTTTCTAGGAGTTAAATTTGACAACAAAGTCACATTGAAACCACACATTGAAAACTGGCCACCAAATGCAAATAAGTTTCATAGAATCAGCTACCTACAACTATACAAGTACATGCAGACGAGGTGTTACGTGAACTCACTAATTAAGGAGTTGAATATGAAAGCAAGTGGTCGATGAATTATGAATAGAAGGGAGAATGTCTTAAATATGTTTCGATTGGATCCAAACAGATTGTTAGAAATGCGAAAAACGAAATAACAATTTATGATATAGTCATGGATGGCAGTATAATAAAAAAGTAAAACAGTAAGTAGGTACAGCATATAAAACCACAGGGCGTTTCAAAAAGTTGTAACGAGCTATCCATAACCGGATCCTACACATGAAAATAAGTCTAAAATGTTCAGTAACATTTTTATGATTTCTGCTTAGTGTAGCCGTAATCGGCCATTTTGTATTTCCTTAAAAATAATAAAATTATTATTTCAAAAACCCTTCAACATATTTTTAAGAAATTTGGTATACGTCTTCATTTCTCAGAAGTCTACAATTTCCAAAAATATTTTTTTTCAAAATTATCGAAAATGGCGGGCATTAAAACATTTTAAAGTAAAATTCCATGAAAACTACTAAATAAAATTAAATTGTGCAAGAAACAACATTTTTAGTACCTACTTTTATTGTTGATACTTAATTTTATTTGGTAGTTTTCAATTAATTGTTTCAAGAAAATACAAAATGGCTGATTACGGCTTAACTAAGCCGAAATAAAAAAAAATGTTACTGAACATTTTAGACTTATTTTTACGTGTAGAATCCGGTTATGCATAGACCGCTACAACTTTTTGAAACGCCCTGTATAACTAACGCAGTTGATGCGCATAGAGGTGCTTGGAAATCCGTTGTTTCTAAATCTCGGCCCATAATATAGGTAACTAATATTATAATAATATGTAGGTACATATAAATTGAATTTATATAACTGTCTATCAATGCAGCAATGTCTATAGTCATTTCTTGACCACGTAGGGTAAAAATCTGCAAAAACTGTACTACAGCGATCGTGTTAATCCTCATTATATTATAACTATTAGGGTGTAGTGGTTGATTCTGTGTAGTTAAAAACACTTCATCTTAAATAAAAGTATTGTTTGCTGGTTGTTCATTTATAAAACGAAAATTACCAAGCGACCAAAACACGCAAAACAAAAGTACAAAATCACAAATTCATACATAGGGTATATTGAAGAGTAGAAGGGAGGTTTTTCCTGCATTAGTTGTGCTTCTTGTACAACCTATTTATTGAAGAATAAATCACAAAGTGCGTAGAACGATACAAAACCTTCAACTTCGAGACATCAACACTTTCACTATTCCCCGACAGAAAACAGCTTTTATTCACAGCCAATTGTGACTTATTAATCTTACCTAAATTATAACTGATAAAATGCTCTACGCGCTACGTTTGTAAAAATATACTTGCGAAGCACAAATAATGCCTTTTGATTTATGTCACAGCCCTCCAGGGTTGCCATTAAAAAAAGCAACTGTGCTCTTTAAACAG
This sequence comes from Pyrocoelia pectoralis, assembly GCA_036250285.1. Taxonomy (NCBI): domain Eukaryota; kingdom Metazoa; phylum Arthropoda; class Insecta; order Coleoptera; family Lampyridae; genus Pyrocoelia; species Pyrocoelia pectoralis. The sequence goes on from CM070074.1 coordinate 33,473,042, forward strand.
AAAATTTTTTTCCATTAAAAAAAATATGTCATTAAAAAATTAAAAACCTTATGGTTTGCGCATAATACGTTTCTTAAAACTGTGCATGTGTGCATACCCATGGGTTCTGCAGAAGTTTTAAAAAATAAGAGATTTTTCACTTTTCTTCGTTTATGGCTTGAAAACAGAAGAAATTATGTTACATCTGCAGGTTGGCCAAGTTAATTCTTTTTAAAAAAGTAGACAACGAAAACCGCATTGTTCTCTCATTAAAACAACCGAGATACCTTGGGAAGACAACGAAAATGTGCACATCAAACATGTAAAAAGCATCGATGATTTTGAAATCCAAACATTAAAGAATCCGTAAAACAAACAAATATAAAAGGATGCGAAAGATCTCGTTAACGCGCGATATGGGATAGGTCCAAATGTAAACTGAGGGATGTTATTTTATCCGTGGTATTGCTACTGCATGTTATTCAAAATACACGTCGCCGTCGTGAAAACAAACGGCGGGTTGCTATTGCTCAAACAATCTATTTCCTTGAAATGTCGGAGTCGATGCAGCCTTATGGTAAACTAAACAAACACCAAAAATTCTCAAACATACTAATTTACATACCTAAATCCTCCAGTTAAAATTTTTTCTATGGGCGCGGATACCGCGAAATTTTGATAGAGCGATTATTTCATCCTCATAGTTTAATAGAAGCAAAACAAACAAACATTTTTTGCAATGGGGGCGGCTATTGTGGTCCGACCCAAATGCTATTACAAAAAAAATCAAACGCATGTCAAAGATAGGTGAACAAACGAAAAGAAACGACAATCTTCAAAAACTTTAAGTAAAACAAACAAAACAAAAAGACTTACTTAATCGGATCAAAGTTGGTATTTGTCCCTTTAGCTTTGTACAACTTCGTTTTATCGATTTTTGGAAAATCCAAATCAAAATTAATTATATTGTGTAACCGTCGCTTTTTATTTGACGATTTCTTCTTCAGTTGGCCGGTAAACTTGCTCGCTAAAATAATCTACGTTAAACAAAATTTATTTCCAAATGAGTACACGAACATCTCGGTTGAAGATATTTTAACTTCCAATGACTGGGACCTGCCCAAACACGATCCATTACTTTGTTGTTATTAAGCTTTACTGCACTCGTAAAGGAGTAATCATTGGCAAGTCTCCCTGTCGTCTTTGGATGAAAATTAACAATATCTTCAACTTCGCCGTCTACTTGCTGCTCTATTTCATCTAAAAACATAACATTTAAATAATGGAATGTTTAATACGGAAGTTACCACGGTCCAAATTATTGAGTAAACTACCATCCAGTTCATATAAGGCTGCGTTTTCACAGTCGAGCCCTTCATTAATTTCGTCTATTTCTTCACGATCAACATCCCATTCATCAATTTCGAAATTCGAGAACGGGGTGCATATTTCAAACGAATGTAATTTGTTAATGTGACACATGTACTTTTTCTTCGAACAAGTTTTGTTAACATTGTAATCCTGCCACCATTTTTCTTCACGTCTAAAATAGTGGTTAAGCTAAGGTTTTTTTATCTTATCTTACAATAGCAGAGGCGTACAACCAAGATGGTCGATTGGAATTGTATTTGTTAGTAAGTTCCCAGTCATGTTTCGTGAGGAGTCACTTTGTGTTTGGAATGATGTAGATGGTAGTTTAGGGATATCACCTAACAGACTTTCTGGATTTGTCGATATCGTTGCCTTTCGTCTCGCTTTGTTTCGTTTTGCTTGATTTTGCGAGTTGTTATTCGTAATATGTTCATCTAGCGTTAAGTGATTGATTATTTATTACTTCTGAAAGCATAATAATTACCAGGTTCTTGCTCAGAGTTAACTCGCAGCATGTTGCTAACGAGCCTCATTCCATCCGAATGAACATCATCAACTCTAATGCCATAAATTTTAGCAGCAACATCAAGCGAAGTACCGGCAACTTGTAGTAACGTGTTTCCTTCCTGTGTTAGTACGTTTGGCAAGTAATCGATTAATTTTAAATTCCATACATTTTTTGCATTTATTCTCTGAAAAATAAAATAAAGTCCTATTTCAAAATTCTATACAGAACTTACATTTTCAGTGTACAACTTCAAGCATAATTGAAAATGTTCTTTGATTTCTTTATCGCTAGGTAAAAGTGATTGATCAATTCTTGATAAGCGATTTGGATTATAAAAAATCGTTCGACGTTCAACGTTGCGGACCTTTAAAATTTCTGCGTTTAAAAATTCACTAAGTACAAACCCCTTACATTTTCATCCTGATTTACGTCGGACATTGTAGAAGGTAAATTAAATGAGGGAAGACGGCTTCGAGTAAGTATATAGGCACCTATTACGACGAGGTGTTGAACAAATATGCGAATCATTTCCATGCAAATGTTAACCTTTTATCGCCTATCGTATTTGGACAATAGTATCTACCTATGCAATGCATTTGAGGTTTGTCAACTTTATTTTTGTAATCACACGCTCAACTCCAGTGGCGTAACTACCGGTGTTCCGCGTAACACGGGCGCGGGCCTTCAAAGGCCCGGCGCGACACGTAAAAAAATAATTTCAATACACATTTGATTTTTTATTTGTTGGTAACACTAGTAGGCAATCACAATGGTTCCTGCGAAACCGGAATTTACCTCCATATCCATCCATAAACCAATTCGCTGAATAATAGTATAGATTAAAACACTATTTTATATTGCATATTTTTTAATAAACTAGGTAGTCGGCCCTTAAATTGTACAACAGTCTTGCTTTGCCGTTTTGTCATCAGCAGTGAAAGTTTGCTGTTTTGTTGATTGTTCTATTAATTATTACAAAAATCTAAGTTTTATAGTATAGTGAAGTTTGGATTTAATATTTTGAGTTATGTGTATTTGTTGGTTTTGGATCTGGACTTGGAGCTTTATTAAATTTTTTAGGTAAGTTAATGTAAGATTATTTGAAAAAAACGCTTTAATGAAGCTATTGGAGAATGCAGAATCAATGAATTCGTATAAATACAAATCGGGTGCTCAAAAGCGCAAAGAACGCTTCGAGATAGAGGAAAATAAAAAAAGCTGCCAAGAATTACCGAATTTTTTAATTTGGAATCTACTCAATCAAAAAGTAATTTAATTCAATATTCACATTTATTTATTTCTCATTTCCTTCTTTTAGCTGAAAATATTATTCAGTCATTAATGTCGAGGCCGACAAGTGAACTGGAGCCAGATCCTTTACATTTAATCCGTAATTGCAGACGCGCTGAAATGACTTTTAATGTGCTACAAAATATGGTACTTCAATTGTTAAATTAAAATACTTATCCCCATGCAAATCGTCTGCAATTTAATTTTTCGTTAATAAAATACCAACATTAAACATTACCTAAAATTGCAGACGCGTTAAAATGACTTTAAAGCTAAAACAAATGGTACTTCAATTGTTTAATTAAAATAATTATCCCCATTCAGATCGTCTGCAACAATTTTTTTCATCACATACACTACAATAACAAAATAGTGTACTTACTGAAAATTAGCCACGATCAAATCACTTTGAATTCGATGACAATTAATGCATCTTTAATTGTTTAATTAAAGTACTTATTCACACCCGACTTGTCTGCAATTTTTATTTTCGTGAAATACGCAAGAACATAAATCATTAACCTGAATTGCAGACACGGTCATATTACTTTGAAAATAATAAAAATAATACACCTTCAACATCGTCTGCAGGGTTATTGAACCTACGCAAACCGTCTGCAAATACATTTTTGACGACGTTTTTAATTTGTCGTTTCGTATACGCGCTCAAATCACTTTAAAACAGTGATTTTTTATGCACAAAAAACGGGTTGTTTGAACATGTTATCCTCAGGTTCAGAACTTGCGACCATTTTTATGCTATTAATATGTGACATGATATTCAACGTAGTATGATTTGCAGACGCGGTTCGATCACTAAGTAGGTACCTAAAATGACGCTGGGCTGCCGCCCTAAGTGTACTTCTTAATAAATAATAACAATGGATAATTAATTTTAAACTTCAATTAATACATAAAATAAATTGCATACAATACAATGTAATGTAAAATACCTGATAATTGTACTTTTTCGGAAATGTCTTCCCATGAATTTCCTTTACGCTGAAGTGATTATCATGATACTATTTATCAGAGAGATGCAGGGATCGTAGATTATGGAATATTGCTGAAGTAATTTAATGATAGTTTTGTCTATTGAGCACATTCTACACGTGTTACACCTGTCACGAAGTATTCAAATGAATGTGAGTGTTTGTGAATTAATCAATATTAGATAAAAAGTGTTAATAACTACAAAACCGCTAAAGATAGGTATAGGTATAGGGATACCTATAGTTTATCGATGCGTCAATTAAATCGCCTTCCAAATATGTAAAAATATACGGGGCGTTCCATTTGAAAAAAATGACTTTTTGGTGTTTGAAGTTTTTTAACTTTGCCACTAATTTTGAACGCCCTGTATAATCTGTGATAGGTTTGCAAATGCATTTTGTGAACCCTTATGGTTTTACTTCGTGTTTGTAAAGTATGAATGTTTTGCGTTCAAAGAAGAGCAAATTTTTCAAAAAAATCATATCTCAAAAACAGTTGAAGATAGGTATAGGATAATCAAATACAGATTAACGCAGAATCGATTGTATAATCCTACAATGCAATAATATACAGGGTGTTCTATTTAAAATAAGAAGATGAATGGCGATTTCCGGCCTTTCCGGAAGTTGTACAACATCGACAATATTTTAGAACAAAAGAAGGCTATAGGTTATCCTTAACCTGAAAGTTTCAAATTCATAAGTAGTAAGGGACCCCAGAAACTTCTAATGAACGGGTTCCGTGATATACCTTGTATATTGTACTACCTCAGCTGTCTCATACGTTTCTCCCTGCAACATCGAGATTCGAGATAATGGATGACAACCGTAGCACAAAATCGGACGGCCCTATTGCCAAAGAAAGGTATCGTAAGCGGCCGCGACTTTTAACGACCATTTCGGCCAAAAAAATTAGGAAATTTTTCTCGAGAAGTGCGACTTTTCGCGATTTACATTGTTTAGATTTTGTAACATTGCTATCGCGGTCGCAAATGGAAATTTTTTTTTCCAATTTTTCGATTGTTTTTTTGCCGGGAGCGCGCCGTAAAAAGAAACGATTCCGCGAAAGTTTCGTCAAAATCGGTCGACGGATGGAACAGTTACGCCCAAGAAAGTGGGGCAACAAAATCGCCAAATTTAACGACCCCTCCGTGGGGGGATCAAATCGATTCGCGTCGATTTGTCGTAGGGGGACCCAAACGTGAGAGTAACGCACAACAATTCGTCCTGATGCGACCTACCGCTCGGCCGCAAAGCGCGTTGGAATTTCGAAAATTTGAGTACCGATGGAGGTCGAACGATGGATATCGAAACTTCGCTGCGTCGGGCGTTCCACTAGTCCTTCCCGGTAGTACCTGCACGCGAAATATGGGGTCGCTCGCATTCCGATTTGTAGTTATAGGACGCGGCGACGTTTTACACCCCGACATAACCCCATGCGCTTGCCACTCCCCGAGGAAAGATGCGCTCTCGAAAGAGGAATCGAAAGCAAAAAATTCTGGCAACTTGCCACGAGACTTCCCTCGTATTAACACTTTTTTCAAAAAATTAATACTACTGAATTCAGAAAAAAATACTCTTAAACTACATTAAAAAACTGCAACTATATCTTATACAAAAAATGAGTGCCGCCATTTTAGCTTACAGCGGAAGTGACGTAATCAAAGGTAATATCAGCATATTCGTCCTTGGAACGAATGTAATCGATTGGCGAATACCGCATTTCGATAACTTTATAAGTTTCTGAGTTTAGAGCGTTGCAAGGAATGTGTACGTACAGACTACAGACTACAAACGGCAGACGGAAAATTTTGTTTTCATATTTTGAATCTACGTATAATTCAGAAACGCAAGGATACGTAAAAATTTGCATAGGTCAAATTTTTTTTTGGAACACTAATACAATACTTCCCCTTTTACTTCGTACTCGGGAAGTAAAAACCGAAAACCTATCGATCACCTCTTCGTCCCTCCATCGCCGAAATGAGAAAAAACCGGCGATCCCCTTCTCGACCCGATATCACCCCTCCCAATACGAACCGTCCAGATGGGACCGTGGGCGATGAGCTCGTATCGAAATGAGACGTTGGTACCGAAAGCGCCATCAAGATCTAATGGAACGTTTGGGATTTTTGTTTCGCAATTTTGGAGTTTCCAACCCGCGTCCCTCGCTTGTGAAGTGTCGGAGGGTATTTTTCTCCCCGGGACGAAAGACAGCCCCGACCCGACCCTCCGCTACCTAAAAATATGTATGCTCCGAGACCGTATCTCACACCGTTCGGCTCCGCGATTTTTTTCCCTCAGGAGAGGGTGGGGGGTGAACCGCGGAAAGGATGTTCAACAAACCGCATTCGAAAGAAGCGCCGTCGGGAGTTATTGAGGTATTCGAAATTTGGGGAAAAGTAATAAAGATTGAGAGTTATTAGCGAAATAGACGTTAACGCATGTTTACATTATAGTATATCGTACCCTATATGTATAAATATAGTCCAGCTACTTATCCAAATAAAATAATTGACTTATTAGGTGCTGCAATAAAAAAAGAAATAATTGATGAAATCAAAAAGTCGCAATTTTATTCTGTAATAATAGATACCACTCCAGGACGTTTCAAAAGTTGACCAATTAAGTGCGATTGTTCGCCATGTCACAACGAAGTTTATTGGCAATAAACCAAAAAATATATTAATTCAAGAATCTTTCTTGGGGTTTGTCTCAGTTGAAAGTCAAACTGGCGTAGCTCTGAAAAATAACATTTTATTTAACAATTCTGACCGACAACGGGTTGCCTTTGGAAAAGCTTCGTGGACACCCGCTGGTCGTCAAGCCATGATGCGTTAGGTTAGAGGTTTTTCGATTTAGATATGTGGATGTTTTAAAAACTCTTTCAAAAATCCTACTAACATCTGGCAATAAAACTGAAATCGACGAAACTAAATCGTTAAAAAGTCAGCTGGAAAAATTCGAAACTGTGTTTTTAATTGTTCTTGAAACAAAGGTTTTAAAAAATATCGATACCCAGGCCCATTGTTACGCCACTGCTCAACTCCATTATTTAAACACATGGATGAATGTAATAACTTATCATAGTTCACTAATTTCATTCCATAGCAATATACCTAAATGTACCTAATTTCCCAATTTGAGAACCAGAAGGAACAAACATCGATTTTTAATGTATTAAATTTACAATCGGTATTAACTTGCAAATAAGATACACCCAAGAATAAACAATATTTCATCATTTATTTTTGAAAATCGTATCAATTTCATTCACCTTTATGTCTGATCTGTTTTGTAATCGCCAACTTTGCTTTTCATGATCTATCTTTTAATTGTTTAATTGTATTTATTTAATGAGCAATGGAATACTAAGTAAGTACGTTTTTTATAAGGGAAAAAGAAAGACTTATCAACAATTTGACAGGCAGCTACTACAACAAAATGATTACTATCAACCTAACACTCTCCCTTAATATTTTGGGGTTACACCTAACTCACTCACACACATTTTGTGTTTAGTGCCATTTAGTCCTTTTGTCATTATATGCGATACCATTTTCTCTGTTGATAAATACATTAAATTTATCAATTTATGTGTTTATTATCCACAGCATCTCTAACGAAGTTGTGCTTAGCTAACCTCTGCGCACCTTGATTATTATTATAGGTACAAGCATTGAATAAATATCTTTCACTCAACGGTACAAGGTAATTGTGTATGATTGATGCAGTAATTCCTGAAACAGTCCCTTCTCACGCATGGGATCTTTTGGGCGCTTCTGCTAAAACCATATCGTACTCTGACTGATTACATTTCGTTCTCTTCGTTCTCAACTTTAAATTTTTGTATTAAACCCTTCAGGCAAATGTTTTAGTTTAATTTAAGTAGTTTTATGTTAATTGTGATAATGACTTAAGTTTTCATCGTTTTCATTGTTCATTGTTTAAGATTAAGTTTTCCCTTCAGGTGAGTCAGTTTGAACCACATGTTAGTTTGTATTCATTTTGTTATTTTTAGATATTAATTATTATGGATTTTTAATTATCGTTAATCTCCAAATCGCTTGAAAATGAGACCAGTTGGTCTCGAAACATGTCGCTAAATTTCACCAAATACGTATTATCAAAATTTTAACTGTTGTTCGGGACACACCTTCGTTTAACTTTTAAGTTAATTACGAGATGTTGCTTCCTTTTCCCCTTTCGATTACTTAGGTTCCACCTACGTTAGTGTCAAAAACGAAGTTGATTCCACTTAATCGTTTTATTCAATCACCACTAGTTTTGCCGCTTTAGGGCTAGTGTTTCAGTACTTTTGTACTTTTTCTAAAACAGTGAACTCTGTATAGAGTTCACTGTTCTAAAAACATAACATAACCAAATTTAATTAGAGGGACACACTTTCTACGAGGTGTAGTTCCTACCCTTCCGATTACTTAAGGTTTCACCTACGTCCTACGTTACAGTCAAAAACGAGGTTGTATTCCACTTAATCGTTTTATTCATTTACCACTAGTGTTTCAGTACATTGTACTTACCTCAAAAAACATAACAACCCATCTACTCATTCATTTTTCGACTTCATTATAATTATCTAAAGGGAGGTTACGAGTTGTTTTATTTATTCAACATTTAACCCTTTTGTGAGCATCTGACCTTCGTCATGGAGATTTACTATATGATACGGTATCCACCAGAATAAACTGTACCGAAACATAGGGTGCTATGGAGTTGCTTACGTAATATGCGTTTGTCATTATTGACTTAATTGTTATTAGTTAGACATATCAATGTTACACTGCAGTTGAATTTGAATTGAAAATGGCTCTAACGACGACATAAAAAGTATTCTTAGTAGAACATTATTTCGCTCACACGGAAACGGCCACAATGAAAGTCCAAGCTTACAACAGATGTCAGTAAGGTATCGACAACGCTTTAATAAAGCAGCCACCAGTAAGGCCGGCCGCACATTGAACGCAGCACAGCACAGCGTAGCACAGGGCAGCAGAGGAAAACTATTCCTCGACTCTGCGACTAATGGTCACCGCATATTGAACGCAGGGATTTTAATTTCCTCTGTGCAGTTTTCGGGTGAAGTACGGAATTATGAGTAAATTTATTTCGATTCTGTATTAGAATCTGATTCGGAAATGGAAACCGTAATACAGTAATGCAGTTTGACTACGAAACGTAGAAAGTCTCTATGGATGCATGATTATTTAAAACAAGAGAATACCCAGGGGGAGTTTCTCCTTTTAAAGGGACTAAATAATAATCGAAGAAAAATCTATTTTCGTTTAAACAAGGATCAGTTTGTTGAAATACATACGCTTATAAGGTACTACGCATAAAATATCTCGGAGCCCGACAGAGGCACAGAGGAAAACTGTGTTCAGTTTACAGAGGACGCAGGCACGCAGAGGAAAAAAATAATCATCTGCCTGTACTACGTCTCGGCTGCGTGCAATATGCGGTGTTCGCTTTACTTCCGTGGGTTACAAAATCCTCTGCTGCCCTGTGCTACGCTGTGCTGTGCTGCGTTCAATGTGCGGCCGGCCTAAAGGCGTGATATTAACTGTTGTTGAGAAAACTGCATTTAAGCTCGACATTAGTGAAACATCTACACTATAGCCCCTAGAAACACATAGTACCGACAACGTTTGATCTTGCCGACTGGAGCAAAATTGGTTGGTAACAATGGTAACACTAAAAAATTCCCTATACGGATGAAGTGCGTGATAGAAAGCGCAACAGCGCAAGCGCCACTTGTGTTTTTTCGCTTTCCTTTTTTCTCTATTTGTTTACATTGCAATCTTTCCATCTGAAAATTTCCGTAAATAACATGTAAATTGTAAATTATTATAAGTGCCAGGTTGCTTACAAGAGGTTGCACCAGCAGTGGCAAAAAAGGACAAAGTTTATTTAGAATCCCTGCGAACCTTAGTAGGACAAAAACATGGTTAACCTCACTTTCCCCTCATTACCAAGAATCAATATACCTATATAATTACATACCGTAATATAGATTATAGGTAATTAAATTAAATGCATCCTTTAAAGTAATGTAAATTGCTCGCATTCAAATTGTATAATTTGCAATTTATGGCGCTGAACTATTGAGGCTTTAACGAAAGGTAATGAGAAGGGCCGATTAGTCTGAAAACGACCGTTCAACATTTTTCATTAATTTTCTAGGTTTAATTCACAGTTTAATTATTGAATAATTCAATGAATGGTTCAATTAATCACATTAGTTATGAAAAATTAACCTCAAATAATAAATCATAACATTTGAAATTAGCGTCAATTGCCTTAGGGATTTTTCGTATGTCAATGTTGATGTCAGGTTTGCTCCAGCGTGTCGGTACTATGTGTTTCTAGGGGCTATAATCAACAGTAATATCCCTAGTGCACGGAAAATAGTCGATAAAATTTTGACGTTTCTACGAAAATGTTTTGCTAGGAAATATTTTGAGTGAATTTGCCATAGTAACAAAATGTCGAGACGAAGTCGAGACATTTTGGATGGCAAATTCACGAAAAGTATTTCCGTTTAGCAAAGCATTTGAGTAAAGGAAACGTCAAAATTTTATCAAGTATTTTACGTGCACGTGGGGTATTCGGCATGATTATTTCTCGAATAGCAATAACAGTAGAATTATCTCCAAAACGCTGCGTTTTTAAAAAGATCTTCAACCAAATTACGATTTATGCAACACTGTAAACGAAACGTCAAAATTTAATCGCGATTAAATTTTGACGTTTCATCGTTTAACCGCGGGTAAATTTTGACAGATTCGTTTTTTCACTGTAAAACATCTGTCATTGGATGAGAACGATGTAATAACCGAATTCTATTGGTTTATATTATATGAGTGAAATAATCTACACTACACGTCGGATATTCAAATCAATTGGTAGTATGACGGGATTAACAATAACAATGTTACCAGATTCTAAAATAATTATGATAATATTATTTTATTTACAACCACATATGTAATGCTGACATTACTGACTTTTAAAAATTTTGAAAGTGTCAAATTATTTACATTTCTTTCCCTCTTCCACTTCCCTCACCCATTTCCCTCACTCGTTTCCCTCACTCGGTTTATCTTGTTTCTCGCCTCATTTAATTAAGCAAAATATTCTTGTAATATCTTTAGTAATATTTAACATCAACAAAAATAAACAAGAAGATTAACAATAATAATTAAAGATTTAACATCAACAAAAATAAACAAGAAGATTAACAGTAATAATAAGATTTACTACATTTATTTGTTGAAATTAATGGTCAAATTTGAATTATTGTACGCGTTAATCGATATTGTTAAGGGGCCGCCCTGATGATGTGTTTCACTCATTGAGTTTTCACTGCTGCAAAATCTTAATTCCTGACTTGTGTCAGGTCTTCTAATGTCAACGAAAGAAGATAAAGAGTTTGAATTGCTACAGGAAGACGATGGCAATGTCGTTAAAGATATCATATTTGCGGTTTTAGTTTGGTTGGCTACAGATACATCCACATAACCTTCAGCAACAGCACTGGATTTCCATCCCCCTAGACGCTTCAGCTGTAAAATATCAGCTCCGCTATTTACCAGCAACGTAGCCGCTGTTCCTCTAAAAGCATGACCTGTGTAGGTTTCCGCATTGGGAAGTTTCAAAAAGCTAGCAATATTGTACGGAAATTTAGATATAGAATTATATCCAAAGGGTTGATTTCGAGCTTTTCCTAATCGATATTGAACAAAAAATCTTTCATTTTCAATATCTTTTCGTACCTGGATAAATTCTTTTACAATTTCTATCCAATTTGTGTTAGTTATCATATCATAAATGATCTGCTCTTATAAGTTTTTGTATCCGGAATTTCTATGCAAATTTTGTTTTCTAAAATATTAATATGCGTAGTTTTCATCTTCAGTAGCTCATCACTTCGACATGCCCCAGACACACCTACTATAAGCGCAACCTAAAACAATGAAAAGAAATATTTAAAAACAGGAAAAGAAAACATTTAAAAAGAAAGCCTTACTTTAATAGGAAGGAATTCTTGAGGTGCTTTCTTGAGAAAATCCTCCAAGTTTTCCCTAGTAAAAATGCTAGACTTCTTTGGCTTAAAACCTACATTCTGGCGTTTTAAAAAGGCGACGAGTTTGTAATATTTTGATATGTCAGTCTTTTCCTTAATTGTAGCATTGTCCGTATCATGCTGTAAGTAGCCCAAAGAGTAGATGGCTTTTTTTGCCTTGCCATGTCGCTAAAATATGCCATCAAGGCTGTCTCCGAAGCAATATTCTTAGCATTTCTTTCGGCACACCATTTTTCGTATACTTTCAATGCCATTTCATATCGCCCCCTACTTTTCTCTGGAAGTAAACAGGCTTCTGCTCTTTCTGCAGCTTCTTTAAGTTCTGGTGGAGTACCAATATTACAATAGTCTTCATTATCAGAACTTTCCGAGAACATTCTGGCTTTCTAAGTTATATAAATTCGAAAGAACGAACGAGAAATTCAAAACTGTCACTAGTTGTTTATTTTGAAAATTTTGAAGGTTTGCGCCATAGCAACCAGTCGCGTAAACTAATACCGGTGACTAGATATGGAAATGTCAAAACAGAAAAGGACAAATTTTCTCATATTTATTTTATTTTTTTATTTTCAAAATAAAATATTGTCCCTACTTTTTAATTAATGATGTGGTTTTGTAAATAAAATCGTATACAAACCTCGGAGGAAAGTTTTCATTATTGTCTCGAGATTTAGTTAATCTCTCGACAGTAATGAAACACTTCCCTACTCGGTATGTAATATACTATTATTGTACATAAAATCACTTCAAAAATTTAAACACATACGAGCTGGTTAATTATTGCATAATGCAGTGACAGGCGCTTTATTGTAAGAATGTAAAATTTAATTAGGATGTATTGATGTAAATCATTACGAATTTAATCAATTTAAAATCGAAAATTTTTAATTTCCGGTAATAAGCACATATAACTTATAAGGAATTTGGAATAACAAAAGTGGTATTAGACGCCCTGATTAGAGATTGTTAGAGTGTGGTATATTGGTCCATGTAATCTAAGAGTAATTAGATAATAGCACAGATATATTTACTTATCTGTGATAATAGGTACGCAAAAATGGTGAAATCTTATTTTCGTAAATTTTTTTGTAACAATTCATGCATGTACATATACATTCCAGTGAATATAATTAACTTAGAAATTCTGATATTACCTATGATTTACATTGGTAATGTTTTCACAATTATCTCCGCTAATTGATTTTCGAGGTCATTTCGGAAGCTATTTATACTTGTAATTTGTATATACCGGATGTCAACGAATGTATTAGACAAGTCATAACTTCCAAGGGCGGATCCAGAAATTGTCGGCGGGGGGGGGGGGGGGGGGATAACTTGTTTCCCCCAACAAGAATCTAAATGTTGTTTCTACTTGTATGTACACTGAAAAATTTTGCAGCAATTTAAATGTTGCTTTTCAATACGTAGTTATTTAATATGTAAGTTTCATTCACGTGTATTAAGAATTAAAATGTGGAATAACAAATCAAACCCAACATTTAAAATAGACTGAATTAAAATTTAAAATTGAAAGTGATCACTTAAAAATATCAACAAACATTTTAATGTAGCTATTTAAAATGTCGTTTTGATAATTTTATTTAGTCGCTGCGGTCGGTGGTGCATTATAGAACTAAATTTACATTCTATTTCCTATACCTATTACACAGTTTTAAAACTCACCACCGATGGCAGCGACTAATTAAAATTATCAAAACGACATTTTAAATAGCTACATTAAAATGTGGGATGATAATGTTAAGTAACCACTTCTATTCTTATATTTTAATTCAGTTTATTTAAAATGTGGATTTTAATTTGCTGTTATAAATTTTAATTCTTAATACCTACACCTTAATGAAACTTACATATTAAATAAGTAGGTAAGTACATATTAAAAAGCAACATTTAACTTTCATAAGACATTTAGAAGAAACACTAAAATTTATCTAGGGTTATATTTGTTGTTCAAATTGCATTTTACTAATAAAAAGAAAAACGGCGTGCCATACAGCTAATGCCCTTCGAAAAAGTTAAAAAAAAATTCATTTGGAATAGTTGTTTGTTAGTAAAGGTAAAGGTAAAATCTCAATTTTTGGGAAGACCCAACATTGTCATTATTAAAAGTAGATTTATAAATTTTTAATATCTGTATATTGTACAAAAACCCCGTGCTTCTACGTTTTCAGTTTTTTTATTATGTAAAAAATAACGTGTTTATAGCAGTCTAATTTTTTCATGATTTTGTAAATCTGAAGATGACAAGAAAAGCGGTTTCTTTATGTTTTTTGGCACATATCTACTCGTACTAACCTAGATAAAAGTGCAATCATTTCTTCCGTAAAGAAATTTATAATATATTGTTAATAATAATCTAGTTAGGAAGGAATAACTATTTTAATAAAATGTTGTCTCCGCCTTCCAAAGAGAACAATACCGACAAGATAAGAAGTACCTCCTACAATCATTGTATACACGATTATAGCAAATGGCGTAAAGGATTGACAATTGTTTAGCCAATAAGAAAAAGGCACTCGTTTTTAAGTAAAGTTTGACTTTATAAAGTCAATGGTAATAGTGTTGAGTGAAATTTCACTTGGAATTGAGAGTCCGCACTTGCCGTTTTTTAGACGCAAAACTGTGAACAGTGTTTTAGCGACATCGTAACTATAATAAATACCTACTACATACTATAATGTTATTATAATCTGTAAAATGAATGTTTGCGATTTTCGGCTTAGCGCTTTATTTGGCGTACACATTCGTAGTTTGTATCTATTTCGTTCTAACACACAATATTTGGAAATAGAGAGAATGGAATGCTACATCATCGTCGCCACGGGTGGTGAACTAACACAGACAATATACGTTTAAAACATTTGTATTTGTGTCAGGTGTGTTAGAAGGAGATACTAATGTTTATTTTAGGCGTCTCTTTAAAGACTAAATTGTCTGTTGTAATCCTTTGACAGTGGTATTCAAAAGTTATTTTCGCGTATTTGTAACAACTACTGAAAATATGTTATATTCCTTCAATATTGAAAATATGTTATATTCCTTCAATATTGAAGGAATATAACATATTTTCAGTAGTTGTTACAAATACGCGAAAATAACAGACAATTTAGTCTTTAAAGAGACGCCTAAAATAAACATTACTATCTCCTTCTAACACCTGACACAAATACAGATAGTCCGGACGCTATAAGGCAAAATGAGGCCCAACCTTGCACTTTGTGACAAGTTTATTCCAATGGGCAAATCGTGTTCTATATGCCCCCGGGCACATTTTCAGATGTGGTGCCACCCCCCCGCACCCCCACCCCCGCCGCCAATTTGGAAAAATGGCGGCCAAAAACGGTTTTTAGAAGTTATTTCGAGAACCGTCCAAGATGTCGCAAAAAGCTTCAAACAAATGTTCTAGAGGACTAAATTTGCAATACAAAGTGCCCTATAAACTTTTTCATTATCTCCTACCGTTGAGCCGGAAATGACCTTCAAACCTCCGGTCAAAATGCTTTCTTGATAAATACGCTACTAACTGTATGTGCCTCTCTCGCCGCATTCTCGTCGCTATAGTTATTTTTGAAAGGACTGACATATAAACGAAGCTGTTTCCAATATTTTTTTACGTTGTTCCATTATTTGCAACGACGATCAAACCGAGTTTCGTATTTTAGTTGATCCGGAAGGTTCTGCGGAAAGGAATCAATCGGTTCTGACTTACGCGAATTAAACCGCGTGAAACCGCTCCTGGTTATAAGCTCATAACTGCAAAACCTGTAAAACCTACTTTTCTAAAAATGATTTTCACTACATTCCCCCTTAAAAGAGCTCATGGTATCGAGGTAGTGCATGGATGCCTACCCACAGAGTCTCAAGTTGTCTTTCAAGTAATGCGTTGCAATTAAATGTCAAAGGTAACATGGCGAAGTCTTAAAATAAGAGCTGGGTTAAAAAGCCACTAGATTTTATTAGTTATATTTCTAGAATGACGCAGTCGAATGGATAACAAATAAGAACAGTTGTCTGGGATCTGTCTTGAAGTATACCATAAACCAATGTTTTTATTTTGTTTCGAAAAGTCCATATTATTCCTTGCTGCAATCTCCTCTACAACCACACATTTCTGTACATGGTAGGTTGGCTTTAGTGCACTTACATCGAGAGCTGCATGATTTTTTGCAGCCACACTTAACAAGAATTAATAGACACTCTTGGATGAGTGGCTGAGATGTCCATTCTGGCTCCCAGCATCCACTGCCTTCAGAAATTTTCCAACCCCAACCAGTAGGATCAGGAAAAACTTGCATTGATTTTAATCACTGTCCCCATATCTGACCTCCCTGATAGCCAGCTCGAAAGCAGTGAAGTCTCAAGACATCTTGAGTTGGTGGAATAGCCTCCAGTGATCGTCCCTTTTCGTGTAAACATAACTCTTCGAGCATTATTTACTGTGCTTACATCGCTGGTACGATCGTACATTGCCACAACAAATTTTTCAGCAAGAGGTAAGCCAATTCCTAAGTCGCCGCGCGCTATAGCTGCAAATCCGGTAGTAGCATCAGAACATGCGTTCCAAGCTTCGAAAGCACTTTTCTTGCCTCTGCACGCGAAGGAAGACACGGTATCGCAGCCCGTCACTGCATGGAATGTGGGAAGGGCAGCACATCTAGCAGGACCTGTAATCAACAGAAGTTTTCCGAATAGGTAACATTTTTACCCAGCAAACATAAGGACGTTTTAATGACGTGAAATGTTCGTCACGTTTTACGTCAGAGACCTTAAAACATGACGTGAAAAAGACGTCAGAATTACGGGTAAATGTCACAGCCCAATGACGTCATTTTGGGACGTAATTATGACGTAAATCATTGACGTAGTTATAGTAAAAAAAAGGGGGGTGACCTGGGCCACATCTTACCACTCCGACCATCTTGTCATACTTGTCAATATTTGACAACAGTGTGTGCTCCGGTAGGTCCTACGCCAGAGCCCCCCTTCGTTTCTTGTAGAGTCGGAGGAGATCGTTAATGCTGAAAAAGACTTTTGCCTGAAGTAGGACTCGAACTTCGGTCGCCCGTTTAGTAGTCAGACAAGTAAACTATCTGCGCTAGCGAGACTTTGCTAAGTGCAGTAATTTGAAGTTGAACACTATGAGAAAGGGAGAAGGACGTGCATATCGCGTAGTATATGAATGTCTATTTTTCCAAATAGAAATTTTTGGTCCCAATTATCTAAAGATAATTGTAACGTCATAATTAATAAATTTGAAATTAATTTATTGTTTGACTTAGACGAGTATTTAAGATATAAATATAATTTTGTGGGAATAAATCACATTTCTTTAACAAATGTAATTATTGATTTATTGTTTAAGAAACCAAAAATGCTTTAGAGTGTCATTCAGTTATGATGCTGAAGACAGATAGCAATATTAGATACAGAATTACTGCGTTTTGGTTGAGGTTAAAGGAATAAAAATTGAAGGTAATCAAACAATAAGGCAACGTCGATTGAGGCAAACCGTATTTTGATATCTCTAAATCGGCGAAAGTACACGCTTTTCAAATAAATGAATTAAAAATGCTAAATATTGAACATTAAAAAAAATCAAATTTTAGTTACTAAATAACTACGTATATATACCGTCATATAACTCACGTATTAAAGACGTTCAGAAATGACGTCTATAATACGTCGGAATTTGGGGGTGTAACGTAACTGACTAATTATGACCGAAAAAATACGTCAAATATACGTCATTTTATAATTAATGTTTACTGGGTAACGTCATAACAGAATAACTGTTGCAAGTCTTGATATTTACCTAGTGTGGTGGAAATGGTATTTGCACATATTAGCATTTGATTTCGTCCGGTGCCAATGGAGACCCAAAGTTCTTGTTCTGGGATTGTCTCGGCGTATGCCACCGCTAGTACCAGGACGTCGCTGTCGGAGGTCCGTATGAGAATCCTCTTCAATCCCTTGCCAACCGCGTCGGCAGCATGAAGAATTATTCTAGTATCGGCCTCCTCGTGGTTGCATGGGTCGATTTTCGATGTGTTAAAGATCCCTGTTCCATCATTTAACTGGCTGAAATCGACTCTTAGTGGTATTGATGTCAATTGGTTTAACTCGTTAAGACGTGTCAAGGAACTCTCCAATGACACATAAGCAGCGAATTTGTCTTTTCTAGTGGATCTTTCAGGGTTTATGAGCTTTTCCCCTGTATCATTTTGACAGATAAAACATAAGGACCAATCTATTAAACCACTTTTTGAGGAGATTGGTAAAGAGGGGTCCACCACCACCAAATTGAAGCCATACCGCCACCTGTTAACAATTCAGTACGTATGAGATCACGTCTGCAACGCGTTTAGCTTTTTAGCAAACCAAGATGAAATAACTTACCTTAAAATGGGCGTTTTGCGAGTGCAGTGATAGCGTTGACACAAAAGCTTCCCATCCAAACTAAATTTGGTTCATAGTCATTGTCACTTAAAATCAAGGGGAGCTTCTTTCACACCGAACGACACTATCGTTAAACACAAAAACTGTCCAAATATCGCATGCACAACACAAATAGCTTGATCACTCCTCTCAGACAACTCTGTCAAGACTGACTGGAGTGACCGTGTGTGTTACAATTCGCGTAAGTCGGAACCGATTGATTCCTTTCCGCAGAACCTTCCGGATCAACTAAAATACGAAACTCGGTTTGATCGTCGTTGCAAATAATGGAACAACGTAAAAAAATATTGGAAACAGTTTCGTTTATATGTCAGTCCTTTCAAAAATAACTATAGCGACGAGAATGCGGCGAGAGAGGCCCATACAGTAGCGTATTTATCAAGAAAGCATTTTGACCGGAGGTTTGAAGGTCATTTCCGGCTCAACGGTAGGAGATAATGAAAAAGTTTATAGGACACTTTGTATTGCAAATTTAGTCCTCTAGAACATTTGTTTGAAGCTTTTTGCGATATCTTGGACGGTTCTCGAAATAACTTCTAAAAACCGTTTTTGGCCGCCATTTTTCCAAATTGGCGGCGGGCGTGGGGGTGCGGGGGGGTGGCACCACATCTGAAAATGTGCCCGGGGGCATATAGAACACGATTTGCCCATTGGAATAAACTTGTCACAAAGTGCAAGGTTCGACCTTATAGCGTCCGTACTAAGATGTTTTAAACGTATAGTGCCTACCTTAGTTCACCACCCGTGGCGACGATAATGTAGCATTCCATTCTCTCTATTTCCAAATATTGTGTGTTAGAACGAAATACTTAGATACAAACTACGAATGTGTACGCCAAATAAAGCGCTAAGCCGAAAATCGCAAACATTCATTTTACAGACTTATAGTTACGATGTTAGTATTTGCACACGTCAGCATTCTTTCCAACTTACATTCAAAATTTAATTAAAAACATTATAAAATTATAAACTCAGGTACCTATCTTGCTTTTAGAAATTATCATAGTTCTTCAATTAGTTTGTATTGCAATACAAAGGGAAATGATTGAATAAGGAGACAATGAAAGCTTATTTCATAGTTGTTTGTTCGTGTTCGGAATGCAGTTCAAGTTTCTATTAATTTTGGTTTAATAGTAGTAGCGTAGTAGGTAATTCGATAGTAATTACAAATTATTCAAAAATTGCTTTGAAGTAAAAGATGGCAATATTTAGTAACCAGTATTATACAATATACCTACAGTGTGTCCCCGGATTGAGTTCACAATAGGTGAGATGGGTCAAAAATTTTCGAATTGGAATTTCATATTTTGGGATTCCGCCCTGCTTGGTCTGAAACTTATTTTTAGTTTACTTTCGATTTGTTAAAATCAAGTAGGCCTTTACAGTTGAGCAAAAATCCGTTATTATTTGTCAATTTCGTTTCAGGTCAAGTACTCAGAATAAAATACATAGGTAGTTTTTGCGTAATAACTCAAAAAAATAAAAAAATTAATGTACAGGGTGAATGAGACCACCCGTATCAGGCTTTTATTTAAAGAACGGTGAGTCGTAGAGAGGTGGGGTAAAAAACGTGATTATAAAAGCCATAATAAAGAATCGAATGGTGATATCATTATTTCTCGGACAAGTCAGCATTCCTCCAGAAGGCCCCCAACTCCAAAATTTTAAATGGCACCATAAGTCCAAAAAGGTATTTTTTGAAAGATTGTTAAAAAAGAAGAAAGTTTTATAGGAAAAATTATTTTATTACTGCCACCCCTTTTAAGTTATATTCGACTAAAGTTGTTAAATTTGAAATTCATTGTTAACAAGAAACATTGAAAAGTCGACTTTTAAAATCTAGTTATAGACTAGTACAGATAATATTTTTAGAGAAAAAAATTAATAACAGCACGGCGCTAGGTGGAAATGATAGAAAAAAGTATGTAGAATTCGGAAAGAAAAAATGCAACACGATCCGAGGGGGGCGGGGGAAATGGGAGGGGGTTTTAGATGGTACACACGGTTTTTAATTATTTACAGCGAAACTAAGCCTCGTATCGAAAAACTTTAAATGGGTAAGTTGTAGGTATTAAAAAGTTCTACAACCTTTGTATACAACATTTTTTTACATAACCTCAAAATTTCCTGGAAAATAGAAAAAACCGCGTTTTTCGTTTTGAATTTTTTTCTCCGGTGAAAATGAATATTTTTTCACCATGTTTGGTGGAAACATACCTTTTTATGTCCCAAATAAGCTGGAATTTTTTCAAATAAAAATATTAATTTTTACGTCCTACATTGCTCGAAAACTGAAAAAAGTACCTCAATTTCAGTCAAAAAGTCTGGTGTCAAAACTCAATTTTTTTGGCAATTTCCGTATCGTTTTTTATTTGTTGAAATGTGTACTTTTAGATGGTTTAATGAAAAATTGGCATCACTATAGAAAAATTTAACGAAAAATGCGAAAAACTGAAAAGACGTGATTTTCAAACAGAATTTTTGTAATTTTCCGTTAGAATGTAATTATTTATTACAATTTACAGTAAAAATCCTTGAAAATTATAACATTTATTGTTATATCAATAAATAAAGCAATTGCAAACCCTTAAAGTATGGAAAGTTGCAAAAAAACATGAAAATATAATTATTTATCCGAATATTATTGTAAGGTTTTACGTGGTTTCATAAAGAAAGAATGGTTACTGCAATATTTTTCCATCTAAAAAAGTAGATTTATTAAAACATTGTTTTATAAAAATTTACATTGAAAATTTCCAACTTGGTTGAAGCAGACTTACTCCCCCTTCCCCTTGCAGGATTAGGGGTTCAGCCTCGTCAGTACATCGTTTTGAGTCAGTTTTGGCCTCTTTGATGGTAGTTCTTCATCTCCGGATTCGTAAAAACTGTCAGAATCTGTGAAAGTGAATGCAACAATAAAAAATGTGGCTGTAAGAAGCACATGTTGAAATGTACACATTTATGCACTAACTGTGCATTTTTTCTCTTTTTGGGCTGTTTTTAAACCTAACTGCACTGGTCTATTACCAATGTTACACGTGTTCAAAATATCTTCCATTTACTGCTAAGCACTGTTGAGCTCTTCTAGGTACACTATCAGTGGCTCTAATAAGTACTTCTTGAAAGGGAAGAACACATGTAACATTGGTAACTAGATTTTAAAAGTCGACTTTTCAATGTTTCTTGTTAACAATGAATTTCAAATTTAACAACTTTAGTCGAATATAACTTAAAAGGAGTGGCAGTAATAAAATAATTTTTCCTATAAAACTTTCTTCTTTTTTAACAATCTTTCAAAAAATACCTTTTTGGACTTATGGTGCCATTTAAAAATTTGGAGTTGGGGGCCTTCTGGAGGAATGCTGACTTGTCCGAGAAATAATGATATCACCATTCGATTCTTTATTATCGCTTTTATAAACCATTTTTTTACCCCACCTCTCTACGACTCACCGTTTGTAACGCCCTGCGATAATTTCCTATTTCCTATTTGAAATATTCTAATTTCTTTTACTTTAATGACTAATATTCTTAAAATTTGGCTACATTACATTGTATTGTATTGTAAGCATCTGTCCTTATGACGAATCTTCTTAGTCCTATGTAACCTGAACCTTTGGAATTGTCTTTGTTCGCTGATGACTAATTTGTTATGCACACTTCTTTCTGCATGACAGATGTGTTCATTCCCTTTGTCCTTTATACTATTTTGCTGACGTATAACTTGCTGATTCATTTCCTTTAGGGTCCAGAGCCCCCTTTTCTGTATTCCTTTCTTCAGTTAGCTACTTGCTTCCTTTCGACTTACATCGCTCAATAATCTAATCACAACGCTCCTTTGTCTGTACGATCAGATCTGCATTTACTAAAACTCGAGTTATTTTCGGCTTTTGTGCTCATCGATCAACAATTTAGTGAAAGTTCTTACTGCTGCTTTAAGAAACCGCTAAAATCGTATTTTTACGTATATTTGTACAGTAAAGAAAAGTGTACGTGAGTTCTTCTTAAAACGCTGGAATTTAATTAATTATTTACCAGCGGTTTTACACCAGTATAAAAAACTACCTCTAACTCTTCTACAATTTTCCTACATCTTTATTCCGTTACCGACTGCCGACGTGGGAAACCAACTGTTTTCTTCAACCCCTCGATCGCCGCTACGAGAACTCATCTAATTTCATCTTTATTTTACTATACCGTCGCTAAGTGAAAAACCAATTTTAGTTTTCCCCTTTACTCCTTATATTGAACTTTTTATACTTTAATTTTACCTACTTAGTTATTTTTTTCCTACTATTTTATCGAAAAGATTCTGTTTAAACATTAACCATTTTACTATTTAAAATTTGCTACATTTGCTATTGCTGTAACGTAACTTTACCGTATTATTTCCTTTGAATTTTCTAAAGTACCTAATATAGTTTATTTGCTAATTTAATTTGCTATTTGCTAAATATTAATTTGTTATCGAATTACCTTTAACCCTTTTCTTGAATTAACGTAACCATTTAAATTTGAACTTAATCTACATTTGGTATCCGATTTTTTGAATCACAGTACTCGTGTAATTACTCATTTCGGCTCGCTGTAATGCCCAGCGACCTTTGTTTTTATTTTGTTTAAGGACTTGGGAAAACTGTGCACAGGTGTTCCAACATCCGACTCAACTTTAACAAAAGAAAGGTAGGATTTCCTATTTAACCATCGATTACTGTCCATTGTATTTTCAAAGTCGCATCCCTATATCTCAATTTGCTTGTCAATTTAACGTCATTTTACTCACAAATTTTGCTTGATCTCAAGGTAGTTTAGACCCACGTATTTTGTACGACAAAATTGATTATTTACTTAATTAAATTAAACTCATATAATTATCATTCTTGTACTTATAAACCTGATTTTATTTTGTAATATTTTAATTTGAATTATTCATTATAATAACCTTAAATTTATCTATTTCTTTTTTTTGCTGAAGCTCCCCGTTCTCTTTCAGAATTGACATCGTTACTGTTATAACTGTTAATACCTTCGTAATTCGGATTAGCAGCTTATTTTCCTAGAAGAATTACGTGGCGCCCTTTTCTTCACTTATTTTTCCCTATTTTACTACCACAATTTCTTACTTTTTTCGCTCATTATTGCTAACCTACGACCACCTGTCTACTAGCACTGAACTGCTGCGGCCTTTGCTCCATTTAATTTCGTTGCGACCCAATTCTTGTCGTAACACGTTCTTTAAATAAAAGACTGATACGGGTGGTCTCATTCACCCTGTATAGTGTGTATGTGTAGTAGGTATAGTTGTAATCAGAAAACTATTTCTGATTTTCTCCTGAAATAATATACAGGGCGTACCTATGTCATAAATATTTTTAATATTTTGTTAATTTCTGGATAGACCGGAAATAAATTGGTATACTTATTACCTACACTCGATTAAAAGAGTCGTAGGTATGTCCTCTACTTTACTGCACAATTTTACTTCATGTTAGCAAAATAGTTATGACTTAAAAATTTTCAACTTCAAAAATTCATCTCCTTTGCCCTATGGGAGATAAAGAAATAAATGTAGTGCCAATAGTTTTCCATGAACTACCTATATGTATACCTAACCTTTAAAAAAATTAAAAAATGCTGGGAGCAGATTTTGAGAAAATCGATTTTTAATTTTTGACCAATTTTGACCACCAATAAATTGGCTATGTTAAATTTTTGTTCTTTGTCAATTATAAGTAAAAGTTCTGGCCATCCTTTGTCTACAATTTTCAATATTCAAATTTTAATTAAGTTAAACCGTTCTTGAGCCTAAAAAGTAAAAACTTGTAGGATTGCTATATTGGCCGCCATTTTGAATTTAGAAGCAAACAAAAAACGTCGTTTTACTTGTAAACATGTCTACTACCCCAGTAAAATACGACGAAATTCAACGATTTGAATGAAATAATGGTTACAGCTTTGAAAATTTTGTGCTCCCTTTTTGGAGTGTTCAAAAGTCCCCATCCGTACCCCCCACCGAGAGAAATGGGGGGCGAAAAAGTGTCAAAAAAACAGGTTTTCGTAAATAACTGAAAAAGTATCCACTTTATCAAAAACAAAAACGTTAAGAAAGTTGTAGCTGACAAAATTCCGCACATTTTCATGTTTTATTTTTGTCTCTACGACCAATAGGAGCCGAGATAGATTTTTTTAAATGTCGACTGTTTTGCGGCGAAACGGTAACACGTGCGCGCATCGCGCGTATTTCGCTTATATCTCGAGAATGGCCATGCGTATCGCAAAATTCTTCAAATAAAAGTTGTAGAAAATTTAATTACGAATAATTTTCTTTGTTAAACATTTCCATACGATTAATATTGATATAATCATTTAAACCTTTTTCTAAGACAATCGCTGCTCGTTTTGCATAATAAAATTAATAATAAGTCGAAAACTATTGATTCTACGTACTTAGTGCATATAATGAAAGTTGTAGAGAATTAAATTTTAAATCTATATGTATACACGAAATATCATTTTGGTAATCTTTATAAGGCCATGGACGAAGAAATAATGAAAAATTCTCATTTTCAAGCGTTTCTTTGCAAATAACTATGTTTTCACTACTTGTAGACAGTAAAGTGTCTTATAGTTTCTTAAAGATAATAATTAATGTACCTGTATAATGAGCGTCGGCAGAATTTCGTACGACAAATAGTTCGCTAGTTAGGTATACTCAAAAATTGACATTTTATTAAGAATCCCGATTTTCGCTAAAAAATGGCCGTTAAATTTTTGTTAAAAATTGGTTTTATCCTATTTTCAGTACTTTATTGTATGTATATACAGGGTGTCTCACGGTGACGGTCGGTTAGAAGTATATCAAGAACTGTAAAAGCTAGAAATTTGAAATTTTGCACATGCGACATGGAGGGTTTAATCTATTAAATAAAAATATTTTCCAAATGGCAGCACTTCCGGAACTACCGGAAGTGACCATCAACTTCTTTACTTTAAATACAAACCAGGCAATTGTTTTTCACATTCTGATGTGTCATAAAATGTTTAGTAAGTATGCTTAAAATAATCGGCGTATCAATTTTGATTGTTGAGAAAAAAATTTTTTTCACTGAAAAATGTCAAAATCTTGTTTAGGAAATAAAACTGAAAGTCGAAAGTGGTAAAAGTTAGGGAAATGGGATTTTAGGTTCTCAATGTCAAAAGATTGAGACACAGTTGTCTGTAAGGGATAATAAAAAATTGCCCGCGGTTAAGTATATATTTGACGTTATTTCCAGACTTAAGAAAAACTTTAAAAAGTCTCTTTTTTTAAATGGAATGCCTATTTAACTATCGGCCCATTCGATGCAGAAATAAATTTCCTTTAAATTGATATACCATGTTCCTATACCTAAAATCAATGATTACAGAGTTATTTACATTTTTCTAATTAAATTTATAATTACATACTTTACAAAACATGGTTGACTTTGAAAATTTTCAAAAAAATTTTATTCAAATGTTTCTTATGCTTTTATGATTATTTAAAATTCTATCTATGCAACTTCTTGACTATCCAAGGTCTCTTTCCGCCGAACGAACAGAACTTTCAGGCAAAACATTAAAATATCCCAAAACATTGGTTTCTGCAGCGTCATTGGGGACAATCGGCTTTGCCAAATTTCGTGGCGCATTTACTTCGCCCAAATTTAGAAAATTCTTTTCAATCATCCTGATTTTTCGTTCTGTCATTGTAGGTAAATGCGGATATCTTTCGTTAAAGTGTTGAGTGATTCTTTATTCAATAGTTAAAGCACAGATCTGTGGTTAAAGGTTCTGCAGGTCCGAAAAGTAATACGAGCAGACTCGCCATGAATGTAAAACAAATTTAGAATATCGGCGTTTGTGTATTCCATATTTCCCAATTAAAAACAAATATTAAGCGCAAAAATCAAAATTCAAACAAATAACACTGATAACAAACGTAAATGTAGCGTAAACTTTCAAACTAATAGCTAACTGACAACTGTCATCATAAGAAACAATTGAATAAAAATTTTTTGAAAATTTTCAAAGCCAACCATGTTTTGTAAAGTATGTAATTATAAATTTAATTAGAAAAATGTAAATAACTCTGTAATCATTGATTTTAGGTATAGGAACATGCTATATCAATTTAAAGGAAATTTATTTCTGCATCGAATAGGCTGATAATTAAATAGGCATTCCATTAAAAAAAGACATTGTGGTAGATTCTGACTCTCAAAGGGGGTAGAAGGAATAGTAAATAAAACTCTCAACCTCCCCTTACCGCTGATTTAATGAAGACGATGATGAAAATTGTTATGTTTTTTAAATTAAGTACCAAAGTACTGAAACTGCTCCGATGCAAAAAGCAGGTGTGAAATGTTGAAAATTGGTGGGTTCCGTCACAGCTTATCCACTGATAGCCTACTGTGACGGATAACCCACAAACCACTAAAAATAGACTGTCCACTTCTATAGAAAAATAGTTGGTAGAGAAATGCGGGACGGCGACTTCACAAGAGGAAAAGGGTAGGTTGAGTGACGCCCACAGCACCTTATTGGTTAATGCTTTATTGGGGGGAAAATTTGAATTGAAATAAAGTAAGGTTATTGTTTTAATAAAATCATATTTATGGTTATGTTTATCATTTATATGTATCTATTGAAAATGAAATAAGACATTTAGTTACAATTTATATGATATATAACAGTGAAAACAGTACCTATTCTACAAAGTAATACATCTGCCGGTGAATTTGTTGAAATTGTACAATGCGATGCTGGCATAACAACACTTTTGGAACGTTCAGCAACAGTTTTTTCTTCATAATCCTGAAATAAATGTGGATATGAAGACTCATATGAAACTCATAAATATAATCAATTAAAAAAATAATATTGTATCAAGCTTACTTTATACAGGGTGAGTTTTTTTTCATTATTTGTATGGGGATCTCGGAAACCACAAGAGTTACACATTTGCTTAAATGGGGAAAGATTTGCTTCTTTGGAAGACTAATCCAGATACGCTTTTGTTGATTTAAGAAAATGCATGGCTTACTAGTTTTTTAATTTTGCTTAGCATTTTGAGGTTATGAAGCAAAGTTGAATTTTTTTAAATGGAAACAATAGTTGGCTATGACGTATTTGAATAGTGCATTTTTTTCTGATTGTGATGATATAAGCAGCGGCGCCGGAAGAAAATTTGATAGAGTGGGTCCTTACATTTTTTCAAGCAGAAATTAGAATGCTTGAAAATTTTTACCTATTTTTCAATTAGTAACTCAATAGGCTACGCAGAGTCACCGATAGGATAGAACATTATATTCCAAAAGTGGTTATATTGTGAGCTTTTAACATTTTCTAAAATGGATTTACGCGTTTTATGAAATTCCAGGGGGGGCCCGGGCCCTCCCTTGCCCTTTAGTAGCGGCGCCCATGGATATAAGGGTTGTATCACTTATTTTGATAAATAAAGGTACAATACACGTTTTCCTAATATTAGGTCTACCAAAAATCACATCCTGCCATGGAAAACAAAAGAAATTTACAGTAAGTGTTTGAAATGTACACAATTATTATCGCGCACACCTTTAGACTTTTTCGTATTTGCAGGAATAAAAGATGCAGGAGCTGCGTTTAGCGGATTAGATGTAAATGGGCGTAAAATTGGGAAAGCTGTTAACTCCATGTTGAAAAGGTGTCACAATCTGTATCGATAATAATTTCTTTTGTTTTCCATGGCAGGATATGATTTTTTGTAAACCCAATAATAGGAAAACTTGTATTGTGCCTTTATTTATCAAAATAAGTGATACAACCCTTACATCATTACAATCAGAAAAAAATGCACTATTAAAATACGCCATAGCCAACTATTGTTTCCATTTAAAAAAATTCAACTTTGCTTCATAACCTCAAAATGCTAAGCAAAATTAAAAAACTAGTACGGTGACGTTATTCGGCACAAAATTATCTACAAATTGTATTTGAACAATTTTTGTCTATCTTGAGAAATAAACGAATAAAAGGGCTGAGACGATTTTGGAGAATTTTACTTTTTTACAAATATCTAGTAAGCCATGCATTTTGTTAAATCAACAAAAGCGTATCTGGATTAGTCTTCCAAAGAAGCGAATCTTTCCCAATTTAAGCAAATGTGTAACACTTATGGTTTCCGAGATCCCCATACAAATAATGAAAAAAAAACTCACCCTGTATATTGGAAATGCATCATTACGTAATAAAATTGTGCTGAAGTCTTTAATAATATAATTATAAAGGGAAACCCATGTCCAATTTTTAAATTCTCCATTAATAAATTCAACCCATTTGTTAAAAATGGATTTTAAATATAAATGTTTTGGGTTTTGAAACCTACATCTACAGACTTTTCTATTCCTATTCTTCCATATAATATTACACATGCGGTGACCATGTTATGCTCTTAATTCTAACAAATAGCGAAAGTAAATATAACGCAAGTTTAAAAACTTACCAGAAAACTATAAACTTTAATACACAATAAGTCAATAAGTAATAAACAACAAAATATAAACGCAAAATGCAATAATGAACGGTTATATGACGCTGATGTACTTCACATATTTTAAACGAAAAATATCGCCGTAAAATCAAACGCTTATCGCTTCGTTTGAAATGTCACAATTTAATTTTATAATTCTCAGTACCAACTAATTTTTTGAACAGGTTAACCAACCTACAAATCCCCTTTCCTCTTGTGAAGTCAACACCCGCATTTCACTACCAACTATTTTCCTATAGCAGTGGACAGTCTATTTTTAGTGGTTTGTGGGATAACCTCAATCGATGGATGTACTAAAATTTTAAAAAATTGAAATTTGACGAATTTTACATGGGGGTTCTGGCGACATGTTTCGAAACCATTACAGGTTTCATTTTCAAGCAAATTTTACATAAGAGATGAATGATGGCTACAATACAAAGGAATTAATTAAAACTAACCTTAAGTAACTAATTACACTCACCTTAGGGAAAAAACATGATAATTTGAAAAAACTTTAAAACTTTATAAAAATAAAACATCTTAATTGAAGATACTAAAAATCCACAGGATTAATAACTAATAAAATTGCCAAAAAGGCTGATGATTACTATGATTTAAACATTTTTAACAAATTTTGAAAGGGAGAGCCGCAACATGCGATGCGGTCTGACCACATTGAATGAAATTATAATTAAACGAGATGGCGCCACTAGGTGAACGACAATAAACGACAACAAAAGCTTTGACAAGTATAAAATAGAATATTTTATACTTGTCAAAGCTCCTGTATAAAATAGAGAAAATTATAACCATCAGATACCATCAGATTGGAGAGTACACAAGGAGACCAGGATCCGGCAGAAAACGGCCTACTAATGAGCGCGATCAACGTTTTTTAACACTATCCGTACTTCGGGACCGCTCTTTGACGTCAAATGTTCTCGCTAGTCGTTTGTTAGAGACTGGAAGAACTGCAATTTCGTCAAGAACTGTACGAAGAATTCTCCACGCAAGTGATTTGAGCTCTCATAAGCCTGTAAGATGCCCAAGCTTGACAGCAAGCCACAAAGTTAACAGTTAAGAGTTAACTCTTCAGCAGTGGAGCTCAGTAATGTTTTCTGATGAGTCCCGTTTTTGTCTACGTTCTCCAGATGGGCTGGAAAGAGTATGGCGGAGACCTGGCTATTGTTTACTTTCTTCCAGAAAAAACACCCAAAACAGCTGGAAAATTAATCAATAATTTAAATAAATAAGTGTCCGGTTTTTTTTGTCCACGGGTGTATTTAAATGTACTAGTAACGCCGCTCTAGCGGAATTCAATTGTCCCTAGAACGTAATGAACAGTCTTCAAATATAAACAAAACAAAACAACAATTTTTTTGGTCGCATTTAATTATTTATATTAAAAAAGAATACGTCCGCCAAATTTCATTAAATGGAGGATTGTATTCCTTAATATAGTTTTGGTTTATATTCATTTTTTAAGCTGTAATCCTTGTCAAAAGTTTGCAGTTTTTGTATTTAAACGGAGTGTGACATGTGTGTTGCCTACCCCCTGTACAGAGAAGCCATGGCTCATCTGTACAGGGGCAGATGACCCTTGGCTCCTCTGTATCAATCTTCCGTATTGAAAAAATAGCAAAACTTTCTTCGGATATGCTGTCTTTACAGTTCGATACTTACCGTATATTCTTTGCAATGATGGGAAGAACTACTGTACTTAAAGAAAATGGCTTTATCTGTCTTAGTTTTTTAGTTATTCGCAATAATAGAAAATTTGTTTTTTTCCACTACTAGCTGTGAAGTTGACAATTATTGCGTATCCTAGACAACTGAGAAGTTTAATTTCTCTACCTAGTGGTCAATAATCTATTATATTATTCACCTAGGTTAATAATGGGAATTTGCATTCCTGTGCTACCTACTTGATTTTTACAAGAAATTTTTTTATTTTTAATTTGTGTCTTAAATTTGACTAGTAGTGGAAAAAATTGTATATATGTACACCACGGTGGTGAAGCCATTTATAGACCTCGCACCTTATTCCTTATTCCTTGGTAGGTACTCGGTCAATAATAACAGTCTTCACCACCTTGGTGTATAATATACTATTAGTAAATGACATCCGCTGTAATTTGAATAGAAAAAAAGTAAACAGCGGTATGGAAACGTGGAATTATTTTCTAAGGCGGTTTCCATATTCGAAGATAATACAATTATTTTTAAAAAAGTGTCAGGCGATTTACAAAAAAATTAAATGAGAAAAGTAAAGTTAGGCAGCTCAAACATATTCTGTTGTATCAAAATTCTTCAAGAAATTGTTTAGGTGCATAATATTAGTTCATGTTTTTATCCCCCTGCCTTGCAGTAGAATAGGAATTAATAAAACCTTACAGCCTACGCCTTTTGGAACTTATTTTTATTAGCGACGATTGATGCGATGATGATTCCTATGGCGTTCTCTCTCTTTTTTATAACATGCTCTATGTTACTAGGGAAAGAATGCAAAAGACAGAAAAAAAATCGGTGCCTTAACACCACGAACTTCATAAATAAAAATGGACTGCTAATAGCATATGCCTACTTTTCGCTTTTGACGCCACCAAGGATCCGCCATGATGAGCGCAAATATTAGTAACATTCTGGTAACATTTGCATATTTGTGTTGTAGATCGGTCATGGTTGGTACCTCTGCTAGCAGCTGATCGCATTTTTATTTTCTTGTGTCAAACGTGAT
This sequence comes from Pyrocoelia pectoralis, assembly GCA_036250285.1. Lineage (NCBI taxonomy): Eukaryota > Metazoa > Arthropoda > Insecta > Coleoptera > Lampyridae > Pyrocoelia > Pyrocoelia pectoralis. The sequence continues at coordinate 33,505,028 of CM070074.1, forward strand.
ATAACCTGAAAATTTTTAGCCTTAAATACCTTTAGATTTTAACAGTTAAGAAGACAATAAAGTTGTTTATAATACATATTTGTTTTATCAAATTGAAGTGTGAATTTCAGCTATGAACTGAGAAAAGTATTTTTTTACGTGATCCGAATTAGATTTCAAATTTTCGCGGTTGAATCAGGTTGAAGTTGCGCTCATCATGGCGGACGCTGTAAGGTGTCATTTCGAATACATGTGATTATCAGTCCATTTTTATTTATGAAGTTCGTGCTTAACACGTATTCAAAATGACCACCAAACGTTCATAATAAATGGGTCGGGGGGGGGGGGGGGGGGGGGGGCAAAAAGTTGACGGGAAACTTCTTACTGAGTAATTATAATGCGCACTTTCAAGACTTCTCTTCGCTTTTTCTCGTGTATTTGTTTGGAACGAATTAAAAGAGTGAAAAACCTTATAACGGTATAGGTGCGTATGGCCTACAGGTAGATAGGTAGGCGGCCATATGCCCCCAAATGACAATGTTTAATTACGCCCCTGTCTATACGCGTTAACCGATCACAATTACTGCACGAGCACGTGTAGGAAAAGTGCCAAATGTATTACATAGATGGTCTATGTTAAATTATATGGTTTTCCTCAGGAATGTCAAAAATTTTTGCGACAGTAATGTTTCAAAATCTTTATTTATCTATCAATTTCTATGGGGAACAACGCAATGCATTGTGATAGTTTGTACAGCACTTCCTTTGGACGCGTGCATGATATGTAAACATTGCAGCTCCTCGTTTGCAGGGCCGGATTAACGGGGGGGGGGGGGGGGGGGGCTAGGGGAGGCTATAGCCCCGGGCCCCATTAGATTGTGGGGCCCATTTTAAAATTTTTTAGTAACAAGTAAAGTAGATAATGTATTTCTTTATTTAAAATATTTATCTAATTATTTACTTGTAGGTACATTTATTTACTTAGGTAGGTACTTTATATTCGTATAATTTTATTTTAATGTTTATCATATAAAATAATTTCGATGAGTTTAAAAAGGGCCCCTTTCACGTATAGAACCCTGGGCCCCTCAATTCTTTAATCCGGGTCTGCTCGTTTGTTAGACAGTTGTAAGTTGGTTTAATCTGTGTTTATTTTAGAATTATTGAACCTGAATTTACACTCAAATGATGATAAAGCGAGTTTTTGAAATCTATGGATGAAGGAATTGTTTTTGAGGTACCCAAGGTTTATTAAGTAATAAACGAATAAACCTTGTCAGGTACCTACCTAAATGCTAAATCGCGAGAATACCGCGCATGAAGGTTGCAGTAACCACTACTATGAATTCGATGTACCTACCTAGGTAGTGTATAGGCGTATAAATATACTCTTTTGACTTTTGATAATATTTATTGTACTATCTGATTCATTTAATTTTCTACTAGAAAATCATGGGTTTAATTAATATTTAATCGTATGTAATAATATAAACACCTACTGATATTATAAACATAAAACAACTGAACAGACAACATATACCTACTATGGTGTAACCGTTGAGTGAAAGATATATCTTATCTTTTATCCTTTAGAAATAGTAATGTATTACTATTTGGGATTTTTTCGTGAGGTCAGCCGATAAATCTATATGATGACGAGATACAATTTCATCCTCTCTTTCAAATATCAAATTATAATGTCGGAATCGTGGTTTAGCACTGTAAAATAAAATCGTAAAAATATCATTGAGTGAGTTTATGTTTATTAACCTATTAGTGCTACTACATTACAGATTTAGTCAACAGAATACCTATAGAAAAATTTTCTAAATCAAATTTAGGTAAAGGAGAAAGGATAGTCGGTAAACCAGGCAAAATATTCTTTAGAACAGTACTATGTCGCTCGTGTTTAAACTTGCATCTTCTATGCCTTTCACTTTATCTGGTCTGAGTTCGCTCAGTAAAAATTTTCTGCGCCATGGCTACTGTATTATCAATAGAATCATCAATGTAACCTTCAACAACTGATGTTGCTCTCCATCCTCCGTGTCTCTAAAATACTATTAGATCTTTTGCAGCGTTTACGTCTGATCATTAAAAATGTCTGCTCTCGAAAAGGTGATCGATTTTTGTTGTTGATAACCATCTGACACGTTTTAAATAATAGTCGTAGCGGTACATCGAGAAAATCGCAAATGTCTGTCAAATTGTGCGGGAAGTGTGAAATTAGGTACACTTATTAATTAGATCAAAATAAACGATTTGACCCGCAGCACTCCTATTTTCAACCCTTAGTTTTCAAAAGTGCCCCGTATTTAGTTTTTTCCATCCCCTAACGATAACTCCTTTGTTTACAATTTTTAGAAAAAAATATATTAATAAAAGTTTTAGGAATTCTTATAAGGAACAATTTATATAAGGATAGAATTTTCACAAATATCAACCCTTATCGAGATATGTGGGAAAAACTGATTTTTGCAGTTTCATTACAAAATCGGTCATAGTTTTCTTGTTTATCGTTTCTCAGAAAAAATATTCAAATAAAAGATGTAGATATTAATATGATCAATATTTTAGATCTATATAATATTTTTACAGAAAGCAACCCTTAACAAGTTATTTCGATATTTCTGAAAGTAAGCAAACCCTTAAGTATGAAATCGCTCGTATCTTTTTTATTTGTAACTTATGAGGAAAAACATGTGAATAAATATTATAGAAAATTATCTTTTGGGTATTTTATGTACGTATGAAAATTTCTCAAAAGTCAACCCTTAACGAGATATATCGAAAAAACCAGAAACTGTCAATTTTCACATAAAATCGAGCATAACTTTTCTATATTTTACTACAGCGACATTATTGTTATATAATTCGATAGGTATATGGATGTAGAAAATATAAGTAAGGGGTAATTTTTTTACAAAAACTCACCCTTAGCGAGATATTTTGACAAAAACAAACTTTCGGCACTTTTTAGAAAAGTTTTCGTAACTTTTTCAATTACGATGGTTAATATTATTTCTTCGCGGTTAATAATAGCCAATTACAGTGCGTTTCATGAAATCATAGTGATTTTGCACCATATCACACTGGTGCGGGAATTTTCAACGTACAAAGTGTAGGGTTTATTCGCGGTAATCTAATTAAAAAGAAACAATCTAATTGTACCCAAAATGCCTCGATTTTGATATCAAGGAAGACATATTTTGATGTTATTTTCTTGGGGGTGGTTCTCACCTCCAGCGCTTCACCGGGGGTGACATTGAAATTTCGTCGCGGCGTATGGTTTCGCTCGGGTGTAGCATCTCCTTTTTAGTCTTCTATTTGGTTGTTCTCACTGAAATACGAGTCGGTGAGATAATACTAACTTGCTTACCTTTTATTTTCGCATGTATAATGTCTAAAGGAGATGCGACACCCGAGCGAAACCATACGCCGCGACGGCCGCTACGTAACGAGCTCGCGCACTTAAGCCAAATGTGTTCAAATAAATATTTCAGTATTTTACTTAGCTACTGATAGAAATAAAGTGAGAAAAAATGCAAAAATGAAAAGGCCAAGGAATTAGCTTTCCAATGATGTATCACATGACCCGCCTTCCTATTTGAAATTTCAAGTCACCCCCTGTGAAGCGCTGGAGGTGAGAACCACCCCCAAGAAAATAACATCAAAATATGTCTTCCTTGATATCAAAATCGACCTATGTTTGCATTTTGGGTACAATTAGATTGTTTCTTTTTAATTAGATTACCGCGAATAAACCCTACACTTTGTACGTTGAAAATTCCCGCACCAGTGTGATATGGTGCAAAATCACTATGATTTCATGAAACGCACTGTAATTGGCTATTATTAACCGCGAAGAAATAATATTAACCATCGTAATTGAAAAAGTTACGAAAACTTTTCTAAAAAGTGCCGAAAGTTTGTTTTTGTCAAAATATCTCGCTAAGGGTGAGTTTTTGTAAAAAAATTACCCCTTACTTATATTTTCTACATCCATATACCTATCGAATTATATAACAATAATGTCGCTGTAGTAAAATATAGAAAAGTTATGCTCGATTTTATGTGAAAATTGACAGTTTCTGGTTTTTTCGATATATCTCGTTAAGGGTTGACTTTTGAGAAATTTTCATACGTACATAAAATACCCAAAAGATAATTTTCTATAATATTTATTCACATGTTTTTCCTCATAAGTTACAAATAAAAAAGATACGAGCGATTTCATACTTAAGGGTTTGCTTACTTTCAGAAATATCGAAATAACTTGTTAAGGGTTGCTTTCTGTAAAAATATTATATAGATCTAAAATATTGATCATATTAATATCTACATCTTTTATTTGAATAATTTTTCTGAGAAACGATAAACAAGAAAACTATGACCGATTTTGTAATGAAACTGTAAAAATCAGTTTTTCCCACATATCTCGATAAGGGTTGATATTTGTGAAAATTCTATCCTTATATAAATTGTTCCTTATAAGAATTCCTAAAACTTTTATTAATATATTTTTTTCTAAAAATTGTAAACAAAGGAGTTATCGTTAGGGGATGGAAAAAACTAAATACGGGGCACTTTTGAAAACTAAGGGTTGAAAATAGGAGTGCTGCGGGTCAAAGGTCGGGTACGGCGATATGAACGCCTTAAAAAAAGGTGAGGTGAGGGGGGCAAGTATCCCCCATCAACCCACCTCCATTTCGCCTCGGTCACCTCTAGCCTCTCCAAATGAAAATTTACCCAATCTGCTGGTGAAACGTATGAAGAGAACTGCATTTTAGGTTCACGAGAAAATGATTATTTTAAATGTTTTCGATCCGTCACGAATTGACAACTCCTCTGATAGTGTAGATAGTGTTCTAAAATTATGCATAAAATATACACGAATTTCCAATGGGTAAAACTCTGTGGTCTTTTTGCAATTTACATTTGTTTGGACCAAGTTTTAAGTAAATAGTAAAACTTCTTTTTTTCTCTTTTTTTGCTCCATCTGCTACTGCGATGATAGTTTTTGGTAGGTCATTAGTTCAAGTGCTAAAAAATGTAACTACCACAACCACTTTATTTTCTTAATCCGTTATTGATTTAATATACATAAAAAAATGCAACCTTTCTTTCATCAAGGTAAAACGTTTGACCGTCTGTGGTTTGACAAAGTTGCCGCCTTAAAATCGGTGAAGTGACGTGTGAGTGGCCAAAGTTCGAAGGTGACGTGAGGATTATTTAAAAAAAGTACCGAATTATTTCTCTTAATATACTTTTTTCAAACAATTGCGTAAGATTGGTAATCTATCGCAGACCAAAAAGGTGTGAAAGTTTCGATATTGATGAATGAGGACACTGGGACGGAAAAATGTTAACTTATTTATGCTAGTTGTTCGGACCGTATTCTAAATAACGTTGCATATATTGGCATAAGTAGGTACCACTTATTAAATAACGACAGTGCCGATTTTTGATTTTAATGTCACAGTGTAAAAATGGTAATGTGCTGTAGTATTCACGTATTTCACTTAAATCTGACAGTTTTAAGGAACGCGGGGTCATTCTTTTGAATCTACATGATAACAACAATTTATTATCGTGCCATTTCCCCCTTCCAAACTTTAAACGCAAAACAAGATTTCCAGTTGACTTTTCGATTTATTAGTAGTGTTGTAAAAAGACGGGCAACAAAATGGTGTTTAGTGTTTTTTTTGTGTTCAAATTATTAGTGTTACTGCATTACGGAAACTGTCAGCTCGATGTAGGCAAGTTTTCTTCTATACTTCACAAACACATTTTGTCTATTTATTTATTTTTTGTTAAAACGTCGATTGTCATTAACGTTATACGGCCATATAGATAGTAACTTTTAAGACAATATAGATTTGTGTTAACATGGATACTTAATAATACCGAATAATAAGGGGGTCATAGGTCAGGCATTTGTTGATTCATGTGAATTCTAAAAATGAAAGTTTGGTAGCGTAGTAAATATGTCGTTGAAGATTGGAAGTTCTTTTATTACACGTCCTTGTACCTACTTCCAACGTATTGCTTATTAGCAAATAAGTAAATAATTATTGAGATTAATTATGAAATGTGTGAATTAAATGAAACAGTGGATTAGAGATTTGGTAATTCCCAGCTAAATTTTATAAATTGTTAGTTAATCATAACGTGTTTTCCACAGGAAACAAATAATATGTGACGTGACGTCAGAATTTAACAAGTGACTAATTTCAATTGTTGCCTTAAAGAAATGATGGCCAGTTCATTAATTAACAAGCTGTCATTGTTATATCATTAGAAAATGGATTCCAAATTTATTTTTAATGAGGTTAGGAACAATATTATCTTCAACTACACCATAGGAGTATTTAGTCTATGACTACACAAAACTATACCTACAATAGTAATTAGGTATATGTAACCTACCTAAAAAATCTTCGTAAGAATTAACTCTTTAGTTGTCATTTTTTATTTTATACGGGAAAGAGAATATAGAGATACAGGGTGATTCGGGAGGAAATAGAAATATTTTAAAGACATGTCCTTGAAGCTAAAATAAGCTCATATGTTCAAATCCGATTTTCATTTGTTTCAGAGATAATTTATTTAAAAAGTTATTCAAGTTAAATTTGACAACGTTGTCCCACATGCCAATTTGAAACAAAATATTAATTAGAAAAATGCATTGAACTATACGCTATAGGTACGTAACTAGCGTACAGTTCAATGGAAAAATGTCATAAAAAGTGACAGTTGTAGTTGTTTTACGAGTTTATAAAAATGCCTCATATTTTCAGTCATAGAGAATATTATGGTTTTTGTAATAGTAATTCTGTTCGTTCAGTAGAAGAGTATCGACGTCGTTTTCCAATCGAAGAATTCCTAATAGGTAAGTGTTTCAAAATGTTTTTACACGTGCTAACGAAACTGGAATGTTCCCAAGTGCTTCTGAAAAACTTGATTAGCTTTTTAAAAAGAAAAACCTAATTATCCCTGAAACAAATGAAAATCGAATTTGACTATTTTGCTTATTTTAGCTTCCTGGACATGTCTTTAAAATATTTACATTTCCTCCCGAATCACCCTGTAAGTATAATAGTTAAGAGAACCTAATACAAAGCAAGTAAAGGACTTTCATTTACTTGTCTAAATCAAATCCAAGACAAACATTTGGCGGTTTAATAACATACTTCTTCTGGACTTGTAGGACTGTCGCAGTTATCCTTGTTAAAGTTTTATGAAAGATTTGAAGAAACACACACCTGGTCGACCTGTGGTAGTCTGGTAGTATTTAGTATTTAGTGGCAGACAGGTAGACGTAATGTTAAACTAAAACTCGAAATACTAATGGAAACTAATTCTGAATGCGAGTACAGTGTACGCCACAACGTCAGGTTATTGTAGAATAGTCATGGCTAAAATCGGTCTTGGTCTTGCAGTCTTGTCTTGGTCTTGCAAGACCAAGACCAAGACAGCAACACCAATAGCAAGACCAAAACCAAGACTGGATGCAAGACCAGTTCTGCAAGACATCGGCAAGAACAAGACTATCTCGCAAGAGTCTTGCAGTTTTTTTCTTATTACGTACGATTATTTATTTATACTACACACAAAAAACATTTGTTTGCTAGTGCATATTCTTTAATATTTGTGAATTATCGCCATCTACAGATGCAGTTGTAGATGACTTAAGCATTAAAAAAGCCGAAACATGCCGCGTCTATTATAAATTATGTGGGTTAGACAGAATTTTTTACTTTTTTTCTTAACAAGACATTGACTTTCAATTTGAAGTTTCAACATAAATATATTTTTTGAATTGTCATCGGCTCATCGCAATACTGAAACATAAGTTAGTAAAAAAGTATTCTTGATCGTGAATTAAATAATTAATTGGTATTTAATTTTAAAATAAATTAAGTTATTATAATTTACTTCGATCATTAAACCCAATACCAATTCTTATTCTCTGCAATAGTAGCATTTAGTGACACAAAATGTCGATTAATTTGATATCTTTCATAAGTACGGTGTAAAAATGCAAGACTGCAAGATTCTTGCGTGCAAGACCAAGAACAAGACCAATTGGTGCAAGACCAAGACCAAGGCCAAGACCGAGATTAAGGATATCAATGCAAGACCAAGAGCAAGACCAATTGGTGCAAGACAAGACCAAGACCAAGACCTATGTGGTCTTGTCTTGGTCTTACGTTTGGCCATCACTATTGTAGAACCATAACGTTCATCTCTATATATAGCCTGTTCTATTTGATGCATTCCAAAATTGTACTAATTTTAAATTATTTACCATTGTAGTGTAGTGTAGTGTAGTGTAGTGTAGTGTAGTGTAGTGTAGTGAACTGTGCTTTTAGATTGTTTTTTAGTAATACCAGTATTCTCCGAATTTATTCAATATCGCTTAATCAAATTTGGAAAAACCTTCGTACTTATACTGACTTCCATAACAAACGCAACACCTATAGTGGTTTTATTGAAATTTATCACCACAAACACAGCATTAAAATTTGTACACAATTTTTGTATAATATATGGTTAATAGCCTCCTGAAATCACAGTCGAAGATGGTGCAAGTCGTTTGGTGGGTGTAGTATATTAGTAAGCCGCTTCCCAATCACTTACACTTACCAATCCCATATGTCCCATCCTTAATGGATCAAAAAGGGTGTGGTAACCGTTACCGTATAAGGACGCGCATTATATTATTGGAAAATGAGTTTTTCCAACCCACGAGGAGTACAACAGGCTAGACAGATCACATCGGCAACGTTTAACAACCTATACCGGGAGTTCGTTCTCAATGTCGAACATAGGAATCTAACATGGTATTGAACGTTTTTGCTAATTGTTGTTCGTCTACTTAATTTTAAAAGAATAAATCGCACTTTTAGTCTTGCCAGTAGTATTATTTGAATCGCAATAATTTTCTCTTTCTGTTGATACTATTGCCTTTTCTCTAAGTTAAAGAGGCGAGCAACAATTAGCAAAAACGTTCACGTTAGATTCCTTTGTTCGAGTTTGAGAACGACCTCCCGGTATAATTATATTACTGACCGATTCTTTTTTTGTCATCTTAACAAACCACTACCTTACTGTAAGATCCACAGCGTGAATCAGAAAATCGTTTTTGAAGCAATCTTCACTACGTTATCTAAATTGTCTTAGGAATACAAGTTGACGTTACGGATTAGCGTTTCTTCTTCTTCTTATCCTTCGTCAGCATCTACGGTTAATTCCAAAATATATGCCTCCTATGTATCCATCCACTTAATTTCCTTGTTTCGTCTCTTTCCAATGTCATGGAATATAACGGTTCGTCCGAAAAAAGAAGAGCGGTTCGCCTTGAAACTTTTCCGTGTAATAATTTTTTCCAGAGCAAAGTTGTTGATTTGATGAGTTTTTGTTCTGACTAACGCTACTGACGAAATAACTGGGCAAAACGAAATGGCTATTGGGCAAAAGTGGGCATAACTTGAACAAAATTATGCAATAGTTTGCGTTTCGAAATCTCAACATCGGGGTGCGAACCTCACACCTGTAATGTAAGACGTATACGAGAAAACGTAATTTGCAACCTCTAACGTCTAAAGACTTTTAAATTAGTATCTACCTTGCACTACTGCACGACCACTTCGAAAATATTTCTTTATTTTTAAACATAAAGAGGTGTTGGACAAATTTTGGATCAAGCAAAGTAATGCCGTATGTATTTTCTCTTCTAGTTTGGAAACTATAGCTGTGGCAGACGATCTTCAAATAGAACGGTAGAACAATTTGGTATGCCACTTACACCAAATATTTGAAGGGGAATAGAACTGCGGAACCATAGATTCAGAAATTTAGAGCGCATAATACTGTACAAGAAATTTCAATCCAGTGTGAGGATCAAGAAATTATAGCTGCTAAAGAAAGTGTTGCATGCTGTACACGTCACACACAAAAAAACTAAGTGCTAAGGTCGTTTCTGTAAGGGAGCGGAAAGGGATTGTTACATTGACTGTTAACTGTTAACTGCACATATTATGAATTTTTTTCAAAACCTACACTGTCTTATTCGTCTAGCCCCCTTAATGGTGAAGTTCAAAACCTTTATGCGCAATGAAAGTACGTACTGTAAATACTGGCATGTTAACAAAGAAAAACATTCGTTATGTTCCTACAATGTTGAGCATCGAGATAGCTGTTCATACCAAAATTTGCTTACAAAGGTTAAATTGAGGCAACACTTGGAAAAAGGAAAAGTGCAGTCCAATACAGATGATATTTATTGTACATATTACGATTACGTTGAAGTGCATAAAAAGTTACAATTTATTATATTTTAATATGGAAACGAATTCATTCATTCATTTGGAAAACGTCACTCACTTATAGTATAATTAATTTCTCAAGATATAATCAAAGGGAAGGGGTTGTGTTGGGTGTTAGTAATAAAACATTAACTTTTTTTTGTTAACTTTCTCGGTCTGTGTAATAGACCTCGCATTTTTGTAAGGTCCGTTAAGCTGGCACAACCCCTATAGCACAATCAGTTGAAACGTACCACATAATTTAATACTCATTTATTACTAATTAATTACCCAAAAGTCAAATTTACTACTGTTGATTTAAAAAAAAAAAGTGGTTGTGCCAGCTTAACCGTTAAGCTAGCACAACCCAAAAAAAAAACTATTAAGTAGCTAACACCACACTAATAATTGATTACTAATTAATTACTAATTAATTACTCACTATTTACCAAGGACTTAACCATATTTAAGCTCTCAATCCCCGCGCAGTCCGAAATTAGACCCGCACAGTAATGTGGAGTCACCCACCTCCGCCAAATCGTTATTCGTTATTTTAAACATTTTTCCAATGATATGTGAACGAGTGAACGTACCCTAAGACAACTAAGTGTTTGTAATTTGTAAATTAATGAATGTTCAGCCGGATACGGGATATTGTTTTTTATGCTATGAATTAATTATACCAGTCCTACCAGATAAAAGGCAGCTTGCGATCCACCAATCAAAATACATCGACATTAATTGAAAATCAATCGTAACATAATGTTTGAACATAGGTTAGAAATTGATTACTCCAGCACAATCAGTTCAAATTAATTTTTACCTGTATTAATCGATGTATAAATGCTTTAAAATACTTGTAAACGTTGCTCCAATAATTGATGAAAATTAGTTACTCCAGTTAGTTGGAGTCCTTCTAGTGGAGTTGCTGGGCGGAAAGGTTATAGATACACCGTGTGCTTCTATATGGCCGACGTTTCGACTGGTACGGAGGCCAGTCTTTATCGAGGCTCGGAAGGGTCAAGGGAATCATAGCTACCGTTATTGATTCCCTTGACCCTTCCGAGCCTCGATAAAGACTGGCCTCCGTACCAGTCGAAACGTCGGCCATATAGAAGCACACGGTGTATCTATAACCTTTCCGCCCAGCAACTCCACTAGAAGGACTCCAACTAACTGGAGTAACTAATTTTCATGCTTTAAAATAAGTTAGGAATTTATTACTCCAGCAGAATCAGTTCAAATTAATTTTTACATGGATTAATCGATGTATGAATGCTATAATATAAGTTAGGAATTTATTACTCCAGCACAATCAGTTCAAATTAATTTTTACATGGATTAATCGATGTATGAATGCTATAATATAAGTTAGGAATTTATTACTCCAGCACAATCAGTTCACATTAATTTTTACCTGTATTAATCGATGTATGAATGCTTTAAAATAAGTTAGGAATTTATTACTCCAGCACAATTAATTCAAATTAATTTTTACATGGATTAATCGATGTATGAATGCTGTAATATAAGTTAGCAATTTATTACTCCAGCACAATCAGTTCAAATTAATTTTTACCTGTATTAATCGATGTATGAATGCTTTAAAATAAGTTAGGAATTTATTACTCCAGCAGAATCAGTTCAAATTAATTTTTACATGGATTAATCGATGTATGAATGCTATAATATAAGTTAGGAATTTATTACTCCAGCACAATCAGTTCACATTAATTTTTACCTGTATTAATCGATGTATGAATGCTTTAAAATAAGTTAGGAATTTATTACTCCAGCACAATCAGTTCAAATTAATTTTTACATGGATTAATCGATGTATGAATGCTGTAATATAAGTTAGCAATTTATTACTCCATCACAATCAGTTCAAATTAATTTTTACCTGTATTAATCGATGTATGAATGCTTTAAAATAAGTTAGGAATTTATTACTCCAGCAGAATCAGTTCAAATTAATTTTTACATGGATTAATCGATTTATGAATACTTTAAAATAAGTTAGGAATTTATTACTCCAGCACAATCGGTTCAAATTAATTTCTACATGGATTAAGAGATGTATGAATGCTTTAAAATAAGTTAGGAATTTATTACTCCAGCAGAATCAGTTCAAATTAATTTTTACATGGATTAATCGATTTATGAATACTTTAAAATAAGTTAGGAATTTATTACTCCAGCACAATCAGTTCAAATTAATTTTTACATGGATTAATCGATTTATGAATACTTTAAAATAAGTTAGGAATTTATTACTCCAGCACAATCGGTTCAAATTAATTTCTACATGGATTAAGAGATGTATGAATGCTTTAATATAAGTTAGGAATTTATTACTCCAGCACAATCAGTTCAAATTAATATTTACGTGGATTAAGAGATGTATGAGTGCTTTAAAATAAGTTAGGAATTTATTACTCCAGCACAATCAGTTAATCCATGTAAAAATTAATTTGAACTGATTGTGCTGGAGTAATAAATTCCTAACTTATATTAGAGCAGTGATATATCGATTAATCCATGAAAAAATTAATTTGAACTGATTATGCTGGAGTAATAAATTCCTAACTTATTTTAAAGTATTCATAAATCGATTAATCCATGTAAAAATTAATTTGAACTGATTGTGTTGGAGTAATAAATTCCTAACTTATATTAGAGCAGTGATATATCGATTAATCCATCAAAAAATTAATTTGAACTGATTGTGCTGGAGTAATAAATTGCTAACTTATATTACAGCATTCATACATCGATTAATCCATGTAAAAATTAATTTGAACTGATTGTGCTGGAGTAATCAATTTCTAACCTATGTTCAAACATTATGTTACGATTGATTTTCAATTAATGTCGATGTATTTTGATTGGTGGATCGCAAGCTGCCTTTTATCTGGTAGGACTGGTATAATTCATTCATAGCATAAAAAACAATATCCCGTATCCGGCTGCACATTCATTAATTTACAAATTACAAACACTTAGTTGTCTTAGGGTACGTTCACATATCATTGGAAAAATGTTTAAAATAACGAATAACGATTTGGCGGAGGTAGGTGACTCCACATTACTGTGCGGGTCTAATTTCGGACTGCGCGGGGATTGAGAGCTTAAATATGGTTAAGTCCTTGGTAAATAGTGAGTAATTAATTAGTAATTAATTAGTAATCAATTATTAGTGTGGTGTTAGCTACTTAATAGTTTTTTTTTTTTTGGGTTGTGCTAGCTTAACGGTTAAGCTGGCACAACCCCTTTTTTTTTTTAAAATCAACAGTAATAAATTTGACTTTTGGGTAATTAATTAGTAATAAATGAGTACTAAATTATGTGGTACGTTTCAACTGATTGTGCTATAGGGGTTGTGCCAGCTTAACGGACCTATTTTGTAGCAGCTAGAAAACCCAATTCTCCACCAAGAGAATGCTTGCTCTAACAGTCTTACGTTACAAGGACTTCTTTGAACGTTTTTCATTAAGCCAATGTTAATCTTTACACGTGATGAGCTAAAACTCCTAACTATAGTAGTTGCAAATCCAAGGTACCTACGTGATAGATCTCGGAGATGGTCGTGTCACTCAAGTAGAGCTTTTCCGGGGTTGGAAAAAGGGATCTACCTACCATTCTTTGAGATCAGTGATATTGTGAAAATTCTATGTATTTTTACTTCCCGAGTACGAAATAAACGGGAAGTTGTATTGTATTAGTGTTCCAAAAAAATTTGACCTATGCAAATTTTTACATATCTTTGCGTTTCTGAATACGTAGATTCAAAATATGAAAAAAATCGGGTTTCTTGCGACACTTACGTAATTTATGGATTGCCCCCCATTTCTGATATTGTTATCTATAAAGTGGACTTCAATTTCAAAATATCACAAACTTAGTGCTTTTACAAAAAATTCTGGCAAGTTGCCACGAGACTTCCCTCGTATTAATACTTTTTCAAAAAATAAATATAGCACAATATTGCTGAATTCAGAAAAAAATACTCTTAAACTACATAAAAAAACTGCAACTTTATTTTATAAAAAAAATGTGTGCCGCCATTTTAGCTTATACCGGAAGTGACGTCATCAAATATAATATCAGCATTTTCACCCTTGTCTCGAATGCAATCCATTGGTGAAAACCGCATTTCGATAACTTTAATTGTTTCTGAATATGGAGCGTTGCAGTCATTTTTTAATAATTATTTTTTTTAACACTTTTTTCAAAAAATAAGTATAGCACAATATATATTGCTGAATTCAGAAAAAAATACTCTTTTAAACTACATAAAAAAAACTGCAACTTTATTTTATAAAAAAAATGTGTGCCGCCATTTTAGCTTATACCGGAAGTGACGTCATCAAATATAATATCAGCATTTTCACCCTTGTCTCGAATGCAATCCATTGGTGAAAACCGCATTTCGATAACTTTAATTGTTTCTGAATATGGAGCGTTGCAGTCATTTTTTAATAATTATTTTTTTTAACACTTTTTTCAAAAAATAAGTATAGCACAATATATATTGCTGAATTCAGAAAAAAATACTCTTTTAAACTACATAAAAAAAACTGCAACTTTATCTTATAAAAAAATGAGTGCCGCCATTTTAGCTTATACCGGAAGTGACGTCATCAAAGGTAATATCAGCATTTTCGCACTTGGCCCGAATGTAATCGATTGGCGAAAACCGCATTTTGATAACTTTAATAGTTTCTGAGTTTAGAGCGTTGCAAGGAATGTGTACGTACAGACTACAGACTACAGACGACAGACGGAAATTTTTTTTTCATATTTTGAATCTACGTATTCAGAAACGCAAAGATATGTAAAAATTTCCATAGGTCAAATTTTTTTTTGGAACACCAATACAATACTGCCCTTTTACTTCGTACTCGGGAAGTAAAAAATTTCCGCCTGTCGTCTGTTTTTTAACCTTTCCACTAATTTTAAACGCCCTGTATAATCTGTGATAGGTTTGCAAATGTATTTTGTGAACCCATATGGTTTTACTTCGTGTTTGTAAAGTATGAATGTTTTGCATTCAAAGAAGAGCAATGGTGCAGGGCTGTTAAACATCCCTTCGCAAATCGCATTTTTTTTTACAAATCATAATATCTCAAAAACAGTTGAAGATAGGTATAGGATAAGCTGATACAGTGTAACGCAGAATCGATTGTATAATCTAAAAATGCAATAATATACAGGGTGTTCCATTTAAAATAAGAAGATAAATGGCGATTTCCGGTCCTTCTGGAAGTTGTACAATATCGACAATATTTTAGAACAAAAGAAGGCTATGGGTTATCCTTAACCTGAAAGTTTCAAATTCATAAGTAGTAAGGGACCCCAGAAAGTGTCATTTTCATATGCGATGTTGGAAAAAATATATTCAGTAGTTGAATTTTTACCTTACGCCAATAAAAATTTAATTCTATTTCGAAATTTAATAATAAATGTAGTTGACATTGTTTAACGATATTGCATAACTTGACCCTCTCTAATTAAATTCGTAAGCAGTCCTATTAGCAGTTTTGTAAAGTCATTTTTTGGTAATTTTTAATTATTCATGAAGCAAACTAAACTATTAAAAAATGTGATTTATCCTACATGTCCAATCCATATTTTAGGCGATCCATGCTTTATACAATCTTCAAATAGAAACGGAGTGTGCGGCTTACTCTCTCTTTGTATACAAGCTAGAGAAGACTTACGGAGGAACATATATCCACAAATATGTGGATTTCAAGGCACCGAACCTATAGTATGCTGTGCACAGTCAAATGGGGGATCGTCGACGACCACGTCTACTACTACAACAAGAACAACAACTAGAACCACTACTAGAACAACGACTCGTTCCACAACTAGAACACCCCAAACGTTCACAGGTTATGGAGCTAAAAGCAGGCAGAGTAAGTAGGATGGTGTCTTTTAACGTTGCAAAAAATATATTTACTTTTAGAATGTGTCGAATATCAACAGTACGTTTATGAAGAAGAGTTTTCAGGAGTATTTGTAGGTAGTGCACAAACAGTGCGCGTAGATCGGTGTGTATTAGTGTTCATCGAAAACATCGTCGGTGGTACAGAAGCTAAACCAAGAGAGTTCCCTCATATGGTATGACAATTAAAATTCTGTTTTTTCAAGTGACATGTCCTTACATTTTAGGCGCTAATAGGATTTAATGCAGAAAATAATGAAATACTTTGGCAATGTGGCGGAACACTGATTAGTGATGAATTCGTTATAACAGCTGCGCATTGTCTTTATGACCAAACATGGTGAGTGCCCTAAAGTTGCTCTGTCTGTGGCAAATGCGACGATATTTGTTGTTGTATTTTAATTATTTTTGCTTTGAACCTGTACAGAAAAATGGCGCTTCCTTACAACCCCCATGTAGTTTTGATACTTTGTATGGTTTGTGGATAATAATAACAATTTTAAGCTTTAGTCTTTACACATCACCAGAAACCACACCACCGAGATCTGTATGTTTAGTAGTTTCTGAGATACAGTTTCATCCAGAATAGTGGTTAGGTATTTACGGTCGCACAGTGAAACTAAGAAAGTGGCAAAGCGAATTTATCATTGATCTACAGTTCCGTAACCAAACAATCCGATGAATAACTTATGAATTTCGTTTTTCGTTTTTCGTACTTCAATTTTATGTGAAGAAATGAGAGGGCCCTTTATGCTATTTATCTACCTTTATCAACGAAGTTAAATATACCGGGAGTTCGGTCTCAAAGTCGAACATAGGGATTTAACATGGTATTGAACATTTTTGCCAATTGTTGCTCCCCTATTTAACTTAGAGACAAGGTAATGACATCAACAGAAAGAGAAAATTATTGCGATTCAAATAATGCTACTGGCAAAGAGTATTATATACTCTTTGCTACTGGCAAGACTAAAAGTGCGATTTATTCTTTTAAAATACTAACTTAAAGTATGACACTTTTGTATTGTAGATTTGTAGTATTAAAATTAACGGCAAAGAAATCTCGAACTCTTCTGAAATTAGCGCCACCATGAAAGGTTTTCACCATAAAAACACTTTCTTCGTTGGTATAGGTAAGTATTCATTATTAGATACATAAACTTTAATACGTGGTTTAACGTC
Organism: Pyrocoelia pectoralis; assembly: GCA_036250285.1. Classification (NCBI taxonomy): domain Eukaryota; kingdom Metazoa; phylum Arthropoda; class Insecta; order Coleoptera; family Lampyridae; genus Pyrocoelia; species Pyrocoelia pectoralis. The sequence continues at coordinate 33,522,452 of CM070074.1, forward strand.
AAATTTATATTGACAAACCAACAGTAGGTACAAAAAACAATTGCTGTAAAATTTTAAAATCAAGGGAATGCTATTTACACAATTTCATACTTTAAGTTAGTATTTTAATAGTTATTTATGTATCAAGGGAATTATAAGGGTCTTAATTACCGAGGGTAAAGTTTGCGTCCCGAGGGCCTTGCGCCCGAGGGACAGCAATTACCCGAGGTAATTGAGACCTATTAATTCCCGTGATACATAGATAATTTTATTTCTGACCGAGTTTAATAAAATTTGTTCATTTCCGGTATATTTGATTCAGGTATCGTCGATTGCAGTTTTGGTTGTTGCTAGGTTACTGGTTCATAAAAGATAGCGTCTTTATATCCCAAGGGAGTTATGACACTCTTTATTGGTATCGTAACTATGACAATATAAGCTCATAATATCACTGTCAGAAATAAAAGAATAAATGGCACTTTTAGTCTTGCCAGTAGCATTATTTGAATCGCAATAATTTTCTCTTTCTGTTGATGTCATTACCTTGCCTCTAAGTTAAATAGGCGAGCAACAATTGGCAAAAACGGTCAATACCATGTTAAATCCCTATGTTCGACTTTGAGAACGAACTCCCGGTATGTTTATATGTTTAATTATATTATTGAATGGCAGGTCGGTGGGTTTCCCACCAATTCATACATAGGATTGTTACGTTAATCAAGTAATCATTGCAATTACTCTTCACCGCTAATGCTGATCTGTAATTGACGAAATTTATTTTTACAGGGGTGAACCTAGATACGTACGAATTGGCGAATTGCGACTAGATACGAACCGTGATGATGCGCAGGTACAAGATTTTACTATAGTGGAATGGATTAAACATCCAGATTATATACCTCCCTCCCAATATAATGATATAGCATTATTAAGACTGAATAAAAAAGCGCGATTGAATTCGTACGCAAGACCGGCATGTTTGCACACTAACTTCAATATACCAGTTCGGAAAGCAGCTGCATCTGGATGGGGTAAAGTTGGATATACGGCAGACGTTAGTAAACATTTACTTAAAGTCACATTGGAATTCTTTTCCAATTCCGACTGTAATATCACGTATCGGAATAATATTGGAATGAGATTAAGAAATGGCATCGTTGAGTCGACGCAAGTGTGTGCCGGGCACCACACGGAAGCCAAGGATACTTGTCAGGTAAAATGATAAGAATTAGTGATATTTGTATTTATATTTCACTTGTATACAGGGAGATTCTGGTGGACCTCTTCAAATTATTAATCCAGATCCAAATATATACTGCATGTATTCCTTAGTTGGGATTACGTCATTCGGCAAAGCGTGCGGTGTTGCCAATATTCCTGGTGTATATACAAGAGTGTCGAACTATATTGATTGGATAGAAAAGATTGTGTGGCCATAACATTGCAAGACTGTGTAGATAATTATTAATTAGTTTGTAGTAAAATGTTATGTAATAACGACAAAACAATAGGTACACTTAAGTATTTATGAAAATTTAAAAATGCTGACTTTCTGTCTGATAGGTACCGAATTGTGATATAGAGGAGTAACTCAAACGGAGTACAAGCGTAGCTGTCACCCTTAGTGCCAAATTACATTTTTTCTAAACAACGGTAGAATTAGAACTTCTATGTAGGATAGCTCTTAATAAAAACGTTCCGATAAAGTAGAAACGTCATTAAAAAAGCTAAATGAAAGCAAGGTCCTTTTACATTATTATATAAATTTTAAATCACCCAGCCTCTAATCCAGAGATACTGTTATGGAGTTGGTATTTGGAGCAAACTCGAACCATCAAGGCAACAGTGGGTTATGTTATAATAATAACAATGTTTATGTCGAGTTTCAGACTTTAAACATTTTCGCAGTTTATTAAAAATCAATGTACCCATATATCTTGGATTATTTTCTGACAAAGGTACTTAATCTATGTGCGGGAATGCAGAAATCCTTTCCACGCCGTGTATTGTATTTGTGATAATAATTATTTACAGAAAACTCATTTGGATTTCCTTTAACAAACATTAAAATTTGTAAAATATAAATAGCAGGTACAGTTAATAGTCTAAAGTTGCCTAAATATATTTCTGGATGATGTTCTCTCTTTTTTACACCTACTACATAGTTCTCACTACTTTCTTCTGAATTGAGAAAATCCTATGCGTTAAATTAGAATGATCCCAAAATAACTTCATTGTTCAAAATTTGGGGGGGGGGGGGGAGGGGGGCACTGCTCGGTGGTAAATTTTTGGATAGACTATTTATGTGACTATTCCATTTTAAATTAGAATTAAGATAGGTAAATGCCCTAAAATTTGGTACATTAGATTTAGCGTTGCAAGTTTGAATTTGAATTATCAAGGAGGTCTTACAGCAGACTGCTACCTAAATATGTTGCAACACGGTATACAAGACCGTTTGGTAACGTGCTTTTGGTCTTTGGAACTAATGGACGAATAAGATGACCAACGCGTTACTTGCAAAATAACGTATCAACACAGAAGAACAACGTCAGGCCAGCGCACTCGTATTTCAAAATTTGGGTGTACAATCTATGATACTCTTAAGCATCCTAAGACGAAAAGTGTGGAAATTTTGATCATTTTGAACAACTATTATAAAAGTTCAACTTACGTTCATATCTATCTGTCTCGTCCGTAAGATGTTTTGTTGAAATTGCTAGTACCATTCATAAGCGGTAGAGTTGGATAATGTTATTGTTGCAGTTAAATAATTAATAGCTGTACATGGTGGTCCAATAGTGCCGGATTAGAGATTAAAGCAGAGGCAGATCGTGGGTTATCAAGGCTGAAAGTCAATTTAATATATAACCAAGGGGGTGTCCCAAATTTTGCACAACATTTAATTTCGATATCACGCATCATAATATTGCCAAAATACCAAAACAAATATTTACAATATTTGAAACAGGCAATTATGTAATTATAAAGCAATAAAATCAAAAGTAAAAATGCAAAAGCTTATATTTCTATGCAGATTTTACAAAATGATCAATCACTTTTGCTCGTTCAATTTTAGATCGTCCCAACCAAGTATTTTTCCATGGTTAACATCTCTAATATTTTGGTCTTCGTCCATAATGTTTCGCAAAAGGGTTTTGTTCGTTTTAACGTAGAAAAACATCGTTCGCTTTCTACTGTGGTTATCGGCAAAGACCAAAGTGCATGAAATTATTTAATAATTTTACACTTTCAAAAAACGTATCACACAAATATTATTTATCAACAACTGCAGAATTGCAATAGGCCCGGCATTTGTATCAAAATCTTCACGTTCACACATTACTTTAAGCACATATATTAAAATATCATCTGATCTTATTTTCACATTGCGTTCATGATCGCTATTCTTTTAATTGACTTTGGCGGTTGCCCTTGGCAGCGGCCGTATCGTATTGGATTACTTTACGGCCGCATTTTCGTACAATGAAAGGTTCCCTTGACAGCGGTCGTATTGGATCACTTTACGGCCGCATTTTCGTATCATTTGACATTACTTTAGCATCATATGGAGAGAAATAGTTATTTGTGCATCAAGGTTGTAAAAGTGATCTTTTTGGCCGAATCTGATGATTGCAGCCGAGGCGAAAGCCGAGGCTAACAAATCAGATGGGGCTAAAAAAGAACTTTTAACCGAGGTACACACAACATTTTTTAGGCGACTATCGCAAAAAGATATACCTAAACTTTAATTTAAAAATCAATTTGATAATTTTGACAGTGACAGTTACCTGAGAAATACAATCATATACAGCTCCCGTCACGAAACCTGGCGAGAGCAATTTATGCGTAGAAGGCGCTTTTTGTGTTCGGATTCCATAAGCGTACTGTTACTACGGTTATTAAGTATAATCACAGAATAAATACACTTAAGTTTTATTCTGTGGTATAATCATGTTTTAAAAAAATTCATGAATTGGTCTTTATTTAACTTGGCATCATTTCTCTTAATTAAACCTACAAAGTATTTGGTATAAAAAACAACACAAATTAAAAATAAATATATTTCGCGAAATTTTCAACGAACTTCGTTCGTTACTGGAATCAATATTCCGTCCGTGCGTCCGTGCGTTGCAAGAGATGCGTATTGTCTACAACCGAGTTAAGATATGGATCTTATGTGAAATTTTATGCTGATTCAAGATACGATCCCAAATAGTGCAACTTCACGGAGCTATAACTCCTAACATATGTGTGATACAAAAATTTTGTCCTCTTTAACTTTATATAGAACATCTTTTGTCGTGAAAGCCACCGTTTTTGAGTTATTATCAAAAAACCAAATTTTTGTACCTAAATTCCAAGATGGCGGCTCGAGCGCATGCGCCTCGAGGTCGAAAACTTGGATTTTTCATTAGGGCCCCAAGCTTAACAACATACTAAAAAATCGCTACTACCCCACCATTTGCATTCAAAAAACCCCCACGTACTCGACTAATTAATAACTTTCTGTTATCTCAGCTAATCTCCATTTAAATCCCAATTTTCTAACAACTCTTCTCAATGAACTCTCCGATCCTTGCCAGTCCAAATCGGTTTTAAGTTTTTCTTTTAGTTTACTAATTGTCATGCACTAATGCGACATTTTTCGGTAAGTAATATGAAAATTGTAAATTATACGTCGAAAATATTCTGCTTCATATTCTTCTACGTTCGTTACTGAATTGTTTCTTGGTCGCTTCTTCTTTGGGGAACGAAACTTTGGTGCAGCGTCACAATCACCAATATTATCTTTAGTTTCTTTTAAAATTCTTTCGATAGAACGTACAGACACCTTTGTTGCTTCACTCACTTTTAATTTAATGTCTGTTAATAATTCGTGGTCATTTTTGTGTGAAGCAAAATAATTGTAAACATTATAAACAACTTCACGCGGACTTTAATAGCTATTTATCTACCAAGGGAACAAAGTGATTAATTTTCTCCCGCGGGTGAAGTTTAATGCCCGACGCGAAGCGAGGGCATTAATCACCCTCGGGAGAAAATTTCACTTTGTTCTCGCGGTAGATATATGATTTTTTCTTATATGTGAATTTATTTTCCGTTCACAACAATTATACGTTACCATTAGTTATTTTTAAAAAATACATCAAGAAGGCTTTTGTCATGTGTCACAATTTTTAATTAAATATATTTCATCAATATCTCATCATTTGTAGATCGGTATTAACGCTTTTTGAAATGTCTAATGAGAATTCAGACTCTGATGTATAAGAAAATACACCAGCCGAAATATTAGAAGCTGCTAATGAAGCGATTTATAATACAAGGGAGAAAAAGTATAACAAAATTCCCAAGGGAGAAAAAGTGGTACTTTGCTCCCTCAAAATAGGGAAAATACATCCACTTTCCACTCACATATAAGAAAAAGACATTTTAAATACGTTTTGAACACGATTATAAAAGCTACGTTAATACAAACCAAGTACAGTTGTAACTTATTATCTCTATGCAGAGTAAAATGAAAGTAAACTTAATTTTCTTTAACGACTTTCAAATTGTAATCAATCATAAATATTATGACATCTAACCTAAGATTATGACAATAAGGACACTGTCGTGTCAAATTATGCCTACTGCCCTACTGCACTGGAATAAGCATCGGTAAAGTCCGGAATGCATCGGCAGTCGCCAGGTTTCGTGACGGGAACAGTATTTGATTATCCATGTCACTTACAGAGTGCTTTGCTCCATCGCCTGGACAACAAAAAGCGGTTGTAAAGTAAATGCGGCCGTAAAGTTGTTTATGACAGATGTTAAAAAAAAGTTATACTTTACGGCTTTCAAAAGATACGTAAAACAACTATTTATGTAATAGTCGCCTAAAAAATAAATTATTTATCATATAGGCTCGTGTGTCGTGCCCACGGTGATACACCGTGGTTTAACACATTTAAGTAAACAAACTTAAACACCGATACTTTACGTGCAGTAAGCGAAGCGGGTTGTCTGTCCTTGTGCATAGCACAGCATAATAATATACAGTAAAATAACTCAAGGGGTGGGGGTCAGACTGCGCACATCATCGCGCAGCTCAAGTCCGCCATGTTTTTAGTTTAAGTCATTAGCGTGCAAAGGATTTATTTCTATGTAAGCATCGAGTAGGCAGTGGTGGAGTGAAAAATTATTAAATGTTGTAATTTTCACGTTATTTATTTTAAGTGTGTAATCAGTTTAGTGTACATATAAGTTAGTTAATATTCGGTATTTAGTTATTAAAGTTGTTAATAGGTACCTAACTATGATACGTAAACCGGGCGGTGTTGTTTGTGCAGCAACAAATTGTATAAATAAAACTTATAGTGAAATGCGGTTTTTCAATTTTCCTAAGGATGAAGGAACGTAAGATAACTTTGCAATATTTTTTTTCATGCGTGCATTATAACCTTCAAATTTTTAAAATACGTCTCTGTTTACATTTCTTCGTTTTATTACGGACCTGCAATTCTAAACTAAAAATATGGCTGCCACAGGTTGACCTTGTCTTTCTTATAACAAAGGAAATATTGGAGAGTTGTTTTACTGTATATTATTATGCTGTGTCCATAGGGCGAACGAGATTCGCGGGACACTCGCCGACCGGCAATCAGTCCACCTAACTTATTGTACACCGTGGTCGTGCCTCGTATGATTATGAATATGTGTTGTAGGCGTATGAATTGTAATGATATTGCATTGCCATTATTTTTTTTCCGTTTTCAACCAACGTCAAAAAATTGGTTACTAAATTCGTCCGGATGCCTATGTGTCTGTGCGTTGGTCGATGTTACAGGGTTTAGAAAGCTGGAAGTGGTGTCATCTTATAGGAAATTCTTTACTGATTCCAAATCTCTGGTAAATTTTTTGATCAGATGACCCGTTCGCCGTCGAGACGCCATTAAAGACAAAATATACACCCTTTAACATCTCAAGAACGACACATCCAATTACAAAAAGAAAAAAACACGTTTCCTTTATTTTTTGAAACCTATTGAGTCATGATACGTAAACATCGCCCTCACCCCCCTGTGGGGTGGAGCGGCAGTGAGCTTTGAAAACTTAAATGGGAACACCTATTTTTTTATTGCACTTTTGGATTCTCCATAAATTGCAAATTTCACCCCCAACTGCAACCCCTTTTTGGGGGTGGAAAGGGGGAAAATTGCACGTCCGCAGAAAAACGATCTTTTTTTACTTTTTTTTCTAACATTTTTTCGTGGTTTATAAAATTGTCCGTCACCTGCTCCGCTCTAAGTACAGGGTGTACAACTAAGAAAGGAGGCCGGCAATAACTCAGAAACTATTTGAGATAGAACAGTGAAATAAAAAATCTTATGATAAATATGTGTCCAAGAGCAAATGCTGGAAATTATTTTCAATTTCCTACCATTGCCGCCAGAGGGCGTTTCACTGATTTCAATTTGAAATTCCCATTTTTTGGGCAATTTTCCTCAGTAAATTATTTAAAAAAATATATTCGTTGTAAACTAGTGATCAATATGTAAAACTTTGTTTAATGAATTTTTACGATTGCTGTCAAAATAAAGGGAAGGGGAACTAAATCACGTGTTACTAGAAAAAATCGTGTAACTCCGAAACGGGTTGCTTGAATTTGTCAAGATTGGTCCCGATGAAAAGACAATACTTGATATTACCAAAAAAATTCAAAATCATAACAATTTCTTATTTCCGTCTACCAATAGAGGGCGCAACTTGTTGAAGGAACAAAACGGTCGAATTTTCTAAAAAAATTCAAATGGTACCTACCAAATATTTTTTTCAATGTTATTGGAAGGAAAATTAATAAGGGAGTAATTTAAAAAAATTTTTTTCAATAGCTCTTATAGTACCGAAGATATAGTCAAAAATATATGTGGTAATATAAGAGACAAATAAACAAATGAAAACGCTTAAAATGAAAACTTTATGTCAAAGCTGTAAACTAGATAACAAAGTGACATTAAGTGTATTTCGGTTAATGTATTATAAGCAAAAATGCTAATTTCCAATGGAGAAGCATTGCAGCTTATTTTGAATGCATGCAAACACCTATTATTGTTATATAATTCGGTAGGTATATGGATGTAGAAAATATAAGTAAGGGCACAGAATAAAGCACAATCGCTTGTGCTTTATTCTGTGGTAAGGGGTAATTTTTTTACAAAAACTCACCCTTAGCGAGATATTTTGAAAAAAAAAACTTTCGGCCCTTTTTAGAAAACTTTTCGTAACTTTTCCAATTACGATTGTTAATATGTATTATTTCTTCGCGGTTAATAATAGCCAATTACAGTGTATTTCATGAAATGATAGTGATTTTGCACCATATCACACTGATGCTGGAATTTTCAACGTACAAAGTGTAAGGTTTATTTGCGGTAATATAATTAAAAAGAAACAATCTAATTGTACCCAAAATGCAAACATAGGTCGATTTTTATATCAAGGAAGACATATTTTGATGTTATTTTCTTGGGGGTGGTTCTCACCTCCAGCGCTTCACAGGGGGTGAGATTGAAATTTCAAATAGGAAGGCGGGTCATATGTGATACATCATTGGAAAGGTAATTCCTTGGCCTTTTCATTTTTGCATTTTTTTCACTTTATATCTATCAGTAGCTATAAGTAAAATACTGAAATATTTATTTAAACACATTTGGCTTAAGTGTGCGAGCTCGTTACGTAGCGGGCGTCGCGGCGTATGGTTTCGCTCGGGTGTCGCATCTCCTTTAGACATTTTACATGCGAAAATAAAAGGTAAGCAAAGCACTTCAACAGCAAGTTAGTATTATCTCACAGACTCGTATTTCAGTGAGAACAACCAAATAGAAGACTAAAAAGGAGATGCGACGCCCGAGCGAAACCATACGCCGCGACGAAATTTCAATGTCACCCCCTGTGAAGCGCTGGAGGTGAGAACCACCCCCAAGAAAATAACATCAAAATATATCTTCCTTGATATAAAAATCGACCTATGTTTGCATTTTGGGTACAATTAGATTGTTTCTTTTTAATTATATTACCGCGAATAAACCTTACACTTTGTACGTTGAAAATTCGATATTAGTCCAGTCATTTTAAACATGAACATTGCAAAAAATCCTATATTAGGTTTGACTTTTTTATGTTGTTAGGTTCAGTCCCAGTAGTAAATACTCAATTTTGCAACTTCGAAAAACTTGTGGAAACTGGGGGGGGGGGGGCGCCAAAAACCGCGATTTTTTCGGACTTTTTTCAGTTTTAGCCTCGTAGCTCCACAACTACGAGTTATAGTGCAAAGAATATGATTACCTTTTTTAAACTAGACTAAATTTGCTACAATTTTAGCCTAACCGGAAGTTTGTAAGTGTAATAGTTTCCGAGATACATCTCTTCAAAGATAGGCAATTTTTCCCAGAATCTTTTTTCAACGTATCATCCATGTTTCGAGCCAGATATTGCCACAACGACGTGCCCTACGACTCTTGTCACGGGCAAAAAAATTGTAGGACATTTTATCACCTTTTATTTAAGCATAGATGCATTCCTGTGGGCCTAACAGTTCTCGAGAAAAAGACGGAAAACCGGAAAACAATGAAATCCTCCACATATATGAATAGCATATTAGTATGATTAGAAGACAGTTTCTGATTATTCTTATTTAGCCTAGCGAACGAACGATCAAAAAGGGCTTGTGGACAGACTTTTTGATCCTAATGATTTTATTTCTGGGATGTGTTTGGAGGTGTTTGGTGATAATTATACGAAAAGTCCCCGGCCCTACCGTATGAGCTAACTCCGTAGCGTAACAAAATTTGCGGATTTGTTTGGTTTTCCCTTTGTATCTCTTGAACAGGCGATCGTAGTGGGAAATGACCAATTATAAAATAAAAGCTGCCTTGAGAAAATACTTTTGTTCATAAATGTATTTAGAAAAGACTAGAGACCATTAAACATGGTGGCGCATAAGACTGAAATTGTTTGGCTAAGGATGCAGGTAATCTGTATTTAATACTCACATATCAGATTTAGCTCCAAACCTCCCACAAAATTAGTTGTTCTCTAGTGTCCTCTATTCCATCTTAAACTCAACGTTTTTTTTAAAATAACTATAACATCTAATCTATTTGAGATAAATTATTAAACTGTCAGTGTATTTTATAGGAAATTTTATGGTCTACAACTTTTATTCCAGCAGTTTTTGCTATAAACCCAATACTTTAGAAGCTAGGACACAACATTTGCCGAAAAACGTCGTGTAAAAACGATTTTTTAAAAAAATGTCAATTCTTGACAGCGAATATCTCTTCAACGGATAGAGATAGAGATAGAGAAAAAACGCATAGAAGGAAACTTGTAGAAAATTTAATCAGCTTTTACTTTATAATTGGCCATTTCCGACTACGATGGTCTGTTCATGAGATGTAAACGGAAAACCTAACAAATCCGCACATTTTGTTACGCTACTTTTCGTATAAACATCTGAAACTATTATACTTACAGACTTCCGGTTAGGCTCAAATGGTAGCAAATTTAGTCTAGTTTAAAAAAGATAATCGTATTTTTTGCACTACAACTGATAGTTTTTGAGCTACGAGGCTAAAACTGAAAAAAGTCCGAAAAAATCGCGGTTTTTGGTGCCCCCCCCCCCCCCCCCCCAGTTTCCACAAGTTTTTCGAAGTTGCAAAATTGAGTATTTACTACTGGGACCGAACCTAACACCATGAAAAAAGCAAACCTAACATAGGATTTTTTGCAATGTTCATGTTTAAAATGACTGGATTATATGGTGCAAAATCACTATCATTTCATGAAATACACTGTAATTGGCTATTATTAACCGCGAAGAAATAATACAATCGTAATTGGAAAAGTTACGAAACCTTTTCTATAAAGGGCCGAAAGTTTTGTTTTTTTCAAAATATCTCGCTAAGGGTGAGTTTTTGTAAAAAAAATTACCCCTTACTTATATTTTCTACATCCATATACCTACCGAATTATACAGGGTGTTTCAGACCACCCGTACCGCCCAAATATCTCGCGAAATACAAAACGCATTGAAAAAATAAAAAATACGTCTAAACATTTTTTTAAGACTCTATTGTTTGATGGTAATAGGATGTCCCCACTCCTACCCCCGGGGGGTGAAGAGGGGATAACTTCGTAATCTTAAATAGCACCCCCCCAGTTTATTATGCAGATTTGAATTCTGCGTTAACAAATAGGAACTTTCTGTTTGAAACATTTTTTGAAGTTCGTGACAAATGGCGCTATGATCCATGCTATTTTGATGTCAGTTTTGTTGAGTGATAATCAAACATGTTAATGCTTTGTAAAAGGGAAGAGGGGAGCTTTATTTACCCCCCCCCACACCCCCACTTCACTCCTAATTTTAGATTTAAACATATCTCGAATGTCAATGTGTTCTTTACTCGTGAAATCAAAGTATTTCAAATTTTTTTTCTATTTTCAATCAAAGACAAAAAAAATTTACAAAATTTAACTTCTTCAATCGTGGTATTGAACAGTTGTTTAAATCTAAAATGGTTGGGTTTTCCCATCCTAGGTTATGGGCCGTAGGGGTGAAGTGGCGGTGTGGGGAAAGAGGAGGGGGTTAATAAAGCTCCCCCTCTTCCCTTTTACAAAGCATTAACATTTTTGATTGTCACTTAACAAAACTGACATCAAATTAGCATATAGGTAATCGGAAAAACTTCTTTCGGCGATCATAGCGCCATCTGTCACGAACTTCAAAAAATGTTTCAAACAAAAAGTTCCTATTTGTTAACGCAGAATTCAAATCTGCATAATAAACTGGGGGGGGGGGGGGGGTGCTATTTAAGATTACGAAGTTACCCCCTCTCCACCCCCGGGGTGGGAGTGGGGACATCCTATTACCATCAAACAATAGAGTCTTAAAAAAATGTTTAGACGTATTTTTTTCTTTTTTCAATGCGTTTTGTATTTCGCGAGATATTTGGGCGGTACGGGTGGTCTGAAACACCCTATATAACAATAATGTCACTGTAGTGAAATATAGAAAAGTTATGCTCGATTTTATGTGAAAATTGACAGTTTCTGGTTTTTTCGATATATCTCGTTAAGCGTTGACTTTTGAGAAATTTTCACACCGACATAAAATGCCCAAAAGATAATTTTCTATAATATTTATTCACATGTTTTTCCTCATAAGTTACAAATAAAAAAGATACGAGCGATTTCATACTTAAGGGTTGCTTACTTTCAGAAATATCGAAATAACTTGTTAAGGGTTGCTTTCTGTGAAAATATTATATATACCTAAAATATTGATCATATTAACATCTACATCTTTTATTTGAATAATTTTTCTAAGAAACGATAAACAAGAAAACTATGACCGATTTTGTAATGAGACTGCAAAAATCAATTTTTTTGACATATCTCGATAAGGGTTGATATTTGTGAAAATTTTATTCTTATATTAAATGTTCCTTATAAGAATTCCTAAAACTTTTATTAATATAATTTTTTCTAAAAGTTGTAAACAAAGGAGTTATCGTTAGGGGGTGGAAAAAACTAAATACGGGTGGCACTTTTGAAAATTGAGGGTTGAAAATAGGGGTGCTGCGGGTCAAATCGTTTATTTTGATCTAATTAATAACTGTAGGTACCTAATTTCACACTTCCCGCACAATTTGACAGACATTTGCGATTTTCTCGATGTACCGCTACGACTCAAAGAAACGTTTTTAAAAGTTTGCAAAGCCCAGGAATTTTAGGAAAATTTCCCGCATGACCTAGAAAAAAATAATGCAAATCTGAAAATTTGGAATTTGATACTTTTCGGATCCTGTACAACATATCAACAGTCCTAAAAAATCTAATGTGGCAGTCACTGTTTTATGACGTCATCAAGATGGCGTCCGACGTCTATGATACAAAACCGGATAACTCGGAATCTACTGAACCGATTTCTCATTTCAAGCACACATTCGAAAGCTATAATTATGCTCTACACTTTATGTAATAACAGAAATTTGCGTAAAAATCATAACTTAAGAGCTACAGCCAAAAATATGAAAATTCGGGTGGCCCAATTTGTATATCTTGGTTTATAACTATAAAACTATAAAATTTATGTGAAAATACGTTGAAATAAATTTTATAGAGAATATTTTTACCTTTCGAATGAATGCGCGTTTGTAGAAATCGCTTGGTTAGATACAGAGATATTTCGGTTTATCGGTTTGCGGTCCTTCACTGTCATACGTATATGTTATAATAATACAGGTAGGTATTATACAGTTGTACTGTGTATAAAATAAATGCTTTTTTAATTTTGCTTTGGAGGAAATTTACCGGGTATTAAATTTGCACCTCGTGAATTCCTTTTAAAAATGTTTTTATTTTATTAAAAAATATTATTTTTCAGTGTAGGTAATATTACTACAGGGTCACAATGCAAATAAGAAAAACATTATTCAATTAGGCAAGTTAGTAAACTTGCCACTCAATTACACTTTACTAGGACCTTGTACGTCTCCCTCCTCTTCCTCCTCATCTTCTTCTGTTGATGACACATTGTAGCAGCTTCTGCCCCTGCAGTGTGCACACATCATTGAGCAACTCAGACCAGCATTTCGGCAGGAGCATAGAACGCCACAAGCACCCTTGCAGGCACACGAAATCATGTGAAGAAGGTCCTCTGGTGCAGGGGCAAGATGCGTGGTGATGGGTACTAATGACTGACCAGACGTGTTCCATCCCCAATCTGTAAGGCGAAGAGGATTATCGTGCCACTCTTGAACCTAGAAACATAGCATAATATATTTAATGTACATAATATAATTTAAAATTGAAAATTTACATATTATAATTATAAACGGGGGTACACGCGATTCTCGCGTTTTGCGTGCTTTGGGGGGAGGGGGTATCTGTGATTGTAGGTTGTAATAGCTTTTGTTTTAAAATATCACACCTTGTTGAGCTGGCTTAGTTGCTTGAAAAAAGAAAAAAAATTTACGTTTTTGTACCTTTTCAGATTTTTGACCCTGTAGGTATCTGTAATTTAGCAAGTTATTAAAGTAACTAAAATAAAGGATTACATTTACTTACATTTGACGTAAAAATCACAAAAATGGGTTGATATTTGGTAAAGATATACGAATTCGTTCCTACCTACTTATAGTAAATTTTTACCAATTATTATTAAAAAAAATGTAAAATGCAAACTTTTTGGAATAGATTTGAGACCAAAAATACATAATGGCCCTTTCACAATGTTAATTACGTCTTTGCACATAGTCTTTGCCCAAAAATTAACGAAAATACAACAAATTCCGTGTGAACTTCATAAGGATAGTTTAGAATGAATTTTGAATGTAAAAGAACTCAATTTGGACACTGGCAACTTTTTGGGAATACGAATGGCCTTAGGGAGAACGTTTTAACATTCATCTTTAACTATAGTAAAACTAAAAATACCATAAAACATAAAATGTACAAATAGAAGCTGGTCTAACGTTGCATAACATCTGTTTTATAGAAAGACCTTCTCTACCTTAAACAGTTTCAAATTTTTGTTTATTTCACTAACTAAAGGCCACCATTTACACGTATATGTACAGCAGTAAATATGGATTTTACTTCCTCTTAATTACAATATAAGTTGTATATTTAGAAGTATAGTCCAAGTATAGGTATTCTCTTTGGTATAGTGTAACGTAACAATACACTTGCCACCTACTTTCATCAATAGATATTAAGTTAAATATGTAGACAAAAACATTTTTCTCGGTGAAAACATTCGACTATATATGTTACCTACGACATCGTCCATCGTTCAAAATCTCTAAATTCGAAATAAGCACACAAACATGTACATTTCGAAAGTTACCGAAAGAAGGTATCTGGACACATAAATTAGTCTACGATGAATGCTGTTACTACTTTTTACATCATTTTAACCATTAAAATGTTAACGCGAGGTATAATAGAATCATTTTTCATCATTTGAATAACTTTTCAACTTGAAATAATTAAATTTCCATGTTACCGAGAAAAAGTTTCCGATACTTGTCATTTTGAAAATTTTCGCGAAAATACTTTCTGCCTTTGTTTTAATGTTCGAAATGGGTTAAGGACCTCGGACAGACAAACTTTGCATGTTTACACAAAATTTTCACCCAAAAATAAGCACAAATAGCGAATTCTATTTTACACGTAATCTCCATAAGGAAACTTTGAACGTATTTTCTAAGTAAAGAAAATATATTTAGACACAAATACCGCTTGAATAAGATGACGGACTTTTATACTAAAATGTTTAAAACTTACTTCGAAAAAAATATTTAGGTAAAGGTTTGGGGGGCATCTGTAATTCTTAGGTTAAGTAATTGTAGCATTAATTTGTAGGTTATAAATTTATAATAGCTTTGGTTTTAAAATATCACATCCGCATTCGTCAGGATTCGGCGACTGTCGGAAAAGTGTACAGCAACACAAACATATACACACGTCTCGGTTATTATATGTGATTAAATGACCGTAATGTATAACAACGATTTAACCAAATAGTCGCTTATCATCTGTACTTATATATTACCTGTAGGTAGGTTCTTAGGGAGTGCTGCTCACAAGCCGCGCTAGTAGGTGGCAGGGTTGCAAGTTCGAAGGATGCTGTGACTGCTTGTCTCGCAAGAGTGCGGGCATAGATGCGACCACGGAGTTCGTCTAGGCTTGAGAACTTTTCAGTTGTGTACAGCTTGATTATAAATTGTTCACCTGCATCTACGATTTTATCCTTTTGAGCAGACGCACGGGTCGTTTTTTGCTACAAAGTTAAAAATTATTTATCAAGGTGCAGTTTTTTTCCCTCTTTAAACTTTTCTACGCCTCTTATAGTTTCCGAAATTTTCATATAATTTCCTGTACATACAGAGTGGCCCATTGAAAAGGTCACACGCCTGTTTTGGGACACTTAGACCAGTTTCTTAAAAAAACGCTCGGACACGTCGATTTTATATTTTTGGGGGACAGCTTTTGATGGCAAATTTGACCTTGTCAGGTCAACCCCCTAGCCCCAACAACCCCTAACTCAAGAATTTAAATAGGGAAAGGGACTCAAGCGACCCCTCATTTGAAACGTCTTTTAATTCTCTATTCGACAGTACAAATGAAAATTAGTTTTATTCAATTTTTTTTCGCCCCCATGAAAAGCACCCTCCGGATTAACTAAGGTGTTGGTGTTGTTTAGGAAAAATCCTGAAACACGTCACTTTTGACCTTTTGAAGGGCACATTTTGATGTCAAATTTGACCTTGTCAGATCAACCCCCAAGCCCCAGCAACCCCTAACTTAATAATTTAAATAGAGAAGGGTGTCGAGCGACCCCTCATTTGAAGCATCTTTTAATTCTCTATTCGACAGTATAAATGAAAATTAGATTTACTTAATTTTTTTTCGCCCCCATGATAACCACCCTCTAGATTAACTAAGGTGGGGGTGTTGTTTAGGAAAAATCCTGAAACACGCCACCTTTGACCTTTTGAATGGCACATTTCAGGATTTTTCCTAAACAACACCCTCACCTTAGTTAATGTAGAGGGTGCTTTTCATGGGGGTGGAAAAAAATTGAATAAAACAAATTTCGGTAATACTGTCGAATAGAGAATTAAAAGACGTTTCAAATGAGGGGTCGCTCGAGTCCCTTTCCCTATTTAAATTCTTGAGTTAGGGGTTGCTGGGGCTAGGGGGTTGACCTGACAAAGTCAAATTTGCCATCAAAAGTTGTCCCCCAAAAATATAAAATCGACGTGTCCGAGTGTTTTTTTAATAAACTGGTCTAAGTGCCCCAAAATAGGCGTGTTACCTTTTCAATGGGCCACCCTGTATGTACCTAATGGTCCTTCAGCGAAAATTGCGCCAAACGTCTTAACCTTGACTGGCTGTTGCCAACTGTGAAAAGTTGATCTTGGACTTGTATTTTTTCCCATGTTCTCAGTGTATGAATAACTAATGTCCTTGCTTATATACCTACATCTAATCTTACCTTAGTTTACTTTTCATGTTTCTAGATTGAAACACATTCTCTAAAATTAATATGAGATGAGACCGGTTAAAATGTAAAGCGACTCTCCTGATTGGCTGATTACCACCTTACTGAGAATACCCTTGTATTTAGGAATATATTTTTATTACCTACCGTTGTTGGTGAGACTTGTATTCGCCAAGACAATAACTGGAGCAATAGAATTCTTTATTCTTTGCAAATTACCAAATACATTAGAAATACATATCTATAATATACAACTTATACAACATATTTCTGCTGATTTAAAATCCTATAAATAACACGTAAAACAGTTTCGGAAATTCCACCGGGTTAAATGGGTTGATAACAATGTCCGTGCCTATAATTGTTGCAATAAATATTTGTATGGTATCGTGGACGGATTGGATTAACCCAGCTGAACTTAGCACCTTCACAATTCTCTAGAAAATTTAATTAGGCCATACTATATCTTCGATCCAGTTGATGTAATTAGAAACTCTAGTATATACTCCTGGAGTATTGATAACACCGCATCCTTTACCAAACGAAGTGATGCCAACGACATAAAACAGTTTAAAATTATCTAAAGATCTAGCTTGCAAGGGACCTCCAGAATCCCCCTATAATTTTATATTAAAGTACTTGTGTGCCTGAGGAGAGATACATACCTGGCAGGTATCTTTTGAATTATTCAGTCCACCTGCACATATTTGCAAATCATCCGCAATGCCGTTTTGTAAACGCCTTGCTGGTGTATTGGCATAAACTTCTTTACAGCGTTCATTGGTGTAGTACGTTAAAGTTACTTTCATTAGATCGTCGCTAGAATCTCCGACAAATCCTAATTTTCCCCACCCGGTAGCTATAGGTGGAGAATGCTCAGGAAGATTTCGTGTGGTGTGTAAACAAGCAGGTCTAACGTACTTTGTAAAGCTTGCGGGTCTACTTAATTTTAAAAGCGCTATATCGTGATACTGTGACGGTGGTTTATAATCGGGATACCGATGAATTTCAGATACTCGAAGGGTTTGCGGTTGGGCATCATCTGTGTCGAGTTTCAAATTTAAATCGCCAAGTCTAACAAATTTAACTTCTCCACTAAAAGAATTTGAATTACATACTTCCAGAGATTATTTCAAATAATTAAAGGCGTACATACAATTCTTGGGAAGCAGTACAATGAGCAGCGGTCAATACATAATTTTCACTTATTAAGGTTCCTCCACAAAGCCACTGTATTTCATTCTCATCTCCAAAACCCAAAACAGCCTAAAGAAATCCATAAATATTAAAATTATACAATAATTGTAACCTTTGTGGCATTACCATGTGTGGAAATTCTTCAGCAGAAGCTTTTGTTCCTCCGACAACCGTTAAGACAGGTGTGATTTCATAACTAACTGGTATATCTTCCGGAACAGTATATTCCTTACATTCTAAAAATTAATAAATATGAGATACCTGTTGTCATAAATAGCGCGCATCGTAATGAAGAACATAGGAAAATATGGTGACAGCGTTGTGGCAATGATATACCTATAATACGAATAATCACAATAACGATTCCTATAAAGTAATTTGTGTGTGATCGAGTATTGCTAACAGTTGTAACGTAACGCGTCAAGGATGCTAAATTTGAAAGATTTCAAATTATTCAATTGTGGTGCACCTTTCAAATTATTTAGGCAAATCTGGAGATTTGTATATCGGGTATACACTTAAATAAGACGCAAAAATAACACACGAATACTAGCATTTACTTTTCTAAAAAATTAAGACGAAAAGTGCACACTTACTTTCAGCACTTCTTGACAGGAGCTGTGGTGCAGGCGTTACAGGCGTAGGTCGTGTAGGTGGATTAGGTCTCAAGACGTTTTGAAAGGGACAGCATACTATCGGTTGAATACCCAAAAATCCACACATTTCAGGATATATACCTCTTCGTACCTGTTCTATAGCGTATGGACATTCTCGGATCAAAATACATCGTCCATTTGCTCTTGACATTTGTAGTCGGCATCGATCATCTGCAATTTATAATTAGCAAAAATTGATAAGCTATGTAATTAAACACTTGATGAATTTGGACCAAGTAGATGATGAGGACGACTCAGATCCAAAACATGATAGAAAGTTACACGTCAATCGCGAATGAACAGATAAACGATCACAAGTTTCAATTTTTTGGCAAACTAGTTTGTTTGGATTAGCAACCGTAGAATTAATTTTCTTTGAGGAACTCCATAATTAATTGTATTAATAAAAACAAGTACCTAATTCCACTACATTTTTACTTCCCGAGTACGAAGTAAAAGGGAAGTACCTATTGTATTAGTGTTCCAAAAAAAAATTGACTTATGCAAATTTTTACATATCTTTGCGTTTCTGAATACGTAGATTCAAAAAATGAAAAAAAATTCCGTCTGTCGACTGTGGTCTGTAGTCTGTCCGTACACATTTCCTTGCAACGCTCTATACTCATAAACTATTAAAGTTATCGAAATGTGGTTCTCGCCAATCGATTGCATTTGGGCCAAGGACGGAAATGCTGATATTAACTTTGATGGCGTCACTTCGGGTATAAGCTAAAACGGCGGCACTCATTTTCTTTATAAGATAAAGTTGCAGCTTCTTATGTAAGTTTAAGAGTATTTTTTTCTGAATTCAGCAATAATATATTTGTGCTATTTATACTTATTTTTTGAAAAAAAGTGTTAATACGAAGGAAGTCTTGTGGCAATACCTACAGGCAAGAATTTTTTTTGTATGTAAGTAGATACAAATTAAACTCAGGCATGTAGTTGCGCTTTAACTTAATTGTAAAAACAATTAAAATTATCATATCACCCAAAGATACTCAATGTCAATTTGTTTAAGAACCCCAATGATTATTTATTGCTCCTTTTTTAAAAAGAATAATGAAGTAGGTAATGAAAATATTTGTTTGATGATTACAATTTAGACCTTGTTAAGTTTCGCTAAATATGCTTCGAGTTCGTAAGTGAGGTAAAGGGGTTCTATATTATAGCAGTTTGGTAGAGAGGTAAGTACTTTTTTGAGTTAGATTACAGAGTGGAACAAACATTGTAAAGTTATCCCAAAATGAGTAGGTACGCCCTGTCACGCGATCTTCGCAAAGAACAAAAATTAAAATGGTCGGCTTATTATTTCCGCTCAGAGGCATTTAGAACTAATAAATCTTTATTTTTGAAAAATTGTAATGATACTTTGCAGTTGTACTACAAATTTATTCGCTTTTTTCAATGTACAGGGTGTGCTTATATTGGGATTAGCCCAACTGCAGATGCTCAAACCGCTCTGTTTAGAAATTATTATAGCATATAGAGATTATAGTTTTTGCCCATCGATAAGTAATTCACATACACCAATGCCATTACTAGGTGAATAATGCATACGACGAGAAAACCAACTAGGTACCTAATACCACAGATAAATACCTTCGAACATATAACAAAAGGAAGGAACATGTATATGTCAAAATGAGTAACATTAATGGTTTACCAATATGGCTACCTACTGTGACGTATTCCATCGAGTCATTGGTGTACTGTTAAGCTGGGGCGTAAATCCAACATTTCTATGTTTACGCGCGTGCTGTAAACAAAATAAAATGCATAAAATTTTTTTTTAATTTTATTGCCCTATAAACAAAATTAATTTGGTATGCATATTTCTAATTGTTTGCACATTCTCTATGTTCTTAACCGTATAATGAATTCTACGCTACTGGTAACAACAAAACGAACATGGAACCGCTTTAATTTTAAATAGCCAAACTGCACGCTACACCCATTTGACCAATCACAAATGGTTTACTGTTACGTCACTGTGACGTAAAGTCTGCGTAACTTCCGTTACATTGTACCATCTACTAAACAATAGTGATATTCCTTCCTTTTGTTATATGTTCGAAGCCTAATACGTAAATATTCACAATAATAGTTGGTTACCAAGAGAACAATAATATTTATCTACTATAATTAAATCGATAAATATTTGTATATTCACTAAGCAACGACCTTTACTAATTTGTGTACCAAAAATTGACTCCAAATTATAAAACTGAACGAGCTTAAGCATTTTTTAATCAGATCATGTTTTTTTATGAAAAAAATGCATAACTTGGGAACGCTGCATTTAAAACAAAAAACCAAAATATGAACATAGAGCAATTTAAGAGAGCAATCGGAATATAACATCAACTATAACTATAGGGTGTCGCATTTAAAAAAACAGGTCGGCACGGAGCCACGATTGCCACCTTGTATGTTTATAAATATTTTACAAATATGCATGGGTCGTATCCTACAACTTTTATTTTTTTTTATTTTTCCTGTTGTTTGAAAAAATTGGAATACCATCTACATCAAAATAATACTTTCTCACAAACGTCATTATTGTGATAGAACGTCGACAGAAGAATTATTTCGAAAAATAAAAATATTTCCTAAAAAACGGAACTTAGGTACACCTATTTAGCTCAATTAATTTATTCCCATAGTGCGTGGTATCGTAAGATAAACTCGGAGAATTTCTTTACTAGGCAAAGGATTTTAAGAAACTGCAGCAAGAAAGCAGAAAACCTTCGCATTCAGGTCAATTACTCAAGGTAATCGATAGCTAATAAGAAACGTGAAAAGCCATCCACCTAATTGTCACAATTCTGAAGATGAGTCAATAGAAGATCAACCTTCCCTTGAAGGTCAATGAAATGTTGCGAATTTTATATGTAAGGGACTTAGCTACTGATTTATTGTTCATAAAAATAAACAATTACTTCACCGTAAATATTTATAACTTAGATAATACTTAGTTAACAATTGTTTATTTCCTATTTGATAGACCTTTTGGTAGATAAGCAATTACTAAGTTAGTTAGCCTTTTGTTTGTCAATAGACCACTTCGGAGAAAATACATACCACATCGGCTGAGTAATTTTAATGTAAAATGTAAGGATGCTTAAACATTTTCAATGGCACATTAGATTTAAATATTTACAAAATTTAATTTTAACATTTTCATGAAAACTACACAAAATTCCATTTCTGTGATTATTTATAACAAGGATAAACTAGAAAAAGATACCATGTATTTAAAAAGTCTTAAGTACTGAGTTATATGCCGATCATGGTGGCCTTAACCTTAATGTTTAATTAGTTACTCACCTTGTACAACCCTTAGGTATATTTACATATTCCAGTAACAGTCTAACACAATGCAATAAATAGTAGCTTTAAACCATTAATAAAAATGACGGAGATTTAGCAAATAATAATTTAAAATAATGTAACTTTTTTTGTTTTCTCTATAACGCAGTCAACCTTTGCAAATGTCCTCGAACTCACTTAATTAACTAGTTAATTGTATTTACAAAAAAGTTGGAATATACAATATATTAAAAATAATTATACAATAGCGCAATATTTTAAAATTTGGCAATTTATCACCAGTTGCTTACTCAAACTTAAAAAACTAGGTCGAATTCATGATCTTACCTCTGTACTGTCCATAAACCGGGCGAGTTATCAAAAATAATATCGAAAAAAATGTGACGGATGTAACCATCGCAAATAATTTACATTTACTTAACTACTTTAAGTAACACTTTGACACACTACTGTTAAGTTACTATTTACACACGTGGAGAACAACAACGCAACTGAACATGAATGGTTAAGTCTTAGTATTATAAATTTTGCCATAGACGATTTACAAAATTATGTAATGGCAAGGTTACCATGAACCGGTGGGTAAATGTTTAACATGAATGATTCGAATTTACGTCTAAAATCACTCAACCTCTTCATAATAATAGTCGCAAGGGGGATATTTATTTTTTGCTCTTAGTCACCACTACCGTCAGTTTCACAAAAATTAATGGAAAGATGACGGTTTATTTATGCAAATATTTAAAAAACGCGTTGTAATTTATGCTTAAGATCACGTCCGTTACCGGGTGGATCGCCAACAAATTAGAGATTTTGGCATCATTTAATTGGTAACTCTCTTTTCTGCTAAACTTTCGAGTCGATACCCAATTGGATTTCTAGAGTAGAGTGAAAATTCCAGATTTAAACGGCGATATCAAATCTCGAGTGATTTGGCTAAGAACTAAGATAATTTATTCATCATCTTCTCCCCAAAAACAGTCATGATTATAGTCCTTCTTTAATTGTAAGCATCAACCAGTTGAGGTGGATGGAACCAGTAATATGGTAAACTTGCTCACGTAACATTTTTTAATCCGTATGGTATTGAATGAAATATTGGACTTCCTCGCACCGTTGAGTGAATTCTTTATTCAATGCTCGCACAAATGAATGGGTTACTCTGTATAAAGTTCAACATTACGACATTCAATTGAGTATCGTAGTGAGTTATTTTATCACACTGAGTGCGGTAAAGTGACTGTCACATTACCGCATTGAGTGCCGTAAAGTGACAAATGTCAAAAATAATCTCTTCTACAAAGTTTTATTTATTGTAAACATTAAATACAACATTACTGTAATGCGAAAAATTCCGGCAGATGTTGAAGCTACACACGCTACTACAATAATAGTTTCGGTGGAGTTTATAGTTCTTTATATCCACAATATTTTCATTTCTGGCAATTATTTTAGATGCTGTTAAATTAATCAGGTTTTAAAAAAGGAAAGAACTCAATTTAGCAAGGCACATACTAATTCTGCTGCGTAGTTAGTCCTCGCATTGCATCTAAAAAACTAATCCTAAATTAGAACATATTATGATTTTTTTTATTTTTCCTGTTATTTAAAAAAATTGGAAAACCATCTACCTGCATCCACCTAAAATATAATTGCTCATGTACTACGATAATAAAGACAAACTTAAAAGGATCTCGTGTTACCGACTTCTTCGGGGATAACATCTCTCTAAATTACAAAAACCATCCAAAAATATTTTAAACAAATTCAGGATTTCATAATCCTCCGTTATGGACAACACAAAATAAGGTTTTTAGTAAATAGAAGAAAAAAGAGATACAATAATGGCAATAAAAATATAACATATGCATCTTAAAAACGTAAATTACAAATCGAATGCAAGTGCTATGTAGTATTGCCGTACCTCTGCGAGTTTATTCATATTGAGTTAGTTGAGAGTTAATTAAAGGGAGAAGTGACAAGTAGAGGGGAGGAAGCGAAGAAAATATATGTGACACACTACCTTTATACTTATTCCTTATCTTTTGATGATTTTCCACACTGCTTGTTTGATTTACCATAGGTACCTACCTGTTAAAAAATGAAAATGTGATGGGCCCGCATGCTCTCTATCACCCCAACAAGCGGTCCGGCGAGAGCAACACATATGTATAACCTGAGTGATATTATAGACTAATCTTAGGTACACTGCAACATGCTACCTCGGAAAATTTGGAGAAATATTTTCAATATTTCATAAAGTTTGTATAATAATTATATAGGGTGATGCAATATTCACTCCCCAGCCCTCGGATATGTATTCTACAACTAAAAATAAGATAAAAATAAAGAATAGTAAAATCCCGAAAGCCTAACCGTTTTCTTCGGAAATCGCTCTCTGTATAAACGTTCGGCAGCACGGGCGTTATCATTACAAGCGCCTAAAACTTTTATCATATCGACGTATTCTCTGTTAGTATACCTTTCCATTATTAATTTAAAAGCTTTTCCAGCTTTCAATAGTTTATAAATGATATTAAGTCAAATAACCAAACAAAATAACGACAAGTAGATAAATACATTGCAATTTGATTTAAAATTTTGAATTGTTTTATTCTTTATTTCAATTTTACCGGAAAACGGTTAGGCTTTCGGGATTTTACTATTCTTTATTTTATCTTATTTTTAATTGTAGAATACATATCCGAGGGCTGGGGAGTGAATATTGAATCACCCTGTATACGATACATCAAAAAACACTTATACATTTTAATAATAGATAATATCTATTTCAATCTTTTGACAATACAAGAGGCAATAAAAGTAGGTACAATCACAGTAAACATTATAATATAGGTACAGTACGTACGGAGCAAGATTGCTTCGGGTGCGCAGGTGAACTTCGTGTACCTATTCGGAAGTGATCGGCATATAAACTGCTTTTTCCACGTTTGACAGTGGCGTCGATTTTTATGAGGAAATAAAACTCGCAGTGTTTTTAAATTTATATTTTAGTAACAAGTAAGAAAAAATACGCGTACATACATGTAAAATTAAATCACATTTAAGACAAAAATCATTTTTTTTTTAATATTCAAGCCAGATGTTACTAATTAAACTGAATTTAGCGGCAACACCACTGGTATCACATGATTGCCAAGCTTGGAAAATTTACAATTATACGAGTGCGCATCCGACCTTGGGGCAATCTTTCTCCGTGCGTGCTGTAGGTAGAGTAGTCTCAATATAAGAACAGGCTGTCACGTGATCTTCACAAAGAATGAAAATTAAAATAGCCAGCTTATTATTTCCGCTCAAAGGTGCAATTGCACTTAATCGCATGTAGAACTATTCAATCTTTATGTTTGAAAACGTAAACAACGATATTTTAAGTTGTACAGCCACAAATTTATTAGTTTTTTTCAGAGTAAATATCACGTGACAGCCTGTTCTTATATTGAGACTACTCTACCTACCGAATGGTTACTCATATAGGTAAAGTAATTTTTATCGAAAACAGTTACTTACAATTTAAATAGTAGTAACTAGTAAGTAAAAGCATTAAAAATATCCATTTATAATGTAAAAGGGTAAAATTATAATGTATTAGCCCGAATATAACGCGACCCCGAATTTAACGCGACTCCGAAATTTTCGTAAAGATATTTAGAAAAAAAAATATTCATATAAGAATTCAAAGAAAGTAAAGTAAGCATTTATTTAGGTAATTATAGGTAGGTAATAACACAGGTTACATTCATTTGGTCGGGCGTTCAGTCCTTGTTATATTACACTCCATTCCTTAAATCCCGAATTTAACGCGAGTTGATTTTTTTATGGAAAATAAATGGTCGAAAAATATCGCGTTATATTCGGGCTAATACGGTAATACCTACGCCTCGCCTCCAACTTGATTAAAAAAACAAAAATTGTTCACTTAAAGTGTTCCCCATTTAGTTAAGCATTTCTCTGAAGATGTAGTGAAAACACAGTTCCTCTTATTGAACGCAACATGAAAATTTCACTGAACCCGAACCCCTTCATGAAAGCCAGTAATCAGATCATTTACTGGTGTTTTTAAAAATCATTAGCTTCAATGGGCTTGACATCAAAACATATTTCCAGGGGTGTAGTGGCAAATTTTCCAGTGTGGGAACGCTAAAAATTCAAGATTTTATATACAGGGTGTCCGGGAAAAAGTGGGACATCTCTCGGATTCGGACAGAGCATGGAAAAGTAAGATTACAAGTTCCTATAAAAATTTTCCCTACATGCTTTCCCTGCGGAGATCAGGGGCGGGCTAAGCTTTACACGTTGATGCTCAAATTTTTAACACCCTGTATGTTACTTATGATTCTTATGAATGAATGTTAACTTTTATTAGAGAAAACATGAATTCGTTTATTATTCTTTATCTCGACATAGGAACTTGTCATCTTACTTTTCCATGCTCTGTCTGAATCCGAGAGATTTCCCACTTTTTCCCGGACACCCTGTATACATTATATATTTTTTAAACCAAATACCATAGTTTAAAACGTTTTCATAGCACTTTTACACTATAAAAACGCTTGTCTTTATTTTTTTAAAGTTTATTGGCGGAACTAAACTACATCGGAGTAAAAATGCAAGGCCTCTGACTTTAGAAGCTTCTATCTCAGTAATTAGCAATCATAATTTAATGAAATAAAGTGCATTTAAAAGATCATTTATTCCTACAAAAAGGTGTACAGTTTTAGATTTTTGCAACACATCGTTAATTTTCTGTATTAATTTATGTGCGAAAAAGCGCTAATTATGACTGAAATCGCACAAGCGCTCGACTTTAAAAATTAATTACGGCCATATTATTGAAACTGAGTGGTAGATACTTATATATTTGACAAGTGTATACTTTTTTGTCGGTGTGAGATGCTTTTGAGGCCAATTGGTTTATTAGTCTTAAAGCTATAATGAAAAAACGACATCTTGTGTAACTCAATACCTGAACGTTCGATATTAATAATATTGACAGTAACATAACAAGGTTAAAGCAATTATATTGTGGTCTAACACGATTCACAAAAATAATGCCATGTATACATGTTTTGTTTAAAAGAAATTTGGAAAAAAGGATGGATGCTTGCGTTCCTGCGGGAAGTGCGGTACGGGCTGGACGATGATGTCGTACACTATTGCTATGAAGCGCATGGTTTTGTACAATGCTAAACAATAATCACATTGTTGTGGTTTGCCGCTCACGATTTACGATGTGGTAGATTACCTCTCGCGGGAATATGTGCGTCTTTCTTTCGCCATAATTATAACATTTACTCTGAATTACAAGAAAACAAATTTTGTTTTCAATAAAGCAATAATGCAGCTCGATTTGAGTAATACAGATTTAGCATTTAAAACAAGAATTTTTTCTTAAGTTACCGTATATTGCAAAATAATCAAATTTTCGGTTAGGGGTTATAAAACCAGTTAATTATATGAATAATCAATATTTATTGACTGTCGACTTTTGAGAAGTATGTGTGCTACAACATTTGTAAATTTGGTAACAATTTATGAAACAATAACAATTTTATGATAAGTTAAAACTGACCGTCAGCCAGGAAAATACTAAATACAGCGTTTTTATTGCTGTTAATTAAAATAAAAGTTAAACAACTGATTCTACCAATTTGATTTTTACACATGTTAAACATATATAAATGACTCATGTACTGCCCAAAAATGAAGAAATTTCACCCCTCAGTTTTTTCGTTATGACCACTTAAAGTCAGAGGCCTTGCATTTTTACTCCGATTAGTAGTTAATGTATTTTTTGTTCTAAAACTTTCCAAAAAAATTATAAATTATAATTTTTTTAATATTTATTTAAATTTACCAAAAATCAGTGGGGGAACGCCCTTCCACCGCGTTCCCCCTCGACTACACCCCTGTTCTATAAATAGCCCAGTCAATAAAGGCCGAAAAGTGTCATATGTCGCAACAAATTAGGGGATAGCTGCATTTTTTATATGTGATACACCGTTATGAGACATGTATTTTCTCAAAAGTCCCCGCCTCTCCCCCTTGTGCTTCTCCCCCTAACACCCCTAACAGCTTACAAATGCATAGTTTCACTAGATTGCTTACAAGTTCTTTAATATTCATCGTAGAGAATTAATTTTTGTTTAATTTTGTTCCTTAATACCCATTAAAAGTAATTATCTTATTCTTATAAACTTTTCGTTATAAAACAACAAACACAAAAAAAATGGTTTCTCGAAGCACGTGAATTTACTTTATTACCTATATTTCTGTTGTTAATTAAAATACACAAAAATGGTTCAAACAAAACTTTTAGTATGTATCTTTAGCTTCAAGTTGATGTGGTTCATTGCTTGTTTAAGTTTATCGGTTGGGCTTGGGACGTCGTCATAGATAGCGCATGCCGTTTATGCATTCCCGTCCTCTCGAACTTAACCTAACTTATTACTTGTGTGTTTTGTTTATTAACATAATTTCCATACTTTGCTTGCTGTCTTACTAAATTTCTATTTTAATCATTAATCTAAGTTGTTATAGTATCTAAGTAGTTTCGTAGTGTTTTATTAGTGCGTATTTATTATACACACAAGTAATAAGTTAGGTTAAGGTCGAGAGGACGGGAAATGCATAAACATAAACGGCATGCGCAACGTTCAAAAATTCACCACAACTTTTCTATAATCGATTTACAAAATTATTTGAGAAAGAAAATTAAATTTCAGGACTGAAAGTTGTAAAAAAACCATGATAGTTTCTCAAATGTATCTTCGATTTTCTTATTTTGATTTTGTAAGCGTATGGCCGCACTTTAAAGTGCTCGCTAAAAAAAGTGACCCTTATCGTTACTATACAATAAGGACTAATTTAATTGACAGTTAGTTATGACTCCGTTTTAAATTGCCGCCTATGTGTGACGTCACGACTAAATGTCCCTATTCCCTTTCTGTCGGCTCGGCTTTAAGTTAAGCGTAAGCGTTCCAGGTTGCTTATATTTCAGTGCCCAAACCATTATTATAGATACAACTTGAAATTTTAAATTTGAATTGAATTGAAACGGAAGCAGATCCGACATTTATGTAAATAGATTTTCATCTCAGAATTGTCCAAAGAATAACGCCACGAGTAGGAAATGCGTCAATTTATACACACTCTGTATATTGAAAATTGCTTTCGCTGATTTTTGTTTCCATACGTTTAAACTGCAAACTGCACAAGATCAATGTTCCGGTGAGTATTTAGTTTGTAGAACATTGGAAGTAGGTATACTTTTATCAATCACGTTCAAAATTACAAACATAAAAACAATGAGAGATCACAAAGCATTATTTGAAGAAGAGTTCAACGGCTACGCCCAAATTTGCAGAACGGTTACTGAAATTTGAAAGACAAGATATCGTAGATCGCAGGTACAATCGGAAAGGATCCTTATCTGTCAGTCAGGCTAGCTGTAAAAATACCAGATACTTTTTCTAAAGCACAAACGTTTACTACAAAAGAAATTATAAGAGAAATATGTAATAATACATATCTACTAGCTGCCTGCGCTACGCTCGACAGCATCAACTCGTGACCTGCACGGGGTGACGATATCCAGGATTTTAGTAGATAGTAACACAAAAATCCCAACAATTTTAAAAAGTTTGGTACCGGTTTGAAAGGGCACACACGGACATACATACATACAGACGAAAATAGGAACTTATTTAAGATACGTTACTGTGTTGTCCTTAAAAACAATCCCGCATTCGTGGAAATGGATCACTCCAAATTGCCATAGAATTGTGTTGTTACAATTGCTTCTATAGTTTTCTTCTATAAAATTGGTTAATTCGGTTTAATTATATTATATGTAAATGCCAAACAGGAATTGTCGGCGTTTTGATGATAGGAACCGACCGAAAAATCTAAGTAGAGATACCTACCTACCCAGTCTTTTTAACAAAAGGAGAATGATGCTTTATTTCCTTAAAACGTCACGTTCAAGGAAACCTTTACTACATTTAATTCTAATTAAGAAGCTATACATATTAAAAACGGATTAGAAACAGTGACGTAGCTACCAGAGCAGCAGGGGCAGTAAGCGCAGCACGGTTCGAAGCGCCGATAGGCGCATCGCTGAGCTAGCCGCTGGTCATAATCTCATAATAGAAGTCATATTAGAACAGATCATGACGTGACATCGCACATGTTGTAAATTGTGATTTGTACTGTAAAAGAAAGAAGTAGCTACAGCGGATGCAGGGACGCGCCAAGTATTTGGGCGCCGTCGCGTCGTCCGAAATAATGATACGCGCCTTTATACCATTAACCAATATTATAATATTGAGCTAAAATTACCACCCTTCTCTCATAGTTGATCGCAGAAATTTTTGAAGAAAACTCTACTTTTTAGTACTGGAATTCAGTGTTTCGTTTTAGTTTTATGTTAATTTCTTGATAAGTTTCAAAAAATGGTTTTAATATTTTTAAAATTCAACGACCCTAGGCGCTTTTAAGGTCTTGGCACCGTCGACTTTGCCCACACACAATATACAAATACACCTTAACAAATCCGTGTAATCCAGTTAAAATAATATTTGCTTACATTTAATGATAAGCTAAGGCAAATGTCTTAACGCGCTATCTTTCTCATTATTCTAAGCATTCTGAAGTCCCTTATTAGTACTCATCGTTATCCAGACTATTTTCCTTTCTTTGTGAGTGGCAATTATTAGATTTGTTCTAATTCTAATGCATTGACGGTTTCCGTGAAATCGTAAGTAACATTTTCCAGTATTTTAATGAAAAATATGTATTTACTAAATGCCTTAAATAATAAATAAAAGAAAACCTAGCGGTTGTGATTTTCGGATTTTCGGAAAAAGCTCAAGTTCCAAAAAGTACTTTCGACCGAAACCGAAACGTCACATGATACTGTAACTGTAACCTATGTATGGAACGCCGTTTTACTTTTTATTGTCAGTTTTTATACTCAATGTATAAAATAACTTCTTTGTTAAGTTTACAATTTTAGTTACAATTTTAATGTTTGTTTAATAAACTTCAAGTATTTATACTGATAGTTGATTTAAAATGTTACATGAATAAAAATGTACATTGAAAATAAAAGAAGTAACTTTATAATTTCTTAAATTGTAATGAATAAGTTTAAAGTTAGGATACTTTTAAGCAACTAACATTTTAAATGGTAGAATTAAAATGTTTGTTGATAATTTTAATTGGTCGCTTCGATCGGTGGTGTTATTTTGAACTATAATTTACATGTGTTTCCTTATACTGGTGTAGTTTCAATAACTGCCACCGATCGAAGCGACCAATTAAAATTATCAACAAACATTTTAATTCTACCATTTAAAATTTTAGTTGCTCAAAAATATCCTAACTTTAAACTTATTCATTAAAATTTAAGAAATTATAAAGTTACATCTTTTATTTTCAATGTACATTTTTATTCAAGTAACATTTTAAATGATCTATCGGTATAAACACTTGAAGTTTTTTAAACAAACACAAAAATTGTAGTACAAATTAATAATATAACTTTAAATTCATTCTATTAAATATTTGCTTGCCCTTAGTATTAAATATTAAATTTTGTTTAGAGAATTTCAAGCAAACTTTAATTTTTATTAAGTATATTTTTATGACTCTCCATTTATTTTAGTATATTAAAAGTGTTTGTTAAAAAAACTCCACACACTTAAATTGTTAGATGTAAATGAGTTTCTTGATTTAATATATTTCACACAAAAATTTGTCACACTCGTTTTAAAACCTTCCATTTAAATTGAGAAGCAAAATATATGAACAAACATTGGAATTCGGGTAACATTTTTATTTAACAAACAAAAAATAGCAACTAATTTAAATGAAAGAATTAAAATGTATGTCGAATTAAAGTGTTACATGAATTAAAATGTTTGTTGATAATATTTGTTCCTTCATTTCAAATAAAGAATTAAAATTATCAACAATCATATTAATTCTGAATTAAAATGTTTGTTGATAATTTTAATTGGGCGCTTCGATCGGTGGCAGTTACAGAAACTACATCAGTATAAGGAAACACATGTAAATTATAGTTCAAAATAACACCACCGATCCAAGCGACCAATTAAAATTATCAACAAACATTTTAATTCAGAATTAATATGATTGTTGATAATTTTAATTCTTTATTTGAAATTAAAGAACAAATATTATTAACAAACATTTTAATTTATGTAACACTTTAATTCGACATACATTTTAATTCTTTCATTTAAATTAGTTGCTATTTTTTGTTTGTTAAATAAAATGTTACACGAATTCCAATGTTTGTTCATATATTTTGCTTCTCAATTTAAATGAGAGGTTTTAAAACGAGTGTTACAAATTTTTGTGTGAAATATATTCAATCAAGAAACTCATTTTCATCTAACAATTTAAATGTGTGAAGTTTTTTTAACAAACATTTTTAATATACTAAAATGAATAGAGAGTCATACAAATTTACATAATAAAAATTGAAGTTTGTTTAAATGGGACGAAATTAACTTTAGTAATAAAAAGCAAAACGGCGTTCCATACCTATGTGAAAAGTATCGAAGATGTAGATGTACCTAGACACTTGTAATGTAGTGATTGCTCAAAGTCAAGAACAAGAATTTAGTTTTAAAAAAATATACTTTACTTATACATATTAACATCTTCATTATTAAAATAAATTGCCTGAACTTTTTTATTTTCATATAAAGGCGCCGAAATTCTTTTGCTGCTCAGCGCATTATAACCACTGATTAGAAAACATTTAGGCAGTGCCGGCCTAATTGTAATATTAATTTCTACCTTCTAATGCAAATTCCGTAATGCTTATAGTAAGTATACCTACGTTTTCTATAATTAGGTATTGTAAATCTTGGTTTCTTTATAATAGTATATTGAAAAACAAGTGTCGTAATGAGACTTTTTGCCGCACGAAAACCAGGTTTGCAGACCGAGTGAAAGGAGGTCTGCAAAGGGATGAGTGCGGCAAAAAGGAATTGTGACACGTGTTTTTCATACTATTTTTTCTATTTCGCTCTAACTATACTCTAAAATGTTTAATAAATAATGATATAATACATAAGGTGTTTTCTTTTTGCATCGCCAGAGGGTTAGGTAAAGTCACAATCATCACGTGATTGAAGTGCCTTGCGTCATGTAGACATTTCTGCCTCAGGTTAATATAAAACTTAAATAAGGCTTTTAAAATGAACAGGGTTATTGAGAACTGAGTCAAATTATTTTTATAAAACGAATGGTGTGTTATTGACAGAGATGGCTTAAGTCTACCACAACGTGCAAAAAGAAAACACCTATACTATATACTCGACTAGTATTCTTTTAACGAGGCCTCGTTAAAAAAATCAGTTCTCGATCACCAAAGTGGCATTTCGCGCACTAGATACAAAAATAACTATTCTGGCTCATTTCTTCAGTTATTTTTTCTCCTGTTTTCCCAGTGAAGCACATGAACTTAATAAAACGTTCATGTATTTCGAATTTGTGTGTTTCTGGATTTGGGAACACCTATATGAGAATTAGAACATTTTGTTCATTGTGACAAATAATGTGCATGACCTTTCATACTTTTACCTTCCACCTGATTCTGATCAACTTTTAGATATTGTCGTGTCAGTTCATCATACTTTCCAATTAATTCTAAAATTTCTAAGAAATTCCCACCAGCAACAAAAATGCATTAGTTATAAAAGTGAATAAAAAATCGTGTGCTACTCTACGCCCGGCCCCTTCCGATCACGGGCCCCGGGACAAATGACCCTGTCTGTCCTCCCTTGTGGGGGCCATGCTATGGGATACCACAAATAAGTAATGACAGCATTTTATTATAATTTAAGTGCACTGTGCAATATAGTGTTTTATAACATAAGATTACTGGAATTGATATACAGTACAATTAATATAATTTATAATACACTACACATTTACCTACATATCATATAGGTACGTGCATAGGTACATACTCATCAGTCATCACAGTCACGGACATTGGACATAATTGATTTGAAGAGTAATAAGTCAAAGTCATTAACTGTTATTGATGTTGCTAATAACACAATCACAAATGATTTAATCGTCGCTCTGTAAACGTCATTAATTAGTTATTCGTATTTTTTGCGCATCCGTGTTTGAACAACTTATTTTAATTAAGTGTTGTTGTTCATAGATTTTCTCACTTTAAATTTAAAAAGTAAATATAAAATAATAATGGTATTTACTAACAATTTACGATATCGTCATCAATTATTCCTCTATCATATGATTATTGCGTCTTAGCGTATTTTTAAAAATTTAGTGTTAATTTCATTGAAGGTAAGTAGCTTCGTGATTTTCATTGTCGCAGGTAGATTATTAAGTTGTAAAGACACATTGCTTGCATTATTGCCAGAAGCAAGTCGCTTGAGGTGAGGACATTTTTACGCGTCATATTTTGAAAACACGAAGTAGTTTAGTATTTATACATTCTTTTGGATTATGTGGTGCATCATGCATGAAATATAGCAGTGGCGTCGTTAGATCCTTTTTGATATGCTTTTGCGCCTCCTCAGAATAATTTAACAAAAACACGTATAATATATGTATTTGATAAATTCATATAATTTATATATCTAACTAGATCAACCGATGATTATGCGACCTCCCAAAGCACCTTTTCTAAAGACGCGGCTAGAATATAGTGGTGAGCGGTCTGTCCGGCCGATAATCTCACTTGTCCGTCCGAAAGTGTCCGAGATTATCGGCCGGACGGACAGGCAAATCATATTTTTCGACGGACGTGGACTGTCCGAGACAATATTTTGTCCGGTACATTCGGACACGGACATGTCCGAACAATTTTTCAGACAATTCCATAGTTCGAAATTGTCCGAAACTGTCCAAAAAATTGTGATGTGCTCAATTTATTTTGTGTGCTATTATACGTGCTATGTATATGATAATACAGAGAAACATTGGAATGCAATAGCGTAAAATTAATGGATATGGAAGCTTCAACGTCAACTCTTTCAGATTTGACCTTTTTGCATAAAAATTGCTTGCAATCTAAAGAATAGTATACTTATACATTATAAAAAAACCTTTTGCCCGTAATCTTGTTATTAATTGCTATTTAATTAAACTTGTTGTCTTGTAAATGGCAAAAATAAATTACCTACGCCGTTTGTTGCATGTGAAATTGTGTATATTTAATTTATCCTACGTTACCGCATTCGAATTTCATTTAACATTTTTCGGACGGACTCGGACTTGGACAACAAAAAATAATTCGGACAGTGTAAGTCCAACATATTTCGGACATGGACGCACTCGGACCGTTGATTGAAATATTATTTCAATCAACGCTCGGACGCGAAAAATGGCTGTCTGACTACGCCCATGTCTGTAAACGCCAAAAATTGCACTGTCAACATTCCTTGTAAATGACATTTAACAATAATATGCACGTAATGAGATCTCATAACATACACGTGCGTT
Source organism: Pyrocoelia pectoralis (assembly GCA_036250285.1). Taxonomy (NCBI): domain Eukaryota; kingdom Metazoa; phylum Arthropoda; class Insecta; order Coleoptera; family Lampyridae; genus Pyrocoelia; species Pyrocoelia pectoralis. The sequence goes on from CM070074.1 coordinate 33,558,209, forward strand.
TTGAGAAGAAAACTTAAACTTCTTGGTTTAATCAAATTGCAATCAAATTTTTATCTACGTAAGACTTTATTTGGTCTATTTACACAAATTTAGTCAATTGAAAAACATAAAAACTTTTTTTGTATTCTGTCTCCAAAGTAACCATTTTACGGACTGAAAACAATCCGCAAAATACAACTTTAAAGGACAAGTACGCTAAAGTCGCTATGACAACCTTAATGCTGGATTTTCATTCGTTTTGACGTATTTACGATATCTTTATTTTGACTTTTACGAATTTACTTGTTGTTGCTATAACAACTATGTCAAAGCTAAATATGACGTTTACAACTGTTCTGTTCGTACCAAATTAAATTTTTATGAAATTAATTTGATAATTTAGAGAATTCATGCAAAAAAATGTTGTATGCATCACGTACGCAAAACGTTTTAGTGGATTCGACAAACTCGACTCATCCACTAAAACATCATTTTTCGTACTTGATACATAAATAACTATTAGCATTTGCGAGATATATTATGCAATTTCTTTAAAAATAGGACACGTTTTCTTTTTGTCATGTCATTTATATTGTCAATTTCTTTAACAAAATATTATTGTATCCGAACATTTTCTCAACTTTATCTACGTAGAAAAAGTATAGTAGACACGAGTTGTAAGCCCATTACGCACTCGTGAAATGTAACTTTTCATTTCGTGCGTAATGGGTTACTTACAACTCTTGTTACGTAATATACTAATACATTTTTTTATTGGTGTCCTATTTTAGCCTTCTTTAAATCGCCCTTTCAAAAACGCGCGTGTTTTAAAGTTGCCATGGCATCATCATCAATTTGAAAAACGTGAATTCTTATTGGTTATTGATCTGACAGGAGTACTTTGTTACGTGAAATAAAATGTCAGATTGCAAATTAATTTCCGTTTTTCGCATTTCCATGACAACGAAAGGTATACTGATTTCACATTAGGAATTCAACCATTTCACATTATTAGTTCTTATTTCCATTTTAATACCAGATTTCAATGTGAACCAATAAAAAAAATAGCGTAGTAAAGTATCCGTGGATAACTGGTCTTTAAAACACTTGCTCTAGTTCAAGTACTCCGGCTGCGCCGTCGTGCGTGTTTTAAAGACCACTTATCCTTATACTTTAATATACTATTTTCTACAAACGTAAAAAATGACAAGGTTTGCGCATTGATAACAATACGCGAAGTGACCCTTTTTCACTTTCCTACGTTACCATGACACCGTGCGCGAAATGACGACGGCGTGCGCGAAATACTTACTTCGCACACTGCTATGAGAGTTTTGTATTTTAACGTTAAAATAATTATCAACTTTTTCACGTTTGTAGAAAAAAATTTTTTTGCAACTCGTGGGCGAAATACTTTGGTGATCTCGACTAGTATTCTTTTAACGTGGCCTCGTTAAAAAAATCAGTTCTCGATCAGCAATGTGGCATTTTGCGCACTAGATACAAAAATAACTATTATATCTCAGCTGTTACTAGTTGGGCTCCATACAATAGATATATCTTGAACAGCCCGTTTCTTCTATACCTACTACATGATGGCGGGATTTGAACTCCGGCAACAAGTTTCGGTTTCCGAGAAGAAAGATATCAAATTTTTTCATAAAAGTCTGACCTTTTCGTTTTTTGTCTTTATGTAATCTGTGTGGAATTTTGAGCGTTTCCGCATAATCGAACGTAAAAACTTTTTTTGGCAATTCCAAATGTAACTTTAATAGTTTCTGAGTATCAAGCGTTGCAGTCATTTTTTAACAATTTTTTTAACACTTCAAAAAATAAGTATAGCACAATGTATATTGCTGAATTCAGAAAAAAACACTCTTTTAAACTACATAAAAAACTGCAACTTTATCTTATAAAAAAATTAGTGCCGCCATTTTAGCTTATACCGGAAGTGACGTCATCAAATGTAATATCACCATTTTCGTCCTTGGTTCGAGTGCAATCGATTGGCGAAAACCGCATTTCGATAACTTTAATAGTTTGATTAGCTTGTGAGTATCGAGCGTTGCAAGGAATGTGTACGGACAGACTACAGACTACAGACGGAATTTTTTTTTCATTTTTTGAATCTACGTATTCAGAAACGCAAAGATATAATATGTAACAACTTGCATAGGTCAAATTTTTTTTTTGGAACACTAATACAATACTTCCCTTTTACTTCGTACTCGGGAAGTAATAAAATGTATAAGTACTAACTTTCTGACGATTCAAAGAAATAGATCCATTAATAAGGGACGACTTCAACGCGAGGAATTAATTCTATGGACAATGACAATCTAGCTACCCACGTACAAAGTGAACTTCCCTGACAACATACGTAGCATAACACATTAGAGATCTAGAAGCAGTACAACCAAAGGTAAGGAACCTTAAAACTTAAAAGCACAAAGCAAGTGTGACTTAGTAGTATCTATAGGGAAGCATACTTATTGACCAACGGACGCAGGTAAGATTACTGATCTAATCGACTTCTTTGTTATAAACGGCATTCCGTGTAATTATATCCATATCACGTCAATACGCTTGATAATGTGAACTCAGATCATTCCTCCATTTCATTTACCTCCAGCGACACTATAATAAGGTACAGACGGTGTTAGGTCATGATGCAATAAAAAGGCAGATAAGATTTCGCGCAGGAATGGACGCGGCCAAGTTCAGCAGCTGACGTCACCTTGCGCGTAAAACGCCATGTTTATTCTACTATGCTGTGGCAGGGCAAATAACGTTGTTACGTTGTTTTAACAGTTTTAGCTTTGATTAATGAATAAATTTAAGGAAATGAGGTGTGGTACATGTGGACGTTGTGTCAACAATCAGACAAAAGGATTTTCTCGAGACAAATATTTTTTAGCTTTCCAAAAGGCAAGAAAGTGGAAGGTATATGGAGACGCTTGTGTAAACGAAATGATAAATTTAATGCTAGAAGTGCTCGGATTTGTTCAAAACATTTTAGTGATGATGATTATGAACGAAACCTAAAACATGATTTGCTTCCGTACAAGCCAAATAAATATCGACCCCCAAAAAAGGAAGCCTTTCCCTCAAAAAACTTACATCTGCTTGGCAAAAACCTAACACTAATTTATTTTTTTTGTACTTATTATTACAAGGTAATGGACAATACACAATACACAGTTTTATAAAATATCTTTGGACATGTCAAAAATTTAAATATACTATAGTCACGGCAATCCTAAAAGCGTTGCACGTGACATATGACGTAAAAACAGTACCAATGTAATACTAATTTTTCGGATTGTCATTAAAGGTAATATTCTAGGGTAAAATAATTCTACAAGTTGGCAGCATCATAAATAAAATTACAATGTTGCAACCAAGGACATCTGTCACTTATTGTCTTCCATTTCGTATTTTATTCTATTTCGTATTTTATTCTATTTCGTTTTAATCCATATGACAACACTGTTGACATGTATATCATACTCGTGACGTGCAACGCTTTTTGCTTTGCCCCAACTTTAATACTCATTATTTCCCTTCGTGGGAAAAATAATGGCTTTTTAAATTATTGGAAAACTTTATTAGGTAATGCCAGTCTTATTTTTTTATTGGAATTTACGTAGGGCCGGACTGGACAGGCGGGATACCGGGAAAATCCCCGCGGGGTCCTCATGCGAGGGGGGGGCCACTTCGTATGGTACAAATAGCAGGTATCAAATTCGCAAATTATTGATAATATCGCTGAGTAAAGGAAAATATAAAAAAGCGCAATCTGTTAGAAAATTGCGTTCCACGCTAGTTCTGCTCCCCCCTTGGCCCACCATGCCGAACTACCAATAAACAACAGTACAAATTTCTGGTTCATAAAATATTCTGGCGAAAATTTTTTTAGAATAATTCAAGTCGTTAATGTCAAAAATAATCATTTATTTTACCTTTAGATTGCAAGGAGCATTCAAATACAGAGTGTCCCAGTTGAAACTGACACATTTTGAACGTGATTATTGACTAAACGAAATAAGATAGAAATGTGCGGTTTTCACTAATGAGTTTCAAATTTCGAAAAGTTTGCAATCATATTAAAAACATTTCCCAGTTATACAGGGCGAGGGAAAAAAATTGCCTATCTTCAACTAAAAATTACTCGATATATTTAAATAGTACTCCCTGTATATTTTTACACTATTCGAAAGCTGAGTTCTTTAGCTTTTGAAAATTTCAACATGTGTAGTTTAATTTTTACAAATAAAGAAGATACACGAATTTTTGTGAGTGCGTGCATTCTCATTAATTTCAATATCGCCAGTAGCTTTTCAATTTTTGAAAGTACTTATTTTCTACATTTTTAATTTTCTTGTCATTTGTAGGTACCTACCTACATTTGTAAATAAGTAGAAGTTACCAAAACCTTTAAAAAATGTGTTGTTATAGCTAATTTAAACTAATTAAGAAAATAATATGGCAACTGAATTTTATAGAAATTGTCGAATATGGCCTCCTTCTTGGTACATGCACTTTTGAAATCTAACTTGTAAGTTCAAAAAAGGATTTTGTAGCATCTCTTGTTGAATTCATCGATAACAAAATTGAAAAGCTACTGGCGATATTGAAACTAATGAAAGTGCACGCACTCACCAAAATTCGCGTATCTTCTTTATTTGTAAAAATTAATTATAAATGTTAACATTTTTAACTAGTTGAAATCCCTGGATTACAAAACGAACTTCGAATACCGCAGTAACGAAAGTATAAAAAAAGTCTGGCCTTATCAAAAAGACAAAATTTGATAATTTCGAAATTTCGACTTTAAAGTGGAATATTTCGAAAAGTATTTGAGATATCGAAAAATTGGGACCGGATCTTGAATCAGCATAAAATTTCACATAAGATCCATATCTTAACTCGGTTGTAGACAATACGCATCTCTTGCAACGCACGGACGCACGGACGGAATATTGATTCCAGTAACGAACGAAGTTCGTTGAAAAGCTAAAGAACTCAGCTTTCAAATAGTGTAAAAATATACAGGGGGTTCTATTTAAACAAGTCAAATAATTTTTAGTTGAAGATCGGCAATTTTTTCCCTCGCCCTGTATAACTGGGAATTTTTTTTAATATGATTGGGAAAAAACTTTTCGAAATTTGAAACTCATTAGTGAAAACCGCACATTTCTATCTTATTTCGTTTAGTCAATAATCACGTTCAAAATGTGTCAGTTTCAACTGGGACACCCTGTATAAACCAATATATTGCTGTAACTTTTTATTTAAGGGGGTTCTCCAACGGCCGCTTTAAATTCGTTGCAAGTCTCTACAAAATTCGCTTTTCCGTTGAAAGACGCTAGACTCTTAAAAACAACTGAAATAATTAGGAAGGCTACTTGTATAGGTAGTCATTTTGAAGCTAGAAAACAAAACAATTTTCTCATGGTGTTGCGTTTCAGGTCTTGCCATAAATTTTTCAATAATAATATTTATTTTTAAAGCTATTTATAAACTAAAGACATGTATCTAGGGGTCACTTTTTGCAAATAATAGATGGTACGTTTACCTGGCCTTCCTAATTATTTCAGTTGTTTTTTAGTATACGTACTTACTTACTGATGGAAAAGATTTTTTGAAATCCATTGTGACCGGTGATGAGAAGTGGGGAAATGAACCGACAATCACAACAATGGTTGCAAACACATTCTCCAAACAAACCCAAACAATTTAAACAAACATTCAACAAGCGCAAGGTTATGGCAACTGTTTTTGGGACCAAAAAGGTGTGTTGCTTATGGAGTTTATGCAGCCGGAGACAACAATTACCGTACATTGTTATTGTGAATCTTTGCGACCCTTACGGAGAGTATTCAAAACACAAGAAGGGACATGCTGACTTCTGGAATTGTTCTCGTCTTCACAGTGATCGTGTAACCCAACGATTACTTGAGCAATTTAAATGGGACATTTTCGAACATCCACCAATGACCATATAGTCCCGACTTAGCGTCGAGTGACTTCCATCTTTGTACGTTTGCTTTATTGAAAAATGGTATAGTGCGAATGAAAGTAACGATATGTGATGGGGCCTTAGCTTCCCTTTTTCCCGGTAGGCCCTAACAATGGAGTCCGGCCCTGAATTTACGACACAATAATTCACAAGATGACGTCATATGCGCGGATCTGATGCATTTTGAACCGCTACGTATCCATTGAACTGATTTCAATGTACTATCTTCTTTTTATTGTATCATGGTGTTAGGTTATGTTTGTCGGTCGAGTTTAGTAGTTTATTCAATGGTAATATCCGTAATATAAATATTATTGAACCAAACAATACCAAATTACCAACAACTCAATAAAATAGTAACCATTACCACAAATTACTTATATATTTGTCTGTGCCATTACCAAAGGTTTAACGAGAACTTTGGGAACGCCAAACAAAGTTGCATGCACGTCATCAATAACGTATTTCCATGTCTTATGTCTTTAGACGCCTCACGCCTCAATGTAAAATTTTGTGTTAAAATTTTAATCAACAGGCCAGTAAGTAACGGCGTAAGCCGTAAACCTAGCCACTGTCAGGGAATGGTGATGTGTTGCCGTCTTTTATTCATCGATTAATTTTTGAGGTTATGGATGACAGTAGTATTCTGACATGCATATTTAATTGATTTTTGTCGTCAACAATTTGTAATAGTAATTAATATTTATTTGTCGTTGAATAAGAAATATTTACTGGGAAATTTCCTGACCAATTTGACAATACTGTAAATGTAAACGTCATCAAACGCTGATGACGTGCACGCAAGTTTGTTTGGCTTTCCCTTATACCTATATTCGACGTTATCCTTCCAGTTATATATATATAGAGTTCACTGATATAACCATTCACTCGTTTCGGTCTCTACTAAAACTAAAAGTGTATTTCCAACCGAAACTTGTCAGCGTCCTCTGTTGCTAATACTTACCAACTAAATTGTATTTTGAGTTTACATCATAGGTTTACATCTGTGGTGTAAGGTTGGTATTAATCTTTGATTATATATAATATATAATCAAAGGTATTAATGGTGTTGGTGTGACTGTATGAGCACAGTATACTGATATCTATAAAGCATTAAACTGTGGTATGAGATGCAATACGCAGTGCGGTAACGGTAACTTTTATTGATCGCTTTGTTTTCACTTTTATGTGTATCTAACCAACGCCGGTATTTTTACTCACAACGTTCAAGTAAATTATATTGGTTTTATCATTCACGATTTATTTTTGTTAAGAACGAAGTAGTATTCAATGGCACGAGGCGGGATGAGAGGTCGAGGAGGAATGGGTCGTGGAATTGGTAGAGGTCCTTTTAAACCAAAAATATTTTTACCTCGACATCCTTTTGATTTAACTCTTTGCGAAAGTACTTTCCCTAGAGTAAAACCGATACCTGACGAGACAGCTTTTACACAAGCATTACTGAAAAGAAATGCGGATCTTTCACCGACTCCTGCCGAACAAACAGCAATTTTGAATTTGGTCACTAAAATACAGTCCGTATTAGATAATTTAGTCGTTGCTCCAGGAGGATTTGATGCGTGTGTGAGTATTCTCTATAGCTTGTTATAATTTGTGAAAATGAGAATGTTGTCGTTAACCTGTGTGATAAACTTCTTCACTGTGTAATTGTACTGTATTTTTGCTATGTAATAGCATCCATTTACTATTAATTTTATGCAAATGTAGTTTGAAAAATTATGATTAGCGCACTTTACTATTGATTTTTTTCAGCAATTAGAAGAAGTTCGACAGGTTGGATCATTTAAGAAGGGTACAATGGTAACCGGACATAATGTTGCGGATATAGTTGTAATTTTAAAAACCTTACCAACACGTGAAGCAGTTGAAGCCTTAGGAAATAAAGTAAAAGAAGATCTTAAAAATTTGATGAAAAGTGAAGTTGTACCAAAAGGAGAAGCACTATCTCACGAAATTAATGAACGAGGCTTTGAGATAAGTAACAGTTTCGCATGTGTACGTGTTTTAGTAACAACCGTACATCACAACTTACGCAAGTTGGATCCCGAAATACATCTAGATCAAAAAATCATGTTAAGCCATTTAGCAGCAATAAGACATAGCAGATGGTTTGAGGAAAATGCTCATCATTCGTCCATTAAAGTTTTGATTCGTCTCCTTAGAGATTTAAGAAGTCGGTTTGATGGATTTGATGCATTAACTCCATGGATGCTGGATTTATTAGCTCACTTCGCAATTATGAATAATCCAAGTCGTCAAGCTCTTCCTATAAATCAAGCATTTCGAAGAGTCTTCCAATTATTGGCAGCTGGCTTATTTTTACCGGGATCAGCGGGTATTACAGATCCCTGTGAAGGAGGAAGTATCCGCATTCACACTGCAATGACTTTAGAACAGCAAGACATTTGTTGCTTAACTGCACAAACTTTATTACGTGTACTATCACATGGTGGTTATAAGCATATTTTAGGTCTGGAAGAGAATGCTTCAATTGCAAAAGAAATGTCTGTTTGGGATGGAGTTGTAGTTTCCCCTTTAGATAAAGCGTATGATAAGACGCCAGAGAAAAAGGAGGGCGAGGAGGAGGATGAAGATATGGAAGCAGAAGGAGATGAAAGTATGGAAACCACAGAAAACTGTTAGCATAATTTTGTAAGACATAAATGCTCATATTTGTCGTATTTGACGGTATTTCATTTATAGTATAAATTCCTTTTTCATATTTTTTAATCTTTGTGGTAGTGATGTGTGAGTTTTGGAAAGTGTGAAATTTGAGATGAATAAATTTAAGAGTTATCTTTCCTTACTAACAAATTTATCTATCATTTCATTCATGTGTTTGTTAGCTTTAGCTTGCCTTATTGTCACAATGTGATAAATTGATAAGACAAATTTTGAAGATGGTTTTTTATAAATCGGAACCTATTTTAACATTGAGTATTGCCAAGTTTGCTATTATGGTGGGCGCTGGACGTCAGAAATTTATGATTTAATTCAAACTTTGAAATTCACTATAGTAGAATTGCCGAACAGATGGAAATAGGCTCCTCCCACAAATGCGTTTGTAATTGGTTAATTCAAAATACGCGGGAAAATTACATTGAAAGTCTGATGCACTTCTCCAAATTTAGTTTTTGTCACAAAACAAGTTTTGTGGTTTCTGTTACAATACCTAACAACTAACAAAATAAAATTATAGGTTAAGTAATAGGTATACATATTATGATGGATCTTTCTCCACCAAAAAAACGTATATCGAAACATTTATCAGTGTCTGATAAAGTGTATGTAAATCTGACTTAACATAATTCAGCCCCTTTTTGTAGTAGGAGGAGCCTGTTTCCATCTGTTCGGCAATTCTACTATAAGTAGTAGTATTACCATGTAATTTTTGTTGATGGTTTAGCAATAATTGTGTTTTACTGATTAGTTTTCACCATCACGTTTCGAATAGCCTTGTTTATCTGGTTGTAATTCAATATGTTTATTTCCTATGGTTTGGCCGTTGAGTGAAAAGTACAAAGAGGCGAAACTATAATGCAAAATTGTCGAGTGAGATAGTCAAATATCAGACCCATCAGGAGCGACGTTAAAACGACTAGTTTCGCCTCTTTATAACTTTTCACTCAACGGTTTGGCTATCGAATATTTTCTTATACTCCCAATATGTTGTTGTACCTTCACTGCTCTTGATAATGCTGCATTTGAATGGGGGAGGGGGGTTATAGTTTCATTATATGTACAGGTCTTTTAAGATATATTGCCATAGATGTCGCCGATTTTGCACTTTGAGATTATCTTTACCTTTGCTCTTTTTATGTGGAAATACTGGAAATGTACTCCATGTACCTTGTACCTACTATATGTTCAATGGGTCCTTGACGCAACCCCCACCGACTTCTAAACCTCCATTTCTGTCATAACGCCCACCGCATACTATACCACAACATCCACTTTTAAATTTGGTCACAACCTCCACTGACTTGTACTGGTTGTATCTACCACCTACGTTGGTCGTAACGTTTACATTTCATTTTCTGCTCACAACACCAACTTCTATTGTTGATTATATAAGATCCACCAATACACACGCCATATGGTCCGCGAACAATTACATAGTGCCGGCCGTAATACAAATTCCTCCATTATCTGTTGGGTAAAATAGGATACTTATGCCCATTTTCACCATACAAATTAAGGTACCTATGCTTAAAGTTAGGCAAAACTTAAATGGCATGGCAACAATTATTAAGACAATGGTTGCTATGGTATTTAAGCTAAGGTAATGTAAGGGACCATTTTTTTGGCTCCAGTTTCACTTATGGACCTTTGATTGTCATTATTTTTTATGCTGAAAATAGAAGTCATATGAATTATGAGGAAAAAAAATATAATAAAAAAGTAATAATAGCAAGTGCCCCATTTTAGCCACCTAGTCGGATAAAACAGGATACTTATGGTTTTTTAAGTTCCATAACGTTTAGCACTCAGCAGAGAAAGCGCAAAAATGTCAAATATTTTATTGACAGAAGTCACAGATAAAAACTTCGTCTTCGTCTTCCCCCACTGCCGCACAAGCTTCGTGGGCCCAACCTTCGTAATGTTAACACCTTATCCAACTTCTTTTGCCTTAGAATTGGAATAAAGTTCGGTGCAAACTATGCAGGCCGCTTCTTCGCTTTCATATTGCTTTATTCTTTTGATTTCTTTCTTTACACTTTCGTCTTTCTCTCATGGTCTCTTCTTCTGAACTGCTACTGTCCTTAGTTTCTTTGCTTTTATGTCTTTTCTGGTGGTCGTCTTAGTCCTTTTTTTGCTGAATCTTCCCTGTTTAAAGCACCCTGCTTAATTTTCTTCACTCGCTTCAATAGTTGTACGAGGAACCTCATATCCTTTAGAAGCCTTGAGATACCGCAATTAATGCCAGCACCTCCTCATTAACAGCCTGACGCTGACGCATACTGTCTTTGTACCAATTAAGACTGCCTTTGTGTTTTTCTTTTATATTTTCCCATTGCACCCCAAGCCTAAAAGAGACGTTGACGATGCCCAAGTAACACAGCGAGCTGTAATTTGGTCATCACAACGTCATGGCAGCTACACTGCACAGCCAAGTTGTCTAGCGCAGTAACTGTGACAGCGCTTTAGCAGCGCTGTGAAAACGTTCTCGTTGCTAAAATGGCGAGTCATAATCAAGCTGCTAGGACGTCATTGCAGCCATATGGCTGTGTCGATTGCAGCCAAAATGCATAGCTGTAAAAACGTTGTGATGACCAAATGGCAGCTATTTTGCCAGCCAAACTTATCAGCTGTCGCAACGTAGTTTGTGCATAATAAAAAATTAAAGAAAGGGAAAGATTCATTTTAACGTGCAACTGTAGGTACCTACTTTATTCTTTACTAACTTAATTCTTGCACCAATCCGTTTTTACATGGAAATGTGAAAGCCGACATTTTACCTATTATGTACGTGTTATGGTCAGTTGCTTGAAAAACCTTCCCTTAACGGGATTCGAACCTATGGTGGGTAGGTGTGTTTTAAATTCGAAAATCAGCAATTCGACATTACCGCTGCGCTATCTGTAACATTTCTATTTTTCATTTCGTACTTCATAACTTTGCGCTGCTTCCCGTTATTAGTTTAAATTTTGTTTGATTACTTATACCTGCCTTTTTTATGTTAAAATGACCAGGATTTTTTGATATTTATTTTCTAGGTAGGTACGTATGTAGAAATTAGCCGCATTTTATTCGATACGGATCCAATTGAAGGTACCTAAGTGAATTACAATTTTTGGCGTTATAAGTTAGGTATGCCTATATACATTTTGATTCTTTCTCCGTATATTAAAAAAAAAACTTCCTAAACAAATTTGAGGTGAAATATCTTAAAGCAAATTATGGGGTTAGGTAATGATCAGCTGTTTTTTGGTGCTTAACACCTACAGCCAAATCGCTGTTATATGGTCATATTCGTGGCTGTCATGGACGATGCAGCAGCTAAATGGCTGGAATTGCCGCCCATAATAGCTGTATATTAGAATTTCATTTGGCTGTAATGTACTCCATCACAGCCAAATGGCATTCTCAGCTAAATTGTCTACGTGAAAGCGCTGCCACAGCGAAAATGTAAAGCTATTATACAGCTTGCCAAAATACAGCCATTCAGGTATGACGTTGTCGCAGCCAATTTTTGGCTGTGTCAGCTAAAGAGCCAGTCTTGTGTTACTTGGGTGTAGTTGGGTAAAACGAAAACGGGATATGTCCCGGCGTTCCACCACCTGTTTTCTACGGATTTTTCCTTGAATAGCTGTTGGTCTAAATAAAATCGCCCTGTTATTATTATATAAAATTTGAAAAATTAATTTTTTTGCGTTCCACCACCTTTTTTTTACAAAAAGAGCACTGCCCAGGCCCGTGCGCAGGATTTGTCCATGGGAGGGGTTGGGTTGGGAACAGGGAAGACCTCAAACATTGATTGAATGATTTCAATCAACGCCTCAAACGGGCCCAAACATTCATAAAACATAAACTAGGTTGCGATACTCCCAATAATAAAATTAGGTTAAGGGGGGGTTCAAGAACTTTTTCGATCCAATTTTGACCCTGATTTCTATCAATATTAGTTCGCCTTGAAGGCCCAGCAAAGTTTTCTTATGTCTGCCCAGTTTTTTGGCACATTTCTTTCACCTGCCCGCACCGACCCTGGTTTACGTTCGCCCATTGCACTGAAAACATATTGACTCTACGAATTTGTTTGATGAATTTCGAAATTTTCGAAAAATGAGAGCAATTTACGAGGAAATTTAGCCTGAAGTAAAGAGTTGTCATGCAACGACAATTTTTCCTGCTAGTATGTACGCCAAATGTTCACTCCCCATTGGAAAAGACTCGAATTTCATTTTTTGGACAACTCGCTGTGACTACTGTATTGGTGGGATTGTTGACTTTTATACCTGAAAATGACCCCACGACAGTTATGCCTATCGATATCGCATTGGGGTATGTTATTTTAATTTTAATTTTGAAAGAATCGCAAAATATCGCAAGAAAACAGTATCTGTCACTTTGACATATCTGTCACTTTGACACATCCTAGACAGCTTGAAACATACTTTTTGGTAAAACTAGGCAATCGAGCCGTAGCATGTTCTTAGGGCCATTTTGAGAAATAAAACTCCATGATCGGAGCAATACTATGGCCACAGCAAGTTGTCCAGAAATGCATACCAAAGTCCAATTTTAACATGGCTTTTATATGGGAGTGTGGTTATAAAATTCTGGTTACTTAGGACAATTGATCCCCTCCTTAACATATTCTTTAAACCATTGAAATTTGGGTAGGTAGTTATTCAATATTTATCTATTTTTAAATACTTAATTAGGTAGGTATGTATTTATAAAGTACGTTAATAACTACACATAGGTACAGCACGTACGGAGAAAGATTGCCCCAAGGTCGGATGCGCACTCGTATAAATGTAAATTTTCCAAGCTTGGCAATCATGTGATACCAGTGGTGTCGCCGCTAAATTCCGTTTAATTAGTAACATCTGGCTTGAATATTAAAAAAAAATGATTTTTGTCTTAAATGAGTATACGTGATTTAATTTTACATGTACACGTATTTTTTCTTACTTGTTACTAAAATATAAATTTAAAAACACTGCGAGTATTATTTCCTCATAAAAATCGACGCCACTGTTAAACGTGGAAAAAGCAGTTTACATGCCGATCGCTTCCGAATACACGAAGTTCACCTGCGCACCCGAAGCAATCTTTCTCCGTACGTGCTGTATATTATTATATTTCCTTATATTTCAAGGGGTTATGGGAGGGGTTTGAACCCCCAAAACCCCCCCCCTTGCGCACGGGCCTGGCACTGCCTATCGCGGATAACTATGGTAAACAAACAGTGTTCCCTAAATCTACTCACCTTCAATTAATTTTGCGTGTAAACTGAAAAATCACGCGCATAAGTAACACTGAAGCCAAACGAATGGGTATATCTATCTTTTTCTTTTGCACCTAATGTCAGTGCTCGAAATGGAGTTATTGGCGAACAATGAACTGAATACTATGGTACGTATAGTCACAGCTTAATGCTTACTCTTTATACTGTGGTATAGTATACACTCACTATATACAGTTTGTAGCGTGTCTGGGGTGTGCGCTACTCACGTACAGTTGAAGGTTGAAGTAAAATTCAGTCTTAACGCATAACAATCAAACTATATTTAATTATTGTTACAAAACAAATGTACAAAACTATTATGCAGTTGATGCAGTTTACACAAAAGAGACGTTTTCTCAACTACATACGAAAACAGAATGATGATAATGAAGCTGACGAGCTTCCGCCTCAGGTCGACGCTAAACGCCAACTTCATTTCAGTGGGGTAGCGGTGTTGCCACAAGTTCATTGGTGGCGAACCGCAACGCAAACTTTTCGACATTTCACCCACAAACCACTAAAAATAGACTGTCCTGCACTTCTATAGAAAAATAGTTGGTAGAGAAATGCGGGACGGCGACTTCACAAGAGGAAAAGGGTAGGTTGAGTGACGCCCACAGCACCTTATTGGTTAATGCTTTATTGAGGGAAAATTTGAATTGAAATAAAGTACCTATAATAAGGTTATTGTTTTAATAAAATCATATTTATGGTTATGTTTATCATTTATATGTATCTATTGAAAATGAAATAAGACATTTAGTTACAATTTACATGATATATAACAGTGAAAACAGTACCTATTCTACAAAGGAATACATCTGCCGGTGAATTTGTTGAAATTGTACAATGCGATGCTGGCATAACAACACTTTTGGAACGTTCAGCAACAGTTTTTTTTTCATAATCCTGAAATAAATGTGGATATGAAGACTCATATGAAACTCATAAATATAATCAATTAAAATAGTTATTTACATATGAGTACGGTAAATCAAGGTTTACGTTAACGAGTGAGATGTTTATTGCCGAAGCGTAGCTGAGGCAAGAATTTCGAAACGAGTAACGTAATCTGATTTAACATACAAATAATGTAAAACATTTTATTTCATACTGGCCATAGATTCATTTCTTAAGAGTTTTTCTATTAACTTTATACAGGGTGTCCCGGGACTAATGGGAAAAAAGTCAGGAGCGTGTAATCTGAGCCAAAATAATGTTGGTACTTGATATAAACTTTTTCTATGCAGGCCCTCGTTTTCGAGTTATAGGCCTCCAAAGTTTGAATTTTGAATTTGTTTTTTATTTTTAATTTTTGTACTGGTTATTTGATCTTTATAAAATTTTCCGCATAACTATAACGTACATGTATCTTTATTTTGGAAAGGTAAACAGATTTACAGTAGTGCCTTGAAGCCAGGGACGGACTACTCGCAATGGTTAGTAATCCAAAAATTTTGCAGGGATGGCACACCCTGTATAAAGTTATCGAAAATGACTTCCCCGCGCATTAAGCTAACGAAAAGGTACTCTTGTTGGAATTCGATAAAATAAGCCGTTTGGCTAATATTTACAGTTTTATTGCGTAACAATTTACGTATTCACCATTTTTATAAGTACAAAACGAGGTAAAACTAACTTATTAATACGATGTCCAAAATTTATCTACAGTAGTACACAAAAATTATTTAACGATAGTAGAAGATAAAAAACACTAACGACTTTTTAATTCGAAAGTTGGTAAAAATGTTTTAAAAGTGTTTTTACCGTTTATCAAGTAACTATAGGATGCGTAAATTGGTACACGTGCATTAATAAAACTGTAAATATTAGCCAAACGGCTTATTTTATCGAATTCCAAATTCCAACAAGAGTACCTTTTCGTTAGCTTAATGCGTGGGGAAGTCATTTTCGATAATTTTATACAGGCCGTGCCATCCCTGCAAAATTTTTGGATTACTAACCATTGCGAGTAGTCCGTCCCTGGCTTCAAGGCACTGCTGTAAATCTGTTTACCTTTCCAAAATAAAGATACATGTACGTTATAGTTATGCGGAAAATTTTATAAAGATCAAATAACCAGTACAAAAATTAAAAATAAAAAACAAATTCAAAATTCAAACTTTGGAGGCCTATAACTCGAAAACGAGGGCCTGCATAGAAAAAGTTTATATGAAGTACTTGTACTAACATTATTTTGGCTCAGACTACACCCTCCTGACTTTTTTCCCATTAGTCCCGGGACACCCTGTATAAAATTTGACGTTTCCAAAGTCATGTCACTTTATGTTGCTATGGCAACCTTTGTATTCGGGTACAAAATTTCTAGTACGGTAAAGTTCCATTTACCAGATTACTAGTCAGTATGAAATAAAAATAATATTGTATCAAGCTTACTTTATATATTGGAAATGCATCATTACGTAATAAAATTGTGCTGAAGTCTTTAATAATATGTCACTTTATAAAGGGAAACCCATGTCCAATTTTTAAATTCTCCATTAATAAATTCAACCCATTTGTTAAAAATGGACTTTAAATATAAATGTTTTGGGTTTTGAAATCTACATCTACAGACTTTTCTATTCCTATTCTTCCATATTACACATGCGGTGAACATGTTATGTTCTTAATTCTAACAAATAGCGAAAGTAAATATAAGGTACCTACGCAAGTTTAAAAACTTACCAGAAAACTATAAACTTTAATACACAATAAGTCAATAAGTAATAAACAACAAAATATAAACGCAAAACCCAATAATGAACGATTATGTGACGCTGATGTACTTCACATATTTTAAACGATAATTAACCTCATAGTGTTGTAGACCAATCAGACATTAAGAACAGTGTCACATGCACCAATCACAAGTTTTTTTAACTGAAAAGAATGTATGCTACTTTTCTTGCCGCTACCTCATTGTTTTAGCAACCTATATTTAAAAAAATCAAATGTCATTTTGACAAAAGTAAAAAATTTGACGTATTTAACGCTTCATTCAGTTAATTCTCCAACCGAAGATCATTCGTTCTCAACTCTTGTCAGGCAAGATTTTTTTGTATGAGCATTGATTGCTAAAAGGTAATTAAACTCGATCAAATTCTTGGGAAAAGAACCCTCGCGCTTCGCGCTCGGGTCTTTTCGTCAATTTGATCTCGTTTAATTGCCAAGCAACCAGTGCTCATACAAAAAAATCTTTCCGACAAGAGTTGAGCACTTATGATCTTACTGTTGAAAAGAACCCTCGCGCTTCGCGCTCGGGTCTTTTCGTCAATTTGATCTCGTTTAATTGCCAAGCAACCAGTGCTCATACAAAAAAATCTTTCCGACAATAGTTGAGCACTTATGATCTTACTGTTGAAAAATACCGCCGTAAAATCAAACGCTTATCGCTTCGTTTGAAATGTCACAATTTAATTTTATAACTCTCAGTACCAACCAGTGAACTCTAATACATAGTTCACTGTTCCAACTAATTTTGTGAATAGGTTAACCAACCAACCAACCTACAAATCCCCTTTCCTCTTGTGAAGTCAACACCCGCATTTCTCTGCCAACTATTTTCCTATAGCAGTGGACAGTCTATTTTTAGTGGTTTGTGATTTCACCATATACACTGTCGAGCATAAAACTAGGGCCACTCCGTAATTTGTTATTTCAGAAAATTTTAGGTTTTTTACGAGTTTTTTGTCAATATTAATCGTATGGAAATATTTAAAAAAGGAAATTGTACGTAATTAAATTCTCTACAACGTTTATTTGAAGCATTTTGCGATATTTTTCTCGAGATATAAGCGATATATCCGCGATGCGCGCACGTGTTACCGTTTCGCCGCAAAACAGTCGACATTAAAAAAAAATCTATCTCTGCTCCTATTGCTCGTAGAGACAAAAATAAAACATGACAATGTGCGGAATTTTGTCAGCTACAACTTTCGTAACGTTTTTGATTTTGGTCAAATTGATACATTTTCAGTTATTTACGAAACCTGTTTTGTTGACCCCCCCCTCCATTTCTCTAGGAGGGAACACTGAGCACTGAACACTCCAAAGGGAGCACAAAACAAGCTTATACCCACGATACACCTATAGACGGTATGCCGATGCGCACTGCCTGACGTCATCTGCGATGCAAACTCAAGCGCTTGTGTATGTATACTATGTATAAAGCATGCAAATTTTGGACGTAAAGTGGGAATTGGGAAGATTTAGCTTGAGCTTGAGCAATTACATTTATTATTAAAGTAATTACTTTTGGGGTAGGTATTTACACAAAATATCAAACAGAAAGTGAAAAGAAATCAACTTTGTGACGTCATCCTCAAAGCGAACGCCTTTGAGACAAATAATTATCATACAGTCTGTAAGTGTATCGTGCTTATACCCAAATTTTCAAAGCTGTAACCATTCTTTCATCCAAATTTTCCCCTTTTACTGGGCTATAACTCCGTGCGAGTGTCAAAAGATATGCCTCCCCGTGCCATAACTGATCCCCCACCAATTGCAAGTCGCTCGGTAATACTCGCCTTGTCGTCGCCACACTCTCAACACGTCTATCTGAGCCCGTAAGACAGAATCGCGATTCATTAGAAAACAATACGCGACTCCACTCCCCTATTGTCCAAGCGAAGTGTTCTCGTGCAAAATTCAACCTGCCAATGCGGTGTTCAAGGGAAAGCGGCGGTCCAGTAGCTCTAATTCGAGAAGATAATCCAGCAGCATGAAGTCGTCTCCTAACTGTACAGTCACTTATGTTTACATTTCTCACTTCTTGCAGATGATATCGAAGGGAAACTGCCGTGACCGTTCGATTTCGCAAAGCACTAGAAACGAAAAAGCGGTCGTCTCTAGCTATTGTAGTCTTGCTTCGCCCTGAACCAGGTCTTCGAGTGAGTAGACCAGACTTTTCGTACCGCCGCCATACTCGTTGCACATTCGAGAAACTTACACCAACGTTTTTCGCAGTTTCGCGCTGACCGCCGCCATCTTCTAAAGCCGCCACAATTAGTGGCGTAACAACAGGATTTATGGTCATTGCAAAACACTAACAATGACAACACTACACCATAGAGAAAGAACAAGAGGTACACGACACAAATAATTTGCAACAGACAGATGAAACCACAGAAACATAAACTATGCTGTCCTTACACTTTCTTTTGTTTCAACGGAAAGCATATCAAATTAAAATTGTTTAACTGGACACTCCACACTTAAATTATTAGTATGTACATCGGGAGTCTTTTGTTTGCCACGTCTAACTTATAGTATGTTAGAAAATCTGCTCCTAAAAGATAGCATCTGTTACATCGACTATAACAAATGTACAAGAAACTGGGTAGTCCTAAATCTAAAGCCATTGCTTTTTCACCAAAGGTTTTAATTCGTGCACCACTCGCGGATTGCAGTTGAAATCGTGGAAAGACACTACCGAAATGTCTGGTTTTAAATTTATTATCGTTAGGTTAATATCGCTCTACTCTACATACTTAAGTAAACCAGTGGCATGTAAATGGCCTTATGTACTAGCGGATAACCTGTAAGAGACGCTATGTAGGTACATAATCGATAACTCAAGAAATTTTAGAATAATCAAACGCCGTGACTGGAGGCACGCTAAAGTCGCTAACGTGCCGGCACGTGCCGGTAAATTGATACGTTAGAGGCACGTAAAACGTCATAGGTATTATGCGTGACGTCATAAATGAACGAGCCGGTGGATCCAGATTGCACTTTGCACTTTGCAGGCACGTTAACCTTACCCTCTTGCCCTTCCCTTACCATTTCTTGCATATACAAATAAAAGAGTAACATTATGTTGTATCTTCAAAGCATAGAGAAATTTATTAATTTCTCTATGATGGTTCAAAGTCAAAGCAAATAAATAAGGGTAAACAAGCTGTTTATATCTTTTTCTGCTTTGTAAGTAGAGTTAAATAAAACTATAAGATGGAATGTTAAATTCCCATTTCACGGTAGGACACTGCCCCGAAGCCTGAAGCAGTAATTGCATTTATAGGTACATAATCAAATCATTGATAATGTGTAGGTATTATATAATTTAAACATAGGTATATGGCCATCACATAAACAAAAAAATTATTTCTTCCTGTAATGCATAATGCAGCCAAATGTTCTTTGTATTGTTAAGTTTCAAAGTTTCTAAATTTGAGAGTTTTGATAATGAAACACTAAAACCTCATATTTATGTAAGAATTTTTTGTTTAAAAAAAGCTGTTATTATTTTTTATTAAATAAGTATTGTTTTGAACGAAAGGTGTTGTTTAGACTTTTTTATACCTTATACTTCTTTAGTTCTTAATCAGTACAACACCATTTGTGTGGGTTTTGTGAACACCATCTTATGTAATACAATAAGCGTAAAGTTAACGTGCCTGCATTCAACAGTTATGCCGACACGTTCATTTATGACGTCACACATAATAATGACGTTTAACGTGCCTCCAACGTATCCATTTACAGGCACGTTAGCGTACCTCCAGTCACGGCGATAATCAAAAGGGAGTGGATAACCTATGAAAGTTAACAAAAGTTGCACCTATAGCCCCTAGAAACACATAGTACCATGATAGTACCGACACGGTGGAGCAAACCTGACATCAACATTGAAATACGAAAAATCCCTAAGGCAATTGACGCTAATTTCAAATGTTATGATTTATTATTTGAGGTTAATTTTTCATAACTAATGTGATTAATTGAACCATTCATTGAATATTATTCAATAATTAAACGTAGAAATTTATGAAAAATGTGGAACAGCCGTTTTCAGACTAATCGGGCCCTCTCATTACCTTTCGTTACACCCTCAATAGTTCAGCTTCACGGCCTGTCGTTACACAAATAAGTAAATAACTTATAAATTGCAAATTATACAATTTGAATGCGAGCAATTCACATTACTTTAAAGGATGCATTTAATTTAATTACCTACCTAAATTACGGTAAGTATATTTTTGTTTATGAGGGGAAAGTGAGGTTAACCATGTTTTTGTCCTACTAAGGTTCGCAGTTATTCTAAATAAACTTTGTCCTTTTTTGCCACTGCTGGTGCAACCTTTTGTAAAGCAACCTGGCACTTATAATAATTTACGGAAATTTTCAGATGGAAAGATTGCAATTAAACAAATAGAGAAAATAGTAAAAGCGAAAAAACACAAGTGGCGTTTGCGCTGTTGCGCTTCCTATTCACGAACTTCATCCGCTTAGGGAATTTTTTAGTGTTACCATTGTTACCAACCAATTTTGCTCCAGTCGGCAAGATCACACGTTGTCGGTACTATGTGTTTCTAGGGGCTATAGTTGCACCGTTTAAAATTTCTTTGAAAAAAGGTGAATACAAATGTAAGTACATATCGATCTTTTCAATGATAGCGCCACCTATGGACAAATCCGCCAAGTTTTGACATTTCGCTATTTATTGCTATTATTTATGTAATGGCTTTTAAAACAATTTTGTGAGTTGCGGTCATTATGTTTAGCTTTTCTTAGTTGTCTGGCAATACTTTCTTATAGGGGAAAAGTTGAAACGGCTTGGTGTATGGCTCCGGATTCTAAATAGGTAATTACCAAAGATTTAAAAAACTGGAAAGTATCTAAAACTGTACATAGCGGAATAGGGAGTTTAGTTTTTTGAGTAGGTACCTACCTACCTAATGGCAAAACCTTATTTATTTATTGGTAAGATGTATTAATTGTTTCTGTGATTAATATACGTAAAAGCAAAATATCACGCAACTCTCACAAAAAAAAATTTTGTCCACGATCTTGTGAGTGTATAGTCATAGCTTTGCGTAAAAGTGTAAAATGTCTGCAACTGGAATTAATAAGTGGCCTACTAATTGGTCTCAATTGTACCTAGGTACAACAATTCTGACTCTCCTGTGCGTAATGCGTATTATCAAAATTGTTAAAAAAAAGTATGACAAGAGATACCATAATCGTAAAAAAGTCAAGATAGGTACCATAAGTGAAACAACGGTTATGTGAAGATTTGGAAAACAAACGACGGCGACGGATCGATGGTTAAAATTACCTAGTATAAATAAATAAGTTCTTCTCAAAAAAGTGTCGTAATAATGTGAAAGTTTAAAATATGTGAAATCAGCGGCGTCATTTGAGTATTTTTCGGGGGGGGGCAACTATAGTAAAAAAGGAAACATTTTTTTAAAAAGGGGCCGTGATTGCCAGTTTTATAAGTTTGACGTACTTTTTTTTGGCACATAGTAATTCCAGGGGGGTCAACTGCCCTACCCTGCCCTCCTAAATGACGCCCCTGTGTCAAATTAACAATTATTGAATTATGAAAGAAAATTTGCAAAATGAGAGAAATCAAAATACAAAGTGGATCTAGAATTACATAAAAATACGCGAACCTTCCCTAATTTAACCAACCTTCTATATAGCTCTTATAATAACTTTTGAATATAAACAACGTAATAAATGTTGACGTGTCGAATATGGGACACATATACAGGGTGATTCACGATTATTCCCTCGGTCTCTTGTGCCTAAAGGGTACAAGATATCAGCTTCATTTTTTGGTGACATATGTAAATTGATAACGACTGTTTTTTAAAATTATTTTCAATTATACAGGATGCTTCACAAAATTGTAATATATCAAAGTTAGGTTTTTTTAAATGCAACCCCCTGTATTTTATTACATTTTTAGATTATACGTTAAAAACTAAGGTAACTTTATTAAACGTTCCCTATACCTATCGCTTACCGATTTTGAGAAAATTGTGATTTATGGAAAATATTCAATTTAAACAACCCCTAATAACACGGAAACCACTTACTTTCAGTAACACAAATTTGTTGTTTAGAAAAAGGATTCATATTTTATATTTTTCAAACATTAAAAACTCACTTAACTTAAATGGAACACCCTGTATGTTTTTATTCTATGTTGAATAACTTTTCATTTTCTATCAAAAACTATGAGTAATAGATATGTCTAAAATCAACGATTAAAAAGTTATTAAGATTTTTCTCTAAAATTTGTATGGAAATGGTTTTTGTTTGCATTCTAGTAGACCGTGATTTTTTTTATTGTAGTTGATAATTATTAGATATGTGATCAAAACTTAATTAAAAATGAAATTGAAGCAATGGAAAAAATACTGTAGTAAATAATGCCATTTTTTCCTATACATAACCGCACTCGTTTTCAAGAGATCTTCTAACGTTATGGTGTTATAGTAGCAAACGCATCCTTTATTCCAATCGTCATGTCATCAGCAGTGGTAGGTGGAGTGTTGTAAGCTAAATTTTTAATGATAATAATAATAATAATAATATCTAAACAAACTTCATCAAGAAGACTCGAAAAAGTGTTGTTCTAAAATCCGTAAAAATTTTACTCCGTTCAAGTTTCCATCAAAAAATCAACATTCTCCCAAATACATTGAGGCTCCACCGGTTTTGGCGGTCAACAGTGCGATACAGGTGACGATTTAGTAATGAAAGTTATGTCAGTTTACCAAGCCGTTAGGTTGTGGAAAGTGGATTCGTCGGTAAATAAAACATATTTAAAGAATTCATCTTCTCCAACTTTTTCGAGACTCCATAAACAAAAATTCAACCTTCGTTGAAAGCCTCGTCCATATAAATTCTGGTGAAGCTGAATGTGATAAGGATGGTATTTATGTTTTTTTCAAAAATATTTAGATAGACAATTCCTCAATAAATGGATTGGAAGGAGGGGTCCACAACACTCCACCTACCACTGCTGATGACATTGACATAAAGATTACAATAAAGGATGCGTTTGCTACTATAACACCAGATATCCTGAGAAACGTTAGATCCTTTGAAAATCGAGTGCGGTTGTGCATAGAAGAAAATGGTCATCACATCATATTGAGCATTTACTATACCATTTTTTCCATAAATGATTACTTCTTGTTATTAATTTCATTTTTAATTAAGTTTTGATCACATATCTAATTATCAACTACAATAAAAAAAAATCATGGCCTACTAGAATGCAAACAAAAACCATTTCCATACAAATTTTAGAGAAAAACCTTAATAACTTTTTAATCGTTGATTTTAGACATATCAATTACTCATAGTTTTTGATAGAAAATGAAAAGTTATTCAACATAGAATAAAAACATACAGGGTGTTCCATTTAAGTTAAGTGAGTTTTTGATGTTTGAAAAATATAAAATATGAATCCTTTTTCTAAACAACCTGTACAAAAAATCGAAATTCTACGTAATGCAAATGAAAGCCTTAAAGGTCAAGATAAATCGATATAAATTTGTGTTACTGAAAGTAAGTGGTTTCCGTGTTATTAGGGGTTGTTTAAATTGAATATTTTCCTTAAATCACAATTTTCTCAAAATCGGTAAGCGATAGGTATAGGGAACGTTTAATAAAGTTACCTTAGTTTTTAACGTATAATCTAAAAATGTAATAAAATACAGGGGGTTGCATTTAAAAAAACCTAACTTTGATATATTACAATTTTGTGAAGCATCCTGTATAATTGAAAATAATTTTAAAAAACAGTCCTTATCAATTTACATATGTCACCAAAAAATGAAGCTGATATCTTGTACCCTTTAGGCACAAGAGACCGAGGGAATAGTCGTGAATCACCCTGTATGCACATTTCTTCACAAATTTTATGTTTTATTGGTTCACATTACATTTCTAAATCAAAACACAATATAAATCGCCTACTAACATAGATAAATAATGGCCAATTTATCCGGAATGAAAAAAGTACAGCTACATTTTAACATTTGGTAATAAAACTAATTAACTGTCACTACATGCAAGGGTTTGAAGCAACTTGGTCACAAAATATTTTAACATTTGTACTTGGCAAGCGTAGCTTAAATAGTTTACCTTGTGGCATGCAAATACACACTTTATATTGGGCCTTACTAAATTCATTGTGCTTGGATAAAATTGAATCAACAATTACAATATCGCTACTGTTAATGAGTAAAGACCTAGATTCAAAACGTATATCTTGATCAGCATCCCACGATAAAGTTTTGCTTTCCATATTTGTACCTTCCGCCCCTTTAAAGTAAATATTTTCACCCCCCAAAGTTAATTCTTTATTAATAGGACTAACAACTCGGTTCGTTTCAATCATACTTGTGTTAAGATTATTTATATTCTTGTATTTTATGTACTTCCTGGAATTTGTGGAAAATATAATTTCGTCGTTAGTATTTTTTACATTCAATTCGTCGATATTACGAACAGTTGTTCCATTTTGGTCAATTTTAAGTTTATTAATTGATCTTCCATACTTTATAGCTAAATTAACGACAACCGAACCGTTATCGGCCACAATCACCACCGGAACATTTGCAAAACCTTCTATTTTGCCGTCTCGTTTATAAATATTTCCCAAGTCGGTTTCGCCCATAAATTTAAGCACAAATTCTTCAGGTATCAACTCTAAACTTTCCATTCCTTGGCCCATACGTAATACTCCCAAAATTACAATTGTTAATATCAAATTTCCAATTGCTAGAATAAACAAAAGAAATACTAGGGTCCAAAATGCAAAGGTTTTTCTTCCTCTAACATTTGTGGTTGGAAGGTCTTGTTCGTGAACGGGAATATAACCGGCCTTGCAATTATTATTATGCTTTGGAATTGATTTCTTTAAAATCGTTTTATCGCGTATTGAAATGGTATCCATTCCATCTGACAAAATGTCTGACGAAGGTGAAGCACTCTGACAATCATTCATGTTTCTGAAATATAGACGTTACAAAATAAAGAATAAACGTATGAATGTTTACCGTTTACGACGCCAACAATCTGAAAATAACTGTAATATTCGATCGGAATGATGAAGGCGGAGAGCGACGCTGTTAATGCGCAAGCTTATTCTAAATTTAATGTTTTGAAGTTGAAGGAATATTAATATTACACATGAATTTCAAGAAAAAAATAAATATTTATACGTCATCGTTACTGTAATTTGATGTAAAACAGTACCTAAAGTTAAGATCAATAATTTGACTAGTATTATTAATTATTGTGATGTATTAGGTATTGGCGGGTCCGTCATGCGCATCTAAAATAAATCGATACCTAATTGCATTTAAATAATTTATAGGTAGGTATTCTTGAATGCAGATGTCTGGTTCGGATGTTCTGGAAATAAAAATGTTTCAATTCCTTAGAAGCTGGTAAGTACCTACTTATAAGAATTATTATACCTATGTAGGTATATTAACTACTATTAGGGTACGTAATACCCTATAATAATAATAATAATAATAATAATTTATTGCCCAACAGGTAAAAGGACCCAATTACAGGACAATATACAAACATAAACATTAAACATTAAACAGAAAAGTTCAACAAATCAACCAAAGAACATTCAAAAATATCAACGCTACAAATTAGAAATAGTGTTAAAATAATTACACATCGTATGAATTGGCGAGTTTTTCATCAGGTTAGTGCGGGAATATTCCAAGTAGAACAGATGGTTTGATCGAGAAGAGGTTCTCGGTACATGAAATCTAATTAAATTCAGTAACGACGGGGAATCAATCTTGTTGTGTAACAGTTTAAACAAAAATGTGAGGTTTAATCTACTCCTACGCTGCTGTAAAGATTGTAGTACGTAACAATCTCCATAGAATTTTCATTGGGAGTTACCAAGCGTGTAAAAGTTTGGCCCCCCCTCCAGGATTGTTAACAATGACCCATTGAACAATATTAGAGGGGGGGGGCAGTTGAACGGCCGCCATCTTGGCCGCCATCTTGAAAATGCCCGCGAACTTATTTTTGGCTATATCTTAGCAACTGTACATCCAAATCGAACATACGTAGGCTCTAATTGCGCAGTTTTTTGTTCCTAAGATAAATTGTTATATAACCGAAATTGATAATCCTAGCGGATTTAATGTTTTTGGGCTTAAAATCTTAAATTATGGAATATGTAAACAAAAACGCTAAAAAACATATCACTTTTTATTTTATTATTATCAATCTTTTAGATCTCGCTTTTATGAATGAAATGCAAAAACAATTAACGAAATCCGAGCACTGGTTACGAAAATATACAAGATTTTAGGAATAGGTACCGCACCTTTGCTGAGGACATAGGTAATTGGTAGTTACAGGTCAAATTGAAAATTTCATAAGTTTGTTCACTACAAAATATGAGAATTACTACTAAATACATACATTAATTAAGTGTAATCAATTTTTGAAGGCTTATGCCCCCCATTCGCAATTCCCTCGCCCTCATAAGAGTAATGATCGTTATGACATGAATCAGATCGGAAAAACCGTACCGGTGAAGAAATCGAAAACATCCGAATTAATACAAATTTTATAAATTAATAATTTTTTAAGTATATCATTTTTAAAAAGTTTTATGCATTTCGCACCTTCTCCTTTTTTTAAATAATTAATTTAATTTAGGCTTTTAGGAAGAAGAAGTGACCATCAAATGAAAATTATTATTAGGTATACGGACCAATTTACGCAAACATTTGCAAAGAGCAGTGCAATTTAATGATTTTTTCCTGCAACTGCATCGGTTTCCACAATTCTGCTTGCAACCACATTTAAGCATCTCAATGCAAGCGGCGTTGACTTCCGGAATTGTTATACACACGGGAAGGAATCTGTGATCGAGTTTCTTCCACCCATGTTGAATTGGATGTGGGGCTTGAAGCTCAGCCTTATGTGCCCTGCTCCAAATAGTAGTTTGGTAAGCTGCTCTCTTGCAGTGTAATAGTGTAATAGGAGAGCGTCTTGTGTCGGGGGCATCATTTCTAAATTTTGGTTTGGGTGACAGAATATTAACTTTCGTTGTTGATTAATGGATTCTGCACCGCCTCCATAAACTTGAATAAAGAAAGACTTCAAAGCTTTGAACTTTGTAGACTCCAAATTTCATCACTGCGAATGGATTTTCCATGAATTGGACCATGACCTGAATTACAGTTTCTGGGTTCCTTTTCCAGGCACTAAATTCCGTCCTTTTAGACTTTTAGACCGTCCTCTCAGTGAGGAAGTGGAGTCACAACCCGTAAGTGTGACAAACAATTGACGTGCAAACTACACTGCTCTTTGCAAATGTCCTCGTGTAAATTAATCCGTATTATAATAATTGTCATTTGATGTTCACCTCTTCTTCCTAAAAGCCTAAATTAATAGTAATTATTTATGTATCAAGCGAATTATAAGGGTCTTAATTACCGAGGGTAAAGTTTGCGTCCCGAGGGCCTTGCGCCCGAGGGACAGCAATTACCCGAGGTAATTGAGACCTATTAATTCCCGTGATACATAGATAATTTTATTTCTGACCGAGTTTAATAAAATTTGTTCATTTCCGGTATATTTGATTCAGGTATCATCGATTGCAGTTTTGGTTGTTGCTAGGTTACTGGTTCATAAAAGAGCCGTAGAGGGAATTATAGCGTCTTTATATGCCAAGGGAGTTATGACACTCTTTATTGGTATCGTAACTATGACAATATAAGCTTATAATATCACTGTCAGAAATAATAGTTATTTATGTATCAAGGGAATTATAAGGGTCTTAATTACCGAGGGTAAAGTTTGCGTCCCGAGGGCCTTGCGCCCGAGGGACAGCAATTACCCGAGGTAATTGAGACCTATTAATTCCCGTGATACATAGATAATTTTATTTCTGACCGAGTTTAATAAAATTTGTTCATTTCCGGTATATTTGATTCAGGTATCGTCGATTGCAGTTTTGGTTGTTGCTAGGTTACTGGTTCATAAAAGAGCCGTAGAGGGAATTATAGCGTCTTTATATCCCAAGGGAGTTATGACACTCTTTATTGGTATCGTAACTATGACAATATAAGCTTATAATGTCACTGTCAGAAATAAATTAATTAATTGAATAAACGAGAAGGTGCGAAACAAAAAAAATTATTAATTTATAACATTTGTATTAATTCGGGTATTTTCGATTTCTTCACCGGTACGGTTTTTCCGATCTGATTCATGTCATAGCGATCATTACTCTTATGAGGGCGAGAGAATTGCGAATGGGGGGCATAAGCCTTCAAAAATTGATTACACTTAATTAATGTATGTATTTAGTAGTAATTCCCATATTTTGTAGTGAACAAACTTATGAAATTTTCAATTTGACCTGTAACTACCAATTACCTATGTCCTCAGCAAAGGTGCGGTACCTATTCCTAAATCTTGTATATTTTCGTAACCAGCAGTGGCGTAGCTACCAGGGCAGCGGGGGCAGCAAGCGCAGCACGGCGCGAAGCGCCGATAGGCGCATCGCTGAGCTAGCCGCTGGTCATAATAGAAATCATATTAGAAAGATCGTGACGTGACATTGCACATGTTGTAAATTGTAATGATAGGCGCCTTTGCGCCTTTAACCAATATTATAATATTGAGCTAAAATTACCACCCTTCTCTCATAGTTGATGGTAGAAATTTTTGAAGAAAACTCTATACTTTTTAGTACTGTATTTAAGTGTTTCTTGATAAGTTTCAAAAATGTTTTTAATATTTTTAAAATTCAACGACCCTAGGCGCCTGTAAGGTCTTGGCGCCGTGGACTTTGCCCATAACTGAGCGGATGTGAAATTGAGTATTGAGTAAACACAACGAATATACCTTAACAAATCCGTGTAATCCATTTAAAATAGTATTTGCTTACATTTAATGTTAAGCTAAGGAGCCTTTTCAAACAAATGTTTTAACGCGCTTTCTTTCTCATTATTCTAAGCATTCAGAAGTCCCTTATTAGCATTCATCGTTATACAGACTATTTTCCTTTCTTTGTGAGTGGTAGTTATTAGATTTATCCTTTTTGTTTCTACCTGTGTTTCTAATTCTAATTCATTGACGGTTTCCGTGAAATCGTAAGTAACATATTTTCCAGTATTTTATTGAAAAATATGTACATATTTACTAAATGCCTTAGATAATAAATAAAAGAAAACCTAGCGGTTGGGATTTTCACAAGCGCGAATTGGAACAACATTCGGAAAAAGCTAAACTTCCAAAAATTAGTACCTTTTTTGACGCAACGCCTTCAACGACCTCTCAACAACCTCTGCACTTTCGACCGAAACCGAAACGTCACATGATACTGTAACCTATGTGAAAAGTATAGAAGATGTGATAACATCCTCATTATTAAAATAAATTGCCTGAACTTTTTTATTTTCATATAAAGGCGCCGAAATTCTTTTGCTGCCCAGCGCATTATAACCTAGCTACGCCACTGGTAACCAGTGCTCGGATTTCGTTGATTGTTTTTGCATTTTATTCATAAAAGCGAGATCTAAAAGATTGATATATGATAACAATAAAATAAAAAGTGATGTTTTTAGCGTTTTTTTACATATTCCATAATTTAAGATTTTATGCCCAAAAACATTAAATCCGCTAGGATTATCAATTTCGGTTATACAACAATTATATAACAATTTATCTTAGGAATAAAAAACTGCGCAATTAGAGTCTAGGCATGTTCGATTTGGATGTACGGTTGCTAAGATATAGCCAAAAATAGGTTCGCGGGCATTTTCAAGATGGCGGCCAAGATAGCGGCCGTTCAACTCCCCCCCCCTCTAATATTGTTCAATGGGTCATTGATAACAATCCTGGAGGGGGGGACAAACTTTTACACGCTTGGTAACTCCCAACATTACATTGTTACGTGCTATTGCATTTGGAAGCACTCTAAAAGATGGAGCTGGCTATAACCTCTTTCCGGATATTCCCGGTACTTTTTGAAGAAAAGATATTTCAGAAACTTTCTTTGAACTTGTTCGAGATTAGAATTATTATTGATCTCATATATTGGATTCCATATCAAAGCACCATATTGAAGTTTCGATCTTACTAAGGAGAAGTACAAGACCTTAATGGCATTTATACTTTTAAATTGTTTTGTATTCTTGATAATGAAGCCTAACATTTTCATTGAGGAAGAGGAAACTTGTTGAATATGATGAACGAAACTAAGTTTCGTATCAAAAAGTATGCCTAAATCTTTTATAATGTTATATCTACCTAATGGCATTTCATTTAGTTGGTAGCTAATTTCGATATATTTAAGAAGAGACTATTGATGTTACACCACTCCTGTATTTTTGCCACTTATTTTTGTAAGAACTGACAATCAGCAATAGTATTGATGCAACCGAATATTTTGAGATCGTCAGCAAATAGCAGCTTTTCACAAGAAATTGCACTGGTCAGATCGTCAATAAATATTATAAACAACAGTGGACCTAAATTAGATCCTTGTGGCACACCAGCTGGCACAGGATGAACATTGGAATTAAAGCTATTGTAGGTAACATATTGTTTACGACTAGAGAGATAGGATGTAAAAAATTTGACAAGTAAATCACTGAAACCGAATTTATGCAGCTTATAAATGACATCAATGTGCTATGCTCAGCTATAAGTGGAAATGAAGCCAACATAAAAAAAGTAGAAGCGTTAAGAAGTCTACAGTTGTCTCTTAGAGATGCGAGCGATGTAGAGCGCGTGCGTAACTTTCGCACTAAATCATGGGCACCGCTACTAAAGGGCAAGCCCCCCCCCCCCTGGAATTTCATAAATCGCGTAAATCCATTTTAGAAACTGTTAAAATCTCACAATATAACCACTTTTGGAATATAATGTTCTATTCCATCGGTGACTCTGCATAGCCTATTGATTTACCACTTTAAAAATAGGTAGGTAAAAATGTTCAAGTATTCTAATTTCTACTTGAAAAAATGTAAGGGCCCCTCCCTAACAAATTTTCTTCCGACGCCCCTGCACTAAATTGCTAAAATACTAATACATACTAATAAAAAATTATACTTACTTTGACTAGGTTGTCTAGGTACTCTTAGAATCGTACAGAAACAAATTCTTTTTCTTGATTTATTCCTTCCTTTTGTAAAACTAAAAGCTCTCACACTTTCAAATTAAGGTTATTATTATAATTGATACTAGGGGTGGTCCCAATAGGTTTCCGTACTGCGACCTTTTGGTGTTGTCTACCCTTCAAGAATTCCCGTATCTTTCACAAAGTCCAGGATTTTAGTACTTAGGGCGAATCTTCGTTACTTCCTCTTGTGTAATCTTTTCATTTCCAAGTAGGTGTTCCCTTGCCTTTATGAATGCCTCACATTTGGCAAATGACGTGATAAGGCGTTTCATTTGCCTGACCACAACCCCTGCATGCTGCATGTCGGGCCCATGTTGTGCAGGTGTTTGTTCAGGCGACAGTGGCCCGTGATCATTTCTGTCGCAAGTTTTATCTTCGTCCTGCTTAACTTTAAGATGGACGTAGCTAGGTCCCCGTTTGGGGTTTCCAGGAAGATCTTGGAATGACTCTGTCCTGGGATTTTCGACCAATGTCTGCAATGCTCTTTCGTGAGTATTGCTTGAATCTCCTTTTTGACTGGGTTATAAGTAATCCCACAAGCCGGTTCGGGTCCTATGAATGGTTTTGCGCTTGCCATTCTCGCAAGCTCGTCAGCAACCTGGTTACCTGCGATTCCCGCGTGACCAGGTGCCCACACTAGTGTGACTGAATTGCACTTACCTAGTGCGTTTAGCATTTGTGTGCATTCAAGGACTAGCCCTGAATTTACCACATATGAGTCTATTGCTGCAATCCTGCTTTGCTGTCTGTCACTATTAAGATTTTCCTTTTGATAAGGTTCTCTTTTAATAGCTGAGCAGCCGCTGTCAGAATCGCATGACAGCGGCTGCTCAGGTTAATTAATTAAGGTTAACTGTAAACAAAACAATACAATACAGAACAAGTGATCGGCACAATTAACACTTCTTCTTCTTTGCGCGATAAACAAAGACAAAAATGGACTTGCTCTTTTCAACTTTTGCTGTTATAAAAATAAAAGACAGCTATCTATCTCTAATTTGTTGGCTTCAAATGTGAAAGCTGCATGCGCCATATACGTATAGTAGATAGTTAATACATAATATGATAAGAATTGAACAAAATAAGTTTGTTTAATTACACTGGAGATAATAGTAAGTATTTATAAAGCATTTAAAAATATAAATAAATTAGATGTCTTGATTAAAAAGTTGAGAATCATTTTAAACCCAAGAAAAAGATTTCAACATACTTTATAAATTTGTAGATTAGTATATTTTATATTACAAATATTACCTGCATTACCAACATTACCGTTATCATGTACCTATGTTTTTACCCCAGTCCTAGGCTAACTTCACACCACAGCTACAAAAATTCAAACCAGAGAGGGAAATATTTAAAAATGGCAGCTAATCTAAATTTTCCCTCCAAAACTAACTTACATCAATGTTAATTAAACGCGGTACAATTTAAACTACCCCATAAACCCCACCCATACCTAGCACAATGATCACAATCGTCTAGTATTGTAGGTCCCCTTATTGTGTAAGCAACAAGAATACACTGGCAGTGAACTATAATCGGGGAAGTATCAAAACACACAACAAACATCAAAAGGCGTTTATTTAAAATTTAAAATTCCCAAAATTAAGTTGTGTCGTAGAGTGCGCAGTTCAATCGACGAATAACGAAAAGAAAGAACTATTGTACAAATAGGTACTAGGATTTCGGTTCCGCGTTACAATACTTACTTAGGTAGGTACATTGGAAACAAGTGATAATACGCGACCAAATAAATGAGTTTTTGATTGACGTAAACACGAATTGAAGTTATACGGAAGAAAAATTACTATTGAGTAATACAAACGAAACGTGCATTAAGAGAAAAACACTATTGAACATTTTAAGGTGATTTTGGTTGTAAATATCCTTACTTGACATTTATCATGTTTCAGGAGGGAAAAATGTTGAGACCAGACATGTGGACTTTCCATCGACAACATATAGAGGTGAGTTTACGGTTTAATTTTTAAGTGGTAAGTACATAAGGAGATCCACTCTTCATCTGCCAATTCTATATACTCCAGAGCAAGCCTAGGCCTGTAATTTTTCAGATGGGTGTCAAAATAATTACTGTAGTCTTCATTAGTAGAACATGTATATAGAAGTGTGTACACAAAGTATTGAGTGCAATTATGTACA
Source organism: Pyrocoelia pectoralis (assembly GCA_036250285.1). Classification (NCBI taxonomy): domain Eukaryota; kingdom Metazoa; phylum Arthropoda; class Insecta; order Coleoptera; family Lampyridae; genus Pyrocoelia; species Pyrocoelia pectoralis. The sequence continues at coordinate 33,592,280 of CM070074.1, forward strand.
TGATTCACTGCTCTTAAAATAACTAACAAGTACAGATCGTACGGAGAAAGATTGCTTCGGGTGCGCAGGTGAACTTCGTGTATTCGGAAGCGATCGGCATGTAAACTGCTTTTTCCACGTTTAACACTGGCGTTGCTTTTTATGAGGAAATAAAACTCGCAGTGTTTTTAAATTTATATGTTAGTAACAAGTAAGAAAAAATACGTGTACATGTAAAATTAAATCACATATACTCATTTAAGACAAAAATCTTTTTTTTTTAATATTCAAGCCAGATGTTACGAATTAAACGGAATTTAGCGGCGACACCACTGGTATCATATGATTGCCAAGCTTGGAAAATTTACAATTATACGAGTGCGCATCCGACCTTGGGGCAATCTTTCTCCGTACGATCTGTAACAGTGAATGATTGGATTTTATTATAGGGGTAGGAAACGGCACTGAAACAATAAGTATCTACCTATTAGAGTGATTACAAGGTTCACTTACGTACTTAAGTACAAAGTACTCCTTAATGTCTTACAAAAAGAAAACAATATTTTTAGTAGAATTGATTTCTGAGAATATTAAAGGAATAATTAAATGACGATGAACTTGAGCATTGTCTTTATGTTTAAATATTTTCTTTTTCGTCAAATGCTGTCGTTTTTCTTTTAATCACTCAAACGCTGAAATAACTTCACTAAATACTCGCCGTTGATGGTTTTTCCTCTTTGAAGATCAAAGAACGTTATCCCAAGCGCATCCAAAAAACTGACGCCATGACTTTGCAGAGTCAGTAGATTAATATTGGAGCTTTTAGTCCATTGTTTCGACTGTTCTTTTATCTCAGGTATGAATAAGTGATTGTACCCATGCTTCATACAGGATTAAAGCGGCTTTATTCTTGCGAAACACTGCCAAACATTCGGACACATCCTCACGACGCTCATTTAGTTCATTATAAGCAAATGAGACAAGACAAGTCGCTATACTTAGCTATAATAGGTGTGGTTAGTTTAATCTTTATAGTGTAAATAATTCTGGCACAGATAAGTAACCGTTCACTGCTTTAAATAGGATTGGCATGTAACGGTGATATGTTTCTAAAATGGTTTCAATGCTTGGAAACGTAAATTGCTACATTGCAAGCCATCAATCACAGCTTTTATTTGTTTAACTTCAAAGGTAACACGGCATTGCTATTGCTTATCAACGAGCGTCGATTATTTTTCTTCACTGTTGGTGTCATCTTCATAAAAGTATGAATGAAGAGAAAAATATATACCTAAAGGGTCCTGGACACAACGTCCACTGGTCACAACGCCCACCGCCTTCTGAACCGCCATCTTGGTCACAACGTCCACTTTTAAATTTGGTCATAACGTCCACCTTGGTCATAACGCCCACCGCATATTCTGTCACTCTGGTCACAACGTCCACTTTTAAATTTGGTCATAACCTCCACTCTGGTCACAACCTCCACCGACGCCTTCTGGTCATATCGCCCACCGACGTTGGTCGTAACGTCCACTTTTCTTTTTCCGGTCACAACGCCCACCTTTCAATTTGGTCACAACGTCCACTCTGGTCACAACCCCCACCGACGTACGTCGTAACGTTCACTTTACTTTTTCTGGTCACAACGCCCACTTCTAGTATTGATTATAAGATCTACTTGGTCACAACGTCCACCAATGCACTCGGGCCACATCGGCCGCCGTACAGTATTCAATGCAACTTTTGGTTTTGTGTTCTGATAGAGACGTTTAAGTAACTTGTACATACGAGTACATAACAAAGGATTGCTATGCTGGTAATTTACATTTAAGTGTTACCAAAGAGTATCTTTACTATGTTAGCCTTCAGCTTGTAACCAATCTTGATGTAATTTTTACCTTTCTTCGAATTTTATCGCTTGATAATGGGATCAGCTGATCCCGAAACATGTCGCAACCTCACTGAATAATCGCTTATATCTAATTAAAAAGCTTAAGGGGAAGGTTGTGAGTTTTGTCTTATCTTATATCTCTTTCTTCCACCATTCCATTATTCCACTATTACGATTAAGTGCATAATATTAATAGATAACTGTGTAAGAGGATTTTTTTCGGGAACAGATTTGTTAAAAGGTAAGGTAGGTATATTTTCCGCATAGCATAGCAATCCTTTGTTATGTACTCGTATGTACAAGTTAAACGTCTCTATCAGAACACAAAACCAAAAGTTGCATTGTATACTCAATACTGTACGGCGCCCGATGTGGCCCCGAGTGCATTGGTGGACGTTGTGACCAAGTAGATCTTAAATCAATACTAGAAGTGGGCGTTGTGACCAGAAAAAGTAAAGTGAACGTTACGACGTACGTCGGTGGGGGTTGTGACCAGAGTGGACGTTGTGACCAAATTAAAAGGTGGGCGTTGTGACCGGAAAAAGAAAAGTGGACGTTACGACCAACGTCGGTGGGCGATATGACCAGAAGGCGTCGGTGGAGGTTGTGACCAGAGTGGAGGTTATGACCAAATTTAAAAGTGGACGTTGTGACCAGAGTGACAGAATATGCGGTGGGCGTTATGACCAAGGTGGACGTTATGACCAAATTTAAAAGTGGACGTTGTGGCCAAGATGGCGGTTCAGAAGGCGGTGGGCGTTGTGACCAGTGGACGTTGTGTCCTAGACCCTACCTAAACATTCAACACAAAACTCCGCATAGCCAACAATCCCTATCAGAGTATCAAATTTAGAGGATGGGCACTATATATGATTAAGCGACTACCTACTACAAAAACAGTGGCCGCAATCGACGTATCGATTTTTATTGACCTGATATAGGTACGGCCACCATTAAGGGGCAAATTTCCTGTGTTTACCTTTTGATCAGCTTGTGATTTTTATTTGGATGTAGCAATTGCTAGAATAACCACCGTTGAGTTCATTTGTTTAGCGCCTCTTAATGACGGATGCTAATCGCTGCTTGTCGTTACTCTCTTATAAAGCCACTGTATAGTCGTCACTGTATGTGGTATAGTCACTGTATACAGGGTGTCCCAAAATTGCTGGGACACAGAGCTACTAAAGTCGGATTCACCGGGTTTTAGGCAGTGGTGTAGTCCTAAAAAAAGAAGTGGCGGTACGCTGGTTCCGATGCGGGAGAACGAATGGAGAGAGGGGCGATTGCACCCGGACCGTCCGGGGGTTTCTTCTTAAAAAAGTGGTGGTACGACGTACCCCCGCGTAGCCCCCCCCCCTACACCACTGGTTTTAGGTATGACTCATCGCTACAAATCGTATGCATCAATGCAGACGCTCGTATTTCGTAACTAATAGATAATTCCTACGACCAATTTTTGTGTCATCTGTCAATCCAGTTCGATCAGCTGTTTCAAACTAATTAAAATAATCATAAATTTGTTGTTTTCGACAAGAAGTTTTGTGATCTTCTGTTCATTTCAATTCAATTCAAAACGGTGTGGCAACTTGAAGTACGAAGTAAGGTTATGTCAATGTAAACAAAGAAAATTAGTCAACATACGTTTCATTGCTTGCACATAAAATAAACGGAACGACATACGTTTCTCAATTATGCATTATTTTACTGATATTTTTGTTTACAGAAACAGAAAACTATGTCACGTCGATTATCATACTTTACTGCAATGAGTCATACCTAAAACCCGGTGAATCCGACTATAGGGAAAGCCAAACAAAGTTGCGTGCACGTCATCAGCGTTTGATGACGTTTACATTTACAGTATTGTCAAATTGATCAGGAAATATTTAATTTCCCAGCAAATATTTCTTATTCAACCACAAATAAACATTAATTACCATTACAAATTGTTGACGACAAAAATCAATTAAATATGCCTGTCAGAATACTACTGTCATCCGTAACCTCAAAATATCGATGAATCAAAGATGGCAACACAGCACCATTCCCTGACAGTGGCTAGGTTTACGTCGTTACTTACTGGCCTGTTGATTAAAATTTTATCACAAAATTTTAGATTGAGAGGCGTCTAAACTCAACAAAAACAAGCTTGTGCACATAAAAAAAGCCAAACTAAGTTGCGTGCACGTCATCAGCGTTTGATGACGTTTACATTTACAGTATTGTCAAAGTGATAAGGAAATATTTAATGTCCCAGCAAATATTTCTTATTCAACCACAAATAAATATTAATTACTATTACAAATTGTTGACGACAAAAATCAATTAAATATTCCTGTCAGAATACTACTGTCATCCGTAACCTCAAAATATCGATGAATAAAAGACGCCAACACAGCACCATTCCCTGACAGTGGCTAGGTTTACGTCGTTACTTACTGGTCTGTTGATTAAAATTTTATCACAACATTTTACATTGAGAGGCGTCTAAACCCAACAAAAACAAGCTTGTGCACATACATTTTCATCTCAAAAGTCTTATATTAATTGCATTTTGCATTGCTTTTAGAGTTGTTTTTTTTTACAAATTTTATGATACACTTAGCGATGGAAACTTGCCACAAAAGACATGGAAATACGTCATTGATGACGTACACGGTGCACGCAAGTTTGTTTGGCGTTCCCTATATACGTGTAATAGAGATCAAAATAAGTTGATTGGACCAAATTTATTTATATACCAAAATGTACCGTTTGCCCGTGAGAAGAGTTGAAAGTTTACATAAAAAAATCACATTTTTGTACCTACGCTGTTCAGACATAAGTGAAACAAATTGAATGAAATTTGACAAAAGTGCATTTTAGAGGATTACTCTCCTTGAACATAAAAACGTTCTGCCTTTGTTTCCACTGCCAACTAAATTTTGTATTACAATTTTATTAAACTTGTACTAGGAATATCTGTTAGCATTATATTTAAGAAAACATATTTTTCCTTCGAAACTATGCGGAATACGAAATTTTATCAAAGAGTAACATAATGAAGATAATTAATCAGTCTTCTCGACCTCGTCAATTTGAGAACCGTATTACCACCCCTAACAAAGTTCTGAAAAAAATGTAAGGGAACGAGGGTGGTTTTACAGCGTACAAAAATGTGATTTTTTATGTAAACTTTCAACTCTTCTCACGGGCAAACGGTACATTTTAGTATATAAATAAATTGGGTCCAATCAGCTTATTTTGATCTCTATTACACGTAGTAGCTCTGTGTCTCAGCAATTTTGGGACACCCTGTATATGACATGATACATAATAAAGTAAACAAAAGGGTCGGAAAATTTGTGAAATTCAATGAACTGTATACTACGTACCTAGAATGGACCCACGCCGTATTTCAACAATCAGTTTTTGTGTCAGGGGCAAACAGAAAAAGGATGCCCTTAGACATAGCCTTCTTTGTGTAAATAAAGAAGGCTATGCCTTAGAGGACAGCAATGAACAGAATGAACTGTACACTATACTACTATACAGTTCATTGGAGGGCGGTAACACGTCTTTGTCAATCTCGTTGTAATAAGTAGGTAACGTAAAAATAACGGAACCAGTGTCTTCTACATCTCCTTTACTCATATTATGAAAATCTGCCCCTCTTTCAGGCATTGGTAATTCCAAAAAATGCTAAAACCTAATATTCAAAGTACTAGAGTAGACAAAAGTCAATGCTAGTAGCATATAGAGCATGTAAATTATATTACATTCTCTATGCTAGTAGGCACCATTTATTACACAAACATCAACAAAAATCTGTTGTATGACACTTAATGCAAACATCTCTATTTTCATCCTTGGTGAATACTCATTTCTTGCAGTGCACAAGCTTCAAGAGATTTTTAAAGTTGCTATCTTTTTCAACTGCGACGTCTTCACAACCTTTATCCTCCACTTACTGATGATGTCTCCATCAGTACATTTTGTATACTAACGCATACTGTTGTGGTCCTGTTTCGGGTCCTAATTGTGTGCAAATTCAGAAACATCTGCAGGAGTACTAATGCACCTCGTCCGAATTACAATTCGTGAGTTCTAGTTGGCAATTGAATCTGTTCAGTTTATTTTCAAATTGCTTGTTAAACGTTTCCTCAGTGTTGTAATACAGACTACCATCAAATTTTATCTTATTTACTTAGGTAAATCATTTATTTCGAGTCTTTCACGATCGAATATAAAATACGAGATACACATGTAGCCTTAATTGCATTCATTTTAAAACGGACGAACCCGTAATGCAATAAAGATTGACTTTTTATATTATCAAACATTGTAGAATAGTGAACTGCTACTTTTTTGTATCGATATAACTATGTAGCCTTTACACGTTTCAAACTTGCATAACCATTAACCCTTTCCGTACGGCTCGATTTTACCTAACATTGCTACACCGATGGCGCCAAGTAGTCAAACCGTACAGACGGATGTCGACTATAGTGGACACTTTTTTTTCGATTATCTAATTAATAAAGTAATTAAAAATTGGTTTATAACTTTAATAATAGTAATATTGCCCATAGGAAACAATACTGCACAAAATAACGAAAATTCACAAAAAGACCAATATGGACGAATCGTTGCAGCAGTCGATATATGGTGACTTAAGTCGACGTGCAAGTAAAGTCGACATTCGTCTGTGGGGAATGTTTAATGTATCGACTATAGGGGCCATCCGTCTGTGGAGAATGTTTAATGTGTCGACTATAGGCGCCATCAGTTTATACGGAACAGTTTAGTGTCGAATTAACGCGCCGTCCGTCTGTGCAGCACGTCATAAAAAGTTTTAATGTTTAAATATATAGGGAGGGTTTAAGGAGTGCACAACCATTGCCGTCGACTATCCGTCCGTGGGGCAGTCACTAACAAGGCCGTAGCCAGAAAAAATATTCGGGGGGGGGGACCGAATTTTAACAATTACACGCCACCCGATGTAACTACAAACTACGTAATGTAATTTACATTTCGTTTAAGAAATTGTTATTTTCCACTGAGTTTCGGGGGGGGGGGGGGTTCTGACCCCCTTGATCCCCCCCCCCCTGGCTACGGCCTTGGTCACTAATGTCGACTATAAGCGTCATCCGTACTGAAAGGGTTAAATACACACCACTCCCCTGTGCGCAAGTATTATAGTGACAAATGATACCTAATGCTTATAACTTATTAAGCATTAATTAATAACTTTGATGAATTAAAAAAGTATGTAGAGAATAATACTAGCAATCTTAAAGATCAATTCAGAGAACATATGAAATATTATAAAAGGAATTAACATACAAGTAACAAGTGAATAAAAATAATTCTTTGTCTCTTATAAACTGGACGCAATCACGAATAATTGATAATTGGAGACATTTTTTAGTGAGCAGTATGTAGATAAAACAATTTCTATAAGTTATTCAACTGTATAAAAAAAGTCGGCAATAAAAAAAGCATAAGTACCTTTCACATTAGCCCTCCAAATATTCATTCTTGAAATGAATGATGTAAATTCAGCGCATAAAGTTGCAACCTCTTACCTTTCCTTTTCAGCATCATAAAATTATTATCATAAAAGTACTTCGTTAATCATCAACTAGTTATGTAACCTGCAAAGGGATCATAACTAACCTATTGGAGAAAATCATTGTTGGTGTAAAACATTTTAAATAAACGAACAGGAACTTGCTCGGATATCACCCTTAAATTCATTTGCATAACGTGTTTTACATCGGGAAAGATTTTTTCAAATAGCTACAAGCGATTTCTTGTTAGGCAATCGGTATAGTACAGTCTTTTAAACAGAATACGAAAAGCTCTATCATTATTTACATTAATGGGGATGGAGCAATAAATTTTGAGCGAGCAACTAATTGACAAATTTTATTACATTAGTTTAATTGGTTTCAGTAACTAATATTAATGATATATTTGTACATCACATTAGTTATACACAGTTTGGAATAAAATAATTCCTTATACTTTTCAGTTCACGTCTACAATCAAAAAGAAAAGTTGTACTCTACTCTAGGATAAGATATGTTGCTACTATGAGAGATTAAGTATTAATCGTCTACTCGAAATATGTGATAGAATTTCACCAATCACTAATACCATCATGTATATAATGTAATAAATGGAAACTACAAAACTATAGATATAAAACACAATTTTGGAATAAATGTACAATTGTGATGCTTATAATGATTGAGGAAGACAACAAGGCAAATTTGTTTTTTAAAGAGCACAATATATATTATGTTTTAGTTTCCCTTGGTCAATGATTTATTAAAAATAACATAGACTACTGCAAAAAGGCATACACATTCAACAGGCCAGTCTATATTTCTACAACGATTCTACGTTACATCCATCGATGCCCAATTTCTATTGTCAGGTCCGCAGCGCGGTAAGGCACGTAGACACATCTACACACAGACCGTGCAGTGAGTGACCAGACTGTTATCACAGAAAGCGGTGATTAGACTAGACTCTATGTTAATAGCAACCATGTTGGTCCGACCGAATGTCTAAGGTCAGTCAAGCATCAGGAATGATCAAGCAGCACGCTACTTTATGGAACTACTTTATTCGTAACGGCTCTACAGTGCAAATTGCGACTACAGTCGCATCTACACTACACACAGATACATACTACAAACACTAACTCTAGTACTATCAAATACAGTTCTTATAGATCTACAAGTAACTTTTAATACATCGACAAACAGCTAAACATAAATATCTACCGCAGGTATAATTAGGTCTGCCGTAACCACAATATCAGACCAACCCTCCAGAAACTACAGTTGTATATTTACATACACACATAGTCAAGGGCTTACTTAACAAGTGAAAACTAAATTTTATTATGTTTTAACGTTTATAATCCAATACAAAAATAGAGGGTTCATTCTGTCTCGAAGCTTATTGCTGTTAATTGGATATCATTTACAGAAAAAATGAGTTTTTATTTCAGTTTACCCACATGCTTTCATTCTACTGCCCAGTAGTGAGCCTTGAGCGAGAAATATTTTGGCACAACAAATACAATACAGGATGATAAGGCAAGATAGATAGCATGTGTGAATTCCAAAACAAGTTTTATACATCTGCTGCCTGGAGACTATCACAAAGTTTAACAATAGATCATTCACAAGCGGCAGTTTAGTATATATATAATTTTAATAAAAAAAATTAGTGTACAAACTTTTAAAATTAATACTAACTATCCAAAACTAAGAGCAATTTGTAGCACATGCAAAACAAATTTAAAAAACCACAATACATATCTTACGTAGCTGCCGAATTTTTCATAAAATGCTCTTAGCTTTGTTGTATCATGGCATTTTGGCCAGGCAAGAAACGCTTTGGTCCGCAAACACATACTTGATCAATAGCTGCTACGGAATGTTGGTAGGTCTAAGTATATAGCATGTAATAATGCAGGCCGAGATTGCCTTGACTAGAGCTGCAAATAATAAATTAATGGCCAGAGACGGCAAGCTATGGCATTGCTGAATGCAATAAATAGAGGAAATTTCTTACCGCCTACCTTGAAATGAGATCTTACACGAAGAGTATAAATAAATTAAGTCTAATACCTTAAGCGATCTAAAGTCAAGTGGAAGGTTATTAATATACATGTTTGTGAACAAAATTAAGTACACATTTGGTAAGTACATAAACATCTCACCAGAAATGAATTTAAATTAATTATCTTCAACTACAACCAAATTACAATTTCACCAAAATTAGTTTATTGCAAAACTGCTTTTTAAAACTTGGAAACCCGAAATATTGCGATAAATGAGTTTTGTAATACTGTTTATTGCGAGTTATTGCTGAATGCAAAATGAGCAGAGACCAGTATCAACTACAATATACAGCTATTCTGCCCATTACAGATTAGTTCAATTACAAATATACTATTAATAATATCAAAATGCACAGTCGAAATAGGCACAACGCGCCCGCATTGACAACTGGAAACAGTTTTGGAAGTCCAGTAACCTCATGAAGGCTCACAATGTGAACAATAAAATATGTAAAAAAAAAAACCTGAAGTGAGCAACGATATTGTACTCAGACGTACATTCCCATGCCATACATGGAACTCCAATCAACCCCTTGAAAGCTAGACATGTCCACATTTGTCAGATTATAACCTTGATAAGGACTTGCTGTGACTGCTGGAGCTAAAGTGGGAGCAGCAGTTGCGGAAGCTTGTGTAGGTGTAGGGCCGCCGGCGGCGGCAGCTCCTACTCCTGCACCTACTGTAGGAATTGGATAAGGAGTATAACGATAACTGGCTAATGGGGGATATGTCCCAAATAATTTTCCATATCCAGCTACAGCAGCGTTTTGAGCTTGGGCGGCAGCTGCTGCCGCGACAGCAGCCTGTGCGGCTTGAACTTGTACCACAGCCAACTGATTAGCAGCAGCAATGGGTCCTGCTGTAGCAGGAGTTGCCATACGCATACCTAAACTACTTAACATCAAACGTTTTCCTAACAATTGGGCATTAGCCTGCACTGCCTCTTTTGGTTGAGCTTTTTTGCACTCAACTTTTTTATTTTTGATGGTGTGAAAATGAATTTCACAAACACGATCGACGATATCTTCATTTTCAAATGTAACAAAACCGAACCCCCTATGACGCTTAGTTTGTTGGTCCATTAGCATTACAGTTTCTTCCACTTTACCAAATTGACTAAAATAAGCTTTAACCTCTTCGGCAGATGTATCTTGACTTACACCGCCCACGAATATCTTCTTTGTCTTATTTGGTTGTTTGGGTCTATTTTTAGGAGTTGCATGCTTAGGATCGATCTTTTTGCCATCCAACGTATGAATCGGTACCTTCAACACTTTGTCCACACTCGAAGGTTCAGAAAATGTTATAAATCCAAACCCTCTACTCCGCTGCAAAAATGTTACATTTCAGCTAAGTTCTTCAAGTTACTCAAATTAAACTGTACCTGTGTAACCGGATCTTTCATTATAAGCACATCAGTCACATTTCCAAACATTCCAAAATATTCTCTAAGTTTTTCGCAAGATGTCTGCCAGCTCAGACCACCAACAAACAACTTTCCAGGAGCGGGATCATTTGAATTATTGGGAGTACTGCGGCCAGATGATCCGGAATGACTACCATTTACTTGAACAATCGATCCATGCAAGTCATGTTCTAGTAATCCATTTTCTGACATAGCGGTACTAAAAAAAATAATTCACATTATCAAATTGTTTCAGTTATGGCCCCTTTTAGGCGTAGTTGGAATAGCGGCACTTGGCAACATTTTTATAGTACAATACATGGTAAGAACAAGACCAGATCTTAATTGGTAAGTTATCTACAACGTTCAATATTATTAATTTTTAACAGATTCATGTTTCAAGTGCCCCCCCCCCCCCACTCCTCTTTTTTCAGATGCCTTTATAATACAATACATGTATCCCTATCCCACACCTTTTTTATCTTATAAGCGTAAAATAAACCACTTTTCAATGTTGGTTGATAAATATCCAAATGCTAGTTGACTATGTGAATAACTAAAAAGTAGTCTTATTTAAATTCTGTTTGATGTATGAGCATGTTAGTAACATATAGGTAAGATTCGATAATTTGGTTTCGTCTTTAAGTGATAAGAAAATGCGTAAATTAAATTACATTCATATAGAAATACTAGATAAGAACAACCCTGTCATTGAAATTATAATTGAAAATTGTGTAACGGGCGAAAGTAAATGGGCCAAGAAACCAAAAAAACTGAACTGAAATGAATCGAAAAAAATCATGTTCAATTGATCAACCATGTAAAACGTAAAATGAGAATGGAGGTGAGAAATAAATTGGAGAAAAGGTAGATTACTACCATTCGGAGTGCAGAAAATCAGGAAATAATGCAACTTCACATGTTCAAAATGAATTGGACTTTTAACAGATACGGACGTTTCATTTATAAACATCTTTTCAATTTGCAAAAAAAAACCTTTTTTTTTACGAAATGTTTAAGATTATTGCTGCATGTGATCCCCTAAAATTTCGAGAGTGGTTGCATGATTTTCCACTTTTTACCCTTTGTGAAACAATAATTTTACAATTATTACATATAATTTGCGGCATATCATTCTTTTAGACTTTAGAGTGACAGTATCAGAATAATGATGGTCTTTTTTCATATAAATAGGAACCCTAAAAACGTTGTATAGTTGCTCAGGTTTTATTTCGGCGAGTTCTTCGTTTAGTGTATTAAGAAGAATAACGATTGGGGCAACGACTTTTTATGATCATTTATTGAACCTATAGGAAAAAAGCCGTGGAAAAAAAGCTAGTGGAAAAAAGAGTCGAGGAAGAAAAAGCCGCTCACAAAATTCCCATTGGAACTGGAAGCGTTTTCTGACACTTAAATATTTTACTAAATTTCCTTGAAGGTCCCATCTGATTTAAATCAAATTGCAATTATTAAAAATTGGTGAATGTAGGTAACTGGTCAGGTACCAAGCCTATATAATTGCCGTTGTTTGGTGATTAATACAGATGTTTAGAAATTCCAAATACTCAGTTTAATTAGACATTAAATCATTGTATTGAACTGCAGAAGCAATTAGTACAATTCAAAGAAAATTACTCTAAGGGCATATATTGAATGCCTAACTCTTAAATTTCAACATTTTGTTAGTTTATTTGGTAGTGGTCGCATCATGGAAATTATAAAGTCGAATAATATCTGTATGTATTACATAAGAACTGCAAAAACTGCAAAAACTCAAAGTACGTATGAAGAGAAGATGCAATGTATTAATGATCAGTGCAGCCAAAGAGGCCTGTATGGCGATCCTACGACGATTCACTTGGACTTCGAGAAAGCTGATAACCTCAACCGTTTTTTGTGGGATGATGGACGGGATGGTGTTTTTTCCTCTTGGTTATAGGTATACAACAAGGAATGGCGTACTTTAGAGAAACTGTACCCCCTGAAACGGAAGATCTCTTAAATTACTTTGATACCACTTACGTTTTCGGAACCTTTCGGCAAGCTAATCATCAAGCAAATTGGGGGGGGGGGGGGGGGTAGAATGAGCAACATTTTGGTAATGTTCCCACCAGAATTGTGGAATATTAACACCACCACATTAGAGGGAAATGATCGCACCAACAGTCAAACAGAAGGCTGCAACAACCGCTTCTCCAATAAACTAATATAATAAACATCCTTCCGTGCGGACCTTAATCACAAACATGTAGCAAAAGGTTGCCGCAGACTATACAAAGGTTGAACAACAAAATCTTGGAGTAACTCAAAAAAAGAAGAAAAGCGGTTGGCAGATCTTTTTAGGCAATATGCAAATGGCGAGCGCAGTTTAAAAGACTTTTGAGACCTGTTAGTTATACCATTAGATTTACACCGTAATTAATATGTACTGGAATAAAAAATAATTACTATAAATTACTATAAAAATAAATGAAATTTAATAAAATATTTTTCATACGACCATGTCAGAACTATGCACTTTTCTTCCTTGGTATACAAATACATAACTATAAATGCCACAAAATATTCTAGTAAATATACCGACTTTTTCTTCCGCCGCATTTTTCCCTCGGCCTTATTTTCCGTCACCCCATTTATTTAACCTTAAGTATGCTAAACTGTATATACTTATCTACAGACGATCGGAAAGTGCCAACATGCCTACATGCGAATTGTCGCTACAACATTTAAAACATTATTTTGAAATGCGTCGTGTACGTTGACGTAATGATTTTCACCAGTTAAGTGAATTAGGGAGAACAATTGGGATACGAACAAATGATTTTGCTCTGCGGCAAATGGTTAATAACAATAAGGTTAATAGGATAGATCTATCGTAATGCAATGGACACAATAACACACTATGGTCGTGGAGGTACCCCGGACCAATTCCCAATACTAATGACCAGGGAGAATTCCTACTAAAAATAAATGCTATTAGGAACCGCTTCCACGCCATCAGATCAAATGACAATAAATGGCTAGCCGGTGCAAAAAAAACAACTCCGTATGAGATACCAATAATCGATGAATAAGATTGTTTGGTCTCACTTCTCACTTTGTCATTAACCGAAAAACATAAAGAAGTTGTGCAAAAAGGTTTTAGTTTAAAACTCTTCCTTAAGAAAATATCGATCGCCTCATTCGAAGCATACGTGGAAGAAGAAGATCATAACATAAAAGTAGTTTTAATTCTTTTCTGACGACTAAATTAAGTGTCTTTCAATATTTTCATTTTAGTCAATATTTTCATTTGAAGAAATAGCAACTTATATTTTACTGTGTTTTGACATACATATATAGAACATAGCTTGTGTATTATTTTAATGTTTTTTTCATTAACATAGCAGATTTAGAATTGAAAGTGAAATAAGTAGGTACTGCGCTTGAGATAGAAAAAAATGGACCAAGGTGTCTGGAACTCAATTTTAATCGTTTGGACGCTACAGGGCGTTTCTCGAATTTGGTCGATTTCTTTAATGCTCCTTAACTTTCTTATTATTAAAGATAATTGATTTTGGCAAAATCTTTCTTAGAGGACTTTTTACGTAGATTCCATCGCGATAGATAGTTTTTATACAGGGTGTTTGGTTTTTTGTGTACCACCTTAAACTACATTTTTTCATACGGACCATCCTATATAGGTATTTTTGAATTTTTGAAAAGAGAGTGAAATTTCCTAAATTTTGATGTATCACTTGTTATATTTATGTTGAATATTATTTGCAATATTGCATCTTATACATTGTTATTTCAAATTAAAAATATTTGGAGTTAATAACATTATCTTTTTAAATCATACTGCCGTCTTTTGTTAACAATGGAAACCTAGATGTCTACAAACAAAATATTTTAATGTAGGTATACTTAAAAATAATGTTTAACAGAAATATAACAAGTGATACATCAAAATTTAGGAAATTTCACTTTCTTTTCAAAATCCCAAAAATATATAGGGTGGTCCGTATGAAAAAAGGTAGTTTAGGGTCGTACACAAAAAACCAAACACCCTGTATAAAAACCGTTTAACGCGATGGATTCTACGCAAAAAGGTGCTCTAAGAAAGATTTTTCCAAAATCACCTATCTTTAAAAATAAGAAAGTTATGGAGCATTAAAGAAATCGACCAAATTCGAGAAACGCCCTGTAGCGTCCAAACGATTAAAGATAGCTGAATTCTGTTTGCGCCAGTGATTTTCTCATTAAAATTTAGCTCCAGGCACCTTGGTCCATTTTTGTCTATCTCTTAAAATAAAGGGTGTTGCCATAAGAAAGTGTCTAATTTGAACCACCCTGTACTTTTGTGAATTCCAGGTACTTAGCAATAATACCTAAGCCGGGTTCAGGGTTCAGTTCATTACAACAAGTACCAATATTTTCGAAAAATAAGTTAAAAGCTGTTCTTTTGTTATGTTACTTGTATTGTTACCACAGTTTGATAGTTTTAAGGCAGTATAGGGATTCGAAACCTTCGTTAAACTAACATACAAAATTATGCTCAAATAAAGATCAATATAAAAATTATAATTTATTTCTTTCTGGTGTAAAGTTCCATTACAGTATTTACAACAGAAGAATTCTTTCCATTGACGTTTAACGTTTAATAGGAAAGAGGAAATTAAGAATGATCTCGCATTTTTGCGCCATGTTATTATAGTGGGGACTAGCCTATTTATTCCAATTACTTTCTGCGCTACATAAGTA
The DNA here is from genome assembly GCA_036250285.1 of Pyrocoelia pectoralis. Classification (NCBI taxonomy): domain Eukaryota; kingdom Metazoa; phylum Arthropoda; class Insecta; order Coleoptera; family Lampyridae; genus Pyrocoelia; species Pyrocoelia pectoralis. Next base: position 33,607,925 of record CM070074.1, read on the forward strand.
ATCACTTAATCAGTAATCAGTAAGGGTCAGTAGAATTTAATAATTGGTCAAGATACTTACCTACGTAAGTTTATTGTATTGAGAAGGAAGCACACCTTATTCAAATTAATGCTAATGAAATCAAGTAGATTCGCCACAATGAGAATCGATTTTGGACCAACAGTATATCGAAATAAATGACAATGTTGAAACAACTACATATAAAATACTTGGCAGAATTCTTATTGAAAATTGCATAATAGCAAAAACTAGCGCATTTTTGAGATATTAAACATGTTCCTGTTTTTCACATAGGTACCTACTGAAAAAACCTCATACACAAACTTATTTCGCTGTAAATTATATCAAATACGTAAGCAATCGCCAGAACAATGTTACGATAAACAATCCCTTTGCTCTGCGTATGAAGACTTTTTTTTACAATGAGCTTGAAATTTGTTGGAGGCCAGTTCGACTATTTGCCATACAATGGAATTTGGTGCATAGCGCTAATAATGAGCAATCGAAACCTACCGAGCCAATTCATGTAGGCTACATTTGTACAGCTTCATGTCTAAATAAAAGCTAACGGACTTCTCTGCGGATTAACGCGAGGTCACGAAAGATAGCGGTGTGCGGATTAATATAAATTGGCGATAAACGGGGTTACTGAAAATTGCAATTAGTATATTGAGTATGTTTCAGGTACAAAAGACAAAGAGAAGATCGTTATCCAGAAGTTTTGAGACAACCGTATGTCCATAAGGTAAGAGTACGATCAATAGCTTTCCCCTTCATGTGTAGATATACATTAGTGATGTGGGGTGCGGCCGGCGGCGGCGCAGACGTTACCATGGCGGCGGTTGAGCAAGGGGTAGCTCAACTCCCCCTCGACACAGTCAGTGCCCGTGCCGCGAGTCGCCGTTATGTCTCGGTTTGGCTGTGATATTGTCCTGTCACAGCAGTACTGGTTCGAGATACTGCTGCCTCGGGACATGATCATAGCCTAACCTTTATCTTCTCAAAAATGTATGTGAGTGTCGTAAGGTGTTGCTGGATCCGAGGACTTTCTCCATTGTTCGTTAACATCAACTCCATGGCATTTACATATAAGTGTCTGTTTCGAACGCATGTAGCTTAATTTAGTGATCTACTGTTCACTGTTGGCAATTATATTAGAAGTATTCCATAGTTAATAATTGTAGTTAACGCCCACAGTAAATACAAGTGTTATAGGATGGAACTAATTTTATTATATATTAGATGTAGTTGCTAGATGTAAGAATATCTGTAAAATTATATCGATTGCATTGTAGTGCCTTTTTTCAATTTAATTCACTTAACGCACCTTTCCCGCACATTAGTTTAATCACATGCAAAATGAAATAGCTTTAAATGTCCAAGTAGGTAGTATTTGCACACCATTCTCTGTAAGCATTAATGTTTATAAATTGCATAAAACAATGATCGTACATAAAATTCTATAAAGAATATGGGAGTGACTGCCGGTCAATACGGTACTCTTAGAGTTCTTTAGTACGCCGTCGCGACGCTAGGCGTCACAACTGCTGTAGCCCTCTTCGGAAATTGTGCCAAACTATTCCAGGCTGTTGTAATCACGCAAACGCAGAAAAACAAATATGCAGAAGGGGTGGATTCCAAATAATTGATCCGATACAGATGTTGCCAAAATTAAATTCGGATACAAAATTCCTTTACAACAAATCAATGTTACTCGCCACCAATTAAGTTAATTATAGAAATATTTTCGTACTAAATCATAATTGCATGTATGTATCTGTTGTTCCCTCATATTCGTAGACCTGAACGACTAAAAATGCCTGCTAATGAATAAATTCTGAAAAAAGAATATCGAATTCCTTCAGTTAATTTTTCCACTTTCGAGTAAGCTTCATGTATTAAAGGCTTTGTAATTTTGCATTTAAAAATATGCACACTCATTGTATAAAAGACCAGCGACAAAGTTAATTATTTTTGCAATACCTACATATTAACAGTTAACAGTAATTGAAATTATATAATTATCCCTGATTTAGTTAACTTTAAATTCCTTTTAAATGTCAATTTTCAAGTAAATAGCTTGGTGGAAAAGGTTTGGCTACAAAGGAATTTATGGAAAAAGCAGAATCTTTTCATCCCTTGACTTTGATCCCGAGCAATGTTTGTGATTATTTCAACAACTTAATGGTTAAACAGTATTAATAAATGAGTGGAATTTGATTCACCGTTTGCATTACTTAAATAAAAATCAAAATTGAAGTTAAACAATCGATTAAGTTGGCGTCGGCGCATACTATTGCAATATTTGCCTTTAGTACAATGTAGGATTGAAATTTCGGTTCAAAGTAACAATTTCCTTTTAGTCTCAATAAACACGATTTTGGTGACTAAAATTTGTGATTTAAAGTCTTTTTTACGCATTTAATTACAACTTTGAATTTTCGTTGACTTTACATTTTACGATTGGGGTTTAAAATTTAGCTGTCTAGGTTTCATTATAAAGTAGTCCCCTATATCTTAAAAAAAATGCAAATAATTTCTGAAATATCTACATACATATTGTACCATTCGTGTGCATTGATCAATGACTAAAAAAGGGATAACGTGAATAACACATTCATGAACCTATGATTTTCATAATCAAACTAATTGTGATTTTCAAAACTTGTATGTTAAATTAGGTGGTTTTGAAAACAAATTTTACACAACGCAATTCATTATGATTATTATTAATGCCTTAGTGATGTAATAATAGGTACATAATAGAAGAAAAGATTCCAGTTGAAATATAATTTGTTTTAATAGTCAATACATAAATAATGTGACGTTTCGCTGCAGAACTATAGGCAGCTCCTTCGGACATAATAAAAAAAAAATTTCGAGTCAAATTAGGTACGTGTTGTTTAGAATATGTGGTTTTGTGGCAATGTAGTTTCGGTGTAACAGTTATGTTAATTTTGGTTGTTCTAATTGTCTTATAAAAATGCCTCAAAAATTAATTAATTACATCAAAAGTTATGGCATATTAGTTAAGGATTTTACTAATAAACATAATATGTGATGTAATTAATGATTCAAGTATTGGCATGTTTTTTTCTTAATCCCCTAAATGGCCTAAATTGTTTTTGTGTGCGATAAATTGTTTTGAAAAATAATTTGACAGCTATTAATGGAAATTTGGTTACACTTTGGGAACTCCCGTATTCATCAAGATAGTTACTCTTGTATAGCTCTTACTGATGTACCTACTTATAGCTTATGGAATTCTAAGTAATATCTTACTATCAATTAATTCATGAAGATTTCAGGTGCCAACTTTGCTTTTTCTTCAACTAGCCCGTGCCCGTGGCCGGCACAAGAATACTTTTTGAACTTCATAATTTATTCAAATTTCATAAAATGCCATGTTACATCTAGATGGTCAAAATTCATTTAATAGCTCTTAATATTTTATTCTCAAAACTCTATAATGGCACATTAAAGAAAGAAGTAACCGTTCTGTTATTTGTTTTTGAATTTTCTGTGAAATAACTTCTTGTTTTCATGTGTCTCTCGCTCTCTATAATTTTCGCGATCTAGTTTTTATTGGAATTTGTAGTCTTAGTCTCTCACAATTATCTCTCGTTGTGTAAAGAAATGTTGCATACACGCAACTATTTCTATCTAACTAACAAACTCCCGTTTGACTGTTTAGCTAACGTTAAGATCAATAGGTATCAAAAATTCCGCTTTCTCCATAGCTAATGTTTTAATGTATCGCGTCGTAATATAGGCGAACGATTCCAATCGGACTAAAAACGTTAATCAAACCTTGCATCTAGATTAATTTGATTTATTGATTAAGCTGATAAAAATGGAAATTGTTTAGATTTTTCAAAAAATTGGAGTTCAATTACAAACAAAAAAAAAACGCGTTCGTAGATTAGGTACTCTCAGCTCCGTTTTCAGTAGAAGCATTGTATAAAGAAGTAGCACTCAACGGTAGAAGGAAGGAAAGAGCTATAATACTTTTTTAATGCTAGTACACAAAGGCGTTCGAAGTCGTGAAAATTAATCTGTGCCCATAATACCGCTACGATCATTAATATCCGGCCACGGATAATAATCGGTACAATAACCCACAAGTCAACATATGAACAATATTACAAAGTTCTTGCTCATGAAAACGCGGAAATCAACCCTTTTTCTAATAAAATTGTAACCACATAACATTTAGTCACGAAACAAAATTCAAACGCGAATTTTTTCCATATGGTAGATCTAAAACGTTGCCCAAAAATAACACTGGAAAGTATAGCTTTTGTCGATCGAAACCATGAGAACCTTTTTTTCGATTAAAATGAAATTAAAACACACTTTATGCCATATAGTGAGTCTAAAAACTTGCTATTCTGTAATCGATAGACGAAAGCTTTTGCTACTTATGAGAGAATGTTCTTCGCAATCATGTTAAAGTTTTATAGATGATTTATGCATCCATGGGCTTTCATAAAAACACCATTTTATAACACTGAACACTTGAACAGTGTTTGAGTATAGCAACAAGAAGATAGATACAAGCACCTTTAATTCGTTAAACCGCCTTTGTCCAAATTATTCGTTCTTTTGAATAGCGGTCACACAATTTTTAATCATCGCATGATAATGCACAAGTAGTACGCGACACCAAAAATTCTTCGTAATAAAATGTTGAAAATTACTATCAATTGTTAAATTTTGATGCGCGACAGGGGTAAAGTATCCTTGAACGTTGCAGTTCTACACATTATTTGCTACAGTGAAATGTCAATATCAATCACAATTAATTTTTAAGTACAACTTCTCAAATCTTATTAAAATGTTCATTATTAAGAGTGAAACAATGTTCTCCTGCATTGTTAAGAACTTATTTATTCATTTTTCATACATTATTCAATCTGTATTGATTATTTGTATAAGAGGTGGCTTGCATGTTATGTTTAGAAAATTCAATATCAAAGGATAATTTTCGAAATGATGGAAAATTCCTGAATTACATTTGTACTAAAAGCTCATGTAATCACTACCAACGAGCAGTCTCCTCATCTAATTAAATATATGATACAAAAAATTGCAATAATAGCGAAGATTTAAACGATAAAGGTGCAACAAATAGCGTATCGTGACAGTTGAAATAGTTTCCCTATACCTACCTACATTCTTTTAGTAATTGTAATTGTAGTTATTTATCTGAAGCTTTTTCAAACCTAACCGCAATTATACAATAACTTTTAGTGAATGAACTGTATACGTAGTACACAGTTTGCTTTTAGTAAATGATAATTTGCTTATTTTTAAATTCTATAGTAAAAGTGGGCTGTAATGCTTTTGTAGCTTGCGAATTTTCTACTAAATTACAATAGACAAGCTTTTTTGATACAAACCAAATATATATACATAAGTATTTTTAAGGGGTGACTATAGAATCCATCATTGCACTCCCCAATAAAATTATAACTTCGATATCGACATTTTGTAGAATTGTTCGTGCATTGGATAATTACCTCAATTTTTATGTTAACATTTTATCAGTGAACGCCTACGTCGATGACAGCAGTACATATAGATTTACATAGTTTCAATCACAGAATAAAACACTAGATCACATGCCCAGTTACCATAGTTCGTAATTATTACAATGTCACTTTCGTTTTCTATTTTGGTTCCTACGAAGAAGTATTAATCACTTTATGTTTGGTATATAAAACGTACCAAACTGATTTTTAAATTTCAATAACTGATCACATGGCTTAAGAGGAAGTTCATAAACACGTCCATCTTGCGATATGTGAAAAACAATCCGTTACAGCCTTTCAAAAATATTGGGCAACATTCGTAAATCAAGTAGATTTTTAGTATTAATATTACCTATTATTAGATTTATTTAAATTTTAATTACAAACCTTGAGAATTTCTTTGGGTTTAAATTAAACATTATTATTAGCTACCCAAAATTACTTTGGCTACTCACAAACATATTTATTTAAAAGCCGCGCCCTTTAGAAACACTTCAAAATAATTCGCTGTAATTTGGGAACAAAATGAACACGTGAGAAAACTAGTTGGTTAGTAGTTTTACGAAAAACAAAATTTATTTGAGATTTTGTAAATATTTTAAATAAATTATCAAAAACACCGTAATAATTATTTTAAATTTGATAAATTCAAAATGAAGCAAACAAATACATGAAGTTTGGAAATTAATTACAATTAGTATGTTTTTAGATGTGCTACTTTGATTCTTAATACCAACAAAAATCTAAAAGTGAAGCTATGATGTAATAATTTTTGATTTACAGTTACTGGTGACTAAACAATTAATAGGAATTAATAATGAAAATGAAGATAAAATGGCTAGTTGATTAAGTAATAAATAATAGAAAAGGTGTATACGAGGTGACTGAAAATCAATGTTGCGTCCGAGTGAAAATGAAATCTGCTCGCGGAAAGCTTTTCAATTTTTGTTGGATGATAAGAAATCTCTCGTTTACTGTCATTTCGTATACTCCGTTGATAGTTAGAATTAACAATACACAATCATTGGCAGATACATACATGCAAATGCGGTGTTAAGCGCTGATGTATTGTGCTTAAATAAAATTGCATTGACACTAAAAGTAAGAAAAGTGATTGACTAATTTGTTCACCACTTGTTAGTAGAATACATATCTAAACACAATCTAAAAGACAAAAATATGATACATTTCCAATATGGTAACCACAAAGTACGACAGGCATATGGTAAAGAATCCAAATATCCGAACCGCTACGCTACTGGCTGCTACGAATGACCGCCGGTTGTTACCTTAAAAAATGGCTCGTTCCTCGTGTACCTCGAGTAGATGGAATTGATGACGCATCGTCCATCGAAGTCCTTGTAGATACATGGCTTTGTCAAACCAGACTCTCCTGCGACACTTTAAGTAAAATCATAATCATTGTCATTTTCAAATCAATGCAAAATCTACATTAAGGCGTATTAGTTTTGCTACACGGGAAAATTGGCAGCAGTATTTATCTCTACATGTGTAATTGGCAACGATGCGACACTAGTTAGGTACTACAGAATCACTGATTCTTAAGTTAACTATGTTATAAAGTTATCTAATTATTCACATAATCTAAGAAGTATATGCATGTAAATATTTTGGAAGCTATACATAACAAAACATAGCTACGTGTCTAAAAGTAGTGAATATTGTTACACCAAGGTCGTTAGGCAACAAAACTAAAATTTACACATTTTTTCTAAAATAATAATATACAGAGTATTTTTTATCATAAAATTAGTCACTTCGTACATACTCGTAATTTTGACAACTAGAAAATTTTTCGACATTATAAAGGAAAGTAAAGTAGGAAATTGAAAAAGTGCTGAAACCTAATTCTGTGTGGAGTAACTGACAAATTAAATTAAACATTTTCTATATCACAATTCACATCTTGACTATATGTTGATAGTTTATTCCCATGACTTACATTTCAAGAACAATTACAAGCCTTAAATTTAATAAGCTCCGTTAATTTAAAAAAAAACTCGACTGGCCGCGACAGTGAATAAACTACACATACAGTCAGTCATAAGAAAAAAATATTATATTGACACTGGTCATGGAATAACTAACTACTATCGGAGTAAAAATGCAAGGCCTCTGACTTTAGAAACTTGTATCTCAGTAATTAGCAATCATAATCTAATGAAATAAAGTGCATTTAAAAGATCATTTATTCCTACAAAAAGGTGTACAGTTTTAGATTTTTGCAACACATCGTTAATTTTCTGTATCAGTGTATGTGAGAAAAAGCGCTAATTATGACTCAAATCGCACAAGCGCTCCACTTTAAAAATTAATTACGGCTATATTATTGAAACTGAGTGGTAGATACTTATATATTTGAAAAATGTATACTTTTTTGTCAATGTGAGATGCTTTTGAGGCCAATTGGTTTATTAGTCTTAAAGCTATAATGAAAAAACGACGTCTTATGTAACTCAATACCTGAACGTTCGATATTAACAATTTGACAGTAACATAACAAGGTTAAAGCAATTATACTGTGGTCTAACACGATTCACAAAAATAATGTCATTATACATCGTTTTTTTTAAAAGAAATTTTGAAAAAAGGATGCATGCACCAGTTAGAGGGGAGAAGCGCGGCCGCGCGGGGCAGCTGTTGTCGTACACTATTGCTGTAAAGCGCATGGTTTTGTACAATGCAAAAGAATAATCACATTGTTGTGGGTTGCCGCTCGCTGCTTACGATGTGGTAGATTACCTCTCGCGGGAATATGTGCGTCTTTCTTTCGCGATAAACAACACATTTTACTTGGAATTACAAGAAAACAAATTTTATTTTCAATAAGAGAATAATGCAGTTAGATTTAAGTAATATCAAATTTAGCATTTAAAACAAGAATTTTTTCTTTAACTTCCGTAAATTGCGAAATAGCACATTTTCGGTTAGTAGTCCAGGCGTCAGAGGTTTTGCGGAGGAAAAAATTCTAAACCAGCCAATTTTTTTTTTAAATTGTTGATTAGGATGTCAACAATGAGCCTTCAAAAAATAATCCTCTAACTCCGACCGGAACAATTGTTTAAACAATCAAAAAGGTCTCTTTTTGTGGTTTTTTGCGATTATCTTGGAAAATACGGCTTCAATGATATAAATAGTTAATATCAAATTTATTTGTTATTAAATTTTGAACAAAAAAGGTCCTACACTTTTTCTCCCCCAAGCCATATTTAAAAAGTTATCGCCCCCGATTCAAAATAGTTCATGGCGCTGCGAACTACCATGATTCGCCAAGTGGCGCGCATTGATATTTTCGTCCCGTAAATGCTTAAAAAACGTTTTCCTTTTCTTTTCTTGATATGAGCAGACCTACATAACGTGAATATTAAATATGCAAATATCAATGTTAAAAAAAACAACAATGAATACATGAATAGTAATTCTATGGCATTATTGTATGTTTTGCACAATGAGTCCATTTTTATATAACTTTAAAAAATGAATGTTTTTCGATTAATATTAGAATGTGAAGGGGAATATTAATACAGAATGAAAAAACGAATGAGTTTATATATATTTTTTTAAATCGGCCAGAAAGTAGTACTTTCCGGATTATTTTAGGCCAGAAAATGTCATTTTGACGGACTGAGCCGGAAAGTTATTGTGATAGTCCGGTAAAAGTTTTACCGGACTAATTTTTACTTTACCGGACTCATTTTTACTTTCCGGCCTAGAATGGTCAATTGTTCTTCCCGTTTCTGGACGATTTTAAAAAAAATATTGTACGTAATACGTCCCAAAAGTGCTTTTACTGGACTCGTAGGCTTGCAGGACTCGCCTGCGGCTCGTCCTGTAATTTGCCTACTTGTCCAGTAAAAGATCACTTTCGGGACTTGTTACGTAAACTACTATTATTTCATACAAATAGTCGAAATTTATTGTCAAAACTTATTTTTTTTTAATTTTCTGGGTACAGGTGAGTCTTTGAGTTTTTAATAAGAACCTACCGTAACAAGACTTGTGATATGGAGCTTCACTAGCAACCAAGTCAGTCTCATTCACAATTCTTTGTGTAACAATTTGACCCCCAGTCATCATCTCTTGTCTTCGCAGCGGATAAAATTGAATCTTTCACTGAAAGGGTAGCAATAATGCACACTGTATTTCGCTTGTGAGGTGTCTTTTTCATTTCATTTTTCACGAATGTCTGGGATACATCATTTGCACAAAATAAACATTTATTTTCAAAGTCAAAATCACTGCGACGGTGTCGACTTTTGCTTGGGGTTTCTACGATTTCGTGCTGCACTAATTCGCTTTTCTTGATTGTAAGCCTTTCGATTTTTTTTTAACATTGATGTTTGCATATTTAATATTCACGTGATGTAGGTCTGCTCATATCAAGAATAGAAAAGGAAAACGATTTTTAAGTATTTACGGGACGAAAATATCAATGCGCGCCACTTTGCGAATAATGGGAGTTCGCAGTTCGCAGCGCCATGAACTATTTTGATTCGGGGGGCGATAACTTTTTAAATATGACTCAGGGGAGAAAGAGTGTAGGACCTTTTTTGTTCAAAATTTAATAGCAAATAAATTTTATATTAACTATTTATATCATAGAAGCCGTATTTTCCAAGATAATCGCAAAAAAACACAAAAAGAGACCTTTTTGATTGTTTAAACAATTGTTCCGGTCGGAGTTGGAGGATTATTTTTTGAAGGCTCATTGTTGACATCCTAATTAACAATTAAAAAAAAAATTGGCTGGTTTAGAATTTTTTCCAGTTTCCACTCATTTTTTGTCTCTGACGCCTGGACTATAGGGCTTATAAAACCAGTTAATCATATGAATAATCAATATTTATTGGCTGTCGACTTTTCAGAAGTATGTGTGCTACAACATTTGTAAATTTGGTAACAATTTATGAAACAATAACAATTTTATGATAAGTTAAAACTGACCGTCAGCCAGGAAAATACTACATACAGCGTTTTTATTGCTGTTAATTAAAATAAAAGTTAAACAACTGATTCTAGCATTTTGCTTTTTACACATGTTAAACATATATAAATGACTAATGTACTGCCCATACTGCAATATGCTCTCAAATGTATTATTTATGGAATTCCCATTTTCCGTTTAGTTGTTACACAGTTCAACCATAAACACATTAAATTTTTATTATAAAGAATAACACATGTTCCATGTATTACCTAATTATTCAAAGGGATGGAAAGCACGAATAACTTTTCATTGCGTAATTTCTCTTTTTGTCACATTTCTTTCACACACTTAACGGCAAACAAGAGCTCGAAAAAGGGATCTAACTTTGAAAACTCTGACGACCTCACAGCCAAGGAGAATGAAAGTCCTCCAATAATCGTGTTTCAATAGATGACTGAATGGAAGGATTAAAATAATTTTTTTTAAATTATTCTTTTGCAAAATGATAGTATGCGACCTAGATATTGTGCACACATAATCAATTTCTCGTTTAGTGAACCATCAACCCATAATATATAGGTTCTCCTACATTTTCATTTTTGGGATTTTTAATGTACCGTATTTGACACTTCGTGTCACGTAAAACAAAATTTCATTTTTACGGGCCATATAACTTCTTAATTGTAGAACATCCATTACGGTAAGGACTCCCAGCCATTTATATAGTGCACTACTTACAAGATAACATGAAACAAATTCCCCAATTAACTTAAAATAAGACAATCGCATATCGTATTGTTTGGCTACACCTTTTTCGGCAAGTTACCTGACATGAGTAGGGGAAGCTGAATCAATCTTTATGAAACAAACAAAATTTATTTCCCAAAATGGGAGAAATATTTTTTCTAACTTGTATTTAATTAAATTCGAATATTCAAAAGCATAATTCATGAATGTAAATGACTCGGTAAATGGTTAAACATTTGTGTAACATAAGGGAAAATTGTAAGGAAAGATAAATTATTATTATTACAATAATGTTAATAAAAGAAAATGTAACGCATTTGTAACTATAATAGGCCATTTTTATACATACAGAAATGAAAAACTAACTTTAGAAATGTTCATTATCAGGAAAGATTCGCGAACGAAAAATGGTGAATGTTTTTGTCGCACATATTGATATGTGTGATATGCGTGACAGTAAATAAAAAACAATGACGCAAAACAATTTTTTCACGGCTTTAGATACGTTTTCAATGTAATAATAGTTCGAGGGCGGTAGGTCTTGCTTTGCCTTTTGAGAGGATCGAAAATACTCTTGATAAGGCGGGAAAACCTTAAATTGGGATTATAATATTTACAATATACAGGGTGTAGAATTAACCGTTGCACCATAGGGATTTCAAAGTAAAAATCTTAATATTCGATTTGTATTTGCTTCCCTAATTATTTTATACAAAAAGTCTATTGTACTTTTCATACCGAGAATTCAGTATAAATTGTACTTAATAAAAGTAAAAAGCTTGTTTATTAAAAGATTATTGTTTATAAATAACGTTAAAATAAAGTTAAGATCCGAACGGCGCATTTTAGTTGAGGCCACACCTGATTCCTAACCGGCACAGCCATGCACCATGCTACATAAGGCAACGGTGCTCGATACTGAATTCTCAGTGTGAAAAGTAGAATAGACTCTAGAGACAACAATTTTGAATCGACTGATGTTACTTATTTTCATTTTGAATTTTTTAGAAGGCAAATATTTAGGCAATAAAAATTTCCAGTTTTTCGAAAATCCTTGAAATGGCTAGAAATTGTTGACAGGTATTAATTTCATAAAAAAATAATCTTCGACACAATGCAACTAAAATCGTTTAAGTTAATAATCTCTACATAAATAAAATGATAAAGTCATGACTGACTGACTCACTGATCTATCAACGTCCAGACCAAACCAATGAATCTAAAAACTTGACATTTTCAGTGAACCTTCCCCTAATGATGTAGGCAACCCAAGGATTATACTATAGTAGTTTATAATCCTTGGTAGGCACTCACTTAGAAGCGGATTTTCGAAATTCATCTCCTAAGGGCCAGTTGTATAAAGCCTAGTTGAGTTCAACCAGCGGTTAGTGTAAAATTTAAATCGCACAAACTAGAGTTAACGTCCGGGCTAGGGTTGAACTAGGTTGAAGTTATGGAGTTTTCATTTTATTAGTAAACATTGCAAAAAAAGCGCAATGTTATTGCTGTCAAACTTAAAATATGTAATGTAGCAATAATACCTTGGAAGTTCAGACAACTTTTATTGGCGGTACGAAGTTCGGCGGGTCAGCTAGTACTAAATAAATAAAATAACTTCCTTTAACGAATCTTAATGATAACTAGTTTCTAGAATAAACCATTTCGACTTTTTCGTTTGTAGAGTAAATAACCGAATCGTGCTGTAACGACGCTCAACTATTGCACTATGGTACTATTTTTTTGCCTAAGTATCACTTTTAATTATCAATTTTTCTTCATGCTATAAGTAAAATAATGTGTAAAATACACTGAACTCATTGAGTTCAGTGGTAAAATATAGTGTATCGACCAATTCTACATCCTTGATACAGTGACTTGTATTTGAAAATGAAATTACATTAAACCATAATTAAACCTACGTCATAATCTACTAGCGTATGGTTTAATATGAAAAAAAATTACTCAAATTATGCCCATAATCATAAATAATAATGCTCAATAATTAACCAATCTTCACCAATGACATTACGACGTTTAGGGAAAGATAAGTAGAATGTTGAAATAAACGTAAATGATTAAATAAAGGGACGAGCGTTTTAAAAATATATAAGTAATGAATGATGAAAAAACAAAAACAAACTGGGTTGGTCAAACGACTATTAATTTTATTAGCATACCATACAAGATAGCGTACCTTGGTCGCTTCTTTTCATTGCATTCAAATAGTCAATAACATACGTCCTTGGCTCAAAATGCATTTAAAATTTCTTCCATCATTTTTTGAAGTATGCTTTAATGTGCGATGGCAAAATAAATGAATTATATTATAGTAAAAGTCAGCTAAGAGTAAAGTGAAGGATTGTATAGGGAAAATTTGACCTTGGCGTTGATTGGTTAACACACGAGGCAAGTTTACAAAACTAAATTTGTCTAAAAATGACGCTAAGTCGTCATTGCCAGTTTTGCAACATTATATTGTCTAAACTTGTTAATTCTGACCGTTATTTAAATTTGGCGAAATTCAAAATCGACCATTAAAAGGAAAATTAAGACACATTTTACATTAATTAGCTAATAAATCTGAAATGTTGGATAATTTCTAACCAACAAGTTTTACATAAAATTTGGCATCGCTGCCATCCTAATGTAGTAAAATATTTGTAGTTAGGTTACTGTCATGTAAGACATTTGTGAAAATTTAGTGAGGTAAATGTAACTTGAATTAAAGCGCCCTCTACTTTACTCTTATTTGATTTATAGTATAGATGCATATATCGATGACGTAGGGATAATCTTTGGTGGCCGGGATAGTACATTTTCATAATAATTTTGCTCGAGAAATTCAATTCAAAATATCACATTGATATGAACCCTCTAAAGTCTAAATGATTCCAAACGTTTTCTGGAAGTTTCAGTTACCTCTATAAACATGAGTGTTCCAAAGTATGTATTCTACCTTCTAGGTTCAAAATTCAAGTAGTAAAGGCAATTTGACATGTTGTTTGCTGCCCAAGTTGCCACTATTAGAGTACTATAATATTGTTGGGCGTATTTTAAGTCTTTAACATGGACAATTTATACAGTGTGTCTACTTAAGTTGGCAACATATGGGAAACTTTTTTATTGTTAATTTTACGAAAAAAAGTTATTCTTTATAAAAAGCTCTGCATGTTCTAAAATCTAAAATACAATCATCAGATATTAAATTTTTTCAGTCGTGTACGCAAGTTTGTCAAAAAATATGAATTTTGCTCAAGAGTAAAGTACCTTTATTTTTGGCAATATCGAAAATTGTTATTAGAAAAAGTTGATCAGTACTAAAAACTACGTTTAAATATGCAATTATATCCTGCTACTTAAAAATTTTTTTTTACAACTTTTTCTCAAATTACTACCTACCGATACTGATACGATTTCCATTCCGTTCAGAAACCCTACTGTCAAACATTTCTTGCTATAAACAAATCATTTGTTTATCATTGCATCCTAGATTTCACGTAACTACACTTAATTTGCATTGTTATTGTAGACAAAAATAGGAAAAAAAAATTTTAAGTAGCAGGATGTAATTGCATATTTGAAGGTAGTTTTTAGTTCTGATCAACTTTTTTTAATAACAATTTTCGATATTATCAAAAATAAGGGTACTTTACTCTTGAGCAAAATTCATATTTTTTGACAAACCGCGTATACGACTGAAAAAATTTAATATCTGATGATTGTATTTTAGATTTTAGAACATGCAGAGCTTTTTATAAAGAATAACTTTTTTTGGTAAAATTAATAATAAAAAAGTTTCCCATATGTTGCCAACTTAAGTAGACACACTGTATAATCCGCTGGGAAAAGAATAATCACAAATCTTTGATTACTACGGACCAAATTCAAGTGATACAGGTACATCGTGACATTAGGTAAATTTTTTATTCGCTCTTAGAAGAATTAAAACGATTACACAACGGTGAACGTTCTAGGCATCTCTCATTTTTTGACCTATACCACTTCTGTGCCTATACTATACCAATAAGATATGAATCTTTCGCGTTTAATGGTACATCATTTCAGAAATGATTTGTGTTATGTTTGTTTCGAAGACCTATCATAAAGTACAAAACAGTAGTAATTTTCAGAACTCTTACATGTTAATTTTTTTTAAATAATTTCCTAAATATGCGACATTTCTTCTTCGATTCTCTTATTCATAGAAAGTGGCCTTGTTGGCTAAGTAGGTATATATTTCGTCATCGACTGTCGAAAAATTTATACTTAAACCTCCAGTAATAAAGCCAATTTCTCGCTTCACTCCAAGTCTCAAAAAAATTTGATCAAAATCAAATTTCGTACATTAAATAACTGTGTATTGTCACGGAAAATGGCTACTTTTATACAGGCATGTTATACTAATGAAGAAACATTTATTGTTCGTGACTTTATATACAGTGTTCAGAGATAGTTTAGAGTGTTTAGACGCAACACATTTACATGTGCTAGGAGAAGTCGAATTCTTTATACTTAATAAAAAGTGTTATTTGATAAAAATAATAATTTTAACACCATAATGTATAAACACTAAATCGCATTGTTTAGGGTCAGTGGCTTTGCATTATGAAACGTGGGGCAGTGATCTTAGTATGTTTAATAATAATGACTATAGTAGTAGGTACATCCACTAACCCGTTTGTTGCGCGATTCAGCACACTGAAACGTCAATAACATGGAAATTGAACTTCTTGTTGTCTTTTATTGTTTTGAAACAATTTGAAAACGTAATACACACCTATGTTTCCTTTTTTTAGTTCATCAAAACCAGAGAGCGTTATATCCCAAACCCAAGCTTGGCGGATCTGTATGAGGAAATGGCAAAAAAAGAAAAAGAACTCATCAAAAGATCACAAACAACCAAGAAATAAATTCCTTATCTGTTAAAAAATTAGTGTTGCCATTTCTTAAATAAATTTTACGTAGTTATGAATTACAAGATAAATAAACATGATCGCAATTAATGAGAGAAATTAATCAAGAGCGAGTCTAAACAAAATACTTCTATTTATTTAAACCTAAAAAGTGCCACAAGCGAAAAAATCCCGGATAAAAAGAAATACCTAGATTACATTTAACTTAATGTACATGGCAGTAAATCACCTTTTTTCAGTAAAATATATACTTAGAACGAAAAATAAATTAACATGCAAATCATATTTTACCTATACGAAACTCCAATTCCAAGTCTCTCTCTCTCTCACATAATATTCATCTTAAAAATAGCACCAACACTGTGCAAATATTAAAGTTCAAAGGAAGATTGTTTAATCAATCCTCTACCACAAATTAGACAAAGAATTATATAGGTATCCTCCGCAATGTGTATAAAACTTAAAGGCACATACCTATTTTAGAAGCCATAAAACCGTTTGTTCCAAAAATAATTTCTTTTTCGTAGTAACTACTTATGAGGTTGTTCTGCTTCTCTTGTTATGTACATAATAGGTCGAAAAAAATTCATAATGGTAGACCCCCTTTACACGAGTTTAAAGTGTATTAGAGCAGCTTAATTTCTTTACTTTATGTTTGCAGTTGTTTCGAAAAAAGGAAAATAGGGCGTACAATCCGAGATGCGGCTGACTCCCTACAACACAGGCCCGATGCTGTTCTTTTTTTGAAAATAAATGTACCAACGATTTCCTTAACGTTGTATATTGGGAACTCTTGTTTAATTGTAACAAGAAAACCTTCATAGACCTTTTGGACGCACGAGAAACATTTTTCAAGACGATACTTTTCTTCTCCCCAGTTTTAAAATTCCGTAGTGTTCCATCGTAAGTGGTTAAGAAGTTTGCTTGTTCATTTGCTGGTGCCACATTACACAATTACATTTTTTGCAAGAACCATCATTTCAGTAAAGCAAACATTGTTCTTGAAGTCAAATTATTATATTTGCACGACAATCCCTTTCAAAATCTGGAAATGATTAGCGAGGGTTAGTTAGAAATCATTATCATTCCCCAAAGGCCTTAAAATGAACACATCGTCAAGTGGACGTGAGAATAATAAGCATTGCAAATTAAGTTACACGAGTCTTCTATTACAACAGCAAAGTTCAAAAATAATGGTTTGCCACTTTGATAAAAATTATCCAACCGTCAATTGCAAAATAAATATCCACCGTACCTTTAACAATAACTGTTGCCTGTTTAACATTTGTGGCCTTCTAATAAGCGTGGAAAGAAATAGATAGTTAGACGAGACTTCTTTTCCGATGTTGACACTTCACATGATATTACGACTGTAATTATATTTTAAAAGGTAAGAAAAGAACATCTTACGAGAGCTACGTTTACTGCACACTGCACAGATCTTCCTTGCAGTGAAAAATGAAAAGTCGCTTCCTATTTCAAGGCTTATCTTTTGGGAGTACAAACGCAATAACTTACAATGGAACCAGAATACGAGGTTTTACTTTTACCATTTAACGGAGACGCGTTCGATACATGATCATATGTATGAAATGGTGAATATAGTGTATTTCAATTCAGCAACAGTCAAAATGAAAATAACACACCTAACGATCAGAAGTTACCAGTTGACAATCAGAAGAACGTCCTAAAAATTGAAACAACAGCAATTAAAATGTGTTGAAAGCGAAAATCCAAACATAACCAGTTGCGTCTAATTTTTTTATTTCGTGCTGCACTTTTGCTTGATAGTGATCTTTATTTCATACCATTGTGTGCTTCTCCCACATTTTTTTAAACACTATTCTGTGCACTTTTCAAAGCGTAATTTATTGTTAATGACTGCACATTTCACAATGTGCATATCTTTTATAGACTTAAATTATTAAATTATTGTTACATTATAGAGGAAACAAATGTACATAATTCCTTTTTATTGTCCTGCATATAGGTAATAAACTGCAATTATGTATCTACTTGAATTGCCATTTACAATTTCAAATTCAAAATTGACGAATTAGGTACCTACTATAGTACTCTACACGCCACTAAGAAGTAAATACCTACTTAAAATTACTAAACTTTCGAAAATCATTTCATGGCGTTTTTTTATAATTACCTACTTGAGGTAGAATGATATGACCACTGTTTAAACACAAAAAATATTTAAGATTGGAGTGGCGTCGTAAATAAGGAATGATGACCCATTGGCTAATGATTCAAGCATTTAATTTTGACATTAAGACAATTTATAACTAGAAAGTACTTATTATTTCATTTAAACGGCTTAGAAGCACCCACTACCAACCTAAAAACTTTAACACCGTTGGGAATCGAAACATTAAAACAAAATAATGTAATACGAAAGTATGCAAACAACTTATAGGACATTTGGTTATTTTTAGTGATGCCGCGGGTACCCGGCCATTACCCGGTATCCGGCCTATCCGGCCTATTTTTGCAAATATCCGGTTTCGCCGGATAGCACGCGCTACCCGGCCGAATAGTTCCTTACATAACATACATATTTAAAATATCGAGAAAAACGAAAACACACATTTATTTAATTGTTTAAAAAACAGAAAACTTTATTGCCTGTATAGAATTGAACACGCATTTTATTTAGTTAACAACAATCTCTTTGTTATTTCTACAAGCGCCACTTTTTATACAATGTAATACTTAAATGGGGCAATAGCATTATTTTATGTACACTCACCCCTTCAGAATGATTCTTAATAAATGCGTAAATGTATTTATAACGTGTCTTTCAATAACAGCAGAGTAAATGCTTACTATGAAGTATGAACTATGCTATGAGATACAAGAAGTATTAGTAATCCTAATCACTAATCAGCAGGAAAGTTACATTTGTAAAGTAGCTTATAACTATAAGAAACCCCCTTTCAGCTTTATCCCGTTTGAGGAATTTTTCCATTCAATGTGCAGAAGATTAATTAAAACTTCACCATACAGAATAAGTTTACAATTTAATTACATTTAAAATACTAATTTCTTTATTCGCCGTCGCGCGGACTGCTCTGACACGGCCCGAATTGAAGACTCGGTATCCGGCGGCCGGATACCCGGTATTCGGGTACCCGGTTATTGATATCCGGTATTCGGCCTGGAAATCTCGCCGGGTACCCGTTATCCGGCATTTCCATGGAAGTGGATCCGCGGCATCACTAGTTATTTTTGTCAGAAATATTACCAATCGGCGCTATTGCGACGACCCGGGTGAAGATAGAGCAATAACCAAGTTCAGCAACAAAACGTTTCCCAATAAAGGATTAGAATAATGAGGATGGAGACGAACTCCGCTTTTAAGCAATAGTGCATTAGGCGAAATAACAATGCAGTTTCCAGTTGATGCATGCGTGTGTGAAATTTGAACGTCATTTTAAAATCTAAATTAAATTATAGGTAATTAATAATTATATTCCGCCACTTTATGAAAAAATTTAAAAAATAACAATAAGTACTCATATCGAAGGAAATCTATAGAATAATGCATAACTTTTTGTACCAAAAGAGTTTACCATATCACTTCTTTTCTGGAAATACTGGTTCGAAGAAGGTTTTAAAGATGAGAGGCAATTCGATAAAATAAAATTGTATATAGGTAGGTATATGTAATAAATTCCAAATGTAATATTTCATGCGAATTATCATGTAATTTACGATTATGAAGCCCATTGCATAAGGGATGAGATTTACTTCTCTCGAAATTAAAGAAAACCAGTTCTCCCCAAGAATAAACTGAATTCATAATTCACGTACAGAACAGGATATTTAGCAATTTTTTCTGGCAACTTGTTTTGTTCCAAAATAAAAGCTTGTAAGAAAAGTACACCTAATATGAACGCGGTTATCCATATGGACTAATCTTGATGTAAATGTCACATTCCTAGACAAACAAAAAAGTCACATTGAACTGACATATAATCAAAAAATGATGCTCGTACTTTACCTACTTCAATTATATAATCAGCATGCATTCAATCACTCTAACCTTTCAGCCTTGCAAATTTATATACAAAGTTTGAAACTGAAATTGCGAGATGAGAAAGCACATTTCATAGCAATTTCAAATATGAAGCAATACGTCGATTAGAATTAATAGGAAGTATTGAAATTACTCCTTCACAACCGAGCTTAAAGTAACTACGTGACACATATTGCGTGAACCACTTGAAATACGACAATCTTCTAATTGCTCAATATCTTGTAATACTGATGTATTAGAACGTGCATAAATCCTTAGGGATATCAAATTTACCGATGTACACGCAAACAGCTTATTTTATATCTTTATTACTCCACAAATAAACTGCAATTAACATTTTTCCAAAAAAGTTTTAGATGGCAACCTCAGTCACGTACAATACGCCAGTATACACGCAAACAGTGCTATTCTGTACGATCGACATGTTTATGATTTTCTTGTAAACTTTTCTATCAATATAACATAGTTTTTATGCCCGCGATACGCGCGACAGCAACAACTCATGACCTGACTCCTATGACCTCTGCAGTTCTGTACGAGGTCACGATATCCAGGATTTTAGTACCTAGATCTCAAAAATTATAACAATTTTGGTAGCCGTTTGATGGAAATCGGTCCATTAATGAAGGAGGAGTTCACGATACATACAAAATAGGAACTGATATAGTATAGGATGACTGATCATTTAAGGTGGATTTACATGGGGCGACTTAGGTCGAACTAGAGACCCTTTGGTCTCTAGGTCGAACTACTAGGTAGTGTCTCTACTGCAAAGCGAATATGTAAACCTTGTTTCGACCAAGTCGTTCGACGTTCAATTCGATTCGACAGAAATCGAATTGCGGTCTACTTTTGAGGTTCTACCTGTGACGTTTTAGTCGAACGACTCCAAGTCGCACGTGTATACAATTATTTTTAAAAGCTCTTCGACAAAAATTATATTACCAAGGACTCAAGGAGTACCTATATAATAGGTATACTGCAGTTCAGACGTTCGAATATGGTTTTGGTAAGACCACGCATCCTCTGTAGCCAATTTGTTAAATAAAATGTTAGATGCACCTAACATATTACGTCGTAAAATCCATGAACGTGTCCATAATCGTCTTTTCTTTCTTTTCTTTATAGGAACATCTCTGAATTCAGCTATTAGCGCTTCACCAACAACAACAACTCTTGCTTGAATTAAATTATACGGTTCCGTCACCATATTTAAAATAGACTTTCGATTAAATCTTAGTACATAGAACCGTGAAAACCAATTATTTTGTTCGACTCATATCGAACTACTAGGCAGTTCGACCTAAGTCGCCCCATGTAAATGCACCTTTATTTCTCAATGTTATTAGAACCTCGTTAGAAAATATTGATTTAATTTAGTAGTGATATCATTGTGCTAGCCGACGGAGGTATCTGTGGGGATTAAACAAGTGGCAATGGCAATTTTTGAAACACATGGTCTGTTGTTCGCTGATGATGACAGATTTGCTGTGTTGCCTTAAGTCAAATGACTTCTAACAAGAACAATAATTCTTCTGACTTCTAACCATGTTGGATATTGTACGAGATAAGGTAATATATTTATCATCAAAATTAAAACGCATTAGTTTCAAAATACTACAAATAAGCGTAATTCATGGAACGGGCGCTGTTTCCTCTTTTCTTCATTGATTGGATCCATATTAAAGTTGTTTAAATAACTCTCAAAATGGGGTAATATAATATAATATAGTAGCCTGCAATGATTACCACCGGACACTCATATCCAAACTCTATACCTCACTTAGGCTGTCCTTTAATAATAAGCATCGTACCACTTTAAAACCGTTAGAGCAGTGATTCTTAACAGGGGGGCCGCGGCCCCCTAGGGGGCCGCAGGCAATGTATGTGGGGGCCGCGAAAATCTTAACATTTTTACATTTTACAAATAAAAAAAATTTGCTCCGCCGTAAACGATAAAAAATATACATATATAAATGTTATGTTAAGCTCTGCTTTGACTTACTTATGAATTATTGGTACAATTTGAGTGTATTTTTTGTACGAGTATATGTTACCTAATGGTGGGGGTAAAGGTACTGGCCGCAGATATAATTTCGGATTTTAAGGGGGCCGCGACTAATAAAAGGTTAAGAACCACTGCGTTAGAGGACCCCTTGCCTCGTATATTTTTCTCATTACCTTCCATAGGCCCCTCCTCGTATTTTTTCAAAAACATATTCAGGAAATCGAACATCAACATCTCTTTCTCATCTAAATTCAACCTAAGCAGCATTCTCGTCCAGACTAAAGACAAAATTGACCCTTTGTACAAATCAGGTGCGTACAAGCTCAACTGTGAGGCTTTCTACATAGGCCAAACTGGCCGAAAACTTAAGACCAGAATATCTGAATACTACTCCTGCATTAGGAAAGACAATGTATACTCCAAATTTTCCTTTGCCTATCACATTTTAAGCTCAGGCCATTCCTTCAACTCCAATACGAATTTTGAAATACTTCAGTTTTGTGATAAAGGCATCCGTTTTAATATATTGGAAAATAACGAAAATATCACTTAATATAATAAATACCCCACTGTCCCCACTACATGAGATTTTAAATTTTAACAGCAATTCACTCATAATCTACTGTTTCACATTTCGATTTTACAGTTCCCTTTTGTCATTATTTCTTAGTGCCAACACTTCTCGTTGCCAAATTTTAAGTCCTGGTTTTTCTTCCCAATGAGCGAAATTGTTTTCTTGCTTTATTATAATGATCTTTACAATTTTAAATGGTTGGACTCCGTTGTTTGTTGCGTTCAATTGTACATATTTCATTTTAATTCACTTATTTCTCCCGTAAGTATCCTGATTTTTACCAACAATGTTTACCTAACCTCTTTACAGCATGATTTATAATCTTGCATACATTTTAATTAATGTGTGATCCGGTCTAGACGTCTATTTTTTATACATATTATTTATAACTATGTCGCCAATTTAACCAATTTCAATGTAAGTTATACTTTTAATTGTATGTCGATTATGTCACTCTTGTAATTTTTTAGTTTTAAGCCTGAAGATGATAATAATTTTTTACATTATCGAAACTTGTCGCATCAGCGCCATATAGTAATTTAAACTACATTTATTATTAATAAAATTTCATGGGGAAGGTTTAGATTTCTTACCAATGTTCCTCTTTTCTTACTTAATGTAAATTATATTTTTCAAAATCGACTGTATAGATTAGAAGCTTCCCACCAGTTGTATTAATTTTTATTTTCATATATTACTTACGAACACAAACTAAAAAAGTGCACGAAAATATAATTCATTCTCGATAATAGAAAGGGCGTTATGAAAAAAGTGAGCAATCTTTGAAAGAAGACATTATAAACAAAGTGGACAATGTGATCATAGACAAGAAGCGGGAGTTGTGAACACGGTAGTTTTTGTCAATAGCAACGCTCAGTGATTTAAATATAAATAATAAGTCAATAAATGTTTTCTCTAATTTTTAGAAACCAAGGAAGAAAAATTAAAAGCACAAAAGTTACATATACTTCCGGTTAAAGTCTCAGGGTAGTTTTTATTTAATCAATACAAAGGTCGCCATATAACGGATAGAATTTTATACAAGTATGTCTTGTAGTTTTCAAAATATTTAGTAGTTTCCACACAAATTTCTTTCCGAGGCATACGTCACATGTTAAAATACTTTGTTATTTATTTTTCACGAGATTTGTTGATAAACATTTTTTAATTTGCCGAAAAGCTTCATACTTATAGATTTTGATTTATAATAAATATTAGGATGCTGTGTAAAACTTCACTTTTTTACTCATTAAAGTTCAAGAAAAGTAGACATACAAAAATTGGTTTTTGAAAGGTAAGGCAATCACAAACACTAGTTCTGTGCTAATGTGATGAGTTCATTTAAACATTCCCACGAGTTAAAATTCTGTTAATCTAAGAAATGCACTTTAGTAATAATTTTATTTCGAGTTTTATTTATAATGTACTGAATGTTTGCGCTTGTAATTTCAAATATTGCCTATCTATACAAAATTAAACTTTTCACCATGCTTACACCGTTATAAATTACTTCGGAAATTGCAACTACTAAAAAGTATTTCGTATTTGACCACAATATTACAGAATCAAAATTGAATACCTACGAATCCTTTTCTGACCGAGAATTCGTCCCTACTTATTTAAAAATAATTAAAAGCACTATTTAACCTTACTGAACACGCGCATGAATCTGAACAATTTGTTGCTTGTGTGAAGTTGGCCATAGATTTAAAACACAGTAAGCAATTGTTTGTTTAACTGGTCCAAATGAAATAGGGACAAAATATAAAGTTGCCGCTTACATACAACACACAAAACTACCCACATTACGTTACAAAAATGTAAAATTTAATATTATATGTACATGTAATTTCAATATAAAACTACAAACAATTAGCAAAACAATTGAAACATGAATAATTTGTGAGAAAAATGCTGGCTGGAAATGCAGACCTTTGTGTGCTGCTATTACTACTGTCAGACAATAATATAGGTACAGTATCTTGAACTGTTGGAGGATCTAGACACAAATAGACTTTCCTTAAAAAATTTAATAATGAATAAATCTAGTCACTTCTTGGCATGTATGTACAAAACTCTTAATTTGCTCTATTAGTAAAACGAAAGCCACCATGCAAGACGTAAAAAAGATTTTGAATTAAAGGTATCTAGCTCTTTTATGAACATCGAAATTTTCTGCTGGGAAACGTTTATACAGAGTGTTTTAGAGATAAGAAACAGTAGAACATTGAAATCAGCAGTGGATTGCAAATTTTAAAGAAACTTAATAAATAAAATTGCAGTCAGAATGTAAAAAACCGATTTTTTTAAAGAAAATTAAGATGAGTGTAGCTCTAAGAGGGTGTATTTTAGGACACAATGTTTATAGGGAAAAAAAGTCTTATTTTCAACTCAAAAATACGCCATTAAAATATTTTTACTGAATTTTGAAACACCCTGTATGTACCCTATACAATATAAAAATTCAAAACTTAGTAAAAAAAAGTTGAGTCCTTTAGCTTTGTAAATTTCTAAATTACAAAACTCCAGCATTAAATCTGAGACGGTGGCGAATTCTTAAAGAGATGTATGATTTTTCCATATTTGCCGAAAAAAATAGTTTTTCTCCGCAACGAGTGGAGTAAAAAAATATTTAAGGGCAATATAACAGTGACTACAGACAGAGGTGCTTAAAATGTATAAAAGTTAATCATTTCATTTGAAAAAATGTAAGTCGTTCGTCTACTTTAGTGTTGGACCACCCTGTATCCATAAAAATAATTTTAAAATACTTGCTTTTGACCACCATTGAAGCATACCTTTCAAATAAAGCTGTAAGTTTTATACAATAAGAGTTATAGAACAACGACAGAGGTTTGCCCCATCAAGGGGATATGTAATTTATAAGGTGATAAGGTTAGTTGTCATTTTCGACAGACTAATGACTGAATTGTCAATGTCATATGTTTTTAATCATAATTCAACATAATATAGAAAATTTACACCGCGGCCGGGATTCGAACCCGGGCCTCCACTTCGCCAGAGTGATGCTCTTCCAACTGCATGCTACAAAAACACGTACAAAGGACAAATTGCCTTTCAAGTTTGAATCTTCAGAAACCATGAGGCTAACTTGATAGAAAGGTTAAAAATCGTCCTTTGTCTAGTATAATATACATATAGAGAATTTGGACAGTTGTCGGAGTGGGATGTCGTGGTAACTCCGTTGGGAGAGCAACACCCTAGCGGGTTCGAACCCCGGTCGCGGTGTAAATATTCATTCTTAAGTAATGAGTTTTGTGGCAAATTCGTACTCGTTCTGCTTTTTGAAAATCTGTAAGTTGATGGTGTACAAAAGGACTTACGAACTTTTTCAGATAGAGGTGGTCGTGTATTATTGTTTTCACAGATAAGGATCCAATCCCTAGTTGAGCATCTATTACAGCGTAACTAGTTCCGTTATTTGCTTCCATAACCTTCTTCACAACAGCAATGCCTTCGTCTGTCACCGCGGTAATGGGAGGGTCTGCGCGTTTCTAGTGATCAACTGTAGTTCTTCCACGTTCGAATTCCTTGTAGCATCTGTAAATTGTTACCAAGGAAGAGGCCGGACCGCCAAATCTTGATTTCAAACTTTCTTCGCCGTCATACGCGCTTAAACCTTTCTTAAGACCATAATAAATCATTATGCGAAAATGTTCTCGGGTTAATTCCATTTTTTCATTACACTTGTGAAACTTGAAACGATCTTTTTCAAATGCTATTTCCAAGTAAAGGAGTTGCTCTTACTGAGGCTAATATTTATTGTTTTCTATGGTCTACCTAATTTCTTCATTCTCAATAATAATGGCTTGTCCCTCGTACAGTAGAAAAGAAGAAAATAGGAAAGTCCTGTCACGTGATATTTTCCCCGAGAGAAACTAATAGGTCAGTCAAAATCGACACAAAAAAAGGCTACATTCGCAAAAGTGCGAGTAGTTCTGAATTTTTGGTATGATGTCCGGCCAGTTAGCCACTTGCACCATTTTTAAAGTACATACATTAAATTACGAGTTAAATTAGCAGCAACATAGGCGCAATTGCCGAGCTCTGCAAGTTGAATGGACACGGAGATATAGGACTTCAAATTTGGCCCATCTTTTCCAAAAAGTGCAATTTATAACTTTTGCCCTTGTTTAGTGTCATATATTGGCGAAATGCATATGAAATAAATTTGTAGCAAATTTAATTAGCTTTCATTTAAACACCAAATGAGATCTATATAGCTCTAAGCTCTAATACCTAGTTCTATCACAATCACGAAATAACCAAAGGGAGGCAAAACTGCAGTTTTTGTACAACGAACCAAAACTATTCTAATTCCTATATTCTTGCATGGTATGCAAGGGAAAAGCATAGAATCATGTATTGTAATTAAGTAATGGTAGATTATTTTATGTAGAGGAGAGTATTACTTTTCATGGTGTGCCTGATGTATTTAACCGCCAAGCGAAGTGAGGCGGTTATTAGAAGGCAGGCCATTAAGCCATGAAAAGTAACTTCTCCTCCAAATAAGATATGCTATTTTTTCTTTAAATTTCCGCAAATGAACGCAAAACATTTATATTGTTAAAGATAGGTTTTTAGGTTGTTAAACGCCATTGTCAGGTAGGTAGGTTTGTTTTCATGCTGGCCCGTACAACATACAAAAATTCAGAACTAGGTACTCGCACTTTTAGAATTTAGCGTCGAAATTGGCTGGCCTATAAGGCATTTGCAACTATACAACTACCAAACAAGGTTTGAACGTTTCAAAAATAAAGATGTAACATTTCTCAATGTAGGCGAGTACAATTCCGCTTACAATTTTACTTTAATTTTTGTTCAGTTTATATGCCACAGGTTTCCTATTTTGTTATTGCAGTTCGTGTTTCCGTAATTACTTAAGGCCAATTATCATTTTAAAATACTGTGTCTTAAAACACAAAAATTCAACGGTCTTGGAAAAGGATTCTTTGAAGCTTTTACATAATATTAATATATCTACTCTCTGACATAACAAATGCAACACCAAGAAAGGGTTGGAATTGTTAGACTAAACTTGGCAGAAATGTTTAACTAGTCAAAGGTAGTAATTGATTGACAACTGAGTGTATTCGACAGAAGTCGCCTTATTGGCTTACGTGAAGGTGGTTTTTCATTCAAAGAAATTGTTAATCTTCTTAACTGTAAGCAATCCTCTGTAGTACGGTGTTATCAAGTATGGTCTAGCGAAGGTCAAGAACGTCATACACGAGGAAGTGGATGGTCAAGATAGACAGGACCGCCATCTTCGATTAATGGCATTAAGAGACCGGATTCTCGAGTACAAGATCAATGGTTTCGAAACGAAGGACGTCCTGAAACCCTTTGTAGAGTTTACCGTCGAAATAGAGGTTTTGGCTTGCAGTCCTATCGACCACATATTAATTGTGCTTCCGCTGACGGCTCGTCATATGTCGATATGTTGATGAAGTGGTAGAACCCCATATCCTTCTATTCCTCCGATTGTTCAACAGAATAATGCCCGTCCCCACAATGAAAAGGCATTCTATGAAGCGCTTCGAAGAAGCTAACGTCAATATCTTGCCGTGGCCACCCAGATCTCCCGGCCTTTCGCTTATCGAACATGTGTGGGACATCATGGGTAAAAGGGTCAAGCAATTGGCCAATCCTCCACAGACACTAGAAGCTCTCCGGCGTGAACTACAGTTTGACTGAGATGCAATACCTCAGGAAGACATCGACCACCTGGTGGAATCCATACCAAGACGGGTGCGGTGGTGTGTGGTGGACACATTATTAATAAAAAATGGGTTTATCTTTTGTTTAATATCTTTTGACATTTTAATCAATTACCTTTGACTAGTTAAACATTTCTGCCAAGTTTAGTTCACAAATTCCAACGCCTTTTTGGTGTTGCATTTTTTATGTTAAGAGTATAATACCTATGCACTTAACGTTAATCTCATTTGTTCCCATGGTATACAAATATATGATTTAGGAGAGAAACATTTGCAGATTTATGGCGGTATTTTCTTAAAGTTTCGAATGAGACAAAAGTGAAAGGTGGTGTTATGTATCACGCCATAATTTTAAATAATCCCAAAACCTCAGAACCATTCATTTCGTTAACTAATTTTATCACGTGGTGACCTACGAGGATTAAATTCCAATAATAAAAAAAACGAACGAAAACCGAAGAATGAAATGCAAACTACTTATGTATATACAAGAAGCCAATCTGCAGCAAAGAAGACAAAGCAAAAGATGTAAATATATATATTTGTAGTTAAAAAAAATTGGCTTTGTTTTGTGATACGCACGTTGCATGTCATTGTATCAAATCGAGTTATCTCATTACAAATAAAAAATTGTTTTGTTGAAATGTTGCTTGATGGATTATAGTTATCACAGTTATTTATGTAATAAATAAATAAATAAAAACGTAAGTAAACACCGCATGCCTTAAATATTAATGTGAAAGGTAGAACGAGTATTTCTTTTGTTTTGTCGATTGAAATATAAATGGAAAAAATGATAATGGTACCAAGGCCTATTTCTTTTTCAAATCAGGTAGGTAAACTACAATATTTATTTTACAAGCGTGTGGTTGTACTAGGTAAGGTTGGGTTTCAGGGTTAGAGCAGGTACAGTCAGCCCATAACAAAGGTTTTTGCTTTTTGCAGACATCCGAGGATTACCGGCTGCTATTGTCAGATGGCCTTTTCTTTTATTTGATGTTAACGGTTACTAAGATTATATTAGAATTTCTCTACTTACAAATATCTAAATTTGTTTACTAAAATACACGTTAAGAAGTACACAACCATCCCTGCATGCATTTAACGAAACCGTACGTACGCAAACATCGTTTAAAAATAATGGCTGTTACATGTGCAAACCAATCCACTTATATACAAGATAGCATTATTTACTTACCCTCCGACACTTGATAATGGTAGTATGACCGGTGGTGGTACAGTGTATGAAAAAATTTTAGGTCCTGGCGGAGGATTTTCAAACAACATGATTATCACACATAAACTAAATAAAGAACACGAGAAATATAGAAATATAAATTCACCCTCGCCGGTTAGAAAACGACTGAGTAGTGAGTGTGCAGCTGTGAGTCCCGCCAGCCCTTCAGCAGGCCGGCTGCGACTCTACCCGACCCACCGCACTGCAAACTACAAACGCTCACTCATTCTCGTACTCATCTTCCGCTTTTAAAAATTCCTTACAAACAATTGGGAACAACCGATAAAACGCACATTCGTCAACTGGAACCAAAACAATAAAACTATTAATATAAATAGCTTCGTGTAAACAAAGAGGCTACAGACAAGCCGACTATAGAGGCCAATGCATCGAGGTTCAAGGTTAGACACATCTCACTCCCACCGTTGTCGTCAACCTTCCGATCTTAAAACAGTTCAACTTCAACTTCAGTATTTACTGTTAATATTATAATATTAATTCATAAACGACGCCAATTATTTTTAATTTTACAAGACAAGTAGGTAAGTACATATACATACAAACACTTCTTCTGATTGAAATACATCATTTCTCTCAAAGTAATAATTCTTTCTCGATAAAGGCGATGACGATTAAGATCATCACAAGCGTGAAAATTACATGGTCGTTATTTTGTCAACGCGTTTTATTTCCATTTTTTTGCACATTCCAATAATCGAATAATCTTGCATAAAGTCCCTTTCCCCTCTCAACCAGTTTTTACACAATATGTAGTTGTTTAAATAGCACACACAAATGTACGTAATAAGTATTTTACTTGTAGTTGTTACTTCTTACTTCAACTACAACAGCACGAAGAATTCGTTTACACAAAGTGTACGTTTTGGAATTGTGTAAAGCCGCATTTTAAATTTGTCCCCCAACCACAGAAATTTGACTTTTCCAGTCGGAATCCCACTGATGTTGATATGATCAGATTATAGCGGAACGGAACCATCTACAAGAAAATGTCGCAAAAAACAACGTCTTTGGAGTATTTTTTAAAAGAAATACAAACACTTCCACAGCAGCGAATGTTGTTAGTTACTGTAAAAGTGGGGTTATTTTGCGCCACTTTTTTGACTTTATTTTTGTAGTTGCAAAACGTTTCTTAATAATGATTATAAGAATTTTGCTATTCATTCAACATTTGGTGAACAGTAGGCTATAAGTCAGATGCACTGTTTGAAGTAAAATGCTTCTGGCGCAAAGAAACGCTACACCACTGTAAACTTGAAACCATAGTTCTTCTTTTGGTCTAATTTTTTTTATTTATGATTGGTTTTATGGTAAGTTATGGTATTCTTAAATGTGAAATCCTTTATATACTACAAAACATAAAAGTAATAACAATTTTATAAAAATATAAGTACCTAAATAACACTTTTGTTATGAATTTTATAACCGATGTGTCTAAAAAATGATTAAAAAATGACTTCCACCATAATCTATGACATTCCGGTATAATGTCGAAGCCACGTTTTGTCATTTGCTTTGGCGGATTTATTGCGCCGATTATTTTGTTCCATGTATACCAAAGTTCGTCTCGTTTCACGGGCCATTTCCAAAATTTCAACGCTTTGACCATTGCGTTAATCATGGCACCTGTTTCATCGAGAGATGTTATCACTCCAGGATACACTTCATTTTCATACAGGAACAAAACATATTCGCCTACACAGTCCTCGGAACATTTTGAAGTCCAGATTCTCGAACCATTTCAGCGGTAGTTTTTCCCAAATGTCTTGAGTTGAGTTTTTTGTTAAATTCAATGTCTTCCTCCATTTCCTGCACTTCATCCATATCGTCATCAGAATCTCCGAGTGCCGAAAGTTGATCGTACGCCTCTTCGTCATCTGAAAAATCATACACGGCCTGTTTTTTAGATGATGATGCTTTGGATGATGGGAGCTTTAGATGATGGTGATCTAGATGATGTTCCGGCAACTTCAGATAGATTGGTAGGGCTGATTTCACGGTGGGCAATGCAATGCAATGCTCTCCTTAGCCGTCTTAAGCCAGAACTTACCTTTGTCAGTTGATTGGGGGCATCAATCCAGTTAGATTTATCGTGCTAACGAACAGCACAAATTTGGAGGTTAGTTTTCCGAGTACGCTCATCTTAGGTCAAATAAAACCTAAGACCAATGAATAAAGAAAACAAAGGAAGGAGTATTGTCGATTAATCACTATTGTATCAAATGTAACGGAAGTCGGCCATATTGAAGAACCAACTATGACGTTATTTGTTTTGGTATGTGTCAGGCTGGTGTCGTGTAATAAGATCTACCTCCCATTTTAGCAGGCGAAGGCCCCAGGTTCGAGTCCTGGTCCCAGTGTATATATTTTTGGGTTGTAATGTAATAGTATGTTTGTTGGTTTTCATTATTCTTAAGACGTTTCCATAGTTTATTTTAGTTTTTAGTGGACTTATAGTGAGAGGATATTTATTTATTGGAAACCGGAAGTTTAGATACGTCATATGCAAGAACCAGACGATCGTCTGCATAAGTGATCCTCCTTCCTTTGTTTTATTTATTCGTTGCCTAAGACGCTCATTCCACAAGGGTCGGTAAAACAGAGTGCATAATTCTGCTTTCTGTTGCAAATAATATATTTTATCGCCAACCGGCAATAGACCCATGCATTACCATAGCGATTTTCGGAAGTAAATAAACACTTTATCGTACTGTAAAAATCATACCTATTTTACCTGCCGCTAATAGTTATCAATATACCCATGACTGTATGACAGACATCGTTTGTCGCTGTCACGGCTCCAACAGTAAAAGTTTTGTCACGAATTATTTATAAAAAAGTATTTTTACGGTTGGCGATAAAAGTTTGTATGCACCACGTCAGTAAAGTGTCTTTATCGAACTCGCCTGTTACTCGCCTCGCTCGCTTCACTCGCTCGGCTCATAATCTCAGGCGCGTTCGATAAAGACTCACTTTACTGACTTGGTACATAAATAACTATTACACGCTTGGTGCAAAGTAACCCGCCAGTTGACAAAGTAACTACACTTTACGGTACCCAAGCCTTTAGTGAAAATTGTTTCGTAATCTGCCTTCAATTTGGTAAATCAAAAAGCAAAGTTAATCATGCCGTAAATGAATTGCTGCACAGTTGTTCTTTTCTTCTTAATTCCTTAACAGAATCTAGACAGGGTGTAGAATTATTGGCCGATGCGCGATGCACGATGCACCATTGCACCATAGGGATTTCAATGTAAAAATCTTAATATTGCATTATTTGCTTCCTTAATTATTTTAGACAAAAAGGCTATTTACCTAACTTTCTTGTAGATTAAAAAATCTAGATCCGTACATGTTGTTTGTTTTTATTTTACTTAATATAGCATGAAGAAAAATTAAAAATTAAAAGTGCTACTTTTGCAAAAAAAATAGTGGTGGAATGGCCGACGTAAAAACAATAGTTGGGCGTCGTTGCAGCAAGATTCAATTATTATTTATTTTACAAACGAAAAAGTAGAAATAATGAAATGGGTTTATTCTGGAAACTAGGCACAATTTACGTATTTAGTTTTATTAGGTAATTAAAATATTTACTTTCTGAAAAATTCAAAGTAAAAATACGTAACATCGGTCGATTCAGAATTTTTGACTTTACAAAAAAGGTTAAATCGACTTTTTGTATAAAATAATAAGAGAATCAAATAATCGAATATTAAGATGTTTATATTGAAATCCCTATGGTGCATGGTGCATCGGCCAAATCTACACGCTGTATACAGGCGCGAGAACATACTGGAATTAAACTTTATAGAACAGACGTATTTGAATAATAGGTTAGCTAGGCCGAAGAAGAAAGCACACTGGTAATACAGCCAGGAACACGCAGATCAACCGGAAGCGTGTGCAGAGAAATCAGAGGGTCTCCAATCGTGAGATTGGTCAGTGCGACAAATTACTAAAAAGGTCAATTTAGCTCAAAATAGACCTTCAAGGTTACAATAATTCGCCATAGAGCTGAACATTGGTAAGAATGTAGAAATAGTATATTATACAACCAGCATATAAGAGAGGCTATTAATCACGAGAACGAATTTTTGCGAAACGAGCCGCAGGTGAGTGAAGCAAATCGTTCGAGTGATTAATAGCCCTTATATGCGAGTTGTATACTACGCTTTGTCTACGACTACAAATATTTTTAATTTAATTCAAATACTTATTTCATCCAAAATTAACACGGACATTTTGATATGTCAAATATGTGAAAATTCTCCTCTACAAACCGACACCCTTAATTGAATTATTTAACGGATACCATGACAACCGACATTCTTGATTGATTGTATTGGACGGTTACCATGACAATATATAAAATAACAGTGTGTAATATTCATTACTCCCGTTGCTAGTGACAATAATAATAATGAAAATGAGTGTGTAATGAATGCTATTAGTATTGTTATAACGACTATATTATACTATAATGGGACTATATGGGCAAACACCATTATGAATGAAATGTGAAAAGTACCCATCGATCCCACATCTGCAAAAAAATTTATTCAAGGTCAAAATGTGCAAATATGGGTTTTTTGCATTTTTCCGGCAAACGGCAAATTTTATCATAATATAGGCCAGACAAACATTATAGATCATACAATTATCTATAAAAATTGTTCTTACACTTGTTTCCTAAGAATCCTAAGAATCCTAAGATTTCTGAGGTATAGCGATTCAAAAAGTTGAAAAAGTTGTGTTCTCTATACTTAGTCTATAACACACACTCGTTTCCACGCTACCTGTGAGGAGTGTACTTGGCGCGTTTTTTAACGTGCATTCCCCGGTAGGTCTATTACACGATCTATTGTGGTCCTGTTTAATTAAATAATTCTTCTTGTACGGTTGCCAACTTTCTGTTATTGAAATAAAGGACACCTTGGAAAAATTTTTTGGGTGCCACAATACCACTTCTAAAAAACATCCATTTTCTTCTCCCGAATAACATTTTTGATTTTGAGCTACATATTAAATTTTATCTTAAGTTCATTTACTAAATGTTCGTTTATAAATTAATAAAAATAATTTCTACCAATATGAGGCAGGAATACTCATAAAAAATGAAATTATTTTAAATAGATTGGTAAAATCAGAGTCAAGTTTCTGAAAAATAAATTGCCATTTATCACTTGAAAAAGATTTTGGAAAACTCTACCTACATAATCCTTTTCTGTGATTGAATGTTGCTAGGCAAAATATTTTTAAAGTAATGTTCAAATAAAAAGTAAATCAAAAGTAAAGACTAAACAAGGAAGAAAAGGAAAATGGTGACAAAAAGCTACGCCACACTCGCCCTTGAAGAGTATTATCAGTCAGCAGTAAGGCAGTATATGATACAGGTCAGTGGTATAGTATTGAAATTGGCCAATAAACCATTATTCATTATACAGGATAAAACGATTACATTTCAGTCTTAGCTTAAAAATAAAAATTTATGTGGTGTAGGTATAGCACTTTTTTAAAATTCACTTGTCTTTATTTATAATTTCGGATTTTAAAGGACATTTTCTGTCCTTTGACACCTTTCAAAAGGGCAAAGGACATACTTTTAAAATAAAGGACTGTCCTTTGAAATAAAGGACGGTTGGCAACCCTATCTTCTTGTGCTTCTTCTTCTTCTTCCTACTGAAGGTGTATGCAAGAAAATTGGTCTGGCAACGATTCCTGCCTGAACATAATGTCATTTAAATGACGGCTTGCAAATACAGGTCCCCCACTTAAAATGGCAAAAACTCTATCTGTCTGACATTTGCATTGAATGTAATCACCCCTCCACTTTGATCGGTACGCAAAAAACGTAAGAACCACGGATAAATTGTTAATCGGAACCTTTCTCGTGTCGAGTACGATTAACCCTAGACGCTTGATTCCCATGAGTGTAAAACATTTTACCATTTTATTTTGAGTACAGTGGCAAAAAGAAAAGTAATTAGATAGCGACCTTAATATAAAGAAAATAAAATCTAAAACATTCCGAATATCTAAAGTATCGCTATAGGATATCAAATATACGTTTTGGAAATTACAGCTCATTTTGTAACAATAGTGCGGATTTCTAGCAATAATGCTATATGTAAAAAATGGTAGCAAGAGGGAAATATCTACATAATATGAGCACGAATTTTAGTAAAAGTAATGGTATTTTTTAAATTATATTATGCTTTTTTTGCTTTTTTTCATGTTTTATGCTTACAAATTACGTATATGCATATTTTCTGCTTATTTTTCAATTCTAAAATTTTCTTTGAATTTCTTTGTCCGTATTTAAAGGATTTGTTATTTTAGGTGTCTTTTCTGAACACAAACAATAATAAATTCTTGGTATAGTTTGAATTATGAGAAGATGCGTGCACGTCATCAATGACGTTTTTTAACTAGGTGATTGTACCAACTGCCTAAAATCTTTTTTTTGTTGGTTAAATTCAATGTAATCATGTTAATTTAAGAAACAATCTAATAAAATTTTAGTAATGAAGTTCAATTTTTGATTTTAATTATTTATGTCATTCTATTTTGAATGAAAAGGACAAAAACATTTGAAATTTGGGGTTTATTTTTTTTTTAAGTTTGACCAGTGTCTTATTTATTGTGCATAGTACGATTCATTGTATTGGACCTTCAAACGACTTAATTGCTTGTGTAAATTTAAAACGCTATTGTTTGTTGGGTTGCATACTTACAAAATTAAACTAAAATTAAGATCTACATATACACATACTAAAAATTACGTCATGAAAAAGTTATGACGTGCACGCATCTTCTCATAATTCAAACTTTAGGTACTTTTGAGTGTTGACAAAACATTTTAAAAGTTCATGAATCATTGAATTGTGTCCAACTAAGCATAAAATCCCTTGTTCTTACCTGCCTATTTAATCTTATACCTGAGAAAATGTTAACAGAAAATATTTAGGTATTGAAATTTTATGATTTTTTGAAGAGTAGGAGTCGAAAAATATTCCAGTTGCTTAAACAACTTTGTTAGTACCGTTACAGTTAGTACAGCAGAAGTTCATATTGTGTATTTTTAATTGTGGGATCGAGTTTTAAATAACAAAATGCCAAAAGTGAAACCTAGTGTTGAGGAGTGGATACAAAAATTTCCTGAAATAAAATACGAAAATAATAAACTGTTTTGCAGAGCGTGTATAAAAACGGTAATACCCTTTCATAAATAATACATACTTATTTAATTTCATTGATATTATAGATTGGCTGTACCAAAAAGTATAACATAATTCAACACACTCAAACAAATTTTCACAAAGAACGATTAAAAAAAATTAAATCCCAGCCAAATAAACAACAAACTATTACTGAATCGCTGGCTACTACTTCGAAACAAGACGAACAAACTATGTTTAACTTGGATTTGTGTAATGCACTCGTTTCTGCAAACATTCCTTTAAGAAAATTGGACAACGTGCTATTTAGAAATTTTTTAAACAAATATTCTGGCCGACAAATTCCGTCAGAATCTACTTTGCGCAAAAACTATGTGGATCCTGTATATAACCAAGTGATGGGTGAAATAAAAAATACAGTAGGCAATAATTTTATTTGGTTTAGTGTGGACGAGACTACAGACTCGTGTGGAAGATATATTGCTAATTTAATAATAGGAGTTCTTAATGAAGACATGCAAACAAGGGCCTTCTTAATTGCTTCCAAACAGCTGGAAAAGACAAATAGCGACACGGTTGCAACTTGCAAGATTTGTTAATAATGGTTTAACAAATTTCTTCCTACCTAATCCAGTACCCAATGAAAAGGTATTGTTAATGTTAACAGATGCTGCAGCATATATGTTAAAAGCAGGGACTAATTTAAAAATCTTTTATCCGAATCTAATTCATTGCACATGTTTAGCGCATGGTATAAATCGCGTTGCTGAAACCATTCGTACGCAATTTCCACTGGTAAATGAGTTGATTAGATGTGGTAAAAATATATTTGTAAAAGCTCCTTTAAGGGTTCAATCATTTAAAGAAAGGTTTCCCGATTGTGCTTTGCCTCCTCAACCAATAATAACGAGATGGGGTACTTGGTTAGAAGCAGCGATATATTACGCCAATTTTTTTAATAATTTTAGTGAATTTGTGATTGATTTGCCAGATACAGCTTCTAATGCCATCAAAGAATGTCAAGAACTTATCAAAAATAGAGAGATGCAACAAAATTTGGCGTTTTTAAAAACCAACTATAATTTTGTAAGTCAAACGATTACAAAACTGGAAAAACAAGGACTGCTTCTAACGGAATCGACAGAAATAGTTAAAGATTTTGCTACAAAATTATCTAAAGTAAAAGGAAAAATAGGAAAAACTGTAAATACAAAACTTGATCAAACTTTGCTCAAAAATGAAGGATACCGAGTGTTAGAAAAAATTTCAAACGTTCTGCAAGGGAAAGTAGAGGACAGCTTAAACATGAGTGCATCACTACAACCGAAGTTTAAATATGCGCCAATCACTAGTGTGGACGTTGAGAGG
Organism: Pyrocoelia pectoralis; assembly: GCA_036250285.1. Taxonomy (NCBI): domain Eukaryota; kingdom Metazoa; phylum Arthropoda; class Insecta; order Coleoptera; family Lampyridae; genus Pyrocoelia; species Pyrocoelia pectoralis. Next base: position 33,646,239 of record CM070074.1, read on the forward strand.
AGCTTTTCCCGTTTTAAAAATATTTTGAGTGACAGGAGAAGAAATTTTACTGTTGATAATTTAGAAAAACACTTAATTATTAATTGTCATTATGCAGATTAATATTTTGATTGCTGAACTGAATTTAAAATAATTAAAAATTTAGAATTTTTTTGTAATAAACAGCATTTTTACTTAAATCTTTTTATGCTTATAATAAGGTGTTTCTATTGTTTTAATGCTTATTTCCTTTATTTTAAAAGCTTATTTAAGCGCTTTTTTTTTAATTTTTTATGCTTAAAAATCCGCACTCTACGGGATTTCAACTTACATCAATTTTTGGCTCTACACCTTTACTTGTGACAATTTTAAAAGCATTGCCAAAATTAATTTTAGATTAAGTGTGTTTATTTTAACTTTTGTTATGAAATTATCATATTACTAGTTAACTAGTTTTAAGACCGCGCTACGCGCGAAATCAAAAACTCGTGCTCCGGCCCCTATGACCTTTGTATCTCTGCCCGGGGTGACGATATCCAGCATTTTAGTAGATAGTAGCACAATCCCAAAAATTATAAAAATGTTGGTACCGGTTTGGAGGAAATTAATGAATTGTTCACGGACATACACACATACAGACGAAAATAGGAACTTATAGTATAGTCTAACCAGAACGAAACCGTAACCGAAAACCGGAGAAAACCGCTATTTCATGCAAACCGAAAACCGTTATTTAACCGAAACCGGTCTCTTGTAATAACCGACAACCGAAACCGTAACCGCTATTTCAATATCAATTAATCGGTTTAATAGCGGTTACATTTCGTTCATCATGTTCAATCCTCCTGTCTGCCGTTAAAAGCGTGGCAGTTGTCAGTAGCCACTGTAGTCAGTTCCAGCATACTTAGTTACTCGCAAGCATCGAATGTGGAAGGGTGTTTATCAGCTTCCGTCATTGTTGTACTTTTTTATTTAAAGTTAACCTATTTATTATTTCCGACATTGAAGTTGAAAAAAGTACTGAATAATAATGAATTATTATTACTACATATTTGCCAACTCTCCATTTGTCTTATTTGAATTATTTAAATTTTATGTCAAAATTTAAAATCCAATCACTTGAAGCAAAATTTCAGCTAAATAAATAAAATCATAAATAATCAAATATATCTGAAGCAGTTGTTATAGTTTGTAAACTTCATTGTTCTGCTTTTCTTAACCGGTTTATAACCTGTTTCTAAACGGTTTTCCTAACCGAAAAAGAACGGGTTAGTATAGTATTCAAGAACGGAAACCGTAACCAACAAAAATGTAAAGAACGAAACCGAAATGAAAACCGAAACCGTTATTTTCAGCTAACCGAAAACAGTTGTTTTGTTACAATTGTTTCCATAGTGTTCTTCTATAAAATTGTTTATTGTCGGCGTTGTTGATGATAGTAGGTACCTAATCGACCGAAAAATCTAGGTAGGTACCGGGTACCCAGTCTTTGTAACACAAGAAGAGAAAATACTAAATAGAGAGTATCCTGCTTCCAGCAGATAAAAAAAGGAATCGTTGCCGAATGCTGACTGGACAAAAACAAAAAAGGTGATCGCCCAAATAATGAACTACTACCTATGCTATGTCTTTTAATTGGACTTAAATTTTGAATTGTTTATTCAGTGAAGAAGACGTTCAACAGTGCGAAAGAATTTACAGTGCTTTAGCAACTAAATTCAAAATTATTGCCGAGGTCACATACAGAAGTATATTATCATTTATAATATAATCCTGCATTTATCTATTCGAAAATATTAATTAGATTCGAACCAACAGCAACACAAAATAAATAATACGTGCTTGCTATTACGTTGCAACAATAAAATAAGTAAATTGTGAAATTCAAATATACCCTTTCAAAACGCCGACAGTTAAGGAAAAATAGAACCAACAACTTCCAATTAATCGTTATCTTATTCAAGTAACATGAAGTGTTGGATAATTTGTTGTCTGGTTATGTAATCATTGCCACAATGAATATCTTGATAATGTTATCACATCATGTTTTTTCCTAACGCACTACATCTTTTCCAATTGTAATTCAGAAAGTGTCACATATCATTCAGATTAGTACTTGTAATTTAGAATGTATAACTTGTAATTCAGATTAGTAACTTGTAATTCATAAAGTGCAATTTGTAATTCAGAAAGTATACCTAACTTGTAATTTTCTTGTAATTCATATACTTAGATCAAAATCTTAATTGGAAATGCCATTGTGCACATCTTGTGAGGAAGCTGGACACAAAAAACTTATTGGAATAAAGCACACGCTAACATATTATTTTTATTTCGCTCAAATACAATCTATGTAGTAGACTATCATACGGCAGCACTGTTTGGGGATTGTCTACATAGCCCAGCGACCAGAGTATTCCTCACTCAAAAAAGGATTGTTCAATGTATTGCTGGCAGTCAGTTTTTGGTATAACTCCAGTCGCACTAAGGATAATGAGCACTATAACAACAGACCCCATCCACCATTGTGCGAATTAGAAGTTATACTTTCTGAATTGCAGATTACATTTTCTGAATTACAAGTTACTAATCTGAATTACATCTGACACTTTCTGAATTACAATTGACTATTCTGAATTACAAGTTACACTTTCTAAAATACATTTTATACTTTTTGAATTACAATTGAAAAAGGTGTAGAAACCTTTCAATTACGTGCTTGATTGCTGATTTCCTTCCTTTGTTGTCCATGTTGTTTGTTTCAGTACATACAAATAAGGTTCATGATTTCAAGCAATGTTCGTTTAGGTTTAGTATCAATCAAGTATGATTTACTTGTCTTTGGATTGGATGCCGTACTTTTCCCGTCTTCAAAAAACTGTTCATTGCGATGAATTTGCTAGACTACAAATTTAATTAAAATTCATTTTTATCTCTTATTTTTATCAAATATTAGTGGAAGTTCTTCCCATTTACAAACTCATAATAACATGCTAAAAATGAGAATTAAATAGTACATGGAGGACGTTGCATACAAAGTATCGTGAAATAACATTAGTTAGTAGTCAAGGTTTGATTTAATCCCAAGAGGAATGTAAACGTAAGGGTTGAAAGGTAAAGAAGTTATGGTTTGCACTTAGCTAACAGCTTGGGGCATTTTCGGCCTTGATATTAACTTACGACAAATATGGTTAAGTTAATGTGAGGCGCACGACGCAGCATAAAATTTACAGATTTAATTGTTTATTAAATTGTTTATTTATTATATGTATATTATTATTATTATTTATTCGCGGTGCCTGATTAATGGATGCTCTATTTAAGTATGTTAAAGCTAAAATACACATAGGTTTTTTAATATAGATGATTTACACTTTTCCCTATTTTTAAACAGGAAGCATTAGAAAAATGGAAACCAGTGCGTTGTCTCATAAATCACTGCCATATAATTATAAAATCAAGTGGCGGTTGTTTGCTTTTGTCATTACTGTTTTGTTACGCCTAAAGACTATGATAAAAAAGCATACTAAGTCAAAATTTTTCATCCATACGTAATACGATACCCAAACGGCGATCTCGCAAAAAAATGTGTCGGATTTACATATTATTCATTACCACTCCTGTTCATTTTAAAGTATGTAGTATCCTTGTTTATATACCTTATAGTTAGTCAATGCCTGTGTTAACTTTGGAAACATTTATTTTGATGCAAAACGGTAGTACTTTTGGATGCAAACACTAAATGGACATATCTGGCGCTGTTTCTATCAATATTACAGATTTCTAACCTGGAAATCTGTAGTTTTTCCGAGTTTTTCTTACAGTTGGCTAGAACAATAAAGTTGCAAATATTTGTATACGACATGCGTTCTTTATATAACGTTGAAGGAGTAGTATGCAGTATATCCTTGTTTATATAGGTATACATTACATGCAAAGAAACAAAGCACTATTGTTTTAAGGAATTCCGTATACGTAAACAACTGATCTTCCGAGAGAATTAAATCATTCTCCTATAAAACAATCAATTTAATTAAATGAACAGTTCTAATTTCTACATAGGTATTTTTTTATAGTTTCACATGAATGTTTTGATAGGTACTTATATTTTGTAAACGTAGTAAACTATTTTGAAGCAAATTATATATCGTATACAAATGAACGTTTATGTATACGGGGTGTTTAAAAAACACATGTCAATATTCAAGGGGGTGATTCCTGAGGTCATGTTAAGAAATAAATTTCCTATAAATTATAAAGATGGGTCCAGAAACCATTAATTTCATTTCGAAGATACACGATGTTGAAGTTTTATTATTTTTCAAGTTTTTCTTAAATAACTTCCACAATACGAACGATCTGGTATTTTTGAGAGAGTTCGGCAATCGATGAGACGAAGATTAGACTGAGACTCCTGCATTTGAGCTGAAGGTGGTCACTTTGAACAATTTTTCCAATGTTTGGAAACAAAACACTGCTCATTCTTGCAAATATTTACCTAAATATGTTTTTCTTGTGAAGATATTAGCATAAAATTGGTTTTTATTTTTTATTTCGGAAAGTGGATAAGCATGTTCCTCCGAAAACTCAAGAACAAACAAAAATTAGTAATACACAATATCTACCGGGTGATACATTTCCGAGGGAAGGGGAGAGAATAACCGTTTTTTATGTCACTTTGTGCTTTGATGAAATGTCGATGAAAAAGTTTTTGGAGTATTCAAAAGCGATGGATGCAATAGAAGGATTTCAGGATTTAGGCACATTGGGTAGAACAAGTCAACTTGCGAAAGAGGCGTTTGTTATTGTAGCTCGTGGATTATATTATGCACCTTGGAAAATTCCCTTGTGATATTTTTTATCTACTAGCGCGACCAATCTCAAGTCACTTAAAGACTTAATAATATGTAGGTATTTGTAATTGGAACAATGAAGGAAATAGGACTTGTATTAAAAGCTTTAGTATGTGACCAAGGAACTAATAATCGTAGTGGTATTACGTATTACACGCTTAGGTGTAGTAGATACTAACGAACCATACTTTTTCTATCATGAAAATAAATACTTTGTCATATACAGGGTGTCCATTTAGTAGCCCGTTCTTCAAGTACGGCTTTATTGTTAAATTTACTAAAAAATAAATATACGAGATTGCAATTAGGTTGGATGAAGCACATTTGCAAATTATTTAGACACATACAGGGTGTCTCCAAAAAGTATGGTGCATAAATCGTATATTTTTTTAAATGGAATGACCCACTTTTTTTAAGCCCAAATGTAGGGGCCATGGGTGAACTTTTCAGTCGTACATTATTTTTGCATTAATACACGGCGTTGCCAAGTTATTAATTAATACATATTTTTTTGCTAAATATCAACCCTTCCATTATACGCTTGTATTTCTTTAACGTCATGTTTTTGTTTTTACGTTAGTTCGGTGGTGGACTTGGGACTTGGGTTGAATCAGAGTATTCAACCGTGACGAAACATTAAATTATTTCATACAGGATGTTCACTTTTTTTGCTCCAAACATCGACATTTTCAAACTAATTTTTCTTTATTTTTTAAATAGCACACCCTATTTATTATTGCATATTTGGAATCCCCGGTAAATTTTAATGCAACTTTATTAAGCTTACCCTATACCTAAGTGCGATAGTTTTTTCGTAAATTGAGATTTTCTATTCCTTACGGAAGTAGATGGTTTTCAGACCACCATCCTTTGATGGATTCAGTGCGATACTCATGCCATATAAAGAAGAAGGAGGAAAAGAATACATTTTAACTTTTAACATCTCGACTAAAACACCCCACAATCCACATACTATGCGATCCGTCGTACGACTAATACTACAGATTGGACAAATCATTTTTGCAACCAATTGGTTAGTATTTTACCCATAGACACGAACGATCTGAACATGAATCAGTCGATGCAACTGGGAACAATTTTCCATTCGTATTCGTATACATCAGTTGGTGCAATTTCGATTATGTTTGTTTGAATAGTCATTCGATTTTACATCCAACATACATGTTTGTTGACGGTATATTTGAATAAATTCAGTCCACAATGAATAATTATTGTCCATTTTCAATATTTTTAATAGGAGTAATATGATACAGCAACCACCGAATAATCCTTTCAACGTGTCGACACGAGTCGAGACAGGTCCACACACTATGCAATCTGTCGTATATCAGACGTGGTTGTACAACAAATTTTTAACCCGCCAAACTTCCGTACGATCCAACCATGTCGTGTGTCGTTCGATGTGTTGAACGACAACCACACACCACACACTATGCAATTGTCGTATCGACGGTCGAAACGTTGAGTGAAAAGTCACTCAACGGTCGAAACTACTTGGATTGTATCACTTCTCGGACGACAGATTTGCATAGTGTGTGGCCCGTTTTGATCAAGATGTAATTGAAAATGTCTTCTCTATTCGGCCCACACACTATGCAATCTGTCGTCCAACAAGTTGTACAACCCAAGGATTATAGTTTATAATCCTTGGTTTCGACCGTCGAAACGATAATTGCATAGTGTGTGTGGTTGCCGTTCAACACATCCAACGATACGGTTGGATCGTACTGAAGTTTGGCCGGTTTAAAAATTTGTTGTACAACCACGTCTGATATAATACGACAGATTACATAGTGTGTGGACCTGTGTTGACTCGTGTCGACACGTTGAAACGATTTCAGAAACAAGTGATACGTTGTGTAGTTGGTATTTAATATTCGGTGGTTGCTGTATCATATTACTCCTATTAAAAATATTGAAAATGGATAATAATCATTCATTTTGGACTGAATTTATTGAACTATATACAGGGTGTCCCAAAATTCCTGAGACACAGAGCTACTACGTGTAATAGAGATCAAAATAGTTGATTGGACCCCATTTATTTATATACCAAAATGTACCGTTTGCCGTTTGCCCGTGAGAAGAGTTGAAAGTTTACATAAAAAAACACATTTTTGTACGCTGTTCAGACATGAGTGAAAGAAATTGAATGAAATTTGAGAAAAATGCATTTTAGAAGATTAGTCTCCTTTCGGTAATTAAATAAATTCAAAAGAAATTGTAGAAGGGTTAAAACCACCCTCACTCCCTTACATTTTTTTCAGAACTTTCTTATGGGTGGTAATACGGTTCTCAAATTTTTTTAGCGAGAAGACTGATTGATTATCTTCATTTTGTTACTCTTTATAAAATTTCATATTCCGCATAGTTCCAAAGCAAAAATGTTTTCTTAAATAATGCTAACAATATTCCTAGTACAAGTTTAATAAAATTGTAATACAAAATTTAGTTGACAGTGGAAACAAAGGCAGAACGTTTTTTCATAATAAATGTTCAAGGAGAGTAGGTAATCCTCTAAAATGCACTTTTGTCAAATTCCATTCAATTTGTTTCACTCATGTCTGAACAGCGTACAAAAATGTCTGTTTTTATGTAAACTTTCTTCTCACGGGCAAACGGTACATTTTGGTATATAGAGAAGTCATTGAATATGTGCCTATCTCAATTTAGAAGATTGTTCATTTAAGCACTTACATATTTTGCTGGTTATTTTTATTTAGGGAAAAGATGATTTGATACTTATAGAAGAAAGTCAATGCTTATAGATGTGCCAACTGTGATAAAGAATTTATGATTTTGCAATTAAGTAATTGTAATGAATTACTTTTATTGTTAAGTAGGTATAATGAGGAATGGTGATGAATTATTTTTAAAAAGTCATTGTGCAACCACTGACAAATTTCATATTTAGATTAATTTCCAGCTAATAAAATACCTAAATAAAATGTTTCAATAAATTAGGTACTGATCAAGAAATTTCTCGTTGTTTTTTATTAAACCACTCTTTATAAAAAATATTATTGAAATGATTTTATCCATTAGTGTATAAACACTGATTGTATACATTTTGTTTATGTATTAACAAGGAATGTATCGATCGATCGCACATGTACTCCAAGAATAAAAATAAAAGCTGAGCTGATACTGATATCCGTCAAGAAATTGTTTTGTACGTATGTCGTGACTAACAGCGTGCGTAATTACCGCCATCGTGTGTAATTTTGTTATAATCCCAATAGGTTTGCAACTTTGCATTTAATTTGCATTTGTTTTTTACTATCGCCATCTATTACGCTTAAAAAATTTGTTTCCAATTAAAGCTATCTCATTGACTAACTATAAGGTATATAAACAAGGGTAGTATGTACGACTAGAAAATAAACAAAATCGTATCCAAAATAAAACAGGTATCGCAAAATAGTAAGGTTTTATAAATAAATATCAACTAAATTTTATAAGATAATTATTTCATAGCATTCTTCTGTCCATTGATGTATTGTTTACAATTACATATTGAATATTTGATGGTAAACAATACAATTAAGCAGCCCGCACATAGAGAGCGGAACGGAACGGAACGGACAGACACTGCAATGCTGGTCGAGTTGCTTTACATTGAATCAAATGGGGAAGCGCACATACAGAACAGCACGTAGCGTAGCAGCAACGACCTGCAGCGAACGGCAACGGCAAATATTCTCGAGAGGGCAACTTTGCCGGTGTCGGATCGATTACAGATGATTCACAAACACTCACTTTCATTTCAATACTAGTGAAACGTGCTGAATGTGCTCAATAGACGAAAATATCATTGAATTAGTTCGGCAATATCCCATAATCTACGATCCCTCTAGCTCTAATAAATAGTATCATGATAATCAGCGTAAAGGAAATTCATGTGAAGACATTTCCGAAAAAGTAAAATTATCAGGTATTTTACATTACATTGCAAATTTAAAAACAACCTGTCCTTGCAACTTTAAAAAATTTTAATGTAGCAATTTATTTTATGTATTAATTGAAGTTTAAAATTAATTATCCATTGTTATTATTTATTAAGAAGTACACTGCTGCATGCCGTTGCCGTTCTCAGTGTGCGGGTGTTGTTATGACCTTCCGTGCTGTGCTGGTACGCTCCGTTCTCTATGTGCGGGCTGCTTTACTCGGCAGAAATGATTTCCGCTACAAAACCACTTCATTTGATTATCCACACAAGTGAAGTGATGTTTAAAACAGATCTAGTTTCAATTTTTGTAATACATATTCCGTATTTACAAATGCAGCAAAACGTAAAGCATTGCGTGTAAGGGGTTTTTTATGCTAAAATTACTTTGAATAAAACAACTTTAATAATAGTCCCTTGATGTGTACATAAAATTATAAAAGCATTTTTACTAAATTATTAGTTTAATTAATACTTACTCCGAAAGTGCTGACTAATTTTATAGGTCAGCTACGGGATTCCGATATTCGAGTGTTCGCGTTAAATGCATCTCTGCGGTGAATAAACATTATTTCCATTCATGTACATAGGAAATATGTACATATTAGTTATTGGTAACACTGAATATACAGCAGTTTTTCAGTTTTGTTGACGGTCTCTCAATTGATATTGTACCAACACCCAACAGTGGTTTGTAAAATGACCTTTAACCTTTAATAAAGAAATTGGTTAGGTACTCTACAAATAGGCCAGTCAAATTAGACTTTTGGTGAAAAAGTGATGCTAACTTTACGGGACTTTTTCAGGGTTGTTTGGGAAGTTAAGGAGAGCTTAAATCCAAGTTTGCGTATACCCAGACCCCGTGGGATTTTTTAAGAAGGGGGAAAAGGTACAAATTTTGATTTCGCTATAACCCGGCAGCAATTGATTGTACAGAAAAAATATAAAAAGAGTTTTGTAGGTTTGTTGAAGCTCTACAAGTTTCCTTTGGGCGACTTTTCCCGAAAATTAATATTTAACGATTTATCGTAAAAAAACAGTAAAAAAATCAAAATTTGTACCTCCCCCCCCCCCCCCCCCCCCTTAAAAAATCCCACGGGGTCTGGGTATACGCAAACTTGGATTTAAGCTCTCCTTAACTTCCCAAGCAACCCTGAAAAAGTCCCGTAAAGTTAGCATCACTTTTTCATAAACCCCCTTTTCTTGTCTAATTTGACTGGACTAAAACTGAAATAGATGAAGTTGTGAGTATCGCATCCGTATCAAACGTGATTATTCCCCAAAGAAATGTGGGAACTAGATGGATATAGAAGTTTTATAGTTATTATAGGCGTTTCTTGTACAAATTTCATTTTTGATGTAAACATGTCCTGGTCCAGCAACAACAACGCCGTCTTCATATCTCTCTTTACGTAAAAGTTAAGTAGTAAATGAAATTTGGCAGATAGGTCAATGTTAGGCTTTGAAAATATATTCCGATATACAGTTCGGCCGCTGGATCTTTACCGATGTATGTTGACATACAACGACGTGCGTATCCGTCATTCGACTACTTTATTACTAAAAACAAACAAGGACAAACTGACTGAGATTTGCAGTTTGTCTTTGTTTGTTTTTAGTAATAAAGCAGTCGAATGACAGATACGCACGTCGTTGTATGTCAACATACATCGGTAAAGATCCAGCGGCCGAACTATACCTTATGTGGGAATTGGCATAATTAAACTATTTAGATAGAACGCTAGTATATTATACCATAGGCTAATTAAATACATAGCCTAAGTACACATGAGGGCGTTAGGGGCCGCGTTTGTCAAACGTACGTTAACTAAGTACCAGGGAGCAAATTGGATCGTTCACATGCAACGTATGTTTTGAACCAACGTCGCCAAAACGCGGCGTTAGTAGTTTCCCTCTTCAATCGCTGCGTTTGCAGCGCGCTTCGAGTTATTAGAGTAAGCATTGGACCGTTGAGTGAGAAATATTTCACTCAACGATTGGACCGTACACATGATCACTCTACAGTGCGCTTTTGCCCAATCCACATCATAATAGTAAATAAAATAAAAAAACATAAAAAATAAACTAAAACGGCGGGTCTAGCGCTCTCATGTGTACGTAGCCTTAGACGTCTGACCAATGTATTCATTTTTTTGGTTAATTGTGGGGTGACTAACTGAGTGAGAACGCTACTGCGTAAGTAGGTCTTTTCTCAGTCCGGTATCCTTGCCAACAGTCAGTGCCTTCTTACAAGGGACTTCCCTGCCTGGTTAATCTATTGTGGACCAGTTAATTGATGTCGTAATTTATATTCAAAAGGCATTTGGGCGACTGTAGACAGTGAAAATAATAACTTGTGGCGCCACCTTTAGTCGACGCCCCAGCCGGTTAAAATTGAAATACATAACCGCTAAAGATAGGTATAGTTTGTCCCACAAGAGCTCGAGTGTGACTCATACCTAAAAACTATTCGAACGATATAAATTAAAAAGTTTGTCTTAGCTATCTTCTATAGGGCATTTTAATCTTCTAACCTCAAATGTACCAAAATATAAATTTAGTGTACTCTTATTTACCTAAACTATTCATGTTAACGGTAAATTTGATCCACCGTGATCGCGTTCGTTCTCAAAATATTTGAGTACGTTCATTAGCATAATCTGCGATTGACTTTTTAACGATTTATTGGTAAGCGACATTATAAAGCAAATATAGGTTAACAATAACAATCAATTTGACAGCTAACAGCTGACACTACGATACATACACATACTACGTAATTTACAATGCTAATGTTAGAAGATATATTTTTTATATTCGCTCTCTTTCCATTAGGTACTTTTTGTAAGTATGACAAAGATAACCTAATAATTTGCGTTAATTCCCACACCAATAACTAATGCGTCACACTCGAGCTCTCGCGGGACAAACTATATGTATAAGGATACCTATAGTTTATCGATGCGTAAATTAAATCGCCTTCCAAATATGTAAAAATATATTCGACTTGAAAAAAATGACTTTTTGGCGTTTGAAGTTTTTTAACTTTGCCACTAATTTTGAACGCCCTGTATAATCTGTGATAGGTTTGCAAATGTATTTTCTGAACCCTTATGGTTTTACTTGATGTTTGTAAAGTATGAATGTTTTGCATTCAAAGAAAGGTAGGTTATTAAACATCCCTCCGCCAAACGCAATTTTTTTTTTAAATCGTAATATCTCAAAAACAGTTGAAGATAGGTATAGTATACTATACAGCTCCACTCCGCAAACAAGATAGTCGGAAAATATGTCAACTAAAATAATGTATTTGAAATTTTTGACGCGGCAAATTATTTGTCCAATCATATTTGAGAATTCTAAGGTGTACATTCACACCTGAAAGTAAATTATTACAGTTTACAGCTGACATTTTTCGCGGGCGTTTTATTACTTAATCCTTTTATTGTGTTACTCTTGTTTGTTAAAATCAATCTTTCTGATGACTTCTCATGCAGAATACAATATATTTATGTGTATCCAACAATACACATTTAAATTAAGCGCCCAAATATTTCTTTCCGGATTGTACCTTAAAAGCTACTCTAGCGCCGGTATCCCCTCTCCAACTATCTTGTTTGCTGAGTAGAGCTGTAGATCATAGGATAATCTAATACAATGTAACGCAGAATCGATTGTATATTCCAAAAATGCAATAATACACAGGGTGTTCTATTTAAAATAAGAAGATGAATAGCGATTTCCGGTCCTTCCGGAAGTTGTACAACATCGACAATATTTTAGAACAAAAGAAGGCTGTGGGTTATCTTTAACCTGAAAGTTTCAAATTTATTCATAAGTAGTAAGGGACCCCAGAAACTTCTAATGAACGGGTTCCGTGATATACCCTGTATAACATAGAACGTGTATAGGGATGCGACAATCTCATTTTGGTGCTTAACTCGTAAAGTAGGTGTTCGAATTCTGCCAAAGTAAACATTTTTTTTGATTCGGTAATTTTTTAATAAACTTACAACTTACATCTTTCTACATAAGCGAGAGCCTGTGGGGAGGGGGGGGGGGGGGGGCAAAATCTACAAATTATCCTCCTAGGATGCCAGGCTTTTTCGTGGCGCGGCCTCTCCTAGTATATATTAATGAGAGGTCACATTCTGTTCCCCTTTTTATAAAAGTTATTATCGAGTTATTTTGACTTTCTTGTACAATTTGAAAGTAAGGTTATCCTGCCAGTTTCTGCAAAATTTGATTTTCTGGCTTTTATAATAGTTATTTATGTATCAAGTACGCAAAAAGAAAACTTAGACGAATCCACTAAAACGTTTTGCGTACGTGATGCATACAACATTTTTTTTGCATGAATTCTCTAAATTATCAAATTAATTTCATAAAAATTTAATTTGGTACGTACAGAACAGTTGTAAACGTCATATTTAGCTTTGACATAGTTGTTATAGCAACAACAACCCCGCACAGTGTTGCTACCTTGACGTGGTTGTGGGGCTTGAGTGGTTCAGTGATCGGTGGGGCGTGTAACGGCAGGCTTGTCCTGGCGTACGGCGGCCCTAAGTGAGAATCCAGACTAAAGACAACACCCTCGTGTTTGTGCCGTGCGAGGCGACCCGTAATAGTGGATGAACGGGTCCTGGTAGTTGAGTCAACCTTGGGGCGGTTTGAGATCTCCAAGGGCGACAACACACTACTTTGGCCGGAATTTCACTTAAGACGGGAGGTCGTGACTAACCCATCTCGATCAAGCGGCTGTGTCGTCGGGTCAGACCGCCGACTGGGTGAGCTTTTGTAGGGTAGTGGCAGCAGACTGACTAGCGAAAGCGAAACCAGGCCTGTTTTCTGCTACCCTGGGAAGCTATATCTCTCTAGTAGCCCTGGCGTCTGAATAGACGCCCCCTTGTTGGGCTCCGTGGTGGGTGGGGAGCTAGGGAGATGAAACTAAAAGATCCAACATGGACAACGTAACCACAACACCAATTCCAAAGGGAGCGTCCCAGGACACCCCTCAAACTCAGCTGCAGGTTACCAAGCCTCAGCTAAACAAAACCAAAAAAAGTAAGCGCATATCCGGCGCCGAGCAAAAGAGGAGGAAGAAAGCCAGGCTGGCCCAAATGGGCCAAACTGGCCCAACACCGTCCTCCAAACCGACCACCTCCCGTGGCACAGCTCCAACTCGGAGGCAGGCTCCTAGAGCCAACTCCGATCAGGCAGGCCAACGGGTAGGCGAGGGAAAAAAGAGGCAGAGGTCGGACGATTCAACTCCGACCCAACCGCCGACAAAGAAGGGCCCAACACAGCCCGAACCAAAGGCGGGGAGCAGCAAGGCTGAACCACCCCGCAATCTTAGCTACAAGCAAGCTGTCGAAAGGCAACTCAGAGTAGCAATAATTGACTCTAACAACCCACTGGGTAAGCTAACAGCTAACCAGGCGGGTATGGTACAAAGCCACCTGGCCAAGGTTCTTGACCAGCATTTATTCGCCTTAACAGGCGCTACCCTAGCACCCACTTTTAGGGGATGGAGGTACTCGGGCGAGATTCTGAGAATCTCGTGTGACAACAACCATTCCCTTGAGTGGTTAAAGAAGGCGGTTGGCAACCTCCCACCACTGTGGGAGGCTGCACACCTAATGGTAGTACAGGAAGACTGCCTTCCTAGGCTTTGCAGGGCTGCCATTTGGGTCCCGGGGGAACCTGAGGACTTGGTGGTAGTCAGGCAGCGCCTGGAGACGCAGAATTCCTGGGCAAGAGTGGGCAGCTGGTGTGTCTTCCACACAGCCGTGAAGGACCAGCCTCAAGGGAGGCTGGTAGTTTTCGGCATTGAGGAGATGGACCAGACCAACCTAATCGCCAGGGGAGGAAGGCTCGGCTACGGGTTTTCCACTCTAAAGGTGAAGGTTAGTAACCCCACGAAGCCCGAGGTGGCGAGTACGTCAGTACAGCCACCACAACCACAGCACCCGCAGCTGCCACAGGAGCAACTGCCGGAAGCTACAGTAGCATCACCACCCAGGCTGCGAAGGCAACCTGTGGCTAGTGCTTGCTCGAGTGTTAGCAACTCACCCGGTCCGTTTTCGAACTGGGAGGAGTTCGCAAACATCGAGGCGTTGTTGGAGACTGATTCCAACGACGCCGTCAAATAAATAAAAGACAATTATGTCTACATACATGAGTATGAAAGAATATTTTGTACAAACAAACCTGCAACACTGTCGGGCGGCTGCTGCCACTTTAAGCAGGCACCTGGCGGTAAAGCAGGACATTGCCCTCATTCAAGAACCTTGGATTGTTAAATCAAGGGTTTCCGGTCTAGGGGGCACAAAAGGAACCGTTTATGTTGATAAACGGCAAGAAAAACCTAGGACATGCATATATGTTCCTAGCCACATTAAGGCTCTCCTACTGCCACACCTGTGTGGTCGTGATATCACGGCTATACAGGTAAGTTGTGACATACAGGGTAGGGCTGAACTAGTTATTGCTTCTATATATCTCCCAGGAGATTCTGTCGATCCACCTCCCAGTAATGAGATGGTGGAGCTGATAGAACACTGCGAGAAAAACAACAAACATCTCATTATAGGGTGTGACTCAAATGCTCACCATACTACTTGGGGGAGCACTGACGTCAACTCTAGGGGTAAAACGTTACTTGAATATCTGACAAGTACTAACCTAGAGCTACTCAATCGGGGCAGTGAACCCACGTTCGTAACTACCCGAAGCCAGACTGTGATTGACATAAGTCTGGCCTCAGTGAGTATCTCTGACCACATTACGAACTGGCAAGTCACTTCTGAAGCGACTATGTCGGACCACAGAATGATTTCTTTTGAAATCAACTGCAAGAGGGCCGTCCAAAAGGGTTATCGCAACCCTAGGGTAACGGATATTCCCCTCTATAAACATCTCCTTGGAGAAAAACTTAGAGAGCACCCTTCTGGGGGACGTCTCTCGAGTCCTGTCGACATACAGGACGAAGTGGATCTTCTTTCCGATTCTATTGTAGAGTCATTTGAACAGGCATGTCCTCTGAGAACTGCTAAGACACCCTACAACCATCCCTGGTGGTGCAGGGCGCTCGAAAGGCAGAAAACTCGGTTGGGCAAACTGTTCAACAAGGCAAGGAAGACCAAAGCCACAGCCGACTGGGAGGCCTACAAGGCAAACCTAAGGCTATACAAGAAGGATATTAGGAGGCGTCAGAGAGAGGCATGGAGGAGTTTTTGCGGCTCCATAGAATCCACCTCCTCTGCATCGCGCCTAAACAAAATCCTAACAAAAGATCCATATTACAACCCAGCTAGCCTCAGAAGAGAGGATGGTTCCTATACGGACAACCTCTCCGAGACAGCTAAGGTGCTAAGAGACGTTCACTTTCCTGGAGCTGCCATCATGCCACACCCTATCTGGCCAGAGGCGGTCCCCCTCACCCCCACGAGGGATGATTGGGCGACTGCTGATCAGATAGTGGATGTGGCAAGGGTCACCTGGGCGGTAAAGACGTTCTCAGCACACAAATCACCAGGATTGGACGGCATAATACCGGCTCTCCTACAGTGGGGACTGGATGTTATTGTTGTCCACCTGGTGAGAATTTATACGGGCTGTATCGCCTTTAGATACATACCAAAACAATGGAGGGAGATAAAAATTGTTTTTATCCCCAAACCTGGAAAAGGTGATTACTCCACACCTAAATCATATCGTCCAATCAGTCTAATGTCTTTTCTCCTTAAGACACTTGAAAGATTGTGCGACAGACATATAAGGGATACAGCGCTTGCACGAGTCCCGCTTCACCCTAATCAACATGCATACTCTCCAGGAAGATCCACAGAATCAGCCCTACATTCCGTCGTGGGGAGGATCGAGAGATCGCTGGACTATAATGAGTCCACCCTGGGAGCATTCATAGACATAGAAGGGGCGTTTGACAAAACAACCTTCGAAACAATTGAAGCTGCACTACGCCACCATGGCGTAACTCAGGTCGTACGAAGCTGGATTGTGCAGCTACTGAAATTCAGAGCAGTGCACATCAGCGTAGGCGACATAACGGTGAGGTGCACAGTAGTGAGAGGATGCCCCCAAGGTGGGGTGCTGTCACCACTTCTGTGGAACTTAACTGTAAACAGCCTGCTCTGTCGTCTCAACGACAGCGGCTACTATACGCTGGGCTATGCGGATGATATATCTATCCTAATAACCGGCAAGTTTGAGGCTACTCTGTGCAGTCTTATGCAAGCAGCCCTCAGAGTAACCGAAGAATGGTGTAAGGAACACTCCCTGTCCATAAACCCGACAAAAACGGAGCTAGTTCTATTCACAAGGAAAAGGAAGACTCAGGGCCTTCGAGCTCCTCTACTCTTCCAAAAACACCTCCAGTTTTCAGAGTCAGTGAAGTATCTAGGTATTACACTTGACAAAAAACTGAACTGGAGCAAACATATCCAGCTTAAAGCGGAGAAAACAAATAGGGCCTTCTGGCAATGTCGCCGCGCAATGGGAAGACTTTGGGGTCCATCCCCAAAGGCTGTCCTGTGGCTGTACACCGCTGTGATTAGACCTATGTTTTGTTACGGAGCAATTGTCTGGTGGCCTAGAACCAGACTCTCCACAACCATAGCACTTCTTAACCATGTGCAAAGACTAGCGTGCCTTTCGTGCACGGGCGCAATGCGAACGACCCCCACAGCCGTCATGGAGGCCCTCCTGGGTCTGCCTCCACTGGATCTCCACGTGAGAGAGCAGGCCACGGTGGCAGCCTTGCGTCTGAAAAATAAAGGGTTGTTGAACAGCAGAGGTACTGAGGTGGGACACTCTCGAATTCTGGGTGAGGCAGTCAAGCGACTGCCTATACTAGAAGGACGATCTGACTCACTCATCCCTCGATTTATACTAGGGAAAAACTACCGCATCTTTTTTGATGCGGAAGTGGCATCCCAACCAGACATATCCATCTTCACGGACGGATCTAAAACAATGGAAGGAACAGGCACCGGAATTTATTCCAAAGAACTGAACCTCCATATCAGCCAACCACTAGGCAAAATTTCGACTGTCTTTCAGGCAGAACTAGCAGGAATAACGCTTAGTGCAAGAATAATTCTTATGCACAGCATAAAGAATAAAAGCATTAGAATTTCCAGTGACAGCAGAGCCGCTCTGCAGGCACTAGGTCAACACAAAATTACCTCCAGGCTGGTTTCCGAGTGTCACCAAATACTGGAGCAACTGACAAACAGCAATACCCTTGAACTGGTATGGGTTAAAGGGCATGCTGGAACAACAGGCAATGAAAAAGCCGATAAGTTAGCCCGACTGGCCTCAAAACAACTGTTTTATGGTCCAGAGCCGGCTCTTCCACTTACAGTATCAACTGTAAACAACTTAATAACTCAAGACACCCAAGCCCAGCATAGGGCTAGGTGGAACTTGATGTCAGAATGCCGTCACGCGAGAGAGGCCTTCAGAGGACCATCTCGTAGCCTGGCGCGTTTTTGCACAGGGCTATCCAGAAAGAACCTGCGGCTACTTGTGGGCATACTTTCTGGGCACTGTAAACTTAACAAGCACATGCACCGCATGGGCTTGGTTGAATCACCATCCTGTAGAGGATGCTACACAGAAGATGAGACGGCGCAACACATACTTTGTGAGTGTCCCGTACTTGTCGAATTAAGACGATCCATGTTGGGGGACTCCTGGCCGGACATGGCTAAGATTAGAGCCGCTTCCCCGTCCAGCATCCTCAGGTTTATCTCACGTGTGGGATGGCTTGAGTGATGCTGCGGGGTCGAACGACTCTAATCAGGGAGGCAGCACAAAGGGCCCGAATAGGTGGCCTAAGTGCGCGTGGACTTTTGACCACCCTCCCATCGTAATCCAGAATCCAGAATCCATATAGCAACAACAAGTAAATTCGTAAAAAGTCAAAATAAAGATATTGTAAATACGTCAAAACGAATGAAAATCCAGCATTAAGGTTGTCATAGCAACTTTAGCGTACTTGTCCTTTAAAGATGTATTTTGCGGATTGTTTTCAGTCCGCAAAATGGTTACTTTGGAGACAGAATACAAAAAAAATATTTAATCCATTTTCGCTTTCAATTGCACTCGTTTAAACTTACGTTAGTTTCATATTGTTAGACATTGCCATTATTAGGTACTATTACCCACGATACACATGTATCGTGCTATTACCTATAATGAATGACGTCTCGTAATTTTAAAATAGCAGAAAGTACAGACACACACTGAACAATGTAAATTAGAGGGTAGATTAATATAAAATTAGTGTAGGTATGCTAACTTTTTTCTTGGTATTTTAAATTACACTCATAACTTTAACTAGAGGAAAAAAAAATCGTGAGAATGGTCCACCGTTGAATAAAATTAATCCTTGGTTGCCATAATTATACACGATATTACGTTCAAAAATCAAAATATGAACAGATTCACATTTTAGGCAAGTTTAAATATTATATACATACCTTATAATTACCTTAATTGAAATCGTAACTAGAGAGTAGAAAAGAGATGCAATATTAAAATGAAATGATATACAGATACCTACAACAAAAGAAAGAAACAAGAAAAAATACACACTCTTATTACGATGCACACGAATAAGCGCACTAATGAATAACATGAGTGTATAGTTGTATGTGAAATTGATGTAGGTAAGTAACAAATTAAATGAAAATGTCAATTCAATAAGTACATATTTTGTTATCTAGATTATTTTGCAAGCGAATGGAATGGAATACAAATAAGAAAGGGATAAATTAAATATCAGTAAAAAAAAATTATAACAATTTCGTACGTATAGGTACTACCTACATGTGACACTCGGCATACATCATAAGGAGATGAACGAGTCTGTAATTTATTTACCTTTGCTATTTGTTGAAATAAAAAGAATTGATTTGAAACGATGTACATACAATGGGGATTATGATCAGGCCCGACAAGAGGGGGGGGGGGGGGCTGAGGGGGAAATTCCCCGGGCCCGAGCCTCCTGTAAGGGCCCCTACGCTGTACGCAAGCCAGGATAAATACAATTTGTGTAATTAACATTTTACAACAGGTACTTACATTTCATATTATAACTTACTTAATTATTTTTCATAATTTTTTTCTTGCAAAATACGATATGTCTGCATGTAAAAATTTAGGGGGCCGTAAGCGGGGGCTCGCAGACTAGCGTAGTCACCGGGCCCGAGCGAACTCTCGACGGCCCTGATTATAATTAATAATATTTCAATAGGAATGATTATGAAAGCTTCGAATTTCACTTAAGTCATTTAGAATTTAATGACCAAAGGTTAAGACTAAATAAGACTAAAAATTTAATATTTCATTAAAGCAATAGCTTTGCAAGTGAGGCCATAATGTTCAAATAGATATATGCAAGGAGTGCATAGTGTATAAAGAAACTACTTTGAGCTATACATACTCAATTTTAGAGATGTATTAGGAACAATAACATGGGTAACAAATCCTCTTTTGCGAATCACATTCTGGATTCTGGTCACTCTTTTGACTCACGCGTTAATTTTAAAATACTCCATTATTGCGAGAAAGGCATCAAGCTCGACCTTCTTGAGACCAAAGAGATTATTGAGAATTATAACAATTCCCCTGCGTCATCGCTTAATGAACTCCTCAATATCAACAAAAATTTGCTTTTTCTCTAACTTTATTCAAATTTGGGCGGCCCGTCCTGCGGGTTTCCCCTGTACTTTATCCCGTGTTATAGGTTTCTTCTTTACCCACTACCTGTTTTCTACCGGTCGTTGCGACCTTCATTTTGCAATTAATTTCGTGTGTTCGTCTTCAACTATTTTAACATGTCGTGCGTCGTCACTATACATTTTCTCTCAGCTTTTAGCTGTGTTTTTTGACTTTTAATGTTTTACTAATTTGCTTTTAAGTAAGTATTTGCCCATTTGTGGCCGTATTCTTAACATAACCTTACCTTTCAGCATGGTTTTCCCACTTTAACTTTTGGAGCCCCCTTATATTACTTTTACGTAAGTTTTCCTGGTCTTTGACCTGGTTTAAAGTTTTGATTTGCAGTATGAAACCGCCCAATGGCTTAATTTAATTATTATATTATAACTTCATCGCACGTCATCCGCCTCCATCATCCATCAATTTTCAACCACTTTTCTTAATTAAAACACTTAGTAAGTACTTTACAAAATGTGTATTAGGTTATGCTTAATATTAACTGTTCTAGCCTGAGGATGCCAATTTGTAATTGGCGAAACATGTCGTAATTTCACGTAATTTGTAATTTCACGTAATTTTCACATAATTTAAATCAAGTATCTTTATCTCAAGTCTAATAACACTTATTAGCTTGAATTTTAATTTTCACATAATCTAAATTTAATTAACTTCAATCTCAAGTCTAATAACACTCATTAGCTTGATTTTGTAATCAATCAAGTTCTACATCATCAATGAGGCTTGATTTTAGTTTTTTCAACCAACTTTAAATTTTAACCAAATAAAAACTTATGGGGGAGGTTTTGTGTTTTTGACCATATTGTCTCATCACTTTACCCCTATTTGGAGAACTAACGTCCAACCTTATGGATCACCACAACTATACATACTCAGTTTGACTTAAGTACCAAGTGCTGGATGATTGATATGATCTACCACTGTTCGCGAACCATTAAAATTTACATAAATATTACGCATATGTATTTAAATTATTTCTCAAAAACTGGAAAACCTAAGTTTAGTTTTCGCTTTTATATTTCCGATACAGTTTTAAAGTTTTCATATCTACATCCGAAATATACCTATATGTAAACTGTTTATGAACACGCAGTTCCAAACTTCCTTTGTAAATACTTCGCATTGTTTTGAAGTACCCGTACAAGCCGAAAAACTCGGAATTGTGACATTGAAATAATACTAATTAAAAATTAGTTATGTTAACAACAAAAGATCCTGTATTTATCAGTGGCCAAGGATGAAATGTTCTTAGATAAATTGTTTTAACATAATAATTACTGGACTAGTTTTTCCCCAATTATAACTCAAACATGAATCGTCTAAAATGATATATGGCAAGGTAGGTTATTTTGCCAATAAGTTAATAAAAAAATATACAATGTAATAAAATTTTCAGATTGCGTGAGAAAGAGCACGCAACGTATATCTTGTTAAATATTTGTCAACTGAAACGTTTCCTTGCTGTCATGTCTCCGTAGTATAGTAATTGGAACTTTAGATTACAGTTATTTAATTTCCTCAAAATATTGATTGCATAAAAAGTGAAATGATTTTCCCTAAAATCGGCGACGATGAATTCAAGAAGAAATTAAAGAGTATGAAAAATCACCAGCGAAGACAATGAATTGGCGTCATATAGACAGTGGTATGGTATGGAAGAATTGGATGAAACATCGGCAAATTCGAAACTTTAAAACATAAAGATAAATACATCGATATAAAACATTGTATTCATTCCTTCAATCATGATTATTCATGATTATTCTGAAATTGCAAGATTGTTATTTCCCAAAATTTCTTTATACGATAGATCGATTGGTTGGTGGAAATTGGGAGCAACCTTGCAGTATTATTATCGAATTCGTGACCAACAAGCGTAATCGATTATCATATAGGGGAGAATTTTGGAGATAAAGTAGTAAATTCAATGTTGACATTTTAAAAGATTTTGTATGACCACGAATTTGGTTGAAATACCACAAATAGATAACACAGTCAATTAATTATCGGTTCAATACTACCCTAACTTCCAATAGGTCAACACGTAAAAAAAGGAAAATATTAATAAAAACGTAAAGTAAAGTAAATTTCGTATTAAAGATTAATTTACGTTGAATGTTTTCCTTATAACTAAAATTTGTTCGGTCATGATATACATCGTTGAAAAATACTTTTTAAGGACTACCTTTAACAGATATCAGATTGAGCGTTATTCAGTTTTTGAGGAATGATGAAATCGCCAAATTTTTGATTTTCCTAAATTATTTTAAAATTTAAAAAAGTTAGGTCAAATTTGAAATAAGATTAGTTTCGAGTATTGAATTCTGCAAAACATTCTCCATTTAACCGTTGCTCTATATGTCATCTAATAACCGAGATACCAATGGTGAGCATCGGAAAATTGGGACACGGTGTATAGATCGTTATCACACTCGGCAATCAGTTGTTTGCAGCAGTGTCTAGAAATTCCGCAGTATCGTGTTTTGTTTTGCTTGGTCATCCTTGCACAACTCAATAAATAATTCATCGAATAACGATACTGACATTCTAACATAGTTAAAGAATTTGGTATGGTCATCATACACCGTTTGGAATACTCCAGAAAGAAAGCGAGATGTAACAAAAGGATGGATCCAGATTCTTTTTTTCATATTTTTAAAATTTTTTTTCGTCGCCTCAAGTGCAATAGCGTTGCTGTCTCGATCACCAAAGTGGCATTTCGCGCACTAAATACAAAAATAACTATTATATACATTTTTCAATCAAACGTTCAAACCTGCATTAAAATATATTAGTTTAAAATATACTTTAAAGACTTAATGTACGTGAGAACGAATATTCGGTATTGTTGCTAGAGGGTAACTAAGGAAATTTTACACGTTCCATCTTCATGAAAAGCCTTTCGTAGTCAGTAGGGTAGTTGTACACATAAAACCGGATATCTGAGGGGGTAACGGTATGAACGGGGTGATGAATTGGGTTTCATTTCAACAGCTGTGCAGGAAAATCAAACCCGTTTCTAAAGGTACATTGTTTTATAGTATAGAATTTATCAAGATATATAAAATATCACAAACCCCAGAAATGTTCTACTCGCCATTTTTATGAATTATGAATAGAAATTTGTGTTTGGTGTTTCATTTTCAAAGCATTATTTGCGTTTGTTATAATTATTATTGTAAAATCTTTCACGCATTTGGTTGCCTGCGTATGTAAATGGAAAGCATCATAGTATAGTTCAATTTTAAATAAAAAGACTTTTAAAGGAGAATGACGATATCCACTAGGTAGTCAAAACAGTGTGTAATTTACTAAAGTCTGTTTCACTCTCACTTTGCAGTAGGCAAAACATCGCCCATATAAATAATATGGGGCCTTTTACCACTGTGTATATATAAAATTCCCTCTAAATCACTTAAGCGTGTAAATATTCCCGGAGGCTACATCATAAACTATTTCAACAGATCTAAACATTTCATTGTACTGTCGCCGTAAGATAACTTGGCGGTGGGCCAAATGCGCAATAGTTCCATTTAGACTGTTCCCGTCAGTGCGTAGTCTATATGATAATGGATTTTTCAAATTAACAGAAACGATTTACAATTTACTTCTATAGTTTTGCAATGAAAAGCGATATATCTAATAATATAGAATTATTAAATGATACGTTACTAATATGATAAAATCATAATAATACATTTTTGGAAATTTTCTAAATGTATGTACAATCTAATAACGTAAAAATACATTTACTCCGAATCAGCTATTACCGTCACTATCCTCGTTAAGGTATAATAATTAATTATTGAAGTTGAATGAACGCTAATAATTTGTGCACGTCTTCTAACTTGAAGGTCACATTTCAATCCTATTGTTTGAATTTAAAACCTCGTCTTCAGTTTTTAAAACAAAACTATTTAAAAAAAAACCATTCTGCTCATTTCTTCTAGTAGTATCTATTTCATGGTTTTACTGCTAAGGGGCTGCAACCCGAAAAGTCAGTTCATCTATATTTCGAAAGCTCCTAAATCGGAAGATAATACACCGTCATAAAATGATTCGTTTCTCTATTCTTTAACATAGTTCCCTCTCGCGTGTATTGCACAAGGGGTGGTTTTCCGGTTTAGGGGTTGCAACTCGGAAATGAAGTGTTAGATATTTTTGTACTCTTATTAATGCTGGAATTAAAGAAATTATAGATTTAATGGTATTTTCTATGAGTTACCGAAAATAGTTTTGGAGTTATTGCGTTGTTGTAAGGTAAGGGGTGAAGCTCGAAAATCGAAACTACAATGGTTTAAGAGCTCCTAATTATGCGCCTATGCGCGATCTTCCGTTGTTATTTTTACGGGGTACGGGGGGTGGGTGATCGTTCACTGGATGCAATTCGTGTTTTCAATACACTGCGATTCACTGGTGCAGTGCCCAGTAATGATATTTCTTTGGATGAAGTAGAAGACATTATACAGTCTGTGGAACGTAATCCTTCAACAAGCACACGCAGAATTTCTGCACGTATCGGTGTTCCATATCCAACAGTATTGCGGACATTACGCATGCACGGGTTCCATCCGTATCATTTACAACTCATTCAACACCTTCGAGTAGGAGATACAGATAGACGATTGGAAGTTTATCGTTGGATACTTGAAAATCGCCAAGTAATCCTATTTGTAATCTTACACTGTACACTTTCTTGAAAATGAGCTTCCAGCATTATTGAAAGAGATTCCCTTGGCTACGAGAATGCGTATGTTCTTCCAGCATGACGGCGCTCCTGCACATTCTAGTCGTCAGGTGACACATCATCTAAACCTAACATTTCCCGGAAAATAAATCGGTAGATATGGTCACGTTTCTTGGCCACCAAGGTCCCCGGACCTTACTCCTTTTAATTTAATTTAAGAGATACACGTGGTATTATCAAAAGAAATCAAAAGTGCATTGATGTCGGTGGTGGAATTTTTATACAACGCAAAACAAATTTGATCACGTACTTAATCAATTGATCACATTGTTAGTTAACGATATGATATAGTTAACTATGCTTTTATAAAACTGGCCGCAAATGTATAACCTACAGATAAATACTTTAAAAGAATGAATCACAATACCCTCATGAGTAATGATAAAAATAATAATACACTTCATAAAATAATTCGTTTCTCGATTATTTAACGTAGGTACTTCTCTCTTGCGTGTTTGGCAGAAGGGGAGGTTTTCGTTTTCCTTTTAAGGGGCCGCAATCCGAAAGTCAGTCTATACCTATTTAGTAAGTTCCTAAATCGAAAGATGATTCGCCATCATAAATTAATCCGTTCCTCGTTTCCTTAACATAGTAACCTCTAGCGTGCGTTGTACAAGGGTTGGTTTTCCTGCAAAGGAGTTGCAACTAGAAAGCCAATTTATACATATTTCAAAAGCTCCTAAATCGGAAGATAATACACAGTCATAAAATGATCCGTTTCTCTATTATTTAACATAGTTACCTTTTGTGTTTTTGGCACAAAGGGTGGATTTCCTGCTAAGGGGTTGCCACTTGGAAATAAAGTGTTACATATTTTTGTAGTCTAATAATACTGGAACTACATGCATTAAAGATATTATAGATTTAATGGTATTTTCTATGAGTTACCTCTTCGGCGAAACTAGTTTTGGGGTTATTTTAAGGTAAGGGATGGAGGAGCTCGAAAATCGAAACTACACTAGTTTAAGAGCTCCTAAAGAGCTAATTATGCGCAATTCTCCGTTGCTGTTTTTAGGGGGGGGGGGGGGTGAGTAAACGCCCCCCCCCCCCTTCAAATGGAAATTCCTGATAAGGGGATCGAGCTCAAAATTTTATTCTTGCGGATTTTGGAAGCTCATAAATAGCTTCTAATTCAGAGCTATCATTTTTTAATTCTCGCGTGGGGAGGGGGGGCATATGAACGAGGGTAAACTGTTCTTCATCTTTACCGATGGTATGCGATTCTTTTTAAAATGGAATGGACACGAGGTAATATGCATTACGTGGATCTAGGATCTCCACTTATCAAATTTGAGTCCGATAATGATGTTACATACATTACTCATTGAACGCATGTGCAACGAAACCCATTGAAAGATAGTATTGCATAATTTCTAAATCGATGGTACAAGAGTATTGAATTAGAGGGAGAATATGTTGAAAAACAGCATGTATTAATATGCAATGTGACCTAAAAGCGACTGAGTTTCGAATATTCTGCATTATTGATCCCAATTTTATTCTTTTAGAGTGATTTTTAAATACAGTGGCAATTTAAATAAAGTTACCTTTCAAGTTATTACATTCAATGATTTCGCCTCTGGTACTGTATCGTAATAAACCTAACATGAACAATAGTAATAGTTCCTAACAAACTGTTTATCGAAACATTATTATCGTTGCCCGTTGGGATCTAAAGAACAATGCAGAAATCGGTATAAAATTTAATAAGTCTGAACTAAATAAAGAATCAATATTTTCCTTTTGTGTCTGATAAAACACGAACTGCTATTAGCTTCCCTCATCTAAAAGTTAGCGAATAATCTCGAGTTTAACACCCAATGATGTAACGTACAAATATACAACGACTGAGAGTGAGAGATGAATTTTCTTTTTAAAAAAGTGTTGGGGATTAAGTCAATTAATCAAATTTAATAAAGTATTCTGTGATCTTTTATTTTAGAATGAGCAGTAATGTGATGTTTCCTGCAAAAAGCACTTTACGAGTTTACTGGTGTCGCTTATCAGTTAATGTAATAAATTTGTTGAATTGCACATCTTATATTTCATTCATCAATTTAAATTATCATAAATGTTGCTATATTTACACTGGTTCAATGAATTAGCTTCTAATTTCTCGAAGATTTGAACCTATAGGTATAGGATTTGTACTGGTAGGGTAGTTTATGAAACATAAAGTGGGGTCCATTTCCCCAGCACCCCCCACTCCGAATTTCGAAATGAAAATTTGCACACGAATTGTGCTCGTTTTGTGCCGAATTGTGCTCTTAAAATTTCGTTTTGTGCTTCATCCCTTGCGGAGATATCGCCAAAAGTATGGGCGGTGCTGGGGAAATGCGAGCACCCCCCACTTCGAATTTCGAAATGAAAATTTGCACACGAATTGTGTTCGTTTTGTGCTCAATTGTGCCCTTAAAATGTCGTTTTGTGCTTCATCCCTTGCGGAGATATCGCCAAAAGTATGGGCGGTGCTGGGGAAATGCGAGCACCCCCCACTCCGAAATTCGAACTGAAAATTTGTACATGAATTGTGCTCGTTTTGTGCTCAATTGTGCCCTTAAAATTTCGTTTTGTGCTTCATCCCTTCCAGAGGTATCATGGCGGTGCTGGGGAAATGCGACCCCAATTTTTAGTATTTACAAAGTAAACCTATTATTTTCATTATTTTTTTGTTTGCGGTTTACTGTTGTGTATTTGTCAAGGGTGGCCCAACGAAAAGGTAACAGGCGGGTTTCTGGCTAGAAATTTTTTTTTGAGAAATACAAAAACACGTCAATTTTTAGGTATATGAAAGGGGACAACTTTTGTCATACTTTCAATCTGCAATGATTTCATCTCTTATCGCTGTGAGAACAACACTACGTCATTTGAAAGGTCTTTCTTTTCTGAATTCAGTACACTAGTTTTTTTAAATTTTAACAAAAAAAGCTTCTGTAAAAAAACAATAGATCTTTCCGAGCTTTTTTTAGTTTTTAAATGCATCAAACTCTTCCCTCATTTTCCATGTTTGCAACTTCAACTTTTTTGTTAAAAACAAAAAAACTAAAAAAAACTAGTGCACTGAATTCAGAAAAGAAATACCTTTCAAATGACGTATCACTTGCCCCATCATCTCTATTTAAATGATAGGGGTTGTTCTCACAGCGCTAAGGGATGAAATCATTTCAGGTTGTAAATAATGACAAAAGTTGTCTCCCTTAATATAAAAATTGCTATTTTTCGAATTTATCAAACAAAAAAATTTCTAGCCAGAAACCCGTCTGTTACCTTTTCGTTGGGCCACCCTGTATATATTACCTTGTTATTTTTTAGTTTTTTTATTTTATTTTGTGATATTCATGGGAAAACGGTTTTGTTTTTATTTTTTTATTTGGCTTTAGCTTATTTTGTTTTTCTTCCTTTTTACTTGTATTGTTCTGTATATATTGTGTAAATATTGTTCGAGGTTTAGTTTATTATTTTCATTTTATCTCATTTTATTTTATTTGTATACATTTGTGGGGTTTCTGTATATTTTTTTTTATTCTATTCTACAGGGTGTCCAGAAATGAAGGTGCCAAACGAAAATCCCAGTTAGTAGACATTATTTTACGTCGATTTAACCCAAATTACCTTATTCCAAAAATGTTTCTTATACAGTGTGTCTAGTTAAGTTCGCAACATATGGGAAACTTTTTTATTATTAATTTTACGAAAAAAAGTTATTCTTTATAAAAAGCTCTGCATGTTCTAAAATCTAAAATACAATCATCAGATATTAAATTTTTTCAGTCGTGTGCGCGGTTTGTCAAAAAATATGAATTTTTCTCAAGAGTAAAGTACCTTTATTTTTGACAATATCGAAAATTGTTATTAAAAAAAGTTAATCAGAACTAAAAACTACGTTCAAATATGCAATTACATCCTGCTAGTAAAAAATGTTTTTTGACAACTTTTTCTCAAATTACCTACCTACCGGAGAAAAAGTTGTCAAAAAACATTTTTTACTAGCAGGATGTAATTGCATATTTGAACGTAGTTTTTAGTTCTGATTAACTTTTTTTAATAACAATTTTCGATATTGTCAAAAATAAAGGTACTTTACTCTTGAGCAAAATTCATATTTTTTGACAAACCGCGCACACGACTGAAAAAATTTAATATCTGATGATTGTATTTTAGATTTTAGAACATGCAGAGCTTTTTATAAAGAATAACTTTTTTTCGTAAAATTAATAATAAAAAAGTTTCCCATATGTAGCCAACTTAACTAGACACACTGTAGATGGTGTCATGAAGAAATTTTTTTTGTAATATGTATTGAAACAGGTGGCCGTCATGTAGAGCACTTACTGTAAAATTTGTTGTTTTTGATATAACTTGATATAAGAGTAATTAGTTAAATAAATTAATAAATTAGTAATTTATTTTAATTTATTTTTCTCAAGAAGACAAGGTTATGAAAATTCAACCTTAATTTAATAAATGTTCGAAGTGCCTGCCTTCACCTTCCATGCAATAGTACAAATTTTCATTAAATCGTTCCCGTACATTTTGCAACATTTCAGGAGTGATCAGGCGGCATTCATGTACTATACGGTCACGTAACTCCTCCAAAGATTCCGGATCAGTGGAAAAAACTTTACTCTTTACATGACCCCATAAAAGAATCTAATGGGGTGAGATCAAGAGGAACGATTTAATCAAAATCTGTATTATTACATGGAAGCTGAAGGCAGACACTTCGAACATTTATTAAAATAAGGGTTGAAGTTGCATAAACTGGTTTTATTAATTAGCACAAGAAAAAATTAACCCTTGTTTTTATTTAAAAATTTAAGGGTTGTTTACCCTGTATCCAAGGGGTGAAACAATGTTGTCAAATAGCAGTAAAAGTACCTAGCTTCTCTAAGAAAAAAACAATTGAACTGTCCGAGCTTTTTTGAGTTTTTAAATGCCTCAATCTCTTTCCTCATTTTCCATTTTGGAACTTCAATTTTTTTGTTAAAAATAAAAAAATATAAAAAAAACTAGTGCACTGAAATCAGAAAAGAAAGACCTTTCAAATGAGGTATCACTTGCCCCATTATCCCTATTTACATTTTAAGGGTTGTTCTCACAGCGCTAAGGGATGAAATCACTTCAAGTTGAAATTCATAGCAAAAGTTGTCCCCATTGATGTAAAAATTGACGTGTTTTTGCGTTTCTCAAAAAAAAATTTCTCTAGCCAGAAACTCGTCTGTTACCTTTTCGTTGGCCCACCCTGTATGTACTTCAATTTTCATCGTTTTTAAGTTCTTGGGTTTTTAGAAATTTGTTTGATATAATTCAATTGAAACAGATTAAGTAAGCAGCTTCTAATCAAAGCACCTCGTGTTAAGAATTGTAAATATTTTAAGTGACAATAATTTACAGGACTATATAATAATAGTTGCATACATTATATTATGGACTGCTGGGGGATAGAATATCGAGATGGCGCAAATTTACTGTTTTAGAAAGGATGGCTATGTAATTATCGCGAGACCTAAACAATCAAGAACCCTCTGCGAAGTAAATTCATACCGTTGGATTAGTATAACAAGAACAACCATGTAAAAGTTCCTCTTACATGAACATGACGCATAACAAATCTCAATAGTCTGACACTAATTAAAATTCTTTTATATTCACGAATTATACTTGTATAAATATAAAATGTTAAAAGTACTTTTATAATAAATGTGAGCATTACTTCCGAAAAACAAATAAAACGTAAATGGTATCGCGTTGATAAACAACTGAAACAAAAAAGATAATAACAATCAACTTTTGTTGTCAGCATACATATCTAACTTTGACTGGTATTTTTTGGTTTCCATGTATATTTGACCATTAAATTAAATAAATGCAAAAATGATTATATATTGAAAGTACAGTATGTCATTCGATCTAATATCTTATAATTTCATTTGTTTCAAAATTTCTATCACTATCTATCTAAACCTTTATATTAAAGCTGTAAGTATGGTAAGAATATTATCTGCCTTCTAATGGATTAATATGAATCGTTTTTTGTGTCGAATAGATCAGTGTAACCTTTTCATCAAGAAAGATATAAAAGAGGAACAGGGTATGAAACACAAACTACACAAATCCTTATATAGGTACTAATGGTATGATTCTTAGTAGCATTTTAAGGAAATTACGTCATATGAACTTATGTCCTAAACATCTTAATTTTTGAACTCTAATAAGGTGTTAAAGTTTTAACAAAAAATCTTTTTATAAGCATAATGCCCCCCCCCCCCCCCAACATTTTAGTGAGATTTTTTCTATGCATGAAGAACCATTTTCTCCGTCACATTTTTTTACTTCTATCAACTGCTTTAAAATAAAGGGTGTGCAGTCACTTCCTCCAAAGTAACTTAAATTCGTCACAGTACACACAGAGATGTTCAAAATCTTTGAGGCGGCGAAGCCCAAAATTTTTTTTATATCTCAATTTCTATATCTCAATGCATTGTGGCGATGAAAAATAAGTAAATTTAATGCTTTGCATCGTTGGTAATCTTTTTGATAAGCCGCTGCACTCCTTTGTCAATCATCTTAATATATGAAGTTGAATGCCACAAATCGGTTTTTTGCGGATTATGAACGCTTAGCCCAAAGTACCATTTTTGGCTATGCCGAAAATTGCGCATGTGCACGTCGATCCGTCCGTCCGCCGGTCACTTTTCTATGACGCGAATAGACTCGAAATCCGAAAGAGCTGGAGGGTCAAAATTTGAGTATCACACATGACCATGGGGTGGTTTACGACCGTTGATTCGATCAAGGCCACTTCCGGTTTTCAAGGGGTCAAAGAGGTCTCCATGCTAAAACATGTACCTACTTGGGGATACACAAATAGGGCCTATTTGATAGTGCTCGACGAGCTGAACATTTTTCGTGTAAGTGCGAACTTGCTTCAGTGAATGGTTTGGCCACACTATGGCCGAGAAGTTGTGTTTTAATGAAAGTGGCAAGACTGCGGGCGAAGCTGCTGGTAAGCGGCTTGTAGTTAATAAAATTACATTTTTATTGCCAAAATTTCTCTGTTGTTTTAAGAGTCATTAAGAGAAAGTAAGTTCTCGCGCTGGCAAACTTTATGCTCGCGCTAAGATCACTTACTTTCCCCTCGTATAATAAATAACTATTATTATAGCAGATACAATACAACCAAGAAAAGTATGTTAAAAATTTCAAGACAATTATTTATGACAGATCAAACTATTGGGATAGCATCAAGGACAAGGATGACAAGACAATCAAGTAATTGACAACCCTTCGTTTGCTATGAAGGTGAACTGGAACTTTGGCATCCCCCTTATTATATTCCACTCAGCGCTTAAACATCAACCTCAAAGAACACTCCGACCAAAAAGTTCAGAGCTAGAACAAAAACCTAGATTTTTCAAACTCTTCTTGTAGAATTCTAATTTCAACCAACTTCAAATCTGTAACTAATTATGGCACCCCCACCTCAGACACAAGCAGCCGGATTCTACACAAATGAATCATTGTTTTTCTTTCCCCCCCTAAGGGAGATGGGAGCGGGGAGGGTGACGGGCAATTTGTAAATCACAAAAAAATGTTGGGAGGACAAAAATAGTAAAAAAAGATCGTTTTTCTGCGGACATATACAATCTTCCCATTTGCAATTTGAGAATAGTTTTTTATGGAGAATCCAAAAGTGCAATATAAAATAGGTGTTCCCATTTAAGTTTCAAAACTCACCCCCGGTCCACTCCTCAGGGGGGTGAGGATGGTCTTTCGTATCATGACTGAATAGGTTTCAAAAAATAAAGGAAATAGCCTCTAAAAAATACCATTTTTTACTATAAAAAAGGGAATAAACCAATGTTTCAGTTTTCTACAAAACGTTATCAGGACGAATCCGAAAGACAAATAAAGTTCTGTGATAATTAAAAAGAAGTGAATACCACAGTAAACATACAAGTGAATACGAATGCGATAGAAAATGGTGAGAAGAATGCGCATGTCATATTTGTACAATATTGTAGGCGGATTTTTATTTTTACAATACACAATAATTGTTAGTATTACCAAAGAGTAACTCTTTGGTATTACCACAGTATATAAACGAACCAGTACAATAACTCCTACGCATTTCATTCATAAATCGACAGAGCTCTTAGGGACCTTGAACGCACCCCTCCACGATTTATTTTACTTTTCACTGTGCACGTCTATGGCCGTCGGATGAGATTCTCATCCGAGCAGCGTTGAAGGTCACAGAAAGTTTAGCGCGTGACGTCACGAGATATCATACTGGTTCGTATATACTGTGGTATTACATTAAACGACTTAAGCAGGACGCGCACTGAATCCGCTCAGCTCGGCTCGGCACAGGTCAGCACAATCAGCAGTTTTGCTATACATGGGAACAAATGAAGTCCCGCGCACTGAATCGGCTCGGACCGGTACGGACCTTTCCGTTCAGTTCAGCTCAGCACAGATTGCTCGAGGTAGCAACTTTTCTGAACGGGCGGATAGCTTTCAATAGTTTAGTCAGTGCAGTAGGTGCATCGGCCTTAATAGAAATTAAAATTATTAAAAGAAGATCACTGTACGCCAATGCGTTTTGTAAATAAAGACTAAACGTTCCGAAAGGACTGAATCAGTGCGCGGACGGGCGTGAATGCTGATTGTGCTGAGCTGTGCCGAGCCGAGCTGAGCGGATTCAGTGCGCGTCCTGCTTTACTCTATAGTAAGCTCTTGCTCTAAGGAACATACAATAATAATTGTCTTTAAAACATTTAATTCAAAATTGTACGATAAATTGCACAAAGGGAGGGACAAGACAAGAAACATGACAACGGCGGTAATATGAAAGGAAAATTATACTGCGGAAATCTGAGAAACTTTTTCTTACTTACAGCTTCAACACATTATTCCTTGTCCCTAATCATTTCGCTCTTTCCGCCGAAGCATTTTTATTTTTTGAGATTGTTCCAAAACCTCTATAGAAGAAACGTTTGCATTAGGTACATACTTTTCACTTTTTTTGGTGCTGAGCTAAATTTTACATACCATCTTTTAAAATTTCGGAAGGAAGGACTATTAACTTTTTTATTTTTAAGTGCTCCATATAATCGTTGAATGATAAAATATTAGGTAGATTAGATATTAGTATGATCATATTTTCGCAACTCAATGTTGCAATTCGTCATTTTCGAACTGTCAAGTCTTTTAAATGGGAACAACAATTTTTTCGTCTTGTGTTCTATTACGCTTTTCGAGTTCATCAGACTAGATGAGCGGAACTTCGAATGGAAAATACATCAAGTGTTAAATACGTAATAGGTATCTAGTTATTTTTCTGTAAGTGTCAAGAAAAATTTACATTTTTTATAGTTATTAAAGAGAAAAGTATATTATTTCTAATACAATTTTAAATTAATCATTATACCTATACATATACAAATATACACAATGTTCGAAGTATGTATTTCGCACACGCTGGCGTGGGAATTACTTTGAATAATGGTATAAAAAACAACCTATTTTTCACCTTGAAAAACTAACACAAAATTTGCACAACCTATTAGTCTAAGAGCCCACGACACTAAACCTGTCATGATAGGTCTCCCGAAGTTCATACATATAATTCGTCATGTCATTCATAGGGGAACACAAAATGGCCCTGCTGCCATGTCTGGGGCCGGTCAACCCTAAAAAAATAAAAACAATAAAAAAAATATTTTTCTAGGTTTCTGACATGTTAAGTCTCCCGTATTCTGATTGTTCCTCGAGACAGAGGAGGGGTAGTATTATGCGAAAAGGTAGTGCTGCCAGCCCCCTGATAAGTCGCATCGGTTGCTGCCGAGAGATAAGCGACACCTCGCACCCAGGTGTCAATCATCATCGACCTCCTCAAAAAACCAAAGTTTATCTGAAAGATCATCAATTTTTGTGTAAGAAAAACCACTGCTGCCTTTTCCAAACAGTGGAGAAAATGGCGGCAGCAGCGTTTGAAAGTCGCCCTCCGCGCAACCGAATTTGGCGTTTCAATTCGGTTTTACCAGCAATCGCCCGGTTCTTTTCGATTTGTATTATTGGAATACGCCTGCCACTATCACGAACAATGAATTTTAGGTGTCGTTGATTGTTTTAAACAAATGAAATCGCATATTTTATGTCATATTTTTCGATTTTTCAACCGCTTTCAATGTGTTTTTTATACTTTCTTATGTCTTTCGTTACATTTCCAAGTAAATTACTTTTCTTCGGTGGAAAAATATTAATTGTCATTGTTTCAACGAATAAGATTCCATAAATTATTCCAAAGTCGGGGATTTTTCAGCCATTTTTTGGTCATTTATGATTTCTCTTCCGCTTTATGTCTTTAAATAAAGACTACCTCAAACATGCAAATTTTTGGCTATATATTTTTAGCAGAAATCGGGTCTTCGACCCTACATTGTAAGAGTCCGATTGTGCTATTCAAAACGGTCAGAATAAAAAGGGGGGAGGGCGCTAAGGGCTTAGACGTTATACCTGCTCAGTGGCTCAGGTTCGTATCGGCCGTGTCGCTGTCCGTTTTTGAAATCTTACATCTCTCTAAAATGCGTTGTTTTGTTTGCAAAAAGTGTGGCGATGTTACGAAATTTACTGAGAGAACATTAGACCAATGTCTAACTATTGTCGCGTACCGGAGGAAGAAACGTTTCAAATACAGCAACTCATCATTGACTTGTGAGAATAGTGTCAATTTTGGTTATCACTATGGGTGCTACAGAAATTTTGCTGTTTTGAAACAAAAATACCAAGAAGAACTGGAAGCGCTGTTTTCTTCGAATGCAAATGTGAGTATAAAAAACATTATGTGTATAAAGTATAAGAGGAGGCTTCAATATCTCATTTCACCCATTATTATTATTATTATTATTGTGTACTTCGATTGTTATCGATACTCAGGCCAAGCCTGGTTAACTAATCGCACGGATCGAAATCAAGTTACGATTAGTCCTAGTAATACATATATCTATACAATATAAATTTGAAGTTGCTGTTAAAAAGTGAACATACTAAATACTATACACATATTATGTTCATTAAATTAAATGACGTTGATAAAACCAACGCTGATCACATTTTAGATAATGTATTTGTTTGAGAAGCCTCGGTGTATTTGATCCCAATTTGTAAAAGCCACGTCCCGTCGACCCTCTTTCCGCGAAGGCATTAACATGAACGCAGCGTCGCGCATCAATAACAAAAAGAGACCCTATATTCCTAGGCTTCTCCGTTGGCGTCACTTATTCGTGACTTAGTGACTTTTTATAGAAAAGAAAAAATGAACATAATATGTATGTTTTGAAAAAGTGTTATGGTTATTGTGTAAGCGTTTTTTGTTGTTTAGCTCGACGCATAGGTTGCACTCGAGTGGGTAATGTGTTGTTTGTGTTTTGTGTTAATTGCGAATTCTGATACTGTGAGTATATTGTGTGATTACGTTTGAGTGCATGAGAACGAGTCAGAGGTGTTACATGAGTGATTGTTGAAGTGTTGTGTGTTGGTAATGGACTTTCTATAATGTTATGTTGTGTATGCAACAGAGTTTCAATTTGTGAAGGGAGGGTTGAGTGTTGTGTTTCATTTTGTGTTTGAATGATATTAGTTGAAAGTGTGTGATGTGGTTCTGAGTGATGTGCGGTATCTTCCGTTATGTTTAGAAATTTTCTAACTATGTGGCAAGTGTTGATAATGACTGCCTTTTGTAATTGTATGTATATGTTCTTATCTAACCCTAAAATGTGCAAACTGTGATGTATTGTTTTTGGTATAACTCCGGTTGCACTAAGAACAATGGGTACTGTAAGAGCAGTTCCCATTCTCCATTTATTATTATTATTATTATTATTATCGGGACTTCTTTGTTAATAACAGTTCACGCTGGTGTTACAATAACACCAACAAGCTTGCGTTGCACTAATACTGTGTACCTACAGCAAATTGTTGAGGACACAAACCCCGCTCCCAGTACGTCAAAATGCGCACCAGGAGATCTTGCGAAGGAACCTGGAATATCTGAAACCATGACGACCTCCACACCCGCGGTCTTGCAAACCGTGAATCCATCGACGTCACCGTCTGCATCTTCACCAACAGCGATGGATATCGAGGAACCGGAGGGCCAAAAAATGGCTGAAAAATCCCCGACTTTGGTATAATTTATGGAATCTTATTCGTTGAAACAATGACACCTAATATTTTTTCACCGAAGAAAAGTAATTTACTTGGAAATGTAACGAAAGACATAAGAAAGTATAAAAAACACATTGAAAACGGTGAAAAATCGAAAAATATGACAAAAAATATGCAATTTCATTTATTTAAACAATCAACGACACCTAAAATTCATTGTTCGTGATAGTGGCAGGCGTATTCCTATAATACAAATCGAAAAGAACCGGGCGATTGCTGGTAAAACCGAATTGAAACGCCAAATTCGGTTGCGCGGAGGGCGACTTTCAAACGCTGCTGCCGCCATTTTCTCCACTGTTTGGAAAAGGCAGCAGTGGTTTTTCTTACACAAAAATTGATGATCTTTCAGATAAACTTTGGTTTTTTGAGGAGGTCGATGATGATAGGCACCTGGGTGCGAGGTGTCGCTTATCTCTCGGCAGCAACCGATGCGACGTATCAGGGGGCTGGCAGCACTACCTTTTCGCATAGTACTACCCCTCCTCTGTCTCGAGGAACAATCAGAATACGGGAGACTTAACATGTCAGAAACCTAGAAAAATATTTTTTTTATTTTTTTTATTTTTTTAGGGTTGACCGGCCCCAGACATGGCAGCAGGGCCATTTTGTGTTCCCCTATGAATGACATGACGAATTATATGTATGAACTTTGGGAGACCTATCATGACAGGTTTAGTGTCGTGGGCTCCTATACTATATGAAACGAAGTTTCATTTCACATGAAACATAGATTGGTAAATGACTCAACGAATTTTTAATTTCAGGAGTTACAAACATTCATTTCTTTTTTCCTTTAATAAAATTCGGAAGCTTTAATCGTTTCTCATACGCAAATCGATTCAGCTAAAAAAAATATCCCCTGTATGTTGATCTAGTTAATAAGGACTTATTTATATACATTAAAGATACAAACGGGTTTAGAACTTTTTCCAACCATATTCACTCAGGAAGAACTGTGACAACTTTTCATTGCATTTGTAACTAGGGTTGCCAGATTGAAATAAGGCTTAACCCGGAGTAGAGATGCACGCGGGAAAGAAACGAGGAGAGTCGTATCAGCCCCTATTACCTATATACTTTTCTTTGGTATCGGTGAAGAGGTTCGGGAAATTTCTAAAATTTTTACACAAAGTTATGAGTTTTTCTCTCCAGGTGCCAAATTTTAGTGGTTGATTATGCGATTTTTTACTTTTAGCCCTTCGTCGGTCGTCCATAATAATTGTGGCCAAATACGGTACCTCCGTTAAATCCAGTACCTACCTACGTTTGCCGTAATTTTCGGTGCAAATATTGGCAAGCTGCGCAGTAGATTTTGAGAAAATATTCGATACGGCAACATCAGAGACGCCGACAAGAAGTGCAATTACCGTTCATTGTTATAAATAGGTGTTTTCTTTTTGCACGTTGTGGTAGACCCGGACCTAAGTCAGCTCTGTCAATAACACACCATTCGTTTTATAAAAATAATTTGACTCAGTTCTCAATAACCCTATTCGTTTTAAAAGCTTTATTTAAGTTTTATATTAACCTGAGGCAGAAATGTCTACATGACGCAAAGCATTTTAATCACGTGATGATTGTAACTTACCTAATCCTGTGACGATGCAAAAAGAAAACACCTAATGTGGCTAAAGCTAAACCGACAAACGCCGCAAATTCTCGATATCGTGCGTAGACTGTAGCCGCCGAGGAGTAGGTATTATAGGAAAAAATGACAATTGACGTGTGTAATGGTGTGCCCCGGAGGAATGGAGTCTAAACCCGTACCCCGTAGAATGTAATGGAAACCCTGAAACTCCGGGTGAAACCCGAAGACCTGGCAACCCTATTTGTAACAGAATGATAATTAAATGACACACAAACATCTGTAAGGCTTTAACTTCATTTTAAAAATATAATATTAATACAAGAATGCTTACACTCACTAAGGGCCGGATGCTCCGACGTTCAGATTTCGTCAGACCGTGCGCATGACGTCACTTGTAGAGTGAATTACATTTGAGGAATACGCATTTGATGTGTTTTTCGTCTGTACCGAGTTTATTTTTCGAGATACAAAAAATTTCATAAGATCAAATGTGCTCCTTATGATGTCTTTTATAATTATGTTAAAAATAATAGGGTAGCTCAATCTCTCTGAGTTAACCTGAAAAATACTTGTATTAAGTAGCATAATTACATCTGATGGTGTTTGCGCCGCGACGGCACAAAAACGGTGCTAGATAGAGGAAAATTGCATATGAACAAATTTGTAGAGCACAAAATTTACTAAAGCAAAGTCCGCGGTAGGGTGTCACGATCTTCGATAGTTTAAGAGTTACAGGCGTCCAAAATGATGCAAACCTTATTCGCGCAACTGTCCACACCGCTTTTTCCCAAACTAATGGAGATAATTAAACCCTCCCGTGAACTTTTCTTTAGTAAATTTTATGCTCTACAAATTTGTTCATATGCAATTTTCCTCTATCTAGCACCGTTTTTGTGTCGTCGCGACGCAAACACCATCAGATGTAATTATGATACTTTAAACAAGTATTTTTCGGGTTAACTTAGAGAGATTGAGATAATTACACCCTCCCGCGGACTTTTTTGTAGTAAATTTTATGCATTTTTTCTCTGTCTAAATTGATAAATAATGTTTGAATGAAGGTTTTGAATTTGTTGGTACCTAATATTTTATTTGACGTTACAAAGTACAGTTGTCAGATCAATAATCAAAAAATTGTCATTTCACATTTTTTTAAATTGGTGATGTTGCCATGGCCACTTTAAAACACGCGCATTTTTGAAAGAGCGATTTAAACACGCCGAGGCGTGGTTTAAAAAGGTGAAATAAAAAAGGTAACGTAGGGCACCAATAAAAAAAGGTAAAGTAGGGAACCAATAAAAAAAATATGATAAAATTAAGATAAAATTCATTTTGTGTCTTTCATATCTTAACAATAATAATAAGGTAGCTCAATCTCTCTGAGTTAACCCGAAAAATACTTGTATAATGTATCATATAATTACATCTGATGGTGTTTGCGCCGCGACGACACAAAAACGGTGCTAGATAGAGGAAAATTGCATATGAACAAATTTGTAGAGCACAAAATTTACTAAAGAAAAGTCCGCGGGAGGATGTACTTATCTCCATTAGTTTGGGAAAAAGCGGTGTGGACAGTTGCGCGAATAAGGTTTTCATCATTTTGGACGCCTGTAACTCTTAAACTATCGAAGATCGTGACACCCTACCGCGGACTTTTCTTTAGTAAATTTTGTGCTCTACAAAATCTAGCACCGTTGTTGTGCCGTCGCGGCGCAAACACCATCAGATGTAATTATGCTACATAATACAAGTATTTTTCAGGTTAACTCAGAGAGATTGAGCTACCCTATTATTTTTTGAACATATAAAAGACATCATAAGGAGCATATTTGATATTATGAAATTTTTTGTATCTCGAAAAATAAACTCGGTACAGACGAAAAACACATCAAATGCGTATTTCTCAAATGTAATTCACTCTACAAGTGACGTCACGCGTCATATTTGCGCACCGCCCACCATGCGCAACATCCTATCTTTAGTATTTATATCGTGGCTTACACTTATCTCTTACCAATTCTTAATTATCTTTACTTTGTAAAACAAAAACGCAGCAGATAAAAATTTTTAATGTTCTCCAGAATATTAATACTCATAAAACTTCGAGAAAACGCGTAAAAGTATTTCATACTTTTTAATATAAACAATTATATATTTTGTCAGCCAAATCAGTTTATTTAGATTATTTTAATCAAATTATCCAACAAACACCGTATGGTTATTCTTATTATTGTTCACCTTAAATTGCTATTGAACTTAGGCCAAGCCTGGTTGTAACTCCACGGATCAAAATCAAGTAACGATTAGTCCTAGTAATTAGGGCCGGATTTATATATTGCGTGGCCCACAAGCACAACATCGCGATGGGGCCTCCTAAATGACTCCCTCCCTCCCTCCAAAAGAAATTAGAAAGTAACAATTGCTTTGCAATTTTTGTGATAACATTTAGTTTTACGTTTATTCTTTTAGTCTCAAAACTATGACGGATGTAAATGTGATTCTCAAAAGAATATTATGCAAATATTATGGACAAACAATTGTTTTACTTTTCCTTTATCTAAAGACCAACCAAACAAAAAAAAGCGCCGCGGGCCCCTGAGGGTGGGGGCCTGCAAGCTGTTAGCTTGTTTTGCTTGTTGGTAAATCCGGGACTGCTAGTAATACATATTAAAAAAATTTAAAGTGAAAAATACATAATAATATCGGTTTCTTAATAGTATGATGTTTATTGCCTCTCTGCGTTTTGGTGTATGTGGACGAGTTAAGAGTGCCATATGAGTGGTAATTGAAGTATTGTGTGTTTGTAATGGAGTTTCTGTAATGTTATGTTGTGTATGAAACATAGTTTCAGTTTTTGAAGGGAGAATTGAGTGTCGTGTTTCATTTTGTGCTTGAATGGTATTAGCTGAACGTGTGTGATATGGTTCTGAGTGAGGTGTAATGCTGTTCGTTATATTTAAACATTTTCTAACTATGTGACAAGTGTTGATAATTACAACCTTTTGTAATTTTATGTATAGGTATGTTTTTACCTAAACCTAAAATGTGTAAAGTATGGTGTATTATTTATGTCATAACTCCGGTTGCGCTAAGAACAATGGGAACTGTAAGAGTAGTTCCCATTCTCCACTGTGCTTTAAGTTCCTGAGCTATATCAGTGTATTTGCGGTGTTTCTCTGCGTGTGTATTGTCTAAATTATTTGTGTTGGGAATAGCAATATCTATTATGTATATGATTGTTTCTGTTTTATCTATGAGCGCTATATCTGGCCTATTGTTATGTTATATAGTTTCGTCTGTGAGTAGTGTCCGTGTGGTGTTTTCAAGTAGAACTTCCCATGTATATTTGTAATAGGGTCTGTTATCAGTAGAAATGTTATTTTTTGTGGCGAATCTTTGGTGTCTGTGTTTGTGCTCTGTTTGTGCTAGACGTGTACATGTACAGGGTGTACAACTAAGAAAGAAGGCCGGCCATAACTCGGAAACTATTTGAGATAGAACAGTGAAATAAAAAATCTTATAATAAATGTGGCCAAGAGAAAATGCTGGAAATTATTTTCAATCTCCTACCATTGCCAGCAGAGGGCGTTTCACTGATTTCAATTTGAAATTCCCATTTTTTGGGCAATTTTCCTCAGTAAGGTATTTAAAAAAATATATTCGTCGTAAACTAGTGATCAATATGTAAAACATTGTTTAATGAATTTTTACGATTGCTGTCAAAATAAAGGGAGGGGGAAGTAAATTTTTTTAGAAAAGTTGACCGTTTTGTTCCTTCAACAAGTTGCGCCCTCTGTTGGTAGATGGAGAGAAGAAATTGTTGTGGTTTTGGTTTTTTTTGGTAATATCAAGTATTCTCTTTACATCGAGACCAATCTTGACAAATTCAAGCAATCCGTTTCGAAGTTACACGATTTTTTCCAGTAACACGTAATTTACTTCCCCCTCCCTTTATTTTGACAGCAATCGTAAAAATTCATTAAACAAAGTTTTACATATTGATCACCAGTTTACAATGAATATATTTTTTTTAAATACCTTACTGAGGAAAATTGCCCAAAAAATGGGAATTTCAAATTGAAATCAGTGAAACGCCCTCTGGTGGCAATGGTAGGGAATTGAAAATAATTTCCAGCATTTTCTCTTGGCTACATTTATTATAAGATTTTTTATTTCACTGTTCTATCTCAAATAGTTGCCGAGTTATGGCCGGCCTCCTTTCTTAGTTGTACACCCTGTACATGCTGATGTAATGTAGTGCATGGTTACTGGTGTCTGCCAATATGTATTGTCTACAAAGATACTGTGTAAATGTCTTATCTTTAACTATGTGTTTACTGTAATTTCGTGTGTAAATGAACTGATCTTGACTCTTGTATTGTATGGCAAACATGTAACATTCTGATTGGAAAAATATCACATTTGGTTAACCAAGCATGTGTTGCTTTGCTGTAGTATCAACACAGTCTCCGTGATACTGTCCGTGTAACTTTTTTGTGTCCAAGTTTCCATGTAATGCGTGGTGTAAGGGTTCCTACTGAATGGTGGTGCAATGTTTCTATTACTCATATTTAAGGGCGTGTAAGATTTGTCTGCATGTGTGACTATTTTGTGTCGGGCTGAAATATGTGATTTGTTATAAAAGTATTCTCGTAGTTTGTGTATTTGTGTTTGGTGCAAGAAGGTTATGTCTGTTAAACCTCCATGGCCTCGTGAATGTGTAAGGCAAAGTCTT
Source organism: Pyrocoelia pectoralis (assembly GCA_036250285.1). Lineage (NCBI taxonomy): Eukaryota > Metazoa > Arthropoda > Insecta > Coleoptera > Lampyridae > Pyrocoelia > Pyrocoelia pectoralis. The sequence goes on from CM070074.1 coordinate 33,690,108, forward strand.
ACTGATGAGGCCTGTGCATCATGTATTTATTATATGTACTTCGATTGTTATTATTATTACTATTATTATTAGTGAATTTATGTGAACAACATTAAACTGACATACTTAAAAATACTATATAGGTACTAAATTAAAAAATAAAAATGAAACAATAAATAAAATGACATATGACGTTTGACGTAATTGACTTGATTCCACCTAATTGCATTCATCATTGTAAACCTGTACTACTAAAAGAAACATTTTTGTATAAAAATTACTTTCAAATTAAAACGGAATCTTTTTAAAGTTATAACTGTAACGAATTCCAGACGCCTGATGATGACAACATAAGTTTGTCGAAACTGGTCACTAACTTTAAATAATTTTCTATTATTAAACATTTAAGGGAAAGGTTTAGTGCGTTTTTATCCTCCACTCTATCTGGATTGAAGACTTGCGGTTGGCTGGCGACTAATAACTTTCGATTATTGCTGGAGTCACATGAGAATAATGGAGTACAAAGTTGAACAGGAATTGTGTAGACGAAAAATTTGCGAAAAAAAGTTAACTTAATTATACCAAGATGAAAAATTTTGAAAAACAAAAATGTCCTTTTTCTTTGATAACTCTGCAAACGTTAATTTCACATGCTTTAAACTTCCATATTATTGAGACACTTTAAGGAATTTATGCTAATTTTAACGGGGGCGATTGTGTTCGTTTTCCAGTTACTTACATCAACTATTGTTGTTCTTATGGCGGACACCTTGAATTTATTATCAATGTGATAGCTTTTGTCATAGTCTTTTCAACGATACCCCCTTTGTACAAAAACGTTCGAATTATAAAGTTATGCTATAAAATCTGTAAATTACTATCGAGATATGAAACACTACAAGGCATAAAAACTATGCCAAAAGCAATCAAGTTCAAGTTAATAAAAATGTTTTAAAAAAATGCTCGACAGTCAGACGGATCAGTCATATCTCATTTTCGCTGATTACTCTATAAATAAAAATTAAGGGGATAAGATTCGGTATACGTGCTAGCCAGAAATATTTACCCTTTATTTAAAAGTTTACGAGTATGAAAAGTTTCGCGCTTGCTTGATGAAACCAGATCTGATTAACTAGTGATGTCAACACTTGGCGCACAGCAAGTGGTTGTGTAAGGGTTGTAAATAGCTTCCACCATTTAAATTATTACCAAAACGAAAGGTATCTATCATATTGAACCAAATTTTACTGGAAATCTATCTTTTTATTGATTACTAATGATATAATTATTCCTAACGTACACTTCACAACAATTAAAGGCCAATTCATTAGTTCATAGTGCTCTTAAAGGGAAGTTTTTTTTAGAAAACCAACAACAAAACTAAATCCTCCTCCTCTTTACCTACAATTTTTGGTAGCAATTCTTAGTGTAGTTATTTCAAGACATCTCCTCTGCCTGATCTTTCATGGTTGTTATGAATGGCTTGCAAAACACTTGCCACGGATCTGGAATTGCCATGAAAATATGCGAAACTTTAACCCATTTTCTAGCTCTTATAATAGCTGAGATAGCAATGTTGATGTTTCGCATCCGAGATACATAGTACCAAATACTTTACTACTATCGCGAAACTTCTGTGTTTAGCATAGTATATCAGGGCGACAGCGATTGCAACGCCATTTATTGGTTTGAGGTGATAACTAACAAGCACATTATGGCAAATTCAAACACTTTACGTTATTATAGATAAGATAGTGTAAATTGTGACAATAATTCTGTTGAAGTAAGTTCAAAACATCTGTAAAATTGTGCGAGGAATGTAATTTATTAGAAATTATGTATAACATAAAAACACTGATTGACTACAAGACACGTTTAATTGGAACTTGGCACCAGGATAAATTCTGCAAAAATAGGTAGTTCTTGGAATGAAATCTGCATTTCTGGAAATAATATTGCATGATTGCCCTTGACGAAACAAATTCTTGTTCCTGAAATCTTTCATGGTAAAATAATCGGAACAAACTGTATAATTTTTGTATAAATGCTCAGGGCCCTTTTCTTTAAAAATATCGTCCAGGTCTGCTCTTTTGCTTCTTGCAACCCATACTCGGCAGCTACGAATTTTAATAACAATAGTTAGAAAATGTTTCGAAACAACTAAAATTCTTATAATAAATAAAGCACAATATGTTACTGGCATTTCCTTATTTTTGGGAAACCTGTCGAAAGACTTTGCTCCTTTTTGAATTTTGTAATTATTACAACCATATATGGCACACATTGAACCCCTTTGACTCATTTAAAAGTATAAAATCGATTTAAAGACCAAAAAACCGTCACTAATGTAAACACTAGCAAGAACGGTTTAGTTATCACCTCCTACCGCCAGAGGGCGTTGATGTGCGCGTCAGTTTCCCGTATTATAGTAGTAAAGTATAAAGTATTTGATAGTACCTACATATTTCGAAAGAAACTACAATAATGTGAAATCGGAAACAATAACACACACACTTATTAAGAACTTGAAAACGACCACGCAATTATATTCAGAGTGCTCCGAGGTGCATGAAACACGATTGTTGGAAGCAGTAGTCATTGAATCCCGCTTAGAAGAAGAACAATATCCACCTTGCAGTCCGATCACATCCCCTCTGGCTATTATCTCTTTTCAAAACTCAAAAAACACTTGAGAGGGTGATGCTTTTATCAATATGACGACTCGGAAAATATAGTGGCGTCGTATTTTGCAAAATTACTAATAGAATTTTGAATATGTTATTTAAAAAACGTCGGAATAAGTTCGTGTTAATGGTTTTTAGTTAAAACAAAATTTAATTTTGTTTCTCTAACTTCTTCATTTGGTAGGTAGTAGATAACATAAAAACTGCCCTTGATGGTTTACAAACGAAATACCGATCCTATTTAATAGAGAAAGTGGCAAAAGAAATTGTCTAAACTAAACCTTCATATTATTTAAGCCTGAAATTGTACAACAATATTTTTACGTCGTGGAATAATTATTGAAAAGAAGTTACAAAATTTGACTGCTTCGGCAGCAGTACCATTCGGGACAAGTTAATGTATAACATAAATAATTGTTGGTAATATATCAAATTTGCATGATAAGGTAGCGTTTGCGTGATGTTCAGCATATCACTGCAGTGGATACACGGGGTACTTACGGTGCCATCACGTACCGCCTGATTTTTATAAGGGAACGCAATTAACATTCAGTTTAAATTATGTTTAACATGGCAATGTCTGATATAACAAACACGATGTTCTGAAAAGAGATAGCAGATAACATCCAAGGATGAATTGTGAACATTGCTCGAATTGCAGGGTACAGCAATGATAAATGTAACTATTTGTTGGCAATAATACAAGTGATTGCGCATGCGATTTTCCTAAAATCGATAGCATATTATACAAAAGCGACAAACGGATAGAGAATTCCTGGAAACATTCTACTCCAAAAAGTAAATTAAACGCTAATTGAAATTGTAAGCTATAAAATACAGTAGGATAATTATAGAAAAATGGGAAATATGGAAACTATTCCTGTCGTTGCCTTGTTGTTTGTAGAACTCTACCGAGCGAATTGAGAACTATTACATTACATTAATGTACTTGTTTTGGTGTTCAAACCGCATCAATCGCGTTTATTTCAAAAGAAAAGTTCAGATCTCATTGGGACAGTATTAAGATTTTATTTCATTAAAAATTGCGTAGATACTCCAATAATCTCCCTTCTTGTGGAAGACTACAAATATTTCTATATTCCTATATTATACGCAAATTCTATTTGATGCTAATGTTTACTGCTACATCATTGTTATTTCTAAATAGCTACGAACACCTTTACTTTCATCTATTTGTAACTACGTGTTAGTTTACTATTAGTACATGGTAGTACATAGTATCATTTCAACCACTGTTATATAGTGTGCTACAAAAGGCAAATTATACTACTTCAAAGAATTAAAAAATAGTCAACTACCTCAAAAATTAACAGACTTACTTCAAATATGTACAAACATGTAAAACAATGAAATTATAAATATAAAACAATACCTACACTTGTGTTTTCCAACCACGATCAGGCATTTCAATCGAATTAGAACCATCAACGAGCCAGTCTTGAGCTTGTTTATCGTAACTGGAACAAAATTGCTTAATAATTGAGAATAATTAACTTGTATTGAAATATAACTATATTTAGTTTTAGTAAATAGAGTTCAAACAAGCTTGGCATTACTTGCAGCTACAATTTTAAGAAATCAAAAGTAGGTACAGCTAAATGTGCATACAGATAAATTAAGACGTGCTAATTATATTCAATAATAAAACCATGTGGGGCAAGTGCTAAACGCGTATTAATTATTATTTCCAGGCGGTCGGTGCAATAATATTCCCTTGATGTTTACTGTTCACAACCTTCGTAATAATTTATATGTATTATAAATTATGAAATGTAGGTATAAAAAACACATACCTTTTCTCACTTATGTATGCCAAAATTCACACACGGTTAATAAACATTGCATTCAAATATCTGCCAAAATGTTGGCGATAAAAGGAAATGGATATTCACTGTACCGACAGAAATACTAAATTTGATAAAATTACTGAGTCATACAGTGGTTAACCTAGTTCTGCTCAAGGATCAAAACGGGGGGGTGGGAGGTGGGAGGAGATCAAGGTATCACCGTTCAGGGTGTAAAATTTGTGTGGTACACGGTAAACAACTGAATATTCGCTGTCGCCCAATTAATTTTTGCTTCTAGATAATTTCTGTTCTGCCCTTCGTTGAGTACGCCCGTGATTCTGCTAACTTAATGATTTACCTTCATCATAAGTAACAAATTTTGAAAAAAAGTAGACCTCGTGAGGGTTACGGACCAAATTAATGTTATCATTAAAAAAATGTTACAAATCACGTCTTAGACCGAGTTTTTAGTTTCATTTTTTCTATGAGGATACGGCAAAAAAATGAAGGAATGAAAAGATTTCAAATTTTATAAAATCTAGTATAGGCGTGAAGTTGGAGTATCATATTAAAAAGTCGAATAACTCAAAAACCATAAGAGCACAAAAATGCGTATTATGCAGCAAAAAATAGCATAACAGTTAGGTATGAAAATATTTCCAATTTTACAACTCGAGAATAGGCGTGAAGAGTCTAAAATATAACTCAAAAACCACATGAGCAGAAAATCTGTGTGATACGGCAAAAAATAGTATCGGAAATTGGATATTGCGATGTCGGTATTTCAGTTTTACGGACCTATAAAAAATGGGGACCACTTAAAATTTCTATTTTTCAATTTTCTTTGTTCTTTTTACTTCCATTTTCATTTTAATGTCAGTTTGTCACTCCATAATTTTACAGCACATTAAAATTTTGTGCACTTAATGATTAATTTTCGTTTTTCTGCTTCAATTTGAACAACACTCAAGGAATTTTAAGTGGTTAAATGTTAAAACAGCACAGTATAGTGAAATAAAATCCGATCCGATCTCGGAAGTCGATTTTATTTTACTGACTCTTGACTAGTCTTGACGTGAAGCCTCCGTTCTGACAGCACAGTATAATAGTCGTTGTTTAAAACGGTTTCGAACTTTGTAGTTTTTCAAGTTCTATTAAAAAACTAAAAAACATATGTTTGTGTCGCCCTAAAAATAAGACTTAAATCGTATGCTATAAAAATATTTTGTTTCGGTCATTCGAGTTGGTGTTAAATTCTGTACGCTCTTTCTCATTTCACTCTATCCCTTATACTTTTCGAAATCATCGTACAGAAAACCAAAAAAAGAACACCTCAAACACAAGTTTCATTTTAAAAACTGGCGTAGGTACGTGATTTATTGAAATACATATGAAAACATGATCGCATAGCCACTAAATAAATAAATTAAGTGTAGGGTGCTTTCTCAATGTACAGCTTGTTTTATGAAATAGTTGCATGCAAGGGCGGCCGATGTATGACAGGGATAATGGAAATATGGAATTCATAGTGCAGACTTCAGAACATGTATTAATTGTACTAAATAGCACGGCAAGTACACAGTGGACAGAAGAGCACTTTTCAGTCTGTGAACTCACTCTGAATACAAAGAAAGACCCTGGAATTGTATAATATTGGTGTTGTTCAAGACACTTGGAGATTTTACTTGGAGGCCATTAAAAAAAATGCGCCAATCAGCAAATCATTTCTTGGCTTGAATCAACTGAACTCTGCTTGCACATAGGTACTAATTCGTCAAGTTATATTGCAGAAAGCCCAATTTTCTGCGAACAAATAAAAACTGAGAGTGTTATGCAACAACAACGGCATTTGTTTACATTAACGTTTTGGCGAAATATACATAGACACTGCTTGATCGGCAACTGAATAGGTTTTTCTTTGGATTTTGCGATTTGTAGCGTAAATGTTACGTAGTCGTGGAACGTTTGACGAATAGAGGGAATGTTCAATTTTCAATGTTTCTTGCACAATATACGAACCGTTTCAAAGTGAATTGCTGCGGTTTCCGTCTACGATCTCATCAGCAATGATGCGATGGTTTTCTGATTGATCCCCTGCCGAATAATCGTCCATTTGGCGCTTTTTAACACATCGGTGTTGCAATTTCAACGTTAGGTACATACAAATTGAGAGATACGAGCATTATTTGATTCTGCCAATTGTTTACAGTGCATTTCTACAGCTCCAAAAACAACTAACACCATAGATGATTTTTATAAAACCAAAGTAGAAAACATGGTTGGAATATACGTTACGATTACGCATTTGCAAAGTGAAGAAAGGAAATTAAAAGGGAAATCAAGGGAAACACTATGTTCTAGATAGAGGTATAAAACAGTGGGCAATTTTATTATGCTGTTCAATAGTTAAAACTTAAAAGGTCAACATACAAAATTGTGGGATGCTGTAACTTTGTCCTACTTTGTATCGTGTAATGTAAATGCATTGTGAAGGGAGCCCTATTGAATTAAGTTAATACGAAATAAACGTTTCAGAAAAATGTTACGATATTTCAATGCAATTAATTTGGTGCCATCTAAAAAGTTTAATACTGAAAATCTATCGCCTAAATTTTCTCCTAAATCGTGAAATATCGTTATTTACACGAAATTGTGCGTGTCTCGATTAATTTTGTTGTTGCCAAGAACGTACAGTAATCGAGTTTGATGACTGAAGGTAGATTTAAATGTTTCTTCCACAGACAAAAGAGTTCATTTCATACACTGTTTTGATCAAATTCCACAATAGCGGTAATGTAGAACAATTTTGGTTGTCGGATATTATTTGTAATATTCATTCAGGATCTGCCCTATCTTCCTATGCCGGTCTCAGTCCACGTTTCGTTATAATTTGTACACTACTTTAATTATTTGCTTAATTGGTTTGTGGCATATCGGTGTCCAAAAAGTATGGAAACCCTTGAATATCTCGAGAACGACACATCCGATTACAAAAAGAAAAAACACATGTTCCTATATTTTTTGAAACCTATTCATGATAGGTAAAGATCACACTCAACCTCCTGGGAGATGGTCCGGGGGTGAGTTTTGAAAACTTAAATGGGAACACCTATCTTTTATTGCACTTTTGCAATCTCCATAAAAAACCGTTCTCAAATTGTAAATTTCACCCCCAACCCCCCGACTTTTTTTTTGGAGTGGAAAGGGAGAAAATTATCCGCAGAAAAACGATCTTTTTTACTTTTTTTCCCTCCAACATTTTTTTGTGATTTACAAATTGTCCGCCACCTTCTCGCCTTTAAGAGTGGAAAGAAAAACAATGACTCGTTTGTGCAGAATCCGGAGTGCTTGTATCTGAGGTGGGGGAGGATATAGACATCCCCCATCACGATCGACCTTCAAAGTGCTGAATTTCTAGCGACAAGAAGAAGGTATTTGAAGTACCTATCTCTTCTACATTAGTCAATCATTAGCATTACAAAGTGTTTGTGTACTATGTAATGGTAATGGCAATTTGATGAAAGAATATATAGGTTCACATAAAAATGTTAAATAGTTGCCATTACCCAAAAAACAGCTAATACCTGTAGCAGTGTTATTATCACTTACAGAATATACTTACTAAATACTTGATAATCAAACTGATAAATATATTTGCATTATAGGTACTATACCTTGGACAACTGAACTATAATAATAGCATATTATGTGACGAGAACGACAAAGAAATATTTGGCAAAAAAGGCAACTCTCCTTTCCAAAGACGAATCAATAAAGAATTTTGTATTAATTAGTTACATGTCCATTGTTAAAATTTAAGCAATAGTGTATTTATCTGTTTGAATATAATTTATTTATCTAATGATCTGGTAATCCTTTTTAGAAGCACAGACGTAAATACTTGGGAAAGGTAAATTTGCTGCATGTTAAAAGTTTCTAATTCCCTTCGCAATTCCTTTAACATAAAATTATTATTATATTATTATAAATGTCATGTAAACTAGATGACTGTTTAAAATACGCTAATGGTTGTGCAGAGTTCCCCATATTACATTACTAAACTAATGTTACTAGTCGAGTAAACAAAGTTTTTCCAGAAATGTATAGGTAATTCCATAGAATGTAAGTAGAAGTCTTTGTGTAATTTCTTTTTTCCTTTGCTAAGACAAATTTCCAAATGAAAAACTTATACGGTTGTTAAAAAAATGATCGCAGAACTCTCATGGTGTTCTTTTTTACTGTGTGACTGAACACAGGTCCATTTTGAGATGAGAAATGTTTGTATGATGTTTATGTAGCGCTCGGAATTCACTATTGCACAAATACAGTTATTCCCACACCAAACGACTTTTGAACTAAAATTCTGTTAAAAATGCGTTCAACATAAAAATTTGGTTCATGCATCATTAATAAATTCTAAATTGCTTTTATTTTTTATCTCGATTGTTAACGTACTAGTGACATTTAGCATTTGTTGGGATAAAACTTCAAATCGTTTATTTATTTTTATTTCTTTATCTTGAGGGCTAGCAACAGCAGATTTCCAAGCATCTCTACGCGCATCAACCGCTTTAGTTATTGGCACTAAGCCATACTAGAATTTTTTCCGCCAGAAGCACACTCAGTGCATAAATTCTGTGATTATAATGATCCCCACCTTGTCAGTTAGGAGTCGCCGATATGGGCATGATAATCGTTTTGTTCGCGTAATTATCACTGTTAACAGTGAGCGTTTGTAGAAAGTAATTTTGGGAAAAAAATGGAAATTATTCGTGAAGATTTCTGTTGGGTAATTTTTTACGATTTTTGCCACCGCCTACCTCAACAACAATACATAGAATCACTTCGTTCAACTTTTGGTAATCAAGCACCATCAGAAAAGATTGTTTGTAATTGCTATGTAAAGAGACAATACAGATACAAAAAGGCCATGATGTTGTGATTTTTTTATTTCTCGCGGGATTTTTACTTCTGACACCATTTATTCCACTGCAATACAGACAACGCTACAGAATATGGTGACCCAAGACGGCGCCTTCACTTACACAGAATGTAAAACAAATGATATAATTTACATACATTGTGATTTGTGTGGATAAAGTGTACTAATTCCTGATTGATATTCTGTACTTATACGATACGATTAAATGAATTATAATTTTCTTTGAAACTTGAAATGGAAAGCTTTCAGATGCAAATAAAACTTTGTTATAAGATTCTTTGGTAACATATTTACGGCAGTCAATTTTAAATAAATTTCATCTTGATTGTATTGAATATCCATTTAAGAGAGAAATGTGTGAGTGCTCCAATACTTTCTTCCACAAAGTAATCCTGCAAAAGAAAAGTTAAAGTAAGGAAAGAGTGTTCCATCAAAACGCAAAAAATTATATAAAAGCGAGAATTTACAGTGAAGGAATATCGTTAACTACAAGGTGGGTATTGCTACCTTCCCCCATTCGTTTTTAAGGAAAGCTTTTAAATCACACATGTAGAATATTTGCTACAGATAAATGATTCTAGAAGGAAAATAAGAAAACTTTCCTATTAGTGGTTTAGGAAAACTGGTCCATTAATCACGTTCGGTAAAATTCCAGAAACTTTAAAACACTTTAGAACATTCACAATTAAAGTGGAATTAAATTGTTGAGCTCCCGTTTTATGTATAGGTAAGTTTAAAATTTTTATTAAAAACGAGTCCAAACAACACTGAATCGACCATTGAATGTTCACAATAAAACCGTTTCATTTGCAAGTTTTTCTTTTATTTAGTTTAATGAGATGCCCTTTTAAAGGAAGTGCATTTCTACCAGTTTTATGTTTTACGAAGGTTATTGTAAGAAATCATGAAATCACATTTAATTTAATTGCATGTAGGTATTATTTCCATTTTTTCTTCATCTGTTACACATTATCTTTAAAAAATAAACCTACGCATTTGTTCGTAAAAAAATATAAATTATATGCCAATACATATCAATAAGATTTGACAGTAAGGAATAGTAAAAAAAAAAAAACTCTCAACCTCCCCTTACCGATGATTTAATGAAGACGATGATGAAGTTGTTATGTTTTTTAAATTAAGTACCAAAGTACTGAAACTGTTCCGATGCAAAAAGCAGGTGTGAAATGTTGAAAATTGGTGGGTTTCGGCACAGCTTATCCATTGATAGGTATTTAGCGCGGAACGACAGTAGTGTGACGTCATTTTACCTAATCGAGTTAATTAGAGGCAATACATTATTTGTATTTTAGGAGGATTTTTTAGCATCAGTCATCTTGTAATAAACAAAACACGCATGATAAGCGCAACTGAGTGCACCCCAATAACCGTACACGTATGTACTAAGCAAATACTAACAGGTAAAGTGACGTCACACGCTGGATCAAGATACAAAATTATTCTTCACTTTAAAGGCTCGTAACGTAACTTTTTCATTTGTAGAGATATTTTAATGATTCTTTCACATTTTTGTTTCATTTTACTTATATTTTCATAATTAATTTATAGCAAAAAATGGGAAACTTCTCCATTAATCAGACTTCAATTTTATGTCACTTAAACTCCGCGTAATGGTTATTTATATTTTTTTATTGAGTCGACGGAACTTTTTGCAACACCGCTAGATGTTGAATCACATTCGTCGTTTCGACCTGTGCTGTTATTTTAGTTAAGATTTGAGTGCCATTTTTGCACAAATATACATAACCCGATTAATTATCGTAATTTTCTAATTTCCTGTATGACTAGGGTGTGTATAAATTGACGGAAAAGCTACACGCTGCGACATTTTTTGTTCAATTCTGAATCGAAAATCCTAATGTTAAATTGTTCTATTATGCTTCGTATGTCTTCAGGAGCCACTTAAAAGACCTCTCATAAGCTGGCAGGACCAAATCGGCAGAATCAAGTCGGACGTATTTAATTATTTAGTACTTATTTTGTACTAATTTGTACCACTAATAAAAATTTTGTACTCCTTGCCGTTTTGAAAAAAACAGTGGCGCTGCTAGCTTCATATTAAGCTAGCAGGATCACAAGAGAAAAAGACAAAACAGAAAAGATCGAGGCAGAAACACAAAGAACTGAATTTGTACTAATTTGTACCACTAATACAAATTTTGTACTCCTTGCCGTTTTGAAAAAAACAGTGGCGCTGCTCGCCTCATATTAAGTTAGCAGGACCAAAAGACAAAAATAAATAAAACAAACAAAAAAAGGCAGATACGCAAAGATCTGAATTTGCACTAATTTGTACCATCAAAATAAATTGAACATGTTCAAAAATGTCCCATAAGACAACGCCCAAATGATATGAAGCCTATTAGGGTCAAGCAGAATCAGTTGATGCTCGTACGATCTAAACAGGATAATTTGTGCCTCTAAAGTATGAAGTTTCGAATTTCGTACCCTCCTCCTTCCTTTGGAATCTATCCCCGATCACTTTTCGGCTCAAGAGTAAAGTACCCTTTGCCACGAGCAGAATCAGTTGATACTCGTACCATCGAAGCAGGATAATTTGTACCTCTAAAATATGAAGTCTCGAATTTCGTACCCGCGTCTTTCCTTTGGAATCTACCCCCGATCACTTTTCGGCTCAAGAATAAAGTACCCTTCGCCACGAGCAGAATCAGTTGATACTCGTACGGTCGAAGCAGGATAATTTGTACCTCTCAAATATGAAGTTTCAAATTTCGTACTCGCGTCCTTCCTTTGGAATCTACCCCCGATCACTTTTCCACTCCAGAGTAAAGTACCCTTTGCCACGAGCAGAATCAGTGGATGCTCGTACGATCTAAACAGGATAATTTGTGCTTCTAAAGTATGAAGTTTCGAATTTCGCACCCTCCTCCTTCCTTTGGAATCTACTCCCGATCACTTTTCGGCTCAAGAGTAAAGTACCCTTTGCCACGAGCAGAATCAGTTGATACTCGTACGATCGAAGCAGGTTAATTTGTACCTCTAAAATATGAAGTTTCGAATTTCGTACCCCCGTCCTTCCCCTTTGGAAACTAACCCCGATCACTTTTCGGCTCAAGAGTAAAGTACTAAATATGTTTACATTGATATAATAAGAAATTTTATTCAATTTCCAGGGCCGTTTGAACCATTTAAATATTATTGAAAGATCACCCTGTATAAATATTGTAGTTCAGAAGGTTATTTCACGTATGTACTTTTTTTTAAAATCGGCCAAAAAGTAGTCCTTTCCGGATTATTTTTAGGCCAGAAATAGTTATTTACACATGAGTACGGTAAATCAAGGTTTACGTTAACGAGTGAGATGTTTATTGCCGAAGCGTAGCTGAGGCAAGAATTTCGAAACGAGTAACGTAATCTGATTTAACGTACAAATAATGTAAAACATTTTATTTCATACTGGCCATAGATTCATTTCTTAAGAGTTTTTCTATTAACTTTATATAAAATTTGACGTTTTCAAAGTCATGTCAATTTATGTTGCTATGGCAAACCTTTGTATTCGGGTACAAAATTTCTAGTACGGTAAAGTTTCATTTACCAGACTCGTATGAGTCTGGTAAAACACAGATTACTAGTCAGTATGAAATAAATGTCATTTGTCGGACCGAGCCGGAAAGTTATTGTGATAGTCCGGTAAAAGTTTTACCGGACTCATTTTTACTTTCCGGCCTAGAACGGTCAATTGTTCTTCCCGTTTCTGGCCGATTTTTAAAAAAATATTGTACGTAATACGTCCCAAAAGTGCTTTTACTGGACTCGCAGGCTTGCAGGACTCGCCTGCGGCTCGTCCTGTAATTTGCCTACTTGTCCAGTAAAAGATCACTTTCGGGACTTGTTACGTAAACTACTATTATAACAAAATAATTAGTAGAAAACGCTTGTAAACATACACCAAGAGAAACGAGGGAATGAATTTTAATCAAAAACAATAAGATTCAAAAGGAAAATATTTGACTGATTTTAGTAATAATTTCAAAAAAGAAATTACGAAACTGTTTAGACTTAAAAAAAACATAATAATTATTCAACAAGCATTAGGTAATAATAATACTTTATAAATGAAATTGTGGAATCATTTTTAAAAGATTAAACCTACCCTAAGATGTTGTGACAATATTATGTATTGCACGAAGTGATTGAGAGTAGATTCCAAATTAAGGAGGAGTCTCAACTGATTCTGCTTATGGCAAAGGGTAGTTTACTCTTGACCCTAATAGGCTTCATATCATTTGGGCGTTGTCTTACGGGACATTTTTGAACATGTTCAATTTATTTTGATGGTACAAATTAGTACAAATTCAGATCTTTGCGTATCTGCCTTTTTTTGTTTGTTTTATTTATTTTTGTCTTTTGGTCCTGCTAGCTTAATATGAGGCTAGCAGCGCCACTGTTTTTTTCAAAACGGCAAGGAGTACAAAATTTTTATTAGTGGTACAAATTAGTATAAAATAAGTACTAAATAATTCAATACGTCCGACTTGATTCTGCCGATTTGGTCCTGCCAGCTTATGAGAGGTACTTAAAAGAAACATACATTTGGCAACACTTTAAACCAGCATACGACTGTAATACCTACCGTTGCTATGATACTTATGATTGAAATCTTTTGAAATCGCATTAGAATGGAAAGTTTGTTCTACAACATTGCCAAATGTGTTTTCGGTAAAAATACGTTAATAAAGAAATGTTAAAAACAAACTTTGAAGCCAAAAGAGAAATCGTTAACGAAACAAAATTATCAAAATTCCTTCATCATTCTTAAGTGCAGCTATCTCTACAAACAATATCGAAATTAACACTTATTTATAGACCAAAAGTCCGAACTTCGAGAACCTCGTGAAGACATATGAAGCATGATACAACATTTTACCATTGAGATTTCCGATTCAGAATTGAACGAAGAATGTCGCAGCGTGTAGCTTTTCCGTCAATTTATACACACCCTGTATAAAGTAACTTTCAAAATGTCGATTCCAATAATATGCCGTCTGCGGACAGAAATGGCGCGGTATTATTTTGTGCCAAGCTTGAATTTCTATCAATAGTAAAGTAATCGCAGTAAGATCTAGGGATTCTGCTATCGCCCACATAAAGTGAAACAATTTTATTCTAACGAAGGTGACAACGAAGTTTAATTTACTTTCATTCATTATTGACGAAGAAACAATATAATCAACTCAGAGTTGTTTTTATCGTCTTATTATTTTACTAATTGTTATGATATTGCTGTATCCCTTTTTGATGATGTTGATGTCGTTTTACTTCCCCTTGGACAAAGCAGCTGGATTCAATTTGATTATCACCATTGCTGCAGTTTTTGATACACTGACCCTTCCGAGCCTCGGGAAAGACTAGCCTCTGTCCTAGTCGAAACGTCGGCACATTATAGAAGTACACTGTTGTATCTATAACCTTTTCCAATCAGCAACTCCACTAGAAGGTCTCCAACAACCCCTGGAGAAACTCATTCATAATCAGTAATTATTGGAGCAAAGTTCACAAGCAATGTTATATATATATATACCCTGTTCAAGTCACCAGCCGTTGCACGTCATAGTTTAAAACTTACTAAATCAATGACGTGTAATCAGCGTTGTCAAATGTACGTGTTTTGTCAGACTGACATTTTTAGGTTAGGAACAAATAGATACTGTATACCTATGTAATAATAAAATACAACAACTAATGTAGACATAAACAAAATAAGAGTACTGATAAGTACTGTTTTTAGTAAGGCAATTTAAAAAAAAATAGATTAAGTGCGTACCGGTGAATTTAACAAAGTAAACAAAACTTGACGTGACAACATCGAGATATTTTATGAGTTTATATTCGCACTACGTTTTAAGTTGTAAGTACGCACTGAAAAGTGTGCGACAAGGATAAAATATGGTCGCTAACCCTACACGATTAATGACTTTTAATACCAACTGTACTTACGATGACATTTTGGCTTTAATGCAAATTTTATTAAAGTTGCTTAGTAAATTATAATTATAGTATTGGTACACGAATAATGACGTGCAACGGCTGGTCACTTGAACAGGGTATATTATATACTTTTGAACTTGGAGCAAGCACGAGATACCACCGTAATATTTATATCACTTACATTAAAAAATTTTTGTAACAACCAAGCCTTCTTAATACCACTAATACTACCTATTTTTACTATGCTTGACAAAATTTCTGCTTACGCAAACAATGGGCGAATCAATTTAAAAAAAACACCATCATGGTTTTACGTTACATGCAATAAAAGATTGTTTGTTGTTAATTAATTTCGCTAAATTTATATGTGTCTATTGTATGTTCATGAAATTAGCATTATGTATCTCCAATTTTACATCAGTGCACCAGCTTTGGTAAATTGAGCTCTTGTAGGATCTAATTCTAAATTCAAATTTCGCAATATTAAATTAGCAAACTTCAATATATATTCCTGAATCAATCGTCAATTAAGTCAGAAACAGATAATTATTATAGCATTAAACTAAGAGAACTGTAATTTATATCCCAACTACCATCGCTAGAGATATTAGTTACATGCAGATATCAACTTGATCGAATCGAAATTTTACATTAAGTTAAATTTATTAAAAATAAATAGCATGGTTATCAGATTCCGAAGTTTTACTTTAAATATATTCTCGCTTTCCCTTGCCATAAAACTCACATTCTGAAGAAAATCTTACACCTAGCAAATGATTTTTCAGGCACTCATTCTAATCTGTTTATGGCCAATATTAAAGTTAACGTTTACGAATCTCAAATTTTTATCAGACGAAACCCGAAATTTCCATTACCTCGAAAAGACTCGGTGACGTCCATAATTTAGTGGTTTAGTCCGTTTAGTAGTTTCGGATTGTTTTTGGAAATGAAATCATATTGGAGCGGGCAAACAAAGGAAACGATAAACAGCGGCTACGGGAACAGATTCAAGAAGTATCTACTTACTTGTTTTATTCGGTTTCAACCGAAATTATATTGTAGGTACTGTATTGTATACAAGGGCGTACGCAGCTTTTTGGCTAGGGGGGGGGGGGGAATAAAATTGTTTGGAATTGAATGACCTTAGTTGACCACACAAAAAACAGTAGATATCTCAAAAACTAGAAGAGATAGGTATAGGGAACCATAGTACCGCTCGAAAGAGAATGAAATTTTGCATCAGACTACGACAAAACATACAGGGTGTTCCATTTGAAAAAACCAACTTATGATGATTTGAAGTTAACTAAACTCGGCATTAAATTTCCACCACTCTGTATGCAATTAAGCCACTTTGAAAGTACGGATGGGAAGCTTAGGGGTCCAGCTATATCTCGTATCAATATGGTTCCTTCATCTTTCTTGCTGTAGAATTCACACGGTTTTAAGCTAGATAGTGTTTATTTTAATTTTTATTTAAAAAATTAAATATCTCGGAAACGGTTAATTTTAGGAATAAGAAAACTTGATGAAAGTCCACCTAAAATTTTACGTAGAATCCAAAATCGGAATAATATATAGGGTGTTGCATTTAAAATAACAAAGTTGGTGCCATTTCCGGAAAAACCGGAAGTGTTACGTAGACGCCATTATTTTATTTGAGGGGGCCACGCCCGAAAACCCCATCACCCAAATTTTCAAAATTCAAATCGTAATAGTTTCTAAAATATTCTAATGGGTGGTCACCGTGAGACACGCGTATTAGCCCCCAAAATTATTAATTTAGCCCACATAATCATTATTTTGGCCCCAAGAGTTTATTCATTTTACCCCATGATTTTATTCATTTTACCCCAAGGTTTTATTCATTTCACCCCAAGATTTTTTTTATTTTACCCCAAGATTTTATTGTTTATTTATTTACTTATTTTATAGAAGTACATATTTGAAACTAAAAAAAATGCCACCCTAAACGTATATTGCCACTCAGGCGCTTAGGTTAGAGGTAGGTTTAGTACATTTTTTTTCAATTGATACAAAAACGGGAATATGATA
The DNA here is from genome assembly GCA_036250285.1 of Pyrocoelia pectoralis. Lineage (NCBI taxonomy): Eukaryota > Metazoa > Arthropoda > Insecta > Coleoptera > Lampyridae > Pyrocoelia > Pyrocoelia pectoralis. Next base: position 33,707,549 of record CM070074.1, read on the forward strand.
CTACACAGTATTTGAAACTAAAAATAAATGCCAACCTAAACGTATATTGCCACTCAGGCGCTTAGGTTAGAGGTAGGTTTAGTATATTTTTTTTTCAATTAAATAAAATGAATAAAATCATGGGGTAAAATGAATAAAATCTTGGGGCCAAAAGAATGATTCTGTGGGTTAAAATTATAATTTATGGGCAAATATAATAATTCTTGGGATCAGAAATCTTGGGACCAAAATAATTAAAAAGCTGGGGTCGGAAAAATAATTCTTGGGGTAAAAATAATAATTCTTAGGCTTAGAGTGACAATTCTTGCCGCCGCGAAAATTACCACCCTTAAAGTAATAATATACAAAAATAAACGTAGGTAATTGATTAATAACATAAAAGTCTCTTGATTTGGTGTTGGTTGATGATATACTATAGCTCAATTAACCAGGGGAAACATGCTCACAATTTTTTTTTGGTGTCTATTGAAGATTGCAATGCATAGGCGCAAGAAAATATTGCATTCCAAACACTTCACAGTAGCATGGCGGCTATTATATTACTTTATCGATAAAGTTCGTTGCAATCTTCTTTTCACGAAGGTGATGTTAGTTATTGGTCAGATTCTGCGAGTCCGTCGAAAACAGTAACTTTTTGGGGATATTTGTGGTATTACCACTATCTTCAAAAGGGCACAGAGACGGATTAAGGATATTTACACGAATACGAGTATGGGCTAAAGATATTTAAACAATAACGATGATGCGGTATAAAGACAGAAACGATGTAATAGCGTTAGCCATAGTAGCGTATCTTTAGTGTAGAGTTCTTGCGGTCGTTGAACGCAACACTACAAACACCAAAAAAAACACAATAATAATGGATGCGTTTCATCAGCGGACAACATTGTCCATCGCTGTAAAAAATGGCCGCAAAATTTCTACTTTTAATTTCTGTCATGTTGTGGTCAACATATCGTATGATTTATGAATGTAAGGAAGCTTGGAATATGAAATAAATGTCTGGAATAAATGATGCAAAAATACGTCCGGCGATTATCTTCTAGTGGTCATTTTGTTCCATGCAACTTCCTAAATGTCTAATAAGTGGTAATTTACTCGGGCGCATGTTGTTGGGTATTGTTCGTTCACTCAGTAAACTCTCTCCTTTACTTAATCCTTTACAAAGCCATTATAAAAGTTAAGTCTAGGGATTGACCTGGTCAAGATTTTTCGCCAACGAATAGGAAATTTTTCATCGTACCTGACCAATTGATAGTCACGTACTCGAGCGCCATCTTGCTAACAATGGCAGAGAAATCTCCAGCAAGATTTGACCACCTACAACTTCATTAAGGAACAAAGTAAAATAAAAAGTCAACTATGGTCTGATTTATATTATATCTAGCGCAATATAAAGGTAGGAGAATAACTGTGATTAAAAATTTAAATTTTACATAAAAAATTATGACTACATATTGTCCAGAAAATTATTTTTTCCACAAAATGTTGAGACTAAATCGACCACCTGCGTTGCTTATAAGTTATAACGTTATTACAGAGTAAGATATTGAGTGAAAAATGTATTGGCGTATTACGTTCTGTGCTGTTTATTGGATTTTTCAGTATAAATTTGGTGAAAACACCTATACAAAATAAACATTAATAAATTTTTTCCCATAGAATGCAAAAAAACTGGCGAACTTCCAGGATTTTATAAAGCACAATGTTTTATTAATATGAAGTGTGCTATATATGCTGTTAAAAGATGATAATTAAATTATTGTGCACCTTTGATTTTGTAGTTACGACTGAAATCAGCACTGTATTTCATTACGTAATGTAATTACTATAATAGGGAAACATAGTTGAAGTACGTAATACGTAATACGTACTTCAACTATGTTCCCCTTAGTTTCTGTGTTATGTTATGGTATTGTGTTAAACTAAATTAGGAAAAGTTCATACGGTGTGTTTGGTAGAATTATCCATTATTGTTAGAAATAATAAACTTGAAATGTTCAGAAACTTCGAAACTGAAATTAGATTCGCTAAGAGTAAAAATCATTATAACCACCTTGTGATGTGTTATTTTTACAGCACCACAATTCTCATCATTACTATACACACAATATACGAAAATATGTTTAAGATATGGAATCCTCTAAAATCAGTAACGTGGTTATGAAGGAATCTTATGTGTATAACATATCTAATGGAATTTCTCGACCAAGCGTAGTACATCACAAACGTAATAGATATTAATTTTAATCTTAGACGAGCATTATATACTCAGCACGGGCTTCATCTTAGTATAATATCCGGAAAGAGAAACGTTGCCAGAAGTATTGCAAATTTTATTATATACAACGTACGCAACAATTATAATAGCTTTCAAGGGAAAAATAATGGTAGTATAAATTTAATTAATAATGTAGATGTAGAGATACCCTCTAATATAGCGAGTTGTACAAAGGTATCACTACTATCGGAGTAAAAATGCAAGGCCTCTGACTTTAAGTGATCATAACAAAAAAACTGAGGGGTGAAATTTCTTCATTTTTGGGCAGTACATGAGTCATTTATATATGTTTAACATGTGTAAAAATCAAATTGGTAGAATCAGTTGTTTAACTTTTATTTTAATTAACAGCAATAAAAACGCTGTATTTAGTATTTTCCTGGCTGACGGTCAGTTTTAACTTATCATAAAATTGTTATTGTTTCATAAATTGTTACCAAATTTACAAATGTTGTAGCACACACACTTCTGAAAAGTCGACAGCCAATAAATATTGATTATTCATATGATTAACTGGTTTTATAAGCCCTAACCGAAAATGTGCTATTTTGCAATTTACGGAAGTTAAAGAAAATATTCTTGTTTTAAATGCTAAATTTGATATTACTTAAATCTAACTGCATTATTCTCTTATTGAAAATAAAATTTGTTTTCTTGTAATTCAAAGTTTATCGCGAAAGAAGGACGCACATATTCCCGCGAGAGGTAATCTACCACATCGTAAGCAGCGAGCGGCAACCCACAACAATGTGATTATTCTTTTGCATTGTACAAAACCATGCGCTTTATAGCAATAGTGTACGACAACAGCTGCCCCGCGCGGCCGCGCTTCTCCCCTCCAACTGGTGCATGTATCCTTTTTTCAAAATTTCTTTTAAAAAAAACGATGTATAATGACATTATTTTTGTGAATCGTGTTAAACCACAGTATAATTGCTTTAACCTTGTTATGTTACTATCAAATTGTTAATATCGAACGTTCAGGTACTGAGTTACATAAGATGTCGTTTTTTCATTATAGCTTTAAGACTAATAAACCAATTGGCCTCAAAAGCATCTCACATTGACAAAAAAGTATACATTTTGCAAATATATAAGTATCTACCACTCAGTTTCAATAATATAGCCGTAATTAATTTTTAAAGTGGAGCGCTTGTGCGATTTGAGTCATAATTAGCGCTTTTTCTCACATACACTGATACAGAAAATTAACGATATATTGTAAAAATCTAAAACTGTACACCTTTTTGTAGAAATAAATGGTCTTTTAAGTGCACTTTATTTCATTACATTATGATTGCTAATTACTGAGATACAAGCTTCTAAAGTCAGAGGCCTTGCATTTTTACTCCGATAGTAGTCAATAATACTGAGGTTTTCACAAGAAAAAATAATAGTTCAGCATAGCAACCAAGGTATAATATAAAAATTTTGCACCAAAATTTACAGAGCATGAACAATAAAATCTCTGAATTTGAATTATTATTATCATTAGAGGAAATAGATATTGCTTGTGTTTCAGAGCATTGGTACAGAGAAATTGCTACAAATTGTATTACACTTCCAGGATTTTCTTTAGGGAGCACTTTCTGTAGATCTCAGAAAAAGAACGGCGGTGTCGCTATATTCTATAACAATAACCTAGGATTAAAAGTTAAGGAAATAAACCTAAAACAATTTTCTAAAGACCAAATATTTGAAGTATGCGGCATAACCGTATCTTCTTACTGCAATGACTTCTCGGTGAATATATTAAGCTTGTATAGATCACCTTCTTCAAATATAGTGGACTTTTTACAACAATTAAATTTAATGTTAAACGAACTGAGTATATTAAAAAAATCCCAACTCATTTTGGGCGGAGATTTTAACATAGATTATCTTAAACATTCAAATACTGTAAACATACTTAAGGATATTTTTAAATGTCATAACATTGTAAATTTAGTAACGGAACCAACTAGAATAGTAGGTAGTTCAAGTACTAGTATAGATTATATGTGTTCAAATATGTCAAATACTTTTTTGCAGTGTAAGATCGATCACAACGGGCTTTCCGATCATTCCGCACAAATTTTGGAAGTAACAGTCCCCTTTGAAATTAATACGATCTCGGACTTTAAATATGCTAGATCATTTAATGATAAAAATTCCAACAATTTTCTGCGTTATATGAATGACGAGACTTGGAATAATGTTTATGAGACTGATGATACAAACTTAGCTTTTGAATTATTTACTGCCATACTAAGTTATTATATAGACATTTCATTTCCATTAAAAAAAATTATATCACGAAATTGTACCGAAAAACCATGGATAACAACTGGCATTAGAATTTCAGCAAGTACACTTAAACGTTTATATACAAATAAAACTAACACAAATTCGGATCATGACAAATTAGTCTACCAACGCTACAAAAATGTGTATAGATCCGTGATACGGGCTGCCAAAAAATTACATTGCGACAAATTGTATCGAAATGCAAAAAACAAATCAAAAATTGCGTGGAAAATTATAAATGATAATATTAAAAACGATAAAGTCTCGTGTGGTAAGGTAGAGAAACTCGAAACTGCTTCTGGTTTAATATCAAATCCGATAAAAATTGCGTCATTATTTAATAATTATTATACTAACTTACCACGGCAAACGGGAATAGGTTCACAAAATAATACGAGTCTGTCAAAAAAATTAAATTCAAATTTTCCAACAATGTTTTTAGAACCTGTAACTGAAAGTGAAGTATTTAATGTAATAATGGACTTAAGAAATACGAAATCTGCCGGAATAGATAATATTAACTCGTATATATTAAAGAAGTGTGTATATCACATATTAAAAATCCTTACCTATCTAATCAACAAATCTCTATCAGATGGTGTCTTCCCGAGCGTTCTCAAGATAGCTAAAGTTATACCTTTTCATAAAAAAGGAGATAAGAAACTTGTGGAGAATTACAGACCTGTGTCCTTATTATCTACAGTTTCTAAAGTGTTAGAAAAAATAGTTGCAAAGAAAATGATACATTTCTCGTCCAAATATGGAACCATAAGCAATGTTCAATATGGTTTTTGTAAAGGAAAATCTACCTCTTCAGCAATATACAAATTTTTAGATACGGTATATAACAGCTTGGATAAGGGAAATAAATGTATGGGAATATTTCTAGATTTTAGCAAAGCATTCGACTTGGTAGATCATACCATACTATTAGACAAATTAGGGTATTACGGTTTTCGTGGAAAGATGCATACGTGGTTAAAATCATATCTTTGTAATAGGAACCAAATTGTGGAAGTTAATAACGTAAGGTCGGAAAAATCGAAACTTATAGCCGGTGTGCCACAGGGTTCTGTTCTGGGCCCCTTATTATTCTTATATTATATAAATGATCTACCCGATGCAATTTCAACTAAGAAGGGCGGTGATATTGTTATGTTTGCTGATGACACTAGTTATCATTTCTCTGGTGGTACTATCGGTGAGGTAGTCGAGAAAGCTCAGTCTACAGCAAATAGCGTTGTTGAATGGGTGAATAGAAATAAGTTAGTCCTCAATATAAGCAAATCATTAATTATAAATTTTAATCTGCGTGCGAATGTAATAAATGAATCTCTTTTAGTTCGAACAAGCAAGAAATCAATTCCTCAGGAGAAATGTACCAAATTTTTGGGCATTTACCTTGACTCTAATTTAAAATGGAATAGTCACATAAATAGGCTATCTAAAAATTTAGCATCGAGTGCATACGCCATACTTAAATTAAAATCATTTAGTAGTGAAAAAGTGTTGTTAAATTTCTACTATGCTCACTTCTACAGCAAAGTTAAATACGGAATTTTATTTTGGGGTAATTCTAATTTAACGCATAGGATTTTCTTAATTCAGAAGCAAGTAGTGAGAACTATAGTTGGAGTAAAAAGGAGAACATCGTGTAGAAATATTTTTAAACAACTTAGACTATTAACTGTACCTGCTATTTATATTTTAGAAATTCTAATGTTTGTTAAAGGAAATCCAAATGAGTTTTCGGTAACTAATTCTTATCACAAATACAATACACGGCGGGGAAAGGATTTCAGCATTCCTGCACATAGATTAAGTATGTCAGAAAATAATCCAAGATATATGGGCACATTGATTTTTAATAAACTGCCAGAATCTTTAAAGGCCGAAACCCGACATAAACAATTTAAATTGGGGGTAATGAATTTTTTACTGTCCCATTGTCATTATACAGTAAAGGAGTATTTGTCACATTCATATACTTAGCTACTTTTCTTTCTTTTCTTTTTTATGGAGTTTTGTGTGTACAGTTGTTATTGTTAAAAATCCAAATATGTTTGTAATATTTTATATAACTATTTATTATGATGACTTGATCAATACCATGTTGCATGGTCTAAATGATCTAATAAACATTATTATTATTATTATTATTATTAAAATTTTCTCCCTTAAACTATAGTTTACGATTGAAAATGTATTACATATTTACGAACACGTTTGACCTTTTAAGGTATTTTATTTCATGGTGAGATTTAATTGAAAAAGATTTTGTGCTATGGTAACTATTAATTAACAAACTCGATGAAATAAGAAAAGCTTGGAATAAATTTAAGTTCGATTTACCGAAAGTGGAACAAAAAATTAACAATTAACTCATAATAGTTAAATTTATTTCAATCTTTTTTACAATTGAATGTCCTTCGAACGTTATACATCTTTTCGGTTTATTTTTGATACCGAATAAGACCATTAATAAAGTATTTAAGCAAATGATAGCTTTTCAATAACATGAAAAATAATAATTATTTGGGGTTGGACTGTTGGAGTTCAGTTAAAGAAGCTAAGAAGATAAAAAAGAGAGGGAGTTACCAGTTTAACAATAGAATGAAGAACAAATGACATTTGTAGTTTAGCATGAGCACTATAACACCTTACCGTCATATTCGAGATATTAAAAAAAGAATAGGTAGGTACGTATTAAAGAAAGAACAACAAATTTATTTCTGATGTGATGATAGTGATGACATCTCAATGTTGGCAGTATCTTCTACAATCTACATATTTGTTAACTAAATGAGCCCCTAAATACAGGGTTGGCATAAAGTATGGAACCAAGTAAATATCTTTAAAACGATAGGGACGATATTTATGAAATTTTTCAGGAAGGTTCAATGACACATAACGCATCTGATGCCATATTTTTTGTTACTACGGCACTTCCGGTTTCACCGGAAATACCCTCAACTTTTTAAATTTAAATGGGACACCCTGTATATTTTTGCACATTTTAATAGATCTTGTTTTTCCGAATCCGTACATACTAAGTTTAGTGGAAATAATTTGTAAGAACGAGAAATAAATTGAATTCATTATTTACTATCTAGTAGGCAACTTGTCAAACTAATTAATAGAAATAAGTTGTACGATTAAGAATGGTTCATTTAAGTGAAAAAGATCACCATAACCGATCATTATTAATATTTCAATACGATCTTTTTCACTTAAATGAACCATTCTTAATCGTACAATCTATTTCTATCAATTAGTTAGGCAAAAATTACCTACTAGATAGTAAATAATGAATTCAATTTATTTCTAGTTCTTATAAATTATTTCCACTAAACTTAGTACGTACGGATTCGGAAAAACAAGATCTATTAAAATGTGCAAAAATATACAGGGCGTCCCATTTAAATTTAAAAAGTTGAGGGTATTTCCGGTGAAACCGGAAGTGCCGTAGTAACAAAAAATATGGCATCAGATGCGTTATGTGTCATTGAACCTTCCTGCAAAATTTCATAAATATCGTCCCTATCGTTTTAAAGATATTTACTTGGTTCCATACTTTATCCCAACCCTGTATATAATTAGTTCAACTATTACTATTTACTTTCACTAGAATCAGATTTAATCAATAGATATAGAATCAATTGGTATTACAGTACCTATTATAGTCTATTTGTGCCTGTTGTGAAACATCTAGGAGCGAGGAATGCCGACATTTTTAGTATTATGAAACTTAAACACGCTCCAGATTTAACTTTTGGCATAATTTGGACCATTCCTAAGCTTGGATAAAATGTGATGGTTAAGGCAGGTATCCATCCTAATCCTTACATTGTTTACTGAACAAACAACTGACCATTTATTTTAAATCCTCCTTTACAGGTGGTATTTTAAAAGTACGTATAAATTATGAGTCAGAGAGAAATTCACCAAACATTTTCTGTAACGTTCAATACACCTATCTAAAATAATAAACGTGATGTTTTGGGATATTTTAATGTTTTCCCTGAAAGTTCTGTTCGTTCGGCGGAAAGAGACCTTGGATAGTCAAGAAGTTGCATAGATAGAATTTTAAATAATCATAAAAGCATAAGAAACAATTGAATAAAAATTTTTTGAAAATTTTCAAAGCCAACCATGTTTTGTAAAGTATGTAATTATAAATTTTATTAGAAAAATGTAAATAACTCTGTAATCATTGATTTTAGGTATAGGAACATGATATCAATTTAAAGGAAATTTATTTCTGCATCGAATAGGCCGATAATTAAATAGGCATTCCATTTAAAAAAAGAGACTTTTTAAAGTTTTTCTTAAGTCTAGAAATAACGTCAAATAGATACGTAACCGCGGGCAATTTTTTATAATCCATTACAGACAATTGTGTCTCAATCTTTTGACATTGAGAACCTAAAATCCCATTTCCCTAACTTTTACCACTTTCGACTTTCAATTTTATTTCCTAAACAAGATTTTGACATTTTTCAGTGAAAAAAATTTTTTTTCTCAACAATCAAAATTCATACGCCGATTATTTTAAGCATACTTACTAAACATTTTATGACACATCAGAATGTGAAAAAAAATTGCCTGGTTTGTATTTGAAATAAAGAAGTTGATGGCCACTTCCGGTATTTCCGGAAGTGCTGCCATTTGGAAAATATTTTTATTTAATAGATTAAACACTTCATGTCGCATATGCAAAATTTCAAATTTCTAGCTTTTACTGTTCTTGATATACTTCTAACCGACGGTCACCGTGAGACACCCTGTATAAACAAGGGTATAACTAAAAGTTGTTTTAAAAGTAATCTAGATCTAATCAGATGCATAAAGATCTTCCCTGTTGCCCACAGGAAATGAATGTAGGACAAAAGTACTTTGCTAAAGAGTTTCTTCAAAATAATTATTATAAGTAGACAACACCATACGAGCTTTGTCTCTTTAGTTTTGCATACAGCAACAGAAACACGTCATAATTTATCAACTTAAATATGCTCATAGTATTTCAAAATATTCTCCACGAAGATCAATACACTTTTCATCCGTTAAAATAAATTATTCAAGTCTGTAATTAGAATAGTAAAAAATGGTAACTTTTGAAAGCTTCGACTGCTTCATCCGAGGACTGGGACTAGAAATTCGCAATACTAACGAGAAATTATTGATTGATGTGGTGATTCATCATTACAAACAGAACTCTTATTGACATTAAAGTTTAAAACATTCTGAAACCATTTTTTTATAGAAAAAGAAACGTACCATAATAAGCGTCAAGATGGATCAATTTTTGTGAAAGCAGTCTCAGTTGCTAGGAAAATTCATAGCGTCAAGGTAAGTAAAGGGCCATATGCATAACCTTATGAAGCTGGGCTAAGACTAGGTTATAAAGAGACCGATGCCATTTGATAGATCTTTTTGCGTAGATTAAAACTGTTACTGGCAACAAAGCTCGATTTCATTTGCTTAGGTGACTTTTCGGCCTCCAAAGTTATCATTTGTATCATAGCAAAAAGGCATATAAATGTAGTCATTGATTTCAGATTACACATAGTTACATGTTCCATTATAAAATAAAGCAATATCAACGTAATTTCTATGAAATGTAATATGTATTTATAAGATGTTTAATAGTTATTTATTATACAAGTATTTATTATACAAGTATTTATTATACAAGTATTTATTATACAGTTGGTTTGTTGACATTTGTACGAGTTTATCCACTGCCAATTGAAACCTCATAAAAACAGTACCTATTGTAGTATTCTAAGTTAGTTCCATTTCGTTCTGTGATCATGGATGTTCGATACACGATTAATGAAAGAATCGATATGATTTACATTTATGGTGAAGCTCGTAAGAAAGCTAGAGCAGCTTGCAACTTATACCATTTGCTGTCTTATTTGTCCAATATCATATTACCTATCATCCCCAGTGCCAGTGGATAAATGTATTAAACCTTTTATACTCAAAATTGAATGCTCTTTCCATTTACGTAGCAAAAAATACACCATCCTATTAAAAAAAGTAATTTGACCTTGAAATGACCTTGAGAATGGCATTTTAAAGATGAGTTAATGCCACTATCTTATGTCCCCTCATGAATACTGCAAATGTTGTATGAAACATTTTTCGATTTTCCCCTTCGTTTCGGAGTAAAATGGCCACGACACTATAAATGCCTCACCCTAAAAGACCTTGGCGTTGGTGACTTAGTCGTGCTAAAGGAAGAAAACGTACTAGGCATTACTGGGCTTCACTTAGGAGGGGATGGTGAAACAAGAATAGTTTCTCTCCGAAACTCAAACGGCTGTATGTTTCAAAGAGTAATAAACAAAATTTGCATCCTTCCATGCAAGTGTTGAATGACAAGTGATTTCGTGTTATTATTTTGTGTACGTATCATTGCTTTTATGCATGTTCCATCTATTACTCATTAATACAGTCCACTGTCATAATTAATTAATTATATAATTATAATTAATTAAAAAAGTGAGCAACTAATGGGATGGCCGAACGTCACGTTCAAACTTTTAAACATCGAATGCAATCAACTATCGAACAAACGGGTACAATGGCAGAAAAAGTACAATACCTCTTCCACTATCTGGCAACTCCTTTGGCATGTGGGAGATCCCCGGCAGAGATGTATCTGAACAGGAAATTTCGGATCCGTTTGGACGCCATATTTCCAAAGAAGGAGCAAAAGACAGTCTCTACATTAATGTCAGTTCGCTCTTAACACCAAAGCAATGGCGCATGATTACTGTTTTGGTTTCAACTTATTGCACTAGTACATAGGGAGTTTGCAGTTTCCTTATATACTTACATAGTCCAAGAGTCTAACAGTGGTATAAGTGTGACGGGCACAAGACACGACCAATACAATAGGAACCTGCCTTGCTAGAAATTAACGCAAAAAAACTATTTACAAGCTTTGAGCTAGTTTACGTGGCACTTGTGTCTATGAGACTGGTAATAGATAAATATAGAGAATGGTAAAAAGACACTGCAATGCAAGGATTGGTCGAAAATCCCAGGGCGATTCATTGAGATGAAGAATTCGTATGTAGAATTAACTGACGATAATCAAATTTGCGATAACGCGGTAACTTTCCCGTGATTAAACATCTGCATAACACTGGACTGATCGATAGTTCCTTATGCAACAGTTCTTGTGGAAAAAAAGCAACTGTCCATCTTGGATGAACTAATAATAATAGAAGTGTCATTGGCTCATTGCAGTGTTACAGGTCATCAAGAAAGTAAAAAGAACATACCGAAAAAAGATTTATTTTCTGATTAGGTAACTTACATATTTAATTCATAGTTAATTTTGTGTAGGCTTACGTTGTGAAGCTCTACCAATAGCTAGGTATAAGTTTATAAACTTATAACTGTATAATTTATGGTAATGATCAAGATTAAAAATATAACTTAATCAATTAAGAACATTTTGATTTATGCCTTTGAAAATCATAGGAAAGTATACTGCATGACAAAATGATCTCACTTTTTCAAATCTTCTCCACACTCTCTGAAAATTTTCGATTTACAGAAATAAATACGCATGCATATTTATTATTAAATTACTTATCAGGAAGTTATCAATAATTATAGATAATTTAGCTAACAAAAAAGTATTTAACACATTGATTGCGCTTTTTAAATAAGTAAAGAAAGTAATCCAAACATGTCATTGTTTTTTTTTATTTTTGTGGGGCTTACAGTGAATCGATGTATAGAGTTTCAACGTATTTCGTAAGTCATATTATAATGATAGAAAATTTGCATGTGGAGAGGGGAGGGGGTCGATTCTTTGAGAAAGTTATTATTTTGGAGTAATTATACTTTAAAAACTTGTCGATGTTTTAAGATGTGAAAGTAAATGTGTCTCGTGAATTCCTTTGATCTAAACGAAGTAATTATTTTTATCGTGCATTTAGCCCAAGATATGTCACTTTGACGCGATGTCTGGAAGCGGTATAGTTAAATAGTTCATTTCAACATCATGTTTCATGTCCTATTTACTTCATACAGCGTTAAATGCAATAAATAATTAGTATATACAAGTTAAGCTTACTTTAAAAATTTTGTCAATAGTAGGTATCATTTTAATATTAGTATGTAGTATTATAATATTACGTATTTCTATCTTCTGAAATTAACCGTGTCGCAACTATTGTTTATGTAAGTCCCCTTTTTAGGAAAACCGGCTCTAAATGGATCACCTCTACTATTTTTAATTTTTTTATGATCTGCATTAAATTTTAGGTATCTTCATGCATATTTAATCATTATACCATTTTTGTTACTAGGTATACCAAAGTCGTAATATTTATGATATCTTATTAAAAGACACCCGTACTGACCCAAATTGCAAATTGTGCGATATTAGGGAAAACGGAGGAGACATCATAAAAAATATCCTTTTATGGCTCTTAACAATCACGTTATGAAACACTATAATCAATTTTCCGTATGGGTAATTGAACGGCTTTTCTACCAACCTTTGAAAATTTCATTAAAATCGAAAGAAGCGTTTTTAGATAATAAAAAGGAATTTTTTCTACAATCTCTAACAACCTGTACCGCGAAAACGAACCGTTTCCGGAAATTTTTTATAAAGCAAAAACACACTATATATTAGCTCCATTTCCTTCGTTGTCAAGCCTTAGAATAAATCTCATTTCATAACCTTACATATGCAGTATCCCATTTTGGGCATCCTGCTTGCTGCTTCATACGTTTCAATACAATGCATTTATGTATAAGGTTATTCAAAAGTAAATTCCCAGTTCGAAATGGCCATTGCTCTGCTAATTTTTGAGATTATGAAAAAATAAAAGCACTATTTTGTTTATAAAGAAACGGGGGTTCTTTTAGCACATCCCCTCACATACATAACCCTCTAAAAACACTATTAAGAAACACTTTTGGTGATCGTGTAATTAGTAGACACTTTCCAAACGGATGGCCTTCACCAGATCTTAAACCAGCTGATTATTGGTTATGGGGTTACCTCAAAGGAAGAGTGTTTCTTAGTAAACCTACTACTCGTGAGGAATTTAAACAATCCGTATCACATATCATTGAAAAAATTTCACTTAATGCACTTCACACTGGAGTTCATAACATAGAAGAACGACTGTATCTCATTGAACAGAATAAGTTAGAGGTGGTTAATTTTGGATTTGGATATATTTAGTGGAAGTTGGTACTTTATCCAAAAACGTATATCTATATAACGTATTACCTTTGGAAAAGGGTATGTAGAAATCATTACACTGTATCATTTAAATACCTATTATTAATTATTCCACCGTATTGTAAATACATTTTCAAAGGTGGTTGATGTTTCTAGAAGCAGATAACGTATCTTACAGAGATTCTACTTTGCACGACGTAACATAATTAACTGTTTCCCTGTTAACACTGGTTTTAATAATCTAAGGAAGAAATATTTGATTGAATTATATTATATTCAATCAAATATTTCACATCTTTTCCTGGCTTGACGTACTTAGATATACATTTTATTAATCCACTTTTAAATATATCAACATAATTTTAATTTTTTATTTTACATCGTTATAAGATGAAACAACACCTCATCTATAAAACCTCAACACACCACACTTCACCATGTAATTTTATAAATTTAAACTTTACGCCAACACCAAAACTTTAAATATAAACAAAACTGTCCGAAGAAGCCGTCTAGCTACAGCGAAACGTTACATGTATTATTGCTAAATAAGAAAATATAGGTACAACTTTAAGCACTGGAAAATATGTCTTCTTCAACACATAATTCACCCATCCAGTACTTAAGCCTTAATTAAACCCTGTACGACGCTTAATTAAAATAAATACTTTTGATGAATTTTCCTACATCTGTTCAACAAACTAGATATCAATTATTTTTTAATTATAACTTTTACTGTGCTTAATTCACTCGCGAATGTAAGGTTTTTTTTTAAAAAAATATCATAAAGTGCTAAATATCTCGAAAACGACAAAATATTGAGATAGGACTTATTAAAGAAAAATGACCTAAAATTAAGCGCAAAGTCCAAAAATGTGAAAATATACAGGGTGTTCCATTTAAAATAACGAATTTAATATCAACTACGGTATAACGGGAAGTGCTATCAAAATAATAATATTTAAGATGGATTTGTATGTCGAAAAAACCCCAATTGGAAAATATAAGTTTCCACGGAGAATTATAATGAAGAACTAAAAGAATTATAAATTTACTCCAAACATTTCCCATATTTATTTAATGTGATAAAAGCGACTAGTTTCGACTTGACAGGTTTAATTATGACTATTTACATACCAACGAAGGTTGATAGAAGTTAAAAATTAAAAGATGATATGGAATGCTAAAAATTTACGGTTCACTAATGCAGATGAGAATAAGAGGAAAACTAGATAATTTTCCGAGGGAAATGAGAAAATAATAATAAAAAAATTAACTTCTATTAAAATTAAAACACCGTCAATAAACTAAGTAGGTACATCAAGTAATTTTAGTTTAGTTAACAAGAATAAAAAATACATTACTTATACCATTTTTACCTACCTACCATGTTTGATGCTATGTGTCTTTCCATTTTTTTTACACGAAGAGCATTTGTTAAACAACACTGCACTTTTGATACGAGAAAAGATATTAAATATTGAGGGAAAACAATTACCATGCAATTTGACAATGATTAAGATATTCATTGGTGAATGTTCTACTGCTCTTAAATATGGAAAATATGTATCATAGTTTTTAATGGATTACATTGGTTTAACTTTTAAGTTGAATCATTTACTTTACAGTATGATAGAAGGCACTTTTAAGAGTTGCTTTCAGATCACTCTGTGAAAAAGGCATATACAGAGAATGGAATCAATCGAACATTCCATCTATCACGGATGCAATGAAGATATCGAACCTGTACCAACTCTTCCTTAATAAAAACGGTACGTGTTAGGGGGACTTCTGACCGAATGGTTAGGACAAGGTACGTTTCACCGGCGTACGAATAGATTGCCGTCAGTAGTGGAACCTGAGAGAGGTGTCCATACTTGGAGGTGGCACAAAGGGCCAGGAAATGGGGGTGACCCTCCACACGAAATCTAATTACAGACACGAAACAAATTGTTACGTGCGGTTATTCACACTTTTTTCCTCAAATTTATACAGGGTGTCTCACGGTGACCGTCGATTAGAAGTATATCAAGAACTGTAAAAGCTAGAAATTTGAAATTTTGCACATGCGACATGGAGTGTTTAATCTATTAAATAAAAATATTTTCCAAATGGCAGCACTTCCGGAAATACCGGAAGTGAGCATCAACTTCTTTATTTTAAATACAAACCAGGCAATTTTTTTTCACATTCTGATGTGTTATAAAATGTTTAGTAAGTATGCTTAAAATAATCGGCGTATCAATTTTGATTGTTGAGAAAAAAAATTTTTTTCACTGAAAAGTGTCAAAATCTTGTTGAGGAAATAAAATTGAAAGTCGAAAGTGGTAAAAGTTAGGGACATGGGATTTTAGGTGCTCAATGTCAAATGATTGAGACACAATTATCTGTAATGGATAATAAAAAATTGCCCGCGGTTAAGTATCTATTTGACGTTATTTCCAGACTTAAGAAAAACTTTAAAAAGCCTCTTTTTTTAAATGGAATGCCTATTTAATTATCGGCCCATTCGATGCAGAAATAAATTTCCTTTAAATTGATATACCATGTTCCTATACCTAAAATCAATGATTACAGAGTTATTTACATTTTTCTAATTAAATTTATAATTACATATTTTATAAAACATGGTTGGCTTTGAAAATTTTCCAAAAATTTTTATTCAAATGTTTCTTATGCTTTTATGATTATTTAAAATTCTATCTATGCAACTTCTTGACTATCCAAGGTCTTTTTCCGCCGAACGAACAGAACTTTTAGGGAAAAAATTGAAATATCCCAATACATTGGTTTCTGCAGCGTTATTGGGAACAATTGGCTTTGCCAAACTTCGTGGCGCATTTACTTCGCCCAAATTTAGAAAATTCTTTTCAATCATCCTGATTTTTCGTTCTGTCATTGTAGGTAAATGCGGATATCTTTCGGTAAAGTGTTGAGTGATTCTTTATTCAATAGTTAAAGGTTCTGCAGGTCCGAAAAGTAATACGAGCAGACTCGCCATGAATGTAAAACAAATTTAAAATATCACCGTTTGTGTATTCCATATTTCCCAATTAAAAACAAATATTAAGCGCAAAAATAAAAATTAAAACAGATAACACTGATAACAAACGTAAATGTAGCGTAAACTTTCAAACTGATAGCTAACTGACAACTGTCATCATAAGAAACAATTGAATAAAAATTTTTTGAAAATTTTCAAAGCCAACCATGTTTTGTAAAGTATGTCATTATAAATTTAATTAGAAAAATGTAAATAACTCTGTAATCATTGATTTTAGGTATAGGAACATGGTATATCAATTTAAAGGAAATTTATTTCTGCATCGAATGGGCCGATAAATAAATAGGCATTCCATTTAAAAAAAGAGACTTTTTAAAGTTTTTCTTAAGTCTGGAAATAACGTCAAATAGATACGTAACCGCGGACAATTTTTTATTATCCATTACAGATAATTGTGTCTCAATCTTTTGATATTGAGAACCTAAAATCCCATTTCCCTAACTTTTACCACTTTCGACTTTCAATTTTATTTCCTAAACAAGATTTTGACATTTTTCAGTGATAAAAAATTTTTTTCTCAACAATCAAAATTGATACGCCGATTATTTTAAGCATACTTACTAAACATTTTATGACACATCAGAATGTGAAAAAAAATTGCCTGGTTTGTATTTAAAATAAAGAAGTTGATGCTCACTTCCGGTATTTCCGGAAGTGCCCCCATTTGGAAAATATTTTTATTTAATAGATTAAACACTCCATGTCACATGTGCAAAATTTCAAATTTCTAGCTTTTACAGTTCTTGATATACTTATAACCGACGGTCACCGTGAGACACCCTGTATGTATAGGTATAACAAGTAAACAATTTTTGGTTTATTAAAAAATTTCTCCAACAACGATTATGAACTAACGTACTGGCAATAAATAACTAACGATCTAGACTAAAAATAGAATAAAATCAATAGTAGTTATGCTTATACAGTTTATACTTCCGTTTAAGCCGAGTATTATTAAATTATCTACTTGCTATTGAACATGGGCTTCCACAGGAAAATTAAATTATCTAACCGAACAGGTCAACGAAAAAAGACGGTTAAGAGGATAACGTAATTAAATCCATAAACCTGCAAAAAAAGGGAAGAATTCTGTAGAAGGTTATATGAAAACCGTAAATTTAAATCTTAATGAGTAACATATTTCTGAATAGACCAACCAACAAATGCTAAATGACAGTATTAGAGTTAAACAACAGTAATGAACTGAAAATGAATTTATACGGTTTTATGCCACATTCAATATTACTTGCAATAAATCGCACTGTGTCTAGTTTGCGTCACATTTGAATAATATACGAGTGCAATAGAAGCCATGTTGGGTTTGTACTATTACTTTCTATGGGTTCTAATCTAAGGATTATTCAAAGGAAACCCCAGAGGATTGTAATAAAATACATGTTTAAATATGCTACTTAGCATAGTTCAGTTTCTAAAAGCTGACAGGTGCCTAAAATGGCAATTCTTCTACTGAAAGCTATATGTGTACAATCAAAGTTATTCACAATTTATCATTCACAACTTTGAAATCGATAGGCTATTAATTTTTACGAGGACTTTTAATTTTTAATACACCCCAGACCATGTTAGACCATTCAAATCGTGTCGTTCACAAATGGATGTATTGGCAAATTTAAATATGTACTTGCATTGCTATGTAAAACATACGAAACTGGAAAGACTTTAAGGTATGTAGACGAATCACAAAATAAGAAAGCGCTTTCACATGATCTAAGCAATAAATGAACAAAATAACGAGCTTAGTTTAGCTGTTCAAAAATGTAGTTGTACGCAGTAGGATCTTTTAAAAAATTCTAACCTTTTCCGTACAGCTGCAAATGCCAAATTTCTATCAAAGCAAAGATCGCTTTTCTTATTTTGTAATTTTTACCGTTTCTTAGCGGTAATGCGAAAATGATATGTGTTTCTCGGATATTTTTGTCATTAATTAACATTAAGAACCCGTACGCATAATACAATAAACTTATTTTAAACAGGATCCAAACGTCGTTTCGATAATATGTTTCATTATCAAACGGTAATAGTGTGAATAACAGTGCCCAAACGAATTGTGTTGGATTTAAAATAAATATTTGAGTGGAATTATGTCTTATTTTTTATTCATTTATAGAAAATATAGAAATGGGTGTGCTTGTGTGTTTAACCATATCATAAATTTGTTCATAAAATAACATTTACCAGGTTTACCTATTATGTACGATGAGAAAGTTAATAACAATAAATATAAAATACAAAAAGAAATCATTGGGTGCCAATTTAAGAATATATTATCTAGAACATTAATTTCTTAATTTTCTCAATTGTTTATATCTAAATTGTCCGTTAATTGCATTTTTTTTCTGTTTGGGCAATAAACCTATTATTGTACTTTGGTTCTTATCGATACTCAGGCTGAGCCTGGTTAACTAACCGCACGGATCGGAATCAAGTGACGATTAGTTCCAGTAATACATATACCTATATAAAATAAATTTGAAGTAGCTGTAAAAAAACATATGTGTTTTGAAATAGCATTATGTTTATTGTGTAAATGTTAGTTATTATTATTATTATTATTATTATTATTAATTCGATTTTTGTAATACCCAAAGAACCAATTGTTTCCTCCAATATAAGTATGAAGTCTCCCATTATCATGTAGAAAATGGTGTTGCACGTTGTTTTTCTGGAAATAAATTATTTTTCATCAATCAGAATTCATTGGAATGAACATAATATGACAAGAGAAGATGATACCAAACTTATAAAAATAGCAAGACTATAAACCTCAAGGAAGAAGAACTGTACGAGGACTACAAAAAAGATGGGGTCAAAGTTGGTTATTTTCGAAAGAGGATACACTGTGACAAAGTTCGAAGCGGTACTATCCTACAATAAAAGAAGCAGAAGAATCAGAATTAACCACTTTCAAGTTGCAATATGTCGAGTTATTTAAAAAAAAAGAGACGAACATAGTTGCTTCAATAAATCGTATGCCACGTACGCAAAGACTACCAGAAACCGTTCTTCTTCAATGGGTGTTGTAGGGAGTATATAGGCAACCAGTATGTGGAGTGGTTTTGGGGAGTGAATTGGGTAGCATATAGATTTAAATTTGATAAATATCATTAGATTAATCAAATAAATTAGCATGACATACCTTTATTTTTTATGAATTATGAAAATTTGTTATAAATTAATAAAGGAATTTTAATGCACCCTTAGCCTTCATCAGCTAATAATTAATACTGTGCTTGCTTCAAGCAAGGTTACTAGATTAAAAGGTAATAAAAAAAAGCACGAACATAGACTACCACTTTATTTTTTTTTTCCACTACTAGCTGTGAAGTTGACAATTATTGCGTATCCTAGACAACTGAGAAGTTTAATTTCTCTACCTAGTGGTCAATAATCTATTATATTATTCACCTAGGTTAATAATGGGAATTTGCATTCCTGTGCTACCTACTTGATTTTTACAAGAAATTTTTTTATTTTTAATTTGTGTCTTAAATTTGACTAGTAGTGGAAAAAATTGTATATATGTACACCACGGTGGTGAAGCCATTTATAGACCTTGCACCTTATTCCGCTCGGGGCAAAGCCCCTCGCGAAATAATCTTGGTGCTCGGTCAATAATAACAGTCTTCACCACCTTGGTGTATAATATACTACATATTATGTTTATCTGTGTAGGTAAGAAATAAGAACCCAAAATTATGTCTTATATGTACTCGTCATAAGGGGCATAAGGAAAATGTAAGTGAAACTAACACTGGCTTAACAAGGCAATTTCAGATATACCAAGTTGATTCGATAATATTATTACACATATACAAATCCACGATTACATATACAAAATGATTATATCTTTACCTATATGTATATGAAAGATAACAGGACGGACAATGCAATCCTTTCATATAAACGGTTTCTTGATCATGACTCATCCGTAATCGCATATTGAAGTAGAGGATTCATCTTTAATATAATTATAAATAATAATTTTTATTTACTTTCATAACTAAATAATTACATAAACAATTTAGTATCGGTCTATAGAATGAACACCTCACCATTTTTTTTAAATAATTCTATTTATTTGTTATCAATTCATAATAATATGCCAAGGAATAATATTTGTAGAAATGAAGAGGAAATTAAAAGTTTGAAATTCATTAATATTATAAAATGCATCTTCAATCAGGAATGTTTTTAACCTACTTTTTACATTTATTTTTTAATTAGGAGGAGTTACTTTGACTGATTAAGAATTTAAAATATCACTAAATTTAATAACAAAAAAAATGGACGATAATTTTGATTTTTAAAGATAGGTAAACGTTACTTACAAGTTCTGAAAATTCTTTTTCACAGATAGTTTATGTTAGAGTAGGTGATTTTTTTGGTAGATAGATAAAAATCCTCTACGTAAGTGCCGTTTTTATAAATAATACAGTTTTGATCAGAATCAGAATTATGAACTCTTTAATTTACTTTACTCATTAAGTTTATATACGTTGAAAGAGAAAATGATAGATCATAGTGACCCTACAGTTCCACATAATGGTAATGTATCATATGCTTAAGAAATAAATAAAAAGACGTCGAGGTATCGCAAACTATGTTTCAACTTATTATTTTTCTACGGCTATCGATTTCCGTCATCATCAGGCCATGCTGCATTTCTTCCGATACCTCGACGTCTTTTTATTTATTCACTATCAGCTATACAAAATGGAGAAATTTATACGACATGCTTAAGAAATGTTGCATTCTTGATGCTTTAACCATAAACAATTGGTCTTTTAAAATCTTTCTGTATGAGTTTAACACGTACCTACCTACCATCGTCCAATAATGCTGGTAATTGTTGATTTTTTTTATCTTTCATAACGAAACAATCACTTTTAAAGCATTGCCATTTATACCAGCGTGGACAACTGTATGGAGATGGACATAAATCTCTACGATAAGCTTTTCGAAGTATATGGCAACTTTCAGTAACACTTTTATTTAAAATAACATAATACATATTATAATGAATATAATGGAAGTCAGAGATATAATCCATAGATGAAAGTAACACTTTACTTTCAAAAGTTGTTAAACGATGAAACGATAAACAATGGTCACGAAAAGAGAGAATCGTAATAGAACAAAAATTAGGAAATAAAAGATCAAATAGAAAAGTGACAGGAGTGACAAGAAACAGAGGATATAGCAATAACGGCGTAAAAAGAAAGTCGAAAAAATATTTAAAATGATCTACAATATGGTACTCTCCTTTTTGAAATACGTAATACGTAAATGCAAATAAATAAACAAAATACTGCTTATTATGGATTGTTACATTCGGTACTTTCCTATACAACTGGCGTATTTTTTAGGAAAACGCAACTTTATAAGCATTTGCCAAATTATGGCACAAAAAATAAAATTTCCTAGATTGGGAACAACTAAGGGGCATCATATTTTACGGTTTTACTGTGACAGGTATATTCAAGTAAAGCCTGGAACTTGACGTGTAGATGCAAGTACAAACAATATGTACCTATTGCATTTTACCATTGTAAATACTTTGTATGTGCAGACTACGCGCACTAGCACATTTTATTTTAATTCTTAAAAATTCGTTATCGTTTTTCAAACAGAAATGTTTGAAACAAAAATTGTAATTCTATTAACCATTTAGAAGCATAATGGAGGGAGCGAATACAAACCCTGACTAATGTAGTGAAACCTTAAAAGTTCGGTCATGCCCATAGTGGTAATACCTTTTGTACGTTATGAACTGCAAAGTCTCTCCTTTCTAGGATAATTTCCCGCAAAATAGTTCACAATCACAGTAAAACTGCGCCCAGGCGGCCAAATCGAAAAAAATAGCACATTTTACATAATTAAAAAAAATGCGCCAAAAATTATCTTTATGAAAGTAACATAATAATTGCATAACTACATAAAACGAATAGTAATAAATGTAATAGATGACGAATGGTACTATTTTATTGTTTCGCCTATTAATACACATTATCATGTGACAGTTACTCAAATAACAACCTTAATTATTTTAACATAAACTAATGCGTTATCGCACAAACACAAATCGTTTTAATAACGTTAATGGAATACAAATGTAGCCAAAGATCACCAGTTCTTGTGAGTGACGTTTAAAATAAAATTAGGCAAACCCCATCGCAAGCTACTTATAAAATTTAATAACATTCTCGTACATCTTTTAAATTTCATCATCAAAACATGTGGAGAGTAGATTAACATTTTTCTTTGACATAGATTTTATGGCATTAACAAGCAAATTCAAAGAACAGTGTAATGTAAACTCCATTAATATAACAGTAAATAAACGACCATAAGCAATGTTATATATTAAATGTATAAAACACATTGAAGTAAGTATAAATATTTCTTTATAAAAACTGATGGTACAAAATGAGAAAATAAACAACTTAGTTGCAATCGTAAAATATTTATGTTAAGTATATAAATCGTAAGGTGAAGATAGCAATTCGAAATGAATATTTTTACTAATCGCATAAGAACAAATTCAAATTTCGTATAGTATTTCAAACATTCGCTATTTTACTTTAGTACTTTCACGGAGATTGTGCTGAAAAACATTTAAGTGGAGCTAATTTTCAAAGGGTTGCTAAACAAGAGGTCCTCGTCCTAACCCAGATAGGGTATAAATTTGCAGCTTTATCAGTCTGTCAAATATATTGCTCGACAATCTATCTAAGTTGATGGTGTTTGTTGTAAAGAATGAAACGGATTCGTGCACAAATTAAATGTTTGTAAATTGACTGAGGGTTTATCTCAAAAAGAAATAAAAGCTAGGGTAAGCGAAACCATTACGCGAATCGCTCCACCGTTAAAGCTTAGGTTTCAAACGCGGTCATAAGAGCATGGAAGATGTATCATATTTAGGAAAACATTGGTTTTCTGCGGCTTCAGTAGAAACTGTCGGAAAGTCGTTTTGAATATCGGCGGTAAAAGTTTATGGAGACAGTGGACATTTCGACAGAGCTGGTTACATTATATCTCAACTGAAATTTTGAGGATGATAAACTTATCCCCGCAACGGGTGAGGCGACTGCGCACATCAAAGTAAAAGATGAAAATGATTTCCCAGGAACGTTTGGCATTGTTTACTTAACTGGATTTTATGAGAAGATTTGTGTTTGTAGATGAGACGTAGCTTCACCACAATTCTCCAGCAATAAAACGACAACTCAAACTACCCAAATTACAACCTACACCGAAAAAGGCAAACACTTCCATCGGCCGTAAAGATGATGACGTCGATTTTTTGGGATGCTGCGGATGTTGTTTTATTGATTACCTTAAAAAAGGAGAAACAAATAATGGAGCATACTATACTACTTTATTTGAACGAATAAAGGAATTCTCTTTCACTAGAATAATGCACAAATGTGACTGCTGCTCATAATTGTTTGCGGGTTATCCAGTACAACCGTTCTCACTAAGACAGCGCAGCGCAGCGCTTCGCGTTACTTCAGACGGCAGCAAAACTCGAATTGTCGGATGAGCATTCTTTCGCTGCTTTGGTGCTTCTCAATACGCAACAGACAGGAATCTGCTTCCTATAATAATTATAAAATTTTCTCTCGTCGTCTTGAAGATGTCTGAATAGTGTATGAATTTCGCCTTCATCAAGTCTTGCACGAAATATGTCATGCATCCAGTATTCCTTTCGTTTTCGATTTTTTTTAAATCTTCTTGATCATGGTATATCACGGCAAATACAAGCACATCATAATCCGACGATGAACGGCTTTCGTCACTGTCTCTTCTATACATCGCACCGGAAAAAAAACGCAACTAAATGCTTACGATTTTATTTTCGCTGCTTAAAGTGAGAATACCCCTACAACATTCTGCTGCTTGCCGCAGTTTGCTGCGACGCGTTGTTAAGTGATGCTTAGATGAGAATCGGCCTTTACGATTCCGGTTACTTTTGGGCCCCCCCCCGTATGACATTTATTTTCTGTACTTCAATAACCCTAGGGCCTGGATAGGCAATAGGGAAATGTTGGAGATGTGTCATAACATTTTCAAAGATGTAAAACTTCAAATCCCCATTAGAAAAGTATCAAAGGTTTTCCCAGCATTATAATTTGGCAACCCTTGTAACCTTTGTTAATGACACATGCACGAAAACAATTTTTTTAACATATTAATAGATAAGCTGGATTTCGTTATTTGCTGTGTAGATGGTCTACATACTGAAAATATTCCAAAATGCACATGGGTATGTAAATTAAACATTCAAATTGTGCCAAGCTTTAAAGCTTATGGAATAGAGGAGAGTGGTTGTGGTTGCGAGCAAATTCCGATTAATGAGAGTTTACGAGTTGTTTTGAATACCGCGGTGGATAATACATACCTACTCCTACATCTTACGTTGAATTTATCTATTGAAGTATGTATAGGTAGCATAAATTAAAAAGAATTTCTTCCGAGAGCGGATAATTATTTTGAATAATAACCTCCACTACTATTACAAACCATAAATTCGATAACTTAAAACTGCCAAATTTTCCGATTTAATAGTTGATAAAAAGGCATTCAAGAGCAAAAATCTTAAAATACGTTACGAAACAGCACACCATACCTTTCGTTCCATATTTTATCATCACGGCTCTTATGTAAGTAACAAAAAGCAACCGCATTTTAAAATTTAAATCTTCGCATGTCGATGAGATTAAAAATAGATTCAACCACATGTCATATTTATGCCGGCACGAGTTTAATATAACCAGATGATTTAATTTGGGAATTCATTACAAAAATACATTCAAGTATTTCTCGGAGATTTTTAAGTGATGTGTCGCTCATATACATTATATAGAAAAATTTATTGAACGGAATGTAGTCTAGCCACTGAACTCTATTATATATGGAAGAGCAAAGTTGTAAATTTAAGTGATACAAATTGAATACGCGCACGGGGCTCCCGATCATGCGCCGTAATAAATTAAAGGTCATACAAATAAAACAGCTGTTATATATTATCTAAAACTGTATTTTAATCACGACCTCCATAACACCCACTGTAAACCCTTCTCCCTTGTAACGTTTATAAATCAAATTAATCCACTTGTTCACGAAGACAAACCACGTAAAATTTTCTAACCCAACTTCAATTTATTAGGTAGAGTTCATTGACTTCAACACACGATGCATTTTAACGGTATTTTCCACTGCGCAAACGCGTAAGCCCCGTAGTTAAACGATTTTCGACCTTATTATTTTCTTCAAGTTTGCACACTTTTTCACGCGCATCTCATTTGATTTCAACTGCTTTGCTCTTCCATATATTATTGAGTTCAGTGAGTCTAGCAAAAATACAATCTTGAAATTCAATATTCCTGCAATTATTTTACCAACCTAACAAGTCAACTGCCTTGCCTAAATGCCTACGTATATTATAAAGTTTGATTTTTGAGAAGGTGCTTGTACGTCATAGGCATTTTTCTTAGTTACAACAATAATTGTAACTATGTAAAATGGTCTATGACGTACACGCACCTTCTCGAAAATTAAACTTTAGATAACATTTCACGGTGCTTAATATCGTTAAACATGCAGAATATTTGGCAACAGTTTTATACATATTTATTTTGTGATTCATTAACATTTTGTGCATACAATTGTATTCAATGTGCGTGTAGGACAGTTGTACAACCGCAATTCATGTAAAATTCTTGCCTAATTCTAGAAAGTAAGCATTATTCAAATCTAATAACAAACGAAGTTGTGACTGTATTAACCAATTTTCCGGTTTTCGACAGAATGTACTAATTTCGACTGGGTAGGTAAACATACGTTGGTATTATCTAGATTAAGGAGTTCAGACGGGTGAGATTTGTCCTCTGATCCCGCACTAAGGCAACAGGTATTTTCCGATCAAGATATTCGCGCTTTTCCTTTCGAGATATGGAAGAATTTATTGTATTATGGCTATACCTACTTGATAGAGACGCAACACCAGTAGGTAACTATCGACATTTTTAAATGCTAAAGCAAAACCAACTTGTACAATTATTTAGGAACCAATTGACGAAATATGTAAAATCAAATATAAAATCTACGAGTATGATAAATTAGTTTTAAAACCAAACTGGCTAGGACGATGAGAAATGAGAGTAACAAAACTATGCAAATTTAGGGAGATGAAATGAATAACAATAACGTTTAACCGAAAGCAAATTTGGAAATGCTTCTATCCTGATATAATACAACTCATTTAAATGATAACATACAGATACCTACCTATTGAGGAAAATTGTGCCATTATAAAATAGAAATCAATAACATAATATACCTAATTAAAAATCACAACATACGCAGCAAGTTTCCTTTATTTTCTCTAGGGGTATTCGGAAACTACACGAATAGAGAAACAATTAAACAGGGTAAGAGGAGCATAATTTCATGCCAAGTCGAGTGGCGCTAGCAGATGTTAAAGTATGTACGGTCAAAACATTGAAGTGATTTTCTTATAATTAATTATGAAACACGATAAATGTAAAGGGTTGTAGATTATGTTACACCAACGAAAAAACGGCACTACACTTTTGTGAGTGTGCTATGCCTATGCTTATCTAACTGGGAGGATCATGTTGAAGTAGGCTTTTGTCCATCCATCCTCCAAAACTACACTAGAGGTGCTGCACAACGTATATTTTCTATATGTTTTCATTGTTTTCTCTTTGTTCTGTAGGTGCTGACGAGTCCCCAGATACAACTCCTTTGCGTGCTAGAAACGGTCGATTTCTTCTGGAGTTAAGTCTCGCGAGGTTACTCCTAAATTGTAGTTGGTCACATCCATATCGAGATCGATTAGTTTTCATAAGAATTCATGAATTAGTTATTGCCATGCCCAATATAGGTAATAAAAACTTGTATGCCGATCTCACATCGTTGTCTCAGTTGTAAATAGTTGCAATCTCATTTAACAAAGATTTTACAAAATTGTCAATTACACCATGTTTTCAAAAAAATTGGAGATACGATAGTATTTCAGTACTTGATGTTACATCTTACATCCCCTCAAATAAATACTGGAAACTAAAGTTTAATTTAGCCGAATTCGTTCTTTAAAAAAACCTGTACTTTTACAAAGATCTACAGCTACAAAAATCAACAATTACAAATTATGGAACTGCCGAACTTAACCATTTTAAATTACGCTCAACGTGTCTAAAAGGTTCAATGTAACGTAATTTCATTAATGGTATTGTTATTATTATTAAATTCTCTGCACAATATAGCATTTGAGGTTACACTGCGATATAAAACATACTTTACAGACATTTTAAAAGCTCTTATGGTAATGTAATTAGTAAGTTACAGTACTCGACCATTAAGCATTTCATAATCAAAACCTATCTAACAAGTCTATAATATTAAATATGAGTTACCCCAAGTGTATTTATTAGGGCCTGTTCTATTTCTAATGTATCTTGTATATGTGCTAGAACCTAGAAGGTACTACCAAAGATATATTGCTCTTTGGTACTACCAAAGGATCGTATATAGTCTAAAGTGTCTTTGAAAAGGTTAGGCAAGATAAAGACATAATGAATTTTTTTAGATCATTTTTATTATTGATTCAAAACTGAAACTATTTCCTACATAAATATTTCATACAGCAACGATATAATATAGCGATTATATTGGAAGATGAAATAGGTACGAAACATTTTAAATTTTAATTCTAATACCTACTGTCTTCAATTGCGTTTAAGGTATGCTTGAAATATGTATAACTAGAGTAAAAAATTAATAGAGTAATATCTTTTGCGTGACTTTGATATAAAACATAAAAATTGCATACATGCAACCCTTGTAAATTAAAGCACATTCTTAAAGTATGCGGAACTTACAAAGCTCGCAATTTCGTCATTACAGTTTTTTTTAATTAAAATGGGAACCAAATTACGATTAGAATCATTAGTCAAATTTAAATTATTTGAAAGGTATATCTCTCGCAACTGCCCGTGTCCGACAATTTTTAGTTCATTAAAAAAGATATTTTAATTACTTAATGCGGCAACCCATTATTATACATTAGCTTGGGATTACCGCGAGGGTTGCATTGCATAAGGGTAAAAATGAAAGCGTTTTAATTGCATTAAAATATTAATTATTATTATTTGCATAGGTAAGTATTGAAGTTAATAAATCATTTTCTGTTTAAAAACTACAAGTCAGTCTTTTGACACAGATGAAAGGCGATATAGACGTAATAGCTTTTTCGTTTAATATAATATAATCAACATAATGTTGTAAAGATAAGTAACTAGTTCAAGGAGCTTGGACAAGATAAAACAGGTAAAATTGGACTAATGCGTAAAGCTCGACAACAGTATTGTAGAAGGTCGCATTGATTGAGAATTTTAGGGTAGGGGAGGAGGTAGAGTCACACTATTTTCCATTGGAGATATTTTTAAGAGAAGGGGGGGATAAAAGGAGGAGAAGGGAATGGGGAGAATATGGAGTGTGGAACGAAGAGAGTATCAAAAAATTTGAAGAAAATATGGAAGACGGAGCAATAGAAGAGGGAGTAGAGGAAGGTGTGAATAAGATGGTAAAAGCGACGGTGCCGAGAAGATAAGAGGTAGGGCGGCATAAAGGATGAAGGGAAAAAAATTGGTGGAGTGGGGAATGTGTGGAAGCTAAAAAAGAGGTAAGAATAGGAATTAGGAGATGGACGAAAGGTAAAATAGATATATGGAAAAATATAAGGAGCTGAAACGGAAGCATCGAAGAGAATGTGATAAGTGGAGGAAGATGCACAGCAAGGAGGTGTAAGTGCGAATACGGGGATTAAGAAAGGAGAGGGATATTTAGAGGATAGTGAGATACAGATGCGTGAATGAGGAGAGGGAAAATAAGTACTGATGGGAAGATGAGAAGAGGAGGTGTAGATTTGTGGAATGGGACGGGAGACTCTAAAGCATATGCTAGGGCAGCTAGGGGACTGTGAGAACCTGAGATAAAGACGAAGGAGTTAGAAAGTTAGGAGAGAGGGGGGAGGGATAGGATGGATGGAGGAAGTATAAGAAAGGAATAGTTGGATTGGAAGGGGGGATTAAGGGGTGTTTAAGTAATTTTGAGACAAAGTAATGACTTTAGTTAAAGGTAAAAGTGTAAAGAAGGTGGAAGTTTATTGATCGATAGGATTCTACTTTATTTAATTACGAGGTTGTAAGGTAGGTGAATTCATTTGTATAAATTTGTAAATTTTAAGCGAGTAAAGATTTAAGATATTTATCACATAATTTATTGCAAAATTATCTAATATAGGAAAAGGTATCATTTTTGATTTTAACGATTTTATTAACTATAATTGCATTGAAAACATTTCCAGAAGACAAGTGTTACTTTAGTTTAGTAGTGCATATATATTCGTAATTGTAAGAAGAATGAGAAGGAAGAATATATATCGAAAAGTAGTGATTAGTAGAGATCAAGTAAAGAATATAGTGGTAGTAATAATATACAGGGTGAGTTTTTTTTTCATTATTTGTATGGGGATCTCGGAAACCATAAGAGTTACACATTTGCTTAAATGGGGAAAGATTTGCTTCTTTGGAAGACTAATCCAGATACGCTTTTGTTGATTTAAGAAAATGCATGGCTTACTAGATATTTGTAAAAAAGTAAAATTCTCCAAAATCATCTCAGCCCTTTAATTCGTTTATTTCTAAAGATAGGTCAAAATTGTTTAAATACAATTTGTAGATAATTTTGTGCCGAATAACGTCACCGTACTAGTTTTTTAATTTTGCTTAGCATTTTGAGGTTATGAAGCAAAGTTGAATTTTTTTAAATGGAAACAATAGTTGGTTATGACTTATGAGGTATTTTAATAGTGCATTTTTTTCTGATTGTAATGATGTAAGGGTTGTATCACTTATTTTAATAAATAAAGGCACAATACACGTTTTCATATTATTAGGTCTACCAAAAATCACATCCTGCCATGGAAAACAAAAGAAATTTACAGTAAGTGTTCGAAATGTACACAATTATTATCGACACACCTTTAGACTCTTTTGTATTTGGAGGAATAAAAGATGCAGGAGCTGCAGGAAGTTGTTATTGATGCGTTTAGCAGATTAGATGTAAATGGGCGTAAAATTGGGAAAGCTCCGTGTTGAAAAGGTGTCACAATGTGTGTCGATAATAATTTCTTTTGTTTTTCATGGCAGGATATGATTTTTTGTAAACCTAATAATATGAAAACGTGTATTGTGCCTTTATTTATCAAAATAACTGATACAACCCTTACATCATTACAATCAGAAAAAAATGCACTATTAAAATGTGTCATAGCCAACTATTGTTTCCATTTAAAAAAATTCAACTTTGCTTCATAACCTCAAATTGCTAAGCAAAATTAAAAAAACTAGTACGGTGACGTTATTCGGCACAAAATTATCTACAAATTGTATTTGAACAATTTTTATCTATCTTTAGAAATAAACGAATTAAAGGGCTGAAACGATTTTGGAGAATTTTACTTTTTTACAAATATCTAGTAAGCCATGCATTTTCTTAAGTCAACAAAAGCATATCTGGATTAGTCTTCCAAAGAAGCAAATCTTTCCCCATTTAAGCAAATGTCTAACTCTTATGGTTTCCGAGATCCCCATACAAATAATGAAAAAAAACTCACCCTGTAGAATAAAAAAGTAAAAAGTCTATGGGGTCACCTCAAAAATCTTGTAAATAAATAAATAACCACGCCAACATCAACGATTTGCAACCCAGTTACCGTTCATCAACTAATAAATTTTAACAGCAATCTGGAAAAACGCATCGCGAAATGTTTATAAGTAATTGGCATATTCAAAATCTCTTTCTAAGAAGCATTAGTTTATATAACCAAATTGTTTGTTCTTATTTTTGTTATTGATATTGCTGTTATTATTATTACTGTTACTGGTATTTTCATTTTTGAAAACGTGAATTAAAATCTGCTTCGAACACGTTTCTATTTTTCTCCTCATCTAAAAAAGATAAATCAGTGGCGGATTTAGGGGGGGGGGGGGGGGGGCTTTAAGGGCTGGTCCCCAGGGCGGAAAAAATTACGGGGCAGCAAAATTACGGGGCACCAAAATTAATTGAAGGAATCTTTTTGAAAAAAATTGCTAAACAATGGAAAATAAAATTGAAGTAGAAATACGTCAAAACGAGCTACAATTTAGATAAAAATCCCAAACATCGTTTACGCTGCACTTTCAGTTTATTCAGTCGGGCTTATTTAAATATGGTCCTAATCAGATGGATTATCCTATTTCGTTCTAAGAATTTGCATGACCATTTGCCGCTTCTGGTCGTCCAGATGTAGTATGTTTTATTGTTTTATTAATGAAATAAATTCTATTTATTTTTAATAAAAAATGTTTTCTGGACTTCAGACTTGCATAAATATCTATATAAGGTCTATTTCTGTGGTGAGGGATGTGATGGGGCGGCACTTTTCTTGTGCCCCTAGGCGGCAGAAGCATAAATACGCCTCTGAGATAAATACCTTCCTTAGGTCGTTGAAAAGGGAAAAAAACGAGCAATTTAATCATATTAAAATCAAATATGGTTTCCTTTAAAAAAGTGCATTACGTGATTACGTCATATCTGGAGAATTATGCTGGTTAAAAAATATTTCTACAAAACGTCTCTCTCCTTTGATAAGACGGATGGTATGGATAATATTTTAGAATATTAGATCATTTTACATAGTACCTACTAATTGACTAGAAACGAATAGCGACTGAATTTTGCTTCAATTTAGTTAGTTGAAAAAATGAGAAGCTGAAAAAATTTAGTTCTTGCTCAATCTTTGTGAGTTTACTTTATCATAGAAAGTTCTATTTGAAGGTGCTCTTGTATGAAAACTTCTCGGAAAGTATAAGGACCGAAGTGCTCCAAGTTACTGCTTTATGGAGACGTGTCCTTCATCAATCACTATAGCTTTTCTTAGAAATGTAAATAGAGATTAGCACAAGAAAATAAAATGTATTAAAAATAAAGATGTAACTTATGTCTAAAATAGAGTAGGTATAAGTCACTATAATATGAATTTCTCATTTTCATTACAGGTCTTACTAATCCCTCGTACAATTTCGATGATTACAGAATTGTTTATTGAAACATTGAAGCCATAAAATACCCAATAGTAGCGGTAGCGTTTAAGTTTCACTCGATGTTACCAGAGTACATAGAATAGAGTTATTCTATAAAGGATAGATAATCAAGCTTTTAAGTGACCATTATGGTAAACAGAAATAGTGGGTTGGTTATTTTCCGACGATGCATAATTTTTGTGACATTCAAAACACGATCAATACGCGGAATTGGGCAGAGGACAACGTGCGACAGAAGTAAATATGTATTGAATATGATGAGATAGCATATCTGATGTTCTCAATCACCGTTTGAATAGTAACGTTGTTCGTTTAGTCATGCATTAATATTTAGTTAGGAAATAAAACTGCGCGTGAAGTACGTAGATTGCCAAATGTCATACCTCATAATACTTTTCTTTCAATTATGTGGTGTGTAACAAAAGATTTCTATTTCTAATAAAAAAAGGGTTTAAATACAAAATAATGCTGAAAATTTACTATGTATGCAACTTATCTCTTTAGGAGACAGACAAACCGTAGACACAATGTAGTTTCGCAATATTGATTGCAACATTGTCGT
The DNA here is from genome assembly GCA_036250285.1 of Pyrocoelia pectoralis. Taxonomy (NCBI): domain Eukaryota; kingdom Metazoa; phylum Arthropoda; class Insecta; order Coleoptera; family Lampyridae; genus Pyrocoelia; species Pyrocoelia pectoralis. The sequence continues at coordinate 33,741,161 of CM070074.1, forward strand.
TTTTTCTTCCATTTACGGATAATGATATACTTATTATGCCAATATCCTCTGCAGGGTAGATTGTCACTCGATTAACAGTCACTTTCAAGGAGACTGCGAAAACCCTTAATCAAAGTGTCGATAGTAGGTATACGGTGTACGTATAGCACGATTTTAAAATGGAAATAACAACAGAACGGCAGAACGTATACGTATGTATTTCGTAACATCCTTACAGTTTTCCAACATGAGAATTATCTATAAATGGGAATGTGCGAATTTGAATAATAATCACGTTAGCATTAATGTTTTTAAATTTGTGGAATACAATATGGGACTTAATTGCAAAACCACTTGAAGAAGTGAAACCAACAAACAATAAATTTTTAGAATACGTACATCATGAGCATTCTGAGAACATACCGGTGTCCTAAAAACCAGTAATTGAGTAATCCATTAATATTTTCCGTGAGTTTATGTGGCTCTATATTTTGTAACAGGATTTCATATCGAGGATAGATGATGATTCCCGCAAATGGCTATCCTACACACAATTCGCGAAATGTTTCTCAAATATTCAACGAGTAGTTAGTTCTTCTTGAACAGAGGAGATGAACAGAATGATATCGCGATGAGCGATAAGGCCCATACTACCTACCGTCAATTGGCGCCTGGTGTCCTTAAAGGAAATCGCAATTGTTCCTTTATTCTGAGACCCATAGTTTGCCAGCAAAAAAATCAGCGTCATTAAAAACTTTACCCATTTAAGGAGTTCTACATGGAACGAAATAAATGGAAATCTGAAGGCGCAAGGTCAGGGCTATATGGTGGATGTGATAACACGTCCCATCCTAGTTTCAATAATTTTTGGAGAGTGACCAAAGATGTGTGGGACTTTGCATTATCATTCTGGAACACAACATCCTTACGATTTCCCAATTCTGGTCGCTTTTCTTGAATGCATCGCTTGGTTGGGCGAGTTGTTGAACGTACACGTTTGAATTAGTCGTTTGGTTTCTTCGTAAAAGTTCGAAATACAGAATTCCTTTATAATCCCACTACACTCATAGCATAATCTTTTTTTGGTGAATCTCAGCTTTTGGTGTCGTCTGGGCTGGTGCATCTTGCATCACTCACGATGGTTTCCGATTAACGTTGTTATAAGCTATTCACTTTTCGTCGCCAGTACTGAGTAGTTTTAGAAATAGATCAATTTCGTTGCGTCTCAGAAGCGAATCGCAGATGCTAATGCGTTGCGTCAGATGAATTTCTTTAAGCTGGCGAGGGACCCATACAAAGAGTTTCTTGACATAGCCAAGAAGTTTTAATTGTTTTTGAATTCATGTATGTGATACATATTGAGCTTCTCTGCAATGTCACTCGTTGTGCTATATAATCTAAATCGATAATGGCCTCATCAACTTCAACTGGGCGACAGTGAAAAATCACCAGTATGCAATTTGGCAAACCAATTTTGACACTGCATTTCTTTCAAGGCTTTATTCACATATACGGCACATAACTTCTTGTGTACTTGCGATCCGCCTTGCTTTTTCGGAAATAATACAATATCAAATATGTTTTAAATGCGCGTGTTGTTCTTTCATTTTTAAATTGGAATAAAAACGAAACTAAATAACTAATCGATACAATTTGCTTATTAAATTAAAGGTGAAAGTACAAACAACAAGAAAACAACACTTATAGGTTAGGTGCTTTGAATACGTTGACAAAACAAAAGACCACCTATTGACAAAATCCGCAATCGCTTAGTTGTCAACCCAATAGAAGATCCACAACAATTGAAATAATGCAGACAAGGCTCACATAATATTTATAGACAGGTACAAATTGCGCAAGGTTTATTAAGTGAATCAAATTGCGTACATGGTATGTGCAGAGTAAGAGGATTTTTTTTCATAACGCATACTTGATATGGCACAGAAATGAAAACATCTATAGTATACCAAATTACCAATAGAGATAAATCGGACAGACCGACAGATACGCAAGCAATGGCACACAAAAATGGTATCTAGAAGAGAACCACAAAGAAACTTTGGAAAAAGTTTGTTATTCTACGTAAGTTATTAAGAGGCAAAAAAGTGAAGTGAAAAAATATCCAACGATTTAAAACCACGAAATTTACTTATTCTCATTTCAAACATACATTCGGTTGTTTCCCCTAGAAATTTATATAATTATATAAATAAAGATTTTGGACATTACTTTAATAGTCTAATAAAATGACAGGACGGAACCTCGATTGCGCAATTGGCATAATATAGAAGTTTCAAATAGTTTATTTGTTTACGTAAACAACTCTCAGCAAACCGATTGATCGAAGATCAGATATGATATTAAATTGTACTTTGCAAAATACCTTTTATTGCAGATAGTTTGAAACAATCACAAAAACAAAATTCCTTCTGGGGTTGAAGATGATAACAGGAAACGTAAGGATTCGAGTTATAAAATAGGAGTTTGATTATTTAATCATTCCTATGAAAACGTCCACTGTTAAATTGGAAACGTACATAGGGGTAGTTATTACCAACTGGATGGTAATTAATTATTTCAAATATTACAAACTCTACCCATATTTGATTTCATTAGTCTCCTAAACTTTAGAAATCACGTGGACAGATAAAGCACCGCTTTATAGATTTAGAAAGTTGAATAAATTACAATATACAACAGAAACTTTAAAAGAAACAAAAAGATATCGTGTAAAACAATGTTCCATTTAATTAACCAATTATCACTTTTTAAAATAGCGTTTATTCCTATTTTTCTCCTTCAACTTAATGTCTTTACCTTGTCCATACAATCCTTATTTAATGCAAGTAGAGAGAAAAGCACCTTCAATTTTATTATTATATAAAGTTGAAACGAAATTGGATGACTAAATTTTTAATTTTCAGACCACACAAGAGAACGGGAGACAGTTTTATAAATTGCCTAAAATGTCGCTTGTCATTTGGGCGAATGAAAGTTTCGACATCCCGATCCCATACACCTATTCGTATACCATACTTCTATTCACGTTACATTTTAGCACATTTTAATCCCTGTTTTTACAATCACGTCATGACAGTATGATATACAAGACTTTTCATCGTTAATAACAAACAAAACACATTAGAATTACGGCTAATTACAGCTGAGCATCACATGTCCTGTCCTGTCAGATAAAAGAATAAGACTTGAAATCGACTCACAGACATTATATACACATTTCTTATTGAACATGTCTCGCTTGCATAAATACTTCCATAAATACGTCTAATTATTATTACTTGATTTCAAAATGGAACAAAATTAGAATATTAAACGGTTGACGCAAAATCTATTCAGAGCGCATATGGAGTGAAGACAATAATACCAACAATTATCTGTCTCTTTCAAATTCGTGCTGATTATACAGAATTAAGGAAACATTTCAATACGGCAATATCGATTATTTCACCACTAACACTGCTATATTTCTCATAAGAGCCTGAAACAAAACATGTCGTACTATACATAATTGTCATAAACGATTCTAGAATTTGGGATTAAATGCAAGAAAGTGATACCTACCTGATTAATTAATATCTATCATTCATGCTATCTATCAATATACCAATACCATAAATGGTTAAGGTTGGTGATAATACTGTGGGCTACAGACAATATTTCAGTATCTTATTGCGCAGTGCCAACTTAAGTTTTTGTTTGAGGATTTCACTTTTACTCAAAAGAAGGCGTATTCTGTGTCCCAATACAAATAAGGATACCCAGTATGAATATATCGATCACCGTTAGAGACCCAAATTGGGATAAATTAGAAAAAAAACTCGGTTCTAGTAAGTGAGGTGTTTTGAAACTTCGAAAATAGTTTCGAAGATACATGAGGAGTTTGGTCTCTGGAAAACTATCATGTTTTATTTCTTGCATGGCCACAAAATACATTGTGCAGCCAAATAAGTACGGAAAAAATGAAGATGCTTTTTTTGACTTAATATCTTAAGAACGCATTTAAATATAATGGTAGACGGTGTCCAGGGATCACCAAAGGTAGTAAACGTCCAAATAATGACACTACAAAGGCGCGCAGAAAACCAACAAGGAATTCAATCAACCAAACACCAAATCACATTCATATTAATATACTATTTCTGAGACATTATAAAGTTTTTAAAGCAAATAGTACAACTTACGACTTCATTTGTTTTCATTTCTTATTAAAATAATGCATCATTGCTACAACTGTGGCAAAAATTTTTCCCCGATTATGTTCTAACTAACGGGTCACAACAGTCACCTCATATTTTGGCGGTTAACGACAAATAAAACAACCTTTTTTTTATTGGTGTCCTATTTTAGCCTTTTAAACGACGCCCCAGCGTGTTTAAATCGCACTTTTTAAAACGCGCGTGTTTTAAAGTTGCCATGCCAACATCAACAAATTTGAAAAACGGGAATTCTAATTGGTTATTGATCTAACAGGAGTACTTTGTTACGTCAAATAAAATGACAGATTGAAAATTAATTTCCATTTTTCTCATTTCCATGACAACGAAAGGTATACTGATTTCACATACGAATTCAACCATTTCACATTATTAGTTCTTATTTCCATTTCAATACCCAGATTTCAAAGTGAACCAATAAAAAAAATAGCGTAAAGTATTCGTGAATAAATGGACTTGATCATAACCGCCACTCGCCTTTACGCGAAAAAAAAATCGACAAATTTGATTGTACATTGTGCAGTTGTCACTTCCTCGCAGTTTATACTAAGTGCTAAACATAAAAGAGCAAAGTATTGAAATTCCGTTCCCCACAGACTTCCCATTGCACGGCGACATTGCCAGAAGTTCCTATTTGCTCTTTCCACTTTAAGCTGTATATGCTTACTCAAGTTCAGTTTGTTATCAAGTGTAGTGCTTAGGCCTAGAGGTATTTCACGACCCTGACAACTAGAGGTACTTTTGGAAGAGTAGGAGAGTTCGAAAATCCCCTATCCTCTTCGTCCCTATGAAGAAAACTACTTTCGTCTTCGACGAGTTATTGGACAAAGAGTGCCCCTTAAAGCATTTTTCGATTAATTTGAGAGCAGATTGCATGAGACTGTACTAATTGTAATGAAAACACACAACCAACCCCTTATAGTCTAAGATCCCACCATTTAAGTTAATGGATGAAAAGTTTTTTATATTCAATGAAATATGTCAATAAAATATATTGCAAATGGGTTGTCTAAAAAATTTCAGTCCAGAATATGATTAATTGCTACTTTTTGGCATTTTTTTACAACAATAAATAGTAGCACGTTTTTTCAATTATAACTATAGCAACAATCTACTTCAAAATGATGCGCAACAAGTACGAGTCTATCGCTATCCTTTTCATTTTCAAGTGTGCAAATAGCATGCGCACTCTCTTTCTTTCAAAGGACGAACTACACACAGCAGCTACGATGCTGTGTACTCTTCTATCGCATGGGATGGTTCGCTGGGACCTCTCTGTCGCACGTATTCACTCGCAGCAATATTTCACTTTTTCAAATTCGACAACCGCAATTGGTGAATGATTTTTCGCAGACTACCCTATACCACCGTGTTCGTAATGAAATAATCTTTATTTTAATGTAACTTTAATTCATTAACCAGACCGGTGCAAGTTACTAGTATCGATTTACCTGCTTATACCTGCCTACCCAAGAGTTGTTAATTAATTAATCATATTCTGGACTGAAATTTTTTAGACAACCCATTTGCAATACATTTATTGACATATTTCATTGAATATAAAATACTTTTCACATTAACCAGCTCGGTGAAGGTCGTGTTATGGTCTGATCCTATACTATTACTTTTTCGTATAATTAGTAAATCGTAATTATCGGTTCTAAAGTGGCGACATGTTTCGGGAACAATTTCCCATTATCAAGCCTTTTCGAAAACTAATAATTAAAGAAGTGTAACATTAAGTGCTGAAGGGGAGTAAACTAAGGTTATAAAATAGCGTAATTATAATAAAACATCGAATCGCACAAAATTTTGATAAAGGTTCGTAAAAAGAGTCATGATGAATGGATGAGGAGCAATTAAAATATGAGAATTCTCATTAGTTTATGCACTTGCGGTCATTTTCTTTATCCATATTTTAATTGCTCCTCATCCATTCATCATGACTCTTTTTACGAACCTGGGTTCTCTCTTCTAGAGAACCCCTTTAGTTTTTATCAAAATTTTGTGCGATTCGATGTTTTATTATAATTACGCTATTTTATAACCTTAGTTTACTCCCCTTCAGCACTTAATGTTACACTTCTTTAATTATTAATTTTCGAAAAGGCTTGATAATGGGAAATTTTTCCCGAAGCATGTCGTCACTTTAGAACCGATAATTACGATTTACTAATTATACGAAAAAGTAAGGGGTTGGTTGTGTGTTTTCATTACAATTATTCCATTCACCCCTTTGTGATCCTTCCGATTCCTTTAACATGAGACACTGTACCGCGGAACTTCAAATTTGCCAGTTATTGGTATGGATAGATGCATTCCCCAGCACATAATAGCCACTGTCATTAAAACGACAGCAGAGGCTGTTTACTGTTATGTTCAGGTTATGTTCCACAGAAGTGGTGACACTATCACACCTTGATAGCCTTCTCTCACTACTGCGTATGTTTATGTTTCGTCGCCAACGCTGATGTGCACTGCCACGAATTTCAGCATCTGTACAATTCAGCTCGTACGACTTTCATTATACCATTTTGAAGGTTCTTTAGTCAAATTCCCCTTCCATGTTTATGTATGCTACCAGGTAGACTGTTTATAGTTTAGCAATCTCTGAATCTGCCCTACAGCCCTACAACAGGATGCAAGACTGATTTTCTGGACCTTCCTGAAGAGTATGTGTGTTGGTTAGGATGCAGCGGAAATCGTATTAGCCCCATATACCTAATGTATCTGTCGCACAATACTACAAGAAAATACATTAGGCTAATGAAAGCGTAACAGCACGATTTGGAATCATTGGTAATATTGTATTTTTTAATAAACTACCTTTAATGAAAAACAAACAATTGTCTCATAATTTCTGTGATATAAAATGGCATCAAATGAAAAATTTGTTACATGTTGCTTTTCAGTGTTCCCAGAATTCCAGAATGATTTTAGTAAACTGTTTTTCAAAATGCGGATAGTAGTTCGTTGCTCTACTATGAATTTCATGCACGTTTACAAGTTTGGTCTTGATTGATTTGCAATTAACGTTGCCAACCGGCGCCGGCGTTAGAGGTTGGGGCAATATGTACCCCAGGCGCCATTCGCCAACGCCAACTATCACAAAAAAATTAATTTTTTATTTTTATGATTCGTAATGTAAAAGTAAACTGGGGAAGAAAAGTAGTAAAACCGTGATTTGCAAGTTTCTTTCGTTATTTACATTTACATAATCTTACTTGGTAAAAGACCTTCTTTTACGTTTTATTACGTTTGCCAAAACCAACTCATACGTTTACAAAGCGATGACAGTTTTATGCCGACAAGTGTTCATTGAAAAATACTCAAATTTACAATTAAACAATAAGAGGATTAAAATAGTTAAAACAGTTTGCCGATGCCGCAGGTAAAATTTGTGCAGTCACCAATTTGTTAATGTTTAGGTCACTCAACGGTTTAGGATAGAATACTTGAAAATCTTTTTTATTGTTTATGTATGACGTTCCTAAGAAAAGTTGCATTATTCGTAATTTTGTAAATTTTATCTCACAGTCTCACTTACAAACCTTGTCATTTGCAGCGTTTGCAATTTTTTTTAATACTGGTCTAATATTGTTTTGTAACTCTAACTCTTTACTTTTGTTATTAAATTTGTATGTACCTATGTGTTAATGAATTTAAACTCAATGGTATGGTGTATTTATTTTGCAATCCAGACAAAAAACTCTTATTGTCATTTTATAATATAGGTAGTGTGGGCGCCACTTTATAACATTGCCTTGCCATTGCCCCAAGGCCCCCAAGATCTCCAGGAGCGATTTAACGGCAACTTGTTAAAATTGTAAGAAGTAATTAAAAACTATTTTTAAAAAAATCGTTTTAGTATCTAAATCTAAGTACAAAGTACCGGTTTTATAGCGTTATAGTTGAGTTACTACTTCGGACGCAAATTCTACAGCGTCTAAATATTTTAGCACAACACATACACGAAAGAAGTATTTATTTACCTATTGAGGAATTAATTCCAGTTATAGGATTGAGAAGGAAGTTCCTAAATATAGGCGAGGAAATAAAGCACTAAAATAAGCCAAACCTTCCAAATTTTGGTAGCAAGAGGGATTGAGATGAGATTTTTTGCATTCGCTTACTAAGTTCAATAGGAAACTTTGTACTTATGTACCTACTTTTGATCATGTTTCATTCTAATCCTTGTTTCGTCATGTCAGGAAATCATGAGGTAAAACTTATAATGGAACATTTGAATAGATGTGGACATTTTCATTTTGTGAAATAAAAGTATTGAGATATTTATATAAAAAAATGTAATTTTTTTTTAAACATATCCAAATGTATCATGTATGAAGCTGATATTATAAAATATTTAGTTTAAATTTAATTTAATTTGTTCCTTTTATTACAGATTAAATTATTAATTATGTAGAACTCCTAATATAAGGTTGGTAGTTAATAATATATCTACATGAGGGATCAGCAACCCAAAAAATTTCCGGATAAGATGTTTAGAACCATTTGAGAGTGAATTTCAAAAAAAACTTCGGAGATGACGTTGCCCGGCTATCCTGAGCTCCAGGTGAGCGGTGAGTCAATTTGGAGGTAATATTCGGAATCAGCGACCTCGAAAACCATCGTGAACCCAAATTCAGTCGATTCTAGAAGGTTATAAGATAACGAAGTTATGAATTTTTTCTATAAAATTGCATTTTTCAGGATGCATTTTCCACTGCACAAATGCAATTTCGAAAAAAAAACATGATCAAAAGTAGGTACAAAGTTTCCTATTGTATTTAGGAAGCGAATGGAAAAAACCCCATCTCAATCCGCCTTTCTAAAAATTTGGTAGGTTCAGTGCTTTATTTCCTTGCGTAATAAGTATTCGCATCAGATCATTAACGTAACGTAGCTTTTCAATTTTTCAACCAACTTCAAAAAAAAATCATTCGGATGTCTGTGTGTCTATGCGTTGGTCGATGTTACAGGGTTTAGAAAGTTGGAAGTGGTGTCATCTTATAGCAAATTGTTTACTCATTCCAAATCTCTGGTAAATTTTTTGATCGGATCGCCCATTCGCTGTCGGGACGCCATTTTAATTGATTGGGTCCATAATGTCGATGTAAAAGATTAGTTAAGCTCCAAATGGGGCGAAGGCTGCTGGTTGGTTTTACAGGTTTCTCCTTGTCCCTCCTATTTTGCTTTCGCGTTATGGCATTGAACTTGTTGAATATAATCACAAATCCAAAAAACACACAACCTTCCCTATGAATGACAATTTATTGTGAAATTAAATTGTTAATTAAACGATTATTACTATTACGACATGTTTCGACACCATTGGTGTCATCATCAGGCTGCAAATAATTGTTTAACTTAGCATAAAACTAAGACTAGTTAAGTATACTTACTCTTAATTAAAGAGGTTGATTTAATATTAACGAAGCAATGGGCGTGAATGAGGTGAAATGAAGTTGAAAAATTACATAAGGGACATTAACGTACGACTCATCAATCCACCACTGAAATCCAAACCAAGGGTAAAAGTGAAATAAATCAAAACCGCTTACAAGTTGCGTAAAAGTTTTGTGAAAGTGGAAAAATTAACAGCTGGCCATCATGCTAAAAAGATAAGGTTAGGGATACCCAGAGTGTACCTAATAATAGTTCCAGGAAATTATTAAACGGTTGGTTAAACGAAGCGCGAAGCTCCGGATGAATAGTGAAGCCACATTATTTAAAGAAAGTAGCGTGAACCGCAAATTTAATTAAATTTAAATAGCACCGTAGTGACGTGCTCAAAATGGAGTAACAAGTTCAATGTCATAATGCGAAAGCAAAATAGGAGGGGCAAGGAGAAACCTGTAAAACCAACCAGCAGGCTACTTGCAAAAATTAACAACTTCTTCATAATTTCAATAGTTTTTCCGGAAAATCTCAATAACTACTCAGAATTGACTACACAAACTGTATATCAGTGGGAAGCTTATAAAAAACTTAATCGATTCGTGAACAGAAATATAGGGTCCATTTATAAAAAAAGAGTTATTCGACTTTTTGCGTTTCAGTACACCCTGTATAGTGTGTGCATTCATGGACCAAAAGTTGACTACGTATTTATTAAAATTCCAAGTTACTTTAAAATTTTCTGTGGCAAGTTTGTCGAAAAACATCCATGGCCTACTGGGCAGTGATCCATCAAATATGAGCCTTTTTTCGAACAAAACGTTGAATAATGTCGAAACGGAGAGAGTTAAACCCATAGTGACCTATACAAAGTCCCATTATTTTTTCATGTAAAAACTAATAATGTAGAAATACACAGGGTGTCCCATTAAAAAAACATTACTTTGGTTGACCACCCTGTATAGGAACATTCTTTATATGATCAAAATATGTTTATAATGTGCAGTATAAGTGTGCTTACTTGGCGGTGAAAACCGCATGTCGATATCTTGAATAGAAGAAAAGTTATGGACCAATCACACAGCCCTGGGTCACTCTGTATACACGGTGTCCAAAAAGTATGGAAGCCCTTGAATATCTCGAGAACGACACATCCGACTACAAAAGAAAAAACACGTGTTCCTATATTTTTTGAAACCTATTCAGTCATGATAGGTAAACATCACACGCAACCCCCTGGGGATGGGGCGGGGATTAGTTTTGAAAACTGTAATGGGAACACCTATCTTTTATTGCACTTTTGCATTCTCCCAAAAAACTGTTCTCAAATTGCAAATTTCACCCCCAACCCCCGACATTTTTTTAGGGTGGAAACGGGGCAAAACTGCATATGTCCGCAGAAAAATCTTTTTTAGTTTTTCCCTCCAACATTTTTTTGAGATTTACAAATTGTCCGTCACCCTCTCTCCCTTAAGGATGGAATAAAAAACAATGACTCATTTGTACAGAATCCGGGGTGCTTGTCTCGGGAGGGGGGAGGGGTGAAATTTGCAATTTGAGAACAGTTTCTTATGGAGAATGCAAAAGTGCAATAAAAGATGTGTTCCCATTTAAGTTTTCAAAACTCACCCCCGCCCCATTCCCCAGGGGGGTGGGGATGATGTTTACATATCATAACCAAATAGGTATCAAAAAGTAAAGGAATACGTGTTTTTTCTTTTTGTAATCGGATCTGTCGTTCTCGAGATATTCAAGGATTTCTATACTTTTTGGACACCGTGTATAATATTTATGATAAAAATTATGTATCTGCCTCATTATTAATATGAGATATTGAAAAAATTCAAGGGATGTAATTTTTTTAAGAAATCGAAAAGTGTACAGTTATATGTCTATACCATCTTAAATGTCCTCTATCGGATTAAACGCTCCTAGAGGTAAGACGAGGTAAAACATACTGGGTGTCCCATTTTAATCTTACCAGCGGAATTTCTCGAAATGAGGACCCCTGACAAAAAAAGTTGCTAAATAAAAGTTTGATGGTTTGGAGGGGGGCGTCCGATTCTGTAACAAATTTCACCCCCCCCCCCCCCGACACTCACGGGGGTGACTTTAGAATGTTAAATGGAAACCCGTATTTTTTATTGCAGATTCAGAAAGAGCATAAAAAATATGAAGATTTTATTTGAGAACTTTTTCTTTATTTGCAACAGGTGGCGCTGCAAACGGGGTGTCCAGGTGTCCCATTTTAATCTTACCAGGGGAATTTTTCGAAATGAGTACATCTGACAAAAAAAGTTTCCAAATAAAACCGTCATAGGTTTGTATGAGTTTTCTGAATATGCAATAAAAATAGGGGTTTCCATGTAAGTCACCCCCCCCCCTATCCACCCCTGAGTGTCGGGGGGTGAAATTTGTTACAGAATCGGACGTCCCCGTCCAAACCATCAAACTTTTATTTAGCAACTTTTTTTGTCAGGGGTCCGCATTCCGAGAAATTCCGCTGGTAAGATTAAAATGGGACACCCTGTATATGGTAACTTTTTCTTCCTTATTACGCATACCTACCATTCATTCATCCCACATTGGCGTATAATTTGAAATAAACCAATGAAATATGCGAAAGTGCCGAATCCTATTAATACGATTATACGGAACCAATGGGAATTTCATTGATTTCAACACAGCACAAAGCATTTTAGAATGAACCCAACAAATAAAAAATAAAATTAATCAAGTTTTGTTACATAATTCGGTTTTAAATAACAATTGAATTACCTACCATTTTTTTAGCAAACTATGATTTAACAGGTTAAGCACCGGACTGACTTTCAAATACTTAGCATCCCTATACGGCCACGCGGACACGCTTTTATGCGGTTTAACGTAGTAATATGTCCGCCATGGCCCTGGAAAATAAATTTTTTTTAGTTTCCTTGCGAAAAAAAAATTTAAAATGGTGGGGATTAGAAAATAGTTAGAACTATAATTAGTTAAATGTCACCTTGGCCCAGGGGAATGTTTTGGTGAAAAACCCTTGGCGCTCAACCTGTTAAATTGCTTAATTAAAATACTTATCCACATCCGAATTGTCTGAAATTTTTTTTGTGACATACGCAAGAACATGAATCATTAACCTGAATTGCAGACACGCTCAAATGACTTTTAAAAATCATAAAAATACTGCACCTTCAACCCCGTCTGCAGGGTTATTGCACCTCCGAAACCGTCTGCAAATACCTTTCTGACGACGTTTTTCATTTGTCCTTTCGATTCGTACCGGAATTATACGCGCTCAAATCACTTTAAAACAGTGACTTTTTATGCACAAAAAAAGGGTTGTTTGAACATGTTATCCCCAGGTTCAGAACTTGCGACCATTTTTATGCTCTTATATTTTACATCATCTTCAACGTAGTATGATTTGCAGACGCGCTTTATCACTACCTAAAATGACGCTGGGCTGCCGCCCTAGTATGTAAAAGCAGCAATTACGTTTGAACCATCGACATATAGAAATGGACTGTGCATGGTAATGCTAAGCCGGGATACTGCAGGTGAGAGAGAGGGTAAACGTGGAGGCCTAGTTCTAGCTTTATCTGTCGCGTATCTATTGGTCGCTGCATTCCCCTAACTTTATCTGTCGCGTATCTATTGGTCGCTGCATTCCCATGAAAATGCAGCAACCAATAGATACGCGACAGATAAAGCTAGAACTAGGCCTCCACGTTTACCCTCTCTCTCACCTGCAGTATCCCGGCTTAGCATAACCACGCGCAGTCCATTTCTATACGTCGATGGTTTGAACATGTATAACTCGTTATTTAGGTTCATTTGTTAAACAAAATGGTTAAAGATCGAAATTGCATCATGTATTCCGAGGAAATTTGGCGCCTAAAATATGACTTTAATATTCATTCAGCAAACAAGCAGTTCAACAAACAATTATTGAGCAACCGTTTATTACACTTTTCCCTTTCAATAGTTTCAATGACCTTATCCTTAAAGGGCTAGTTTCTAAAGTTAATGAATTGTGTTTTCCAAATTGTGCGTCGAAGAATGGGGGTTTCAGTTGAAATAATATCTAACGCTAACCAAGCGCTACAGCAAACAAGTTTTATTTAGACTGACACTGACACCTATGATGATAATAATAATGTAGTGCAGCTACGTGAATAACTAATAGGAATTGAGCGGAAATTAGTGACAGAAAATTGTGGTTTTGGTATAAGGAAACATTATACTAATCAAGTTAAAGAGAATAAAATATATCGTGTTAGATATTTAACAGCAATATTACACAAAATATTCTACTTACCATTTGATCTCCATGTTTGGGTACACTGTGACCGCCATTTCGCAATGAATTGTTTAATCGATTCTGTAACCATACACGTAAATATCAATAAATATCATGCAGTTTTAAAGAGCAGTAAAATAAATAAGTGTGCGCGGAATTGGTTTCATGGGTTATTTGCGTATTATGTTTTAGTTCATTTGTCGGCATTCTTATTCTATGTCGCTTCAATGGTTTAATTTAAAACATTTACATCTGGTAGGTATACGAGGTAGCGTAGGTAGGTAGCGAAGTGTTTATGACTTAAACCAGGGGTTCTCAAACTGTGGTACGCGTACCACTGGTGGTACGCCAAAACCTTCCAAGTGGTACGCGAGTAGGACTTATACTTCAGTAGCAAAACTGGCCGTTAGTGATGTTGAAAAAGTAACTATTCGTTACTCGAGTACTCGTTACTTTACAAAATACTAAGTAACGATTACTGATATCTCTGATTAATAGTTACTTTGAATACTTTGATTACTTTTGAGTACGAGTATTCATTAGTTAGTGGAGTATTCGCATTGTAATTGTACGATTGTATTCGCTATATTGCCGTTACCGATACCGAATACTTTTCGTGTTCTTTCGTTACACAATATCAAAGTGTAATCTTTGACAATACAAGGTTATGGATCCGTGACTATTTTCGAATTAAAAATAAATAAAGCAGTTTATATTACCTACTCTGTGTTTACTTTCAAAATAAAGTTAAAATTATCAACACGTCCTAATACTCCTAATTTATTGATTTTTAAAAAATCCATTATTCCTATAAATATGTAGGTATATTATATTGCTCCAATTTAATTTTTATTGCTCCAATTTTTATTTTTTTTTTGCCGAAACATACTAAATTAACTAAAATATTTATTAAGGTAGCGAGTGGTACGTGACTGAAGCTTAATATATAGAAGTGGTACGCGAAAAAAAAAGTTTGAGAACCTCTGACTTAAACAGTTACAAAGATTTCTAAAACACGTTTAAAGGATTGAGACGTAAATGAAACGCTTTTAGCGTTATTTTAAAGCATGACCAGACCACTATAATTCGTGCAGATAAAAGATTGCAGTGAGATAGTAAAATTTACAATTATAAATCAATTTTTATGATTTTCCTTTCATCTGAGAAATCATAAACCAAAAATGGTCACGAGCTGAGCTATTTATGCAACGCACGAAGTCGACTTTCTATGCAAGAGATTGGCATTGAAATAAAACTTGCAAGTATAAATAGAGAAAATATGCGGACGACTAAATATTCTTCGATTTAGGTTTACCTATTAATATTCAGATAGGTTATGGTGTCGTCCTAATATGAAAACAAAAAGGCCTCATTACCAGCAAAAATAGTAACTGGATGATTCCGGAGTGATTCGTACACATATAGGGCAGGATGAGTGATGTGGACCAGTCGATTGGTCTATTGGACTTGTCAAGTCGGGATGCAAAGTTTTTAGTTTTAACTACGGAAAGTCTGCATGTCGACATCGTGTAGTCGAAGGGTCAAGAGTGATCAGTGGAGAAACTAACTCTATGTAACTAACAACATTTAACCCACATACTAACTGAAATGAAATAGTAATGATAACAATAAAAAAAGAAGGAAAAAAAAGCAAAACTAATGATCATTGCTTGTCTGTAGCAACGATATGAGGTTACAATGGAAAATATCAACATTACTACAAATATTATTATAACCGCACATAGCCAGGACTGGAGATATTTTAATACCTTGATTTTAGCAAACTGAGTATAAAAAGTAGAATTATTTCTGGTGCTCCTCATTTTATATTTACTTGAAGAGCTACAACATGGCGGCTAGCAGAAGTGTCTATCGATGACACCGGTTGCATTACTTTTAAATATTTTATTGAATTCCTTGGCTTTCTAACAATTAGCAAGAATGTTTCTAATAACAATTTCTCCCGTGCAGAGTTTTAATTAGGTGAAGAAATTAAATATGTCCTGATTACTTCTCGAATTTCAACCCTCGAAACCAGGGGGCCTGCTATACAGGGTGTTTTTTTGGGAGCTTTAGTTACGTTTCTGGGAAAGTTGCATAGGCAGGTTTCCGAAAATGTGTACTTGGGGGTTACTCTGAAAGCCGAATCGATCTAAAATATTTTCAAAATGGCAGTACTTCCGGAAATGCCGGAAGTAGCTACCAACTTCGTTATTTTAAATAGCAACCCCTATTTTTTATTGCATTTTTCGATTCTACGTGAAATTTCATAAATTTTGATACCAACATGTCAATATTTACAAGTTATGGTTTCTAAGTTATTTTCATTTATTTAAAAAAAAACGGCGGATGCAGACGGTACTTTTAAGAATTCATTACTTGAAAACGGTTGTAGCTATGGCAACCGAGTTTTCACCAGCGCATAGAGGAAGAAAAGGGTTTTCTTTTGGTGTACTTAAAAAAAAGTTATGTTGCGTACGACGTCACCTATGAGGCTCCAAATTTAAGAAAATTCAAAGACTGAAAACTCAGTTTTTTTAAATGAGATGACCATTTTCTTACTATTGCATTTGATAGAGAATCAAAATGGGCATATTTTGGTATTACATGTTCCTATCCCTATCTTTAATAGTTTCTGACTTATTCTCATTTCATTGCAATGATACCATTTTTTTCGGATTTTTTAATAGTTGGCCATGACCTTATGGCAAACGAATTTTGAACAAATCAAGTGATACTAAACCGTCACCTGTTATAGGTTAACATAAGTTTTTCATTAATGGAAAAAAATGGCGCGCAATGGTTTTACCTACATATTAAGATTTTTGGAATCTAATTGTTATTTATGGTGAAATGGACAGAATCGCGTCACATGCTTGTCATACGTTCATTGAGAGATATCCAGAAGACCGCGTCCTAGTGAACGTACCGAATACTGGAATGAAATTGTTTGAATTTTGGAAGCTTTGTACCACCTTACCTACAGTAAGAGTTTTACGAATAGCTAATGTTAAGGAACCAGGAATATTTTTTGGGGAACATTACCTACTTGGTTAGACGAGGCCAAATTTAGTAAAAATGTAATCGCCATAATTCGCATTGCTGGTGCCATTAAAATTCTTGTTTGAATGGAGATGTACACTTTCAAGAGTGCTGGAGTTTTATTGTATGTACTTTGTGCGTTTAAAAAAACAATATTTTGTGTTTCCACATTTATCCAGAAAATTTGAATACAGAACGTTATTTGGAAATTTTACGCAATATTGTTGTTCCTGCAACAGAAGAGCTGCCTCTGCAAGAATATGCTCAATACTGAATCACAAGTCATACAATACTCCACACGAGAACATTTACGGAAAAAAAAATCCGAAAAAAATGGTATCATTGCAATGAAATGAGAATAAGTCAAAAACTATTAAAGATAGGGATAGGAACATGTAATACCAAAATATGCCCATTTTGATTCTCTATCAAATGCAATAGTAAGAAAATGGTCATCTCATTTAAAAAAACTGAGTTTTCAGTCTTTGAATTTTCTTAAATTTGGAGCCTCATAGGTGACGTCGTACGCAACATAACTTTTTTTTAAGTACACCAAAAGAAAACCCTTTTCTTTCTCTATGCGCTGGTAAAAACTCGGTTGCCATAGCTACAACCGTTTTCAAGTAATGAATTCTTAAAATGCCGTCTGCATCCGCCATTTTTTTTAAATAAATGAAAATAACTTAAAAACCATAACTTGTAGATATTGACATGTTGGTATCCAAATTTATGAAATTTCACGTAGAATCCAAAAATGCAATAAAAATAGGGGTTGCTATTTAAAATAACGAAGTTGGTAGCTACTTCCGGCATTTCCGGAAGTGCTGCCAGTTTGAAAATATTTTACATCGATTCGGCTTTTTGAGTAACCCCTAAGTACAAATTTTCAAAAATCTACCTATAAAACTTTTCCAGAAACGTCTAACTAAAGCTCCCAAAAAAACACCCTGTATATCTCAGGGGTGGGATTAACTAGCCTATTATCTTCTGTTTTGAATTATGTGTCATTTTCAATATGTAAAAGTGTGTTAATTGATGGAGATGCCAGATTTCAATTTAACGTTCAATTCTACCATACTTGTTATGCACCGGTATCTACAACCGAAATATTGAATTTGTTCCTTCCGAACCCCAACACCATGTACTTTTGGTTATGCAGCTACCGTTTGTAACTTTTGGTGTATTTACATGTCTTAAAACCATAAAACTTGTTTTCATATACCTATGTTGTTTTTGTATGTAAATGTTTTTATATAATTGGTTTTCTGTTGTTTTGTAGGTACATGTAATATTTATTTGTAATTTACAAAAACCTTTGGTATTAATATTGATTGAAGGCTTTCAACAATGTAAACTTTCATGTTATGTCTTAATATTTATCAATTGTTGGTTGCTGTAATTTAATTGATTCTTATTTAATTAACTGTGTAAACGAGAAATTTTGTTGCCAGTTCTTCCTTTTCGTTATTCGTCAATTGAACTCTGTACTCTCATTTTCGGCTTTGTTTTACGAAGCAACAAAATTTTAGGGAAGATTAAATAAATGTGTTTTGATGCTTCATTTTGGTTTTAATTTTCCCTCCCGATTATCGTTCACTGCCATTGTATTCTTGTCTCTTATACAATAGGGGGATCTACTAGATAACTAGACGATTGCGATCACGTGCCAGGTAGAAGTGGGGTTTGCTGGGTAGTTTGAATTTTACCGCATTAATGTGAAGTTAGCGTAGGACCTAGGGGTAATAACATTACTATACCTTCATTTGCCCATACGGCGGTTTAAGCTGTTGCACAATTCTATTAATGTAGTATTTTCAAGAATTGATGACATTCAGTTCAAAAATATTCGTATCCGGTCATTTCCCCGCCGAAAAAATCCCGCCGGTCAATTGCCCGCCGGTAAATTGTTCGCCTGGTAAAAACCCCGCGCGGTGAAATGTTCGCCGGTAAAATGCCCGCCATGACAAAATCCCGTCGGTCATTTGCCCGCCGATGTAGGCAATATGATTCCCCTGATATTCTCCTATTTTTGTGATAAAGATCCACTTACATATGTACCTACGTTATGAGCAGCCAGTGGCGGATTATGCGCTCAGGAGGCGTAAGATGAATTTGAGGCCGCTTTTTTACTGTAAATTAAAATATGCTAAATTCAAAAAAGAAGACTGTATTAATAAACCAGACATTGCCATGTTTAACAAAAGAACCGTTATACCGGGAGTTCGTTCTCAAAGTCGAACATAGGGATTTAACATGGTATTGAACGTTTTTGACAATTGTTGCTCGCCTATGTAACTTAGAGACAAGGTAATGACATCAACAGAAAGAGAAAATTATTGCGATTCAAATAATGCTACTGGCAAGACTAAAAGTGCGATTTATTCTTTTAAAATACTAACTTAAAGTATTAAACTTTTTAAATAGCATTCCCTTGATTTTAAAATTTTACAGCAATTGTTTTTTGTACTGTTTGTTTGTCAATACGAATTTAACGTTAAACTACTTATTAAAGTTTATTTATCTAATAATGAATACCTATACCAACGAAGAAAGGGTTTTTATGGTGAAAACCTTTCATGGTGACGCTACTTTCAGAAGAGTTCGACATTTCTTTGTCGTTAATTTTAATACTACAATACAAAAGGTCATACTTTAAGTTGGTATTTTAAAAGAATAAATCGCACTTTTAGTCTTGCCAGTAGCATTATTTGAATCGCAATAATTTTCTCTTTCTGTTGATATCATTACCTTGTCTCTAAGTTAAATAGGCGAGCAACAATTGGCAAAATCGTTCAATACCATGTTAAATCCCTATGTTCGACTTTGAGACAGAACTCCCGGTATATAAATTTATAAAATATTTTCGACGGCCATTTTAAGCACTTCCCGATGGCATTTTGACATCCTTTACAGACCTACGGCACTATACATGAATACTCGCCTGCTACTATCTCTTGTTTCAATCTCGTTCTTAACACGTAAATGTTGTACCATTTTCTACGCTTATTCCCCCACTAAAGCGCCTAGGTTATTTGCAGGTTTAGTATATTTTTTTTCAATTGATACTAAAATAGTGGCATGACACACAGGTTTACAAAACTGAAGTTATTTAAAAAAGAACTTTCTTAATTGCTTATTTTTTCAAAAATTACGGCGGGCAATTGACCAGCGGGATTTTTTCGGCGGGGAAATGACCGTGAACCAAAAATATTCCCTTAACGCCGTATCTAATTAATTTATCAAGTAATACCCATTGTTAAACAGTCAAAAGCAGCTGAAAATTATTAGATTTTCGCGACCCAAAGCCACATTGAATTCTCTGATGCAATATTTTATTTTCAAACGAACGAGACCAGTCGTAAAAAACTCTTTTTATTAGAGATAGTGATTACACAGGGTATACCACGGAACCCGTTCATTAGAAGTTTCTAGGGTCCCTTACTACTTATGAATTTGAAACTTTCAAGTTAAGGATAACGCATAGACTTCTTTTGTTCTAAAATATTGTCAATGTTGTACAACTTCCGGAAAGACCGGAAATCGCCATTCATCTTCTTATTTTAAATGGAACACCCTGTATATTATTGCATTTTTGGATTATACAATCGATTCTGCGTTAATCTGTATTAGATTATCCTATACCTATCTTCAACTGTTTTTGAGATATTATGATTTTTTTGAAAAATTTGCGCTTTGCGGAGGGATGTTTAATAGCCCACCTTTTGCACTTCTTTGAACGCAAAACATTCATACTTTACAAACACGAAGTAAAAGCATAATGGTTCACAAACAGGGCCGTGCGAAGCACGCACGGGCCCCAGTACAGCCATCCCGACGGGCCCCGTTAAAGGGAAGCCCCAAAAATCAGTGCCGGTTTTACATGTCATTTAGTAGTACGCACTAAGTAACATTGGGCCCCCATCATCCCCCCACCCCCCCCCCCCCACCCCACAACAATTTGCATACATAGCAAAACTTCGAATTTGATACAAGCCAATCTATTTTTTTCTCCACCTCCATTGCTTTTGAGACGATAAAAATGAGAATCATTCAGCTAATATATTTTAAATAGCTTCATAAGATGAAAACGGCAAGTCTGAATTTTCAAGAAGCTTACAATACAATAAATACGGCGCATCTGTCTTTATTTATGGTTGGTACGACTACAAACAACACCGCACGTAAACGAAGTGTAGGCCGCAAATTATGGCAATAAGAATTTTGTTCCATAAATGGAATGTTTCACATTATTGTTAACTTGCTGGAAAATAAAAGTTACATTTTGCAATTTTTTTAAATACGTTTTCAGCAATTTAAGAGGAATGTTTACGAAAATACAAATATTAGTGCCGTAACATCCGGGTCCCATAGATCGCAGGCCCGGGTTCCGCAGGACTGATAGTTACACCCCTGATTCACAAGCCCCTCTTGTGTCGGCATAATTAAGTACAAAGGTTATTTACTTAGAAAGGGGCGAGGAAATGTTCAATCTGCAATAAACCCTTTTAAAATATATGACCAATAAATTTTAGTCTCAAACGTGTTAAAGGGTGTCTTCTTATTATTATACCTTCTTTTGAGATTTTAACTTTCCTGTTATTTAAGATTGTTGTATCTTACAGTATTTATTCTGAAGGGAAGTCGTGAGTGAAATAAATACACCTTAATTCCTTAATAATATTAAATGCATTGATTGATACTTATAATTAATAAACTTAAAACTTTAGATTTGCCCGGGCCCTACGCACGTCCGGGCCCTACGCACGTGCGTAGTGTGCGTAATGTATAAACCGGCACTGCCAAAAATTTGTGGGTGTCACAACTATCACGCCCAAATTTGGACCCAAAAGGGCCAAAAGTCGTTAAAAAACTCGCTTGAGATACAATTTTTTTAGGTATTTTTATTTAAAAAAATACAGGTTTTTTGTATTGCGTACCTATCTATTGCTATTGCTCAAAATATACAAAATAAATAACTAAACAATCTTTAGCCTCTATTATAAATAGAGTATGGCGTTATATCGCGATTCACGCGAGATGTGCCGAGTGCCAGTGGCGGCCGGGCCCCTACGGGACCCGGGCCCCGGTATTTTGTACCGGCCGCACCCCCCTATGCACGGCCGTGTTCACAAAAGGCATTTGCAAACCTATCACATACAGGGCGTTCAAAATTAGTGGCAAAGTTACAAAACTTCAAACACCAAAAAGTCATTTTTTTCAAATAGAACACCCCGTATATTTTTACATATTTGGAAAGCGATTTAATTTACGCATCGATAAACTATAGGTATCCCTATACCTATCTTTAGCGGTTTTGTAGTTATTAGCACTTTTTATCTAATATTGATTAAAACTGCACTGAAAACTTATGCACATTTGAAAGTAGGCTGTGAGTATCCGAAAATAAAATACGGTAATGAACGTCTAACAGGGTTGAGTGGAAGAACAAGTCTCTACTTTTTTTGTAGACACCTGAACTCACTCCTTTTGAGAACAAGTATGCAGTTTTAACGTATTTTGAACAATCTTATGTAATTTAATAGTTTGCTCTCAATAAAAGATATTATTATTACACTTCGATAAATTCGTTTTGTAAAAGTAATTGTTTTTCCTGTTGTCATACTCACAGCCTACTTTCAAATGTGCATAAGTTTTAAGTGCAGTTTTAATCAATATTAGATAAAAAGTGTTGATAACTACAAAACCGCTAAAGATAGGTATAGGGATACCTATAATAGTTTATCGATGCGTAAATTAAATCGCCTTCCAAATATGTAAAAATATACGGGGTGTTCCATTTGAAAAAAATGACTTTTTGGTGTTTGAAGTTTTGTAACTCTGCCACTAATTTTGAACGCCCTGTATAATCTGTGATAGATTTGTAAATGCATTTTGTGAACCCTTGTGCTTTTACTTCGTGTTTGTAAAGTATGAATGTTTTGCGTTCAAAGAAGAGCAAAAGGTGGGCTATTAAACATCCCTCCGCAAATTTTTCAAAAAAATCATAATATCTCAAAAACAGTTGAAGATAGGTATAGGATAATCTAATACAGATTAACGCAGAATCGATTGTATAATCCAAAAATGCAATAATATACAGGGTGTTCCATTTAAAATAAGAAGATGAATGGCGATTTCCGGTCTTTCCGGAAGTTGTACAACATCGACAATATTTTAGAACAAAAGAAGTCTATGCGTTATCCTTAACTTGAAAGTTTCAAATTCATAAGTAGTAAAGGACCCCAGAAACTTCTAATGAACGGGTTCCGTGGTATACCCTGTATAGCAAGTTTACATAAAATGCAATATAGTCTATTGAAGCATTAAATTTTATAAAACAATATACAGGGTGTCCCAATATTCCGTGGACATAGAGCTACAGTAGGTTTGTGGGAACAAAAAAAGTCGAATGGGCTAAACTTACCTATATACTAAAGTACATCGTTAAGCCGTGAGAGGGCGTCAAAGTTGGAAGAATATTTTTGTTTTATTTTAATAAATCGGAAATTCTTTGATCGATTTTTTTAAAATTTGGTTTGGGCACATATCAATGAAGGAACTATGTTTTTAAGTGGATATCAATTTAACTGAATTCCGGGAAGGGTGAAAACTACCCCTACCGTTCGATACATTTAATGGTAACTTTTTTGTGGGTCGTAGGAGTGCTTTAATTTTTTGTAAAAAGGAAGATACATTAATTTTCTGTATTTTTCGTCTCTTACAAAAATGGCGTATCTCTTTTAGTTTTTGAGTGAATCACACAATAGTCACAATAAATGTTCAATACGACCACAACCTCTTCGACCCTGCATAAATTAATTGTATGCAGGAAACTGAAATTTTTTGTAAAAAGGAAGATACATTAATTTTCTGCATTTTTCGTCTCTTACAAAAATGGTGTATCTCTTTTAGTTTTTGAGTGAATCACACAATAGTCACAATAAATGTTCAATACGACCACCACCTCTTCGACCCTGCATAAAAATTAATTCTACGCAGGAAACTGAAATTGACTCTTCTCAACAGGCGTTGGTCTTGCAAAGAGTTCACAGCATCTTGAGAAGAGTCAATTTCAGTTCCTGCGTAGAATTAATTTATGCAGGGTCGAAGAGGTGGTGGTCGTATTGAACATTTATTGTGACTATTGTGTGATTCGCTCAAAAACTAAAAGAGATACGCCATTTTTGTAAGAGACGAAAAATGCAGAAAATTAATGTATCTTCCTTTTACAAAAAATTAAAGCACTCCTACGACCCACAAAAAAGTTACCATTAAATGTATCGAACGGTAGGGGTAGTTTTCACCCTTCCCGGAATTCAGTTAAATTGATATCCACTTAAAAACATAGTTCCTTCATTGATATGTGCCCAAACCAAATTTTAAAAAAATCGATCAAAGAATTTCCGATTTATTAAAATAAAACAAAAATATTCTTCCAACTTTGACGCCCTCTCACGGCTTAACGATGTACTTTAGTATATAGGTAAGTTTAGCCCATTCGACTTTTTTTGTTCCCACAAACCTACTGTAGCTCTATGTCCACGGAATATTGGGACACCCTGTATTTTAGTGAAATTGAAAAGTAATACTCCCAATAATGTTTCGATGGAGTGTTGCAATAAGTACCCTCATGAAAATGACACCTTAGGAAAGTTGCCTTGATAAGGTTTCCCCGTGGAGAGATCAATACATGAGAACATTACATGTCACGTCAACCTTGCAACCGTCCACGATTGGCTTCTATATTAGTTACAACTTGAGTAACTTAAAATAAAGTGTGAATATTGTATTGTATTGACTATTCTATGGACGATACTGAGGCTGAAATAACCAAAAAAGTTTATAAAGGTTTCGTATGTCTCTGCTTATTTCTGAGTATTGGTTAAGGCATTTGTTACCTACAAATTTCGATATTTATCAAGTAGATCGTTAAATAATGATATAAACATTTTAAAAACAATCTGCTCGAATCTTGAATTTCATATAATTGAACCGGAACAAAAAGTCAGTTTTGCAATGCTACCATCAACGTTATCAGAGTTCTCCTAGAAAAAAATGGGGACCATAAAAATTCGATACAAAGTGCAAAGGCGATCTGATATTTGTCCGATTATAATGCCTAAAATACCCCAGTATTCACCGAATAGTCAGTCATAGTGCAGGTCCTTTTGCATAACGAACAGGATACGTAATTGAATTACAATACATAAAATGTATACAAATAATGCGGGTTCGTAATTAGCGTGATGTGCGACGAAATTTAGGGTTTCTCAATAGGGACGTTATATTTTTAAAGTAAATAAAATACAAAATCTTTGAGACAAAAGCAACATTTCGTTTACAAGATCGAATTCGATGAACCCAATTTTCCGTAACTTTTGCAATAAACCGGGTGTAATTTCATTAATCGATGTTCAAATTCAAAGCGTCTATAGTTCGAGATTTATTGGCATAGAATTTAAGTAACCCCACAAGAAGAAGTCCAAAGGTGTTATATCGCAACTTCTTGCAGGCCAATTAACAGGTCAAATATTGGAGATTACAGATTACATCAAACTTTTCTCTTAATAACACCATAGTGTCATTGGTAATACGTATGTGGTGTTGCACCATCTTGTTATGTCTTAAAAATTCATTTTTAAATGAATTTTTTGAAAAAACTTAGGATCAATTTCAAGTTGCTCTAGACCTCATCACGCTTAATTTAATTAAGTGGCTTAAGTTCTTGAGTCAATACAATCTTATATGGATGTATCCAAATCTTTACTCAAAATACGCCAAGTTGTCATTCTTCAAAGGCCAAGTTCTTGATAACGTAGGTTAACCGACTGATTTGCATCTTCTGTAACACTGTCACTTACAGCGTCATTCGTTGTCTTATGTTCTGGTATCGCGTAGAGTGAAGTTTGTTTGGAATTTTTTAACGATTCGACGAATAGCAAGCACAGAAGGGCGATTATGTGGACCAAAATAGTTTGAATAAACGAACGATTATTTTTATAAAATTTTTGGGTAATAACCAAACGTTTTTGAAGCGTATATTTTGCCATGATGAATTGCCAAACTACACTGACAATAAATGACAGCTAGTGACATTTCTACAATTTTAGATCTATGTAGTTGCTGTGATGTTTTAAAAATATATCATAACCCAATAGTTCCCCAAATACGAATAAATAAATCCCAAACAGTTTGATTATTTTAAAAAGACCAATAGGTATAACATTAAATAATGTAAACTGTTATATTTTATAAAAAAAAATATAATGAAAACTGATACCTTGAATGGCATACGAGATGATTCGTCATTCATCGAATACCCTCGAGTAAAGAACGTCTACTACGCCAAAGGATTCCCTAGGGAGGTATCGATCAGACTGCAGTTTGAAGGATAATAAGGGTCATTTGAACCCGGATGCATTTGAAAAACATAATATGCCGCAACATTGAATTACTACTAAAAAGTGATCGTAGTTTATTATCCCAAAGAGCATTGCCACGATTTTCTGCAATATACGCCACGAAAACTGCCGTAATAAAATCACTGTAGAACAAGCTTAGTATGCAGAAAGACTGTGAAGTAAAACACGAACCAGAATAATGTTCTCAAAAGGAAATAATTTAATTTGAAGCTATCAACTTCTGCGCTTCGCAAGAGGGAAATATACACAGTACTTTCAAATATCAAAAAAACTTAACGTAAATATATGAATATACAAAACATTACGATATTACGATAGGTCCAGGAAGTTAGCCACCGATATGAAGCACAAATGACGCCACCGTGCAAAGCCCTTAGTGCCTCGTTAGTGCTTCATTGTGCTTCACATCAGAACCCGGCCACACCGACGGTTCGGGAGGTATCCAGTCTCAAAGTCAGAGGTTGGAAGTTAGCCACAACTTTTTTATTATTGAAGCACAAATGTCGCGACCGGGCAGAATCCTTAGTGCTTCGATAGTATTCATTTGTGCTTCACACCAGAACCCAGCCACACCTACCGTTTGGGAGATATACAGCCCCAAAGTCAGAGGTTGGAAGTTAGCCACAACTTTTTTATTATTGAAGCACAAATGTCGCGACCGGGCAGAATCCTTAGTGCTTCGATAGTATTCATTTGTGCTTCACACCAGAACCCAGCCACACCTACCGTTTGGGAGATATACAGCCCCAAAGTCAGAGGTTGGAAGTTAGCCACAACTTTTTTATTATTGAAGCACAAATGTCGCGAGCGGGCAGAATCCTTAGTGCTTCGATAGTATTCATTTGTGCTTCACACCAGAACCCAGCCACACCTACCGTTTGGGAGATATACAGCCCCAAAGTCAGAGGTTGGAAGTTAGCCACAACTTTTTTATTATTGAAGCACAAATGTCGCGACCGGGCAGAATCCTTAGTGCTTCGATAGTATTCATTTGTGCTTCACACCAGAACCCAGCCACACCTACCGTTTGGGAGATATACAGCCCCAAAGTCAGAGGTTGGAAGTTAGCCACAACTTTTTTTATTATTGAAGCACAAATGTCGCGACCGGGCAGAATCCTTAGTGCTTCGATAGTATTCATTTGTGCTTCACACCAGAACCCAGCCACACCTACCGTTCGGGAGATATACAGCCCCAAAGTCAGAGGTTGGAAGTTAGCCACAACTTTTTTATTATTGAAGCACAAATGTCGCGACCGGGCAGAATCCTTAGTGCTTCGATAGTATTCATTTGTGCTTCACACCAGAACCCAGCCACACCTACCGTTCGGGAGATATACAGCCCCAAAGTCAGAGGTTGGAAGTTAGCCACAACTTTTTTATTATTGAAGCACAAATGTC
This sequence comes from Pyrocoelia pectoralis, assembly GCA_036250285.1. NCBI lineage: Eukaryota > Metazoa > Arthropoda > Insecta > Coleoptera > Lampyridae > Pyrocoelia > Pyrocoelia pectoralis. The sequence continues at coordinate 33,768,939 of CM070074.1, forward strand.
GCGACCGGGCAGAATCCTTAGTGTTTCGATAGTATTCATTCGTGCTTCACACCAGAACCCAGCCACACCTACCGTTCGGGAGATATACAGCCCCAAAGTCAGAGGTTGGAAGTTAGCCACAAATTTTTTATTATTGAAGCACAAATGTCGCGACCGGGCACAATCCTTAGTGCTTCGATAGTATTCATTTGTGCTTCACACCAGAACCCAGCCACACCTACGGTTCGGGAGATATACAGCCTCAAAGTCAGAAGCTGGAAGTTAGCCACAGCATTTCTTGTTATTGAAGGACAAATGTCGTGATGGGGCTGAATCTTTAGTGCTTCGCTAGTATTCATTTACGTTTCACACCAGAACCCAGCCACACCGACGGTTCGGGAGATATATAGCCCCAAAGTCAGAGGTTGGAAGTTAGCCACAGCATTTCTTTCTGTAAACGACTGTAAATTTTAATAGCCAATTGAAGATAATATCGGACGCAAACAAGTGTCAGGTAAATTTTAGATTTTTGACATTCACAAAGAAAGAGTATACTTAACGATAATTTAATTACTTCTTTTCAATTAGGGTATATTACACAAGAATCCATACCGGTTTATATACAGCAACAATTGAATACACTAAATTCTCGTTTATCCGGGCTTCGTTCATCCGGAATTCCGCTTTATCCCGTGTTATAAAAATCGGCAAAAAAATGACTAGAAAAAATAATAACGAAAAAATTACGGTGAGCGATTGAAGAGACTGTCACTGTACTGTTTAGACTGGCGCCGGAAGGCGTATCATGTTACATTACGTGTGCATATCTACGTTATCTACAGTTAATTTATCTTTACGTACTAAACTTTTTTACGTTTTAATTTCATGATGTGCGTTTATTATTGTTCTTCTCGCTATACCCTACTGCATAACCTCCAAAAATAATAGACTACTACCGTTGATTGAGGAAAAACTCTTTAGTCAATGCTACTACGAACTACGATCTCGTAATATTTATGCCATTAGGTTGACTTATCCGGAATTTCGTTTATCCAGAAAGGGCTCGCTCCCATCAAACCCGGATAAACGAGAATTTAGTGTAGGAAATTTTTGGTTTACTTGTCCTAGAGTGCTCTGTAGATGTTTGGGCCGGTGTAGAAATAAATAAATGGTAGTGGACTGTATTTTTATTGAACGTTGTATTCACCAGTCACCACTGCACAGCGTAACAAATAATATTGCCATAATTTACAATTGTCTTATTTTATATAATACTGACTGCTCAACTCTAAATATGACTGACGAGACGACTTACCTTAAACATAAAAACATCCCCTATGGTATGGCCTAAGTGCCTATTATAAAGAGAGAACGGTACTTTTTCCCAACAATGAGCCTGTACCCGTTTGAAAGGGTTGGCCGACACTGCCGCCTGGTACTACCACAAATATTCCAAGAATATATATTTACAATTAGAATGACTAATATAGTCTGTAAAATTTAACATTTTCAGTTTCGTATTAGCGCTTTATTTAACACCGACATATATACACTATTGCGGTTGCCTACATTTCCTACATGTAGGAAGGAAACGGCAATAGTGTATTATATGTCGGTGATAAATAAAGCGCTAATCCGAAACAGAAAATGTTAAATTTTACAGACTATACCTACCAACTAAGATACTAAACAAATGAACTTTAACTAAACACTAGGTGTACACTGTACAGTATCCATATATTTTTGAACATGCTTATACTTTCGGTGCGAATACGGACTTTGATTTTTGGATTTTTGCTAATAGCGTTCTAAGCTACGGAATTTAAACTTGGCGTGAATACGGACTTTGTTTTTTGTTACTTCAAGATCTGGTTTTGATTTTTTTGATTGAATTTGCTATTAGGTACGATAAAATAGTGATTTCCCAAGTAAGTCGTGGTGGTAGTGTTTTAAATACTGGTTTCGTGGTGAATCGTGGTGCCTAGAAGGGGTAAGTTCTATCTAAACTAATTTTTCATTACATTTATTGTTTGTGTGGGTGTCTATTTATTCATGTACCTACTTCCGAAATTTGTATCAGGAAGTTTCATTTTTTTTCCATTGATTGAGTATCCGTGTATCCGCATAAATGTTCACGTGTGCGACAGCTTTTTCGCAGTCGGTGAATTTTTTTAATAACGAAGCTCCAAACTTCTAATTTAAAATTGGAATATATACACTATACAGTGTGTTTCACATATGCAGTCATTAATTCGCAGGAGTCATTCTAAGTAAGTCAATCTACTGATGAGCATTAGTTATGAATGCAACTAAATCAAAAATTATGCTTTTTGTTAGTTCTAACAATGTTGAGACACTGCGTAATGCAGCTGATTTTAAAATTAATAATAATGAAATACCCATTGTTAACGAAGCCCGAAATTTAGGGCATATTTGAACTTAAAATTAATTTTTTGTACTCATTGTATGGAAAGAGGATACAATCATTTAAGCTGGTTACCAACTCACTATCCATCTTTATTCGGTGTATAGGCATATAGAGATGGTCAATAAATTGGTGATTAACAGTACGCAGATACACAATTTTCCTCCGGATTTTTTTAAGTGGAACAAGGTAGATACATATAGAGTATTCGTCCTTATGGTTCCATCTATTCGTGGGTTGCTTCATAGACACCCTGTATGTTTGATATATCCATGAATCTTTACATATTGGTTCCTATATAATACTTCCTTTTCAGTACATATATACAATACTTGAACACATAGTGTGGGGCAAAATGAGAAAACCAAAAGTTGGTCATGATGAATTGATGTTGGGTCTTTTTGAACACCAACAAGAAATAGAGCAGTCTTTACACCACTCTTCTGCTGCGATCTGGAAAACCATTAGCAGCCAATTCTCTGGAAAAATAACTCCAAAGGCGGTATACACCTTTGTGAAAACGAACAGAAGAAACTGTTTAGAAACACTGAAGATTGAGGAGCCGCTTAAACAACGCAAGAGCGATGTAAGTGAAGACAGTGACAGTAGTTCCGATAATGGGTCGTTGGGTTATGGACTGAAGTTGGACTTGAGTTTGTGGGCAAAAATCATTCCTAAGGTGGGCGAGAGGTATTTACAAAATGGTTGGACCCACGTCATCAACGACTTGCTGATGAAAAATGGAGATTTGAATGAGTGTATTTGGAAATTTAAATATGGTTATTTTGTGTCCGATTGCAATGCTCCGTATTTGAAAATGAATGGGTCGTGTAAGGAATGTTTTGGAACAGTGGTTGTGCGAGATTTCAAGGTTCTGGATGGTGAAGTACTGCTTACGTTTGAAGTTTCAAATATTGATAAGGGAAAACACAATGGAAAACACAAACGACACTTGACAGGAGAAAGACGCCGTGAGATGGGTAAAGCTTTAGCTTCAGAACCGCCTGTAAACTTTCAAAGAAACACTGCAGTTGAGTTAATCAAAACAGATCCCAAATTGAGAACCTTACCAAATCTCGACAGTCTTAGGAAATGCAAAGAGGAATTCATGAACTATGAGAATCAGAACCTTGCGACAGCATCCTCTTCCAGACAAGGCCCGATTGAGAAGCTACATATTCTCCAATTCACTTTTCCATATCAAACAGCAATTCATCATTTGTCTGTTTGTAAATTCGACATTAAATATTGGAGTCGTGAACAGTTGGTTACCTACAATGCTTACATAAAAGAGTGCAAAAACATTCCCTCCAAACTGGCCGTGGACGCCACAGGATGCGTTGTGAAAAAAATTCCTCGGCCTCACAACAGTCATTCCGGGAATATATTTTTATATTCGGCAGTGATCCACACGTCCAGCAAACATGGTCAGATTCCTGTCACTCAGATGTTGTCTGAATCGCATAATACTGACTCAATAGCCATGTGGTTGCTCCTGTGGAAGAGACAGGGTGCTCTTGTGCCAAAAGTGGTTGTTTGCGACCATTCCTGGGCACTGCTGGGAGCTTTGTGTTGGGCATTTAATCTAATGTATTTAAAAGCTTACATGTCCAATATGTTCAGTATTCTTATTAGCACACACAATCCAAATTTAAGGTGCAAAGGAGTAGTGCCAGCTTGCTTTATCCGAGTTGATTATGCTCATGTCATAAAGATCGTGTCACATTGGGAGAGTATGAGGAAAAAACCTCGTCGATTTCGTGAATTCTATTTGCATTCAATGTCGATTTTGATCAAATGTACGAGACTCTCGGAGTCGGAAAAACTTATAAAAGCGTTATTCGTATTAGCTAATAGTGAATTTATTGGAAATGATGCGAATGGTGACCAAACACCTGCACAGATGAGCAAAAACATTCTTTCTGATTTAATTGCTCAAATTCATCCAATTGACCTTGACGAGCTTGAGGGAAAAGAGAGGGAGGTATCCCAAAAACCAGTGGATGAAATTGACGAAGATGGGGACAATGCCGAACATGACGATGCAATAAAAAGTTGGATCGAAAATATGCTGGAACATAGTCGTATCCAAGCTCAAGCGGTCACAAATGAAGACAACTTCCACTATTGCCCGGACTTTGCCAAAGATTTGGCAAGATTTCTAAAATCGTTCTTGCTGTGGTCAGCAGTATTGGTGCCGGTCTTTAACTACGGTAACCATACCGAAACTTCAACCCACGTGGAAAGTTATTTCAACGATTTAAAAAACCGATCGTTCGCCAACAAACAATTACCTCTTAGGGTTGATAAATTCTTTGTTGCGCATTACCGAGCTATTCAGGGTATGATGATTATGTGTTCTCACGAAAAACAGAAAGAGGCTAAAACTGAGTTAGGTAATGTATTATTCATACCATTTGTCTCACGTTTATTTCTGCAAAATCCATTTTAGGCAACGAAATCACAATCAAGGAACAACCTGTAGAAGATAAATCTGAGAAGCTCTATGAACCCGAAGGTAGAATAATCATGTCTTCTCATAAGAAACAGAAAAATACTAAAACTGAATTAGGTAATGTATTCAGATTTTTTAGTCTATTTCTGTAAAATCAATTTTAGGTAGCTCAGTCATAACCAGAGAACAACCTCAAGAGTGTGAATCTGAGGAGTGGTCTGAAGGTAAATGGCATAATACTACCAATTACTAGATCATTTTGTTTCCTTTCCTGTTTCACCAGCTTCAAAAATTTATTTGAGTATATGTTTAATAGAGACGCAGTTTTTCTTTTTCAATTTTTTATTATCGCCCACATCAAGTCTTCAAAATCAGATACTATAATAACTGTATAGTGTCATTCAAAATTACAGAGCAAACATTGGAGAGCATGTAGAGAGCACGAACAATGAAGGGAATCTTATTTTTTGTTTTCCGTTATATTGATTGCCCGCAGAAGTGAGCTATGAAATAGTTCTTTTTTTATCTAGTGCGCGAAATACCACTTTGGTGATCGAGAACTAATAGTCGATATCACCAAAGTATTTCGCGCACGAGTTGCAAACAAAATTTTTTCTACAACAATGTGAGGACCATAAAGGTTAAAATACAAAACTTTCATATAGTTTACATGCAGTGCACGAAGTAAGTATTTCGCGCACGGCGCGCGTCGTCATTTCGCGCACGGTGTCATGGTAACGTAGGAAACTGGAAAAAAGGGTCACTTCGCGTATTTTTATCAATGCGCAAACCTTGTCATTTTTTGACGTTTGTAGAAAAAATGAATTTTCTATTTTCTCCAAAAATTGCCGTCCGATTGCAACAAAATTTGACAGGCCATCCTATTAAACAGTTCTTCTACGGTGGATGGTAGAACATTTACCTCAGCAACTTTGGCTCTCAAGATACCGCTCTTCGGTGACAGTTTTAGACTTCAGAAAATGTTATGATAAGGATTCGGTCGTTTTGCCAATCAGTTCTGATAAATAACACTTTTAGGAAGCATCGTCATTCCAGATTTATCGCGATAAAATACTTCGTTTCTTGTTTAAAGCGAAAACATCCTGCAATCATAAAATTTTCCTAGGCCCACAAATGTGACCGAAGAGTAACTGGAAAATCAAAATTGACGAGGTAAATCTTCCATAACTAACCAAAGCTGAAATAACGGAAAGAAATAAATTACGGTCGCTTCATGTTTCGTGCCCTCTATAAACCTACTCAAATTGTTGCTCTGTCATTTCGAATCACCCTATATAAACAAACACTAACTCTTTTCAGCTTTAGGAAACTACTTATTTCAAATAAACATTCACATCAATATCTACTATACCTATGCTATCAATTAACTTATCTTTTCTGTATATAGAGGACTGGATTGAAAATTGGAGGGGACAAGGAGTCTGTCCAAAAAGAAGGAGAACCGGGTACTACGGGGTACCTTGCCCTGAAGTGTTGACACTTGAAGCAGAAAAGAAAATTAAAATTTCACTGCTTAAAAATTTAAATCAAATTCGAACACCGATAGCATTTAACAAAGAAAAATATATAATAGATAACAGCTGTCCTTTCGACAGTGTCATTCAAGCACTGGCGGTAGGCTATTGTGATAGTTTAGAAATGAGGAGATTAGTGGATGAAGATGGAGACAACATAATCTTCAAACTAGTGAAGTCTCTGTTGAAGGATGGTACAAAACCCATCACATTGAAAATGAGAATAGAAATTTTAATAAAGTGCGGCAAATTTGAATGTAAAAGATTTGAACCCATTTCAGCACCAGGGAAGAACCAAACCAAGCATATGTTGAAAATGGACTGTGCTTGTAATGTTTCTTATATATTAACCTCTTTCATTGACGAACTCCACAGTGGGATTGAAAGTATGTCTTGTCAAAGTTGTGGAATGAAAAGACAAAGACAAATCCCATTTATAACACTAGATTGCGACGAAAGAAAAGACTTTTTTGCCTCAATGCAAAAGTCTATAATAAAAAACAAATCTTTCTTCTGCAAAACGTGCAGTGTAGAGAATAACGTTCAGTGTACTGCAAGACCGTTTCTTTTTATAGATTGTGACCATGGGTACATCGCTTTAAACGAACTATCACTCCAGGTTAAATACAATGACAGGAATTATGTCCTACGGGCAGTCATCCATTTTGAGCAGCCTTCGGCTAGTACAGTTATTGCTATTGGGCACTACGTCACTTATGGAAAGAGGCTCGATGGACTGTGGGAACTCTTTGACGACTGCTCAAGAGAATTTACGACTGTATCGTCGAATTACCGTATAAATCCTCATCTCATTTTATATTCTTTTTGATATTTTTTATATTTACATTTTAGTATCTAACGTTTATTTCTTATAACCAGAAGGAAAATATATTTTTCGTTGTTCGTGTCTCTGTTTTCATGAAGAGTCCCACTCAATACCTTCCATGTTCTTTGCCATATTAAATATCAGCAACTAGACAAGCTGTGGCCAGCTTCCGGCCATAGAATTTGAGGTACTACATATTTTGAACCCTCGACGTGACTACGTTCTGGTGTAAAGTATATACAATTACGAATACCGTGAGATGCTGCACGGTCGCGACATGTATGCTTCAATAACAAGAAATGCTGTGGCTAACTTCCAGCCTCTGACTTTGGGGCTATATATCTCCCGAATCGTAGGTGTGGCTAGGTTCTGGTGTGAAGCATAAATGAATACTATCGAAGCACTAAGGATTCTGCCCGGTCGCGACATTTGTGCTTCAATAATAAAAAAGTTGTGGCTAACTTCCAACCTCTGACTTTGGGGCTGTATATCTCCCAAACGGTAGGTGTGGCTGGGTTCTGGTGTGAAGCACAAATGAATACTATCGAAGCACTAAGGATTCTGCCCGGTCGCGACATTTGTGCTTCAATAATAAAAAAGTTGTGGCTAACTTCCAACCTCTGACTTTGGGGCTGTATATCTCCCGAACCGTAGGTGTGGCTGGGTTCTGGTGTGAAGCACAAATGAATACTATCGAAGCACTAAGGATTGTGCCCGGTCGCGACATTTGTGCTTCAATAATAAAAAAGTTGTGGCTAACTTCCTACCTCTGACTTTGAGACTGGATATCTCCCGAACCGTAGGTGTGGCTGGGTTCTGGTGTGAAGCAGAAATGAATACTATCGAAGCACTAAGGATTGTGTCCGGTCGCGACATTTGTGCTTCAATAATAAAAAAGTTGTGGCTAACTTCCAACCTCTGACTTTGGGGCTGTATATCTCCCGAACGGTAGGTGTGGCTGGGTTCTGGTGTGAAGCACAAATGAATACTATCGAAGCACTAAGGATTCTGCCCGGTCGCGACATTTGTGCTTCAATAATAAAAAAGTTGTGGCTAACTTCCAACCTCTGACTTTGGGGCTGTATATCTCCCAAACGGTAGGTGTGGCTGGGTTCTGGTGTGAAGCACAAATGAATACTATCGAAGCACTAAGGATTCTGCCCGGTCGCGACATTTGTGCTTCAATAATAAAAAAGTTGTGGCTAACTTCCTACCTCTGACTTTGAGACTGGATATCTCCCGAACCGTCGGTGTGGCCGGGTTCTGATGTGAAGCACAATGAAGCACTAACGAGGCACTAAGGGCTTTGCACGGTGGCGTCATTTGTGCTTCATATCGGTGGCTAACTTCCTGGACCCTATTACGATGCTATGCTGGCTACCACACAAAATGTTTCAGAACTTCAAATCTGCATGAGCGTTAAGAGCATTTTTGGATAGGAAGCACTTATGATTGCACAGCTTGTTTTAAACTGTGCTGCTTATTTTCATTTTTTATAAGAAGCAAAAATTGTCAAGTAATCAGACTATTTTATTATTATTGTGCAACTGGGCCCAGTGAAATAGTAATGGAGACATGACATAGTTGTACCGGGTGGGACAAATTGGACACTTCCTTATTTCCATCTTTTATCTTAAAAGATGGAAAAAAATGGATCTAGGTGTCTTGAGCTCAATTTTAATGAAAAAATCACTGGCGTAAACAGAATTCAGCTATCTCTAATCGTTTGACCACTAGGGGGCGTTTCTCGAATTTAGTCGATTTTTTTAATGATCCATAACTTTCTTAGTATTAAAGTGATTTTTGAAAAAAATTTCTTAGAGCACTTTTTTACATTGCGATGGACAGTTTTTATACAGGGTGTTTGATTTTTTGTGTACGACCCTAAATTACATATGTTCACCTTATATATTTAGGGGTTTTTGAAAAGAGAGTAAAATTTCCTAAATTTTGATGTACTTATGATTTCTTATATTTATGTTAAATACTATTTTTATGCATTAAAATATTTTGCTTGCAGACATCTAGGATTCTATGGTTAACAAAAAAAAGGGCAGCATCATTTAAAATAACAATGTTAGTTACCTCGAAATTTTAATTAGCTCCAAATATTTTTAATTTGAAATAATAATGTATTAAATGCAATATTGCAAATATGTAATATTAAAATAAATATAACAAGTGATACCTACATCAAAATTTAGGAAATTTTACTCTCTTTAGAAAACCCCAAAATATATATATATAGGGTGGTCCGTATGGAAAAATGTAGTTTAGGCTCGTGCACAAACCCAAACACCCTGTATAAAATTGTGTATTAGTTTTCCTTCCAATAGCAGTCGACCGTTTTGTTCCTTCAACAAGTTGCGCCCTCTATTGGTAGACGGAGATAAGAAATTGTTGTGGTTTTGAATTTTTTGGTAATATCAAGTATTCTCTTTACATCGAGACCAATCATGACAAATTTTAGCAACCCGTTTCGATGTTACACGATTTTTTCCAGTAACATGTAATTTCCAGCATTTTCTCATTTTTTATTTCACTGCTTAATCTCAAATAGTTTCTGAGCTATGGCCGGCCTCCTTTCATAATTGTACACCCTGTACAGTGATTTCTGCGAGAGCTTCAAATATTATGTATAAGGCGTCTAATTTAAGTTTTATTGTCGATTTTAGTGAGTGTTATATGTTGATTGTTGGTTAATGTTACAGTACGAATATTGCGAACAGTATCGGTAACTGTAGCAAGTGGAAAATGAGATTCTCTAAATGAAATTTAATAAAAAACTTCTTACGTTTCCCATTGCGCAAAAGCTTCACTGAGCATAAAATTGCTGATCAAAAGGCGTGAGGTGATTTTGTTTATAGAATTCTTTATTTGATATGCAATAATTCAAACTTTTCTTATATTTTTTGATACCTTTTTTAACTTAACTAGATAATGTTACTTTTGTTTAGTTTCTATAGCAGTGAAAATGTTTTGACGAGCCACATACATTAAAATTAATTTTAGAGTTCATCTCGTGTAATTTAATTAATAAAATTCTACGTTTCCGAAGTTATTACTGCACTTCCTTTATCAAGATATCATTTTTGAGTTTATACAGGGTGTAGAATTAATTTACGCACCAAAGGGATTTCAATGTTAAATTTTTAATATGCTTGTATTATCTCCCCTAATTATTTTAGAGCAAAAGTGTAAATATATTTCTTGTAGAGAAAAAAATACTCTTTACAATCACATCATTACTTATTGTTTTATTTTTCATACAAGGGTGAAAATATGGAAATTAGAAATTCAATTTTATCAAAATTAGATGTAAGACGTATACTGTGGTATTACTCTTCCTTGTAAAGTGTATGCTGGAGCTAATAAGTGAATTTTCTGGTGTCTATTTCTAGTAATATCAGATCAGTGTCCATCCGATTAGGCGGGAGTACAATAATAAAATTATGGATGAGTATAGTTAATAACATCATTCACACAATTTGCTCCCTGTAGTATTTTTCATTTTACATTTTCCATTACGATATTTTTCGGTAACGTAATGATTATAGGCAAGACGAATTAAGGGTTAAGTTTCAGGCACATTGCTATCGATTACTGAGAAATTTAATAGGGCAACTGGATTAGATTCTTTTCTTGTTAAGCAGGCAAGCAATGTACTTAACAAAATTTGAGAAATGTGATTATATTCCATTGATTATGGTGGGTTCATATGTAGCTTTTGTAATGGCGACCATTTTGATCGTTTTATAATCTATTGAAAGCCGTTAAGAAAGTGGGGTGTTCCCATTAAAAAAAATAATTGATGACGTCACTGTACAGAAGGGGTGGGAGTTGGAAAATTGAAAATTATCCCAAAATGTTTTCCATGGCCAAAATCAATTTGACGTGTCCAATAGTTTTTTGATATTTCTGACAGGAAACGAAAAAAATCCATTATTCCAAACTTTTGGTCCTCACTGTATGTTGCAAATTTACTAATTAGGATACGAGTTAAATACACAATAAAATTAATTAAATTCTTCGTAATCATTAAGATGCTATACACTTCTACAATATGGATTGATGCTATAATATTGCAATTCACCATTTTTGTATATCGCGTAGTTTTTAGGAAATACATAATGATAAACTAAAGAGCTAAACATCGGAAGATCGCAAAGGAAATGATTAGTGTTTTTTTATTGGATAATAAGAATTAATTAATTTTACGCATATGTTTTCACACGAAAGAGACACGTTCCATTTTAATCAATATTATGCATAATATTAGCATATTGATTTATATTTTATTATGGAATATGTAAATTTGCCATACATTATAATACGCACTTCGAATACTCATCGGAACTCCAGACTATGTTTCTTTTTAGTGCTGTTTACTTTAATTACTTACACTCACTGCCAAGATACTTTCAAGTGAAATATTAATGTTCTTAGATTTAGACATGTGAACTCGCACTTAGTCTGGTTAAGAATTACTAGTTGTTTCCGTGGATTAATAGACCAAGGACACTATCATGCAGTCAAATAAGGAAATGTATATGTTAGATGAGATTGATAATTTACCTCGTCAATCTACATGCATGGAATATGCAAATCACTCACATAAATCTTATTTAAAGAATTAAGTAAAAGTCATTAATTTATTGTTGCACACAAGAAACGAATATTTCCTTTAAAGCCCTAGATCGCGAGGCAGGAGATTAAGGGCCTTAATATTAATTTTAAATAAAAATCCATTTCAATACTATTAAGCTATAACTAGAAATAAATATCATAACTTATTAAAGGTCCGTTATTTTAAATGGCATTATTGTTCGTTCAAAAATATCTCGTCTACACTAAATCATTTTCAAGACTTAGACAATTTTGTGATTTTCTAACGATCTATCTGCAAACTACAAGACCTATGTCCATTCAAAAGTAATTTAATGATTTTTACAAAATGGAGAAACTGGGAGAAACATTCATGGGAATGATGGCAGTGTAATATTTTTAAAATATGGATGTTATAAGTAGGTTTAATGCTATCTTCAACATTGTTGAATTCTGTATTTATGCAATAAAAATCTGAAGACATTAAATGGAACTTTCACATGCTTTTGATGTGATTCCAAAACATTAGTTAAATGTTCTTACAATTTTTCGATTCTCCAAAAAATCCAATAGTGTGAAACTGAAGAAGTCTGTAAGCCAATTTTACAGAGCACCCCCATTACTAATGAAAAAATTTCTCGAAGTTTAGGCAGAACAAAAAAGATAAAAATCTGATCTGATCTGATAATATAAGGGGAATAAAGTGTGGAATAACCCGAGCTCTTGGATAGCCGCTTTTGTAATGTGGACGATAATGAAGTCTTTCCAGATGTTTGTCCTGAATTGCGGAGTGAAGACGTACAACAAATGGGTAATAAATCGCAGCAATGATTGTTTATTCCACAAGCCATTCCTTTCTCTTCCTGTTGGCGAATTGGTAAATTATTGAGTGGTATGATATGGATCATCGTGTAGTAAAGCGTTTAAATGGTTTTGAAGAAATCAGAGGATTTTTCTGAATATTGATTAGTTCTCATTTTGCAATATTTAAATCAACGTATGTAAATATTTTCGAATAAAAATGACTAAATTGTATTTAAAATTAGTATTGTTGATACAGTTTTGAAACAGATGTACCATTGGTAAAAAGTAAAAAAATTGCCGATATCTTCAAAATGGGTTACTCCTCTAGTGAAAATACATGTAAAATAATTAACCCTGTAAAGTTGATGTGAAAATCCATCTACATTAGGTTTCCATATTCCAAAAATACAATTTTTGAATTATTTGAAGTAATGTTCATGCATAACAAATTGTGAAACTTCCAAACTATTACAGTTAGACATGCCTGGTTGCTTCGTTAGATGAACAAAAATGATCCTTATCTTTATACTGGTTGTTTATAAAAAAGGCTTCAGTTAATCTACTAATCTTACTTAAAATGTAATGCACGAATGTAACACTTTGTTACGCATCCTCGGCATCCACCTTATATATTATAAGTTTCCCTATACCTATATTTTATAGTTTTTGAGTAATTTAGAATAATTATCATTTTAAACTGTACCTAAGTTATTATAAAATAATACACATACACATTTCATAACTGTGAAATGATTAGAGCCAATAATACTACAAAACTGTTATCGCTTAAGTAAATCGTTAAAAAATACTCGATCTTGCTGACTGGATTACTATAGATTACGATTTTCATATTCAAAATCGTACCATAGCCGGACATTGAATTTCTAGCTTCCTCGTACTCGTTTCTAAATTTTAGTTTATTTGCGCTCTAACATTCTCCACCAGTTCAGGTGCTCAATTACAAGGAGTTTCAACGTCATCACCACAGCCATTAGTTCCTCATCCATATCTTTAAAGTTATTACTAAATCTTTCAGAAGAATATTAGAGATTTGAGAGTTCACGAATGAAAGATTTGTAAATTTCTTTTTGTAGGTATCCAATTTAGGGACGCGAGAACTGGTAAATATGTGAAGTCGTCAAGTTTTCGTTTCCCCATACCCATAACAGATTGGTAGAAATTATGTTTGTATCTCTTATTGTATTCCTTTTCTATCTCTGTGTACTGCTAAGAGAGTCCTTTACAAAAGTGAACGAAACGTGTGTTATTTAGAAAGTACATTTCATTTCTAATTACTTGATCGATACTTTTAAATTACTAATTCAGAATTAAGGTGCAACTCACTCATGTGGTCTTCATAGACGCTGTATCTGCAGGGTCGGATTAACGGGGGGCTAGGGGGGGGGGACTACACCCCCGAGCCCGTGAGAGAAAAAAATGTTTAGTAAAAAGATTAATTAATCGGATTTGTTTATTTGAAATATGTATCTAATTATTTACTTGTACATTTATTTACTTTACATTCACATGATTTTATTTTAATGTTTATCGTGTAAAATAATTTCGATGAGTTTAAACAGGGCCCCTTTCACATAAAGAGCCCTGGGGCTCTCAACTCTTTAATCCGGGCCTGTGTAGCTGTTGTAGCTTTACTGTCTTTTCCCATAGCAATTAATCGATATATTTATCATACACTATTATACCAAATACATTCAATGGCTCAATGCCCTAGATAATTATCAGCAACTATCATTGAGATGTTCAAGGTAACCATTTGTTTATTATGGTTGCTATAATTAATCCAAGTTGAATTTTTTAAATACGAGATGCATGCTAATCTTTTATAACTAACCAATGTTAGTGTGTTTATTTGTCTAAGTTGCTTACAAAAGAGGTTGACTTCGCAAGTCTGGTTCACCAATAGCAAGAACAAAATTGTATTGTGGGTATAGTTATCAATATATAGCAATTGGCGCCTTTAAACAGGAATCAGATGTTTGATGCGTAGCAAGAGAGACACAGAAAAGGAAACAGTTAACTAATTGCGCACATTAGGTGGGCAGAAGTTTGCCAATATTTCACGTGAACTAACATTTGGCATACAAGCTGATCAAGACCACGCAAGGTCTAAATGTAAACTATGAAATAGGAGTCGGAAACAAGTATGAATGGGCGCAGGACATTCCAATAAACACCTAAAATGTAAAAGATGTGGTATTCAATGGAAAGGGAATGGAAAGATACTTTAAATGATAATCGTAAAGACTGCGAAGGTACCGAAAGAAAAAAGGAAGCTCCGAAGTGAAAGACGAAAGAACCTCAGTACGGATAATTTAATTAAAAATCGTCTTTAAAAAAAAGGAGACAGCGGACAGCTCACAGTTCGGGGTTAATTATAGAAGGAACGCTACATATTTCGTGTTAAAGGATTTTATAACAAATGCGAACAAAATCATATTCCGCGTTGAGCCTCATTTTCATCTTGATGGCTTCGTTAATCGTCAAAATGGTCTCATTTGCATTACAGAAAATCCCCCAATCATTGTTGCGAAACAAATGCATACACAAGGTGCCACTGTTTGGTGCGGGTTATGGCACTTATGGCCGTTATGGGCTGGAGCAAGGCCACCTAGGCCTTGGCTGGAGCAAGGCCACCTAAAACAGAAGGCCGGTAACTGCATCCCCTCTCCTGTTGTGACGTCACGATCGCCGATCCATTTCGGTGTAACAGCACGTGCTTAATTGGAGTGTTTATGGCTATTTCAGTCAGTCGTGAGGGCTTGAACGCGATGGAAGTTGAAGAATTGTGTAAATAACCCTAATTATTTTACTTTACCATGTGGCCAAGGACTTAGCGTGAACAGGCACGTACACACACAAGGGTGTACCTTCCCATTTGCTCTAAAAATCAACCCTCAATTGATTCTCTTCGAGCCGCGCCTGGAACTGAACAGTTTTGCAACTATTTTTCCCACTGACAATCGTATTTGCACGCGCATCTAGATCTGTGCAGGCAAATTTTAACACTCGTGTCTCTGTGTATGGGGCGCTTAAGACTTAATTCACAAATGACCAAAAGTTCTCGGCCTTAAATAACATTTGGTAAAACGTACTTGCAATATTTTAGATGCGTATCTTGCTGCCGAAGCAATTACAGAAATTCTGAGAAGGTTTCGGTATTTAGATTTCCGAAAGATGTAGTGAAAAGAAATAAGTGGATACACGCAATTCGTCGCAAAAATGTTGTACTTACAGAATCTTCACGAATATGCATTATAAATTTTGCAGATAAATTTGGAATTCGCGAGGATCGGGCAGTTAGACAGGATGGTACTGTTCTAATTGTTCCACGAGCGCAATGATGCATCCAACGATTTTTGA
Organism: Pyrocoelia pectoralis; assembly: GCA_036250285.1. Lineage (NCBI taxonomy): Eukaryota > Metazoa > Arthropoda > Insecta > Coleoptera > Lampyridae > Pyrocoelia > Pyrocoelia pectoralis. Next base: position 33,784,949 of record CM070074.1, read on the forward strand.
AAATCGTCCCCATTATATGACTGTTAATTTGCCAAAAAACGTAAGATCCTAACATTAGAGCCAAGGAAATTTCCAAAAGGAAGACATAAACCGACCACTTGGCAAAAGAAAAGGGTTCAATTAAAGATTAGATTGTTTTAAAATATACCACAGGGAGCAGTTTACGTCAATCGGCATCACAGATTTTCACGTAAAAATTGTTAAAGACTTTGTATACATTGTCGTTTCAGTTACAAATTACCGTATCTTGCTTGAGCACGCATTTACTTTATAAAACTGCATTTTCGTCACGCACAATTTTACTAGAATGGATCGTCAGCTGTGACGTCACGTCGTGCAGCTCCAGGCCTCTACTAAAGGAGGCCTTGGCTGGAGGCATCATCGGACTATTTATCTTCGAAAATTCGGCTGGTCAAGCAAACATTTAATGGTGCTCGCCATCGCGACATGATAATTGAGCTTTATGCGTCTAAAATATGCGGTTTTAACCAGACGGTGCCAAGTGTCCCGAGAAACAATTCAATTACTGCATGTGTCATGTCCGGATCAAGTAATTTTCCGTTTTGGTGATCAGAATTGGTCACCCAGATCATGCGTTTAAATTTAACGCTATTGTACTTTTCTGTTTGGAGTTTTTTGAAGGCTAACTAAAGTTTACATTTTTTGAATCAATTAATTAAAGGCCCTGTGTTATCTATCAACATTACTTCTGGCGTAAATTTTGGCATATTTTTATGTACTTAATTCGCACTTGAATTATTTGTGTTTAGTATATGTACATACAATTGGACCATCGCTTTCCATTAGTAAATTAACGAGCGAGTTCCCATGGAGACTATTTCTATGTATTTATTACACTTTACTTATAATAAATACATTATAGATAGAGATGAAAAATGTAATTAAAATCATTAACTTCATGCTTGGTATAAAGTCTTGACTATTCGCCTAATATATTTCAGAAGATTGGTAACAATCAATCATACATTTATTATTATAGCTTAATAGCCCATAACAACCAGAAGACCTGGTCTCCCTTTCTTCTTTGAATTGGTATTCCGTGAAGAACATAAACTATTTATCACTTCTACTGGCTGAATTTCTATAACGGAGCGAGGTACTTCAAGAGAGATAATAGTCATATTATGTGAATGCAATTTTGCACCCACGCAATACCAATTTTAAATCAAGAAACGAGATTGAAAGATTGAAAAGGTAGACAAAGAGCTATATTATACAGATGCAGATCGGTCAAGAACCGCAGTTGTAACATTCGCTTGAGAAAACTCAACCTTATAATCAAGGTTAACTACAGAAAACCAGCTTGTAGTTGTACTATTTTTTCTTATTTGTGGTATGAAAATCATGTTGAGAGTTCTACTTGTGTCGAAAGGAAGGTAATTGACACTAGAAACTAAAGAAGTTTCAAAGATATAGCTCATCTCTTTATTGGTAACATATGGTGCTATTTTAAAATTCGTATCGTATTCATACGTAGCATTTTAACTTACTCCTACGTTATGTAAGTAGTTCAATGGGTTGCAAAATTGTTGCCTTGTTAATAATCAAATTTACCTTGAATAAGAAATGTATTCATTTTGACATTGACAGAAATATATTAACTTTAAGCGCCAGTTTGGGAGTTTATAAACTGTAAATCCATTAGGGACATTTATATTTGTCGATAATATTTAAATACATATAAAAATTAAACCATTTTATTTAAAAAAAATTCGATTTTAACTCATTTTGGGCGATTCATTTACTCCATGCCAATTAAAGTGAAATGTAGGGAACAACAGCTTTTTTTAATTATAAATTTAAAGTAATCTGAACTCCCACAAATCTTTGCAACCAACAATAAAAGATTTCACAATTTGCCGGAAATTCCCACAAAACAATGAACTTTCTTGATTGTATGGTCAAGGTTATGGCAATAACTGTGAAAAATTCAATTTTAACATGAAAAAACAGTTTACTTTTTTAACGAAAACCAATATAAATAATATTAGGAATAGTTTTTACAATCTCTGTCAATATCTTTTTGAACTTAATAAGACTGAAGGGCGACGCGGATTTCTATTTCTCTATACAGGCCGTTCCATTATGGATGTCCACCGGCAGTATCTTCAAAACCAAAGGTGTCAACTTTAACGGGATAAAAATTTTTACAACTAAATCGGGCATGGGAAATTCAATGACGCAAGAGGGCGTAACTGCTACGACAAACACTAAAAATGGATTTTTCAGTTGAAATGCCGTACTACACTGCAATTTAAAATAAGTTTTTTTAAAGGTTAGTTCATTTCAAACAACTTTTGTTTAAACTTTAAAACATTTTTTGACATTGCCAATAATAATGACAGGGGGCAAAACCAAACCTTACGAAACAAAAACCAGTGTAACATCTACCATTTTTATCCGATTTGAATGAATTTTCGCAGATTCTGGGGTACTAGTGAAAAATTACCAGAAAAATACATTTTTGGTTATATCTTGAAAACGACAACAAATATCAATACGGGGTTTTCAGCAGTATCTTAGACTATTTAAGTTCTACAAAACCAACACAAAAGAATGATATCCTTCCATTTAAAATTTTAGAGAAAAATTAGAGAAAAAGCTTCAGTTGGAGATAACCCCTTTTAGAAAATGTATTAAACGATTATTGTCAATTATCATTATAAGCCCAGAATCTGCGTTGAATGCCCATTCAAATAAGCACAAATACTTAAATAAGAAAACCTTTGTTGTCCCCATTCGGTTTTCGATAATATTGTAAAATCGATAAATAATTGTTTATTCCTCCCCTGATTTAAACACTTTGTTATCGCATGAATTTCCTTATGTTAGAAGTGGTTGATGGAAAGAACCCAAACGATAGTATTTCCGACAAAATTGATAAACAACTGAAGCGAGATACACTTAAGCCATCGAACCCAAATACCCATGAAACATTCAAATTGAAAAATTCAGAATATGATGATGGATATTAAAAGAATCTAATGAACTGAAATTCGACAAAAATTACTAAAAAGACTCAGTACGTGAAAATTAGACCCATCAAATTTGCTTTTATATACTTATCCAACATCAAAGCGTTAAAAACTTTGAAATGTTAAATAATTCCGACCAGTGGTGTACCTAGAATTTTTGCCGCCTAGGGCGGTCTCCAATTTGCCGCCCTTTGCAAGTCAATCAAATGGTGGTTTGTATAAATTAATAAACATAAATGAATAGTTGCAACCGAGACAAACTATAGGTATGGAACTATTTTACCATTGGACGCAATATTTAAATTAGGCAGTAATAAAGGAAGTTGCATAAGGCATAAAATGATATACCTGCAACCTTTATAAAAATACAAGATACTTTTTTAAAGGCCACAAGAAACTTACGGAGGCCGAAGGTTCCCCACCTATGAAACAAAACATATACATACCTAATTTACAAAAAAAATTACCATTAAATATTTTTTATTTTGTATTCCAGCACCAACATAAACAAAATGCCGTTTGCACAGCGAGACCGAGAGTTGGCGGCCACTTGTGCCCCCCCCCCCCCCCATAGTGATACACTGGATCAAGGATTGATAGTTAAAGTTTTGCGAAAGGTAGTTTAACTCAAAAAGGCAAACGGCCACGATGAAGGTTTTGCTATGAACATGCAACGTCTGCTGTTTTTCATCCCCACCTGCGATTAGATCTGAAATAGAATATGACTGATAACTAAAAATAATGACACTTTAGTGTCGCAGGTATTCTTAAAGGTATTAAATGAAAGAATAAATATTGAAGGGGTCCATATGACAGCGTAACAATGCTTGGCACCACAAAAAGTCGAATGAGAACATGGCGATTGTTACCACTAAAGTCAATATTCAATAATAAATTTTACGTTTCAGAAAATTGGGCCAAACGACTTACTGAGGCCTGGGTACAATTTATTTTGAAAAGTATTACTTCTGAATGTAATATACTTAGTATCTACTTCCAAAAAGGATACCTAATACGTTCATTGTGTTTGGTGTATTTGCAGGCCAGCTCAGTTATTATTAAAGAGTAGACTTGCGGATTTGGTTTCACGGCGTTTCCTTTCATTTTTATGAAATAGTAGTAGCATTTGTTCATGGCCCTGTCAGTTTTTACATAAACGGAGAAATTAAACGTTTGTAGCTTTCAGATATACTTACTCTTTTATTTCAGTTACTTGCAACATGTTTCATATTTTTTAAATAGGAAATAGGGACATGGAAGATTTCATTTTGCATACTATAATACGAAATTACATATTGCATTAAAAAAAAGTACAAAAAATTACAAGAATTTTGATATATGACATTCCCATATGAGCTTCCAAAAAACTGGTGAAAATTTTGATTGAATTTAACGATTTGAATTTACGCCGAAACGCTGCTAGAACGCGCGCTTTTAGGTGTGACGTCACACGACTCAATTTGTCAAGCGCATAAAGAAAATGCATTGGAACGATATTGTTTTTAGCCATTGTAGTTACTAGCCCTGTCGCTCTGTTAGAAAAATGCCTTACAAATACTGTGTGATACTTTTGTGTACAAATACAACAGTTAAAACGCCAGATAAAATATGTTTACTCCATAGAAAAGTTACGAAATTTATGGTGTAAAATTATGCGTAGAGAGACATGTAAAATGCTCAACATTTTATTCGATTAGATAACATTTTGGCAAATTATTGGATTTGCTTTTATATAACCTGATTCCATTGTAAATAATTAACGAACGCCGCTAATAATATCCCTTAAAACCATTTAAAAATAAATGTTTTGGGTAAATTTGCGGAAGTTTGAAGAAAAAATAGCATAGGTATTTTATTTGGCGGAGAAGTTACTTTTCATGGCTTGTCTGTATTCTGTATTAAACACAGGCGCGCGATGAAAAGTAGTACTTCTCGACGTTATAATGGTTTCGACAGTTTTCGCCGCCTTACGAATGACGTATACTGTGGCTTCGCGCCAGCTGATTTGTGACATTTCAGATCGTGTGACGTGGACCAACCGTTGGAGTGTATCCGCGCACGTGATATGCTGTTCCCCTTCTTATATTTTCAACCCTTAATATCTCAATAAATATAAAGTTTTAAATTGAAATAATTAACAACAGCTCTCTATAAACTTGTTACTTACATTATATACCAGATTTATTAATATTCAAGACATGTGCAAGTTCTCTATTCAATAACTCATAGGCCTATAAATTTATAGGTCATTTGTAAGCTGATGATTCTGGCTGTATGGTTGAGATCGACATATATTTGTTTTCCATTGCAAATTCTGGCATTTCGCTTGAGAAAATTGAGAAGAAAAGACTTTGCAAATAAGGTGGGAATGATGAATATGAGAAAACCCAAGGCTACCCCAGTTGGACGTGAGCCAAAAGCACCTTCCAAGATGAGTAGTAAGATCGATGACACTTACTCCCGGCGAATTGAGCAACAAAAGGTCCTTCAGGAATAAGTATTACAAGTATGTTTCTGGAAAGCGTATATACTACGCCTGAAAATGGTACTATGGGAGAAAAGTAGATACTGCGGCTATAATCCTGGGCCATTTTGGCCTTTACACCAATTGATAAAATATAAACAGTAAACAAACACTTCTTCCATATGAGAGAATTGTTGAAATATAACATTTTGTAAATTTAAAATTTAGTAGGCAGAAAAAAGAAGTAGTTGCTAAGTAGCATTAATAATAGTTGTGTGAATTAATTTTTTGATAGTTCCTAAAACATTTATATTTTTGTACATTAAAACGTTTTTTCCTCATAAGATTTGTACGTTCATCCGCGTATAGTAAACTGCGCAAACAGCATTTTACAACAGGTTACGGGCCCAGTAGATTGTGAAGTGTACAACTTATAAGAAAAAATAAAGTTGACGTTTATGAAAGGTGTGTACAAAAAATGGCGGATGCAAATAAAGTCATGATTGCAAAGCTGAATACGGAAAACTACTTTACATGGAAGTATAAAGTTGAACTATTGTTAATTAAAGAAAACTTGTGGAGTGTTATTAATGGAACAAAACCGGTGTTAGCTGAAGACGGCTCGAATTCGAAGGAAATACTCGAATGGCAAAGACGAGACGATCAAGCGCGTTCAACTATAGGTTTGTTAGTTGAAGATAATCAATTATGCCATATTCGAACAAAGACCACAGCGCAATCAACATGGTTTTCTTTGAAGGAATATTATGAAAAGGATACGCTAGGAAATAAGGTTAGTCTTATGCGGAAGATTTGCAATTCGAAAATGGATGAAAATGGAGATATTAAAAAACATATTTTGATTTTGTCAGATTTATTTCAAAAGCTTGTCGATCTTGAAGAACAACAATTATCAGAGAAATGGACGGTTGCTATGGTACTAAGCAGTCTACCAAGAAGCTACGATGGACTGGTAACAGCACTTGAAGTTAGACCTGAAGAGGACTTAACTATGTCGTTGGTTAAATCAAAGTTAATCGATGAGTATAATCGTCGTAAAGAATTTAATGACGATAATAGCGGTTGCAGTAACTCAGTTTTAAAAACGATACAGCAAGGTAAGGTCATCTGTTTCTTCTGTAAAAAGAGCGGTCACATAAAGAAGGAATGTAAGAAATTCAAAGCTTGGAAACAAAAGCAAAACAAGAATGGAAATTCCATGGTTAATGATGGAGTAATAAACAGTGTTGATCAGGGTGAAGAATTTCTGTTTACTTTACCTGATACAAAAACAACTGACTGGATTGTCGACTCTGGTGCTACAAGTCATGTAGTAAGTGAGAAGAGTTTGTTTGATAAATTTGTAAACACGAAGGGTACTGAACTGAATGTCGCAAACGGTGAGAGAGTACTTGTGCAAGGTAAAGGTTCTTGCAAAATTAGATTTGTTAATTCTAATGGTGAAGTTTATTGTGCAACGGTAAACAACGTTTTGTATGCTCCGGAAATTAATGGGAATTTATTATCAGTAAAGAAGTTAAATGATGATGGATATACAGTAAATTTTACGAACAATATCTGTGAAATAAAAATAAAAGAAAAGCAGATAGGGGTTGCAAAAACAAATGGACATTTATACACGTTATTTTCAAATAAATTGTGCGTGGTAAATGAACTTGAAGTGTTTGAACATAATTCGCAGTGCATTCATAATTGGCATCGTATTTTTGGTCATCGGAATCCGAATGCAATTAAGGCTGCCTGTTCAAATAACTTGTTAAACGATATAAAGATTGTCAATTGCGGTTTAAAAGTGAAGTGTGAAGTTTGCCTTAAAGCAAAAACTACGAGACTTCCATTTGCAAAGAAAAGTACAAGCAAATACTCGGAGGTACTTGATCTGGTTCATACAGATGTTTGCGGTCCGATGTCTACCGTTTCATCTAGTGGAAAACGTTACGTGCTAACATTAATTGATGATTTTTCGCGTTATACAGTTATTTATTTACTTAAAGAAAAATCGGAAGTTGAAAATAAAATCAAGGAGTACGTTGAAATGGTTAAGAATAAGTTTTCAAAGAAACCGAAACTGATAAGGTCAGATCGAGGAGGAGAATATACAGGAAATAAAGTCGTAGAGTACTTAAAAAATGAAGGTATTGAAATTCAATATACAGCACCTTATACGCCACAGCAAAATGGTGTTGCTGAAAGAAAAAATCGTACGTTGATTGAAATGGCAAGATGCATGTTGGTGGATGCAGATTTACCACATGTTTTTTGGGCTGAAGCAGTAACTACAGCAAATTATCTTCAGAACCGTTTACCAACAAAAGTAATCGAGACAACACCTTACGAAATTTGGAATAAAAAGAAAACAAGTGCAAATCATTTAAGAATATTTGGTTCAAAATGTTTTGTGCACATTCCAATGGAAAAGCGTCGCAAATTGGATAATACAGCTACAGAAATGACGTTTGTTGGTTACGATGAAAACTCAAAGGCATACAGGTGTTACGATACAGTTAAGCATAAATTGGTAATAAGCCGTGATGTTCGTTTTATCGACATAGATAAAAGTGAATCAAAGTTTAAATCAAGTTCATCAATAGATGTGAATGGAGAAAGACCAAGTGTAATGGAAGAAGAAGAATTCATTCTTGACCATTCATCAGAAACAAACTCTCATTCGGATGATGAAAATGATAAAAATAGAAAAAATGATGTTCAGGAGGAGCGAACAAGAAAAATGTCTCAACGAAGCAATAAGGGTGTGCCACCACGCAGATTAACTTACGACGTGATGAAAGTTTTGGACGACAATGAAGATCCTAAATCATTACAAGAAGTTTTTTTGTCAAGTAAAAATAAGTCGGAATGGGTTAATGCGATGAAAGATGAAATTAAATCATTACAGAAAAATGAAACATGGATATTATTATGTGAATTACCTGAAAATGGAAAAGCGATCGGAAACAAATGGGTCTATAAAACAAAAACAGACGCTGAGGGAAATATTACTCGATTCAAGGCAAGATTAGTAGCTCAAGGATTTTCACAAAAATATGGTACGGATTATGATGAAGTATTTGCACCAGTTGCAAGGCAAGCAACGTTCAGGACATTATTGGCAATTGCTTCAAAAGAAGAGTATGTTGTTTTGCATTTTGATGCTAAGACGGCGTTCTTGAACGGAAAACTGAATAATGAAATATATACGAAACAACCACCCGGATTTATTGAAGAAGGAAAGGAAAACTTAGTTTGCAAATTATTTAAAAGTTTGTATGGACTAAAACAAGCAGCTAAATTATGGTATGAGGAGCTGAATAATTTGTTAATTAAAATTAATTTTCTACAAAGTACAAGTTTGTGCAGAATTGTATAGAACGGAAGATTATATTCTGTGAGTACTGTCCAACAGAAAAAATGCTGGCAGATATACTGACAAAACCAGTGAATGAAAGACAAATACTTAAATTTAAAGAAAAGGCAGGTTTAAATTTATAAAATGAGGAGGAGTGTTGAAATATAACATTTTGTAAATTTAAAATTTAGTAGGCAGAAAAAAGAAGTAGTTGCTAAGTAGCATTAATAATAGTTGTGTGAATTAATTTTTTGATAGTTCCTAAAACATTTATATTTTTGTACATTAAAACGTTTTTTCCTCATAAGATTTGTACGTTCATCCGCGTATAGTAAACTGCGCAAACAGCATTTTACAACAATTTCTATGAAAGAATTACAATAGTCATGAAATGGGGCACGGAAATTGGAAATCTCGCAAAAGGTCAGACACTTATCGTATCGTCTTGAAACCATGAGAAGAATACAAAAGAGGTTAAAAATTCTTCATCTAATCGAAATTAGTAAAGGATTTTACAGTACCATCAGTCATTTGAGTCAATGAGTTGTTTTTACTTTCACAAAAGAATAATAATAATCAATGTATTATTTATTTTTATTGTAAATTGAGTTTATTGTGATCTTTGTGTGATAAAGTGATATTTATTGTAATTGAAACCACATTCGTTGAAAGAAAGATAATCTTACCCCTACCACCCTACTATATGGTAAAACTTAAAAAATGCAAAGATCTTAAATTCATAAAAATCATTTATGGGAGAAGGCTAAATTGAAATATCAAACTTTTATGTGAAAGACACACGCAAAGTGTGGTAAAAAGTGTATGAGAAAAGTCACGTTAATTACTAACCTTAATCTAGATATTCGATCATAAACGGTTTAGCATTTTAAGGACACTATACGAAAATTAAAGGAATATTTATGTTTGCAATTATTTCGTTTTACATTGGAATATACAGTATTGAAAATTTTAAAACAAACCAATTAACCTTTGAGCGCTTCTTTATTAATGCTAATTATAACGGCAAATGGGTACCCATTTAAATAAATTTGCATTGAGTCGGTCATGGTCTCCATTAAGAAATTACAAACTATGTATTCCATATAGAGAAGTAAGATTCTGTATAGACTAAGTATTAAAAGTGTCAGTAATTACCAAATATCTGTTCAGGAAGTGTATAACGATTTGAATGTTCTGTAACTACATATGTAGTTACATGCGATGTGTTTTTAGTTTTAAAAACATGTTTCTATTCCTTTAATTCTTTCCTTCCTTGGATTTTTTATTACAGTTTCTAACTGCAAAACTATGATTGAAAATTGTTTAAAGATAACTCTAAACAATACTGATGATGAACAATAAATCACAGCAGCATACCTGCAAAAGTACAGGGTGTCCCAATATTCCGTGGACATAGAGCTACCGTAGGTTTGTGGGAACAAAAAAAGTCGAATGGGCTAAACTTACCTATATACTAAAGTACATCGTTAAGCCGTGAGAGGGCGTCAAAGTTGGAAGAATATTTTTGTTTTATTTTAATAAATCGGAAATTCTTTGATCGATTTTTTTAAAATTTGGTTTGGGCACTTATCAATGAAGGAACTATGTTTTTAAGTGGATATCAATTTAACTGAATTCCGGGAAGGGTGAAAACTACCCCTACCGTTCGATACATTTAATGGTAACTTTTTTGTGGGTCGTAGGAGTGCTTTAATTTTTTGTAAAAAGGAAGATACATTAATTTTCTGTATTTTTCGTCTCTTACAAAAATGGCGTATCTCTTTTAGTTTTTGAGCGAATCACACAATAGTCACAATAAATGTTCAATACGACCACCACCTCTTCGACCCTGCATAAATTAATTCTACGCAGGAAACTGAAATTGACTCTTCTCAAGATACTGTGAACTCTTTGCAAGACCAACGCCTGTTGAGAAGAGTCAATTACAGTTTCCTGCGTACAATTAATTTATGCAGGGTCGAAGAGGTGGTGGTCGTATTGAACATTTATTGTGACTATTGTGTGATTCACTCAAAAACTAAAAGAGATACACCATTTTTGTAAGAGACGAAAAATGCAGAAAATTAATGTATCTTCCTTTTTACAAAAAATTTCAGTTTCCTGCGTACAATTAATTTATGCAGGGTCGAAGAGGTTGTGGTCGTATTGAACATTTATTGTGACTATTGTGTGATTCACTCAAAAACTAAAAGAGATACGCCATTTTTGTAAGAGACGAAAAATACAGAAAATTAATGTATCTTCCTTTTTACAAAAAATTAAAGCACTCCTACGACCCACAAAAAAGTTACCATTAAATGTATCGAACGGTAGGGGTAGTTTTCACCCTTCCCGGAATTCAGTTAAATTGATATCCACTTAAAAACATAGTTCCTTCATTGATATGTGCTCAAACCAAATTTTAAAAAAATCGATCAAAGAATTTCCGATTTATTAAAATAAAACAAAAATATTCTTCCAACTTTGACGCCCTCTCACGGCTTAACGATGTACTCTAGTATATAGGTAAGTTTAGCCCATTCGACTTTTTTTGTTCCCACAAACCTACTGTAGCTCTATGTCCACGGAATATTGGGACACCCTGTATTTATTGGTTTGATAGGTTCGTATCTAAACTCAAACAACCATTGGTTATAAAAGGAGAAGGGGCGTTATAATATGAAGGAGCACGTAAGAGAAGTGCAGTAGTGGCACAGAAGAAATACCTACGGATGCAAAAGCGACACTACCCGTCTCGGCAGATACCAATTTGCAATGCGAAAATACTTTGTTTTAAGATGGCCGTCGAACTAAAATGAGGTTGCAAACATCACAGAAAACGCCGTATCTGGCGCAAAAATTAGAAAAAACTACATATCATAGTACGTAACAATCTCCATAGAATTTTCATTGGGAGTTACCAAGCGTGTAAAAGTTTGATCCCCCCCCCCTCCAGGATTGTTATCAATGACCCATTGAACAATATTGGAGGGGGGGGGAGTTGAACGGCCGCCATCTTGTCCGCCATCTTGAAATTGCCCGCGAACATATTTTTGGTTATATATTAGCAACCGTATGTCCAAATCGGACGTTATGTAGGCTCTAATTGCACAGTTTTGTATTCCTAAGATAAAGTGTTATACAGGGTTATTAATAAGTATGGAGACGGCGATTTATTGTCGTTAATATTCATTTTAGGAAAAATTGTTCAATACAAAAGTTATTTATGTAATTTTTATCTATACTTGGGAATACTTCAATTTTTGTGATGTGCAATTGTTTCTGAGTTACCCCGTTCCGCATAATTTTTTTAAATGAGAACATATTACTTTTACCTCACCATTCGATAGAGCATTTTTTGCTTTTTAAAATAGCACTAAAGAAAATTTTTTAAAATTTATTTTAATAACATTTTTTTCAAAAATACGCCGATTCAAGTATTTACATGAAGTAGGTATATGGAAGACAAAAAAAAATTATGAATCAAAATCTTATCACTAAAAACAAATTAATAACTAAGTAATTTAAAGTAAGGGTTCAAATTGTCCCCCATTTGTCATTTGACAATGGCTCAGTCGATTTACCTACTTGATGTAAAATGTTATTAAAATAAATTAAAAAATTTTTTTTTTCGAAAATATGCCGATTCAAGTATTTACATCAAGTAGGTACGTGGTTTTATAAATCGACTGAGCCATTGTCGTCAAATGACAAATGGGGGACAATTTGAACACTTACTTTAAATTACTTAATTATTAATTTGTTTTTAGTGATAAGATTTCGATTCATAACTTTTTTTTGTCTTCCATATACCTACTTCATGTAAATACTTGAATCGGCGTACTTTTGAAAAAAATGTTATTAAAATAAATTTTAAAAAATTTTCTTTAGTGCTGTTTTAAAGAGCAAAAAATGCTCTATCTAATGGTAATGTAAAAGTAATATGTTCTCATTTAAAAAAATTATGCGGAACGGGGTAACTCAGAAACAAATTGCAGATCACAAAAATTGAAGGATTCCCAAGTATAGATAAAAATTACATAAACAACTTTTGTATTGAACCATTTTTCCTAAAATGAATATTAACGACAATAAATCGCCGTCTCCATACTTTCTAATAACCTTGTATAACCGAAATTGATAATCTTAGCGGATTTAATGTTTTTGGGATTAAAATCTTAAATTATGGAATATGTAAAAAAAACCCTAAAAAACATATCACTTTTTACTTTATTATTATTAATCTTTTAGATCTCGCTTTTATGAATAAAATGCAAAAACAATCAACAAAATCCGACCACTGGTTACGAAAATATACCAAATTTAGGAATAGGTACCTCACCTTTGCTGAGCACAATAATTGATAGTTACAGGTCAAATTGAAAATTTCATAAGTTTGTTCTCTACAAAATGTGCGAATTAATACTAAATACGTACATCAATTTTTGAAGGCTTATGCCCCCCATTCGCAATTCCCTCGCCCTCGTAAGAATAATGATCGCCATGACATGAATCAGATCGGAAAAACCGTACCGGTGAATAAATCGAAAATACCCGAATTAATACAAATTTTAAAAATTAATAATTTTTTATATCTTTTTAAAAAGTTTTATGCGTTTCGCACCTTCTAGTTTTTTAATTAATTAATCTAATTTAGGCTTTTAGGAAGAAGAGGTGACCATCAAATGGCAATTATTATTATACGGACCATTTTACGCAGACATTTGCAAAGAGCAGTGCAATTTAATGATTTTTTCCTGCAATTGCATCGGTTTCCACAATTCTGCTTGCAACCACATTTAATAATCTCAATGCAAGCGAGGCTGACTTCCGGAATTGTTATCCACACGGGAAGGAATCTGTGATCGAGTTTCTTCCACCCATGTTGAATTGGATGTAGGGCTTAAGCTCACTCTTATGTGCTCTACTCCAAATGGTAGCTTGGTAACCTGCTCTCTTGCAGTGTAATAGGAGAGCTTCTTGTGTCGGGTGCATCATTTCTAAACTTTTGTTTCCGTGAGAGAATTTTAACTTTCGTTGTTGATTAATGGATTCTGCACCGCCTCCATAAACTTGAATAAAGAAAAGCTTCAAAGCTTTGAACTTTGTAGACTCTAAATTTCATCACTGCGAATGGGTTTTCCATCATTTGGACGATGACCTGAATTAGTGTCTGGGTTCCTCTTCCAGGCACTGAATTCCGTCCTTTTAGACTTTTAGAGCGCCCTCTCAGTGAGGAAATGGAGTTACCACCCCGTAAGTGTGACAAACAATGGACGTGCAAACTACACTACTCTTTGCAAATGTCCTTGTGTAAATTAATCCGTATAATAATAATTGTCATTTGACGTTCACCTCTTCTTCCTAAAAGCCTAAATTAAATTAAGTAATTGATTAAATAAACGAGAAGGTGCGACACAAAAAATTATTAATTTATAAAATTTGTATTAATTCGGGTATTTTCGATTTCTTCACCGGTACGGTTTTTCCGATCTGATTCATGTCATGGCGATAATTACTCTTATGAGGGCGAGGGATTCGCGAATGGGGCATAAGCCTTCAAAAATTGATTACACTTAATTAATGTATGTATTTAGTATTAATTCGCATATTTTGTAGAGAACAATCTTATGAAATTTTTAATTTGACCTGTAACTACCAATTATTGTGCTCAGCAAAGGTGAGGTACCTATTCCTAAATCTTGTAATTTTCGTAACCATAGTGCTCGGATTTCGTTGATTGTTTTTGCATTTTATTCATAATCTCGAGATCTAAAAGATTAATAATAATAAAATAAAAAGTGATATGTTTTTTAGCGTTTTTTTACATATTCCATAATTTAAGATTTTAAGCCCAAAAACATTAAATCCGCTTGGATTATCAATTTTGGTTATATAACACTTTATCTTAGGAATACAAAACTGTGCAATTAGAGCCTACGTACGTTCGATTTGGACATACGGTTGCTAAGATATAGCCAACATGTTCGCGGGCATTTTCATGATGGCGGACAAGACGGCGGCCGTTCAACTTTCCCCTCCCTCTAATATTGTTCAATGGGTCATTGATAACAATCCTGGAGGGGGGGGCCAAACTTTTACACGCTTGGTAACTCCCAACATTACATTGTTACGTACTATCATTTTTTAACTAGGAGGAGCGTTTCAAATAATTCCCGCATACTCCGGTCAGTTTAGACATTCAAAGGTACATAAATTCACATCAAGCTGGAAGTGAGTAAAATTGTTCAAAACATAATTAAAAATAACATTTCAAAATTCCCCATCGTTCCGGTACTGGAAAAAAAATGGCCGGCCGCACATTGAGCGCAGCACAGCATAGCACAGCACAGCAGAGGAAAACTATTCCTCGACTCTGTGTCTAAAAGGCGGGGAATTATTCCAGCGGCGAAAGAGTCGGGTCGAAATGTCCTAGCTAGACCCCCTCCCCCCACATGGTTACGTTTTGGTTTGTGTATAATTAATTAATTACTGCTTCCTATACAGTCATTCTTATAGCTTCCACAGTTCATTTACATCTTTTATTATTATGTATATCTAAATGTATTCATATAATATCTAAATATTTTATATTTATTATTACATCTTGCACTCCGTCTCTTATGGATACTTCCATATCATTTAAAAGTTACATTTAATCTGTATTTTAGTAAAACTTTCATATTAATTATGTTTATTATGCTTGGGTAGCCAACTACAACCGGCTCCAGAGGCATCTCGTGGTTAATCCGGCACTGTTAGACGACCTTAAAGTAATAGCAGGGGCGTATTTATGATTTTGCCGCCTAGGGGCACAAGAAACGTGCCGCCCCATCACATCCCTCACCACAGGAATAGAACTTATTTATGCAAGTCTGAAGCCAGAAAACATTTTTTATTAAAAATAAATAGAATTTATTTCATTTTCGGGGTAGGTATTTATAAGTTAATCAAACATACACTACTAGGTACATCTGAACGACGAGAAGCGGCAAATGGTCATGCAAATTCTTAGAAAGCGTGTGGCTAAATAGGATTATCCATCTGATTAGGACCATATTTAAATGCGAGTCCGACTGAATAAACTGAAAGTGCATCGTAAACGATGTTTGGGAGTTTTATCACAAAAATAATAGCTCGTATTGACGTATTTCTACTTCAATTTTATTTTCCATTGTTGTCCAATTTTTTTCAAAAAGATTCCTTCAATTAATTTTGGTGCCCCGTAGTTTTGCCGCTCCCTAATTTTTGCCGCCCTGGGCACCAGCCCCTAAAGCCCCCCCCCCCCCCCCCCAAATCCGCCACTGAGTAATAGAGTCAAAGTGGTGTACTATAATGCTCCAATTTTTCTTTATTTGAAAATGAAATATGTAGATGTATTTTTAAGTTTTGTCCACTGTGACTCTGTGTTTAAATTCAGGTTTTGACACCTTTAGCGCCTACAAGATCTAAACGGCGTATTTATTACATTTGCTACATATTTCAAAATATAATTCCTCCGCATTTACAGTTAATATTAGCCAATTCGATTCATATTTCATAGTCGGAGAGACAATTTGTGTTCGCAATTATAATTTGTTTACTTTACGTTTACGATAATAGAACCTAATTATATTTTTGCCAAGGTGCGATGGTTTATATTATGATCATAAAACGGGCACGATTTGCGATGAAGGTATTGACAGTAGTGTCACAGTCCATTCTAATAAATGAGTATTATTCATGGAAAGGTGAAATTGTACCCCGACCCCGTAAAGTTAACAGTCAGTTGTTGGTGAAAAAGACAAACCTGTAAGGTAATAAACAGTTCTCAAAATAAAAAAAAAATAGTAATTGAATCAAATCCTGCTATTCAGAAAGTTCATCGGGTGACGCGTTTGTTCGGGTGAAAGCATGTTAATGTAATGAAACGGGTAATGAAGTTGCTTGTCCACGAAGCGTAAACATAAAATTGGTCAACGATGGAGAAACTGTTGTTGAAAAAGGTAGGTGGGTGATGACAGAGCATGCTATAAAATTTATTTGAGAAGTTATCGTAGTGATATAAGAACGTAACGTCGTAACGCACGATATAAATACTGTCGTAACGTATAATTGATTGATGGAAAACGCCGCAACATTATTAATTTATTACTTGTTACGCATTAAATATTGGCAACAAATAAACATTTGAGTATCAGTTCTCGCGTATTCTCCTGAAAATGTTTTTTAAAGTTCAAAAGCTGTTAATTTTTTTAATGAAATGAAAAGTACTTAATATAGGTAGCCGGTTCAATTTGAAAAATTAATTGAAAATTTGTACTAGGGATGACTGGTGCTAGAGACATTAAACTGTTTGTCGAATTCCTTCTAGTTTACAGAGGTAACATTCTCTGAGTAATTATTCTTGTTCTTTGATTAGTTTATTGACAGGCAATTATTTTTATTTAACAAACATTTTGTCGTTTACTCGATTCTTTAGTACAGTCTAAAAAGAACATTACGAAGGTGTTTCTCATACTATTTCACACAATTGTTACCCTTATTACTTATAGGGCGGCAGCCCAGGGTCATTTTAGGTAGTGATAAAAGCGCGTCTGCAAATCATACTACGTTGAAAGGTCCGTTAAGCTGGCACAACCCCTATAGCACAATCAGTTGAAACGTACCACATAATTTAGTACTCATTTATTACTAATTAATTACCCAAAAGTCAAATTTATTACTGTTGATTTTTTTAAAAAAAAAGTGGTTGTGCCAGCTTAACCGTTAAGCTAGCACAACCCAAAAAAAAAAAACTATTAAGTAGCTAACACCACACTAATAATTGATTACTAATTAATTACTAATTAATTACTCACTATTTACCAAGGACTTAACCATATTTAAGCTCTCAAGCCCCGTGCAGTCCAAAATTAGACGCGCACAGTAATGTGGGGTAACCTACCTCCGCCAAATCGATATTCGTTATTTTAAACATTTTTCCAATGATATGTGAACGTACCGTAAGACAACTACATAAGTGTTTGTAATTTGTAAATTAATGAAGGTGCAGCCGGATATCGGATATTGTTTTTTATGCTATGAATGAATTATACCAGCCCTACCAGATAAAAGGCAGCTTGCGATGCACCAATCAAAATACATCGACATTAATTGACAATTAATCGTAACATAATGTTTGAACATAGGTTAGAAATTGATTACTCCAGCACAATCAGTTCAAATTAATTTTAACATTGACTAATCGATGTATAAATGCTTTAATATAAGTTAGGAATTGATTACTCCAGCACAATCGATAAATGCTTTAATATAAGTTAGGAATTGATTACTCCAGCACAATCGATTAATCCATGTAAAAATTAATTTGAACTGATTGTGCTGGAGTAATCAATTCCCAACTTACTTTAAAGTATTCATACATCGATTAGTCAATGTTAAAATTAATTTGAACTGATTGTGCTGGAGTAATAAATTCCTAACTTATATTAAAGCATTCATACATCGATTAATACATGTAAAAATTAATTTGAACTGATTGTGCTGGAGTAATAAATTCCTAAGTTATATTAAAGCATTCATACAGGTCCGTTAAGCTGGCACAACCCCTATAGCACAATCAGTTGAAACGTACCACATAATTTAGTACTCATTTATTACTAATTAATTACCCAAAAGTCAAATTTATTACTGTTGATTTAAAAAAAAAAAAGTGGTTGTGCCAGCTTAACCGTTAAGCTAGCACAACCCAAAAAAAAAAAAACTATTAAGTAGCTAACACCACACTAATAATTGATTACTAATTAATTACTAATTAATTACTCACTATTTACCAAGGACTTAACCATATTTAAGCTCTCAAGCCCCGCGCAGTCCAAAATTAGACGCGCACAGTAATGTGGGGTAACCCAGAGTCAGTAGATTAACAGAGTACCGCAAGCCTTTGACGCGACAAATGCCGCCCTGGCGGCCATTTTTAGTCCATATACATAAAATATACTTACGAAGTGCGTAATTTTTAATGAAATGCCGTGTTATTGTGCCGTTAAGTGTATTTGTTTTATTATATTCCGAAAAATTTAGTCAAAAACATCATCTACTTTACTGAGCGTGTAGTGAGTGAAGCACGGAAAGGACTAAAAATGGCGGAGGTTGCGGTACTCTGGTAATCTACTGACTCTGGGGTAACCTACCTCCGCCAAATCGATATTCGTTATTTTAAACGTTTTTCCAATGATATGTGAACGTACTGTAAGACAACTAAGTGTTTGTAATTTGTAAATTAATGAAGGTGCAGCCGGATATCGGATATTGTTTTTTATGCTATGAATGAATTATACCAGCCCTACCAGATAAAAGGCAGCTTGCGATGCACCAATCAAAATACATCGACATTAATTGAAAATCAATCGTAACATAATGTTTGAACATAGGTTAGAAATTGATTACTCCAGCACAATCAGTTCAAATTAATTTTTACATGTATTAATCAATGTATTAATGCTTTAATATAACTTAGCAATTTATTACTCCAGCACAATCAGTTCAAATTAATTTTAACATTGACTAATCGATGTATGAATACTTTAAAGTAAGTTAGGAATTTATTACTCCAGCACAATCAGTTCAAATTAATTTTAACATTGACTAATCGATGTATGAATACTTTAAAATAAGTTCGGAATTGATTACTCCAGCACAATCAGTTCAAATTAATTTTAACATTCACTAATCGATGTATGAATACTTTAAAGTAAGTTAGGAATTTATTACTCCAGCACAATCAGTTCAAAATAATTTTTACATGTATTAATCGATGTATGCATGCTTTAATATAAGTTAGGAATTTATTACTCCAGCACAATCAGTTCAAATTAATTTTTACATGTATTAATCGATGTATGAATGCTTTAATATAACTTAGGAATTTATTACTCCAGCACAATCAGTTCAAATTAATGTTAACATAGACTAATCGATGTATGAATACTTTAAAGTAAGTTAGAAATTGATTACTCCAGCACAATCAGTTCAAATTAATTTTAACATTGACTAATCGATGTATGAATACTTTAAAGTAAGTTAGGAATTTATTACTCCAGCACAATCAGTTCAAATTAATTTTAACATTGACTAATCGATGTATGAATACTTTAAAGTAAGTTAGGAATTTATTACTCCAGCACAATCAGTTCAAAATAATTTTTACATGTATTAATCGATGTATGCATGCTTTAATATAAGTTAGGAATTTATTACTCCAGCACAATCAGTTCAAATTAATTTTTACATGTATTAATCGATGTATGAATGCTTTAATATAACTTAGGAATTTATTACTCCAGCACAATCAGTTCAAATTAATGTTAACATAGACTAATCGATGTATGAATACTTTAAAGTAAGTTAGAAATTGATTACTCCAGCACAATCAGTTCAAATTAATTTTTACAAGTATTAATCGATGTATTAATGCTTTAATATAAGTTAGGAATTTATTACTCCAGCACAATCATTTCAAATTAATTTTTACATGTATTAATCGATGTATTAATGCTTTAATATAACTTAGGAATTTATTACTCCAGCACAATCAGTTCAAATTAATTTTAACATTGACTAATCGATGTATGAATACTTTAAAGTAAGTTAGAAATTGATTACTCCAGCACAATCAGTTCAAATTAATTTTTACAAGTATTAATCGATGTATTAATGCTTTAATATAAGTTAGGAATTTATTACTCCAGCACAATCATTTCAAATTAATTTTTACATGTATTAATCGATGTATTAATGCTTTAATATAACTTAGGAATTTATTACTCCAGCACAATCAGTTCAAATTAATGTTAACATAGACTAATCGATGTATGAATACTTTAAAGTAAGTTAGGAATTGATTACTCCAGCACAATCAGTTCAAATTAATTTTAACATTGACTAATCGATGTATGAATACTTTAAAGTAAGTTAGGAATTGATTACTCCAGCACAATCAGTTCAAATTAATTTTTACATGTATTAATCGATGTATTAATACTTTAAAGTAAGTTAGGAATTTATTACTCCAGCACAATCAGTTCAAATTAATTTTTACATGGATGTAAAAATTAATTTGAACTGATTGTGCTGGAGTAATAAATTCCTAACTTATATTACAGCATTCATACATCGATTAATCCATGTAAAAATGAATTTGAACTGATTGTGCTGCAGTAATAAATTCCTAACTTATATTACAGCATTCATACATCGATTAATCCATGTAAAAATTAATTTGAACTGATTGTGCTGGAGTAATAAATTCCTAACTTATATTAAAGCATTCATACATCGATTAATACATGTAAAAATTAATTTGAACTGATTGTGCTGGAGTAATAAATTCCTAACTTACTTTAAAGTATTCATACATCGATTAGTCAATGTTAAAATTAATTTGAACTGATTGTGCTGGAGTAATAAATTCCTAACTTATATTACAGCATTCATACATCGATTAATCCATGTAAAAATTAATTTGAACTGATTGTGCTGGAGTAATAAATTCCTAACTTATATTACAGCATTCATACATCGATTAATACATGTAAAAATTATTTTGAACTGATTGTGCTGGAGTAATAAATTCCTAACTTATATTACAGCATTCATACATCGATTAATATTTGTAAAAATTAATTTGAACTGATTGTGCTGGAGTAATAAATTCCTAACTTACTTTAAAGTATTCATACATCGATTAGTTAATGTTAAAATTAATTTGAACTGATTGTGCTGGAGTAATCAATTCCTAACTTATATTAAAGCATTCATACATCGATTAATACATGTAAAAATTAATTTGAACTGATTGTGCTGGAGTAATCAATTCCTAACTTACTTTAAAGTATTCATACATCGATTAGTCAATGTTAAAATTAATTTGAACTGATTGTGCTGGAGTAATAAATTCCTAACTTATATTAAAGCATTCATACATCGATTAATACATGTAAAAATTAATTTGAACTGATTGTGCTGGAGTAATAAATTCCTAAGTTATATTAAAGCATTCATACATCGATTAATACATGTAAAAATTAATTTGAACTGATTGTGCTGGAGTAATAAATTCCTAACTTACTTTAAAGTATTCATACATCGATTAGTCTATGTTAACATTAATTTGAACTGATTGTGCTGGAGTAATAAATTCCTAACTTATATTAAAGCATTCATACATCGATTAATACATGTAAAAATTAATTTGAACTGATTGTGCTGGAGTAATAAATTCCTAACTTACTTTAAAGTATTCATACATCGATTAGTCAATGTTAAAATTAATTTGAACTGATTGTGCTGGAGTAATAAATTCCTAACTTATATTACAGCATTCATACATCGATTAATCCATGTAAAAATTAATTTGAACTGATTGTGCTGGAGTAATAAATTCCTAACTTATATTAAAGCATTCATACATCGATTAATACATGTAAAAATTAATTTGAACTGATTGTGCTGGAGTAATCAATTCCTAACTTACTTTAAAGTATTCATACATCGATTAGTCAATGTTAAAATTAATTTGAACTGATTGTGCTGGAGTAATAAATTCCTAACTTATATTAAAGCATTAATACATCGATTAATACATGTAAAAATTAATTTGAACTGATTGTGCTGGAGTAATCAATTCCTAACTTACTTTAAAGTATTCATACATCGATTAGTCAATGTTAAAATTAAGTTGAACTGATTGTGCTGGAGTAATAAATTCCTAAGTTATATTAAAGCATTCATACATCGATTAATACATGTAAAAATTAATTTGAACTGATTGTGCTGGAGTAATAAATTCCTAACTTACTTTAAAGTATTCATACATCGATTAGTCTATGTTAACATTAATTTGAACTGATTGTGCTGGAGTAATAAATTCCTAAGTTATATTAAAGCATTCGTACATTGATTAATACATGTAAAAATTAATTTGAACTGATTGTGCTGGAGTATTAAATTCCTAACTTATATTAAAGCATTCATACATCGATTAATACATGTAAAAATTAATTTGAACTGATTGTGCTGGAGTAATAAATTCCTAACTTACTTTAAAGTATTCATACATCGATTAGTCAATGTTAAAATTAATTTGAACTGATTGTGCTGGAGTAATAAATTCTTAACTTATATTAAAGCATTAATACATCGATTAATACATGTAAAAATTAATTTGAACTGATTGTGCTGGAGTAATAAATTCCTAACTTATATTACAGCATTCATACATCGATTAATCCATGTAAAAATTAATTTGAACTGATTGTGCTGGAGTAATAAATTCCTAACTTATATTACAGCATTCATACATCGATTAATACATGTAAAAATTATTTTGAACTGATTGTGCTGGAGTAATAAATTCCTAACTTATATTACAGCATTCATACATCGATTAATATTTGTAAAAATTAATTTGAACTGATTGTGCTGGAGTAATCAATTCCTAACTTACTTTAAAGTATTCATACATCGATTAGTCAATGTTAAAATTAATTTGAACTGATTGTGCTGGAGTAATCAATTCCTAACTTATATTAAAGCATTCATACATCGATTAATACATGTAAAAATTAATTTGAACTGATTGTGCTGGAGTAATCAATTCCTAACTTACTTTAAAGTATTCATACATCGATTAGTCAATGTTAAAATTAATTTGAACTGATTGTGCTGGAGTAATAAATTCCTAACTTATATTAAAGCATTCATACATCGATTAATACATGTAAAAATTAATTTGAACTGATTGTGCTGGAGTAATAAATTCCTAAGTTATATTAAAGCATTCATACATCGATTAATACATGTAAAAATTAATTTGAACTGATTGTGCTGGAGTAATAAATTCCTAACTTACTTTAAAGTATTCATACATCGATTAGTCTATGTTAACATTAATTTGAACTGATTGTGCTGGAGTAATAAATTCCTAAGTTATATTAAAGCATTCATACATCGATTAATACATGTAAAAATTAATTTGAACTGATTGTGCTGGAGTAATAAATTCCTAACTTACTTTAAAGTATTCATACATCGATTAGTCAATGTTAAAATTAATTTGAACTGATTGTGCTGGAGTAATAAATTCTTAACTTATATTACAGCATTCATACATCGATTAATACATGTAAAAATTATTTTGAACTGATTGTGCTGGAGTAATAAATTCCTAACTTATATTACAGCATTCATACATCGATTAATCCATGTAAAAATTAATTTGAACTGATTGTGCTGGAGTAATAAATTCCTAACTTATATTACAGCATTCATACATCGATTAATACATGTAAAAATTATTTTGAACTGATTGTGCTGGAGTAATAAATTCCTAACTTATATTACAGCATTCATACATCGATTAATATTTGTAAAAATTAATTTGAACTGATTGTGCTGGAGTAATCAATTCCTAACTTACTTTAAAGTATTCATACATCGATTAGTCAATGTTAAAATTAATTTGAACTGATTGTGCTGGAGTAATAAATTCCTAACTTATATTACAGCATTCATACATCGATTAATCCATGTAAAAATTAATTTGAACTGATTGTGCTGGAGTAATAAATTCCTAACTTATATTACAGCATTCATACATCGATTAATACATGTAAAAATTATTTTGAACTGATTGTGCTGGAGTAATAAATTCCTAACTTATATTACAGCATTCATACATCGATTAATATTTGTAAAAATTAATTTGAACTGATTGTGCTGGAGTAATAAATTCCTAACTTACTTTAAAGTATTCATACATCGATTAGTCAATGTTAAAATTAATTTGAACTGATTGTGCTGGAGTAATAAATTCCTAACTTATATTAAAGCATTCATACATCGATTAATACATGTAAAAATTAATTTGAACTGATTGTGCTGGAGTAATCAATTCCTAACTTACTTTAAAGTATTCATACATCGATTAGTCAATGTTAAAATTAATTTGAACTGATTGTGCTGGAGTAATAAATTCCTAAGTTATATTAAAGCATTCATACATCGATTAATACATGTAAAAATTAATTTGAACTGATTGTGCTGGAGTAATAAATTCCTAACTTACTTTAAAGTATTCATACATCGATGAGTCAATGTTAAAATTAATTTGAACTGATTGTGCTGGAGTAATCAATTTCTAACCTATGTTCAAACATTATGTTACCATTGATTTTCAATTAATGTCGATGTATTTTAATTGGTGCATCGCAAGCTGCCTTTTATCTGGTAGGGCTGGTATAATTCATTCATAGCATAAAAAACAATATCCGATATCCGGCTGCACCTTCATTAATTTACAAATTACAAACACTTAGTTGTCTTACAGTACGTTCACATATCATTGGAAAAATGTTTAAAATAACGAATATCGATTTGGCGGAGGTAGGTTACCCCACATTACTGTGCGCGTCTAATTTTGGACTGCGCGGGGCTTGAGAGCTTAAATATGGTTAAGTCCTTGGTAAATAGTGAGTAATTAATTAGTAATTAATTAGTAATCAATTATTAGTGTGGTGTTAGCTACTTAATAGTTTTTTTTTTTTGGGTTGTGCTAGCTTAACGGTTAAGCTGGCACAACCACTTTTTTTTTTTTAAAATCAACAGTAATAAATTTGACTTTTGGGTAATTAATTAGTAATAAATGAGTACTAAATTATGTGGTACGTTTCAACTGATTGTGCTATAGGGGTTGTGCCAGCTTAACGGACCTCATTCATACATCGATTAATACATGTAAAAATTATTTTGAACTGATTGTGCTGGAGTAATAAATTCCTAACTTACTTTAAAGTATTCATACATCGATTAGTCAATGTTAAAATTAATTTGAACTGATTGTGCTGGAGTAATCAATTCCTAACTTACTTTAAAGTATTCATACATCGATTAGTCAATGTTAAAATTAATTTGAACTGATTGTGCTGGAGTAATAAATTCCTAAGTTATATTAAAGCATTCATACATCGATTAATACATGTAAAAATTATTTTGAACTGATTGTGCTGGAGTAATAAATTCCTAACTTACTTTAAAGTATTCATACATCGATTAGTCAATGTTAAAATTAATTTGAACTGATTGTGCTGGAGTAATAAATTCCTAACTTATATTAAAGCATTCATACATCGATTAATACATGTAAAAATTATTTTGAACTGATTGTGCTGGAGTAATAAATTCCCAACTTACTTTAAAGTATTCATACATCGATTAGTCAATGTTAAAATTAATTTGAACTGATTGTGCTGGAGTAATCAATTCCTAACTTACTTTAAAGTATTCATACATCGATTAGTCAATGTTAAAATTAATTTGAACTGATTGTGCTGGAGTAATCAATTTCTAACCTATGTTCAAACATTATGTTACGATTAATTTTCAATTAATGTCGATGTATTTTGATTGGTGCATCGCAAGCTGCCTTTTATCTGGTAGGGCTGGTATAATTCATTCATAGCATAAAAAACAATATCCGATATCCGGCTGCACCTTCATTAATTTACAAATTACAAACACTTAGTTGTCTTACGGTACGTTCACATATCATTGGAAAAATGTTTAAAATAACGAATATCGATTTGGCGGAGGTAGGTTACCCCACATTACTGTGCGCGTCTAATTTTGGACTGCACGGGGCTTGAGAGCTTAAATATGGTTAAGTCCTTGGTAAATAGTGAGTAATTAATTAGTAATTAATTAGTAATCAATTATTAGTGTGGTGTTAGCTACTTAATAGTTTTTTTTTTTTGGGTTGTGCTAGCTTAACGGTTAAGCTGGCACAACCACTTTTTTTTTTTAAAAATCAACAGTAATAAATTTGACTTTTGGGTAATTAATTAGTAATAAATGAGTACTAAATTATGTGGTACGTTTCAACTGATTGTGCTATAGGGGTTGTGCCAGCTTAACGGACCTTACGTTGAAGATGATGTAAAATATAAGAGCATAAAAATGGTCGCAAGTTCTGAACCTGGGGATAACATGTTCAAACAACCCTTTTTTGTGCATAAAAAGTCACTGTTTTAAAGTGATTTGAGCGCGTACAATTCTTGTACGAATCGAAAGGACAAATGAAAAACGTCGTCAGAAAGGTATTTGCAGACGGTTTCGGAGGTGCAATCACCCTGCAGACGGGGTTGAAGTTGCAGTATTTTTATGATTTTTAAAAGTCATTTGAGCGCGTCTGCAATTCAGGTTGATGATTTATGTTCTTGCGTAGGTATGTCACGAAAAAAAATTGCAGACAATTCGGATATGGATAAGTATGTTAATTAAACAATTGAAGTACCATTTTTTTAGCAAACTATGATTTTTTTTCATTTCTGACAGGAAACAAAGTGTAATGTGCCAGAAGAATATTCATAAATTTCAACTGTCTCAAAAATAAGGAACTTGTGCGTTAATTTTTTAATAGATTGTGGATAATAACCTCGGATTTAAAGCCGCTGGGTGTATATTGTGGGTTATGCAGCATGAGATGACCGTCATGAAATCCCCACGTCCGCGTAAGGGAGCGTATGAAGCGAAAATTCTTACTAGCCATAAAATGCGAGAAATACATTTTCTCCATGGTTTTATTTTTCACTGATCAATATAGTCTCAATGCACTTATACTTGCCTCCTTTTTCTTCCAGCAAAACTGTATTGTAATAATATAAATATATTAGAAATGAGAGCAGTTTCTGGGCTATATAGAGGACAGTCTAAGTCTAATATGTCGCTGTACAATTAGCCCTATTTTATAAAGGGTTGCATTGTTATGGAACAAGATCGACTATTCATGGAATCGCTTCCAGTTGATTACCTAAGTTTACTTTGTTTGCATGCACATCAACGTTTATTGTGGTTTCTCTAGCATACAGGGTGTCCCTGAAATGCGTGGACATCGCGTAACCACAGATTCCTGGTTCGAAAATAAGACGATATAACTAAACTTACCTATATACAATTACGTTTCGTTTAGCTAGTATTCAGCTTCAAAGTTCTTTAAAAAAAAGTTATTTTATCCATAACGACAGAACGCTTGGATCGATTTGGATAATATTCGGTATTGTACTCCTTACAGATGTAGGTCATCTTTTAAGGTGATATTAGTTATTATCAGTGAACCATTAGTGTACGAAACACGGGTAACACGGCATAAACCAGTCAAAAACTTTTTAATGTTAAGGCCAAAAACTTTCAAACAAATAGTTTCAGAAAGAGACATTCCATAGTAATTTTTTTTGTTACTTGTTAATTGATGATATCTGTTAAGGTTTAGACACAAAAAAATAAAATCTGAGGGACGGCGCACTGCATTTCTTAACAAATGTAACCTAATAGTCTGGTATTCTATGAAATAAATGACGATGATATTTTTATTAATGGCAAGTATAGTGTATGCAGTGCGCCGTCCCTCAGATTTTATTTTTTTGTGTCTAAACCTTAACAGATATCATCAATTAACAAGTAACAAAAAAAATTACTATGGAATGTCTCTTTCTGAAACTATTTTTTTGAAAGTTATTGGCCTTAACATTAAAAAGTTTTTGACTGGTTTATGCCGTGTTACCCGTGTTTCGTACACTAATGGTTCACTGATAATAACTAATATCACCTTAAAAGATGACCTACATCTGTAAGGAGTACAATACCGAATATTATCCAAATCGATCCAAGCGTTTTGTACCTAGTTATGGATAAAATAACTTTTTTTTTAAAGAACTGAAGCTGAATACTAGCTAAACGAAACGTAATTGTATATAGGTAAGTTTAGTTATATCGTCTTATTTTCGAACCAGGAATCTGTGGTTAAGCGATGTCCACGCATTTCAGGGACACCCTGTATATCCGATTAAGAGACCCAAAATACCATAGCGCTATTTCCAATGGTACGTTTTAATCTCCACTATCAATCAATTGCCGAATTTCACTTTTGCCCTTGACGCACCCCAGTTATAACTTCGATCAAGAAGTCAGAATTACCAAACAAAGTCTCGAAATAAAACGAAACAAAATAAATAAATAAATAAATAAAAAGAATTTCATTAGGGGAATCTTACAATCATCTATCCTACACAATTTTTGTTCGGGTGTAAATAAACGGGGAACCCAGATAACTGACGCATTCCGTATATTGGATTCAGACTAAGACAAGCATGTTGTCGATTTTTGGATTCCCCAATTTCTTTAATGGACACACGTTCCAAAGTTTTTCATTATTAACATTATTAAGACGATTCTTTCCACCTTAATAACTTTATTTCTCAACGAAGTCAGTAATGTGATAAAGTGATAACTGATAAGCGTGGCTTAGCAATCTATTTATTCTAGTATAGGACAATTTAACCAGCCCATAAATTCGATTTTTAAATTAAACCGTTGCATTTACGCTTTGTTGTATATCCATTGGTTTAAAACATAAAACAATTTGATGCACACAGTTCATTACAATTATACCCATCTTCATCTTCCACTCAAACATAATCTGTCCGTTAACGTATAACTGAAGAAAACATTAACAAAATACCTACTACAATGTTAAAATAAAACCTATACCTACATCTCTACTGATATTCAAACAAACAATTTCGCTTCTATTCGAAATATAACAATGATAACAAAGACTTTCAAGAAAGTGGTATAAAATAAGCTTATAGTAGACTGGGTTTTCGCCAACATTCTGAAAGTTATCTGGACCCGCTTCTATTTTTTTGTCCTGCACACTAAATAATAACAGTAAAACATTTTTTCTTCTTACATTTACTAATGAAGGCTTCGTGTAAGTTACCGCTAAAATGAACAAATGAAAAGGTACGAGCGCTTTATCACTCTCATTATTTAAGCATTTGTATACGATACTTTCATGCTCGTAACAGTTTCAAAACAATATGAAAGTTTGAATGAATTTAGGACGTAGATTTATAGCGAACCGTAGGTATGTAAATGAGTTTTTAATGAAATCCGTTAAATTACTACCAAACCATAAATTTGGTCAAGATTAACGCTGTGACTAATTGACATTACAATGACACCCTTCCTAACGTTCGTATATCAAATGTGTCGATTCGGCAATTCTATTTAGTGGTCGGTTGGGGTAGCAAAAGGGTCTGTAGAAGATGTTCTCTAATAAGGTGATACTGGAAACAGAGGTTAGGAGTAAATTGGTTAGAATTAATCAAAACTTTGATTCACATTTAAGGGCCACAATCCCTATCGAACTTCTTCCACGAGTGGTAATAAACTCTTATTACGTTTTATTTATCAGACCACAAACGTCAAGAAAAGGCCACCACAATTTTATACCAGTACAACTCTAACTGTCATGAACATAGAACTATTAAAATATGAAATATGAAAATTTTTGTATATGAAAGGGTCCTTGTGAGTGAATGAATGAAACTTAATCTTGAAAGTTCTGCATTGCGACAAAAGTCCACACAACTACACAAGGTGTTTTGAGCGTGATTTATGACTCAAGTTCTCAGGTTAAGTTCTTTATTATTGAGCACTTTGAGAAAAACTTAAATATGTACATATTTTATGAGAAAGAAATAACTTGCAAAACTTAGCTGCTCCGTATCTGATCGGCTTTGTGAGATAAATGACGGTTCACATAAATCTATAGATAGAGAATCGCTTGCGCTTATTTCTCTACATTTCATTTTTAATCATAAAGCTCATTCAAGTTGAAAATCGCTAAATTTCATTTCATCAGTACATAAAAGGAGTTCAAAATCCTTTACATACTTTCTTGTATTTATAAAAGAACTAATAAAACGTGCTGAACAGATTTCATTACGTGTTAATCATTTCAGTAATCAACAGTATTTTTAGGAATAACAATATCAATATGTGAAAATGCGTTTTAATATTGACAAAATTTGAATGGTTGTATTATTCAAACAGAAATATGAAGCAATATTTTGTCTCTTAATGGGAGTGACTCTCACTTATAATTGCACAAGAGGTTTGTATTTTACCGAGTAAATTTGGGTTGTTTAATAAGAATCTGTTGCCTAGCAATTTGACGAGAAAAACTGTCAACCAATAAAAATGCGACACCGAAGGTGCAGCATTTTTAGGTTGACAGTTTTTCGAGTCAAATTGCTAAAGGAAACAGATTAGAATTTAAACAACACAAATTTACTTGGTATAAATACAAATCTCGAGTGTAATTCGGCAGGACAATTTAACGAACAAGAAATTTAGAAATCCGTTCGTAAATGGACTCATTCTTAAAATAACACAAACATTATGCAATAAATTATTCGCAAATGTCAAACTATGTATTTATACGGCGGGCACGGATACTGCGATAGTTGATTAGAATTTGAAAGTGAAAAAACCACTAGTGTAATTGTCAGTGTAATTCATTCCTAATTGGTCGAATGATTCAAAATTGTGCAAACTAATTGGTTGAAATTTTCTGAGTGGAATTGTCCCAGGAATTGTTTAAGTACATCCTCTAATAGTCAAACTTCGTAACATTTTTCAGTAATAATTTCTCTAACTTTAACACTGACAATTTTTATACCGCCTACTAAATCTCTGAAAAGAATATTACAATTTAAGGATATTTTCGCCCGCCAAAAATAAAAAGACACATACCTACTCGAAAAACGTGCTTAAGTACTCGTTTGGTCTATAAGAGGATTATTATTATTATCTGATTAGCATGGCATTTTTAATGCCAACCTTAAAGATAACAACGAAGAAATTGGTTCACTTTAAAATAATTCACTTAGATGGATTTCGTAAAGTTTCATCAAACAATCTTTGCGGGTTAGATGTAGCTTTAATGGAACTCAGTGATTCATTCCTTATTAAATAAATTGATTTTATATGTTTTACTGACGTCGTTTAAGGCAATACTTCACCTTTTCGAAATTATATTCCTATTTATTAAATTCATATCAATTCCTTTCAGCTCCTCGCCTACATTTACTTAATTGTGAATGTTATTAACTATTTTACGTCTCGGTGACTCGGGGATACCCATGGACGATAGTCTCTGTTCCTTCCGTTATTGTGTACTTACAACATCATGCGGCCATTGCAGAATGGTG
This sequence comes from Pyrocoelia pectoralis, assembly GCA_036250285.1. Lineage (NCBI taxonomy): Eukaryota > Metazoa > Arthropoda > Insecta > Coleoptera > Lampyridae > Pyrocoelia > Pyrocoelia pectoralis. The sequence continues at coordinate 33,816,869 of CM070074.1, forward strand.
TTACAAAAATTAAGTTATTTTAAAAGTAACCCTCAACTGGATTGAAATTTTCAGTTGAAAGAACTAATGGTTGTTTATATACCTAAATAATAGTTACTTCATTCATTACAAATTAAATACCCTGCATATATGTATGCTATAAAATAGTACTACTGTCGGCGCAAAAAGTATCCATATTTATGTACTCAAGTATGAAGCTGAATAAAAAAATAACCATTTAGCAGGTTCGAATAGGATTGGTGTGAAATTAAAGCCTGTTTATTTCCACGTTGTTTAGCTGTAACATCTTTTTTTACATATACTTTAGGGACCATTTCTACGGTCGAGCGATACAAAGTACCTACTTTTTGGAGTTTGCGATTACGACGCCATAGTCTAAGAAAAACAAAACTATAGGCTCAAATGGTACGAAATTTTAGTATACTGTAAAATTCAACCTTTATTGATACGAGTGTAAAATTTTATTATTAAAATTTGATTTTTGTAGACACTAGAGACAATTTTGTAACACATTGATTTCTCGAGAATGGTAAGTCGCAGGAGCATTGGACTTGCAATAAAGTCGCAAAATAAAGTTGTTTTCGGAAGACTGTTAGTTCAATTTAAGGAAAATGGTAGTGTCCAGTAAGAAAAATCCACTACAACTCAAGCAGATCTGTATCCTGTGATAGAAAATAATGAAATTGGATTTGCGGTTATTGTCTCTGTAGGCGAAACTCCTTTTTTGTTGATGAACATTTAAATGGAATAGTGTTTTTGATAAACCAGTTTCCGTTTATTTTTAAAGATAAGTACTCCTTTAGATATAGGCAAGAACAACGATGTGGCTTTAAATGGATGGTTTTTTATAATGGGTTCGAGAATTTTTCAACGTTCATTTCTTTTTTCTTTTTATGAGGACATATTATAAAAGGAACGCATCAGAAAATTTTTCCGAAACATAAACTCATTTACCGCTAAACAGTTCTTACAAGATTTTCTGATCGACCAAAGAACCATAGGTGCCTAGTTAAATTGAGACTGTAATATGAAAATTTCCATATTACATGACTATAGGAAAGTATAATAGTGTTCAATAGACAATCAAATTTTACATAAAAAATACAGGGTGTTCTATTTAAGTTGACTGAGTTTTCATCGTTTAAAATTCGCCATAATTTGTTTTAATTTTTCGACAGCATGTGAAATATATCAGTTTAATATGTTTTACGGCATATATCATTGCAATTGAAGCTGTTGTAGGGTTGTTTAATGCCAATTTGTATTGTCCATTTATTTCTTTATAGCTACATATACTTTGGATGACAACGTTTCGCCAATTACCGTTGGCTTTTGTCAAGTCTGTAATTATATGTATTAACATGTATTACAATTATGTTTGTCTTATTGTTTAAAAATAAGAGAGAAGGTTTGAAAATTATAAAATTTTTCATTTATTACTTTGATTGCCTAAAAGCGTGTGAGTGAGGTTAGAAAATGTGGGAATAAGGAAGGTTTTGATCACAATGAAGTGTTATGAGAGTAAATATTGATATTGTGCGTTTAAGCTTTCAGTACCTATCTGTTTTGTAATTAATTGCTTTGTTATTTTTTTTATATTAGGTAATCGATTCTAAAAGGATTCTTTTTCTGAAATGTGTTTTTGTATGTATGATTTTGTGTTTGTAAAGTCGACGTTATGTTGTGTCTTGCTGCATGCTCTACGAGTGCAGTATGTGTATGCGGTTGGTTTTTTTAATGAATTGATGTTTTGTGTTGCGCGATTCTTCTCTTTAAATATTTTTTTGTTTGTCCAATGTATGTTGCATCACAATCTGCATAATCAATTTGATAGATTAGATTTGAGGTATCGAAGGGTTTAGGTTTTGTTTTTAGTTGGGAGAAATTTTTTTCCCTAAAGTATTATCGTTTTAAACACAGTTTTGATTTGTATTTTTTTTAATTCGTTAGCTAATTCTAGAATTAATAGTTTTGTATAGAAAGTGATGTAGTTATTATTAGTTATAATCTTTTTCTCCAATTCTAAAAGTACCAAGTTAACTACGCAGCAAAAAGCGGTGATCCCATCGGTATGCCATATATTTGTTTGTAGATTGTTTCATTGTAAATAAAAAAGGTGTTATTGAGTAAGAAGGTGAGTGTGTTAATAAATTCTTTAAGTGGGATTTTTGTATGTGGCCAGGGTTGGGTTGATTTATACCAAATGATTTAAATCACGATATCAGATGATTTTTTAAATTAAAATTATTATTTAAATCAAACTAACTTTTTATTCTTTAATACAAAACAATATTAAAAATATTCTTAAAAAAATAACAGTAGGTATACATTAATACAACACCTATGAAAATAAAAACGTAAGTAGGTGCACATAAGATATAAATTTCAGGATTCTGCATTTTTATTGTAAAATTTAAACAAAAATATTAGTTTCCCACTTTGTCAAGTTGCGACAAGCACTTTCTAGCAAGAAGTTTTTGCAAATATGTATTTAGAGTGTAATAAATTGAAGTACGGATAGTTGATGATAAAAATCATATAGATGAGGTGATTTCATTAAACAATTATTAATATTAGTTAAAAACAAATTAATTACTTAAAATTAAAAAATAAAACAAGTCGCAATATTTTTAAATAAATCAATGATTTTAGATTTTTTTAATAAAAATCAAGTTTTGCTCAACCCTGTATGTGGCTTTATATTACTCCAATGCAGTGATGGCTAGTTCAGTAGGTATGTTTGTATATAAGGATACTGCGTCAAAGGATGCTAAAATTTCATTATTTGTTACATGGATTTTCTCCATTGTATTTTTTATTTCTAGTGAGTTTTTGCAATTAAACGAGGTGTAATAGGTAATGTTTGATATTATTTTTGAAAAAAATTTGGATATTTTATAGAGAGGACTGTTATAAGTAGTCACTATTGGTCTCAGGGGTGCGCCTCTTTATGTAATTTGGGTAAACCATAAATTGTTGGGATTAAGCCATTATTGGTAATTAAGGTTTTATATTCCTATTTCTGTTATACAGTATGTCAAAGGCCCCTTGATAGTGGAACAATAACTATTTTCTTTGCAGGTAAAGTACCTTTTTTGTGTATCATAGAGCAAAATTTTATTAAGAAAAGCTGTTCAGAACCGAAAAACTGACTATAAAATGACAATCAGTATTGTTTGTAAACAAACGACAATGTTATGTTATTTATCGATTAATCGATGATAGTGTCTTAATAAATAAAAAAACGGTTTCATGAAATTGTGCCGATTATTTTCAAATTTTGCAGTTGTTATTATTTTTCGATTCCAAACAGCTTTTCTTAATAAAATTTTGCTCTACGATATACAAAAAAGGTACTTTACCTGCAAAGAAAATAGTTTTTGTTCCACGATCAAGGGGGCTTTGAATTAAAAAAATTAAAAATATGATGAAAATTCATTTCCAATGAAGCAGGGCAGAATCTGAAAAAATCGTTTTGAAATTCCAAAATTTTTGGTCATTTACACCTATAGTGAACTCAATCCGTGGACACACTGTATATTTATTATGAAAGAGGTCTTTGATAAAGTTGTTTGTTTTACTTTGAATGGTGTTAGTGGGATCTTTGTTGATGATTGAATATGTGTTTGAATCTTTCAAGAGATCATGCATCAAGCACGTTATCATCCAAAGTATAATTATAAACAGTTTCAATATGAAATACCTATATGACCCGCATCAAGTTAGCAATAGATTTCAGCAATAGCAATTTTCTTCGCTAAATCGTAAAAAAGAATAACTTTTCTTTGTAGAGTTATATTTAAATTACCATAATTCACAATAATTCGCGATAAAAATATATAATTTTTTTGGAAAAAATCTCCTCAAAGCGTAAGCGGGTTGCGAAGAGTGTAAAAGTTGTCGTGCATCAAAAATATATTTTTTTTTGATCGAATATGTTAGAATGATCTATTATGAGTCATATAAGTGTAAACAAAAATGTAACCCCTCACCGTTTAGTAGTTATATAATTTTTTAGGAAAACATGTCCTCTTATACCGTAAGCGGGTTACGAAGAGTGTAAAAGTTGTCGTGCATCAAAAATATATATTTTTTTGATCGAATATCTTAGAATGATCTATTATGAGTCATATAAGTGTAAACAAAAATGTAACCCCTCACCGTTTAGTAGTTATAATCCATGGTGTGTCAGTACACGACGGGGGTAAATGGTAATAAATAAAATAAAATACTCAAAACCTCCCCTTAGACAATGAAATTTAATGTGTATAAAATGTCAGACTTGATGATAACAATGGTTTAGTAGTTATATAATTTTTTAGGAAAACATGTCCTCTTATACCGTAAGCGGGTTACGTACGAGGAGTGTAAAAGTTGTCGTGCATCAAAAATATATATTTTTTTGATCGAATATCTTATAATGATCTATTATGAGTCATATAAGTGCAAACAAAAATGTAACCCCTCACCGTCATATAATTTTCTTTAAAAAATATGGTCTCATATTCTACACACAAGTAGCGAGGGGTGTGGAAAGTACCTACCATGCCAGTTGAAAAATCGCACTTTCATCACGAATTGTGTAGTAGGTATACTATTTTTTTTTTAACCATCCACGAGTATTTTTTTTCAAAACCAACTACATTTTTGCCAAAAAAATGTTAATATAGGAGGCAGATAATGACATTTCAATAGGCCACATAATTTTATTACCAAAAATTAAAGATTAAGTGAATAAAAAGTCTTGAAATACGTGATCTTGTACATATTTCACGATGCTGAACCGAAGTCCCAAAAATTAAAAAAATTCTTTTAACTACTGCAAAGGACACTTAATAAGAAAGCAAATAACAAAAAATTGTGATGTAAGTATTTTTTATAACGTTAAAAAAAATTCGTAAAGATTAGGTTTGCGCGCTGGCGCCGATCGTCCGGACTGAACTCCAAGCCCCAAAATAAACGTTATAAATTTTTTTGACGTTATAAAAATACTTACATCACCATTTTTTGTTATTAGCTTTCTTATTAAGTGTCCTTTGCAGTAGTTAAAAGAATTCATTTTTATTTTTGGGTCTTCGGTTCAGCATCGTGAAATATGTACAAGATCACGTATTTCAAGACTTTTTATTCACTTAATCTTTAATTTTTGGTAAATTGAGGCTTATTTTTGCGATGTTGGAAAAAATAGTATACCTACTACACAATTCGTGATGAAAGTGCGATTTTTCAACTCGCATGGTAGGTACTTTCCACACCCCTCGCTACTTGTGTGTAGAATATGAGACCATATTTTTTAAAGAAAATTATATGACTACTAAACGGTGCGAGGGGTTACATTTTTGTTTGCACTTATATGACTCATAATAGATCATTCTAACATATTCCATCAAAAAAATGTATATTTTTGATGCACGACAATTTTTACACTCCTCGTAACCCGCTTACGGTATAAGAGGACATGTTTCCCTAAAAAATTATATAACTACTAAACGGTGAGGGGTTACATTTTTGTTTACACTTATATGACTCATAATAGATCACTCTAAGATATTCGATCAAAAAAATCTATATTTTTGATGCACGACAACTTTTACACTCTTCGTAACCCGCTCACGGTATAAGAGGACATGTTTTCCTAAAAAATTATATAACTACTAAACGGTGAGGGGTTACATTTTTGTTTACACTTATATGACTCATAATAGATCATTCTAACATATTCGATCAAAAAAATATATATTTTTGATGCACGACAACTTTTACACTCCTCGTAACTCGCTTACGGTATAAGAGGACATGTTTTCCTAAAAAATTATATAACTACTAAACGGTGAGGGGTTACATTTTTGTTTACACTTATATGACTCATAATAGATCATTCTAACATATTCGATCACAAAAATATATATTTTTGATGCACGACAACTTTTACACTCCTCGCAACCCGCCTACCGTATATGTGGACATGTTTTCCCAAAAAATGATCTAACTACTAAACGGTGAGGGGTTACATTTTTGTTTACACTTATATGACTCATAATAGATCATTCTAACATATTCGATCAAAAAATATATATTTTTGATGCACGACAACTTTTACACTCCTCGCAACCCGCCTACCGTATATGTGGACATGTTTTCCCAAAAAATGATCTAACTACTAAACGGTGAGGGGTTACATTTTTGTTTACACTTATATGACTCATAATAGATCATTCTAACATATTCGATCAAAAAAATATATATTTTTGATGCACGACAACTTTTACACTCCTCGCAACCCGCCTACCGTATATGTGGACATGTTTTCCCAAAAAATGATCTAACTACTAAACGGTGAGGGGTTACATTTTTGTTTACACTTATATGACTCATAATAGATCATTCTAACATATTCGATCAAAAAAATATATATTTTTGATGCACGACAACTTTTACACTCCTCGCAACCCGCCTACCGTATATGTGGACATGTTTTCACAAAAAATGATCTAACTACTAAACGGTGAGGGGTTACATTTTTGTTTACACTTATATGACTCATAATAGATCATTCTAACATATTCGATCAAAAAAATATATATTTTTGATGCACGACAACTTTTACACTCCTCGCAACCCGCCTACCGTATATGTGGACATGTTTTCCCAAAAAATGATCTAACTACTAAACGGTGAGGGGTTACATTTTTGTTTGCACTTATATGACTCATAATAGATCATTCTAACATATTCGATCAAAAAAATATATATTTTTGATGCACGACAACTTTTACACTCCTCGTAACTCGCTTACGGTATAAGAGGACATGTTTTCCCAAAAAATGATCTAACTACTAAACGGTGAGGGGTTACATTTTTGTTTGCACTTATATGACTCATAATAGATCATTCTAACATATTCGATCAAAAAAATATATATGTTTGATGCACGACAACTTTTACACTCTTCGTAACCCGCTTACGGTATAAGAGGACATGTTTTCCCAAAAAATGATCTAACTACTAAACGGTGAGGGGTTACATTTTTGTTTGCACTTATATGACTCATAATAGATCATTCTAACATATTCGATCAAAAAAATATATATGTTTGATGCACGACAACTTTTACACTCTTCGTAACCCGCTTACGGTATAAGAGGACATGTTTTCCCAAAAATGATCTAACTACTAAACGGTGAGGGGTTACATTTTTGTTTGCACTTATATGACTCATAATAGATCATTCTAACATATTCGATCAAAAAAATATATATTTTTGATGCACGACAACTTTTACACTCTTCGCAACCCGCTTACGCTTTGAGGAGATTTTTTCCAAAAAAATTATATATTTTTATCGCGAATTATTGTGAATTATGCTAATTTAAATATAACTCTACAAAGAAAAGTTATTCTTTTTTACGATTTAGCGATGAAAATTGCTATTGCTCAAATCTATTGCTAACTTGATGCGGGTAGGCCACCAAGTTTTGTTTCGGAGTAGGACTAACTTTAGGTACTACGTTTTTATCCTTTTTTTATAAATACAGATCATATAATTTTGAAAGGTGGCAGACTGGTTAGTTTTTTATCATTTATTCTTTACCATGAATAACAAATATGTACTTATTTAAAATAGCCGGGAAGACAACTTTATGGAAAAAGCTACCTTTTGTAATTCTCAATCTCATGCCACTAAAACCTATAGCTACGATATAAGAATTGGAGAAGTAACCGTAATTTATAAATTAGAGCAAATTCTATTAAAAGTAACGTCAAAGTTCAGATTTATTGGTTCTTCTTAAATTATAACATAAATATTTAATATGTTAATTCTTAGTGACATGGAAGATGCAGAACCGGTTTCTTAAAATTAAATGTAAAGAATTTAAGTATCTAATAATGAAAAACGTATCACGAATCTACGCCTATTAGTAAAATTTATTCCTTCAAATAGTTTGTAATGGTCGAGAGGTAAGCCGCTCTGGAATGTTGGTATTATAGATATCAGAAATTGGAAGAATTAGTATTAAAAGATATGTTTCTTTGCCCACAAAAAAAGAAAGAATATTGGAAATCAAAATTAGTATTTGCATTAGAGGTGTTACGCGATATTGATATTAGTGGTTATTGTTATTACTACCTACTAGAATTAGAAGTGAGTTGCGCACTACACATATTTTATACCACTCGCACTGTTTTTCAGAAATAACGTTGTTTTGAACTATTTGGTCAGCATTGTTAGTTAGCTTGTGAAACATTTATTTTGATATTAATTACAAAATGTACATGTTTTGAAGTGAAAGAAGCACTCGCGAACGAGTTTTTTAGGTGCCTAATATACCAGCAAAGGAAGTTATTGCGAATCAATATAATTATGCTATTGTGTGTCAGGGGCAATACGAGGGGCCTGTCACTGGGGAATTATGGTGTACACTTCCTGGGAATTACTGGGAATTGTGAAGGAACTGAGGGGTATTAGAGGGAATTGAAGGGAACTACGAGGAATTGAAGGGAACTACGAGGAATTGAAGGGAACTACGAGGAATTGAAGGGAACTGAGGGGAATTAAAAGGAACTGATGAGGCATTGAGGGTGAATTGAAGGGAATTAGAACGTAAATTGAAAGTTATTGAGTTTTAGAAATCACTGAGCATGCGTTGATACATACAATATTTAAAGGCAATGTTTAAAGTACTTCGCTACTCAGCATAAACATGATGATGTGTAGTGCAGTTTGCTTTAGTGCTTATAAACGGGGGTACACGCGATTCTCGCGTTTTGCGTGCTTTGGGGGCAGGGGGTATCTGTGATTGTAGGTTGTAATAGCTTTTGTTTTAAAATATCACACCTTGTTGAGCTGGCTTAGTTGCTTGAAAAAAAAAAATTACATTTTTGTACCTTTTCAGATTTTTTACCCTGTAGGTATCTGTAATTTAGCAAGTTATTAAAGTAACTAAAATAAAGGATTACATTTACTTACATTTGACGTAAAAATCACAAAAATGGGTTGATATTTGGTAAAGATATACGAATTCGTTCCTACCTACTTATAGTAAATTTTTATCAATTATTTAAAAAAATGTAAAATGCAAACTTTTTGGAATAGATTTGAGACCAAAAATACATAATGGCCCTTTCACAATGTTAATTACGTCTTTGCACATAGTCTTTGCCCAAAAATTAACGAAAATATAACAAATTCCGCGTGAACTTCATAAGGATAGTTTAGAATGAATTTTGAATGTAAAAGAACTCAATTTGGACACGGCAACTTTTTGGGAATACGAATGGCCTTAGGGAGAACGTTTTAACATTCATCTTTAACTATAGTAAAACTAAAAATACCATAAAACATAACATGTACAAATAGAACCTGGTCTAACGTTGCATAACATCTGTTTTATTGAAAGACCTTCTCTACCTTAAACAGTTTCAAATTTTTGTTTATTTCACTAACTAAAGGCCTCATTTACACGTATATGTACAGCAGTAAATATGGATTTTACTTCCTCTTAATTACAATATAAGTTGTATATTTAGAAGTATAGTCAAAGTATAGGTATTCTCTTTCGTATAGTGTAACGTAACAATACACTTGCCACCTACTTTCATCAATAGATATTAAGTTAAATATGTAGACAAAAACATTTTTCTCGGTGAAAACATTCGACTATATATGTTACCTACGACATCGTCCATCGTTCAAAATCTCTAAATTCGAAATAAGCACACAAACATGTACATTGTACATTTCGAAAGTTACCGAAAGAAGGTATCGGGACACATAAATTAGTCTACGATGAATGCTGTTACTACTTTTTACATCATTTTAACCATGAAAATGTTAACGCGAGGCATAATAGAATCATTTTTCATCATTTAAATAACTTTTCAACTTGAAATAATTAAATTTCCATGTTATCGAGAAAAAGTTTCCGATACTTGTCATTTTGAAAATTTTCGCGAAAATACTTTCTGGCATCGTTTTAATGTTCGAAATGGGTTAAGGACCACGGACAGTCAAACTTTGCATGTTTACACAAAATTTTCACCCAAAAATAAGCACAAATAGCGAATTCTATTTTACACGTAATCTCCATAAGGAAACTTTGAACGTATTTTCTAAGTAAAGAAAATATATTTAGACACAAATACCGCTTGAATAAGATGACGGACTTTTATACTAAAATGTTTAAAACTTACTTTGAAAAAAATTAGTGCAGATATTTACATAGTTTGCGGGATATCTATAATTGTAGCATTAATTTGTAGGTTATAAATTTATAATAGCTTTGGTTTTAAAATATCACATCCGCATTCGTCAGGATTCGGCGACTGTCGGAAAAGTGCACAGCAACACAAACATATACACACGTCTCGGTTATTATATAGTGATTATTAGCAGGGGCGTACGCAGGATTTTCGTTCGGGGGGGGGGGGGGGGGGGTTAAAAACAACATAAAAGAAACATTTTTTTAAAATAATAATAATCGAAATAACAAAGTTAAGACGTCTAGACTCTAGATGAACGCGCAAGACGATTGATTATTTCTTCGGGATGACAGCTGTAATATCAAAATTAACATTATTATTCTTATTTTTTGTGTTTAGAAACAGTGATTGAGCCTTTGAATGAACATTTCGGGGGGGGGGGGGTTTAATCCAAGAACCCCCCCCCCCCTTCGGTACGCGCCTGATTATTAGGAAAAGGTAAATACATACCTATATGTAGGTAGTACAATGTAATGTTGGGAGTTACCAAGCGTGTAAAACTTTGCCCCCCCCCCCCTCCAGGATTGTTATCAATGACCCATTGAACAATATTAGAGGGAGGGAAGTCGAACGGCCGCCATCTTGAAAATGCCCGTGAACTTATTTTTGGCTATAATATATAATAATTAATTAATTAAAAAAACGAGAAGGTGCGAAACGCATAAAACTTTTTAAAAAGTTATAAAAAATTATTACTTTATAAAATTTGTATTAATTCGGGTATTTTCGATTTCTTCACCGGTACGGTTTTTCCGATCTGATTCATCTCATTACTTTTATGAGGGCGAGGGAATCGCGAATGGGGCATAAGCCTTCAAAAATTGATTACACTACTAAATGTATGTATTTACTATTTAGTAGTAATTCGCATATTTTGTATAGAACAAACTTATGAAATTTTCAATTTAACCTGTAACTACCAATTATTGTATGCTCAGCAAAGGTGCGGTACCTATTCCTAAATCTTGCATGTTTCCGTAACCAGTGCTCGGATTTCGTGGATTGTTTTTGCATTTTATTCATAAAAGCGAGATCTAAAAGATTGATAATAATAAAATAAAAAGTGATATGTTTTTTGGCGTTTTTTTTACATATTCCATTATTTAAGATTTTAAGCCCAAAAACATTAAATCCCCTAGGATTATCAACTTCGGTTATATAACAATTTATCTTAGGAATACGTATGTTCGATTTGGATATACGGTTGCTAAGATATACCCAAAAATAGGTTCGCGGGCATTTTCAAAATGGCGGACAAGATGGCGACCGTTCAACTCCCCCTCCCCCTAATATTGTTCAATGGGTCATTGATAACAATCCTGGAGGGGGGGCCAAACTTTTACACGTTTGGTAACTCCCAACCTCGCTCCCAACATTACATTGTTACGTACTAATATGATTTAAACAATAGGTATTAAGAAAAGATACAAAAATTTTAAGAAGTTTAATTTAGACTAAGAATACTTTTACGAAGGTGTTAGTATATTTTATGTTTATCAAAATTTAATTTTTATTTTCAATTTAGTTCATTTTTTTAAATAAATATTTGAAACAATATTACATATTATCAAGTTCCGTAACCATTATCATGTTCTCATAAAAAATTAACTACGCATCGCTATTCACTTAACCTAACCGTTTATGTTACCTATGAGTTAACCTTTGACTAGGAAATTGCAATCACAACATTTGGAAAGCACAATCGAATAGATTGTGTGAATTTACTAATATAAAAGTATCTTTTCAAATACTAGTTGTTAGCAGTTGGGTTTCATTTAAAAACTTTGATTAAATGAAAACTTTAATTAAAAGAGAAGGGGTAGCACATAATTAAAATAGCACTGCAACACCGCATAGATGGCGATACAAATATAGTAAATATAAGTTTAAACACTAGTTTTTATAAAATGGCACATTATTTACATTAATAAATAGTATGGAAATTAAGGGAATTTAAAGGAATTGAAGGGAAGTAAGGGGAATTGAAGGGAAGTAAGGGGAATTGAAGGGAAGTAAGGGGAATTGAGGGGAAGTAAGGGGAATTGAATGGAAGTAAGGGGAATTGAAGGGAATTGAGAGGAAGTTTGGGTGAATTTAAGGGAATTGGGACCGAAAAGGGAAGTGTAGTGTACGCAGTTTGGTCAGTGACAGACCCCTCGGGGGCAATAGGTATAGACCTAGATAAACAGATTCAATAACATTCGCTTTCTTGTTTCTCACATGTCCATATATGGAACAGGTTCAAGTTCTTTCTCAAATTTTATGATTATCGTGTCGTACTTGCAGTAGTCCATTACAGTCAGGGGTGGGCAGTCATAAAATACTTGTATTGAAAATACAGTATTTGAAATACATTTGTATTTTGTATTTTGTATTTGATGATTTTTCCCTAAAGTATTTTGTATTTTGTATTTCAAATACTCTCTTATGAGTATTTTGAATTTTGCATTTGAAATACATTAATGTATGCATTTTGCCCACCGCAATGTTAACGATAGGTTCAGAGTAAATTCTAAGTACACATTTTCAAGAACCTACTTACAAAACTTTCCTAGAAACGTCTAACTAAATCTCCCAAAAAAACACCCCGTATGCGTATAGGTATTTTTGTATTTTTGTATTTCAAATATTGTATTTGTATTTTGTATTTTTAAAAATAATATAAAAGTATCTTGTATTTTGTATTTCAAATACATTCCTAGAAATATTTAGTAATTTGTATTTGAAATACGTTAGTGCATGTATTTTGCCCAGCCCTGATTACAGTATTATCATAATAAATTGAAGTTCAGGGCTTACATACTAATTTGGTAAGTAATAAGCATAGGTACATACAGGGTAGTTCATTAGTGCGAGGAAGTCCAATGTTTCATTCAATATCATACGAATTAAAAAATGTTTCAAATAAAAGTTGTAGGATACGAACCATTGCATATTTGTAAAATATTTATAAACATACAGGGTGCTTCGATCTGTTTTTTTAAATATCAAAATAACCACTGCCTTTTCAAAACGAAAAAATAAGCTACTTAAATTATATGATCAGTAATAAATTTTAATCTTTTGAGCGTTAAATGGAAAAATACCTCAAAGGTGTTAAAGGGTGTTTCTACCTAGATAACTAATGTTGTGTATATTTTTAAAGTGGTAATAAATTGGCGATTTATGGTTACCTTATTAAACTATTTAGGTTACTTTTGAGTTAAAATTGGCTATGGGCAATTTATATAAACTGGGAACGCTGGACGCCATTGGGATAACCGAGCCCTACCACTCGTATAAATAAAAGTGTATATGGCCTTTATGGATGTGTGAATGTTTCTACTCCTTGTTTTTACGTTGTCATTCCTACAACCTTTCACAATTGGGGGGGGGGGGCGTGTGCCCCATTTACCCCACCTTGCGCACGCCCTTGGTTATAGGTACCTTATTATTTATTATTTATTATTATTTATCTTTTACAACCTTTATATGGTAGTTTTTTTTTTTTTTTTTTTAATCTATGCTCTGTTTATACTACTACATTCATAAGATTAAAAAAAAAAACCTTATTACAATATGGTATTATGACATCCGCCAGCGCCAACACTGAACTCAAGAAGCCATTTTTATTTATCTATTTACAAAGGCCAGAAGCGCCACAGAACCAATAGTGATATTAAGTTAATTTTCTGTAGCATAACATTTATGTTCTGCGGTTGTGAACACATTATGTTAAAGTAAAACTTCCCACAAGTCGAACAAACTTACTAAACCAAATAAGTAATAGCTAGACAGGCCCTCATTGAACGTAAGTGAATTTGAGGTAAACTGAGCACACGAAAAGTACAATTAAAATCTAATTAATTACACAGTGTGTCACAAATAGTTTTATACAAATGGAGAAAAAGTTTATCTTACATTTCACAAAAAAAAATATTCTTGATAAAAAGCTCTGCATGACTTGTAGATCCATAATCAAGTACATACAAAATTTTTAAAACATTGGCCGGAATACAGGGAAAATCAAAATTATGATTTGAAGTGAGAGTAAAATATGTTCAAACTGTAGTGGAGACCAAAATGTTTATTGAAATTGTTATTAAGTAGCAAAAAATTACGCACACTTGCAGATTAGTGATTTTCCCAGATAAAAATTACAAGATATTATTAATTGGATTATTTATTGAATAAAGGAATAAGATATGACAATGATAATTTCTAATTATTGCAAACACACACTGATGTAACATTTGTTGACATTAGATATTCCAAAGCACCCTATCCAGAACGTGTTTAATAAGGATGAACAAAACAAAATCAGCCACTACAGTTTGAACGTATTTTACTCTCACTTCAAATCATAATTTTGATTTTCCCTGTATTCCGGCCAATGTTTTAAAAATTTTGTATGTACTTGATTATGGATCTACAAGTCATGCAGAGCTTTTTATCAAGAATATATTTTTTTGTGAAATCTCCATTTGTATAAAACTATTTGCGACACACTGTATATTTCGAAATACAATGAAAAACTAATTTACGGACAACGTTATGGAAAGAAGCATGAGTTAAGCAGAAGAAGAAAAGTAAAAGTTTACATATTCTTTATGAAGGAAATTCAATTTTAGTTGAATTTTATAAAGGTTCAATAAAAGATGTGACTAGTTCCGGATAAACTTTGGGAATGTTTTCACCTTAGATAATCTAGTTGACCCTTAAAAATACCTTCTGATGCTTAAAATCGTGGAAAACTTATTACAATTCCAGTCACTCCTAAACGAAAAGTTCGATGTAAGTGAAAGAGTGACATCGAAAATATTTGCTAAAACTTTTCGGATAACAAAATTTGTACACGTTGTTCCAGAATTACAATCATTTATTCTCTACCTTTGTGGTTCACTAAATCGTTGGTTTAATAAGTACAAATAAACGAAAATTACTTTGAAAGATCCTACCTTAACGGTAAATCAAATTAACAAATGAAATAAACCCTGCTACTCTCCCCTAATTAAGAAAATAAATTTACGGCTAATCCTGACGAGGGAAAAATAAGGTACCTACGTTTGAACGATTTCGCTAATTGGTATACTCAGTAAAAGGAAAATAACACTTAATTAACGAAATATTTTGAACTGAAATGAGAGTAAGTTTTAATTCTGTGAATGTGTCTCCGTGCCTTTTTTTAATAATTTGATATAACCAACAACAACTCAGATCAATCCAACCATTACACACATTACATGTTGGTGAAATTATCATAGCATAATAGGAAATTAATTCTTTAATACGTGAAATATAATGTGCATTGATTTTCTACCAGAGTGTACCTATGGCCGAATTTGCAGTTGGACGTTAAATTACGTTTTTGATATAATTATTTAATATAATTTGAGTAACAAAACCTATTCTTATCTTAATACAATCAATCCTTTTCGGTGGGACTTCACGAATTAATTTCTCACATGAGCTGCACTAGTTGCGTGTACGCTTAATACGATCATTGTAGTTTTCGAGCATTGAACTGAGGTAAGGACTAACTTAATAGCGCTTCGCAAATTTACGCATTTAATAGTAGACAAAGCTCCATCTTATTATTCGGGGTGCATTCGTGCTTTTTTCATTGAGAGACTTGCTTCAAAGTTCTCCTTTCTCCTAATATTTATTACTGTAAGAGTACATAACCCCCTGTGTTCTTTTCAAGTTAAATAGCGAAGCTGTTGTATACAACAATCCCACATCCGAGATGGACCCCCCTCAAACATTAAATAGTAAAAATTTTTCAACAATTTCTTAGTTTCTTTTATATAATATAACTAGCCCAAAGCAATGTGCCTCCCTCAAAATCTTTGAAATATGGCTGAGCAAACATCAAGTAACGATAACCTACCACCACAACATAACGATCTAAAATGCAAACGGCCTGCTTCAAGGTGCTTGCAAAAATGTTGCAGTTCTTAAGCCAGGAAGAGACTTCCACGGATCCGGTTCGGGTTCAGTTTCTTGTATCAAATCTACCTAATTGAGTCCATAATAATTCGCTATTTTTTTGAAACTCTACAAAAGGTATGAAAGTATGGAAAAGTCGGGAGAGTAAACCAGTGGAGACACTCGCATTCATTGTTTAAATTTTGCTACACTGCAACAGTAACTGATGTTTTATGAAATTATATCCGTTTTATCCGGCGTGTAAAATTTTTCCGGCGTGACGTGTCGTAAATCTTTTTTTGAAAATATGTCCTCTTCCAAACCTTACATCTATCCTTCCGTAACAGGATATAAAGGAGAGATGGACTTGTTTATCGTTTCAGAAAATGCCTTACACTCGCCAGACAAGTGCCTCGCAGTAGACAATCAATGCGATTAGTTAACGCATGGTGAGTATAAATGAAGCAGCTAAATTACCAGTTTATCAACAGTGACCCAGACAGTGAGACAAAGAACAAAATTTGATAACATGAAGAAGTGTAATTAGCTCGATTCAAATTCAATGTTTGGAGCCAGCGGGGAGGGGGGAGCACATAAATTAGCTGTGAAGTTAGGCATGACACATAGATTCAGTGGAAGGTAGGTACTGTTCGAGATACCTAATTACAAGTTGCAGAAAACAATTTTAATTTCTAGGCAAAGCTGGTAAGTAGTTGGATTTGATATAATTGTGCGAAAATCTGAGGACATTTCTATTACCGATGCTCTAGAACTATCTAGATATGTACAAAATTATTTTTTTATTGGTGTCCTATTTTAGCCTTTTAAACCACGCCCCAGCGTGTTTAAATCGCGTTTTATAAGGCCGGGCGCAAAATGAGATGCAGCTTGGTGAGGTGACGCAGCGTGAGTTACGGTGAGTTTTTGTGAACCTAAATAAAAATAGTCAATAGTCATATTATTTCGCAGTGTGACGAGACGCAGTTTTGACTTAACGTGATCCTGCGGAACTCAGTGTAGTTGCCGCAGTTTTCGTTCTAAAATCACGGTGAGTGTTAAGAAACATGGAAGAAAAACTAAGTGAGGCTGTTCGGATTCGACAAGTTTTGTACGAGACGAGTCATGTAGAGTACATGAGGACAAAATAGTTGGCCGAAAATTCTAAATGAGTTTTTCTTCTTTTCATGTATATACAAGCTTCTCCCTGACTTTTTATTAGCTCGTCTTCTGAATTAGATTCAGAACTAAAGTCAATCGTAAGTGCAGTAACGGCTGCCATTTTTCAGTACTGTGGTGCAGCCTACTGCGAAGTGAAAACTGTTATCGTATTTGCGCGGTAAGCGCGTTCGCAGTTGACTCCCGTTAGGCTAGGCGCAAAATGAGACGCAGATTGGTGAGGTGGCGCAGCGTGAGTCACGGTAAGTTTTTGTGAACCTAAATAAAAATAGTCAAAGCGCATATTACTTCGCAGCGTGACGTGACGCAGTTTTGGCTTAACGTGATCCTGCGGAACTCAGTGTAGTTGCCGCAGTTTTCGTTCTAAATATCACGGTGAGTGTTAAGAAACATGGAAGAAAAACTAATTGAGGCCGTTCGGATTCGCCAGTTTTGTACGAGACGAGTCATGTAGACACATGAGGACAAAATAATTGGCCGAAAATAATTGGTGGACTTCTCGTCGCGAAATTCTTTAGTAAATTCTCCATGAGTTTTTCTTCTTTTCATGTACAAGCTTCTCTCTGACCTTTTATTAGTCGTCTGGGAGATACATAAGATACTATTTCGGACTCGAATCTTCTTCTGAATCAGATTCAGAACTATAGTCAATCCTAAGTGCAGTGACGGCTGCCATTTTTCAGTATTATGGTGTAGCCTTCTGCAAAGTGAAAACTGCTATCGTATTTGCGCGGTAACCGCGTTTGCAGTTGTCTCCCGTGACTCACTTGCCGTGATTCACGCTGCGTCACCTCACCAAGCTGCGTTTCATTTTGCGCCCGGCCTGAATCACTTACCGTGACTCACGCCGCGTCACCTCACCAAGCTGCGTCTCATTTTGCGCCCGGCCTAACACGCGCGTGTTTTAAAGTTGCCATGCCAACATCAACAAATTTGAAAAACTGGAATTCTATTGGTTATTGATCTGACAGGAGTACTCAAATTAATTTCCATTTCATTTCCATGACAACGAAAGGTATACTGATTTCACATACGAATTCAACCATTTCACATTATTAGTTCTTATTTCCATTTTAATACCAGATTTCAAAGTGAACCAATAAAAAAAAATAGCGTCAAGTATTCGTGGATAACTGGTCTTTAAAACACTTGCTCTATTTCAAGCACTCGGCTGCGCCGTCGTGCTTGAAAACTCGCGCGTGTTTTAAAGACCTGTTTATCCACTTATACTTTAATATACTATTAAATTAATAAATAAAAATTATATCCGAACATCTGTTATTTGGCAAAGTCACTTGTATATTTAACTGTGATGAATATACCATAACGAAACCGGTCAAGTTATTGTCCAAAAAGGATCCAAATGCGTTGTCAGTGTTAGTTAAGCAGAAAAGGGAGAAACTATAAACGTTGGATATTTTCTGCATATTGCACTGTTTGCACACCCATGTGTTATTAATATTATACGTACATTTCTTTGCAACCCCCACATAGAAATTTGTTTAAATCCTTAAAGTACTACTATTATGAAGCATGTGGTGTGGGTGCCAGATAAATCGTAAGTTAAACAGGTTACATTTTGGACGGTGATGCACGGTAAAAATCTGCTACTGTCGAGAACGCAGCAACAAGATAGGTATTGTAAAGCATCCAATCCAGGTGAACCTAATTCCTGATCATGCGTTCTCAGTTCAAGAACAAGTTGAACTTGTCGAAATAAGCAATAAAGCAATGACTAAAAAACATCTGTGCAAAAATCATAGTCCCCCATGCCAGGGCGAAAGTAAGCGAAGCGTTGACTTTTCGTTCAACTTTGACACGGTCCGATCCCGGAAGTCGATTTTATTTTATAGGCTTTTTACCAAACATTGATTTATGGAACACAATAAGCTATGTTAGTATTTTGATGGTCGGTTTATACTCATTACATAACATTTTAGTAAATCAGAAGATAGGCCATTTAAATGTTCAAAATCCATTTGTTTTGCATTAAAATATACAATTTTTTATTAGTATCCAACAGATTACAAAATACGGAGCGAATCTCAAAATTACGATGAGAACTGTCAAAGCACAATACGTCTTTATTATAAAATTCATTAAAGCTGCACAAACATCTATATGCTTAATTTTTATATTTATCCTTAAACACATCTACTTTACGCGGCTAAAACTGTAAATAACACAGTAAATTAGTTAACCAGAAGTCATGTGATAATACCAACATTTTTCTTAATGAAATAATATCACATCTGAGGTAGAATCTTCACCTACAAAAAAGAAATTATTTTTATACTTATTAATATTTGGCATTCATTCAAATTGACGAAGTGCAGAACAGTCGAAAATACTGCGTAAGATTCATCTTTGAAGATTGATTTCTAATTTGCACTTTTAGTTGTGTATAATCTTAAAGTCGTTACATAACTTCAAAAATTGCAGACCACTGGTAATTTCGAATAATTGGGTTGTATAAACATATTTATTTGAGATTCTCCATACGCGCAAATTGATTAATTTAATAAGTTATATTTCCCATTTACAGTTCAAGTGGATACATATTTTAAGAAAGAAATGGATGTACATAAGAGTCGCTGTTTAATTAACACGTTATACATGCCGCCAAGTTCCTCTTATAACTAATTAGTAATTTTTAAGTTTAAAAATAATAAATGACTGATCGTATGTTGGAGTATGCTGAACTACAAAGTGCAAACAAAATTAGAAATACCTCGTACATGTCTGAAAAGCGAGTACATCTAAAGACTGCATTTTTCATTTAGACATAAGATCCATTTTGCACAAATGTGCACTGATATAAATATGTTACTACATAGTAAACTAATTAATTAGAGCAGGGGTTCTCAAACTGTGGTACGCGTACCACTGGTGGTACGCCAAAACCTTCCAGGTGGTACGCGAATAGGACTTATACTTCAGTAGCAAAACTGGCCGTTAGTGATGTTGAAAAAGTAACTATTCGTTACTCGAGTACTCGTTACTTTACAAAATACTAAGTAACGATTACTGATATCTCTGATTAATAGTTACTTTGAATACTTTGATTACTTTTGAGTACGAGTATTCATTAGTTAGTGGAGTATTCGCATTGTAATTGTACGATTGTATTCGCTATATTGCCGTTACCGATACCGAATACTTTTCGTGTTCTTTCGTTACACAATATCAAAGTGTAATCTTTGACAATACAAGGTTATGGATCCGTGACTGTTTTCGAATTAAAAATAAATAAAGCAGTTTATATTACCTACTCTGTGTTTACTTTCAAAATAAAGTTAAAATTATCAAACACGTCCTAATACTCCTAATTTATTGATTTTTAAAAAATTCGTTATTCCAATTTAATTTTTATTGCTCCAATTTTTATTTTTTTTTGCCGAAACATATACTAAATTAACTAAAATATTTATTAAGGTAGCGAGTGGTACGTAACTGAAGCTTAATATATAGAAGTGGTACGCGAAAAAAAAAGTTTGAGAACCTCTGAATTAGAGAATATTTTTGTTATTTGAACTGGTTAACATAAAGAGTATAAATTTCTAATTCTTGGCTTCTAAGATTATCTCACATTGGAGAACTTATTCTGCTTCATGTTATTAGAAGGATGACAAAATTGGTATTTGGAAGAAATTTTATGTGCATTATACAGTATTATAACGCAAAATCTATAAACAATTCATACATAGCGTAGTACACAGAATGTTTCATTTATAAAAAAGTAGATGGTATACACGCTGTATAAAACAATAAGTTAATGATATATCATCAAAAAAATATTTCGCCCATTAAAGGTTCTTTTGTAATTCATCATAATATAGAGAACAGAATACAGGGTGTCTCACGGTGACCGTCGGTTAGAAGTATATCAAGAACTGTAAAAGCTAGAAATTTGAAATTTTGCATATGCGACATGGAGTGTTTAATCTATTAAGTAAAAATATTTTCCAAATGGCAGCACTTCCGGAAATACCGGAAGTTACTATCAACTTCTTTATTTTAAATACAAACCAGGCAATTTTTTTTCACATTCTGATGTGTCATAAAATGTTTAGTAAGTATGCTCAAAATAATCGGCGTATCAATTTTGATTGTTGAGAAAAAAATTTTTTTCCACTGAAAAATGTCAAAATCTTGTTTAGGAAATAAAATTGAAAGTCGAAAGTGGTCAAAGTTAGGGAAATGGGATTTTAGGTTCTCAATGTCAAAAGATTGAGACACAATTGTCTGTCATGGATTATAAAAAATTGCCCGCGGTTACGTATCTATTTGACGTTATTTCCAGACTTAAGAAAAACTTTAAAAAGTCTCTTTTTTTAAATGGAATGCCTATTTAATTATCGGCCCATTCGATGCAGAAATAAATTTCCTTTAAATTGATATACCATGTTCCTATACCTAAAATCAATGATTACAGAGTTATTTACATTTTTCTAATTAAATTTATAATTACATACTAGACAAAACATGGTTGGCTTTGAAAATTTTCAAAAATTTTTATTCAAATGTTTCTTATGCTTTTATGATTATTTAAAATTCTATCTATGCAACTTCTTGACTATCCAAGGTCTCTTTCCGCCGAACGAACACAACTTTCAGGGAAAACATTAAAATATCCCAATACATTGGTTTCTGAAGCGTCATTGGAGACAATTGGCTTTTCCAAATTTCGTGGCGTATTTACTTCGCCCAAATTTAGAATATTCTTTTCAATCATCCTGATTTTTTGTTCTGTCATTGTAGGTAAATGCGGATATCTTTCGTTAAAGTGTTGAGTGATTCTTTATTCAATGGTTAAAGGTTCTGCAGGTCCGAAAAGTAATACGAGCAGACTCGCCATGAATGTAAAACAAATTTAGAACATCAGCGATCAGCGTTTGTGTATTCCATATTTCCCAATTAAAAACAAATATTAAGCGCAAAAATCAAAATTCAAACAGATAACACTGATAACAAACGTAAATGTAGCGTAAACTTTCAAACTGATAGCTAATTGACAACTGTCATCATAAGAAACAATTGAATAAAATTTTTTTGGAAATTTTCAAAGCCAACCATGTTTTGTAAAGTATGTAATTATAAATTTAATTAGAAAAATGTAAAGAACTCTGTAATCATTGATTTTAGGTATAGGAACATGGTATATCAATTTGAAGGAATTTTATTTCTGCATCGAATGGGCCGATAATTAAATAGGCATTCCATTTAAAAAAAGAGACTTTTTAAAGTTTTTCTTAAGTCTGGAAATAACGTCAAATAGATACGTGACCGCGGACAATTTTTTATAATCCATGACAGACAATTGTGTCTCAATCTTTTGACATTGAGAATCTAAAATCCCATTTCCCTAACTTTTACCACTTTCGACTTTCAATTTTATTTCCTAAACACGATTTTGACATTTTTTAGTGAAAAAAATTTTGTTTCTCAACAATTAAAATTGATACGCCGATTATTTTAAGCATACTTACTAAACATTTTATGACACATCAGAATGTGAAAAAAAATGCCTGGTTTGTATTTAAAATAAAGAAGTTGATGGTCACTTCCGGTGTTTCCGGAAGTGCTGCCATTTGGAAAATATTTTTATTTAATAGATTAAATACTCCATGTCGCATGTGCAAAATTTCAAATTTCTAGCTTTTACAGTTCTTAATATACTTCTAACCGACGGTCACCGTGAGACACCCTGTATATCTTTGCCGGTGAGATGCGCAGATGATAAACAAGGACACGGCACTAAAGAGAAAGATGTCCCTCTCTAACGTACAATTTACGGCAAGGTTTAATGTGAAAACAATGTTGAATAATTCATTAGCACAAAAGAAGCTGTGGAATTTCATACTCCGTAATACACATCTTTGAAATAAACTTAATAATAAGTTGTAAAGGAAAGAAACATTAACAAATGAAGTATTACTTTTTAGCAGTGGCCGAAGTAGACGCCTTGATGAAACATTTGCTAGTGCGTATCTCGAAGTCACCAATTAATAGATGACTGTACATACAGTTTGTCCAGCGAATGTTTGCCGATGTATGAAATATACAACAATATACTTCCTCACAATTTAGGTTCTTATTACGCACCAAAAACAAAGATAGATGCTACAGTATTTGTTATATGCGTGTGTTGAAACCTCAAAATACGTTGATACCAGTTTAGTTTGTGTGTAGAAGCACAAGTTAATTAGTTTGTCTGAGCTCTATTTTGACTTCAGTAGTGTTACCACACTACTTCCGCCGAATAAATTGACATTTGTCATTATCATTCTTTGACGTTTGATTTGTTTATATTTGTTTCTTGATTTTTTTTGTTAAATTTGTTGTTGACAAACTAATATATTTTGTGACAGGTCATGAAAGTAGTTGCTGATTTAATATTTTATTTTGATTCATACACTTTGGACGGCGGCCATATCTGCAAAGATTCGCTGGACAAACTGTAGATCAGCAACTGGTTGGGACAAAAAACTTTATAGTTTGTCGTGAGCTAAATCTGTTTCAGATCAGGTAATAGGGGGCGCAAAATCTGTTCCGAATGAGATAAATAGATGCCGCGTGTACCATACCGCATTATAGGTTCATTTTTCTTAAAGAATTATCGACATAAATTACTCGTGTTTAGGTAACATATACGTGATATAAACATAACGTACAACATTCAGATAAACATTTATACATCAACAGAGACTGCGTTTAAAAATATCTTGAGAGATTTATGCTATTCAATTTAAATTAATGACCATCCTGTGTACCTACTACACTAAACCAAAATTACATTGATAGAATTACAAAATCTGTAAATGTAACAATATTGACTAAAACAAATCTTAAAATTAAATTAAATCCTTAAAGCTGTTTATAGCTTGTACTGCGAAATGAGCTAAAGTCATCAACAATCTACAAATTAAGTGTAAATGGTTATTTTATTGAAGACTCCCAAGTAATATACGAGTGTCTAATTAAAACAACAATTTGCTACGCTTCTGGAGAAATTTAAACTTAAACTGTCTCATCTTCGTCGCAATTACGATGGGAGATCTATTTATCTAAACTGTTACAGTTAATACAATCTTTTTGTACACCTTTCAAAGAGGAAAAGTTCTGTCGATGTTTAATTAAAGCATGGCCAAAGATAGGTAGAGTAAAATTTTTATGAGAACTACATGACGTCATAATGTGCAGACACCAATATCTTCGTTCGACGTTAAATTTATCACTAATGTCGTTCATTATTTAAGTACAGATGTTAGATCCTTTTGGGTCGTTTTGTTAATTAATATGACTTAGTTCAGTTTGATGTTATGTCATTAAGTTAGTTCATCTTTCCCTGCAAGCTTCATCTACATCTACCCACAGGTCTCTTCGATAATCTTTATAATCGCTTGAAAATGAAACGAGTATGTTTCGAAACATGTAGCCTTTCCCTTGTTATTCAATTTTAATCAATTTTAAATCACTGTTCGTTCACCAAGGTTATAAGGTTAATTTACCTGGTGTTTTCGAGTATCATCGTAAAATTGTTATATCCTGTTAGTTTGCATTGCTAACAGCTTTACTTCTTCGCTTCACCTCATGAATACATATACGCTTAAGGGGAGGTAGTCGTTTTATTTTAATTTTGAGTGCATAACTTAAACTTGCACTTTAACTGGCATTTTAATGCATTTTAGTTCGATGCCTAACAAATATTGGAAGTGGATGCCAAAAAAGATGTTTCACTCAATTATGCCGATTTTTTATTACTTTGTCGTAAACAGGCCATATTTATTCGTTTATGGTTAATACGAACATCTAACCGAATTACCTATAATACGTGGTCTATGTTTGGTATAGAAAAATTATTCTTCTGTGTCCACACAGTTTTTTTTTCTAAAACTGCAAGTGAAAAAAACAAATGTTTAGGTCGTTTAAAATTATTTATGAATGTGAACGTTCTTTACACCATTCTTCGATTACTCTGAGAGCTGATTGCATAAGACTGCACAGAGTGGCCTCAAATTTGTCGGTTATTAGAATGGATACATCATTCGCATAGCCCAGCGTATAGTAGCCGTTGTCGTTAGGGCGGTAGAGGAGGCTGTTTACAGTTATGTTCCACAGAAGTGGTGAGAGCATCTCACGACACAGTGCAGGGTTGATTCTATAGATCGTCCTGGGGAGTATGCGTGTTGGTTAGGGTGCAGCGGAAATCGTATTAGCGCCGCATCCCTTATGTGTCTATCACACAATCTTTCAAGTGTCTTCAAAAGAAAAGACAATAGACTGCAATATCTTCTTTTAAACTTACGTGAAACCATATATTTCAACTCGACACATCATCGCCTCTAGAAATGTAAATGTATAGTTATTTTTTTCCTTGCAGCTACATCCATCATTTTGCATCTTCCCAACAATGAAGGCAAAACTGAAAATAGAAACTCCAAGGACAATTTACCGAGACTGTAATATTCCTCTGTGCGATACTGTTTTATGTTGCACCAGGTAAATTAGGTACTTAATAATTAGTTAGCTGTTGTACTGCTCAAAAATGATCTAAAAAGAAGTTTTAAAAATTATTGTAAAACTATTTGACAGGCGATGGTACACAAGTAAACCACGTAAAAAACGTGCATGGCAATTTCCCCTCAATTCAGCGACAACAAAATGTTGAGTGTGGAAACATATTATTTTAATTTTTTTTTAAATCAACCAAGTAATCATACTTCACTTATTCAAATCTAATATATATAAAAATGAATCGCTATTTCCTTGGTCACGCCATAACTTGAGAACGACTTTACCGATTTCAGTCATCTTTTTTTTTAAATGTTCCTAATACTTTGTAGAAGGTTCTTACGGAAAGAAAAATTAAGAAAATTGCCCAGAAAATTGGAAAATTTCAGAAAACTTAACGCGTTTGACAGTTCGCCCATTTGACAGTTCGCGCGTTTGACAGTTCACGCGTCGCAAATGTCGTTTAACATCTGCATCGGTCGGCATCTATCGATCAAAAAATTCATTTAAGTATTCATTTCATGGTGTACAGTCCATTGGATTTGAACGTTTATCCAGTTTTGAGTTTGTTGAGTGATTTTTTTGGATAAGTGTTTGTTTATCGCAGTTAGTTCACCGCAATCCCGCTTAGTATTAAAATTAAAAATCGAGCGGAGGATAATGAAAATAGTAGCATTAGCATGCCCGAATTACGTTCGAGAGCGACAGGAAATGAACGTATATAAGCTAATCAATTCAAAATCAATTACTGTGCGTTACGTAGTCACGCAAAAACAGGAAAAGTAGTCATGCAATTTTGCATAGTGGTTCAGGTACATAGGAGGGTTTAAAGCCATTAATTGAAGATGACTAATTTAAAATATTGTAAACAGAATCGTAACGTTTGTACTCTAAATTGGACAGATTGACTTGAGTGACTGTGCAAACAATTCGCGGTTGACATGTAGGTATGTCAAAATTGAGTTGAACCAAAAAAATGAAGTTGGAAGGTTTATTAGGGTTTATAATCGCTTATGAAGAGTTGCCTTTTTAAACGTTAATATTTCGAAAACAGTAAAATTTAGGAGTGGTGTATTAGAGAACCGTGTTAATAATCATGAGCAGATTTCGAAAATGTGACAATATAGGTACGCGGTGTTCTATTTAAAAAAACGATTCAAGATGGCGCTCAGCCGCCATTTTGTAACTTTTAGCCGTCATCTCTACATATTTAAAAGGATAAAGTGATGACTGACTGATCTATCTATCAACGCCCAGGCCAAACCAATGAACCTAGAAACTTGAAATTTTCAGTGAACCTTCCCCTGATGATGTAGGCACCCACTAAGAAGCGAATTTCGAAATTCATCTCCTAAGTGGGTCAAAATAAGGTTTAAAACTTTAAAATGGTTGAAGCGATCTATGTAACGGGGCCAGATGGAAATCTAAAAATTGCTCAAAGTATTGCAAAGTATTGAAATCCATGAGACACATATTTCACCTTTTTTCAAAAGTTACCCTCTAAGGGTTCCAAATTAAGGGATGAAATTTTACATCCTTATATGTATATAAAAATGAATTGACCTTTGTGTGTCTCATAAAAACTCGAGAACGGCTGAATCGATTTGACTAATTTTGGTTTTAAAATATTTGTAGAAGTACAAGGAAGGTTTAAAAGGTGAGACATAAGCCCTAGGAGTTTAGGGCTTCGCCCCTATGGGTTTCAAAGTTACCGTGTTTTTGTTATGGAGTTTTGATTTTATTAGTAAACATTGTAAAAAAAAGCGCAATGTTATTTATTACTGTCAAACTTAAAAGCTGTAATGTAGCAATACCTTTGGAAGTTCAGACAACCTTTATTGGCGGTACGAAGTTCGCCGGGTCTACTAGTTAATAATAAAATTCAGAGACGAAATAAGATGAACTTATACAACGATTTCATTTATAAAAGTTTGAATTTCGGTAATTTGGTATTGTCAGATGAAATACTGTGAGTATGTTCTTTAGTGTCGGTACCGATGGCAGATTTGGGGTTATGTTTGAGATCTTCTTTGAATCGAATAGCAATGTTTCGGGTTCCGGGTGGTGAGGCCTATGTAGGAATATTTACAATTGTTGCACTGAATCTCATAACTACCGGATTTTTCGAGTGAAGGTTGTGAGGGTTTGTTATTGATGAGGTAGTGGACTATAGTGGGTACAGCTATAATGCACGCCCATGACTTTACTAACCATTTTATCTGACAACACCCTAACCTTACATTACGTTCCCAACACATCACCACATGTTATATCTCAAACCTATAGGTAAAATATACATCCCTTACTCCAACTTGTCTATGACAATGTTACTCTTTTATACATTTATAATCCACCGACTATCAATTCAGTGATTGGTAATAATGTTCTTTTACACATCCACATTTTTCATATCAGCCGCTTTATACATTAGTAGACGGTATCTATCCATAGTTCACCCACACACATTTCACAACATACAATTTCAGCAAGGCCTGATGAGGGCAATGTAAGCCGAAATCGATCGCCCTGAGAAAAATTTTATAATAAATAATCGTTAATATCTATTACTATCCCAATATATTAAAATATAACTATTACATAATGGAGAACTTCATCAAGAATAGTAAACACGCATAGAAAAAACAAGTCAAAAAAATTAACCAAAGCGCGGAAATGAATAACAGTCAAAAAGGTAAAAAATTTACTATTATATAAAGTCTAAGCAATTGATGTAGTTAAATTTAACTGAAATTACATTTGGTAATATCAATAAATAAGGTATACATATATTTATTACAATAACAAGTAATTCCTCTGGTAAAATCTATATTTAAAATAACTTGTTTTTATAATATAACTTTATTTTCAGTAGTTTCAGAATAGTTTAGAGCTCGAATGTACCTTTCATCGACATATCGTTTTGCTTTTCAAAGATTTTTTTAGAATTAAAAAAATGTGTTATTGTGGGCGTTCTCGTTTCTCTCACGTAAAGCAAAATACATACCAACAGTTTAACCACATTTACTTCGTATATTCTAGAAACATAGTCGCATCGCAATACCATAAACATCGGCATTTTGAAATAGCCACATGTCAAATAAATGTTTAATACTTTTGATAAATAATTCATCTACAATTTTGTTAAAGCCGCTCGCAATTTCTTGCTTAATACACTGAAATCCCAAGTGGACGTCTATGAGTTGTCTGATCTTCAGGTTTTAAAGGGTCGTCTTTTGTTTACCGTTTACCTGAACCGTCTTTTTTCAACACAATACTTTGCAAGCGGCACATTTACAGTATCATCGTTTAAACTAGCCCGGGTTTGCTACTGATTTCTGTTGCCGCTTCCATGCAAAAAACGACACTAATAACATGATTTACTACTCTGATATTGTGGGACAAATTATAGTATAATGTATTGAAAGGAGTAAGTATCGTAGCTGGACGCAAAAAAATTCTAGTACCTAATATCCATGTCGCTGCACGATACTTTTCATATAGCCCTTATTCATTTTATCACGCTAAAAATGTGTTTTCATGCGAAAATTAGATGGTTACTGGTATAGAGGCTGTTAATTTGTAATAACTACATAAAGAAATGGTTCCGTAAATAGCATTCATTGGTACTTATGCTGTAATCCCTATATTTACACTACGATTCTTTGTGTTTAATTTACCATGAAATCAGTTTTGGCGCATTTAAATTTTGCCTTTTTGTTTTAACGCATATTTCATTATTTTTGTGACACTTTCGTTACATGTGAGCCGTTACGAAATGGTTTAAATTGCTGCTCATGTACTTTTTCGCTATCTTATTTTAAAAAAGTAGTGGAAATAAGTGGATAATTTTACTTTGGCCCAAAGTTTGGCATCAATGCGTCCTGAACTCCTGATTGCAAACGTATAGTTCTTTCAGAAATGATTGACAAAATAGATGCTACATTCATAATGAATTGTACAAAACTGGCTCAACAAACACCATATAGGTAATAAGTGTCATTAAAACATTCGCCTAAATTTCACAAAATTAAAGTAAAACGAGCCTTACATTTGACATTGTTTATTAAAACAACTCAATTAGAGGATATGATAGGTATTTTTAAGAAAATACAATATTAAATTTCTATTATCAATTAGTGAAAACGTATAACGTTCACTCAACGGTAAAAATAAAACCTGAACTCCGATAAACGCCCAAGACGAACTCATTATGTACGTACAAGGCGTCGTGACATAACAATAATAATAGTCTTTATTAATCATTACATCAATACAATTAGAGATGCGTTATTATGTGACTTAAACGGTAGATGTATTGAAAAACCACAAGGTGTTAGTTCAAATGGCAGACGGACAATATCCAGCTGCCCTTGTTCTTCCACTAAAACCTTGAATATAAGCAATAAGTTATTAGGACATATACATATGCCTAATAATAGTAATTAACTTAAGATTAAATTCGGCGTAGATATACAGGGTGAATGAGACCACCCGTATCAGTCTTTTATTTAAAGAACCGTGAGTCGTAGAGAGGTGGGGTAAAAAATATGATTATAAAAGCCATAATAAAGAATCGAATGGTGATATTATTATTTCTCGGAAAAGTCAGCATTCCTCCAGAAGGCCTCCATCTCCAAAATTTTAAATAGCACCATATGTCGAAAAAGGTATTTTTTGAAAGATTGTTAAAAAAGAAGAAAGTTTTATAGGAACAATTATTTTATTACTGCTACCCCTTTTAAGTAATATTCGACAGAAGTTATTAAATTTGAAATTCATTGTTAACAAGAAACATTGAAAAGTCGACTTTTAAAATCTAGTTACCAATGTTACATGTGTTCTTCCCTTTCAAGAAGTACTTATTAAAGCCACTAATAGTGTACCTAGAAGAGCTCAACAGTGCTTAGCAGTAAATGGAAGATATTTTGAACACATGTAACATTGGTAACTAGATTTTAAAAGTCGACTTTTCAATGTTTCTTGTTAACAGTGAATTTCAAATTTAATAACTTTAGTCGAATATTACTGAAAAGGGGTGGCAGTAATAAAATAATTTTTCCTATAAAACTTTCTTCTTTTTTAACAATCTTTTAAACAATACCTTTTTTGACTTATGGTGCCATTTAAAATTTTGGAGTTGGAGGCCTTCTGGAGGAATGCTGACTTCTCGGAGAAATAATGATATCACCATTCGATTCTTTATTATGGCTTTTCTAATCACTTTTTTTACCCCACCTCTCTACGACTCACCGTTCTTTAAATAAAAGACTGATACGGGTGGTCTCATTCACCCTGTATAATGTACAAAAAAAGAATAAAATTAATTAGTGTTCAGAAACACAAAATTTAGATTGAAGTTTATTAACCATGTTGCATGCCAAAGAGTAGGTGATATGTCCTTATACTTAAATTTGAATGTTTGGAATACAATTTTAAGTTGCGTGGAATTTTATTATAAAATTGTAGCTGCTTAATACGAAAAGCATTTCTTGAGTCTTGAATAGAGCGGTTCTATGTGCAGGCGGGGTAATTATACCATGAAATCGTATGTTTAGTGAATGAACATCAGTTCGAAATTTTATTTTATTGACCAAATGTGGTGGAGTTTGTTCTAAAACGACTTTATGACATTAAGTAGCATATTGAAGGATACGTCTGTTATGTATATTGAGCCATCGTGCGTCTATTAATTTGTGGGATGTTCTATAAAATTTTCTAATTGAATAAATATATCGTAGACATGAGTTTTGCGCTCTTTGTATCCTGCAAGCATATTGTTGTGTCATAAAAGGACCGTAGATTGGAGAGCAATAAGAGAAGTGAAAAAGTACAAGCGTTTCTTTTAATCCAAGCAGAAAAGTAATGTCTACAGGGTGGTTTGGCTTGGAATGTCCAGACGATATTTCCTAAACTAATAACATTAGGAAAAAACATTTAAATTGAAAGTTATTGAGTATTACGTATTCTATATTATAGGACAAAAAAACATTTTTTTGTTGAGCCATTTTTGGTCCCCCCAAAAATTTTTTTTTTTAAATAGGGACAACAATTTTTTTTTATAATTTCAAAAAGAGACAATTTTTCTGAATTCAACAATGTATAAATTTCAAATTTTGATATGAAATTTATTTAAATAAACAATAGTTTAATGTTTTAATAAC
The DNA here is from genome assembly GCA_036250285.1 of Pyrocoelia pectoralis. Lineage (NCBI taxonomy): Eukaryota > Metazoa > Arthropoda > Insecta > Coleoptera > Lampyridae > Pyrocoelia > Pyrocoelia pectoralis. The sequence goes on from CM070074.1 coordinate 33,848,887, forward strand.
ATATCAGCCTTTTCGTTATTTGTGAAATTCAATACCATAGTGATCGAATAATGACAAAATAAATCAATTTATTATGTTTTTGTTACTTAAAACATGAAAAATTTGTTGACAGATGATGTGCGGTTTTGTTTTAATATTTCTTCTATTGCTGTTTAAAAAAATTCATGTCAAAATTTGAAATTTATACATCGTTGAATTCAGAAAAATGTTCTCTTTTTGAAATTATAAAAAAAATTGTTGTCGCTATTTCAAAAAAAATGGGGGGGGGGGGGCAAAAATGGCTCAACAAAAAAAATGTTTTTTTGCCCTATAATATAGAATACGTAATACACAATAACTTTCAATTTAAATGTTTTTTCCTAATGTTATTGGTTTAGGAAATATCGTCTGGACATTGCAAGCCAAACCACCCTGTATAAGGAAATAACGTTTTTAGACTAAGGTATAATGCTTTTCTAATGCAGTTGTTTATGTGGGTTTTGAATCTAAAGGAATTGTCAATCAGCAATCCTAGGTTTTTAATTTCAATAGCGGCAGGGATAAGATGATTACCTACAGTAAACGCCAAACAAAATCCGTTGCACGTCAGCAATCAGCTGATAATTGACGTCCCTGCCATAAATGTAACGGCATAAAAATCGTGAAAATTCGACTTGTAAAAATTAATTTCATCAGAATTTTATGATCGCCACGTTGGTAACAATGGATTGTTTTCAGCAACGTTGCCAATGCCAATTCCATAAGGTATCAATTTTATAATGTTTTGTTGTGGTTATGTTTTGACTGTCACAATTTTGAAGTTTTGATTTTGTTTTTTATTTATTATAACTAAAGTTACGAGTGAACTCAGAAGTTTTATTTGCGTTACCTTCTTTCAATTACAATCTGGCAACATTGCCCCCAATCTACGTCACTCACATTATATGACGTGCAACGGATTTTGTTTGGCGTTCACTTTAGTTTCAAATTAGCAAAGGATGTAATCTTTGAAATATGCACTGCAGTACCTAAGAATATAATGTTGGATTTTAGAGCGTTCGCGAGTGGAGAATGTTCAGATAAGACTTTCTAGGTTTGGTTGAGATCATTTTGGATATAGTTAAGATTTAGGATAGGTTTGGTAGCTAAATTGATTTAGCTACCAAACCTATCCTAAATCTTAACTTCAAACTGATCAAAGGCTAAACAATTCAACATTAAATATATTTTGGATATCCTCAAAACGTTTTTTGAAGTTGTCGAGTTTAAATGTATAAAGGAGTTGAGTTTATAGACTTGTAAATGTTAGAAGTATAAATAATGAAAAGCAACGGAGCTAAAATCGAACCTTGAGGAACACCCGTTTTAATTGGCATAAATTTAGAGGAAGATGACGCAACTATAACTTTTTGGTACCGATCATTGAGGTAGCTACTGAAAAGAGTACATGCCTTTGTACTGAACCCTATGTAGTGCATAATTTGTAGCACAGTAAGATGATCTACCGTATCAAATGCTTTACTAAAATCTATTACGATTAGAGCCGATATTTTATTTTGATCATAATCATAATCAGTAATGATACTATTGAATATATTAAGTAGCGAGGTAGTGCAACTAAATCCTGATCGGAAACCTGATTGTGTATGAGGAAGGATTTTATTAGCGTCGAGATAAATTGAATTTGAGTGACAATTCCGAAGAACTGAACTTCCATATTAGCCAAGCACTAGGCAAAATTTCGACTGTCTTTCAGGCAGAACTAGCAGGAATAACGCTTAGTGCGAAAACAATTCTTATGCGCGGCATAAAGAATAAAACAATAAGAATTTCCAGTGACAGCAGAGCCGCTCTGCAGGCACTAGGTCAATACAAAATCACCTCTAGGCTGGTTTCAGAGTGTCACCAAGCACTAGAGCAAGTGACAAACAGCAATACCCTTCAGCTCGTATGGGTCAAAGGGCATGCTGGAACAATAGGCAACGAAAAAGCCGATAAGTTAGCCCGACTGGCCTCAAAACAACTGTTTTATGGTCCAGAGCCGGCTCTCCCACTTACAGTATCAACTGTAAACAACTTGATTACTCAAGATACCCAAGTCCAACACAAGACTAGGTGGAACTTGATGTCAGACAGCCGTCACGCGAGAGAGGCCTTTAGAGGACCATCCCGTAGCCTGGCGCGCTTTTGCACAGGGCTATCCAGAAGGAACCTGCGACTACTTGTGGGCATACTATCTGGGCACTGTAAACTCAACAAGCACATGCACCGCATGGGCTTGGTCGAATCACCATCCTGTAGAGGATGCTACACAGACGACGAGACGGCGCAACACATACTCTGTGAGTGTCCCGTACTCGTCGAAACAAGACGATCCATGTTGGGGGAATCCTGGCCGGACATGGCTATGATCAGAGCCGCCCCCCCGTCCAGCATCCTCAGGTTCATCTCACGCGTGGGGTGGCTTGAGTGATGTTGCGGGGCTGAGTGACTCTAGTCAGGGAGGCAGCACAAAGGGCCCGAATAGGAGGCCTACGTGCGCGTGGACTTTTGACCACCCTCCCATCGTAATCCAGAATCCAGAATCCAGAGTGACAATTTAACTCATGTATAAAAAATCCCATTAGCCGCAGTGCAATTGTCACTTTTACAGCGACAATTGCACTAGTGGTTTTTTCACTTTCAAATTCTAATCAACTATCGCAGTATCCGTGCCCGCCGTATAAATACATAGTTTGACATTTGCGAATAATTTATTGCATGATGTTTGTGTTATTTTAAGAATGAGTCCATTTGGTAAAGTTACGAACGGATTTCTAAATTTCTTGTTCGTTAAATTGTCCTGCCGAATTACACGCGAGATTTGTATTTATACCGAGTAAATTTGTGTTGTTTAAATTCTAATCTGTTTCCTTTAGCAATTTGACTCGAAAAACTGTCAACCTAAAAATGCTCCACCTTTGGTGTCGCATTTTTATTGGTTGACAGTTTTTCTCGTCTAATTGCTAGGCAACAGATTCTTATTAAACAACCCAAATTTACTCGGTAAAATACAAAGCTCTTGTGCAATTATAAGTGAAAATATTTTTTTCTAAAATTTTCCAAAATACCGGAAAATACTAATGGGCCTTAACTCATTCAGATCGAATACAGTTTTTTTAAGGTAATGGTATGATGAGAGCTTTTTTCCACAGTATGGGTATAAAGTCATGTAGACAAGAATTATAAATATGCGTTAGGTAAAGAAAGATTATAGGGCAACAGTTTGATAATATCAATGCTAAGGCCACATAGCTGAACTATACAGAACAGACTAGAGATGCCACGAATAGTCGGTAGTATTCGGTATTCGACCTATTCGGCTGCTTTTTTACTGTTCGGTATAATACCTACCGAATACCAAAATTATAAAAAAAATGCATATTACTCATAAAAAATATTTTATCAAAAAAATCAACATAATATTCCCAAATAGGTGATCTTTTATTAAATGGTGCCATTTCGTAAAGCTTTTCGCGAACAAACACTGATATTTTTTAAGATATACAATATTATACACACTATAAGTAACACAATTTGATGTAACAATTAACAAATTATGCGTGTTGTGACACGACCTAATCGCGAATGAAACAAATGCCCCCAAAGACGTAGTTACCGCACGCACTTCAATGATGTAGGTCGGAACCTGTCACCCGCAAAATGTACTACTACTAAGTGTCGTCGAATATTCGGCGCTTCCGCCGAGAGCCTAACGCTAACCGAATATTCGGCGCTTCGGTCGAGAGACTAGCCGCGAATATTCGGTATTCGGCGGAATCACTATTCGTGGCATCCCTAATACAGACTCCTGACTCCTTTTAATTTCAGAAGTATTAACGAAGAAATTGTTTATACATTGTATAATTAATGGAAGTTGGATTGCGAATAAATTAAGTGGCGTAAATATGGACTATAATCAGTAGACAATTCCGTATGCGAAACCTTGAAAAGATATTAAAGAAATAAGATCGGTGAAAATAGAAGGTAACGTCAAAACAATGTTACGTCTATTATTAATTCAAATACAATTTCTAATGTTAAATCACATTAAAATTAAACTACCAACGATATTAATAATTACTTCATAAACATCGCAAATGGACAGTTTTCTTCATTTTAAGAAAAAGATCCACTGCCATATAAAGCAATGAAACATGCTTGAATTTTGAGTATAAATGCGTTTATTATTATGCTGAAGGACGTGATATCGTGTCCAAATAAGAAAATAGTAATTTCGAATATTGTTGGTTAATATTCTACCAATGTAAAATGTAATAAAGAGGTATAGCAGTATATTATTTGAACCATTAACAAAACTAGTTAGTATTGCAATTACAAGAGGAATGTATGTAGCTTTCCTTTTTCTTAGCCGTATGAAAAATTATCAATAATTTTCAAGCTTTCCCCCTGTGCTTAGCAAAATATTAGAAGAGGTTTGCTACAATCAGTAGCAATTTTTGATGGGAAATTATCTCCTGTATATTTATCCCTAATCGAATTGTAAGCTTCGGCGCCGATCATTGGTTAAAGCGTTTTGTTCAATTGATTGGCTGGGCATGAGTTGTGTGACTACGAGTGTATCGAAAGGTCGGATCGTTTTATATTTTGTTTTGGGAACGCGATAGCGACTTCGTTCAACTGCGCCCACAGAATCAGTGGTAACAGCGTTCTTGAATCATTCCAAAGCATTCGACCATGTGGATCGCGCATTTCTAACACGCAAAATGAGGAACGTTTATGACAGCGGAGTTCCACAGAGATCGCTTCTACCCGTACTACCCATTATTAATGCTAACTCCATGATAGATATAATCAGGAATACTCATATCATAACGCATAACCTTAAAACTGTAAAGAGGTATGCATAAGATGAGACGTAGCAGAAGCAGAAATAATGTGTGGAGATTGAACTGCTTCAAGGATCAAATCAAACTTCATAAAATGTTTCTGCTCAATAGTGGAAACGAAAATAAGCGAAGTACAATCACTAAAAAACACAATTATAAACAAGCAAAATATTAAGAAAGATCGGTCAGCCAAAACAGAATAGGAAGAAATTGTGCGAAGGCTTAAAATAAGGACCACGGTATAAAATAGGAGGGAACAACGGTTGAGGAAAATGGAAAACTACTGAAATTACCTAAATTTGACGGGAGTTGATAATCAAAAGATGGGAAAGCATTACAACATGCTATTACCAATACATATACTACTTAAGATTGTAGAGTTTAAGTCATTATGGATCAACGAGTCAAATTATAAAAAGAATGTTGATGATACAGTTAATTATAAAGCTTGTGTTCAAATCTTCGGTAATATTTACACTATTTCTTAAAGTTATGTTCATTAATTTATTGCTTTAGGTATATTAACTTCAAGGCAGCCTTATTCTTGTCGTATATATTTTGTAATCTTGATGTTCGTTAATGAACTAAAATAATTATATCAAAACCCAATATTTTCGAATTTAATATAATCATTTTACAAAAATTAATGGTTATTGCTTTAATGACGTATATCAAATAAATTAGTTTCGTCTTTATTAATGATCCACCCAAATGAAAAGCCTTTTATGTGAAATAAAAACGTTTTATCTAAATCAACATTTACATGCACTAAACTTCACTGAAACAAATTCAGTTCAATATCAACTGAAGTAGCGGCATTTTGAAAACACCGTCAGTCAGCAGATTTTTAGCTTTATAGGTACAAGGTGACTCATGGATCGCCTACTAGCGATAGTGTCATTAGTGTTCCCCATTATATGTATTGTATAATTAATCTTTCATCAAACGTTTTGTGCATCATTAAATCATCCGGATGAAGATGACTGTTTAGTCGAAACTAGCTTGCATTTAATTAATAAAGAAATATGGGGAGGTCGTGCGAATTTTAATCAGTTCGTGGTTTGTTAGTATATTACCAAGAACCCCAAACATTGTTACTACTTTTGCTGTGGAATGTACTTAGGTAGGAGCATATAGATACGTCTTTATCTTTAGTGTAGTGTCTTTGTTTATCTTGTGCGCAATTCACCGACAACCCTACAATCGGTTCACTGTAAACTTATTGATGTAAATCGAAGAGTCACCTCCTCCATGATATTATTATCGACGATGAATTTAAAAATGAATTGAAACAGATGAAAATAAACGGTTACACATTCATAAAATCGTAGCACATAAAGTAACTTTATTTTCTGCAATAAACAACTTAGCATTTACAAGATCAACACAAATAAGTAATCTTGAGTGTGTTATATGTATTTTTAAATAGCTTACAATTAATTAGTCGCTACGATGCTACACTGGGCAGCTACATTAGAGTAAAAGTTTTTCAATCTCACAATACAAAATGAAATATTTTAATTATGTGAAACAAAGTTAACCACAGAATAATTTGCAGAATAAAAGTTGCCAAGTATTTTTCTCTCTTATTTAATGCACCTGATATCTTTTGAGCAACTTGGTTAGACTCGTAGCTGTCTAACTGACTTGTTATATGCATAACAAATGTTTCGGGCTATTTATCCCAAAATAAAAAAGAGCATTAAGACCTATTTTTTTTAAATTTCATTGATACACAATACACATGTAAGAAATTGAATTTTGTCAATATAGATACTATTACCAATGAATTAGAACGTGACAGGCTGCTATTTTTTATACGACTTATAGTAATGAATCATTAGGGTGTTACGAGGGAAAAGCCATTATTATTGAGAATGAAGAAATTGTGTAATTTATCTTAAATAGCATTTAAAAAAGATAGACTAAGTTTCGCAAGTGTAGTGAAATTAACCCGAGAATATTTTCGCATAATGATTTACTTATTACGAGTTTAAGAAAGGTTTAAGTGCGTATGACTGCGTAGAAAGTTTGAAATTAACATTACTTTCGCGATCAGGCCCCTTGGGAACAATTTACAGTTGGTACAAGCAATTCGAACGTTGATCACCAAAATGGCGCAGGTCCTCCCACTACCGCCGTGAAGAAGATTATGGAAGCAGATCGCAGAACTAGTTACGTCGTAATAGAAACTCAACTGGGGATTGGATCCTCATCTGTGAAAACAATAATACACGACCACCTTCATCTGGAAAAAGTCGTAACTAAGTCGTTTTGTATCCCATCGTCTTACAGATTTTCAAAAACCAGAACGAGTATTTTGCCGCGAAACTCTAACATTATTTAAGAATCATGAGAAGGTTCGAAATTCACGAAGGGATTTGCAAAACTCGCAACCTCCCCTTGACAAAATTGTTTATTAGAATTTGTTGAAAGATTGATGACATTTGTTGATGACTTGTATTTAACTTATTAACCAGATACCTCAAAAAAACACTTTATACTGCCAAAAATAGTAAATGATTACCAAAATTTTAACCATATTTTAATTTAAATTGATATGCAAATATTTAACATGTCGTTATCCTATAGAAGTAAATTACTGCAGATAAAGCATTGTTCACCCAAACCATTGACCGTGTATAATCAATGCCCAAACATAGTAAATGAACTCCTAAAGTTTCGCTCTATAATATTGTAAAATGTTTACTAAAGTACATACGAGTTTTTCATGAACGTAAACGTTGAGTGAATTATTCAATGCCGTAAATTAATACAGGGTGTCTCACGGTGACCGTCGGTTAGAAGTATATCAAGAACTATGAGAGGTAGAAAATTGAAATTTTGCACATGCGACATGGAGTGTTTAATCTATTAAATAAAAATATTTTCCAATTGGCAGCACTTCCGGAAATACCGGAAGTGAGCATCAACTTCTTTATTTTAAATACAAACCAGGCAATTTTTTTCACATTCTGATGTGTTATAAAATGTTTAGTAAGTATGCTTAAAATAATCGGCGTATCAATTTTTATTGTTGAGAAAAAAAATTTTTTTCACTGAAAAATGTCAAAATCTTGTTTAGGAAATAAAATTGAAAGTCGAAAGTGGTCAAAGTTAGGGAAATGGGATTTTAGGTTCTCAATGTCAAAAGATTGAGACACAATTGTCTGTCATAGATAATAAAAAATTGCCCGCGGTTACGTATCTATTTGACGTTATTTCCAGACTAAAGAAAAACTTTAAAAAGTCTCTTTTTTTAAATGGAATGCCTATTTAATTATCAGCCTATTCGATGCAGAAATAAATTTCCTTTAAATTGATATACCATGTTCCTATACCTAAAATCGATGATTACAGAGTTATTTACATTTTTCTAATTAAATTTATAATTACATACTTTACAAAACATGGTTGGCTTTGACAATTTTCAAAAAATTTTTATTCAATTGTTTCTTATGATGACAGTTGTTAGGTTGAAAGTTTACGCTACATTTACGTTTGTTATCAGTGTTATCTGTTTGAATTTTGATTTTTGCGCTTAATATTTGTTTTTAATTGGGAAATATGGAATACACAAACGCTGATATTCTAAATTTGTTTTACATTCATGGCGAGTCCGCTCGTATTACTTTTCGGACCTGCAGAACCTTTAACTATTGAATAAAGAATCACTCAACACTTTAACGAAAGATATCCGCATTTACCTACAATGACAGAACGAAAAATCAGGATGATTGAAAAGAATTTTCTAAATTTGGGCGAAGTAAATGCGCCTCGAAGTTTGGCAAAGCCAATTGTCCCCAATGACGCTGCAGAAACCAATGCATTGGGATATTTTAATGTTTTCCCTGAAAGTTCTGTTCGTTCGATGGAAAGAGACCTTGGATAGTCAATAAGTTGCATAGATAGAATTTTAAATAATCATAAAAGCATAAGAAACATTTGAATAAAAATTTTTTGGAAATTTTCAAAGCCAACCATGTTTTGTCAAGTATGTAATTATAAATTTAAATAGTAAAATGTAAATAACTCTGTAATCATTGATTTTAGGTATAGGAACATGGTATATCAATTTAAAGGAAATTTATTTCTGCATGGAATGGGCGGATAATTAAATAGGCATTCCATTTAAAAAAAGAGACTTTTTAAAGTTTTTCTTAAGCCTGGAAATAACGTCAAATAGATACTTAACCGCGGGCAATTTTTTATTATCCATTACAGACAATTGTGTCTCAATCTTTTGACATTGATAACCTAAAATCCCATTTCCCTAACTTTTACCACTTTCGACTTTCAATTTTATTTCCTAAACACGATTTTGACATTTTTCAATGAAAAAAATTTTTTTTCTCAACAATCAAAATTGATACGCCGTTCATTTTAAGCATACTGACTAAACATTTTATAACACATCAGAATGTGAAAAAAATTGCCTGGTTTGTATTTAAAATAAAGAAGTTGATGCTCACTTCCGGTATTTCCGGAAGTGCTGCCATTTGGAAAATATTTTTATTTAATAGATTAAACACTCCATGTCGCATATGCAAATTTCAAATTTCTAGCTTTTACAGTTCTTGATTGATATACTTCTAACCGACGGTCACCGTGAGACACCCTGTATAGGTACCTACAGTTTTCCAATAGTAACTAAAAACTCAAAAAAGTTATATATTTAACAGTAAACACAAAAACAAATATTCTAATTATAGATATGATATAAAATTCCCTGCATAGACCACAAAATTCGTAAATACTACATTGGACTTGGACATGGTTTAGCAGCACAGGTAAAATGAACATCTTGATATTAAATGAAAACTCACACTTGTAATATGTCTACGTTTTATGGCAATCATAGTGCTTTGTTTAGGTATTAAAAGCGCATTCATTTACTTGATTTGGTGATCATTTACCTCGTCATTTACTATATTTGGTATTTCAATGCAATATAAAGTGCAATCATTACTAAAACAGCTAGAAACGTTGTTATTTTAGACTTTCTTGTTTTGGTACATGTGTCGCCTTTTGGTGTTTAGTATATTTTTTTGGTAATAGAACTTAGGGCCCCAATGTATTATTTGGTGATCTTTATATTTATCTCGTTTTTTGATTAGAGGCAACAGGAATTACTTCTTGACAGTGCGGTAATGTGACAGTGTTGCCATTTTACCGCACGCAGTGCGATAATAGTATAATGAAAAACAAGTGTCACAATGAGGCTTTTGCCGCACGACGACCAGGTTTGTAAACCGAGTGAAAGGAGGTCTGCAAAGGGAGAAGTGCGGCATGTGTTTTTCATACTATTTTTTCTATTTCGCACGAATTTACTCTAACATTTTTAATAAATAAATATACCTACATAATAAGATAGTTTTAGTGATTTTTTTTAAATTACATATGTTGGCAATTCTGACATTTGACAATTCAAATTTAAAATTTCAAATTGTATAATAATGGTACGCCGAAAATGTCAGTACCCCCACTTTCTCGAAAATTGACCGCGATAGGCCTATAATTTTAGACTAATTTTAGACTATTTTAGACCACCATTTTCAAATTTTGGACCCACTCCAGTATTGGAGATTGGACAAAACCGGAATAGGAGCAATCATGGTGGTACCCCCACCACAATGTTATGTTTAGAGATTATGCCTATAATTATAGACTAATTTTAGACTACTGATCGGCCATAGTGCCGATTTCAAACATCCCGGTGAAATAAGGTGAAAAAATAAAAAAAACTAATTTCCTTAAAATGGCAAAAAATTCAAGTTACTTAACTAATAAAAAAATTAAAACTTCGTGTATTTAATTGTGTAATACTGTTTTAGTAGGTAGGTACATATGACAATATACTGTACCGGGTGGGCCAAATTGGACACTTTGTTATGGAAACATCCGTTATCTTAAGAGATAGAAAAAAATGGACCTAGGTATCCTGAGAGCTCAATTTTAATGAGAAAATCACTGGCGTAAACAGAATTCAGCTATTTCTAATCGTTTGGCCACTAGGGGGCGATTCACGAATTTAGTCGATTTCTTTAATGCTCCATAACTTTCTTATTATTAAAGGTAAGTGATGATTTTGGCAAAATCTTTCTTAGAGCACTTTTTTATGTAGAATCCATTGCGATGAACAATTTTTATACAGGGTGTTTGGTTTTTGTGTGCCACTCTAAACTACATTTTTTCATACGGACCATTAAATATTTTGCTTGCAGACATCTAGGTTTCCATGGTTAACAAAAAACGGCAGCCTGATTTAAAACGACAATGTCTTAGTTATCTGGAAATTTTAATTGGCTCCAAATATTTTTAATTTAAAATAACAATGGATTAAATGCAATATTGCAAATAATAATTAACATAAATATAACAAGTGATACATGAAAATTTTGCAAATTTTACTCTTTTTTCAAAAACCCCAAACATATAGGGTGGTCCGTATGAAAAAATGTAGTTTATGGTGCTACACAAAAAACCAAACACCCTGTATAAAAATTGTCCATCGCAATGGACTCTACGTAAAAAAGTGCTCGAAGAAAGATTTTGCCAAAATCATCACTTACCTTTAATAATAAGAAAGTTATGGAGGATTAAAGAAATCGACTAAATTCGAGAAACGCCCCCTAGTGGCCAAACGATTAGAGATAGCCGATCTGTTTACGCCCGTGATTTGCTCATTAAAATTGAGCTCAAGACACCTAGGTCTTTTTTTCCACCTCTTAATCCCTTATGTTTCCATAAGAAAGTGTCAAATTTAGCCCACCCGGACACCCGGTACAAAAAAAGTTAAAGTGAACGCAACTTTTTAAAACCTCCATTGTTCTTCAAAACTAAGGCAATATGAACCAATTTATATCACTTGAAGAAGAATTAAATGAGAGAAATGATTTTAAGGAATAATTTGAAGTAAAAAGTTATTGCAATAAATATTACGTTTCTAATTCAAAACATATAAAATCAATGGTTACCGGCTGCCATAAGTAAATAATGCCACTGCTTTATTTATTTATTTATTTGAAATTACTACACATATAAACAAATGCAGTATAAATATTAAAATTCCAGCATTTGTATATGTTAACCAATTTTAAGAAAGGTAACAACAATAAGTACATGGGCACCATCTTTTAATTGATAGTATCTTAAATTGGATACGAATCGTTTTATATTAACATTCATTTTTTACTTAGAAACATTTAATAATAAACCCCTAACAATGGCCGAAATAAATCTCTATTGCAACTGGAACGTCAAATAAAAGATTTGCTGTTGCAGATGGAGGGGGAATAAAGAAAAGTGGGCGCCTATATTGTTGATTTGTATTGGGGCGTCATGTAGCCTAGTGCCGCCGCAGGATACCCCTAGTCAAAAACTAAAGATGTGGGATGGGGTGATCACGACGCATAGTCTGGGAAATTAGTTTATTCATAAAACCGGGAAGTCGAAGATGTGCGTTTTTCTGGTTTTAAGTATACATACCTATTATTTAAACATTATTCCGAGTGTATACTGACAATTTTATAAAAAACGCGTAACAACATTGTGATTTTAGGAATTAGGACATGCATTTGTAAATCTTCGTAGAAAATGTACCTATATTGAATAAATCAATACCCTCGAGATTTGCAAAACCATGTTATAAGAAATTTCTAAATATGGAATTTGAAATGTGGCAATAGTATAAAATTCATTCATTGAAACAAGAACAAACCGTTACCACAATTTTTTTAAATATTGCTAAGATTTACTAGAGAGCAGCTGCAAATCACATCTACAAAAAGAGTTCATAATATTTCCATACGTAACGATTGGCAATAACTTCTTAATTGGACGTCAGGGACATTGACGCGTGCAAATAAATGATCGCAAACAAAAAGCTGGGTAATAAAAACTGTTTTATTTAGTTTTCAAATCCAAAGTGAACAGTTTCTAAGACGAACCCAGAGATCGATTAAGCTGCCTTTTACTGACTACGAACATAAATGGACTAAACATTAGACCGGTATAACCTTTTATGGATGAACTACTCCACACATACATAATGAATAATCAAAAACAAATACTTTCGTATCCAGAGATAATGTAAATAAAACTTTAAATGCTTAAATGAAACTCACCAGTTATAGGTAGTAATAAAAACGGTAAATTTAGTTAATTGTACAAGTAAATGAAGTAAATTAAAATCCGGCAAGTAAATACAAAATCTGCGTTGTATTGTGGAATAGAGGTGTAATTGTCGTTAACACCTAAATACAAATTCACTATTCAAAGAGCTTGCCATTGCACAATAAAATCACGGATGCTGTAGAAGACGTTGCCACGTGAATCACGGAATCGCTTAAAGAACAAATTAAACATAAACCGCTACAACGCTTTGAGCGACTTCGAATGATCTCGTTCAGCGTTCAGTGACGGACGCTAACATGGTTTTGCCGGGGAGAGCGCGCGCAAGTCGTAGTTGGCGGATCTCATTACAATATTCCTTGCAATACATACGATTATTTTGACTTCGTCTTTTCTAATCCTACCCTCGACAATCAAACTGACAATCAAAGTACGATGTACTTTTGTTGTTGAATAATACGTAATTCTATTTTCCTTCAGTTGAGCTTTACGTTCATTTACATCCCCTTATTTTCGAATCAATACGAAAACACCAATATCTGATATTTATCACACGTATCAAATTTATATTTACAAAATATTCGACCTTTGAATAGGTACTCCGGGTATTAATGAAATAAAGAAGGTCGTGATGTATTGTGTGACAAAGTAATTACTAATTACAGGTAACCTAATACGATTATGTGAAGCATAACAAGGAAATGTAAAGTGAGAACTATCGATTCCTTACGAACCTTCATTTTTTTAGATACGATAAGGTGCGATAGAGGCGTCATATACATCTATACATCATATACATATACATACAGTATAATAAATAAAAAAAGTTAATCACCGTTAAATACTGTTCACTTTTATTGCCCAAATAAACGGATAAGGTTAGTGTTATTTTTATAACATTTTCTTAATATACTTTTGATTGAACGCGAGAAAACCTTTTCTATTCCACATTTTCAGCTAAATATTTATTATTTATTATTAATAATCACATATGAGGATGTAGGACACATCATTATCTGTACAGGACCTTTGTTTAAAATAACAAATAAAAACATAAAAAATACGCGGAAAATATCTACCGTCTCTTACTAAATAAAAACACCTAAAAATACCTAAATACATAACCATAGATAGTACGATAACATGTATACAATTTAACAATTGTATTATTTTATAAGCAGCTTACAATAAACAACAGATCCATAACAATTTGTTGCTAACTTATCATTAATGTATTCGCTGCAAGTATAGAATGCCTTTGCCAGTAACATAGTTTTGGCATTTTTTATACTGCTGCAAGGGTAGTGATTTAATGGTAACATATGATTTATTGTAAAATTTTATTCCAATATACAGGGTGAATGGTAACTTATGCAGTTAAATGAAATGACATACTTAAGAGGGCTTCAAAAAGCAACTTTTAATTATAAACTTGTTGGAAAAGTAAAGACAAAATAGTAACAGTAAAAGAAAAACTTTTTGAGAACCGCTGATAAGATCGTTTCTACAATAGAGATTTGAAATGTCTACCGCGCACTTCGACACAGGTTTGTGCACGGGGAATCCAGTTTTGGGATAACACTGATAACAGTGGAAAATGTAAACGTAGATCTTCTACAGCAATATTAATTCAAAATTTATTTACCTACTTACAGTATTAGGAGGATAAGTCACTCACTTGATTGACTTGATAGATCAACAAAGCAACAATTGATATGACATTGACATGTCAGATTGTAACACAAGAGATAATCGCTGATGCCAATCAAGCACTCTGATTTATCCAAAAATTCTATCTTTTAATTAAAATTGTGAACTAGTACCACCGGTTTTCCACAAGTGGGCAATCGTTTTTAAAATACTGTAGTTTAGTTATTTTTGGGTTTCGCCTGTTATTTTACTAAGAAAAATTGTTCTGTTTAGGGTCCTCTATTACTATTAGTGCATAAGTTACCAGTCACCCTGTATAGAGTTGTATTTTCATACGCTGTCGTATTGTATTGTGGTATTCTCAGCTGTTTGGCCCTACTATTATAACTACACGGTGTTGTCACATGTCCATTATATTAACGAAGTATGACTTAACAAAACAGAGTATTCTATAGTATATGTAAACACACCACACGGTAATTTTGAAATATTGTACTTGATAAATGGAGCTCTGCATGTTGATCTGTAGCGAGTATTAAAAATTAGGCGAACGATTCTTTTTTGAACTACGAATAATCTATCGATATATCCATTCCTCCCTCAGATTGCAAAATTGTATGCCAGGTGGGAAGTATACCATCCCATAGTATGTGTTTATAAGACCATTTAGAGATTAACAATCCTTTAGTTGACAAATCGCATATTATGATTTGGACAGTTTTATTGTCACAATGGGACTTCCATTTTAGCTCCCTATCCATTTCTACTCCAAGTAATTTTGTAACGGCACTACATCTTGCAAATTTACCTTCTATAATTGTGTAAGTACCTACTCTGAATTATCTTCTTTCTCGAGTAATTAACAATCACAGTTTTTTCGGCATTTAATATTATGTTGCATCATTAAATACTAATTCTATTTTTTTAAATCAGCTAATTCTCTGATTTAGACGAAATTACTACAGAAAAATCATCGCAATACAACACTACAAATCCATGACTACGGTGTTCAGGAAGATGATTAATGAACAACAGGAACAGGAGTGGTCCCAATACAATACTAATCCCTGTGTTACTCCCATTTCGATGTCAAAGTAATCCGACTTCACGCCATTATACTTTACTACTGAAATTTTTCTTTTCGATAGGTACATAAGATGAGAACCACTTGGATGCAACCCCACTTGTACCAAACTCTTCCAGTTTTCTAATTGAAAATTCAAAGTTTACCGTCAACCGTGCTTTAAGTTACGTATCAGATATGGACACCATTAATTTCAAAGTTTACCGTATCAAAAGATTTTTTGAAATCAATAAATAGTCCCACTATAAAGTTACCTTTATCAATTTTATCACTAACTTCTTGGATGAGCTCGTAGCAGGCAGTTTCCACGATTTTTCCTGTTCTAAAACCGTGTTGACATGTAGTAATTAAATTGGATTTATGAAGATACCTCATTAAATTCCATAAACCAGTCTTTCAAAAATTTTCGTTATTACGTTCAAAACAGAAATATATGTAGGTCTGTAATTATTTATATCTGAAGATTTTTTTCCTTTGGGTAGCGGAATTGAATTCAGCTGGAAAATTCCGCACTCTACTACCCATTAAGAATTAACTTTGCAATTGCCATTGTTTTAAGAGTATAGGTATTTAAAAAGGTTCACCTTAGTATTATTACCGCTGACCCACTAACTTGATATGATACAAGATACAAGGATCGTTATAGTAATAATTATTAGGAACAGCTACACCGCTTCTGGTACTGTCATTGTATTATACAGGGTGTCCCACTGCTCCGTAATCGGTCGATAACTCAATGTGGGTTGAAGCAATTCGAATGAAAATATATTTGGGTAAATTTCTTTTAAGTTATTTTCTGTTACGTATTGGAGCAGCTGTTTCAAATCTTTAATAAAGTCATGGCTGCTCATGGCTTTTAATGGTCCTAGCTAAATATTTTTCATGAGCTAGAGAAAGAAAGGTGCATAAACCTTCAAGACGCGAGGCCCTTGGACCGCGAGGCCGTAGGCGGTCGCCCACGTCGCCCACGCCTTACGCCCGCCGCTTCTGTTTATAATGCAATGCAAATACTATGTAAATTAATTAATCTTCTATATACCTATTTAAAAATCAATTGCCGTCGTGCGTTAGTCTCGCAAAACTCAGAAAGTAGTCGGTAGATTGACACACAATTTTGCATAGTACAAGCATTGTTTTTATATTTAAAAACAATGGTACAAGGTTGCGGGCGTTAAAGAAAAAAGTTCTTCGATGCACAATGGTCATTTTAGCCCGCGTAAATTAAAAATACGTGTTTTGAGTTGCGCAAATTTATAAATCGGATTCAGCACCTCAGGAAACATAAAGAATCGTTGAGAAATCTAACTCCGAATTTTTTCTGAAAACACCCCTTTCTTGACACCACTAAATATTTCGACAAAAACAGTGAACGGTAATATGGACCTGAGATATAATATTTGAGGAAGAACAATCTCGTGTCAGCGTATATACCGGGTGTTTCAGACCACCCAAAACCCCCAAATATCTCGCGAAATACAAAACGCATTGAAGAAAGAAAAAATACGTCTAAAAAATTCTTTAAGGCTCTATTGTTTGATAGGAATAGGATGTCCCCACTCCCACGCTCGGGGGGTGGAAAGGGGGTAACTTCGTAATCTTAAATAGCACCTCCTAGTTTATTATGCAGATTTGAATTCTGTGTTAAAAATATGAACTTTTTGTTTGAAACATTCTTTGAAGTTTGTGACAGATGGCGCTATGATCGCCGAAAGAAGTTTTTCTGATTACCTATGCAAAATTTGATTTCAGTTTTGTTAAGTGACAATCAAAAATGGTAATGCTTTGTAAAAGGGAAGAGGGGAGCTTTATTTACCCCCCCCCCTTTCACTTCACCCCTATGACCCATAACCCAGGATGGGAGAACGCAACGATTTTAGATTTAAACGTATCTCTAATGTCAATGTGCTCTTTACTCGTGAAATCAAAGTATTTCAAATTCTTTTTTCTATTTTCCACCAAAGACAAGAAAATTAACAAAACTTAAAAAAAACGTAAAAATTGAGTTGTACAACTGTTCAGTTATTCCACGATTGAAGAAGTTAAGTTTTGTTAATTTTTTTTGTCTTTGATGGAAAATAGAAAAAAGAATTTGAAATACTTTGATTTCACGAGTAAAGAACACATTGACATTCGAGATACGTTTAAATCAACAGTCTATGCACTATGCAGCGCAGAGTCACCGATGGAATAGAACATTATATTCCAAAAGTGGCTGTGTACTGGTTTTATTGTGAGCTTTTAGCATCTTCTAAAATGGATTTATGAAATTCCAGCCCCCACCCTTGCTCTTTAGTAGCGGTTTCCTTGCACCATCACCCTTGAGATCTTTAACCCAATAAGTAAGCAACTGTAGGTACTGTTTACTTATATTTTTATTTTCATTCAAGCTTCCACGAAGTATTTTATTTGTAACAATATTCATTTTTTTGGTTAATTCGTGTTTTTTATTTTAAACGTACGTTTCGGGGAACACTTTTTCCCCTTCCTCAAGTAACTAAACAATAAATTAAAAATGATAACATATAAATGAAATGAAATATGAACTAAGGTAACTATAATTACAATAAATTAAAATTAACTATTTTTAGAATATCGACTTCTGGTTGTAGGTCCAATGTAAGTAACTGACTGATTTGGATTATTTAAATTCGAAAGAACGGTAGTTGTTTTGGGTCGCGATGAATTTGGTTGATCTGTAGGGTATAAATTTGGAAGGGTTCGAATAGGTTCACGTTCTTCTTGAATAATATTCTTCCATATATCTGGAAGTTTTGAAATATCAATCTGCTTGTTTAATGAATTTGGTCGTTTTTGAATTTCGATAGCTTCTCTAATTAATCTGTGTTGTAAATGTTCTATTGGAGCAAGTAATTTAATTTTGTTAGTATCAATAAAGTGTCCTGTTTCTAAATAATGTTCCGCTAAAGCAGAAGATTTGTTATGTTGTTTAATTGGCAAATTGTGTTCTTGTGCTCTAACGTGTAATTTTCTATTAGTTTGTCCAACATAAGATTTTGAGCATTTAGTACAAGAAATTTCGTATACGCCTATGCTTTCATTTTTAATTTTGTCCTTAGGATTTCGTAATAATTGCTGTAAAGTTAGATGTGGTTTGAAGATTGGTCGAAAAAGTGATTTAGGAAATTTTCTGGCGATGACGTCCGTGACTCCTTTTATATTATGGAAGTATTACAGGAATTTTGATTTCTATTTGTGAAGCGGTGCTATTATTTAAAATGTTGGGAATCTTCTTTTTAATTTTATTGACATCTTTAAAGGAGTATCCATTTTGACATAAAATATTAGTAAGATGTTTCATTTCTTCATTTCTGCAATTTGGATGTGATAAGTAATGTGATCGAAATAATAATGACTTCATAACACTGTGTAGTTGACAAGGATGGTGATGCGACAGAGCGTTAAGATATTTGTTCGTATGTGTTTATTTATTTATTTATTTGTTTACTTATAGTATATGTATACAGTGTGTTTCATAAATAAACTGACAAACTTTTAGGAGTGGTAGGGGACATCAAAACAAACATTTTTTGCTTTATAAACACCTGTCCAGAAACGGTTCGTTTTCGTAGTACAGGTTGTTAAAGTTTGTAAATATCGAAAAAACGTTTACGCCGATTTTAATGAAATTTTCAAAGGTCGATTGTAACTTCATGAGGCATTTTTTGGATTTATTTCAGGTGATACAGTAATTCCAGAGGCGTGCTCACGGTGCAACTTGTTAGTTCTTAATAAATCCAAAAAGTCCTCATAAAGTTACGATCAACTTTTGAAAATTTCATTAAAATAGCCAGAAGCATTTTTTAAAATATTAATAAAAAGCATTTTTTTACAAACTTTAACAACCTGTACCACGAAACGGACCATTTTCGGGCATATGTTTATAAAACAAAAAATTGATGTTTTGATGTCCCCTACCACCCCTAAAAGTTTGTCGGTATATTTATGAAACACACTGCATTATATCTCCTTGTGCCAATCGGATTAGAGTCCTTATTTATGAATCATATTAAGCGTGCGCTTTTATTAGATTTATCGCTATTACGTTCGACTCTTCACTAAAATTAATATAATAACGATGTTACAATGTATTTATCGAAAGTGTTTATTTGTTACCTTTGCCTGATTTAAAATGATTTGGGTAAAGTAACTTTCAGTTGAAAGTTTCGGCTGATGACAATGTTAGACGTACCTACCAGCCGCAATAGATTTACAAGTATTCAGAGATATTAACGCAGTTATACCTATGTGGGACGAATTTTCCTATTCTAAATGCTAATTTATAATTTAAATGTTGTTGTTCCCATAGAATATTCTACTTGATGACGCGTTAATTTAAGGGTTTAGCTTGCGTTTAATTCATTGCTTAATATTATATGTGTAGGTAATAGAAGAGTCTTTATGGATAAATATGTCACCTCAACTTAGAAAAAGTAGTCATGATTATATAAGGAACGATACCCAGATATCAACGCAGACATGCAAAGGCCACAAATTAACATAGCAGCATTAATATTATCCACGTCATGTACATGATTAAACATTAATGTCGATTTTATTCATTCAGGGTAATAACGCCTCTACATACTTCCGAATTTAGGTCATTATCAAGTACTTTAAAATCAATTGTGAAATGAAACAAATTTAAGGGATTAGTGCACATGAGTGAAAATATAATTTCAAGATCCAAAGATAATACCGATATTTGTATAATTTTATGCAAACAACTAGTTTACACGAATTGTTAACGATTTCGACTGTAAAGATTTCAGACACAATCCCTTTAATAGTAAGGTCTGAAATTTAATCAATCAAGCCTACTATAAAATGAAGTGGGCGCTTTACATTTTGATATTGATACTAGTCCGTCACGATTATATCTTCGAGTAAATTCGTTCAAACGTAGGTAGCACAGTAACCGAATTTAATGGAAAAACGGTGTGCACGTTTTGTGATACCTACGCCAAGCCAAGCATATCTGTGAGAACTCTCGATTCATTATTATAGTATACCATAATATAAAAAGAAGTTGGCGTTATTAAATCAATCGCTGGTTGTTATACAGTGTGACTCATTTAGAATGGAAACACCCATGTAAAATCTGAAGTTATTTACCGATTTTAACCATTTTTTTTTTAAAATGTCAATTAACGAAACGTCTACCTCGGGACAAAATTTTAAATGTTTATTCCAATTTTCAGGGCATACTACGATAACTTTTTCGTACTCAAAATGGAGAATTCTTATTAGCGATTTGTCTATAAAAAAAATATCTACGCCACTGGATTCAGAATGCTTCCAAATAGCTGTCACCAAAATTTTACAAAAATATATTTATTAATAACAAAGTTATGACAACTTAAAGTTCGAAAACTTTCTACGCTAACAGTTACAAAACAACACCCTGTATCAATAGATGGCCATTGAAATTATGTTAATAATTCTTAAATTAAACTATTTAAACCATCAGTGGAGAAAAAAATATTTAAAGTAACGTAATATTTAATAAAAATCTATCATAACTGTTAAGTTAAACAGTAACATAATTTCCATGGTAACTAAGATTTAAATGGAAATGTTAGGTCTTTATTTACTCAATCGCGCGATTCCGTTACTTTTATTAAATATTACGTTACTTTCAATATTTTTTTCTCCACTGATGGTTTAAATAGTTTAATTTAAGAATTATTAACATAATTTCAATGGCCATCTATTGATACAGGGTGTTGTTTTGTAACTGTTAGCGTAGAAAGTTTTCGAACTTTAAGTTGTCATAACTTTGTTATTAATAAATATATTTTTGTAAAATTTTGGTGACAGCTATTTGGAAGCATTCTGAATCCAGTGGCGTAGATATTTTTTTTATAAACAAATCGCTAATAAGAATTCTCCATTTTGAGTACGAAAAAGTTATCGTAGTATGCCCTGAAAATTGGAATAAACATTTAAAATTTTGTCCCGAGGTAGACGTTTCGTTAATTGACATTTTAAAAAAAAAATGGTTAAAATCGGTAAATAACTTCAGATTTTACATGGGTGTTTCCATTCTAAATGAGTCACACTGTATAACACAAACAAACAATGTATGAGTATGAGTCCTTTACCTACCATCCAGGGTTATCCAAAAGGTGTGGACCGTGGATATAAATTTAAGGGCTCTAAAATAGTGCAGGCTTTTTGTATGGAGGCGCGTACCAGATATCAGTGGTAAATCTGAAGAAAATTAGAAAACAACAAATGCGGCAATTAGGTAACCTTGTAATTTGGCGTTATGGTACCTACATATGACAAATATGAACCCACCTACTCACCAAAAAAATCTTAACCTAATATCTCACATAGAAGTAATGGTGAAAGTTAAAAAAAAACGAATTAACACAAAATTAAAACTGTTCATTATCACCATCCAATCCTGCCCTACGAATATTATAATGGGCTGTGTCGTTTTTTCTATAATTACGTCAAGTTCCCACATCCATTGCTCTTCTTTAATTACGTGATCAACTGCATCAACATTGGATTTTTATTTGAGACATTTTTATGGAGTTCGTACACACAAATAGGGTGAAATTGTAGAAGGAATTAATAAAACCTCACAGCCTACCCCTTGGAACTTCTTTTATTAGCGACGATTGATGATGATGAAAGAATTTTTTAATATTTGATTCTTATTGGTGTTGCGACATGTTTCGGGAATCTACTGTTCCCATTATCAAGCGTTTAAAACAAAGTTTTAAATTTGGTGAAAGATGAAGGCTAAGATGAGCAAAGCGATTAAATAATTTATTTCTGACAGTGATATTATAAGCTTATATTGTCATAGTTACGATACCAATAAAGAGTGTCATAACTCCCTTGGGATATAAAGACGCTATAATTCCCTCTACGGCTCTTTTATGAACCAGTAACCTAGCAACAACCAAAACTGCAATCGACGATACCTGAATCAAATATACCGGAAATGAACAAATTTTATTAAACTCGGTCAGAAATAAAATTATCTATGTATCACGGGAATTAATAGGTCTCAATTACCTCGGGTAATTGCTGTCCCTCGGGCGCAAGGCCCTCGGGACGCAAACTTTACCCTCGGTAATTAAGACCCTTATAATTCCCTTGATACATAAATAACTATTTTACACGGAAGTGTGTTTAATTAAGTCACTTTAAAAAACATCAGACATAAGACACAATCAAAAAATTTTATTTGAGCCCAAACTAGCTCTAATCTTTGCACAGAATCTTGTGAGAAGAACGTCCTACCTGCCTAAAATGGTAGCTTGCATCATCCATTACAATTACAGAGCCTTCTGTGATATGGGATAACGTCTGTTCAAAAAATATTCCCCAAAGGTACCGACGTTCATGTCTTCGTGACAATCGTCTACATAACACCCGTATATTCAAACACAAGTAAACCATTTTTAAAAAACCGTCGTTGATCGTCGCCCCTCGCCCGATGGTGGATTTATTCTGGTTGACCAACCTTCTCAAACGACTCGATGACGACTTATCTTGCCATATATTTTGTTTTGTATTTATTTGCATTTTTGTTTAAGATAAGTGTACTCTCCAAGTTCATTATTATTTTTTGAGGTTTATCCTATAATTGGAATGTTTTTCTGTTGGACAATATTATTATCCCTTTTAGTTCCGTTTTGCCTTGATTTTCATTGAACTCATTGCAACTGCAAAGGTGGGAAGAAAGTATTTTATTGCAACGTAACAGTAACTATTTCTACAAAAATTATAATTAACACTAATTCGATACCTTTCCTACACCTTATAGTTTTGTCCACGCAGAGGAACATTCATTTCCGCCAAAGTTCCTATAATTTTCATCTGTAGTAAAAATTTTACTTGTACACGCATATTTAGTCAGTAACCGAATGATTGACAGCGAATTTAGGAAGGTTAAGCAGAAACAAATCAAACAACACCTTTGAATTTAATGTTTGCAAAAGAGGTTTTTTGGTATGACTAAGTGCCCTCTTTTGGTGATTTAATGACGTCTCTTGCTCAGTTTCTCATGGAAAAAACTTGGTTATGATGTAATAATGCTATTATTTGATAACAGTTGGAAATGTGTCGCAGCGTGACTGTTTATGCCGCCACAGGCCAAAGGTGACACAAAAGAGTCGATCAGTCTTTGGCGGCTGTAAATATGATACGGCGATGATTATTATCTGTGATAGAATTTTATAATAACAAATAGTAACATAAACCAAATTGGACTTTCAGATATTGCTTTTATATCGACTGCTATGCTAAGAATGTAACTTAAATTACGCAATTTTTAAAGTAGGAACAAATTTAATGGATTGAATGGTTTCTCACCCTAAATCTTTTTCCTGTGCAGTAACCCGAACCTAAAATGATGTCATTTGCAGTTAAAATACAAAAAAGATATCTTATATGTTTATAAACTTTCGCTCAATACTGATAAATTGAGTTTTATGTCATTTAGGTCTTGCAAATTAATTTGATAATCTACATTTTAATTGTTAGTGCTCGTGCTGCGATTTTGTTTATTGACATAATTAATTTGCTCCTATCTTATAATGTGATTTAACACTAGGATAAGTATATGTATTTATATAATTTAATTTTATTATGATTTAAACAATTCACTAACAATAACCTCAACTAGAACGATGCAATTTGTTCATTATTCTTTGGGAGATACTATGTGCATTCATACTACACGATGCATACCATGGGCGCCGGATGTCCTAAATTTAGGGGGGGGGGGGGGGGGGCACGATGAAACTTTCCACCAATTGGTATACCTACTACGCGCAGAAATCCCAGTCAACCTTTCTTCAGGCATAGTGGACCGCAACCAGATCTCAAAGTACTAAATGATCTTTCAATAGTTCACTCAAAACAGTATCGCCACTTTCTATTCTGAAATTCAAAAGGTCATCAAAATTTCCTAATGATTTACCACGAAGCGCTAAATCTGGATCCCACAGTAAATTATTGTTGAAATTATGGGAATTTAAAATTGTTCAGTTGTTCAGTGATACGAGGAGGTACTTTTGGCCTCAATAATTTTTCGAAAATTCATAGCCTTCATCGTAAATTCACGGTTCCATTCTGAAGCCATAATTATACTTTTTCACGTTCTCGTGAAAGTCCTTGAAGTTTTTATAAGGCTTTATTATGAAAGACCCAAAAACTCCTCTTCTTAAACTCGAACGAAAAGTGATTTATTTTCCCGATTTGTATCCAGAGGGGGGCAAATGCCCATCTTTGCCTCCCTTTCCGGCGCCCGTGATGCATACTGAAGGTGTCAATCATAAGTCATTGACGATAATAAACTGCTTGGTATTTTAAATGTTTAACCTATGTTCGCTTTCAAATCTGAATACTGGAAAACCCAGAAAAGCGAGAAAGAAATTGGAAGAATTGGAAATGCAACCCAGTTGTATATAAAATGAATTGCCTAAAATATGTAAACCGCAAAAACCATGGGGTCTATTGTTTTAGATGTAAGTGCACTCTTATTGGTTGTGGTAGACAATCCTTGGGGCTCTTTTAAGCATAGGGGTAAGCTACAAATGGTTATATGATATAAGAGAGGGTTAACCTTAGTCGTATGTATTTATTTATGTAGTTTGCACGAGGACAAGGATAGCGTAATTCAGTTTATTTATTGTAGTTTGCAATGCAATGTTGTCCAATTGTCAACATCACAACTAACATAGCAATTAAAATCTATGTGTTATTGAAAATAATAAACTAAAACATTAAGGGATGTGCGAGTATTAAATGTGTACACTCTCTCGTCAGTGTTGGCTTCATGTTTTAATAACGTTCGTATATGGAAAGGCGTATCTGTACCTTTTTATAATCTAAGGGGTTAACGCACGTAACATCAGGATAAACGAGGACTGCCTGCTTTGTGTTTATTGCTGTATTTGATGAATAATACGGCTGAAGATAATCGAAAGGTGTACAATGGTTGAAATTATTTTTATGGATCTTACCGTTCTTGTGTTTTATCTTTTACGTTGTAACTGCAGACCTTCGTTAAATTTTCATATACAGGGTGATTCATTAAGAATGTCCAATCTCTGAATTGTAGATTCCAGACCTCAAAATATGATGATTCTGCCCAACATGCCTTATACAAATATTGCTAGTTTCCGAGATACCGGGTGTTTAAAGTTTAAATATGAATTTTGATTTTCGCAATAACAATTAATTAATGTGATTAAAAATAATAGACAAGGGTTATTTGATATGAAGAGATCTTTGCGAAAACGGATCATAAATAATAGTTTATTGTTGTTACACATTTAGAGAATAAATTTTTTTTTAAATTAAAATTTATTGAACTGTTTAGAAGCAAATAACTCGATAACTGATCGAGTTACACGAATCAAACAAGAGTAACTTTTTTTTGTAGAATCTAACGCTTTTCCATATTTTATTATTAGTTTGCTAATAGTTCAGCCGAAAAAAATTTTTGCTTAGATTTACTAAACACAACCAAGTATAACTAGCGCCCTCTATTAGCAATGCTAAATTAGAGTCCAAATTGGCAATCCTCATGCAAAAAAAGGTAAAACTGCCAATTTTCAAAAAGAAATTGTGAAAAAATAGAAAGTTATTGCGAAAATCAAAATTCATATTTAAACTTTAAACACCCGGTATCTCGGAAACTATCAATATTTGTATAAGGCATGTTGGGCAGAATCATCATATTTCGAGGTCTGGAATCTACAGTTCAGAGATTGGACATTCTTAATGAATCACCCTGTATAGTGAAATTGATGGAACAATTCAAACCATCTATATCTATTATTGAAAATTTGCATTATTTGTACTTGTCGGATTAGTAGGTACATATCGCTAGCAACACATTTATTTATAAGTTATAAGTTAATAAGAAATAAATCATTAAAAAACTGAAGTTGAAAACCTAAATTTATGTCTTACTTACCTAACTTACCTAATAATAAGTAGAATTTATTATTTTTATAAATAGTGAGTATCAAACCATTTCGAGTTTCACTGTAAATGACAAACACTGTCACAGCACGGTATTTGAGAAACAAAGGAAGACCATCTTTTAATCTCATTTTTATTTGCCGAATTTGATATTCAAGCTTTTTTGCAATCAAAGATGACGTTTGCTTTAATATCTAATATCTTTAATTTTATCGTTTATTTTCCATTTTAAAGGTAATATATTTTTTTTATTACAAATTATACAGATTTTAAACAAGTAGGCAATCTCGCATGCAATTGAAATTGGAAAAAATTTACTGATTTCTGAAATGGTGTAAATAAATTTTGAAATAAGTAAGAATAGCTTTCAAAAGGTTTGCCAAAATATGGATATAACAAATTTATATCTCAAACGAGTAGGAAGGTAAGACAGGTTTGCATGTAAAATTACTAAATAAATATGGCGTGCCAATCATTGCACGGCAAGTTGCCAATCACTACGTTTAGTTGCTATCCTATGAAGTACACTTTCCGTAGATGCACGTTAAATATTCACGAACAAAGAATTCTTGAATTCCTCTTTTCCCGGTATAAAGAGGCGATTTTAGAGTCTAAAATAGAAAGGACGGAGCTTTTAGGTTTAAATGTATTCAAAGAAATAATCTGTAGTAGAGCTTTGTTGTATTTTACAGGCATTTATATACTTTGAAAATATCAAAAGCATCTGATTTCAATATTTAAATGTCAAATGTAATGTCAGCACCGAAAATGTCAACTATTAAAATTACTTTTTAATTTCAGAAAAATCCCGTTAATATTCTTAAGAAGCAACTCTATTTTGTATGCTTATTTAAGTATGCTAATGAGAAGAAACAACTGTGCATAAAATCCTTCGTGTGCTTTCTCACAGGCGGTGTACAATCGATTTACCAATCGGACTATAAAAAAAGTAAAATTTCATTAAATGTAGGTGATACTTGGAACATTAATAGACACAATAATTTTGATATTTCAGTTTGTTATAGATATATTAAAATTGTCACAGTCACAGTAAGTAGAACTGAAATGAACGAAGTTTTGTATGAATACCATTTTGAAATTACTGCAGTTTTCGAACTCTATTAATGTTGTGTCAACCGTATTGAAGACAATTTTGAAGGTCAGCCACAGAAAATAATTAGCTCATAAAGAAAATATAAATAATTCACAAATAAACAGGAATTGAGTTAACGCATCATGCGGGTAAATTAATTCATCTACTGCGCTATTCCCATTAATTAATCATTTAATCAATAGTCCAATTTCCTATATTAACGTTAATTCCCTAAAGTAGTAAAGCAACGATTTTATTGCTTTTGATTGAAGCTTTATTTGAACCTGCGCTATTGTTCTAGGAAGTACCGCTGACAGGAACATAGAGTATACTTTTAAAGAAAACAGTGTGTATATAATTTCAGCACGTTTTTAGGGAACTAATCTGTTTAGTGAGGGGAAAAATGACCATCGATGAGCAAAAGATGAGGTAGCTTCAACTTGATTAAACGGGGGATTATTTAGAATAAAAGAGCCCGTGTAACTTTTTCAAAATTGTATTTTAGATTTCTTTAAAGTATGCAAGTCTTCTGCTTCTCTAGGTTAATAGCGCTCACTACTATCGGAGTAAAACTGACTTTAAGTGATCATAACAAAAAAACTGAGGGGTGAAATTTCTTCATTTTTGGGCAGTACATTAGTCATTTATATATGTTTAACATGTGTAAAAAACAAAATGGTAGAATCAGTTGTTTAACTTTTATTTTAATTAACAGCAATAAAAACGCTGTATTTAGTATTTTCCTGGCTGACGGTCAGTTTTAACTTATCATAAAATTGTTACTGTTTCATAAATTGTTACCAAATTTACAATTGTTGTAGCACACATACTTCTCAAAAGTCGACAGCCAATAAATATTGATTATTCATATGATTAACTGGTTTTATAAGCCCTAACCGAAAATGTGCTATTTCGCAATTTACGGAAGTTAAAGAAAAAATTCTTGTTTTAAATGCTAAATTTGATATTACTTAAATCTAACTGCATTATTCTCTTATTGAAAATAAAATTTGTTTTCTTGTAATTCGAAGTAAATGTGTATGTTTATCGCGAAAGAAAGACGCACATATTCCCGCGAGAGGTAATCTACCACATCGTAAGCAGCGAGCGGCAACCCACAACAATGTGATTATTCTTTTGCATTGTACAAAACCATGCGCTTTATAGCAATAGTGTACGACAACAGCTACCCCGCGCGCCGCGCTACCCCCTCCAACTGGTGCATGCATCCTTTTTTCAAAATTTCTTTTAAAAAAAACGATGTATAATGACATTATTTTTGTGAATCGTGTTAGACCACAATATAATTGCTTTAACCTTGTTATGTTACTGTCAAATTGTTAATATCGAACGTTCAGGTACTGAGTTACACAAGATGTCGTTTTTTCATTATAGCTTTAAGACTAATAAACCAATTGGCCTCAAAAGCATCTCACATTGACAAAAAAGTATACATTTTTGAAATATATAAGTATCTACCACTCAGTTTCAATAATATAGCCGTAATTAATTTTTAAAGTGGAGCGCTTGTGCGATTTGAGTCATAATTAGCGCTTTTTCTCACATACATTGATACAGAAAATTAACGATGTATTGTAAAAATCTAAAACTGTACACCTTTTTGTAGAAATAAATGGTCTTTTAAGTGCACTTTATTTCATTAAATTATGATTGCTAATTACTGAGATACAAGCTTCTAAAGTCAGAGGCCTTGCATTTTTACTCCGATAGTAGACCGGTACTTCTGAGAAACAGAGCGTACATTACTTTCTTCATTGCTCGCTGCTTTCTGATTAATGTTGGTGTGGTCTCGTTTTCATGGATCCATACGCGGCTCACTTGTAGAAAAATTGTATGTAAGTTTCATCGCCTGTTACAATTTTCGACAAAATTTGGTAGGTATCCACCATCATTAAGTTTCGTAACAAAGTCGTACTCGTTCTGCTTTTTGAAAATCTGTACAAAACGACTTACGACTTTTTTCAGATGAAGGTCGTGTATTATTGTTTTCAGAAATGCGGAGTCAATCTCCATTTGTGTCTGTTACGGCGTAACTAGCTCTGCTACCTGCTTCCATAATTTTCTTCAGAGCACCAATATTTCCCTCTGTCACAGCCGTAATGGGAGGGCCTGCGCCTTTCTGATGATGAATTATTGTGGTTCTTCCACGTTCGATTGCCTTTACCATCCGTAAATTGTGGCCAAGGAAGAGGGTTGATCGTCGAATGTTGATTTCCAACTTTTTCGCAGTCATACGCACTTAAACCTTTCTTAAAGTCATAATAAATCATTCTGCGAAAATGTTCTTGAGTTAATCCTTTTTTTTTCACTACACTTACGAAACTTAAAGTATCTTTTTCAAACGCTATTTAAGATAAAACAGCAAATGAAGCGGCAAATGTCAAGTAAAGAGTTGCTCTTATTGAGGCTACATTTTTTGTTTTCCATGGCGTACCCAATTTCTTCATTATTCTCCATAATAATGACTTGCCCTTCGTATGTTGTGTGTAATCGATTGTACGATAAAAATTCCTCTATAAGAGCTAATCAAATTCATACAATATTTGCTCTTAGTCAGCACTGACTGAAAGATAATAGATGATTGAAAGTGAAACTCGATTGGCACTAAAACTGAAACGTGCGCAAGTCTGTATATCTTAACATCGATGTTGCCTATGTTGGTTTAGATGGCGTCTTAAAGTAGCCAGTACCCACCACGAGAGAAGAAACAATAAAATAAAATATTAATTTTCTAACAAATAATGTAGGTATGCATAAAGTAAAAAAAGGAATGATTTTTGACAATTTGAAATGAAAACGATTGAAGCGCAATCAACAAACCAATCATCATTATTTAATGTTTTAGCACTAAATATACGAGGGGTGTTCGCAAAGTAACTTCCGTTTAGTGATAAGAAAACGCCAATATGTAGAGGTTTTTACTACATACAACTTAAAGCTATTTTTCTACGCAATCCTATGCTAAGGCCCAATACGTCGACAAACGGGTTTTTCAATGCGTTTCAACGTTCGAAAATCACTATCAAACGGCACGATTCTTTACACTAATGTTCTATCCCTATACTGCGCAAAGTTCACGATTGTTATCTTCAACTTTTACATTTTTCGCTCACAGAAAATGAATTACATTACGTAATTCTCAGTTGTCGAGATTATCGATGTCGAAAGAAACGGTTGAACATAATCCTTAAGCATAAATTACGTCCCTACACCTGCTTATCCGAGTGTTAGACAAATCAGAACTTACATTCCGGACAAACGTTTCCGATTCCCTTATCTCTTTGGTTCTGAAAATTCCTTCACTCAAATTTTCAAGCGGATAGCGAGTGAGATTATCAGAATAGATCATAGATAAAATATTTCATTATTGATCTTTATTTTGTCTAATGGAATGCCGAAATTACAAAATAATGTAATTGTTATATTTTCCCATCTAGCACCGTTTATAGGCGTGTGCTTGGCGGAATATTGGCCAAATATAGAGAGATTGGGGCAATATTGTCGATCTTCAGCCAATATTGAATGAATATATTTTTGTAATATTATACAAATACTGGAAATACAATATTTAGTCAATATAAGAACAATATTTGCAATATTTAGTAAATATTGTCATTTAATGTAAATTCAAATATTATACACACAATAATGTACCAATAATGCGTGTACAATATTATTACACATTGAAAATCAATATTTAAGCAATATGACTTACATATTTACAACAATACTGTGTTTTCAAAATTACTCGATATTGAAAGTGATATATTTAGGCAACATGAAAAAATATTCACAAATAATAACTTTATGATACTTTCTCAAAATCCGCCGATTTAGAGATATCAAAATGCCTACGGTTTACGCCAATCGACGTTGCGTTAACCGATTACCTTCAATTTTTATTTCTGATATTCTTGACCAAGTAGGAATTCGGTACCTACCTATCTAATTTTGTCACCTTTGCCTTAAAGAACAGCATTAATGATGATGTAGCTAATAAATCGATCCTGTTTGGATGTTCTAATTTTAAAGATTTCAAAGAAAAACTTATCGTCTACGAATCTATAAAAAAGAGATGTAATAATTCATCACAACGATCTGTTACTACGTACTTCGCATAATATGACATCCGCAAAATGCAAAAAAAATAAAGCTGATAAAGTAAACACTAAACAGATGCGTTTTGCGGATAGTTGAGTTGGGTCATAAATTAAACGACTGCCATTCTAAAAATTCCAATATGGTCATAAAGACGCAGCTCTTTGCAGTTTGCACTTTTTATGTAGACCTACCAGGACCATCGCAACTCGCAAGGGCTGTCGCTCCAGGCCCCGAACTTTGAAAGGCCCCGCGCATCACCAGAAAAAAATCGAAAGTCAAGCTTATTCTGGCTTAGTGAAAACTCAATGTGATAAAATTGAGTAACGGTAATATTGTAATAAAAGTTTATTTTGCAGTAGAATGATTCACAAACCCCTTGTCTCCATTTACCTAGAAGGGATGAGGAAATGTTCAATCTGCAAAGCAATAAACTCTTTTAAAATGTATGACGAGTAATATATTTTAATCCGTGTTTAAGGGTGTATTCTTATTAACTATTTTTGTGTTTTTAACTTTCCTGTTTTGACATTTGTTAAAGAAATGCGTTATTACTTATTTCATTATTTCAATAGTTGTAATATTTAGGAATTAGCATTTTTGTTGAAATTTTACCCTTAATAATAGACTTAGTTAATCCTGAGTGACAGTCGAAACTCGAAGTGCAAAAGCACAACGTCAACCAATTTGAAATGTAAATAATATTCTACGAATTTTGTATAACTGTTTACAATGTTCACTTAGGAGTAGGTAATAGTTTTTAATTTTTTCATGAATAAGCAAACTAGCTACCATTTGTAGCGTTTTCAATATGTATACACGTTGGAAAACGCCATTTTTACCTCACCTCACGTGCAACTTATAGGGCCCCGCGTAATTTCTCGCTCCAGGCCCTGCAAACTTTCGCGGCGACCCTGGGACCTACCCTACCCCTATGCCTACGTAGTACTTTGTATTGTACTTAGTTCTTTGGTGTCAATCTTCAAGATTCAAGTACGATTCTAAGTTGTCGAAGTCGAAGTGTAGTGCTTTCGTTTTAGATGATAAAATAAGTATTGTATTAATAACTTGCTCACTTTTGTATATTAGGTAATTATTATCTATTTGAATAATTTACATAAAATGCCGTAATCGAATTTTTTAGCTTATAACGTAACAATTTGTGATCTGTTTTGAAGTAAATGCATTTAATAAATCGCCTAACTAATCACATCAATCAATCACAATCATGTCATATTAATATTATTAATCTAATTATTTTTCTAGCAGTGGCCATATTACCTGGAGGAATCTACATCACAGACATCTAAGAATTGTTTCCTTATTTTATTTATTAGTCATTGAAAAGGAGGTAAATTTGCTGTTCTTGGAAAATTAAGTATTTTAATTACTAATCAAGTAAATACATATGTGAATAAATATTTCTATTTTCTTTTTTATACATCTAAAGATGTGCTATTAATTAGGTACAATTCTAAATTGAAAAATGATAAAGTGTAACCAAAACGGAAACGAATATAGAGAATTCCGTTTTTGCTAGTTTTTAAATAAGCAAATCTACTAACGTAACGTAAAATAAAGCTTTTTTTAAGATAAAATTTTGATGCAACTCTAATAACAAGAAAATTTGAAAATTGCAACTGTTTAAAGTTGTTATAAAATAACGCCCGTCGCTGAGCTTAAATTCATGTATATGCAGACATTTCGCACACATTTCATAAATTAATTTTGTAAATGACAAAGCAAAAGTATTTTTTGGAAGACGTGTGTCTTTTGCGTGATTCTTACGTTAACGACAATTAACTTTTTAAATGAGCAACTTAACTTTAAATTATTATTATAACTAACCACAGAAACAAAGGTGCCGGTTTAGTATGCGGTCTACCGACTCATGTTGAATTTAGTATGCGGTCTACCATTTTGGTGGCGGTCTACGTTAAGAAACTGAATGTAGTATGCGATCTACCATAAAATTCACGAAGTAGCATGTCGACTGACAGTGATATGAAGAACAAACAAACTTATGAACTAATATATGGCAAGTTTTTGATCAACTTGTTATGTTTTTGATATCATATCAACGTTTAAGTTTAGCATTTTTTTTACTTCCAAACTTTGTTTAGTGTCATGTTGCCATTTTGTATCAATTGAAAAAAAATATACTAAACCTGCAAATAACCTAGGCGCTTTAGTGGCTATCTACGTTTAAGTTTGGCATTACTTTTGTTTCCAAACTTTGTATATTTATATATTTATTCACAGCCATCTATAATTATTTTTCGGGGGTTTTTCTTCCGGGGTTTTTTTCCAGGGGTTTTTAGTCATCTTAATAGTAGCCTTTTGCATTATTTTAATTTTATATGCGATGTTTGAGGAATGCGTAGACCGCATACTAAATCAGATTAGCAGAGTGTAGATCGCTAACCCCAAGGTAGACCGCATACTAAACCGGCACCGAAACAAAATAAGTTATCAAACATGCTTAATTTTCGTTGTAGTTGCAGTAATTCAGTTAGTTGTAAATATTATGGTAAATATTCCTATTATTTACCTTATTAAAATATTTTATGACAATACGAATACACATAAAAATTCCTTTCTTGAAATTTGCGTAGCACGTGCTTAAAAACGGTAAATAAGCATTAAAAAAGGTTTCTTTTACAAGCAGATACCAAAAGGGAATGTAAGAAAAATAATTCAAATTTGTTTTTATGGTTTTATGATGAATAGCCGATGACAAAAGTGTCGGAACAAAACAGATGAAATTCTTACAACGGTTTTGTTAATACCAGTAGGTATAGATAGACCATATTTGTATCATGGGTATAGACTCTATAGACTATAGATAATAAAAATTTCAAAATATTTGGCGTGATACTTAATCAAAACGTTTCAATTTTATTATACATCATTCATAATCGCCCATTTAATACAAGAACTTTTGTTAAGAAATGGTAGATCTGCTTATATAACTATAAAATACTCTTTAATTCAAATCATTCATTTTTACGATTATATTTTAAATTTTAAAGTAAGTATTCGATTATTTCGTGTGAGAATGACGACGAATAAAAAGGCGTGATCATGTTTTAAATTGTCCATTCGATTATCGGTTTTGATTTAATGAGCATATACATACATAACTTGTAATTTTTAAAAACACTTTAAGTAAATAAATCTTTCATTTCATACTAATGTTATTAAAATTTCAAATGAATTTTGATTACTCGAGGCTCAAGTATTCGACATGCGACTTCCAAACTTAAGCTAACACCGTATTTTATAGCCAAATCTCAATAATATGTAAGAAGCTTAAATCGTTGTAACTTTCTTATTATTTTATCTAAATTAAATTTACTTTGATCCCTTCTAGCTACCTTTTCAGTTTCGTGCGTAGGTTAGAAATCGAGTATAAAAACAATTATACTTTTTTTCGAGCAATAATGAAGCAGTTCTAGCACTCGTATATTATGTACTATTATTATTATTATTATTTATTCATTCACACTTACAGTGGTACAAGAATTAAATTTATGGGGGATAACATCTAACCATAAATTCATTTTTGAGGAATCGTATGATTAAACAAAATTGTATTATGTGTATCTAATATTTATGAGTAAAATTAAATTAATTTAGATTAAAGAATTTTCGGACAATGTGACATGTTTGTAATAAAACAGCTCGTTGTATTATTACAAATAATTTTGGATTCAAATTTAGTGATGTTAAATAAGATTCAAATTTACAAGAATTTACACCTGTTGCCGAAATAACAATTGGAGTAATGTAGATTTTAGTCAAATTCCAAATTGCCATCATCTCAATTGTCAATGCTTCATATTTTCTGCGTTATTATTATTATTATTATTATTATTATTATTATTGTACTTTGGTTCTTACCGATATTATTATTATTATTATATATATTACCATTCCTATGGTTTTTAATTAATTAAATTTTTTTACCAAATGTGTAATTTTAACTTTCTGCGACAACTGCTACACAATACTGGGGCCACATTACAAAACAATAATGGGTCAATATGCGAAGGAATTGTTGTATAATATGTTTTCCCCAATATTGAAATAATATCGGTCAGTAATATTTAGCCAATATGTAAAATTGTTCACATTTCAATGCTGAGGCAATATTGTAAGTACATTAATGTTTTACCGATATACATATTTACAATGAAATTCCAATATTACACCAATATTAAAATAATGCTACATGGGTTATGTTTTACTTCCTATACTATTTAAGCACGACGGTCAAAAAGCGATGAAGGAGATGCGAAATTATTTGCTGAAGTCAAAAGGCAAAATTGTTACACATAATGGCTGTTTGTAAAAATTTTTAGTCTTCGTTAAAATGTATTTATTAAATTAATCCGGGCCCTTTTGGCTCCGGTTATTGTCATTATGCATTTCTTTTAAGTAGTTTATTGTTAATTTAATTAATTGTTCACCCCTTTGGTAAGTTTACTTGTAACCACCTGTTAACTTAATGCTAATGCTGCTATTTTTAGACTCTCAAATTTTCGATGGATCATGTAACGTTAGTTTAATAATTTTTTGAATCATATTTGCTTGAAAATGAGACTAGTTTGGTCTCGAAACATGTCGCCCTTAAATTTAAATTGTTAACTTGTCAAACTTTTACTTTTGTTTTTCACCTTAGTTGAGGTTAATAACGAGGTGTTTTTCTCAAATAATCTTCCTCCTTTCCGATTAATGTAGGCTAGTCCTCTTGTGAATGTTAGTAGCAGTGGACTACCACTTAATTGTTTTACTTCAGTACCGTTAGTGTTGCCGATCATAGTATCGGGGCTAATGTTTCAGTTCACTTCGGTGGACTTATTATATAAAAAAAAACATAACCATTCATCCCATTGTTATCATCAAGTCTGACATTTTATACACATTAAATTTCATTGTCTAAGGGGAGGTTTTGAGTATTTTATTTTATTTATAACCGAAATAGACATAATGTCACTTTGTTATCTAGTTTACAGCTTTGACATAAAGTTTTCATTTTAAGCGTTTTCATTTGTTTATACCTCAAATTGCCTCTTATATTACACATTTTTGACTATATCTTCGGTGCTATAAGAACTATTGACAATTTTTTTTAAATTACTCCCTTATTAATTTTCCTTCCAATAGCGGTGAAAAAAATATTTGGTACCATTTGAATTTTTTTAGAAAAGTCGACCGTTTTGTTGCTTCAACAAAGTTGCGCCCTCTATTGGTAGACGGAGATAAGAAATTGTTGTCGTTTTGGATTTTTTTGGTAATATCAAGTATTCTCTTTACATCGAGATCAATCTTGACAAATTCAAGCAACCCGTTTCAAAGTTACACGTAATTTACTTCCCCCTCTCTTTATTTTGACAGCAATCGTAAAAATTCATTAAACAAAGCTTTACATATTGATCACTAGTTTACAATGAATATATTTTTTTAAATACCTTACTGAGGAAAATTGCCCAAAAAATGGGAATTTCAAATTCAAATCAGTGAAACGCCCTCTGGCGGCAATGGTAGGAAAGTGAAAATAATTTCCAGCATTTTCTCTTGGCCACATTTATTATAAGATTTTTTATTTCACTGTTCTATCTCAAATAGTTTCCGAGTTATGGCCGGCCTCCTTTCTTAGTTGTACACCCTGTACATATGAAAATGAAAATAGTAGCAGCAGCCAACAGATAGAAACATTCCGCCTTCCGACATTTAAATAATATATTGAAAGGTGCAAAAATTGACTGCAGAAGTTCTCTTTTTTAAAATTAGTCTTGGGAAACCCATGTTTACGTTTAAACCACAGAAATGTTTAGTTAAGCACAAGTTCGCGCTTTAACATCACTTAACCGTATTTCCAATCCTACCATTAATTGATTTTCCCAAAAGCAAATTTTAAACACAACCGCACGTTTATATTATGGTAGATTATATGAATACACAAAATGGTCAAACTATGGCGGATGTGATGAATACTGATGAAGAAACCAACTTTTTCGTTAAATTCGTTACAACGCCTTCCAACGGTAATTATGAAATAGTTTCGCTTGATTTAATTAAATATTATGGCGCCTTGAGTGGCCGTGTTTCACTCAACGATGTTACTGTTAGAGAGCCTGTAAGACAAGAACGAGGCCACGTATTTTATATTTTAACTCGGAATTAAAATAGTACAGCTACATATCATAATTTGTCGCTGCCCAGATCACAATCGAATGAAAATGAATGTTTGTAGTCCCAATACAATCAAATACGGAAAAAATTTACCTCGAAAGTGGTTCTCCTGTAATATTTGCCTAAACTCATCATACCTCATTTTACGAAATTCAGCAAATGTAATTTATATGAACTTCACATGGATATTTTTTGGACGTAACGACCTTTGGGTAATCCCATCATTTAAAGGTATTTAAAATGTATGAAGTTCAAAAAATGTCGATTATAAAGATGAACTGTTATTTGAACTAATTAGGTACGACAGTAAAATTCAAAACTTAAGAATTCTGAGTTGACTAAATCACTCTGTTTCCAGAGAAATTTGAGAATAATTCTCCTTCTTTTTAATATACTAAATTATAATTCTTACTTTTATGATATTAAGTATTAAAATTTTGTCAAGTTGGTAGCGGTGTAAGCGTCTTATTTGAATCCAACCACTTGACTAGACATTTATTCTCTTTGCAAAATGTCCTCTTACTTTTAATGCGCATTTTAGTAATCGGTAGAATAAATTTCTACCCAGTTGTTGCAGTAATGGTACCATTTATTATATTAAAGTTGGCCTTTACTTGAATCCAGTAATGAAATACGGTTAATGACAAAAATGCTTGAACGATAGACAGATTAATAACACAGAGGTTACATCGTTAAATATCAACCGGATAACTAAATTCGAGTATTAAATTTATTGGAAATATCTTAACATTTATTGGATTGTGCGGCCCATTTTATTAAAAATTAAATTGTATTTAGAACCTTATAGCGTGTATGTGCTGTAGGAACGATGAACTATTTAGCATTTAATTAATAATTATAAAGCGTTTAACCCTCAGTTATAGGGCCGATACACTTATCCTCTGTGCTTATAATTTCGATACGGACAGTTTCATGTATATTAATCTACCTAATCCTTAGTATAAGGTGTTAATAAAATGGAATGTCAATAGTAAATTATATTTAAACGGGAACACTGGGGGTTGTTCTCTTTTGCATTTTTGATGAAAATAAAATAGTGTCGAAAGACGCTATTGCAAATAAAAATTTTACCAGCCAAATTAGGTATTATTAATGTAATATAACTTATGTAACTTATTAAAGTTCCATAATAATGAGCCTTCACAAAATGTTAATACTTACGGTTCACCGATCATTTAATACAATCATAATTATAGTACTTAAACCTAGTATCCAATGTAATTAGAGAACAGTCTGTCGCATCAAAATGAATTCCTCAAATGTAAACTGTATAAACTGATAATGATGTAATAGCTGGTTTGTAATATAGTTTATATAATTTCAAAGGATTATAGTAAGAAAACTTATTTTCTAGCACGATTTATAAATTGGGTTGATACGCAAGCCTGTAGCTTTTTGGTTTCTACAGAAGAGAGAAGACTGCCTTGGGAATTAACGCGCCTAGAGTTTATCACTATTCGTTTACTGTCGGAGTATTACGTTATTAAAAGACGCCTTGAATACTTTTAGTTTTTAAAAAAGTTCGTATAAATTACAACGAAGGTAGCGCACAAAAATTGTTTTCTCGTTTCAAATATGACCATTTTGACACGAATCAACATTTAAGAAGACCGTAGTGTTTGAGGTAAGTGCTTCAAATCTTTGTAGCATCACAGCCTGAAGTAATTAACAATAATATGTAATAATATAATTTATTTATACAGGGTATACCACGGAAACCGTTCATTAGAAGTTTCTGGGGCCCCTTACTACTTATGAATTTGAAACTTTCAGGTTAAGGATAACCCATAGCCTTCTTTTGTTCTAAAATATTGTCGATGTTGCACAACTTCCGGAAAGACCGGAAATCGCCATTCATCTTCTTATGTTAAATGGAACACCCTGTATATTATTGCATTTTTGGATTATACAATCGATTCTGCGTTAATCTGTATTAGATTATCCTATACCTATCTTCAACTGTTTTTGAGATATTATGATTTTTCTGAAAAATTTGCGCTTTGCGGAGGTATGTTTAATAGCCCACCTTTTGCTCTTCTTTGAACGCAAAACATTCATACTTTACAAACACGAAGTAAAACCATAAGGGTTCACAAAATGCATTTGCAAACTTATCACAGATTATACAGAGCGTTCAAAATTAGTGGCAAAGTTAAAAAACTTCAAACACCAAAAAGTCATTTTTTTCAAATCGAACACCCTGTATATTTTTACATATTTGGAAAGCGATTTAGTTTACGGATCGATAAACTATAGGCATCCCTATACCTATCTTTAGCGGTTTTGTAGTTATAACACTTTTTATCTAATATTGATTAAAACTGCACTTAAAACTTATGCACATTTGAAAGTAGGCTGTGAGTATGCGAAAATTAAATACGGTAATGAACGTCTAACAGGGTTGAGTGGAAGAACAAGTCTCTACTTTTTTTGTAGACACCTGAACTCACTCCTTTTGAGAACAAATGTGCAGTTTTAACGTATTTTGAACAATCTTATGTAATTTAATAGTTTGCTCTCAATAAAAGATATTTTTATTATACTTCGGTTTTTATCGATACTTAGGCCAAGTCTGGTTAACTAACCGCACGGATCGGAATCAAGTAAGTATTATTATTATTATTATTATTATTATTATTATTATTATTATTATTATTAGTATGGTTAGATAAACGAATGTTTATCTGGATGTCATGCTCATTAAAGCAAACAGGTGGTAACCAGTAAACAATTTTATAAAATGGAAGCAGTTAACGCATATTCCAATAATGATATTTTGAATTTATTCTATACCCATTAAAGTCATTTTTATTTGTTTGTTGTATAAATAAGATCATTAAATTCATTTTGTAAAAGTAATTGTTTTTCCTGTTGCCATACTCACAGCCTACTTTCAAATGTGCATAGGTTTTAAGTGCAGTTTTAATCAATATTAGATAAAAAGTGTTAATAACTACAAAACCGCTAAAGATAGGTATAGGGATACCTATAGTTTATCGATGCGTAAATTAAATCGCCTTCCAAATATGTAAAAATATACAGGGTGTTCGATTTGAAAAAAATGACTTTTTGGTGTTTGAAGTTTTTTAACTTTGCCACTAATTTTGAACGCCCTGTATAATCTGTGATAGTTTGCAAATGCATTTTGTGAACCCTTATGGTTTT
This sequence comes from Pyrocoelia pectoralis, assembly GCA_036250285.1. Taxonomy (NCBI): domain Eukaryota; kingdom Metazoa; phylum Arthropoda; class Insecta; order Coleoptera; family Lampyridae; genus Pyrocoelia; species Pyrocoelia pectoralis. The sequence goes on from CM070074.1 coordinate 33,890,195, forward strand.
ACTTCGTGTTTGTAAAGTATGAATGTTTTGCGTTCAAAGAAGAGCAAAAGGTGGGCTATTAAACATCCCTCCGCAAAGCGCAAATTTTTCAAAAAAATCATAATATCTCAAAAACAGTTGAAGATAGGTATAGGATAATCTAATACAGATTAACGCAGAATCGATTGTATAATCCAAAAATGCAATAATATACAGGGTGTTCCATTTAACATAAGAAGATGAATGGCGATTTCCGGTCTTTCCGGAAGTTGTGCAACATCGACAATATTTTAGAACAAAAGAAGGCTATGGGTTATCCTTAACCTGAAAGTTTCAAATTCATAAGTAGTAAGGGACCCCAGAAACTTCTAATGAACGGTTTCCGTGGTATACCCTGTATATTCAAACCAGGGGCGGCATTTAGGGGGGCTAGACTGTGAGGGCCATACATTAAACTTCAATAAAATAAATTTGGACTGACTGTTTACACACAAAAGAAAAAAAAATTAAGCTAAACTTTTCATAGTAAAATAATATACAGTGCTTCCCAAAAGTAACGGATATATTCGATAAAATGATTATTTACAATTTCTCAGTAAAAACCTCTGACACGTCGATTTTTATTTTTAAGTTGTCATTTAATTATGTAATTTTCAACCCCACACCCTTCAACCCCCAAGCGCTAGCATCCCCTACTTAAAAATTTGAAATCGTAATGTACCCCTTGTGATACGTCAATGTCAATGTCAATTAATAGCATTTTTCATGCAGAAATAAAATTTGATAAATAACAGTTTTATTTAATAAAAACTTATTCACTTAAAGTGCCAATTATCGGGTACGCTTTCGCTTTGACAAACAAAATGGTTGTAAAGTGTCAAATAAGTTTAGCGAGAGTACGTAGTTAAGTGCGTGTTGCTTGTTTAATAATAAGTCAGCAAAAATGAGACTTAACGAAGCCGAAAGGATTGAAATTTTAATGATGATTGGCTTTGGAGATAGAATTCGAACGCATAAAGAAGTTCGAATTACAGTTGTATATTAACAGATTTATAATTTTTTTAAAATTTTATTTCAGCATGAAATATGCTATTAATTGAGGTATCACAAGGGGTAGATTGCTATTTAAAATTTTTAAGTGGGGGATCATAGCGCTTAGGGGTTGAAGGGTGGGGGTTTGAAAATTACATACATACAAAGAAGAGAAAAAGAGGAGTGAGCACTAGCAAACTTATAACTTCAAAACAAGAATTGTTATACGTTACACACTACAGTACAGGGTGTTTGCCCAAAATTATATGATATACCGGGTGAGTCATTTAACCTGGAATTTGAAATATCTCGAAAAATACGCATTTTATAGAAAAATGTGTCGAATCAAAACTTGAATATCTTCGAGGGGGAAATTCGTTAGTACTAAATTACACCCTCACCCCCACCCCCTGTAGGCGGGGCGGGGGGCAAATTTGAAATCTTAAATAGGAACCTTTACTTTTTATCGCAGATTCGGATTTTACGTCGAAAGTTACGTACGATTTGTCTGAAACATTTTTTTCGATTCGCGACAGGGGGCGCTGTAATCGCAGCAGAAGTCAAAAAACAGATAAACACGTATTTAGTAAGATTCGACAGGTTATTCAATGATGTTAGGGTTGCTCTCCCCTCTCCTGCAGGAGTGTATGTGGGGGGGGGGGGGGGTGTTTGGTGAATAAACTGTTTTTAACGTAACCCAAGAACAACGAGGACGTAATAGTTTCATGTTGCATTTGGAGTGCTTCATTAACGTGAATCCCCTTGCCCCTCACTAATCAAGTCAATGCTCGAAATGGCGACCTCGAACTTGAACAACCTGGACACAAGCGTTCGTCTGTCGAATCTTACTAAATACGTGTTTATATGTTCTTGACTTCTGCTCCATTTCTTGCGATTACAGCGCCCTCTGTTGCGAATCGAAAAAAATGTTTCGGACAAATTGTACGTAACTTTCGACGTAAAATCCGAATATGCGATAAAAAATAGGGGTTCCTATTTAAAATTTCAAATTTGCCCCCCGCCCCGTCTACAGGGGGTGGGGGCGAGGGTGTAATTTAGTACTAACGAATTTCCTCCTCGAAGATATTCAAGTTTTCTTTCGGCACATTTTTCTATACAATGCGTATTTTTCGAGATATTTCAAATTCCAGGTTAAATGACTCACCCGGTATAATGTTCATAAATTTTCAGTATTATTTAAAGAAAACCACTGTCAGGATGATTATTTTTTGTTTAAATAATCTGTGAGGTGGAAGTAGACCTCATCGTTAATAAAAACTAATTTGTTACAAAAAGAAAATTGCAATCTAAGCTCGTGCATACTGCGAACGTCTTCAAATGGAAGTTTTTGAGCTACCCTGAACTCTTCAGCAACGGTTGAAAATTTCTTGATTGGGTTATTACTTGGAATCTTGGTAGTGATGTATAAGTAATTTTCGCGGTTTTTGTAGTGAATTATCATTATTTAAACATGTAGCGTGTCATTTTCACATCATATGTTTTTTGTTTGCTGTAGCAAGTGACAACTCACACCATGGAAATGTCCAATTTAAGGAAGAACTGTGTCAATAACAAATATTGTAATCATTAATTAATTAATTCTAAAAATCAAACATTTTAAAATTATTACGTTGACACATGCTTTTATGACAATTTTTATTCGCCGACTTTAGACGTGTTAAAATTGCATCATCTCGTAGTTGACCCACATTCCGAGGCGTGAGGATTCTTTGTTCTAATAGGTCCCAGACTCACCCGCTGGTCAATGTATAACGCGAACGGTGCATTACTTTCTTAGATTTTTGTGGTACATATAACATAAATAACAATTCGTAGTCACATTCCTTCCATCGATGACGTACGAGCTACAAAAATCGTTTTTTTCTACGATATGGAGGTGATTGTCAATTCAATTATTCCAGAAAATCAAATACACATTAAGTAAATAGTTTTTAGTAAAAAAGTAGCCGTTAATAATCCTCAGTAGCAGAAAAGGTCAAAAATACATTCAATTGCGACCTACTTTATTTATACAGATTTGACACAAATTACAGAAGTTTCGTATATTTTTATGACAATTCCAAATTATCCTTGTAGTTCGGTTGTTTTATTGTTGAAAATTTTGATAAAATCTAAAAATTACAAATTATATATGACTGATCCTAGTGATCCTGTTGAACTAGTCATATTAAGAGCGTGTTAAAAAAGTGTTCCTAGGAGTAAGAGGAAATGCTCTTTGTCGAATTTGCGAAACAGTTACGGGAACATTACGAAAGCAACGATGCGACGGTCATGGTCATGTCGAAAAATTTTTTAAATGTTTTTTGAGTTCTATCGTTATATTATGCAGTGCTCGCCAAAATCGCCCATGGATTGTTTTTTTATTTTGATTTTTTTAAAAAACTTTTTAGGCAAAATTGTCTGTCTAACCTATTAGCCCATTAGACTACGGTATTTTCACTCTCGAAAATGGTTTTCGAAATTGTATAAATTCTACAAGTGCTAGTTTTTGTAATTAGCAAATTCATGACGATTTTTTTATCGTCTGTTAATTAGCACCGAACATCTCAAGACAGAAAACATTTTTTTTCATTACTTCGAAACTAAGTTCATTTTTGCAGATTTTCAAATTTTCACATACCAAGAATGCAAAATTCATATTGATTTCTGTTAAAAGTTAAGTAATTGGGAAAAACAATAGAAATTGCTAATTATTCCTTTAGGTTTGTTATTTATTTACGGAAAAGTAATATTGTTGCATAATCTTTACGTTTTTGGTGCAACATACTTTATGGGAGAAATCAGGGCCGTGCCGTCCATGGGTGCGAACGTGTGCGCTGCACACGGGCGGCCACTTCAAGGGGCGGCCGCGGCCACGTAAGCCACAAAAATTAAAGAAAAACATAATCATATTAACTATTAAATTGGGTGTACAGATTGAGATAAATTGTTCTGTGTAAGATATTTGATAATGTTAGGTACCTATCTACTGGAGACAATATTATCTTTGTCCTGTGATAGTGTCATTTTACTAGTTGTCGCGTGTAATGTAATACTTTTTTGCAAGCTTTGAAACATTTTCTTTTTAAATTTAAAATACAAATTGCGAATATCAATACAAACGCTGATACGTCGCATAATAAGTGCATACAAAAGGAATGCCGGCACATCTACTTTGTCTTTGCATCATTTCATCTTTGCCGAAAATTATTTTATAAATAAAAGGAAATTTCTAAATTGCACATTTATGTTTTCTCTCTTTTCTAAGTGCAGCATTACGTTTACGTACATTTTCCTCAAAGTGTTTAACTTTAAGTGCTAATTAAGTGATAGTGATTAACTTACAAGAAAGAAGTTAAAAAAATGGTTAGTACAGTACCTATACGTAATTAATTAATTACATTCTATTTTGTCTTTATCCGTTTACTTTTTTAAAATATACCATTACCATGCATTTTAATGCAGATGAGTATTACCTATCTCAAAACAAAATTTATGTTGTGGAATAGAATAATAGAAAGATATCATGATATCTAATTTATTCATCTTAGCACAAATATTAATTAAAAGTATACTTCTATGAATATTACAAAATTGCCTACCTGCAAAAAAGTCAGAAAAATGGTATTTATGTCTTAAATTTTAAACATCATTTGAAGTAGGGGCGCAATTTTGAAATTTGCACACGGGCGGCTAAATGTCACGGAACGCCACTGGGAGAAATGTTTTTCAATGATAATGAATATCTATTTACGTGGCTTCTAAAAACCCTAATTTACCCTTGCCGATTAATTACTCTCACAAAAATCCTCTAAATGCTCTTTTACAGTTGCCTAAACGAGGAAATTTTTCTTTATTCAGTTTACATGATTCAGTCAATTAAATAGTAAAACAATCCACAGCCGTCTCATATTCTGCCTACTTAATTGACATGTAAACTGAATAAAGAAAAACCTCCTCGTTTAGGCAACTGTAAAAGAATATTTACAGGATTTTTGAGAAAGTAATTCATCAGTATGGTTAAATTAGAGTTTTTAGAAGCCACGTAAATAGATATTAATTTTCATTGAAAAATATTTCTCCCATAAAGTATGTTGCACCAAAAACGTAAAGATTATGCAACAACATTACTTTTCTGTAAATAATAACAAACCTAAAGGAATAATTAGCAATTTCTATTGTTTTTTCCAATTATAAGTCTTCAACGATTTTAACGAAGTCAAATTGAATTTTGAAATCTTGTCTTGGCATGTGAAAATTTGAAAATAGTCCAAAAAATTAAAAATTTAGTTTTAGCGGAAGTTAAAGAAAAAAAATTTTTTTCTGGTCTTGAGATTGTTCGGTAAGCTAAAACTGATAGACGAGGAAAAAATTTCATTGAAATCTTGCTTAATTTACGAAAAATAGCACACTTTGTATTTAGACAATTTCGAAAAACGCCATTTTCTAGCTAAGTGAAAATCACTCGGTATATCTATAGGGGCTAAATAGGTTTTCAGACAAGCACAAATTTTCCGTAAAAAGTTTTTTAAAAAAAATCAAAAATAAAAAAAAAATCCATTTGGTGCCGACTTTTTGGCGAGCACTGTATAATATACCTTTTTATAAAACTTGATTATGTGTACATCTGGGTTTAAATTTAAGCGAATCATAGTAATTTTCTAGAGTAACTTCACTAATACGAAATTTTTTACGCAAAATGGGAGTCATATTTGTAACAAATCCGAGATGGCCACCATATGAAAAACACTTGAATATGGACTGAAAAAACTGAAAAACGATCGGAGGTTAAAATTAGTATCTACAAATACATTCTTTTCAAAAAAGACGAAGAAGGCACTTTATAAAAATATGCTAACTGTGCTCATGTTTGCATTAATCTTTGTAAACCAAATCTGGTGAAACGATATAACTCTCCTACATGTGCACAGTAGATTTTTGACGGCTTAATTTCATAAACATAAACATATTGCTGACGATTCCTATACAAAAACTGTATTTGTTTTAAAGGAAATAAAAATTATTATTATTATTATTATTATTATATTAACAGCTGTTAATTGCAGAAACCACCGTGAAGAAGTGGAGAATCAAAGATTTGGCACTTTGACTTGATTTTAGAGTTGAGATGGTGGATTGTTCATGTTACGCAGAAATGCAAGCCCAAGCAGTAAACGTTAGTAAATTACTAAATTCCATGGCACAGTAAATCATTACAAAAAATGAAGGGATCAATAGCAACGTTCCATCAAAGGATATAAGAATCAATAGAGTTTGACAGTACACCAAATATTATTATTCTATAAAAAGGATATTAAACATTGAGTATACTTTCCCCTATCACTTTTTGATGATTCACTTCCTCTGCCATGGACAAATCATTTCTCTACGGATTTGATTTGTTGTTTCCCTATTCCAAAGTGACTACTACATCCCACTATATTAGAAATTAGTGGGATGTTATCGTCTTTCCGCTTAAAACCACGAACCTACAGAACACGCATGTCACATACACATGGTCTTCGTGTTGGAGTTCACTGCACGTGAATTATAGTAATAAGTGGTGCAAGTGCAATTTTATGAATGTTATCCAAAGTGTATGCCGAAAACGGCCCTTATGGAAGCATTTGCATTTGATTGCACGAATTGTCATCTTTTATTATTAGGATGTCAAAATTAATATTAAATTAAATTAAAGAGTAGCGTATTAACATGTAGGTATTATTTATTGTATAGTATTTAATTTTTATAAGCGATTGTTATACGAAAACACAAACAATTTCTTTTGCCCATTATTAACAGTGGAAATCGCATACGTGCTACTTCATGCGATTCTGAAAAATCGCTGCTTTCGTGTTGCATATTTCTCAGCGAATTTCATCTGTCTTCATGAAACTATATTTAAACAAAATCGAATTAAATTGTCTACGGGGTACAAATATTATTACAATAATTCCGCTATACTGAGAGCGCTACTTTAGTACTCTAGATATGTACAGCACATGTATGCTGCTAAAAACTTGATATTTATTGACTCTGACTGAATTTCTAATAAGCGTAACTCGCATATCTGAAATGTAGATATTCAAAGATATTTGCTGTGTATTTAATGAAATGAGGCTAATTTCATCTACGGGGTTAGCCAAATGTCCGGCAACGGATCGATTATGGCTGGTGGAATTCTCTCTTTGTGTAGGTTAATAATTTCACGAAATTGTGTGCGCTTTTGTTTTCAAGGAGTAATAAATAGATGAGCAATCACCAATTTTACTCCATCCATGAATTTATATTGTTATAATGAAAAGAAGTAATTCCTCTACAAAATATCGCATTTAAAAAGTGTCGATGCGGTAATAACTTATCCATATGTGACGTCACAGATATCTACTAAATTTGCCGAAATAGATTATAATTTTATCAAATAGCCTCCCGCAATCTCGGTGTCTATATCGCTTCGTTTGGCTGTAATCGATCCGTTGCCGGACATTTGGCTAACCCTGTATATTGTCCTACTAAAGTTGTATAATAGTAGCCCTCTACGATTACTATCAAATGCACTAGGATTAAATATAGGTGTACATACATACTAGGTAGTTGGTAGAATACCTACTAAAATACTTTTAAATATATTACAGGATTGCTTTCACTCAACGATTAGAATTAATACCTACACTAATATTGGTTTTAGTCCTACTTCTCTACAAATTAAGCAAGAAGAATTAAATTAACTTACATATACGGTCTCTTGGGCATGTTTTAGGTTACCAAAATAATGTAATACACCTGAAAAATAAAGAATTATAATATTGGAGCTTTTCAAGCAAATTAATGGAGACATTACCTAATTATCAGCGATTATACTTTTTCAATATTACCTACTTTGGATATAATTTATTATTAAACACGTTTAACGATAGTATTTGATACGAAACAATATTCTCACTAAACTGACAGTTAAATGAAACAAACGACTTCTTAATCCAATTAACGGGAAATCGCATCAACTTTGCTTAAAAAAGAAATTACATATATTTTATGTGTTATGGGTACCTATACTTTTATGCATATAGGAAAGAAGCTTTTACGTTCTTTAAATAAGTGTTGGACATTAACCTCAAGAGTTAATAATAAACTTAAAGTTTCAGTACCACAAGTCATGAAGAGACTTTTACATTAATCTCCGATTTACTAATTTATTTCAACAAGTTCAATCACCTCTAACATTTATGATATTGTCAACAATTGACACATCGGAAACTTTTACGAATTATTATACCAATCAATGGATTGCTCTGAGAGTTGTTTAATAATTAGGACGTTTATTGACTTTGCCGATGACTTAGATACATTTTTCCATGTTGATGTGTGCTCTTTTAAACCCTCTTTAGTAAAGATTTTGCCTTTCATACATGATGTTGAATAAACTTTCAGACAATACCTGAATCCCTTCTGTAGTTACTTATAAAGGATGGTCCAATACATTAAGTGACATTTTTCTTCTACCCACGGTTATATTTTATACATTTGTATCAGTAAGGGTTCCATATACGTATGAAACACAATGCTGGGCACTATTAGTCAAATCCGTCTAACGACGGGTATGTTTCATCTGCAATTCTGAAATTTTGTGGAATTTCTTGGTGTATACTTGTGCTTTCAATACCCCATAACTAGGTAGGGAATACGAAATGGAAACTTCTGCTAAAAGAATAGAAAATAAAACATGTGTGATTAAAAGAGAAAAACTAAAAAATTTAAAGGTTAGAATCGCCTTTGAAATTGTTAAAGAAGCTATGGTATTTATTAACAGCGACCGAACCGAAATTTTTTCGAAACTGGTTGTTATTAAAAGCAATTTGACGTTTCTAACGAGGTTGCTATGTTACTACGAAATATTTACCTACATACTACTTTTTTAATACTATAAATCAAAATTTAAATGGAGTCTTTCGAAACAATTTGGGTAGAAAATGCGAAAAAATGTGTTAGAAAAATGGCTTTTTACACACTCGTTTCCAGGGACTCCAGGACAATTCTCGAGTTTGTCCTTTAGGTTCTCCCTATGGAGGACCCAGTTCCTTCTGGAACGTTAGGTACCTATGCAAATTGTTAAAGTTGATTGTAGCTCATTGGCTACATTAGTTATTCTCAGGTTACTATTAATAAAAATAATATAATCTAGGATACACTTACCTATTCTGTTGACGTCGGAGCCGCCCTGCACAGTGCTGTACGCACTGGCATCTAACCCGAGAAGAATTTGCCACCCTTTCTGCTGACAGTGTTCCAGAAGTTTGATAGCTTTTGTGGTTGGCGGTGAATATGGTTAATCGTAGAGGTGGTATGCGGTTAGGAGTACACATCCATTTCCACTGTCACCAGGTTACAGAATTTCCATGGTGGTAGTAATAGGGATGGATTTTGGTTGGCTCAGCCGACAGCCGAGCTCCTTTCAATCCTAGACTATTATTTTCTCTTTGTAAGCCAAATGGTTCTTGATCCAGAGCTACATCAATATGATATTTAGGCATGTATGCATAGAGGTGTAGTAGGAGTAGTATTCCAAGTGTCGAGATCAATCTAAGCACAATCAAGTGTTCGAAAGAAATGGATTTGCTTACGCAAAATTCTACTCATACTACAAGAATCAAAGCTTGAAGGAATAATAATTTTTCTATCTCTATCAACCTAAATAACAAAACCAAGGCGTATCACTTGGAATTGTAGCTAAAATTTGAACTCAACTGCAATTTTCAACATTTTGAGCAACTAACGTACATTTGGTGAAAATGATTTTATTAAAACGGCGCAGAAGAGGAGTAATGGTAGATTGATCGTTTCTATACTTCTCAAACGTCCTGTTAATGTGATGTGCAATTCAAACTACCGAACCGAGCGAATAAGGATTCTGGTATCAAGAACGTAAATTTGTTCAATGTAATGGACTAACACTTAGCCACATAACTCCTTTACATCGCACAGAAACAAACTAAGATGGCAATTCCTTGCTCCATCAAAATTTCCTGGAAATGGTATTTAACGAATCCACACACATGCCACTTCAGTAGAACAACCCTTTAAAATTTATTTATATACTTAAATAACACCCTGCATATCGAGTAAACGAGAGAACCATCACAATTCGTTTTAAAGAGCATTTGCCTCACTTCAAAGATAAACTTTGGGGCAAATCTAGTATAACCGTACATATGCTTGAGAATAACCACGCTGTGAACAATATTACTTTAGTTAAACAAGTGTAGAATAAGATCGACTAGAATGTTAAAATTCACAAAAATAATGGCGAAGACGTTTAAAATTATCAGAACTCATAAAGTTTAATTATAAATTGTATAAATAAGGCATCTTAGGATTAGTAACATGTACAACACCACGTTATTCAAAGCTTTGTACTTTCATGCAATAATCCATTCGTTTATAAATCTTCTGTAAAATCCTTTAAATCCCGATCTCATTAAATCGTGGTCTCTAAAGTACGTTCAGGTCATTGTTTGTATTGACTTCCAGTATTTCCCGATGCCCTAACATTCAAAATAATAGTGTTTAAGTTTCATAGCGAAACGCATTATAGTTTAGAATTCGGAAGTAATCGATCAAGGTTTGTGTGATTTCTGTAACAAAAATTCATTTTACTGCATATGACAGTTTTGTTTGAATTCAGTTAGTGCATTTTAATAAATTAAGTATCCCTAACAAGTGTTCAGTGAGATTTCGCTTAATAGTTACCAAATGTAATTTAATAACTACGTCTGTCGTCAGGCTCAGTATACCAAGTAGGAATTAGAAGGGTGTGCATACCTGCGAAAGCGTAGAGTATACGAACGTCAACGTAACGGGAATTAAAACGCGAACAAGTAACATTTCCTTCAGGTCGGAATTTGCGACTGTTTGGAGTTTCATTTGTAATTTGATCGTTTACAATATAATCTATTTCAGACTAAACGGCAGTCTACCATGCCAAAGCTCTAATACGGAATTTAGGGTACATTGGAACAAGCTTGGTAACTTCCGCGAAGCTTCTCAGTTTATCGCGCCCCCATGGAGTATTGGTTTTAATGATGTAACATGAACTTACGTAAGTAGTGTAAGTTTAAAAATTGTATATTATTCACATATTTGGTGAATCTCAATTAATTAGAGATTGATGGTTAGCTGAAAGGTTGGCGCAATTTCCTATGGAAAAAAATTCACTCTAAAGAGTAATAAGAAAAAATTGTCACGTTGTCAGGGGATTCAAAGAAATGCACGAGATATCTTTGCTCGTTCATTTTCAGTTTGTTTTATAAAAAAATGTCGTACTAAAATTATCTGGAGATTTCAGTGACATTACGTTTGATAACAGTTTTTCGCGTAAAATATTTTCAGGATATTCACGTCAACTTGAATTGTTATTGTAATCTTTACTGAAAATGTTACTCTTCCTTCTCAATTTTACTTAAATAATAAATGTAACTTGGTACTTTACGTAGATATTAATAATACGGGCACTTAACCTTAATCATGGAATATTCAAATATTGGTATCACATTTTCCAAACAATCGATACAAGAAGGCAATATCAGAACACCTAATATTTTTAAAGTAATACATTCTTTCGTTCTTGGTAATTCTCAGTAACAATAATAATTATTGTCTTTGGAGGTGATTAAGAATAACTCTTTTGCATAGAACGATGCAAGTTTTTTACTTCCCAGAGTACGAAGTAAAAGGGAAGTATTGTATTGGTGTTCAAAAAAAAAAATTGACCTATGCAAATTCTTACATTTCTTTGCAATCTTTGCGTTTCTGAATACGTAGATTCAAAATATGAAAATAAAAATTTCCGTCTGTCGTCTGTAGTCTGTAGTCTGTCCGTACACATTCCTTGCAACGCTCTAAACTCAGAAACTATTAAAGTTATCAAAATGCGGTTTTCGCCAATCGACTGCATTCGGGCCAAGGACGAATATGCTGATATTACCTTTGATGACGTCACTTCCGGTATAAGCTAAAATGGCGGCACTCATTTTTTTTATAAGATAAAGTTGCAGTTTTTTTATGTAGTTTAAAAGAGTATTTTTTTCTGAATTCAGCAATATAATACTTATTTTTTGAAACAAGTGTTAAAAAAAATAATTATTAAAAAATGACTGCAACTTTCTATACTCAGAAACTATTAAAGTTATCGAAATGCGGTTACCGCCAATCGACTGGATTTGGGCCAAGGACGAAAATGCTGATATTACCTTTGATTGTTATAAGGTTATACGGCAGTAATAATTATTAAACCAAGTTTACGTAAGGGTTGACGGAATTCTGTCAAGATGTTTTTATTTACATTATTTATTGTTGACAACGTTTCGCCATAATATGGCTTTATCAAGTCTTATATTTATAAAATATAGTTGAAATTGATGAAGTATTTTTAAAAAGTTGATAACATGAAATTTTCATTAGTTTTATCAAATAAGTATAAAATTATAATGTGTTGCTAAAACGTGTAGTCTGAAATTTCAGTTTTTATACAGGGTATATCACGGAACCCGTTCATTAGAAGTTTCTGGGGCCTCTTATTACTTATGAATTTGAAATTTTCAGGTTAAGGATAACCCATAGCCCTCTTTTGTTCTAAAATATTGTCGATGTTGTACAACTTCCGGAAGGACCGGAAATCGCCGTTCATCTTCTTATTTTAAATGGAACACCCTGTATATTATTGCATTTTTGGATTATGCAATCGATTTTGCATTACACTGTATTAGATTATTCTATACCTATCTTCAACTGTTTTTGAGATGATTTTTTAAAAAAATTTGCGTTTTGCAGAGGGATGTTTAATTTAATTTAATGTTTGAATTCAAAGAAGAGCAAAAGGTGCGCTACCTTTTTGACTATATCTTCGGTACTATAAGAGCTATTGACATAATTTTTTTTGTAAATTACTCCCTTATTAATTTTCCTTCCAATAGCACTGAAAAAAATATTTGGTACCATTTGAATTTTTTTAGAAAAGTCGACCGTTTTGTTCCTTCAACAAGTTGCGCCCTCTATTGGTAGACGGAGATAAGAAATTGTTGTGGTTTTGGATTTTTTTGGTAATATCAAGTATTCTCTTTACATCGAGACCAATCTTGACAAATTCAAGCAACCCGTTTCGAAGTTATACGATTTTTTCCAGTAACACGTAATTTACTTCCCCCTCCCTTTATTTTGACAGCAATGTAAAAATTCATTAAACAAAGTTTTACATATTGATCACTAGTTTACAATGAATATATTTTTTTAAATACCTTACTGAGGAAAATTGCACAAAAAATGGTAATTTCAAATTGAAATCAGTGAAACGCCCTCTGGCGGCAATGGTAAGTGAAAATAATTTCCAGAATTTTCTCTCGGCCACATTTATTATAAGATTTTTTATTTCACTGTTCTTTCTCAAATAGTTTCCAAGTTATGGCCGGCCTCCTTTCTTAGTTGTACATCCAGAGATAACTATTTGAAAGAAATTTTCTAGATCTTTTTAAAGCATAATAAATAATAGGTTTGAAAATGAAAAGATTATACAAGAGGAAGAGGAAGTACTTAGTGAGTAGACCCTCGGATTTTATTAAAAATAGGAATGCACAACATTGGGGGGACAAATAGACCAATAGATCGCAGTGTAGGAACCATTCAGGACCGACACTAGATGAATATTTGACATTACCAAAACTTTTCAAATAATTTTAATTTAGCAAACGTCAGTAAATTAGGTTTATGAAAGCTGTTGGGAATAATTACAAATAAATTACATTCTCCCCTAACGTGTACCGATTATATCGGTAGCATAATCGAGAATTTGGCGCTCATTCAAAAAATGTATGAATAATTCGAATCTCTCCAGACGTAGCTCGTAGCTGGTGAGTCTGCGATCGTCGTGTTACACCTCAATTGGTCACGTATGTGTTGTTAGTTGCATATCCTCGGAAACCAAGAGAGTTTGGTTATTTGAAGTTGGTGTAAAAGTTATCTCACTGCATTTCTTCAATTTTATTAAAAGTGTCCTTATCTCTTATCAGTTGTGGTACAATTAATTAAAGATTATTCACCAGTTCGTGAAGAAGATTTTGGTGTAGATCACTTTTCGTAGGTAACTAAGTTTCGTATCTTGGTAACAACATGGCGAGCATTTCATTATGCCATTACACGGTTTGTTTCTGATCGATAGTGAGACAATGAGACATCCAACGGGAACCAAGATTTCTGACGAGTGTCTCTTCAATCTGCTTTCATATGGTTTTCAGATCTTCAATCAGATGTTTTTCATTTTCACTTTAACTTTTTCTATAGTGATTGAAATTTCAGAGCGTTCACTTTTCTCATCAATTGGGAATATCCACGAACGAGAAGATGATGAAAAGGTATTTAATGCTTCAAGAGAGTATTTAAACACAAATGAAAATCTGACAGGTAGTATTCTAGAAAATGAAGTATGGAAAGTGGTTATTGGGCTAAATGAAAAATGAACAAATTTATTTCTAAGGCGTGTCAAACGCAATTTGAATAAATATTAATTTAATAAAGGAGCTTTGTCCGATGTATGTTACAAAATGTATATGTGTCTTTCTCAAAGAACAAATTACAACACACGATAAAATATATGCTAATCTTTCTGCAAAATAATAAATATCATTAATTTTCAATTTGAAACCCAATTTACCTCTATCTGGTTTGTACCTATTCAAACAAATATGAAGTGAGCAAATTGTTTCGGTCTCTTAAACCATTAAAATGGTTTATAAATGAATGTACTTCGATATTTTTACGTATTACCTTATTTGATCCAGTTCATTGCCGTTTGTTATAACAAACACAAACAGTCTTTGAACGAGAAAGATAAATGTATTTTTGCTATTCCACAATTTATAAATTCCAAATTGAAATTTATGATTTATTACTGAACAATTTATTACACATATTTGCTACATTGCTTTTGTTCTGCCCCGAGCACAGTAATCAATCAAATCAATTCTCACTTTTCTCACTATTTGTCACTGTAAAGGTAAGTTTAATTAACGAGGAGATATGACGGATATAGCAAGAGGCGTGAGTTCGTAAACATTTTTACATTTCGTGTGATTTAGTTAAGCATTAAACTAACCGCATAACAATAAATTGTAATTACCTATTTATGAAAATCGACGAGACGAGGTAGCTTCCATTTATACCCAACGATTGAATGTGAGGTAAATCATATTCCGCCTAAAATAAATACAGCTAATGCGATTTTCTCAGCCATCCATTTACAGAATTTCCTTTTCTAAGTCGAGCTTATCTTATTAGAACTTGTATAACTTGATGAATAATACATTCAAGATGTTTTAGAGCATGTACTTTGAGTATTACATAATTATTCTTATACAAACGTTAACGGTTTCATAAACATCAGATTAGAGTGTCACGTGTGAAAGGAAGGACGAAAAGTACTTAGATAATTAGTTTAATCAAAGATTAAATCATTTATTTTATTATTTGAGGTAAGACTAAGAAAGATAAAGTAATGGTAGTGATGAGATTGTATCACAATCTATTCAAAAATTGGTATTTGAGGGAATAATAACTAAAGAGGCGAAACGCACAAAGTCAAAAAGATACAAGATACAAAATACCTGCAAAAATGTAGTAATGTATCAACGGCGCTCTCCTTTTGTATCAGATCCGTGCTGTAACGCAACCTGAAAATAATGTATGTAAATAGGTATACGGTTGTATAATAGGTACTGTTTACTGCCTTATAACCTAAACCTCACAAGTATAAATTGTGCACATGAGCCTTGACGAACAGACGGACAATACACACAAGTAAGTTCTGTTTCAAATCACCAAAAACGATTTTTTAAACAAAAATGTTGGAAAGAAAAGTTGTAATTCTATTGTAACAAATTGTAATAATATAAGAGCAAGTAATTCCATTAATTTTGATTGATTTTATTATTACGATTAATTATGGAGTTCATTATTATTCAATCGCACAATTGTATTTATTGTATTTATAAAGAAAATATACAATGATTCTTATTCCTATCACTTCCAAAATGCAAATAACATACTATGTTAAATTTGCAATGTTTTCTTATTCTAATCAACTAAATCATACTGTACATCCCCTAATACCCCCCCCCCTTTTTCTTCTTTCCTTCATCTGATTTCTAGCACTTCTTCCATCCATCCCAACACCCACCCATCTTCTCCCATCACCCTTTTCCACCTTCCCACTTGCTGTCTTAGTTCCCCACATTCTTCCACTATATGCCCAATATTCACACTTCCCTCCCCACACAGTCTACACAACCTCTCCTCATCGTCTAACCAGTATTTATTGCCCCTTTACTCATTTCCCACCTTGAACCGTCTTCTTCCTCCCTATAGCTCCCCTTTCCGCCAAGTACTTTGGTATGCCATCTCCTCCCTCGCGTATCTTCCATAGTATCGCTTTCTTTCATCCTGTCCATGACGTATCCTCCTATTCTTCACCTCGTTCCAACAGCATCTCAGAATCTCCTCTTCCTCTCTTCTTTCCATCTTTCTTCAAACGTCATCGCTCTCTTTCCATCCTCAATGCTTATATTTTCCAGCTTAACCTTCTCCTCCACCAGATACTCCGGGGTTTCTCTAGTATTTCAGCTGGATCTTTTCTAACTGCCCTTTTTCCTCTCACCCCTACACCCTGTTCCATACAACATCACGCTTTTAACTAGTCTATCAAGCAGCCCCCTCCTTTTCTGAATATGCTCAAAAACCAAATGACTGGACGATTAAGTAGTTGGGGGAACTAGTAAAATGCAGTGACATTAGAAAATGTATATCAAATTAATTATCGCATCGTTCAACTATCGAAGACACTACCGAAGGGTTCCCTGCTTATTCATAAACGATTTAAACGTCTTATGAATCCATTCTTGTGCCAGCTGTACCTACACTACAGTAGTCCGGTAGAAATTCATTTAGAAAGTCTACATGTACAGTAATCTTGTTAATTACATGTTGACCTACTACAACCACAGCGACCCAGTAGCTGGTTATTGAACATTCGCTTCACGTGAATAACCGACACCATCGTTAATTAACGCTAAATATTAACCAAGCAACCGTTATAAATGTTACTCTCGAAACATTATTGTTCTTTTGTTGGTGTTCTTAATTGTTTTACTACACTTATTAAAGATGGCAGTTTAATTTTTCTATCCCTATAAATCATCGCGTTCTCTTACTCCTACACCCTGCAGCAGCGTATTGAATTTATATTGACTGTGGGGAAATATATCTCCGCTCATGCACTTACGAAAGTTCTCATTATGTTTTACTTCATACAGTTTCAGTGATACTCTAACACTGATAACTGGTGGAAACTACCTTTAAACAATATCACAATATAACTGTGATTCTGACCAATAGTATAAAGGTGTAATTTCGTTGCGACGTCCAGCGGTCGCGTCCCGCGGCCGCGGTCGGCCCCCAAGCACTTGTTTTCATTGTTTTAAATGCAATTGATTTGGTTGACGCGACGCGGCTCAACGACTCTGCGGCCGGACGTTAGCGGCCGTGTCCCGACTGCTCAAAAACATGTCAGACGCGGCCGCTTAGTCGAAGCGCGGCAGTTTACCAGCAATGTTTTTTGAAAGCAGAGGACGAGATGCTCGTGGAAAAAGTAAGAGAATTTCCAACCTTGTATGACCACGAAAACATGGATTTTAAGGACTTTCAAATAAGTGAAAACATTTGGCGTGAAATATGTAATGATTTGTCGAAGAATTGAAGTCTTATATCGTCACCTTCGTCTCTTCCAGAAGTAATGCCAGCTCCACCTTTTTATTCATTTCTGAAATGCACACACACAGACACTACTGTCTCCCTTGCGGTCGAGACCCACATTGGTTTTTTTTGCACACACAAAAAGTATTCCAAGCTTCATGGACTGCGTCCGCTGGACGTAGCAACGAAATCATGCGAACGCGACGGTTGCACGTTACCGCCAGCCGCAGCCGCGGGACGCGACCGCTGGACGTCGCAACGAAATTACACCTTAAGATGTTCGATAAAAAAAACAACAGTAACGATGTTACGTCACAAAAATACAGGCAACACAAAACGTGCATCTTTGCTCATATTAATTCTGAATTCGATGTAAATATCGACGTCATATAATATAATAATTGTTATTCTAGTAAACGAAGGAACTACTTACCTACTTTTCATAATTTCCTTCAAATAAAGCTTTTAGAAGTCCGATAGTTTATTTGTTGTAAAATGTTCTTATTCGACGAAAGGTGTTAAAAATACTTCCATCATAATCTTTAATCAGAATCGAACTTTTCAATAACGCCAAAAATTGCGTAGGAATCCGTTTGTATAATAGAATTATAAACCTCCGCATTTCTGTGATTTCTTTTCTTTCGCATTGTCGATTTTCTCGCTTGGACTATTTTTTCAGATGGATTCTTTATTAAGATGTAGAGGGTTTGCCTGTTCCTGTCACAGCCAACGAGCGTACGAACGTACACTAAGAATTGTCAACGATTTTAAGACATGAAAAAATAAAAACAAAAGAAAAACTTACAATAAGAAATTGTATCGTACTTGCTCGTACTCGGTTTTCGAAATCTGCTCGTGACAAGTTGATATTTCATTTTATCGGTCCGGTGCATTATCCGCCAATTACATTTTTTAGGCATTATCAATTACCTACATTGTCGAATTTAGTTCTTACAGTAAGTTATCTAAAAGTGTATAATTTTCAACTGAAGTAGGTACACCTGGTAACTGAATTTGTAACCTTCGTCGAGTACGATAATGACGAATGAGGTTATTTAGAGTATTTTCACTTTAATTCAATTTTATTACAAGCGTTAATACAAAGTGTCGAATCAAAACATCAATTACCCAGTACAAAAGATCGAAAATCGGTATTTCGTAATCAGATTAATAGTACATTGTGTATCGAGTAGGAAAAGCGTAACATTCCCGGGCGATGTGAATATTGTTGGGCGAGGCGTCAGCCGAGCCCAACAACACAGAGTCGGGGAATGTTGCTTTTCCTACGAGGTACACATACTATTTTTCCGCCGATCGTTAAAAAACAGACTAAAAACATGGAAATTCTAAAAATTATTTTATGAAGAAAAGAATAAGCGATGCCTTGAAAATATAACGAACGTCGGTATCCATGGAGAAGTACATTTCTTTACAGTACAGAAATGAATCTTTAGAGTACAGAAATGAATATTTCCTTACAGTAATCGTTGGCTGCCTAGCAACGACTATATGCACCGGAATCTTGTCCTTTTCCTTTCAAAATTCTGTCAGAAATGTCACAATTTTTCAACGATCGGCGGAAAAAATATTTATTGAGCTTTTTCAAACCTCAATTATCATGTCAGTCATCTCCCGCTAGTGTTGCCAAATTTGGGGCTAGTGTTTTGTACATTTATGTACTTACCTAAAAAACATAACAAAACTCATTTTTCATCTAAGTCTGACTATTTTCATTAAATTTTCATCGTCTAAGGGGAGATTTAGAGTTGTTTTATTTATTATAGTACCTACATGTCAAAATTCATTCACTCAGATGCTATTACACGTACGGAAATCATGTTGTCAATAATGTAGGCTCTCTATCACCAGAATAGTTATTTTGATTGGCGATAAGATGCACAGGGTACTGCTCAAGTCGGATTCTACATACATCGAGCACACGATCCTGGATTACCAATTGGCAACCAAGCGAATTCCTTGTCTCTCCTGATCTGGTCACATCGGTCATCCTGGGCTAACGAATCTTGTTTTGTTAGTCACCCTTTTAAGATTTTTTTCCCGATTCCTTTATAATATTCTTTCCTGAGTGTGACGTTGATCTTTCTCTGCCGCAGTTCATCATGTACGTTAATATCTAGATATGTTCAAGGATCTTTCCGTTTCAGTGGTTCCCACAGTGCAAAAAAACGTTTCTGAAATGTTTTAGAAACGTATCTCTGAAACATGAAACATCTCCGAAACAGCGACAGAAACGTATCATACACATAACATAGATGTTTAATGTCCGCCTTCAGAAACCTAGATTTGAAACAACACAGAAACGTTACATCGAAACATTTTATATATGTTTCAAGAAACATATCGAAGAGTAATTTATTGAAATGTAGGAGAAATGTGTCCTTATAAATGTTTCATACGTGAATATTTGAAATGTCTCATATATGTTTCATTTGAAACATACCTGAGTATAAAAAAATTGAGATGTGGACATGTGATAGAAACTATGGGGTACCGAGAGCCCCAACTACTCTGAGGGGCTCTTTTCTCAGTGCGCACGCCTTGCAGGGCCCAATGTACTCCGGTGGCTTGTTCTCCAGGGCCCCCAAAATTCTCTTAGTGTAGACTCGAAGGAGATCGGTGATGCTGAAAAATCGTTTTGCTTCAAGTGGGATTCGAACATCGGTCGCTTGTTTAGGAATTCAGAAAACAGCTCCGCAAACTACCTGAGCTACAGACTCGCTGACAAATAAGCCATTTAGATGTGCAATATTACCCATCTACTTATGATGAATAAATCTATTGTAATTTGAATTGTAATTTTGGATAAATATGTAAAACACTCACATTGAAACGTGTATTTTTAGTTTCTTATGATATGTTTCAAGTGATAAGGTTTCTGGTACAACACTACTAAACACAACTCCGTAACGTTAACTTTGAGATATGACTATTTTGTTTCAAACGAAACATCACATTTGTAACGTTTCTAAAATGTTATACGTTATCACATTCCAAAAAATACATCACAGAGATGTATTTTTGGATACATATCTAAAACGTTCACACCGAAACGTGTATGATGTGTTTCTTACGATATGTTTCAACTGATAAGGTTTCTGGTACAACACTACTAAACACAACTCCGTAACGTTAACTTTGAGATATGACTATTTTGTTTCAAACGAAACATCACATTTGTAACGTTTCTAAAATGTTATACGTTATCACATTCCAAAAAATACATCACAGAGATGTATTTTTGGATACATATCTAAAACGTTCACACCGAAACGTGTATGATGTGTTTCTTACGATATGTTTCAACTGATAAGGTTTCTGGTACAACACTACTAAACACAACTCCGTAACGTTAACTTTGAGATATGACTATTTTGTTTCAAACGAAACATCACATTTGTAACGTTTCTAAAATGTTATACGTTATCACATTCCAAAAAATACATCACAAAGATGTATTTTTAGATACGTATCTAAAACGTTCATGTTGTAATGTGTATGTTTTGTATTTTATGTAACATATCAATTGAAACGTTTATTAGACATTACCATTTATTCGCTTTCGACAGGAATGTACCAGTAATGTGTCTTAGATGTTTCTTAGGAATGTTTCATTTGAATACTTCTTATGAACAGTGGTTTTGAGCATTAGACATCTAACTGCTCTGAAATGTACGCTCATGGTTTCTTTTGCCAATAGTTTAAGATCACCAATGTAGAGTTTTTGATTTGAATAGCTTCAAATGTTAGATTGCTATTATGACTAATATTGTAACGTTCATTCACGAAATGCGCAGACGACAAATAAGGACACAACCAAAACATAAAGACACATCTATATGTCTCTTTCTAAACTACTAGCCTCCACTCTAGATATTTGTTAGCGCACATTCTGACGTCAGAGGCCGGAATACTTTGCGTTTATAGCGCCTTTGTTTAAGTTAAAGGGTTGACCACAAAGCGATGGTTCAGATACAGCAGAAAAAGTATAAGCAACTATACGTCAAACAAAGTTAGCTGGTTAGTTGGATTGGAAAATTTTCTCGATAAACATCCAACTCTGGAAATTCGTCCAAGTAAAGATTTTTTCTTAAAGATCATTTAGATGACAAATAATTACAAAAAGTTCCGTTCAAAGTCGCACCGTTTCGGAGACATCGCTCTTTAAATAGAGGGTTTCTTAGCCATCCCTTTCCTCAATTATCGTACAAATGAGACACATACTGGTGGACTTCGTACACTTTTCGTACTTTAAACTATCTTTTATGCAGTAAGCTAACATATTCTGAACAGTTTTGGATACAAAAATTTCTTCATTTTTTTGCAAGAATTTTAATACTTGAATAAAAGCACAATACACATTTTTCTATTATTAGGTTTAACAAAAATCATAACTTACCATGGAAAACAAAAGAAATTTGCAGTACCTAAGTGTTTGAAATGTCCACCATCACTATTGACACACATGCGACATCTTTTCAACACGGAGTTAATAGTTTTCCTAATTTTACGCCCATCTAATAACAGCTTCCTGTAGCTCCTGGTCCAAATACATCCTCAGGTCTATCTCACGTGTGGCATCCCACAAGCCATCGCTTGAGTGACGTTGCAGGGTCGAACGACTCTAGTTAGGGTGGTAGCACAATGAGGCCGAATAGGTTGCCTAGGTGCACGTGGACTTCTGACCACCCTCCCATCGTAATACAGAATCCAGAATACTCCACAGTCCACATATAAAAACTCTAAAGGTGAAACGTGCAGTACATAAAACAGGTCCGTTTCTGCCTATCCACGAGTTTAGAAAAATTTAATGTAAATTATTTTTTCACTTGCGCCCGATAGTGGAGTGGGACTCCGTCGTGTCGATGTCACTGTATGTTTGCACGGATTTGTAAATTTAATTAATCAATTCTAGGATATTGTTAAAATCTTCCCTAAGAAATTGCAACTTACGGTAAATTTCTTTTGTTTTCCATGGCAAGATATGATTTAGGTAAACCTAATAGTAGAACAGCGTGTATTGTTCTTTTATTTATTAAAATAAGTGATACAACCCTTACATAATTACAATTAGAAAAAATGCACTATTAAAATATGTCATAGCCAACTATGGTTTCCATTTAAAAAAATTCGACTTTGCTTCATGACTTCAAAATGCTAAGCAATAAAATTTAAAAACTAGTATGTACGTTGATGTTATTCGGCACAAAATGATCTACAAATTGTATTTAAACAATTTTTATCTATCTTTAGAAATAAAGGGGTTAAAGCGCCGAAACGATTTTGGAGAATTTTACTTTTTTACAAATATCTAGTAAGCCATGCATTTTCTTAATTCAACAAAAGCGTATCTGGATTAGTCTTTGTAAGAAATTAATACAAGTATAATTTTTGAAACTAACCTAGTTATTACAGTGTTTTGAGATAGACGTGAAGTCGTTAAAAAGTCCAAACAATTACCAAAATCTTAAGAATGCTGCAGTTTATATACGTTATTTATCTAATTTATATTATCTGTTTACGTAGAAGAAAGTGAAAAATTAAGGGAGTGGGGGGTGCAACTTTATAAAAAATCACATTAACTTCTAGGTATGGTTTCGTTGAAAACTAAGGTAGGTATTGAAAGATTGGGTTAAAGCAAAGAGCATAATATAATAATAAGGTACCTACTCGGAAGTTTTATAGAGATGCGATACCTATACCTATAATAACAAAAGTTGAGAATTGCCTCCTAGCTAGAGCTCTGGCAATGAGCCTATTTCCATGTTCACGTCGTGACCCTTCGATAGTGCATATCGTTTAATTGAGCTGTGTCATGTATCAAACGGAAGAGGGTAAATGGAGACTTTACGGCGTTACAAAACTGAAACCAATCTGCTAAGGGAGATAACCCCGACAAAAGAATCTAGGTGCTCCATCCTTCGGGGACTGACCAGTTAAGCTAGCAACCATTATCATTATTATATTATTATACCATTATTATCTATTTAATAGTCATTTTTGCTTGGCATACCTATATATGTTAAAATTGTAAGTTATATTGATATTTGGAAACGAAACGTTTTTTCAACCAACTTCAAAAAGTTGGTTACTAAATTCGTCCGGATGTCTGTGTGTCTGTGTGTCTGTGTGTCTGTGTGTCTGTGTGTCTGTGCGTTGGTCGATGTTACAGGGTTTAGAAAGCTGGAAGTGGTTTCATCTTATACAAAATTCTTCACTGATTCCAAATCGCTGGTAAATTTTTTGATCGGATCACCCGTTCGCCGTCGGGACGCCATTAAAGTCAAAATATACACTCTTTAATATCTCGAGAACGACACGTCCAATTACAAAAAGAAAAAAATACGTTTCCTTTATTTGTTGAAACCTATTGAGTCATGATACGTAAACATCACCCTCACCCCTCCTGTGGAGTGGAGCGGTGGTGAGTTTTCAAAACTTAAATGGGAACACCTATTTTTTATTACTTTTGGATTCTCCATAAAAAATGATACTCAAATTGCAAATTTCACCCCCAACTGCAACCCCTTTTTTGGGGTGGAAAGGGGGAAAATTGCACGACCGCAGAAAAACAATCTTTTTTTACTTTTTTTTCCTCTAACATTTTTTTGTGATTTACAAATTGTCCGTCACCCTCTCCACTCCCATCTCCCTTAAGGGTGGAAAGAAAAACAATGACTCATTTGTGCAGAATCCGGCGTGGTTGTGTCTGAGGTGGGGAGGGGGGTAGTTATATACATATATATTTTCGTTAAGGTTTCCACGGATGTATATATTGTTTGTATTTTCTTCTGGAGTTTCTCCGTGTTGGTTTTTTTGTAGAAAATGCCTACGTTTCGATTCCATCTGTAGAATCTTTATCAAGACTTTTTATGAATTCTGAAGTTTATCAAAATTTAATTGAAGGTCTGTTGATTTTTATAATATTAGTTATTATCAACAGATCGGTGTAAACGAGCTTGACGTCGTGTAATAGGACCTAAATTTCGTTGAATTTTTTTTCTTCAATTAAATTTTGATAAACTTCAGAATTCATAAAAAGTCTTGATAAAGATTCTACAGATCGAATCGAAACGTAGGCATTTTCTACAAAAAAACCAACACGGAGAAACTCCAGAAGAAAATACAAACAATACATATATATTGTATATAGTATACCTATGCCATAATTAATTACAGATTTGAAGTTGGTTGAAATTAAAATTCTATAAGAATTTGCGCCTTTTGATACTTGTTTTTATTATTAAATTAGTATGTATAATGGTCTCCTTGTGTAAGTTCAATAAAGGATTGTGCAATCTTTACGTATCATACAAGAGAAGACGTCTACCATCTATATGTTGCAGGAAATTACGTTGGTAGTTTATGTAAACTGATTGTGCAACATTAAAAATTGCTGTATGGTGTGTGCATCATGTTCAAATTTCAACTTGTACCTATAAGGGAAATTGTTAAAAGGGGCGGAATTAATTTCGACGCCATTTTTTCATAATTTATAATTTTATCGGACATTTGTGTTAAAATTATTTTTGGAAAATATTTCAACAACTTACTCATACCTGCCTATAACTTATCGCTTTATAGGTATCTATTGTTCACTTGAAATCCGGCGGTCTGCTAATTGCTAAACTTTAGTAGATATTAATAAAGGCGTGCATTGGACGTTTGTATGAAACTGACTTTAATATATTATCCCCTTTTTAGTAGATATATTTTATCGCCTACTAATGGCACCCCTCTAAACATATTAATGATTTTCTGATCTAAAATTACGTTATTGAGTGTAAAGCTACCAGATAAGAAATAATGCGTTTTATGCTGGCCATCAATTATTAAACGTTGTCACTGGGAAATTCTATCTCTTTGTTCGTTGTTCGCTAATGACCTGTAACTAACCATTTGTCAGCGATACTTTTGATGTCGCTATTGTAAAAGGCCAAATCTTTATTTTGGTTTCAAAAGCGCGGTATTGAAGCCTAAAGTTTTGTGTGTTACAAGATAGATTAGGAAATGCGAAGTCAGTGTAAAATATGCATATACAACGTAGGTACCTATAAGAGGTTAATAGTTGCAAATCCAGGCGGACAATGCAATAACACAATTTTAGAATAGATTTATGACTCCTGATTTCGAATTAATGTTTGCAAATAGAACAATGCACTATACCAGTATATTGTTTCGTACAACATTGTTAAATTTACACACGCGAGTTGAAATTGGCACGAGAGGGTGAAAGGCAAAATGGCCGTTCCGAAAGTATGCAAACAACCGTTTCCCTCGCTACAATTTATGTCAGATTAGGTCTAAATGTATCTAATTAAGCCAGGTATTTTACAAATCTATTTAACATATAGTTACTTTTATGAGATAATTGGAAACGTAGATGTACTAAATGAAACATTATAATCTTACCTACTTGTGCAGGCGCTACAAAACAAAATCTACATGGTCATTGAACAAGAAGCAAAACTATTCAGTATTTATGTAAAACAGCGAATTAAAACCTCTAATTACACATTTTGTACTATAGTAGCATTTTATTTGAAATTGTACATATTATTAGTCATTATTACTGACGGATCATTCAGTTACATTTTAAATTGGGCCCTCTTTATAAGAGTGAAAAATTGTATTAGGTAATTAATTTTGTAAAGCAAAATGGAGAACAATGCCTTAGCAGCATTGTAACAAGGAAAAGATTCATTTCATTTAAAAACTGCACTCTCCGGTAATAGTTATTTACGTACCGTCACGTACCCAGATGCAACGCCGAGAGACGACTGCGCAACTCGAAAACCAAAAAATTAAATCTCCCGACAACTAACTGAAACCCCAAGGTACGTGATCGTCAATAACAAACCTGTCAAATGGTAGGACTCTACGTCCTGAACGAATTGCTCGAGATGTGTGTGTGCAAGTCTTATATGGATCGATTCGGCAAACATAAATAAAACACAAGAAATGGGGAGAATGAATTAGCTAACTTTAATCGCTTCAAAGGTTGCCCTCTCAAACTCAGTGTTTGAGATTAGCTCTGGGTCTTCGTTGATTACAAGGAGGGAAAAGGGTTCCATAGCTAGGCGCACGTTGCTACATTATTACTTCAAATCCGGGGCGGTAGACAAATAAGGAACCAGATCGTTTTAGTACAGGTACAGGTTATTTTCACCTTGGTGGTATAACCCAGCTAGACAACATTTTCGAACAGAGGGGTTGGGTTCCAGAAATTCACATTCAAGAAACAACTGAACACGCTTACCGCCGGATGAGGGAGGCTAAGGAGACTCACCCGTCATTGTAGTTTGTAATTTTCTAAACATCTTCAAGAACCTAATGAATCGTCGTGTTTAGATGCGTGGAATATACCAAAGGTCTTCCTGACATGATCACGAAATTTCTACAACAAAAATACTTAAAAAGCTTATTTGTGATTAGATTTTTTTTGTTAATAGATACGATTATATTCTGAAAGTTTCATAGTTTTAGATTGTTCCCGATACGGCGATACTTTCTCCATATCATGGCGGACATAGTGATTAATCGGTTGGAAATTACATCAGGAATTCTGGCAAAAGGAAGAAAAATATATAAGTGTGGATAGTGCGTGTTTTATTAACAAGGTACTGCATATACCACCTATGTTAATACTATAAGTCACATATTAAGTTTTTCATTAGAAAGTGAATAAACAAAAATAATCAGAGGAACCATAGGAAAATTTTTTAAATGTTAGTAAATTAGATTTTTAATGCACCCAGCTATGCCTGATTGACCAAGTACATATACTATAATTCCGTAGCATAATTGTAATGCATATGTAATTTCCAGCACTTTATTAATCACCCATGATAGTGAAATTATTCCGTTGGAAAGCTGCATTCAAACTCCATTCATCGCCACCTAAACAGAGAAGGCCGATTCATATGACAAATTAGATGTTAAAATACAACACTCACACTTAAAGTTATGCCTTTAAATTTATATAGTAAAGTTTTGCTCTATAGCAGTGGGCTCGTAGCTTAGAATAGATGAAGGAATTTATCAATCCAGACACTACCACTCCACGTCATTTAATATTAAAATGGGGGGTTAGCATACGTAATCTCTAGGAAGCAACACTCACTGCGGCACTGACGACCGCCATCATAGTTAAATAACAAAAGCTTGACCCCCAGTGTAAGCTTTAATAGAATAAATCTTTAGAAGAATGATTCCACCTGATGAGCTTAAACGCTGATTTAACACGAACATTTAATTATTACTTGCTTTACGTATAAATGTGCGAGGAAACTTTCTTTTGCGTCAACACTATCAACATTTTAATGAATAAAATTCGCTTTATTTGTATAACAGATAAGGTATCCCGAAATATGTCGTAATTATACTAATCTAGGTCACATAGTGAAGAACCGATTTATTATATCCGACACAAAAAAAGTGATGAACAACTTGTATACAAGAAGGAGGAGGTCATATTGAACAATTGTTGAGTTGGTGTGCAGATGTTTATTCAGAGAACAGTGGACAGTCAGTAGCACCTTAGTCAACTGTGTCAATCAATACATTCTGAATGAAACAAGCTATCTTTATTAGAGATAGTATTTTTGTGTCAAAGACAGAAAATTAAATGAAGTTGATAGGGCGGAGCAAGTAATTGAGATTTGTCATAATATGTTTAAATTACGCAAAAATCAAAGTATTTAGCGTAAATTATCACAGGATTCCAGTTAAAGTCAGTACATCACCGAAGATAATAAAAAAGTATTATGTCCAGCCGATGTCTACTACGGCAAACATGTGATTAAGCAAAAGGTGAAGCTTGATCGGGATTTTAGGGGAAATCCACCTTTATAACTGGCAAAAAAACCAGCTTTATCAAAAAGAGTTCCGATATTTGGCGTTTTTGGGTTTTTATTGACTGGGCTACTTTTACGTTGGATATGTGCAGCTAAACATAGAATGTGGTAATAACTAGTAATAACAAATAGGTTTAATGGTACCTACTTGTTAAATTAAAGTAAAACGATTTTGTAAATGTAAAGATTTCTCGAGTGCAAATTAAGAGGCAGATAATAATGAAGCAGAGATGGTAGTAACGTGGTTCAAAATAATTAATTAAAGGTGTTCGTTTTAAGTTATTCATTATTATCGTACTCAATTTGTCTTAAGATTTAAACACGAATGTTCTTAACAATGCGTATCATAAAATAATAGCACTTTGTTTATTGTACATCTTAGTAATTATATAACAAAGGACATCGAATTCTTCAACCATAATTCATATTAAGAGAACAGAATCCTATAAACTGGCCTTAATGAGAACGCTTTAGATGAAGCAGTAACTGCAGATAATAGCATAAAAGCCACGCCGTTTTGTTGTTTCCATACTAAACAACCACATGCCATTAACAGGGGTTGCTCATTTTGTGCTTAACGATTCAGTCTTTGTTCGCATAGTAGCATCCTCTGTAACAAAAAATTGGAACATTTGTCACATCTGATCATGTTATCGAGCGATTCTCTACAGAGTAAAAAATAGCAACATAGCCTACAATTCTGGATTAATAGGGGAAGCTAGAAACAAAAAGTGGCTATGAAAGTGCTTATCTCACATTTCAGCTTACTTGGCAGTATAATCAGATTAAAATGTTTGATAATCCGCTGTAATTTAGAATTTTATTTGAATTCAATTCCCAACTTTATTTAATCTATAAAGTCAACGAGCTTAGTAATTAAATGTTAGTGCAGAAAGAATTTTCAACATCACCGAAATCTCCTTTAATTAAAAAAGGCTCTTTTGTGAGAAAAACTTAAACCTACGTTTAAGCTTTACCACATCGATTTGTTTCGCTACCAACTTTGTATAATTATGCGCATCGTTTCTTACACAAAAGAAGTGGTATTACTCTATCACAGCAAAGATGAACCTTGCATCATAAATAAGGCGCGTCTGAGTGAAGTGTAAACTGATATTCGAATGCCAATTACAAAATTCACGAAAAATTTTATTGGGATTGAAATCGTGAAATTTGGAAATTTTGTTTAATTTTAAAGAATAATATGTACCAGCTTACCATATTCTAGTGATGCATCTCTCTTAGGACCCGTCCCTAGTTCCCAATATTCAGATTCAACTTTGAGATAGATTTGTACATGGCTATTTGCGTCCAAATTCAACACTCACGTTAAATTTCCAATAAAACTTTACAATCGAAATGGGCACACGATCAACGTCTAGGATAAGGAGGGAATTTCTTGGACAAAGAAAACCTCTGCTTATGAATACGTTCTAAAAATTGTATTATAGCATGGAAACAATTATACCAATGTAATTTTAGCTAAGACATCCCGTTATAAAGGTGTAAAAATGTTAGTATATTTAGCAAACCCCGTACATACATGGGTCATTGTTTGTCCTAAAGCCACGTGAGGTACATTAAATAAAGTATCAAATGAGGATGTCATGTTAAAAGTTGAATAAACAATTACATTAATGGAATCCATTGGTTTTAGATTGGATTACAAAACGGTGTGAACAGTACGACGGAGAACTTTAATGAATACCGGGGGGGAGTTTATAGTTTAAAAAATACAACTTTAGCACGTTACTTCTTTTTAGGACGCCCTGTATACAGTGTGTCCCCGGATTGAGTTCACAATAGGTGAGATGGACCAAAAATTTTCGAATTGGAATTTCATATTTTGGGATTCCGCCCTGCTTGGTCTGAAACTTATTTTTAGTTTACTTTCGATTTGTTCAAATCAAGTAGGCCTTTACAGTTGAGCAAAAATAGGTTATTTGTCAATTTCGTTTCAGGTAAAGTACCTTTTCCGTTCATATTACGCCAAAGTGTCACTAAGAAAAGTTTTTCAGAATGAAAGTTATGGGGTTATACAAATTTTCAGACTGATCGGCCTACTTTGATAATAGAAGTAGAAAATAGGAGAAAACTAAACTATAAACTTAAATAAAAACTAAGGAACAAGTAATTTG
Organism: Pyrocoelia pectoralis; assembly: GCA_036250285.1. Classification (NCBI taxonomy): domain Eukaryota; kingdom Metazoa; phylum Arthropoda; class Insecta; order Coleoptera; family Lampyridae; genus Pyrocoelia; species Pyrocoelia pectoralis. The sequence goes on from CM070074.1 coordinate 33,921,009, forward strand.
CAACTTAACTGAGATAAGTAATCAATTTAGAACAAATACTTCAAAGTTTTGACGTGTATTTAAGGTAATAGCAGTTAATTGTTTGCTTTACACGACGCGATTGTTCGTTTAGTCCAGTCAAAATAGACAAAAAAGTTTTATAACTTAGCCAAAATTCGCAGAGCTGAAAATTGGTATACACGTTAAATATACCATTACAAATGAAATGTCAAAAATCCCCTTCGATCCTGCATCTGAAAAAAATTTTATCCAAGGTCAAAGGTCAAATACGAATTTTGTAACTTTTGAAATCGCGATATCTCACGAATGGTGATTCGTACAAAAAAAGTATCTGAACAATTTCTGTAGACAATTGCATGATCTACAACTTTTGTCTAACCTATTTTTATGATAACACTTACTGCTTAAGAGAAAAATGGAGAAAACCTGAATTTTAGACCTTTGACCTTGGATAAATTTTTTTGCAGATGTAGGATCGAAGGAGATTTTTGACATTTCATTTGTAATGGTATATTGAACGTGTATACCAATTTTCAGCTCTATGCGAATTTTGGCTAAGTTAAATCTCCATTTTGACTGGACTAGTTCATACAAATTATGTATTCATAATAAAAACGGATTTTATCAAAGTAGGCCGATCATTCTAAAAATTTGCATAAGGTCATAACTTTTCATTCTGAACAACTTTTCTTAGTGATATTTTGGCGTATTATGAACGGAAAGGGTACTTTACCTGAAACGAAATTGATAAATACCGGATTTTTGCTCAACTGTAAAGGCCTACTTGATTTTAACAAATCGAAAGCAAACTAAAAATAAGTTTCAGGCCAAGCAGGGCGGAATCCCAAAATATGAAATTCCAATTCGAAAATTTTTGGTCCATCTCACCTATTGTGAACTCAATCCAGGGACACTTATGAAAATAATTCAAAAATATATCACAAGTAAGTTTAACCGTAATATTCCGTGTCAAATGACGTGAATAACTTTGACGCGACCAAGAACTTTGGAGACAAAGCGAGATGAGACGATACTCCTAGGATCCAAGATCGTCACAAGCCTTTGTCCACGTTAAGAAGTAACGAAACGAGACGAAGAGGCTCATTATAAGTCTCCTCGTAACTTTACCAGGTGCGGTAGTACGTAACAATGTAATGTTGGGAGTTACCAAGCGTGTAAAAGTTTGGCCCTCTCTCCAGGATTGTTATCACCGACCCATTGAACAATATTAGAGGGGGGGAAAATTGAACAGCCGCCATCTTGTCCGCGATCTTGAAAATGCCCGCGAACCTATTTTTGGCTATATCTTAGCAACCGTATGTCCAAATCGAACATACGTATACGTAGACTCTAATTGCACAGTTTTGTATTCCTAAGATAAATTGTTTGTGTGTATAATGCTTAAAACACAATCATTTATAAGTGATTCAATCTTTCTGTCTTTCTCACATAATGTGAGGGGATTTTTAGGAATGTCCGTTTATCATCAATTCCGGAAACATAAACCTTCACATTTAGGTATAAGTTTTTGCTTTAAATGGTTGGAAAGGTTTCAAGTCAACAGATATTCATGATAATAAACATAAAACACGGCTGTTTTGTATACTGAGATAAGCGTCATGAAATGAATGTTGAACCACGCAACCTCCATGTGTGGGAAAATAAAATACGCTATTGTTGATGTCGTGTGTTACGCAGTAATTTTTGATTGTGCGTCATTTACCTTATCATACTTTTTATATTATCTGTCATTATTCGTTATAGAAGTGTTTGCGACATTATACGTATAGGTATGTATTAACGTTTAGCTGTAATAAATGGCAAATAAAGCTCTCTTAGTTAAACATGTCTAAAGTTGGTTATTTGAAATATAAATCAAAATTTAAGGGGAAGTTTAAAAGAATTACTCCCCAAAGAGCTGTTTTAGTAGAGCACAGCATACGCAAAAGAGGTAAGGAATTAATAATTCACAAAGAGTGCGAAAGGTGAGGTGTAAACAAAGTATGTGCGTATGGAATATCTTCGAGTAGTAGTGAAGCAATAATTAATTTATTGTGTACCTTTTGTACGCATTAGCGAAGAAGTAAAGTGTAGAATGAAAATGTTACCATCATTCAATATTAAATTGGTTTATACCTAAAAACGCATGCGCTAAGCACAGATGTGTAATTAGCGAAAAACCTTAAAATTAGAATTAATAAGTCGCTGTAGTTGTAGATCTCAAATGAATATTTATATCGGAGTTAAAATAAATTTGGCAAAGTATACTTTTAATTGGAATATGCTACAGTACGTATTTCCAACGAAAGATGCGTTCAAGCAGATAGTGTATGTATTATGCCTAAAAGCTCCTAATAAAAAGTCTTTTTGTGAATAACATAATCTTGTAAACTGACCTTTCGGGTCTGAATAATAAATGCAAAAGTACTTCAAATTTAGATAAAACTTACTTCTTGATTTTCATAATAAAACCGAAAATCTTGCCTTTCTTACTGTTATTCGTCACAAAAATATGCGGAGTGACTCGTTGGTTTAATGCTTTATACGGCAATGTTAAAACCTCCATTATTATTAGGAAATCAACTACGAGAGAAAATTTTCCTAGTTAGAGTTAGGTATCAATGACTTAAATTATAGGTAGGTACGTTTAGTACAGTCAATCTGTCGTAAAAAACAGAGTTTGAATGAAAAAACTGCCCCAAGGGTAAAAGTTGTTTTAATCGTTGAAGAATGACGTACTTAAGCTGCCTTCGCGATGGGCATGTGCTACCTTGGCGCGTCTTTTTGAAAACTCAAAAAAAGTGCCAAAAAAATTTTGAAATGCATTTTTCTCGAAATGTATGCATTTCACAGAAAAATCGATTGATGACAAAATGTAGAGGACGTTGAGATCTACAATTAATGTCATTGGGGCAATGCTGTACAGCAAGAAATGCACACGGTAGGTGGCGCTGAAGTTCCAAAAAAAGTGTTTTTCCACTTTTTCGCCATGTAAATATTATTTTAATGCAAAAATTTAAATCGAAAAGTTGTTCCTTTTAATTTTATGAACAACTTTTATTTAAGCAATTTTTTTATACAACTTACCGTTTAAAAGTTATAGTGCAATATAGCGCTTCGTATACAGCACTGTGCTGCTAATGGTAATTTTTTATACTACATCTTAATAACCAATTAAAATGGTTACAATGTTATGAATAATATTAATAATCGAATCTTCATTAAAACGTGCACCTCAGATGTGTACTCATATTGCGTGCAACCGTATTATTGGAATTTTCATACTTTTGCGAGCTGCAGCTTTTAAACGGCAAGTTGTATAAAAAAATTGTTTAAATAAAAGTTGTTCATAAAATTAAAAGGAACAACTTTTCCATTTAAATTTTTGCATTAAAATAATATGTACATGGCGAAAAGTGGAAAAACACTTTTTTTGGAACTTCAGCGCCACCTACCGTGTGCATTTCGTGCTGTACAGCATTGCCCCAATGGCATTAATTGTAGATCTCAACGTCCTCTACATTTTGTCATCAATCGATTTTTCTGTGAAATGCATACATTTCGAGAAAAATGCATTTCAAAATTTTTTTGGCACTTTTTTTGAGTTTTCAAAAAGACGCGCCAAGGTAGCACATGCCCATCGCGAAGGCAGCTTAAGTACGTCATTCTTCAACAATTAAAACAACTTTTACCCTTGGGGTAGTTTTTTCATCACTCCATCGACAGATTGACTGTACTAGTTGTGTTGTTTGTAGTTGCGTTATTTTTGTAGCAGATGATTATGACGGAGATTTTTATGTTCTATTGAAAAGGTAATTTCCGTTTAAAGTGCGTTAAGTGTGTTTGATTCAGTTATAGGAATAACTTAATTGCCAATGTTTATTAATAAAGTAAAACCGACTGCGGTGATCATTTTCCTCGTATTTTCCATTTAAAAAATTTAATTATGCAATAGACTATACTTTATGTTATTAATAAATATCAAAACATTTATAAATACTTTAAGAAAATCCCTTACAGTTTTTAACGCAATACACATAACAGACTTTAAGTTCTATTATATGGATTAATAAACTATTCACCAAATATAGATATTAAGTGCAGTTAGACCCTTATCCTTTTGTAGGTTGTATTTTATTATTAGTCATCCAATAAACATTATTGTCATCTCATTATTTATTATGGCCCTTCGATTGATAGGTATCCATAAGTACTCAGGCCAAGCCTGGTTATCTAACCGCACGGTTCGATAAAGTAACAATAGTCGTAGTAATTTATATAAAAAACAAGTTGCTGTAAAAAAACATCATAATTATGTGTTTTGAAATACATAGTAAGTATTATGTTTATTGTGTAAGTGTTTGTTGTTTAACTCTGCGCTCGAGTGGGTAATGTGTTGTTTGTGTCTTGTGTGTTCTAACGTTGTGAGTGTGTTGTGCGTTTGCGTTTGGGTGTATGTGGATGAGTTCGAGGTGTCACATTTAAGGGTTTTGTGTCTCTAATGAACTTTCTGTAATGTTATGTTGTGTATGCAACATAGTTTCAGTTTTTGAAGGGAGGATTGAGTGTTGTGTTTCATTTTGTGTTTGAATGGTATTAGTTGAACATGTGTGATGTGGTTCTGAGTGATGTGCGGTGTCTTCCGTTCTGTTTAGAAATTTTCTAACTGGCAAGTGTTGATGATGACTGCCTTTTGTAATTGTATCTATGTATATGTTTTTATCTAAACCTAAAATATGTAAACTGTGATGTATTGTTTTTGGTATAACTCTGGTTGTACTAAAAACAATGGGTACTGTAAGGGCAGTTCTCATTCGCCAATGCGCTTTAAGTTCCTGAGCTACATCAGTGTATTTGCGGCGTTTCTCTGCGTGTATATTGGCTACATTGTTTGTGTTGGGAATGGCAATGTCTATTATGTACCTATATAATTTTTTGTGTTTTATCTGGTCTATTGTTATATGTATACAGTTTTATCTGTGAGTAGTGTCCTATCCCAATATAGCTTGTGTGTGGTGTTTTCAAGTACAACTTGTGGTGTATATTTGTAATAGGGTGTGTTATCAGTAAAAAGGTTATGTCTTGTGGCGAGTTTTTGGTGTATTATCTTAGCTACCTGATCGTGTTTGTGTTTGTAGTCCGTTTGTGCTAGACGTGTACATGTTGATATAATGTGTTGTATGGTTTCTTGTCTTTGCAAATATTGTCTATAAAGATTATGACGTGTAAATGTCCATCTTTAATTATGTGTATTATTATTATTACTACACCGTATACACAAATAGATAATTATATTATTGTCAATGAACTGCTATTCTCCTTCCGAGTTTCCCCTTGTGTAAAATTACTTAATTTGATGACGTTTCGGCGAGGTCGCATTTTCCATCATCAGGTCTTTTTGGTCTGTGATCTAGAAACACGAATAAAACTAAAAAAATGAGCTTGGCAAAAATGACGTCAATTAACTAATTTTACGCGCGGTGAAACCTGGTCCACATTTAAGGACAAATCAAAGGAGGGTGGTACAATTTCAGATGGATACTCGATGCAATACGGGCGATGACAAGTAGAGTACAGGCGACTCTTGGTTAAGGGTTGGTTGCGCATGGGGCACCTACCTTTCCGTTTATCCCCATAAACGAAGCGAAAATTCAAAAAGGCGGCATAACCGGAAACCGGGAAACCGCTGCCACTCATCTAAGACCAAGGCCTTAATGTGACGACGAAAAGGAAGAAATGTCTTCTGTTGAAATACAGCTATCTAGTAGGTTGCAGGTGCGAAGGAGTCTTACGCAGTAGATTTCCTGCAGAATAATATGAACCGGAAGATGTTTGGCAAATACGCACAGATTATCTACGGGTACCGTTCTGTGTGGTCCAAGGTAGGTCTTAAGGAATACGGAGTGAAGCGTGGCCAGTCTTCTAACCACGTGTAAATGTCTTAAGTAGGTTGTACAAAATGTCCAAACCATAGGTAAGTTTCGAAAGTAGTTAAAGATCATCTCTAGTTACTTTTGAAATGAAACAAAATGTTACCTTTTCCGACTGTATTGGAGCAACGAAGGAAGTACAGCCCGAGATACTTACACTCGAAAACTTTGCGGACTGCTCAGTTGGATTTCAGGATTCCTGGCCACCAAAAACGTTGTATTTCGTTTTGTCAAATGAGACGAACAATTTGTCATCGCCCGCCCAGGTCGCCAGTCTGTTGAACCTCTAAATCGCGCCTGTTGCTTGCAGAGACAATGAAAACAATATCATCCGCATAGACGAAATAGTTTATGTTGTCGGGAAGTTCTTGTCTAAGGAGAAAGTCTACAACAATATTCCAATATGGCGGTCTGGGGACCGAGCCTTGTGGACATTCCTTTGTTAGGGTTTTAATAATGGAAAACTTCGATGCTCTCGAAGTGTATCGAATCGAGCGATTTGGATAACTACGAATGACGCACGTAGCGTCTTCAGGCACTCTCTTAACGACGAGAGCATTTATAATTGATAGCCACCATACGCTATTCAATGCCCCGGCGATGTCGACATCCTGCAAGCATTCGTTCTAACATTGCTTACTATCGGTGGTTTTCCGTCCTGGGATAAAGCCATATTGGTTAGAATGGAAAAGTCGTTCAGGAGATATTTCGTCGTACAGTCTTTGGAGAAGTACTCTCTCGAATAACTTTCCAAACTCAGGCAATAAACTGGCAAGAAAATATCCAAGTCTTATACATGAGTTGAATATCTCAACAAGGGTCTCAAGCCACGTTCTTAGTTTATTACCATGAAATTCGTCCAGTCCAGGAGTTTTGTTTTTAGGGATCTTCTGCGCTAGTGCTATAATTTTAATACTATGCTACTTATTTGTACATCAACTTGAATGAGAGTCAGTTCCATCTCGTTGATGCTAGTTGTTTTATAAAACCTTCACTGTCTTATCTGTTTAACCGTAGAAGATTTTGAAATTAGATTTGAGCAAGATATACGTATAGAACTACCTGTCAAGTTACTCGTATAGAAAGTTAGATAATAACACTTAGAAAACGTTTAAGCTATTTACGATCTACTACTGTTGAATTCAGTATGCTTTTGAAATGACTGTGCTAAACGTTAAATTCTTGATATTAGACTTAAAGCGAGCACTTGAGCGCTTACAAGTTATATTACACTTTTTTCGGCTTTTAAAACTTCTACTTAAAACGAATAAATTGTCGCGCTTTATAAGTAATCTACAAGCTTTTTCAGAATGGTTTACAGAATGGATTTGAATTTTATGGTTATTTCTTATACGAAATCTTCGCCTCAACGACATCTTTATATTTCTTTTAAATACCTAACTATTTAGTTTCCACATTGAATTAATTTTTCAATTCATTTTCAAGTTTATCTGATTTCAAGGTACCCCATATTTACAATTTTTGTACCTTAGCGTTAAAGCAATTCGTTTCGATTTTATATATGTATAGCATTCGAAGGTCTCTCAAATTATGAGAGTCCTTTCGTAAAGAAGATTAAGTTTAGGAAATAATGCAGCCAAATAAGCAATGGAAGATCCACCGAGTACATGCGAAGAAAGTATTAATAATGGGAGGGCACATAAAGCAGTAATCCTATTACAAAGATATGTATTTAGTAACTGAAATATGATCGAAACTGGAACCTTCAATACCATTATTATGTGCCTTTATTCATTAGAAAGCGTTTGTTTCTATGAATTTCTAAACTTTCATAACAGCCGATTTCATGCTTATTATTTACTTGCTTAATTAAGGAAATATTGTCTACTTTGTGATTATTTTCATACATATTGTAACGAAACTTTATTTAAGAAACCAAGTCGAATATTTATTTATTTACACGCTAATTATTAATCACTTATTTCTAATTACGAATAGGTACTTAGTTGTTAACTTAAGAATTAATCACTTTATTTACACTAGAGGTTCACTAATTATTTTAATCACACTTAATATTTAATCACTAAAAAGTCTAACCTAATCAACGTTTAAGGTAATCACATTTAAACTTCGCGAACGCGTTAAACTGTAAAACTGTGAACTATCAACTGAACTCGTAATAATTGAGCGGCATTATTTATACAAGTCCGCATTTGCTCTCGAAAATTCTAGAAGGAACGGTAAGTCATCGCGCGCGGCTTTCTCGAAACTTCCGGCGGATGAGTCATACCCGCCTTAACAAATGCAATCTTTGTAACATTGCCCCCTCATTAAAACCAATTTCGTCTCGAAATTCATTAGCTATCGTTGGTAAACCATGTCCAAGATCGCGCAACGCTGTCCGCCGACAATCCACCGTTCCCGGAGTGGGGATACTTTTCGGGTTAAACCTGCAAACCAAGATTTGCACACCGGTTCCTTGGAATATCTCCTCCAGCATATTCCGGACCTTCCTCCACTCGAGACCATCTAAACCACAGCCAATTCTGGGCATTGCGATCTTCCTTATGCCACTCCATAACACTCTTCTTTTTAGATCAAGCAACGAATTCCACATTTCTCGATAATCAGGTTTTCCAGACGATAACTTCTTTGTCACCAAGTAGTAAATGAATCGTTCTTGATCCCTTAACCATAGCACTCTTCCGACACGTGGACCAAACTCTCGCAGCTTCTCTACTTGACCAAACTTCGCTTTGAAAACGGAAGCAATTCCACGGGACATGCGGAGATCGGCCGCCACACAATGAGCAAGTGAATATTCTGACGACAGAGTGAAGAGGTCTTGGTGTCTCTCAATGGTTACGCCGAATGAAGCCACTTTATTGTCTCCATACATCCTCTGAAACTCTTCGTATGAGACTTCCTTCTTTTGTTCCGTTACTCTGCGTACACCATCTGCATGGTTGTTCCCGTCATAACGTCCAAGTCTATTAAAATGGACAACTCTCGGCTTTCCATTTGGCATTTTACGAATACGATAAACGACATCGTTAATTCGTTTTACCACTTTGTATGGACCCTCCCAGTTATTCTGAAGCTTGGGAGACAAACCACGACGCTTTTGAGGGTTATAAAGCCAAACCAAATCTTCTTCTTGGTAACCCCCTTCTTGAGCTCGAACGTCATAATTTTGTTTCATTCGGTCGCTTGCACATTGAAGATTTGATCGTACTAGGTTATGAATGCTATCCATTTTCCTTCTTAAGCCGCTCACGTAGCCTTCGCCAGCCAAATCTTCACCAGGTTTACTACCAAACCTCAAATCACACGGCAAGCGGAGTTCTCGACCAAAAATGACGTTAGCAGGTGTTTGCTTAGTGGATTCATGGACGGATGATCGATACGCCAGAAGGAAGAAGTTGAGATGTTGGTCCCAGTCTCGTTGATTGGCAGATACCACTTTGGACAAATACCTGTTAACTGTTCTGTTCATTCTTTCGACCATTCCATCTGACTGTGGGTGTAAAGCCGTCGTTCTGGTCTTCTTGATGTCCATGACTTTGCAAATTTCCTGGAAAACAGCAGACTCAAAATTTCTTCCTTGGTCAGAATGTAATTCTAGTGGCACTCCAAAACGGCAAATCCAGTCATTAACCAATACTTCAGCTACAGTAACGGCCTCTTGGTTAGGCAAAGCGTAAGCTTCAACCCATTTGCTGAAGTAGTCCATCGCGACCAGAATGTATTTGTTGCCGCGTTCACTTTCAGGGAACGGACCAGCGATGTCAATTGCAATTCGCTCAAATGGACTCCCCACATTATACTGCTTCATTGGAGCTGTTGGTCGTCGATGCGGTCCCTTGCTAGCGGCACAGACGGTGCACTTCTTGCACCACTCATCTACATCTTTCTTGCAACCGACCCAATAAAATCTTTGGCGCAACTTTTCCAACGTCTTCTTCGATCCAAAGTGACCTCCACCAACTTCCTCGTGAAGTTGCTTCAATACTTCCGCGACCCTGCTTCTCGGAACCAGCAATTGCCTTTTCTGCTCTTGCCCATCGTCACTCTCCAGGATTCGTTTAAGAAGACCATCCTCCATCACCAAGGAATCCCATTGTGCCCAGTACGCCTTAACATTGGGGGAATGTCGCGCCACCTCTTGCCAATTTGGTCTATCTCCATTCTTCTTCCATTCCACAATCGGTTGTAGATCAGGATCCGCCTCTTGCTCTTGAGCAACGACAGCAGGTTGCCAAAAGTCATCCACCAAAGTAGTAGCACAAATTGACCCCATCTTTTCTTCTGCTCGATTACAATGGTTGCAATTTAACCCGCAAGGTCTCCGAGACAATGCATCTGCATTTCGATGACTGGTTCCTGCTCGGTGCTCAGTTCTGAAGTCGTACTCCTGAAGTCTCTCAATCCATCTTGCAATTTGACCCTCTGGACTCTTAAAGTTCAGTAACCATTTCAAAGCTACATGGTCTGTTCTTAATAGGAATTTTCTCCCATACAGATATTTATAGAAATGCTCGATGGACTTCACAGCCGCCAGAAGTTCTCTTCTCGTCACACAATAATTACGCTCTGGTTTTGACAGAACCTTGCTGAAGTACCCAATCACTTTTTCCTGCCCATTTTGTTTCTGCGAAAGTACGCCTCCAATCGCAACATTGCTGGCGTCCGTATCCAATATAAATTCACCCTCGGCTTGAGGATAGCACAAAATCGGGGCACTGATCAGTCGCAACTTCAGCTCTTGAAACGCCGCTTCACATTCCTCGGTCCACATAAACGTTCTGCCATCTTCAGTGAGACGGGTTAGCGGTTTAGCGATGGTAGCAAATCCAGGCACATAGCGACGATAATAGGTGCACAGTCCAAGGAAGCTTCTGATTTGATGTTTATCTTTTGGAACTGGCCATTCACTCACGGCTTTGGTTTTCTCCGGATCAACGGCAACACCTTGGTCGGAAACGATATGTCCCAAATACTGGACAGCTTTCTCAAAAAGGTGACACTTCTTCGGGGAAAGCGTGAGATTGGCCGAGCGAAGCCTTTGGAATACCTCCTCGAGATTCTTCATGTGGTCTTCAAACGTCTCCCCTACCACAATTATGTCATCCAGGTATACCAGACACGTTTTCCACGATAATCCTTTCAATACGGACTCCATTAGCCGTTCAAAGGTGGCCGGAGCGTTGCATAAACCAAATGGCATTACTGTGAATTGCCATAATCCAGTTCCAATTGTGAATGCCGTTTTCTCACGATCTTCAGAAGCTACGCCCACTTGCCAATAACCACTCTTCAGATCAAGGGTAGAAAAGAACTTGGAGCCAGACAACGTATCCAAGGTGTCATCAATTCTCGGTAAAGGATAACTGTCTTTCTTGGTCACGTCATTAAGACGACGATAATCTACACAAAATCGCGTCGACCCATCCTTCTTCTTCACTAATACCACCGGTGACGCCCAAGGACTGCTCGACGGCTCGATGACACCTTCAGATTCCATGTCTTGTATTATCTTCTCGGCTTCCTCTCGCTTGGCAAGTGGCAGCCTTCTAGGTGACTGTCGGATAGGCTGTGCACTCCCAGTATTGATTTTGTGCTGCACGAGATTAGTTTTTCCCTTGGAGCCATTCTTGCTTTCAAATACGTCTTGGAATCGAGCTACAAATTCTTTCACCCTCTTCTGCTGCTCCTTTGACAAGCGGGAATCCTTCGGCCAAAGTTGATTCAGAATTTGGGATGCACCGCTCTTATTAACCGTGTTTCTAGTGTCTACACCGCTAACTTGACGAATCACGCACGAAACACTTGAACATTCTCCAAGAACAGTGCCTTTCCGCAAAGTCACTGGATAATAGTTGACATTCATCACACGAACCGGAATTGTCTTTTTACATCGGAACACTTCTTTACCGACTAAAACACCGCGACCGACCATCTGTTCATCACTCGCGGGCTCGAGAAGCATAACACTGCCCTCAGTAAAGTCTCCGTCCAAACAACCCGCGACCATAACTTCGGTTCGGTCCTTTAGCACTGTGTCCTTGCACAAAATCACTCGCGATTCACACTCTTTTTGTGGATGGATCACCAGTTCCTCATTATTAACATGGATCACTCCTTGTTGTAGATCCATCCTAAAGCCATACTTCGTCAATATGTCCATGCCCAAAATGAGTTCACTCTGAATCTCAGCTACCAGAACCTTTTCATTTATGCAAAAGTTTCCAAATGCAATATTCACAGTCACTTCTCCATAAATCTTCACAGCATCTCCAGTTGCTGTACGCAGTCCCCATCTGGTAGTGGAGAGTTTCTTCTTGACGACATTTGGTCCCACGATAGTTCTCGTAGCTCCAGTATCCACAAGCATCCTAACTGGTGAACCATCCACGAAAGCATCTACAACAATCGACTTTGGAGTTATGTTATTTAAACAGGATATGCATGCTGTTAGGGCTCTATTATGAGAGGTCGACGTTTGCCCCTTGACGCCGACCTTTTTTAGTTTTCCTGCTGTTCCATTGAGGGACCTCTGCCATAGCCTCTCCTGATAGGCTTTTTACAGCGACTTCGGATATGGCCCACTTCACCACAATTCCAGCAGCGGACTTCCTTGTTGTTTTTCAAAAGATTCACGGTGCCTTCTAGCTTCTGGAACCTCTTCTCGATCATTTCGGTCATAGTTGCAGTTATTTTCTCTGCCAGCTGGTCAGCATTTTCCGATTCCACGGTTCTGACGTATCCATGCCCTTTAACTGCCTGTATAGCCGCTTGCATCTCCAGCGCTTGAGCGAGCGCAGCTGTTAACGTCTTAGGACGGCTCAAGAACAACGCCTGTTTTATTTCGGGATCACGCAATCCATCCGTGAACCTCTCTACTGCCCATTCTTGCAGTACAGAATCAGGTACATTATTGTACACGATCTGACTCAGACGGGCAACATCCGCCTCGTACTCTTGCAAACTTTCTCCAGACTTCTGACTCCTATTCCGGAGCTGCATCCTAAAAGCTCCTACCATATGAGCATGCCCATATCTAGTCTCCAAACGTTCCACTATGTGGCCGTAGCTTTTACGTTGAGCAGGAGGGAGTGTCTGAAGAACATCCAGTGGCTCTCCGCGCAAGGCGACTGTCAATGCTACAGCCTTTTGGTCGTCGTTCCAGCCATTCGACACAGCAGCAGCGTCGAACTGGATGAAGTAGTTTTCCCAGGTTGTTTTCCCATCAAATGTAGGTGGCTTTACTGCTGCATCCAGTCGTCGAATTGTGGGCTCATGCACTTCACTGATTCTACTTACTTGTTCCTCACCGTTGGGCGCATCAGTCTCCATTATTTGATGCCTCTCGGTTTCAATATGTCGACTATCCAAGCGTCTCTCCAGTTCCCGGAACTTGTCGTAAAATTCTTCTTTTATTGCACCTATTTTATGTTCCAAAGCCACCGAATTTTCCAGAACTGCCTCGATTTTTCTATCGAATTTAAATTCTAATATTTCCGAATTTTCTTCCATTTTTCTCTCGATCGTTCTAGAGCTTTCGGCGAGTTCCTTTAATTCTTCCCTTAATGTCGTGGAACTGTCTTTTAATTCTTTTAATTCTTCCCCTAATGCCGTGGAACTTTCCTTTAATTCCTCCTTTAATGCCGTGGAACTTTCTTTTAATTCCTCCTTTAATGTTTTCTCGATGTTTTGGAATAATAATTCATTCTCGGACTGAAAGTAATAATTTTCCGGATCATTTCCATCATTGATTATTGCTTCTTTTAATCGTTCCACAAGATCGAGTTTTACACCGGTAGTGTCTAATCCCCTGTCTTCCAACTCTACTTTCAATTCAGCAACCTTTAATTGACTTAGCTTCTTCATTTTAACCCCACACCTGACACCAATTGTAACGAAACTTTATTTAAGAAACCAAGTCGAATATTTATTTATTTACACGCTAATTATTAATCACTTATTTCTAATTACGAATAGGTACTTAGTTGTTAACTTAAGAATTAATCACTTTATTTACACTAGAGGTTCACTAATTATTTTAATCACACTTAATATTTAATCACTAAAAAGTCTAACCTAATCAACGTTTAAGGTAATCACATTTAAACTTCGCGAACGCGTTAAACTGTAAAACTGTGAACTATCAACTGAACTCGTAATAATTGAGCGGCATTATTTATACAAGTCCGCATTTGCTCTCGAAAATTCTAGAAGGAACGGTAAGTCATCGCGCGCGGCTTTCTCGAAACTTCCGGCGGATGAGTCATACCCGCCTTAACAAATGCAATCTTTGTAACAATATGTAGGCCAACAGCAGATTTATCGCAACGATTGTAGTTAAGGTGAGTCGAGTGCTCTTTAAAACGAGCTTTGTTTGATCTCTTAGTTTGCCCAATATATATTTAATTACAATCTTTAATTGTTCTTGACTGAGGCCAGCTCTAAAGATTGTGATCAAGTATCCTAACCGCGCCATGCATTGTCCTAACGTTCTACACTTGCTCCACAAGTACGCTAGTCTATCCTTTCTTCTGCTATTGATTAGTCACCTTTTACGACACCCAGTGCCCCTAAGGTGAGGTTATTCTTCACCCGCCCCTACACGGAGATAATCAATTTCAATATTAAAATAATTAAAAATTTAAAAAGGTTAGAAGAAAATGTTCATACTATTTGTAGCGCGACTGTTTTTTATGATATGCATTGTTTTAATTGAACAGCGTTTTACTGTGTAACCTTGTGCTAAATAGAAAATCCATCTTTTTGGATCTAGTATTAATATGTTAGGATTATGATGGCATGATGGGCAAAAACATAAAGGATCTACAAAACCATCTCCTTAACATGACTTGCTTTCTGTAACTTATTCAAATTTAGTATTATTAGTTTATTGTACATACAAAAGGTCTACATGGTTTTGCTCAGCAGAATTTAATTTCCGTACTTACATTTTCACCCAACAGACATTTTGGTACTTCTTAATTACAAGATTACCTCATTTAGGTAGAATACATCTCAAACAACGTTTGGTGACGGCCATAATAAATAATTGTGGGTATAGAGACAGCGAGATCAAATGCAACAATTATTTGAATGTTGCAAAGCCCAATCATTGTGGAACTTTCATGTCCATAACCTCGTTCTGCGAATAAAACCAAACAAATTGAAGGCATGCACTTTAATTAGATATATTTCTTCCAGTTTTTTTCCATTATGGTCTTTCTGTTTAGTAATAAACCACGATTCCTATCTCATATGGAAAAATTATATTATTGAGCAAATTTAAACTGCATTATTAGGTACCTAATATTTTTCAGGTCTTAAGAAGGAGTCACTACAGGGAACTGAAAAACTGAACTGAAAAATTTATTATTTAGAAAAATAAAATAAAACAATAATTTTAATTCCTTTCAAATTAAAGTTAGAGTTGACATATCATACGATTTTCTAAAAAAGCATTGGACTACTTTAAATGCTGTTCACAAATACTAATTTTAAAATTTACTAATTTACGTTCAACACCATTAAGACAGTAGTGAATGGAAGGTTTGAGAACGTCTAAATTGCGTTGCGCTCAATCTGCCTGAAACTTATTTATGATGAAAGGTTTCCTGAAACTGAGGCGATTTTAAAAGTTAACGTTCCGAACCACTTTCTTTATAAAAAATATCCTTTCCGTAATACTTTACACTTAAAAGAAACATTTCAGGGTTTACAGCATTACCTTCAAAATTCTAATGTACCTACATTAATGTTATTGATCTTGTGATTTACACTTATTACTTATAAATGTATGAAAAATGTGAACTGTAATATTGACCATACATTACAGGTGAGCAATTAGGTCAATATTCCATTGTAATAATAATAAAAGCCTTTGCGATAACCGCTTAATGCATGGAAAATACTTTACGGTTTTAGTTTCGCATCTATTCTGTTTGGAATGAAAACGCTTAACGGGAATGCTGAAATTTGTTAAACTTTTTGCTTACAACTTTCTCGTTTTAACCGTTTTCAATACATTAATGATACGAATACAAACGATAAACTTTCCATCCAGAACACTAAATCACTCTTTGAAAGTTCTTGTAAGTTGCGTATCTATTTATAAAAATGGAATAATTATAAAACGTTTCCTGCGTTACCGCTTCCTTTGCGAGTTTAATATTTCCAACTTCCAACAGTTCTTACTGCGATGCGAATCCTACGAAGTAGAGTAAAATTTTTATGAGAACTACATGACCGTAAATACAACAATAATCACAAAAACTTTGTACGCGCGAAAAAAACTAAATTTGTCAAAGTATTGTACTTCTCGACAATTTAAAAAAATTCTGGCAAGTTGCCACGAGACTTCCCTCGTATTAACACTTTTTTCAAAAAATAAATATAGCACAATATTATAAATATAATAATATAAATATGAATTCAGAAAAAAATACTCTTAAACAACATAAAAAACTGCAATTTTATCTTATAAAAAAAAATGAGTGCCGCCATTTTAACTTATACAGGAAGTGACCTCATCAAAGGTAATATCATCGATTGGCGAAAACCGCATTTCGATAACTTTAATAGTTTCTGAGTATCGAGCGTTGCAGCCATTTTTTAACAATTCTTTTTTTTAACACTTTTTGAAAAACAATATATACGAGCCCAGTCGCACATGTATTGGACCAAAGGAATAAGTACGGCAATTTTATATTTCTCACCTAGTACTTATTGTATATATATATATTAGTTTTAACAAAGACAATTAAGTTTATTTGATACTTCGTAGTATTAACCATTCAATCAACAATACTTTCTATTTGTTTTACTAATACTAATAATAATAAGCCAAAATAATTTTTGTTATGTGTGGCGCATATTAATTGGACCAAAAGTATTTGACAAATTATCATTCGTTACCACTGAGTGCAGTCCCCTTTTTGTTTTATAACAGAATTAAGTCTTGCTCGCATGGTGTTAACTAATGTTTTAGAGTAATCTGGTCGAAAGAGAGTCTCGATAGGCGACAAGTCGGGGCTACTTGAAGGCCATTTTAAAATGGGAATATTCATTTCTTGAAACCATGATGATACAGTTTTGGCAGTATGGCATGCTACGCTGTCCTGTTGAAATATAAATTTCCCATCTTGCCGCTGAATCTCGTTAATTGAAGGCAACAATTCGTCTTGTAAAATTGTTTTATACTTTGCAGCATTGACTGTACCATTAATAAAAAGAAGACGGCCAACACCTTGTGAGGACATACATCCCCATACCATGACAGATGCTGGAAATTTAATTTTTCTCTTAAGGCAATCTTTATGATATTCTTCTCCCGGCGTTCGGATAATTCTACTTTGTGAATCACCAACACATATCTCGAATTTTGATTCATCACTCCATATAACTGAGTCCCACTGATGTTCTGACCAGTCTTTATGCTCCTTTACCCACAAAAGTCGGTTTCGTTTCTGTTTTTGTGACAGAAGCGGTTTTTCCTTGGCCTAAAATAAAAACTGTAAAAGCGTGATTTTTTTATTTCATCATAAACTACTTTGTAAAACCCATATCCCATTTTCTTCATATGCCTCAAGCAAGTATCTTTCGAAATGCGTTTACCAATCGCATCTGCCCATTTTGTAGCTAATTCACGTGATGGAGCTCGACGATCTTGTTTAATCAGAGCACGGAGAGCACCCTTATCTCTTTTCGTAACCTTTGAAGGCCGGCCAGATTTTGCTTTTATTTGAACATTTCCATTTTGTTTGAAATGCGAAATAATATTTCTTGAGCAATGTTTAAATGTTTGGCAATTAAGTGTCCAGAGAGACTATTCTTGTGGGAAGTAATAATAGAATTTCGCATATCGTACGATAGTGCTTTTCCGCGAACCATTTTGACAACTAAATTACTTCTACGGCACTTGAAACAATCAAATATTCATCTCATTTCAATTATCAAGGCCCGCTCGATCAGATATTTGCTTTAGTAAATATTTCGCTAGGTAAACACACACTTATCTTAATGCGTGCATTATGGTCCAATTAATATGCGCCAAACATAACAAAAATTATTTCGGTTTATTATTATTATTGTTAGAAAAATAAATAGGACGTATTATTGATTTAATTGGTAATACCACCAAGTATCAAATAAACTTAGTTGTCTTTGTTCTAATTAGTATACAGGGTGTCTCACGGTGACCGTCGGTTAGAAGTATATCAAGAACTGTAAAAGCTAGAAATTTGAAATTTTGCACATGCGACATGGAGTGTTTAATCTATTAAATAAAAATATTTTCCAAATGGCAGCACTTCCGGAAATACCGGAAGTGAGCATCAACTTCTTTATTTTAAATACAAACCAGGCAATTTTTTTTCACATTCTGATGTGTCATAAAATGTTTAGTAAGTATGCTTAAAATAATCGGCGTATCAATTTTGATTGTTGAGAAAAAATTTTTTTTTCACTGAAAAATGTCAAAATCTTGTTTAGGAAATAAAATTGAAAGTGGTAAAAGTTAGGGAAATGGGATTTTAGGTTCAAAATGTCAAAAGATTGGGACACAATTGTCTGTCATGGATAATAAAAAATTGGCCGCGGTTACGTATCTATTTGACGTTATTTCCAGACTTAAGAAAAACTTTAAAAAGTCTCTTTTTTTAAATGGAATGCCTATTTAATTATCGGCCCATTCGATACAGAAATAAATTTCCTTTAAATTGATATACCATGTTCCTATACCTAAAATCAATGATTACAGAGTTATTTACATTTTTCTAATTAAATTTATAATGACATACTTTACAAAACATGGTTGGCTTTGAAAATTTTCAAAAAATTTTTATTCAATTGTTTCTTATAATGACAGTTGTCAGTTAGCTATCAGTTTGAAGGTTTACGCTACATTTACGTTTGTTATCAATGTTATCTGTTTGAATTTTATATTTGTTTTTAATTGGGAAATATGGAATACACAAACGCTGATATTCTAAATTTGTTTTACATTCATGGCGAGTCTGCTCGTATTACTTTTCGGATTTGCAGAACCTTTAACTATTGAATAAAGAATCACTCAACACTTTAACGAAAGATATGCGCATTTACCTACAATGACAGATCGAAAAATCAGGATGATTGAAAAGAATTTTCTAAATTTGGGCGAAGTAAATGCGCCACGAAGTTTGGCAAAGCCAATTGTCCCCAATGACGCTGCAGAAACCAATGTATTGGGATATTTTAATTTTTTCCCTGAAAGTTCTGTTCGTTCGGCTGAAAGAGACCTTGGATAGTCAAGAAGTTCCATAGATAGGATTTTAAATAATCATAAAAGCATAAGAAACATTTGAATAAAAATTTATTGAAAATTTTCAAAGCCAACCATGTTTTGTAAAGTATGTCATTATAAATTTAATTAGAAAAATGTAAATAACTCTGTAATCATTGATTTTAGGTATAGGAACATGGTATATCAATTTAAAGGAAATTTATTTCTACATCGAATGGGCCGATAATTAAATAGGCATTCCATTTAAAAAAAGAGACTTTTTAAAGTTTTTCTTAAGTCTGGAAATAACGTCAAATAGATACGTAACCGCGGCCAATTTTTTATTATCCATGACAGACAATTGTGTCCCAATCTTTTGACATTTAGAACCTAAAATCCCATTTCCCTAACTTTTACCACTTTCGACTTTCAATTTTATTTCCTAAACAAGATTTTGACATTTTTCAGTGAAAAAAAAATTTTTTCTCAACAATCAAAATTGATACGCCGATTATTTTAAGCATACTTACTAAACATTTTATGAGACATCAGAATGTGAAAAAAAATTGCCTGGTTTGTATTTAAAATAAAGAAGTTGATGCTCACTTCCGGTATTTCCGGAAGTGCTGCCATTTGGAAAATATTTTTATATAATAGATTAAACACTCCATGTCGCATGTGCAAAATTTCAAATTTCTAGCTTTTACAGTTCTTGATATACTTCGAACCGACGGTCACTGTGAGACACCCTGTATGTACAATAAGTACTGGGTGAGAAATATAAAATTGCCGTTCTAATTCCTTTGGTCCAATACATATGCGACTGGTCTCGTATTGCTGAATTGAGAAAAAAATACTCTTTTAAACTACCTACATAAAAAAACTGCAACTTTATCTTATAAAAAAATGAGTGCTGCCATTGTAGCTTATACCGGAAGTGACGTCATCAAAGGTAATATCAGCATTTTCGTCCTTGGTCCGAATGCAATCGATTGCCGAAATCGCATTTCGATAACTTTAATAGTTTCGGAGTTTAGAGCGTTGTAAGGAATGTGTACGGACAGACTACAGACTACAGACGACAGACGGAATTTTTTTTTCATATTTTGAATCTACGTATTCATAAACGCAAAGATATGTGAAAATTTCCATAGGTCAATTTTTTTTTGGAACACTAATACAATACTTCCCTTTTTTAAAATGAGATCGTTGAACAAAGATATTGGTGTCTGCACATTATGACATCAAGAACCATTCTATTCCTTGATTTTTAGATTCATTAATTTTCATAAGTTTCTGTAGTACCGAATTTTGGAAATTATGTCTCGTGCGAGTAGTCCAAAGCCGATCGTAAGTAAAAACACTAAGAACGTGTTTGACAAATTATCGGACCTGACAAAACAAATGGTAAAGGCTTCTTGGGGATAGCTTTTATACAAAAAAAATCGTCTTCAGTTACTCCTATGAAGCTACGAGTACATCCTTCTAGTAGCCCTGCCGCCTGGAAAGACCCCTTGTTAGGATCCGTGGTGGGTGGGGAGCTAGAAGGACAAAATTTTATACGAGTACATCCGACATGGATAACAAAACCACAAACACTAGTTCAGAGCAAGTCCTCACCCTTTACAAGAAAGACGACCTCAGATTAAGTTTGGCTTCAATTTATGGTGCGGTGTTATTGGTTCCAGCTTTTTCGACGATTTATTTTTAATGAGACTTTAACTGGATATCGATATTTCTTAGGGAAAATTTTAACAATATCCTAGATGAATTAAATTTACAAACCCGTACAAACATTAAGTGGTATCAACACGACCTTACAATCAGGCGCAAGTTAAAAGATATTTAGATGAAATTTTTCCAAACACGTGGGTAGGCAGAAATGACCTGTTTTATAGGTTGCACGTCCCCCTTTAGACTTTTTTGTATTTGGAGTTGTATACTGCGCACCACAGGATCGGTGCACATTATTAAGTTATTTGATAGGAAAACAAATTTATTTGCATTTTTTTTGAGATCTAAACTTAACAACGGCAAGTTACTCTTACAATTTCTTGAAAACGATTGGACACGGGGAAAACGGGGTATACCTTCAAAGGTTTAAAAAACGAGAGAGCGATGGGTGGGTTGACTGTGGAAAGATAGACGTAGCCGGGCACGCTATCTTCCAATGTACTATTTGGGCACGGGCGGGAAACGAACAAGGGAGACTAGTGGAGACACAAATCAACAACAGCAACATCATTGGCCTGATGTTAGAGACTACTGACAAATGGGAGTGATCTCGAAATTTAGTCATTTAGAGAGAGGACAGGGTTTTGGTGGGAATGGAAAGAAATTCCACACACCCTAGCGGGGGAGCCTATAAAAGGTTTTACCAAACCACGATAAAAAAAAGATTAGATGGGCGTAAAATTAGGAAAGCTATAATTAACTCCGTGTTGAAAAGGTGTCGCATATATGTGTCGATAATAATGGTGGACATTTCGAACACTTACTGTAAATCTCATGGCAAGGTATGATTTTTGCTAAACCTAATAACAGTACATAATATTAATAAGTAATAGAAAAGCGTGTATTGTTCTTTTATTTATTAAAATATGTGATACAACCCTTACATCATTACATCAGAAAAAAATGCACTATTAGGTAATATATGGCATAACCAGTGAACTCTAATAGTTCACTGGTCATAACCAAATATAGTTTCATTCAACTTTGCTTCATAACTTCAAAATGCTAAGCAAAAAACTAGTACGGTGACGCTGCGCTGTTCGGCACAAAATTATCTACAAATTGTATTTAAGCAATTTTTATGTATTTTTAGAAATAAAGGAATTAAAGCGCTGAAACGATTTTGGGGAATTTTACTTTTTTACAAAAATATCTAGTAAGCCATGAATTTTCTTAAATCAACCAAAGCGTATCTGGAAACTCACTTTGTATGAAGTTTTATCAGTTACATTGAGTAAAAAGTACATATAAAATAATATGTTAAAAGTGAGTAGTGTAATATTCAAATGAACGTATGGTTTTTGCGTTTGTGCACAATAATTATTGAGAACCAGAACGGTTTAAATGAGATTCTCGAATTGTTTGGCTTCGTAAACTATTGCACAGTTTGTGAATACACAACTATTTTCTTCATTCGAATACAATTAATTTCGTGGTATGTTGCATTGTACGATATTACTTATTTTTTTTTATTTTCAAGGGGGTGATAAAATCGTGTAGTGCCTCAGCTTTAATCCATAATTGTCATTCAGCAAAATTGTCATATTTAAGGGTTTTATCTATAAGCGAAATATCCACCGTGTATTTTAAAAATGAAAGGATCACATAATTGCAGGTTATGATTATATCGAGATGTTCGTTTCTAGCAATAAAAAAACCATCAAGTGGTGCTTAAATACAAATAGCCCAACCATTTTGAATGTCGCTTGACTAGTTCAAATCAAAATAAGGTTGTCGAACAAGTGTTGTTCAAATATTGAACAGTGCGCTGATACTACAGTTGGATTCAATATAGGTGCTGAATTTGCATTCTTGGAAGCCGGAATTCAAGCATAATAAAATCGATGACGTATGTTCCCACTACATTGATGGCTCTCGAGACACCCCTAAACAGGAGATAACCACTTCAGCACCAATGCAAACCGTTTTAGTTTAAAAATCGGAATTTTCTTTGTTAAGTTTTTCTCAACCACCGCCGCAAAGGAAATCGGGTTTGTTTAAAATAAGAAACGATGTTTGTTCAACAGATTCGGTATTATTTACAACCAAAGAAATTAGCTTGTAGATAGAATAAATTCGTGTTTAAAAGTGAAGTTGAAAGTGACATTTTAATTTTAAAACACCATTTTTACTTGTATTTACACAATGTAACTTATGAAGGTGTACTAAGTTTAGTAAATTATTTTTGGCTCAATGTAAAAGGAAAAGTTTAGAAATTGTACATCTCAAAGACGCTTTTGTATAGACGCACATATTGATGGTTCTACAATTTTTTAATTACGTTCCGTTCTTAACTTGCGATAAATGGTACTATTCCCAGAGGTGCATGGAGAGGAAACGGAAGATACCCCACTTGCATTTGTGAAAATTAAAGTAAAATATTAAGCTAAATATAATCAGAGATGAGTATGAAAAATTAAACACGCTGTGCAAGGACTAACTCAATCGAACGTACCTACATGGTGTTGTGTTAGGGATGAGGGAACGGACATTGTTCAGTTCAGCTGCCACGGTCTGATTGCGTATGTGACCATACACCATATATCTTTCTCATTTCGCACAATCCACAACTGGGCTCCTCTGTGGATTGATAGGGTACATGTCGTCATCAACATTATCACAACCCCGCGTCATTTATTTATCAAGTCACACGGTCACATATTTATAGTGACTCTAATTCTGAAGATTACTATTAATTCGAGCAAATTAACCAAACAGAAATAAATGTTGATGAAACAAATATAAATAATTTTGAATAACTGTTGTCCACATGGGCAATATTGCACATTATTTACAGTGCTTTGAGTGACTTACTGATATTGTTAAAAACTCATTTAAAATGTGAAAACCTTCTTTCTCATGCACGTACTTTATTGAAAACTCCTAGGTGTATTCAGTTACAAAACATTCATTCAAAACAATACTATCATTTTAGATTATCTCAGTGTCTAAGCAAATTGCTTCGTTATTACAAACTAGAAACAGACACGATTGAAATTCTTGTAAATGTTGATGGTCTGCCAATCGCAAAAAGTTCTAGCATCCAGCTGTACCCCATATTATGTAGCCTTTGGGGAGGGAAAATGAAGAAGTTGTCGGTATATACCATGGTAGTGAGAAACCCTCCAGTGCGAACGAATTTGTAACCGACTTTGTCAATGATGCTATTAATCTTACAACGAACGGTTTTGTTCACAACCATTGTTTTTACAAATTCACAGTGAAGGATTATATTTGTGATGCTCCCCTAAAAATCTTACATAAGTTACGTAAAAGGCCATACTGGTTATTCATCGTGTACCAAATGCAACCAAAAAGGAATATATGTAAATAACAGGATTTTTTTCCGGAAGTGGATATTATTAAGTATGTAATGAAAACACAGAGGAACAATTTGCAAAGAAAATAATAATTATCATATGGAAATAGGGCCGTTATTTTTGGAATTAATTCTCGAATTTAATATGGTTAGTGGCTTTCCGTTAGACTATATGCATCTAATTTGTTTAGGTGTTATGTTATGCGACAATTATTGCTTTTATGGTGTGCGGAAAGCCAAGGACAAAATTGTCGTTTTTTAGGGATGTTACAAAATTAACTCAGCAGTTACTGGATCAGAAACGATGTATACCCTGTGAATTTGGTAGAAAACCGCGATCACTAGTGGAAGTCAAACGATGGAAGGCCACCGCCAGTTCTTGTTATATACAGGCCCCATTGTTTTAAAAAATATTTTGAGTCCTGATAGATATTTGAACTTTATTTGCTTGCAAGTTGCTTGTACAGTCTTAATAAGTGAACGTTATAGAGAACATTTTAATTAAGTATGCCAGAGAACTTTTGAAATATCTTGTGAAAACTTTTAAAAGCTTATATGACAAACAATATATGTCGCATAATATAAATAATTTATTACAAAATTACTCCACACGTCAAAAGGTATGGATCTGAGGGAACTGCACATGGTGGCGAGGTTCTCGTTTCAAAAGATATCACATATCCAAAAACTCCAAAGTCCTGTATTTATATGACATATGTTGACAAATGCTCATCTTTGTAATAATAAGAAAACGACTATTTCATTTCTTCTTTAGGGGCCGTCGAAATGAGCTAGGGGTTAACAGACCAAAAAATAGCAGCTACATTAGTAAAGAACTTTATTAAAAATGCTTCAGAACGGATTAAAAGCAGGCAAATTCGAGAAAAAAAATATTATAATGAGTAAATTTTAAAAATCAATTAACTAAATTGTGTTTCATTTAGTTCCATATGCATTCACTGGTCAGACAGTGATATGTCATAGATAACTAATAGAATATCCTCTGGATATTGAAAATACTGCATCCACAGGATAAATTGATAGAATATACACTGGACATTGTGAAAGTATTAAGTATGGGTATCTATAAGATATACTTACAAACGTCCACTAGATATTAACAGACTACATCCCCTGGACGTCCACATTTGTGACAACTGGATGTTCACAAGATATCCACTGTATGTAGGAAGCTTTAGCTAGATGTCTCCTGGACGATCAAGTTATTTAGTAAGGACAGCTGCTGAACATCTAACAGATAGGTTTGTGTTGTGTGGGTAGAGATAATTCATCAATACGGTCCACCTATATTTTGCGCAATTGATACCGATAATGCCGCTGTACGGATTGTAACAGTACATCAGCTGCCAGCCACCAAAGGAAGCTTTAGCACACAAAGAAAAGAAATAGATAAATGGGTAAAAGAGCTGTAAAACTAAATTATATCTATCACAATGGTAAGTTACTAATTCTCAAGAATGACATTGGTATGTGTATTTATGATAACGATTCAATTCTTAATGGTTTTAAATCTTTGAGCAATGTATCTTTACTAGGGTCCAGACTAAGAGTTTTTGTACACTCTACTCTTTTGCTTTCTACTTAATCAGTTCTTTCAAAAACAAAGTGGTCTCAACACTCTCAACTAATTCAGAAATTCAACCACCGTTTTCACACTTTAGCGTAGGGTATAATTAGTTTGCTTCAAAAGATAAACCGGTACAACCAAATTTGAGGACTCTCTCAGTTTTGAATAAATTAAACGGGGTTTTTAAAGGAACAATGTTGATGATATATTAAACCAAAATATGGATACGATTGATTTATCGGATGTAAGCAGGTACTACGGATATATCGAGAGAGGCTCTCGGATGAGGACAGGATTTCAAGTAAGGACAGGATCGGAATCGCAACGTCAAGTGATTGACAGGACGGATTTTTTCAGTTGTAAAGGTTTTGTATGAGTGGAAAAGGAATAGAGAGAGATACATGCGCGGTTAGTGTCGGTGGTGTGATGGTGTCGCTATCCATTAGGGGGGATTTTTATTATTTTGGAAGATTTCTGAAAAATCTTAATAAAAAAAATCGTGTTTTTACAAACTTCCAGCAGTTTTGGTACACAGCAGAGTGCCATGAATACTTTTTGTTGTTGATCGATTGTTATCTGTCATTCACTTTAGTACGAATCCTTGTTTTGTCGGCTATGTATATATTTGGCGAAAATGAGTTAGTTCCTAATTTGAATCGTTGAAAATGGAAGCGAATAAAACCTTAATCTGCGGTAGTTTACCTACTTTTTGAGTACAATTTTGGTACTAAAGCCGTTTTCACCTTCATCAGCTAGGAAAGATGTAGATGTTAAGCAATTGGATGCCCCATGAATTATCAAACGATAGGTAACAAATTAAGTCGTCTTAGCGTTTTCTCGGTAAACATTTTATGCAACAATAATGAACCATTTCTTCATCACGGTTTCCTTGCACTCCAACGAGATTTTATTGTGTGTTTGGTGGACAGCGGCCGGAAAATTGATCCGGGAAAAAGTTCTGGACTTGGCTGGCAAACGTTATCCCACCCACCATATTCTCCTGACATTTCACCAAGTGATTACCACCTTTTTCGTCTCTTGACAACTGCATGAGGCGTAGACAGTTCGAAACAACACTCGATATTACAAATTCAATCCTTCAATTTTTTATTCAAAATTCGTAGAATTTTACAAAAAATGCTGTTACGTTGGCAAAAGGTCATTAATTGTGCCTACTTCGAAGAGTAATAATGTATTATTTTTGCTAATAAACATTTTTATTTTACTATAAAAAACCGCACGAACTTATTTGGATTTGATTGAATATTTGAAAATTGTTACCAATTTGTACAGCCAGCGCCAAAAAGTATTAGACTTTCGATATTTTGTACATGAATTTTATAGCACATTGGGATTAGCGTTGTTTACCAATAAATCAAATTAAGATTGTGACAATTTAAATAACTATAGGTAGTTCCGAAACTCGTATCAAATACGATTATTGCCAAATAGCTGTCAGTGTAATTTAAAAAAATAATAATTGATTATCGTCTTAATTATTCTGTTTATAAATCGTTTTAATTACTTTGTGAAATACTTTTCAGCTTTTATTTATGTAAGAAAAAAGTTTTAGTAACATTTGTGTCATAGAAAATTAAATGGTTAAATAATTCCCAAGATGTGTGTGCAGGTAGGTTAACTACCCTTCCTTATTGTGCAACCACTGTTTTCCCTCGAGTTGAAATTTGCGATCGCTCTCAAGGGATGTATTCCTTACTAATAATTTTACATGAGCTCTAGAAAACGTAAGTCACATTTCAGCAATTATACGTTATTTGGTAAGAAATATATATTTTTCGTATGGTATTCATGGTAAATACGGTATTTCGTTTTTAATGCTCAGTATTATACGATAGGAATTAAATACAATAATACATTTTATGTTAGCGAAGTACGAGCAGCATAAAAGTTCTGCTTTTACACAAATTTATCTTGTTGTTTCTAACTACCTATTATACTGAAAGTGAGGACGATTGTATATGGGTAGATAGCCGGTATAAGACCGGGGAAGTCAGCGGTACCCGGTACATCGAAGAGTAAAATTATCCACCTTCTAGTTTTAAATATCTATACTGGTTGTAGAATAATTCTAATAAAAAACAACATAAAAAATAACAATTCTAAAAAAAGTGTCGTCTTTAAGCTTGGTCCTCGGCGCGGTATTCCTCCTTTCCTATGAACAAGTTTTAAATATCAACATAGGGATCTTGCGCAGTTGCGCGTATCATAAAACAGGTGACATCGATGGGATTGATCGTAATGGCAGAAAGTCAAGGTGTCGTGCAACTGCTACTCGCTTTTATTGATCAGGTCTGATACAGAGCAACAATTATTTATAGGCGTTGAATGATAAAGAACTTATCATTCAACGTTATAGGTTAAGACAACTTTATCCATTACTTAACCGTAAGCCTGAATGTGCTATTCTTAATGTACAAAACGCTATTACGCCCATTACTTTTGCTTTTGTATGCCTACCCAGTTTGGTGTAACTTGTAATACATCTCAAACGAACATCAATAAATTTCAACGATTTCAGAACAAAGTTTTACGGATAGCCTAGTAGGTATAACAATTTCCTTTGTTGATAAGAAATGGCGTTGTAGATCAAAATAGGTATTAAATAAAAAGCCGTCTTTCTTACATTTTGAAAATCTTGCCATTTTCCACAAAATTCCCTAGATTTCGAAATTTAATTTTCACCGAACAAAAGTAAGTAGGTAAGTAAGTAAGTAAGCAATGAATTCGTTAAGTTTATGATGTGTCGTCCATGTGTGTCTTTTTCGTGTTAAAGAATTTTAAAATTCTCACTTCAGATTCTGCAAGAGCATCAAGAAGTAATCTTTGATCTTGATGTGCTTCGCTGTAACTTATAAGGAACACCAACACCATCAAAATCGCGGTCAAAATATAAAAGCTTGCTAAATATATAGCCATAGCTATATGATTTCTATGTGATTTTGAACACTTAACTATATTTGAACTGCAATTTTGTTCGGTCTGGTAATGTTAGAAATGCGTTCTCAAGTTGTTTTATTTAAAAAGGAGCAATGTAGGAAAAATAGCGTATAATAGCTTCTTCGTAAGGTAATTTGTGTGTAAAAAAACGCTTCTTATTAAATTCGGAACCTTAATGTAGGTACTATAATTAGGGCTTACAGTACCGGAAGAAATTTTGAATACCGGTTTTCGGTATTCAATCAAGTGAATCCCGGGATCCCGGTATTGACTTTTTTCTAATGCAGAGGGTTCCATTAAAAAAAATACAACTTTATATAAATCATCCTCTATAAACTTTGCGATTAAAGTGAAAATATTTTAGATTTGTAGCCTTACCATATCCCATGAACGAAATTTTCGTTAATAAACCACACATCCAGCACACATTATTGGCCCCATACATACAATATTTTGCAGTATAAATAAATATCATTAATCCAAAATATTTTCTACTAAAATAAAATTAAATTAATACCGAAATACCGATATTTACGTATGAATACCGGCATCAACTGCATCAATTTTGTCTGGGATCCCGGTTTTCGAAATCCCGGAATTTCGGTATTGTAAGCTATAATCGAGTGCTGCCCCCCGAGTTGGTGATTTTAATAGTGTTAGTATAGTATGTTCGTGAAGCAGTCGAAACTTATCAATTCTTCCTTGCCCAATTAATAGACGCTCTATGGGACCACAAACCTCACACATCAGGTATTATTGATGTCTTTTTATTCTT
Source organism: Pyrocoelia pectoralis (assembly GCA_036250285.1). Classification (NCBI taxonomy): domain Eukaryota; kingdom Metazoa; phylum Arthropoda; class Insecta; order Coleoptera; family Lampyridae; genus Pyrocoelia; species Pyrocoelia pectoralis. The sequence goes on from CM070074.1 coordinate 33,950,556, forward strand.
GTTCTGGCCATAGAGATAACTAAAATGCTGCATAAAATGTTAATATCGATTTCTTACAATAAGTAGAAAGTTTTAAAGTGTTGTGTACATTTTTGAAAGCTAATTTTCCGTTACGAAGCGAGTTCTTATAAATTAATTTAAGCTTAGTGCTCCAAGTTTTCCAATAACTTAGAATATCCAGCACGAACGTTATACATAAACATAATATTATAAGAGATTAACAATCATATGCAGTAAACTGCTTCTTATATTTTCTTGAAAGTGTGGCATTTTAGATTTACTTATCTTGTTATTGTCGAAAATGAATATGTCTTCATCCATAACTGTTTATCGCTGCGAGCATTTTCCCTGTTTAAACAGCTCTTTGGGGTTATGCATAAATTACAAACATTTAGTTAATAAATCGTCAATAACCGATTTATTGCAGTTTCATTATGACTTATAATTAATTGTATTTGTATAGTAGGAATGTGTTGTAGGACCATAAGTCGCAAATAACAAAAATGCGCAAATCCTAATTTATAATTTTCTTTATATTAAATTTATCCAAAGTTTAATAAGGATAATGGGTGTAGCATAAATTACTATAGAATCTTCGCTGAAATTACTCAATGTAAACCAGGCGCAAATCCGAGAATTTGACACGAAAACACCTAAGGCAACGAAAAGTAATTCCGTAGCGGCGTAAACATCCATGAGTTTTAAAATAACAGACTGAAAAATTCGCGTTCCGAACAGAAAGCACAAAAACAATTTCTACAGCACGTTGATTCACAGTAATAGTGTTTCTGATGCATTGTTAGATAGTGTAGTCATTAACAGTAAAATTATACATACATATTAATTTAATTCTTTTTGATTATGACTACTGCTCTCGAATTCATCTATATCAAAAAGGCATTGTAGTATTATAAAAAGATAAAACAATGAATTGCTTCTATAATCGGTATCAAATTATTTTTGCTCTTTATCTTCTTCCTTTTGTTCATCTTCATCTTCTTCTGTACCAACCATATCAACAACAATAATTCTTAGTGAGTAGTACAAATGTGGTAGTTATCTGAATTTGTAAAAAAATCTATTAATAGACTTTTTGTGTTCGTTCAAAAGCTTCTCAATGAGATGCTAAGAATACAAATAACATGCCACTATTATATTATATTATATTATATTGAGACCCATTTTTTCGTACACATATACACTTATACGCGTCTTTTTTTGCATTCCTAATTTCAATCTAAAAAGATTGGGTTCCGGACACTTCGCCCCCCACATTTCGCCCCACACATTTCGCCCCCACACATATCGCCCCCGACACATTTCGCCCCCACACATTTCGCCCCCACACATATCGCCCCCGACACATTTCGCCCCCACACATTTCGCCCCCAGACATGTACATAGCAAATATACAGTGGATACAGAAATTGTTTTTCCTTTTTTCAGCTTTCTCATCTGACAGCCAGATGGGTGAATTCTTTTCACTAAAGAGAAATACCGCAAATAAATGAAACGGAAGCAGACTCAAATTAAGAACAATAATGTAAAAGAATATTGTTTTTTACATTATTATTCTAATTTCAATTTGGTAGGTTTAGTATATTTTTTTTCAATTGAAACAAAAACGGGAATGTGAAACTAAAGAACGTTTGAAACTAGAACGAATGCTAACCTAAGCGTAGATTGATCCGAGGTTAAAGGTAGGTTTAGTATATTTTTTTTTCAATTGAAACAAAAACGGGAATGTGAAACTAAAGAACGTTTGAAACTAGAACGAATGCTAACCTAAGCGTAGATTGATCCGAGGTTAAAGGTAGGTTTAGTATATTTTTTTTCAATTGAAACAAAAATTTATGTATTCGGGGGCGAAATGTGTGGGGGCGAAATGTGTCGGGGGCGATATGTGTGGGGGCGAAATGTGTGGGGGCGATATGTGTGGGGGCGATATGTGTGGGGGCGATATGTGTGGGGGCGAAACGTGAGGGGCGAAATGTCCTAGAATCAAAAAGATTGAGTACCATCTGCACAGTGGATCATTGTCACGTTAGCTGAGGTATTTTTCCACGCATCTATAAAATTAGTAGGTACAGGCGTAGTCACATAAGAAGGCGAGCGCGGTAATGCGCAAACGCCGAATTTACGCTGCTTGTAAAATTTCGCTTAGCTATAAGTCAGTGTCGTTTCATTGTGTTGTTGTAGATATGTTTATTCATCACTAAATATGAACATTAATGTTATTTATTGAATTATAATTGCTGGATAATTACATACTTTAGTCATATACAGGGTGTCCATTTAGTAGCCCGTTCTTCAAGTACGGCTTTATTGTTAAATTTACTAAAAAATAAATATACGGGATTGCAATTAGGTTGGATGAAGCACATTTGCAAATTATTTAGACACATACAGGGTGTCTCCAAAAAGTATGGCGCATAAAACGTATATTTTTTTAAATGGAATGACCCACTTTTTTTAAGCGCAAATGTAGGGGCCTTGGGTGAGCTTTTCAGTCGTACATTATTTTTGTATTAATACACGGCGTTGTCAAGTTATTAATTAATACATATTTTTTTGCTAAATATCAACCCTTCCATTATACGCTTGTATTTTTTAACGTCTTGTTTTTGTTTTTACGTAAGTTCGGTGGTGGACTTGGGTTGAATCAGAGTATTCAACCGTGACGAAACATTTGTGGGAACATGGCGGCAAAAACGAGTCCGCACGATGACGCACCGAACCCCGATCTCGGTAGTCGCGCCCACACGTAACGTCAAACCCCCACATGACAGACACGAATGCGCGTTCGAGTAACATCGCTACCGAACCACGACGAAGCGCTACCGAGCACCGACGAAGCGCCCCTGCAGGGTATAAAAGCGTGCGCGCTTCGATCAGGAAATCACTCTTCTTCCGGAGTTGTTAATAGCACTGGAAGAAGTCTCATACCCCGTGACCGGAGTTGTTAATAGCACTGGTTCCACGGGGCACCGTCCGAAGCCGGAGTTGTTAATAGCCTGGCTAAGGATAAGCACTCGTCGCTACCACGTACGCCAGTCAAGCGGCCGCGGTCCAGTTCACCGTGTTATTCACCGGTGCGACCTATCATTACACCGCTACCACGTACGCCAGTCAAGCGGCTGCGGTCCAGTTCACCGTGTTATTCACCGGCATCACCTATCATCACGCCGTTGCCGCCAACACCTACAAAGAGGCCATCGTGGAAGCTGGTGCCGATCGACCTCGACACAGGGCCCTGCTACAGTGAACCTCATAGCCGACCCCTGCATTTACTCGACCCACGAAGATAGTGCGTGAAGTACATTCGTTCTTTAACTTTGCGTTCATGTTAATTTGTTATTGTTAATTTGTTATTGTTATTTGTTCTTTCGTTAAAACTCGTTAATATAAAAACCGTTAAACCACTGCACGTTACATTTTCCTAAACAAAAGGTCGGCGCACGCACACGCGCCGACAAAGTGGTGACCCGCGCCGTGCGACAAAGTGGAAAAAATACCCGCGACGTGCAGAAAAGTGTAAACAATATCCGCGACGTGCAGAAAAGGGGAAAACAATACCCGCGACGTGCAAAAAAGTGGAAAACAATATCCGCGCGCGAACAAAAAACGTAAACAGTCGCGAATGCAATAAACATTTTTTCAAAAAGTGCTACAGTGAAAAATGACGGAAGAAACTACCCAAGTGCAACGCATCCAGATGCGAGTTCCACCATTCTGGCCAAACGATCCGGAGCTATGGTTCGCTCAAATAGAAAACCAATTCCAGCTCAGTGGCATCACGACAGATGGAACGAAATATAGTTACGTAGCAGGCAGTTTGGAAGCCCGTTTCGCTAGCGAAGTGCGAGATATTCTAACGGCACCTCCAACAGAAAATAAATACGAAACTATCAAAACCGAATTAATAAGACGACTCAGCATCACACAGGAGCAGAAAACGAAACAACTCCTGGAATTGGAGGAATTAGGAGATCGCAAACCCTCTCAGTTTCTACGACACCTTCAACAGTTAGCGGGAGCTGCAGTACCAGAAACGCTGTTGAGGTCAATTTGGTCAAACCGTCTACCAACAAACGTCAGAGCAATCCTTGCAACACAAGCGGACACTAACCTGACAAAGTAGCCGACCTAGCAGATGCAATCATGAGTACAACAAATCCACCCTTGGGACCAGCGGTAAACACACTAGACGACATAATAAAAAATCTAGTGGATCAAGTAGCACAATTAAAATCAGAACTACGAGGTAGGCCAACAAATCGCGAAAAAGGCAAGACGAGAACACGAAGCAGTTCAAGAAATAAAACCTACGACACATGTTGGTACCATTACAAGTTCGGTGATAATGCGAAAAAATGCAGACCGCCCTGCAACAAAGCAAACAGCCAGGGAAACGAGTAGAGGAGTCGCTCATGACGGCAAGCGACACCCCAAAACACACACGCCGTCTCTTCGTCACCGATGCGAAAACCAAAATAGAGTTCCTAATTGACACCGGAGCCGACGTGTGCATCTTTCCAAAAAAACTACTGAAGGAAAGACGACCGATTTCTCGTTATAAACTATACGCAGCAAACGACACAGAGATCAACACGTATGGAGTAGTAAACCTAGACCTTGATCTCCGATTACGAAGAAGTTTCCCATGGAGATTCATCGTGGCAGAAACAGATAAACCAATCATAGGAGCAGATTTTCTATCATTCTATGGATTACTAGTGGATATGCGTAAATTAAAACTCCACGACACGGTCACGAATCTCAGGACAGAGGGGCGTATAGCGAACGATCAAAATAACCAAGGAGTGAGCACGATAAATAAGAGCCAGAAGTATCACGAGCTCTTGAAGGAATTCCCAACAATCACTAAACCAGCAGGGTTACCTTCACGACCACAACACTCCACGAAACATCACATTGTAACAACAAACGGTCCGCCAGTATCTTCCAGACCGCGAAGGCTGGCGCCCGACAAACTTAAAAAAGCGAAAGAAGAGTTCAGGTTATTAATCCAACTGGGCATCGCACGACCATCCAACAGTCCGTGGGCAGCACCTTTACATATGGTGCCCAAGAAAGACGCAGAATGGAGACCATGCGGAGATTACAGAGCATTAAATGCACGAACAATACCAGACCAATATCCTGTACCACACATCGAAGATTTCGCACAAACACTTCACGACAAAAGAATCTTCAGTACAATCGACTTGGTAAAAGCGTATCACCAAATTCCAGTAGCAGAAGAAGACATACCGAAAACCGCAATAACAACACCGTTTGGTTTATTTGAATTCCCTTATATGACATTCGGACTACGCAACGCGGCGCAAACATTCCAGAGGTTCATGGATGAAATATTACGAGACATGGATTTCTGTTACGCTTACATTGATGACATACTAGTGGCATCTTCATCAGAAGAAGAACACGAGGTACACCTGCGACGATTGTTCCAAAAATTGCAAGATAACGGGATCATTATCAACCCAGCGAAATGCACATTTGGAAGCAAGCAAGTAAAATTCCTCGGATATCTAGTATCAGAAGAAGGAACGCAGCCCATGCCAGAAAAAGTCCGTGCGATACAAGAATTCGAAACACCAAAAACAGCAAAACAATTGCGGCAAGTATTAGGGATGATCAACTACTACCGACGCTTTATACCAAACGCAGCAACTACGCAAGCACCACTAAACGACCTTTTAAAAGGAAAATTAAAAGGAAATCAACCAATACGGTGGAATACGGAAGCAGAATTAGCATTCGAAAAATGCAAACAGCAAATCGCAGAAGCAGCATTACTCACACATCCACAAACGGGAGCCAAGATATCAGTCACAACCGACGCTTCAGACACTGCAATTGGCGGGGTAATACAACAGTTTCAAAACAACGTATGGAGACCACTAGCATTTCTGTCACGAAAGTTGTCAGACGCCGAACAGAAATACGCAGCTTACGACAGAGAACTACTAGCCATATACTCAACCATACGTCATTACCAACATCTACTTCAAGGACGTCAGTTCACCATCTACACCGATCATAAACCAATTACGTTTGCCTTCAAACAAAAACCTGAAAATGCTCACCACGACAATTCAGATACCTAGACTACATAGGGCAATTTTCAACGGATATCCAGCACATATCAGGTAGAGACAACGTAGTGGCAGACGCACTGTCCAGAGTCAATCAACTCACGGCAGGAATCAACTTCAACGAGATGGGAGTAGATCAACAAAACGACAAGGAGCTACAAGACGCGTTACGCCTAAATAATACAAGTCTGCAGCTCAAGAAAATAAGAATGCCAGGGCACACAACCGAAATATACTGCGACGTGTCCACAGCAAACGCAAGACCCTTCGTCACCAAACCGTTCAGACGACAGGCTTTCGAAAGTCTGCATCAACTGTCACACCCAGGAAGTAAAGCATCAGCCAGACTCGTGTCTCAAAGATTCGTATGGCCAGGCATTCAAAACGATTGCCGAAGATGGGCACAGCAGTGCATACACTGCCAAACTTCAAAAGTGACTAGGCACAACAAGCCACAGGCAGTAAAATTCCAACCGCCATCAGCAAGATTCGACCACGTGCACATAGATTTAGTCGGTCCTCTACCAGTATCAAATGGACATCGTTACATTCTAACTTGCATAGACCGTTTCTCACGTTGGCCAGAAGCTATCCCGTTAGAAAACATTGAAGCCGAAACGGTAGCACGAGCATTCTTCACTAACTGGATAGCAAGATTTGGAACACCGTTACAAGTCACCACAGACCAAGGTAGACAGTTCGAATCAAAACTTTTCAAACAACTTGAAAACGTAGCCGGATTCGCGAGATGCAGAACGACGGCATACCACCCGCAAGCAAACGGCATGATAGAAAGATTCCATCGTCAACTTAAAGCAGCTTTAATGTGCCACGACACGAAAAATTGGTACGACACATTACCAATTGTCCTACTTGGGATAAGAACGGCATGGAAAGAAGATCTATCCGCCACAGCGGCAGAAATGGTATACGGAGAAACCATTCGAATACCAGGCGAGTTCTTAAACGAACACCGAAAAGAAACATTAGAACCAGAAAACTACGTAGCGCAACTACGACGGCAAATACAAGCACTAAAACCAGTACCAACAGCAACGCATGGTACAAGCAAAAGTTTTGTATTCCAAAAACTCAGCCAAGCTACGCAAGTTTTTCTAAGAAACGACACAGCTAAAAACCCCTACAGCGACCGTACGATGGACCATACACAATCTTAAAACGAGGAAAACGAACATACACGTTAAACAAAGATGGAACGCCATACACAGTGACGGCAGAACGCGTGAAACCAGCTTTCACAGAAGAACAAAGTCACACACTCCAACAAGGGGTTGACGAAAAAAGAACCCGCTCTGGGAGAAGAATTAACCATCCCGTAAGATTTAACGTATGACTCCGTCACTAGGAAGGGGGTATGTGGGAACATGGCGGCAAAAACGAGTCCGCACGATGACGCACCGAACCCCGATCTCGGTAGTCGCGCCCACACGTAACGTCAAACCCCCACATGACAGACACGAATGCGCGTTCGAGTAACATCGCTACCGAACCACGACGAAGCGCTACCGAGCACCGACGAAGCGCCCCTGCAGGGTATAAAAGCGTGCGCGCTTCGATCAGGAAATCACTCTTCTTCCGGAGTTGTTAATAGCACTGGAAGAAGTCTCATACCCCGTGACCGGAGTTGTTAATAGCACTGGTTCCACGGGGCACCGTCCGAAGCCGGAGTTGTTAATAGCCTGGCTAAGGATAAGCACTCGTCGCTACCACGTACGCCAGTCAAGCGGCCGCGGTCCAGTTCACCGTGTTATTCACCGGTGCGACCTATCATTACACCGCTACCACGTACGCCAGTCAAGCGGCTGCGGTCCAGTTCACCGTGTTATTCACCGGCATCACCTATCATCACGCCGTTGCCGCCAACACCTACAAAGAGGCCATCGTGGAAGCTGGTGCCGATCGACCTCGACACAGGGCCCTGCTACAGTGAACCTCATAGCCGACCCCTGCATTTACTCGACCCACGAAGATAGTGCGTGAAGTACATTCGTTCTTTAACTTTGCGTTCATGTTAATTTGTTATTGTTAATTTGTTATTGTTATTTGTTCTTTCGTTAAAACTCGTTAATATAAAAACCGTTAAACCACTGCACGTTACATTTTCCTAAACAAAAGGTCGGCGCACGCACACGCGCCGACACATTAAATTATTTCATACAGGATGTTCACTTTTCTTGCTCCAAACATCGACATTTTCAAACTAATTTTTCTTCATTTTTTTAAATGGCACACCCTATTTATTATTGCATATTTGGAATCCCCGGTAAATTTTAGTGCAACTTTATTAAGCTTACCCTATACCTAAGTGCGATAGTTTTTTCGTAAATTGAGATTTTCTATTCCTTACGGCACTAGATGGTGGCGCGATGGACGAGGCAACGCATAGGCCGGACGCTCGAATCGAGGATACCGTTCAAAATGTTTGCCGTCTTGTACTAAGCACGAGTCTACTCTTTTGGTGAAAGATTTCATCACTTCATTCAACATAGCTGGAGTAATGTGGTGAAAAGACTGTTGAATCCTCTCCATCATGTTCTATCTAGTAGTGGCACCATTACGATAAACGTATTCACTAATTTGTTGTCTGACTTGTATGGAAAAGTGACTCGGAGTTCCGTCCAGCTGCAACCACATTATCTCCGTAATGTAGTTAGGAAGATGCTGAGTTAAATTTTGAAAGTCTTCTGTCAACAAATTTGTCCGGTTAGTGGATTTTCAAAAAAATAAGGACCAAGTACATAGATAGTTATGCACGATTCCTCCCCAAACGTTGAGACTCCAGTTATGTTGGAAATGGTTGACGCGGATAATGTGCGGGTTTTGCGTGTCATAAAAGTGGAAGTGTCTGTTTACAAAACCATTTCTATGGAACGTGCATTCGTCCGTAAACAGCACATATTTAAAAAAATAAATAGAACCTTATTTCATCGCATCCTCGATTCGAGTGTCCAGCCTATGCGTTGCCTCGTCCACGCGCCTTAACCATCGCGCCACTATCTACTGCCGTAAGGAATAGAAAATCTCAATTAACGAAAAAACTATCGCACTTAGGTATAGGGTAAGCTTAATAAAGTTGCACTAAAATTTACCGGGGATTCCAAATATGCAATAATAAATAAAGTGTGCCATTTAAAAAAATGAAGAAAAATTAATTTGAAAATGTCGATGTTTGGAGCAAGAAAAAGTGAACATCCTGTATGAAATAATTTAATGTTTCGTCACGGTTGAATACTCTGATTCAACCCAAGTCCACCACCGAACTTACGTAAAAACAAAAACAAGACGTTAAAAAAATACAAGCGTATAATGGAAGGGTTGATATTTAGCAAAAAAATATGTATTAATTAATAACTTGACAACGCCGTGTATTAATACAAAAATAATGTACGACTGAAAAGCTCACCCAAGGCCCCTACATTTGCGCTTAAAAAAAGTGGGTCATTCCATTTAAAAAAATATACGTTTTATGCGCCATACTTTTTGGAGACACCCTGTATGTGTCTAAATAATTTGCAAATGTGCTTCATCCAACCTAATTGCAATCCCGTATATTTATTTTTTAGTAAATTTAACAATAACAATAAGTTACTGAAAAAAATGCACTTGTGTGAATGCATTTATTATGGTACGCAACTGACTTGTATTTTTACAGTATTCGGCTTTCGGAGTCATGAATCGGGTTGCGCCGGTTCTCGCCTTCTTATGTGACTACGCCTGTATGTATACAGAATCTGCTTTATGTTATTTTTTGAGAATTCAATACATTTGAGATTCTGTTCTCCTCCCTTGTTTATTTTACCGGCTACATTTACGTTCGCAGTGTTCATCTTTTGTTTCATCCGTTCTCTTCTAAGTGATCTCTTGGAACCGTGTTTAATTTAAAAACAGACTTTTGTATGAAAACGTTAGACACTAGACCGGTGATAACTTAGTTTGTTTCGGTTTTAATTAAAAAGCAGACTCATTTTGCGACTCTAGTGTAAAAATACTGGGTCGCCAAAGAGTTACTTCGTTCAGGTTTTAATTTAAATATTCGTAAACAGTAAATCGTTGCAAACCGTAAAACAAGCATACATACCGATTATTATCATCGCCCTTTTCTTTATTCAGATTAAACTCTGCACTCTGCAGCGCCGAAACTTACAACTTGATCGGGTTTAAATACAGGAGACATTTACCATCAAAAAGAAAAAAATCCGTTAAGAAGATTAACAGCTTCCACGTATGTGTAACCTTTTAAAATTTTCTTTCGATACCGTTGTGTGTTCAACCTTCAGAGTATCGCTCAGGGATTCTGTCGCCGGCCGTTCGATGCTATTGTGTTCACTGTTCGTCTGTTCAAGCTGTCAACTCAACGCATTATGAAGTGTTAGATACTTAAATATTTTAGGCAAATTAATTTAATAAAAAATATTTGGTTAACATTCCTACATTATTTACAAGTAATTTATTCTCAATTGTAGTATTTAGTTTCTTCAGCAATTCTTTATCAAGGAGTCAAGGAATGATGGTCCCTACTGTTCACAATATCTAAATTTAACTCTGTACCGTTACGATTTTGATCATTTTAAGTCAAATTTCATGTAACCAAAAGCTTGTATACGGTTTCATGTATGCGAACGTACCTTAGTTTCAAAAATCATTAAATTATTAGAATACTTACCTTCGAAAGCAATTGAAATTCCATTCCATATCAATTACCTTAAATCAATTTTCATCTGTGTCTGATTCTTGTTCTTGCCAATTATTCGGATTTAATTCTTCAACAAAATTATTACTAGATATTTAATTTACCTATTACCATTTGACATTCAGGGCTGGTGTGTTCTACTCATTGAACTGCACGCTATACGCAACGTACAGTTCAATGGTTCTACTCAATGGACTGTATACAGTATACTATATACAGTTCATTGGTTCTACCAGGTAACTACGTGAAACCGGAAATTATTATAAAAGATATTTATGTATTTAGACCGGCATGTGGTATATTTTATGTAGTCAAATAAGGGTTATTTTCTGCCAACGTATTGCATTTATAATACAGCTTTATTCAATATTTGTTATTAATTTGACAACGTTTCGCCTCCTCGAGGCCTTTTCAAGTCAATATGAAATTATTTCAAAATAATGTCATATTGACTTGAAAAAGCCTCAAGGAGGCGAAACGTTGTCAAATTAAGAACAAATATTGAATAAAAGGGACCTGATCACAACGGCCACTGATCATAACGGCCACCTAGGTTATTGTTATTTCATAATGGCCACCTTGGTCACAACTGCCCCTAATACTATTTGATCATAACGACCACCTTGTTCACGTTATGATCAAATAATATTAGTGGCCGTTGTGATCAAGGTGGGCGTTATGAAATAGCAAAAACCTGGGTGGCAGTTATGATCAGTGGCCGTTGTGATATAGACCCAGAAATAAAACTGTATTATAAATACAATATGTTGGCAGAAAATAACCCTTATTTGACTATTATAAAAGATATGTAAGAAAATTTTAAACTCATTTGACGGTATTGTGAGGAAGGAATTAACTCAAAGCATGCAAGTGAATAGAAGCGGAAGGGATGCACTTACAATGAAGTTACAAGAAAGCCTCAATTAAGTTAGCTGGTTGTTTGGTTACTTAGGAAGTATTTCTCAAATATCCACTATGTTAAGGCGAGTCTTTAGCTAATATGATTTGTTGCTAATTTTATTGTGTAATGTGTGAAACCGTTAGTATCATGTACACCATTAAAAATGACCTTACTGTTATATATTTTTCTCTCGTGGTACGTCCCTCATGCAATGCCTTTTATTCTCCATGTAATTGTTCAAATATTGCATCAATCTGAGAACATTAAGTTATCGTCTAAATACACAATGAATTCTTTCTATGTCAATATTTTAATAACGGTTCCCATTTGCTGTGCAAGTGTAGAAAATTGCCGAAATAAGCAATTTCATTTTTAGAATTTGCTGCTAAACAGTAGGTAAAGCAATTATTTTCTCCAGGGGTAAAAAAATCTGGATTTACACATTATTACTTTCCCGTGCATTAACAAATGTGTACGGACAGACTACAGACTACAGACGACAGACGGAAATTTTTTTTTTGGAACACTAATACAATATACTTCCCTTTTACTTTGTATTCGGGAAGTAAAAACTTCATCGGTAAAACAAGTTTCTCATCAAAATCGCCCGACAGAGGCTCAAACTAGAGGTGTTATTTTGGGAGCAAACATGCAAATTTTAACCCAAACTAATTTCCTCAAGAATCGTTTACCTTCATTAAAATTTGAAAACTGAAAATTGCAACCAAGGGATGGCTAGAATCTTTGCTTATAATTTATAAAGAACAAAAATTTAACGTGGCCAATTTATTGTTGTCCAAATTGTTCAACAATTAAAAATCGATTTTCTCAAAATCTGCTTCGAGCATTTTTTTATTTTTTGAAATGTTACACATATAGTTCATGAGAAACTATTGGTACTACATTTATTTCTCTATTTCCCATAGGCGAAGGGGGATGACTTTTTTGTTGAAAAGTTGAAAATTTTAAAAATTCATAATTTTTTCTAACAAAAATGAAGAAATAAAATTTTACAGTGAAGTAGAGGACATATGACTTTTAATCGAGCATAATAAGTATACCACTTTACTTCCGGTCTATCCGGAAATTAACAAAATATTTAAAATACATATATATGACATACCCTGTATATTGCTTCAGAAGAAAATCAGAAATCGTTTTATGATTACAACTATACTACACACTACGTTATTACGCATTTTATTTTGAGTTATTATGGAAAAAACTATTTTATGTAATAGTAATAAGTACGTCATTTTCGAGAATAGGAGTACATGGAAATGTTTTATCTACTTTTTTTTTAAGTAAGCGACTAAATTATTTGGATCTTTTGAAGTTAGTTGAATTGTATTTAATGGATAAGCAAAACTGGCACTTCTAGTCTGGAAAGGACAATCAATGTTACAGTTAATCCGGATTAAGGGGAGGCTTTGAGTTGTTTATTATTAACTGATACCCCTGTCACTCTTTGTGAGATGGAACCTTACACAACGTTCAATCAAATTAGATGAAATAAGGATATTTGAACGGCATGGTAAATAAGAAGTTAACTAGAAGCAGATCATGAAACTTCGTATAAGTGAAAACTTATTTAAGCAAATAAATAATATTAAATATATAAATAAAAAAAAAACATAACATACGTACCGTACCGGATGGTATTATATGATGATAATGTTAAAAAAATAAATCAACTCTCAAGTTTTGAAGGTTTCGAGATAGGGCGAAAGAACCTATTGATGTTTATGAACGAAAAACATACAATAATGACATGCACGGTACCAATAGTGTCACACATTATAAGAATAAAGTAAAAGTACTAAACAGTTTTGCCGTTCTGTTATCTTTTCTCTTTGTATTCCCAGTGGCGTTCCGTGACATTTAGCCGCCCGTGTGCAAATTTCAAAATTGCGCCCCTACTTCAAATGATGTTTAAAATTTAAGACATAAATACCATTTTTCTGACTATTTTTTGCAGGTAGGCAATTTTGTAATATTCATAGAAGTATACTGTTTAATTAATATTTGTGCTAAGATGAATAAATTAGATATCATGATATCTTTCTATTATTCTATTCCACAACATAAATTTTGTTTTGAGATAGGTAATACTCATCTGCATTAAAATGCATGGTAATGGTATATTTTAAAAGAAGTAAACGGATAAAGACAAAATAGAATGTAATTAATTAATTACGTATAGGTACTGTACTAACCATTTTTTTAACTTCTTGTAAGTTAATCACTATCACTTAATTAGCACTTAAAGTTAAACACTTTGAGGAAATATGTACGTAAACGTAATGCTGCACTTAGAAAGGAGAAAACATAAATGTGCAATTTAGAAATTTCCTTTTATTTATAAAATAATTTTCGGCAAAGATGAAATGATGCAAAGACAAAGTAGATGTGCCGGCATTCCTTTTTGTATGCACTTATTATGCGACGTATCAGCGTTTGTATTGATATTCGCAATTTGTATTTTAAATTTAAAAAGAAAATGTTTCAAAGCTTGCAAAAAAGTATTACATTACACGCGACAACTAGTAAAATGACACTATCACAGGACAAAGATAATATTGTCTCCAGTAGATAGGTACCTAACATTATCAAATATCTTACACAGAACAATTTATCTCAATCTGTACACCCAATTTAATAGTTAATATGATTATGTTTTTCTTTAATTTTTGTGGCTTACGTGGCCGCGGCCGCCCCTTGAAGTGGCCGCCCGTGTGCAGCGCACACGTTCGCACCCATGGACGGCACGGCCCCCTGTGTATTCCCATATAGTCGATTTTATAGAAGTTTCGAAAATGGACAAAAACATTTACGAAAACTCGGCAGCATAGTATATATTATCAAAAAGTTTTTGAACTTTGAATGGGTCGTGTAACCTCAAGTATTTAAATAATAGCATTGACTAAAGAGTTTCCTCAATCAACGATAATATTAGTTATACATTTTTATAAGTAAAAATCAATGTTAGTCCATTTGTTAAGTTAAGTAGCCAAGTAGGATGCATTTTCTAAGTTCAATGTTCTAAATATTACAAATAGTACATATTTCATTTCGTATTTTATTAAATTGAATGTTTTCGTCCTTGTCAATGACATAAGGATTTATAGAATGTTTATTACAAATTTACAAGAAACAATGTTTAGTTATAATAAATCAAGCATTTCCGTGAAAATAACAACATAGAAAACAGTGTTATATATTTAAACGTTTATATAAGAAAACAAATTTTCATAATTAGGTACAACATAAATACATGCCATTTTCATTTGCATTTGTATTTTATGGTTGAGACTTAGCAACAGAGCATCAAATGCTAAAACTTTGTTGGGTATTTGAAATACAGCGGATTTCTTAATCTCCCTATGATAGATACTATGCAGGGCCGGCGCTAACTTATTAGAGGCCAGGTGCAAAATAAAAATGCGAGGCTACTCTTGAAAATTAACGTAGTGCTTGGCGGCAATAAAATAATAAAAAACACAAACGATAAACAAGTTAGTTTCGAAATGAAAAATTCATAGAGATTTTCGTGCTTTGGCTGAAGCAAACGCGTCCATGGTTTTTGATGTATCCAGTTCGCGTCCAGCCTCCTTCTCTATTGCTAACATATTCAAACCCACCAGTCGTTCTTTGCACATACTGGCGCAAAATAAACAAGATTTAGGTACAATTGTGATGTTTCCACATTACAATTTAAAGTATTTACAGAAATGTTCCCACACAAGGCATTTACCATTAGGTATAAAAAAACACATTGAAAATTTTAAGTTTTTTCAACCCCAGTAAATAATTTCATCTCTATAACAAATGGTTTGTTACTTCCGTTTTGACCGTCAAGGGTAGGTTAATTTATTCAAGATGTCATAAACTTTTACTACAATATAAGAAAAATATTTTGTCGGTATTTACTTGAGCGGATTTCGACACGTTTAAGACTTATCGTTTTAAAAATCGTGATGCGCGCGGGGCCTATAAAACGCGGAGCCGGGTGCACTCCACCGTTTGCATGTGCTTCACGCCGGCCCTTATAGGTACTATGGTCTATGGAGTATGGACTCGAGGTAGGGAAAGTTTTCAGTTTTATCTTGGCTCTATGCCAGCTAAAATAGTTCCAACGAAATAAACACTGATTACATTAGTATACTTTTTCTTATCGAGTTATGCACCTAAAGAATACTTAAGCTGCAGAGCAGAGGACACGGCACGGATCACAAAGAGTGGACCAAATTAGCATGATGAAAATTTATTTTGTTCCTAACAAATGCAAGATGCAACGGAATAATTTCCGAATAATTAATATATGTATAATATGATACAAACTAATTTCACTTACTTATATTTAATTCAGTAAAACAAACTTTTCTTAAAAATTTGAACTTAAAAATCCCCATATTCTTTCAAACTTTCTTGCTCATACTTTGATTGTATTTAAATAACTTTTTGTTACAAAACGTAATTGAGCGAGAGGAATATGACGCATCTGGAGTATGGATAAATCCAAGAAAGAAAATTTGAATATTCAAATTAAGTATTAAACTGAAACCTTTGCGTGTGGAAGATTCTACCGAAAATACTAATCTTAACGGTATATAATTCTCATTATCTCGCTCCTTGATAAATTTTATAGAATAAAACAATATCTACAAAAAATAGTATCGTTGCTCATTTGCATAAACGACGGTTTATATGCTTAGAGGCAAATTCAATTCAACAGAACAAACGATATTGGAGAGCCTAAAGCTCCCTTTCATAACATTATACCACATTCTCGCTTTGTAAAAAATCTGCGTGATCTACGCGATCTAAAGCATTTTTTTACAATGACTACAAAAGGGAACTACGTATTCAATGTAAAAATTCCTATCTATATTTTAAAATACCGCTTCCATATTAATTTTCGCAAAACTCCCCACGTCATATATTACCACCCGCGTTGTATTTAAAGTTTTAATCTAGAGAATATCTGTCGTTTATGAAATTGCATTATTTTTGCATATTTAAAGCTTTCTTCGGGTTTTATAATCTTTTTGTTTCTTTTTAAATAATAAATGGGAAATGCTTTGTCAGTACAAAACGTAATTACGCGTGATATTATCTTCCATCCGCAATTATTCCTATGCTCGTTACGAGCAGTTCATTTGATATTTAAAATTTAAAATAAAATTTCTCTCCAACAAACTGAAATTGTATAATTCAAAATGCATAGTGTATTTCTTGAAAACTTACGTTTTTATTGTTAAAGGATTAAATTGTTACGGAACATACTACCTCCTAAATTTCCTTAACGTTAAAATGCAACCTTATTACCTTTTGTTCCTTTTATTCAACATATCCAAGCTATGACTAAAAGCATATTGGGTGCGAAACAAACGCTCACAACATTGTATCGTTGATTGAAAGTCAATCAACGATTGTATGGAGGAGTACCAATAGCAACAATGAACGTGCTTGATAGATTACAAGAATATAAAAATGACCCGATCTTCATCAAAATCAAAGGTACAGAAGTCGGCCATTAATGTAACAGCACTTACCATAATTGTATGCAGCAGGATGTCAGAAGACGGTTGAGTCGACCCTATTTGAAAAATATCTGAAGTAAACTGATTGCATCAATAATCTCGCTGTGAAATATGATTGTTCTCCAAATGGGGTAAATAATTGTAAAATTTGTATGAAGTTCATACAAATGTTCAACGTTATAATTCGACTTTACAATTAGAGTAAGTATAGATTAAATCTTAGTTTTATGTTCAAGCATATTTCTTTGTAGCCTGATGATGACAACTAACAGTTGTTGAAACATGTCGTACATTTAATAATAATTTTAACGCTAATTTATTAATTTTTCAACTTTAATCAACACGTTTTACAAATAAATGTTATATATGAGGAAGGTTTCGTGATTTATTACTCAATCTCTATCTGAAGTAAAACCTTTAAGTTAGTTTAGGGAATCATTTCTCGGTCAAAATATAAGACTAAAGGAACGAAAGGAACACAGAACCTCACGAAAAGTACAGTGGTAGCAAGGTTTTACAACGTAGTCGAGAACAGATGAGTATGGAACATATCTGTATTCTCTTACAGAGTACAGCAACGCCATTAGAACAAAGAGAATGCTGGAATGAATACTGTAAAGACGGGGCACTTTAAAGAATGCAAATGTAAAATACGAAACCTTGTTTCATTTTTCAAATTATATTATGGATTTTGGAATTTTAAAGGTCAAAGGCTTCTAGCTATTATGACAATTGAAAAGGTGATCATCCATAGGCATTTCTAAAAATTTGGCAAATCATTCATTTGGCTTTCTTAAGAAAATTAGCAATTTAGGTCTGTGGTAATTAGAAATTTATCCCAATTCATGGATTTGGTCACCTTTATTTTGAAATTGATGGCTGTACTAAGTTTTGTTTAAATTAATTTTGATTAGCACCTTTTTTCGTTTAACAAAGGCTTTTATATTTCAAAGCGTGTCAGCTACTTATTAGCCCTAACTACCGCTCTGGGTAATAAACTGCTTATTTGCCCCATTATCTAAAATTAAACATATTTTAGGCTTTTTCTCCTTTTTGAACACAATGCCTAGGGTTTTACATAAATAACTCCAAATTGGCTTCAGAACAAAGCATTCGCTAACATTTTTGTTGAAGTGTCCGCATTCAGGACGCCCATTTTGCAGGCACAGAATAGGAGAAATTAAAAGGGTAATAAGGCATCACCACTGAAAATCAAAGTTGTAATAAAGAAATGTGAAAGAGTGGAACTTATCAAAAAGGACGGAAAGAGAAAATACGAAAAAACCGTTGAAGAGAACCATGCTGTAAAATGGTAAAAAAATGATTACAGCTTTGATTTTCAGTGGTGCTGCCTTAAGTTATTACCTTGCTTTTAATTTCTCCTATTTATTTCAATCCTTCGTTGTTGTTTTTACTTCATTAACTCGTAAGTATTCTAGTATTCAATTTGTAAATTGCTTACACTTACTCTCATATAATTTTAGATATAAATTAGGCTGATGATGATTATTTGAATAGAAACATGTGTGTAAATTATCTTAACCTGACCTTGTCTACATTAGTTAAATAAACATAACATGGGGAACGTTTTGTAATTAATGATTAGACAACTACCCTGTAAGTAATTTTACAATAATAATAGCTTCTTTGTGTCCTAAGTAACGGAATTTTATTTCGAAAATACTTCATCGTTTGGTACAGCGCAATTTAGTTGATGTAGTAAAATAAATTTGATAAGTTGATAAATTACGGTGACGACAGTACTGGATTTAAAGTTTAGGGTGATCCACATCTTCAGTTTATAAATATATCTCCTTCGCCGACGATAAATAATAAATATACCTAACACTAATTATTATTAATTCTAATTATATTAAGCATTCAGACGAATTTCATATTCAAAAAACCGAAAGATTATTTTAATATTAATGACTTCAAAATGGAAGGTGATGCAATTTGTGTAAATCCTAAATTATACGATATTAAAACATTTAAAAGCACGTCCAGGCGTAATTCGCACCCCCACGTTTGATGAGCGTATGTGGAGATGAAAGGACTAAAAATATACGAAGTGCATTAAATTTATGTAGGTTATTTATCACTGCTATATATTTACCAATGTCACATACAGCTTTCAATTTTCGGCTACTTGTTGGGCGTCATTTGCTGATGCTGTTTATGATTGATGCGGATGGTGGCAACCATTTATTGATTTCATATGTTCTAGTCATATGTCAATCCCATTTCATATTCTATATTAATTAAACTTAAGTTACACTGACCGAGGCGTTAATATTACATTACATAGAATAGATTCCCAAATGAACCAACTAATTGTGCTAATGGCTATGTATACCTAGTGTTGATATTTTAACTTATATGTCATAAGTGTGTTAGTCTAGAAAACAGTGGTACGTACCTATATGTATGTAATGAAAATGACACACATACCGCTAACGAAATTACGTTAAAAACGTATTTCTGCAAACGTAATTCTGTTTAAAGTAGAAATTCCTCACAATGTTTGTGCTTTATTCGATCAACTCCACGGGAAATGCTAAAGAACTGAGATTAAAGCAAAAATTTGCTCTTAGAACTTGCAATCAAAGGTATTCGTAGCTTTACAAATGTTGATTGAAAGTAGGCGGGCCTCTCTGAAGGAAAACTATTCATGTCGGATTTACCCATTCTTTGTAATTACTTTCATTTGAATATGTCTAAAGAAAAGCAAATAACACAAAAAATTTCAACTGAACCTACTAGTTATTGGTTGTTGCCCTATAGCAGTACCTACTGGACCTATGAACAAAATAAAACGTAACATTATAACGATTTCTAAGCAAAGTGTATACAATACTGAACAATATTATCAATGAGTGCATGAAAATGGTCCAGATATGAAAAGGAGTGTTTGAAAGGAAGCAACATTAAGAATTCTTTACATAATGTACGGTGAAGTCAATTAAATTTGTTAGCCCTTCAATAACCCGAAACAAACACATTAGCGAATTATGTTTTATTTTCATCGCACTATTACAAGGTAGATAATTTAACAATATTTCAAGCTAGATTTGTTATTTTTGAATATGGATTTCACGTAACTCATTAAGTATCGTGTAAGCGTTCAAGTACAGCTTTTTACTGTTGATAACACAAATACATACTTTAAACCTTCATGTATTATACGAGGCCCAGTCAAATGAAAACGAGATTTTTAATGGCGTTGGTACATACATGAAGACATTTAGAAATAAACGGCGCCGGCATTAAGGCAAGCATCCCATCTATCCACGAGGTGACGCATTCCCTTCTCATAAAATTCCCTTGGCTGCTGCAGTAGAAATGCCTTGACCTCCTGTTGGACTTCAGCGTCCGATGTGAATCGTCATCCTTTCAAATGTCGTTTTAGCGGTCCAAAAAAGTGGAAATCGCACGGTGCCGTGTCAGGACTGTAGGGAGGATGCTTCAGGACAAGCCATCGCATCTTCCTTCCTCAGTTTCTCCGTTGTCCGTTGGCTGTATGAGGAGTGGCGTTGTCGTGAAGCAGGTTTACTGCAGCTGGTCAGCATTCCCGACCGTTTGTTCTTGATTACCACTCGCAACCGTTGCAGAGATCCACAGTATCGTCCCTTTGGAGTGAACTCAATAAGAAGAGGTTCCTCCTTTCCCGCATTTTGGATGACGAATGTCATTACTCTATTTCACGTCTTGCTTTAGGAACCGTATACAACCAACTTCCTGTGAACACTAAACAATAACAACTTCTTTTATTACGTAACAATAACATGCATACGCATGCGCCCTTATGCTACAACGGTTCCCCACGCCCATATCCTTGTTGTGATTTCCATAATCTTGTTTTCATTTGCACCCAACTATGCAATATATCAACAGTCGAACTGGACCACTTACAAAAAGGCATTTTTTTCCTTTCGCTGTGAAACATAAGTCATGTTACAAAGATATTTAACATCTTAAGGAATTGTATAAACATAACTGTAATGCTTTTATTGAAAAACAATTAAAAATTTTACGTAACATAATGTGTTTTTTTGCACGAATTTTAGCAGTGACCCTCGTACGTAAAGATCAATTTAAATTTGATATGATTGTTAATGGAATAAAAAAACATAATTTACTTTGAAACAAAAGTCTTCTGTTGGTCTGCTATAAAGGCATAGGTCCTCCTCGAGTATTCATTACTTCTTGATACCTTGTTGGCATGCTTCGAATGCAATTTCTTATTATTTGCTGAGGGATTCTTTCCCATTCCTCAATTAGTCTTACTTCTAACATTTCCAACGTCACCGGAGGGTTTTCTGGACGTTTCAACCGTTTACACATACACAGACTGTGACAGAGTCTCCTCCAAAAGCAACTATAGGAACCATAAATGCTTTATTAAGTATATCACTGTCCAGGTTCTCACCAAACTCTGCTACGTCCATCTGTGGAGAACAAGTTACATTTGGACTCGTCGGTAAACAAACAATGTGTCCAATTATCTTCATTCCAATAACGATGTGCTTCCGGCCAAGCTAATCGATTTCTTTTCAGCTGCCTTGTCAATTTTGGAAATTTCGCCGGTCTCTCTGCTAATCTTCTACGAATAGTTTGAGTAGAAATATTCACCCCAGTTGCATTTTAGAGTATGGTATTTAGGCATAGTCCCACTGAACCTGTTTCGGCGCGCTGGCGCCGTTATGTTTAAAAATCTATCTGTATTTTGTGTTGTCTTTCTTCCCGGGTCTTCTCCATGATGATGATTTACAATTCCAGTGTCCAACTACCTTTCCAAATTCTATCACGGTGTGAGATACGCTGAGATATACCCATCTCTAAGCAAGTTACTGCTTTGGTCATTGGATCTTGTGAAGGTCTTCTCAAAGGCATCAATAATACTAGCATAAACAATTTAACAAATTAGCTTGGTCACAATAATTAAAAAATGCAATAATTCTAACAATTGTACCAGCAATGATAATGACGTTTTATTATTGGCAACTTAGTTTTGGCAAAGCTTTGTTTAATAACAACCTTTCTCTAACTTGCTTTTACTTCCTGTTAAATATTGTTTAAAATGTTCACGATTTGATTGATTTAAAACATATTCAAAAAAGGAGAAAACGCGATTAATTTTATAAACTGGTCCAGTTCGACTGTTGCGCAGTGTATAATTCCATTTCTATTCAGATTGCCAAATTATGATTATTTCGATTAGTCATTGAAATATGGATATTGTCAAAATATGTTAAACACGTTTACATAATATCTAAGAATTTTAGTCAGGAGTAAGTGTATCAGAAACATAAACGTTAACAATATTGTAGAGAGGAACATTTTTAAATGAACTCACTGTAATTTTTCTTTGGCCGCTATAAAAGGATTATAAAATTCTAGTCGCCGGAGTTTGCTAACTATTTTTTTTTCATTAGACTGGAAGGCATTTCTTTTTTAGAGGCGCAGTTATACATCATCCTTTTTGTTACTACAAAAAGTGAAATGCCAAGAGTAAGAAGTCCCTTACTTTACACATACATGCTCTTTCTTTTATTTACTATAATTAAACTACGCCTACAGTGAGTTAGAATTATTGACTCAACGGCTCGTGCAAATTATTCAGCCCTTGCAGGTCTTTCTCTTTCGCAAACATAATGAGAGATAATATAATACAGGGTTATATAAGACGTCTCTGTAAAACGTGGCATTACACAGTTTCATCTTTACCGACTATATTATTGTATCATGTCGCAAATGTGGATATTACGAAAATAAATACTTACGCTTTTAATATATCTGCGGAATATCCATTTTCTACGGATAGTTTTAGACAAAATCAATCATAATGTCGGCAAATTCCAAACTAAAGATGATCGTGAATGCTGATTAGAAAAGCTCATCATCTGGTAATATTAGTTAAATAGACAACCATTTGTCACAGTAGTGGGACGTTTTGGTTATTCACACTCGGTAATTATATCGGAAGGTTTTAAACAACCTATATAAAGCAGCATAATATTATTTATGGTTTATTGATTGGGGACGGAGACAGTAGAGTTTATAGACGTTTTATGAAACCTCTCCATATGCCACAATGCCACAACCATTTGCTACGATATTTCATAACTAAATTAAGGGGATTAAATAAAGGGTCGAAATATAAAAAAACGACGAGATTATGTAATTGCAATTCTTCCACTTTGGTTCGCTTCCGTAACGTTAGTGTTAAAGCGATTGCATACCGTGAAAAATAAGATGTGGTCATCGACACAACAATTGACAGTTTACGAAATGATTCTTTAAACATTTCAAATCACATTTTGGGAAGACGTAAAAATTGAAGGAATTATTTTTTGCAAGGGTACGAAGACCGAGGAGGTAAAAATATTTGATTTTGTAGAGTCCATTTAAGTTCTTCTTATTCGTTTAGGAAGATGTAGGAGAGTACTATGGGAAATGTGGTGTGATATCCACAATAATCTCATTCGTCCACCGTCTTGCGAAACATCCTAATTTGTTGTGGTGTAACAGACACCATGTTTGGCTTACTTATATCCTCAATGTCCACTAAAAAAACTAGCAAAAACGAAAAACGTACCCAAGTCCAACTTCCCCTACGTTATGTAACTAAAATGATGGCGCTTACCAAGATCTGTAAGGTTGCAGGAAGGATAAAGCATATTTACAGCCAACACTAACAGCCAGTTGGTAATAACTCAACGATCATCGAAATAGCTATGCCTATCCTGACCCAAAAAGTCACTAAATGGATGCACATGCAATGACCGCAAGTTTAACGACGCGAACTGTATACAGAAGGTAAGTTTTTTGCCAACCTTCGTGAGTATCAAATTACAATGTTAGAAACTTTCGGGTATCAAATTACAATTTCTAGCAATTTAAAATTGCTTTTCCTTGCCGTGATGAAAATTAAGTTGTAATAGGAACATATTGCTGCAAGGGTGCAATATTTTGATGCTCTTGAAACTAAATACCTATTATACAGCGGGTCCAAGTGTGTCGATATTCAAGGGGAATGATGTATGAAAAATAAAAATTACTTGAAATAACTAATATTGTTCATTTCGAGTAACACGTCGTGTCTAATGATCCTCGTGTATACCTATTAATAACTGATAAGTATTAGAATCATAGTACTTATTTGTTGTCATAAATGTGATGTATCGCACTTGGCAGCTTTGAAATTAAATGTTTCCCGCTAAATATTTTCCCGATTTGTGAAAGGTATAGAAACGACAGTTATGCCACTGAAAAAATTGATAGAGGGAGCGCGAAATTAAGTAGATAGTAAGCTTTGGACATCAAGAATGCCTTCAACTGCGCCAGGTGGGACTGCATCATGGAGGCACTGACAAGGATGAACATACCAGGACATCTGCGGAGGATGGTGGGAAGGATTCTGAGACAAGACACCGAAGCGGGTCCGAGAGAATACAGGGTCACTGGTGGAGTCTCCCAGGGATCAGTGTTGTAAGAGGCTGTTCAGGCTAAGATAAACGTCTCTCGTGTACTGTGAATGGTACCTAGTTGCATTTTCCCCCATTCTGCGGAACCCCTAAATTTGTAATATAATTTTATATAACCACTAGTACGATTCACCAACTTGAATAAGAAACATTGGAGTTATTTTTTGACTTGGTTCAAATTCCTTTCCAATATTCTGTGCTCAGTTTTATCATCTCCTGTACTTGCTCCTAGAAATGAAAGTTAACGATTTACAGAAATGTGATGGATGGAGGAGAATAAAAATAAATAGGGAGTAGCTGAATGCTTTGTTCGAATAAACCCGTAGTAGTAGATGCAGAAAACGTTAGAGGAGTATCCTGGAGCAATAAGGTGAATAAGTGATTTATAGGATTATTACTGGTGCATGATAAAGTCATAATAGTAACTGCTTTTGTGTTTCCATTAGCCCATTGATGGTGGTCTAATAAATAAGGTTACCTTTTCGGTTATTATTCAAGTTTTAATAGCCCGTTAACTAAATAGTAAGATAGAAGCTCATAATTACTGATTGTATTACAATCAAAGCTTGCGGAACGTCCAACCAATACTGCAAATCCATCCAGATACTGTGTGTTGTAATAGTATATTATACACCAAGGTGGTGAAGACTGTTATTATTGACCGAGCACCAAGATTATTTCGCGAGGGGCTTTGCCCCGAGCGGAATAAGGTGCGAGGTCTATAAATGGCTTCATCACTACTAGTCAAATTTAAGACACAAATTAAAAATAAAAAATTTCTTGTAAAAATCAAATAGGTAGCACAGGAATGCAAATTCCCATTATTAACCTAGGTTAATAATATAATAAATTATTGACCACTAGGTAGAGAAATTAAACTTCTCAGTTGTCTAGGATACGCAATAATTGTCAACTTCACAGCTAGTAGTGGAAAAAAGCTATTTCTATTGTGGATATTCAAGAAGACACTTTCAGTAATTAAAAATTCGCCAGTAAGCATCTAATATCTCTTCTTTCATGTCTCCAAATATTGTGGTAGCTATTTTCTTCACAAACTAAAATTAAAGTAAAAGTAGGCCTCATGAACATAATAAACACTTTCATTGTATCGTATTTACCCATTTCTGGAACTGTTAAAAAATCAATATGTGCTATTTCACTGTCACGTAAGACAAAAAGCAATTTGAATTATACAAGGGAATAGCTATATGATTCACTTGACCACATCCCCAAGTACGTCTTGAAGTTATATCGCACACACCGAAGTGAGATTTTGAGTGTTCTACTTCTACAAGTTTGCGCCTTATCTAACTTGCATAAGTAACACTAATTTATTATAACTTAACAGTACTGAAACATTACATTCCATTGCTTTACATTACATTACAATAGTATTGAAACATTGAAACATTATGCCCGGTACAATTTCTTGCCTTTACAGCGCATTTTTGAACGAATGTGATGTACGAGTAGGTACTAGTACTAGTATTATTATTAGTAGTATATTATTAGGTACTAGTAGTATACATGTATTATTACACTGATTATTTATGGTGTGTAAAGATGATTTCAAATAAAAGTATCATCAGCATAAAATTTAAAATACCATTTTTTCGTCTGTAATTTATTTATATTAGAACAACATACGCGTTTGTAATGAACTTTAATCCTTTATAATTACGCTATAAGAAACGCGATATTAATTAAAATATTAATTAAAAATTTTGCATACTCCTATATAACGTTTACACGTATTTTATAATGAAGTGTATTTTGATTTCTTATAAAGGTAATTAATTTTATTTTAATAAGGTATATTTTTGACTTAATTATACTACATGCCCCTAATCAATGTGTATAATTACCAAATTGACAAATTACTTTCTAAATTTTAAAGGACTAATATACGGCCACAGCAGGTGTACTTGCACATTTAAAAGACATAAACACTGGATATTAATGGTGTTCTAATTAAAATGCCAAGTTTCCTTCGCCGGTTAAACTCATAAATTTCAAAGTTGGTCTGTAATAATGGAGCATTTAGAGAGTAATAACAAATACGAAATTAATATTCCTAATGCAACCGAAATACCTAAAACATAAATGAACTTTATGCATACTGTAAACTTTAGAAATTTATGGCCATATTAGAAAAAGTTAAAGTTCAAGGGTAGATACTGTTTATAACGTTCTAATGATACATTCGTAACCTTTTATTATCGATTACATGCAATTTTATACCAGAAATTTAGAATGCTATACCCTGAAAAAATATTGTCATCAAATAAAAAAAGTATTGTAAAGCCTTTATTTCTACTTTGCTCTTATTGGAGATGCAATGTATGGGTCAGATTAATAAATAACAAGGAAAACATGTCACAAAACACAAACGTAAAAAAAACTTAGCTAATAGCACAGAATAAAACACATATCACTTGTGTTTTATTCTGTGCTAATAGGTTTAACGTAGACTCATTATTTATTATTATTAATCATTGTCTCGGCCTTTGGATATCCGAATGAATTCCGGGAGATAGGGCCAGACCATATTACACAGACATGTGTTTATATTAATACATTTTGCTTGTTTTTATCCAAATGATTTGTGTAATGCGTTTATTGGTCTTCCTTTCAATGATATGTGTAATGTGCGCAATTTTGCATGCACCTAAAGATAAGTAAAACATTTAGTGTCAATGCATTACATACTTCTTTAAGTGAATGTTTTCCATGCTGCGCCAAATATGACTTAACTCATTGGTATTTATTTTTATGATGAATGTCTGAAAACGTCTATCTTCGCGTCCTTAGTTCACCGTTCGTGGTCAAAAAAACCTGATAAGTACCCTGTTACGGTAAGAATGGGGCCGTAACAAATCCTTGGCGCAATCTCCACAGTCGCCCCTTGAAAAGAAAATACAAAGTAATCAGGATACGATATTATCTTTACAAGTAAATAATTAAATTAACTTCTTACGTTGGATATCCGGAATGGGTTCTTTGCACAAAAAATGGCCATACCTAGATGTGTTTATTAGAAACAAAAGAGAAATAAAAGGGACTGGAGGCAATACGCAGTCCGATATGAAATTGTGAAATATGAACTTGCGGGATAATCAATCCAATACTGAGTTAAAGATTCCAGAAGGGAATATGTTGCCACGGAACTCGCACTAATAATAGCATTGCGCAATGAAATGTGGTTATTTTCGTACATACACATGCTCATTGTGTAAATTCGTTATTCTGCGTCGCGTCAACGTGCCTTATTGGCGAAGTGAATTTTGTGATGGAAAGTGGTGTTTTTCCCTGGATAAAACGGCAAAATCAACTGTTAAATGTTCTTACAAGGTTTGATTAGAAAATTAAAAATTAGTTTTTAATCAAACCTTCAAAATTTTCAAATCCTTGGATATTTTAAATACTTTAAAAGCTAATCAAATTAGCGAAACGTTGTTACGCAACTTTGTAAAAATGTAAGAACTTTTTATAATAAAAATTTGGCAGCGATTCAGCCCTATTTTGCTCAAACAGTGACTTGAATGTGAGTAAATTGTATTAAACTATAATATTTTTGACCCAAAACTGTGTGGCTGAGGAAGATCTGTGTCATTTTCAAGAACAATGGTATCGACCGATTCTATTCAGAATGTTTTTAAAGTTAACCCATTAAGTTTTACTATTTGCCATAGTTATGGTTAATAATTGTTTTGAAAATGTTAGAAGGTTATAGTCCTTCATAAAATACAGTCATCTGAAGTTATGAACTGCACGCGAGAAAGGCCGATTATTTATTAACGCTTGTGTAAATAAGCTCTATAATCTACCAGTGCACAAGGATAGTAGCGGGTGAACATGTGGATACTGGATAATTTTGGGAATATTCGATAGGGATTCTATTCCATTTATTATTGTTCTATTGTAAGATTTCTGATTTCGTAATGTCGGAGTCAATGTTCTTAATAGCACACGGAGATTGTTAATATGGTACATAGTTACTCTTGGTGCGGAAAACGAAGTATGGTAGAAAGTGAAAACTAGGAAGGGTTTAAGGGTATAGAAATGATTCTGAGTAGTGATAGTGGGTAGCGTGTGACAATGATTGACGTCTGTAATTCAATAACATTTAACGGAATCTATTGGGAAAACCGCTTTCGTTCCTATGATTATTGTTACAACTTACAGCAACCTTGGAACAAGCAGAATACCGCAAATGTCACAACCTTTTTCCAATCAATAATATTAACAATAATTATATGATAGTTCATCCCCAATCGCCCTAATATATTGTTGTGTATTGTTGTATATTATTATGTTACTTTTAAATATCTCCAAAAAACATACAGACTCCCAGGTTTCAATAAAATAATCCCGTACACATGAAACACATTTCTCTCAATGCTTGGATTCCTTAATTATTTAATTCGCACATTTTATACAAACAAAAAAAAACTCCAACCTGTTCATACTCTAACTTATTCCTATTCATATCACAATAACAACTTATCTTTTCCCAAAAATAAAAAAAAACAATATTTCTTTTTTTTTAAACAACTTATATACAGTTTGAATTCTAACTACACCTTTTATTTAACATTTCCCTTCATTCGTAAAACAAATATCCACCAAAATTTAAATTCTTCACTCTTTTTAAATTTCAAATACAAATAAACTTTTGATTTTTCTACTCACACGCCTGTCCCTTAAATGTAACTTCCTTTTTTTTATTATCTTGAAACTAATTCTGTACTTTCCACCTTCCTCCACAAACTATCCAAATCCAACTTTACAACAACTTTTTTTCTTCTCAACTCTAAATGTCAATTTTTCACACCCCGACTCCAAATTCCCATCCGCAAAAATCAACAAATTTCGTTTTACCGACACTTGAACTCCGAACTCTAATTTTTAATGTTTTAAACACAATTATCATTTATTAATTTTCATTCATTACTTAAATTCATTTTTCAAACTTTTATTAAACCGTAAATCCCACATCATTTTCCTTTCATTTTTCAAACACGAATGTCTTTATCTTTCACCTATCCTTATCATCTCACCATTCCCCGATACTACGCTCGCTTACAACAACTATTTTTAAATTCTCATTTTCACAAATTTACTGTCCTAACATCTACAAAAATTCTACTCAACTTTACATCCCTTTAAATTTCACTAAACAATTACTACCATTTCTTCAACTACATTTTAAATATCCAATTACATTTTTAACTAAATTTAATACATCCTGTTTGTCCATAAAAAACACAACAATATTAAATGAAATTTGGGAGGTTGAGAATATGCTCGTAAAATCATTAAAATACGCATACGTGATGCTTTTTTACAGTGTCACAGACAACATACGACCCAAATGGAATAAACTCAATATTTCAATAACTGTACGCATATTTATAAAAATTCTGAAACACGTCAATTCTAGGTTTTAAAATTACATCCTATTGCATAAAAATGTTATCCCTAAATTTAATACCCCAACTTCTAAATGTTTGTATGGGAAGTAGGGGTTTGTAATATATTATTTAAAACTTCTCTTCATTGTCTATTCAAAAATAATAGGTGTTTTCTTTTTGCATCGCTACAGGCTTGGGCACTTGCATAATCATCACGTGATTAAAGTGCCTTGCGTCATAAGACATTTCTGCCTCAGGTTAATATAAAACTTAAATAAAGCTTTTAAAACGAATAGGGTTATTTTTATAAAACGAATGGTGTGTATTGACAGAGCTGACTTAAAGCTACCATAGGCTACCACAAAATGCAAAAAGAAAACACCTAATGTCATTGTTTTTAAATCTACTGCGAAAGCTAACATTAAATAATAAATTCGCAATCACAGAACAATTTGTCAAGGCGTTTTAAACGAACCTAACATTGCAATGGTAACTTTTTATTTCTTTTTTGTATTGATACTGTCCAAAAAGAACACAGACACAGTTTTTGCTAAATTTTTCATTACCAAGAACTACACGGTATTTTTTATGTGTTATGACATTAGATTTGACAGCAATGACATTGTTGAATAGACAATGAAAAGAACTTTTAAATGATGTATTACAAGCCCCTACTACCCATTTACAAATTAGGGCTTGCACACTTTAAGGGTATTAAATTTAGGGACGAAATTTTTACGCAGTAGGATGTAATTTTAAAATCTAAAATTGCCATCGTTCGGGACTTTTGATAAATATGCACAATGAATGAAATAGCGAATTTATTCCATTTGGCTGTTTCACACTGTAAACATACTATACGTATTGTATATATTAATAGAATATTTTATAAAACCAAAGAACATGTAAAAATTGAAAGAAAATAAAACTTATTTATTCCTGTATGTGGCCACTACATCACTACATACATTTTCAAATGTTTCACTGCACAGTTGTGGTTCATGTTCGATGGTGTGGGAGGAAAACTTATTTGAACGTCACATGAAGTCATTATAGTGAGTATTTTGCGCATATTTTTAGTTTTTATTGGAAGTAGGATAAACATTGTTAATGTACACATTTCTTTTTGTATGTTTAAAGCTTTCGAAGTTGTGATCCATTGATTTAATAACACAGTCGTATTAATATGGATTAATATGTTTAACAGTGTTTAACGTAATCAAAAAAAATATATAAATGGGTATAAATAATATTACCGCTTTTAGAACATCTTACGATGTTGTTCGGGAATAAATATGTTTGAGTCACTTAATTTTAGAACGGTCATGTCTGGAATATATGAAGGGAGGCAGTGTGCCTTGCACGTCGCTCCTTAGACGTTTATTGTTACCCCAAATACTCATTTTATGGTGACTGGGTCGACCTCGAGGAGCAAAAGTGCCAAAGCTTTTCTGGCTGGGTTGGAAATTGAACTAGTCTCGTGCTCTAATACCACACTAAATGAAATAATAATGCTAGGGCTTATTATCATTGAGGGTAAAGTGGAGTGGAGCAAAGTGGACAAAAGGCTCTCCTCCGAAATCTATAACTACAGATAACTCTCCAAAGTAATCTTGCCTTTAGGTACTAGTTTGGGTGATAACACCACTGATGGAACTAACGCATGTTAATTTGTCTTTACGGTAAAAGCGGAACTATTTTCCCACAAATGACATTTTATTCAAAATATGTATAAAGGCAAGGATGAAAATATTGATAAATTAATGATATACATCAGTATTTCATTTAAATTTAATTAATTAAACGTCTATAATAGACTAAGCAATAATATCCGAAAATAGAGAAGCTATAAACGTTGTTGTTTTAGTCAGTTTGGAAAGTTAATGAATTCATATTTGCTTTGTAGTCAGTTTCAGATAAAATATATTAAACTTTCAGTACGAAGTCTTCGTAATGAGAAGATAAGGTGAGATCTAAATTGTTTCATATTTTGTGCGTAATGAGTTTTTTTATATATCTGAACATTTCATTTACAAGGTTTTCATGTTGAATTAAACGTCATGTTATCGTATCTAAAATTACATTTTAGATACAAGGGATCAAAAATAGAACGAAACGATTATCGTTTCTGCACAAACAGTAATTTCAATGAACAATAACTATACCTATTATAATGTGTAAATACGGTAGTTTTACTTAGGATCCCTTTTTTCAAGTATGTATAGTGTGTTTCACGAATAATTAGACCTCTGCAATATGGCCGCCATTTAAATTTGTCACCAAATAAAGCGCGGGAGCACTCATTGGCGTAGTACCTTTTGTCATATAAAACAAGTGAAAAACTTATTTGAATAAATTTATTATTAATAAATTCGCTATCACCACGCTCACCTTGAACAAGTATGTAGTAAATTATTTTTTTATTAATAATTATTGCGTAATTAAAAATCGCAGAATTTGCAGTTTCAACATTAATTACGAATTAGTAATGGTAAATTTTCAGAAATTCTTAACAATTTGTAATATTTGTTTGGAACATTCTTTTATTTTAACAATTTTTATTTCTTATAATAATTAATTAAATTGAAAAATTTTCCATTTTACTAACCTAAGTTACCTCTCCGCGTGATACGCTACTGAGTTTTAAGACGTTTGAAGGTCGTATTTGTTATTATATTTGTCTTTTGCTATTATAATGTTGTAGGAAAGGATGGAAAATGCGGTTCAGAGTAGCCAACTGAAATATCCCTTTAATTACAATGTTACACTTATACTATTTTAGTTATTTTATAATTGGATGTTGTTCATAGTGGAATGGCAGCCATATTAGAAAGGTCTAATTATTCGTGAAATAAACTATAGTTACTAAATAAAACCGTTCTGATGAACATATCTTGGTAACAAATTATCAGCAGGTAAAAGACGTAGATAACTTCCCACTCCCACATTGTTTTCTGTATAGTTAGGGAGCTGGTGGAAATTTAGGCATACAGGGTGTCTCACGGTGACCGTCGGTTAGAAGTATGAAGTATGCATATCAAGAACTGTAAAAGCTAGAAATTTGAAATTTTGCACATGCGACATGGAGTGTTTAATCTTTAAATAAAAATATTTTCCAAATAGCAGCACTTCCAGAAATACCGGAAGTGAGCATCAACTTCATTATTTTAAATACAGACCAGGCAATTTTTTTTCACATTCCGATGTGTCATAAAATGTTTAGTAAGTTGCTTAAAGTAATCGGCGTATCAATTTGATTGTTGAGAAAAAAAATTTTTTTCACTGAAAAATAATGTCAAAATCTTGTTTGGGAAATAAAATTGAAAGTCGAAAGTGGTAAAAGTTAGGGAAATGGGATTTTAGCTTCTAAATATCAAAAGATTGAGACACAATTGTCTGTCATGGATAATAAAAAATTGCCCGCGGTTACCTATCTATTTGACGTTATTTCCAGACTTCAGAAAAACTTTAAAAAGCCTCTTTTTTTAAATGGAATGCCTATTTAATTATCAGCCTATTCGATGCAGAAATAAATTTCCTTTAAATTGATATACCATGTTCCTATACCTAAAATCAATGATTACAGAGTTATTTACATTTTTCTAATTAAATTTATAATTAGGTACATACTTTACAAAACATGGTTGGCTTTGAAAATTTTCAAAAAATTTTTATTCATTTGTTTCTTATGATGACAGTTGTCAGTTAGCTATCAGTTTGAAAGTTTACGCTACATTTACGTTTGTTATCAGTGTTATCTGTTTGAATTTTGATTTTTGCGCTTAATATTTGTTTTTAATTGGGAAATACGGAATACACAAACGCTGCTATTCTAAATTTGTTTTACATTCATGGCGAGTCTGCTCGTATTACTTTTCGGACCTGCAGAACCTTTAACTATTGAATAAGGAATCACTCAACACTTTAACGAAAGATATCCGCATTTACCCACAATGACAGAATGAAAAATCAGGATGATTGAAAAGAATTTTCTAAATTTTGGCGAAGTAAATGCGCCACGAAGTTTGGCAAAGCCAATTGTCCCCAATGACGCTGCAGAAACCAATGTATTGGGATATTTTAATGTTTTCCCTCAAAGTTCTGTTTGTTCGGCGGAAAGAGACCTTGGATAGTCAAGAAGTTGCATAGATAGAATTTTAAATAATTATAAAAGCATAAGAAACATTTGAATAAAAAATTTTTGAAAATTTTCAAAGCCAACCATGTTTTGTAAAGTATGTACCCCCCAATGTTTGTATGTACGACTTGAAATTGAATATGATTGGTTCTCATGTTTGACTTAACTGTTTTGACTACAACATTTGAAAAAAATTTACTTCGACTGAATTTTGCGCCCCTAAAAATTTTCCGCCCTGGGCAATTGCCCAGTGAGCCCATTTATAGACCGGGGCCTGGATGATGTGTAATGATAAGCTATGAATAATGAAATAAAAACAGGTTAGTTGGTGCAACAAGAGGTAATAGGTACATCAATTACCTAAGTTAATATTGTAATCAATTTTTCAATTGAGTTATTCAAGATAATCAATAAATTACCCTTGCTTGTTAAATTGCCCTCTTGGAAGTGCCCGTCCGTATCTGGATCATCGTATCGTGATGGCATATCAGGGGATGGCGATGTATCGTCGATGTCTTGTGCCCACAAGACAACCTCCATGTCGACATCCGACAGATCGTCGCCTTCTGTCTGGGGAATCGAAGTCTATTTCTACTGCAAGATCCGGTACGCTGTGAAGGACGCCCCGCTGCAGCGCCTGCAGACTGATGAGCATTCCATCCCTGTGTTCCTGCAACTGCACGCGTTCCCACAACCCCTTTTGGAGCCACAAGAAATCATCCGCAAGAGGTGTTGTGGGGCTGCGTCTGTGGACATCATTTTGGGGCAGAGGTCTTGTGACTTCGATATCCACCCCCAGGAGAGAGGATACAGTGTGACTCCCAACCAGGCCTGTACCTGTGTAGTTCCAGGAACCTCTGATAGAGCCCGCGTGTGTTGCTTGAGTGACGTGTAAAATATTGCGAAAAATTGCGAAGTTTGAAAAAAATCATAAATTTTGAAAACTTTATCTCGGAAACTATTGGGTCTACAGAGATAGTTCTAGTCTCATATTGTAGCAAATTTAGTCTAATTTAAAAACTTACTGCGTAGGTATTATCGAAAAACTAGTCCTTTAGGCTTAAAATGGCCAAAAACTGAAATAAAGTCGAAAATGTTGTGGTTTTCTCGATTTATGCCAAGGTTGCGTTCGGCGCTCGAGGTCTCAAACTTGGATTATTCATTGGGCTAACATCATAAATAAGTCAGCAAAAAATCAGAACTACCGGATTTGACGCAAGGTATCACCCCTTTCAGGCGACAAGGTTACTGGACTAGTAATAGAGTCACTGTAATTTACAGTTACAGCATGTTTTGAGTAGGAAATGGGGAATAACGGGACAAATTTGCTTCTAACAAACAAATTTGTCGCTCATTCGCATACATACGCAACTTTGAAACCAGGCAAATCGCACTTTGTAGGGATGAAATTTAGAATAAAGCTATATGATATACTTTTAGGACAACATGCAATTTATTTTGTAGCATTTTAGGTTTAAATTCCCATGAACTAACTAAAATCCCAAGATACCTGATCGTCAACCTACATAACCGACAAAAGATAGGACTGAATGAGTTGCTCGAAGATATGTAGGATCAGGATCGGTTAGGTATGTAAACATGATTAAAAACTTAAAAAACCTAGGGGAAAGAAAGGATTCATTTTATTTAAGACAAAAACACGCATCGGTTACCTCCTCAAATGATACATACTGATGTAATTAATTATTACAATAACCTCGACACAATTTTTGAGATTGGAGGGAGAAAAAAGCTAAGAAAACCCTCCAGGATTTTTAATTCCCATTTGCTAGTACACTCCATTATAAATTTCGAGATTAGGTAGGTAGAGGTACATTATATTTTTGTCTACATTATTCTCAACGTGAACGATTGTCGCCAAGAATTACATTTCCCTTTTTATTTTAAAAATAAAAGGTATGATTGATATCCTTCTGTCACAACCCCTCAAGGAATAGATTGACTACGCCTGTTATATAAAAGATCCTAATATGCACACCAGGATAAATGGTGTGTATGTACACGTAATATTATTAAATGCATACTATCCCAAATGTATCAAACACCGCATGCCAAAACCCAAAATAAAAATCAAACTACCAAGTGCGTAGCGGGTTGTATCACCCACCTTTCATTGCCGCACTTATAAATTCGGCGATGTCTGACATTTACAGGGCCTGCTTTAATGTAACTTACTATTTTTCTACAAGCTCACCTAATTGTTGTGAAAGTTTGTTGTATACCGTAACAGAAGCAATGAGAGTAAAATGGCAAATACAACATGTGTTTTGAAAGAATTAACTACATAAATATAAAAAATTTATACTCATTGAGAAGAAAACCATCACATGTTTTTCTTATTAGCGTCCACCTCAAATAAAATTGATCAAAGCGTGTTGTTATTAGGGGTTTGTGTAGTTAAGTAGTTAATTTGTAGGCATGGTAACATAAGCCTATTTTATAAATCTACCAATATCCTTGCAAACATGTGTTAGTAAAAGCTCTATTAATCGGTTCACCTTCGATTTAACTTCTAAAGCTATTACAGAAAATCAATCTGGATAAATTGGGGGATTAAAATATAGTTGCTTCATACACGAACAGGATATGGAGAATTAGAAGAAACTAAAACCGATGTAATACCTATTCCGATCTGAATTATAATCTCCACAGATCAAAGATATATAGAGAAAAGACGTTATTTTTAAATGTGTAATTAATTTTCATCCTACTTTAATTTTAATCTTGGTGTTAAAGTTGCATAGTGAGAAATTCATCATGCTATAACAATTTACTATTACAATTTTTTTAGCTCCTATTTAAAATTGGCGTTGCAGTGCAGTGCTGTAATATAAAAGTATGTATAGAATTTAAAAAATAGTAAATGGGAACGAAAATGTGAAAATTAGTGTCAGATAACAGCTGATTCAAACATTAAACTACTGCAATAATATTTATAGTTATAGGAAGTAACAAAGAGCAATAATTTGTTTTATATTACCTAAAGTTATGGATGTTTGAGTCATTTCCACATCACGAAAAAAATCGAAATAAGTAATGGATGTTATTACAATAAAATCCAAAACGAATGAAATCAAATTGATAATCGATTGACGCCATAACAAGCATTGAAAACAAACAAGGAATACATAATCATATCTCCGTGTTGTGTTCACACATTCACTGGTTCCTAACTGTAGAATACCAGTTGTAGAAAAGGTGATAGACCACGGGCGAAGCTGCACCTGCGGTTACGCAGCTAGATCAGATTTATAATCAGCATCTATTTTATTTAAAATTTGACTATAATAACTGGGGTACATATTTTGATCCAAATACTAATAGAGCATGATTTAATAATAGATAAAATTTTAATATAAACAATTTGTTACATCTTTTAATTTGTTTTTGTAAGATTGTAAATAATAATAAATAATAGTTTAAATACAACAGACTTGGTTTATAAAAATACAACCACGTTAATAAGGAATAACTAATTATATTTATTAGCAAGCTTTCCTGTGAACCGGAAAATACTATCGGAGTAAAAATGCAAGGCCTCTGACTTTAGAAGCTTGTATCTCAGTAATTAGCAATCATAATTTAATGAAATAAAGTGCACTTAAAAGACCATTTATTTCTACAAAAAGGTGTACAGTTTTAGATTTTCACAATACATCGTTAATTTTCTGTATCAGTGTATGTGAGAAAAAGCGCTAATTATGACTCAAATCGCACAAGCGCTCCACTTTAAAAATTAATTACGGCTATATTATTGAAACTGAGTGGTAGATACTTATATATTTGAAAAATGTATACTTATTTGTCGATGTGAGATGCTTTTGAGGCCAATTGGTTTATTAGTCTTAAAGCTATAATGAAAAATCTTGTGTAACTCAGTACCTGAACGTTCGATATTAACAATTTGACAGTAACATAACAAGGTTAAAGCAATTATATTGTGGTCTAACACGATTCACAAAAATAATGTCATTACACATCGTTTTTTTTAAAAGAAATTTTGAAAAAAGGATGCATGCACCAGTTGGAGGGGAGAAGCGCGGCGCGCGGGGCAGCTGTTGTCGTACACTATTGCTATAAAGCGCATGGTTTTGTACAATGCAAAAGAATAATCACATTGTTGTGGGTTGCCGCTCGCTGCTTACGATGTGGTAGATTACCTCTCGTGGGAATATGTGCGTCTTTCTTTCGCGATAAACATAACATTTACTTTGAATTACAAGAAAACAAATTTTATTTTCAATAAGAGAATAATGCAGTTAGATTTAAGTAATATCAAATTTAGCATTTAAAACAAGAATTTTTTCTTTAACTTCCGTAAATTTCAAAATAGCACATTTTCGGTTAGGGCTTATAAAACCAGTTAATCATATGAATAATAAATATTTATTGGCTGTCGACTTTTCAGAAGTATGTGTGCTACAACATTTGTAAATTTGGTAACAATTTATGAAACAATAACAATTTTATGATAAGTTAAAACTGACCGTCAGCCAGGAAAATACTAAATACAGCGTTTTTATTGCTGTTAATTAAAATAAAAGTTAAACAACTGATTCTACCATTTTGGTTTTTACACATGTTAAACATATATGTATAAATGACTAATGTACTGCCCAAAAATGAAGAAATTTCACCCCTCAGTTTTTTTGTTTTGATCACTTAAAGTCAGAGGCCTTGCATTTTTACTCCGATAGTAGACAGCTTAAAATATTAATTTACTTGAAAGATTGCCGGCGATGTTTAGTATAGATTATTATCTACAATATTAGAATTACGGGTGTACGCAGGACCATCTTTCCAGTAATGACGATTTATTTCGGCAAAAATTAAAATCTTTTAATATTTAGAAAGCAATTAATATGTAACTAAATTTTGCTTATAGACCTGATTTTTATTAAATTATTATTAAGGAACTGGGGAATATAACTCTTTATAATTATAGTGATTAAAAGGGTTTTAAATGGATAAATAATTTGAGGCTTTCGCGGTTCCTCGAACTATCACGGGAACTAGTTTTCGGCTTATACTGCATCGTTATATTTGCTCCACAGCCTACGTTGAAAGGCTTACCTTGCCTTTTTCTGACGTTCTGACGTTTCGCAATAATAGGAATTCCTATCACTCTTAAGGTAGTTCCTCCGCGGAACGATTTGCGACAGAATTTGTTCAAACTTGGCGTATACGTTATTAAATACGTTATCCAAACATCTGTGGAGTTTAAATGAGGTTTACCGTCCCTAAGTCGAGATATTTACACTTAAAATTGGCACAATTGACATATAACCCATATGCAAAAAACACCGCCCACGTAGCACATATCTTTCAAAGGCGTCCCAAAGACATTCTAAGGACTTCTATATGTCCACATAAGTCCCCAGGACATCCGAAAGACATCTGAGAACTTCTGAATGTCCGCATAAGGCCACAGGACATCCCTTGCAGATCTCGTGTTATGTGGGCACTGACACATTATCAATTGTACTGTCAAAACTAAATGTCAGAATTTAATGAAAAACTAAAGAATGCTAGAGAGGGATTATACGAATATTGTGAAAACATTTGAGAATTGTTTACCGTCTACTTTGAAGATATGGCCTTGAGAAACATGACGTTTTTGGTATTATTACATATGTTTAGGCAAGCGAATGATTGTATACGCAATCTGTTCCATGACAACGCGGACAGTCCGAACAAAAAGTGTACTTCCACTGGCGTGACAAAAATGGTTAATAATAGATGTTACTATGGTTACATGGGACGAAACTTTTGGTTGAGATTGTCGCGGAGGAACTACCTTAAGATGTAAGCTGCAATGTCTTGCGATACGTCGGAAACGTTGGTTTCACACCTAGCAGTCACGCCTGGCAAATCTATACTTAACAGCTCACCATCATTTGGAGCTATGAGGAGGGATAAGCGTCCCAAAAATCCTTGTTTTGGCTCACAAGAGGTTGTGGAACGAATATAACGATGCGGTATAAGCTGTAAACTAGTTTGAAATAGATCTTTTAGTATTAGAGTTCGAATAAAAGTAGGAATTAGTGGAAGGGAGCATTGACCTCACATCTGGGGGGAATTTTTAATAAGTTTCAAAAGATTTCTTAAAACCATGTTCTTGGTTTCTTTACAAATAATTATTGGTAGAAACATGATCTTCAAAACTGCATATATACCAACTACCCAATTCGTGCCAGGTTTAACTAATGCCAATAACTGTATATAGAGGTCACCTCGGATTGATGAGGACACGATTTGGAAGATTTGCTAGATAATAATCAAATAGTGTTGTTGAATAATGGGAACTGTACTTAATTTTATGCCAAATACAATCTGCTATTAACCTCGTCGTAGTTTCCTTACGTGCCATTATTATTCGCATGCAGAATGTGATCTTTACCACGCGACCATTTTCCATTGATCATCAAAACGCAGATGAAAGATACGCCCATAACATACTCATGAAAATCTTTGGAAGATCGTTGTAACACATTAAATCCCACTTATAAGTCTATAGTACTAAAAGCACATCAATCTCCATGCAATAAACCTTCTTCTTGTCTGGGCCGTATAACATACAAAACGATAAATTATCTCAATAACTTCTCCAAAACCTTCTTCTAGAGACATTGAACTCAATCTAGGATCAAAGTATCTCCGACTTGTTGAAAGAAAGCAACTAACGGCCCTATTTTAATAAATGTAAAAAATCCCTACACAGTTACACAGCTACATATTGTCGACCGCTTACTGATCCTTAGAACATTAGATTATAGAAAGGTACAGATACGCCTTTCCATATACGAAGGTTATTAAAACGTGAAGCCAACACTGACGAGAGAGTGCGCAGGAAAAAAAGAGAAAAGCAAAAACAACACAAGACTAGGTACATGTTCAGTGGCGTACTGTATTTAAGAGTCATATAAATTATAACAATATTAAATACATTATTGTACACCATAAACATTATACAAATACTGTATAATATGAATTAAATTAAATTGTAGATGTAGATTGATTATATTAAAAAGGAATTAGATTTTTCCAAGTTAATCAGCTCCCCACAACAGCCGACTATACCTGCAATCATAACATCTACAATTTAATTTAATCCTAACTATTACGGTTGTAATAACTGAACCTCTTATAATATGAATACGGGGCATGCAAGGTAGATATCTGTATCTTCAGATACACACTTCTATCCTTAAAATAGAAAATAATCTAAGCTTCTCCTTCAAATTTTAAGTAAATAATCACTTCCCCCATTAAAATTTCTTTCTACGTCTATGAACGTTACTACCTATGTAAGGTTATATTTTCTATTTACCCTTGAACGTCCGTAAAAGGCTTCTTTTGCACACAAAGCACATCGCGGCATTATCTTTTCCATTTTAATAATTAAATGTACAACAAAATAATCCTTCTTGTGTTTAAACAACCAATTTATAATAATTGACAGTACGCACAATTACCGCTGTGTTGTCAAATTGGATTCACGATGTACCTATGGAAGATTTTATTTAAGAACGTAAATTAATAAAGGTTGTGCACATTTAACAGTCGCTTAATGTTTTAGTTTATCATTTTCAATAACACATTATAGATATTTATAGATTTTAATTACAATTTTAGTTATGATGTTGATAATTGAACAAAGTACAATAAATAAGACTGAATTAGGCTATCCTTGTCCTGGCTTCACAAACCAATGTAAACAAACGTTTCTGTAGTTCATTTATATTCTAACGCTTAATCGCATAATTATGAGGAAAATGAAATGAAAAAATGGGAGGGCCTATGGAAGAACCACGGATTTAAAAATATCACTGCGGTAGCTACACATCATTGTTGATTCACGAAAGCGAGGAGTGTTTTCCAACTGACATAACGGACTTAGTTGGAGGAGCTGTACCTATCGGCGTTCATAAGGTTTGAAGCCCAACTCCTTTATAACAATTCCTCACACTGATCAATCACTAATACCAATCTCGCGAGAAACTT
The DNA here is from genome assembly GCA_036250285.1 of Pyrocoelia pectoralis. Taxonomy (NCBI): domain Eukaryota; kingdom Metazoa; phylum Arthropoda; class Insecta; order Coleoptera; family Lampyridae; genus Pyrocoelia; species Pyrocoelia pectoralis. The sequence continues at coordinate 33,992,897 of CM070074.1, forward strand.
TTCTTGTGGAGATGCTCGGATTTCGCTAGACGGGCTGCATATTTACATATCCTCCTATACAACGGCACCAGGGTGCTGAAATCTGTTAGTTTTTGTGGCGTACAATTGAGCTACAAAAGCTCATTGATTTAGGCACCTCTCCGAGAGCTGAAATCACTGCAAGCGTGCGCATGCATACATCATCCGTATAAGAATTTGGCCGTTATATTTCCGTTCCTAGTTCTTAATATCAGAGTGAAATGCACGTTTGTTATGTATACACTACATGTTAAAAACATAAAGTCCCTTTTACATCCTGTTGATCCAGCGTGTAAGATCGTGTTAAGTACGATTATAAAGGAAGATAAATATACTTTGAAAGTATGTAAAAACAAAATTTTCTGACGACTATGAAAGCGAATGCAAACATTAGATAAAAAAATACTCGTTAGAAACAGATATTGAAGTGTATAGTATATGTATCTTATACATATCCAAATTTAAGAAAACCTTGATTTAATAAGTTCTGTATGGTCTAAAGCTAAAATTTTTAAAATACAACCATCAGATATCAATTTCATTTAGTCGTATTCGAGGTTGGTAAAAAATAAGAATTTTGCGCAACACTAAAGTACCTTTATTATTGAAAATATCAAAAAGTATTATAAAAAAAGTTATTTAGAATTGAAAACTGTGTTTTAATTTTTTAACCATGTCGATTTAAGTAAGATTTTATCATTATTTTGTCATCAAATATCGTTCTAAAATAAAACTAAAATGTAAATATGTTATTGTAGAGAACAGTTTCAAAAAAATATAAACATGTTTTTTAATGGATATGATTGCATATCTGAACGTAGTTTTCAATTCTGATCAACTTTTCTTTATAGATAACAATTTTCACACTTTTCACATTCACAAATCACATTTGTTGACAAACCTCGTATACAAATGAAAAAAATTAATATCTGATGGTTGTATTTTAAGTTTTAGACGATTCGGAACTTTTTATGCAGAATACCTTTTTTCCTTAAAATTAATAATAAAAGTTTTCCATATGGTTTCAACTTACGGAGGCAATTACAATCGCAGTAATATATTATTTAAATAAATAAATAACTATTTATTCCAACATGTGTTTGTATTATTTTACTCTGGATGCTTATTCGCCTGAAAGTGTTAAAATAAGTAAAACAATTCGCGTTGGTGCCTAAATCAATGAGCGTTTGTAGCTCAATTGTACGCCACAAAGACTAACAGATTTCAGCACCTTGGTGCCGTTATATAGGGAGGATATGTAAATATGCAGACGGGCTTCCGAATAATCTGCCTGAGTGCCTGACAGTGCGTTTTCTTTGTCTGCCCAGGCGGTCGACTTCATAATCAACTTTTTTGAATCTTTTAATTGCTTTGCGCACTGGTTGCTGAGGCACATTAAGCAGACGAACAATTTCACATTGGTGTTTCCCTCCACGAAAGAGCTCTAAAATAACAACGCATTTGTTTGACATCATTAAACAAAAAACAAGCAACACTAAACTGAAGTAACAAATGCTATTTAAATCAAATTGTGCCATATTACGTTGTAAACGATATGGTAAGTTTTTGCGCTACGAAAACAACTGAACTGTTCAGTTCTGATCATCTACCACCCAGATACATCATGAGCTAGGGTTAAAGAATAAGAATATATAAATTAAGTTACATAGTGTTTAGACTAAAGCTGATAATAGATTGTGTATTGCAAATGGTGTCATTTAAGAATCAGTTAAAACAATTAGATATTAGTAACTTATTTAACGTACGACTACTACAGTCAATATGTTTCATTAGGTTAGAATTATTAATATGGTGGATTAATTCATATATAATAAGAAAATAAGTCATTTAGTTATTACCTTATCTGCATGTCACAGTGATTACTGGAAGGGTGGAAGATCGCTACTAAGCAAACCCTATTCCATTTGTGATGTTACTTTATATTTCACAATAAAGCATTATTATTATTATTATACCAGTTCATTCGGGTGTCCCACAAGGGGCTCATCTCGCACCATTACTATTCTTGACTTTTATTGATGATATTAGAGAAGTCTTTAATCATTCAGATATACTATTGTTTGCTGATGATTTAAAAATTTACAAAATTATTAATTCCTTGGATGACTGCCGTCTACTTCAGAAAGATTTAAATAACTTTTACAATTGGTGCTCATCAAATTTTATGGAATTAAATCTAAACAAATGTTCTACAATTTCATTTCATCGCATCAGTAATCCCATCAAATTCTCCTATAAAATCAAGGATAGATTCTTGCAAAGCACAACTTCTATTACCGACTTAGGAGTAACATTTACACATGACTTAAAATTTAACAAACACATAAATAACATACGAAACAAGGCGTCTAGAGCTTTAGGCTTTATTGTTAGATCTTCATCACATTTTAACAACCCTGATACTATTAAATTATTATATACATCTCTAGTTCGTTCGCATTTGGAATACTGCAGTACAGTTTGGTCACCCTATCACTCAACTCTCATCACCAATATTGAAAAAGTGCAACAACGTTTTTTAAGATATTACTCTTTTAAAGCCGGAATTCCGGTATCTAGTTACCTACAAAGCTTATCTCAACTAAATATTAATACATTGAATTCTCGAAGGATATTTCTAGACCAAATATTTTTCTATAAACTGATCAATGGAATTATAAATTGTTCATCTCTTTTGCAACTAGTTAGTTTCAACGTTCCAGCTAAAAACCTTCGTTTTGTTAATATGTTCTTCTTGAAAGTCAGTAAAACAAGTTATCTCCAACATTCTCCACTCCAGAGACTGATGAATACAGCTAATATATACTCAAGCATTAACTTTTTTGATAGTGATTTGAACTTTAGAAAAAACCTAAAAAAAGAATTGTTTAAACTAGACGCACAATATTACAGAATCTGATGTTATAAGTTTAATCATTTTATCAGTCATATCGTTAATTTTATTATATCGCTACAGTATTGCTTACTTTTGTTTGTAAGTTAAAATTAAATAGTTCTTTTTTTGTAATTGATAAATTTCTTAGTCTTCTATTTTTTTTTTAGTGTGCAACTTAGTAATAAGTATTTAGTAAATAGTTTAGTTATATATTATTACTTTTTCTCATTTTTATTTTGGGGATTACCCGTCATTTAAATTAAATAAATAAATAAATAAATTACTATTATTAAAGGTTGCTCTCAGATAAAAATTCTAGCTCTACAAAAATCAAAGTTATTATGACGTTTTTAATTGTAATTTTCATTTCGCGGTTATTAAAAAAACAAAAGAGAAAAAGAAAGAATTATATTAGGACAAATCGCTATAAATGAAATACAACAGCATTCGTTATGGTCGCTGGCACATAAAGGGGAATCTCTTAAGCAAGTTAATCTGTAAATTAAATTGTACAAGTGAGCATCGGAGGTAATTTGCATTTAATTAACGAAACTCTGCCTTTCCACTTTATACTTTCCAAACTACTAATTATAAATTAATGAGTTTAAGTTTAAAACGATCTATACTTAACAGAATTTTAGATTCAGTTCTTCAGGTCTCACGACCTCGTTAACTACTTGTAAATTGAATTTTTCCCTTTCTGAATATTATACGTTGCCGTCACAACTTTTAATACATGATTATGAAGTTGATATACATATTTTGTTTCATATTGATGCAATTGTTTTTTGCTCTAATTTGTTTGAAATACCTGTACACGGACCCGCTACTCAAAAGGAAATAGGTATTACCGTTAAAATTAAAACTTTAATTTTAAAATCATTTACATAGTGTACGGGGTGCAATAAGCAAAAATACTTCAAATTTGTATATTTTAAATGCAAAGCCACATATTATTTCACTTTTTGTTCCTATAAACAAGATGATACGAGTTTTATTAAAGTTTATGTCACTTAAATCTTACAATTTTTGAAATAGGTATATTCTGTATTTGGTGAAAATTCGGTAAAAATTGTAACGTTTAATGTTTAGCATATTTATTTTTTTTAAACAATATTCACGTAGGAGTGTACTAATTGTTTAAATTTTATGTCAACCTAAGACATGAAGGTACGGAAGAACGCTCTCGGTTTTTACTGATATCAAAAGGGGTTCTACAAGGTGGTACATTTGGGCCTCTACTTACATTTTGCGCGCATATTTTATGTTTTTACCTGTTATTTTAAACTAAGGTCTTGTATAGATAATGACATGTCCTACATCCACATATTATGTAATATATCGGACAAAACAATTATTATTATTACTATTTCTGTAAATATATTAAGGCATAGATAGTAATAGATGATCGAGCTGTCTGTACGATGAACAAGCATTATTGTGATAACAGCTTATCCTTCAATATCTGCAACAAAGTAAGGAAATGAAATTTTTAGGTGTAGATACACCTACTACACTCGATCCCCAACTGGCATGCTCCCATACAATCCGTTTTAAAGAGACTAGCGACATCTAACATTATCCAAAAAAGAATACGACATTTTATGAACCTTAAAACTATGTGTTCGTACTATTTTGGCCTTTGGGTGTGTACACTCTGTTCTTGGTTATGGAATCGTTTGATAAGGTATTTCAAATGAGGTTTCAAAAGTTCTAGTATGCGGACCATAACTTTTTCCAGATACAAAGATCATTTCAAATCGTTATTTCCACAACTACAGATATTAAGTGCCACACCTTGCAATCCAACATTGTTTCAGTTTGTGAAGGGAAAATTGAATATTATATATTTATCTAACCATAAAATGTGTAAACTGTGGTGTATTGTTTTTGGTACAACTCCGGTTGCACTAAGAACAATGGGTAGGTACTGTAGGTACTGTAAGTGCAGTTCCCATTTTCCATTGCGCTTTAAGTTCCTGAGCTATATCAGTCAGTGAATTTGTGGTGCTTCTCTGCGTGTGTATTGACTAAATTGTTTGTATTTGTGTATGTTTTACGTGGACGATTTGCTGAAAACCAAGATATTTGTAAGTTTCATTCTCGTCCATGGATCTTATATGGTCACCATGTTCCAGCTCGAAATCTACAAATTCTCTTTTACCAGCATCAGTGATGTGTTGTATTTTGCATTTGTCAATACCAAACTCCATGTGTATGTCTTTTGAAAATTTTTCAGTAATATGTAATAGAATTAGATGGTTGAGTTTTGTACTTGTTGAGGCGTATAATTTGAGATCATCCATGTAAAATCAATGTGTAATGTTGTGATGTATTTCGTGATTGTGTTATGTAATATCCAAAGTTTGTGTGTGAAAGATTCAACATTATTATTATTATTCTAAAAATACTAAATGTGTTCCAATTTAGAGTAACTTTTTAGTTGCCTGTTTACAAGACATTTATTTGTTTGCATGTAGAAGCGCAAAAGGACATAACATAACCCCTACTTGATAAATTTATATTTAGTTCAATACGTATCATACGTTCCGTTGGATAAATTAGAATAAAAAATATACTTTGTAAAGTTTACCTTCAACCTTTCAATTTCATTATAAAATAACAAAACGTTTCCCTTTTATCTCTTTTTATGTTTGGTTTATAATCAGAATGTCATTTCTAAGTAATTTCTAAGGCGGTTAGAAATGAATGTCACTAAATTCAAAATTATGTAGCATTAGGTATACACAAACAATGGAATGTTGTTGAATTCTCATCTTTGTATTGTTCCCATGAGTTATTCGATACGAGTTTCCAGATACATACCCTAATGCAGCACAGCTTATATTAAATTGATTTGATAGCGAATAATCTAATGTGTTCAAAGTATTCATATCTCCTTACATTCACATACTAGAAATAGATTATGTTTATCTCTAAGAAACCACGCGATTACGTCTTAATAATTAATTAATGATATTTCCACCTACAGTCATATAGAATTTATGTAATGATAAATCTACATGCAGATATTCTATGAAGCTATAGGGTTAGGGTACATTTCACCTTTAATATTGATTGACATTATATTGTAACAAAGTTTTCCTATTTCTCAATTTTCAATACAATATATAACAAAGACGCATGGACTGACTTAATCTTTCAAAAGTTTGAACAAAGTAACTAAGAAGGGTTTATGTCAATTTGGCCGAAGGACGTATACGCCACAAAGTTTAATCAGACTATAAACTGAGTTTCCAAACTAATTTCGCTGAAATTATTTACAAATACACGGACGCCAACAAATTAGGTAAAAATGTTAATCTTGTGTCTCTATACTATACAATTTATAACACACACAGTAACTTACGTTATTATTCCAAAATGTAACAAATTTCCAAAAAGCTGACGTAAAAATATAGATGTTTAACTCACCCTGATACATTCTTATGGTAAATAAAGAAATCACATATCGTGCACAGATAGGTATGACGTGTGTGACCATACGCGTCATAAACGAACGCCATCACTAGTTTTATTTACATACGAATTTGTTATTGTTCTTCTAAGAATAAAGCGAACAAAAGGATAGGGCAAATTTGTCCTTCATTTTGACTGGCTAGCAAACAAGTCTTTTCCACACAACTCAACGTTTGGATGGAATAAAATCAAACTGACCAGCAAACATGTTTCGAAACAGTACAAAACAATCTCTTCGTGTTCCCAGATATGAGGTAATGACTTGTTATTGAATACAAATACAATTTAGTTAAAAGCTATCGCCCCATGGTCACAAACTAAAATCAACTACTTTCAGTTTGTGATGTAACGCATCTGGCAGTTTTGTATTTAAATGTTTCCCGCTATAAATTTGTCCGATTTGTAAATGGTATTGGAACGACGGTTACACCACAGGAAATTAAAGCAAGAAAAAATAATAATAATTGTGTACGCTGTCGTCAACATAATTAGTACTTCTTCTATTTTATATGTAATTATTCTGTTAAATAGATAGGATGTAATTTTAAATTAGCATTGTACCTTTTCCTGTTTTATTTAGTAGGTACTTGATATCACGAATTTTGAATTTGTAAAGTTTAATCATATTGCGCAATGGAAATCTAGTTAGCTACGTAATTGATTATCACGTTTTGACTTGGGGTGATGGCTTTATTATTTGCCATGTGCATGTTGAAGTTTGCTCGGGGTGCTTTGGTAGAATTTGGAAGGTATGCATTTGAGCATCACGTGATAGTTAATGTTAAGTTTGTGCTGTTATAGCAGTTTTATTTATAACCTGTAGAATAGTTACTTTGTAATTGATTACTGTGTGCGATATCGTCATAGTTTTGTTTATGGGGGCGTAATATTTTTCTTTATGTGAGTTGGCGGTATTCTGTCATCACTCTTTCTGTTTAAGGCGTCGCATGTATTTCATTTTCATATCCCTTAAAGTTTCTTGCGATTTAATACGGTTTATGTGATGGCGTACTAAGCCAATATACCTACAATACAAATATCAATAATCATGCCCCTCTTTAAGAGGCCGTACCACCTAAGTGTGAGGGGTAATAGTTTTTGGGGGGCGAGTTGCAGGTAAATTGTGGAAGGTGTATTTATGCTACAATTGCACACCTATTTTCTAGCCAATAATTAAAATAATTAAAATGAATTTGAAACTGGTCTACTTCATTGAATTTTAATTGGTTACAGTCTTAAGGCTGTGCGGGAGTATGCGCATTACAAGAACTTCTAATATTTGATTAAAATTTACTACACAGAACTCATTAAGTGAAATAATTTTAATGAGATAGAGGAATTTATCGTTGACTAATCATTAAGATGACCTCATGTAAACGTCAATTTTATTATTGAATAAGCAAAAAGCTGGTAGAGTAGTCTCAATATAAAAAGATGCCAGCACGTGATATTTACGAGGAATGAAAATTAAAATAGTTAGCTTATTGTTATCATTTCCGCTCAAAAGTGAAATTGCACTCGCATTTTGGGCGAGGAAATAAAGCACTCACTCAACGACTGAACCTACCAAATTTTTGTAGTAAGACGGATTGAGATAGGGTTTTTTGCATTCGCTTCCTAAATTCAATTTGTACCTACTTTTGATAATGTTTTTTTTTCGAAATTGCATTTGTGCAGTGAAAAATGCATCCTGAAAAATGCATTTTCATAGAAAAAATGCATAACTTCGTTATAAACTTCGAGAATTGACTCAATTCGGGTTTATGGGTGTTTTAGAGGTCGCTGATTCCGAATATGACCTCCAAATTGGCTCATCGCCAACCTGGAGCTCAGAACGACTGAGCAACGTCATCTCCGAAGCTTTTTCTGAAATTCACTCTCAAACGATTCTAGACATCCGGGGTTTTTTGGATCGGCAACCGCCCTCCCTCGTGCTGGATGACGCGCATCTGGGAATCAACGTGGTCCTCCGACGTTTCAAGCCTATAGGGAACGGAAAATTGTTATCCGACGAAAATTGAAGCGCAACTCTAGAAGTCTAGAGGATGACGTTGCTCTTGCTACCCCGGTGTGGTGCACCAGGTAAGCGTTAGAAACTATCCGGTACCGGATTCGGTGTGAGCGGCTCAAAATCCCGGGAAACAATTTTCGGTTCCTTATAGGCTTGAAACTTCAGTGAAACTCCGGAGGATGACATTGATGCCCGGATGTGCATCAGGTACCTGGGGGACGGTTGCCGATGCCTGATTTGGAATAAGCAACCCAAAAAAAACCCCGGATGAGATGTCTAGAATCATTTGAGAGTGAATTTATAAAAAGCTTCGGAGATGACGTTGCTCAGCCATCCTGAGCTCCAGGTGAGCGATGACCCAATTTGGAGGTCATATTCGGAATCAGTGACCTCGAAAACCCCCGTGCACGCGAATTGAGTCGATTCTACAAGTTTATAACGAAGTTATGAATTTTTTCTATAAAAATGCATTTTACAGGATCCGTTTTCTGCTGCACAAATGCAATTTCGAAAAAAAACATGATCAAAAGTAGGTACAAAGTTTCCTATTGAATTTAGGAAGCGAATACAAAAAACCCCATCTCAATGCGTCTTACTACAAAAATTTGGTAGTTTTGGCTTATTTTAGGGCTTTTATTTCCTCACCTATCATAATCTAAATTTGCAAATCAACATAATGAGATGCTTTATTTACACATTTACTTCATACATGCATTCTTCCTCATTTTTTATTAGGATGTAATTATATATCTAATGAGATTGATGACACACCAAGGCCACGACACACTTAATGACTGTGACATATTGAATACAAATAAAATCTGAACAATTAGGTGACCGATTGTAACAAGGCGTGCTTTTCAATAACTTGTACCGTCCGCTGCCAGGTGGCAGTATTTTCTTGTACCCTAATACAAGGAAATCCTGGAGCCCTTCTACAGCGGCTATTTTTTAGTATAAAAAGCTAAATTTTAAAATGAAGGTTCATGTGTATATGTTCTACAAATCCTTCGGAATAGATTTTTGAAAAGCATCGTAAATACTCTTTAAACCATCGTAAAGTAACAACGTGATTTTTGGTATAGTTTAGGGCAGTTTTTTAAAGAAATATAAAATTATTGTCAAATTTTGTTCCGAAGAATTTCAAGTGAAGTTCTTGTAGATTAATGTACTTTTTGAATTGCTAAGATATCTTATCAAATAAACTCTCCAGAAGGGCTCGCGTTAACATTATATTTCATATGCAGTGAATCGATGCCCAGGCCTCTTAAGGATTCGACACCGTTCCACATTTAATGCCGGAATTTTGAAATTTACAAAGTTAAAAGACTATTTTTGACTAAGTTTTGAATTTTTATTTTGTACGGGGTGGTCAAAAAAGTAATTTTAAATTCACAATTTTTCCAACGCATTCTTTTCGGTTTTTTCAAATGGAATATCCTGTTTATTAACTCACCAATAGACGACTCTTCAACCCTGTATACATGAAAATAATTTTAAAATATTTGTTTTTCACCACCATTCAAACAAACAAAATGTAAGTTTTATACAATAAGAATTATAGAAATACGACAGAGGTTTGCCCCACCCTATATGTAGGTATAGTATAGAATAGATAGACTAACATTTACATTAATAACATAGTATATTATACAACAAGTGGTTCTTCTAATTATTTGAAAAAATGTCTTATTTTAACTTCCCTACATCCTATAATTACATGATACAAAATATAATATTATAAGAATAATGTAATGTAAAATATAAGTTATGAGCATGAATTTCGAGTTGCTTCATTTGTGTTGTATTATCTGCTAAAAAATACCCGTATAACACTTCAAAGATATATTTAAATACCTAAGTCTTATGACAGGCCCCTAGGATGTAACTCACGTAGTGTTTCCCGTAATACTAATCCCACAATTATACGCTAATGGTGCAATTTTTGAAACGAGAGGAACGGATTTTAAATGAAGTATTTAATATAACATTAAACACTTGATATTCAATGATGGACATCACACTGTATTACTGTCAACATATACCCGACCACTGCAAAAGTACCTTACTGTTAATTTTGATCTCAAACACTCCCTCTCAAAATTACTGCATTGGAACTTATCAATCCTACCCTTTTACACAAATTCTTAAATTTCGCATGCCCTAAAAGCTTGGTAAACAACTTTGTAATTTCACATATACAGTAGAACCTCGCTTAACCGAGCTAATGTGGACCGACGTAAACTCGGATAAGCAAAAACTCGGATAACGCGGACAAACGTTTAATTGCATCAAGTTTTTGTTCTAAAGAAAGCACAACGCGTTTTCTTTTTGCACTCATATCGATGTTTTCAACAAGCGACGGATAAATGAAACTTGCACTTGCACTAATTACTGATGAATGAAGCCGCCGGTAATATTAACTACAATAGCGAAAACAAATAGAGAAAAAAGCGGTAAGTCGGTAGGGTGGCGCGGGTAGCACGCGTGGCAAGGTCACAAATATCTTCGTACAATTGCATATTTAATCACGTAGTATAAATTGCACATATAAAAAAATTTTTTTACGTATGAATTTAGACTCGGATAATACGGAACCTCGGTTAATCAAAGCTCGGTAAACCGAGGTTCTACTGTACTTAGTACAATTATGGGTTATACTCTACTCTACACTCTTTGCACAAGGTTTACCACTTTGTTTACCTTTGGGCTACTGAAAAAGGTGTTACAGGTAACGGTGTTTTCTAAGACGAAGAAATGCAAAACGCCGTGGAAAAATTCTTCAATAGGTGAATCAATGACATTTGCTTTCATTGTGGTGGTATTGCAAAATATTATATAAATATACATATATATTTCTTAACAGGCTTTTTATGGACCAAAGATGCGTGTCAATTGAACAGTCCTCGGATTTAATAATAGTATTGATGGTAACAAGTTACTTCACTGGTTTACAGGTTTCACTCGTCCATTGTCATTTGTTTAAACCAATTTGAGCGTAGAAGATTCCTTGATGAGGGTGAAGAACTCTCTCAGTTAAAGGAAACTTGTACGTATCAACAAAATATTTTAAATATAATTTAAATTTAAACATCATTTTGTTGATTTCGACTCTACTGCATCATTTCGATATGATTACATAATTATTGCGTCCATTTCTATAAAAATGTACATATCTGTTGGCGTCACATAAATCTAATCTTCACTTTTTAATTAAGATAATTGAAGCGTTTATCTTCAATTTTTGTAAGTAGTGTACAAATAAATAACAAAAATTGAAATAGTAGATGGCGACAAGGGACCTGCTAAATGCGACGCAATCAGATGATAACATTTCACTTATTTGGAAAGTTATAATAAAAAAAACAAGATACACCAAGATACACAAGGAATTAACACTAACGAGAATTCCGACGACTAACGAATTACAAATAGTGTTCAAAATGTTCAAACTACAAGTTTTCGAAACGTCGAATTATTAATATTAAATTGCAAAATTACAAAACGATGTCTATTTTTAATAGAAATCTCACGTCCCATCAAATCAGCGTCGCACATTTTCACTTTTTTTAAGGTGGCATTTATCAATATTGATTAGTAGGCGGAAAGTCTGATTTTACTATTACATATAGTGTAGTTTTCGGAGTTAGAAAAGTCGTCTAGTAACGATTTTCGTTTCCACTTTGTTGTTAAAAGCAACAATCGTTCTTAAACGATTACCCATCGAAAAAGATAAAGGTTTAGCCTGGTCGTATAAAATTCGTGCCGTAAAGGGGGTTGTAAGGGGCGAATTTATAAAAAATTACAAAAATTTGTTTTTGCACTTTTAAAATCTCCGATAATTTAGCTTTATCCTGGTTTAATATTAGGTATATACATGTTTCATTCCGAAATATTTATTTATCAATAATTATATTTATAAGTAATGTCATCTCAATGCATTCTTACGAGACGCCTATTTGCTTAAACGCTCGCCTTGAAACAGCATATTTCGTTAAATGTTTCACTTCCCATAACTCGAGAACGTGTATTTTTATGGAAAATACCCCTGAAGTAAATGATATAGCTCTGACATTTAGGATTACTTCCCTTTTTTCAAATTTGAAATCGAGTTAAACGTTACGTCTGTATGATTTTTTTTTGTACGAATGTACAATGTACCAACGAGAAACGCGAACATGGCAGCAAGGTTCATAATCCTCGTCGCGTACAGTGATATTCGACCTTATAGCTCGGTACGCGATTTTACGGCGATTCTCACTTTTCGTTCGAAACGATTTTAGTTTGCACTTTGTTATTATAAACAACAGTTTTAAAAGATTATTGATCCAAAAAATAAATGTTTTTAGCCTGATATAAAATTTGTACACTACTGGTGATGTAGGGGGTGAAATTATACAGAATCGGAGTTTTTTTAATTTTTAATAGAATTTAGCTTTGTTCTGGTATAGTACCACTATAGTACATAGTGCAGTAGCAGGTGCATATTTCATTTCGAAATATGTGTTTGTCAAATGTTTAAATAACGCTACTTCAATGTTTTCAACTTTTTTCATATTTGAAACAGTTAAAAGCTAAATCTGTATGAATTTTATGTTACCAAAGGTAAACGAGGACATGGTAGAAGTAGAAGTTTATAATCCCCATAGCCATAGCGCTAACAAAAGCGATTTTTAAGAAGTCTAATATAAACTACATTTCAAGATGTGTTTTATTGAATTGTGATGAACTAGAGCCTAGAATATGTAATCAGTATCAGAATTCATCCAAATCAGAACTAGATTCAGAGGGATTTGCGAGAAGCATTTTGATGTGGCCATGCTCTAATTTTTTATTTGCGCAAGTTACTTGCAAGATTGCAAGATCCAATGCAACAAACAGTTCTTTTTTACACGAACAAATTGATCCAGTACTTAAGACTGACGTGTCTTCAGGTAAAACTGGTGATGTTGTCAAGATAGCTTCTACTTTACTTCCCATCAACAATTTTCCAACCAGAGCTGTCAAGATCAAGAAGAATTCGTCCTAGTCGAGGTACATTACTATTTAACCAAATTTTTGTTTGGTAGCGAGCTCGAAGACAGTGTTGCCGTAAACTGTCTAAGGTTGGTGGTAATTTGTTAATAGTTTTGATGACGCCAAAATCCCTCGATGAGAATTTATGCAATCGATATCATCACATGTTGTATATAACCGCATGACAAACTTAACAACTTCCTTGAGAACGTCTTCAGAAAGATCTCTTTCAAAACCAAGATGTTCCAATAATGACAAATATTTCGGAATGAAACATGTATATAATATTAAACCAGGATAAAGCTAAATTATCGGAAATTTTAAAAGTGCAAAAACAAATTTTTGTAGTTTTTTATAAATTCGCCCCTTACAACCCTCCGTACAGCACGAATTTTATACGACCAGGATAAACCTTTATCTTTTTCGATGGGTAATCGTTTAAGAACGATTGTTGCTTTTAACAACAAAGTGGAAACGAAAATCGTTTCTAGACGACTTTTCTAACTCCGAAAACTACACTATAATAGTAAAATCAGACTTTCCGCCTATTAATCAATTGATAAATGCCACCTTAAAAAAAAGTGAAAATGTGCGACGCTGATTTGATGGGACGTGAGATTACTATTAAAAATAGACATCGTTTTGTAATTTTGCAATTTAATATTAATAATTCGACGTTTCGAAAACTTCTTCGTTTTCTTTTTCAAAAATTGACATTTTGTCATTAATGAGATTCGCTATCCAATTTTTAATTTTCGATGTGTTACTGCGTGTGATGGATCCATTGAAGGTAGATGTAGTTTGAACATTTTGAACACTATTTGTAATTCGTTAGTCGTCGGAATTCTCGTTAGTGTTAATTCCTTGTGTATCTTGGTGTATCTTGTTTTTTTTATTATAACTTTCCAAATAAGTGAAATGTTATCATCTGATTGCGTCGCATTTAGCAGGTCCCTTGTCGCCATCTACTATTTCAATTTTTGTTATTTATTTGTACACTACTTACAAAAATTGAAGATAAACGCTTCAATTATCTTAATTAAAAAGTGAAGATTAGATTTATGTGACGCCAACAGATATGTACATTTTTATAGAAATGGACGCAATAATTATGTAATCATATCGAAATGATGCAGTAGAGTCGAAATCAACAAAATGATGTTTAAATTTAAATTATATTTAAAATATTTTGTTGATATGTACAAGTTTCCTTTAACTGAGAGAGTTCTTCACCCTCATCAAGGAATCTTCTACGCTCAAATTGGTTTAAACAAATGACAATGGACGAGTGAAACCTGTAAACCAGTGAAGTAACTTGTTACCATCAATACTATTATTAAATCCGAGGACTGTTCAATTGACACGCATCTTTGGTCCATAAAAAGCCTGTTAAGAAATATATATGTATATTTATATAATATTTTGCAATACCACCACAATGAAAGCAAATGTCATTGATTCACCTATTGAAGAATTTTTCCACGGCGTTTTGCATTTCTTCGTCTTAGAAAACACCGTTACCTGTAACACCTTTTTCAGTAGCCCAAAGGTAAACAAAGTGGTAAACCTTGTGCAAAGAGTGTAGAGTAGAGTATAACCCATAATTGTACTAAGTATATGTGAAATTACAAAGTTGTTTACCAAGCTTTTAGGGCATGCGAAATTTAAGAATTTGTGTAAAAGGGTAGGATTGATAAGTTCCAATGCAGTAATTTTGAGAGGGAGTGTTTGAGATCAAAATTAACAGTAAGGTACTTTTGCAGTGGTCGGGTATATGTTGACAGTAATACAGTGTGATGTCCATCATTGAATATCAAGTGTTTAATGTTATATTAAATACTTCATTTAAAATCCGTTCCTCTCGTTTCAAAAATTGCACCATTAGCGTATAATTGTGGGATTAGTATTACGGGAAACACTACGTGAGTTACATCCTAGGGGCCTGTCATAAGACTTAGGTATTTAAATATATCTTTGAAGTGTTATACGGGTATTTTTTAGCAGATAATACAACACAAATGAAGCAACTCGAAATTCATGCTCATAACTTATATTTTACATTACATTATTCTTATAATATTATATTTGTATCATGTAATTATAGGATGTAGGGAAGTTAAAATAAGACATTTTTTCAAATAATTAGAAGAACCACTTGTTGTATAATATACTATGTTATTAATGTAAATGTTAGTCTATCTATTCTATACTATACCTACATATAGGGTGGGGCAAACCTCTGTCGTATTTCTATAATTCTTATTGTATAAAACTTACATTTTGTTTGTTTGAATGGTGGTGAAAAACAAATATTTTAAAATTATTTTCATGTATACAGGGTTGAAGAGTCGTCCATTGGTGAATTAATAAACAGGATATTCCATTTGAAAAAACCGAAAAGAATGCGTTGGAAAAATTGTGAATTTAAAATTACTTTTTTGACCACCCCGTACAAAATAAAAATTCAAAACTGTCGAATTCTTAGAGGGGCATGATTATTGATATTTCCCGAAAAAATATTATTTCTCCCCAACGGGTGGATGAGTAAAAAAAATGTAAAGGCCAATATAATAGTGACTACAGTACAGAGGTTATAACAATGTAAAACAAGTTTCTCCATTTCATTTGTTGTAAGCACGACAAAGGTTTGCCCCACTCTGTATACTAATTTAACTATTATTATGAGCCCATTCGCGATGCGCTTCCCATTAAAATTCCAACCCCGAGACAATCCTCTATCCTATTCTATGATCTTTACATTCATACTTGAGTGTGCCTGCTGGGCCAATGTAAAAATGAGAACAATACGAATAACCGTTATTGATACAGTACTTTTCACAATCTTTATACACCAACTCCCAATACAAATCTACAAATAACAAATATCACAAGTAGCTTTTAACAAAAAAAAAATTTTTACCATTCGCATTTGTTATCGCCAACATAACAAATAGATATAAAAGCACAAACATTTTGAGTGGAATTTCAACGACTGTTCTGATTTTACGAGAAAATTTGCCTTCTTTTGTAGTGATCAATAAGTTTATCTGATATGATGTACCTAATCTACACTGACAAATTTTTATCTCAGTAAATAACGTTTATTGAAATAATATCACTAAATAGTATGTATAGGTATATATTAAAAAATTAAAAAATTATCTAGGTAGAAGCCGATTGAGATGTAAAGAATCTGTCACGTGACCTGCGCCGTGAACGAAAATGAAACGGACGAGTCTACTGTTCACATTAAGGGGAAGAACGAATTGTAAAATGGCAGGTTATGTTATTGTTTACTTACAACCTATATTCGTTCGCGTTCGTTCGTTTTGGTTATCGTTTGTATATTTTCCACGCGTTAAACTTTGCGAATTAATCGAATTAATAGCAGATCAAACCCTACTTTACGTTTAAACAAATTTTTACGGCGCTACTGAATTGAAGGTTAAATCACTCACGTCTTTACATCTCAATCGGCTTCTACTAAAACGTAACGGATTAGAAATTATTGTGTAGGAAAAGGACGTACTTCGCTACGGGGGATTGTCACCTTCGTTCGTTACTGAATATGTGAAATCTTACGCTGATTTCAAATCTGCAATCAGATTTTCGATATCTCTAAAACATTTTGTAATCGACTTCAAAATCGAAACGTCGACATGAGCAAATTTTGACTTTATGAAGACCTAAAACATGGATTCTATAAAGACGTTTGCGCTTATTAAAAAAGTCTATGTCTGTATGTAGTATTCCATAGTAAATATTCATTTGCTTCAATGACAACTGAGCACGCGTTTTTGTTAACTTTTCGCATACATGCGGTTTTCGATGTTCGTTCGTAATCCCCCGGCCCCGGTTTTCGACTGGTTTGTTTTGACATAGTCAACTCTATTCACTTTGTCCTACTACCTAATTGCCATTGAAGATCAGGTCATTTTCGTTTTTAATCGGAACTAAAATCTATATTTTTAAGTTTTCACAACCATTAATACTCTATTTTTGTCGATTTTTTTTTGTATTGATGTTAAGTATTCCACAGGCTAGAGCGCTTCCAAAAATATTGAACAATGGAATCAGGCAATCTGTATTGATTTAACGTATTGATTGAATTTTTTTGCACAGTAGCAACGCATAAGAAATTGGCGGCTGTTAAGGCGACGGGATCAGAGGGATCGCTGCTCAGGATACGGAAAGTAATGTTTCAAGTTGAGTAAGTGCTCAACCTGTCCGCCAAATGGCTAAAATGTGCAGCTCGTGTTAACTTATCATCGACATAGATGCCAAGAAATTTAACAAATTTTGAGTCGTTTACATGAGTTTGCTTATTCAATGTGAAATGTAAAATTTGTATCTTACCTCTATTTGATCCAAGACGATGACTACAAAACCAATTGTAAGAATGACTCTGGGCTTCGTCTATTCGCTTCTGCAGTGCAGAATAATCGTTAATTTTACAAAAAAGGTGCAATCATCTGCATACACAATTTCTTTACTCTCTGGAATAGCAAAAATATCATTTATATACATAATAAAATGTACAGGGTCCATAACGTAGATCCTTGAGATATCTCTAGGCTCCGAGCTATTGATTGCTTGCTATCTGAACCATAAGAGGTATTTTCAAGGAAACTGAAACCTTTTGTATGGAATAATCCTATGTAAAACTTCTAAGAGTTTTTAGAAAATTACATTTAAGTTACTTTTTGCACTGATTATTCATCTTATATGTAACATTTTGCATGTCATTTGTATTAATATGCCATATTATGTATTTATTTCGGACACGTGTAAGTATTGTTTCAATGCATTAAGGGGATAGTAGTGGCATTTACGAAACTGTTTACTGTAAGATGTCACTATAGCGAACCCGCCTACCTGCAAACACAGTATAATAATCAATGAACTCTAAATGAGTTCATTGATAATAATATACAGTAAACGCACTCTTTAGTTTAGAATTGCAGGTCAGTAATAAAAGGAAGAAAATGTAAACAGAGACGTATTATAAAAATTTTTTATGATGAACTAGATATTTTATAGCTATTTAATACACTAGTTGGTTAATGAAAGCGATTAATAAACGAAACTGTCCGAGCGATTAGCGAGTGAGTGCCTTTAATAGTCGAGTTTATTAATCGCCCATTAACAAATGAGTTGATTACAATATTTTTTCGTTGACCGTAAACTCTTTTTTTGTGACAAAATTAGAAATTAATTTGAAACAAGTATCAAAAGGCGCAAATTCTTATAGAATTTTAATTTCAACAAACTTCAAATCTGTAACTAATTATGGCATATACTATTTTTTTTCGACCTTCATTATGGATATATACTATATACAATATATATGTATATAACTACCCCCCCCCCCTCCCCACCTCAGACATAACCACGCCGGATTCTGCACAAATGAGTCATTGTTTTTCTTTCCACACTTAAGGGGGATGGGAGTGGAGAGGGTGACGGACAATTTGTAAACCACGAAAAAATGTTAGAGGAAAAAAAAGTAAAAAAGATCGTTTTTCTGAGGACGTGCAATTTTCCCCCTTTCCACCCCCAAAAAAGGGGTTGCAGTTGGGGGCGAAATTTGCAATTTGAGTATCGTTTTTTATGAAGAATCCAAAAGTAATAAAAAATAGGGGTTCCCATTTAAGTTTTGAAAACTCACCCCCGCTCCACCCCACAGGAGGGGTGAGGGTGATGTTTACGTATAGGTTTCAACAAATAAAGGAAACGTATTTTTTTCTTTTTGTAATTGGACGTGTCGTTGTCGAGATATTAAAGGGTGTATATTTTGACTTTAATGGCGCTCCGGCGGCGAACGGGTGATCCGATCAAAAAATTTACCAGCGATTTGGAATCAGTGAAGAATTTCCTATAAGATGACACCACGTCCAGCTTTGTAAACCCTGTAACATCGACCAACGCACAGACACACAGACACACAGACATCCGGACGAATTTAGTAACCAACTTTTTGAAGTTGGTTGAATATCGTCAACTCCATACATTTTCAATTTCACGTAAAAGTCACGTTACCATTGAAAAATATTAAATGCGAATTATGAAAAAGTTGTCATTGACTATTGTGAAAAAGTGATTGTAAATTCGTAATTGTGCAATTATGCAGCTAGAAAACCTTGCTGAATTAACTGCTGCAGTGTTGGCAAGTGCAAACAATGCAGCAGGTATGAAAAGATCATCAAAATGTCAAAATCACAAAAACAGTGCGTTAATGAGGTCTATTAACGGCATTAACGCATCCTTTTTAAACCAATTAAATGTATCGACATTAATACACGGTCAACGAAAAAAAATAAAAACACACGTTTATATAATATAATTTTTTATTCGTTTTTCCAAATAATTGTTTTGTTTTTATTTGTGGGAGACTTAAAATTACGATTCACATCTTTGAGTATATAAAACATTCTTAATGTAAAATATAATTTCTTCTATCTACACCATTGTCTTCAAAACCAACTATATGTATATTGTATAGTCACTACCAAGCCGTAGAATAAATTAGCCTTAATACTAACTTCGTCAAGGCAAAATATTAATGATTAGGTAGTTATCAAGTTTTTGATAATAATATCTCTGATCACAGTATCAGTAATGGTACAATTCAATGAATGTAGGTACTCTTAATTTAAGAAAACAGAGTGTCTTCCATAAGAGATGTTACAGTAAAAAAGCAATTGAAGGATTCAGAAAAGACTTACAGGAATATGATTGGGAGCATTTGTATACTACAGTGTGTCTCCGGATTGAGTTCACAATAGGTGAGATGGACCAAAAATGTTCGAATTGGAATTTCATATTTTGGGATTCCGCCATGCTTGGTCTGAAACTTATTTTTAGTTTACTTTCGATTTGTTAAAATCAAGCAGGTCTTAACAGTTGAGTCAAAATCCTTTATTTGTCAATTTTGTTTCAGGTAAAGTACCTTTTCCGTTCATAGTACGCCAAAGTGTCACTAAACAAAAGTTGTTCAGAATGAAAAGTTATGGCGTTATGCAAATTTTCAGAATGATCGGCCTACTTTGATAAAATCCGCTTTTATTATATCTATGATTTGTATGAACGAACAATAATTGCGTCGTAGTAAAGCATACAATTTACTGTTATTACCTTAGATACACGTCAAAACTTTCAAGTATTTGTTCTAAATTGATTACTTATCTCAGTAAATTGCAAATTACTTGTTCCTTTTCTCCTATTTTCTACTTCTATTATCAAAGTAGGCCGATCGGTCTGAAAATGTTCACAACGCTATAACTATGCAATCTGAACAACTTTTCTTAGTGACACTTTGGCATACTATAAACGGAAAAGGTAGTTTACTTGAAACGAAATTGACAAATAAAGAATTTTGACTCAATCGTAAAGCGTAAAGCCCTACTTGATTTTAACAAATCGAAGGTAAACTAAAAATAAGTTTCAGACCAAGCAGGGCGGAATCCCAAAATATGAAATTCCAATTCAAAAATTTTTGTTCCATCTCACCTACTGTGAACTCCATCCGGGGACACACTGTACAATGTACATATATCTACAACAATAATGATGCTTTCAATGTATTTCACAAAAATTTCCTTGAGTTATTTATTCAACATTTCCCCTTACGAAAAATTGTCAAATATCAAGGCCAACCTAAAAAAGTGTGGATTACTCGTGAGATAAAGTTAACTATAACAGTAAAAAAAAAAAAAAAAATTAGCCAAATGTTATCCAACTCTATAAGCCAAACAAAATTATCTCCACTTAATATGTGAAACCAAAAAACATTATTACCAAAATAAAATATTTTCAGACAGAAATGCTAGTAAAGCAGCGTGGAGAGTTATCTCGGAGTTATCCAATAGTAAAAGCTACAATACATTTCAAAATATGCGAGTTTTGCAAACAGCCCTCAAAAATAGCATCTGAGTTCAACGATTATTTTGTTGATGCTCCTTTGCGTGTTATATCAAACATTTCGTCTCAAAATAGGGATGGTAATCAGATTATGAAAATTCCCCTAATTGATGACACTATTTCTGCAACCATATTCTTGCATAGAACTGCTTTCACTTTTGAAAATCAACCTCAAGAACAAGAGCTCAGCTGGTTTTGATAATGTACCTACTTTTATAATTAAAGATGTCTTTCCTGAAATTGCTGGCCCACTTTCATATCTTGTCAATTTATCATTTGTAACAGGTCAGTTTCCAAATATATTAAAAATAGGGAAAGTTATTCCACTTTACAAAAAGAATAATCCCAAGGAAGTGGAGAACTATAGACCCATGACTATCTCATCGGGGTTTGCAAAGATTTTTGAATATTGTTTCTTGAAAGGGTTGTTGTCATTTATATATAAACATAATATAATTATGGAAAATCAACATGGTTATAGAGTATGGAAATCGACTAATACGGCCATTGATAACCTTTGCAAAAAACTCATTGATTATTTGGAACATTGTGAATGTGGTATAATTTTCTGTGACCATTCCATGGCGTTTGATTGTGTAACGTTTCGAGCAACTAAAAGCATCCATTAGCGCACTCAATTGGTATAAAACATTGTAAATCCGGTTGAACATTAAATAGGTAATTACGTTGAATTGCTTTGACCAAATAATTACGTTCAATGATAACGTCAGTTTTAAAATTTACTTAATTCCAAAGCCGATTTTTTCATTATAGTGACGATGAAAAAATTCTGATTGAATTAATATTTATTAGGAAAAAAGACCCATTTGCATACCGACGATTTTTATTTTAGACTCGTCTTTCATTGATTAATTTATGTACGTATTAAGAGTGGAGGTGAAGCAATATTTTCAGAAAACATAATTACGTTACGTAAATCTAATAATTTTAAAGGAATTTCAATAACAGGCTATGGATATCAAGTTTAAGTTACAGAATAGTACCTACTAAAAATATGTACATTAATATTAATTATTCGCCACAAAACTTTATCTCCAGAAACGCAAATTTTTATATAAATAACGAAATTCCATTCATTTAAATGTCTAATAAAAAGATAAATGGCTGCATTTAGAATTTTTAAGCCACAAGGGGATTATGATTGATGTAAAATTTGTATGATAAAATATTTTAATTAATAACACTAATTACAGTAGACTTAAAGTTGTATTTATTTAATATTTTAAGGAAATAAATTAAATGGATTACATTAATCCTTAATAAGCTTGCATGCTGAATGCTGTAATATGTACCTACTTTTAAGTAGATACTTATAGTAAGTACCTATTTATGTAAAGTTATATTATTAGAATAGTTAGAGATTATGCTCGCAAAGTATTTATACCTCAAACGATTTCTACTATTATAAATTAAGGTTCTAGTTGAATTAGCGATTATTACACAACTTCACTTATTGATAGAGGTCCACAATTACATCAAAGAACTATAAGTATCTTATACGAAAATTGATTGAAAGGTAAAATAGTAGGTAAGTAACCAGTGCCGGTTTTACATGTCATTTAGTAGTACGCACTAAGTAACATTGGCCCCCCCCCCCCACAACAATGTGCATACATAGCAAAATTTCGAATTTGATACAAGCCAATCTATTTTTTTATCCACCTCCATTGCTTTTGAGACGATAAAAATGAGAATCATTCAGCTAATATATTTTAAACAGCTTCATAAGATGAAAACGGCAAGTCGGAATTCTCAAGAAGCTTACAATACAGTAAATACGGCTCATCTGTCTTTATTTATGGTTGGTACGAGTACAAACAACACCGCACGTAAACGAAGTGTAGGCCGGAAATTATGGCAATAAGAATTTTGTTCCATAAATGGAATGTTTCACATTATTGTTAACTTGCTGGAAAATAAAATTTACATTTTGCAATTTTTTTAAATACGTTTTCAGCAATTTAAGAGGAATGTTTACGAAAATACAAATATTAGTGCCGTAACATCCGGGTCCCATAGATCACAGGCCCGGGTTCCGGAGGGCTGATAGTTACGCCCCTGATTCACAAACCCTTCTTGTGTCGGCATAATTAAGTACAAAGGTTATTTACTTAGAAAGGGACGAGGAAATGTTCAATCTGCAATAAACTCTTTTAAAATATATGACCAATAAATTTTAGTCTCAAACGTGTTAAATTGTGTCTTCTTATTATTATACCTTCTTTTGAGATTTTAACTTTCCTGTTATTTAAGATTGTTGTATCTTACAGTATTTATTCTGAAGGGAAGTCGTGAGTGAAATAAATACACCTTAATTCCTTAATATTAAATGCATTGATTGATACTTATAATTAATAAACTTAAAACTTTAGATTTGTCCGGGCCCTACGCACGTCCGGGCCCTACGCACGTGCGTAGTGTGCGTAATGTATAAACCGGCACTGTAAGTAACACGCAAATCTATTCGTTAGTTAGGTAACCAGTATAAATATGAGGGAGATACAAGTGATATACAACTGGAAACAAGTCGAAAAACTTACTACCACAAAATAAATTTTGGCCCTGTTCTATGTGGGCATCATACGCATTTTCTGGACTTGTGGTCAAATGAAAAGGAGCAGATAAAATCTGAGTAGTATTTATTGTATTCCACATAGAGGATACGGTACATTTCAACGAAACCCTTATAAACTAAAAGGCTTCTCGCACTTATTCTTCAAGCTGATAACTCCCTTTTTAAAAAATAGAGCATCTCAACCTTCAATGAAATTTGATCAAACTATTCGTTACTAAGTCTGAGGAGTAAGGTTGTTCAACACTTGGTATTGTACTGATAAAATATTTCCATGTGACAGTTTTTGTCTTCTTTTTTTATGTAGTTAGAGAGTCATAAAAGACGCCAGTAAGTAGTCCGCGAACAAAATTTCCTCAGGATCCCAGAAAATGGTGGTAACACCCTCTCCGACTGTACATTGCTACAGGAAAGAGACGCATCGATTAAGCCACTCCGTGCCTTATATGCAGGGGTGGGCAGTCACAAAATACTTGTATTGAAAATACAGTATTTCAAATACATTTGTATTTTGTATTTTGTATTTGATGATTTTTCCCTAAAGTATTTTGTATTTTGTGTTTCAAATACTCTCATATGAGTCTTTTGAATTTTGCATTTGAAATACATTAATGTATGTACTTTGCCCACCGCAATGTTAACGATAGGTTCAGAGCACACATTTTCAAGAACCTACCTATAAAACTTTCCTATAAACGTCTAACTAAATCTCTCAAAAAAACGCCCCGAATGCGTATAGGTATTTTTGTATTTCAAATATTGTATTTGTATTTTGTATTTTTAAAAATAATATAAAAGTATCTCGTATTTTGTATTTCAAATACATTTCTAGGAGTATTTTGCAATTTGTATTTGAAATACGTTAGTGCATGTATTTTGCCCAGCCCTGCTTATATGCAACATTGTGCCAAATAGCACCTAAACGCGTAATTTGTCGCCAATCACTTTCCGCCAAACAATGGATTTCGTCTAAAGAACCCTAAATTGTAATCGTCATTTGCTGAAATTTTTGTTCAAATGTCAGCCACTTTACAAAAGCTTCAATAATCGTTTAGCATAATTGCAGCTTCATCTCCATGTTCACATATTCTTTTTTAAAATAATTACTCCAATAATCACCGTCTAGGTGCATTCAATACAATTAATTAGACGATCTTATCTCCTGAAGAGAGATGTAAAATTATTCAATATTTACGAAATAAACCTGCGAAATATGATTTGACAACGTTTGTGGTACTTACGTAATTAGACAACATTTTATGTGAAGAACCCACAAATCTATGGCGAAAAAAACCCAAATGGGTCGGTACAATAAGTGAAACGCGTCGACTGCAATTTCTTATCGTTTGGTGCGCGATATCAAAGGAGACAGCAAAAATCGTATGATATCTATTATTTTACAGGGTGCGAGGAAATATCGGAGTTAAAGTTTACTACATCCTAGAGCAGAACTATTTTCACACAGTCCAAGTTCAAAGAGCTTGATCATGAAGGCGACCGTCTGCAGCGAAGATACAGCCAGGAACAAGTAGACCATTCTTGCGTATGCCTTTTGCACATAAAGCTTAGTTTAAAACAGAGCCGGACTGCTTTGTTAGGGCCTAACGGGAAAAATGTACGCTAGGGCCCCACCACATATCGTTACATTAAAGGGCTGTTTTTTTAACCTTCAATTGGCTATAAAGGAAAAACGAGAAAGAAGATTTTATTACCAAACATTACCACTTCTTCGGGACTATGTGGTGGGTCTTCGAAAATGTCCTGTTTAAATTGCTCAAGGAGCCGTTGGGTTACACGGGCACTGTGAGGATGAGAATTGTCACGGACCAGAACAATTCCAGAAGTCAGCATGCCTCTTCTTGTGTTTTGAACAGCTCTTGTAAGCGTCGCAAAATGTCACAATAAGAATGTGCGGTAACTCCACAAGCAACACACCTTATTGGTCCCAAAAAATAGATGCCATAACCTTATACGGTTGTTGAATTTTTGTTTAAATTTTTTGGGTTTGTTTGGAGAATTTGTGTGCATCCATTGTTGCGATTGTGGGTTCATTTCTCCAAGTCTCATCACTGGTCACAATGGATTTCAAAAAATCTTTTCCATCAGTAAGTACCTATACCTACGTAAAATCAACTGAAATAATTAGGAAGGCCAGTTGTCTTGAGACAAATTGTGTAATTTTAAAGCCAAAAATATACAAATGAGTAGAAAGCGAAACAATTTTAGGTGAACTTTGAAGGCACAAGGTAAACGTACCAACTATTGTTTGCAAAAAATGATACAAATGTGCCCTAGATACGTGTCTTTAGTTTATGAATATACAGTTTTTATATGAAAACAAATATTATTATTGAAAGATTTTTGGCAAGACCAGAAACGCAACACGAGAAAATTGTTTGGTTTTCTACTCATTTTTTATATTTTTGGCTTCAAAATGTCTGAAGACGACTATACAACTAGCCTTCTTATCTTAAATCCTTCCTATCTTAAACATAAAAACTATAAAAAATGGAGAAATTCATCAAGCATAACTAGCCTTCCTAATTGTTTCAGTTGTTTTTAAGTGTCTAGCTCTTATACTTTCAATGGAAAAGCGAATTTTGTAGAGACTTGCAACGCATCTAAAGCCGCCATTGGAGAACCCCCTTAAATAAAAAGTTACAGCAATATATCAGTTTAATTTGAATGCTCCTTGGCCTCTTGCAATATAAAGGAAAAATAAATGATTATTTTTGACACGACCCAAATTATTCTAAAAAAAATTGTTCGCGAGAATATTTTACGAACCAGAAATTTGTGCGATTGTTTATTGATAGTCCGCCATGACGGGTCAAAGGGGGAGCAGAATTGGTGTGGAACGAAATTTTCTAACAGATTGAGCCTTTTTATACAGGGTGATTCACCACTATTCCCTCGGTCTCTTATGCCTAAAGGGTACAAGATATCAGCTTCATTTTTTAGTGAAATATGTAAATTGATAACGACTATTTTTTAAAATTATTTTCACTTATACAGGATGCTTCACAAAATTGTAATATATCAAAGTTATGTTTTTTTAAATGCAACCCCCTGTATTTTATTACATTTTTAGATTATACGTTAAAAACTAAGGTAACTTTATTAAACGTTCCCTATACCTATCGCTTACCAATTTTGAGAAAATTGTGATTTTAAGAAAAATATTCAATTTAAACAACCCCTAATAACACGGAAACCACTTACTTTTAGTAACGCAAATTTATATCGATTTATCTTGACCTTTAAGGCTTTTATTTGCACTACGTAGGATTTCGATTTTTTGTACAGGGTATTTAGAAAAAGGATTCATATTTTATATTTTTCAAACATCAAAAACTCACTTAACTTAAATGGAACACCCTGTATGTTTTTATTCTATGTTGAACAACTTGTCATTTTCTATCAAAAACTATGAGTAATTGATATGTCTAAAATCAACGATTAAAAAGTTATTAAGATTTTTCTCTAAAATTTCTTTGGAAGTGGTTTTGTTTGCATTCTAGTAGGCCATGAGGTTGAATTTTTGTTTATGGAGTCTCGAAAAAGTTGAAGAAGAAGATGAATTCTTTAAATATGTTTTCTTTACCGACGAATCCACTTTCCACAACATAATGGCTTGGTAAACCGACATAACTTTCATTACTAAATCGTCACCTGTATCGCACTGTTGATCACCAAAACCGGTGGAGCCTCAATGTATTTGGGAGAATTTTGATTTTTTGATGGAAACTTGAACGGAGTAAAATTTTTACGGATTTTAGAACAACACTTTTTCGAGTCTTCTTGATGAAGTTTGTTTAGATATTATTATTATTATTATTATCATTAAAAATTTAGTTTACAACACTCCACCTACCACCGCTGATGGCATGAAGATTAGAATAAAGGATGCGTTTGCTACTATAACACCATATAACGTTAGAAGATCTCTTGAAAACGAGTGCGGTTATGCATAGGAAAAAATGGCATTTACTACAGTATTTTTTCCATTGCTTTAATTTCATTTTTAATTAAGTTTTGATCACATATCTAATTATCAACTAAGTACAATAAAAAAAAATCATGGCCTACTAGAATGCAAACAAAACCATTTCCATACAAATTTTAGAGAAAACTCTTAATAACTTTTTAATCGTTGATTTTAGACATATCAATTACTCATAGTTTTTGATAGAAAATGACAAGTTATTCAACATAGAATAAAAACATACAGGGCGTTCCATTTAAGTTAAGTGAGTTTTTGATGTTTGAAAAATATAAAATATGAATCCTTTTTCTAAACACCCTGTACAAAATATCGAAATCCTACGTAGTGCAAATAAAAGCCTTAAAGGTCAAGATAAATCGATATAAATTTGCGTTACTAAAAGTAAGTGGTTTCCGTGTTATTAGGGGTTGTTTAAATTGAATATTTTTCTTAAAATCACAATTTTCTCAAAATTGGTAAGCGATAGGTATAGGGAACGTTTAATAAAGTTACCTTAGTTTTTAACGTATAATCTAAAAATGTAATAAAATACAGGGGGTTGCATTTAAAAAAACATAACTTTGACATATTACAATTTTGTGAAGCATCCTGTATAAGTGAAAATAATTTTAAAAAATAGTCGTTATCAATTTACATATGTCACCAAAAAATGAAGCTGATATCTTGTACCCTTTAGGCACAAGAGACCGAGGGAATAGTGGTGAATCACCCTGTATATTCCTTTACTCGACGATAATATCAATAATTTACGAATTTGATGCCTGCTATTTTATTCGATTATTAGATAGGTGTTTAAGATGACCATAGGAAGTGGGCTCCCCGGGTGAGGGCCCCGCGGGAATTTTCCCGGTATCCCGCCTGACCGGCCTGTCCAGTACGGCCCTGGTTTAAAATGTTATTATTTGTCATTATTTTCAGTAGAGGTATCTACAATTGAATGGAGTACAGCTTTCAAGTAGACCAAACTAGAAATAAAGGTAAGACCGTAAGACTAAATTAAAATTGTTGGCAACTTCTGTGTCTGCAACTGTCTGCAACTCGTTAGGAAATTGCCCACTGTTGTTTTTATTTCATACACATCGAAATTAAAATAAGCTGTGAACAATTTGAGAAACATTTCAGTTGACAGCAAGCTGTCGCCGTTAAGACAAATTGTCGGACGAAGATGATATTATTCCGACAACCGCAGTGTTCATTATTTTATGCAAAAAGAATCGGAAGCATAAATATTGAGCCTCAAAGAGAAACATACATGGAGGGATTGAACTAATAAATTAGAAACTTTCTTCATATGACAGACTCTATCTTGTTTGGCCAAAAATAAACATAACAGACACTAATTATAGAAAAACAATCACACTTACGTTTACTAATTACTTTAGAATTTTTGGCCACCCGTAATTCGTACCTACACTTCATTGATGTATTTGTTTAAAATTTCAAAATATACGTGCCTGAAGTGTGTGCAGCAATATGTGAAGTTTGGGGAGATCAAATTAAGGTAAGCGTATTTTATTATTTTTATAAATATCTTTCAGGGAGCCACCCTGGTAAAATTCAGCTTTTGTTCTGGGGGTCATGGGTTCGATTCCGTTACAAAAATTACCAAAAGTGCACTTAGATATGTTTTATTTACATACCATAAGAATACTAATTTCAGCTAGGCCTGATGATGGCAGAATTACATGCCGAAATCGATTGCCCTGAGAAATAAAAGAATGTTTAGTTTACAACAACTTTATTTATATGAAGTTCTAGATATAAATAATTACACCTATATTTATTTACTCTACATGTGATGGCATTTTACCTACCGACGTTTCTCAACGTATAACGTCGTGTCTACTTTTCGAAATTGTTTTAAACCCGGTGCGCATCTCGAGTGCCATGAGGTTTTGAAACTATTCTACCTACTTCTTCTTTCTTCGTTGTCAAAGCAAATTTAAAACAAGAAATCTGCTATTTTTATTTTATAATACGATTCCCCTTTTAAGGGGGGGGGGGGGGGCGGTTTGTAAGATATTTTTTATGCTGTAGTATAAACTATAACACGTGGTATGTGTATGTTAAAGCGTATGACTCGCATCAACATATAAATGTAAAGTTGACACTATTTTTCATAGTTTTGTACCAATCACATTACAATACGCACATTTGTGGTGTAGTGGATGTACACTAAATTACACCTAATGGTCTCAGGTTGGAATCGCGGATGGATAGTGTAAAATACCTCCAGGCAAAGCCAAGGATACCTGTAAATGTAGGTATAGGGTTAATAACCATAGCGGTTGATACCCTCAACCCCCCTTCATTAGGCGACATAAAAATATATGCACAGTTGATAAATAAATAGTATGTGGTAAACTAAAAAGTAAGTATATAACGTTTTATACTCTATGGTTAAACTCGTTCATTTCTGGGAACAAGACAAAAATAAAGGGATATTTCGACATTTCGTAATAGTTGGTGAATCAGTAACGTAAGTTTAATCGTAACAGTAATAATAAAATAAAATTACAATAAATAAGAGAACGAAGGTATGGAACTTCCTTAACTAGCCGTCAAAGAAAAGGTATTTACGTACAATAAATTTATTAATTCTCCTCTATAGTCATTATCGTTCTGTATGCAGAGAACTAAACATGTTTTGTTTTCTTAATCAAAGTTTAAATAACTTAGGTGTTTCTCTTCGTATTAATTTTTTATGTAGGTGTATAAGTGTTGCGTTGTTCATCGAATCTCAACATTTGAAACACCTCACACTCGTATGAAAAATTATTACATTTAATGTAAAATGATTTGTCTAAATGTGAATAAGAACACTGTGTTCATGTAACGATATAGTCTGTTATCAATTTTAACGTGTTATTTTTGTGTGATAATTATTGTTTTATGGTTTTTCATTTAACTCCTGTTTTAAAATATAAGTTGGAAAAAAATACTTTCATTTTTGTTGTGTAAAAAATTTCTTGTGTAGGGATCTAATCCTCCCAGCGCATTTTAAATTGTTTATTTTCAGATCGTGGTGAAAAAGTAAGGGAACTATTTGTTTCTATGAGTGTTTCTTTGTTTCTGTTTGTTATTCATTTTACGTATGCGTTTTACCTGGACTTACGTTGGTGGAGCAACATCATTTGGTTTTATATTAATAGCAAACAATTAAATATAATTAGATGATATCTAGGTCACTTAAGGATTCAAATTTCAAAGCTACTAACTGAAACTGGCAACATTATCTGACATCTTTCAGTTCAGCGAAATACCACTGATTAATTTTTGAGGTCCAAGCAAACGTAAATGTACAATATCTACATCCATTTTATGTGTTTATGTATAACGATTTAAAATACATCTGCTGAATATCCTGCAGCATTACAATAATGTTTTGAAATTCTAATGAAGTTTAGAATGAATAAACATTACTCGTTTGATCAATATCTCTGGTATTGTGACTTCTATATTATTCAAATTGCTGTCTAACGTTTATGAAATTGATATGAAAATGCGGTATATAGTTATACGCGTTTTCATTTAATAATTTAGGAATAATGAGTCGAAAAATAAATGAAACAAATTTGAATGTATTTACATAGAAGAACTTCGGTTGAATTATAAAATATAACATTCCATTTCACTCATTAATTTCTGGAGATTTTAGTTATTGTTGCGTTATTACACAATGTTACAATAACTAATGACAAAAAAAGTAAATATGTATTTGAATAAAGGCAGATTCAAACAAATATTTACGTTTAATTATCGGTCGTGAATATCAATAACATATTATAGGGTTTACACTATTTCAGTACTAAAAAAATGGCTGCAGATATATTTGGGCAATACCTTCGAAATCAATGATTTATATTTTTTATTATCATTATTTATTTGATTAAGTTAAGTGGAGGGAGCATCGCTTCTTTATTAACATCGTGATATATGTATTTTTATCCGTGCGGAAGTCGACCACCAGTACTTCATAATCAGTTACCAGATTCTACTACAATCATTAGGTGTCGGTATCTCACATGTTTCATTATTAGGTTTAAGTTTATATGGACGCCCGTTCTATATATATTTACTAATTATCTAACAACCTACACAAAGATGTGCAGTAGCTTAGTGTTGGTCGTTTAGGTAAAGAAATCTCGAAATAATATGCAGCCTATTAGGGGACACAACACGTTAGAAATTGTTGCTTTGAAGTTTGAACCCAACTACGTTAAGAAAAGGTTTGACAAAACCGTTGTCACTGAATAGTCTATTGGGTTTTTTTTATTGCTAAAGAGCTGGATAGTGAACGATAGTGAACATGGGAGTCAAAATAAAAAATGGGTATGGGATAGACACATAAGTTTAGTTCTTCGGCCTATCGCGTTAAAAGATTAGAGCAAAATTTACTGACTAACTTCAATGAACGTACAAGCACGTGCCGCGATTCTGTCCATTTCGCCTAAGTAACAATTCGGTGGATTCCAAAAAGCTTGATGTGTAAAACCATTGCGAGCCATTTTTGGATTATTGAAAAACTTATAGGTATTAACGTGACGAATTTGTGTCACTAGATTCGATTTTCATAAGATCATGGCCAACTATAGGGAAAGCCAAACTAAGTTGCGTGCACGTCATCAGCGTTTGATGACGTTTACATTTACAGTATTGTCAAAGTGATAAGGAAATATTTAATGTCCCAGCAAATATTTCTTATTCAACCACAAATAAATATTAATTACTATTACAAATTGTTGACGACAAAAATCAATTAAATATGCCTGTCAGAATACTACTGTCATCCGTAACCTCAAAATATCGATGAATAAAAGATGGCAACACAGCACCATTCCCTGACAGTGGCTAGGTTTACGTCGTTACTTACTGGTCTGTTGATTAAAATTTTATCCCAACATTTTACATTGAGAGGCGTCTAACCCTAACAAAAACAAGCTTGTGCACATACATTTTCATCTCAAAAGTCTTATAATAATGCATTGCTTTTAGAGTTGTTTTTTTTTACAAATTTTATGATACACTTAGCGATGGAAACTTTGCCACAAAAGACATGGAAATACGTCATTGATGACGTGCACGCAAGTTTGTTTGGCTTTCCCTATACTAAAAAATTCGAATGAAATGTTATCAATGCAATGGAATGGGAATAAGTCAGAAACTGTTGAAGGTATAGCAACATATAATCCCAAAATATGCCCATTTTCATTCTCTATCAATTTCAACAGTAAGAAAATGGTCATTAGCATTACATTAAAAAAAATTGATTTTTAGTCTTTGAATTCTCTTAAAATGGTAGCCATATAGGTGAGGTTACGCAACTTAACTTTTTTTAAGTAGGTACAGCAAAAGAAAGCCGCATTCTTCCTCTATGCACCGGTAAAAACTCGGTTGCCATAACTACAACGGTTTTCAAGTAATGAATTCTCAAAGTAGCGTCTGCGTCCCCCATTTTTTTGTAAAAAAGTGAAAATAAGTGCAATTTCACGTAGAATCGAAAAATGCAATAAAATGTAGGTTTAAAATATCGAAGTTACTAGCTACTTTCGGCATTTCCGGAAGTGCTACCATTTTCAAAATATTCTACATCGATTCGACTTTCAGAGTAATTCCTAAGTTCAAATTATAATAAAACTTTCCCAGAAATGTTTAACAAAAGCTCTCAAAAAAACACCTTGTATGTGATTATCACTTGACTACCTACTTAATTTAAACAATTTAAAGTTTAAAGCTTACTTTATGCTATTAGGTAATTGTTCCAAGGTAATTAAATTTCTAAATTTGACCTGTGTATGTAAAACATTCTTTACTATAAAACCAATAATTAGGTACTTCATTATTAACAGGTTTGATCGTAAAATTGTTACAAGTCACACAAACACATTTTTCTCAACCATTAACATTATGTTAGGTACATAAAAATACAACGCCAGTTATTTGAATTGCTATCAGGTAACCTGTCATTTATAAACCTTTGAGAAACATGTCGTCCTGCTTGATAGGAATTAGAAAATTTTGAAAAATAGTCAAGTCACCGCATTAGACATAAAGTCACTGTTGCTTGTCAAGTTTGACATTAAATTTTTATGATGATTTTTAAACATGTTGAAATTTTTTAAACAACTTTTATTTCCTTGGAATGCGTCTCCTAAACTCATTCGCCGCGAAACAAGTGTACTTGTTGTAGCTGAGCATAATACTATAGAATTAAAACCAACTACTCTAAACACAATCGAAACAGCTAAAAAAATTGATGGTCACGTAACCGTACTTGTACCAGGAACTAACAGCTTATCTGTTGCGAAATACATATCCACTCGGCAAGGAGTTGCACGAGTACTCACAGCTGAAACTGTGGCACACAATGGTTTTCCAGAAGAAAATTTGGCTGAAACGATACTTGCTACACAAAAAAAATTTGATATGACACATATATTTGCAAGTTCTTCAAAACTAGGTAATTCGGTTTTACCTAGAGTTGCTGCAAAATTGGATGTACCTGCTGTCACCAGTATCGTTGATATCAAAGATTCGGATACTTTTGTAAGACCCATCTACGCAGGAAATGCTTTTATGACTTTAAAATTAATGGATTCGGTTAAAGTAGTGACAGTTAAAGAAAAAAGCTCTGGTAAATTAACACGTAAGTACCTATTTCTACAGCATATTTTAACTTTTACTTTTGATTTCTTCAATTTTACATGTAAATTTGTTTATGAAAGAATGCCTTCTTTTACCTTTATTAAGATTTATAATGACATCTCCGAATTTGTGGGGAGGGTAGTACGAGTTACTGAAAGTGTGTACGAGCGTTGAGTGAAGTTATCAATATTACCATACCTGGTAAGAAACAAAGCAGAACAATAGTGAATGTTTGTTATCTTAATCTTACCCAAATTAAGAGTAAATTAAGTAAATAATTTATTTCCAATGTTACTCGTTCACAATGACAATTTTTTTCTTTCTTTCTTGTGTAACTCATTTTAATAACCACGCGAAACATTGAAATTGGGAGGAATACCTACTTGCTAGTTTACAGGTGCTCCCTTAAGTATCTTCAAATACGTACCTATTCACAAAGCATATAATATAAAATAATGTTAATACCCGCAATTACCACAGCTAGGTATAGTGAAATCGAATTCATAGTAATGTAAATGAATAGTGTCTAGTTTACCTACTTCCATTATGTGAAATAGACAATTGCCACCGGAAATTTACTGATTACATTACGGAATAATTATTGCTACATTATAAGCGTACCCTAGAGATCACTGTAACGACCGCTCATTACTAAATAGCTACACGTATCCATAGCGTGGCAATCTTGCTAAATATGCATCGTAAATGTATGAATATAATTCATATGTGACACTTCACTTTACACTTTACAGTTAAAATTACGAATTTCAATTTGACTAAATTCCATTCATTACATTCTAAACAGCAATGAGACAAAATATCTGCCTCATTCGAGTAATTTGTACTAGATAATATTAGCACAATATTAGCATTTCTCTCTTTGTCGTTCTGGAGGTCAACTAGTCGAGCTGTATACAGGGTCCCGCGAGGGAACTACGAACAATTCGTATACGTCTCGGATCAATTATTGGTCCGAGGTATACGTATTCTTTGAACAATTGCTGTGCAGCGAGCGGTTGAAGTTGGCATACTCGCATGGGTCATAACAACAGTTAAACCTGACTTATTAACTCATACCAAAGAGTATATACTCTTTGCTCATACTACGTAAATCATACTATCTACAGCACTACAGCTAAAAATGTAAAAGCAAGTAAGTAAGTCTTAAAAGTTAAAATTATCATAAAACAAAACTAAAAAACGAAAAGAATTAATTGAACGAATTTTTGATGCATTTACCAACATTCATGGCAATTATCGAATGGAAAAGAGAGCTGGGAAGGTGTGTAGCATTATTTATTATTTTATGTGCATTTTTGTGCTATGGTGTATTCTAGTTACATAATTTGTTATTAAAAGACATAAGCAGCTGTTAAGGCTCCTAAGGAGAGCTCTGTAGTTCATATTACCAAAATGGCCATTTTGGACGTAATCATCTAACAAAAATTTAAAAAACGATGCGTAGGTCAAATTCTATGTAGTATAGTGATGAATTCCTCAAAACCTTCTGGTTTCAAATTAAATATTTAAGTTACAATCTTGGTCCAATGAATAAATAGTGTCAGGAAGAAGCATATGCAATATTATCGTGCGACCGGGATGGCCTTTGCATATGGCAGATGATTGTTTCTTGTTTGACAATGGCGTGCTGTCGCAAAAAGATACTTACTTAAAAAAAATAATAAAATATAGATTTCTACTACGTATAGTACTAAAAAGTTTTGTTTTTGTTGCAAAACAAATGTTTAAGCCCTTAGTAATCCAGTCAATCTATACATCCATTGATGCAAAAGGTCGGGTAGTTCTAATTTTTTGGTATGTTGTATGTAAAGGGTCAATGTTAAATGCGCCAAGTTTTCGACCTCGCTAGTGTTCCGCGGGCGCCACAGGCGCCGAAAAATGGCAAAATTTGTGACCCTTTTCTGGTTTTCTCGAATTTTGAGCGTGAAAGAGCGGTTTAACAAAAACGTTGTTCAGTACTTTCTTAAAGTATAGTATATTTTCCATAATTTAAAAAAAATTCATCTTCCTGAGAATAATACTTTTTGAGTTGCAGCCATTTAAATTTGTAGCTAATTTTCAAAAGTTTCAAAAATTGTTAGTTTGTCACCCAGGTTTTCTGCATCATCATCATCATCATCCATTTCGCATAGTGGTTCCATTTCTGTAGAAATGAAATCTAAGTCTATTTCCTGTACATTGTCACAGGACTCACCGCAGCAAAATGAACATATTGCTGAACATTTCAATCCTGCTTTTCGGCATCCACACGAAGTACTACAACATTTTTTACAGGAACACGAAATGAATTTCAGGAGAGCTTGTGGAGCTGGGTCCTTTTCCATTTTCTTTGGGCTGAGGCCACGAGCTGGCTGTACCCATCCCCGTTCCGTAGGATTTTCTCTACTCCCAACCATTTCTGCACCTGAACAAAAAGCCAATGTATGAAACACAAATTGAACATTAAACAAGTAATGTACATTACCTGGTGGTAAGTCCTCAGAGAGTGTAATCGTGCAGCATCCTGGGTTGGCGGAAGTCTGGCAAGATGGAAGGTCGATTTTGCAGATCTGACAAATCATTTATACCGCAGGTCATTGAGGTGTTCTTTGACTTGACCTCCATATGTTGCTACCAATAATTGCTCTCCCACTGCAGCAACTTGCTTAGGTGTGGCATATTACAATTAAGAAATGTTGTAGCCGCTTTTTGCAGCTGTGGTTATTTTTGAACGAGTGACAAGATTTTATTTTTTCCATGCCCATACAGGCAGGATGTGGTGTCGCATCCTGTGAAAGCATGAACAACAAGAATCAAGTGAGACAGTGAAGGCACGTTCAATGAGGTTCATGAATAGAAAGATCTTGTGTTTTGCCTCTTCCACATTTTTTATGATGAAAACTATTGACAACTGACTCAACACTCTTCTCACAACTGATTTTGTATTCTGTGGAGGGGAGTTCGGCACCAACCGCCCCTTCCTCCGAACCAGTCTCCAACCGACCTTCATTTGAATACCTACGTGGCATATTCTTTACCAGTTTTTATAATATTATGTTGCACTGTCAATATACCAATCGTCTTATAATGTAGATACATTACCTAATTTAAACAAACAGCTTTTCAGCCGCCTTGTTTTAGAAGCTAATGATAGAAATAGAAACCCCATTTTAGTCACAGATTAAAGCACAATTTTTTTAATTTTGAAGTAAATGTTAATCAATTTTGCTGGAAAATCAGTGAAAAATCACAAATACTAACTGAAAAGTTACAATCCTTGAAAATATTGAAAATTCGTTCAAAATTTGAATGGCTGTAACTCAAAAAGTATTATTCTCAGGAAGATGAATTTTTTTTAAATTATGGAAAATATGCTATACTTTAAGAAAGTACTGAACAAATTTTTTGTTAAACCGCTCTTTCACGCTCAAAATTCGAGAAAACCAGAAAAGGGTCACAAATTTTGCCATTTTTCGGCGCCTGTGGCGCCCGCGGAACACTAGCGAGGTCGAAAACTTGGCGCATTTAACAGTGACCCTTTACATACAACATACCAAAAAATTAGAACTACCCCACCTTTTGCATCTATGCCCACCCTTTCAGTCACGGATTGACTGGACTATTGAAACAATACAGACAGACGCCTATGTTTTAACCTCAAATTATGTGTTTACAAAAAAGCTTGCAATCATGAATTCTACATAAATTAAATGAATTGAACTACTTCCATATGAAATCATGAAATGTGATTCCCACACTAATAGAATAAAAATCACCACTAATTTATCGTTAAAATCTAAATTTAAACAAAAACTAAGTATACGCCTACGCAACGACCATCAACATATCATAAACAAAGTGAGTCAAACTTGGCTTTTCATGGCCGTATTTCCGTCGCGCCTTGACATATACAGGCGTCTGCTATATGCTTCTTCCTGACACTATTTATTCATTGCGTAGAACGGACCTCGATCGTACAGCTCATGTAGGACCACTTTTTGCAACGCATTGAATAAATCTAGACCTCTGCTAGCTTTGACGTCAAAGATGTTTCGCGAAAGCGGAGTGTTCATCCTCTCCGAAAAAAGTCTCATCTACAAAAGGGTTTCTAGGGTTTATATCAGGAGTTAGATTATGCCAGATTTCACTTAACCAATGTAATTTACCTTTTATGCCGACTTCTCTCATTTCTCTTTTCAATGGTCTATTATATGACGATTTAAAATAAGCGAAAGATGATAAGAAGATAGATACTCGAACATATGAACACTACTTGATGATATGATGAATAGTTTCGTTAAACGTGTCTATCGCAACGTAAAGTGACTCGTTTTCTTAGTCATGCTGCGCTTGATATGTGCGGTGATTTATCTATTCGATGGCTATGGCAATGAGTCGCAGATGATTTCTGGGATATTACATAATAGTCTTATTTTGTTATAGTTTCGGGGTAGTTTAAACGTTTTTGTGCTTTATTAATGTAAGTAATGAAAATGTTCTCAATCTTAAGGGCCATTTAACGCCTTGTCCTGTTTAAAAATGGGTAGAGGGTGGGGTGGGGGGGTCTTCTACGCCCACACAGGGTAAAAGTTGCAAAAATGGTTTTTACATAAAAATTGATCACCCTTACTATCAAAATCGACGCGTTTTTAGATGTTTATCAAAGCGTTTATTTTGACGTGTTTTAGGGGGTATAAACTTTTCTTCGAACACCGTGCCTAACTTAAATTAATTACACGTGAATTATGCTAACCCTTCTTATACACTGTGGTAATAACAAATAACTTTGTTCTAGATTACAGAAGACTTTCCGATATATTCTTTCGTTTAGAATTATGCCTACATGTTGGGAAACTTTGTGCTCACAAAGCAAATAAATATGAAAAATTGGAGCTATTAAAATTAACTCAAGCAGCTGAAGCAATTTATCAAAGAGGATTACTTTCAGGTACACAAATGCATCAAAATATTACATTTAAATTTCTTTATTAAAAGAAAAATTTTCCCAAGTGGGTAGAATTGTTTAAACGCGATCAGTTGTCCCAAGTTGCGGCACATCATTGATAGAAATGCGAACAATAATTTTTCAAAGCTCGACAGGTGTTGTGTAATGTAAACCCAACCGCTGTGATCCTTGAATGTAGCAGGAGAGGGTAATCCTGAAAGTAGGATTACATTTAAGCTTTCACATTTCTAATTCGTTGTTTACTGAGTAAAATCGTGGGTAGTTACACGATAATATAGTGTCGTTATTTTGTAGAGCAATTGGCAATATAAAACGCAACGTGTCTACCGTTTGTGGTCATGCATCAATCCGCTTGGTATTAAAGTTTGAGAAACGCGAATATGTTGACGATTTCAAAATAATAATGCATTTGTTCGTGTTTAAACCACATCTACCGTTTAGCTGTGGTTGTCAACTCCCTTGTAAAGCTTTTGATTTGTGTAGTCGGTGTAACTTTGGTCAAAGTATCTACTTACTGTCAAGAAAGGTTCACCTCTAATCCTTTAACAATAGAAACACTTCTGTCTAGCTAGAATATAGTGTTTTTCAAACTACATCAATTAGCAAAAGTTTTTATCGTATAAATGAAACGTTGAGATTAATTGTTTTATGGTTGCTTCATATTTATTTTAGAGGAAATATTGTTTTATACCATTGAATAACTAATACTTGAAGAAGTGCAACTATATAGGCTTATTTTAAGTACGGACGATATACCCTACGCTTTAAAGCGCTAGTGTAGGCCTCCTATAGTCGGGTACATTAACTACAAGCAGTATAAAAATACAGGATTCTTACAAAACTAGTGGTGCAATGAACCATTGATTACATACTTCAATGCCATGAGTGGAAGTGAAAGTATAGTCGAGTATTTTTGTTTAGAATGAGATAGGATTAGCAACAGGTATAAAGTGCACTTACATAAATACAATGTCGAATTTGAAAAGGTTTATTTGCGTAAACAATGACCAAAAATCCTTTTCTATAACTTCGTCATTTAGTTCTACGATTATGCAGTAATTGACTTTGAGCAAATGTGCGTACATAACATGAATTATGTGAAAGCATATTATTCATTATTTTGGCAGGGTTAATAATATAAGACCAATTTCTTACGCAAATAAACATTTTCTTTGCGCTTCTTCTTTAATAGTTTTTTATAACATATAATTTTTTGTTTTGCAGTTGTGTGTTTGAATTCATTTCGGATTTACTTGGAGAATGGAGAGGGTATTTCCAATAAATTGGTAACAAAAACATTAGATTCTGGAGAATTGAACGATGGAAATAACGTTTCAGTTTCGACTGTTTGAGCATTAATTTTTTTTCGCTTGTATGTTTTGGTGATTTTGATCGATTTAAAATCATGCCAGGAGAAGATTGTAATGAAGGTTTTTTGGTAGATGCAGCTTCTTCTGTTACTAATTTTCTTTTGCGACAAAGTGATTTTTCATTTCCACAATAATTAATTGGAATTGCAGTTTTAATTAGTCTTTTATGATTTGCATTTACAAAACAGTACAAAATCCATTCTTGAAAACGAATTTTATCAATACGAAATTTAAAAAAAGTTATATCTACTATAGGTATTCTTTTTTTGCGTATTAAAACAGTACACACGTGACTTGCGACACTCATCGTTAGAATCAAATTTAGATCACTTGTTTATAAACAGGGCTACTATCAATCCGAAAGGCAAAAACCAAATCGTAAAAAATATCCGTAATTCCAAATCAAAGTTCAAAATCAAGGTGAAAATCAAAAACAAAGCAAAGCGCTACCATACAAAAACACAACCGAGAGCAAAGTAAATACAAGTAGGTACTAATGTAACCGGAATTGATTGTACAAAAGATTTGAATTTGCATGACTTCTTTGAAAATGTTTAAGAAAAGCAGGTAACAATGGGTTAAATGTAGTTGTTTACAAGTTCCATGATTCATAACAGGTAGACTTGTTCAAATCTTATTGTTATTAGCGTAAGACAGGAGGTAAGCACATGGTAATTGGTATGTACATGTATGCAAACAATAATAGTCGAAAGATGTCGATCAAAGATTAACGGAAGATTTTCGAATTTTTTTGCAAATTATCTGTTTTAGGTACACACTTTAAATAAATACCTACAAATTTTTTGGGTAGGTACATACTGACAATATAACATTATCAAACTTATTAGATTTTATTAATGGATTTCAAGTAGTATTTGTCCTATTCTATGAAAACTTGAAAACTAGGTAGGTACGTACGTACACCTTTAATCTATTTATATATTTACCTATAATTATGTACGAGTATAAATTTATACATTTGCAAATTTACGTTAGTGTACAACTTGTTACTACTGTTATAGAACAACATTTTTCTATAGCTAATCCGATTTAGGTAGGTACTTTGTCCTAAAGAAAGTATTCATACCCTAGACGCCAGGTAAATAAAAATCTACCTGAGCAGTGTACGATTTGTTCCGTAAAAATAGACGCAAAATAAAATGAGACGAAGGGCGACTTAAGAGCGACTGGCTGGAACCGTTGATTGAACTGGAACGTATATTTCTATATTTTCCCGCAAAACGTTAAAGGCAGCATTTTACAACTTCTAGTTTAGAGGAAAAGGGCAAGGGGGGTAGGGCTGAAATTTTAACATTGAGGTTGCACTTCTTCAAGTATTAGTTATTCAATGTTTATACATAGAACTCTTATGCAGTGTATACTCAAAAAATATAATCATTAGAATGTTTGTCTTGATCTGGCGGTTTTATTTCTTAATGGATACGACCATTTTCATTTTACGTTCTAATTTACATTGAATAATACGTAATTACAGTTCACCTACTGGCGTCACAAAGATTTCACACTATTAAACAAGTATCAAAGAATCATATTGTAAAATTATCTATAATCCATAAACTTTTACAAAAAACAAAGGGTTTCTCTAACCTTACACAAATATTAAACAATTCGTAGTTTTATAATTCTTAATCAAAACATGTTTTAGCTTCCAAATTTTCAACACAAGAATCTGCAGTTGATGTGCCAATCGAACCCGCACCAACAGGAGAAAATGAACACTTACTTCCAAAATACCACAAGACCAAATGGATGAAACCTAAACTTCCTGCACTGGGTGATGCAGCCATTGTTATATGTGGAGGAAGAGGTCTGCAAACGGCAGAAAATTTCAATAAACTTTACGATCTGTGTTACATGTTAAATGCAGCAATGGGTGCTACTAAATCAGCTGTAGATGTAGGTTTAGCACCGAGAGATATACAAATAGGTCAATTCGGAGTACGTGTTGCTCCTTGTGTATATATTGGAATTGGGGTGTCTGGTGAACCATATCACATTGCAGCAATAAAGGAGAGTAAAACCATTGTTGCTATTAATAACGACCCTTCAGCTCCAATTTTTAATGTAGCTGATTATGGCCTAGTTATGGACTTATTTGATGCTATCCCGACGATAAAACGTTTAATTAGCAATGTCGTTTGTAATTAAACGTCATGTTTCGTTAATCCAAATTGTTAGTTTATGTAATCAGTAACGACGTGAAGTGTAATTTAAATTGTAGCGCATCCTGTATTAAGTAGATACATATGTTAAACTAAAATCTATTATATACATATATAATAATGAACACATTTTAGTTATTTTTTGTTTAACAGAATTTTCCCAATCACAAGATTAATACGTGAATGTAAGATTGATGTCTTTCATTCCCCATTTGAGTTCTCTAGTGAGGTGCTCCAGAATTTTGACTTACTGACTTCTATGCTCTTTTTTTAGTACAGCCATTTGAGGAATAACCTAAGCTCTGTCGTCAAATTAAACTTCATTATGGTGCATTGCACGTTGACCTAACAGTATGGGCAGCATAATATGGTAATTTAAACCTTACAGAAAATTACAGCAACTTGTTTTTGATTTTATGTAAATGTAGCACAAAACGCACAATATGTCTCTTGTGAAAAATATACGATCTTATGAAATCAATTAGTTAAACAGGTTTTAAAACCTATGACCTTAGCATACTGTTCCCCATAAATACCTCTGCTGTAGGGTCTATGTGGAAAACAAAACGATTAAGTACACTGTAATGCTGTAATCCCAAAGTTGTTGTCCATCATTGTGTAAGTTTTCTTTCGGCAGATTTTGCTAGCACCCGTTTTTTGACCAGAAAATGAAATTTGCTGCAATCAATAATCACTAAAAGATGCATCATTTCAACAGTCATGTGTCTTCCAGTAATTAAAATTAAGGGTCATAGGTATTACAATGAAACATTCGGAACATACTTGAATAATAAATTTGTTTTTAGTAATTTGATCTATAGCAGCATTACATAAATTGTTAGGTAACCGCCTTTATCAAACCAACCGCTAGCACAGTACAAAAGGATTGGCATACGGCCGATTGTGCTGATGCAAGTTATAAATGGAATGACGTCAGCACTTCACAAAGAAATCCATTTTTCGAAAACGACCGATCTTGTTGATACAAGTTATAGTCGAAGCCGGACATTAGGGCGCCGCCGATAGGGTGCGACCGAAAGGGCGACATAAGGGGACATAAGGGCGCGGGGACATAAGGGCGCGAGGACAGTAGGGCGCGGGAAAAATAAAACTTGTAAATTTTGTAAATTTTTCGTTGTTCAGACGCAAACTGTAAGTGCTGTAGTAAATGATCTTCAACATAACAATAAAAAAAGTAGGCACCTACTTAATAAAACCATCATCAGTAAAGTAAAAATAGTTTTATTCAAAAATATTATTAGTATTATATACAGGGTGTCCGCGAAAATGTGGGAAATCTCTCGAATTCAGACAGAGCATGGAAAAATAAGATGACAAGTTCCTATGAAATTTTTCCCTACAGCTACAGGCCTTCCCTGCGGAGATATGTGCTCATGAAGGACGCCGCGCCGCTGGTAATCCTTTTTTCTTGAATAACTTTCAGAGAACTCAATATAATTTGATAAAAATGTAATATGATGGACACTAGAAAAGACCTCTTAAAATGGTGTCCATGAAACATTATTAGCTTTTCTAGTTCATC
Organism: Pyrocoelia pectoralis; assembly: GCA_036250285.1. Classification (NCBI taxonomy): domain Eukaryota; kingdom Metazoa; phylum Arthropoda; class Insecta; order Coleoptera; family Lampyridae; genus Pyrocoelia; species Pyrocoelia pectoralis. The sequence goes on from CM070074.1 coordinate 34,037,544, forward strand.
AGGAGCGGGCTAAGCTTTACATGTTGATGTTCAAATTTTTAACACCCTGTATGATAAAGACTTTAAAGAAATGAATCTGCGTACCTTGAACCTTAAACTCAAAAAATGTACTCTTGTTTATTGTCGATAAAATGAACCGTTTTCGAGATAAAGTTCGACCTACGTTCGCAAACGTCAGGAGAAAGACGAAAGACGATGCGTGTCTGTGTACTCAATAAACGTGTAGTGTATTCAATATTTCGGATTAAATAACTATTAAATTAAATTAAATTGTCAATTAAATAACGATTAAATTAAATTAAATTGTCAATTTAATCGTTGTTTAATTCGAAATATGGAATAGAAGTGTATTGAGTACGCAGACATGCATCTGATGCATCGTCTTACGTCTTTCTCCTGACGTTTGCGAACGTAGCTGTAGGTCGAACTTTATCTCGAAAACGGTTCATTTTATCGACAATAAACAAGAGTACATTTTTTGAGTTTAAGGTTATCAAATTAAATCAAAATTGAGTTCTCTGAAAGTTATTCAAGAAAAAAGGATTACCAGCGGCGCGGCGTCCTTCATGAGCACATATCTCCGCAGGGAAGGCCTGTAGCTGTAGGGAAAAATTTCATAGGAACTTTTCATCTTATTTTTCCATGTTCTGTCTGTACCCGAGAGATTTCCCACATTTTCGCGGACACCCTGTATATAATACTAATAATATTTTTGAATAAAACTATTTTTACTTTACTGATGATGGTTTTATTAAGTAGGTGCCTACTTTTTTTATTGTTATGTTGAAGATCATTTACTACAGCACTTACAGTTTGCGTCTGAACAACGAAAAATTTACAAAATTTACAAGTTTTATTTTTCCCGCGCCCTACTGTCCTCGCGCCCTTATGTCCCCGCGCGCTTATGTCCTCGCGCCCTTATGTCCTCGCGCCCTTATGCCCTCGCGCCCATATGTCCTCGCGCCCTTATGTTCTCGCGCCCTTATGTCCTCGCCCCCTTATGTCCTCGCGCCCTAACGGCCGCGCCCTTTCGGTCGCGCCCTATCGGCGGCGCCCTAATGTCCTAGACCGAAGTTATAGTCGCTAACGAAGTATTAACGATTTGGATAGGTCCCGTTAGTGCTTTCAACAGGGGTAGGACGTCAGCACTGCACAAGAGAATACCATTTCTATGGTGCTGTGCTGATGCAAGTTATAAAGCACTAAGAGGAACTAACCAAGCACTAAAAATCTGCAGTTTGATGGAGTAATGTAATTAAAAATGTTTCTCAGTTGAAAACCAACTCATAGAATTTAGTAAAGCCAATATAGATTTTATACGGGTATCTGAGTTGGACGCAAGGGACATTTTTATTCGATTTTACGGTGAGCATTTCGAACTTTTATTATATTTTCCCGGAATATCTGCGAAGAAAAACTTCAATCATTTCGGATAGAAATTTAGTTTTAATAATGATATTTAGGTACAGAATTATTAACAACGTGGTCCTGGTACAGGTTTAACAACCGCCAGTTAGCTGTAGGGTAAACTGGCTAAGGCTCCTTTTTTTATCAATTTAATTCGATCCTTCACGGTATACATAGTAAGAAAATTCGTAATACAACGAAATGAGGTCATTCAACTTTTTTATACGGCTCAGACCTTCCGCTTCTTACGATTCCCGTTTCGCTCCGACCGTATCTTGCACCGTTCGGCCTCTGCGAATTTTTTCCCGAAAGTCGATTTTTCTGAGCGCGTGGGGGGGGGGAGTAATCGCCAGACCCCCACGTGACCCGATTCAAAAGAAGCGCCTTCGCGAATCAGGGGCGCGTGTGAAATTTCGAGTCGCGGTCGCTCATTTTAACGGAGTTATTCGCGAAAAATGAGTACTTTGCGCTTTGCGCATCGAACCTATTGTTAATTCGCGCTTTACGCGTCGAACCTATTGTTAATAACAAAATGTACGGATGTAGATTGTTTTAATCTACATTTGTTCAAAAAATTAGGAAGCAAAAGTAATTTAATTAAGATTTTTACATTGAAATCCCTATGGTGCATCGGCTAATTCTACACCCTGTATAAGAAAGACAATAGCAAAATATCTAATCAGAAAGTTACGAACTAACAATGCTTTTGTTATAGTTAGTACCTTATGAGCGAAGACAAGGGTATGGTAATATCAATATCAAGAGCATCCCTTAATACCAGTGAACTCTATACTAGTTCACTGCTTAATACCGAATATCACGACAGTTAAATCCATCGTTTTATATCCTTAATGTCATTTAGAAAATCCGTGTACACCACATGGCACATTTGTATGACGTGTTAAATCCGTAGAACCGTTGAGTGAAAGATATAAGTATGTAGGACGAAAATGAGATGACAATTTCGTACACATGCATATATAACGAGAAGATATAGGTACGTACGTGTAAGACGCAATAAAACAGAAGTAGGGAAATTGAAAAGATAAAGTAAGTAGGAAGTTGTAAATTTCAGTAAACAAGGATATAAAGTTAAAGAATGTATGAAAAGACAACAAGTAAAACCCAAAATTCCGGTGATAGTAACCTCCTGTAAAAACTCCGTGATACCTGCCTAACAATCACGACAATGAGAAAAAATGTTGATCTATCTTTATCCCACCTCAGAATATTACGCGTTTTCTTTGTAAGTATGTGTAAAGGTTCGCTTTTCTGAAGAAACCTCAATAAACTACCGAAATCAATTTCCTTTACGACGAAAACTACTTCCATTATAAGAGAACGCTACCTAAGTTGTAAATAGACGCGAGTGCAGAGTTTTGATAATATATGATGTACGACACACCTTATTAAAAATCCGATTTATACGACATTCGTGATATACTTTAAATAATTTTGTCTGAATTACATTTTTAGAGTAGCTTTTCACTATAATTTATCTTTTATCTTGATTTTCATCCCCATTAACGATTAGAAAACGACAATAGGGTGTTTTTTCTCGAAAATTCCTGACAAATTAAAAGTTTAATGCTTGTTTAATGTACTGGGGTTGCTGTTTCAACCCTTTCGGTTGAAACAAAGATGTTGAATTCAACCAGAAATGATTATCTGTAATCGAACAAAATATGAGAAAGTGGCTACCTTTTTAGTAATAGACCAGTTGGCTATGTTTAACAATGTATTGATACCAAGCTGAGAATGAAACTCATATCTAGCTGAGGTAAATTATACTTTACCCGCACGCAAAGCATTAGAGCGTGATACTTCAAGAACCAGTATGGGTCATTTCAATCTAGAGCCGTGATCCATAAAGCTTCTAAGAAATGGCAATTTCCTCTTACTCATTAATAAGCGTTGAAAACAGTATAATTATAGTTAATTACTTTAATCGCCTACTGTGACTCCCACCATATCCAAAAAACTCGCTTGTTCTGTTGCCATTTCTATGAAGTTAAAATGTTTTTTCCAACTTATTGAAAATATTGTCTAATGTTCTTTCTCTGCACATACTTTTTGAAAATCAAAAGAAAGACAGTTTTCCACGAAGAAAGTCCCTTCACAGGGTTCATATCCTAAATTTCTAAGTTTCGATCCAGTTTAAAAATGGGATAATTTATATAAAAATGGATACATTTTCGCACCAACTTTGGGTGAATTATTCAAAGAAGCAGTAATGTACTGAGTCAACTGAGTGCTCTATTTAAAAAACCCGTAGGTAGGTAATAGGAAGTTGGAACTGATCAAGAGCGAATCATTGATGATCTTAAAAGTACATAATTATATACGTTCTCTGATGCACATAGGTAACTTAAAAATTAATGATAGAAAAACTAAATTAATAGTAGGTATTCAAACATAAGTTGTCACTCAAAAACGACGAATTTGTATTAAGCACAATAATAAAAGGCGAGCGAATCGAGGTAAGAATATTAAAATATTTTACCTAAATTATTTGTCCTTATTGAGACTTGAAGTTTCTTTCATATTTTGATGTCATTAATCTTAAACTGCCCTATAAACTGTTTAGTATTCAGTAGGTATCATTTTCGCTAGGTGTTTCTCTTATCAAGGAAATGGGCTGTCCGTAACTTCATTATAATTTTGAAATTTTCGAATTCGTATTCTTAATAAAAAAGTATTCAGTAAAGCGGTTTAGTTTTTTGATATCACTTCGGTAAGTTGGTCAAAATGGCCACCAAGTGTGGAATTTATGTTCGTTATGGTTATTCATTATTCCTAGATGTTTTTTAAGGTTTAACAAAAAACTGAAAAATCTCTTGTTGTAGATTTTGTAGAACCTAACAATGAATCCTAGTTTTGAGAAATTTAAAGAACGGATGCTATGAACCTTCTCACGCAGAATTCAATGAATCAATTGTTTCTTAAATTGATCGTCTCATTATTCATTTGGACAGTTTGATTTTGCTTTTTTAAATGGAAACCGCAGTTGATTGTAAATCAAAAAATATGTTTCTGTTTGTTTTTGTTGATTGAAGGCAAAAGAAAAAAAAAGTTGGCGTCATAGTTCGATAAAAACGTGCATTTTTTGACGTAAATAAAAATTTCGCCATAATTGGAATTAAATAATTTGGATCACGATTCACGATGATCATTTGTGCGTATATTTTTTCTTGTTAAAGAGACAACTAAAGAAAATTCGAAAAGGAAAAGGTTGACTTACACTGAAGTAGGTATGTATTAACTTTATAATATGCTCTTTGGTTCCCTCTTCTATTATGGTATTATGTATGTTATTCGGTTTTAGCGAAGTCGTCAACTTGGGGTCAACTTAATGTCAATGATTATTCACATGAAACTAATTAAACATACGAAAGTTCCGCATGTAAAATGTCCATATGTGACCACTGTCCAAACATGAATAATATACCGTATCAAATGATAAATCGGTGCACTCTGAATACGCACTTACATATTTACATAATGAGCACAAAATAATTTAACATTTGGTTGAAAGATAAAAATGCTACAAATGTCCTTTTTTTCTCCTGACACCTTTTTTTGCACAACTACACATCGGGAGACGTTTGTGTAGAGAAATATCCGTAACCTGGGGATTGCAATAACCCTTCTGAACGGCTCCCTTATGACTAATTTTAAAAGAAAACTATGAATGTCACGAATTCGTTTTGATTCATGTTTGCAAAATGATTGAATAGTTTAAGTTTCTGGTTTTCATGGCAACTCTGTACTATAAATATAAATTAAATGACCAGTAAACCGTGCCAACTTTCCCGTGTTTACTACAATGACGTATTAGATAAAATAGTTTTTTGCATAATAGCTAACTCAAAGTAAAATAGTTTTTGCGTAATAACTCAAAAAAATAAAAAATTAATATACAGGGTGTTTTGGCTTGGAATGTCCAGACGATATTTCCTAAACTAATAAGTAATAACATTAGGAAAAAACATTTAAATTGAAAGTTATTGAGTATTACGTATTCTATATTATAGGGCAAAAAAACATTTTTTTTGTTGAGCCATTTTTGGTCCCCCCAAAAAAAATTTTTTTTTAGATAGCGACAACAATTTTTTTTATAATTTCAAAAGAGACAATTTTTCTGAATTCAACAATGTATAAATTTCAAATTTTGATATGAAATTTATTTACATAAACAATAGTTTAATGTTTTAATAACATATCAGCCTTTTCGTTATTTGTGAAATTCAATACCATAGTGATCGAATAGTGACAAAATAAATCAACTTATTATGTTTTTGTTACTTAAAACATGAAAAATTTGTTGACAGATGATGTGCGGTTTTGTTTTCATAGCATCCTATGTTAATGAAATCATATATTTATTCTATTACTATTTAAATAAATTCATGTAAAAACATTGAAATTTATACATCGTTGAATTCAGAAATATTTTCTCTTTTTGAAATTATAAAAAAATTGTTGTCGCTATTTAAAAAAAAATTTTTTTTGAAGGGGACAAAAATGGCTCAACAAAAAAATGTTTTTTTGCCCTATAATATAGAATACGTAATACTCAATAGCTTTCAATTTAAATGTTTTTTCCTAATGTTATTAGTTTAGGAAATATCGTCTGGACATGCAAGCCAAACCACCCTGTATAGTGTGCAATTAAGTATAGTTATAGTATATAGTAATCAGAAAACGATTTCTGATTTTCTCCTGGAATAATATACTTACAGGGTATGTCATAAATATTTTTAATATTTTGTTCATTTCCGTCTAGGTCGGAAGTAAATTATGGTATACTTATTATACTCGATTAAAAGAGTCTCCTCTGCTTTACTGTACAATTTTATTTCTTCATCTTTGTTAGCAAAAAAAGTTATGAAGGTTCAAAATTTTCAACTTCAAACATTCATCCCCTTTCCCCTATGGGAAATAAAGAAGCAAGTAGTGCCAATAGTTTTTCATGAACTATATGATGTATAACACTTCAGGAAATAAAAAATAGCTTGGAGCAGATTTGGAGAAAAACGATTTTTAATTTTTGATGAATTTTGTGCACCAATAAATTGACTACGTTTAATTTTTGTTCTTTACCAATTATAAGCAAAAGTTCTGGCCATCCTTTGGCTACAATTTCCAATTTTCAAATATTAACTAAGTTAAACTACTTAAAACCATCGAAAAGAATCAACTGAAGTGGTTTGGGCACCTCAATCGAATGGAAGAAGAACGACAGGTGAAACGAATATGGACAGCAAAGGTTCAAGAAAAAAGGAAAAGAGGAAGACCGAAAAAGTTATGGAACGATGAACTAGCTACAATACTGAAGAAAAGAAACAAATCTTGGAATGAAGCAACAACACTAGCCAAAAATAAAAGAGAATGGACTAAGTTCGTACACTTAAGTTAAATATTATTGTTAATATAAATTGTTATTATGAAGTGATAATATGAATTGTTAATATGAATAATACCTGTACACCTTACACCTCAGGGTAAAAGGTTATTGATTATATATATATATATATATATATATATATATATATATATATATATATATATATATATATATATATATATATATAACTAAGTTAAACGGTTCTTGAGCTACACCCTAAAAACTAAAAACTTGGAAAATTGGTATATTGGCCGCCATTTTTAATTTAGAAACAAACGAAAAATGGCGTTTTACTTGTAACCATGTTTACTAACTTTTCACCCAGGTAAATTAGTTTGGGTTAAAATTTGAATGTTTGCTCCTAATATAACGCCCCTAGTTGAGGACCCTTTGGGCCGATTTTGATAAGAAGCTTGTTTTACCAATGAAGTTTTTTATAGGCCTTAGTTTTAAATTTCATCAAAATCGGTCTAGTACCTTGGACTCCAGCCATAACGTACGCACCCACCCACGCACTTACAAACAAACACTTTTCAAAGATGGTGGTCTTGGACTCAGGGGGACTCAAAACGTCGAGATTCATCAAAATCTCGATTATACATTACTTTCCCTATGTGTGTATATGCACGGGAAAGTAGAAACCCTCGTACAATAGCCATTAATCGAAGGTTGCAGAGCAGAGATATTTACTCTTCAAAAATTTGAGTCAATTGTTTACTGTGGCTACTAATGTATAGGGTGTTGATATCCTGTTTTCCTTACAATTGTCGATCAAAAATATGCTTATAATTCATATATTGCATTTGCGGTATTTTATGTTCTTACGTGTATAGGGATCTATACGGCCGTTTCAAGTGGCGAATTTAAATGAAATGATTATACATTTTATTTAGTGGGCAAAATTAATGATATGCCATTATTCACAGCTGGTGATAAATATTCGAAAAGGAAAAATTACACAAAACTGCAATTATTGCAAACGTTTTCTATTTTGACATTTTTTTAAATATAAACATATCTTTAAGCATAAAGCAAAAACAACGTTAAAAGGAAGTCACCAGGGGTTTTCCGAATGAGGCTGGAATAAATTTTAAATTCTTTTCCGTTAGATTAGTGCGGTTGTGCTACTAAAATACCAATATTTGTGTTGCGTTTATAATTCTAAATTCACGTAGTCAAATTTTAACTATTCAGCCAATCATAATGATCAACTTTTTCAAGATCACTTTCACTTGTTTTAAATGAAACAATGTGTCTTCCTTTTAATTTCTATTTTTAAATAAACACCGTTTATAATTCCACTCATGTAAAATATACCATGTGTACTTTTAAAGATTTTTTTTAATTACCTTATGGCACGGCACGCTGTTTTGAATTTTAAGTGGGCTATTATCAAAACATATTATTCGGGAAAACAACGTATGTTCTAATTGTCTCACAGGTGCTCAATGAATAATTGTAGGTACATGTAATTAAAATAAAAGCTTTGCGGATATTAAAAATAAACACACGAATTGATGATCATATTTCGTGTTATTTTGGTAGGTTAATCTTAATAATACATTTGAAATATTATTTCAATTCTATTTTAAAGGAAATAAAAATTCCCATTCCTTATAACGCTCCTCGTACAAATTACACCTCATCTCTAGAGTATCGCCAATCCTAAGATACTTTTTATTCATTGATGTAAACGGATCCCACTGAACATCATCCATTTCATTGGTAGGTTTCCTACAAGATAAAATAGGTTACCTACATCAAAATTATCAATGTGAGTAGCGGCAGTTTGTAAAATTAATGTTAATGGGATTGAAATCTGAATCAAGTATATTGTTCACATATTAATATTTTCTTGTCCCTTTTCTGCTCCTTTTTTTATTGCTTTTGCGAGAGTTATTAGTGTTATTACGTTACGTGAATAAATTTTTGTTAGCAAATGCAACGAATGAGGATCATTTTTCAAATTTTCTCGCGCTTTATACAAACACCTTTGAAGTTTCTTATATGTAATTGTTCCCGTGAAAAAAATTTATATCAGACGTTTGATAGTAATACATATTTTGAGCATTTTTAAAACCATTTGTAGGTAGGCAGGTACTCTGTCCCAAAAAGGAGAGAAGTAATACATAATTCAAATTGGGTTAGTTCAGCAGCTTTCCCACAAAGATTATATTTGCAAAAAAAAGCCCCCTAAAGACTAAAAATATTTTGAAATGTGGATTTATATAGAGAAAAGAGTGTTTCCAAGTTGAAACTGACACATTTTAAACATGATTATTGACTAAATACGAAATAAAATAGAAATGTGCGGTTTTAACCAATGAGTTTCAAATTTCGAAAAGTGTTTTCCCAATCACATTAAAAAAATTTCCAAGTTGTACAGGGTGAAGGAAAAAATTGCCTATCTTCAACTAGAAATTACTTGACTGATTTCAATAGAACCCCTTGTATAGTTTTACACTATTCGAAAGGCGAGTTTTTTAGCTTTAAATCAATTGATATCAATGATAATAATTTTATAAAAGCTACCAGGCTTGAGAATGGGATGTGTCCATCCCGAAACATGTTGCCACTAATCATTCAAAGTCATCAATCGTTTAACAAATTTTAATAAACCACTGTGTCAAGGGGAGGTTGCGAATTTTGTTTTTCTCAATTTACAAAAATGTATTGTTCATTTCTCCCAGTAAGGCTTCGGAATCTTAAAATGTAGCCAAGCGCGAAAAAAACTAGGTAGTCTCAGGCCTGGATTAAGGGGGGGGGGGGCGTAGGAGGGGCTATACCCGCGGGCCCCATTAGATTGGGGGCCCCATTTTAAAAATTTTGTTAGTAAAAATAAATTAATGTGTTTGTTTATTTAAAATGTTATCTAATTATTTACTTGTAAGTATGTATATTTATTTACTTACTTTATATTCATATTATTTTATATTATAATGTTTATCATGTAAAATCATTTCGATGAGTTTAAAAAGGGCCCCTTTCACGTAACGAGCCCTGGGCCCCTCAATTCTTTAATCTGGGCCTGGGTAGCCTATTGATAAGGACACAAAATGACAATGAAATTAAATACATATAAATGGGTTTATAAATTAAAAGGTTGTTGACGGCTAAAGTTTGTTAAGCAATGTTTTTATTACTTAACCTCATTAAATGCACCTAAAAGCAGTTGGGGCAAGTCATTTTCTTATTTTGAGTAGCAGTTTCTGATTTATTCATACATTTATGGCAAATAAGTCAATAGTTATCAATTTACATTTACAACCACCACAGTGCATAAAATATAATGCTTTTGAATTTAACTAAACTTATAGAATTATAATACAAACTTACCCTTCAGTTGCAAAGTTTGCAAATAGTTTAGTTAATGTCTTTGTAATTTGGTACTCAGGATAGCTTTCATTGAATTTAGGAAATAAAGGCGAAACGTAAAACAAATAAATTAAATCATCATGGTGTACGGGTCCTGAAATGCGACATCAAACATAAAACACATACACAGCAAATTAAATTTATCTGACCTATTGTGACATTCGAGCCCGGAATGTAAAAATGACTGTAACGGCCATCATAATCAAAGAGATAATAGTAGACCGACTGATTATTATTATCTGCGAATAGCTGCGCACCTCTATGACTTCCAAACCCAATTACACCATCAGCATATAACTAAATTAAATAGTCCGTTACGCACAGTAAATTTCTCTTATAACTAACCTTTCCTATTCCTTTTCTCGAAGCCTTGCTGAAATTTCCAACACCTAAATAAAATTCCCTTAGTTTTCGACTAATATGTCTAGAATGCTCTGTATCCCTTTCGTAAAGAAAAGCGATTGGTGCTACCCTTTCAAATTCTTTATCCATTTCTTCCAACAGTGTTTCATTTGCAACGATAGCTGTAAAAAATACAATAAAGAAAAAACAAACATTCATACTGGGAAAGTAACCGTATGCTAGGTACGAAAACTCTTCCCTTGTTATGCTCATCATTATTGGAACGCGTGCAGACCTTCCATTTTGTACAGCAGTAATTGGATTTTCTATTAAAAATCGTTCTTGTCCAAAGTCGCGTTCGACTACAGGTTTCCATTTAATGATTGGATCTAATCTATACTCCTGTAAATAAGTTTATAAAAAATAGAATGAACCGTAGGTAATAATAATAAACTCACTGAAAATCCCGATAATGAATCGCCCAGTTCTTTCGCTGTCTTTGTCTTTAAACAATTTACAATATTTAAGGAATTATCGTCAGGGCATCCTACTAAACGAGCTTGCTTTTGTGCTAAATCAAACTGATGATTAGGTATTTCCCATTGTGCTAATGCCGAACCGCTCATTGCGATAGCTCTGTGGAATAATCCTATAAGAAAAATTAAAAGTTCCTTAAAATGCGTTTTTTTAATGGAACACCTGTATGTTTATAAACCATTCAATTCACTTCTTTGCTTTTAGCTTTTCAAAAATATATAATAAAATGAATGTGTTTTTAAAACTGAATAAACTACACTTTTCTCCAATTAAACACAAGCATGATACAAGGATTTTTACTGGTGTTGGTATATGGTAATTTTTGTAATTATACAATTAAATTGGAACTTTAATTACCTAAACAATTTGGCAATAAAACTAAAATTCATTTTAGGGTTTTTATCTCGTGTTAAATTATAAAAGTTCACGTTTCGAAAGTGTTTCTATATTTTCTTTATCAAACACGAGATAAACCCTAAAGTGAATTTAGTTTAATAATAACACTCGTGGAAACTTGATCAACAATACCTACAACTAAATGTGTGTAAACTTACAAACACGAAATAAAAAAAAAAGAGGTAACAATAATATTCCTTGTAAATTTATAAGGTCACCTCTTTGCCACACTGTTTAAAAATCTTTAGTCCCAAGATGGAGAGTTCAAAAATAAAGTTAATGGGTGAAGGAACTATTGGGAGAGAACTACCATGGTTCGCTGCAGAAGACAGTTTCTTGAGGGATGTTGATATCAGGAGGAAGTACTGGCGCATTTTTAGGATAGAAAGAAAATCATTACCTACTCAATTTAACTTTATATTTCATTTCTACACTGATTGTAAATAACAAAGCAATAGGGACTACTTAAGTACCGATCCGGTGCTACTCATTACATGCCAGTAACCTTCACCTGCCAAGACTCTCGTCCTTCTTCTTAGAAATACCTAATCAATTTCTGCCTTGTTCCCGAAGCTCTTTTCGAATACTTGCATATTTGTCGAGCGCGCTTTTCATAATGGCGGTAATTCTGTTCCAGTATATGAATGGTCAACCCCTCCTCCCTCTCAAAACTTCGATGTTTTTCCCAAATATCTCTTGCGTTCATTAAGTTCGGTGTCAAAGGGTACGTGTCCTCCAAATAAAGTAGTCATTAGGTAACTGTAGCTTACTATTTGTCTATATCTGATTTCAGCGAAGACAACCGGAATACACTTGCATGCTTAGCTTTACCATTGATTTCCACATTTACAGTCTCATCTACCAATCCCAAAAGTATAACTCTGTGACCTCCTTTGTAGCTATAAAATGAAGATCAACTTCCAGGCAGACATTCTTTCCGTCTCTGACTGTCATTCTTTTGTTTTATTCGGCGCTATACATGGCCATCTATGAAATAATGTATTTAAGTGAAGAAAACTGTTCAAACAAATTTAAAAATAAATATGCATAGGTACTATATGTTTTTGAGAAGCTAAAAATAGGACAAAAAGAATAGTTTATAAAATATGCAACGTGTTAAAAATACAACTTTAATTCGCATCTTAAAAGTATATAGCGTTGAGATGCAGCAAATAAGATTTTTAAATTCTACACAAAAAACGTTTTTTACTTTTTCAAGTAAATTGTGTAATCATAATAAATACACTATACATAACATTACAGAAAATACATTACAAACACACAACAGTTCAATAGCCACTCTATGACACCTATAACTCATTCATATACACGCAATTAATGTAAACTTAAAATACACTCACAACATCAGAACACTGCCATTAACACAAAATACAAACAACACATTACCCACTCAATCTGAGTAAACAACAAACACTTACACAATAAACATCGTACTATTACACAACAAATATCATTACATATATTTGTTTACACGAATATTTAATTTTATTTTGTTTGTATGTACATACAGTATGTTTGTAAAAGTTGGCAACATATGGGAAACTTTTTTATTATTAATTTTACAAAAAAAAGTTATTCTTTATAAAAAGCTCTGCATGTTCCAAAATCTAAAATACAATCATCAGATACATTTTTTCAGTCGTGTACCCGGTTTGTCAAAAAATATGAATTTTGCTCAAGAGTAAAGTACCTTTATTTTTGACAATATCGAAAACTGTTATAAAAAAAGTAAATTAGAACTAAAACTACCCCCTCTCCCCACCTCAGACACAACCACGCCGGATTCTGCACAAATGAGTCATTGTTTTTCTTTCCACCCTTAAGGGAGATGGGAGTGGAGAGGGTGTCGGACAATTTGTAAATCACGAAAAAATGTTAGAGGAAGAAAAGTAAAAAAAGATCGTTTTTCTGCGGACGTGCAATTTTCCCCCTTTTCACCCCCAAAAAAGGGGTTGCATTTGGGGGTGAAATTTGCAATATGAATATCGGTTTTTATGGAGAATCCAAAAGTAAAAAAAATAGGTGTTCCCATTTAAGTTTTGAAAACTCACCCCCGCTCCACCCCACAGGAGGGGCGAGGGTGATATTTACGTATCATGACTCAATAGGTTTCAACAAATAAATGAAACGTATTTTTTTCTTTTTGTAATTGGACGTGTCGTTCTCGAGATATTAAAGGGTGTATATTTTGACTTTAATGGCGTCCCGACGGCGAACGGTTGATCCGATCAAAAAATTTACCAGAGATTTGGAATCAGTGAAGAATTTCCTGTAAGATGACACCACTTCCAGCTTTCTAAACCCTGTAACATCGACCAACGCACAGACACATAGACACACAGACACACAGACACACATACATCCGGACGAATTTAGTAACCAACTTTTTGAAGTTGGTTGAAAATACCTATAATCAATTATAAAAACGGCCATGCCAGCGTGACATTTCCTCCATAGCTTAGTTAAGTTAAACAATTTGCACTCCTTATTGGTGGCGCAACTTTACGTCACTGACTAATAGAAGTTACCTAATGAATAATCTAATATACGTATAGGGTAGATATATCACGGAACCCGTTCATTAGAAGTTTCTGGGGTCTCTTACTACTTATGAATTTGAAACTTTCAGGTTAAGGATAACCCATAGCCTTCTTTTGTTCTAAAATATTGTTGATGTTGTACAACTTCCGGAAAGACCGGAAATGACCATTCATCTTCTTATTTTAAACGGAACACCCATTATGCTATTGCTTCTTTTTAAAATAATAATTATTCTGAACAAATTTCGTCTGTTAATTAATTTTCTTTTGTGCAATGTACGATGTACGTTGTACGATCCAAAATATTGCCACATTATTGTGTAAAACCTGTATAAAGTATGAGCTATGCATGAATTGAAATCAACCAAATGTTAAATGTAATAAACTAATAACGCTAACGCATCTAATTACATCATTCTTAGATTATGTTGTTTGTTGTTGACGTACAAAACTATAAGCAGAAGATGCAATATAGTAAACAACACAAAACGACCGAACGTATTTCACTTTCACTATTTAGTTCTATGTATAAATGCATAAATGCATTATATTATGTACTATCTACATAAAACTATAGAAAACGTACCTTTAGACATTGGAGAAATTAAATGCAGCGTAACACTCATTCCTCCCGCACTGTAACCTGTTATTGTTACAGAATTTGGATCGCCTCCAAAACATGCTATATTTTTATTTATCCATCTCAGTGCAGCAACTTGATCCTTCAAACCATTATTTCCGGGTGCTAATGAATCACCAGTACTCAAAAAGCCTATACATGTATGGATTGTGATTTTGTTTAACTGCATTACCATTATATTACCTAAAGATGCCAACCTATAGTTTAAAGTAACCAGAACTATATTCTGATCCAATAGATATTCGGGACCTGCCCATTTGCTTGTTCCGTCTACACTATAGAACCCACCAGCATGGAAATAAACGAGTACTGGCCGTTTTGGATTTCTTTTATGATCGGGTAACTGTTAATAATAATTTATTCACATTGGATATACAGCCAAATGGAATAAATTCATTGTTTCAATCATTGTTTGTGCATATTAATGTAAAAATCGCGAGCACTTCAATTTTTGATTTTAAAATTACATCCTACTGTCTAAAAATTTCATCCCTAAATTTAACAATTAACACCCTTAGAGTGAGGGTTGAAACCCCTCAATTTTTAAATGGGAAGTAGGGGCTTGTGATACATCATTTAAAAGGTCTCTTCATTGTCCATTCAAACATTTTATTGCCTCTACTTCCCATTCAAAAAAGTGGGGGTTGCAACCCTCACTGTAAATGTGTTAAATTTAGAGATTCAAGATGTAATTTTAAAATCTAAAATTATTATAAATGTGCACAATGATTGAAATACCGAATTTATTCCATTTGGTTGTTCCACGCTTGTATTGAAAAATATTGAAAATGGACGTTAGTGTATTACCATAGTGGTATAAACATTCAGAAACAGACAATCCTCAGACGTGGGCGTACTTCTTGGCTGAGGACAAGCAAAACCGTCTTTAGTTGCATCGTATGTAAAATTCCAATACTCAACAGGTTGTGGAGGCTAAAATAAAATAAAATTTAGATTTGACTTTGTTGACTTCATATTGAGATTATGGAACGTGGATAACGTGCAGAAAGTAATTGTAGTTCCATCTAACATACTTAGATTATATCACTCAATGTGTAATAAGCCAATGATATTTAGGCATTTTAAAAAAACTAGCCAATTATGATGGTGTTTCGCGAATATACTTTGTGGTTCATTGCAAATTGACCAATTGCTTTCCAATATATTGCATATTCAAGTTGGTGTTTCGTTTTCCGATTGGATAGATTTAATTAGGTAGATAGCTGGCGTAAATAATAAAAATGACTTTTTAGAATTCGCGTCATTTGAGTGCTTTAATAGATCCTATTAAAGCACTCAAATGACGTCATTTGCGTGCTTTAATAGACATTTGGGTGTTTTAATAAAACCGGTACAATTTAATTTTACTAAGTTGGTATTTACCGAATTAATTCATAGCAAATACTGTAGTTAACCTTTAAATAAATTTTAAATTGACCATTTGAAAAGTAGTATACCCTGTTCAAGTCACCAGCCGTTGCACGTCATAGCTTAAAACTTACTAAATCAATGACGTGTAATCAGCGTTGTCAAATGTACGTGTTGTCAGACTGACATTTTTAGGTTAGGAACAAACAGATACTGTATACCTATGTAATAATAAAATACAACAACTAATGTAGACATAAACAAAATAAGAGTACTGATAAGTACTGTTTTTAGTAAGGCAATTTAAAAAAAATAGCTTAAGTGCGTACCGGTGAATTTAACAAAGTAAACAAAACTTGACGTGACAACATCGAGATATTTTATGAGTTTATATTCGCACTACGTTTTAAGTTGTAAGTACGAACTGCAAAGTGTGCGACAAGGATAAACTATGGTCGCTAACCCTACACGATTAATGACTTTTAATACCAACTGTACTTACGATGACATTTTGGCTTTAATGCAAATTTTATTAAAGTTGCTTAGTAAATTATAATTATAGTATTGGTACACGAATAATGACGTGCAACGGCTGGTCACTTGAACAGGGTATAGTTCCAATCTCTAAAAAATTCCCTAGATTTTGATAATGTCAAATATTTATTTAAAATTGCTTGCAAAAGGCGCAAATTCTAAAAAATAGTATAAAAAACTCATTCATAAGGCTTTTATGGCACTCATCATTAAGAAAACTCGTGGCTGCGCCACTCGTTTTCTAAACTTTTATTCGTGCCATAAAACGTACCTTATGAAACTTGTTTTTTAATATACTATTCTTCAAACGTCAGTCAAAAATATTAATATGTTTAATTCGTTAATAAATTAATATTTTCGGTTTGTATTTTTTTATCTTCTTATTTCGTGATATAATCATGACAAATATCATTCGAGCACTTCCGTATATTCAGTAATAATATCATAACGAGCAAGCGCTCGGAATATTTCCTAAAGGCAACATCAATTGAGAATAGCAAGAGGGAAAGTATTTAGAATATACGGAAGTGCTCGAATGGTATTGTCATGCAGGCCCGTAGCCAGAATTTCTCTTTGGGGGGGGATCACTACAATAATTAGTCTAATTATAATAAGAGTCTTCTCGAATTCTTTGCAGCTATGATGGTTTAACAGTAATGTCCTAATTAATTGACCTTAAATTTCAAAAGAATAATTAAATAATCAGTTTTATAGCATAATTTTGTTTCTTTTGATTTTGCGTGATAATTATAGGACCAGCGAATCGTCGAATTCGATTAATTCTGTAACTCCAGCTTTCGGAGTACATAGTTAGAATGCCAAGAAAACAATAAAAACTAGTGGAAATACGGTCAATATATTTTTTAAAATAATATGTAATATTATAGTTTCTAGGACAGTGAGCAATATATTTCTACGTAGTTCAACATCGACCCCTTCGGGGGGGGGGGAGGCTCAGGCCCCTGCCCCCCTAGCTACGTGCCTGTTGTCATGATTATATCATGAAATAAGAAGATGAAATCTGTTTTTATGGCTCATTTTGGTAATCTGACAATTTTAATATTTTTGACTGACTGGAAAAAATCATTTTTTATTATTTACGCCAACTATCTAACAAAATCTATCCAATCATAAACCGAAACACCAAATTGAATATACAATATTGGTCAATTTGTAATGAACCACAAGGTATATTTGAGAAACACCATCATAAATCTTGGAGTAGTCCATGCTCGCAAAGAGGGTAATATGAAAAGAGAAATAAAAAACTCTCAACCTCCCCTTAATTATTTGTAATTTATTGGAATGGATAAAAATCTATGGTGAACCATAGAGTTTTTATTTCTCTTAACACCATCATAATTGGCTAGTTTTTTTAAAATGCCTAAATATCATTGGCTTATTCCACATTGAATGATTTAATCTAAATACGTTCCCTCTTTCTATTCTCAATTCATGTTGCCTTAGGATATTTCCATAGCAACATCAATTTCGAAATCGGGAAAGTATATTCGAATATACAGAAGTGCTCTTATGATATTGAATATCGCAAATTATAATAACTAACATCAAATTTATCAATGAGAATTCACTTCATTTGATTAAGTTTGTTGCCAATAAAACCAAGATATCTCTAGGTTTCGGTCTCGTCCATGGATCATATTATGTAGCTCCACTCGCCCATGGATGTTATGGAACTTCAGCTTTTGATGACTTAGTTTTAAGTTGCAGGCAATGTTTGCGTCGTTTAAAATATATCCAAAAGGTTTTAAGAGAAAGAGCAAGGCATAGTGTACTCAATAATTACCTAGTTATTATTATTGACGTTATGTTTATTTATTTTTAGAAATAAGTTTTTTTGCTTCAAATCTCTTACAAATTTTACTTTTTTTCTGTTATAATTACGTCAATAGTTTACCTGCACCACGTTTTCGTGGAACAATAAGAAATGAAGTGTAGACTTTATACACTTTGAGTGCCATTCAATTTATTTTCAAGCATTTTCGAGAGTACTTCATCTTACTCACACTTTCCATAGTGCTTTCATAAAAGTGCACTGTATAGAAACGAAATTACATTTCACTATTACGTTTCAGACATCCAATTTCGACGTCAAGAATAATGAGAAAATAAGTACAACAATTTTACGAACTTCATTACAATATTAAACTTTCAGGCCGTTTACAGTGAATGAATTCAGAAATAAAAGTTACAGTAAATGTGAAATAAACGAACAGCACCTAATAGAATTGGACGATAAACAAATGTATACGGGTTACAACTTTCCTATTCTTAGTACCTTGGTCATTCAAGGACTGTCTAAGTTAGAAATGGAAAGCCAATGAGGACTTGGGCTGATACGCACAAATAATGTCCCCTAATGTTAGAATGCGCTACTATCTGGCTTTTGGGATAGTTTTCCCATTTTTGGTGGTTTTCCGTGTTACTTGTCTACAAACATCGAAAAATGTATATGAGCGAAAAAGACTGCTGATTAGCCTTTCACTACCAACAGCAAGAGGAAAATCTTTTTCTGTATGGAAAGCCAAATTAATTGTCTATTCAATTTTAAAATAAAAATATCGACCATTTTCTGTTGAGTCTTCCATTTTTTTGAAATACAGAAAATGTAATCAATAATCGTGGAAGTTTAAACGTACTTGATGTAGGTTCTTCCTTATCTATCATATTCTGTTAATACGCTTGTAAGAATGTAAAAAATTGTTGAAATTACAACCTCAAAAAATAAAATTTACCTTAAAACGAAGTTCTCCAATTGGTGGTTTCGCGTACCGTATTCCTCTAAACGAAAAAATTGGCCTTCCTTGTGCAGAGGTCATTATTGAACCTCTAATAATACCTAATGGGGTTGTCACTATTGGATTATTACCCCAATGACCCCATGACGGCCATGTAAACGCGAATAACAAAATCAGACAGTAATTTAACTTCCACTTCATAACTTTAAAAAAAGACAATGAAATCATTTTGTCTACACACGACACGTGTACAATGTACATATAGGTAGGTAACTATTTACGTATTTACACAAATGGGAAAGCCGACATAAAAAAGTGAATTGCTGAGACCAAAGTTTAACTTTAAGGCTCGGTGCACAAATCCGACTTTTCCATATACAGTATCGTGCGCCAATATAATTACGATTTAGTACAACAAATAGTACCTACCTATCTTAATACCACTTACGTTGTGATGGCGCACGTACCTATACCTACGTACAGTGACTTTATTACAAACAGTGACGACAAGCGTGGTATCGATTTTGATTGGCCGTGGTATATTTTGCATCTTAATGGCGGCCTGACTGTGTTTACGTGTGATTTTTATTTCGATTAAGAACGTTGCTAGGATACCACCGTTGAGTTCATATAAACCCGCCCACAATTTTGCCTCTTAATGGCGGATAATCGCCGCTTGTCGTCACTGTTTGTAATAAAGTCACTGTATACCTACGTTTTTGTGCCACGGATTGCAGTTGTCTACAATGGAGGCGCACTTGCTTCTCCATCATTTCAGTAGCAGTGCTTATACCTATGGTGTTTTTAGTACAATACCACAGAAGGGCATGACAACAGAACAATAATCAAGCGTGGTTGCTCAGAAAAATCAGGTGACATGGACAGGAACAAAGTTCCAATACTAGATAGATACTAACAATACTAACAAATCGCAAATGATGATTTTTACATTACGAAGACCAACAAATCCGAACCCTATTACAATTAACGCCGAAGCAGTAAACTGGAATAATAAAGACCAGGCAATTAAATACCTGGGCGTTTATTTAGATCGTAAACTAACGTGGGGATATCATATCAACAAGAAATTAAACGAATGCCACGCAAGACTAGCTTTATTGTACCCAATCTTTAATCGTAAATCGTCACTGAAACTGGAATGCAGCTTATTATTATACAAATCCATACTTAGACCAATACTTACTTATGCAGCACCAATCTGGGGGGCAGCATCCAAAACTCAAATAATCAAGATCCAGAGAATGCAAAATAAAATTCTTAGAATTGCTACCGACGCTCCATGGTATATGAGAAATACGCAAATACATCGAGAAACTCAAATTCCTACCATAGAACAATTTATTAAAAATCTGTCTGTGAAATACTTTGACAATATGTGCAAGTGCTCAAGTGCGGCTTTATACAAAACGGGATGCAAAAATATACACCATAGACTTAAAAGACGTTTACCACAAGATATTTACTTAACTCATTAATTTTTAATTAAGACTGTAGGCATAGGTAATAGATACGGAAACGCGCTTTTGCGTTAACCGATAGTTAAGATAGTGTATAGTAGTTAATTAAAATGAAAACAACTATGTATAGTACTAAAAAGTACTGATCTAGTTAATGCTTTATATTAAAAAAAAAAAAAAAAAAAAAAAAAATACTAGATCAAGAATCGGCAAATATCGGCCTCATTTCACTTCACTGACCTGTATCTTAAAGGACTGAGCATTCTAATGATCCCCTCCACTACTTTTGAAGCAAATTGAAAACCGCTATTTTAAGGTGCCAATTAGTAATTTAGGTTTGTTGTGTTGGTGATTATTGGTGACACTGTAACTAATGTTTTTGTTTACATAAACATAACCTTGTTGCATGCGTAGTATAAACTACGTTTATGCATTGCAATAAAATACAATTTTGAATACTTTACGTTTTTAAATAATTATGAGCCTGTAATTATACTACTTTTCACCAGATATTAAGCATATAGGTTGGAACAAGCTAAGCTGTAACAGCTGATACCAGTACTACCAACACATTATAAATACCGAGCTACCATCATTATATAACTAACGCACTAGTTGGCACCTGTAGTAACTAATATTTAGGTGGGGCTTGCTTGCTTCAATGTTGTATTGAAGAATGCTCAGTCCTTTATGATACAGGTCAATGTTTCACTTACAATATCCCTCTCCCTCGTAAATAGTCGCGCCTTTGCGCAACTTTCTACAAGAACACGAATCACGAGAAAATGCACTACCTGTCTACCTTTACCATTCGCATGTTCAAATTTTAAAGAAATAATTTTTTATAACTTCTATCCTGTACCTAATTACGATTTGATAACTGAAATCAATATGGTACGTTTCCAAAATAATATGATAATTTACACCCGCCAGTTTCAGGAAATACCGTGCTCGCTCAGATTTATGAACTACCTACCTACTTCATCCATGTAAGTATTGCCATTAACTGATTAACTATTACCTACCTACAGTTTGCAGCTAGCTCACTAAATGAGTGCACACTCATTGGGAAATAGGGAAACTGATGGATTTTGCTTAAACCAGCAACAGTGTACGTGATGAACCGGCCGGCCGCTTAAATCGGTAAATAGGTGCAACCACAGTACATATTGCCTTTCCCCACTGACCTGTATCTTAAAGGACTGAGCATTCTAATGATCCCCTCCACTATTTTTGAAGCAAATTGAAAACCGGTATTTTAAGGTGCCAATTAGTAATTTAGGTTTGTTGTGTTGGTGATTATTGGTAACACTGTAACTAATGTTTTTATTTACATAAACATAACCTTGTTTCATACGTAGTATAAACTACGTTTATGCATTGCAATAAAATACAATTTTTAATAATTTACGTTTTTAAATAATTATGAGCCTGTAATTATACTACTTTTCACCAGATATTAAGCATATAGATTAGAACAAGCTAAACTGTAACAGCTGATACCAGTACTACCAACACATTATAAACACCGAGCTACCATCATTATACAGTGTGACTCATTTAGAATGGAAACACCCATGTAAAATCTGAAGTTATTTACCGATTTTAACCATTTTTTTTTTAAAATGTCAATTAACGAAACGTCTACCTCGGGACAAAATTTTAAATGTTTATTCCAATTTTCAGGGCATACTACGATAACTTTTTCGTACTCAAAATGGAGAATTCTTATTAGCGATTTGTTTATAAAAAAAATATCTACGCCACTGGATTCAGAATGCTTCCAAATAGCTGTCACCAAAATTTTACAAAAATATATTTATTAATAACAAAGTTATGACAACTTAAAGTTCGAAAACTTTCTACGCTAACAGTTACAAAACAACACCCTGTATCAATAGATGGCCATTGAAATTATGTTAATAATTCTTAAATTAAACTATTTAAACCATCAGTGGAGAAAAAAATATTGAAAGTAACGTAATATTTAATTTGTAAAACACCGCATAAGGTCGCCTCACTCCTCCCCTCTTATTACCTCTACGTACCACACTTCAAGGTTACTGCCCCTCTCCTTTTATTATCTCATTACAATCCACCACCCCTCTTCTTATTATATCTTTACAATTAACCCCTCCCCTCGCGCGCAATTTCATTGCTTAAGAAACAAGTATCAAAAGGCGCGAATATTCTTATAGAATTCTAATTTCAACCAACTTCAAATCTGTAACTAATTCTGGCATATACTATATACAATATATATACCCCCCCCCCCCTAGACACAAGCACCCTCCAGGATTCTGCACAAATGAGTCATTGTTTTTCTTTCCACTCTTAAGGGCGATGGACAATTTGTAAATCACGAAAAAATGTTGGAGAAAAAAAAAAGTTGTTTTCTCTCCCCCTCCCGCCCCCAAAAAAGTGGTTGCAGTTTACAATTTGAGAATAGTTTTTTATGGAGAATCGAAAACTGCAATAAAAAGTAGGCGTTCCCATTTATGTTTTCAAAACTCACGAACTCACCCCCGCTCCACCCCACAGGGGGTGAGGGTGATGTTTACGTATCATGATTCGATAGGTTTCAAAAAATAAAGGAATCGGTTTTTTGCCTTTTTGTAATTGGATGTGTCGTTCTCGAGATATTCAAAGGTGTATATTTTGACTTTAATGGCGCCCCGACGGCGAACGGGTGATCCTATCAAAAAATTTATCAGAGATTTGGAATCCGTAAAGAATTTCCTATAAGGTGACACCACTTCCAGCTTTCTAAACCCTGTAACAACGACCGACTAACGCACAGACACACAGACATCCGGACGAATTTAGTAACCAACTTTTTGAAGTTGGTTGATAACATCAAGTTCTAACGATAGTGGGCACTTTTTGGATGGTAAAGTACCCAGCCTCAACAATGTCATTGCGCGGTTGCATAACATTCTTCAGCAGAATGTTGCTAAGTAAGTAGGTACTACCCTTCGAACATTTGTTATATGTTCGAAGGTACTACCTATACACAGTGTCCAAAGTTAAACGTTCACCATTGCTATTATCTCCCGTTGTCGAGATATTCACAAAAACAACATTTCTTTAAATGGAACACCGTGTATATTTTTATACATTTCGAAAGGAAATTTAATTTTGAACAAAACATTGTTAATACATAACCAACCTAAACTTAAAAATAAACAAATAATAAGCACTTAAACACTAGTGTGTGAACACAGTACGCAACTTTAGCAGCGGCTGTCTGATACTACTTTAAGGCTGCATGGAACTTTATATTAGGTCATCTCGCAGCCTGACACGTTTCTGCACAGGACTATAAAGAAGAATCTGCAACTACTTGTGAGCATCTTGTAAAGGACGTTAAACAGACAACAAAAGGGTGCATCACAACTTTATGAGAATTTTGACATGATTGAAATGCTACTAATTATAGGTACAGCAAGACTGGACAAAAGAAACACATAATCGTTTATATTTTGAAACCATTTGTCAGTGTCCAAAAAGGTTTTTATACAATGAAAAGCAGTGAGATATCAAGATTTTGAAGAGGGTGTCCTTGCTGGGGGCCTTACATCACGTCATAGATCTGTGGCTAGGAATATCACGATGGTTTGGGAGATTTAACATGAAGAAGGTGTGCATCCTTATCACCATCAGAAGGTACAGCATCTATTGGGGTCGATTACCAACCCAGGGTACATTTTTGCGAGTAGTCAATTAATCAAAACATTCTAAGAAATTTCTCTAACCACATTATTTTCACAGACATAGTGCTAGTGCCAATTAAAGGCTGTCGATGTGGTATCAATATGATGGTGCACCTGCAAATTTTCAAAAGTATCTAGAACTAGTTCTGAGTACACAATTTATGAACACACAAAGTGCAACAAATACATTTAATTAAAACAATTGAAATAATGAAAGTGATGTAGCGATTTGTGTTGTATTTTATTGTTCATCTCATAACCTTAAGCAAATAATCCTAAATTTCTTTAAAATATAGACCTACGCTAGATAATTATATCGCTGGGCATTGCGAGAATTAATACCAATTTACATAAAAGTGGTAATAAAATTCCAAAGCAACAGTTCTGATCATGTTTGATGTAAGCACACTGTTCAAATTAACAGCCCACCGGAATATAACGACACATACCATATAGTAATCCCCAAAGGAAGTAAAAATATGAGACGAGCGTCTATTCACTTTTTACTTTGGCATAGGTATTGTTGTGTATTCAGTCTCACTTAGCACTAGTGAATTGATTGCACTATCTTTGTTTTACTTACTATAAGTCAGACCACGATAATGTTTTTCCATAAATTAGAAATAAGGCTTTTTCTAAAATTCAACTTTCCCAACCAGGTCAATAAATGTTGCCATAGCCACATAGTTTCAATGAAAATTTAGAGTGATTAGGTTAACTGTTAGATTTTATCTAAAGGGCCTTAATTCACTAATTTTTACATAGCTTTGACGTGAGTGGCATTACTGCTTTTTTAGTACCTATTTACCTTCAATGATCGACATCTTTTAGGCAATAATCGCAGAGAAGTATTTTAATGTGCTCTTAAGATTATTAAAAAATGTGTTAGCAAGAACATTCAACAACCTAATGAAAGTTTACCATTACTCATTTATTACATGAATTACGAAAGTACAGTTACTGTATTTTTGAAAAGTGATAAGTTGCTAAATGAAATAGAAACAACTGATAATTTGATACATTTTGGAAATTATAAAAATTGAGTAAAAAATATGAAAATGCTATGAACTTATGGAATATTTGCTAAATAATCTTTAACATGAGATGGATCCAGTCGTTTAAATCCAGAAACATCGCAAATTCCTACTTCAATATTATCGGCAGTCATTTGGCCCTCAAAACTTTCTTTTAATGTCAATATTGCTGTATGCACTGCATCATCCAATTCCAAATCTTCGCTGTATCTATAAATAAGAGAATTGTTAGGGAATATCAAAAATTGTTTGTCACACAAATACCTTTTTTCCAAAAAGGTTTTGCCATTAATAAAGTTCTTCCCCATAGCTGTTGCTTTCCATGCAAAGTATGCACCAGACGGATCACATTGAAATAGATACGGTCTATTATTATCCCAACCACAAATAAGTAATGAAACTCCAAATGGTCTAACACCTCCAGATTGTGTATATTCTTGCATTACTGCTGCTACACGTTGTACCAACTGAGCTGTTGGAATTGGTTCATTATAAACTAAAGTATATTGTTGGGCAATTTTCCTTGCTTGTTTCACCAACAATCGATAATCAGGACCCATACCGGAGTATACCATGCCAATGTGCTGTGTAATCATTTCTACTTTATGTACACTATGTTCATCATAAAGAATGGATTTATGTTTATTCTCGGTAGCAATAATAACTCCATTTGAAGCTAAAATAACAAAATAATGAGTTATAATTATGTATAACAAATTACCTTTAATTCCGACAGAAGGAGCCCCTGCAGCTACAGCCGCTAAAGCATATTCAATCTGAACGAGTTTCCCCGAAGGACTGTAATAAAATAAATTAGACACAATTCATTAAAAAACACATATTACCTGAAAGTTGTTAATGAAAAACTGTATCTTTCTGAGGATGCCATAGTAATAGAGAATAGAAAATTTCTGTAATGATGATAAGCAAAAATGTATTAGGTTATGACAACAAAACTCCCTGCAATGCAAGAGCAGCCACAGAATACCAAGAAGCTGCAGTCATTGCCACCACAACAATTTATACAAAATCCCTATTAAAATGGTTGTATTCAATAATTCAGCGTTGCCCGATTGAAGCATTGACTTTGTAGAAAGTCAAATGATTGAAGTGTTAATAAAGTAAACGCCAAACAAAATCCGTTGCACGTCATCAATCAGCTGATAATTGACATCCCTGCCGTAAATGTAACGGCATAAAAATCGTGAAAATTCGACTTGTAAAAATTAATTTCATCAGAATTTTATGATCGCCACGTTGGTAATATTGAATTGTTTTCAGCAACGTTGCCAATGCCAATTCCATAAGGTTTAATGTTTTGTTTTGGTTATGTTTTGACTGTCACAATTTTGAAGTTTTGATTTTGTTTGACAAGTGTTTGACTAATTTGACATTTATTATAACTAAAGTTACGAGTGAACTCAGAAGTTTTATTTGCGTTTCCTTCTTTCAATTACAATCTGGCAACACTGCTCCCAATCTACGTCACTCACATTATATGACGTGCAACGGATTTTGTTTGGCGTTCACCATAGGTGTTTTCTTTTTGCACAGCCACAGGGTTAGGTAAAGTCACAATTATCACGTGATTGAAGTGCCTTGCGTCATAAGACACTTCTGCTTCAGTTAAGACAAAACTTGAATAAAACGATTAGGGTTATTGAGAACTGAGTCAATTTTTTTAATAAAACGAATGGTGTGTTATTGACAGAGCTGACTTAAGTCAACTACAACGTGCAAAAAGAAAACACCTAGTGTCGCCCTCATTTGTATTCTAAGATATCGCCACAGTGCCTTCCTTTATTAGGTGTTTTCTTTTTGCATCGCCACAGGGTTAGGTAAAGTTACAATCATCACGTGATTAAAGAGCCTTGCGTCATGTAGACATTTCTGCCTCAGGTAAATATAAAACTTAAATAAAGCTTTTAAAACGAATAGGGTTATTGAGAACTGAGTCAAATTATTTTTATAAAACAAATGGTGTGTTATTGACAAAGCTGACTTAGGTCTACCACAACATGCAAAAAGAAAACACCTATTTTGTGAGGATGTTTAATTTACAAACAATATAAATGCCGTTCTCCCGCATAATTGCATCTAAAGATCACATTTTCATCTTCGTTCAAGTAGGTACAGTAGGAATAGTGTGTCTATTCTATTCAAAGGTAATTGATAGTTTATTTTAGTAAATCTGTGATGACTGATGATGACAATTTGATATGGTAATTAAATTACTTTTTTTAATTATTGTATTTCTGGAAACATGTCTGGTAAATTCGGCTAATTCAACCCCATTATGACTTAACCCTTTAACGGCTAGCGTACCCATATGGTAACACCAACAGGCGCACGTATTTTCACTTCCTACACTTTGTTTACTCCGAATAAGAACTGCATTCTTGCAGTTTATTGCGTGCAAGTGGTCCATAGTGTGAAGTGATATTGTTGCAAAGTAATCAGAAACCATAGAAATCTATTATAAGTGTGTTGTTTTAGGACAAATTTCTACTTCTAGAAAATCATGGACATAAGATTTGTGTAAGCATATTATTTTTTGTATGAGTAATTTTCTCCGTGGGCTACTTCTATATTCCGTAGAATATACTCTAATCTTCATGTATTTGTTTTCAAATTAGTTGTTCCTCTTATAGTTTCCCGGTAAATCGCCCTTTTTTTTTACTGTTACCGTACGGTAACGCTAGCGTAATGTGATATCAAAAATGGCAATTCCTGTACAGGCGAGGACATACACTACAATAAGCACTGATTTGGACCCAGATGAAATCTTCATAGAGCCACCTGCTGCGGAAAATGTTTTGACGGACGAAGACTCTGGGGATGAAGATGAAGGTGGTTTGCTAGACAACCTGAGCAGAAGGCAGCTTACAGCACTGGCTGAAGTTCGTTTCGTTGGTGGTGAGGATGGTGAAAATGCAGCTGCAGGTCGACCAGGGAAAGAAGACATTACGTGGGTTGACGGAGATGTGATGCCTAGAGCAAACGTATTTCCGGTTAGGAACTATGATGAATTCAAAAACCTAACCCCTCGTGAGTTGTTCGAAAAGTTCATTGATGACGACATAATTTCATTCCTCGTTGAAGAATCGAAATTATATGCATTATTTTGCAATCAGCCCGACCCAAAAATTACTCCTGATGAAATGCGATGTGCTATTATAGCCATTCTGATTCTCAGTGGTTACAATACACTGCCAGGCGGAGATTTCTACTGGGATTCGAAAAATGATTTAGGAAATATCATGGTCATAAGTTCAATGAGGAGGGATAAATTTAGGCATATAAGAAATCGTCCAAAGTTATCTGGCCATGTTCGGAAAACCACTATGCGGTGCTGGGAGGCCATCCACATGTAGGAGTAGAAGCAGCGTTAGTGTCAACAGAGTGTCTGACGATGTGCGCTATGATGGAAAAACCACCTTCTGGTCCATACTGAAGGTAAAAAGAGACGCAGATGTGCTGGGGAGGGTTGTTCATCAAGTGTCCCAAGCATGTGTATAAAATGTGGCGTTGGGTTATGCATAGAATGTAATCTCATATTCCATACCAAATAAAAGATTGATTTTTGAGAATCTCATATCTTTGACTCTTCATCTGGCTAGCGTTACCATATGGTAACGCTGGTTTTTTGTAAATAAAAATTATATTACTATGAAATTTGAATTTTTTTTACCTGAATAATAAACATTGAACACATACAATTCCCATATGCAATTGTACTTGACAAAAAAAAATTTCGCCGTTAATGGGTTAAATGGTCGTCCGCCACTTGTTTGAATTGTTACCAGTAACGTATAACTTTTGCCCTTTAGAACTTTAAGTTGTTTTTAAAGTAGACGTACCTGCATACGAATTTATACTTATATTATTATCATGAAGATGTGCCTATAATATTTAATAGCTAAGGTCCTAAAATTCTTTGTTTCTGAGATACAGAGTGCGTCACAATTTTCCAAAAAATAAAGGTTTTATTTATTTATTTCTGAATTGTTGAAATATTCAAACCAAAATTGACACACAAGATACATGGACAGAGCATAAAATACATGGCAACCATAATTTTTGTGCACAGCCAAAATACATTTTTCGTGAAATAAATGACAAAAATCTTGTTTGCGGCCGCACGGTAACAGAAACGAAAAAAAGTCGAGAGACATTTTTTGTTCAGAATTGAATGCTCCATCGAAAAGTATATTTCGAATATTTAATTCAGGGCGGTACTCTTTTTATTTATCAAATTAATAGAACGGATTACCCATATCTCCGCCACTGGTTGATTAAAAAAATTGATATTCTTCAATCTTGTGGCCCTCTGTCCTTGTATCTTGTATGCCAATTTTGGTTTGAATTATTGCCACAGTTTGGAAATAAATAAATAAAAATTTTATTTTTTAGAAAACTTTAACGCCCTGTTTCTCGGAAACAAAGAATTTTAGGAACTATGTAAAATGTGTTTTTCTACAAAATGTCAAAGTCCTGATCATTAAACCTAGGACACCCTGTATATGACCCAATTTTCGACATATCGCCCAATCTGGTAACAACTGCATTCAATAATGAAACTTTAACAAATATTTAGGTCCGTTTAACACGAGACTAAATTTAGTTCTAAATAGACCCCATTAGTGATGACGTCAAATTTGTCTGGGAAATTTAAAATTTTGGACAACTCGTATTTTGACGTCGAGAAATTGACCCTTATCGCCACGTTGTTAAGATTTATAATAAAAAGGTCAAAGTTTGCGTCATATTTGTGGAGTTATTATAACGAAATACGTATTTTACGTGCACGTGGGGTATTTGGCATAATTATTTTTCCAATAGCAATAACAGTAGAATTATCTCCAAAACGCTGCATTTTTAAAAAGATCTTCAATCAAATAACGATTTATGCAAACTGTAAACGAAACCTGCCTTTCTCTTTGTTTAATATTTGCGTTGTAAATTTATAAGGTTATAGGTATTATTGTTGTGCTTTTGTTGTTTACGTACATTTATATATTCCGGTTTTTCGAATTTGCTAACACCATACTGACAAATTGCCGTCTACAAAGTATCCTCGTGTGAAAGATCCCATAGGAAACAACAGCCGGTCAGTATCCGAAAGTCATAAAGTCGCCGGGCGACTAGGATTTGCGGGCGACTAAAATTTAGTTGCCGGCGACTGTATCTCACAAATTTATTATTCGTGTGAAAGATTCCATAAGCGACAATGGTAAAAAAGTATGCGAGATACAGTCGCCGGCATACAGTATCCCCGTGTGAAAGGAGGCAAGAGGTCTCTCTCGCATGACGACAGTCGAGCATCAAGTTCCATCTAGCCTTGTGATGGGTTTGGTTTGTTGCGTTATTAGGTTAGTTAGTAGGTACGTCAGTAGAAAGCTGGTTTTGGATCACAAAATACCAACTGTGAGGCCAGTCGGACTAAATTGTATCGGCTTTCTCTTTCTCATTGCCTTTCGTTGCAGCGTGCCCTACAACTCACACGAGCTTGAAGGTATTGCTATTTGCTCTAGCCTAAAGGTAATTTTGCGGTGATCTAGTGCCTGCAGGGCAACCCTCCTGTCACTGAAAATTTTGATCATTTTCTTCTCTCTGCTATCCATGAGAACTTTTTCTTTTTCTGTGAAGATTTCTGTTTTATCTGGTTGGATCAATTAACGATTGTACTTTAGAGTTGTTTATTAAACAAACTAAAACTTACTAATACCATTGAGTAATTACCATATACTTATTACGTATATGGTATTTACTCAATGCTAATACTCGTGTTACAAGCTATCTTTACCGGATGTGTCACCGCGACCATCTCTCAATGTCTTCTTCTTTTAATAACTAAAAACTACTATCATAACAATTTCTTTGTCGGGTTAGTATACCTACCTACTTCACATGAAGAAGGATGTAGTTCTTCTTCCCTAATATACATTGAAGAACGAGGATAGGCATTCACTTAATTGCCTTGTCTAGAATAAGAGTGTCTTACCTCAAAATTCCGCGGTTTTTTAGATCCACGCATGGCTTGCTTTTGCACGTGGATATACAATAGAAATAGAAACAGGTCCCAGAAGGGCCTCCCTGAGCTGTAAAAGTTGTCGCTTTGCGTGCACACAAAATATTCTGTTTTTGAACAAACAGAGTAACAGACTATTGGTCCATAACAAAACATAGGTCTAGTAGCGTGAGCGTTGGAGATAGGCACCATTTGTGCGGCGATATTGAAAGGAGGCACTATTATTTGCATTTTCCCTTTTGAGCTGTAGATACCTACTCCAGTTCAATTTACTGTAAAGTGTAATGCCTGAAATATACTTCACTGACTCTGAGAACTGTAGGTATTTTTGGAGGAGCAAAGGATAAATCAAAGCCCCTACCTCCTTTGTGAAGAACACTATCTCTGTCTTTATCGATTTGACGGACAAGAAGTGTTTCTTACACATTACGTTATTCTTCAGTTACTCTGAGAGCAGATTGCACAAGATTGGTTTATTAAACGCCTCTTTTATGTCTATGAATACTCCCGGGATCGATTGTTATAGTTCGCAGCAATCTATCAATCTACTCAACAATAGAGTACAGTATGTGTAGTCTGTAGATCTTCTTGGAGAGTACGCAAGCCGGGTTGGAGTACTGCTTTCATTAGGCTTGATTCTGGATTACGATAGAAGGGTGGAAATAGTCCACGCGTACTTCGGCCAAAAATTGGCACTTTATGTACTACCTCCCTGACTATAGATTCGTCCGACTCCGCAACGTTATGCAAGCCATTCCACACGTGAGGTGAACATGAGGATGTTGGAAGGGGAAGTGGCTCTAATCGTACCCATGTCTGGTCAGGATACATGGATCGTCTCAGTTGGACAAATGCGGGACACTCACAAAGTATGTGTTGTGTCGTCTCGTCGTCTTGTGTAAAATCCTCTACACGTGCACGTGCTTTTGTTAAGTTTACGGTGCACAGAAAGTATACCCACAAGTAGCCGCAAGTTCTTTCCAGATAGCATTAGGCTGATGGAGCAACAATATGATTTTGGTGCGGAGTAGTCACCTCTGCCTTAAAAATTTCTTTACGTACTTCCAGTGTTTTTGTGTGTAGGTATCTGAAAGCGAACTAATAAATTTTGCTACTATATATTTTTAACTTTTTCACTTCATCATCGCGTCTGAAGATGATTTCTTGTACTTGAAACTATAGTAGGACAATGCAATTTTCACTATTTTAATAAAGTAACATATTGTATGGGGAAGGTTTGGTGTCAATTATAATTTTAATCGCCGTTTCCTTAGACATCAAAGTCAGAAATACATCTTTCATTATCGCTGCATAGTACACAATTTAACTCCATGAATTACATCAAGTTCATAAACAAAGCTTTTCTACCAAATCAAGGTGGATTAAAAATGGTGGCGGTGCTTGACACGTTATATGGTATATATTGCGAGTAGAACCACGTCCTTGAATATTATTCAAATACTTACTAAATAAATTCATCATCTCTATATACAAGATCATTCAATTTTTTTCAATCAACCTGCTTTCCTAATCCCATATATGGATTCCAATGTTCACAGCCACTTAAAGCACAGAGAACAGTGGCGTAGCTACCGATGCGCAATGCTGTGCAAAGCAAACGGGCCCAAAGCACCAAGGGCCCCCAACGAGCCAAGTGGGCGTGTCACTTTATTTCAATCGTCGAGACGTCTACTAGCGACTATACTTATACTAACAAGTTTTCCAGACACCAGCAGTCCTGCAGTCGTCAACTCTTCCGGCTTTCCGCGCGTATAGCTCAATGGCTGATGATTAATTACGAGTCTTATAATGGAGATTTTCAGACGGGGATACTGAAACAACAGAATACATAGGCGTAGGATTATACTTATTGGTGATTGAACAGTTCAAAAGCTTGCACCTTAGAGGGATCTTTCATAAAATCCAGCTAAAGTAAATGGTACGTCGGGTTCTTCTTTCTCAATTCTACTATAGGGTGTACCCACATAGTATTCCCATCTGAAAGGGCCTTTATTGCGCATTTTATTCATGCATCCCAAGGATTCTGTTGCCTAACAACTGACATTCGACAATGACAATAGCAGCCATAACAGCAATAAAAATTGAGATAAAATAACGCCATGTCGGTTCGTCATTCGTCTTGGGGGGGGGGGGGGGGGCTAACACACTACATGCAGTGTTGTAACAGATACATTTTTTTCAGCTTCTAGATACAGATACAGATACTTTAAATAAAATATATCTAGATACTTCTTCAGATACATTTTCTGATATGTATCTAGATATAAATACAGATACTAACAAAATGTATCTAGATACAACGAAGATACTTTACCCACATGAAAATAAAAAAAAGTTATAAAGCGGTATTCACACTTGTGCATTTCCATGCTGCATTTTTAGATGCGGCGTCACCTTGCACTTGCTGCAATCTTTCATGTAGCAACTCCCATGCATTAACATTAGTGCATTTTTAAATGCACAGGGAAAATCTCTGCAGGGATTTAATTTTCCACAAATTATAACTGTATGTGGGTTGTGGGTGTTGAGAAGTCACATTCCCACAGACAACTAACACATTGCATAAGTTGCAGAGCCCAAGTACCAACTTAAAACAAACATCAACTGACTATTGGCATAATACTGGCAAGGAATAAATCGCTGTAAAATCCTAGAAATGCACGATTAAACTGCTCGAAAATAGAACAAGTTCTAACTACGAGTATCATGCATGTTGTGCTTGTGGTGCTGCAACTTTTCCAGTGTGAATCAAGAGATACCACTGATCGATTTTACAATTTGTTTATATGTTTATACCTAATTTTATAGTTTGTAAAATATATTTGCAGTGCGAATGTATCTTGTTTCAGATACTCCAAAAAAAAATATCTAGATGCAGATACAGATACAAAATTTTTCAAGTATCTCAATTGTATCTCGATACTCAAAAAAGCATCTAGATACTGTATCTAGATACTTGTATCTCGATACATTACAACACTGACTACATGCACACGGGCCCAAAGGGCTCTTGCTACGCCACTGACAGAGAATTTGGAATCCTAAAGATCCTTATATGGATTTGCAAGGAAAATAGCAGGTTAAGCTTGAAATTGTTAAGTATATATAAGATCTATGGCAACAGGCGAAAACTACCTATGTTTAACCAAAGAGTATCTTTGGTTTAACTCATTGCACTTTGGTTCACAATTTTGGTTTAAATTCTAACACTATTTTTAATTTTCACCAATGTATAAATTGGGAAGCTGATCATCAAAATCCATATAAATTAATTGGGATAGTTATTCGTCCTGACAAACACTTATACTTGACTCATATTTCCGTTGACTTCATACATTAAAGATATTACTCATTGAAGTAATTATTATTGAAGAATTATTCATGCTTGGTAGATATACTAAAGATATAGTAAAAAACGCAATAATACTAGGTGTTCCATTAAGAAAAAACGTAACTTTGTATTGTTAATATAGTATAAATAATTTTTTCTTATGCAGTTATTTAAGAAAACCTGCATCTCACATAATTATTAATAATGTACACTATGATCCATAGGGAGATCACTCGGTCATATTGTATGTAATAATCATAATACTTACCTAGGTATTGTTCATTATTGTTAATGGTAATGTAAGATAGGTAGCTAATAAATCCAGTAATTTGCTTTATTATTTACTTACTGCAAAAGTCTGTTCTTTGGACTTAATTATTAAATATTTACGTAGATTCAAATAATTTCAAATAAAAGCTTTGGCGATTAAAAATAAAAAATACACTTATTTCATATACATTTTATTTCCCATCTTTTGGACCCTATACAATTTATTATAGCTAATAAGTACGTTGTCAGGTATGAGTAATGTAATATTTGTATGGAATGCTTGTTTATGAACAAGACAATAAGGGGCAAGATGGTTGGGTGGGTATTACAAATATGTGACTAGAATCAACAATGACTGGTGCAAGGCTGATCCTTGCCAGTTTCCATCGAGACAATCCTGTTGTACTTAGATTTCTAAACCAACAATTCAACACATGTTACATTAAACTAAGTTTACAGTAACGCTTATAGTAAAGATATGCATTCCGGTTCTTAATATGACAGAATTTACTAAGGCTAGGTTACAGGAGCGATATTGCCCCCACCTATTGCTTGCTGGGTACAAAATACACACTACACAGCATTTTACAAACTTTAAACTTTACTGAAATAAATTATAACCATATAAATTGTAAGTAATCTGTTATTTTTATAGATTACATTTTTTCTTATATCATAAGTGTAAAGTCATACTTTTAAATATTATCAAATCTTCATTACATTATTTAATTGCTAAAAATTTAAGATGTCACTTAACATGGGGCACAGATCATGATATGTTTAGAAAGTGGTGTTTATTAATCTTATCTAAAGCAGAGAAGGCGGTTGTGGCTAGTTTATATACCATTGATACATTATATTTATATCACAAAATGTTTGCTAGGGCAATAATGGCTTA
Source organism: Pyrocoelia pectoralis (assembly GCA_036250285.1). NCBI lineage: Eukaryota > Metazoa > Arthropoda > Insecta > Coleoptera > Lampyridae > Pyrocoelia > Pyrocoelia pectoralis. Next base: position 34,073,646 of record CM070074.1, read on the forward strand.
TAAAAAAACCTACCCAAAGCATGTCCAATTTTTTTCCACAATACCAAGAGCATATAATTTAAACACATATACTCTGCTATTTTGTTAAACACATTTACAAGACAACATACAAAGGTCGGATTGCATATAACAGGTATTAGATTTATTAATTAATTAAGCTGATATGTTTTCTATAGTTCCCAAAAATCGCAGACCCAGCAAATCACCCTGATCCGCACCCACCCTACCCATGCTCTTTTTGAGCTGCGGCATGTCATTTTGACATGCACTGGACGGATATATAACGCAGAACAATTCATCTTCATTATTCAATATCCAATCTATTAAACATCATTTCTAATGATGTATTGAACAATGTAGTTGAATTGCTATTTATCTGCATTTCAGTTTAATGCAAGATATCAAATCAGTACTACTTTATCAATAAATACTTGATTCTCAAGACCTAATTGACTTTACCATTACCTGATATAAATAGAATTAGTAGTAAATGATTCCATATCTTGGATGATTTTATGCCAAATTATTACATCGGCTCCTAAATTTACACTTACATGATAATAATAGATATATCACATAAACGTCACACAAAAAGCACTACTACAACACTATTTGAATATAATCTAGGTAATAGAGAATTATCAATATTATAACATCATACAACTTTGAATGTATGTTAAAAATTAATAAGTGTAAAACTATATAAATATATAAAAAATAATTTGAAATACGGATATGATAAAACAATGTGTCATTAAAATTACTTATAGTACTACCTACTTATAATTAAAAACTTTAAAAATTTTTACTACTTATTGTAACTTTGGTTTTTAAAAAGTATAATGTACCTGTAGTATTTTGCATATCAAATAATTACTTGCAATTTTGAAAGGAGCATTTAACTGATAAAATCTCTTATGTATCCAACATTACTTACATACTTAATGATCATTTTCATAAAAAATGTTTAAAAAATAATTTTCGAATTAATTACATCATTGTATTGCATTCGTTTATGTATTCCATTGAAAAGTAGAAATTTCGCAGGAATAGAGTGCGATTTATGGTCCCTTCTTTAGAATCCTTAAAACTGCATTACTTTGCCTTTATAAACACCAACATGTCGAAAATACATTTACGATATATTGAAGCTTATATACCTATATGTGATTTAATTACTTCAATACTACTCTTACTGTATTAAAATTTTTAATTACAAAGTATGTGGACAAACTGATATAAAGCAAAATTGATTACAAGTGAATAGTGAATGTTAAATATTAAAGTATAATTTGTACTAACAAAGAGGTATGCAACATGTATTATATACCATTAGGAACTCCTATTAACAAAATGTAACAGGCGAAGGTGATGTAAAAAAGCTAATGCAACTTATTATGGAGAAATTCAGTGAAACTTCTCAATTTGGTTGGTAAGTATATACCTACTTTCGTTTTTTGAATGCTGCATGAATATTTATCAAAAATTAACTGAAAAACCTAATTTAGCATGTGAGCATAAAAAAACCATTCACATTACAGGTACATACACTTTTTCAAAATATAAATACTTTATTGAAATGTAACGTAAATAGCTAAGTATATATCAAATTGAATTACACACTAAAAAATTGTTTCTAGTAGGTACATCTAATTCCTGCAAATATATTGGTTTTGATTGCAAGTTAACAAATGTCAAAATCTAAATCTTATTCACAAAAGCAAAAGCATTTTCTATACTTTTGTAAATGCTATGTATATATCATTTAGTCAGTGAGTTTATTTACATATTATATATGAAACAAAAATAAATAAATGTTGCTCTCACTGAGTAATAATATTCTTTGAAGTATCTAGGTAATGTAAACTGTATTTTGTATATCAATTAAATGATTTTAGAACACTTCCAGTATGTCAAATATAGTAGCAGCATTTGGTTTATTGCTATGAATTAATATATTAAAAGAAATAATTTAATTTATAAAAATTGTAACTAGAACCATCTATCTACTAAAAAAAGCTCGATAAAACAATACTGTTAGCAACAACAAGCACTTACTAGAAAAATGTAAATGTTTGTTGCGCAATTTGTTATTAAAATAATTTAAAACATAACATTTAGGGCACCTTTGGTATAAGCTTATCCTGTAATATTCCCCAGTAACTTTAGATTGATTGATATACCTGTATTTATCAAATAAATACTGTCCGCATCCTTAGCACATAACAACAGTTAACTAAGAGTAAGTATTAGCATTGACTTTAATACACTATAAAGTCAATGGTATTAGGTTACTATGAGCAGTGAGTTGGGCGTACAGCTAACAATGTCCGCCAGCTACAATTAGCGTTCGCTGTCAAGTACTCAGAGGCATATAAGAATTAAGATTGTCCATTTTCTTCTCCTTTTGATCCCTGCAAGTATTTGTTTGTCAAATACAGGAGTACAGTGTAATGTAGAAAATAATGTACTATTCTATATGAATGAATACACAAGGATTCACACAAAGTTAATTCTAGTATGATCTACTAGTGTTAGCAAAGGCAAATAGACCGACCTCTGCAGCCATTTTGGTTTTGGCATACTCGATACGAATGGCGCCGCGGTCGGAGGACAGAAGGAAGGAACCTTGCAGAGCAGCCATGACCTGTGCAGCGTATCGCACATCTTGGTATTCCACAAATGCCACTGGGGATCCACCCTTGCTGTGCATGCGCAGGCGACAGAAGCCAGGGAAGCTGTGCACAAGAACACCACAAGTGCAACTCAGTGTCAGGGCACTATTGCAACTACAGGAAGTGCAAGGATCAACATTCAAAGTGTGAATTAAACAAAGTGACACACCGTATATCAGTTAGTAATTAAGTGACATGCGGCACCAAAAAGGGAAAGTCTGAAATGGAGATGACTACGCGCGCGATAGTTTTTATTGCAATGTTAATTAATAATCTATCGAAATTTAGTAATATATGAGGAATATTGTTGAACAAGGCAATTAAGTGCAAGGTATAGTGACGAACAAAAATCTATTCTCAACAGCCCATTACCGTGAGCTTGGCGCACTAATGATACTTACAAAAAAAATTTTACGCCAATGGGCTTCCATCATATGAGGTTGGTTCTGCATCAAATAAAAAAAATTTAACGTACACATATCACTATAACTTGCACTAACTATTGATGTAAGTGTTGTTATTTCTGAATTGTTTTAATTTGGTGTTATACAAACCTGCCAAAAACTTCTTTTAATTCATGTTCTGACACGAACTGGCCCAAATTAGCTACAAACAGTGTAGAACACGGAGGGTTATTCACACCTAAACCAGGTTGTGAGGATGACGAACCCACTGGCGAAGCCAAGGCTGGACTAGGTAAAAAATGTGGTAACGACGCTGCATGTATTGATGTTAACGCTGTAGGATGCGGTAAGGACAATGGTGGCTGAAAATATAAGCGCAATGAAATTAACATACCTAAGGAAGTAAAGTGAGAGAAAATATGCAATTCCCATAATAATGGGTCGTAAAATCATTGCGAAATTGATGCATTCGTTCAAATACGTACCATATCTAACTTAAATTATTAAAATAATTATAATTAAAACTAACGTGATGTACTGGGGCACTTGCTTGTTGAAGCTGGGAATCCAGAGTTTTGTCTGTAGATAGTCAAAGATAGGAACGTACGGGGACTTGAGGATGGAGAGCAGGATGTACAAGTGTAGCATGTTGTAGAGCCGCTCCTGGTAATTCTGCTGCAGCTGAGTAAGCTAACGGATGATGCCATAATTCTGGTCCTCCAGGAAAGAATGGAGTTCCCAAATCTGGAACATGTCCGTTATTAGAAGATCGTATATACATAATACGAAGTAAATAAAGTCATGCTTTTAAATGCCACATTACGTCTACATGTCTGTACTAACATTAAAAATAAAATGCGTTCTCTCTCCTGTTTAAATAAGACAACACAAAAATACACTAATTAGAGAATCACAAACCATTTAATTTTTTCTTGCTAGTGTATATTTAACCACGTATAATCGTACCTAAATATATACAATCACGAATAAAATTTTGTATAATGTAGTGTCACTTATTTCCAATACCTACCTAAACAGTGCAAATAAGTGCTTAAGCAAGTTACATAAAATCGGGTAAAAAGTAGGTAGGTATAAAAATATATACAAATTACGTTAGTTAGGTATACATCTAATCAACTATTGAAGGGTAGTAGAATGACTAAATACAGAAGCTATTCTGCTTTACAAACATAAAAATTAGTTATATTACGGGGTGGAAAGCAGGTGTCGGAATTAAAGGAGAGGTGTGCGAATGGGGTGGCAACTTCCTTATATTTGGAAGACAGCTTGTGTACTTACGTCCAGTGAGAGGGTGCATCAAAGTTGGGTGCGTGTTGGCGGCGTTAGCAGCTTGCTGTTTGGGCTTGCTAACCTTGGTGTTACTTTTAGCAAACTCCAGTCGAATGGTCTGAGGCATGTCGGGGTCAAACCTTACGCCCTGCTGCAAAATTGCCCACAAAAAAAGGTGTCTGTGATAATGCGGTACTAATTTTTTTTCTAGATTTACATAGGTTTATGACATTAATGTGTATATTGAAAATATAAGCAACTAAAGAAATATGCTCGTGATTTGTTAAAATGAATATGAAATTTAGTTACCTCAAAAAATTTCACACAATTCAACCACAACAGATTTTTTCTTAAAATATCGCGTGTAATACTTAGTTCAACACTTCATTTATTTGTCATAGTGAAATAGAACTTAAAATGTTGCATATGTAACGATTTCAGTTGAGTGCAAATAATATGGAACCCCGTCGTTTTTCCGATCGAGCAAAGTTTATGGCTTTGTTTTGTAGCGTAAGCTGAAAATAGGATGTAAAAAATCGAAAAATAAGTGCTTTAAACCTCCCTGTCATATACATTATTAAACAAAAAGTCCAAATCAAAGATTAATGGCATACAATAGCTTCCAGTTATTAACAATTTAGTCATCATCAGGTTTAGATGAAATAAAGTGAAGTGACAATATCATTAAATCAGTAACCCATTTCGCCTTATTTCATTTACGTTTGATGATAAATAAGTGTACCTATATGTATAAATGGGGGGGGGGGGGGGGGGTACCGCCGATATTAACAAAAACTCATACCTAAGTAGTATTAAGCACACATTAACTTATATTCGGAGTAAAATTGCCCCTACCTATGTTTACTACAAATATATTTAATGTACCTACTTTTATTGAATTTTTTATTTTACTTCTGACGTTTCCCATTTAAAACATCGTAAGTATCCCAGTCAAGGAAAAAGTGCGAAATTGTTGATATGGGTTTTACAAACGACATATTGAAATACATTACAAACATGACGCAATGTATAGAGACAAATGAAGGCTATAGAATTGAAGAAAACAACTAATATGGCTGATATAAAGAATTGAAGTAAAAGAAGGAATTTAAAACTAAAATTGAAAAATGACACAGTTGGAGTAAGTGGAAGATGGTTTAGTGTATGTGGAAGTTAAAATAAACACTGGTGTGAGGAAGTTAACGCAAGAATGAAGGCAGAAGAAAGTTATAGTAACAAAAACTACGAACAGGTTACGAAAACAGAGATAATAAAACAAAATCTGGGCTGCTGTTAATAAGGGATGAACTAAAAAATAACGATTATGCAATAAAAGATATTGAACAAGAAATTCAACAAATGCAGTAAGTATATTAGATGAGTGCGGGAATTGACAAAATTGAAAAGTTTACAGGAGATGGAATAAGAATAGTATGGACCATGCAGTATGGTATTGATCAAGCCAACTAGCTAGTATAAAATAACACGGACATAATTGGATTACTAACAATAACAAGTATGCGTAAAAACTCAAAAACAGATAGGTAGTTAAGGTACGAGTATATGAATATGACAAATACTCTTCTAGTGAATAGTAACAATGGGACAGTAGAAAATTCACTAACCGCAATTTAAATTTTTTATGTTTATATTTCAGATTTTCAGGATTCTGGAAATGTATTAAAAATCAATGTTCATATGTCTTGGATTATTCTCTGACATACTTAATTTATGTGTGGGAATACAGAAATGTTTTCCACGCCGTGTATTGTAATTATGATTAAACTTCTGAGTAGGTATACATATATACAAATACACATATGAGAAAGATCGATCCCTTTCAAATACATATGTAATTTATAATAAAATAGATGGCCGAATATCGAGTGGAGGAAAATTTATTTGTTTAATTTTGTTTCTGATGAATACTTGGAGACGGTGTCTGTTGCTTTTTATATAATTTGTTATTTTATTTTATTTTTTTTTAATTTTAATGGGTATTAGTTTTGTGCTCATTTTTCTGTATTTGGCTTTCCCATTTGTTAAAATGAATTATCTACGTATATTTATTTATTTAATTAAAGAAAGAGTACCTACACAATAAATTGAAAATTAAATATAAATATTATTACGAGATAATAAATGAGCGAGCAAGTATAATTGCATTAGTTTACTTACGAAAACGTCTAGGCATTTGTTGGGCAGTAAAGTGGTAAACTAGTAAGAGGCATTATATTGGAATCCCAGTCATCTTATGAGTATTGCCTTTATATCTGCTTAAAGTTATACCCTTGTTTATATACGTTATACACTTATACCTATAAAATGTACGTACATCTTCAAAAAACTTTTAGTTGCTTGAGTGTGTATTAAAAGTTATAAAACTTCGCGGGTGCATGTCTCACATCAAACTTTTAATAAGGAATCTCGTATCAAGAAAATTCATCTGTTGTAAATGATTTCGAATGCAACGTTTAATTCAAATTACCAGTGAATACCAAAGACAGATATTAATTTATAATACATATTACAATTGTTCTTCGTAAATACACACAAATTCAAGTGAAGTATGGTGTACAACTGTACACTGTACAGGGTGGCCAAATTTCGATGTTTTAATAGGGAATCTCGTAAACTATAGGTCGTATGAAAAAATGAACCGCGCATCCTCGATCTCTTTTTTTGAGAAAAACTCAATGGTGTTTTTAAAATCTGGCTAACGTCTTTTGTTTTCGAGTTATGGCCAAAAATTCAGATTTTCGAGTTTTCATTTTATGGCCATATCTTACTTACTTATGAAAACAGAAAAAAATAATTTCAACGTTCTTCAGTCACTTTTTTGATAAGAATGCAGTGGTGTAGTCAATTCTTTAAAAATATTCTTGAAATTCGAGTTATAGCATAAAGTTGTATTTTTTTATATGGAACGCGTAGTTGGCTATAGCATCAAAAAATTACTAATTTTTTTCTGATTCCAACGATATAGTGGGGTCAAATTATTCACTTTTACTGCTTTTCAGCAAAAAATCGTTTTTTAGGACATAATTTTTTATTCAAAGTAATAATAATTATTTTTAACAAACTCATACCTACACTATGTGACTTTTTTACAAACCAAGAACAAATAACTATATGTTAAAGATGCTAAACAAACTACAAGATTAATTAAATTAATTAATTAATTAAATAAGACCAAATTTTGGGAGTTACAGTCGATAGTTCTCTTGATTGGGAACCCCACGTTGATGAATTAGCAAAGCCATTAAACAAAACAATCTTCCAGCTGCGCATGATGTCTCGCCAATGCAATATTAACGTTCTAAAAAGTTTATACTTTGGACTATTTCACTCTCGCATGAGATTCGGAATAATGCATTGGGGGAAGTCTAAAGCAAGAAATGTCAAACGGATTTTCGCTCTTCAGAAGAAAGCCGTAAGAGCTATGTTTCAGCTTAAACCTAGAGACTCATGTAAAACGCACTTTATACAACAGAGAATCATGACGCTACCTAGTGCTTACATTTATGATGTGATCATGTTCGCTCATAAACACCCTAACTTTTTTGAACTACACTCGGACTATCATTTGTACTCAACTAGACATAAAAATGACTTTATAATTCCCAAACACACATTATCTAAATCTGAAACAACACTTATGTACAACTGTTGTAAGTTCTATAATCATTTACCAGTTAAGTTAAAAGAGAATTTAAGCACATACACCTTTAAAAGTAAATTAAAAAACATACTGCTTGAAAATGCTCTGTATGATGTTCATGATTTTTTTCATATTGTATTTTAGTATTTTTCATATTGTATTTTAGTATTTTAGTACTTATCCTTGACTTGTTTCGATTTTGTTTATGTAAACATCAAACATCAAAGAAATAAAAGCTTATCTTATCTTATCTTATCTTATCTTAATATTACTATTTGAACAATTTTTATCTATCTTTAGAAATAAACGAATTAAAGGGCTGAAACGATTTTGGGGAATTTTACTTTTTTACAAATATCTAGTAAGCCATGTATTTTCTTTAATCAACAAAAACGTATCTGGATTAGTCTTCCAAAGCAGCAAATCTTTCCCCATTTAAGCAAATGTGTAACTCTTATGGTTTCCGAGATCCCCATACAAATAATGAAAAAAAAACTCACCCTGTATATAAAGCCACTTTACTTAAAATTTCAAGAGGTTGGTATTTAAAATTCTTCTGATAAACATTACTTATTTTTTATGGAGAATCCGAATCCGCATAAAAAAATGGGGGTTCCCATTTAAGATTTCACAGTTGCCCCCGCCCCCACCCCAGAGAGAGAGGGTGGTAAACGTTAGTATCATTGAAAGACCCTTTTCCAGGCGAACAAATTTTGTTCGTGACTTTTTTTGATCCGATCCGTAGTTTTTGAGTTATTTCACTGCCTTCAGATATATCGGCCACCCGTTATACAGTGCTCGCCAAAAAGTCGGCACCAAATGGATTTTTTTATTTTTGATTTTTTAAAAAATTTTTTTACGGCAATAATTTGTGCTAGTCTAAAAACCTATTTAGCCCCTATCAGATATATCGAGTGATTTTCACTTAGCTAGGAAATGGCGTTTTTCGAAATTGTCTAAATTCTAAAAGTGCTATTTTTCGTAAATTAAGCGAGATTGCAATGAAATTTATTCATCGTCTGTTTGTTTTAGCTTACCGAACAATTTCAAGACCAGAAAATATTTTTTTTCTTTAAAGAAAAAAATATTTTCTGGTCTTGAGATTGTGCGGCAAACTAAAACTGACAGACGATGAAAAAATCTCATTGAAATCTTGCTTAATTTACGAAAAATAGCACTTTTAGAATTTAGAAAAAAGAATTCAAGAATGCCACGAAAGTACTTGGTCTCCAAAGTTTCAAGTCTGTGATGCTGCAAAAAGTATTAAAAATGAGTTCACTGATGTTTTTGGAGATAATGTGGTATTGTGGTAGTTCGCCAGTGTTATCCACATGGAAAATTCAAGAAAGGGTAAGAAAGATAAAAAACAAGAAATCCTGGGCGATGTTGACGTATTACACTTGATAACAAGTCCAAATATATTTGATGAGATAAAAAGTGTTAATAACTACAAAACCGCTAAAGATAGGTATAGGGATACCTATAGTTTATCGATGCGTAAATTAAATCGCCTTCCAAATATGTAAAAATATACGGGGTGTTCCATTTGAAAAAAATGACTTTTTGGTGTTTGAAGTTTTTTAACTTTGCCACTAATTTTGAACGCCCTGTATAATCTGTGATAGGTTTACAAATGCATTTTGTGAACCCTTATGGTTTTACTTCGTGTTTGTAAAGTATGAATGTTTTGCGTTCAAAGAAGAGCAAAAGGTGGGCTATTAAACATCCCTCCGCAAAGCGCAAGTTTTTCAAAAAAATCATATCTCAAAAGCAGTTGAAGATAGGTATAGGATAATCTAATACATATTAACGCAAAATCGATTGTATAATCCAAAAATGCAATAATATACAGGGTGTTTCATTTAAAATAAGAAGATGAATGGCGATTTCCGGTCTTTCCGGAAGTTGTACAATATCGACAATATTTTAGAACAAAAGAAGGCAATCGGTTATCCTTAACCTGAAAGTTTCAAATTCATAAGTAGTAAGGGACCCCAGAAACTTCTAATGAACGGGTTCCGTGATATACCCTGTATAGTAGTGATACTAAACACAAGGAAGTTTGAGGCGTATACACCATCCGCAACAAAAATTCGTATACGTCTAATCGAATAGTCATATGATAAAATCATATCCATTATTCATATAAAGATTTGACGTTAGAACAGGGTATAGTTATATTTGATATGTAAATCTTTTGAACTACATTTTCAACCGCAGTATCATAATTACGAAGATATTTTCAGGTTGGTTATTTTTTATTCAAGTCTTATGTAGCCCCTTAGAATTAAATTAATCAACATTATTATAAACGCTTTCACGTAAAAAAAATAATTTCATTAATAAGGGGTTCAGTAGCATTTTTGGGCCATTTTGGGTTTTTACATTTAATTATTGAATTGTTTATGTTGCAAATATTAATCGAATTCATCAAAAAATAGTATTACTACAGGATGGGGCGCTCCAAATTCACCGGTTTTTAAGGGTGACTTTACAGCCTAGGGTGAAGGTAAAGAAGTGGAAATGACCTCGTTCAGTTTCCATTATGGTTTGGTCGGATATACATTGTGGCTTTGTTGTGAAGGCCTATTACGAAAACAAGAACTCGATGATCGCTACGCACAGAGCATTTCGCCGAGATTTTAACATTTCTCGTGCGCGGTCTGTTCCTGATGCGAAAACAACTCGTGTCTGGATTTGAAATTTGGAAAAAACAAGAAGCACAAAGAATCGTAAGAACAGCCGGAAATGTTGGACGTGTGAGACAATTTGTTAGCTTTGAAAAGATCAAATTGGAAGAACATAAATAATATAATATAATCCAATGCTTTGAAATATTGTACAAGTAACTCACAATACAAAAATTGGTATCAATAAGAGAGGGAGAAATTCAGCGCATCAGAAATATGCGATCTCCGACTATTTGGCACACAATTAACCTGTAGTCAAGTTCTTGCCAAACACGATGTATCACCTTTCTTAAATTTATGTAATGGTTTCTGATACCTATAGGTATGAACAGCCCAGTCAATCATGAAAATAAAAGCTTCCCTTATCCTCAAAATTGGCTAGTGGTGTTTCAAAACTGGTGTTTCAAATCCAGAACTTCATTTGCACCAATTCTGTAGGTATATTACTCAACGAATGAGGCATTTTTAATATGAATCACTAGTGATCAGTATAACAATGTATAGTGGGTACGTAAAAATTTAATCGCTTATTAGTCAAGTATACTATTTCAATAAATATGAATAAATAGATAATAATTAAATGTAATACAGCACGTAACTGAAAAAGCTGCATAGTTAATTTCTGATACGACGACTATTTGAAAGTAATTCTACAATCGCTGCGGTATTCATTTACGTAAGTATAGGAATAATCTACACAATTTCAAGAGTGACACACATTAAGATTATTTCCAACCCGATTGCTCTGCGCCTCCACAAATACCGGCAAGACAACCTTTCCCTCACTCTTATTGCACGCATTGGCTCATAATAGTATCGGCACAATGGAAAATTGCCGACATAAAGATAATAATAACAATATTTATTTGCTAAAAATGTGTTACAATTAATTGATAACATAAAAAGCAACTTCTTGTCACGATGAGCAGTTTTGCTTACTGTACTATTGACAAAGCTCGTTAACGTAATAATTGACAAGAAACTTATACCGGACCATTACTTTGGCAGCAAGAAGCAACACTGAACAATAAGGCAAATATACATTTCTGTTGATGATATAGTTAAGAAAACTTTAAAAAAAGGTATACTGTTACACACTGTTTGTCACTGTTTACAACGTCCTTGTAGTCCAGTCCAGTGTATTGGAACGTATCTTGTATTTAATATACAGGACTACCAACAAATGAAAATGTAATGACCACTACACCTACCCATGACGTTGCCATACCAGTAGATTCTGATCCACAAACTACTGTGCCATTACAGAGACAGATAACCAACATTGACAGATAAACGAGTCTAAATTAAATCAAATTATGCTCAAGAAATGCAGCAAAGCATCGCCTAACATAGAAATAAATAATGTGGCGATTCCACAGGTAGAAAAATTTGAGTGGGAAATCTGACTTGGGAAGCCCGCATTGCAAAAAGTTGGATCCACTGAATTACACTACAACTATAATTCAGTAGTTGGACCTAAAGTATTGCAATTACCGTTGGTTACTGATCGATCAAGTGCATGATGTCATTTTGAGTGACCGAAGATTGAATATTAAGGAGATCGTAGACAATGGGCTCATTTAATGAAGCGTGGATGTGGCTCAAAATTGTTTTACATATAAAGTCCTTAAACACTAAATAATCCTGAAAATTTCAAATCAATCCGATAAGCCGTTCACAAGTTATTACATTTTAAATACGAGCGCTTCTCGGTACAGACGCCGAGAGTTGTGACGTCACAAAATGTTTGACCGTGAATCGTCGGTATTGCAACTGTACATTTTAACGCATTTTCATTATCACAAGCCATCGTTTTTGTGCCATTTCGAAGCGGTTTTGTATTTTATAATAAATTGTTTGTTTTAAGAAACATGTGTGAAGCAAATTTTATTAAAGGTGACTCTTCAAATCTACCGGAAGTAGACTTATTTATGGTCATGGAATATTTTAATAAAAGTCACGATTTTATAAGTACAGAAATGAGAGGAGTTAAAATGTAAAACTAAGTTAATATTTTACATATTATTATGTCACAGTTAAAGCTGAAAATTAGATTTCTTGTCCCGTAGTAAATAATGGCTCCACGGCACCTCAACCTTGCAAAGTTGTATATAAAAAATATTCATAGCTGCATAGGAGTTAACATTACACACAATCTGGTACATTTTTGGATTTCTACGCTATCTACTCTAGGGCTACATCAACGTAGGTAGTTAAATTTAGACAGCGTGAGAACGTATTTGTCGGTAAAATACACTCATTATTAAGAAACAAAGCTTATAGTAGTAAACTAAAAACTGTATTGAAACAAATCCTTGCAGAATAGTATAATCTAACCAGTAACCACCCAGAGTTATTTAGACCTTAGAAAATTTTTCTTTAACATGTAAATAAGTACTAAACAAATTGCAAACCTCGCAAACGATAGGGTACAAAGTTGTTTGGATTTTGATAATGTGCAGGTAGTCATTTTACGTAGGAGAAAATTTAAAATGTACTAGGCGCTAAGTTGAAGTTATTACGAGTTTTGGATTTGATGAATACAGTATTTATAACTATTTTCTTCTTCCTGTATCTGCCATGGCAATATCCAATAAATACCTAGATAATCTTTATAACAAAAAAATTAATTTCGATAAGAAACAGTCGACGTTTATTACAAGGGTATAACGAACCTCACGTATCGTATGCTGCCGAACTATGAATTTCCATGTAGTGACGTCACAGTGCAATTTCGCGCGAAGCTCGAGCGTTCAGGTTTTTATTATTTTAAAGTTATTTGTACGTCCTGAAAAATTTTTGTTTTTTGCAGGGACTCATAAAATTGTACAATCTTTCGATTGGGCCAATAAAAAAATTCAACGGAACGGGTATACCACATTTTGCACGTTGGATTAGCCATATCGAAGCTATGGTTATTGCATTCTGACCAAAAACGTGAAAATTTTAAGCTTTTAATAAAAACATGCGTGGTTTTGTTACTATCGATGATAAATGGCTTCATTATTGTACTTCAGCCGCTTCAACAGTTTGAAATATCACGGCAGTCTTCCTCCAAAGAAGGTCAAGTCATGTTCGTCGGCCGGGAAGGTGATGGCCACAATTGTTTGGTGATGGCAACTGATTGATAAAATAACGGGAACGGCTCAGAAAAGCGTGCTCTTCAATCACAGTAATGCACGAGTGTCATCGCTCAGAAGAGAATGGATGAACTGCAATTTCAAGTTTGTGCCACTCGCTAGATTTCGCACCGTGTAACGTCAGTGTATGATTATATCACAATAATTAATCAAAAAGTACACATAATTACATAATGACAACCAAATAACATATTTGTAATTATCGTCTAAGTGTTAAATTTTTTATATTCTGTTTCCATATAAATAGGGAGATAATTGCAATTTTAATTGTTATTGCTTATTCTACTTTTGTACTTGCACTGAATTACAACATAGGTCATCTTTCACCAATAAAAGTGTTGTCAGTGTGTATGCAGTAAGAGTCACTGACTAAGTTGTTTTGCCGCCTTTTTTTTAATGTGGATGGATCTATGCGGCGACCGGGAATGATTTTATAAATGTCACTTGAAATCAAAGGAACTAAACCTCTCCACCACACAAGAAAGCGAAGACAAGCGAAGACAAAATTTTCTATCGTAAAAGTAAAGACCACTGTTTTATTGGGTGTAAAATACCTATTAAAGTTATCAATTTATCATTAATAGTTATATTTATTTCCTGCCCTAAAAAATGGTCAAGGATGAGAGTACCTACCGGAAAACATCGTAATTTATCTTTTTTCCCCAAAAAACAAAAATTACCAAGCATATTATTAAAATTGTTACTAAAAGTTATTAATTGTTTTACTTCATAGTTTAATTTAAATATAAATTCATATATTTTTATTTCAGGTTTGTAAGTTTAAAGCTACATTTAAATATATCGAAAAGTTATGGTAGGATGACATCGAAAAGCACCACAAAACGGTATTCTGAATTTGAAGCGAAAATACATGAGTTCTTTTATAAAACTGAGTATAGGTACTATAGTTTTTGTTATACCTACGTATAAGAATTTACTTTCTTTGATCATCACGTCAATCGTAGAATCGTGAATGAAGTTGAAGAAAAAGCTTAAAGCTTTGGTTCCAGAAGTTTTTCTCGTCATATAACTACAATAACTTTAACACCTTGTTTAGATGAGCCGTTTCCAGCAGACACAACCATTTCTTTCAAAACGAACCGTCGGCGTCGTGTAGCGTCGATAGTAAAAGTTGCTTAGCTACACGATTCACGATATAAGTTGCGGAATACGAAATTTGTAATAATTGTAGACAGTTTAAATCCCTGTGATTGCGTAGATGTTCTCGCTTGTTATAGAAAGCATTTTTATATGCAAATTTTATGGTTTACGAAATGCTTCTATGTTATGCTATTATTACATACATAGAAAATTTGTTCTATGCATATAACGTATCTATCCGCATATGAAATGTCACTTTTTTGTTATAACTGAATGGTTTTAAAATTTCCCTTTTGACAAATAATTTTCCTTTAATGTAAATGTTGAAAAGTTAGTGTGAAAGAGCTTAGGTAACTAATGCTTGTGAAAGCAGTTACTCTGCAGTGATCAGGTGCAGAGTGCGAAATGTGCTAAATTTATGTTACAGGAATGAACTATTATATGAGAAAAAACAAAACCCACCTGCAAATCTTGCTTAGCTGCTTCCGCTCCGGCTCGTGTATTAAATGTAACAAATCCTACGGGCTGTAACAGTTAACATGTAAAAATACAGTGAATGCCAACAAATTAGATCGTCTATGCATGTAACATATGATTATAGTAGTTATAGAATAGTAAAATGGTAAAGTACGAGTACAATATTTTTACCTTCTAAGGGTTACAAAAAGTATCTGTCGAGTTTTATTGTCATATTGTATAATTAATCGAAGGCAAAAACCATTAGGATAAGGGATAACTCTCATTCGTATATAAATAAAAATAAAATGCTACGCCTATAACAATATTCAGTTCATATGCACTATAAAAAATGTTCTGCATGGTATAATATCCAAAATATCTTTGCTACATTTCGGTAGATTGTAAATATTGAAAAGTTGCAGGTTTTTTTCGAAATAAATCATTTCTAGCCCCTTAGCTTAATTAATTAAGGCGTACAATTCTATACAATATATTATATAGTTTCTAGAAGTGATATGAACTTTCAGCGTAACTGTCAAAACTGTCAGTGCGAACTTTTAAAATGACGCTATTTATTACAAGCCGAGTGCTATAATTTCAAAAGATCAACATCTGTATTGACACTGCATGTAAAAAATAGTTCGGCACATATTTTCAATGGTTTTGCACAACAGAACCAGCCTTTATTTATTTTTTATAGCGAACAATTTTTATTTATGTCATACTACCTTATTATTTTACCATAACAACTGCTGAAACAAGAAACATTAATGATTAAATAACGCCTCTTTACATGACAACCGGATTTTAGATAGCAACGGGCGTTATTTTCTATAACGCCTGCTTATAACGCTCGTAAAAGTAAAATTATGCCTCATCACTATAGATACGGTCAAGGATGTTAAATGTGGGTCTATACTGATTTTATTGTTATCATCTGTATTAATCATCTTAATCAACTTCTTGCAAGTATGACATAAAGTTATGAAGGCACCACGGGCGTTATGAACATAACGCCTACGGTCGACCTTAGGCGTTATTTAGTTCATAAGTCATAACGCCCTAGATACCTTAATTACTGTTACGTCAAAATTTTATGGCGCCATCTTACAGAATACGTATTTGTTAGTTATATAGAAAAATACTAATAAAACTCTCAGCCTCCTCTTTAATAATTCAAATAATTAATATGATGAAATTCAAAATTTTTAAATTGTTACCAATAATCATAAAACCATAGTGATTAGTGGTAATAATAATTGTGATATGTTTCGGGAGCTGACTGCATTATCAAGCAAGATTAAAGCAGAAGGTTAAATTTAGAAGTCAAAACATTGTCATAAATCACAGTGAACTTCACAAAACTAGGTAAGGTACATAGTTTAATTATTCAGCTTCACTGTTATTTAAAGTTTTTAACGTGTTATTGTAATTATCATTTATCCCTCATGCTTTTGTCAAGTTCACTGTGATTGATGACAATGTTTTGACGTCTAAATGTAACCTCCTGTTAAATTTTGCTTGATAATGGGAGCAGTCAGCTCTCGAAACATGTCGCAATTATTATTACCACTAATCACTATGGTTTTGTGATTATTGGTAACAACTTAAAAATTTTCAAATTCAACAATTTCATCATATTAATTACTTCAATTATTAAAGGGGAGGCTGAGACTTTTATTAGTATTTTTCTATATTACCACTATCCCTTTGAGAGACTAGAACCTTCCATTATGTCTATTTGTTAGTTTATGTTGTTTTTTCCAGGAAAGAGATGGAATTGGTCAAACAATTATCGTAATTGTGTACAACTAGAAAAGGTACCTCTGATGTTCACAGTCTTGTGCAATATGGCGAAGCTCTATCGAAAACAGCAGCATTTCAGAAAGTATTGATATCGTGAGATAGCTAATCAAGATAGCTAATACAGATAGCTACAAATCGAAAGATTCGGGAAACTTTAGGTACTGCAGTACAGCTCGACAGATCTAAGAATGCGGATGGGAGGATACAATGCATCTGTTAAAATGGTCCTGTGTCTCCCATTTGCGTATGAAACGCGATCTCACTGAAGGTCCATAATAACATCATCCTATCAGTAATTTAAAGAGTACATGAATGCATATGTCGTAAACCTGAAAATTGACATTTTCAAATTTAGCACTCTTTAAGTAGTCAAATAACGGCAACATTGGAATTAATTTATTTACATCATTGAACTATACGCTATACGCAACTGGAAGGGATACGGCCTATTCTAATGCATTGTAGGCGTTGAAGCCATGCTTGCCTGACAAGCACAGATGTCGACTGGGTAATTCTGTCGCTTTCTAACTTGTTGCGTTAGTAGGGCAGATATCTTTTAACCGCGTATTTCCCATAGTTTGAAAGGTG
Organism: Pyrocoelia pectoralis; assembly: GCA_036250285.1. Taxonomy (NCBI): domain Eukaryota; kingdom Metazoa; phylum Arthropoda; class Insecta; order Coleoptera; family Lampyridae; genus Pyrocoelia; species Pyrocoelia pectoralis. Next base: position 34,091,460 of record CM070074.1, read on the forward strand.
TAAAATAATATTTGAAAGTGATTGTGAAATTTATTAAATCAAAACACGATGGTGAATTGTTGTGTTGCATACGGATGTCCTAATTTAGCCGATAAACGCAGTATTAAACAATTTCATGGGTGAATAAGTCTTGTTAATACAAATTTTATCTAACGTTATTTGCTATCGTTGTCAACGCAACTTATACGATTTGTTTTTAATAAATAACGTAACGTGTAATTTCTCCGTGCCTAATAAAAGGCCCAGGAATAAAATGAAGAGAAATATAAGTGCGCGTGTTTTTAGTTATGTTCAGAATAGGCGGATTTTCGGAATAGCGGGGTTCTACTGTATTTTCAAAGACAAGCAATGTAGAAATTGCATAATTTTTGTCTGGTGAACTCTTAGATCATATATACTCCAATGATCTAAGGGTGAATAAGTCAATATAACAATTTAATAGTTCATAACAATTAGTAGAAAATAGCACCAAATTTTATATAACTTTTTTACTACAAACGAAATAACTGAATTAATTTGTTCTGTAAACGCGTTTGTATTCTCAATAGGAATATGATGTACAAGTATAGCGTCACAAAAATTGTAAGTATTCTCATAATAAAACATTGATTTATTTTATTGTAAACGTTTTATTGACCTGGATCACAATGGATGTATGACTGGTGAAAGAGATAACCATCAACGTATTTTTACCTGATTTACTTACATTTTATTCCCCGTGTTATCGTTTATAGATATGACGTTGCGTGCGAAAGAAAGAGACAGAAATGCCCAGTCGTTGAGGGTTGCCTAACTTTGCTGTGGCTTCAGTGCCGCTTATGGACGTTTCCTTTCCAGTTGCGTATAGCGTACAGTTCAATGATTTACATGCAACATTAACATTATGCCAAAATGTATGTATGAGATTTTACTGTTGCATTAAAAATTCAATCAATCCTTAAAATTCAATTTATCCATAAAATTTTACAATAAGGTAATATAACTTTAATATCTATAAAATCCTCTTTAAGGGTTTTAAAATTTTCAGCGCTTATATCCTACCTATATACACAAAATCAATTATCTTTAATAAATCTACTTATGATATTGAAACATATCGAGCATATGAAAATGAATTCTTAAATTTAAATTTCATTTTACCTATATTATTAATTGCTTACTATCTTATCTAAATATAGGTAGGTATATGTGTTACTGAAGAAGTATCATTTTTGAATCTTCCTACATGATCTGTTTAAATATTTGTAATCGCCACGTCAGTTTCTACCGCTACAACGCGAATTATTATAATATTATTATGACAATCAGAAATAACGGAAATGGCTGCCAGAATTGTAACAGTTTCTCACAATGAATAACTTCAATTGTTACACACATAGACGTTTTAAACGTGAAAAGTACAAAATATAGATATTATAAAGTAGACTTACCGATGCAGTTTTTCCGTTTTTGCTCGTTACTTTTAGTAGTGATCCCTCATAACCCTGAAAATAAAAAGTGTAAATTAAATTACTTTTACCAGTAGGTACTCTTAACAGCCGACAAGATATCTAATGTACCTACACCCATTACATTCAAATACAATTTTGTGAATTTTTTTTAGTAAATGATAACTCTCACTTATCTTGAGAAGTTTAGCAGTAAGAGAAACATAATGTGGAGGACAGTTAAAAGCGGACTGTCAAACGGCTAAGTAACAGATGTCCCATTGCTGTTTCTGTTGAATAAATCATTTCAGCACAAGGACCTCTAAAGTAACTTAATGCCGTCAAAATTTGTTCATATAATATACTCAACTGTAGTATAAAAATCCTCTTATGTACCCACTGTTCAGGTTTCACACTCATGTAATGTGACGATATCATAGTCAACGCATAGGAATGTCTTTGATCTGACGTCAAGCTCATACAAAAGTTAATTAACCCCTTTCGTTCCTGTACTTAAATCGTTCAACAGGGAGAGAGAAACCTTCCTTCAACTTATACTCACTAAATAAAATTCCTGCATTTTTCGGGACATTAAGTATTAACATTGAATAAGAAGCTCAACGGTATTAATGATCTGGAAGAACGCTAATGAAAATCAACCTCCTCCCATTAACAGATAAATTTGGTTGGACGTTTGAGCCAACCACTTCCATAGATATATATATACCTAGTTCAATGTTTTAATACACTACAGGCTGTTTTGCAATAATTATTTAGAGTGAATGCGAAAAATGTAACGGTCGCAGAACAATATTTTATGCACCAAAATTTATAATAATAGGACCCACCATCCTGTCAGTTCTGCAACATCAATACCCAGACGGTAACGCATCTCCTATGTGAGTGCCCGGCAACAAAAAATATTAGAGACCTCTATAGATTAAAAAACAGCACTAGAGAGATACTTAACACCAAAGAAGGCATCCATGACGCAATCAAATACCTAAAGAACATTGGGGTGTTCAACAGAATATAAGGAAGGTAGAAGCGCTAATGACCTTAGAAGTCGATGCAGAAGACCTAACAAAAAAAAAAAAAATAATAATATTTATTTGTGTTAATGCATTGTTTGTGTGTTCGAGTTCGAGCATTCGATAAGTCATTATAGTTAATATGGACCAAATTCCCCCCTCAGCTCAATCATCTAATTAACAAGGTAGGTACTTCGGGAAGGAAGTGCGTGGTCACAAAGCGAAATGGTAATTAGACATATTGACTTTATTCATTGAGTATATGCAAATGGTTTAAGTTTACAAAATGGCAACACAAATAGTACTGGAGGGATCTTAGCACGGGGCATTTTTCTAATATCTAACTATGCGCAATTGCCCTGTTCTATATAAATCCATTCTTCGAATGGAATTAGGTTATCCAATTACTTCACTTTTCCACTTTACCAATTTGCTTCAAGTGACAAACAACTGTGGAGAGACTATCATTCAGTTCATGAGCAATATGTTTCGTGTTAATGTTAACTTTTCATATTCTATAATTCCTTTTATAATTCGTTCTCGAGCTCCACTGGGCTCCTGCCACCTTCTATACCACCTAGGCAAGGCAAGTATCAAAGCTGCGACATTTTTTTAATCACCGAGACTGAAGTGGCATACGGCTAAAAATACTCACGTTGACCCATTCCTCGATAACATTTCGATCATCCTCGGTTGTATTCTTTGAATGGCTGAAAAATGTCATTTATTTGGCACCGATCTAATTACATTCTCATATACAGGAGGATTCGCTCCAAAAAAGTGTGCCGTATAGTACCTACAGAATACCTAACCTATAGAAAAAAACTGGTAACCAACCGCAATTTTATGTATAGAAATAACGCGTTGTTAAACACAATTTTTTAATATATTTTATTATTTAGTGATAAAAAATAATTGGGTATGATTAAAAAAATATATCGCATGTGTTGCGGCGATTTCGTTAAAATGGCGGAATCGCAGCATGTAATTCATCTCTTTTGTTCAAAATACTTCAGAACTTTCTCTTTAAAACGAACTATTGTGTTACAAGAAGCGATATATAAACTGTACACCTTGCACCTAGTTGTGCAAATGAGAAGGATAGGATATAAAACTTAGTGAATAGGGGGTGATCTCATAGCTAATTAAAATACGTACTAGAGAGCGTAACAAATTCTAAAAGGTCAGTAGGGCAACCCTGAAAGCAACGTAATAACTATATGAATACAACAACTTGTCGTATTTAAAAACTGTAATAGTACATTGAGGTTCTTATCTTCAACATATCATTCAAAATAATTATTAATGCTAATTTATAAAAAAGAAAACTTAAAATACAAAACTTGGTAATATTTACATTACGTATATCAACTTTAAACATTTTTTATTGGAGTATTTTCTTAAATTCCATTGGGAAATCTAATTTTTAGTTACCTACTTGCGAAGAAAACCACAGGAATGTCGCAGAAAATGATTATAAATTTACGAAATGTAAATAATGAATTAAATTATAACTTGCAAACAAATTTCCTTCAGTAAAAAATTCTGTCAAATATATAGCGAAAAGCTTTAGCTTTCCAAACATAGATTTAACATTTCCTTCTTTAAAAATGTCAAAGCGTATATGTTTAAGAGAAAAGAATGACATTTTTTGTCGATAAACGATTTTCCTTTGTTTCACATTTAAGGTAATCTGTTACAAGTTTCAGGGATCACGTTTTGGGAAATACATCTGTGATGTCTTTTGTAACAAACATTTACTATTTTGTTTTTTCAAATTTCTTTCCATTTATTATATGTATTGTTTAGTAATTTATCATCAAAATAATAATACCCGTTACCGTAAAATAGGATTGATATTTAAATTTCGTTTTGTTTCAAAGCTCTAGAGGAATGAAAGATATGCTCAACTAAATTTACACTTTAAATGAGACAATTTAAACTTTTCTTTGGTATTTAACTCCATAAAATAATTATGGTTTGTTCAATGTTATTACGACATGAAAAGAAACAATCGTTTTTAAATATAAACTACTCGGTAAGCTTATCGCTTACGAGGTTTTTTGACAACACTGCCTCTATTAAATACCAGGAGGTTTCAAATTTAAACTAAAATATTGGTCCCGATGCTGAAGTAGTTAATGAAATAAAAAATCGCTGTTACAAACCATGTAGTTTTGTTTGGACCATTTCTAGCCTTTATTTAAGTGATATAAACTTTGCAAATGACGATGTGAAAATATTTGTGCAAAACTGGTTGACCACCGAGGAAAAATATTTTCAAAGACAGTATCTTCAAGTTACCAAGAAGATGATAGAAGTGCATTGATGTGGGGAAGAATACATCCAAAAGTAGCATGTATTGTTTTCTAAATTTTGTGAGATTCTGGCTTAAACTTGAACCCACCTCGTAGAGGTTACTGCAAGAAAAAAAATGTACTTACTGAAAGAAAAAAATTCATTTAATAAATGCTTCCAGATGTAAAACCTCAAAGAATTATGTTGGATCTTCTCGCAGGTAAATGCACAGGACCACTACGTGATACCTATCTGTGAGTGTCAGCCAACTGAAAACATACAGGGTGTCTCACGGTGACCGTCGGTTAGAAGTATATCAAGAACTGTAAAAGCTAAAAATTTGAAATTTTGCACATGTGACATGCCGTGTTTAATCTATTAAATAATAGTATATTGAAAAAGAAGTGTCACAATGAGACTTTTTGCCGCACGAAAACCAAGGATGAGTGCGGCAAAAAGTAATTGTGACACGTGTTTTTCATACTATTTTTTCTATTTCGCATGAATTTACTCTACAATTTTTAATATGTAAAACTACATAATAAAATAGTTAAGGAAATGGGATTTTAGGGTAGGTATACAAGGTCTCTTCCGCCGAACGAACAGAACTTTTAGGGGAACATTAAAAAAATTAAAAAATTAGGTTCCTGCCTCGTCAATGGGGAGCAACATCCTGAATTGTAGTTTTGTCATTGCAGGCAAATCTTTCGTTAAACGTTCTGCAGGTCCGAACAGTAAATACGAGCAGACTCGCCAATCGCCATGAATGTAAAACAAATTTAGAATATCAGCATTTGTGTATTCTATATTGCCCAATTAAAAACAAATATCAAGCGCAAAAATCAAAATTGAAACAGATAACACTAATAAAATAACAAACGTAAATTTAGCGTAAACTTTCAAACTGATAGCTAACTGACAACTGTCAAATAAAAATAAAAACATAAGAAAGCAAAACAATCATAAGAAACAATTGAATAAAATTTTTTTGAATATTTTCAAACCCAACCATGTCTTGTAAAGTATGTAATTATAAATTTAAATAGAAAAATGTAAATAACTCTGTAATCATTGACTTTAGGTATAGGAACATGATATATCAATTTAAAGCAAATATATTTCTGCATCGAATGGACTGATAATTAAATAGGCATTCTATTCGAAAAAAGACACTTTTTAAAGTTTTCTTAAGTCTGGAAATAACGACAAATAGATACGTAATCGCGGGCAATTTTTTATTATCCATTACAGACAACTGTGTCTCCATCTTTTGACATTGAGAACCTATAATTCCATTTCCCTAACTTTTACCACTTTCGACTTTCAATTTTATTTCCTAAACAAGATTTGAAAATTTTTCAGTGAAAAAAAAAACAATCACAATTGATACGCCGATTATTTTAAGCATACTTACTAAACATTTATGACACATCAGAATGTGAAAAAAATTGCCTGGTTGGTATTTAAAATAAAGATGTTGATGGCCACTTCCGATATTTCCGGAAATGCTACCGTTTGGAAAATATTTTTATTTAATAGATTAAACACGGCATGTCGCATGTGCAAAATTTCAAATTTCTAGCTTTTACAGTTCTTGATATACGAGCCCAGTCGCATATGTATTGGACCAAAGGAATTAGTACGGCAATTTTATATTTCTCACCCAGTACTTATTGTACATATATTAATTTGAACAAAGACAACTACGTTTATTTGATAGGTACTTGGTGGTATTACCAATTAAATCAATAATACGTCCTATTTATTTTTCTAACAATAATAATAATAAACCGAAATAATTTTTGTTATGTTTGGCGCATATTAATTGGACCATAACGCACGCATTAAGATAAGTGTGTGCTTACCTAGCGAAATATTTACTAAAGCAAATATCTGATGTTTCAAGTGCCGTAGAAGTAATTTAGTTGTCAAAATGGTTCGCGGAAAAGCACTATCGTACGATATGCGAAATTCTATTATTACTTCCCACATGAATGGTCTCTCTGGACACTTAATTGCCAAACATTTAAACATTGCTCAAGGGACAGTAAGAAATATTATTTTGCATTTCAAACAAAATGGAAATGTTCAAATAAAAGCAAAATCTGGCCGCCCTTCAAAGGTTACGAAAAGAGATAAGCGTGCTCTCCGTGCTCTGATTAAACAGGATCGTCGAGCTCCATCACGTGAATTAGCTACAAAATGGGCAGATGCGATTGGTAAACGCATTTCGAAAGATACTTGCTTGAGGCATATGAAGAAAATGGGATATGGGTTTTACTAAGTAGTTTATGATGAAATAAAAAAATCACGCTTTTACAGTTTTTATTTTAGGCCAAGGAAAACCGACTTTTGTGGGTAAAGGAGCATAAAGACTGGTCAGAACATCAGTGGGACTCAGTTATATGGGGTGATGAATCAAAATTCGAGATATGTGTTGGTGATTCACGAAGTAGAATTATCCGAACGCCGCCGCCGGGAGAAGAATATCATAAAGATTGCCTTAGGAGAAAAGTTAAATTTCCAGCATCTGTCATGGTATGGGGATGTATGTCCTCACAAGGTGTTGGCCGTCTTCTTTTTATTAATGGTACGGTCAATGCTGCAAAGTATAAAACAATTTTACAAGACGAATTGTTGCCTTTAATTAACGAGATTCAGCGGCCAGATGGGAAATTTATATTTCAACAGGACGGCGCAGCATGCCATACTGCCATGGTTTCAAGAAATGAATATTCCTATTTTAAAATGGCCTTCAAGTAGTCACAACTTGTCGCCTATCGAGACTCTCTGGCATCAAATGAAAAAAGCTCTACGAACCAGTCCAGTCCGCACCATTCCTGAATTAAAGGCCAAAATTCAGGAAATCTGGAATAACTTTCGACCAGATTACTGTAAAACATTAGTTAACACCATGCGAGCAAGACTTAATTCTGTTATAAAACAAAAAGGAGACTGCACTCAGTGGTAACGAATGATAATTTTTCAAATACTTTTGGTCCAATTAATATGCGCCACACACTCGGCCACACATAACAAAAATTATTTTGGCTTATTATTATTAGTATTAGTAAAACAAATAGAAAGTATTGTTGATTGAATGGTTAATACTACGAAGTATCAAATAAACTTAATTGTCTTTGTTAAAACTAATATAATATACAATAAGTACTAGGTGAGAAATATAAAATTGCCGTACTTATTCCTTTGGTCCAATACATGTGCGACTGGGCTCGTATGTACTTCTAACTTCTAACCGACGGTCACCGTGAGACACCCTGTGTACCTTCAATGGTGCGCCATGACAATGATATCATATTCTTTTGTTACGGAACATGTTTAACAATATCATACAGTATGTTATTTAAAAGATGTCTTCAACAGCTTTTACTCATTGAGGATCCACCAATTTTGCTTTGAAAAACGTTTATTGTGGAGTAATTTTATCGAATTGGTAACTTTTATGTTCACAGCATCCAGAGAGTTACGTATTGTAAAGGTAGCCCTTCACGTTCCGATATGGCTCGCAGGCCAAGACGCACAGTTCCGATCTTAAGGCGAAATCGATCGCACTCTTTTCACCCTTCACGTTCATATTTTAACAAAAGGTTTCTTGACGATATCGAAAGAGAAAAGTTCACAAGGGGCAGTGTAGCTAGTCCTTATTATAAAATATTTTAACAAAAGTAGTCTTAGACACCGTAAAGTATAAGAGGAAGGATTATGTATGTATGTACAAAAGTCCCTACTGTATGGCGTCTTCAATGAAAAAAAGTGAGTATAGAACATGAAGAGAATCCCAAAATGCAAAGAAAAGAAAGAGGTGTTGGAGTAAGAAGTGGTTTCTTATGTGAACACCACTGTTGAAATGATCCTGATCGAAACCAAATCGACAGGTATCATTGGCTGTCTCTGTTCAATGCTGCATTTGTTATCACACACTATCTCTGTCGTCGATGAACCTCACGGATTTCTCTCGCACTTCACGATACAGTTCCGGCATTAACTGTGGCCTGCGCAGTTAAAAATATTCAACATGTTGAAAGATCGCAGATCTCGCCGGAAAGGCGAGATGTGAGTCGGATTGACCACTTCACGTTTGGTTTTGGACTGAATCGATGAACTGTACAGTTCAAAACTCACAAAAATCGTAGCGTGAAGGGCCCGTTTAAGTTCTATTGCCGTATTCCGCCCATGCAATTCAAAACAGTAAATGGTTGTAATGACTTCTAATGTGGTAAATGGTAACAGGTTGTTCTCATCTCAAGGCAAAATTAACATTTATGGTGTACGCATAATATTATTCTTTGATCTAGGTACTTTGTTTTACACTTGCAAGGTTGCCAATCCATTCTTTAATAACACCAGCTTGATTTTCTGATTCAATTAATTCGTATGTAGCAATTTAGCAAATTAGCAGGTGCCATTCCCTTAGGTCTATATTTGCGTCTTGTTCCTCATCAATTATATTACTTAATACGGAATCTGTGGAACGATAAGCTTCCCCTATCATGGTTGCAAATACAAATTTATATTAATAAAGTAATGTGTCTTAAATATCAGTCCACGATTAAACTTCTATATCCATGCACCAGGTTAAATGTTTCATAACCGTGATGTAACAATTAAGACGTTTAATACATTCATTCAAATTAGAAAAAAATTAATCATGAAGGAGAAAGAAGAAAGAAATATTCATACAACGTTTCACTAATGAAAAGTGAACGATAAAAGACCCAAAAGAAGCTGGGGAATATGGCTCTAAACTAATCAATATGTCAAATAGGTGACCTCTATTCAAATCAAATCACCTGCAACTATTATACTCATTGAGAAGGGTAAAGATAAACTTAATTTTTAATTGCTAGAACTTTATAAATACACTGATAAAAGGTGTCCAGGAGTATGAGGGAAGTGCGAATGTATTGAAACATGAAGCGCTACAGATACGACATGAAATCTATACCAGAAGTAGTTCAGTTTCTGACTATATTTGAACGTACTTCACGGGCTACTTATGACATTAGGACAGATACCTACACAAAAAATGGAGAGGTATAATGAATCAATTTTAGAAATTAAGTCCGTAGAAAATTTGACCCTCAGTTTCATTCAAGAATGAGCGTTAGACTACACAAATACACTTAGCCAATGATGCTACGATGGTACATCAGTCATGAATGGTCATAAAGAAGGAGTAAAAAATAAAATAAAATACGAAATTCCGTTGAGATTTATAATTAGAGCTTTAAATTAACCTATTATAATATAATAGTAAGTAGGTTACTACTTACAAAGTTTTTAAAATTAGTCTTCTCATTTCATCTTTCTTGTACAGCTATGTGCTACGGTATCTAGAAATGTGTGAAAATATGATACAATGCTGCATTAAATACTCGCGTTTGGTGTTTTTCTAAAAAATGATGATTGTTGCTTTAGAAATTGTACACCATACCATTCATTGATAAATTGATAGAATGACTGTTGAATAATGAAAGCCAAAATGTGATGCATGAGTATGAACCTCTTACTCAATTTCGATTGCTGTGTCATAAACCACTTGTCTTGCCTTTTTTTAGCTTACAAATTTAGTTGCTTCCATCTGCAAAACCCTCAATGTACACCATACACCGTGTTTTCTGGAATTTGGTGCACAAAAAGGTATAATCTATTTATTTGATTTCGAGTATATTCACAAAAAAAGAATTTGGAAATTATCTTTAACGAGGAATGGCTAGAACTTTAAAATGTGTTTGACAAAGAAAGATTTTTGATTAATGGAATTCTGAAGTTTTTGTTCAATTGATTTGCTTAGATCAACAATTTTTGAAACTACGGCCAGTTTGGCCAAAGCAACAAAGAGGAGAATGTTGTAGTTGTTGTTGAATAGTTGTTGATTTTTGTAGTAACCGTATTGAGATTATTTTTACAGGAGAATGAAAGTGTAAGTTGGAGTTTTTCAAACAATTCTTGTAAAGTTGTAGCGAAGAACTATAATATAATGGAGAGAGTTTGAAAGTTGATTATTCGGAAGGAAATAATGGTGGTGGACTGGTGGATGATGTGAAATGGTATTCAAGCAGTCTGAGTTATATGGAAAATGATTAAGGTTACTGGTAAAATTAAATAGAGAAAACTTGCGAGATAAGGGATGGAAGGAATGAAATGAAATGGATTTTCTGAGGACATTGAGACAGCAGTATAAACGAGAGATGGTGGGATTATTTTTTAAGCATTTGAGATTGTTACTGTTAAGTAGGCTGATGATCTGAGAATAGGTTTAAATAAGTGAAGAAACTTTGTGCTCAGCATATTTTAAGGGAACCGTTTAATGAGTTATTTGGTTATATCTGTTCCACTGTGTTTTAAATATTGCAGTATTTCCAACGTTTGAACAGTATAATTATAATAAAGCAGAATAATTTTAAAATATTTTGCCGTGTATTTGTTTTAGGTGAGAAAGAGAAAATTAATATTATTCGCATCCCGTTGTTACCTAACGCAGTTGATTGGGTTCGACGGAGGAGTTTGTTGTTCACATTGAAACCATAGTGATAGTATATAACGTGAACAAGAGTTTCCTTTTTTTTTATTTATATTTTTATTATGCTGTATAAAGCACTACAGCAGCGTTATAAGCGAAGAGAAAGAAGAAGGCTGAAAGTTCGCGTAGTTTACATCTCATTTGGTGTGCATTTAATAAATATACTGACTGCTTGGTCAGATGCGGTTGTGTCTAATGACTGATCTAATGTGTTCCAAATTTGCGTTCACTGTAGAAGAAGCTCACACAACAACCGTATAGCATTGCTGTGATTATTTTTGCATAAATAATCGCTCATACAGGAATGTTTTTCATAAAGATAAACCAAACATTATATCTTGTGAAGTTATTTTCTGCTAAGCGTAAAGTGGTATGCCATTCAAAATATTCAAGTTGCGATTTTAGTTGTTACACGCGTATGGTGTAAAAATGTTTAAAAGGAAATATTCAGAGGGTTACCTCTCATTGAGAGGCTACATAAAAGAACCGTAAAATCATAAAAACAAAAATAGAACAATCTCTCAGATCGTTTGAATAAATTTCTCCATTTTAGCTTGTCATTAAATTGAGGAAAATATATAAAATAGGCAGGCTAATTATATCTTTATTGAGAATTATTTCTATGGAGATCGATTTCGGCCTTTTTTACCATCATCAGGCCGAGCTAAAGATACATTAAGACGAATAACTTATTATGTGTGAAGTCTGAAGTGTGAGGGTGAGATTTTACCGTCAAATTCAAATAATTTGAGGATGAAGATCGACTATAAATTTTATTGAAAAAATTGGAGTCAGTAGACTTGCCAATGTGGTTATTTAAGTCCGTAAGGGTTATTTCTATACAACGAGTTGTATAATTAATTGAGATTTGTGCATAATTACCTGTGCGACTTGAAAAAATTTAAAGTCGATTCTTTTACAGATTGTCCCCTGCGCCTCGTACATGTTATCTTCATCCTCAAATTAACTGACAGTAAAATCTCACCCTCACACATAATAATTTATTCATCTTAATGTATTTTTAGCTCGGCCTGATGATGATCAACAACAACAACTGTTAACTTGTTCCCTTATGCAAATGGTATTTTTATGTATTGTATAGCAAGTAAGGGTACCAAATCTGATACTGTTACATAAGTATTTACAGCTAAAAATGTTGCACCATTTCGATGTTGTATCTAGTAAAACAAAAGTCCTATAAGATGTGGAGTAGAATGGAAACCGGTAAGTAGTCACTTTTCTTCATAATCTCAATTTCCTCGAGGGTTAATGTTTTACTGAAATTTTGTAATCGTATTACAAGTCATTAGGACTTAATTTGCTTTCCGCTAACAATACATTAGAAGAAAGTATTAAGACTAAATATATCATGCCGATTATAAGAAAATTGGCAGCTAACAAACGAAAGTAAAAAGTTATATCACACGTACTACACAAAAATCGGAGTTCTACCAACTGCATCTTATCACATGCATTTTCTCAGAATGAGAAATTACTGTAAAAGTCAAGACAGTTAGTAGACATCCTCTACTACGCTTACCTCAAGTTTCAAATTACTTTCAATAGGTATTAGAAACTGATTTAAATTATAAACTTCATGTAGTAGAAACTTGTACAAGGATCTACGTTAAATCTTAAACTACTTCGGTTTTCTTCGATGTTTTATTATTTTGCTTAAAATTTTAGTCTTCATATCTTTTATTCAATTGAAGTCTCCGAAAACTTTCTGGAAACAGTTTAATCCTATCATAATACTTCCTAGTACTTTTATTAACTTTTCGATAAAATCTTTTTATGTTCTGTAAGCTCTCTTTTTTAAACTTTTCACAAAAAATAATTTCAGAGCATAAACTCCATTATGGAAAAAGAGTAGTGGAAAATTTTTACATTAGTGACCATAAATAGTGAAAGTAGTTTAAAATGGCCATCACTGACTCTGTGGAAGGTACATTTCTTCAACGAAAATTTATTTGTTTTAAGGAAACATTACATCTACAGAGCGTCGAGACAAAACAGCGCACTTATGAGATTGTTTTAGACGTTTCTGGGAAAGTTTTATAGGTAGACTTTTGAAAATTTGTACTTAGTGGTTACTCAAAAAGCCGAATCGATGTAAAATATTTTCAAAATGGCAGCACTTCCGGAAATGCCGGAAGTAGCTACCAACTTCGTTATTTTAAATAGAAACCCCTATTTTTTATTGCATTTTTGGATTCTAGGTGAAATTTCATAACTTTTGATACCAACATGTCAATATCTAGAAGTTATGGTTTTTAAGTTATTTTCATTTATTTAAAAAAAATGGTGGATGCAGACGGTACTTTAAGAATTCATTACTTGAAAACGGTTGTAGCTATGGCAACCGAGTTTTCACCAGCGCTTAAAGGAAGAATAGGGCTTTCTTTTGGTGTACTTAAAAAAGTTATGTTGCGTACGACGTCACCTATGAGACTCCAAATTTAAGAAAATTCAAAGACTGAAAACTCAGTTTTTTTAAATGAAATGACCATTTTCTTACTATTGCATTTGATAGAGAATCAAAATGGGCATATTTTGGTATTACATGTTCCTATCCCTATCTTTAATAGTTTCTGACTTATTCTCATTTCATTGCAACGATACCATTTTTTTCGGATTTTTTAGTAGTTGGCCATGACCTTATGGCAAACGAATTTTAAACCAATCAATCCGTCACCTGTTAGTTTCAAATCAATTTAAAACCTTGTCTTCTTCAACACATGCTCAAAATAAGCGCCTTCATGTTCCAAACACAAACTCTTTTTCATAAATGTTCTCGTGTGGAGTATTGTATGACTTGTGATTCAGTATTGAGCATATTCTTGCAGAGGCAGCTCTTCTGTTGCAGGAACAACAATATTGCCTAAAATTTCCAAATAACGTTCTGTATTCAAATTTTCTGGATAAATGTGGAAACACAAAATATTGTTATTTTTAAACGCACAAAGTACAATAAAACTCCAGCACTCTTGAAAGTGTACATCTCCATTTAAACAAGAATTTTAATGGCACCAGCAATGCGAATTATGGCGATTAAATTTTTACTAAATTTGGCCTCGTCTGACCAAGTAATGTTCCCCAAAAAATATTCCTGGTTCCTTAACATTACCTATTCGTAAAACTCGTACTGTAGGTAAGGTGGTACAAAGCTTCCAAAATTCAAACAATTTCATTCCATTGTTCGGATGGTACGTTCACTAGGACGCGGTCTTTCTCGATATCTCTCAATGAACGTATGACAGGCATGTGACACGATTCTGTCCATTTCACCATAAATAACAATTAGATTCCAAAAATCTTAATATGTATGTAAAACCATTGCGAGCCATTTTTCATTTTTTTCGATTATTGAAAACCTATGTTAACCTATTACAGGTGACGGTTTAGTATCACTTGATTTGTTCAAAATTCGACTGCCATGGTCCAGCATGGTCGACTACTACAAAAATTCGAAAAAAATGGTATCAACGCGATGAAATGAGAACAAGTCAGAAACTATTAAAGATAGGGATAGGAACATGTAATACCAAAATATGCCCATTTTCATTCTCTATCAAATGCAATAGGTCATTTCATTTAAAAAAACTGAGTTTTCAGTCTTTGAGTTTTCTTAAATTTGGAGCCTCATAGGTGACGTCGTACGCAACATAATTTTTTTAAGTACACCAAAAGAAAGCCCTGGATCTGGATTCTGGATTCTGGATTACGATGGGAGGGTGGTCAAAAGTCCACTCGCACATAGGCCACCTATTCGGGCCCTTTGTGCTGCCTCCCTGATTAGAGTCGTTCGACCCCGCATCATCACTCAAGCCATCCCACACGTGAGATAAACCTGAGGATGCTGGACGGGGAAGCGGCTCTAATCTTAGCCATGTCCGGCCAGGAGTCCCCCAACATGGATCGTCTTAATTCGACAAGTACGGGACACTCACAAAGTATGTGTTGCGCCGTCTCATCTTCTGTGTAGCATCCTCTACAGGATGGTGATTCAACCAAGCCCATGCGGTGCATGTGCTTGTTAAGTTTACAGTGCCCAGAAAGTATGCCCACAAGTAGCCGCAGGTTCTTTCTAGATAGCCCTGTGCAAAAGCGCGCCAGACTACGAGATGGTCCTCTAAAGGCCTCTCTCGCGTGACGGCATTCTGACATCAAGTTCCACCTAACCTTATGCTGGGCTTGGGTGTCTTGAGTTATTAAGTTATTTACTGTAAAAGAAAGCCCTATTCTTCCTTTAAGCGCTGGTGAAAACTCGGTTGCCATAGCTACAACCGTTTTCAAGTAATGAATTCTTAAAGTACCGTCTGCATCCACCATTTTTTTAAATAAATGAAAATAACTTAAAAACCATAACTTGTAGATTGTTATGGTAAGGTTATGAAATTTCACGTAGAATCGAAAAATGCAATAAAAAATAGGGGTTGCTATTTAAAATAACGAAGTTGGTAGCTACTTCCGGCATTTCCGGAAGTGCTGCCATTTTGAAAATATTTTAGATCGATTCGGCTTTCAGAGTAACCCCCAAGTACATATTTTCAGAAACCTACATATACAACTTTCCCAGAAACGTCTAACTAAATCTCCCAGAAAAACACCCTGTATAATTCTTGATGTACACACCACCTCTACAAAGATGCTGGGAATAACAATAACCCCAGATTTATCATGGTCAGAGTATAGCGCAGAGAATAGAGACGGTCTGTGTACGCAGGACAACAGCCATTATTTATAAATAAATAAGCAAATGCAATAATATTATACGTGTCAGACACACAGTAAAGCTTATAACTTTTATTTGTTATTATGTCTACGGCTACTAGATAATATGCAATTAAAAACTTGTATTAGAAAAACTTAGCGTTAATATTTCCTTTTATCTGGAAAACCAAATAATTTACGATAAAATGTGAAGAGGCGAAAGTTATTAATTTTGACAATTCTTTTCATCTGGTATGATAGCGAATTTTACATTTTAGTAAAGAACTAAACAATTTCTTTTTCTCTCTCTCTTTTCCCAAAAATTTGAACAATTACAGCGTTTGATAAGGGTAAATATTATTCCAAAATTCCACCAACTTTGAAGAGCCGTAACTCTGAAATGGTGAACTTATGCATAGAGGTAAATTGGGTTATATCGGTCTAAATGTTATCCCATAAGTCTACCCTAACTAAAGCGTTGTAAGGTATTTTTGGAGACCCTGTATAATGTAAGAGTTCGCACCGTTACCCTTTTGCAAAATTCCACACCAGTATTTTTTCGTGTTTATTATTTCAAGATGTAAGAGAACTTATTAATCTTCTGTCCTACATAGATACTATAGTTGTAAGGGACATCGTATCCCAAATAATCAATTAATTGATGATTTAGAATGCAGGGGTGAGCAACCCGCGGTCCGCGGGCCGCTTGCGGCCCCACGGAAAAAATTTATGTGGCCCGCCAAGCATTTTCAAAATTGAATTTATTTTATTTATATTACAGACTTTCTCCCTTCAATATATTTTTATAAAATTAATTATAAATAAAAGGTTTCCCTGAATATAGCTATTTAATTAACATACATAAATCCTACTTTATATAACAATAACATAATGCATACTAAACCGAGACGATTTTTTGAAACGGGACACCGACTTGTTCAAACATTCAATACGAATGCGCGAAATTGTGGAAACAGAGCCTTTTGCAAAATAATTTGTGCGGCCCGCCAAAAAATTTCAAAATTTGGATTGGCCCGTTGATAAAAAAGGTTGCTCAGTGCTCACCCCTGATTTAGATGGATTACAAACGTGCTCATTGATCATCTTCTGCGATCTTATGCATCACGGGCATCACGGCAAATATCGGATGTCGCTATTTAAAAGAACAGTTCCGGCTACTTTTACCCTTTTTAATGGAGAAATTAGTGTGTACGAGCGAGCGAGTGGAGACCCTACTGTTCTTCAAAATGAAAATTAATTAGTTACAAGTTTAAATAGCAAAAACATGTTTATTAAGATTAAATATACACACACTCCGAAAAAATTTAGGGGGCGAAATGAAAACTAATGGTTTTTCTTAATTTTCTTTATAATGAGTAGGTCTAGACAATGGAATGACACATTTTCCACCACGAATTATTTTTTTTTACATATTTATCAAATTGCGTTTCCTGTGGTTCACGTGTTAAAATCACTCGGTGAGTATTAATTCTAGACAAAGGTTTATTCTTTCGCCATAAATAATAATTATAGTTCATTCTATGGAATCTTACACCGTAGAACAACGGTAGAACCGTTGAGTGAAATCACTCAACGGTAGAACACTAACATACATTGTAGTTCATTATAACAAGTTACAAGTGCAATTATTTGTTATTAAGTTTACTGTCAATCTTGCTGTAAAATTGTTCATCGGCGCAACCAAATATTGATTGACATCGCTAAAAATAAAACAACTTTCAATAATGGCTAGTGTTGCCTATAAGGGGAGATTTGCAATCCAATGTATACTACACGTTAAACGTTAAAGGATAGGTTGAAAAATATGATGTGAAGGCGGAAAACACCCCACGACACTTTAACTGTAGATAAGTAGATATTTTGAAAGATCATGTGGTATTTTTAGCAAGGCAACACAATACTTGTTTGTGCATTGATCGAAGTGTCGGAGACACTTTTCAATGAACGGGAAATAAATCGCAATGTATTCCATTGGAGGTGTTTGGAAAATATTGAGCAAACGGTTTAGGTAAGTTGATAAGGCAACAAAGTAACTTTTACAACTTTTCTGTTCCATTCGTAATCATCTGAACACATTCTACTTGTTCTTAAATGATTAACAAATGAAAGTTAGGCAGTTGAAAAGATGATTGTATAACCTGAAGTACCTATGTAATTTGGTATTTGGCATTACACTTCTGCATTCATTTTCGCTTGTAGTGTTAACATTATTATATGAGAATAAACAATGAGTTAGATAATCTTTTCAATCATCCCTGTACCTTAATAGTTATTTATGTATCAAGTACGCAAAATGATGTTTTAGTGGATGAGTCGAGTCCGAAAACTTAGACAAATCCACTAAAACGTTTTGCGTACGTGATGCATACAACATTTTTTTGCATGAATTCTCTAAATTATCAACGAATTTCATAAAAATTTAATTTGGTACGTACAGAACAGTTGTAAACGTCATATTTAGCTTTGACATAGTTGTTATAGCAACAACAAGTAAATTCGTAAAAAGTCAAAATAAATATATCGTACCTAAATACGTTAAAACGAATGAAAATCCAGCATTAAGGTTGTCATAGCGACTTTAGCGTACTTGTCCTTTAAAGATGTATTTTGCGGATTGTTTTCACTCCGCAAAATGGTTACTTTGGAGACAGAATACAACAAAATATTACTTCGACGATTTTCAACTCATGAGATAATATATTTGCTCCTATTTTTGTTCAAAAAGTCCTTATTCAGTTCAGACTGAAAGTGCTCTCTAGGGTTATTTAAAATTGTGCTGAGAATCTACGTACAAAAGAAAAAAACAAAAAGACTTGAATGGCGAAACTTTTCAACTGCGTTTTAAAACTAATTAAATACTTGAAAATTAAAACCAGTAGGGTACCTTACACATTTAAATAAAAGAATTTTATAATTTATAAGTCATTTAACTTACCTCATAAGCCCTAAATAACAGATATAGTTCTCGCGGCTTGGCGTCCATTGGTAACCCACTCACAAATAACGTTCGTACCTGAAATAAAAGATAATTTAGTATTAACATTACAAATTCGTAATATTTACATAATAAAGTGACAGTTATTTTCTTTTAAATTTCTTTATGAGAATGGCAGAATTTTGTAATAGCTAATTTAAAATTTTTCAGTATTTACGAGGGGAGATGAAAATAAAATTTACTCAGTCATGAAATATGAAACAAATGCACTGTCATGCTGAACGAGGATGTGTGGAGTTGTGTGTAAATCAAATAATTTTGATGGTTTTTGTGAACCGTTAAACAAGAGGCTAGAAGCGTTCGGTAATCAGCTAAAAAAGTTATACGGAAACATACAAACTACTGAAGAATTAGCGTAATGGAGAACATGTCTGGATAGACAATTTGCGGTCTGGGACATTAGAGCGCCGGCGATAGGATACGGCCGTAAGGGCACAAATACACTAGCACTAGGGCACGGGTGATATGGACGTAGGGACATAGGGATCCGAGGATAGCAGAGCGCGGGACAAAGTATACAACACAACATGGTCTGTAAATTTCTTGTTCTTCGGGCGCAAACTGTAGTGTAGTGTGCTACACGAGCGTATTTTAAAACTGACTTGAATTGTTTTGAGCGGATTCCTGACTTATACTCTTTTTCCTACCCACCACAGGTATATTAATCAAAAAAGTAGGCATCTACTTAATTAAAACCATAAGCGCGTAGACAGAATGACGCGGGGAGACTAGGGCGCCTTTTAATAAAAAAAATGATTTTTTGTTTTTCTTGATATTTGGTATCAACAAACATTACACAGGCCATCAACAATAATAAAAATATCTTATTTTTCGGTACATTTTCATGAAACCCAGAATATACCTACAGGTATTTTAAGAATCTAAAATATGACGGAATTTGCTTAAAGCAAAAATTCCTAACAGTGTCTCCAGGGTTTTGCGTTTGTGCTATCCATTAGGAAATATTTAAACAAGTTGTTTTCTTAGGATTATTGTTAACAATAAGACACACAAAATCGGTTTACTGAAAAACATTGTACCTGATCTAAATCCCCTTTAAATCTCCTGCGATTTTGAGTTAGCCGTCATCAACGCGTTTAAAGGTGCATTCCCAAATGATGAAATGTTGGGATCTTTCTTCCACCTCACGGAAAACATGAGGAAACATTTGGGTCAACTCCACTTAATGAGGCGATACAATAACGAAGCGGATTTCGCGTTACAAACGCGTATGTTTGTGCCCATTGCGGATTTGAATAACGCCAGTCGAACTGGAACCGTTGCTTTAATGGTTTGAAGACACATATGTGGGACCCCCAAATCATCGTGGCAATGGAAGGCGACCGGCAATTTTTGATCCAGAGGTGTGGTCAGTGTATGTCCTGACTAATACAGAAAGAATTAATAATAATTATGCGGAAGCGGCGCACAGACGCTTACACGACTTACAGACCGAACTTTCAATGAATCACCCAACAATTTGGAAGCTGATTGCTAGTTTAAAGACTATTCAGCGTGGTAGGGATGTGTTTTGGAACAATTAATTGCCGGTTACGAGCCACCAATGAAAAAACAAAAGTAGGTAGGTATTTGCAAGCATATGCGCGTATAAGAACACTTGTAGATGATTACCGCAATAGGAACATTGTCGAGTTTTTACGTGGCATTTCTCATAACTATCAAATGAATGCATGATTTGTTATAAATATGTACATTTTTTTAAATAGACGATACCCCCCCCCCCCAACTTTATGAATAGATCAATTTAATATTAGAAGAGTTATAGAAAGAATATTGCTTTGGATTAAATATGTAACTTATTGAGAACGTGGCGAAAAATGCAATTTTTCTCCTGTTCAAATAGATTTAATATTAATCTCTTTTAACTTATAGAGTAGATAATACTGCATTAAACAACGTATGGGCTTTAATTAAATTACCAATCAAGAAAAGAACCCATCAAAATTTGCCGTATAACAAAATCCTATTTGTCGTATGTTACATAATTGATGGATTATAGGGTATGAGAGCACCATACATAAACAGCTCATTTTGTGGTTTAAAAGCTTTGAAATGTGTTTCCACTCAGCACTCACTGAGAGGATTTTTTTAATTAAACGTAATATACAAAATACGTTAATGATAGGTATAGTAAAACGAATTGGAAGGTCGGACATTATTCTGAGTAGTTGATTTGATTTTTATTTCATAGTTCCATTGGTAATTTCAATTTTCAAATGCATTCATTTCATCACAAACAAAATTGTATTTACTTCCCCGTTGTTTGTGTACATACAGTTGAAGTTGAACCCTATTGATAAACGGATGCACGCACGGCAGCACCTTTTCAATACATATAACTAAATTAAGCCTTTAAATGGAAAATGATAAAAACACACATTTGCCAATACTGACTTTGCTATGAAATTCAAGTTTGAATTTAATTTCTTTTAAAGTATATTTTAAATATTTCCAATATAATTAAATTTACATTCTCTTATATTCGATGCCGTGTGTTCTCGACGAAATAAAAAACAACTCTACTTGATGTGCTCGGATATTTACATAAGTGACTTTTAAACAGAATACTTGGTAAGAATAAAACTTGAAACAATTCAACGCTTGTACGAGTTTATGCATACATGGTTGTACTTTTTAATCATTTACCGGTGGTTTGAAATTCACCTCCGCCATATGTACTTGTACATTACTTTACTCCTCCGTATATTTGAAAATAAAAAAGAGCGAACGCAACGAAACAGTGAGAATGAAACTTCGCAGTCCATTTAAAACAAAATAATTCAAAAGACTGAGTATTACATGATGTGCACAATCAACAAAGTACAGATGTTTATATACCACTAAATTTACAATTCCAAATCCATTATAAAATATTTAATCAAAATAAACTTCATTACATTTGCAGTTAAAATGATTCGCGTATGATATAACTTAATTAAATATTTAATTTTTAATACTCTTTTTATGTATCTTGCACGTATAGTGGTAATATAAAATCCTCTTCAGCTTCCATCAGGACTATAGGGATTTAAAAGTAACTGGAACAAGTGCGCTAGCTCCTCTGTTAATATATACAGGGTGTTTTTTGGAAGCTTTAGTTAGACGTTTCTGGGAAAATTTATAGGTCGGTTTCTGAAAATGTATACTTCTTTGAAAGTCGAATCGATGTAAAATATTTTCAAAATTTGCAAAATTCCGGAACTACCGTAAGTAGCTAGTAACTTCGTTATTTTAAATGGCAACCCAAATTTTTGTTTGCATGTTTGGATTCTACGTGAAATTTCAGTTCTTTTAATAGTAATTCGAAATTCAAATGTTCAAAAACCTACCTATAAAACTTTCCCAGAAACGTCTAACTAAAGCTCCTAAAAAACACCCTGTATATGTATTATAGCATTCAGAGTACGCGTCATTGTGTTTTGAATAGTGTTGACATCGTCAACATAACATCTCTTCAATCCCATTTTTAAATTGGGGGACAAACACTCGAACCTTTCTTGTCAAACAGTGACGTGCAAGAATGGTTTTATTGGCTGGTGCGTTAGGGTCCAGTATACCGGGTGAATGAGACCACCCGTATCAGTATTTTATTTAAAGAACAGTGAGTCGTAGAGAGGTAGAGTAAAAAAACTGATTATAAAAGCCATAATAAAGAATCGAATGGTGATATTATTATTTCTCGGAAAAGTCAGCATTCCTCCAGAATGTCTCGAACTTCAAAATTTTAAATGACACCCTCATTTAATGTTTCATTTTTGTCTATTATCTGTTTTTTTACATTATTATTAATATTTTTACATCATTATTATTTTTACATGTATTCATACTAATAAATAAAATAAAATAAATAAATACATAAATAATAAATAAATAAAGCAATAGCTTTTAAAGACAATAGCACGGATTGTGGTAGCTGCAAGAGAACGGTTATTAGAGAGCATACACAAACTCAAACTTAATAAATCGTTTATTGGCAGCAACACTAAGGGCGCAAGGGCGCTCGTACACGAGCCACATTTTGCTGTCGGACCGACCACACAATTGTTGTCGCTTTCCGGCGAATTGAAACACCCCATAAGAAATACTGTACCATACGTATACAGGCGTTCACGAGAGTCGAAACGGACATCTGCAGTCAACTTACTGCCGATTTCCGTCGGATGGTCGTCGGGTCCGGTGCCGTACACCAACGACAAACTTGCGGTCGTACCCAACTGAGAAGCACACGAATTCATTTTTGCATCCACGATCGCAGCGAAAGGACGTCTCCAGTAAAAACAATGGAGGATACATTTTTTCTTCTGGCAGGAGTTTTCCAAATAAATTATAAAAATTTCCTTCTGTAATCGCGGAACCAGAAGTGGATGTATTCAAGGCCGTCGTACCTTCTTACGTGTTCTTCTCCTCCTCCTCCTCCTCCTCAAAATAAGAAGTAGCAGTGCTTCTTCTTCGAAATTCATAATATTGAAACTGACGACCACAATCTGATATCACAAAATATAGGACAAAACAACATTCCTGTTTTATGTGATGTGGTCAAGTTGTTATCAACTACAAATGCGGTTCATATGGCCGCAAGTCAACCACAAAAATGTGGCTGGGTCAACCGGGAGGTGCAGTCGACATGACCATAATTTTGTGGTTTTCTCAACTGCAAAATGTGGTTCATGTACGGGCATCCTAATAACTGAACCAAAATTTCCGAAAGCAGTAATTAATTATAAACCCAAATTCCAAAATTAAATGAGAGAAGAAAAGTATCACAAGGCTTTATGATTGAAGGCTGTCTATATTTATATAAAACCCCGCATATTTAGTTACTTTTATTTAGGTAATTTAATTACCTTTCAAAATCAAAGACGTTAAGTTTCGAGATAAATAACAGTAGTGTTGATGAAATTTAAATCAACGAGTTTTACTTCAAAAAGAATATTCAGATGTGGTTATTTTCCAAGCACGACTTTGGGAGAAAGAAGGCACTAATAATGCCACATAGAATTTTTAAATGTCAAAAGATACGGACAGAGAGCATGACTCATTAAAACACGTTAAAATTCCCAAAGCATTCAAAAAACGAAAGGCAAACGTTACAAGCTGCTATGCTGTGAGTTTGTGACTGGAAATTGAGGTGAAATCAGGGAGTGATTAGTGAAGGAAAGTTGAATTGGTTGGAAAATTGATGTATTTTTAAAATTTGTTGTGCCGCTCGACTTAGAAGCGTGGTCGTCCGCGCGAGCTGGGTTACTAATTATTACCACCCGACGAGGAATAGGACGTACCAATTTGTATCATCCATTCTGTGAATAAAATTTCTTATTCAAAAAACGTGAAGTGTAAGAAGAAATTATAGTTGTTTTCTTCTAGCTGTTTTCCCACTGTTGATTACATTGAATTAAATTACATTTTTTCCCTTTTTGATCACATTTTATACATAAATCAAAACGTTGTATCTGGAAAATGCAATTAAAAATGTGTGTTAGTTGTATCGTTTCTCCGATTATCAGTGAGAGCAGAATCCTGACTAAACAGCATTAAATTGTGTTGGTCGTCCAAAACAGGTTGTATTACTTTCTGACGGGAAGAACAAAAGTTGTCAGATTTTTTTATGTTACCTTCATATAATTTACCATTGTAATATCTTTTCTTGTTTTTATGTATACCACCAGGGAAGGGGAACAAATTAGTTCAGTAAATTAATGGATAAAATAACCCTTAACGAAGTATGCTTTGTGTTCGTGTTGTTTTCATTATTGTTTTAAGTTAGCAAGGGTGTAACAGTTCTTTAAGATGTATTCCCTTAATAAAATCAATTTGTTTGTAGAATAAATTGTAAAAATGAGAACATTTTTACAGTTGTAAAAAGGGACGACGTTATTTTTACATTGGTTAGTACAATAGATCCAGAATAAATTAACGTTTGTGATTGGTTCTAATTTCTTTTTATCAGACAGGAATTTCGTTAGCCTGATCTTGGCTAATTAAAATAAAAAAAATGTACCATAATATCTAAAGTAGAAGAGCATAAAATATAGATCCCGCAAGAGCACAGAAAATTAATAAAGATAATTAAAGGTAAATGAAAAATCACTGTACGTATGTCTTGTTAGACTTGATCAACTAACTGGAGGAAACCCATCAGGTAGATAATAGTAACAGCCACATTACGGCACTACTTTTGTTTAGAGAACAAAATGACGATGCTCCAAGTTGTTATGCATAAACAAACCATTTTTGTGTGTATTGGTTTGGTAATAGTTTTCGTTGAATAGTAGTGGACTACCTTTAAATAAGTGAGTATTACCCGGTATTACCACTTTCGGCGCGTTAAACGTATACGGTACTTACCTTCTAATTTGTATTATCTACTGTTTTCTTTATTGAAACGTACTTTCTACAGAGAAGAAGGCTCGATACACCCTCGTCTATTATCGTCTGCCTACTCGATCTTTGCCGGTCCTTAACGCGTCGTATATTTTGAAAATATTTTCTGCACAGTTGCTGCAGAAATCCTTTACTTCTCTTACCCCCCCCCCCCCCCCCTCTGTCTTTCTAAGGGAGTGCATGGGTAGGTAACAACCTGCACAAAAATAGTTTTTCATGATCCTATAGAATTTTCCCAAATTTCAATTTTTTATCCATTACATGAAATAAAATGACGTTTTGTGTTTTTCTTGTAATTATTTATAGGCATTATTTCGATTAAACGATATTTTACTGTGCTACCACGCCGAAAATATAAAAGTACAGGATAACATTCCGATAAATCTCAATATAGCGTATAGAAAGTGTTGGTTGGAAGAAGGCAATGGAACTCTGCAGTGAACAATTATTGTGTGCCAAGTTTGAAGCATTATTTACTGTGCTATACAAAATTTTGGACCACATCGCTGCCAAACAGGTATTCCCTTCCTTAGCATTCCTTTATGTTACAGTTAAATATGATTTTCTAACATATTCGAGATGAGTTGAATCGAATCTGCCCTGTTGCGTCTCCTACGAACAGACCGGCTTTTTCACATGTAAAACTAACAAACGGAGCATGATTTCCTGGTCTAATTTCTAAAACTGTTACTGTTTGACCATTTATAAAAACCAATAACCCGTGCAGCTTACGTACTCATGCTATAGCCATTTAAATAATATTGCTTATTTACACTTATTTAATGTAATTAGTCAATGTGCGAAAAGTAATGCTATGCAGAGTAACGAGTAACTAATAACAGCTACTATGTGAGAAAAGCAATATAGAAATCTTTCATAAAAGCAATAATCCACCTTGAATACTTCAAAGTATTTCTCATTTCTTTACATCCTAAACTGAAACGTCAACTTTTGAAATCTTTACAACTCAACTATGAGAAAGGGAGTAGGTAAATATCAATTGAAGCCGTACAAAAAAATTTCAACCTGTACCTAACTATTTATTAAAGCTCTGCCATTAAATGTGTATAATTTCCTCCATAATTTAAAGTTTAAATTTCTAATGTCGCTTGAAACGGGTTAATTTGAAATAGAAATACATCCCTATAAAGATATATATTCTGCCAAAGGGACTCGTTTCTTGATACAGGGTTTAAAATATTCATTGGACGACTTCAGGGGCCAGTACTATTAAATATTAACGTGCGCTGTATTTCATTGCAGTTCCACCTTCGTCATGGCCTAGTAGTATTTGACAAGATAACTTTTCCTGTCGGAATGTATCAGTAAATTTTTAAGGAAAAGAACTTGTTAAGTAAAGTGGTTTTATACCTTGATACTATTCATAGTCAATTTAATACTAATCAAAATAATTTTTATTATAAAATTATTAAGATATGAAAGGCGAAGGTAGGATAAGTCCAAAAGTAGGGTAGACAGAAAAAGGAAAAATTTACGCAAATTTACTACTTGAAACCGAAACATATAAAATTTATAAGACAGCGTAGAGAAACCAAGATGTATAACGTACATTCAACTTTTCGTTAACAAAACATGTATCAAGAACATGCCATTTGCTAAATAAGTGCAAGAATACCCATTATTTGAAATAAACGTAAAAGAATGAAACAATATTACATATTACTCTGTGCCACAATATCGTTTATTTTTTTCGTATTTATAAAGAAAAGGATTTCATCGACATTGTTGTGGAAGATAATGGAATTTAGCACATACAAAGCGCATGTGCACGTTTTGATTTATAAATTAGGGCACGAAATTGTTTAAAAATCGAAAAGGAAGGTCGAAGTATTACATTATTCACGCACAAGAAAAGGTTTTATGTACATTTGAACCTACAACTGCCTTGCAGATCAGTTTTGGAATTTTGTTGCTTTGATTTCATCATCGACAGTACCGTCACGTACATCAAAATACTGCGTGTTGTCACCACGATTTAATTAATATATTACAGGCATACCTAACGATTTATCTAATAAATAAAAATCTTATGAAACTATTCCGATTAGTAATTAATTTTGATATTCGCTTGTATTGAGATGTAAGTTATAACTATTTATAAGACAACATAAACTACAATATCTTTTCTATAATCCTCCCCAGGAGCCTTTTGCCTTTACCGTTACGTCATCACATACAATCATGGTGTAATATGAAAAACACGAGTCAAAATTGTACTATATTAATCAAATGAGAATTTAATTCATATACATACATATAAAACAAATTAAATTCGCGTTTATAGGTTTACTCTTTCTACAACATTTGCTGATTCAATACCGTATGTCGATTTCGTCAAATGCACTACGAATGCTCACCATCCTTATCAAATTCACTGTTTTATATGAGAAGACAGTATTAACAAATTGGATAGCTAGTACATAATATATCATCATAGAGCCGGCTATTTCTCACATTGATATAACGAAATGCGCAGGTAAAGTTCATTTTCTGGACTGCAGTGTATACTTTAGTTCATGGGACAATTTGTAAACATAACGTTCTTAAGCACTTTTCGCATTTTAGTGTCATTGATTGCGGCGATTTTCAAATCCGTTCAAAAGAGATATCATCTCATCTAAGAAATCTTTTTTACCTAATTCTTTGAACAAATATCTGTGTTCTTCTGTCAAAACCATATTCAGACAGCTCCTGCAGTTAATGTATCTTGTATTGTTTAACGACATCATTTCTTAAGCTTTTATCCACAGTTGCCGCAGTTATGTCATGTTATTGTGGATGTTCAATAAAACGGTTAGCCACCAGTTCCTGCTGTCTTAGGACGACGATTGTTCGGTACGATACCTATTCTTTTACATTACTAATTTAAAAATGCCAATTCCGTTTGCCCACTCCATCTTTAAGTCCTCTCCATCTCTCTCTCTCCCCTTCTTTCCCCTACCTCCATCCAATTTATTCCTTCCCATCTCTCTCTTAATACCTCTCTCCTACTTCTTTCCTCATCCCTCACATTCTCTGAGCATGTGTTTCATGTTCTCCAAAACCTTGTCACACGGTATGCATTTTGTCCTCTCGTCTTCTCACCAGTACTTGTTTTCATTTTCTTCATTTCCGCATCTGTAACTCGCCACAATTTTTTTCTTCTTTACATTAATTCCTCCTCTTAAGTAACCTCCATAATCTTACTCCTTCTTTTTTGCACCTGTGTGTTTTTGTCTTTTCTTATAATTTCCTCTTTTATGTTTTCACCCCATCCTCTTTTTACCTCCTCCCTTGCACATATTCTTCTTTCATAATACCCTCCTCTATCCTCCTGTCCGTATTTTATTTTCCCTTCTTTCATCTCCTTCTTCGTATCTCATCGCCAACTTACCAGCTTGTATTCTTATCTTCTCCAATTTTACCTCACCTTGTACTACATATGGTGGAGTCTCCCTGTCCAAACCTAGTGCCCATTTCCAAAATCTGTCTTGTATCCTTCCAAAATTTCCCATTCCTTCCACCCCCAATATTTCGACCCCGTACATCATCACACTTTTCACTAACTTATTAAAAAGTCACTCCCTTCTTATCAGATCCTCCCAAATATTCTTTCCCCAATCGCACCTGTAGTATCATTGCATATATCTTATATCCTACATTGGTGACACACACATACACACGTTGTATAGCGAACATATTATCGCCTTCCCTCATTCATCCGGGAATCCATATTTTGTGTAAGATTTTTATCAAATCCTCCTTTCCTTTTTTTCTCATATATTTCCACTGTTACCCCTCACCCCCCTCTCACTTCTTAATTCACTGTAACTCTCGCCCTTTCCTTCGTTTCCTCTAACATCACCATTTCTCCATTTCCGTTTGACCTCTTCTTTCCTTTCCCTTCATTCTCTCCTTGGTTAAATACCTCCATATCACGCCCTCTTTTCTTAAGGTCTGTATTTGCTCTTCCATTTGCTTCCTGTACGTATATCCTCTTCCTCTTGTTATATTCGCTTCGATATTTTAGATTTAACTCCCTATACTCCGTTATATCATTTTTCCCCTCCTTCACCTCCTAATTCCTCTTATGACCCATTTTTTGCGACACTCCAACTCTACTCCATAATCTTCTCTCTCTTCCTCTTTTTTGCTGCACTATCAAGTACTTTCTCTTTCCCGTTCCTTTTTCAAGCTTCTTTATCAACTTCTTTAACCCCCCGATCTTCTATCCATTGCTCCTTCTAAAAATTGCTCTCATATTTTTACTTCCCGAGTACGAAGGGAAAAGGGAAGTATAGTATTAGTGTTCCAGAAAAAAATGACCTGTGCAAATTTTTACATATCTTTGCGTTTCTGAATACGTAGATTCAAAATATGGAAAAAAAATTTCCGTCTCGTCTGTAGTCTGTAGTCTGTCTGTACACATTCCTTGCAACGCTCTAAACTCAGAAACTATTAAAGTTATCGAAATGCGGTCTTCGCCAATCGATTTCATTCGGGCCAAGGACGAAAATGCTGATATTACCTTTGATGACGTCACTTCCGGTATAAGCTAAAATGGCGGCACTCATTTTTTTATAAGATAAAGTTGCAGTAGTTTGAAAGAGTATTTTTTTCTGAATTCAGCAATATATATTGTGTTATATTTATTTTTTGAAAAAAGTGTTAATACGAGGGACGTCTCGTGGCAACTTGCCAGAATTTTTTAATACTCTCCTCGTTACTTTATGCATGGCATGTATAAAATATTGCCATTAATTTCATAAATAAATGTGGTAGATGTCAAGCAAGTGTATGATTATATTATGTTCTGATGTTATATGCCTTTAGTTCTCTGGTTTCTTTGTGAGGGTAGGAAGTCATAACATAACACTGACTTACCTAATACAAAAACCCGAACAATTTGTATATTTACCGACCAGATAAAGTTAAACCACTCCCACAAAATTTTGGTCAACGTAAGCAGCGACCACTTTTATACCCACAAAATTATAAAAACCGTATAAATGAGAGATTACAGATGTCAATTACGCCAACTACAAGAATTGAAAGCAAGTTTGCAAGATTGCGTGTGTACCGGGTTTCGACTAATGAAAAAGTTGCATTTAAATGTGGAGGTAATTTTTGGGAACTATTTCTGTTCGGTAAACAGAGAATAGTCTCTTTTAAAAATAATTTTTTCGGACACAATAGGCGCAATGAAGGTACTGAAAAACAACGCAATAACCCAAAACGTTTAATTGCCACCTTTTCAAAATACAAAACGTTAATTAATAAAGTAATTAGTAACCTTTATTTCATGGTAAATCATCGCATATGAATGATGGAAAAACGCGTAAATCACTAATAAAAAGTACACATATTGAAATTAGAGTTTACAATTATAAAAATACGCTTGTTCTGTAATTAATTTTGTTATTAACGTCATCTATTGTGTGGACAATGGATTTGCTGCATAGCGCCAAATTAATTCGATACAGTAGATATAATAAATCGACGAACCCTAGACTTGAAGACATAAATCAAAAAGAATAACTTGTCTACATATATGCTTATGAATGTGATGTTAGTCAATAATACAAGGAATAAATTATCCTTTCTTTTCTTTCTTTCAAAACGTTTAAAAGCTGGCCCATTTACTTAACAGATTATTTTATTCTTTTACGAGGAATTCTATCGTAACAAGGAGAATCATATAGAAAACAATAAATAAAACTTATTTTGTTATAGGCATTGAGATTTTATATGCTAAATATTTGAAAAAGAATATGATTTCTTAATTGTGGTTTTTTTCCTTTCAAAGTTTTCACAATACAGGACCCTTTCAACAAGAGTAGAAACTTTTTTATCACAAAATTTTAAAGTTTCTGTTAACTTTTTACATTAAGTAAAACCATTTTATGGAGTATACTAGTCTAAAAAAAGATATAAATCCTGGTATTATCTCTTATACTTTCCAAGCGTTCAATAAACAATGAATTTCCATTTGCGTTTTGTTATGCTGAAGATTTATATTTCATATTCGTCACTAATACAAGACAGAATTACTACTGTAAAACAGTGCCAGAATTAAGTTTTAGCGTTATTTTAAATGTGAATCGTGAAATCTGGCTTTCGTATTACGGAAATTCATTGTCGTAGAGAAAACATTGATTACAAAAGATTCTTTTAGGAGAACACTACAACAAAAACATCGTCATGCTTGGTCTAGCATTAAAGATATACATAATTTCTACTTTCATCGTATTATTTTTTGTTGGTTATTTGTAGCCATTTACTGCAAATTTGTCATCTGCTTGCAAAGAGATATTAAAAATATAGGTTCTTTTAACACAATAGGAACATTCCTGTTATTTGGAGTTTTTATGATTTAAATAATTTTACATAATATTGTTATCTTTATTGTTTATTATCTAATTTTGACGATTAAATCGTCCTTCAGGCTTCAGGTAATTATAAATACCTCTGAGATAGGTAGGTATGCAAATATTCAAGAAATATTGTCTTAAGTAAGCATGAATGGGCAGAAATTTGAGTATAATTACCGAATGTGTGTGTGTGCACACGTTTACTACTATATAATGAATTAAAACACAAATTTTGTGTAAGATTTAAAAGTGTAAAATTCATTAATGCCGTTTCCTGTATACGAGAAGCATCTGACAAACGAGCCTCTTATTATATTCGCTTCGATATTTCAGATTTAGCTCCCTATGCTCCGTTATATCATTTTTTCCCCTCCTTCACCTCCTAATTCCTCTTATTATATTCGTGAAGTAAGATTTATCCAGTGGATGGTGTATCATTTTGTGACTTTGTGCTCAATTAGCAATTAACAGTATTTATTTCATAAACATTAATTATAAACACGAAAAGGTACCACATTCAAAGCACAAAAGACACCAATATTAAAGTTGTAGATTTGAACTCATTTCCATAACAGAAGCAGTCTCTTTTTCACATTGTCATAATCTCCCCTGAAAAAAATCCACGCCACTGCTTGATTCATAGAACAACGTTGGAGAATGTATGCTAAGTATATTTATTGATCATATATGCAGGATACGGAAGGAAGAGACGGGGAAAATCAAGGAAAAAATAATGAAGGAACTCCAACTTCAACAAATACAAGAAATAGCAGCCAACAGAAAGGAATGTAGGAAATGGATAAGAGGAACAATACCCGATACGCCTTAACAGTATAAAGGGATGAGAAAAAGAAGAAGATATGCAGGGTATTGTCGGAAGAGGTATTGCTATTACTGAGATTGTTATTAGTTAACATTTTCCTCAATTTTAACGGCTTGTAAATATCAATCTAAAAACATTTCCTGAATCGACATAAAACGCTCTAGAAGGGTTAAGATCTTTTTACCGAAAACAGTTCACCGAAAACAATTAACCCAAAAATAAATTACCGAAGATAAAATTGACGGAATTATACAGGGTGATTCACGACTATTCCCTCGGTCTCTTGTGCCTAAAGGGTACAAGATATCAGCTTCATTTTTTGGTGACATATGTAAATTGATAACGACTATTTTTTAAAATTATTTTCAATTATACAGGATGCTTCACAAAATTGTAATATATCAAAGTTAGGTTTTTTTAAATGCAACCCCCTGTATTTTATTACATTTTTAGATTATACGTTAAAAACTAAGGTAACTTTATTAAACGTTCCCTATACCTATCGCTTACTAATTTTGAGAAAATTGTGATTTTAAGGAAAATATTCAATTTAAACAACCCCTAATAACACGGAAACCACTTACTTTCAGTAACACAAATTTATATCGATTTATCTTGACCTTTAAGACTTTCATTTGCACTACGTAGGATTTCGATTTTTTGTAGAGGGCGTTTAGAAAAAGGATTCATATTTTATATTTTTCAAACATCAAAAACTCACTTAACTTAAATGGAACACCCTGTATGTTTTTATTCTATGTTGAATAACTTTTCATTTTCTATCAAAAACTATGAGTAATAGATATGTCTAAAATCAACGATTAAAAAGTTATTAAGATTTTTCTCTCAAATTTGTATGAAAATGGTTTTTGTTTGCATTCTAGTAGGCCATGATTTTTTTTATTGTAGTTGATAATTAGATATGTGATCAAAACTTAATTAAAAATGAAATTGAAGCAATGAAAAAAATACTGTAGTAAATTCCATTTTTTCCTATGCATAACCGCACTCGTTTTCAAGAGATCTTCTAACGTTATGGTGTTATAGTAGCAAACGCATTCTTTATTCCAATCTTCATGTCATCAGCAGTGGTAGGTGGAGTGTTGTAAACTAAATTTTTAATGATAATAATAATAAAATAATAATATCTAAACAAACTTCATCAAGAAGACTCGAAAAAGTGTTGTTGTAAAATCCGTAAAAATGTTACTCCGTTCAAGTTTCCATCAAAAAATCAAAAGTCTCCCAAATACATTGAGGCTCCACTGCTTTTGGCGGTCAATAGTGCGATACAGGTGACGATTTAGTATTGAAAGTTATGTCAGTTTACCAAGCCGTTATGTTGCGGAAAGTGGATTCGTCGGTAAATAAAACATATTTAAAGAATTCATCTTCTTCTCCAACTTTTTCGAGACTACATAATCAAAAATTCAATCTTCGTTGAAAGCCTCGTCCATATAAATTCTGGTGAAGTTGAATGTGATAAGAATGGTGTTTATGTTTTTTTCAAAAATATTTAGATAGACAATTCCTCAATAAATGGATTGGAAGGAGGGGTCCACAACACTCCACCTACCACTGCTGATGACATACAGATTACAATAAAGAATGCGTTTGCTACTATAACACCAGATATCCTGAGAAGCGTTAGATCTTTTGAAAATCGAGTGCGGTTGTGCATAGAAGAAAATGGTCATCATATTGAGCATTTACTATACAATTTTTTCCATAAATGATTACTTCTTGTTATTAATTTCATTTTTAATTAAGTTATGATCCCATATCTAATTATCAACTACAATAAAAAAAATCATGGCCTACTAGAATGCAAACAAAAACCATTTCTATACAAATTTTAGAGAAAAATCTTAATAACTTTTTAATCATTGATTTTAGACATATCTATTACTGATAGTTTTTGATAGAAAATGGAAAGTTATTCAAGATAGAATAAAAACATACAGGGTGTTCCATTTAAGTTAAGTGAGTTTTTGATGTTTGAAAAATATAAAATATGAATCCTTTTTCTAAACGCCCTGTACAAAAAATCGAAATCCTACGTAGTGCAAATGAAAGCCTTAAAGGTCAAGATAAATCGATATAAATTTGTGTTACTGAAAGTAAGTGGTTTCCGTGTTATTAGGGGTTGTTTAAATTGAATATTTTCCTTAAAATCACAATTTTCTCAAAATTGGTAAGCGATAGGTATAGGGAACGTTTAATAAAGTTACCTTAGTTTTTAACGTATAATCTAAAAATGTAATAAAATACAGGGGGTTGCATTTAAAAAAACCTAACTTTGATACATTACAATTTTGTGAAGCATCCTGTACAATTGAAAATAATTTTAAAAAATACTCGTTATCAATTTACATATGTCACCAAAAAATGAAGCTGATATCTTGTACCCTTTAGGCACAAGAGACCGAGGGAATAGTCGTGAATCACCCTGTATGTATTATTCTGAAGAGTTTCAAAATAACAACATACTATAACTATAACATAATTTTGCACTTTTTCTTACGTATGCTGTTAAATGGTCAGTGTGGAATGTTAAGCTTAAGGTATGTTGATGAGGAGGTGCCTTTCAAGAACCAATTAGTTGCTCGGTAAAAGGTATTTTTTGTGCTTGTGGTGTATTTGGATATTTGCATGCCTAACAATAATGAATGTGTCGCCACTATAATCTACACGATAAGTAAGTTGAAAAGATTGAAAAAGATCATTTACATATATTATAAAAATTCTGGCAAGTTGCCACGAGACTTCCCTCGTATTAACACTTTTTTCAAAAAATAAATACTACTGAATTCAGAAAAAAATACTCTTAAACTACATAAAAAACTGCAATTTTATCTTATAAAAAAATGAGTGCCGCCATTTTAGCTTACACCGGAAGTAACGTAATCAAAGGTAATATCAGCATTTTTGTTCTTGGCCCGAATGCAATCGATTGGCGAAAACCGCATTTCGATAACTTTAATAGTTTCTGAGTATCGAGCGTTGCAGTCGATTTTTAATAATTATTTTTTTTAACACTTTTTTCAAAAAATAAGTAAGCACAATATATATTGCTGAATTCAGAAAAAAATTCTCTTTTAAACTAGATTAAAAAACTGCAACTTTATCTTATAAAAAAATGAGTGCCGCCATTTTAGCTTACACCGGAAGTGACGTCATCAAAGGTAATATCAGCATTTTCGTCCTTGGCCCAAATGTAATTCATTAGCGAAAACCGCATTTCGATAACTTTAATAGTTTCTGAGTATCGAGCGTTGCAGTCATTTTTTAATAATTATTTTTTTAAACACTTTTTTCAAAAAATAAGTATAGCACAATATATATTGCTGAATTAAAAAAAAATTCTCTTTTAAACTACATAAAAAAAACTGCAACTTTATCTTATAAAAAAAATGAGTGCCGCCATTTTAGCTTATACCGGAAGTGACGTCATCAAAGGTAATAACAGCATTTTCGTCCTTGGCCCGAATGTAATCGATTGGCGAAAACCGCATTTCGATAACTTTAATAGTTTCTGAGTTTAGAGCGTTGCAAGGAATGTGTACGTACAGACTACAGACTACAGACTACAGACTACAGACTACTGACTACAGACTACAGACTACAGACGACAGACGGAAAATTTTTTTTTGCATATTTTGAATCTACGTATTCGGAAACGCAAAGATATGTAAAAATTTCCATAGGTCAAATTTTTTTTTTTGGAAAACTAATACAATACTTCCCTTTTACTTCGTACTCGGGAAGTAAAAAAAATATTGCTCTCAAACTAGACGCTTGCGGTATCCCGAGTGTAATAAAATTGAACATAGGTTTGATAGGCTGTCATTCACCGATAGGTACACACTGCCACCTATTGTTTAGGTATAGGATGTAAAAAATTAAGAGAATGGCCTCTAAAACCATTTCTTTCCAATTTGTTGGAAACCCTCTA
Organism: Pyrocoelia pectoralis; assembly: GCA_036250285.1. Lineage (NCBI taxonomy): Eukaryota > Metazoa > Arthropoda > Insecta > Coleoptera > Lampyridae > Pyrocoelia > Pyrocoelia pectoralis. The sequence goes on from CM070074.1 coordinate 34,128,040, forward strand.
ATTATTTAGATGTCAAGTCTCTCCTTTTATGTAATGCTACTTGTACACTTATTTTGAAGGCATTATGGGAAATTGGTTTCCTTTATAGAAAGATATTTATTATTTGTTTAATCATTCAGATACTAATGCCTTAGTAGTCAGTGTAACAGAAGTCGTTGAATCTTTAGCGCATCGTTAGTAGAGATAAGCTCGAAGTTAGTATGTTATTGAAATCACTATCGTAATTACTGAATGTTTCAAAACGAACTAGTCTATGCATACGTAGAATTACATACAAACAAAAATAATTTAATCTAAAACAAAAACAAGGAATTTCTAAGAACATTAAAGTAGAGTGTAGAATGTTAAATAACTGCTTTATGAAATACAAATGAAGTGCATTATAAAGTAAACTAAGATATTTATAGCAATACTTTTAGTTTTATTACTATATGAATATTTTATATCGGTACACTTACGTCGTTGCTATGATACTGCTTTGTTTGTAGCTGTTTGGAGATCAATAATTTGTAGAAACACAATAGGTATCAAGTTTGCTTATAACGCACGTGTACATATATTGACAAGAAGGCAACGTTAAATAAAGATGGTCGATAATGATAAGTGGTATATCATAAACAGGAGTTTATGTTCAATAAATGCCTCTGGTAGAACTAATCAGGGTTTTACAACTTATCCATTTACCTATAAAACTGCCACTGAAATTATGATATTGATTTTTCAATGTAGCCACTCTAATGCGTTTATCAACGTCTCTTCTAATGTTAAATGGAAAAAATATAGAAAAGTAAAAGATATCATCCATACCCTTCAATAAAATAATAAATTACGGATCTTTTGCTTTTATATACGACTTGCATTTATTCGATAGACATGGCAGATGCCAGAATTCTGTCGGATGGACATTATTTAATATTTATCGATGGTTTTCGCGATTGCGGTACTATAATATGCATATAAGCGAATGTGCTGTTTATTATGTAAGTATATTCCGTAAGACATTCGTAATTTTATGAACCGTTCCTAAATTGAATGAAATAGACTGTTCGCATCATGAATTAATTAACAAAAGTCTGGTTAATTAATGAATTATTTATGTAGTATTGCAAGGAGGGATAAAAAACAGAAGTCACACGTAAACTTCTAAGAAACTATTTTCCTGAAAATTTCAAGAGAATACGGAATCTGGATAGTTTCGGAAAAATATTTTCTTTTGAAATTGTGTAAACGAATGTGTTACTGCAAATAGATATTTAGTTTTTAGTAGCAACACTTCAAACTACTGTGTATAGATATTTGCGGTTTTCATCCCGTGAATGTAAGAATCATTATACATACAGCCAGCCTAAATGTAACAAATTAATACCATTGTCGTTAATTAAATGATATACTTAATATACTGTTTTCGTGTTTCGTTAAAATAATTAATTTGTTTTATAGCAACAACACACGACAATTATACAAATCTGCTTCACTTTGGACATCAAATAGAACAAACAGTTAAAAAAAATTTGGTATTTCGAACGCAATTTTAAGATATCGTTTAAATTAAAGGGGATTGTACACTTCCCTTACAAATTACCTAAATGACTTTCCTGTTTCAGTAGATTTTCAAAAAGGTAGAAATGTTTTCAGCTATCACATAAAATTTGGCAAAATTGTAATAATTGCAGAAACGGAAGCGTATTTCCTAGAAACATACTTTGTCCGATGCTTTTTCGTTAAATTCAATTGTGAGCGACAACCATCTTGTAGTTTTGACCTGTCGTTGGTCTAACTAACTTCTCTTCCAAATAGTTGCTTTATAAAAGGAAAAATAGAAAGATATCGTGCTACTGACACTTTAGCATGCAGAAAATACTAACAATTTTTTCCTTAGTTAGGCCAAACCAAAGCTGTACTTTTAGAAAACAATTATTATTACATTGTAATCGTTTTAATATAAATCTTGGATTTTTTTGGCAATTATGGTCACTTTTACCATAAGCCCTAGTTTATAACGCTCTGTTTCTAGTTAGCAATCCCTTAAGAAAACTTGTTTCTTTAGGATGAAATTACCAAGGCTACTAAAATTTCTCTTTAATTTATATAGGCCCATCCCATTTAGTAGAAGGGTATATCAAAACACAAAGTTAAGGAACTCTATAGGTATAATACCTCGAAATTAATTAATTGCTCTTTAATTTTTGTTGCTGCTGTAATGTTAAACATTAGGTACATATGACAATGCTTTTTCAGATATTCTGGATTGTTTCTCATTTATTTATTTATTCGGTGTTTTATCTGCAGACAACAGATAGCCATCCAATTATAACCCACAGGATACATGAATACATTAATATCATTACCTTACCCTAACTAGATTTACAACCAACAATATAGAATAACTATATATAACACAAAAAAAAAGAAAAAAGAAAATACAATTATACTTAATACCTATACCTATAAAATTAACATAAGATAAAATGAAATAGAATGTAGAAAAGAAAGAACTTAACTATCCCTATCACTGTCACTGTCGTGACTAGGTGTTTTGCACTTCATAATCCTTTTGTAACGCAAGTAAGGTCCTACTTTTGTACAGGTTTAGATTCTATTCAAATATGTCTACTTCTTGTCCAAATTTGTTAACTAGCCTACATGCTACATAGATGGGAGAGTTCATTAGTAAGTTTGTATGCGCCCTATTTAAGCGAAAATGTTGTTTGTTTATTTATTAACAATCTTCCAATTCATACACTTTAACATATTATTTCTTAACAAAACGTTCTTAGTTTTTTACCAAGTTGTTATTGCTAAAAAAGCAACTGTTCAAACTATGTTGCTAGCCACCTAGATTTGCGAATACACACTATCAACATCTCTCCTTTTCTAGTTATAAATAATATAGGACTGAATTTTAAATTTAACCGTAAATAATAAAACTCCCATTAACAGAAATAAATAGGTAACAATACTGAAATATCATTAACATAAATAAATAACAAAACTTAAATATCATTAACAAAAATAAACATATTCTTTAAAATTACAAATCTAATCGATTGGGAGCTTTTATCTTCCTTTCACTCCTCCTTAAAGGAATACTTTCAGGTGGAGCTGATTGTGGGATCGTTCCTAACGCCTGCTCATCATTGCCATCATTTACAACCTGCCTAGTTGTAATGTGATTCCTATTTCTTGTCCATATTTGCCCTCTTTCATCCTGCAGATTATATGAACGTGGAGAACTCCTTGGGTTTAGCAAAGTTGCTGGTGACCAAGAGCTGGATGGAGATTTCTGAAACATAACATTTTCTCCTGGCTTTAGTTCGGGCAGTTCTTTCGTGGTTTTATCATAATATTTTTTAACTGACTCTGTTCGGCGGTGTGCTTGAATTGATCTAGATGCAACTTGGGGTTGTAAACTGTCAAATGATGTTGGCAATCGAGTACGTAAATTTCTTGAGTATAATAACTGAGCAGGGGACGGCTGATAGTTTTTACACGTATTTCTATACTGTAGTAATGCCAAAAACGGATCTTGACCAGTCTCCTTACATTTGTTAAAGATTTGCTTAATTATTTTTACCCCCGATTCCGCTTGTCCATTTCCTTGACTCCATTTAGGACTGACAATAACATGATCAAATTCGTATTTAGCTGAGAAAGATTTAAACTGGTCACTGGTATATTGTGTACCTGCATCGGAAACAAAAATCAATGGAATCCCATGACGGGCAAAATTTACTCGACATTGATCAATTACTGCTTGTGACGTTAGACTATTGAGTTTAGAAATTTCAATAAATTTGGAATAATAATCTATTAAAAGCAAATAATGTAGTCCATTCCACTCAAAAATATCACTTCCAACTTTGTACCATGGAATGTTTGGAATGTCATGATTTAAAAGTGGCTCTTTAGTGTTGCTTGGCTTGAATTTCAGGCAAGCTGTGCAACTTGTTACAAAATTTTCAATATCATTTTTTAGTCCTATCCAAAACATGATAGACCTCGCACGTTTCATTGTTGTTGTCAATCCTACATGACCCTCATGCAATTTTTGTATCATTTCATTTTGCAGTGATTTAGGTATTACTAAACAATTATTCTTAAAAATTAAATCTTGACAAACATGCAATTCGTCTCTAAAAGGCCAGTAAGGAGTTACATTAGGATCAAGGTTACATTTATTTTCTGGCCAATCTGTTTCAATTAATTTCTTAAGCTTACTTAAACTAGAGTCTAACTGTATAGCATTTTTTATTTTAGCAAGTATCGGTTTTGAAATTGGCAGGCTATCAGCTGCTAACTCAGCGTGGCAAATTACTTCCTCATTTAAACATTTCAATTCTTTTTCTACTTCATCTTGAATATATGCTCGTGACAAAGTATCTGCTATAAACAATAATTTTCCTGGTTTATATTTTATAATGAGATCAAACCCTTGAACCGCTAACATTAAACGCTGAAGCCTTGCTGGCACTTTATTTATAGGTTTCTTAAAAAGTGTTTCCAAGGGACGATGATCGCTTTCTACGACCACCTGTCTTGCATAAACATATTCTTTAAAACGAAAGCAAGCGAACGCAACGGCAAGAGCTTCCTTCTCAATTGACAATACCCTTGCTCCGTCTTAGTTAATGCTCTTGATGCAAAAGCCACTGGTTTACCATCCTGAAGCACCACAGCACCCATGCCCGAGGAACTGCTGTCAACGGACAGAACTATTTCACCATTTGTATCAAAATATTTTAAAACCGGACTGTTAACTAAACAACATTTTAATTTATTAAATGCAGCTTCTTGAGGTGGGCCCCAAGTAAAATGTACATTTTTACATAACAGTTCTCTCAATGGAGCGGAAATTGTTGAGTATCCTTCTATAAATTTAGACAAATAATTGGTCATTCCTAAAAATCGCTGCAAACTGGCAACATCAGTAGGAGAGGTCATTTCAGTAATAGCTTTTACTTTATTTAAATTAGGTTTTACTCCTTCAGATGTGAGGGTGTGTCCTAGAAAATCTACCTCAGTTGTGAAAAATTTACATTTAGACTCATTAAATTTAATTCCATTTTTTCTAGCAACATCTAGTACACGCTGTAATCTACAATATAATTGTTCCGGAGACGCGGCCCAAATACATAAGTCATCCAGGTACGTACACATACCTTCTAAACCTTCAAAAGTCTGACAAATGATACGACAGAAATCTTCCGGCATACTAGAGACACCAAAGGGTGCTCTCAAAAATTTAAATCTACCGAAAGGAGTAATAAAAGTACACATGTCGCTGCTTTCAGGGCAAAGTTTCATCATCCAAAACCCATTTGAAGCATCCAAAACGGTAAACCATTTAGCGTCTCTCATTTGAAATTTAATTTCATCAAATGTAGGTAATTGAAATTTAGGTCGAATCACAAATTGATTCAAAGTTCTCGGATCTAAACAGATCCTTAATTTATTATTTTTTCGGCGCACTACTATAATGTTATGTACCCATTCAGTGGGTTTACTTACTGCCTCAATCACTCCCAAAGCCTCCATATGTTGGAGTTCCTGTTTCACTTCATCATGAAGTGAAACTGGTATACGTCTAGCAGGTTGAGAGACTGGGGTAGCCCCCTCTACTAACTTAATAGAAACTGTACCCGGCAGTAATCCCAATTTACCATCAAAAAGGTCCGCATAGTTATTTTTCAAAAGTTCTACATACTTCCTGGTATTTACGTTTAAATTATCAGCTGATAGCGTGTCAACATTGTATTTAATCAAATCCAGATCACAGCTGGTATTCAAACCTAGTATACAAGGACATTTTATATTGACCACACTAAACTTAATTTTCTTATTTATTTTATTGGAAACTAGGTTTAATTCACAGTACCCTACTACCGGCACTGCACTGTGATCTACTATCGGAGTAAAAATGCAAGGCCTCTGACTTTAAGTGATCATAACAAAAAAACTGAGGGGTGAAATTTCTTCATTTTTGGGCAGTACATTAGTCATTTATATATGTTTAACATGTGTAAAAAGCAAAATGCTAGAATCAGTTGTTTAACTTTTATTTTAATTAACAGCAATAAAAACGCTGTATGTAGTATTTTCCTGGCTGACGGTCAGTTTTAACTTATCATAAAATTGTTATTGTTTCATAAATTGTTACCAAATTTACAAATGTTGTAGCACACATACTTCTGAAAAGTCGACAGCCAATAAATATTGCTTATTCATATGATTAACCGGTTTTATAAGCCCTAACCGAAAATGTGCTATTTCGCAATTTACGGAAGTTAAAGAAAAAATTCTTGTTTTAAATGCTAAATTTGATATTACTTAAATCTAACTGCATTATTCTCTTATTGAAAATAAAATTTGTTTTCTTGTAATTCCAAGTAAAATGTGTTGTTTATCGCGAAAGAAAGACGCACATATTCCCGCGAGAGGTAATCTACCACATCGTAAGCAGCGAGCGGCAACCCACAACAATGTGATTATTCTTTTGCATTGTACAAAACCATGCGCTTTATAGCAATAGTGTACGACAACAGCTGCCCCGCGCGGCCGCGCTTCTCCCCTCCAACTGGTGCATGCATCCTTTTTTCAAAATTTCTTTTAAAAAAAACGATGTATAATGACATTATTTTTGTGAATCGTGTTAGACCACAATATAATTGCTTTAACCTTGTTATGTTACTATCAATATTATTAATATCGAACTATCAGGTACTCAGTTACATAAGATATCGTTTTTTCATTATAGCTTTAAGACTAATAAACCAATTGGCCTCAAAAGCATCTCACATTGACAAAAAAGTATACATTTTTCAAATATATAAGTATCTACCACTCAGTTTCAATAATATAGCCGTAATTAATTTTTAAAGTGGAGCGCTTGTGCGATTTGAGTCATAATTAGCGCTTTTTCTCACATACACTGATACAGAAAATTAACGATGTGTTGCAAAAATCTAAAACTGTACACCTTTTTGTAGGAATAAATGATCTTTTAAATGCACTTTATTTCATTAAATTATGATTGCTAATTACTGAGATACAAGCTTCTAAAGTCAGAGGCCTTGCATTTTTACTCCGATAGTAGTTGATAAATTTTTTTATCACCCTTAGTGATTTTATTTACATTCAAACCTATTTTTTTATAATTTTCTAAAGATAATACGTTACAATTTGCCCCAGTGTCGATTTTAAAAACGACATTCACATTATTAACTTTAAAAGTTTTTAAAATTTCATTATGATTTACGGATCTGTACTCACGCATACTTGCACTGCCCACAAAAAATTCATCGAGTTGGTCCTCTTCACGTACATTTTCTTCAGCATTTAGTTGATGAATTCTCCTACTGCCTGTTCCTACGTCTTGGAATTTGTTTCTTCTTGATGGACATTGTCGATAAAAGTGATTGAGTCTATTACAGGAGGAGCACCGTTTTCCATATGCAGGACATGCATTAATAATATGGTCCGAACCACAAAATTTACAGTTACGAATGAGCTTAGTATTTGACAAATCTTTTTGAGCCGTCACATTTCTAGCCTGCGATGCTAGCACTTCAGATTCTTGATGATGATCATCAAAACCTTGTTTATTTGAATTTATTTGAGATACTTGTTTTCTTGACAATTCCATGTTTTTCAAATATTTCACTACTGTATCTAGATCACGGTCCTCTTCTGATATTAGTTTGGTTTTTACATCTGCATAGGTAGGATCAATGCCCGCAATTATTTTACTTTTTGTTAATTCTTTTCTTAAATTTCCAAGTTCACATTGTAATCCTAAATTAATTATATCTGTAATATAATCATCAAATGATTCTAACTTTTCTTGCTTTCTGCTAAAAAATTTGTATCTTAGCACTGTTAGATTAGTTTTCGGGGAAAAATGCTCCGTAAACTTCTTAATTACAATTTTTAAGTCTTTAGCCTCTTCGTCAGACAAATTAAACGAATTGAAAATTATCAGAGCTTTATCACCAATAAAATTAAGAAGGATGTTTACTTGTCTTTCACTTTCTTCATCATCTAGTTTATTTGCTTTTAAGTAAATGTTAAATTTTTGTATCCAAAACCTAAAATTATCATTCAGATTACCCTCAAAGTTCAGAGGTTGTAAATGTAAATCTGATGAAGGTAAATACTTGTTTCGCATAGATTCGTTCATTTTGTATACCACAATTATTTAACTATCTACCTGACACCATGTTGTTTGTTTATTTATTAACAATCTTCCAATTCATACACTTTAACATATTATTTCTTAACAAAACGTTCTTAGTTTTTTACCAAGTTGTTATTGCTAAAAAAGCAACTGTTCAAACTATGTTGCTAGCCACCTAGATTTGCGAATACACACTATCAACAGAAAAGTTTGCCTACGCCTACTACCAACTCTTGGTACAACAAAATTAATTTTAGGTAACAATGTACCACAGGAATCTATTCTGTTATGTATAATTCTGTACAATAGGATCATAGAGCTCACCTGTCTTCTAGTTTCGAGAGACTGAATATTGTGGGTTTTAAGCAGTGTGATGTATGGAGTAAATGTTGGATAAATTCGTGTTTGTTTAAAATCTAAGTATCGAAGGAAACGTTTCTGTACCTTTTCTAACTTGTTTATATGTACTTTATAATATGGAGACCAAACCACCGCACAGTATTCATCATCATTTGGACTCTGTTCATAATACAAACACTAAAAAAATGAACTGCATAGTCCCAGCTTGCTTATGAGATCATTTCAAAACAGAGCTAATTACGATGCTTAAGAAACCTTACAAACCACGTGCTACAACTAGGAATTGCGAACAGGAAAATAATCTGAAATGAAAGCATATGATTAGGTTGAAATTAAATTTGCATATCTTCTATTATTATTTGCAACGAATATAAAGAGTCATTTCATTAAAATCTTCCGTAAAAGTTTGCTATGATAAACAAGACATTTAACCTTAAAAATGAGCCATTAAAACGAAATATGACCCAAGAAAAAGTTTCCCCGAGTATAGACAATAGACCGCTTACAACAAAACAACCAATTAAAAAACCTTACCTAAGCAATTTAAAATAATTAAACAATCATTATGACTTCATTAAAAATCGACAACCGTTTACAAACCCCTTGTTTTTCCTCTACCAAATTAAGTCTGTATAATACGTCGATTTTGATGGACAGTCGGGCCAAAAAGGCAATGACACCAAGTTTATTTAAATTTCTCTGTGAGCGTCAACTACGTTAGTATAATTACCTTTACTAAAATCATTGTATTTAACAATGCTAGAATTTTGCCTTAGCTGAGAGGGCTTAGTATATCGACTATTTTACTTCTTATTCGAGAAGAAGGAGTGTTTCAGTTTTTCTTCGCTGTAGTGGAGCTTAAAATTAATTAGATGATGCGGTGTTATTTACAGCCCTCAACCCTACCTCTCCCTCCTAGCCACGTTTGCTGAAAAAGGAATGATTTTGATTTACTGTTTTAAGAACAAAATTGAGCTAAAATACCTGCAGCGTTTAACTCAAGTTGAAGGGACGACAGAACAAGTAAAGAATCTTTCGTATATATTTTCCTCTAAAATGCGCGATCGTTACATTTTTGAAAAACGATCATGTTACGTTGAAAACTAGGTACATTTTCTGAGAGTACAGGAATGAATTGTTTTCGTGCTATAAAATTCTTTTGAAATGGCTGAGTTTGGACCAAGAAGATATCGTTTTGGTGTATGGGCTTTGAGATAAAGCATAGCCTTCTTTAAGAAGGCTATGGATAAAGACATCTTATAGTAGCTAGTAGTAGGGAATACTTCAGCGGTGTGTAGCTTCCCAAGGAAGTTATTTTGAGGCAGACAATATTGAATTGTAATAATTCTATTCGAATAAAAAAATTGAAAAAAATCAGTTTCATTAGGTACTTAATTTCTTCTGGCGTCTACGTCAAACAATAAATTAATTAATTAAATCGCTAAATTGTTTATAAGAACTGAAAGGGGATTGAAATCTTGGAAAAGTGTAAAAGGTGCATTCTCGACGGAATTTAAACAAAAAGTTAACAGTGTAGATATTCACAAGCAAGTAGCAAGCCGTTAGATGAAGAGGGACGAAAATGTGCATCAATATTTCCTTATTATGAAAGAGATTGCATACAGGGCCGGCGTGAGGCACGTGCAAACGGTACAGTGCACCCGGCCCACGGCCCCGGGTTTTATAGGCCCCACGCGCATCAAGATTTTTAAAACGATAAATCTTAAACGTGTCCAAATCCGCTCAAGTAAATACCGACAAAACGTTGTTCTTATATTGTAGTAAATGTTTATAACATCTTGAATAAATTTAACCTATCCTTGACGGTCAAAACGGAAGTAATAAACCATTTGTTACAGAGATGAAATTATTTACTGGGGTTGAAAAAAATGTGTTTTTATATACCTACCCAATGGTAAATGCCTTGTGTGGGAACATTTCTGTAAATACTTTAAATTGTAATGTGGAAACATCATAATGGTACTTAAATCTTGTTTATTTTGTGCCAGTACCTATGTGCCAAGAACGACTGGTGGGTTGGGCTATGTTAGCAACAGAGAAGGAGGTTGGACGCGAACTGGATACATCAAAAACTATTGACGCGTTTGTTTCAGCCAAAGTACAAAAAAAATGAAAAATCTATCTATGAATGTTTCTTTTCGATGCTAACTTGTTTTCGTTTGATGGTTTTTATTATTTCATTGCCGCCAAGCACTATGTTAATTTTCAGTAGGTAATAGATGACATTAACGATGACGTGGCTACTAAATCGATCCTGTTTGGATGTTCTAATTTTAAAAATTTCATAGAAAAATATATCTATCGTCTACAAATCTATAAAAAGGAGATGTAATAATTCACCACAACGATCTGCTACTACATACTTCGCATAATTGCATTGTTCTTAAGCACTTGATCAAATTTAATAGTTAGGTTTAAACATGCCAAAAACGGAAAACATACAGTGACAGATAGAAATCACGAAATACGTGTTCTAGTTGCGGTGTGAAAACTCTCAATCACTGATATGCTATAGTTACAGACTTGAAAGTAAGTGAATTGTAAAAAGTAAGTAAATTTCAAGATGGATCATCAAAACTTCATTTCTTTTACACAAATAAGTACATCTTCCAAAATGCAATACATAGTGTTCATAAAATGTCTATTTTTATGACAATAAAAATAAGAAAGTATTTTAAAAAGACTCACTTCCCAAGCAATGTCATTCATTCCTTAACTTTCGAAAAATTTCAGTTTCAGTTCCTTAAATCAACGATGAATGTTTACTTTCAACAGTAATTGTTTAATACCCGTCACCTTTTGAGGAAGCACAGTCCACAACCTCCTAAAATCTTAAGAAATCAGTTAACTGTTTGTATCAGAATAAATGTTACACACTCTACCTACCTACATTCATAATATTTAAAACATCGTATATTACACGTGAGAAATACCGTATTTAAAAGTTTTTTTGTGAGTAACAGTACATTAAGTAATTGGAACGCAAATGTTTTTTAAACATATCACAGCACAGAATAATATGCATGTTCCGTTTACTGTATAAATAAATCTATTACTGCAATTTTATTTTGAATCTACGATACAAATTATACTTACTACCTTTTTACCTATCTCGTAACATTAAAACACAAATCTATATTCTGTCAAATTACAGCCAACATATATGAACGTCCATTCAAACCGCCTCGCAATAACATCACAAACATAATTCCACAAACCCCACGGTTTAAAAAATTCAAAGCTTTAAGTATATGAGACGTTGTGGGATACACCCAACGCGTAATGTGATTACGAATATAAACAAATGTACGTTTAGAGTATCATTTTTAATAAAACCGTATGTATTACGTTCTTTCCGTAGAGATATTTTGCAAGTTTAAATATAATAAAAGAAATTGGTTATTAAGTAGCGTAACAGTCTAGGATAATTAAACATACCGCACCTTAGCATGACTTTAGCTCTATACTTTGAAACAATATTGCAATGCGATACACAGAGGAAAAACAAAACTATTTGAGTTAGAAGTTACACTCCAGCACGCATTATTAATTCTTCACTAATTAATTGGGCTTGTATAAGAGGGGAAATTCTATGAAAAGAGAACCCTATTAATAAAGGTTAGGAGCCTTGATAACAGTGCAGATACATCTCAGCCGAAAACTCCCAATGACGCACTGATGGTATCGAAAGTTTATCAACTACGTAGAACTGGTGTGATACCAATTATTGTTGGCACAGACCAAAGGTCAGATGAATTAATTTAAACAATTGAATAGGTGAGAATGAAAGGGGCCCAAGTCCAACCGAAGTGAACTGAGAAAAATCAAAAAAACTATTTTAAGAGGGGGTATTTTTTTCGATTATCTTGTTTTTTTCTTTAAGTCTCCATCAAAGTTACATGTCTTTAGATGACAAATGCAAGGAAAAACAGTGTCTAATCTAATTTTGGAACATTCCCAATATATATGGACTTGGGCCCCTTTCATTCTCACATGCTCAATTATTTGTCGGTGTAAATGTATTGGTGGCAATTGAAACTGCTGACGCAGCCACGCTCTGGATACCCCAGACTAGCAGTGCAGCATATGATTCAGGCTCTAAAACCCAAATGCTTTGCTATTAGACTGTCTTACATAGATCTTAAGTTAACATATTTCTATATTCTCTATATTTCCAGACTCTTAATTAAAGGCACAGTGAGATACAAGTTAACCCTAAATTCCTGCGGCTACAGCGTATTAACCCCATCTAAGCGGGAGCAGAAAATCTTTAGATTTTGCGAAGCAGGTGCGGTAGTTTTTGTCGAGGGGAAAAATGAAGTAAACGGCATTTAAACCTTGTGGAAACTATTTGAATAGCTTGATTTAAGATAGTAGCAATGTTTCGGAATTTCCAAAGCTGCTGTCCAAGTCGAAATCGATCAATAAAAACAAAAAAATGCTTATACAGTAATATTTTATTTGCAACCGTTTACGAAGACACATCAGGTATCTAATATGTACTTGGAACGTCAGATTCAGAGCTTGTTAAGTATATGACAAGTTCATAAAATACCGTGTCGGAATTATGTGAAACCTTTAATTGCCTTGTCGGCAATGTTTACACACAGAGAATGTGCCGATGTTGTGTTTGTTTATAACTTCTGTAATGGAGGGTAAATATGGATGTTGAGGGATCTCGCGTTAGTTTTCCTAATTGATACGTTAGTACTATCGCGCTATCAACAAATTGTGTATGAGCGATACATGGTAATGTTCAAGCGTACATAAATTACACTCAATTGAAAATATTAATAGAAAAGTATATAGGCAACATTACAAAAAGATAAATAATAATGATAATAAAACAAGAATAAAATAAACGTCTGCGTATCCTGAGTAATATTAAGCAATGAATACACGATTATTGCCGATTAATTTCAAATACATCGCATTTCGAGTCGTGGGCGGTGGTATTATTGTCCCTTATAACAATGATAACTACACCGAAATAACAGCAACTACATAATAGTCCTACGTGTAAGAGAAATTACTAAAATCAATTGATTTCTTGCCTCGGAACATAGCAAGGTTCATTTCATAACATTAAGGGTTCACAAATTAATAGCATGGTTATCGAAGTGCTCCTATATCGTAACAGTAAGTAGTTGATGTGGTTACTGTCAGCTGTCAGGTATCACGTGAATACTGACTAATTTTGCACCTCTAAAATTATTATCATTTTCTATAATATTGCGCTTTCTTTTAATAATAATAATAATAATAATAATAATTAATAATTAACCAGGACGTGGCTTTTACAAATTGGGATCAAATACACCGAGGCTTCTCAAACAAATACATTATCTAAAATGTGATCAGCGTTGGTTTTATCAACGTCATTTAATTTAATGAACATAATATGTGTATAGTATTTAGTATGTTCACTTTTTAACAGCAACTTCAAATTTATATTGTATAGATATATGTATTAGTAGGACTAATCGTTACTTGATTTCGATCCGTGCGATTAGTTAACCAGGCTTGGCCTGAGTATCGATAACAATCGAAGTACATAATAATAATAATAATAATTGTCTAAACACTAAACAACACACACGCATATAAAAGTGCTCTGTTTTTAAACCAAAATTACCTGGTTAATAGTGTTTCAAAATTAGTGAAAGTTATCTATTTTACCATTTAGAAGCTACAGAAGTGTATGGAAATATAAATTACAAGTGTAATCAAAAATTTTTGGAAATGAATAAATTTGACAGAAGATTTTGACAGATGCAATATTCACACAAAATGCATCGTTTTTATAAAATTTGGATGAATTTAACTGTTTTCTAAATGGTCTTCTGAAGAAATATGTTTCAATTTCATTTGAACAGCTAAATTGCTTAATGTTAAGAAACGGGTCGTGACATCACAGGTATTCTCACAATGTCATTCGAATTTATATGTTTTAGATATATTTAATTATCGTTTAATCATCAACTAATTGGATAAATCTGTACTTGATACCTACATCTGCATTTGAAAATGGAAACAGTTTACATACTGGATAAAAGTTAATTTGTTGGTGTATCATACTAAATGTATTAAGGTAGAAATTTCACTAAACAATTAGGTACTAATTGAAATATTTGAAGGTAAGAATTTTCCTTACTTAAAATTTAAGTAAATCTTTATGACGCTTTTATATTGCACATTTCATGCACTATACACATTACACTTACACTAACACAACATGTAGGAGAATATTCGCTTATGTGAATATTTGGGGAGTGACGCCCTCACGTGATCTTAGTCATCCCATTTTATTAATGAAAATGGAGCGTAAGGAAATAAGCCTCGGAAAACAGCCGCTACCTGAGGATCGTCAGGGCACGTCTAGAGCCACCGCTGGACGTTGCAGTATGCGGACCGGTGGTGATGGGGAGGTGATCAGGCGGCCACCCATCGGGAAACCCGAAACAAGTACAGCCGATAGAAGATTAAGAAGAAGAAGAAGTACGACAACCGAAGAACAGACTCAAGATGAAGAAGAGACCTTTGTACCTGCTTCTCAACCGCTAACGGATGGGACCAGTTCAAAGGAGTCTACCAGACGGCGTATGAAATGGACCGAGGAGATGAATCGATTCATTTTGCGTACGTACCTGGAAGTAACGAAGATAGAAACGGACAAAACTATGTATAGGGACAAGATTCACACAGCATTCACAACACAATACCCACATCTTTCACATTTAACACAACAACGCATAGCAGACCAACGCAGGGTAATTATAAAAAACACGCTTCTTTCAGTAGAAACACAAGAACAAATTAAACACGAAGTAGAAAGGTTTTTCAACATAAATAACACTATCAACACCCAACAAAACACATTAGGTACACCTAATAACAATCATCATCCACTTATGACACAGCAAAGTACATTAGATACACAAGATAACGATGTAGATAATAACTCCCAACACTCACACGAAACACTTAAATTAAAAATTCAAACAGAATTTGATACTGCACTTACAGAATTCACAAACATAGATCCATCACAAAGATATAGAATACCGAAACAAAAAGACACTAACAAGTTACACAAAATCACTCAAATATTAAACACCGATATTTTACCCAATTATATTACAAACAACATATCACTACATCAATTACACCTAATTGTGTACTGCGGTGCTGTTGCAGCTTCAAGGTGTAACGGCTCCAAGGTCATAATATCAACACAACACCACATCACAAAGAAAACAACACTTCCGGCCTGGGAGAAGCGTCTAATGAATCGTGTAGATGAAATTAGACGTGACTTAGGTCGAATTACACAATACATACAAGGCACAACCTCTTCCAAACTAACACGCCAGGTACACAACATCATTAGAAAACTAAACACACACAGTTCACGAGAACCAAACACGAATTACAATGAACACAAAGATACACTCACACAAAAACTTTCAGTATACACAAACAGATTGAGACGGTATAGGGAAGCGGCAAATAGAAAACGTCATAACACACAATTTAAATACAACGAAAAACTATTTTATAGATCACAAACACAACAAAACACTCAACAAAAATACTCATTACCCACATTAGAATCTCTAGAGCACTACTGGTCCGATTTGTGGTCCAAAAACATTGAACATAATATACATGCATCCTGGATCATTTCGGAAAGTACACGTACACAGCACATAATACCAATGCATGATACACAAATCACTTTAGAAGATATCACCAACTCCATCAAACACCTACACAACTGGAAAAGTCCAGGCATAGATAAAATTCATAATTTTTGGTGGAAATATTTCACCTGTACACATATATACCTCGCACAACACTTCACAACAATATTAGATGCACCACACACTACACCACCATTCTTCACACAGGGAATCACTTATATGCTTCCAAAAGATAACAATACACACGATGCCTCTAAATATAGACCCATTACATGCCTTCCCACTATATATAAAATTCTAACATCATGCATTACACATAAAATATACACACACTGCACTAACAACAACATTTTATTTGAGGAACAAAAGGGTTGTACCAAGTATTCCAGAGGCTGTAAAGAACAGCTCATTATAGACTCTGTAATACTTGAACAATCTAGACTCAATAAAAGAAACATACACACAGCTTACATCGACTACAAAAAAGCATTTGATTCAGTACCTCACTCTTGGTTACAAAAAATACTATCGCTGTACAAAATTAGCAACAACATCACACAATTTCTCACTCACATAATGTCATGTTGGAACACCACCCTAACACTTACACTAAATGATACCCAACTCATCACAAACACAATACAAATTAAGAGGGGCATTTTTCAGGGTGACTCCTTGAGCCCACTTTGGTTTTGTCTTTCTCTTAATCCCCTTTCACA
The DNA here is from genome assembly GCA_036250285.1 of Pyrocoelia pectoralis. Taxonomy (NCBI): domain Eukaryota; kingdom Metazoa; phylum Arthropoda; class Insecta; order Coleoptera; family Lampyridae; genus Pyrocoelia; species Pyrocoelia pectoralis. The sequence continues at coordinate 34,145,016 of CM070074.1, forward strand.
CATGCTGAATAACACAAATTTTGGTTATAACTTAAAACACAATCACGAAATACATCACAACATTACACATCTATTTTATATGGATGATCTTAAATTATACGCCTCTACAAGCACAAAACTCAACCATTTATTACATATCACTGAAACATTTTCACATGATATACACATGGAGTTTGGTATTGACAAATGCAAAACACAACACATCACTGCTGGTAAGAGAGAATTTGTGGATTTTGAGCTCGAACATGGTGACCATATAAGATCCATGGACGAGAATGAAACTTACAAGTATCTTGGTTTTCAGCAAAACACACAAATAAAACGAAATCTAATCACACAATATTTACACAGATTACGCAGTAGGTATACTTAAAACACAACTACACGGTAGAAACACTGTCAAAGCTATTAACACATACGTTACACCGGCCCTTACTTATTCCTTTGGAATAATAAAGTGGACCAATACAGATTTAGAACAGGTACAGCGAAACACACGTACATTACTTACTAAACACCGAATACATCATCCACACGCCTCAACAGTAAGACTATACCTTCCTCGTTCACGAGGAGGTAGAGGCTTAACAGACATAGCCCTGTTACACCAAACACAAATACACAAACTACGAGAGTACTTTTATAACAAATCACACATTTCAGCGCTACACAAAACAGTCACACTTGCAGACAAATCTTACACACCCTTAAATATGAGTAATAGAAACATCACACCACCAATGAGTAGAGATACGTACATCACACATAATATACAAACTTGGACACAAAAGACTTTACACGGACGATATCCACAGGAGATTAACGAAGACTGTGTTGATATTATAGCAACGCATGCTTGGTTAACCAAATGTGATATTTTCCCAGAGTCAGAGGGTTTCATGTTTGCCATACAAGATCAGGTCATTTACACACGAAATTACAGAAAACACATAATTAAAGATAGGACAATTACACATGATCTTTGTAGACAATGTTCGCAAAGACCAGAAACCATACAACACATTATATCAGCATGTACACGTCTAGCACAAACAGAATACAAACACAGACACGATCAGGTAGCTAATATAATACACCAAAAACTCGCCACAAAACATAACCTTTCTACTGATAACACACCCTATTACAAATATTCACCGCAAGTTGTACTTGAAAACACCACACACAAACTATATTGGGATAGGACACTACTCACAGATAAAACTGTATATAACAATAGGCCAGATATAACACTTATAGATAAAACACAAAAAATCATATACATAATAGATATTGCCGTTCCCAACACAAACAATTTAGCCAATACACACGCAGAGAAACATCGTAAATACACTGATATAGCTCAGGAACTTAAAGCGCAATGGAGAATGGGAACTGCTCTTATAGTACCCATTGTTCTCAGTGCAACCGGAGTTATACCAAAAACAATACATCACAGTTTGCACATTTTAGGGTTAGATAAGAACATATACATACAATTACAAAAGGCAGTCATTATCAACACTTGCCACATAGTTAGAAAATTTCTAAACATAACGGAAGATACCGCACTACATCACTCAGAACCACATCACACAATTTCAACTAATACCATTCAAACACAAAATGAAACACAACACTCAATCCTCCCTTCACAAATTGAAACTTTGTTGCATACACAACATAACATTATAGAAAGTCCATTACCAACACACAACACTTCAACAATCACTCATGTAACACCTCTAACTCGTTCTCATGCACTCAAACGTAAACACACAATATACTCACAGTATCAGAATTCGCAATTAACACAAAACACAAACAACACATTACCCACTCGAGTGCAACCTATGCGTCGAGCTAAACAACAAAAAACGCTTACACAATAACTATAACACTTTTTCAAAACATACATATTATGTTCATTTTTTCTTTTCTATAAAAAGTCACTAAGTCACGAATAAGTGACGCCAACGGAGAAGCCTAGGAATATAGGGTCTCTTTTTGTTATTGATGCGCGACGCTGCGTTCATGTTAATGCCTTCGCGGAAAGAGGGTCGACGGGACGTGGCTTTTACAAATTGGGATCAAATACACCGAGGCTTCTCAAACAAATACATTATCTAAAATGTGATCAGCGTTGGTTTTATCAACGTCATTTAATTTAATGAACATAATATGTGTATAGTATTTAGTATGTTCACTTTTTAACAGCAACTTCAAATTTATATTGTATAGATATATGTATTAGTAGGACTAATCGTTACTTGATTTCGATCCGTGCGATTAGTTAACCAGGCTTGGCCTGAGTATTGATAACAATCGAAGTACATAATAATAATAACAATCGAAGTACATAATAATATTTAACATCACTAAATTTGAATCCAAAATTATTTGTGATAATACAACGAGCTGTTTTATTACAAACATGTCACATTGTCCGAAAATTCTTTAATATAAATTAATTTAATTGCACTTATAAATTAATAGTAGATAATATAATATAATTTTATTTAATTTTAAGATTCCTTAAAAATGAATTTGTGGTTGGATGTTATCCCCCATAAATTTAATTACTGTAAGTACCACTATGTAAGTGTGAATCAATAAATAAGGCTTATTGTAAAAATAATAATAATAATAATAATAAACAAATACATTATCTAAAATGTGATCAGCGTTGGTTTTATCAACGTCATTTAATTTAATGAACATAATATGTGTATAGTATTTAGTATGTTCACTTTTTAACAGCAACTTCAAATTTATATTGTATAGATATATGTATTAGTAGGACTAATCGTTACTTGATTTAGATCCGTGCGATTAGTTAACCAGGCTTGGCCTGAGTATCGATAACAATCGAATTACATAATAATAATAATAATAATAATATCTTTATTGTGTTACAAATGTGTCTAAGCACAAAACAGTCGTCAGACCGTACGAATCTATGGATAAAATAGCTGTAAATATACAAACAGTCCATATACATTCCACTTATTTTACATTTCATGACACACAGTTTCTTCACAAACTAACTCCACTCCATAACATATAATTACCGTGCTTACACAGTTCCAAAAATTCGTCTATCGAATAGAATGCGCGTGCCATTAAAAATGTTTCATTTTAGGGCAGTGCGTAAATAATACGAAAATCAATATAAGATCTAAAAGTTCTATACTTCATTTGAAATGCTAATTAATGTTCATAAAAATAAATCTACAACATTTTCAGAGACAAGAATTGAGTTTCAAATAAATAAAAAGGGACAATCCTCCTGCCATTTTTAAATATTCTTCCGAGAGTAAATAATAGAATTAAATTCACATGACGTAAGCCAAACAAAAAAATAACAAAAAATGAATAAATGTAGGAAAACCTTGTCCAAGACATAAAGACGGCGACGTGTTTGTAGAGAAAGAAATTTACAGCCTAATATATTTTTTTTTAATTTTATAAGTTCATCGGGAATTTTTACTATTTCTACTTTGTTATAAATGTGATATAATAGGCGTAAAAACAAGAAGATGTGGTGCTCATGCCCCCCTCCCTCCTCCCAAGTGTAAACAAAAGAACAATGGTGTTATTACAAATAGATGAAGCAGCATACTGTTTGAGAATTAAAAATATGCCACAAAGAAAGAGGAATGAGAAGATTTAATAATCGCGAAAAAATTTCAAAAGTATGAACAAAACGAATTTTTTTGTTGGTGGCGGATAGCGATCAATTGTCAAACAGAATAATCTTTGGTAGAGGACAGTGTCAACCAAATTGGTATGCTTTTGAACTGCATTTCAAGAATGGAATTTCCCAAACATCAAAAATAAGGAATGAAGATTACTAACACTCCCCACACAAGATCCGTTGCAATTTAGAAATCGTTCGTAGGTAATTAGTTAGAATCCGGAACGATACACTAAGCCGTTTCAACTTTTTCCCTTTAAAAGAGGATGGCCAGACAACGAAGAAAAGCTATAACATAATGGCTGCAAGTCACAAATATGTTTAAAAATTCAATAAATAAATAACAGCAAAATGACAAAACTTGGCGGATTTTCCATAGGTGGCGACATAATGAAAATGGATCGATATTTGCGAGGCTATAAATTGCACATGCACGTTCTCGTCATGGATCAATAATTTCAAGAAATATATGTATATGCGCATGTCTGTCTTACAAAAAGCGCTCAATATTGTTAGCTACCATATTTCCCTGCACCGTCTTAAAATCATATTTCTGTTGTATCGAGTTTGTATTCTGCTTTTTCCAAAGCAATAATAGATTATGCAACTTGCATTAACATTTATGTGCAGTACAGCGACTCTTACAGGTTATGTTCGAGTATATTAGGGCATTAGGCGAGGCAAATGCCAGTGTTGTAGGTATGTACACTGTACAGCTAAACTTTAAGCGACATTAAGCTTAGGTTGAACAGAGGATTCAATTCGCTAAAATCTTTTCTAATTATTGCTCGCATTTACTCGCATACATTAGACACTTGCCTTTATGTATTGAGTACTACTTTACTGTCACAACGGAGACTTCCACGGCCAGTCAGTAAGATAAAACGACTTTCGTCGTTCGTTGTCCACTCTGTCTTGATTATTGTGCAATTTCTTTTCTTATCGAGTACTGCTTTACTACCTTTTTCATATGTATTTTTAATAACAAATTCATACCTATAACCTTTGTGCTAAACAAAGAATTTTTTTTAAAAAAGGGTCGTTTTTTATTTTTACTATAAGGGACCCATTTACTATTATTCGTAAAAAAAATTTTCCCGAAATTAGGTGGATCCCGTTTTCTAAACTGTTACCTCGTTCGCATATTATTTACAAAGTGGTCCCGCGCCAGTTTGTCACTAAATAATATTATAATAACGAGGAAGACTGCAGGTGACTATAAAAATCATCCTAAAGGTGGTGCAATCTTAATCAAAATTATAATGGTCAAGAATTCTCAAATGGATATTGAATCCTCATTAATAAAAAAGAAACCTCCGAAAACAATCTAAAACATACAACAGTAAATAAAGTGAACAACGAACCGCCATCTTTTAATAGTTAAGAATATTTTGTCGAAGTACCTGAAAATATATTGCCAATAATTCTATCTTTGCCATAATGTTAGATGACATTCTCCTTCCTTTAACCAGGTATGAAATGTAAGTACCTGTTGTAAAATGTTAATTACACAAATTGTATTTATCCTGGCTTGCGTTGCGTACAGCGTAGGGCCCTTACAGGAGGCTCGGACCCGTGGAATTTGCCCCCCCCCCCCCCTCTTGCCAGACCAGTCTATAACAGAATTACCAGAAATAGTTCAAGCAATGTTACTGTACAAGTCGTAAATAGTTCTTTAGATTGCATTAGTTGCATCACATGGAACTGTAACGATTATTCTTGCGAACGATTTGGCGATTTTGGAATTATTTACACCTTTGATGATCCAGGATCAGGGAAGTTTGAAGATAATAATCGTACAAGTTTCATAACTGTAGCTGAATGTTCTGAGCCAGGAGGTATCAATTGTTTAGACTATGAAACTAAAGCTGAGTACATTCTTTCTTACAACGTAAGCACACTCTACTTTTACTATAGATTCTGTAATTACTGTTCACTGTTCTGTTCGTTAAAAATAGTAGTAATTGATAGCAAAAAATCCATTGTCTTTGGATTATGAGTTGCTGAGTGGTTCTGTGGTTCAAGTTGTGGCAAGTGATAGGGTATCTAGAAATTGAAAAGGTGTATAAGACAAAATTAATAATGCCAGGTTTTTACACCAACAGGTTACAGTTCAAAAAAGGAAGGCCGCTATTCATCTCCGATTTTAAAATGATATGGAATAATTTTTTTATTATTTGACTATAGGCAAAATGACTGACTTACTATTTCAAACTATTTAAGCATTCAAAAAAGGCCAGAATTTAGGTATGTATTCACCGAACCGTAAATTAAAAAATGATTATATACATCCTCTAAAGCGGGTAAGCTGACAGTAACTAAGTAAAATGAAATATTTTATTCAGTTACTTATGAAATAGTTAAATCATTTACTCGAAGTTACAAACATTTCTTTGTATATTAATTACTATCTAGCTAATTTCGACGTCAAGAAACTTCACGGTAAACTTTCTTATTACAAAATTTGTTAATAAATGTGACATATTCTTTCGAAAATTGTATGAAACCACGTACCTATAGTTTCAATATTCATATGAAGTCTTTGATCTTATGAGATTTGCATGTTAAAATTTACCTACATTGCTAACGTCACGGTGTTATAATATATTAATTTCACTAATTCATGGATGAAATTGTTTCATGTATTACGGATATACTCACCTGCCAAATATCAGAACATAAAATCGCTTTTAGTTGTTTCTTGAACTGACATTAACGTTTATATAGGTACGTATTGTAGCAATGTACCTACAATGTAGGTACCGTATACATAATCGAATTTTCAGAGAATCTCACTAATGCATTATTTATTACATTCTGCAGTAGTTACATATATAGTTGTTACATAATTCTGCAACTGTTATAGTTCACATTAACTAACAATATACATTTGTATATCATTGTGAACAAAATTTGAGATGTATTTATATTACGGAAGTAATTCGATAAAATGGTGTATCAATATCATTGAAATTCTAATATAGGTACATCTTATAAGAACTAATACGTCAGCTTGCCTTCGAGATCTTACGGCAACAGCAACTGCATCTCATATGATCCAAGTTATTGGAAAATGTATGTTAGCATAATCAAGTTATGCACACCACCGAACACAGAATCATCTAAAAGCAATACGAGTCAATTTTAAATTTGACATAAGAATTTAATCAAAATATCGTATCAGCTAAGTTAGAAAATTTGCATTAGTAATAATACTCGATAAGTACGTGTTTAAATTTCAATTCAAAATAAAAGCAAGTGCCACAATGGCACGTGCTTTAAATAAATATTTGTCACTTGTCTATACACAAGCGGAACGGTAGGTAGTATGTATAAATATTAATACAAATAATAATCGAACAGAAAATCTAACTTCGATGTAGAAATCGGGAATAAAATTTGTCAGTGAAAAATGTCTATATTGCAATTTCCTATTCCGTTACAACACGGGGCTCGATTATATGATAAAGTGTTGTATGTACCTAGATCTTCTTGTGCAACATATTCCCTCTTCTTTACACGAAGGCAATGTGAAAATCTTGTGAATATGTACATGACTGACAGACACATTCTTATTTGTTTAATGCTTAAAACAATATCACTAAAAACAATTATAAATGTCAAAATCAACATTTTTATGAAGTATTTGATTTGGTATATACCTAAGCACTATGTAATGCGACACTTTTTACATAATAATATTTAACACCGTTTGGTGTAATTTAAGACTAAAAATATATTGAGAAGTTGATCCGTTTATGTACCACTTTTAAGTTTGAACTAATACGATGGTCTTTTTCGACGATCGACGAACAAATCCGTTCGAACAAAATCGACTAAACAATTAGCTCATAGACTACAGTTGAGAAAACGATTTGCTCACAGACTACAGTTTTGTTTTGACAGTGTTCAGTGCCTGACCTGACATAAGATGAAAACGGTGTATTTGTAGACAGTGGCGGCGACATTAGCAGTAAAATCCAAAAACAAAAAGAAAAAGCGGAAGTAGGCGAAGGAGTGACTGGTGGAAAAAGATCCGTTTTCCCATATTAAGTTATTAAACGAACTCGTACTAGAACCGAGAGATTGGTGCAATGATTTGAGAATGAATTATTACGATACTTACTGTATTCTTTCGTAACTCCTTTGATAGCCAAGTAAAACACACAGTAATGGACAGCTAATTCACCTCACGAACAACTTACAGCAACCTTAAGATTTATACCTATGGGCAGAATCCTCAAGGATTCGGTCAGATTATACCGGAAACCTACCAGGAAATCTATTCGGTTTTAGAAAAGAATATTTAAAGGTTAGAGCACTTGAAGTGAGACATTATTTCCAGAAATGTTAGATTTTTTTGCTTTTGATTTTGCTGAGGATATCCGAGGCGATGTTGCGGTGTTGAGTCAGTTTGTGTAGTACATTTATCTAAAGTTGACTACGGTGACATTGGTTTGAAACGATCTAAAATATTTAAATGTGGTATTGGTATCGTTAACAGTTATCGGCAGCACCTTTTCAGTTTCCCAAAACAGAGGCCGAATGGAAATTCATTGCACAAAATATGGGCGGTAGAATATACAAATTATTACAGCAGCAAATAGTGGATCGTATTATTATAATTATGCGACTTCGCAACAAATGGCTGTGTATATGACGGAGGAGTAGTAGATAAAACTGTATTTTATGAAAAACGGAAAAATGGCACGCTCAACTTGCCTATACCGTAAGAATCAAATTTCTTTTTAACCGCTTTTTTGTTACATCGGCTTGTACTTCTTTTAAATTTGTCTACATCTGGTCATATGCTTTCTCTTTCCTAATGCGATCACTGTAACTAATAAAGACTTTCTGTTCATCTGACGACGATCGGTCATCTTGAGGCAATTTTTCTTTCTGAACAAAATACAAACAACCCAGAATTAAATCACTACGTCACTGCACAAAACATCGGATTTTAAGACTGTTTACGCCACACACTTCTAACTTGCTAGTTTGTCGAACAAAAACCGACGTGCAAAATCAGGTCGATTCTGATTATTTGCATCGGTGTTGTTCCACAGCTTTTTGACCACACTTCGGTTTTGCATCGTTTTTGTTCGAACAGATTTGTTCGTATAAACAGATTCAAAGAAACAATGGGAGTGAGTGGAAGTGTATGTTTTGTGGTCAGTGGTTACATCTGCCGTTACATCTTCCACGATCCCCCGACTCTAATTTGCATCTCCCAAGGGATCAAAATATAAATTTTTGTGTGTTTGTTCAATTTATTACGATGATGATTCAACGAATGAGTAAAATGCAGCACACGTTAACTTGTGAACTGTAACTTTCATATGACTTTTATGTAATGACGTTTTCAACCAACTTCAAAAAGTTGATTACTAAATTCGTCCTGATGTCTGTGTGTCTGTGCGTTGGTTGATGTTACAGAGTTTAGAAAGCTGGAAGTGGTGTCATCTTATAGGAAATTCTTTACTAATTCCAAATCTCTGGTAAATTTTTTGATCGGATCACCCGTTCGCCGTCGGGACGCCATTAAAGTCAAAATACATATACACCCTTCAATATCTCGAGAACGACACATCCAATTACAAAAATTACAAAACACGTTTCCTTTATTTTTTGAAACCTATTGAGTCATGATACGTAAACATCACCCTTACCCCCCTGTGAGGTGGAGCGGGGGTGAGTTTTGAGAACTTAAATGGGAACACCTATTTTTTATTGCACTTTTGGATTCTCCATAAAAAACTATTATCAAATTGCAAATGTCACCCCCAACTGCCACCCATTTTTGGGGATGGAAAGGGGGAGAAAAACGATCTTTTTTACTTTTTTTCCTCCAACATTTTTTTGTGATTTACAAATTGTCACCCTCTCCGCTCCCATGTTCCTTAAGGGTTGAAAGAAAAACAATGACTCATTTGTGCAGAATCCGGGGTGCTTGTGTCTGAGGGGGGGGGGGGGGGAGTTATATACATATATATTGCATATAGTATAGGTATGCCATAATTAGTTACAGATTTGAAGTTGGTTGAAATTAGAATAAATTCTATAAGAATTCGCGCCTTGACTTGAATTGTCGTTGTTTATCTATTCTCTATAGTAACCTAACTTCATGGGTATCTTTACTTGCTAGGATTCCATTTTGGGAAAGAAATGTGCAAGTAAGTTTCTTATATGATAAACCTTCCTTCATTTTTGATAAAAAACTACACTTTAAAGTTTATCGGTTGAATTTGCCAACATCGTGTAAGTATTTATAATCGAACATTTAATAAAAATAAAGATGTGGTTCATATCAGTTTCATGGAGACGCTATACCTCTTCCTTAACATTAAGTTAAGAACACAGATGCAATAAATATTTAATGTAGGTAACATTGAAGTAATTGTTATGGCTCAGGGACAGGGAGAAAACGTTTTGCACTAATTTTGAGGCATAAGAGGGTGTTTTGTAGTTAACCAATACAAGTTTTTAACGAAGGTAGAAAAATTAGAATGTAATTGAATCTTGTTTTACTTAAAATATTCAATTACTGGTTCATTAAAAGTTTTAAAATTGTGTTCTGCTCACAAACATCGCATTTTACTATTATTTTATTTCTCCTCAAAGATAAATTTTACGAAACACTTACTATCGCTAACAAAGTAATATGAATTATGATGTAATTAATAATAGAAGACAACAGTTGCGATGTCTTTATTCGACGTATTTTACTTCTAAAAGATGAAGTGTTCAAACTTATATTTAATATAATTCCATATTTTCCTTGTTTCTTTGAATGGGCACCATTTGGAAGATTAAGTTGTCGTTAGCAATCTCACAAACTCCATACAAAAGCACCCAGACCACTTGTAAAACAGAAAACGGATATCGATTTTTTAGAGATTAATGCATTTCTTTGGACCTACCTATGTTGGGGAACTGGTCTTCAATCTAACAAACATGCCACTATCGAAACATTAATACGCTATTTAGTAGACGCATTACTTTGATATACGATACCTATATGTAATCCTACACAATGTAAAACAACATCGTTTCATAGTAAATACAAATACAATTTCATGATACGCGATACACAAATAATTTAATTTGAAAGCCTATTAACAAATTAACACGGCGATTTTCAAAAGTTCATAATGCAAACCTTGTCATCGTTTCGTTTTGTAGGTTGCAATATACAGGATGGTCGACTATAATACTTCGATCAAAACCGAAAAAATTACATAAAGCATAAACTTAAATGTAAAGTTTTCGAAATTTTTATACAATCTACCTTAGCAAGAAAATAAACATCGCGTGTTTTTACTTCCCGAGTACGATGTAAAAGTGTATTAGTGTTCCAAAAAAAATTCGTAATTTGTAAATTTAATGGTTTTGCGTTGTGGGAATGCAATGCAAAACCATTTTTACAAATAGCGCACAAAAATCTCAGCTCTTGATAATTACTTGCAAGGTAGTTCAAAACCGCAGACGGATGAAACGCAAACCGAATTATTTTTCTCCACGCGCTTACTTTGTGGAATTAATTGTAATAATATAAACAAATAATTCCATTATTTTTTACTTTCCCGTGCATATACATATGTGTAGGGAAAGTAATGTAATCGAAAACGTTTTGGGTCCTCCTGAGTCCAAAACCATCATCTTTGAAGAATGTTTGTCTGTGGGTGCGTGGTTTATTTTAAATGTAACCAAAGACCATTGGTCTTTGATGTAACCCAACGAGTGTTGGTCATTATTAATTAATCTGTTACTCTTCATAAAGATATACATATATACAGTGTCAAAACGCGTTGAGTTACATTTAAAATAAAAAATTAGTGAAATTACCTTGTATTTATTAGTATGTACAATTAAATTGCATTGCATTGTTGATCCTGGTGAAAGAAAACGATAAACTAGAACATTCCAGTTTCATATCAAACAAATCCTTATGAAAAGTCATTTTGGCTTATCTCCTTTGAGATTCGAAAAAAAGGTAGGTTCGCCAACGTGGGCTTACATCTCGAAAAACCTTAAAAGTGTACAAACATATTGACATCGATACACTTTTAGCACATAATACAGTCAGGACGTCGCGTCTGGACCAAACAAACTCATTTATAGATCATTCGTGTATATAGTTTGCCCTTAAGACGCAACAGCAATATTATAATGTTGATCTCCTAGATGACTTCAGGTATCTTTTCCTATAAATGACCCATTTCTTATCGAAAACCGACACAGGTTTAAGTCTTGATATTCTTCGCCCGCGGTCTTACTACTTCTTGGACCTATTGTGGCCAAACCATTCACTAAGACAAGTTGACACATACATGAAAAATGTCCAGCTCGTCGAGCTCTATCAAATTTGTATATCCCCAAGTCCATTGACCTTTGCCCCTTCAAAACTGGAAGTGATGTTGACCGAGTCAATGGTCATAAACCACCCCAGGGTCATGTGTGATACAAAATTTCAGTCCTCCAGCTCTTACGTTTTTCGAGTCTATTCGCGTCATAGATAACTGACGGACAGACACACGGGGCGACATGAACATGCGCAATTTTCAGTATAGCCCAAAATCTTACATTGGGCCAAGGGTTCATAATCCGCAAAAAACAGATTTGTGCCATTCTACTTTATATACTAGTTTTTTTAGTTTTTATGTCTAACCCTTTTTAACACATGTATTTTTGGTGTGGTTCCACCTTAGAGCATATTGTTATATTTATACACGTAAAGAAAAGTGGCACAGACGAAGTTGAACATGAAATTTTTTCGAGCACCCAAAATAATTTTCGATTGATCATACTAGCCATAACAAGAAATGTAGTATTTTTTTCAGGGCTTCGCTATTGAATACACGAAAAAACCTATTTTGTGTTTTATGTTGTTTTAATTAGTAAAGTTAGTAGGTTAGTAAGCAAAGCGTTAAATCTCTGGGTTTATAGTTTTATCTATAAACCCAAAACGTAACTTCACTATGCAATACAAATTTCGTTACAAATTGTTCAGACACATAAAAAGCGTCGTTTAATATTTTTTCTTTAGAATTGCATATGTGATACAAATGACTATTTTTCAAAAGGGTGAAAAAATAAACAATTAAATTCTTGTTTCATGAAGCAACGAGCAGAATGTGCTAAGCAAAATCGTGAATACAGCTCCACCAAGCTTAGAATGTCCCCAGAAAATATGTCAACTAAATTTGAAATAATTCAAACTGACCAATAAAATGTCGTGAATTCTAGAATTTTTTGTCAGTTTACGCATCTTGCAAGTTTGCACTCCGCTATTTGTACTACATTTATTTGCATTTGAATGTACCTCGTAAACATGTAGCTCCCTCGACGACTCCTTCTCGAGAACATTGTATGCTTGGTACAGCTGTAATTAAGAAAGAATTCTAAAATACATTTTCATTTCAAACCTCAGAAATAAAATATATAAATATAGGACTTCCGTCTAACCTACTCCATGCCATAGTTAATTGAGTGGAATGTATCCTGTCCCTTTTCCTACTTCTATGTTGCTTAATTATTATTATCCTTAGGTATAATTTAGCCAAAAGTCTTACAGCTAGGAAGAAACCCTCAACATGGGCTAAGACCGATGGTTATGTACTAAATACTTTTGATTTTTCTTTACTAATTAATTTGCGTAAATTTGGCGCTTACATTTCAGCGAAGTTTTTTATGTGACACATTTTAATGTAAAGTTATAAAAGTAAAGCTACAAATTAGTTCGGAAACCAGGTTTTAACGTCACTTTATGCTGTAACTAGGTTACTATAGAAGCTCTTAGATCGTAACAGAAGGACGTGTTTATCCCAACACTTCCGCTAAAATGCAAAGCGCGTTTCCGAGCATAAACTTAAGCTTTAACTTTAGATTAGTAAAAGGATTATCGATAATTTAGCTATGTCAGTTTCCATTAAATGTTCGGTTTATGATCTAGAAAAGGGTAAACGTATAATGTAAAAATCTAAAAACGTTTTTGAGGATTTCGAAAACAATGTAAGAATAATAAGTAAATCATTTTACAAATAAGTTGTAACATCTTGAGAAGGATAAATGAAGCTGCAAAATAGTTGGCATGTTTGAGAGATTCCTTATTCTAGTCACGGGACAAACGTTTACTAAAGTAGCAGCCATCCTTCTAGCTGTCGCCTTATACACTTACAGTTTGTTTTCAGGGAGTAACCAAACACGCAATGTAATATATTTTCCCGTTAAAGGAAATTCCTATGTAAATTTTAGAAGTTAACGAGAAATCTACCCCCTTCAATACACATATAGTACCTACAGAGTAATAGATCCCATCGATCTAGTTACCGATGGAATTTTAATTGCAGAATAGTTACCCATTTTTATAGAGTTACTTGGCATAATTCGACTAATGATGCAGAAAGTTCCTAGTTGCACTTCCATACAGTTTTGTTTTATTGTATTTCTTGCACTTGAACCATTTTCCATCAAACAAAGAGATTACTACTTTAAAAATTTAATAAGAGAATTTTCTACCTCTTATCCTTGCCAAATATACAATGCCCTTAATTTCAAACAGTAAGAATTGCGAATGCAGATAAATAGATTCGCATTGCGCTAGCTTACTCAATGAAACGCAAACAGTAAAATACGAGTCTCTCGTTGAATATGTAACTAATTTCCATCTTCTATTTAAAAATGCTCCTGTAATATTCAACCCCATTCAAATTCGCGAGCTTATGACGTAGTTGATATTAATTTATCCTCTTACGACACACAATGACTGGGGTTTACTACAGCATAAATATTTTTAATCAGTGCTTATTTCAAAAGTGGAAATTGAACGGTTCACATAAAATCGTTCGAGCTTTTGCTATTCCATTTTTAAGCATAACCACATGCTGTCATTTGTAAAGGTGAAAAAATAAGAAAGAAATACGCGGTTGGGATTATAGGACGAGAAAAATACGACACTCAAATCTGTAAAAAAAACTTTTAGATATGTAAACGTTCTATTTTTTTTTACAAAGCATATTTGCTTTATACACCGTGTCCGTTTTTCGAGTGCCACTATGGGGATCTCGCTTATCTTAAGAGATACGAAGTTGGTTAAATTAGGGCAAAGTTGTGTGCATTTTCATGCCAAACAATAATCTGTTTTCAGTTTTGACTTATCTTTGACAGTTTACGACATATCGCAAAAAAACGAAAAATTAAGATTTTCCTTTTTCTGTTTTAAATCAAAAACCAATTAAGATTGTCTTTTCTAACCAAGACATTCTTCAGGCACTTTTTTATGTAGAATTAGAATATGGCATCGACTTTTCGATACTCTTCAAGATGGCGGACTAACAACTGTCAACTTCATTTTTTCTTATGGGCACCATTTTGAATTTTTCCATTTTTAGATTACGTTTATTTTTCTCTTTACAACGATGTATCACACATGTTATTTCATTATTACATGTTTGAAGAAAATAAAGTTTTTCATTTTGTGTCCAGAGTGCTTTGAAGAAAATGTCGACGCTCTTTTGTTTTCAACTAAATTTGAGAGTTCGATCCGTCGCCTGTGTTGGCCTTGTTTATTTGTGTAGAGAAAATGCAATTTTCAAATAAAACTATAATTCAACAATATTTAACAAAGATGTCAAGATGACAAGAGCTTAACAATAGGTAACATCACAACCTGTGTTCAAAAATCCCCCCTTGTAATTGCAAGCACAATAATTGCACTCTTTTTCTAAGATTCGCTGCAGCTCTTAACACGTCTCTCCTGACTTGTCCCCCTTGGACTATTTTTTGTGGGGAACAATGAAAAATAAGATATACAAAACATTGCCAGCCGACGTTGATGAACTTCGACACCGAATCGTTAGCACTCTCAGACACGACATTAGAAAGAGAGACGTGTTAAGAGCTGTAGAGAATCTTAGAAAAAGAGTGCAGTTGTGCTTGCAATTACAAAAGGGAGACATGTTGTGATGTTACCTATTGTTAAGCTCTTGTCATCTTGACGTTGACATCTTTGTTAAATATTGTTGAATTATAGTTTTATTTGAAAATTGCATTTTCTCTACACAAATAAACAAGGCCAACACAGGCGACGGATCAAACTCTCAAATTTAGTTGAAAACAAAAGAGCGTCGACATTTTCTTCAAAGCACTCTGGACACAAAATGAAAAACTTTATTTTCTTCAAACATGTAATAATGAAATAACATGTGTGATACATCGTTGTAAAGAGAAAAATAAACGTAATCTAAAAATGGAAAAATTCAAAATGGTGCCCATAAGAAAAAATGAAGTTGACAGTTGTTAGCCCGCCATCTTGAAGACTATTGAAAAGTCGATGCCATATTCTAATTCTACATAAAAAAGTGCCTGAAGAATGTCTTGGTTAGAAAAGGCAATCTTAATTGGTTTTTGATTTAAAGCAGAAAAACGAAAATCGTAATTTTTGGTTTTTTTGCGATATATCGTAAACTGTCAAAGATAAGTCAAATCTGAAAACAGATTATTGTTTGGCATGAAAATGCACAACTTTGCCCTAATTTAACCAACTTCGTATCTCTTAAGATAAGCGAGATCCCCATAGTGGCACTCGAAAAACGGACACGGTGTATACGTCAGCCAAAAATGACGACTGCGAAAACTAACTGTTAAAACTGCAGTGAATGGGATTACACTGTATTTTTATATAGAATCAATAGGTATAAATAACGCGAGAATTCATGAAAAGTTCTGTTGTAAATACATTTACATTTTTATTAGCAAAAGAGGAAAAGTTCTCATTTCAAATGGAAACATTTGAGTTGAACGAACATCACAATTTGTGAACATCGCTACTTACTATAATACAAGATAACATTATAAATCTATTAAAAGCGTTACTGATTATGCAATTGAGGTGTATTTTCTAATAAATCTAAAAATGATCAACATTGTAGGTAATTATAAATCCAATGCAAAATTAAGTCGACTTTCATAACCCTAATTCTGAAAAAATTAGTTAAACTTCAAGATAATATTAATATAACCGGCACACAAAACTATATTTTTTCCAAATAGAAATTGTAGTAAACAGAACACATTTGGAAGAGCGAATGAACATTTTTCAATACGAACCGAAAATATTCAATAAAGATTTTATTCTAAACTGAAATAGCTTGTAGCATAGTTATTTACTTTATCTTCTTAATTATGCAATGTTAAATGATGGAAAAGTTGTTGATTTGTTAACCGATTTTAGCATTTCCTTATCCTTATACCAACCACGCAAGAACATGGATTACCTAAATAAATTTGTTGTCAGCGCGCACCTCATCCTTCCATTCTAAAAATGCAAAAATATAGTGTCACCGAGCTTCATACAAATCTAATTTCTAATCAAAAACTGAAAGATTATCATTTAGAGACGTTCATATGTAAATAGAAGACTACAAACTGCATTAAAGTCACTGGAAAATACGAGGAGGGTGCAAAGTTAAATCGAAATCTGACGATAACATTTATGAAAAAAAATAATTTAGAAAACGATATGCGGTACTTTTTGACATCTCCCCTTCCCCTCTACATCAATGCACTTTTGCCATCTTCTTGGTACCTTTTTTTTGCACCCGATCGTCATTTGCAAATGTTATGCCACTTAAAGCTTCATTAGGTGGTTCAAACAAATGGAAATCGCAAGGAGAGAAGTCAGGACATATGTAAGATGGACATGCGATTCTTAATGGAAATCTGCAAACGTCTGTTGAGTATAATAAGGAGAATGTGGTGCGCGTTGTCGTGGATTCCCTGACAGAGGTTAGCAATGGTAAGGAGCACAACCACCATAACATTTTAAACGTCTCAAAACACGGTAGCCCGGTAGCCATAATATTGTAAAAATTAGGTAAAATAGTGAATGAGAATTCAAACAAAGTATATGAATACTTATGTGATTATAACACACACTGAAATAATCTCGAACCTGGAGAGCATAATGAGGAGGTGCATCATCTTGAAAAGTTATCTGATCTTCTGAAAGGTTATCGTCGATTTATAAAATTTCCCTTATGAGAAGATGAATGATATTTTCTAATAATTCCATATAATTTGCTCCATTCATAGTGCCATCAATGGAAGTGGTGCAACTATATGGTCCCATTAAATTCCGGCTCGTACGTTGAGTTTTTGAGTATGAGCGTTGGTACAATCATGCAATTTCTCGGCAACAAATTGATCGAATTAAAAAATTAATTACGGTTGTATAAGTAATGAAAAGATCTTCAAACACAGTTGTTAAAGTTGCAAAAATCATTTTTGTAGCTCTTCATTACTTATAAACATTGGTCCCCAATGATAGAAAACTTGGACGTGTTTTTATATTTTGTATAAATTTTCCTTGGGATATCAATAATGACCAAGATTCAACTTGCACAGTTAGGAGAACTGTTTCACCTCATTTGAATGTTACTATCCATACTTAATAATGATTTGTTTAAATCACTGCAGAACAATCAAGGATCTTAAACGAAGAATCATCCGAGATGGTACTTATTAATTCCCAAAAATCTAAAGAAAACGGTACCTACTACTCATCTCTGTTACGAATGCACGCACGGTACAAATCAATACAAAAAATTAATTAAAGTAGAAAAGTACATTATTGTACATTTTTGTTACAAGTGTGCGTAGTGAGTGCAAAAATTTTCCGTACTAACGTTCATATGTAAATAACATAACCTAAAACTTCATTTTTAGAACAAGTAGAAAATATCTAAATTAAACTCGAGAAACTAAATAAACTACCCTTTTTCACACTTCAATGAGTTTAATCATGTTTCAGGACGGTAAAGGACCAACATAAAAATAATTTGATACGCCTTGTGAGCGGAACATACATTTTCAAAGAGAACTCACGACGTTAGAACACAAAAAAGGAGAACTTAAACAAATTTTTTATCACAAACATTTCACAAAATGTATAATACCAACCCTTAATGGTTGACGCATTCTTTTTTGAATTAACTTAACGGTATAGTGATGAGCTTATAACGATTTTCGTACATGTGCGCTATCAGTAATGTGTATGTTAAGCGACTATATATATATTGGATGAAGTTTCATAGTGCGATATTACCTATATTGGATCGTAAAAGACAAAGTAATGTCATAACTTGGGCATAAAATGAAATATCGACGCCCTCACGTGAAGATACTCTTCCAATATTGGAGTGAACATTCAAGGCACGTGTTTTGTACCAAATTCCGGAGTAGATAGCAACTCTTGACCACTACAATATAAGTCGGTTGTTGAACAAAAAAAGGATTCCAGCCATTGTATGAGGTTAACGTAGCGTTTTGTAAGAATAAATTGTACCTATTTCCTATCCTATCACGGTGACCTAAATGTTCTTTTTGAAAGCAAGCGGTCATGTGAAGAATTATAAGCTACTAAAAATAGATAAGAATGACAATTCAAAAACTGTCGTTAAAAAGTGAACACACATCAGCGAAATATAATCAATACCTAAGAATAGTTCTACACTCTATGAGTTGATACAACTTACAATCACAAAAAATGCATGATTTTAGGAGGAGCGTTGTACAGAAATTCAATTATATTTATGCATTTCCTGATATGATTTTAAATGCATTCTTTGTAGAATTACTCGCCTTTACGGCGGAGTATGGCACGCCGTTCTACTTTTTATTAGTAAAATGCAATTTGAACAACAAATATAATCCTTATATAAATTTTAGTGTTTCTTCTAAATGTCTTATGAAATTTAAATGTTGCTTTTCAATTACCTAATATGTAAGTTTAATTAAAATATGGAATAACAAATCAAACCCAGCATTTAAAATAGACTGAATTAAAATTTAAAAATGTAAGTGATCACTTAAAAATATCAACAAACATTTTAATGTAGCTATTTAAAATGTCGTTTTGATAATTTTATTTGGTCGCTGCGGTCGGTGGTGCATTATAGAACTAAATTTACATTCTATTTCCTATATTACACAGTTTTAAAACTCACCACCGATCGCAGCGACTAATTAAAATTATCAAAAAGACATTTTAAATAGCTGCATTAAAATGTGGGATGATAATGTTCAGTAACCAGTTCTATTCTTACATTTTAATTCAGTTTATTTAAAATGTGAATTTTAATTTGCTGTTATAAATTTTAATTCTTAATACACCTTAATGAAACTTACATATTAAATAAGTACATATTAAAAAGCAACATTTAAATTTTATAAGACATTTAGAAGAAACACTAAAATTTATCTAAGGATTATATTTGTTGTTCAAATTGCATTTTACTAATAAAAAGTAAAACGGCGTGCCATAGCGGAGCGATAGGGCGAAGGTTACCGATTACCATATTTCTGCACAAAATTTTTTTTTTCACTATATCCTCCTTTTACCTTAACGATCGTCGTAATTACGTAAAATAACAATTATTAATAATTGACACCTTTCTACACGAGACAATGCAATACAGAGACAAAAATATTGAAAGCAGTTTTTGTGGGATATGGTCCATAGATATTAAAGTGCCGTAGTGGAAATGAAAGGACCTATAATTACGCATATTGGACATTCAAAGGGTTTTCTGATCCTCTTTGAATCCAAAGAAAAACGAGTAACAATCCTGGCGATTTGAATATGAATGTTTATAAGGAATATTTCGAATAAGGCAAGGCACAGTTAAATGGAACAGTTTCCTACAACTGCATAGAACAGGTATGGTATGCAGCAGCAGCGAACTTACAAAAATATCTCCTTTCAGGATAACCTAAAGAATTAATGTATTCCTAAGCTGTACACCGCGACACTCCCCGCCTAAGACTGGTACAATCAAATACAGTATATTTCTCCTGTCACTCAAAAGGACCTGAGGTTTCTGTAGAAAATATTGTAGAAGGAGTATGTTTCAGAATTTCCCTCGTCTATTATTTGCAGTATACAGGGTGTTTCAGACCACCCGTACCGCCCAAATATCTCGTGAAATACAAAACGCATTGAAAAAAGAAATACGCCTAAAAATGTTTTAAGACTCTATTGTTTGATAGTAATAGGATGTCCCCACTACCACCCCCGGGGGGTGGAGAGGGGGGTAACTTGGTAATCTTAAATAGCACCTCCCAGTTTATTATGCAGATTTGAATTCTGCGTTAACAAATAGGAACTTTTTGTTTGAAACATTTTTTGAAGTTCGTGACAGAAGTTTTCCGGTTACCTATGCTAATTTGATGTCAGTTTTGTTAAGTGACAATCAAAAACGTTAATGCTTTGTAAAAGGGAAGAGGGGGAGCTTTATTACCCCCCCCCCCCCTTTCCCACACCGCCTGTGGTGTTAACGAAATTACTGACTATCGTCCAATATCGATATTACCAGTCTTTTGGAAGATCTGTGAGAGAGGCATTTGCAAACGGCTTTCACGTTATTTTGAAGATAACAAATTATTTCATGAAAGACAATTTGGATTCAGACCAGGTCGCTGCACTTCAGATGCTATAATGTCATTTGTAAATACCATACTGGAATCGTTTGGAATTCGTGAACATACGTGTGCTACCTTTTTAGGCCTTTCTCGTGCTTTTGACTGTATCTGTCACGAAATTTTTCTAGGAAAGCTGAAGAACATTTATAACTTGGATCGTTTAAGTTGTACCTTGATAAAATCTTATCTCTGAAATTGCTGGCAACGGAATGGGACAAGTCAGCGCCGCCGACTCATCGCGGCCATCTCATCGCCGAGTCATCTCAGCGCCGGCCAACTCATCGCCGATTTTATTTTCGATAAATTCAGCACATTCTTACCTATCCTCTTTAACTTGTTTGTATAAATACCAATACCGATCATCAAGATATTACATTAACATATGACATTAACATTCCCTTAAATCTTAATCAATTGATAATCAGCTTTACAGAACTTTAAATCGATAATGATAGCGTTAATAGACAATGAATAATACTTACCTACGTGATATTAACATTCATGTTATATAAAAAGTTTGGAAATAAAAGTAATGCTAAACTTAAACGTAGATTGCCATTAAAACGCCTAGGTTATTTGCAGGTTTAGTATATTTTTTTTAAATTGATACAAAATGGCAACATGACACTAAACAAAATTTGGAAGTAAAAAAAAATGCTAAAAAACATAGATTGCCACTACGCGGTACTTTTGTATCGTATATGATTATTATTAGTTATAAGTAATTAACGGATATTGATGGCTTTTTTATGTTGTTCCACTACTAACAATTGGCTCGGCGATGAGATGGCCGCGATGAATCGGCCGCGATGAGTCGGCGGCGCTGACTTGTCCTAGACCCGCTGGCAATGTGTGAGAATTAACAATGATCATAGTGATTGGCTTCCTTTGGTCAGAGGTGTGCCACAAGATAGCATATTAAGACCACTACTGTTCCTAATATATATTAACGATATCCAGTGCCGGAAATGGAATGTGTCTACTTTATGCAGATGATATGCTACATTATTACAGCAAGGTAAAGACCAACAAGTTTTACTACTACAATCTCAAGAAACGCTACAAAGTGCTACACAATGGTGTACAGCAAACCAACTGAAAATTAAAGTATTAAAAACAGAAAAAATGATATTTTCACTATGCAAATACAGATACTAATCCTCCGTATGTAAAGTTTTTCGAACTATACCTGGACTCTAAATTGCAATTTAATATTCAAGCAGATCAAGTTTGTGCTAAAATCAGTAAAAACATTTTTCTATTAAGAAATTTGTCAAATAATGTTACTCGTGATGTTCTAAAAAGTGCTTATCATGTTATGTGCCATAGTTTGTTTTCGTACTGTTTAATAGTTTGGGGACACTGCTCTGCTTTAAAACGTTTATTTAAAATACAACGTAAAGCGATTAAAATAGTCGCACACATTGGTTATAGAGCCGACTGCAAACCAGCATTTATAAGTTTAAAAATTTTAACTTTACCGTGTTTATTTTTACCTGTTTGTGTCAAGCTAAATTACATTTGTCCAGATATGTTCATCAATCAATAATTCAGGAACATAACATAAGAGCCAAAAACTTAATTCGAGCTCCCTTTTGTAGATTGAGCAAGTCTCAAACTGGACCAGAGATTTTATCAGTAAAATTTATAATTATAATTTATAATAAACTTCCACAACAGGTAAAAGATCTTAATTACCTATAATGCCTTCAAACGAACGATCAAAATATATTTTATATGTAAAGCTTTTTACTCTGTGGAAGAATTTATACAAGATGCTTTGATAGATTTGTGTTAATTTTAGTTTAAATTTGATATTTTTCCATGTGACTTATGTAAGCAGTGTTTTGTATTGCAAAGCATAAATAAATTTTATTATTATTAATTATTAAAGGGACGACGCCGACGGAGAGGAAGGTAACGACATTTTTCGAGAATGTATGAATACAAAAGAATTTTTAACAACATAATTATAGCTATGCTTCTGTTTCCACTCAATAGCGATTACGACGATTAATAAGTTCACTTTTCTTTTAATTACTTCTTGTTTACGGGTTACCTTCGGAGTTAGCGATATAAAGAAAAGTACTAGATTGTAATTTGGCTACGAAATTTAATTATTTTAATTATTATTAATACCCTAGATAACAGAACCGTTTGACTGATTGAAAACAAATACAAAAAGAAGTAGGTATTTCTAAAAATTTATTACAAACCTGTATTTTTCGAGGAAATAAAGCACTGAACCTACCAAATTTTTGTAGTAAGACGGATTGAGATGGGGTTTTTTGCATTCGCTTCCTAAATTTAATAGGAAACTTTGTACCTACTTTTCATCATGTTTTTTTTCGAAATTGCATTTGTGCAGTCGAAAATGCATCCTGAAAAATGCATTTCCATAGAAAAAATTCATAACTTCGTTATAAGCTTCTAGAATCGACTCAATTCGGGTACAAGGAGGTTTTCGAGGTCGCTGATCCCGAATATGACCGCCAAATTGCCTCACCGCCCACCTGGAGCTCAGGATGGCTGGGCAACGTCATCTCCGAAGCGTTTTCTGAAATTCACGCTCAAATGATTCTAGACATCTCATCCGAGGGTTTTTAGGGTTGCTGATTCCAAATCAGCCATTGGAAACCGTCCCCCGCGTACTTGGTGCCCCGCATCCGAGCATCAACGTCATCCTCTTGAGTTTCACTGAAGTCGCTCGATCGAATCTGGTCCCGGATACTTCTAACGGATGCCTGGTGCACCACACCGCGGCGGCATCAACGTCATCCTCTGGAGTTTCGCTTGAAATTTTCGCTCAAATGCTTTCGTTCTAATGCTTGTTTCATCATATCAGGAAATCATGAGGTAAAACTTATAATGGAACATTTGAATAGATGTGGACATTTCATTTTGTGAAATAAAATATCTGTGTCTAGTCAAGTTGGCAACATATGGGAAACTTTTTTATTATTAATTTTACGAAAAAAAGTTATTCTTTATAAAAAGCCCTGCATGTTTCAAAATCTAAAATACAATCGTCAGATATTAAATTTTTTCAGTCGTGTACGCGGTTTGACAAAAAATATGAATTTTGCTCAAGAGTAAAGTACCTTTATTTTTGACAATATCGAAAATTGTTATTAAAAAAAGTTAATCAGAACTAAAAACTACGTTCAAATATGCAATTACATCCTGCTAGTAAAAATTTTTTTTTTACAACTTTTTCTCAAATTACTACCTACCGGAGAAAAAGTTACACACTGTATATAAAAAAATGTAAGTTTTGTTTAATAACATTATCATCCAAATGTATGAAGTTAATATTATAAAATATTTAGTTTAAATTTAATTTAATTTAATTTGTTCCTTTTATTACAGATTAAATTTGTATGTAAAACTCCTAATATAAGGTTGGTAGTTAGAGTAGTTTCAAAATCTCGTGGAGAACTTCGGAATCCGCCTCTGCAGGCGGGCTATGTACCATGCACGGCTGATCAGGTCCGGATAGAGGTCCTGGAAGAACCCCGTCCTAGCAATTACAAATTATTTTCGGTTCACTAGACTTGAAATTTTAGTGAAACTCCAGAGGATGACGTTGATGTCGCCGCGATATGATGCACCGGGTGTCCGTTAGCAAGTATCTGGTGACAGAATCATTTGAGAGTGAATTTCAGAAAAAGCTTCGGAGATGACGTTGCTCAGCCATCCTGAGCTCCAGGTGGGCGGGGCGGTGAGGCAACTTGGAGGTCATATTCGGGATCAGCGACCTCGAAAACCCCCTAGAACCCGAATTGAGTCGATTCTAGAAGTTTATAACGAAGTTATGAATTTTTCCTATAAAATTGCATTTTCCAGGATGCATTTTCGACTGCACAAATGCAATTTCGAAAAAAAACATGATGAAAAGTAGGTACAAAGTTTCCTATTAAATTTAGGAAGTGAATGCAAAAAACCCCATCTCAATCCGTCTTACTAAAAAAATTTGGTAGGTTTGGCTTATTTTAGTGCTTTATTTCCTCGACTGAACGTTAGTTATAGTACCTATCATTTTAATGTAGTTTCTATTTTTCTATTATTTAACATGTATCTAGAAATTACGTATAACTTCTTTACTTTTGTTTCGAACGCCACGTGTCGTTAAATTGCGTAACATATCTGAGGAAAAATAAAATACTTACGGTCGAAACTTTATTACTATTATATTGCAACGTTTGCACTATATTATTTCAAAATGAAATATTGATATACAGTTTAACGAATACTTAAAGAGAGGTCCCATGAAGCTGTCGCTAATGACAAGCAAAGCTATTCAATCAAATTAACGCATCCAAAACTTAATCTCCCTCATAAATATTGTAACAATGAGATTTGTAACATAGGGTTATCCCATGAGATTCCTCTCATTTCATTACCACCTACCCGAAATACACATAATAAACAAAATAAAGTCACAGCAGCACAATACTTTTTTTATAGCAGCTCGAATAAAGTAACTATCCCTTATTAGTAACAAGTAAATAGTACCTTCTTATTAAACAAGATCATAAAATTGGTAATGTTCCACCTGCTACAAGGTAGTGTGAAAATAAAGGATCTATTTCATCTTTTTCCTAAACTGGCGAAAATGCTGTCGGCTTGAAAAAATCAGCTTAATATCAAACGATTTTCATAATATGCTTTTGGATATTATTAAAGAATGGTTAAAGTAAGCGATAAAATACTTTGGGGCAAATATTTGCCTAATAAGTGTTGACAGAAGTCACAAATCAAATTAGATTCATTTGCAAAATGCAAGTAAGAAAATTAAAAATCAATGTACAAGAATAAAAGAAACAACGGAATGTGACATGATAGAAGTACAAGGAAAGTTAGAAAATGACATGTAGCAGCCATGTAATAAATCAACATACCGTCAAATGGATTTTCAAACGTGACATTTCTGCTTTGAATACGTAAGCAGAAACCACAAAACGCAAAAAATTAAGCCTTACGGAACAATGTGTGATATTATGTATATGTAAATGTAGCGATCAATTGAAAATCTAAGAAAACAATCGGTTTGCATCATAAATTTGAAAGCAATTATTATAAAGTCACCCTTTTGTTTATACGCAACTGATTTGAAATTAAAAAATACACAGCACATGTACTCCCTCATACATATGATTCACATTACGCATACAAACGTACTGAAGTGCAATTTCTTTGTATTACTTCGAAGTGTCGGCGCGTGCTTCATGTATTCATGAATTTCAGCTATATTCTACAGGGCGTTGACCACTTTTTAAACTAAAATAAGTAATATTTCTGACCAAAATCGAATTGGTGCAAATATACCATTGCTTTGATTATATCCCGCTATACCTCTAATCCGTTAATCAATTAAATAGAGAAAGATGGTCCTACAAATTTCAGGGGCTGAAATGCATGGAAACGAATTTATACCTATTTAAAGAATTTGGCAGGGTTTCCTTTTATACTTCACAGCATGGAATAGAATTGAAGTTAGTAATTTTGACACGGCGAACTTAAGGACTTTATTGACTCTAATATTTGGGAAAGTAACGTACCTAATCGGAAAAAAATCGAACTCGAGGTTTTGATGAATCTCGACGTTTTGAGCCCCCCTGAGTCCAAAACACCATCTCTGAAAAATGTTTGTCTGTGGGTGCGTACGTTATGCCTGTGGAGCCTACTGTTCCGCCGATTTTGATGAAATTTAAAACTAAGGCCTATAAAAAGACTTCATCGATAAAACAAGCTTCTCATGAAAATCGGCCTAAAGGGGGCCAAACTAGGGGCGTTATTTTGGGAGCAAATATTCAAATTTAACCCAAACTAATTTCCCTTTGTGAAAAGTTAGTACACATGTTAACAAGTAAAACACCGTTTTTCGTTTGTTTCTAAATGCAAAACGGCGGCCCATATAGTAATTCTCCAAGTTTTTACTTTTTAGGGTGCAGCTGAAGAACCGTTTAACTTAATTCAAATTTGAAAATTGGAAATTGTAGCTATTATTAGATGGCCAGAACTTTTACTTATACTTGATAAAGAACAAAAATTTAACGTAGCCAATTTATTGGTTCCCAAAATTGGTCAAAAATTGAAAATCGATTTTCTCAAAACCTGCTCCAAGCATTTCTTTTATTTTTTAAATATTACACATATAGTTCATGGCACTACATTTATTTCTCTATTTCCCATAGGAGAACGGGGATGAATGTTTGAAGTTGAAAACTTTAAAAATTCATAACTTTTTTGCTAACAAAGATGAAGAAGTAAAATTGTACAGTGAAGTAGAGGACATACGACTCTTTTAATCGAGTGTAATAAGTATACTAATTTACTTCCGGCCTAATCGGAAATTAACAAAATATTAAAAATATTTATTGTATATTATTTCAGAAGAAAAACAGAAATCCTTTTCTGATTACAACTATACTACACCCTATACATTTCTTTTTTTTTCTCTCTAGAAATTATCAAAATAATAAAAACATTTATGACATACCCTGTATATTATTTTAGGAGAAAATCAGAAATCCTTTTCTGATTACAACTATACTACACACTATATATTTATTTTTTTGAGTTATTACGCAAAAACTATTTCATTTAATACGTCATTGTAGTAAACACGGGAAAGTTGTGTGCCAGTTTACTGGTCACTTAATTTCAAATTATAATGTTATATTCAAATTACTTTTATCTTCTTATGCATAAGGTTATTACTAATAAGTTAAACTCATCACTACATTATTTTTAGATAGTTTAGAATCAAATGGACCTATCTTTATAACGAGCCCGTATTTTTGGTCGTATTATTCCTTGAAATATCCAATCCTTTCCTAATATCTTGTATATGACAGAAAGAGAAGACGCTAATTTTCGCCTTGTACATTGTAGCTACGTAGTACTACCGTAGTACTATCATTTATTTATTTATTTGTTTATTGCCATGGATTTATACATATTTGCATTGGCTCTTTTTGGGACATTTCCTCTAATATGAATAAGTACAACCGCAATTCCAAAATCCAATCACGAACAAAACCAACCGTTTCCATTGTCTATCGTGAAATAAATCTTCCAATGTTCACATTATCATAAATTCCCTTATAATCAAATACGAGTACTATGTTGCTTATTTCTATCGAATTCCAAGCTGCTATTTAACTTTAAATTCATTCAAAAACTACAACTTCGTTTTGGTATAATACTACTTTCTTAAATATTTTCCCCTTGCTTGTACCATGCAAGCATATTGATATAGCGTAATAATCTGCTCTAGATAAACTAATGATCAATTAATTTGATTTGAGAGCCGACCAGGTTTTAGTATTTTGCATAAGTTACGTACTTTTGAGAATCATAATGACTACTTATTCACTACGAATGCTGTTCTGCTGATCAAGGCTTAGTTTATTTATACTGACCTTCGAGGGCACGATATTTCCTTCAATAAAAATTGTTAGATGCTCACCTGTAACAAAAAAGAAGGAATGTTATCTAAAAACAATGTAGCCTCAGTGATTTACCATCTAATTTAAATATAGTTTTAAGTTTCGCAAGTGTAGTGAAGAAATGGAATTAACTCGTGAACATTTTCGCATAATACTTGATTATGACTTTAAGAAAGCTTTAAGTGTGTATGACTGCGAAGAAAGTTTGAAATCAATATTTGGCGATCAGGTCCCTTCCTTGGCAACAATTTACATATGGTACAAGGAGTTCGAACCTGGAAGAACTACAGTTGATCACCAGAAATGCGCAGGCCCTCCAATTACCGCTGTGAGAGAAGAAGATATTGCTGCTGTGAAGAAGATTATGGAAGCAGATAACAGAACTAGTTACATCGTAATAGAGGCTCAACTGAGGATGGGATCCTCATCTGTGAAAACAATAATACATGACCATCTTCATCTGAAAAAAGTAGTAAGTCGTTTTGTACCCCATCACTTTCAACACGCAGAACGAGTACGAATTTGAAACGAAACTCTAACATTGCTTTAGAATGGTGGACACCAAATTTTGCCGAAAATTATAACAGGCGATGAAACTTACATACCATTGCCAACTTGACAAAAGAGAGGCGTATGGGTATGGACCCATGAAGACGAGGCCAAACCAACAATAATCAGAAATCATCGAGCAATGAAGAAAGTAATGTACGCTATGTTTTTAGAAGTACCGGTCCACTGAGCGCTCCCTCCCTACTCGGCGGATCTGGCAATGTGCGACTGTTCACTGTTGGCTATTTTTTGGGCTACAAAAAAACTTAAGCGAGGGAAGGCTTTTTCAGAGGAAGAGATCGATACTTCTGTTCGGTGTTATTTTAATAGTATTACTAAAGCTAATTGGTTTGAAGCATTTAAGCAGTAGAAGGAAAGAACGGCTAAGTGCATTATAACAGAAGGTAACTACTCTGAACATATCTAAAATACAATGTCGAAAAAGTTACACGGCTTGTTTTATTCTCAATAATAATGACTTGTTCCTCGTACCTATTGCGGATTTCATACCGGACAAAATTGCGTTGTAGCTCTCATGTATGTCACTAACATTTTCTTTGCGGGTAACTGACAATATAGTTGTATCGTTAGCTGTATTACATTATTCTAAGGCAATTGTACCAAAAGTACCATAGTAGCAATAGGAAGCGCATGCAGGTGCGGGTAAGGGGAAGAAGCTTCTCATTGTGGTAAAAGGAAAAGGTGAGTGTCGATCGTGCACAACTTCTAATTTGATTGGCTTATGAGACGTCTACAAATTTGAATAAGATATCACACCTCACACGCAAGCTAGATAAAGAAATATGCATTATGGTCAAGTACCATTGATATACGTCATACGAGAATATAAGTTACATTCATACGTATGAAAAAGTGAAGTGATCAAATAACAAAGTGTACAAATAATTGTCAATCGATTTTGAGACTCGATTCGTTTATAAACAATTCTGGACGAAAAAAAGCTCTCAACCAAGAGGAAGGGTAGGGATCTGCATATCTGCATCATCAATAGAAAACGATGATATTAGCCAACCGCTTTTCCCCCCACCCCACATTAATGTTAAATCTCCACAAACTGTTTTTAATGTGAACTATTTTTGTAAATATGTGCCAAAACGTCCATCTTTAAACCAAAAGACGAACTATTTGTTCGAGTCCTTATTCTACAAATCATTTTCGAAACCGACATAATAAATTTTTTAGTTTAGGCAACAAGCCAAATAATATGCATTAACTTAATTGATGTGTTGATGCATATATTTAAAGAAAAATGTCGGTTTACCAATGAAGGTTATTGCAAATTAGGTCACTTATAGCATTTTTCATAGCTCGTGCACTTAATATACAAATATTTAGGATTTAGAAGGATTGAAGCTTTATTCGCCAACGGTACCTCGCCAACCCTTTTGAAAACCTTCCATTGAAACATTCATCTCATACTAGAATTGCACCTTTCAAAGTGAATAGTTAATATTACGAAATAAAATGTGATAAGTACAATATATTTTATAGTACCTAACGAAATAAATTTAGTAAAGCACAGCTACATTTGAGTCTATTAAACTTTAGAAATCTCATTAAAAATATATCCACACTGTACATTACTAATTTACTAACTTCGTTACAGATTTTACACATTTCAACGTGTAGCTATTAGAATATTAAGCACGCTCTGGCAACTAGATAAAATAATCAAATAAAATCTATTTTAATCAACAAACTGCAATGTTCAACAGCCAAAGCGTTCCTTCCTCCCTTAAAACTAATTATATTTACTTTTCATTTATTTGATCTAACAGATAAAATTTAATTTTAGGAAGTGTCTTTGAAATTTGCTTAGTGTCATGACAAAGCGAAATTACATGTATGGAGTAGTTCGTTATATAAACATGTTAAACTTATTTAACACCGCGTTCGGATCAATAGGTAAGTCTTACAAATAAATAAAAAAGGTAACTACCAAATGACAAACAAACTACAGACATCTATTGTTAATTTAATAATACATTTCGTTTGGGTAGAAATTCAATTAAATCTCTGACTCTGTTAACAAAAGCCAACAACACTGCATTCAATTAATTACTTAAAAAAAATTATAAGCGTATTCTATCGGTTTTCCGAGGTCATTTTGCATTACATATAAACTGTCATTACCTACCGTTTTAATTATACAACATAACTACTACAAATTTCGATAATTCGAGAAACACATCGAAAAAAACAATGCTAATTGGCATGCATAGTAGTACATAAAGAACCAAACTAAAGTAATTGAGAGCCTAAATGACAATTTGAATTACTTACATGTACAACTACCGAATCTGGAACACATAGGGAATTATACGGAGTGTTTTTTTATTTTCGGAAACTGTAGTAGACAAAAATGATGTAATGGTCAAAATAATGCCAAATTTTCTAAATAATGATCTAAACGGATCCCACAAACTATATACATACTATGTATGTTTTTTCATTTTCATCGACTTATGGATTTGAATAAATAAATCAATAAATGAACCTTTTAAGGATAAATTGTTTAACTCGCCGTATTTTACCTGACGTATATGGGTAAAATTTTATCAGTTTTACATATTTTTTCCAACTAAAATTCTCAGATCAAAGTGAGAATCCCAGTGTTTTCATTTATTGCGGATGCTCAATCAATAAATAGAAAACAGTTAATCAATCGATGAAGAGACAAGTGGACATTTATTTCTCGTACAGTAAATTTCTCAATTTGACATTTTTAATTTTCTTTCTGTTCATTGTTAAAAAATGGTTGTTGCCATATTAAACTGAGTGGTCGATCAATTTCTAATATTACGCATAATTTTAAAATTATGATAGATAGATAGGTATAACTGTGCAGTACGTTGAATTTTCAGCACAAGTTTTAGAACGAAAATCTCGTATGTGTATGCGCTGTTTATTTAGTAAATAATATTAAATTTGGTATGTATTGATATTTTTTACTGTTCAATTCTGCTACTGAAACGTGTTGTTTCTCACTTGGATACCCTATTAGAAACGTTTTGCTTTACTCACTCAAATTATTTATAGGGCGAGTGCGCGAAAGTAGTGAGTGTGATAATACTTTCGCCCATTGGTGGGTAAAAAATGTTGTCGTTCGTTTTTATTGCTGAAAATAGGAAAAAAATTACGATGCAATCTAAGTAGGTAACACATTTATTTATTAATATAAAAATTACAAGTACAATTATTGAAAATAGGATTATTTAACGCAGGCATACCAGGAACAGAAAATTGACTTCCTTCAATAGCTTCAATATTACCTTCTGCTACTTTCACTTGCATACTAATTTTTTGGATAAGTTTTCCTTAGCGTTAATTATTTTCCTCGCTATGTCGATTTTACTAGCCATTGCATCTTCCACATAACTTTCCGCTACAGATGAAGAACGCCAACCTACATGCCGTTACGTGTTAAAATATTCGTAGAAGCGTTAAGCAACAATGTTGCTGAAAACAATGTCCTGTATATAAGTGAGGATCTTTCAGTTTGAAATAGTTGACCACCAGCCTTGGCATTTTTGATAATGTGTTTATACCAAACTGTACATTTCCTCAGACGATAACACAAAAAGAATCTTCCTTCACCAAGAGCTGAAGGGCGTAACGCTGCGTATTTTCGAAGTACTAAAACGTTAAAAGTTTTTCCTTCATCGCCAGTTACAATAATCGAACGAAGCCTGTAATTTTTGGTTTTTAAAATTTTGACGACCAATTAATAGGTTTCCATTATCTTCTATATCATTTGTTTTGAGATTGACTAGCTCGTTACACCTACAAGCCCCCATAACTCCCATTAATGACTACCTTCATAAGTAAGAAAGTCCCACCGGTAGCTTCATTTTTAAATTTCTCCACATCTTTTTCATCAAATGTGTTCGTCTTCTTAGGTTGATACTTACTTTTCAAAACCACAAACAACATTTTAAACCTACAAGGTATCTAATACTTTCTCAAAAACAAATAAGGTCGATTTCAACATCGAGTGTGTAGACCATAAAGTAGAAGGTGCGGACTTTTGTATTAAACCATTGAAATAAGCCAAAATAACTTCTTCCTTCATAACAGATACGGTTTTTGACTCCATATAATCACGAATTTTTTTAAATATCTTGCTTTTGCCACAGAAGACATAATACAGAAGCGACACTCGTTTGATGTTCGTTTGACAAATCCTGGTGACCTTCGCCATTTTGTTGTTAGTTTCTTTACGTGGGAAATTCTCTGGATGGTAACGATATTTCGCAAATGTAAACTATTAAAAATTAAGTTAACATTTGCGAAATATCGTTGCCATCCAGAGAAGTTGATTCCTGAAAACTAAAGTGTTTTTAAATTTCCCACGTAAAGAAACTAACAACAAAATGGCGAAGGTCACCAGGATTTGTCAAACGAACATCAAACGAGTGTCGCTTCTGTATTATGTCTTCTGTGCTTTTGCTTTTACAGGCAATATATTAAACGTGGCGGCATTAGCTTCTTTCAAAATGTGTTCTGGCACAATAATATCGTTTTCTTAGCCCGCATCTTCACACATTAAACACGGTTTTAAGCTACACAAATTAATCAGTAATTGCGAATGTTTATTCAACAGATATTATCATTAAACCAAATTGTTTTTCTTTTTTCTCGTTTTATGCTTCGCTTCTAATTTGTTTCATAATTTTTTGCAATTTTTGTAATACAGTTGGACATCTTCTAGCTCATTCGTATTTAAAGGAAATTTATGAAAGCCGCTCTTTATGAACTTTTCAACGAATTCAATTGAAGAGTTCAGAGTTTTAACTGTTTTTAGAGATTAACTAGTATTTGTAAATTCAAACTTGTGCCAAGATCACTATCAAGTCAGTTTTTTGATAATCGAATCCAATCATCCGTTATATTTTTTATGAACTGAGGGCACACAGGCTTTTTACATAGGTTTATCGAAATCCTTCGATAACAATCTAATACACATTTTCACTTTCATACAGGAAAATGTATATCTACCATATTGACAACACGACAATGAATTGAAATAGAGAGACTTCTCGAAAGGAAAATATCAAGGGAACATTGGACCTCTGTTATTTTTTATCCGTATCGAAAGAGGATTTCTAATCTATATTCTCATGCGCATGGACTACAATAACCATCCTATAGTATCATAAACATCTACTCAACTAGTTAATGGTGTCAAAGCCAAATGTTACTGTGTCGGACACCATATTTCTACGGAAATCATCGATACGTTAAATGCCTAAAATTGTATAGTGATAGGTATAGGATTGATCTGACATAGGCTCCTATGTCAGATCAATCCTAAAACTGGGAGAATTATAGCAAACCTTGATTTCAGCCCGACTGCCCAGCCAAAGATCACACTTATTAACCTTATCTTCTATGCGCATCT
Organism: Pyrocoelia pectoralis; assembly: GCA_036250285.1. Classification (NCBI taxonomy): domain Eukaryota; kingdom Metazoa; phylum Arthropoda; class Insecta; order Coleoptera; family Lampyridae; genus Pyrocoelia; species Pyrocoelia pectoralis. Next base: position 34,179,616 of record CM070074.1, read on the forward strand.
TTAATGTATTTTAATAAAATATTGCTTGTTTATTTTCCTTATGAAGTTAAATACTGAGCAACGCTTTTTGGAGATTAAATGTTTTTAAATATTTTCGAATCTTAACACGACAAGCGAAAGACAAGAACTATGTAAAACCATGTTGATACGTCCAATCGTGTAGATTTGTAGAATTCGCTTGAGTTTCTATGGAAAATGGGATGCACCGGTGCGGTGGAGTGCTTTCACGGCTTAAGGAGTGATTGAGTATTTTTCTTTAGGTATACATACAATATTACATTTTTGAAATGAAAATAAAATAAAACAGAAAAAAAGCAAAACGAATAATTCGATTTACTGATAAAAATGATAAAATGCGCTGCCTTATTGCTAATACGTATAGGTAATAATTGTGTAGCTAATTTACCTTAAACCAATAATATCAAAAAGTAGAATTTGAAAAATAAATAATGACTATCAAAATTAAAGTCGAGAGAATATCAAAAAACCTTTAGAAAGAATCATTATTTATCAATCTCTTTAATCGATTGTATGCAAAGAAAAAATAAAATGAAATAAAATAAAAATTGAAAAAATTGTTAGAAAGGATATTAAAATAGTATTCATACAATCTTATTACGTATTATAATTCAAAATCGAATGTTGTCCAAAATTCCGATTCCCGTGTTACGTACATTTATTAATTTAATTAATTCATCAATCCTCCAATTATTATTAGTGCAAAAGCTGATACAATTACATTGAGAATATTTGATTATAATCCATAAGAAGCATCCAAGCTTTTGATTAAATTACATATACAGAACTCTATTTGTGAATTCACTATTGTTTCAGGCGACAATTGGATATTCGACCCTAATTCAATAGCCAACACTTCACGTACCTACGTATTTTATTATTGTGGAATCTGCAATTAAGTTTACTGGGAATCATGGACAAATAACACCATCACACACACAGTAGAGTTAAATACACAACATCACGTGTAGGGATCAATGAGGAAGCTCCACAAGGTACCTATATCTTCAAAAAGTTCATTTCCCTAATAAGGTTAGGTATTGGGAATTTACCCGAATAACGCATAGGATGGTTCACAATTTGAAGTTCCACTACTCATATAAAAATTAGATAGTTATTTTGCCCCTAATAAACGACAAGATTACAGTTTTGCGCATTTTGAGTTTTCCACACATTCTTTAGCTAGCTCGCTGTCTTTAAACGAAAAGTATTAGCGATCGTCCACGCATATTAAAAGACTTGAACTTTTCCAACTTTTTTTGGATAACATTCACCGTTTAAAACGGACCATAAAATAAAAAGGGCATAATTAATTTCTGTGACGATTGCAATTCGGATATTATAAACTATTTAGTAACTATCATTTGATCATAAAGCTGCATTGAATTTACAAGAATATTGGGAAGTTCATTAATTTGAAGAGGAATTTGCGTTTTAAGACAGAAATTAATATCTAACATAACTTGAGACATCGACTTTGGAAACCACAGCGAATTAAAAATTACGCTTTTTAGTGTAACCAAGTCGTTTAATCCAACACTGTTTTTAATTAAAACAATAATACTACAAAATGATTATTGTAAAACTATCAACACTGATTCTATAAAAACAAACCATATTATACGCATATAAAAGTGTTTTGTAATTAAATTAATTGTGAAAGTAGTACCTACTCACTACATAGCGCTAGTTGAATAAGAACAAAAACACTTGTTGTAAAACCGCTATAGAAGCAGTTGGATCTTTCTATACTAGAAGGACGAATAATGGACTCGCATTACACATTCATAATTAAAATGTGAAGAGCACAGTAAAAAAGAATTAATTAATGCGAAGCGAAAGCAAGTACTAGAAACAAGCTCGGTTTTAGGGTAGACTGAAAGTGAGGGGCTCTCAAAAATTGCTTTAGGGATAACATATATACACTTTAAGTTATAAATCGTATTTACTAAATTCTCCAACCGAATTACCAAAAGTAATCTACCTATTTTCCCATTTATGAAGTTATAGTTACTACCCTTGTTTATATACCTTATAGTTAGTCAATGCCTGTGTTAACTTTGGAAACATTTATTTTGATGCAAAACGGTAGTACTTTTGGATGCAACCGCTAAATGGACATATCTGGCGCTGTTTCTATCAATATTACAGATTTCTAACGTGGAAATCTGTAGTTTTTCTTACAGTTGGCTAGAACAATAAAGTTGCAAATATTTGTAAACGACATGCGTTCTTTTTATAACGTTGAAGGAGTAGTATGCAGTATATATCCTTGTTTATATAGGTATACATTACATGCAAAGAAACAAAGCACTATTGTTTTAAGGAATTCTGTATACGTAAACAACTGATCTTCCGAGAGAATTAAATCATTCTCCTATAAAACAATCAATTTAATTAAATGAACAGTTCTAATTTCTACATAGGTATTTTTTTATAGTTTGACATGAAGGTTTTGATAGGTATATTTTGTAAACGTAGTAAACTATTTTGAAGCAAATTATATATCGTATACAAATGAACGTTTATGTATACGGGGTGTTTAAAAAACACATGTCAATATTCAAGGGGGTGATTCCGGAGGTCATGTTAAGAAATAAATTTCCTATAAATATGGGTCCAGAAACCATTTCATTTCGAAGATACACGATGTTGAAGTTTTATTATTTTTCAAGTTTTTCTTAAATAACTTCCACAATACGAACGATCTGGTATTTTTGAGAGAGTTCGGCAATCGATGAGACGAAGATTAGACTGAGACTCCTGCATTTGAGCTGAAGGTGGTCACTTTGAACAATTTTTCCAATGTTTGGAAACAAAACACTGCTCATTCTTGCAAATATTTACCTAAATATGTTTTTCTTGTGAAGATACTTGCATAAAATTGGTTTTTATTTTTTATTTCGGAAAGTGGATAAGCATGTTCCTCCGAAAACTCAAGAACAAACAAAAATTAGTAATACACAATATCTACCGGGTGATACATTTCCGAGGGAAGGGGAGAGAATAACCGTTTTTTATGTCACTTTGTGCTTTGATGAAATGTCGATGAAAAAGTTTTTGGAGTATTCAAAAGCGATGGATGCAATAGAAGGATTTCAGGATTTAGGCACATTGGGTCAACTTGCGAAAGAGGCGTTTGTTATTGTAGCTCGTGGATTATATGCACCTTGGAAAATTCCCTTGTGATATTTTTATCTACTAGCGCGACCAATCTCAAGTCACTTAAAGACTTAATAATATGTATTTGTAATTGGAACAATGAAGGAAATAGGACTTGTATTAAAAGCTTTAGTGTGTGACCAAGGAACTAATAATCGTAGTGGTATTACGTATTACACGCTTAGGTGTAGTAGATACTAACGAACCATACTTTTTCTATCATGAAAATAAATACTTTGTCATATACAGGGTGTCCATTTAGTAGCCCGTTCTTCAAGTACGGCTTTATTGTTAAATTTACTAAAAAATAAATATACGAGATTGCAATTAGGTTGGATGAAGCACATTTGCAAATTATTTAGACACATACAGGGTGTCTCCAAAAAGTATGGTGCATAAATCGTATATTTTTTTAAATGGAATGACCCACTTTTTTTAAGCCCAAATGTAGGGGCCATGGGTGAACTTTTCAGTCGTACATTATTTTTGCATTAATACACGGACACGGCGTTGCCAAGTTATTAATTAATACATATTTTTTTGCTAAATATCAACCCTTCCATTATACGCTTGTATTTTTTTAACGTCATGTTTTTGTTTTTACGTAAGTTCGGTGGTGGACTTGGGTTGAATCAGAGTATTCAACCGTGACGAAACATTAAATTATTTCATACAGGATGTTCACTTTTTTTGCTCCAAACATCGACATTTTCAAACTAATTTTTCTTCATTTTTTTAAATAGCACACCCTATTTATTATTGCATATTTGGAATCCCCGGTAAATTTTAATGCAACTTTATTAAGCTTACCCTATACCTAAGTGCGATAGTTTTTTTCGTAAATTGAGATTTTCTATTCCTTACGGTAGTAGATAGTGGCGCGATATAAGGCGCGTGGACGAGCCAACGCATAGGCTGGACACTCGAATCGAGGATGCGATGAAATAAGGTTCTATTTATTTTTTAAATATGTGCTGTTTATGGACGAATGCACGTTCCATAGAAATGGTTTTGTAAACAGATACAACTTTCACTTTTATGACACGAAAAACTCGCACATTATCCGCGTCAACCAATTGAAAATGTCTTCTCTATTCGGCCCACACACTATGCAATCTGTCGTCCAACAAGTTGTACAACCCAAGGATTATAATTTATAATCCTTGGTTTCGACCGTCGAAACGATAATTGCATAGTGAGTGTGGTTGCCGTTCAACACATCCAACGATACGGTTGGATCGTACGGAAGTTGTTTGGCCGGTTTAAAAATTTGTTGTACAACCACGTCTGATATAATACGACAGATTACATAGTGTGTGGACCTGTGTTGACTCGTGTCGACACGTTGAAACGATTTCAGAAACAAGTGATACGTTGTGTAGTTGGTATTTAATATTCGGTGGTTGCTGTATCATATTACTCCTATTAAAAATATTGAAATTGGATAGATAATAATCATTTAGTCCAGTCATTTTAAACATGAACATTGCAAAAAATCCTATATTAGGTTTGACTTTTTTATGTTGTTAGGTTCAGTCCCAGTAGTAAATACTCAATTTTGCAACTTCGAAAAACTTGTGGAAACTGTGGGGGGGGGGGGCGCCAAAAACCGCGATTTTTTCGGACTTTTTTCAGTTTTGGCCTCGTAGCTCAAAAACTACGAGTTATAGTGCGAAGAATATGATTATCTTTTTTAAACTAGACTAAATTTTCTACAATTTGAGCCTAACCGGAAGTCTGTAAGTATAATAGTTTCCGAGATACAGCTCTTCAAAAATAGGCAATTTTTCCCAAAATCTTTTTTCAACGTATCATCCATGTTTCGAGCCAGATATTGCCATAACGACGTGCCCTACGACTCTTGTCACGGAAAAAAAAATTGTAGGACATTTTATCACCTTTTATTTAAGCATAGATGCATTCCTGTGGGCCTAACAGTTCTCGAGAAAAAGACGGAAAACCGGAAAACAGTGAAATCCTCCACATATATGTAATAGCATTAGTATGATTAGAAGACATTTTCTGATTATTCTTATTTAGCCTAGCGAACGAACGCTCAAAAAGGGCTTGTAGACAGACTTTTTGATCCTAATGATTTTATTTCTAAGATGTGTTTGGAGGTGTTTGGTGATAATTATACGAAAAGTCCCCGGCCCTACCGTATGAGCAAACTCCGTAGCGTAACAAAATTTGCGGATTTGTTAAGTTTTCCCTTTGTATCTCTTGAATAGACGATCGTAGTGGGAAATGGCCAATTATAAAATAAAAGCTGCCTCGAGAAAATACTTTGTTCTTTTCGTCAAACATTAACCCTATCATAAATGTATTTAGAAAAGACTAGAGACCATTAAACATGGTGGCGCATAAGACTGAAATTGTTTGGCTAAGGATGCAGGTAATCTGTATTTAATACTCACATATCAGATTGAGCTCCAAACCTCCCACAAAATTAGTTGTTCTCTAGTGCCCTCTATTCCATCTTGAACTCAACGTTTTTTTTTAAATAACTATAACATCTAATCGATTTGAGATAAAATATTAAACGGTATATGTATTTTATAGGAAATTTTATGGTCTACAACTTTTATTTCAGCAGTTTTTGCTATAAACCCAATACTTTAGGAGCTAGGACACAATATTTGCCGAAAAACGTCGTGTAAAAGCGATTTTCAAAAAAAATGTCAATTCTTGACAGCGAATATCTCTTCAACGGATAGAGATAGAGAAAAAACGCATAGAAGCAAACTTGTAGAAAATTTAATCAGCTTTTTTTTATAATTGGCCATTTCCCACTACGATGGCCTGTTCAAGAGATGTAAACGGAAAACCAAACAAATCCGCTCATTTTGTTACGCTACTTTTCGTATAATCATCACCAAACACATCCCAGAAATAAAATCTTTAGGATCAAAATGTCTGTCTACAAGCCCTTTTTGAGCGTTCGTTCGCTAGGCTAAATAAGAATAATCAGAAAATGTCTTCTAATCATACTAATGCTATTACATATATGTGGAGGATTTCACTGTTTTCCGGTTTTCCGTCTTTTTCTCGAGAACTGTTAGGCCCACAGGAATGCATCTATGCTTAAATAAAAGGTGATAAAATGTCCTACAATTTTTTTTTCCGTGACAAGAGTCGTAGGGCACGTCGTTATGGCAATATCTGGCTCGAAACATGGATGATACGTTGAAAAAAGATTTTGGGAAAAATTGCCTATTTTTGAAGAGCTGTATCTCGGAAACTATTACACTTACAGACTTCCGGTTAGGCTCAAATGGTAGAAAATTTAGTCCAGTTTAAAAAAGATAATCATATTCTTTGCACTACAACTCATAGTTTTTGATCTACGAGGCCAAAACTGAAAAAAGTCCGAAAAAATCGCGGTTTTTGGCGCCCCCCCCCAGTTTCCACAAGTTTTTCGAAGTTGCAAAATTGAGTATTTACTACTGGGACCGAACCTAACACCATGAAAAAAGCAAACCTAACATAGGATTTTTTGCAATATTTGTATATTTTTGTGTTTAAATTGACTGTACTAATTCATTTTGGACTGAATTTATTGAACTATACAGGGTGTCCCAAAATTCCTGAGACACAGAGCTACTACGTGTAATAGAGATCAAAATAGTTGATTGGACCCAATTTATTTATATACCAAAATGTACCGTTTGCCGTTTGTCCGTGAGAAGAGTTGAAAGTTTACATAAAAAAACACATTTTTGTACGCTGTTCAGACATGAGTGAAAGAAATTGAATGAAATTTGAGAAAAATGCATTTTAGAAGATTAGTCTCCTTTCGGTAATTAAATAAATCCAAAAGAAATTGTAGAAGGGTTAAAACCACCCTCACTCCCTTACATTTTTTTCAGAACTTTCTTATGGGTGGTAATACGGTTCTCAAATTTTTTTAGCGAGAAGACTGATTGATTATCTTCATTTTGTTACTCTTTATAAAATTTCATATTCGGCATAGTTCCAAAGCAAAAATGTTTTCTTAAATAATGCTAACAATATTCCTAGTACAAGTTTAATAAAATTGTAATACAAAATTTAGTTGACAGTGGAAACAAAGGCAGAACGTTTTTTCATAATAAATGTTCAAGGAGAGTAGGTAATCCTCTAAAATGCACTTTTGTCAAATTCCATTCAATTTGTTTCACTCATGTCTGAACAGCGTACAAAAATGTGTGTTTTTATGTAAGCTTTCTTCTCACGGGCAAACGGTACATTTTGGTATATAGAGAAGTCATTGAATATGTGCCTATCTCAATTTAGAAGATTGTTCATTTAAGCACTTACATATTTTGCTGGTTATTTTTATTTAGGGAAAAGATGATTTGATACTTATAGAAGAAAGTCAATGCTTATAGATGTGCCAACTGTGATAAAGAATTTATGATTTTGCAATTAAGTAATTGTAATGAATTACTTTTATTGTTAAGTAGGTATAATGAGGAATGGTGATGAATTATTTTTAAAAAGTCATTGTGCAATCACTGACAAATTTCATATTTAGATTAATTTCCAGCTAATAAAATACCTAAATAAAATGTTTCAATAAATTAGGTACTGATCAAGAAATTTCTCGTTGTTTTTTATTAAACCACTCTTTATAAAAAATATTATTGAAATGATTTTATCCATTAGTGTATAAACACTGATTGTATACATTTTGTTTATGTATTAACAAGGAATGTATCGATCGATCGCACATGCACTCCAAGAATAAAAATAAAAGCTGATACTGATATCCGTCAAGAAATTGTTTTGTACGTATGTCGTGACTAACAGCGTGCGTAATTACCGCCATCGTGTGTAATTTTGTTATAATCCCAATAGGTTTGCAACTTTGCATTTAATTTGCATTTGTTTTTTACTATCGCCATCTATTACGCTTAAAAAATTTGTTTCCAATTAAAGCTATCTCATTGACTAACTATAAGGTATATAAACAAGGTTACTACCAACGCCGCAACTAATTCAAACTATAAGTAGTAAGTATGTATATAAAATGTCATTATTGTTTACCTACAAATTGGAAACATTTTCAGTTGTCAAGTGGATTGAAAAATAAGCGGTGTTATCACTACAGCATCTAAATAAATAAAAAGTGATACATGTTTTAATTAAATTTAATAGGTGCTACTATCACAATTAATAAACCATATTTTGTACCAATTCTTTTTAAAATGGTGATTGTATAATTATGCCATTCGAAACAAAATGCCGAAGATCGACAAAGACATACTACATTACTACACGTACCTATTTTATTTAAAAATAAAATCTTCAAACAACTTTTCTCGGGCTAACAAAATGTTTTGCATGTCCAAACCAAAGTTTTTAAGTTTAGCCAGCAGATTTAGTTAGGTACTGTATTCATAAGTTAAGTTGTACGAATAGTTTGAAAAGTTTTGGTTTGTGGTACAGATATGAAGTTTTGAAACTTTTACCTGCTCATAACACAAAAAAGCATATTAATGCTTGAATGACAACACGTATTACATTTTTTGTACAATATTTTAACTTTAAATAAGTAATAACTTAATACATAAGCTATAAAATATGAAGTTTTTCTCGTCATAGGTAATTTTCCAACACAGTTTAATTTATTTTATTCAGAGTATAACTTCAACAGTGCTGTTGTAAATAAGATTAGTAGATTATTTTATTAAGACGTTATTGCAATAAAATAATTACGTCTGTTATCTCTAAATAAAATTCTACGTTTTTAAAACCATTGACCAACGATTCAAAATAAGAAGTGTCAACTTACTTGTTCAACTTACTATTGGGGTAGCTTGTTCAGTATAGAACACATTTAATTAAGAGATGATTTTTTAATAAACCAAAAAACCAAGTTATCAAAGTTACAACAAATAGGCGCTACCGACAACAATAAAACCTGTCTGACATATTTGTATAATCTATATACTGCAATTACAGTGTCGCCAAATATGGTTGGGATTTTTGTCTTGAGCAGGTAAGTAAGAGAATAACTTCTACATAAGGTGTTCCGTCGATGGAGGCAATAGTCCCTTTTATCTTCAGCTTTGACGCTTGTAGTTATCGCTATTCGAGTATTATTACTATTATCACAGATAAGTTACTATCTGTGCTATTATTATTCAAGCAGGTATTGAAAGGCAAATAACTATTTCTCGGGTCAGTATTTGGATGGGAAGAGAGCGCAGTTTTCTTGTCCGTACGGGTTTCAGGGTCTCAAATCCCACGCACGTTACCCACTCATCGCTTGATGTGTCTGGTAAATCCAATTACAGCTTCGGGTATTATAGGGATCGTGATTATGTCACGTACCTATTATTTATCAAATGGTGTATGTATATTCTAAAAAATATCCTTAGCTTTATTACAGTTTGGTTTATATTACTTTCAGCTTGGGACTTTCTATTTACAAATTTACAATAACAAGTAATTCCGCTTAAATGTTTATCTTACAAGAACTCACCGCGTTCCGACATCGCATTTCAATATCAAGTATAACAAATTTTCAAAAACCCCAAAATATATAGGGTGGTCCGTATGAAAAAATGTAGTTTAGGGTAGTACACAAAAAACCAAACACCCTGTATAAAAATTGTCCATCTCTGTTTACACCAGTGATTTTCTCATTAAAATTAAGCTCAAGACACCTAAGTCCATTTTTTTCTATCTCTGAACATAAATAATGTTTCCATAAGATAATGTCCAATTTGGCCCACCCTGTACTTTAAAATAGCATCGTATATTCTTTACACGTTAGAGCAGTAGACACTGTAGCTTTCCAAGATCCTGATGTAAAGACGATAAGGGACAAAGGGAAGATTTATGCGAAAGTATAGCTTTTTCCGCGATAATTCACAATCACAAATGTAATGGTTCTGATGGTACAGGTGTAGTCACATAAGAAGGCGAGCGCGGCGATGCGCAAACGACGAATTTACGCTGCTTGTAAAATTTCGCTTAGCTATAAGTCAGTGTCGTTTCATTTTGTTGTTGTAGATATGTTTATTCATCACTAAATATGAACATTAATTTAAGTTATTGAATTATAATTACTGGATAATTACATACTTTAGTCATATATAATGAAATTCGAATAAGTTATTGAAAAAAATCGAAACAATTCAACCATCCTTTAGCACAATATAAAAGAAGTTCAGTATCAAGTTGGAAATATGTAACAAAGCAGTATGACTCAGCCTGACCAGCCCCAACCATATGAGAGCTTATTATTATAATATGCTTAAGTATATGAAGAAAAAATTAATACATAAGTAATAAGTAGAATATTACCTTCAAATTAAAGAAGGGCATTATCTAATATTATTTAAATTTACTAAACTGAATATTGCAACGGTAACGCAAAAACTCAAAAATACACAACAAATTTCAGTTGCGAATACAATGCTAAAGCTTAGTCTCGATAAATTCAATTACAAAGAACAATAATATTGTAATACATATGTATTTACTTTCCATTCATTCATATTTACAAATTACTTGCAAGAAATTATAACGTACATGTTTTACAGGGTGTCCCACTGCTCCGTAATCGGTCGATAACTCAATGTGGGTTGAAGATACAGAAAAAAGTTTCAAATAAAAGTTGCTTTGATTTGAATTGCGCATCTTTTAAAAATATTCTTATATCTACAGTATGTTGCATTTTCACGTGGCAGGAAAATGTCACTTTTTTTTAAATGGCACATCCTGTATTTTTTTCTCTTAATGTATCGACCAACCATATTTATATCACACCTGAAATTTTTTTTAAGATTGGATGTGCGGTTGCCAAGTTATTAATTATTTTGTCAAAATTTGGTACAATTTAAGGTCGGACTATAATATTCATAACTAAGTTATTCTTCAAAAAAGGAAAAATTTATTTGACGAATAATATTACCCTAATGTCGTGTTACTCTACAAAAAAAAACTAATTGGTTAATTTTATACCGAGTGTTTAAAATGAGAATTCAAACTTTGTGAACTTTAAATAGAATTTATACGAATATTTTAAATGGAACACCCTGTATTTTTATTTACCATCAAATTCTCGACAAAAAATCCTATTCAACGGTGTATTATTTCCTGGTATTATTTTTTGTACTTTTGTTAATATTTACGATTTTTAAAATTTCACGTAAAAAAATTTGTTAAAAGTATTTTTTATTTAATTATTATTACAAAATACCGTTTAAATAATTGTTATCAACGCAAAAAAACAAAACTCAAGTCCTGTGACTATCTTAATTTCTAAATAATTAAAACAAAATTTTTAGTAAACGGTATTTCTCGAATTTTTAATAAACGGTGTTTCTCGAAAATTAAAATAGAAAATAAATACAATATCTCTCATTAAAGTAAATGTTCAAAATGTGAAGCCTAACCCTAAATAATCTCACATTGTTTAAAGTCATAGGAGTAATCGGTTGAAACGCCTCTCGAATTCAAATTTTCATGTCATCTCGTGTTGTAGCAACTGTTGATATATTTGAGATTTAACAGTTCCCCAGAGATAGTAATCCATAAAGGTAAGGTCCGGTGACCTTGGCGGCCAAGGAACAGGGGCTCCTCTACTTTATTAGGGTACAGTTAAAGCCAATTCTCGCGCGCACCTCTGACTGTTGTTTTGCTTTAATTATTTAGAAATTATGATAGTCACAGGACTTGAGTTTTGTTCTTTTGCGTTGATACCAACTATTTAAACGGTATTTTGTAATATAATTAAATAAAAATTACTTTTAACAAATTTTTTTTACGTGAAATTTTAAAAATCGTAAATATTAACCAAAGTACAAAAAGTAATACCAGGAAATAATACACCGTTGAATAGGGTTTTTTGTCGAGAATTTGATGGTAAATAAAAATACAGGGTGTTCCATTTAAAATATTCGTATAAATTCTATTTAAAGTTCACAAAGTTTGAATTCTCATTTTAAACACTCGGTATAAAATTAATCAATTAGTTTTTTTTTTTGTAGAGTAACACGACATTAGGGTAATATTATTCGTCGAATAATTTTTTTCTTTTTTGAAGAATAACTTAGTTATGAATATTCTAGTCCGACCTTGAATTGTACCAAATTTGGACAAAATAATTAATAACTTGGCAACCGCACATCCAATCTTTAAAAAAATTTCAGGCGTGATATAAATATGGTTGGTCGATACATTAAGAGAAAAAAATACAAGGTGTGCCATTTAAAAAAAAGTGACATTTTCCTGCCACGTGAAAATGCAACATACTGTAGATATAAGAATATTTTTAAAAAATGCGCAATTCAAATCAAACCAACTTTTATTTGAAACTTTTTTCTGTATATTCAACCCATATTGAGTTATCGACCGATTACGGAGCAGTGGGACACCCTGTATATAGGTATGTACTACAAACATTTGGACATTTTAGCAATGTATAAATGTAAAAAACCAGACGGAGCTTAAACTTAAGTCATGGATATAAATAATTTAATAAAGTGCCTCTTGCTATAACATAACCTATTCAAATATTCGTGTACATATCCTACCTCTTATAAAATGTACAGGAAAGTACGAGCAGTACTGAAAGGTAGAAAGATAAATGAAGACAAGTTTTAATATCATCACATGCAAGTTGCTAACTTCTCTACCTTTAAGAATTTACGCATTGCCGAATATTTAATTATAACGAGTTTTAAGGAAAATAATAAGCAAAATTTTCCAGTGTCAATCATACCATCATGTGGTTAAAATTCATTTTTTTCCCTTAAATGACAGCATAAAATTAATTTAGAATTTCTGTAAATGTTTCTTATGTAAACCTACAAAACTCATTAAAAGCCCTCGGATCTTCCAGATTATAAACGTAACCAATAAAGGCAGGTGACACCCAGCAAACACATTTATATATAAAATACATATAAGTTATATAAAACTGGAAGAAAAATAAGAGATATTTAATGTCAGGATGTCAGCAATTTTTAAAATAATATATATGTCTATTAGATGTAAATTCTTTATATCTGTAGTACATGAATTTATATACGTTTTATGTATATTTTATGTAATATTCACATAAAAAATATTAGTTGTAAAAGCATTGCGATGACCAAATGGCAGCTACTCGAGCATAATGTAATTATTACCAATGTAAAAAATTATTTAAGCAGTTTCATACAAAAAAATGGAAAAACTACATTTCTACGTGCAACTGTACTTTTAATTAACTTAATTCTTGCACGAACCCGTTTTTACCTGAACTGAAAGCCGACAGTTTATTATGATCTTGAAAAGTGTCCCTTAACCGGATTCGAACCGTTGCGGGTGGGCGTCACCAATTCCGAAATCTGACATGTATTTCCTTTGTATCCGCATTGTACCACTGCGCTAATCTGAAACATTTCTTTTTTTTATTTCGTTCGTCCTAACTTAGCCCTGTTTCGCGAGTTTAAATTATGTTTGATTATATCGTTGAGTGAAGTCTTATTCAATGATTATACCTACCTTTATGTTAAAAATGACCAGGATTTAATTTATTTTATATTATTTATTTTCTATATAAATTAGACGCATTTTAGTCGATACGGATCTAATATTAAAGGTACGTGAACTACAATTTTTGGCGTTATAGAAAACCCGCGCGTGCGATTAATTATGCGGCGCAATTAGAAACGGACTTTAATTTTCGACAATATAATATATGTAATGATAATTTAGAATTATATTTACAGAAGGCATACATAAAAAATATGTAATACTTCTTACATATAAGAGTTTACATATAACGTACATAAATCTATTCATATAAATATGACAGCACATATATTTCATGGGTAATATGTAATTATCTATATGTATATATTATATGAATTTCTGTATACAGAATATCCGTAAGTTTATATACTATTATGTAAAATATACGTAATCTGTTACATACGGTATATATAAATTTTTAAAGAACACTTACATACTTGATATATAAAAAAGCATATGTAGGGGTATTTACTTCAATCTTATATATGTTGTATGTATATTTTATATGTGTGTTTGCTGGGCAGTGAGGACAGCACAACCTAGTGCAACCACTTCCCTTAAAACAAGGGAGAGTATTCAAAACGAAATTTATAGAAAACTACAACACGCTACACGATAAAAAGCATAGATGACATTTTCCTTTTATGTTTATCGACTAGTAAGAATTAAATGTAATATAATGCTAATAATTAAAGCAAAATTCGTAAGAAATATGATTCTAAATTAAATAAAATCGAACCAAACCTTAATCGCTTATTTTTAGATAAATTCAAATCTATACTATTGAAAATGATTTGAAGTGTAATTTAAATATCATACGAGTTTAAATAAATGAAAAGTTTAGTTAAAATAACAATCGACTAAAGCGAATTAACAATTATTGTCTGCCCATTAACATTTCCTTAATCGCATATGATTATTGCGATTACATTAAAATTAAAGTAGATATTTTCTCCACGACTAAGGTGCCGTTACACGGCGTGTGGAGTGCCACTCCAGGAGTGTGGCGTGCGGAGTGACGAGCCAATACTCATTTAATTGCAAGTGGCACGCCTGGAGTGTGAACTGTAGCGCCACACGCCGTGTGACAGGTCGGCGTGGCGTGGCGTGGCGTGGCGTGGCGAATCCCGTATATTGTCGGTAAACTTTGCACACTTCAAAGCAGACGTGCCTCACGCCTGGAGAATATTTTTATTTAAAATGCAGTTTGCACTTTTGCAGTCTACGTTTAGCTATTCTAGTGACAACATGTGGTCAAACGCAGATATATCCGAATTTTTAACCTTGTACGAGGCCTTACTGTGGAACCCTAAATATACCGATCATAAAGATAGAAATGCGGTACATGATCCCTGGATACGAATCAAAAACAAGTTTAGTATGAATTGCAGTGTCGGAGAATTTAAAAATGTTGAAATGAAGAAATAGTTAATCTGCAGCCCGTGTGAACACCCCAGGTGTCACACCGACAACAGATGGTACTCGGCACGCCGCGCCACGCCACGCCACGCCACGCCGACCCTGTCACACGGCGTGACAGTTCACACTCCATGCGTGCCACTCCGCACGCTGTGTTAAAACTGCACCATGTACAACCGCGGGACTCGGCACGCCACGCCGCGCCGACCTGTCACACGGCGTGTGGTGCGACAGTTCACACTCCTGGCGTACCACTCCACACGCCGTGAAACGCCACCTTACAATAATGCACAAATTCTTTTCACATATTTAGCTAAATAATGACATAAATTCTTCACACCAGTGAAGAATGAAAAAGAATTCACTCTCGTTAGTCAATCACATTCTATGATTATCACAAATCACGCTAAAA
The DNA here is from genome assembly GCA_036250285.1 of Pyrocoelia pectoralis. NCBI lineage: Eukaryota > Metazoa > Arthropoda > Insecta > Coleoptera > Lampyridae > Pyrocoelia > Pyrocoelia pectoralis. The sequence continues at coordinate 34,195,142 of CM070074.1, forward strand.
TAAATAAATCAAATCGTCTTTTAAAATGACAAGTAAATAACTACGCACCATTGAACTGTACGCTATAAGAAAAAGATAGAGATACCCAGTCGTTTGGCTTCAGTGTTCCTTATGCGCGTTTCCTTTCCAGTTGCGTATAGCGTACAGTTCAATGCTACGCACATCGCTTCTGACAGCGCGCCATTTGAAATGTCAAAATAATCATATAGGTATTCATAATTTTACGTTTATATATTTTTTTTATGCATAGTCGTAGTCGCGGAGAAAGTATACTTGTGTAGAATGGCTATTATTCACTTGGATGATTCCAAAACGAGCGAGGGTGAATAATAGCCACCATTCTACACTCGTTAAAGAATATACTATACTATTCTGCCGAAAAATTTCACGGTATTCTTACAGAACACTCTCAAAAAATGATTCCTTATTATTTAACAAATCTTTTACCATTACGAGTTTGAATCGTAATCGAGGTCGGTAAATACATGAAAATTCGCAAGGAATTTGATTGCAATACATGAGGTATTTGTTTGGTATCTTCAAAAAGAAAATTTCGCAATAGATTGTATTGACGGTATGCTATCTAAAACAGTTTTTCCTTTTTGAAGCAGAACCTAAGAGTAGATGTATACCTATAAGAAAAGTATCACCGCTTTCGAAAGTTATGTAAAGGCCTTGAATGCCGGAATTGCTATTACTAAAGAAATAATTGCCCAATTACAAACATCGTTAATCTCGCACAACTCATTGTATGAGGAAAAAATACCAAAACTATTTGTTGTAAACGATATTCAAGGTGCGATTTAAGAATTATGGAAGTTATTTCTATTTGCATTGACTTTGTACTTAGATACTTAAAATTTTCCACCTTATAAGTGCACATAAGTAGCTAATTTATATTATATTTATTTAGATTTTATATTACTTCTCAGAGGCATAATTTGCTTGGAATTTCAATAAAATTGTTCTCATTAACAGCTGACAAAGAGAATCCTCTAGTTTTTTGAATATTTTTGCTTAGAAAAACAGAAATTTCTTCAATGTTACCACCTCAATTGCACAACAAAGGTAAATTCATGAACTTAGTAAAAAGGTAATCTATAAGTTATAATTATAATTCACTAACTAGTGTAATGACACTAGGGTAAAAGATTGCGATAGATTAAAAAAAATTAAACAAGAGTTGCTAAGATAAGTTAAGGAAATCTTGGGTATATTCCTTCTCAGTAAAAAAAAATAAATGAGCAAAGTGACCTTATTAATTCACCATTACTTCACAATCTTGATCGTAACAAAAATTCTTATTTCTTAACCTTTAAGGTCCTTTGGTGTGATATGCCTAGGTTTTTAACTATGTTTTCCCTAGACCATGAAGTGATATACGCACAATTTTTTCTTATTGAGCTTTGTAATTGAACATCATTTTTATTTCATGCCTTTGCGGAAAGAGAGTTGAATGATGATGTTCTTTTATACATTTTTTATGAAAACAAATATACCAGAAGGAAAGATTTGATGTATCTTAGCAACTCTTGTTTAATTTTAATTTTGATTTGCTTGATAATGACACATAGTGTCGAAACGCGTCGGGTTACATTTAAAGTAAAAAAAATAGTAGAATTACTTGTATTTATTATTACAATTACTTTTCTGATTGACGTTTCTATAAACAATTTTATTAGTTGTTTGAACCAAGAAGCTTGGAACGGAAGCAATAACACTAATCTATTGTTTAATACCTTTATATAAACGCGTCGGATGTTCAAGCAAGGATTTCGACAGGAGGATAGCTTTTACCATTGAATAAATCTTTCACTTAACGCTTTTACGGAACACTTTACGGATCATTGCATCCGTTCTGCTAATCGTATAACCCGCAATTGTAAACAATTTTCAAATAATTTTGCTGTTCGACCACAAAATTTTTCGACGTGCCTTAAAAGCTGAAGAATTATTCCTTATATAATCAAACTTACGCTGTTTATAAGTTGGAAAAGTGTGCAAACAAAATTAAAAAAACATATTTACATTTCAAACTTATGGAAGTGATCATTCTCAGCTGTTACTTGCACTAAATGTCTCTTTAGAATTTAAATCTATCAACGGAATTGTTTTCCTTTGTAATGTTTTAAACAACCACATTGACTCCGTAGAATTGTTAACCTAAATTCAATTTCAAATACCTCGCTCATGCTCCCGGAAGTCGTTAACATTTTATTATTTTATACCACGAACAGACTTTTTATTCTATTCGCCCATCTTCACTATTTGTAGGTAATTAACACAATTAGCAAAACGTATAATATAAATCAATCTAGCTTAAATAATTTTCTATAATGAACTAGGTATAAACAATGATTAACTATACCACAGATAAAATAACATTTATCTGTGACTATACCTTCCTACATTACGTAATATTGAGCAAAAAATTAGTTTCTATCAGTTTGAATACAAAAATCAATAATAAACGAAAATATAAATACTATTAATAAATTCTGTTTAAAACTAATATTTTCTACTTGTTTTCATATTACGTATTGTGTTTAAAATGTGTTCCATCTCAATGGTGAAATTTAATTTAAAAAGGCAGCGAGTTACAGAAGTGATTATGCGTAAAACAAAAAAGACTTAATGTCAAAGTTACAGCGACAAATTATAACAATACTCCAGTTACATCTTGCTCGTGCCCCTTACCATTGTGCACGGCGTAATATTAAGATAACATCGTGCCCTTAAGTCTGAATACATAACAGGAAGTTGTCATCGAATTTCTAGGGGAATTGAAAGTAAACCTGAACAATATTCTGTTGAAAAGGGAGAAGGAAAAGCCTAACAAATGCTTATTGTATGAAAAGCCGCTCTGGAAAGTTACTTGTTTATGTAATATTAACCCTAAAATCTAAGGTTACGTTTGACTGCATCATGTCTATGGTCATTAATGAAATAGACTATTTTTACATATTTTTGGCTCACTACTAATAGCAGTCTTTTATTCATACTACAAGCAACTATATAACTGTAGGTATTCGAAAACTTCACTAGAAACAGTGGATACTACTGTTCGTCATATTGGCACTACGACAAGTATAATTAAACGCCTTTTTAATAACGAAACATTAACTAACTAAAGGCACAGTACGTAGCGGTTTAAAACTGAAATAAATTTTCGATATATAACATAAACAGCTACTACAAACACTGAAAATAAACTTTTGTATCACATTCTAATGTTATCTCCATCGTTATACTATTGAATAAACGGTTATACCTAATACATAATATTTAATAAATTTAATTCTCTTACAAATCCACGTCATTTTTAAAACAGCCTATCTGCATTAGGACGATAAACAGAATTCATTCGACAGCTCCTTGTCTTGGTGCATAATTTCAAGCAAGTTGGTAACGAAAAATTTTAAAACCACCAAAAAATGAACACGAAGTACAGATATATTCGCCAAGCTTATATCACAGAATAAATCGTCTTTATTCTGTGCTTATATGTATGAGTCGAAATGATAAGTATAAATATTTAGAAGTCTCCAAATCGTTTTCCAAGCCGTCATTCGCTAAAAAGTGACACTCTCTTAAGTGTTTTTTGAGTTTTGGAAGGAGTAGATAATATTCAAGGAAGGGGGGGGGGGGGGGGTCATTTATAACGTAGACGTAATTTCTCTACTTCTTGAACGATTCCTACTTTGTGCACCCTGCAGTTGTAGTGCAGAACCAAACAGTGGCGAAACTACAAAATTTTTCTGGAGGGGGGGGCCCACGGGCTCTCTTTGGGGAGGGGTGCGTATAAAAATTTTGTTGGGGCGTACACACCACTTTTTTATAGATGCATGCGCATGAAAACTCGACAATTTCTGCTTAATTAAAGCATTTTCGATACAGAGAAGTGATAAATTTGAAAATCTATCTTGTACTTACCATTGTGGTTCTCAGCCATGTTTTTATCCGCCTCATAGCTCATAGTTATCTTTTAGAATGTTAATGTAAACTGTATCTAAACTAATCTAATCTACTAATCTTTGCGGCGTCTTTATGCTTGCTGGGTTTACTACATCGTGAAAGAGGAACTATACATGCTATTGTTTATGCATCAACACTCAACGCATATCAGTATCATGAACCAAAACAATTGCAAGAGCAGCACAGTCACAGTCAGCAGTCTACCGCCGCCGCGCCGCTTAGCCAAACAAATATTATTTCACGGATACAACTTATGCTCGAATGACGAATATTCTAATGTCCTTACGGCTTACATAATAAATAATAATTAATAATTGTACTTATCACTATGTCACTATTAGGTACTACTCGTTTGTTTATCGCAATGGTTTAAGATTTAACGAATTAAGTTGTTAGATGGAATTTAACATAATGATGACAAATGGGGAAGTGCTCCGGTTTTCTGGGGTGTGTCACGACTTGCTTGGGGTGTGCCTGGCACACCTTGCACCCCCCTAGTTTCGCCACTGGAACCAAACTTTTCTAGTCCAAGAGTCGGTCACCTTTTTTGCAATCAATTAGTATACTTTTTATACTTCGTGAGCGGCTTTATTTTAAGGAGACGCTAAGCATTTTCCTCTGCGAAAATGTCCGCAAATTGGTCCTACGGGGGTGTGCAGGGAAAAACACGTTGATTTGGAAATTACAAAAAATTGATGAATATCATGGGAAAACGGCCCAATTAATTTGTGGGACAAAGTGGGCATTTAATTATGCAAATATTTACTAAGCTACAGAAAAAAAATCAGCTTGATATTCATTATTTTTGTTAATGTAGTAATACCTACATATCTTTCAGATGGGGACACTCTTGATGGACTCATTTTTGTTGTAGGACAAATGTTATTTTGAATTACTTACAAAAAAACTTAACAGTTAGCTAAAAAATTAACTGATATTAATCAATTTTTTGTAATTACCACATCAACGTGTTTTACCCCTGCGCATCCCGTAGGACCCATTTGCGAAAATTTTCGCAGAGGAAAAAGTTTGGCGTCTCGTTAAAATAAAGCCGCTCACGAAGTATAAAAAGTATACTAATTGATTGCAAAAAAGGTGGCCGGCTCCCGGACCATTCTGGCCATAATTGTGAGGTCGATTTTTGCATTTTGTATTTTTTCCTCTTCTTGACAGACAATTTCATCGGCGTCTATAAAAAACCGTGGCCGAACATTCCCCGAAGAAAGTTACGTTTTCGGTGGTGGAGAGCCCATATACACTCATTGCATGGGCTCTTATTGCGTGTGAGGACTCCGTGGTATTCTTATTATAATTCTGTAGAGCAAATCTTGGGATAAAGTAATCAAATTTTGCTCACACACAGTTTTTGTTCGAGGTACCACTGTGGACACCTTGCTCATTTCTAAATCTTCGTGTAGAAGTTTAATGTACCTTGATTTGATTTGATTTCACCAGACTCTTAAGTACAGTCAAATGCTCGCAACAGTGAACTAAATTTGGTGGATCGGTCTTGAGGGGAATAGATGACTACTGGACAACACTTTTAAACAAACTGCAGGTAGAATTAATTTACTGTAAACTTACTTAATTTTATTATTACAATTAAACTGAAGGTAGCAATTCAACAAGAATGTTCAGAAATGGGCAATGAAATTTCTGTATCATACGATATGCACCTGTTTCCTTGTTAGTTGAAGGAAAAAGCTACAGAAGCTGTGAAGAGCCATGAAGCAAACAATCGACAGGCAACACACAAGCAAAAACAGTACACATGATTTTCTTGGTTGAAATTGTTTGCTTGGACTTTCGTGAGTAATGTTGAATGCGCCATTTCATGGATTGCTGTTTTGATTCTGGTGTAACGCAATCCACCCATGTTTCGTCGCCTGTGACAATTTGGCTTAAAAACTCGTCACCTTCCCGACTATACCGCCCTAGCAATGTCAAAGAACTGACTAAAGGTTTGGTTTTTGAACCTCCGTCCGTCAGCACCTGTGGTACCCAGCGTGAGCATACATATAACTTTCGATAATTTAAACGTTTTGTCACAATTTCATAAACCACACTTCTTGACACTCCAGGAAACTGATCAGATAAATTGTCCGCTCCTCTCACTTTTTCATCAACCTTCTACACCAAAGTCGTCCACTTCGGTAGAATGATTGCATAATGGTGCCTGTGGCTTGCCAACATATAGCGGTACACGGTGCGCATGCGTCGAATGCTGAACGAAGATTTATAGCGGCGGAATTTCCAAACGGTAGGTACTTACTTGAAAAACACACCTCGTAAAACACGTTAAACATATATATGTATTATATTTGCTATTCAAGAATTTCCAATTTGTCGCACAGTAGCAAACATGTTAAACAGAGCATGCAAACATGCATGCAAAATAAATCAAGCACAAGAAGAGCACACATTTGCACAAATATCTGCATCATAACTTAAACACAAACAAAATGGACTCAAATTTACTTCCGATACATGTACCGCTATAACTATTCTTTCAATATTAGATGTGCGGAATAGGTACCATTGGAAGATACAAAGACTAATATGAAAAACATGAAGCTTTTTCACAAAAAAAGTACCTACCTACACAGAAGTGTCATCATACCAATGAAAAGTTAAGACTGGAAATGTAATACATACATTACATTGGGACGTGTACGCTTTCACATTATAACGATAACGAATAGTTGTGATAGCGCCGGAAACGTTATTGTTTTAAGACAAAGAAAATTGGAGAACGAGCGACGCCCGACGCGATAATGCTTCGATTAATATTAAATTAACAGAGCACAATAATGTAATAAATTTAATTCGTTGTATCTAATGCTCTCTTTATACATTTTAATAAGCTTAATAGTTCAAATGTTATTAAACAGTTTACTTAGTACGGTCGAATAAAAGACAACAGGATTAATATGTTATAGCTGTAGTATTTCCCCCATTTTTAGTAAAATGTGAGCATTTAGTCATTGATGGTGCTAATGTAAGTACAAGCTAAGATATTGTCAAAGAAAATTCTCTTACGTATGTATGTCTATTAACCTATATTAGTGGCTTAGATTATTTTGACATAAATCAGCTGTAAGGTGAAGTTATATTTATTATACAAGCTCAAAATAAAAACATTTCAATGTTATAGCGTTGATTGAAGCATTTTCTTCAATCAACGGTTATAGGTAAGGAAGAAACCTGAAACTTATGCAGCACTATTCTTGATGTTTCACAACTACAAGTAACAGTAATTACTTGATGATATTGAGGATATAAAGGGTGATAGAATAGCAGGACCGTCCAACAAATCCACAATTGACGATCTGACCAATAAATTTGAACAGGTACAACTCGTATACGTCAACAAGGAGTCCGGTCTATTGAAAATGTGGTTACTATTCGTGACAGTATGGTAACGTGTGCACCAAGTTACAAACCAATTGATTAAATATTAGTTCTATTGCCTCCCAGTGTAGGTACTATCACAAAGTCAAGTATCACGCTGTTGCAAAATTCCTTACAAAACGCGGAAAAACTCCAAAAATCATTCTTATAGAAATACTGGCTCTATACGGAGATGATTGTCCTTTCAAGTGTATTAACAGTTTGAGCTACCAAGAAGTCACCCTTTCTGGGGGAAAAATAATGGCAAGGTTTTTTTGAGATAATCAAGAAATACTTAGGTATATGATTCATTATTATTTGAATAGGGATAGTGCGGTAACAGGAGAGTATTGTGCGAGATTAATGTCTCGCCTTACAGAGTCTACAAAGTGAAACTGTCAGGAAAATTGACAAAAGGTGTCGCGTTGCTTCACCACAATAATCCAACGCACAACTCAAGAGTTTCAAAAGCTGGCTATTGCTGAATGTGGTTTCGTAGACTATTTTTTGTTTGCCAGGGAGAGAAAATTTAGAACCAATGAAGGACTTAACGTTATTTTGAAGACAAGATAGAAGTATATTTTTATAAATTGTTGTTGAGCGGCGGTATAATACTTATATTCAAGAAAATTTATTGAAAAGGGGATATTAATTTGTAAAAATGAGAATTAGTGACGATCAATAATAAGTCATTCCTCTCAAATCTTTATTTAAAGTCATATATGTTTACTATTAACGTTAAATTCAAATTATTTTAGTATAACTTAAGCACATAACATTCTGATTCTCAAACATTTGTTCATTTTAATAATAACGGTTTATTATGGGATAGCCCCGACAATTTACAATAATTAAATTAGCGACGAGAATGTTAATACGATACGTATTATATCAACTGTACCCAATTAAATAGTTTAAGAGGTTTTACATACTAAATGGATTCTTGTGGTTCAGGTATAGAAACCCTAATATCAATATTGTCAAACAACAATTATGCTAGCATTAATAAATAACCAGGATTACTATCTATTAACTATGTAAAAATAAGTGCACTTAGGTAGGTAATGTTAAACAGAATAGGCGCTAAATTTTTATTTATAGTTGGATCCATTCTAGTTACGAGCTAAAGCAAAGCAGTAACTATGATCTCATTACTTGAGTTTTCGTACGAACTACAACTATTAGTACCTACACCACCAAAAATTGAAATCGCAAATAAACTTGAACGAAATGGTAAACAAGTAATTTTACCCCAAAAGTTGTTAAACACATGTGAAGTTAGTGGAACAATGAATTTGTCGTCTTTGGTAAGGGTTAGTTAACTTGTTAGTAAGACAAATTGCTTCAAAGGATCCAATAAACAGACGCGCTTCTACATTTCTCACACATATAAATTATTTGCACAACCGTCATACGTACAATAACCTACGTTTATTAATAGGACACAGAAAAGGGATTTTAAGTAAGAATAATATGGAATTATGTGAAGCAAGGTATACGCACCACTGAAAGCAAAGAGTATGGTATTGTTTACTGAAAGAAAAAGTATTGATAAACCGCTTAAGTTGTTTATTAAAAACTTTAACTTCTATTTAAAAGAGTATACAAGGTGTATGTACAGTTGACCAACATAGGGATGTTGGAAACGGTAAGGTTGATTAAATGGAGAAAAAATACCTTTTTTAACACCTTTTTATATTTTCCAAAATCTTTTCGTTTGAATTTATTGATCTTCATCAATGGAAAGAATTTTTATTAGTATGTATTTGTATAATGAGTGTATGAAATCTAGAAGACTTTGAATTTTTTGAATTTATTGCAATACTTCTAATAATAATTAAATGAATAGATACATCCAGATTTATGAAAATGCACTCTTTTTATTTTCAACGCGGGAGAACGAACGAAATTATTTTCTCAAGACATATTTCAAATAATGGTGAAAAATAATTTTACCTCTTAAACTGTATATACATTTTATAGGAAATTTAATGGGCTACAACTTTTATTCCAACAGCTTTTGCCTTAAACCCAATACTTTAGGAGCTAAGACACAATATTTGCAGAAAAACGTCGCGTGAAAACGATTTTTAAAAAAAAAGTCAATCCTTGACAGCGAATATCTCTTCAGCGGCTAGAGATACCTAGAGAAAAAACGCATAGAAGTAAACTTGTAGGAAATTTAAACTCCTTTTATTTTGTAATTGCCCATTTCCCAGTATGAGCACCCGTTCAAGAGATACAAATGGAAAACCAAACAAATCCGCACATTTTATTACGCTACACGTACGATACAAGTGAACTATTATAGTAGTATAAAATTTTATAGCAAAAAATTGCACTTTGGTAGTAAAAACTTAAAATGAACGTTATTACATAGTTGCTCCATTTCGTGAATGCCTATTCAAGATCATGAATCAGCGTTAACGGCCCTGGTAGGACCGGTGGCGCGGTGTCCACTACTGTTTCACCGGTCTCTATGAAGCCATAGTGTAGCGACAGTTTTCTATATATGTTTAAGTATTACAGCAAAACGAAGCTATCTACATAAAAAGTGTATATAACATAATTTGTTAATAATTTTGTTAGGAATAAAATAATATAAGAAGCAACCCGGTAACATCATTAGTTTTCGAGCTGTAAGCATATAACCAGAGTACTGTTCCTGTCGGTTGCTGCAGGGGTGAGGGTGAAAACAAGAGAGGGAGAGCTCGGGACTTTGTGTTTTTTTAGTGTATACTTTATGTACTAACACCCTGCAAAAATTCCCATAATTAGTTGCGACAAAGCTTAATTTTTTACCTTCATTGACTGGGCTAATAGTTGTAGTTTATACATATTATTATTATCGATCGATAATAGTTGTTGTATAATCTTTGATTAATCATGCTCCTTATTGTTGTTCCATTCATATTTGGAAATTTTATTCAATCATTGTTGAAGAAGCAACTAATTCTTCAAGGTTTAGAAGGCCATTTAATAGAAACTTTTAACAGTTACATTTCATCTTCACAATGTACTTCCGAAAATAAAGCATACAACTCATTTCTATTATAGAGACAAAGTAAACCAACCAATAAAATTGTATTAGATTGGTATCAAAACCACGTCGTTCTTAAAGTTATCTAAATTTCAATATATGTAGAACATTCTCAACATCAAAATTAATTTACTTTTAACTCAATCGAATTTTTCGTCGAGCCCCGAAGGAAAGTAATTACAAAGAATGCTCTCCACTTCCATTCAAAATCCCTTTTCAAAAAACAACAACAAATTAATCTTTTATACTCATGAATGAGATTCAGATAAAGTATTATGTACCGTTAATAATGACGACCAAAAAGAATTTACGTACGTCTTTCGTGCATTTAAGAATTCAGTTTAAGAGTCAAGTCGATAATCATCAATAACTGCAAGAGGTGTTTCTGCAGCCTCAAAGATTACGGAATCTACATATAATTATGAAATAATAATAATAATAAACTGTTGGAGTATAAGTCATCCTCAGAGGCGGAAAATGTTAAAAGTAAACACAAAACAGCCAGCCAGGAATGAAGACTTTGTTTATGATGGTGGAGATTCATTATCGCCCTTACCATTCCCGAGCAGCCAAGGAAATTTATAATTTTATCTCTCGTATTTTTTGCATTAATATTTATTTTACAATAATGTCACTAATGTAATATTTTTTCTGACACCGATATTCAAATAGCAGAGATCTCAGTGGCAATTATACCATCAAATACAGACCATGCAGATGATGTTACTTGAATTCATTCAAATTCTTTTAGTATGTTCGTTGCTGCAAAACATTTATGAAAAAGTCATCAAATGTGAAATAGTTCTGCAAAGTCACACCGACCGTCTACAATGAAGTTTCAGTGTTAAAATTGAAAACCATTGACGACTTACAAAAATTTGAAGATTAATTATAATTTATAAATGAACGTCAGACTGTTGCTTTAGTACGTGTGGTTGTTTTGATGTTGAAGATTAGTATAATATCACATTCCTTATAGTTTCACTTCTTTAGGCGTATCGCAGGATCGAATGAAAGAACAACACTTGTTGCTCAAAATTTACGAGAATGAACTGGCAACCGTTTGCTCATGGAAAGGGCGAAAGGGAAATCATAGAATAGACAACTTGAAGTTAATCACAGTTATGTTAGGTAAGACTAATCTTTTTAGTACATTTATTGTTTAATTAATACTTGAGCATTGTTTAGACGCACTACGGGATTCCTGCCCAAATATTAAAAATAATGTTATGGGGCAAGCAAGCGTAATAGAATGGTTCATATCAACACAACAACGTCTGCAGCCACTGAATAACAAAAAAGAATAATGTTAATTTTGTTTACTATACATATGTTAGGTCTTTATTTATTAGTGTTTAGTTTTTAGCTTTCTAAAGAAGTATTCGAGTAATTATTTTTTTACTTCCCGAGTAGGAAGTAAAAGGGAAGTATTGTATTAGCAAAGAGTACCTATATACCCCTATTATATGTATAGGTATTCTTTGGTATTGGTGTTCCAAAAAAAAATTGACCTACGAAAATTTTTACATATCTTTGCGTTTCTGAATACGTAGATTCAAGAAATAAAAAAAATTCCGTCTGTCATGTCTGTAGTCTGTCCGTACACATTTTCTTGCAACGCTCTATACTCAGAAACTATTAAAGTTATCCAAATGTGGTTTTCGCCAATCGATTGCATTCGGGCCAAGGACAAAAATGCTGATATTACCTTTGATGACGACACTTCCGGTATAAGCTAAAATGGCGGCACTCATTTTTTGTAAGATATAGTTGCAGTTTTTTAATGTAGTTTAAGAGTATTTTTTTCTGAATTCAGTAATATACATATATTGTGCTATACTTATTTTTTGAAAAAAGTGTTAAAAAATCATTTTTAACAAATGACTGCAACGCGCTATACTCAGAAACTATTAAAGTTATCGAAATGCGGTTTTCGCCAATCCACTGCATTCGGGCCAAGGACGAAAATGTTGATATTACCCTTGATGACGTCACTTCCGGTATAAGCTAAAATGGCGGCACTCATGTTTTTATAAGATAAAGTTTATAAGATAACTGAAAAGATATCATTTATTTTGCAATAGATCATCGATAGTGTGTTTCGAAATATACCTGAGACTCCAGTGACTTTACTACAAACAGTGGTGACAAGCGTGGTATCGATTTTTATTCGCCGTGGTATATTTTGCCTCTTAATGGCGGCCGGAATAATCACATGGTAGTTTACCTTTGATCGGCGTGTAACTTTTATTTGGATTTAGCAAGTTACTAGGATACCACCGTTGAGTTCATATAAACCCGCCCAAAATTTTGCCTCCTATAATGGCGGATGGGTGGAGCTAATAGCTGCTTGTCGTACTTGTGGTCACTGTTTGTAATAGTCACTGTACCTGAGACTAACGATTCATTGTTGTTTCAATATTTACTTGTTAAGCAGATCTGGACTTTTAGACCTCTTGTCACACCCTGGTAGTGAAACCGAATCACTATTGAGCTTGTTTGATTCGATTTTGTATTAATAGAAAATTGCAACTATGTTATCTGGGACTGTACCACATTATGAAGAGATTTACGCATTTACGTTACCATTTCAGACGGAAAATGTTTTTAATTTAAACATTGAATATCACTCAACGATTTAACTACTTCTTTTAAATTTCAGATAAATGGTATTCGTTGTTTAGCTTAAATCTGATAATAAGTATATGATACGTTATTCCTAATTGGCTGAATTTCATATTGTTTGGTATTGTAAAACAACGAGCAACCATTATAATTTACAATTAACGTGTAGTACACAAAAACATTTGAATACATCTATTGTATTCCGTTTGAAACAAAACGCCATTCTTCGCGTTACTCATTTTCAGATCATTTACAAAGGAAAAGGAAGACCGTATAATTTTTCAACGGATTATTTACGCTAAACAATTCGGTACAAACATATATTAATTTTGGTTCTATGCAGGTAATAAAAAAAAAACAAATTGCGATGCTTTTTTAAAAATAAACCGTAGGTATTGCTAGAAGGAAATACTAGAAAACCCAGCTACAGCACGTGTTTGGAATGACGGCAGTGTGCATGCATTCTATATCCGCAGTAGAAAACCTTCAATAAAGTTTTCTACCCCAGCAGCATATGTATATGTAATAAGAAAAAGTCCCTTCTCGAAATCTCTTTAGAATAATCATAACATTCTTCCACGCATATGTGAATAACAACTTTAGATTGAAATATTTTAAGGATTTAGATATGACGTTTAATTTTCATAAGAAACAACTTATTGAAAATAAGTTTTACTACTCTACTCATGTAAATTACTTACTTACAATTGGGTTGGCAGGAAAGCTAAAGGGTGTCTACGTACCTGAAACAAAAAAGTCATGTATAAGTTAAAAGATACATCGGAAAAAGCAATTTAATACAAATGTCTTGCCTTTACTAACAAAACCATTAAGATCACTGAACGTAGGAATTCTTTAAGCTGACACCCTAGCTATAAAAACACTCTCATTGATTACATCCAATCGTTTTAGCAATTTATCGCGTGCCACAAAATTGTAGAATAAAGAAGTCAGAAAGAGCAATTATTGCTGGGGAATTAGTTCGATAATTTGAATAAAACGAAATTTATTAAATTTACGATAATGAAAGATAAAATAATTTTCTAAGAGGATCGTCATCTAAAATGTTTATTATCGATAATAACTTGGTTAACCGTAATTCAAACACCTAAACGTAAAGGTGCGGTTTGCACAATAGCATTGTCGGATTAGGTAGAAACCTTATGTTGCGCCACTGCTTTACGATCAATATCCGTCCGACCTATTCGTGACCAAGCCCAAAATCCAAAGGGCATTAAATGTGAATGCGTGTCGAGGGTAAACTCTTTTGCAATATTTGTAGTTTTTAAATATATTCAAGAAGTTTCGAACCCATAAAACAGTCATTTCACAAATTTTAAGCTACTATAACGTTTTTCTCGCTCAGTTTAATATTTCGTATTTTACCTCGAAACATTAATATATTATGCAAACTGTAATCTAATAAACCTGTGGAATATATTTGATTATATCTGAACAATAATCTGATTAAATCTAAGTTGAACTTTCATGTTTTCCCTGAAATTGTGTTATTTCTAGAAACACCAACAATGCTTACACTATAAGTATAAAATGAATTATTAAATTTTATATAGACAGTAGCGTAGTGAGACGTACAATAATAACATTATTATTACGAGGAACTCTTTTTCAAAATGGCATCGTATCACGTTCTAATTTATTTTATAAATAAAAGCCAGATATAAACACGATTTAAACAAAGGAGACGATTATAATAAAGGTCAGGTTTTATGTGACACAGTTTTCGAAAACACCCCTTCTAACCAAGCAGAAATTTAAATTTTTTATCATGTAAATAAAAATATTAATTCATCAGTAAAACAACAAACGCTTTAGAGTAAAGACAATTGGTGACCTTGATAATGAACGTATGTCAATATGACTAGTAGGTGATTTCAAAGATGCTATATTACAATTTAAAAATCTCAATTCAACCAAAAGGACAATAATCTGAACTGCTTTTGCACTCAAATCTAACAAAAGTTTCATTTTGTACACATTCATTGTGAGGCCTTTTAATAAAGTGAATGCTTAATTACAATAATTACAATGTTGGATACCTATTAATTTCAAACTATAATTTCCTTATCCACCTTTAAATTGCCTGGCAACGCTCACTTCATTTCAGTAAGTTGATTCGAAACTTTTTTCTGAACTCCAATGCGTATATTTTACTGGGTAACATGCAAATTTAGATTTTTTAGGGTACTTTTTACCAAATGGCACCACTTTAACGAATCGCCCAATTTTTGATAAGAACATTTTTGAAGTGTGTTCCGGATACGATGAACTCCTCATTACATTTTTGTGTCCTTAATGGACAACCAACTTACTGAAATATGATCGAAGAAATCAATTAAAGTAATTTGATAAAGCCGCTCCAAAACAGGACATAGTAGTCTAGAAATGAACAATGTACATCACACCCTCGACAATTACAGCAATTTGAAATAAGTTACATTTAATGCATTTTTGTATATACTTAATAAACAACTGACCCTTTACAAAGCTTTCAAAAAATCTTCAAATATTTTGAAACATAATATGCTTAACAAAACTTAACCACAATGTAAAGAAAACACGTTGCACAAATGAAAATTAGTGAAATGAACATGTAGACCTTTTTTCTTAGATTATACTTCTACTTATTTATTGGCATTTAACCAATAAACATTATTATTACTGTAGTTATGGAAAAGGGTGCCGGCTTGCCAGAGTAACTGTATCTAATAATGTTATTTTATTGAGTAACAGTCGTATTATTATTATTATTACTTCTATTACTAGTTTTTTATATTTCAGCATTCGAAATGTGGGAAAGTGTTGGTAATGGCCACTGAACCCCCGCGCTTTGCAAAAATGTTAAATAACTCTATGGCAGACAAATGATCCATCTTAATTATCTCCTTGTTATTTAAATAAAAGAACCGTTATTTTCATTTTGTATTAAACTAATACATTCTATAACAAGATAAAACGAAACTCACAACCTTCCCCTTATGCTTTTTTAATTAGATATAAGCGATTATTATATTAAGTTGCGACATGTTTCGGGATCAGCTGATCCCATTATCAAGCAATAAAATCCGAAGAAAGGTAAAAATTACATCAAATTTGGTTACAGGCTAAAAGTTAAACAATATTAGACTAACTAAAAACCGTACAAAAATTCTCACCTGAAGGCTAACATAGTAACACTTTTTAAAAAAGCATAAGGGGAAGGTTGTGAGTTTCGTTTTATCTTATTAAACCACCCCTTTGGAAGTATGGATTCCTACAATGTTAACATTCTATAACAGTGTCAGAAGGGCATAATAGATTTAAAGCAAGGAGCTGAAGAGGACGTATCGGTGGGAGTGTGATAAGGGAGGGAAGAAGTATAGGAAGGAGTTGGAAGAACAAATAAGGGGGAGATTTGGAGGTTTCTAAACAGGGAGATGAGAAGTGGAAAGGGAAGGACAAGGGCGATTGAAAAGGGGAGATGGAAAGTGTACCGAATGGAGATATAGGGGGACGGTGAAGGGGGGCTAATGAGTGAGGGAGTGAGGAAGGAGAAGGAGAGGAGATAACGAAGGAGTTGGGGAACGTGTTAAAAAGATTAAAGAGAGAGAAGGTGGGAGGGACGGAATGAACAACTGGGGAGCACTGGAGGTATATGGGGAATGAATGAACTGTAGAAGGATTTTAAACCAAATATGGAGGGGGGAAGGGTTACCGGAAGAAGATGTGTGTATGGTGTATACGGGGGGAGGGGAAGGAGATAAAAATTACAGGGGATTAGCGTGACATGCGGGGTATACGATAAGAGGTGAAGGAAGTTATTGGGGATTGGAAGGCGGGATTCCAAAAGGGAAGGAAATGATTAGGGCAGTCATGGAGTTCCTTGACAAAATAACCGTAAAAAAGGCGATAGTAATATTTCAAAAAGGGAGGGGAGGTAGTAGGAAGGAGGAGTGGAGATGGGGAAATGAGGAGATAAAAAATGTGGGGGAAGTGAGATATTTGCGGTATCAGTTGAGGTATGACAATAAAGATGATGCGCATGTGAAGGAACTGGAGAGAAGGGAAAATAAAATTTTAGGGAGGGTATCGGGACCGCGGGAAAGGAATTTTGGTGGAGTTGGGAGAAGAAGAACGTGGCTGGTGAAATGTATTATAAGGAACGGTGTGAAAGTATGGGGATGGAAAGAAAGGGATGTGTTTCAGACAAGATATTGGACTTGAAGAGGGAGTTGCAAAGAGGTTATGGGGAGGGGGGAGATTGGGGTGGATGGAGGAAATAGAATTAAAAAGCAGCAACGGAAGAGGTTGGAGGGAGAGTACAGTACAGTATAGTAAAGATTAAGGAAATAAGTTGGAGGTATTTTGAGGGTAGAATTTTTACATTATTTGGGGTAATTATGTGAGGTAGGAAAAGAATAAGATTTCATTTGTATAAAATGCATATG
Organism: Pyrocoelia pectoralis; assembly: GCA_036250285.1. Taxonomy (NCBI): domain Eukaryota; kingdom Metazoa; phylum Arthropoda; class Insecta; order Coleoptera; family Lampyridae; genus Pyrocoelia; species Pyrocoelia pectoralis. The sequence continues at coordinate 34,212,620 of CM070074.1, forward strand.
TTGAATAAACAAAGATTTGAGTAATTGATTGATACAACACCAGTGGCGTATTTAACGGGCGTGCCAGTCGTGCGGCGCACGACTAGGCCCTCGCAAAACGAGGCCCTCAAGCCTTCCAAAAAATAAAATTAATGATAATAAATTATACATAATATGTAAGAGACATTACATTTTGTGTTTTTTCCATAATATAATAACTAGACCTTTTTTTACCACCTATATAATGTGGCCCTCCCTACTTTTGCACGACGAGGCCCTGGACCTTAAATACGCCACTGTACAACACTATCAGAAATTTGTCTTCCTTCAATATACAGATACAATGGTTGTCCGATTCTAACGCATCCGGATTTTAGCCATTATGCAATATGTAATTTTTGATGCTCGTTAAGCTAAATGATTAAAAAAATTACCGCATCAAAAAAAAAAGTTTACTTTGGCAGGATTTCAACACTTATTTTATGAGGAGTTTTCCGAACAAACACACAACCAAACCGGAAAGTGCGATTAGATATATTATTTACGTCAGCCAATGAAATGGACAGATATCTAGACACATCAACAGATAGACAAACGGCTTTATTATATTAGATAATGACTATCTGTGTATTAAACAACACGTATTGCTCTTTTATATTTAAAAATGGCGCTTTAGGAAATTGAGTCGTTATTTGTTCCGCTGAAGGATTCTGATGCCCTTAGTTTCCAATTCAAATAAATAATTTGGAAAATTATTCAGTCAAGGATATGTGCTCAACAACGACGTAATTTCATCATATATCTTAGCGTAATATTCATAAACGAATGACAAAACAATGAATAAAGTTGAATGCTCCATTACAGTAGATGCCTTTACTATAATTAGGAAGCGTAACTTCATAATTTATATAAGCAAATGATACAATGAAATCGAGAATGCTAAACGACTGGAAATATAATAAAGCAGTTTCTTGACGTACCATTATTTAACCGAGATTATCAATTTCCAATTAATAGAAATCACGAAGTCTTCATTATTAGTTTGTTCACATAGTCCAATGTGAATTCGAACCTTAAAAACTCCCGCTTTTAGCGATTCGATTGTAAGTTATTGGTATCAAGAAGCTCGTTAAATAAAGAAAAAACAGAACCAACCAGCAAAATTTGGCTTACGAAATGAATTTTTATTTTCGTATAGGTACCTGTGTGCACGTCATGAAATATGAATGCTAGAGTTTTGATAATCACATAATTTAGTTCATACCATAATTAAATAGACAATATCATTCTCTCAAGTAAACAGTTCGCCCTTTGAAGTCTATTATTCTGCAATTGCATATTATATTGTTGGCGTGAATAAGCAGAAATTTCTTTTAAAAATATTGCTAGATACCAAAGCAGTATATAATTTTGATTGCTGTCTAATTCTCAAAATGGCTCGGAGACACTTACCTTTAGGTAGCCCCATAATGAGAAATCAGAGACAGTGAGCTTAAGTGATAGCGAGGGTCATATAAGACGTATCTACCCATTACAAGATATCACTACTTCTACAGCGTCCACGTGTGACGTGTGCTGTCATATTCATGTTCTTCAAGTTTTGGATTTGAAAAAATGTGGATCATGATAACATAACGCTCTGAAGCCACCGTCATAAGCGCAAAAAAGATCCATATCGCAGTGTGCCGGTGGAAGGTGCGTTTCAAGGCAACAATGGACTCATGTACTTCGAAAAAACTGTTCTACGGAGAATTTGGTAATCTTGGCGGTATTTCCCAGTTTAGAGAGGCCCGATCCTATTGCGACACTTTCTACATTTTGTTGTTTTGGTACCTACATGTCTTTCCACACAAAAAAGGTTTAGAACCATTATCAAAAATATATGTAATGTAAAACAACGCTACATTTGCTGCTTATGCTCGACCGACCCTCGGTTTCTTGGAACTGCTTGGTAAGAGACAAGAATGATAACTGGAAATTTTTCACAAACGCTTGATTAATTACGGCGTAATTATTACGCTATTGTCAAACAAAACAAAAATATGCACCGATTAATTAATTATTTAGACATAACTTGAAAGACGTACAAGTAGGTTTCTAAAACAAAATCGGGCGGCCTTACGCCCCTTATATTATAAATATTAAACTTGATTGTTATCCTTTAAGTATTTTACAAAGAACGCAAAGGATTTTGTCGAAAATTAACTTTCCTTTTATCACATTATTTTCTTCTTCTATAAATTAAAGAATGTTTGGCATATATAACTGCCTGAGATTAATTTGCCTTTTGTAATTAGATAGTATTACACAATGTATCTCATACTTATTAATAAACGCCTAAACTGAAAATTTAGATTGAAATTAATATTATTCAAATGACAAAAATTTCTAACATAGTTCTACACGCTGTTGCAAATCTAAAATAACACTCACAGTTTCGAAATAGTAATCGGACAACGAGTGATTATAAATAATGTGATTTTTTAAGTCCAGCACTGGTTACCGCAAATGTTCGCTATTACTTCCATTGTACAGGGTTTCTATAAAAGAACTCCGGGGTTTTGAGGCGTTATATTTTAACGAAGAAAAAAACGTATATAAATGTTTTATACATTATTGGAAAGGTTGAATTTTCAAGTTTTTTTTACATATTAATACAATTCAATGAGCCCTGTTAGTGGCACGGCACACATCGTAACGGTATTCAATCTCTCCCCATGTCCTGGCCAGCATGTCTGGGGGGACGGTTCCCACGCAATTATTCGTTCCCTGAGATGGCCAACATCACGGATTTTCTCCGCATACACAAGATTCTTGATATGCTCCCAGAAGAAAAAGTCCAACGGAATCATATCGGGGCTCCTTGGAGGCCATGGAATAGGTCCTTCTCGTTGTTTCACGATCAACGCTCCGCAGCGCTGCCAACTGTTGATGAAAACATTCCCAATTGGTATGAGTAAAACTTGATGAGCTAATCGTTTCGGAGATATTAATTACATTTCTGCATCTTCTACAGTTATTAATATATGAATTTTTAAAACCCCGGAGTTCTTTCATAGAAACCCTGTATTGTGAAGCTATCACAAACCGTTGTTGTTTGAATTATAAGTACAAGGTGTACAACTAAGAAAGGAGGCCGGCCATAAGTCGGAAACTATTTGAGATAGAACAGTGAAATAACAAATCTTATAATAAATGTGCCCAAGAGAAAATCTGGAAATTATTTGAATTTTTTTAGAAAAGTCGACCGTTTTGTTCCTTCAACAAGTTGCGCCCTCTATTGGTAGACGGAGATAAGAAATTGTTGTGGTTTTGGATTTTTTGGGTAATATCAAGTATTGTCTTTACATCGAGACGAATCTTGGCAAATTCAAGCAACCCGTTTCGAAGTTACACAATTTTTTCCAGTAACATGTAATTTAGTTTCCCCTCCCTTTATTTTGACAGCGATCGTAAAAATTCCTTATACAAAGTTTTACATATTGATCACTAGTTTACAATGAATATATTTTTTTAAATACATTACTGAGGAAAATTGCCCAAAAAATGGGAATTTCAAATTGAAATCAGTGAAACGCCATCTGGCGGCAATGGTAGGAAATTGAAAATAATTTCCAGCATTTTCTCTTGCTCACATTTATTACAAGATTTTTTATTTCACTGTTCTATCTCAAATAGTTTCCGAGTTATAACCGGCCTCCTTTTTTAGTTGTAGTACACCCTGCACAGCTTGTCAAACGAGAAGTTGCACTTGAGATGCGCAGAAAAGGAAACAAGATAGCATTCGGAGCACGTGAGATTCACTTGCGGTTCCCTACTTCGTTGAAGTACACCCACTTTCTTATATTATTTACAGAACTTCTTACTAATCGTGTACTAATCATACAAACATAAATTTGCTAGTGCGCAACCTGCAGTCAAGTGCAACTTCTACCTACGTCAATTTGCCTCCTAATATTGTCTTTTAATTTGTTCCACCGTTATTGGTCGTGATCTAAACACGTTTATTTACTTACTTTCGGAGAATTTCTGCTACTCTATTAAAGAATTTATGGAGATAATCAAGCACGTTAGTGCAAAAGTTTATTGTTTATACTGACCTTTATACTCTAAGTCTAAGATATTGACGTATACATGCATTAAGTAATATAATGTAAAGTATAAATAAATTATTATTATTATTATTATTATTTAATAAGCTTATACCAAGCAATTCGTTTACTACATGTGCATATAACTACCACGGTCTTAAAAAACAGTAGCTAACAATTCTTTAATTGGTCGGTAAATGGGGGGGGGGGGGGGGGGGGGGTCTTCCATTCGGCATAGAAATCTTATTTTCAACACCTGTGAGGTCGTTAGGCATCACAACTATAGAATGGCATATTGCATTTTTTGCAAACGTCGTTTACCAATAACAATTACTGTTTTTATTGAAAAAGCATGAATCTAATGAATTTAGTTCTAAAACTGCACAAAACGATGACTTTATTGTCACAAAAACCCTCCTAAACGATTTCACGTAAACGATATGTTGATTTTATTCGACATCGGTATCCATCATTAAGAGATAAAATCTCTATAAAATATTGGATCACTATTCGAATTCAATTTTCATTTGAGCCAATGTAAAATACATACATCAGCAACTCCTTGCTGTTAATTATCTTAGAAGGGCAATTACAGACGCTTTTTTTTAATTTGCTGATCAACTTCAGTAGTATAATTTCTATTGGATTCATAATAACATCGTATTAAACCAATTTTGTCGGTCGATCCATGTTATTAAATGTTAAATGGTTTGAATGCTACTGTGAGGTAATTCTATGATAGAAGGTGTAATTATAATATAGATATACAATAATAAACCTTATTTTTTAAAATGTCTAACCTAAATTTACGGGTGTAACTATTTTAGTCAGTCACATTAAAAATTGTAGTCACAGCCCAGTTCAGATTGGAACAATCAACGTTTTTAGACGTTTATTTTTTAATACTTCTTAATAAAAAACTACAATGGCTTATTAGTTATTACAAACGCCGATTGGGTTAAGTAAATTTACAGATTTACCAAAAAATATTAGAATTAAGTCTGAGAGCCATGTACTTCTCGATTTGAACATCTGCAATATACATACCACCTCACATTATCAAAACTTTTTTGAGCTAATGTATGGCAAGTCCTTCATTAGTTATTCGAAACACTTAGAATATTTTTTGGGGACGATTTTTTATTACATATTCCAATTTCAACACGTGTTTCAGATACACATAGGTAATATTGATGTCTTTGTCCTGAGGTATAAAAATAACTCTGGTTTCAATGAAAACGACAATATGCCCTCATTGGAGCAAATTCTAAATTTTCTGAAGTAGCTATTTGTAAAAGTACAGAAGAAAATAGTATTAGCAATAGTTTATCTCTAGACTAACTATGCTTACTGCACCCATGTGTTGAGAGATGTAACATACGCCGTGCATATTACATTAAAGAAATGGACGGTGGAAAAAGAAACACAACTTTAATTATAAAAATTAATTACTTGTCTGAAACATTTCTTTGTTAAACAAATGCAATCGATTCCTCTATCAAATTAGAGAATTAGTTAAAAAGTTTTCAAATTCAAAATGGATATCACAAAAATAACCAAACCCTATGTGTATTTTGGATAAATTTAAAAGTTGAAAAGCTGACAACCCAGAAACAGGGACTGAAGCAATGAAGGTTTTGTTGCTATTTGAAACGCTCATACAAGGTGTACCCAAAAGGACGGGGCATACCTTAACTACAGACTGAGATATAAATAAGAAGATTTAACCCAACTCACATATATTTTGACATGACCGCGCACTTCCTCATTTTGCATTTAATGTTCGGAACCACCTATATATACAATTTACCAATAAATGAATTTGCAAAGGAACTGGAGCTCTTGTAAAATGACTGCCACGGTCACCAGCTCTAAACAATGTTTACTCGTTTATGTGGGAAATGCTTAAGAGTAAGTGAAGATACTGTAAAATGAATATTATGCAACGGTTCAAAACATTGCGGAAAGAATTAAAAATAATAATCGACAAATGTTATAAAAGGTATATAATTATTAAGTTTTTATGTAGGATCAATCTATGCATCCAAAAAATGGGGTAGGCATTTCACATAATTATATTGAATGAATGGTGCCACTAACAAAGTCTTGTCGTCATATCAAACACTATGACCCGGTTTTATAAAGCATACTTAAATACGTGATCAGCTAACGACGTGATTAAGTTTGAATAATGCAACATGATTTGCTAATACGGGTTACATACATAGGTGTGGTCGTTGATCGTATTAGCCTATCGCATTACTTAACCACATTGTCAGCTGATCACGTAGTTAACTATGTTTTATAAAATCGGGCCTATAAAACTCAATCAAACCTAAGTCTATACTTACTGTGAGGCCATGCTCTTCAGTTAAAATGGTTAAAAATATGTAGAATTCTGGTTTTATATTTGTTCAAATATTATTTCAGAAACACTTGGTTTTCGTGACAAAGACCCAAGAAAAATATTTTAATTAAAAGACAAAATATTATAAAATATCACTATATAAAATGTATCTATATTACCTACTATATTTACTGCTACTTATCGTTTTCAGTCTTTTTCACTATTTTCGCACTTATTATTTGCTTCAACTTCATTCGAAACTGGCGAGGAATCTTTTCTAAATACGTCAGTAACTTTTCTTCATGTGTCGAATAACTAAATACAAATTGTTCTTATAACTTAGCGATTTCAAGATTTTTAATTAAAACGTTTCCGTTAACACTTTAAGTGAGCTGACAGGAAGTACAAAATACTTGAAAGTAAAATTAATACTTACTTAAATTAATACGCTTAAACGTTAAAAAACATCGTTCGAATTTGTTTCCCCCCCAATACACCAAAGCGTTTGTGATTTGAGGACATTCTATTTAAGGATTGAATATACTTTCACGAAAAACTGTATGATGCGAAACATAAAAAATTGATGATGCGATCGTATTTTTACACCAATTTTGTTGGGGAAACTGAAATAATTTTTGTAAAAACCTAAAACCAGTTTACGAACCCATAATCAATTCCTAATTTGCATTTGTAATGGTAGCAGTATACTTTTGTTTGTTTGGAATTACAACAGATAAACTTACCCATCGATAGATATGGAAGAAGTGTTTTAAATGAATTTTGTACATTAAACGCAACTATGAACTGCATATTTTCAAGGGATTGGGGGTATTAATTACAAAATATCAGAATGGCAATGTTGCATTGTAATTTATTGAAAATGCATTTCGACTGGACTGGACTGGACGATCAAGTGAAAAATAAGCTCCGCTCCCCACTTAAGTAGTGCGTACCTCGAGTTCAGAGGCCGTGCTATTTTCTGCCCATTGCACGTTTCGTTATTTCTGTTTTCATAGAATATTCCAACTTGATAACATCGAAAAATTTAAACGCTCGCCATCTTAATATAAGAAATCAATATGAAACTAATTTATCAAATTCCAAATGTACTAAAACATGGCGAATGAAAATAAATGGTACCTAAATACCAAATGAGCTGAAAGCATACTAAAAAGAAGAAGCGGAAAGGGGTCTGCCTTTGTTGTAAACGAATGTTCTGGCTACTTGAACAAAACTGCAAGCAATGTGCGTGTAATGAATATGAACATCCATTACACTAGTTGTAACAGCCCAACCGACTAAATTATACGGTGTATTCTAGAAGTCATTCTGACCAAAAAACTTCATATTGGTCAATTCCTCATCGTTTCATAGGGAATTGTTAAAAAAGTAAACAATAAAAGTTAATTATCAAGTATATTTTAATTAATCAGCAATAAACAAAAATAAAAAAAATACAAATAACAATTGTTCAAATTGAGAGCCCCCATTTCCTAAACATACATCTACTCTTCAATTACTATTATTAATATTTATTACACTTAAAATAAAAAAATAGTGAAATTTCTTGCAATTATAATTACCTAGAATGCATTTATTTTATTCATTAAAACTTCGTGCGTATGGGTTTAGCATTACTATACACTCGACATTTAAGGTAACCCAAATCCACAAGAGAAAATGTAAAAGCAATAAATCGGGTAATCTTTGCTGGTCATTGTACACAGGGTGTCCCAACGGTCTGGAGTTGGAAGATTACGCCTATAGTGTTGATTTAAAAAAAATCTAATAACTGATTATTGTCATCAAGAACAAGGAGCAACTTGTGAAAATATTTTTGTATATATGTAGTACAAAAATGTTTCAATTTTCACCTTTATCACTAAATAATTCAAAAACCCTTACGAATAGGTAGCACAAAGTGAGTATCTATTCACAGTTCGTAAAAAATACTGTTCAAATCTATAATAAAAAACAGGTTGTGCCATTTAAAAAAAATGACAATAGCAAAATGGACCACACTGTATATGTCGAGAAAAGAATCCGAAATCTGAATGTACAAGTTAAAACTATAGACCCATTAGAAAAAAAAATACAAAAATTTCACACCGAAATCTTTCAAAAAGGCGGAGCAGGAACCTACTTAAGGGACTAATTTCTTTACAAAAATATATAGAACGTTCCATTAAAAAAACAAGTTTGGAATGGTGGACGAATGGGACAAGCAATGTAGAGAAGACGACTTAACGAGGATGTGAGTAGCAAGAAGGATGGACGCCAATGGGCCTCTCTTCAACGAGTCAGCCACCTCTCCGATTAGTGTACTGCTTACTACTGCTCTTTAAAGATCCACTTTCAACTTGTCTACCTACAGCTAACGACCATTAATACAAAAACTTGGTATTTCACGTCCCCAAAACCTACACCTAACTTTCCCATTTTGTTTTTATCACGCATTTTCCCTCTTCCAAATGATAGCGGATATTTCTGCAATCATTAAATGTACAAAAGAAATGAATAGTCAATACTGTAGACAGTTAAGTCAATACTTAATCTCAAAAGAGTAAAGCAGTAGATATGGAAAAGTCTGTCTAAAATCCTTGGATAGCCAATCAAACTTGAATCAGAGGGGTTTACAGTTGTTAAAATGACATTTGATCTGAACCTGAGAAAGTCAAGTTGGGTTATTCAACATATAGGTATAGGTACATAATTTAGTTTTCTCCATATGTAAAAATATGCAACTGAATTTATAAACCAGCGTATTTTTATTGAAACGTAATTTAGGGTGAAGGAGAATCGATAAAAGTCTAAACTTCGCATGACAAAAATATTAATGCGATACCGAAAAATTAAAATTACGTATAATTATGTCAGGTATAGCAGTCTAATACAAGTAAAATATGCATATTTCTAAGAACGGACAATGAATCACGTACATGTGATCGTATCCATTTGCTTTATTCAAATTTTGTAAATTTCGATCGTAATATATGATATCGATGGCGACGGTGACGGCCATCTTGGCGTCACATCATGCAATCGATTACCACCACCTGTCCAGGTGCACTTACAGTAACGTAGTCTAAATAAAATAGTGGTTTAAAATATGAAAACCTGCATGCGCACTGCTGATCTGGCATGTCGGTTGTTAAATTCAAAGGGTAACTTCGTCACTGTTAAGTGTATGTATGAATGGTGTAATTCCACTTTTGACAACTGCGTGACCTCATTCAAACCAGCAGAAAGTGTACAAATAACGCCCTACCAAGACAATTTCTCATGGACTGAAATTGAAAATGAATATTGAATGCAAGGGGTAGTTGTGTTGACGTTGCTATGCAACATGTAGTTACCTAGCACGCAAAGGATCGTACGATCGCGGAAAAATTCTCCACTAAATTAGACAGTCTGTTATGTAGGTAGGTACATATAATTTTCCGGAGCCGACTAATTAACTGAAATTATTTTTGTGCCCTTTATAACGGTCAGAGGAATTCATTAAAACGACACATTTTTCTAAAAGATATATTAATGTAACTCTCACTTTTTTTTTCAATTTAGGTTAAGCTTGGAATGCTAGCAGTATCCCTATATAAAAGTGTTATTTCTACTTATATCACATGGGATTTTAAAGAGCAGAACACTTAGAATTTCTGTTTCTCCAGTATTCGTTACGTTTACAAGTAAGTATCAAGTACATATACGGTTTTGGTTTACACTAAAGTAATGAATGGCCCTAAAAAATTAAATATGTGACAGCAGGAGTTTCTGAAGCATACTCTACTTAAAAACATCTTTCCTTACAAATCAAAGGAGAGCGGGAAAATGACTATCGTCAAGACTTGCGGCATAAATAACGAATATTTTTATTAACGATTATGTGATGGGGAAGTAGACAATAAGTGACGGTCAATAGATGGTGCCACGGACAAAGTTATACGAAACTTTGGGAATGATGGCCCAGCAAAACGATATTTCGTTTTGATATTTAAGATATACGCTCTATCGAGTTACATTTTGTATAATTCCCTAAGAAAAGTTTTACCAGTGAAACTTATAGGCTTTAGGCCCTTAAGTGAGGTCCGTGAAGTTAGCGTCCTCATCAGAGATTACCTTAAGAAAACGCCATTTTCTCAAAAACGTATGGGGTCGTAATCAATTTTGTCGGAGCACAAACAGGTACAAACGAAGCACTAACGAATGACACCAAACTTTTCGTTTGTGCTTCCAACGAGGCGTGAAGTTAGCGGCCTCCTGGAAAATGCCGTTTTCTCGAAAACGTATGGGGTGGCAATCGATTTTGTCGGACCACAAACAGGCACAAACGAAGCACTAACGAATGACACCAAACTTTTCGTTTGTGCTTCCAACGAGGCGTGAAGTTAGAGGCCTCCTGGAAAATGCCGTTTTCTCGAAAACGTATGGGGTCGCAATCGATTTTGTCGGACCACAAACAAGCACAAACGAAGCACTAACGAATGACACAAAACTTTTCGTTTGTGCTTCCAACGAGGCGTGAAGTTAGCGGCCTCCTGGAAAATGCCGTTTTCTCGAAAACGTATGGGGTTGCAATCGATTTTGTCGGACCACAAACAGGCACAAACGAAGCACTAACGAATGACACCAAACTTTTCGTTTGTGCTTCCAACGAGGCGTGAAGGTTAGAGGCCTCCTGGAAAATGCCGTTTTCTCGAAAACGTATGGGGTCGCAATCGATTTTGTCGGACCACAAACAAGCACAAACGAAGCACTAACGAATGACACAAAACTTTTCGTTTGTGCTTCCAACAAGGCGTGAAGTTAGCGGCCTCCTGGAAAATGCCGTTTTCTCGAAAACGTATGGGGTTGCAATCGATTTTGTCGGAGCAGAAACAGGCACAAACGAAGCACTAACGAATGATACCAAACTTTTCGTTTGTGCTTCTGATGAGGCCACTAATTTCACGGACCTCCTTAAGTGAAAGATTTTTATTCAATGTATAAGCCCACTACAGAAAATGAATAAACATAACTTGTTAGTTTATTTCCTTTACATAATAATTTATCTACATTGACAATTTCGGCGGAATGGATATGGATACAAATGACTTTCTTTAAAAAAACTAAAGGAAAGAAGGGCGACACAAATAATAAATAATAATTGATGTCAATAAAATGTGTGATCATACACGAAAAATAAAAAAAATTAATTACTATCAATACGAGGAATGCATTTAAGTAAATTAAAGAATAAGAACTATTTCAATAATTAAACAAATACTTTAGTGTTTGCCTTTGAAATTATGTACAAACAGACTCCTATTAAAATTGTGAGAAAAGAAAATTAGACTGAAATATTTCTACTACAGGGTTTCTTGATTACATAAGATATTTGCACCTATACAGTTGAGCGAAAGATTTTTTCAATTACCGTATGTTAAAATTTCATGCGCGATACACAGTTTATAAAAACCTTAAAACCTACCAATGTGGAAAACATCTCTTCTTCTCAAAACTTCTGTCGCAATTTCTTCGATGTACAGTGGAACTGAATCATTAATATACACAACAACTTAACATTTCTGCTTGTAGTTATGTTTAATGTTCCTAATAACAATATGAATGCCTTCTGTTTAAAGAAAACAAACATTTTGCTTCAATAATGGCATCTTCTCCAATGAGACCTATTACAAAAATAGCATTTGCAATTTCGATTGGGCAATTCAACATACCGACTGATGAGGCTCCAAAAAAACATATTCTCTATCGATCCATAATCCAATTGCCTTCACTACAATGTTATTCTCTTTTTCAAACGCTTTTATAGCTACACACTCCTTAGCAATTCCATACTCAGTAGCATTGGTACTGAAGGTATTCTTTCCCGGCATTGTTTGATGATTCAATGACTGACTCCAAAGTTGGATGCGGTTAAACGCCATTCTTTGAATTTGACATAAATATCATTGAAACATTGTCCCATCTGCACCGTTGGCAAAATTTTATTTCCTTTTACCTGAAGCCACATAAAAAGTTGCACATATTTTAAAACATATAATTGCAATAATTTTACACACAAATTCTGAATAAATCGTTGACAGTTGTCTTCGATGTTTTTCTCTACCTCTTGGTTATTCTACGGATAAACCACAATTTTCACATTTCATTATTATTATTTTCATATAAATTGATAGCATCAGAAGTACACCTACCGGATCTAAACCCAAATTGATTTTCAGTAAAAATGATAATGAACATATTCAGGACACATGCACCCAACTGTAGCGACTATCCCAATTGAAAACTAGTTGAAATCCCAGGATTACATGAAAACTAGTTGAAATCCCAGGATTACAGAACGAACTTAGAATACCGTAGGAACGAAAGTATAAAAAAAATGTGGCCTTATCAAAAAGACAAAATTTGATAATTTCGAAATTTCGACTAAAGTCGAATATTTCGAAAAGTATTTGAGATATTGAAAAATTGGGACCGGATCTTGTATCAGCATAAAATTTCACATAAGATCCATATCTTAACTCGATTGTAGACAATACGCATTTCTTGCAACGCACGGACGCACGGACGGAATATTGATTTCAGTAACGAACGAAGTTCGTTGATGAAAAACGTTTTTAATGTCATCAACGAACTAAATGACATAAATTACTTGGAAATATGTATGTAGAGAATACATGAATTTAAGATCTAAAAACGGTCAAGATCCTTCATTTTTTGTGTCATACCAGAGTCAAAAGTGTATCGATAAACGCATCGGAATCCATAAATTTACAGAAATTGTGCCAAGCTACTGCAAGATTTATTGGATACACTGAAAAAGAGGCGAAAGAATGTACTGGACAATGTTATCGTACGTCTTCAGCGACATTTCTAGCAAACGCTGGTGCTAATGTAAGTGTTCTTACCAGTGTTCAGCCACATTTTTGGTAACTGACATACCTATGTCGAACTACCAACCTTGTTATGTGTATTTACTCTATGGTTAGTACTATCTATATTCGATATTATCGACCGTACTTTGGTTGTCCACTAGGTGGCGAAAGGCGTCCGCTTTCGAACATAATTCGTAATTTCTTGATTGGTTGAAGGATGCGTAGCTAGAACCGCGTTTTTAGCGTGCTATTCATCTCTCTCCTGTTAACGCCATTCACGCTCTACTATCTCTTTTTACTTCTAGAACCTTCGGTTTCGTTTCTGATGTAGGAGAAGACTTCCTTTCGAGCTCTTAAACAGTGCCGACCATCCATCTTTTGTGCTTAGAAATTTTCACAATTATCTTTACCTGTTCGTTATTATTAAAACGGTTTTAAGTGGAATTTCTTAACTAATTGGTTGTGGGCGAAATCTACTGCTTATTTCAACCGCCGCCGACGTAATATTTACGGTTTTATACAAATTAATGGTGTCGCATTAAAGAATTCGTCAAAGTGTTCTTAACGTCAGTGATTAAACTCATTGGGTATGTACTTATTCTCGTTATTCTCTTCAAAATTGCATGCTTTCCTTCAATTTCTCGTCTCTAATTTCTCCTAATCTTCTTAGCGTTCAAGTTCAAGTTCAAGTTCAAGTTCAAGTTCAAGAATAGTTCTACGCCTTCGCTTTCCTTATCACTTGGTCCGTCATCTTGAGCCGGTAATACCGATTCCTGCCTTGACGACTCGCTGCCATCTTCTATATTCTGAAGTTCTCCGAAGACAACTTCAAATTTTCATCGACCTTTGTTCTCCTACTTCCTTATAAATTACTTTTATTACCGAAATTATTTGTTTTAGAAAATTGCTATATAATTTAACTTAAATATTTTGTGACGTCATACATTGTTGAAATACCTCTCTCTAGCTAAATTTGCTTTTCATTTACTACTGTTATTTTACTTCAACGTAGATATTATTTTGTTTGCGTTAATTAACTTGTATATTACATTAGATTAACTATCCCCTTTTACCTTAACTTTACTTATTGATAACTTCAAACTCTTTTGCTCAAATATATAATCAGTATCCGATCCTTCAAGGGAATCGTGAGTAATTAAGTATTCTCGTATTTGGGACCGACCCATTGTTGGTCCACCGGGTACTAACTTTTTCTTTATTTAGATTGCTTCGCTTCGACAGAGCCTTTGCAAAGGATCTCCACCGAACACACAGGTACCTATTTTTATTATTACTTACTTACTTTTGTTCGCTACGATTGCATCGTATACTTGAAATATTGCTTATTGTCGTTAACGTAAATTCATTACTAGTAGTTTTGCTACGCTACTTGAAAAAGGTAAAGCGGATCACTAATTAGATTATCACCTTTGAGTGATCATTATTTTTTTTGTGGATTACTATCCAATTACTACCAGTTATTTATTTTTATTTTGAACAATTACCTTACTTTAAAATTATTTATATATATATTATTGACCGAGTCCTTATTATACGCTCGTCAACTTGCTTTTATTTGCATTATTGTTCCATTACCATACTTTTTCTTACAGGTTACTACGTTACTTATCTCCGAATTGAGATTATCTTCGCAGTTCATACTCTCAATTTTAGCTATTACCTACAGAACTTGCGTGACGCCCTTTTCTCTATTTAGTATTCGCTACTCACTTTGCTTACATTACTGATAACGCACTTTTTCTCACCAATTCTGATCCACGCCCATCGCCCATATAACTGAGCTTACTGGTGCAATACCTATCGATAAATTTTTGTTACAATTCGCAATTCTTGCCGTAACAACCTGGTTATGGCTCAATCTCTGAAGAAACTTGTTTAAATTCAAATATTTGTGCGCGGCTGGCCATAGTGTTCTTAAATTTAAATCGCTATACACTATCTGCCATTACCAGTCCAATCTTTGAAACTCTGTAAACATTATTATTATTACTAGAAACAAAAATTTGATATTAATTATACCACAGCTTATAGCATTTTCCACCCGTTCTAATTATTAGAATGTTATTAGTTCATCAGTAATCCAGTATACACGAATAATTGTTATAGTGACAAAATTTCACAATTTATCTTAGCCCTTAATTGGATTAACAATAATTACATCAAAAAATTGACTGCACTAAAAGTAATCGCGGATGCACTTTACATATTATTTACTGTCCTAATATTTTGAATTTACTGAAACAAAAAGCTGTAGAACTAATCGTTATTCTGATAGTCAACATTAAAAACGAGCCAAGTCTTTCGATCTTATTCTTGTAAAGCTACGATAAGATTCGAATGGGAGTCACTTGCCCTTTCCAATTAGGTTTTATTGCATCTCATTTAAATTCAGAAGGAGTACGACAAAACAACTGACACCAGAATATATACATACAATCGTCCAAAGAAACAATCAATTTAGCTACTTTATGTTATTAATTGCGACTGTTAAATTAAGCAAATTGCCAAATTTTACTTTATATAAAAGATCGTAAATAATTAAAATAATTGTTAAATTGTACCCATATTTATTACATCTAATGGTACAACGGAAAACAAATAAAAGGTATGCATTAACAGAGGGAGGCCTTTCATTGTTTTGTGGTAGATTTTAAAGAGCAATTATTGCCTAAAGCATATAAGGATATATACCTAATGTGGTTTTTTCATTATGTGCTAATTTAGGGTTTCTGATTTCGCCAACAAGTTAATGGGTAATATACATTACATTCATTAACGGCATCACAAAATAATTGCACAAAGATGCTAAGCTTCGAAAAACCATTTAATAACTACCTACTTCAATTTTTAAATATAAAATCATTCAAAATAATGATATTTGCGTACACCACTTATCTTTTTTTTTAATTTGGTTTAAATACCGATATCCCCCTCCACCCCATGAGAATGGTGAGAAGTAAAGGTCAACCACCGCCGTTGGTGTCATTCAGTAAACGTAATTAATGTACTTACCTGACAGGATGGCAAAATGTCTTTATCAAGATCAATAATATTAATTGTAATGAAATCACACAACCAACCCCTTACTTTTTCGTATAATTAGGTAAATCGTAATTATCGGTTCTAAAGTGGCGACATGTTTCGGGAAACATTTCCCATTATCAAGCCTTTTCGAAAATTAATCTATGCATTTTAAAAACATAAAACTCAAACGAAATCTATATATCGATCATACGTTCGGCAAATGTGTAAATGCATTTTATGAAAGCAATAACATAAATCAACTAATGTAACCCACCACTAACAAAATCGATACGGAAACCAACACAGAAACAAAAAAAAAACATTAAAGAGTGGCAACCTAATCTAGAAGAGATATGGAGAAAGGTTTTAGCTATTTTTAAGTACATAGTATATAAATATATAAATAAATAAATAAATAAATAAATAAAATACAAGCCGTCTTTTTGGGATTTGACACAATTAGAAAGGCAATAGAATTTGCTTGAACTTTTTTGGTTGCATATCATTTATTTTTAAAAACCACAAAGTTACAAGCATTTTTAAAAACACCATGGTTGGGTATCCTATTATTTGTTTAAACATTAATAAAGTTTTAATGGTTATCAACGAAAATTATACGTTTGAAGTTAAAACGTGGTCGTGAATATGAGTATGACGGATTTAACTTTATAAATCCTTATTTCTTCCTAAATTTTAAATTGTTGGGTATGTAAATAAAATGGGTTATGGACTTTGTGATTAAAATTAAACTAAAATAAAGACTTTGAAATTTTTAGTACATCATACATTTTTAATGTGTTAAAAATTATGAAACTGACAACAAAAAACAAACTAACAAAAAAAAAGATCTTTATCCCAATTGGATATAGCATGTAACGATTATTCCATGAAATGCTTTTCTCACAAATTGAAAATACATCAGAGCTAACTGTGGGATGGACTCGTATACTAAATTCAAATAAATTAGTAAGGGAACTACCCTATAAGTTATGTACCTGTCACAATAATTTGGTAGCAATACTGCATCCAGTTGGGTTAGAGATCAATAACAATTGATATTATGTTGCTCATATTGTGCCATACATTTTGCGCATCGTATAGAGTAAGTCAAACGCACTATAATTTTTTCTCCATTAATATCTGATTTGATATAGAGTTAATAACACTTTGGCAAACAATATGTAATAAAAGAGATCCAAAAGTTGAAAAGCATATAACCACTCCATGATATAGGTATACCTACTGATTCAGTTCATAAAATACCCAATTACATTATTATGGATACTTTCCCATATTAGTATAATAATGAACACGTGTCCAAGATGAAAACGTCAACCCCTTACGTTCTTCTGGTATGGTATAGAAGATAAAAGTGTAGGGGGAAGTAAGATGGAAAACAAACTAAGAGGGATCAAACAAACAACTGAAGATTAGCCGATTCCACAAAACAGAACAGATACTGTAAGCTTAAAATTACACACACGATTCCCAACACGCCAAAGCATTATCAAAAATTAACAACAAATTGAAAACAAACTTACAACTAAGTTTCCAAAGCACAGATATAAATTTGTAATAATTTAAGAAGAACCATTTATCAATAAAAAATGAATTTCTGCTAAGCTAACGGATTGGAACCATAAGAACGGCAGTTTTTGAGAGGTTCCTTAAATATTGCAAAAGAACGGACGAATAAATAGCTTTACATGCGATTGACTAGTTAAACTCCAGTGTATGATGTTGAACAATTCAAATTGTTGTTTCTACTCGTATATGCTATAACGCATGTAACCTAATCGCGTCAGCTACTTTTCTTTAGTACATAAGGGAGTAAAATATTTCGAGAAGAATATTGATTTTTAACACAATTAACTGGCTGCTCGTTAAAACAATTACATTAACAATTAAGCTTATTGCTCACGAACGTTATATATTTCTCGCTTCTTGTGAATAGTTTATGAAGGAGGTTTTGAAGAAGAAAATTAATTACCTTCCAAACCCCTTGCTAAATGTAATGCAATTGTAAATGTTTGAATTAAGTAAAACTCGGAAAGTTTTAGTGGATAAGTGATGTAATTCTAAATTGAAAATTTATATTTAAAAGCAAATGCTTCTGAAATAAATTTTGTTGCATTGGTGGAAAATTTATACCGTGGTGTGCGCGAAATACATCTTAAGTGACCTATACAAGTATATGTACACACCTACCTCCGCCAAAGCGCCTCAGAGATTTAACTAATTTTGTTATCATGCGAAATAACGGCGAATATCAATTCGATTTTGCATTACTTACTTCGCATCTATTTCAGTGTAGGTAGTAATAAATCGAATAGTAAAATAGCATTGACCCAAAATGTTCATATTTATTATAAATTACGATTATTTACTTATTTTATTCGATCGAGGAAAGTAATGAATAGTAAATGAAAACTGAGAACCGGCAGAAATCGTATATTGGAGAGGAAAATACTAAGTAAACTATAAAACACCTTCAAGCAGCATTAACGTTTAAATAAAACTTTTAACGCTAAAAAGACAACATTGAATGTGTGATGAATGCAGCATTAGATTAGATTTTATTAAGGGTGCTAACTGCTTACTATGGGCAAAATGTTAAAAATTTGTCCTTCACACAAATTTTTCTCCATACGATGATCACCTTTGTATGTAGTATGGTCCGGGAGCCGGCCACCTTTTTTGCAATCAATTAATATACTTTTTATACTTCGTGAGCGGCTTTATTTTAACGAGACGCCAATCTTTTTCCTCTGCGAAAATGTTCGCAAATGGGTCCTACGGGGTGCGCAGGAGTAAAACACGTTGATGTGGTAATTACAAAAAATTGATTAATATCACTTAATTTTTTAGCTAACTGTGAAGTTTTTTTGTAAGTAATTCAAAATAACATTTGTCCTACAACAAAAATGAATCCATCAAGAGTGTCCCCCTCTGAAGACATGTAGGTATTAGTACATTAACAAAAATAATGAATATCAAGCTGATTTTTTTCTGTAGCTTAGTAAAAATTTGCATAATTAAATGCCCACTTTGTCCCACAAATTAATTGGGCCGTTTTCCCATTTTTTTTCATTTCCAAATCAACGTGTTTTCCCCTGCGCACCCCCGTAAGATCCATTTGCGAACATTGTCGCAGAGGAAAAAGTGTACAGTCTCGTTCCAATAAAGCCGCTCACGAAGTATAAAAAGTATATTAATTGATTGCAAAAAAGGTGGCCGGCTCCCGGACTAGTAGTACAGTAGTAATAAAAAGCAAGTACAAGTAGTATAGCTATTTAAAGAGAAACTCTCAACCTCTCCTTTAGCAATATATTAATGAAGTGAAGATTAGATTAAATTATGATACTTAAACTGCTACAATGCAAATAGCAGGGATTGAAATTTTGACAGATTCAACGTAGTACCTGGTACTTCAATTAGTGACTCAGGTAAACAATCGTACAAAATTTGATGATTAATTACAGCGACATGTTTCGGAATACTACTGATTCCATTATCAAGCTTAGATTAAATTATTGAAAGATTACATAGTTGATGGGATGGTGCTACAATACAATATTGTTAAAATCTAAAAATGAAACCAAAGATCACTCACCTGAAGGGGCAAATTATAGCTTATACTATGATGAATTACATGATGAATTTACAAATTACAATCAAAAAGTTAAAAGCCTGAAGGGCGTAAAGTCGTTACTTTAAAATTAGAAAACCATATAACAAAATGGAGTAATTGATAATAATAGATCACATGATCTCAATTAGAACCAACTAACAGTAGATGGCGTAAACAACTAAAACTTACCAGAGTCAGTAGATTACCAGAGTACCGCAACCTCCGCCATTTTTAGTCCTTTCCGTGCTTCACTCACTACACGCTCAGTAAAGTAGATGATGTTTTTGACTAAATTTTTCGGAATATAATAAAACAAATACACTTAACGGCACAATAACACGGCATTTCATTAAAAATTACGCACTTCGTAAGTATATTTTATGTATATGGACTAAAAATGGCCGCCAGGGCGGCATTTGTCGCGTCAAAGGCTTGCGGTACTCTGTTAATCTACTGACTCTGCAACTTACTACAGTGACTTTATTACAAACAGTGACGACAAGCGTGGTATCGATTTTGATTGGCCGTGGAATATTTTGCATCTTAATGGCGGCCTGACTGTGTTTACTGTGATTTTTATTTTGATTAAGAACGTTGCTAGGATACCACCGTTGAGTTCATATAAACCCGCCCACAATTTTGCCTCTTAATGGCGGATAATCGCCGCTTGTCGTCACTGTTTGTAATAAAGTCACTGTACAACTTACTACAGTGACTCTATTACAAAGAGTGACGACAAGCAGCGATTAGCTCCACCCATTCGCCATTAGGAGGCAAAATTTTGGGCGGGTTTCTATGAACTCAACGGTGGTATCCTAGCAACGTTCTAAATCCAAATAAAAATCACACGCTGATCAAAGGTAAACACAATCAGGCCACCATTAAGATGCAAAATATACCACGGCCAATCAAAATCGATACATCGCTTGTCGCCACTGTTTGTAATAGAGTCACTGTACAACTTACAAGAATGAGATTAAATACAAGGTGAACTCAAACTAATGAAACCTGTGGCTTATGTAATCATTATCAAGATCACTGATTTCATTGACCATCTTAGGATTATTTTTTTTTTGTCTATTAATTTCTAATGTGCTTGAATCATTAGAAATTAATAGACAAAAAAATAATCCTAAGATGGTCAATGAAATCACTGATCTTGATAATGATTACATAAGCCACAGGTTTCATTAGTTTGAGTTCACCTTGTATTTAATCTCATTCTTGTAAGTTGTAGTTGTTTACGCCATCTACTGTTAGTTGGTTCTAATTGAGATCATGTGATCTATTATTATCAATTACTCCATTTTGTTATATGGTTTTCTAATTTTAAAGTAACGACTTTACTACGCCCTTCAGGCTTTTAACTTTTTGATTGTAATTTGTAAATTCATCATGTAATTCATCATAGTATAAGCTATAATTTGCCCCTTCAGGTGAGTGATCTTTGGTTTCATTTTTAGATTTTAACAATATTGTATTGTAGCACCATCCCATCAACTATGTAATCTTTCAATAATTTAATCTAAGCTTGATAATGGAATCAGTAGTATTCCGAAACATGTCGCTGTAATTAATCATCAAATTTTGTACGATTGTTTACCTGAGTCACTAATTGAAGTACCAGGTACTACGTTGAATCTGTCAAAATTTCAATCCCTGCTATTTGCATTGTAGCAGTTTAAGTATCATAATTTAATCTAATCTTCACTTCATTAATATATTGCTAAAGGGGAGGTTGAGAGTTTCTCTTTTAATTACCTTGTAACCCCTTTGAGAGCCATCCGAACCTCCAGAGATGTCAGTTTAGTATAGCTACACTGATTCTGGATCCAGGTCACACCGCTCATGTGTAGTAAAAGTAGATCAACCTCAAGGTCATGGAAGGTCATCTCGCCCAAGGTTACAAGAACCAACAAAAAACATCAAAAAACACGGTAATATACTATAGCTAAGATCTGAACTCCATCTAGGCAAGAGAAGAACCGTGACTTACTTTAATCAAAATTAGAACCATGACCCACTTTATCCAAAATAAGAACCGGTGACCTTGAAATGAATTAGAACAGTCCTTACATTAAACCTCACAGACGGGCTGGCGTAGTGTTTACCACGTGAGGTTGTCGTCATGTGAAGTTTACAAGGCGAATACTGGAACAGACCGCCGTGCCCCTCAACACCATAATTCCATTTCTTCTGAACCCATCCTTATATTTCCTTTTTCTGATTGAAGAAGCTCTCGAAAGCCTGACTAGCCCGCCTCCGTCACGTCTGTGGTCAAGGGTGACGGAGGAACGAAACATGATGCACGGCCCAATTCACAACCCTTATACTTATATGTACAAGGCCTGCTGCAGCCAAATGTTCCCAAAATTGAATTCCTTATTGTTGGGAGACACTATGAAACAGATAATGAAGCCATAGAAGCTGTTAACACGCCTTTTTGAAGAGGTTGCGGAAGATTTAAAAAAGCTGGAAAAGCGTTGCACTAAATGCGTCTTCTCGTCGAAAAATCAAAATATTTTTATGTTTAAAATGTTTTCTTCTAAAGCTGCGAATTTAAAAAAACACCCCCGCACTCTAAATACCATTTACAGGCAGTAGGAATTATTGATTAATGGGAATCTTGACCACATCATTAATATTTATATACTTATCTCCGAATTTGGAGTGGTTGTTGCAAGTCTTAGAGAGGTGATGTATTAACTATCTAATGATTCAATTAGAATTAGATGGTTCACTATTTTAGTAGGCTCGTCCAGAATGTAGTACCTGTTTACAAACAAAATATGCTCACATTGTAACAAGGCAATTTCTTACATTTAATCGCTTAGAGGCTACGAAATTTCATGAACTGTGTAACAATAGTTTTTGCAATATCGGAATTGATTATGGATACGTTATCACAAAACCACGAATCTTGTGTAATTTATCGTCAAGGTTATTAATGAATCGTTCGTAAGAAGTTGGTTCCAAATATTTAAGGCTAGATTTTTGGTTTGTGCTCAGTGATTCCCTATCATATTTTGGTATGATATCGGAAATATTTATTTCTTTGAAAAAATGTGTCAAACGTATGACGTTGATGAGCAAGAACTTTTAAAGTACCTACATATTATTAAGTGAGTAATGGTTTCTCGTCAAGGATGTTCAAAATGTTGGGGTCTAAAATCTTTATTTATATACCAATTTCCATGTCGCGATGAGAAATAATTAAATTTGATAATTTTGTATGGTTGGAAATTTTTTTGACAATATCACCAGCTTCACTCCTTGGTGTTTCAAAAACCAAATTTTTATTTTTTTATAAATTAGAAAAGACTGTGTTATCCATCCATCTGGCCCCATTTTGAACTAATTATTCATTACACAGGGATGAAACTTTCTCTTACCATGCCATATTAAGCGTGTGTTTAGAAAACATTCCTCTCATCCTGCATGCAAGAACGTAGTGACTTACACGTTTATTAGTGTATCTAAGTTGAACAGAACTTAATCTCTTTCAAAAAAATTAAGTAATAATCAAATTTCGTTAGGATTTGAGGGTTTGTATGTGGCACAATTTTGCAATTATTAAGCAACTTCGAATAAGGCTTTGAATTGATGAAGGCACAGTTTTTTTAAAATAAAATAATTCGTTCTTTCCTCGTTTTTATTAGATAAGTAGGTCAAAAAGCTCATTGCCATAGTCTACCGTAAATCATACTTAATTTATATTACATTAGTAATAATATACAATGCCCATAAGCCGTTCCAACTTTTAATAACGTTTTGGGATTCATCATTTTTATGATGCTGTTAAGTAACAATCAACATCCGCAACACTCAACATGACAAAATTGTTTGGGTAAATATTATCTACCTGTAACAATCGTGCGTCAGTTGTTTATAATCAATTCAGATTGTCAGAGTGGACCGCTTAAGTAAATTCGTACGTGTAAGGGCGTCACGTGTTATGAACTCGTAATTGATTTGCACCATTACACGTCAGTAAGTATGCAAAATAGCTGCAACTGGAAAGGGGATTGTTGTCTTGTTTCGTTCAGGTCATTTCTATTCTATCATGCAAAGGAGTGCTAAAACGCATTTTCATTAAGTGGCAATTTGAAAGAACGGATGTTCTGTAGAAATTCCCATTAAATATCTTAATATCTATAAAACGATCTTATTTAGCATCCGCTCGCCATAATTCGTGCATAGAGTGTTTAGAACCCATAGACGCGATTTAAATTAAACAAACAACCCCACAAACAGGACTACCTTAGTTACAATCTGTTTATTCCGCGTCCTTGTTATTCAGTGAGCGGAATGGAGATTAAATTGAAACAATATAACAATTGAAAACAATAGCACGTTGAAGTAATTAATTTTCGTAATAATTTACCTCATTTTATTTATAACACTGCTATATGTATAACACAAGACGAAAATTGATCAATAACCCTTATTTGAAGCATAAATTTATTAACTAAAAAATTGGAGCAATAATAATTCTAACGTCCATTTGAAACTGTCAGGTAATCGTAAAAGCCAATTTAAATTTTAAAACATCCTATTTTAAATATTACGTTGGTGAGAGCTACATTCTAACATTGAGACAGTTGATTGACAACTATCCGAATCTACCATTAACTCTTGATACATAATGGATGCGACCGGAAACCTACTAGATGTAAATGTCAACGACAATGTGCCCCACTTCCGGCTGCAGACAGGTTAATTGAACATGATTATTCATTGCCCACCGTCTATGACCTTCCATATCTCGATGATACTTACTGCCAATCCTGATTGAAAATTCTGTTTTAAATTGAATCCAATTAAAACTTCTATATTCAAGTTGTACTTAGATACAATCAAACGCATTATCAAAAAGATTAATCGATAAGCTTCAAATGTAATCTGAAATTATTCCAATTAACACTCTGGATTGAGAAAACGGTACTTAAATTGCGATCGAATTAAATCCGTTACGTCATCGAAACTAATAAATTAGGATACGTATGTTACCTTATGACGGTGAATAACAACAAACAGATAATTTCGATAGGAAATGAGCAGCACTTACCTAAGAAAAGAAGGTATATCAAAGCAGAACTACAAAGAAGAGGGTGTTAAATTAGAAGCCAGGAAATGGAGAAAACTTTAGAAGGATCGATAACAATCAAAAACACAGAGGAAATCAGAATACGTGTCTCGACTTTCTAAACTGGTAAACAAGAAGTAATTAAGATCATGTTAAATAAGGGTTAGTATTTCCAAATGGCTCTCGTTTTATGAATAGAGTTTCTTTACTGTTTTTATGTAAAAATTAAAACGTAATCGACAAATAAAAATAACACGGCGTTGTTAAAAATTCAAATTTTCCACTTTACATCGATTTGACGGGAAGTTATTGAAAGCAATTACTCAACAGTTATTGTCAAGGATTTGCAGTGGGTGTATCAGGTGTATGAAATCTTTCATTTTGTACATAAACTGTTTTGGATGATTCCTAATTATACAACGTGTTCTACTCGTTATTGTTCCAAATGAACACAAACTTAGATTAGCAGCGTTCTAAGTAGGTAATATTTCAATATTTAAAACTTATACATCTGTTGTGTCACAAAATAGCTCCCAAAAGACACACATAGTTTCAAAGGGTTTCTCTTACGATGACAGTTTTTGTTGAGTATGGCGGAAGTGTGAAAGTTCGTTGTCTACTTAGAATTAAGAAAAGCTATAAATTAATCAACATCGTGCAATATGTACACAATTCTAGAAACTCTCGAAGTTTGAATTAATATAGATATTTATATCAAAGGATCCGTTCAGATTGAAGTTTGACTGATTCATTTGTTAAAATACGTTTGAGTAGTTTTTGATCACATTCGCTTACACTTTTTATGCAAGAAAAATATTTAACATCACTCATCAGATAAGTGTCGATCATGTATGGCATTCATAAATATTAAAGAATTTTACAGTACTTATAAGCATTGTACACACCACACAAGTCCAGAAATATTTTGGGTCTATGATGACATTTACAACATGAACAGTTTTTTGAGCTAAATTAACGCATTTTGTTACTTCAGTAGATGCTTACGTAACAAATGCCATCTACCTCTAAATGGGGTAGATATAATAAATCCACGTAAGTCACATTTCACATTAGAAGGTCTATGAAAAAAGTTCCCCAAAAGTTTTATTTCATACAAAGTTAAATGTTGTATTTCAAAAACATTTAACGTAGTAGGTGCAACGATATTGAAAGTGATAAACTCACTCTGAGCTACAAACTGAAGTTCAATGGAACCATAGAATGAATGAAACATATCATTTGACAGTTGATACATTAGTTTTCAAATGACACAACTAGATTGCTCTTAGTGCATTCTATTATTACAGTGACTCTATTACAAACAGTGGCGACAAGCGATGTATCGATTTTTATTGGCCGTGGTATATTTTGCATCGTAATGGCGGCCTGACTGTGTTTACCTTTGATCAGCGTGTGATTTTTATTTGGATTTAGAACGTTGCTAGGATACCACCGTTGAGTTCATAGAAACCCGCCCAAAATTTTGCCTCTTAATGGCGGATGGGTGGAGCTAATCGCTGCTTGTCGTCACTGTTTGTAATAGAGTCACTGTATCTGTTATTATCAACAAGATGTCTACTATGCAGACAAAACATTTTTTACAGTGGATTCAGTAAAGAATTTTACGAGATTTATTGAAGTTAACCGCTCAGTCCAACTAAGTGCATTAGAAGAGGATATCGTACGAATTAGGGAGTGTTTTGAGCATTTTAAGCCCAAAGGTATCAACCAACACGCCAAGGAGAAAACTTGCACAACAGCAAGCATCTGTTTGTCGCGCGTATGATGGAACGCCATTTTCAAACCATATTTTATTCCGCAAGCGACAATGTGAAACACGCTTGGAATTTTCTTGAAAACTCTCTAAAAATGAGATAGCTTCTTCCTCAAACGGCTATTGAGGTAACTTTACTTTCCAACAGAACGAGACATCATCCAATAAGCACTGAGATGTTCGGCGATTTCACAATGATGGATAGGTCACAAACTTAGTGATTTGGTTATTGTTACCAATGTTATATCAGTATATAATGGAATGTAAGTTAAATTGGGGCTGCATCATTTTGAGTAGGTACCTAGTTAGGTATATAATTTTAATTTCATTAGTGGAGGTTGTACACTTTCATTATCGGACATGAATCTTTAACGTATCCACATTTAACGTGTTTAACATGGCGATATTTATTTTATAAATATTGCCATGTATATTTATTTTATAAATATTGCCACGTCCTCGATTTTTAAACCAAAATGACATTATTAAGCACACGTGAAAATTTGCGCGCAAGTTTTAGACATACAAGATTGATAAACTGCTATGTCTACCGATTATATGAACTAAATTGTATGAAGGAGGCTGCACGAATTCAGAAGAAGAAATTATTCGAGGAACACACTGTTCTATTTTGTTATATGAAATGTCAACAAAGGGAATTCACTTAAGAAATCTTTAATAAGTAAAATGTGATGTACATTATTGTTGTGAGTAAAAATGGTAAGAAATTTCAGTTCGTGCCAGTGTATTTATTCACTTGCCTTATTTTTCTTTTTATTAACTCCTTTTGTTAATTTTCTTACGAAGTCTTACTCAATATTGAAAATTTCTTGCTTAGATTCTTCATATTGTATCTTCTCAATTAAGGGCGAGGTATACCCAGTTTTGTATTACCTTAAAAACGCATTTTTTTGGTTTTCTATACTATTTGGAGAGTTTCCCGACTACTAATTGAATAGATTAACTCTATTACTTTGTTACGAATGCTAAAAAAAAGTGATCTGATTAATCGTTGCGGAGTTACGTTTTCGTATATTTTTAAGCACAATTATGGATGTAGAACGCTGAATTTCTGAATATATGTGCACACGTATGTATGCTAGGGTATGACAAATTTTCAAAATGATTGCTGGTATTTAAGTATGATTTTTAATGAATTCAATTTTTAAAATCACTAATTAATAGAGAAATATCACTATAACTTTTTTCCCTGTGTATCAATATAATTCAAATTTTGTCATACCCTGCTATGTGGAAATAGGAATACGTAAATACATTGAAAAAGTTGCAGCGATCAAAATTGTCCTTAAAAATCTCTGAAATATTAATGTGTAAATCAATCTTACAAATTTAGAAAGAAACAAAAAAGGAAAAAGAAGACGGAAACTAAAGAAACTGTAGGCGTTGAGACTGAACGCTGTAGGCAAAGGCAAAGGTAGGTAAGGGGCAAGGCCGGATTCTCTGACGATCAGATTTCATCAGACCGTTCGCAGGACGTCACTCAAAAAGTGAATTTCGTTTGCGGAATACTCACTTGATGTGTTTTTCGTCTGTAGCTCTGTACCGACTTTATTTTTAGAGATACAAAAAATTTCACAATATCAAATAATTTGCCAAAAATGGCAGATAGGAGGTATTGCCAGGTCACCGTCACCGACGATATGCTCCTTGTGATGTCTTTTATATCTTAAATACTATATCAGCATTTTCTTTTGATATACATATGAATACCTAAATTTAAATGAATTACGGTGTTTATTTAAAAAATCTTCTGATTTATTGCTGATATTGAATATATTTTCATAAGAGAGATAAAAGTGGGCTTAAAAAAAGTGCCCCACTGCAAATAATTTTCCTTCTACAGGGTGTCTCACGGTGACCGTCGGTTAGAAGTATATCAAGAACTGTAAAAGCTAGAAATTTGAAATTTTGCGCATGCGACACGGAGTGTTTAATCTATTAAATAAAAATATTTTCCAAATGGCAGTACTTCCGGAAATACCGGAAGTGAGCATCAACTTCTTTATTTTAAATACAAACCAGGAAATTTTTTTTCACATTCTGATGTGTCATAAAATGTTTAGAAGTAATAGAAGTATGCTTAAAATAACCGGCGTACCAATTTGGATTGTTGGAAAAAAAAATTTTTTTACTGATAAATGTCAAAATCTTGTTTAGGAAATAAAATTGAAAGTCGAAAGTGGTCAAAGTTAGGGAAATGGGATTTTAGGTTCTCAATGTCAAAAGATTGAGACACAATTGTCTGCCATGGATAATAAAAAATTGCACGCGGTTAAGTATCTATTTGACGTTATTTCCAGACTTAAGAAAAACTTTAAAAAGTCTCTTTTTTTAAATGGAATGCCTATTTAATTATCAGCCTATTCGATGCAGAAATAAACTTCCTTTAAATTGATATACCATGTTCCTATACCTAAAATCAATTATTACAGAGTTATTTACATTTTTCTAATTAAATTTATAATTACATACATACTTTACAAAACATGGTTGGCTTTGAAAATTTTCAAAAAATTTTTATTCAATTGTTTCTTATGATGACAGTTGTCAGTTAGCAATCAGTTTGAAAGTTTACGCTACGTTTACGTTTGTTATCAGTGTTATCTGTTTGAATTTTGATTTTTGCGCGTGATATTTGTTTTTAATTGGGAAATATGGAATACACAAACGCTGATATTCTAAATTTGTTTTACATTCATGGCGAGTCTGCTCGTATTACTTTTCCGACCTGCAGAACCTTTAACTATTGAATAAAGTAAAGGATCACTCAACACTTTAACGAAAGATATCCGCATTTACCTACAATGACAGAACGAAAAATCAGGATGATTGAAAGGAATTTTCTAAATTTGGGCGAAGTAAATGCGCCACGAAATTTGGCAAAGCCAATTGTCCCCAATGACGCAGCAGAAACCAATGTATTGGGATATTTTAATGTTTTCCCTGAAAGTTCTGTTCGTTCGGCGGAAAGAGACCTTGGATAGTCAAGAAGTTGCATAAGAAACATTTGAATAAAATTTTTTTGAAAATTTTCAAAGCCAACCATGTTTTGTAAAGTATGTAATTAAAATTTTAATTAGAAAAATGTAAATAACTCTGTAATCATTGATTTTAGGTATAGGAACATGGTATATCAATTTAAAGGAAATTTATTTCTGGATCGAATAGGCTGATAATTAAATAGGCATTCCATTTAAAAAAAGAGACTTTTTAAAGTTTTTCTTAAGTCTGGAAATAACGTCAAATAGATACTTAACCGCGTGCAATTTTTTATTATCCATGACAGACAATTGTGTCTCAATCTGTTGACATTGAGAACCTAAAATCCCATTTCCCTAACTTTTACCACTTTCGACTTTCAATTTTATTTCCTAAACAAGATTTTGACATTTTTCAGTGAAAAAAAATTTTTTTCTCAACAATCAAAATTGATACGCCGATTATTTTGAGCATACTTACTAGCATTTTATGACACATCAGAATGTGAAAAAAATTGCCTGGTTTGTACTTAAAATAAAGAAGTTGATGCTCACTTCCGGTATTTCCGGAAGTACTGCCATTTGGAAAATATTTTTATTTAATAGATTAAACACTCCATGTCGCATGTGCCAAATTTCAAATTTCTAGCTTTTACTGTTCTTCATATACTTCTAACCGACGGTCACCGTGAGACACCCTGTATAATTATGCAATACATACATATAACAGTAATATACAGTACATAATTGCGTTTCCTGAAACATCTAGGTATTGATTGATCTTTAGAATTGTATTACATTATTTTTGATCGTTTTTCATTTTAGTTTTGTACCGCTTTTCCATAGATATAGAAGTTTATATTTTTTATTGCGTCAAAATTGTTATAGTCGTAGCGGTACCTTCATCTAAATGTCACCCCTTGTGAAGCGCTGGAGGTGAGAACCACCCCCAAAGAAAATAACATCAAAATATGTCTTCCTTGATATAAAATCGACCTATGTTTGCATTTTGGGTACAATAAATTAGATTGTTTCTTTTTAATTAGATTACCGCGAATAAACCTTACTTTGTACGTTGAAAATTCCCGCACCAGTGTGATATAGGTCAAAATCACTATGATTTCATGAAATTCACTGTAATTGCCTATTATTAACCATGAAGAAATAATATTAACAATCGTAATTGGAAAAGTTACGAAAACTTTTCTAAAAAGGGCTGAAAGTTTGTTTTTTTTAAAATATCTCGCTAAGGGTGAGTTTTTGTAAAAAAATTACCCCTTACTTATATTTTCTACATCCATATAGCTACCGAATTATATAACAATAATGTCACTGAAATATAGAAAAGTTATGCTCGATTTTATGTGAAAGTTGACAGTTTCTGGTTTTTTCGATATATCTCGTTAAGGGTTGACTTTTGAAAAATTTTCATACCTACATAAAATGCCCAAAAGATAATTTTCTATAATATTTATTTACATGTTTTTCCTCATAAGTTACAAATAAAAAAGATATGAGCGATTTAATACTTAAGGGTTGCTTACTTTCAAAAATATCGAAATAACTTGTTAAGGGTTGCTTTCTGTGGTGAAAATATTATATATACTTATATCTAAAATATTGATCATATTAATATCTACATCTTTTACTTGAATAATTTTTCTGAGAAACGATAAACAAGAAAACTATGACCGATTTTGTAATGAAACTGCACAAATCAGTTTCTTCCACATATCTCGATAAGGGTTGATATTTGTGAAAATTTTATTCTTATATAAAATGTTCCGTATAAGAATTCCTAAAACTTTTATTAATATATTTTTTTCTAAAAGTTGTAAACAAAGGAGTTATCGTTAGGGGATGGAAAAAACTAAATACGGGGCACTTTTGAAAACTAAGGGTTGAAAATAGGGGTGCTGCGGGTCAAATCGTTTATTTTGATCTAATTAATAAGTGTACCTAATTTCACACTTCCCGCACAATTTGACAGACATTTGCGATTTTCTCGATGTACCGCTATGACTATTAGAACGTACGAATTTTAGCAGATAGAAAGAAAAATTGCAGTTTATCTACAAATTACAATAAATTTGATATAATAGCTCATCACATGAAATATAAAACTGACCTGTAAAATAAATATGATAAGAAATTCGTATTCTATAAAATATGCATACCTAAGTAGAAGTACATACGTACAAATAGTTCTTTCAGTTTCAGTGATTAAATAAATTTTAGTCTTATTTTGCAACTACGTATTTTTGTTGTGTACTAAAATTATATGGATGCATTCAGCATGATGTGTTGCCTACTTTAGATACTTCAGATGTTATGCATTTCAACAGGGTATCACATGCCCTTAGGCTGGTATTTACCCAAAGTATTTTTCTATTTGATGTTGAAAAAGTTGCATACTTACAAGAAATAACAATAAAACCTTTTTGTCTCTACAGGTGTTTCTTAGGAATTACTAAATTATGGAACGCCGTTTTACTTTTTAATGCCTCTTTTGCCAGACTTTCTTTAAATATAACTGTAATCTAATTTTCACTATTTAAAAATGTTGTCATGATAAAATTAATGTTTTAAAAATATCACTCATGATAAAATTAATTATTAAAAATATCAGTCACGATAAAATTTATGTTTAAAAATATCACTTATCATATTTTTAATTCATGTATAGGTTCATTACCTTTGAATGATTTAAAATTATCATAAATAAAAATATGGGTATGAAAAAATTAATCCATTTGGCATATCACTGGGAGAAGTTTTCTTATCCAAAAAAAATTTCTTCATAAATTAACAATATTATATTTATCATCTAGGTACAGGTGAGACGCGATAAAGAAAACGTAACCGACGTATGCCGAAGTCGAATCGGGTTGCTAATGAGTAAATGTGCAGTATACAGTGCCGTGGTAAAATATCGCTAACGTATAATGTAGTATAGGCGACCAAACTATCACGCGGTTTCATGTCAATAACGTAAATGTGAAATACAAAATCTCAAAGAAGCATCGTTTAGTTTATTATTTACGGATTTATTAATATTATATATATTCTTGCATATTTTAAACTTTAAGCATACTCCGCCACTGCGTATTTTCAAATTACCCACGCTAATATCCCCTCCATAGGACCGTTCCGAATACAACTCCCGTTTTCTTTATCGCGTCCGACCTGTAATATAAACTGTTTTAGTGTTCATGTTCTACTTTTTGATTCATCTTTTGCCAGACTTTCTTTAAATATATGTAATTGTAATTTAATTTTCACTATTTAAAAATGTTGTCATGATAAAATTAATGTTTTAAAATATCACTCGTGATAAAAATTAATGATTAAAAATATCAGTCATGATAAATATAAATAGTACCTACAATTAATTTTATCATGAATGATATTTTTAAAACATTACTATTATCATGACTGATATATTTAATCATTAATTTTTTCATAAGTGATAATTTTAAAACATTTATTTTATCATGAGTGATATTTTTAAAACGTCTCCGTTGACTATTTAAAAATATCACTCATGATAAAATTTATGTTTTAAAAATATCACTCATGATAAAATTAATCATTCAAAGTATCAAGTATGATAATATTAATACATCTTTCTATTTAAAATTATCACTAGTGAAAATTTTAATTGTGATATGAGAAATTACCGCCACCCACGTTAAATTTAAGAACTACTTCCGAGTGAACTATATTCAATAAAGTAGTGTGTTCTGTGCTAACCAGTGTACTTTCTACTTCGGTATTTGGCAACCGCTAATCGCTATCATTTCGGTTATGATCCTTATGTACCTTCAATCATTTTATATAGAAGATTCCAGAATATTTAAAGGTGGGTATTTTTTATCTTCACATATCTTCTATTCAACCCATAAATTAACACTGACTGCATCATCTACATGTTGTCTGGTGCCATAATGTGTATTCAAACTTGATGCTATATTTGCAAGTCTTGTCTTTCTAACCGAAGAGTACGTCATTGTGAATGAAAAGCAGTAGTAGGTATAACATTTCTGATTTCTCTGATGAAAAGTAGCCTTATATTTATGTAACTGTTCTATTAATGACTACCTCCCGTTCATTAGATTTTAAATCGAGATGCTATAAAAACTATTTGTAATTGCGGATTCGGATTCCACATAAAAATTTAATGTAGTTTATAACAAACAATAAAATACAATCTATATTTTATTAGAAATAAAAATTATTATATTTCTATTTGTTACATGCAAATTATATTTAAGATGATTTTGATTAAAACAACATCTGCAGGAACAACACAATTGTTTTATTAATCGTGGAAATCATGTAAGAGTGTTAATTATATTCAGACGAAATGAAATAAATTGTTAATTATACGATTAATACCTACGTAATTAACGAAGATAATATATAAAATACTTCCAATTTACAATATTGATGTTTTAGGTGCCCACTACTTTATTGAATATAGTTCATTCTGCATTTAGTACCAAACACAAACGCGAGGGGCGGTAATTTCCGATATCATACGAATTAATTTTATCATGAGTGATATTTTTAAAACATTAATTTCATCATGAGTGATATTGTTAAATAGTCAACAGAGACGTTTTAATAATTTCACTCATGATAAAATGAATGTTTTAAAATTATCACTTATGAAAAAATTAATGATGAAATATATCAGTCATGATAATATTAATGTTTTAAAAATATCACTCATGATAAAATTAATTGTACTATTTACATTTATCATGACCGATATCTTAAATAATTAATTTTATCATGAATGATATTTTTAAAACATTAATTTTATCATGACAACATTTTTAAATAGTGAAAATTAGATTACAGTTATATTTAAAGAAAGTGTAGCAAAAGAGGCATTAAAAAGTAAAACGGCGTTCCATACTAAATCGTGTAAGTGTAAACTTTTTACATATTATCTTGTTTTCTGATATGTGCCAACATTTTTGTGACGTGTGTTGCTACATGCTCATGCTAAATTGTAAACTGCACACTTCTCCGCCGTTTCTACAATTTTTAGTTCTACTTTTTTTGTAATATTTTGAATTTTGAACAAATATTTCTTATGGCATTTGAATTAAAAGACTATACCTATCTAATGACACAGAGATTTTCCGATATTCATATTTTTGTAAATATTATTTGAAAATTAAAAAATGGAAAATAGAGCTTTAGATTTTTTAACACCTACCGTAAAGTGGTATTTTAGAAATTACAAAAAATTACATGCATAATTACAAAAAAATAGTGCGCTGTTTTTGCTTAAAAAACAACTTTAAAAAAATGGAACAAAATGTGTTAAAATATGGTATATTTCAAGGTGTAAATTCCAGCGGGAAATGGGAAATCATTTGTCTGAAATTATTTCTTGGAATTTAATATCTTATTTTAGGATGTACAGAGACGTCCATATCATTTACAGAATAAAAATGTTTAAAAATGAATAATGTTCATTGTATAATGCTAATACCTATTCTTTATTAAGATTAATGATAAGATTAAATATAAAATTAATTGTATTATTATTTTATGAAGTATAGAATGCGTTTTAATGACAATAATATACTAGAAAAATAATAAAAACAGAGGGAATAATGTATTTATAGATTTTATGCGAATTTCGTATTCACGATTGACAAAAATGTGCTCTTTTGCCATGCCCATATTCAATGGAAACTTTATATTCAAATTGTATGGCGTGTATGTATATTTTTTTTAATCCCGTGCTTTTCTAATTCATTTCATGTATATTACGTTTAATTAATTTCTTCAGCTTTTACTCATCTTCACGATATTGTTTTATATACATATTATTTGAAAGTTCTTCAAAATAACCATAATTTGACAAATTTGTTTTTAGTAATCAGTTGATCTATTAGAATGAGAAAAGCACTAGGAAGTAACGGCCATGGGGATTTTCGTTTTATTTATCAAATAAAATGGCAGTAATGGCAAACTATCAACACCTCGAGCTAATAGAAAAGGCGCTCGAAGTACTAAAAACTATGCAAATGGATAACCGTAAAGCACCGTACAACACCAGGCACTCGTCAAAGGCAAAGCAGTAAAGAAGCAACCACTATGATGGTAGTAAAACTTTTCATGGCTATTTAATTCTATATTGCTACTTTTTGTTTGATCTTTATTTTTGTTTATTTTTTTATTTTTTATTTTTTATTTATTTATTGGTGTTTTTTTTTAAATTTATTTTTGCGCAATCAATGTAAATTTAATATGTAAGATGTAATTGAGGTAATTAACCTGATCAAGTTTATTTTGTACTGATAAATCTTGTTTATGTAACGTGCATTTAAGGTATCAACCTGAATTAAGGTATCAATATGATTAATAGATTATGTAGGATCATTGACCTAAATTCACGTAATGCATACCGCCAATAATCCCGAAATGTCGAGATGAGTTATTTAGTATCACTTACTAGTGTTCAATACGCGTTGCGCTTAAAAGTAAGTGTAAATTGCAAACTGGCACACGCCACCTCGGTGGGTGACATAATTCGCCCCCCACATTCTTTTTCTTATCATCCCTTATTTATATAGTATTATAACTAAGAAAATCATGTATAACTCAAGTATACCTGCTAAAGGGAATGAGTTGCTAATAACGCACATTAACATTCGTTCACTGCTATCAAAAATATCTAGAATAAAAGAATTTGCAAATATCAATAATCCTGATATTATATGTATAACAGAAACCTGGCTAAAACCACATATTGCCGATAAAGATATAAAAGTATCAAATTACAGGTTTATACGCAAGGATAGGGCCTCACACGCCGGTGGAGTGGGAATGTACATCAAAAATAGCCTTCCATACACTAAATTAACTACAGATGATTCAATTGAGCAAGTATGGGCGAAAATTAATGTAGGAAGTAAGTCAATTGCCGTAGGCGCCGTATATAATCCTGTACGTAACAATTACGCAAACTTTTTAAGCGCATTCCAGGATACGTGATTGGAAATTAGCTGCATGTGCGAATCTGTAATAGCGATGGGAGACTTTAACATTGACTACTCTAAAACAGATAGGGCTACAGACGAGCTGATTACCCTATGCCAAAATCTCGATCTAGTACAACATATTAAAGAAAGTACTCGCGGTAACTCAGTAATTGATCTAATCCTTACAGGTAATAACGTAGACGTAACAGAATCTGGTATACTAGCAGCCCTTACCCTCTCCGATCATGAAATGATATTTTGTAAAATAAAAGCCCACACACACAAGAATACTCAAATGATAAAAACATACAGATTACAGATCCTTCCGTAATCTAAATTACATTAACTTTATCAGAGATCTGCAATCTGTGCCGTGGGACAATATCTACAACTATCAAGACATTGACGCGAAAATGACGTTCTTCAACAGCAATCTGATAACCTTATTTAACAAGCACGCGCCAATTACAAGCTCTCGAGTCAATAAACAACCCGCGCCATGGATTAATGATAACCTAAAATTTCTAATGAGCATGAGAGACAAAGCACTAGCTATCTACAAAGTCAATAAGACCGACCTGAATAAGCAGCAGTACAACAGCCTCAGAAATCAAGTAAATAAGGCATGTAGGAGGGAAAAAAAACTCTTCTTACATCAGCTTGCCAACAATAACAATGTCAACGCCCTATGGAGGACTATCAAAAACAACGTCTTATACACTAACAAAACTCCCACCGAGCTGCCTGAACACCTAACGCACGTGGACAACATCAACAAGTACTTCGTTAATTCCATTCCACAATTAAATCCACGCAGCAGTGAAATCATCAGCTTTTATAAAAGTTCCCCCAAATCTGATAGCAAACTTGCATTTCACACAGTCGAGGAATCGGATATTTCTAAAGCCCTGAGTAGCATAAAGTCAAACGCTGCTGGCTCAGACGGTCTCTCCTTATACATGCTAAACTTATGCACGCCTCACCTGTTAGGAATAATGACACACCTGGTAAACTCCTGTATTGAAAAAAATGAATTCCCAGCATGTTGGAAGACGGCGCACGTAATACCAGTTAACAAAATCAATTCACCTACAGAATTCAAGGACCTACGTCCGATATCTGTGTTACCCGTGCTATCAAAAGTTCTAGAAAAGGTTATTGACAAGCAATTAAAAACCTTCCTCTATCAAACCAAAGCAATACCGAACAACCAATCCGGATTCCGAGCTGGTTATAGCTGTGCAACGGCGCTACTTAACATTACAAGTGATATACTCTCTGCTCTGGATAATAAACAAGCCGTCTTACTCGTCCTACTAGATTACTCTAAGGCCTTCGACACTATACTCCTAGCCATTTTACACTACTACGGCCTATCGGATGGCGCCATCACCTTTATGCGAAATTTTGTTACGCAGCGACGACAAGTGTTATCTACCGAAATAAAAAATCGCAATGCTTGAATAACAACTCCGGAGTACCGCAGGGGTCGGTACTAAGTCCCACCCTGTTCTCGATATACATAGCAAATTTCCAACGCCATCTCAAGCATTCACAGTCACATTTCTATGCAGACGACACCCAACTATACTTACCTTTTGATCCTTCACAAATAGACGAAGCCTGCCGCAACATTAACCAAGATCTGGAGGCTTTAGTAACACTGTCCAGGTCCACAGCACACTCTCTAAAAGTGAACCCCGAAAAGACAAAAGCGCTCCTCTTCTGTAATAAGTACTTGTATGATGTCCTGAGTAAGAACGTAAACCTTATTATAGGGAACTCAAGGCTAGAGAGCAGCAAGGAGGAAAGAAACCTAGGTGTAATCATGGACGACAAACTTAGATTTAAGTCGCACGTAAGTAAATGTATAAGAACTGGATTTTATAACCTCCAACTCCTATACCAAAATAGGAAAGTTCTCCATAACAAAACAAAAAAAACTCTATGTGACAGTCTAGTTCTCTCACATCTCAACTACTGTGACGTGGTCTATGGACCATGCCTAGATAGCATAGGTAGATATGAGACGGATACAGAGATTACAAAATGCTTGTTTAAGGTTTATATACGGGGTGCCGCGAACGATACACCACATCTCGGAGAAACTACGAGAGGCAAATTGGGTAAATATGATAGGAAGGAGGGATATACATGCTCTAGTATGCTATTATAAAATAATTAAAAATAATAGTCCAAGTTATCTCTGGGAAAAGATCACCTTCCGAAACGACGTGCACCACTTAAATCTTAGGCACAGGGGGCTTATCTCCATCCCACCGCACAGGACAAATCTATACAAGAGATCATTCCAATATAATGTGGCAACCCTATGGAATAGGACACCGCAAGAAATGAGAACCCTAGGACTAAACTAATTCCGCAGAGCAGTAACCCAATTATATCTAAACAAATAAACGTAGGCAAAGGCAATATTAGCAACTCACCCCCCATAAATATGTATTAACAACGCATGAACATTTACTCATAGCTCACTATCATTATACAACCATATAAGTAAGTAAACACTAATATCTACGCAGCAGAAGTTAAGTGGAAGAGCAGAGCCGTTAGCGCACTGAACTTCCCCTCTGAACTATAGTGTCATAAGTAGCTCACACAATGGACTTAATAAAGGCATTTAAAGGAAATTAAAAAAAAAATTTAACAGATGTTATTTATGGTAACACCGTTTCCTCAAAATCATTCGTAGTAGAACACAAGAACAGATACATTTAGTTTTAGAAGCAATTAAGATTATCAAATAGCATGATATAATTTCTATGCATACATTACCATCTGACTAATTAAAATACTTAAAAGGTGGGCTGAAAGTCTTTCCATCAGAATCGATCCAAAAATAAGCAAAACGTATATTTTTTTAATCCGTCATATTTCTTCAAAATTTTATGGAAAAGCCGCTCCTTATATGTTTGTAAAACAGAACAAAATTAATTCGCATAGTTCAAATTTAGCACGACATCC
This sequence comes from Pyrocoelia pectoralis, assembly GCA_036250285.1. Taxonomy (NCBI): domain Eukaryota; kingdom Metazoa; phylum Arthropoda; class Insecta; order Coleoptera; family Lampyridae; genus Pyrocoelia; species Pyrocoelia pectoralis. The sequence goes on from CM070074.1 coordinate 34,252,439, forward strand.
CTGTGAAAGCTAATTAGAATCTGAACATCGATCAGAAAGTGTGCTTTATATATTCAGTATTCAATGCTTTATTTCCTCGCCTATATCATTTATTTGGCATTGATACTTTTTCAATACACTTGGGTTTCATTACTTTCATTGGATTTTCCTAAAAAACGTTACTGAACGTATGAAAACTAAAAGCATGAAGCATGAATTTTTGAATAACGATGTATATACAGGGTGGCCCAACGAAGAGGTAAGAGACGAGGTTATAGCTAGAAAATTTTTTTTCTTGAGGAATGCAAAAACATGTCACTTTTTATACCAAGGGCGACAACTTTTGTCATGATTTTCAACCTGAAATGATTTCATCCCTAAGTGCTGTGAGAACAACCCCTAAAATTTAAATAGGGATGATGGAGCAAGTGATACGTCATTTGAAAGGTCTTTCTTTTCTGAATTCAGTGCTCTAGTATTTTTTTAGTTTTTTATTTTTAACAAAAAAATTGAAGTTGCAAAAATGGAAAATGAAGAATTTTTTTAAACTAAAAAAAGCGCGGACGGGTCAATTGTTTTTTTTAGATAAGCTAGATACTTTTACTGCCACTTGACAACATTGTTTCACTCCTTAGGTGCAGGGTAAACAACCCTTAAATTTTTAAATAAAAACAAGGGTTAATTTTTTCTTGTGCTAATTAATAAAACCAGCTTATGCAAATTCAACCTTAGTTTAATAAATGTTCGAAGTGCCTGCCTTGAGCTTCCATGCAATAATACAGATTTTGATTAAACCGTTCCCATGCATTTTGCAGCATTTCAGGGGTAATAGGCCACCCTGTATAATTACATCACTGTTAGTAATGTTACACCGACAACTATTACATTTACTACGGCAAAGAGATAAGGAATTACTTATATTCCTTTAACCAGATCGCTTGATATAGAGAAATAAAAAACGACCGCAATATCTTTGGGGTTAACATAGAAAGACATTTATACCAGGAATAGTGTACTTGACGATACTCCAGAAGTGGTATTGAGTACCGACCACTTCTAGCATATTGACAATGAATTGTAGTCTCGTTGCCAATATTCATACTTCAACTTAAGAATCAATAAAATGCCGTAATATTGAACAATCACTTCACATGTCTCATCGTACACTAAATAATAGGAATTACTGCAGTAGTTAAAGCTATATGTCTAACGTTAAAATTAATCAATTCTCATCTATTAAATCTTTATTAAATAGTGATCGATGATGAGACTTAGCAGAAAAAAGTTAAGCATAGCCATATATAAGAGAAACCACCGGAGAACACTACACGTCTAAACTTCTTTATTGGATTTCGAGGTGGAACTATATAAAGTATGTCGGCGATATATTATTAATTTTCTAACAAAAACCTTATATAAATAAACACCTCCACATAAATTACTATTAGGATGACAGACAGAATAAAACCTCCTTCAAAATACATAATTTCAATTATTCTTTGCCAACGAAATTGATTCGTGTCTATAACGTAACCAAAGTTTACAATTTCAACATAAAATAAGATAGGTACTTATTAACGTATCAACGTTTACATCAAAGAAATGTTAAATTGGAAATATTTCTTAAAGTAATTTATGTATCTGAAGTTTTTATAATAAGTTTTTACCCTTTGAAGATTTATTATCAGACACTGGCAAATGAGGAAGAGAAGTTGGACATTCAATACTCGTACGGAAATGGGAATCAATTAGAGGAGCCAGAAAAACACTACAATGAAATTGAAGTATCCAAAAATGAAGGGCAGAAATGAAATGCTAATTTGAAATTTAACGTCCTATAATAATTAATACTTCTAGATTTCCACTATTAGGTGTTTTTGATAAATTCTTGCGCATACATTTTTTGAAGTTTTAATGCGCGAAACTTTTAGGTTATCATCTAAAATGATCTGGTATATCTGAAAGAAAATTTTTTGCTCTTTTGTAAATTAAGATAATACGAATTATACTCGTACCATTGATGACTGTACTAGATTGGATATAAACAACGTTGATGTAATTCAATTAAGGATATTGTATTTTATAATATCCTGAGTTTCATTATTTCCACGCAGCAATGAATGTTCAGAAAGTGAATAAGTACGCTCTCACAACACAGTCTATAGCTGAGCAATAGTCACTATCCCGTTCCGTTCCGTCACGTTGACGGCCGTCGACGGATCGTCCTCAACTCCTCACGCAACTTATGGAAACCCACGGAACGGACAAGTGCGCGCTGTATGATTTAATTCAGTTTTTTATTTTATGTTGAACGTTTTGTGACGGTCCGTGTCGTGATGGAACGGAACGGGTAAGTGCGCGTTAAGCTTAATGCAAATTAAAAGACCAAAAGCTAAGAAATTAGTCTCTAGTTCATAGTAATGAAATGCGATTCTACAATCGTTCAAACAAAAATATAATATTAAACTATTTCATTAATAACATGTAAATTTATTTTAAAAATTAACTATTGCGAAAGTATTACCGTGATTATTGCACTCATATAATATTAACCAATAGAATTCGATTATATCGTTCTGATCCAATGACAGACGCTAATAAATATTTTAGAGTGAAGAGACGAATATGTCAAAATTTACCCGCGGGTAAACGATGAAACATCAAAATTTTATCGCAAATAAATTTTGACGTTTCGTTTACAGTTTGCATAAATCGTAATTTGATTGAAGATCTTTTTAAAAATGCAGCGTTTTGGAAATATTCTCCTGTTATTGCTATTCGAAAAATAATCATGCCGAATACCTCCCGAGTCCCGTGCATGTAAAATACTTGATAAAATTTTGACGTTTCCTTTACTCAAATGCTTTTAAACGGAAATACTTTTCGTGCACTTGCCATCCAAAATGTCTCGACTATGGCAAATTCACTCAAAATATATTATCCTAAATAGCAAAACATTTTTGTAAAAACGTCAAAATTTTATCGACTATTTTACGTGCACTAGGGATATTACTGTTGACTAAGGTATTATTTAGTCGGTAATTACCATAATCATTATCTTTCCCTCTTTACCTCATTACCTCTTCCACAGTAATATCCACTATTAGTGCTACAAGTTAAAGGCAGGTTTCCCCGTGAGTACGTCCCCAGAATTACTGCACACCTGTAATAAATCCAAAAGATGCCTCATACAGTTACGATACGATTAAAATCGGCAGAAGTGTTTTTTAGATATTAATAAAAAACATTTTTTCTTCAAACATCAATAAAAGATGACATTTTAAATTTCAACTAACAACTTTAAACTTTTACTTTATCGCCGGCGGAGGCAAAAGACTTTTTTCTACAAACGTCAAAAAATGACAAGGTTTGCGCATCGATAACAATACGCAAAGTGACCCTTTTTTTAACTTACCTACCTACGTTACCATGACAGCGTGCCCGAAATGACGACGCCAGGCGCGAAGTACGCACTGCACGCAAACTAGATGAGAGTTTTGTATTTTAACGTTAAAATAATTGTCAAATTCTTCACGTTTCGTTTGCGTTTGTAGAAAAAATTTTGTTTGCAACTCGTGCGCGAAATACTTTTGGTGATCTCGACTATTTTTTTAACTCGGCTGCGCCTCGTTAAATAAATCAGTTCTCGATCACCAAAGTGGCATTTCGAGCACTAGATACAAAAATAACTATTGCATCCGTTGCGAGCGGATGCAAAAGTCTTTTGCCTCCGCCGGATGTGATTTTTTATTGACGTTTGACGTTTGAAGAAAAACTGACGTTTGACGTTTGAAGAAAAAATAGTAGGTATATTTTATGCGGAACAAAGTGACTTTTTGTGGCTCATTTGTATTTACCACTGAAATATAAGCAACCTGGAACGCTTACGCTTAACTTAAAGCCGAGCCGACAGAAAGGGAATTACTGTCGGGTTATTCGGTCTCTGTCTTGCTCATTTGTCGGGTTATTCGGTCTCTGTCTTGCTCATTTGTCGGATTATTCGGTCTCTGTCTTGCTCATTTGTCGGGTTATTCGGTCTCTGTCTTGCTCATTTGTCGGGTTATTCGGTCTCTGTCTTACTCTTATGTTATTGTATCGTATGAGTGCAACAAGGACAAACTAATCCGTTGTTATGGCTATCGCTCGCTCGGTTTATTTCCTAGAGGTTAAATGCACCGTGCGCGTTCCAGGTTGGTTATATTTCAGTGGTATTTACCGGACTCACTACGTTCGTCCTTCAAACCTACAGATCTGCCACAAAAAGTGTCACTTTAGCTCCTTATAAAATATGTAATATACTATTTTTTATAAACTATAACAACCTGCACTATGAAAACTAACCGTTTCTCGACATATGTTTATAAAACAAAAAATGTTTGTTTTGATGTCTCCTACAACCCCTAAAAATTTGTCGGTATATTTATAAAACACACTGTATACAGGGTGTTTCAGGAGGAATAGTAAATATTTTAGGAGATGGTAGTATAGAAGAATTCCAATACAAAATTCCATATAACATGTGTATAATTTTTATTGAGTGTAGAGACACAGCTGCTAGCGTGTAAATTCAAAGGGGTAAGGTCCGAGTACCTTGGTGGCCAAGAAACGTGACCATATCTACCAATTCATCTTCCGGCGAATGCTGGGTGTAGATGATGTGTAACCTAACGACTAGAATGTGCAGGAGCCCCGTTATGCTGGATGAACATACGCATTCTTGTAGCCAAGGGAATCTCTTCCTATAATGCTGGAAGCTGATTTTCAATAAAGTGTAGATAACGGGGTCCTGTAAGACGATGCGGTAACACAACACACTACTGTAGACAATGGATAATCGATAAATACGCCCATATTATATACATATTGTATATTCGAACAATATATGATATTTACTAACAGTTAGTAACTATTTTCAAATATCATTTATGTCGAATGATTTATTTGATGATGATTAATACGTATTTATAAATGTGATAATTTTGTGGTTTAATTATGTAGCTGCCGAAGAAGACAGAAAAAAAAGAGTTACCAGAGTAACAAACGTAAGGTCTGAATACTATGGTTATAGCTTTGAACATTTTTATATCTTCGGGTCAATATCAAAGGTTTAAGGCATAATCTAATTTGTTACAGTGCGAATAGGCCAAAATAAACGGTATGCCGAGTGACCCTTTCTAATGTAAAAAAAACACCAAATGCATTAATTATCTAAGCATTAATAACTGTTTTAATTTTAACCAACTGTCCACTGTAAGTACGAGCCCAGAATCATATCATTTGGCCCAGTCATTGTTTTCTTTTTTATTGTATTTTAGAAGACTTTGATGAACACGAAAAGAAAAATCTATTGAATGCAACTACATATTATTATTGTAAATTGAAACATTCATATAAAATTTTTTTACTAAAACTAATATTAGAAAGTATAAATTAAAAAACCTTTTGAGCTAAAATTTTATTTTTATTTTTCTAATGGCTATCGATTTCAGTCTACACGTAGACCATCTTCAGGCCGTGCTGAAATTGACATTAATGAGTAACATATAATCATAATACTCCACTTACCTTGTTACTCATTAATGTCAATTTCAGCACGGCCTGAATATGGTCTACGTGTAGACCGAAATCGATGGCCATTAGAAAAATAAAAATAAAATTTTAGCTCAAAAGGTTTTTTAATTTATACAAATATAGGAGCTAATCATGGAGCAATTCATAAAAACTAATATTAGAAAGCTAGAGATATGCACAGAACACTAAATTTAATGATAAAATAATGACTGGGCCAAATGTTATGATTCTGGGCTCGTATATATGTATTTGAAAAAATGGTGTAGACAAAGTAATTTAATTTATTCGAGTTATTCGCGTGTACTAAAATTTCGCAAACAAAAATTGTAATACAAAATCGCTCGGCTTGACCGTAATTTTCGCAATATTGAAATAAATGACAGTGACCAAATTAATTTATTATTACAGTACGCTTTTCATTTCCAAATGTCTTCATGAAGTATCGGTCAAGTGTATTTTTTTGTCCTAAAATTTATAGACGCTTTAAATACATACGATTGAAATTGAAAAGTATTCCAAATGAAAAATATTTAACGTTGTTATATGAAGAGTCACACCACACCAAGTATAAATTTCCGACGCCGACGATTTTTATGAAATAGATACTTCGTTTTCGTCATTTATTGTTACTTTTTCCACGAGAAACTCTATTCGTGGATTAAACATTATACATACACAACCCGACGTTACATAAATCAATAGATACAAAATTGACATACCAAATTTCTAGCTTGTTAGCTGATAATTAAACATACAAATTTTATTACTATTGAACTAAAATGTTGGCGTAGTTTATACCGATCGTGAGTTTGTATAAATGTGTTCTAGTACCTTCACCACGAAGTATACACATAAGTACAGAAATTGATATGATATTTAAAATACTTAAGAATATGTTTTTAAAGCAGTACAGTTTCTAAGTATTCCCAACGTACTTCAGGATGCAGACTTCTGCTACAAACGACTTTTACGACTTTCAAATGAGATACTTGAAAATAGTAGGAAAGAGAATTGAAGAAGTGTAAAACAAGTATTTTATATCAACAAACATTCATACATAAGTGACAACGAAAAAGTAAAGATTTACGGAGATCACTGAGAGTATCAGATTTGTAGTCTATCTTACAAGACGTAAAAAACTAAATAAGTTAACATAAGCATCTTAAATGTGAATGAAATGACAAATAGAATGAGAGAAATTTTAAACCAAATTCTAAGAACAACGCAGTACTATGTTGGAGTATTCAAAATTTCAGTTAAACCAACTCAACGCACTGCAGTAGATTACTGAATATAGGAGACTTTTTGATAGTTCTTACCGTGGCTAATTCGTACATAATAAGAAAAGTAATCTAGAGAAACATTTGGTAACTGGATTGAAAACAAACAGGCTAAACAAAGTTTATTTTTCTATATGTATTGCTATCGATTTGGGTCAATTGACCATCATCAGGCATTGCTAAAATTCATTATAATTTATAATTAATATATTTAGGTGACATGTGTATTGGGTATATTATCGCCATTAAAAAAGTGTTGTTCGGGGAATTGTGTAACCTCATTGAAGAGCTGTGTATTATTATTTTTTGTAGCTAGATCTATTTCGAGGTGTTCTAGTATTTTTAGTTTTTTATAATTATTAGAGTGGAGTAAGAGTCGAACATTATCCAGGGTAATATTATGTTTTAGTTCTATTGCATGTGTTCCGATGGCAGATTTGCATGTTCGACTCTTAACACCACTCTAATAATTATAAAAAACTAAAAATACTAGAACACAATTTCATATATCTGGCTCAGTCTCCTTTGAGTAATAATAATTATTTAAATAATATCCACGATGATGAAGTTTAGTAACATTACCAATTGTTAAATCGGACAAGATCTGAAGACAAATAACAATTTTATTTTTCAAACTTTTTGCACCAAATGAGCCTACACCTTTTTCGGCTTAAAGCGTTCGTTCACATAACATTAACTATTCTCCTACGGCGGGCAAAAATCTGATAGCGCCACGTACTTCATACAAGGATGATTGAGCAGGCCATATTTATACAGGCCGATTCACGTAGCCCGTTCGTTAGAAACTTTTTGACTTCCCCCTATCGTGGGCTACTGAAATTTGGTATGAGAATATCATCGACCATTCTGAATCCAATTAAAATATTTTCAAGATGGTGGCACTTCCGGAAATACCGGAAGTAGCTACCAACTTCGTTATTTTAAATGAACCTCGCGTGAACAGCGCGTGATTGTGTTTACATTTAGTCCACCTTGGATTTGAACACAGTTTATATCGAATTTGAACCAAAAAGGGGAAAGCAATAGGTGTAAGCTAGCTAGAAACAAAGAGTGTATACGAAAAGTGATATGAATGTAACTGTTGAATAATAATCGAAAACGCTGGTACATATAAGTGGACTGTAATATTGTTGTATTAAAAATCTTATAAACAAAAATACACTCTTGTAAATATAACATAAAAGGTCTTACAATACTGATACAAAATATAAAACGTGTATATCGTACGATGGTTTGTAACGTTCTCTCCCCGTATTTAACACCACCGACAGTTCTTAGTCCCCACTTACAAACTGGCGCGAAATGTTTCTTAATTCAAATTTAAACCGCTCTTCAACAGTAACTACTGTTCAGAAAAGTCAAGTTCGTCGTAAAGTTTGGCGTAAATACCGCATGTGGTTTTGAACAACCTTTTTCTATATCGCGACGGTTATAGCTCTTTGCCGCACTGAAAACGATACGGAAAGAAGCTCTGTTTCAGTACTGTTACAGGGATTTAATTTTTTTGTAAGTTTTCAACACTAACTGTCACCCAAACCCATTCAACTGTACGCTATAGCGTATATAGTTCAATGCCCAAACCATTATTATACAGGGCGACTCCAAAAACACCGTACAACGCTTTAGGGTAGACTTATGGGGTAATATTAGACCGATATAACAGAATTTACCTCTATGCAAAAGTGGACCATTTCAGTTACAGTTCTTCAAAGTTGGTGTTTGAAAAACGTTTATTTATCATAAATAATAAACCGTTTAAGATAGGAATTTGAATTTTGGAATAATAATTACCCTTATCAAAAGCTATAATTGTACAAATTTTGGGGAAAAAAGACGTAAAAGAAATAGACCATCCGCATTATGGTTACTGTTAACAGTAGAATAATTTTTTAGTTCTTTACTAAAATGTAAAATTCGCTACACAAGATGAAAGGAAATTTCAAAATTAATAATTTTCGCCTCTTCACATTTTATCGTAAATTATTTGGTTTTCCAGATAAAAGGAAAAATTAACGCTTGGTTTTTCTAATAAAAGTGTTTAATTGCATATTATCTAGTAGCCGTAGACGCAGAACCAATCGTCTAAAACTTTCGGATTGAAAGATTTTTGTGGTTTCGTATGAGGAAAGTGATAAGGGCGAAATAAAACGCACTTTACGGGAAAAAGACTTACGGCAAAAAACCCAATTTATTGTTATTCAAAGTAATTCAAAATCAATCGGTCGAACTTTTATTTGTTATTATGTTTACGGCTACTAGATAATATGCAATTAAACACTTTTGTTAGAAAAACCTAGCGTTGATTTTTCCTTTTATCTGGAAAACCAAATAATTTACGATAAAATGTGAAGAGGCGAAAATTATTAATTTTGAAATTTCCTTTCATCTTGTGTAGCGAATTTTACATTTTAGTAAAGAACTAAAAAATTATTCTACTGTTAACAGTAACCATAATGCGGATGGTCTATTTCTTTTACGTCTTTTTTCCCCAACATTTGTACAATTATAGCTTTTGATAAGGGTAATTATTATTCCAAAATTCAAATTCCTATCTTAAACGGTTTATCATTTATGATAAATAAACGTTTTTCAAACACCAACTTTGAAGAACTGTAACTCTGAAATGGTCCACTTTTGCATAGAGGTAAATTGGGTTATATCGGTCTAATATTACCCCATAAGTCTACCCTAAAGCGTTGTAAGGTGTTTTTGGAGACACCCTGTACAACTTGAAATTTTAAATTTGAATTGTCAAATGTCAGAATTGCCAACATAATTTAAAAAAAAATCACTCAAACAATTTTATTATGTATCATTATTTATTAAAAATTTTAGAGTGAATTCATGCGAAATACAAAAAATAGTATGAAAAACACGTGTCACAATTCCTTTTTGCCGCACTCATCCCTTTGCAGACCTTCTATCAGTCGGTCTGCAAACCTGGTCTTCGTGCGGCAAAATGTCTCATTGTGATACTTGTTTTTCAATATACTATTACAGTATTTACCTAGAAGTTCAAACGGTGCCGTAGGATGTGTTGCCTACCTATACTGGTGTGATTTTGTACATTTTAGGGGACTCATGTAAGAAAAGCAAGGAAAACTAGATTAACATCTATAATTATACATTTACAAAAATAATAAAATGAGCAAGTATTATGTAATAACTATATAATTGTATAGGCCGTATAGGGTAAGGGTAAAATAACTCTGGTTACATACTCATCACTTTTTTTCATAGTTCTACTGGTAGAAAGTTGAAATTTAGGACAATCACGTGGAATCATGAAAGCTACATTTTGTGCAAGTTGGTACCCACCTGGTACCTCCTGGGAATGGGTTACTTAAAAATATTAAATGGGATGATAGGTCAACTGAGAATTTACTAGAGGATGAGATGACCACATGTGATGTGCTACCGAACTTTCCAAGATCCGGCAACATGTAAGAAAACTTGCAACGATGGCTAATGTCGTTTTTTTGGAATTGCAAAATAAAGGTTTTTACGGGGGAGTTTTTGGCTTCCATCCGTTAACCTATAGGTAAGCATCGTTATTATAGTTTGTTTGTTAGTGCAATTAAGCGTCTTCTTTATTTCAAGGTTGTGTCGATTTTGCTTTAATGTTTTGCATTTGTTTAACGACTTCAGTCAGTATTTATTGTTTATTATAAATTACGGTGTACCCACATGTAAATCAGAGATGTAAATTTATAAATGATCCTCCTCGTGGTATAACGGTTGAACTTGCTTTGAAATGATTTGTTACTTGCTTGATGTCTTAAAAGGAGATGAACAAATGATATAAATTATCATTTTTAAGTTTACCTGTATATCAACATGGCGGTTGCGCAGCAGCGCGACTGCGGCATCTGTCAATGGAGGGCGCTGATGGCCAATGCTCACTAGATTAATAGAGTACCGCAACCTCCGCCATTTTTAGTCCTTTCCGCGCTTCACTCACTACACGCTCAGTAAAGTAGATGATGTTTTGACTAAATTTTTCGGAATATAATAAAAAAAATACACTTAACGGCACAACAACACGGCATTTTATTAAACATTACACACTTCGTAAGTATATTTTATGTATATGGACTAAAAATGGCCGCCAGGGCGGCATTTGTCGCGTCAAAGGCTTGCGGTACTCTCTTAATCTGACTCTGATGCTCACCAGAGTCAGTATGCTCACCAGAGTCAGTAGATTAATAGAGTATCGCAACCCCCGCCATGTTTAGTCCTTTCCGCGCTTCACTCACTAAGTCACTACACGTCTATCTTATGCATATGGACTAAACATGGCCGCCATGGCGGCATTTGTCGCGTCAAAGGCTTGCGGTACTCTGTTAATCTACTGACTCTGATGCTCACATGATATGTCGGTCTATGACACCATTTAATGCAAAAATTTGTAATCATTCCTTTGCATTTCCAACAATGAGCAAGAATGACTTTAACCTGGAACGTTTTTTCTCCCTTGCAGAGTTTCAAACAGGTGAAGATAAAGCAAATAAAATCCTGGTTGCTTCTCGATTTTCAAGTTTAGGCTGCGAACCACGAAACCAGGGGCCAGATAACCCAACCGAGGGGTCGGATTAACTAACCCATTTTCTTCTGTTTAGAGTCCTCTATGCCCTTTATTTATTTATTTATGTCACGGACAAACTGTCCATTACACAATATACAAGAAGAGAACAAAAAGAAACCATATATTATAAACATCGTGATAATAAGAGTAATTTATTGATTTCCATCAAAGCTAACCATTTGCTAGAAATCTTTTAAATCGCGGTAAACTCGTGTTGAGAATATGGATGTTCAGCTGATTAGCTTGCGTCATCATTCTTGGAAAGGGCTGTGCTTTAGGTAATCAGTCCGATAACCGTGGATGCCAACCTCAGTTGTCATCTGGTTCTGGCAGCTGGAAAGTGCCAGTCAAGGAGCGATAGAAACTCTACCAGAGAGTGAACTATTTTGTAAAGAAAAATAAGATCTAACTGCCACCGCCTAGCTTCCAATGTTTTTAGTCCTAGAGATGCCCGTAGGTCTTCATGGGGTACTTCACCGTACTCCCTTATTTGTCTATACCAGTTTATTCTCAGAAATCTTCTCTGTACTGCCTCTAGTCGATCCATGTGTGACAGGTAGTGGAGGAGACCACACTATACTCGCATATTCCAAAATTGGTCTCACTAGAGTTCTAATTTAAGTAATAATTAAACTGTATGATAAATGTATTAGTTAAACTAACTAAATAAACATTATTATTATTATTATTAGAGTGGTGTATAAAACCTTGAGGGCAACAAGCAACTTAAACTGTTTGATATTCCTTGATACAAACCCCAGGGTTGAGTTGACTTTCTTAGGAGTATTTTTTATGTGGCGCCTAAAGTCTAATGCAACATCCATAGTGACTCCAAGATCTTTCACAGTTTCTTTCCGAGGAACAATTTGTCCAAATAATGAGTAGTGAAAACTCAGAGGGTGTTGTTTACGCTGGAAAGAGATGGTGTAGCATTTTGAAGGGGTAACGTCAATGTCATTAAATCTGCACCATTCTTCAAAATTTTCCAGCCACTGTTGAAGCACCAACGCATGTTCCTGACAGGACACAGAAGATATATTTTTAGATCGTCAGCAAATAATAATAGGAACTTTATGTCATTAATAAATATTGTGAACAAATAGGGTTCCACATGGGACACCTGTGGGGCTGTGGTACTCCTGATGTAACAAAAAAGCCAGTAGAAACTAGGGATTTCAACTTCACCATCTGAGTTCGGCCGCGAAGCCATCTGAGAAGATCACCATGAATCCCAAATGTTGAGAACTTATTTATTAAGACATCATGATTGGATCTGTCAAAGGCTTTTGAAAAGTCAGCATCATTCTGGTAGATGGTTGTTATTTTTATTAGAGTTAACGTAATTCCAGAATTCGTTAATGTTCAATCGGTTAACATAACGTGGCTCCGTGGCTCCAATCGACAAGAGAAATATATTTAATAACCATATCGTAATTAGTTTTAGAGTAATCATAAACGTACTTGGAATCCTTGAGATTTTTAATATCAGGTATTTGTTGAATTGAAAAATCAAGTGGAAGATGGTAATTTTCTTCACAAAATATGGGATCGGCTGCATTAAATACTTCAATCTCCGTTAGTGATGAGAAGATGAGATCAAGGTAGACACCTTGATGATTTGAGATCATGTTGCGTTGATGCTGATGCAGATCTACGGATGGTATCGAGTAAAGTTTCAGCTGCGGCGGAGGATAGATCAGGTAGGTTATAGTCACCCATGATAAAAACTCCGGAGTACGATCTGGTCTGGACGTTCTCAAAGATAGATTCGATAGAATAACAATGCGACTCATAAAGATGTATTGGAGATAAGGGAGGTACACAAACCGCTCCAAATAGGTAGTTTTTATTCCCCTTGGTAACCCGATCATAGAATTCTTCAATGTTAACAGCTGAGCAAGACAGATCTGCCGCGCTAAAAGATTTGTTCACTGCACTGCACCACGACCCATTTTTTATGACTAAGTTCAGCCGAAATAATATCACAATTAAAATTAGTTTCGGTAAAAATAATAACATCGTGAATACTAGTATTGAAACATTTTCTTAATTTATTTAGTTTAGTTCTTAATCTATTTACCTACATTATAATAGTAGACGTTTAAAGTTTGTCCGTTGTATCTTATTTTTTGTTTGTGATTATAGATGGGACACCTTTAATAAATTTTATTGAAAGATTTATTTCACCCGCCTCAGTACGTTGTTTCAGCTGTTCCCCGAGAGTTTTCATTAATTCTCGTTCGCGTTCTGTACGGTCTCTGGCGATAGAAACATTTTTCAGCTCAGGGTCAGCTTGTTTTATTCTGGCGTAACTCTTCAAAAGAACGATAGCATCATTATTATTATTAAATTGAAGTCTTAGTGGTCGTGATTTTGATGACTCTTTGCCTAGTCGAAGCTGTTTATGGAGAGCTGCCGCAAGTTTAACATTGTGTAAAATGGTTGCCGTTTCAGACTCTGGGAGTCCAAATAAAATAACGTTATTAGAGCGTCCACTCCTTTCTTGTGCTTCACTAATTATCACTTATCACTATCGGAAGGATTAGTATTAGAAAGCCGATGGGATTGGACTAGTTACTTGATTGCCTCCATTTCCTTCAGTAGTTCCTGACGTAGAAGTATAAAGCCGCTTGGGTCACTGCACGTGTTGTTACTGGGAGTCGCAGTTGGTTGACAATTAATGTAGCAATTTGGGCAAATATAAAATTTTCTTGAAAATTTAGCTAAGATCGACTGGATTTGTGCACGGTTCAAGTCAGTACAGGTCGTATGATAATCTAATCTGCACTTGTCACCCACAAGTCACAATCTCATTACTTGCCGTTAGTTCCTGTTTACAATGAACCTTTCCACAAATACTTCTATCAACTAGTGGTATTCTTGCACTTGTAAAGAATCTACTGCTTGATTGATTGGTTCCATAATGTTGATAAAAGTTTTTTTTCAGAATGGGGTAAAACGTAATCAAGTTGAAAATGAAAATCACACAACCTTTCCCATGATTGTTTAATAAGTAAAAATTTGATGAAGTTAAAGTTGATAAATTTGTTGTGACATACTTGTTGGTTAAATTATAGTAAAATAAGACATGTTTCGACCTTGAACGTTAATTAATCATAGTAAGTAATGTTATCCAACATAGTTTCAAGACTCATACAATGTATTTTAGCCTGACGATGACTTAATTGTCGAAACATGTCGGATTTTATTATAATTTAACCAACAAGTATGTCACAACAAATTTATCAACTTTAAATTCATGATATTTTTACTTATTAAACAATCATGGGGAAGGTTGTGTGATGTTCATTTTCAACTTAATCCACTGTTTAACAATAAATATATACAGGGTGTCTCACGGTGACCGTCGGTTAGAAGTATATCAAGAACTGGAAAGGCTAGAAATTTCAAATTTTGCACATGCGACATGACGTGTTTAATCTATTAAATAAAAATATTTCCCAAATGGCAGCACTTCCGGAAATACCGGAAGTGAGCATCAACTTCTTTATTTTAAATACAAACCAGGCAATTTTTTTTCACATTCTGATGTGTCATAAAATGTTTAGTAAGTATGCTTAACATAAGTGGCGTATCAATTTTGATTGTTGAGAAAAAAAAATTTTTTCTCTGAAAAATGTCAAAATCTTGTTTAAGAAATAAAATTGAAAGTCGAAAGTGGTAGAAGTTAGGGAAATGGGATTTTAGGTTCTCAATGTGAAAAGATTGAGACACAATTGTCTGTAATGGATAATAAAAAATTGCCCGCGGTTAAGTATCTATTTGACGTTATTTCCAGACTTAAGAAAAACTTTAAAAAGTCTATTTTTTTAAATGGAATGCCTATTTAATTATCAGCCCATTCGATGCAGAAATAAATTTCCTTTAAATTGATATACATACCATGTTCTTATACCTAAAATCAATGATTACAGAGTTATTACATTTTTTTAATTAAATTTATAATTACATTTACAAAACTTTACAAAACATGGTTGGCTTTGAAAATTTTCAAAAAATTTTTATTCAAATGTTTCTTATGCTTTTATGATTATTTAAAATTCTATCTATGCAACTTCTTGACTATCCAAGGTCTCTTTCCGCCGAACGAACAGAACTTTCAGAGAAAAAATTAAAATATCCCAATAAATTGGTTTCTGCAGCGTCATTCTGGACAATTGGCTTTGCCAAATTTTGTGGCGCATTTACTTCGCCCAAATTTAGAAAATTCTTTTCAATCATCCTGATTTTTCGTCATTGTAGGTAAATGCGGATATCTTTCGTTAAAGTGTTGAGTGATTCTTTATTCAATAGTTAAAGGTTCTGCAGGTCCGAAAAGTAATACGAGCAGACTCGCCATGAATGTAAAACAAATTTAGAATATCAGCGTTTGTGTATTCCATATTTTCCAATTAAAAACAAATATTAAGCGCAAAAATCAAAATTCAAACAGATAACACTGATAAAAAACATAAATGTAGCGTAAACTTTCAAACTGATAGCTAACTGACAACTGTCATCATAAGAAACAATTGAATAACAATTTTTTGAAAATTTTCAAAGCCAACCATGTTTTGTAAAGTATGTAATTATAAATTTAATTAAAAAAATGTAAATAACTCCGTAATCATTGATTTTAGGTATAGGAACATGGTATATCAATTTGAAGGAAATTTATTTCTGCATCGAATGGGCCGATAATTAAATAGGCATTCCATTTAAAAAAGAGACTTTTTAAAGTTTTTCTTAAGTCTGGAAATAACGTCAAATAGATACGTAACCGCGGGCAATTTTTAATAATCCATTACAGATGTGTCTCAATCTTTTGACATTGAGAACCTAAAATCCCATTTCCCTAACTTTTACCACTTTCGACTTTCAATTTTATTTCCTAAACAAGATTTTCGAATTTTTCAGTGGAAAAAAATTTTTTTCTCAACAATCAAAATTGATACGTCGATTATTTTAAGCATACTTACTAAACATTTTATGACACATCAGAATGTGAAAAAAAATTGCCTGGTTTGTATTTAAAATAAAGAAGTTGATGCTCACTTCCGGTATTTCCGGAAGTGCTGCCATTTGGAAAATTTTTTTTTTATTTAATAGATTAAACACGGCATGTCGCATGTGCAAAATTTCAAATTGCTAGCTTTTACAGTTCTTGATATACTTCTAACCGACGGTCACCGTGAGACACCCTGTATACCTATTTTGCGAAGTAACTAAATTTTAGCGAAAGTCAAATAAATGCATTTTTAATGTTTACTGATTGTTTTGATCCTTCCTCTCGATTATAGTTCACTGGCAGTGTATTCATGTCTCTTTTACACAATAGAGGGCCTACTAGACGGTTTGCCGGGTAGTTAAATTTTACCGCGTTTGTTCAAATTTGGGTGGGTTTGTTTTGAAGTTTTGGAGGGAAAGTTGAATGTTAACGCCCATTTTTAAATATCCCCTCTCTGATTTGAATTTTGTAAATGTAATGTGAAGTTACAAAGGGGATTCTAAACAATGAAAATAATGTCTTTTAGAAAGTTCGCTACGATTTTCTATCCCACAGGTAAAATGAAATATTTGCATTTTCTTGCTTCTTGCATCTTCGGCTTACCCCACCTTTGTCGATCCTTGACGCATTGTGTACTTTGAAAACGATTACATATTTTCTATATAGTAGCCGTAGAAATTCCTATTATCAAAATAGCAATACGAATTGTTTAACGCTAAATTTCGGCAAGGAAAGCATACGGATGTATTCAAGGTCAGCAGAAAAGAACAGGTAGGCCAAAGATAATAACGAAGAAATACAAACTTTCTATTCTTCAATTATAACCTACGATTGAAAAATTCTAGGAAGTTTCCCAAAAATCTATAAAATACCATTAAAATGAACTCCCATATATCATCCCACTTAATATTTTGAGGTGACTCCCTCGCCACGTTCCCCCAGGAGGTAGAAGTGAGTACCAACTAACTAAAGTTAATATAATTACAGAGTAATAAAACGACAAAGACTTTCATTCACATCCATAACAGAAGTTTCCTACCTTTGTATAAAAATGTATTAATAAAATGTTTACCTCTCACACTTAATCGCAGACTTCTAAAACTCAGAATGTCATCATTGGTTTTCATATACCTATAGCATTAACAGCACTAAAATAAGCAAAATAATAGGTGTAGGTATTGATTTTTATTTTGGTCTTACCACTCTCACATACTAAAATTATGTATCCTAGAATACAAATTTTAGAGATTGTAATCAAACAGGTGCTGCTATGTAATATAAATTTACGTATAGCTTAACCCTTTTCATGCTGAAGATAAGCTAGCTGTAATCTATCGTGGGTCTCTTTCCATCTAGGTAATAATCGCTACCTTTGTTCACTTACGTAGTGTGGAAGTGTGTCATTAATTTTAGTGTAATATATTCGGGAAAGTAAGAAGGTGCACTTAATAAAAATTTCAATTTCTCATCCTATTAGATTTTATCTTTTCGGTCATATCATTGTTAACCCTGTAGAACGTAATAAATCGTTCTTTCATCTCTTTCGCAACAAACTGATCGTTTTAAAATTCCCAATCCAATGATCATGTAAAATTATTGCACAATCAGTAAAAATTAAAAAATAATAACATTGATATTTCATCGCGTTGTTAATACTGATTGATTTTGTTTATGAACTAGAAGCAAAGAGTATATTCTCTTTGCTAGATGTATGGATTATAAACGCTTAGGTATTGCTGGGAAATAGCATGAAGACGTTATTCAATATTTAAATTACCTAAATGATCGAAATTACACCCGTTCATATAGTGGTTTAAAGCAACGAAAATTTGCTCTGGATAAAAATCTCTCTGACTAATAACAATATTTTTTTAATTTTAGCGAATAGAACGTTGAAGAACATCCTTTAATTACTTTCAAGTCTTTATTTGTGAGGAGATCTGTTTACATTGGTTAAATTTTGGTATCTGACTGAACTTACACTTCGAGTTAACATATTAATCGACAGGAATAACAATCCCTTCAATATAACAAGGGGTTTAATGGTGTGGAATACTTAAAACATCTAGTCGCGCAGCTCAATATTTTCGGCATTAGATCTACAGTATGATTTATTACCACAAGAGTGGTTTTTAACGAATAAAAAGTCATTTTGAAGTTATGTATATCCGACATCATTGGCAGAAATATCACCTACAACGATGTTTCCTAAAAACTTCAAAAATGGACCACCATCATAAAACAATATTCAAGTACATTATAATTATGTATCATTATACCTATCATACAACATAAGTAGATTTTTTAATGAATCCTGGTATTTAGAAATAATCTAAATGTTTAATAAATGCTTTCTGTCGGCGCTTACGCTTAGTTGCACGTCGGAAGTACATATGAAACAATGTTAGGCAAGTATTGAGTCTACACCTAAAGCTATTGATAATTCTCTCAGCGATGTTTGGTGTAGTGCATGCAATGACACATAGGTATGATTTTATTGTTGTTTAGGCTTCCACGAGTTGAATTATTTAAATTATTTTATCTAATTCCGTTAATAAAAGTGATAGTTTACGTTGTTCTTTAAAATTAGGTAACGTGATCTTTTTCAAAACTGAGTTATGTAAAGTAGTTATGTAATAATATTACACAACTCGCAGTTTGAAAATAATTATGATTGGTTAATTTTTTGAAACAATCATTATGATTGGTTAATTTTTTATAAAAATTCGAGTTTGCTTTCCATAGTAACCATGAAATTAAGACTCTTGATTTCAGATTAATTTTAATTAAAAAGTCAAAAAATACATAAAATTACGGAATTAGATAAAGTTTTGTACTTAACACGTTATGAAACGTCTAATTTTATTTGACTCATGTAATTTGCAAAACTCGCTTCGCTCGTTTTGGCAAATATTACATTCGTCAAATAAAATGAGTCTTTTCATAACTGGTTACGTAAATAACTAATTCATGTCTGGATTTTCTCGTGTAATATTTTTAAATAACGTTCTACGTTTCGGGAACTACTTCGTTCTCTTTTTCAAGATAAATGTCAGTAATGAAACATGCCATCTAATTTTTAATAATTGATGTATCGATGCGTGTTCTACTTCGTGTCATGGGTCCCTTAAATGTTGGTGTTTGAATATTTTGGACACTACTTGTAGTTGGATGGTCGTTCGAATTTGTGTTAGTGGTAATTCTTTGTAAAGGTGCATTTTGTTTTTTTATGACGATTTTCCAAATGGGTGAAATTCTCGAAGTATCATCCCTTTTGTTAAGTGATAAAGGTCTTTTTTCTATTTCTATGGCTTCTCGTATGATACGTTCATTCAATGTGTTAATAGCAGCGAGTAATTTATTAATATTGCTTGTATCTATTTTGTGACCAGTATCCATGTAATGGCAAGCCAAGGAAGAAGATGTATTGAACTGTTTAACCGCTAAATTATGTTCTTGTGCTCTTACATTTAGTCTACGATTTGTTTGTCCTATATAGGAGCGACAACATCCAGAACAAGGAATCTCATATACTCCCTGGTTCTCACCAGGTATGTGGTCTTTAGCGTTCCTTAACAATTGTTGTAGAGTTGTAAATGGCTTAAAAATTTTTCGGAATTTATCTTTGGGAAATTTGTTTGCAATTGAATCAGTTACACCTTTTATGTACGGTAGAATTAATGGTTTCTTAAGTTCATTCTCAGTGGTTGGTTTTTTAGTAAAATTGTTGCAATCTTTTATGACTCTGTTAATTTGTTTAGAAGAGTATCCATTTTGATGTAATGCTGTTTTTATATTAGTTAGTTCATCTTCTCTGGATTCGTCATCAGTTAAACGTAATGATCTTATTATTAGAGACTTAATGACAGCGTTTAGTTGACTTGGATGATGATGAGAGGAAGCATTCAAGTATCGATTGGAATGTGTTGGTTTTCTATATAATGTAAAATTAAATTTACCATCAACACGTTTCTTTATTAATGTATCCAGAAAAGGTAGTTCATTGTTGTTTTCAGTCTCCATTGTAAATTTGATATTTGGGTGTATATTGTTCAAATGTTGTAAAAAATCGTCTAAAGTATGTGAACCCTGTGGCCAAATAACAAAAGTATCATCAACATATCGAAACCAGCATTTTGGTTTAAGGATCGCTGTATTAATCGCGTTTTGTTCGAATTCTTCCATAAAAATGTTTGCGATTGCTGGGGAAAGTGGAGAACCCATAGGTGCACCTTGAACTTGTTTGTAGAACTGACCATTATAAGTAAAGTATGTAGTGGACATACAATGTTCTATTAATCTTATTAGGTTGGTATCAATTTTATGTTTTACCTTCAAGATATTAATAGTTTCTTGAATTGGAACTTTGGTGAATAACGAAACAATGTCAAAACTAACTAAAACGTCACTAACACTTAGGTCTATATTTTTAAGTTTATCTAAAAAGTCAAGTGAGTTTTTAATGTAAGAATGAGCACTTTCGTAAAACGGTTTAAGTTGTTTGGTTAGATAGCCTGCAAGTTTGTGTGTAGGAGAGTTGAAAGCACTTACTATAGGTCTAAGTCGCCAGTTGTTACCTTTATGTATCTTGGGTAAACCATAAATTTTAGGAACGCGCGAACTCTTCTCTCTAGGAATCAGTTCTCTTTTGATTTCGTCAGACAAATTTGTTGAATTGATCAGAGTTTTTGTTTTTTTCTCCAAATATGTGGTAGGATTTGAATTGCTCTTCTTGTAATCATTAGAATTGAGTAAATTCATCATCTTATCATTGTAATCCGAAGTGTTAACAATTACTGTGGAATTGCCTTTGTCAGAATGAAGTATGAGGATGTCCTTATTATTTTTCAATTCTTTTAAATGACTTTTTTGAGATTTTGTTATGTTTTGTTTTGGAAGATGTGCGTTTTTTAGAATGTGGGCAACTTCTAATCGAATTTTATCTGCTGTATGGTCGTTGACGTCTTTAAGTGCTATTTCTACATTCGTAATTATGTTTTCAGTTGGAATATTAACACATTGAATGAACGTATCATACGAGAAGCCATAGAAATAGAAAAAAGACCTTTATCACTTAACAAAAGGGATGATACTTCAAGAATTTCACCCATTTGGAAAATCGTCATAAAAAAACAAAATGCACCTTTACAAAGAATTACCACTAACACAAATTCGAACGACCATCCAACTACAAGTAGTGTCCAAAATATTCAAACACCAACATTTAAGGGACCCATGACACGAAGTAGAACACGCATCGATACATCAATTATTAAAAATTAGATGGCATGTTTCATTACTGACATTTATCTTGAAAAAGAGAACGAAGTAGTTCCCGAAACGTAGAACGTTATTTAAAAATATTACACGAGAAAATCCAGACATGAATAATAATTTAAATAGGTATGATTTGGATCAACACTTAGAATTATGAAAGTTGATCCTCGATCTATTTTTCCAACCTTTTCGTAAAGTTTTTATATAAATACTCATACTAGAAACAGGTTACTTATATAGGTTTTTTTTACAAAATGACACGCCATTGACATGGGGTTTGTTAAAAATGAAAATATTTTTCAGTCAGTCAGTAAGATTAAGATGACTTCCGCGACTTGAGGGAGCTTACTCAAAACAACAAATGTGTTCATAACTTTAGTTAAAAGTTGGTTCAAGGATCGAATGGAAAATAAGCATATTCAGAATTTAGGCGAAGTGAAAAGGTGAGCAATAAATGAGATAGACTGAGTTTTGATTGGTATAGACTGAGACTAGGGGATGGAGGGTTATAATGGTGGAATTAGTGCGATATCGATGTAACTGTAGTGACGCGATTAAACTCAGCAGGTGCACTTGAAGCTTCATTACTTTGTGATTCCTGAATGTCGTCTGACTCTCCATCGATTTATTCTGTTTCAGCTTCCTCGATCACAAGATAAATTTCTTGAACAAAAATGGAATTTTCCGTATCTACTTGGTTCAATGGATTGCAATAACTACACCAACAGGAATAAGTGAATCAGCATAGTTCAATCACAAAAAAAACACAGCTTAATGACTGTTGTTGACGCTCAATATCAGTTCATTTTATACAATGTACGTAATGGAGGACTCTTACAAAATACAAAATTCCTTCAACTGCAGAATAACAAGATAAACATTTAAAATTTAACATGTAAATAGTGAAATGGAAGAACGGTAATGTTACCGAATTTCAACCTGTTCTGTAGGTATCTACATTTCTTTTCTATAGATAATAAACACTATTATTATTATTATTATTGTTATAAAGTGAAGAAATAGTGATGAATAGCTCAAAGATGTTTACAGTACTTTGTTGCCGATGAAGAAGTTTGATTAACCTTCCAGTGGTCGCGCTAAAATTTTTGTCACGAGTGGTCGCGCACGGTCTGGGAGACCGTGTTGTTTATTTTGCGTTCTGTTGCAGAAAAACCATTCCTTTTGGTACAGTAATGTATTTTAGAGCTTTTTTATAAATGATTTTGTTGATTACAAATGCATTCACATCAAATTTAGTTCAGCTTAGGTAGTTATATGTTTGTCAATACAGGGTGTCCATGGTAGAGGGACTGAGAAATAAGTGATAATTTCAAATGGATTGATAACATAAACTTTTACATAACTTGAGATAAAAACTCACCGAGTTACAGAGGACTTGATATGTGCACCTTGTTTGCAAAATCATAGCGCGACCACACACAGAAACAAAAACACGACGAGTCGCACACTGACTCTCGGAACATAATCACGTATAAAAGCTGTGTATATGTAACATGTGTGATTATACTTCACCATTATACTTAGGGACATTTAGTAAGAAGGTATAGTGAACCTCAGTACTCACATGTATCCCATTTCCAAAAAATACGCATTTTAATTACGGCCCGGTCTGTGAGACCATAGCGCGACCAGTGGAAGGTTAAGAGCTGATATGACGAAACCATTTAGACAAGTCAAATTGGATTCTACTGAGGTATTTTGGCAGCACATTTTCAAACAAAATTGAATCAGTTGTGATAGCATATTGTGCACTACACAATTTTTTTATTAAAAAGATGCCAAATTCTTACAGCTGTCCAAACTCTTTTGGCCGCGAACAAATTGATATTGGAACCATCTTATCGAGATACGATAGAAATAATTTTGCCATGGAACCTTTAGATCGAATACGATAACACGATGTGCAACGGAAAAAACACGTGCTCAAACCGAAAACGCTTTGCCAAAATCTTAAGACTAGGAAAGAAGCAAAAACGGACTAAATTTGCAGTATTCTGTTACGAACATTCAGGTTTAACTGAACTTTATCTACTAATAATTTAATTTGTTGTCAATTCAACGGTTCAGTTCTCAGTTTTGCCTACACATGTAACGATTTACCTGACTGTTCTTTTAAACTGTAAGTGGTACGTACGTGGTACAAATGTTTTTCAATACTCACATTGTGTGTGCCGCTGTTGTGATACGTACAATTGTGCCCTATTGGCATCAGTTAACAACCTCTCACTTATATAATTCTAATAAACTAATAAACCACGTAGGCCTTCGTATTAAGAAACATTTTGAAATATAGTTTATTGCCAAACAATGATAAATCCTTCTTCAACAAGAACTTAAAACGCTGTTTCAGGATATAATTCGCGATGTCCTTTCAATCTAACGCTATGCTAATTAGTAATTACCCATAGACTTTTACCAATTACCTACTTAACAAAAAGTCGAATGGGTAAGTATAGAACCGTGTACCTAATAAGAAATTATGTATATAATATCACGATAATTATCTTCGCTTGACTCCATTTAAAAGTTGGAATTTTGGTATTCTCAAGTTTTATAAGAATTTTTTGCTTGGAGGATAATAAAGATATGGGAAGCGACAGCTCGAATAGGCTTCAAAAGCAGCGGTGCTTTTTATATGTATAAAGGCGGCGGGGCGGGCACATCAACCACAATCTCAGTTCATTGTCATGTATGTAACAGTACGGAAAGAATGTTTAATTTTCAGTAAAGTTGCGAATATAAAAAAGAACACATTTTAGTCTTTCATAACGAGTAATGATTTTCGATATTTTTAAAAAGTGCACATTATAAAATATAAAGTGGATTGCTCTGTGAGAGTTTAAACATCTGTTTAAAGGATAATAAAAATTTTATATTCAAATGAAAAACTAATGTTAAAATTTTCATAGACGTAAAGCACGCAAATGACCTAAATTATCAACCAATCACTTAAAAGGGAGCTAATGTATATTGTATTCCGCTCAAAATCAATACTTCTGGTTATCGATACTTTTCAATAGGTATATACTTCTGCTGTTTACCCTATTCAACAATTGATGAATTCAAAAAGGATTATTCAGTTAAAAGCAGCAATTACGCTTCGAAAAAGAACAAAGAATGTGTAAGTTTTGTAATAAGCATAAGTAATTAATTTGAAACACAAAACGCAATAGCACAATAAACAATTGTTACCTAAATTTCGTAAATCTTTGTACATAATAGTTGTGGTGGCTATTGAATTAATGTTATTGTATAACGCCGTGTAGACTACGAAAAATATTTCATTGCGTAAAAGTGATAAAGTATCCTTGCATTATTAATTTTTTCATAAATGTCGTGCCATGTAATTGATTTATGTGTTCAGTTATATTACTACATAGGCATATACCTGCTAACGAAAACATAAATTTAAAGACCGTTTGATTCTATATGTTCGCAACAAACATGTCGCCGAACTGTCATTTCGCGATAACCATAATTTTATCATTATTAATAAGAGTACCTATACTTTGAGTTGAGATAAATTTTAGGGGATATAAGTTACAATCGAATTTGTTTTGCAATGTGTTAGCAAATCCAAAGTGCTCGTACCGCTATTAATTGTTGAGGATTAAGATTGTCATCAAGAGTATCACTGAGTATCTCGTTTTTTACTTTTTACGTAACATCACATATAGAATAAACCGCCGAGCCTAGGCTAAAATTACGAGTTCGCTGTGAACGAAGCGATAGAGAAACTTGACAAGTGATACTACAAGTTAAAACAATTGTTGCTATATTTATGCTGCTGTCGTTCCATACTGTACCGAAAGAGGTACAGGATTTCAAGTGAAAATCAATATTATGTATGATTATGATTAGCCTTAGGTATCCTTTACTTTGTAATTATATTTGATCGATATGTGTATCATATAATTAGGGTTGCGATTCCTGGTCCCTACCTCCAAATCTTACTTCTATACACGTAATAAAACTCCAACTGGCGTTAATTCTGCGCATTGAATATTTTTTGAAAATAATTGTTGCCGGCTGGTACATAAGCGATATAGATAACAAAAATGCAAGTATAGGAATTTCTGTCTGTTGGTTTGTTTGTATGCTCCAGCTTCACGTAAAAACTACTGACTCGATATTGATGGGGTTTTCTCTATTGCATTCTTGCATATAGGCTTTATTTCATAGCACGAGAAGCCAAGCTATGATCACTTAAAGTTTAAAAAATACAATGTTTGCGTACTTATAGGTATAAAGGTTCCTCAAAAAATGTTTCTTCCATCTGTATGCATAAACATAAGGTTTCTTTAAATAATCTACAGGTACATTTTTACATAAAATAATTAAAGAAAAGGCGCTATAAGTCTATTCCACCTTAAATGTCCTCTATTTGATTAAACGCCCCTAAATGTAAGACAAGGTAAAACGTATATGGTAACCTATTTCTTCCTTACTACGCATACCTACCATTCATTCATTCCACGTTGAATAGTAAGTATGCGTAATAAAGAAGAAAAGGTTACCAATTTACCATATACTTTCAATGTTAGTGGTTTAGTTTTTATAGATGCTCGATATGATGGCGACTGCAGAAAGAAATGTTTTACTACTCTCGTTCTTCTCTCGTTCTTCATCGGGAAGATCCAGGGGCGTAAACCCCCAAAAAGTTGACGAAACAAGTTTTTGCTGAGTGATTCTAATGTATACTTTTAAGACTTCTCTTCATTTTCTTTTCCTCAAGTATTTGTTTGGAACGAATGGGAAGAGTGGAAAACTTTATACCTATTTACCTATACGGTACACGTATGGACTATAGGTAGGTAGGTAGGCATAGGCTATACTGTATTTTATTTTTCCTGCCCCCCCCCCCCCCCCCCCCCCAAAGAAAATGTTGAAATTACGCCCTTGGGAATGACTATGACGAATGAGCTCGATGAAGCAATGGAGAAGATCTATGAAATCAACGCCATGGGAGATGGGACCTAAGTCCACGCGTACGTAGGCTCATTCGGGCCCTTTGTACTACCCCCTACCGGACACACCGACCCACAGAATGAACCGGTCACCCGTCCAAGTACTGACCAGAGCGCGAGTTGCTTAACTGTCAAAACTGTCATACTCAGTTCAAACAAACGTGGTCAACTAATAACATCTATTCGTCGCACAGGACAAAAGATGTTACGCGACTCATGGCACTCAGAACGTAAAACATGTTCAGAGAAGTATGAACGACTATACGTAGTGCGTGCAGCCAAAATTCTTTGGTCTTCACCCTTCATTTACATGTTTTAACTCCTGTTTTTGAAATATCTTAAATTCAAACAACTATCCTGCATCGGAAATATTTTTCGCAGATGTCGACGCCGTAATTCCAAAGACATTACGATGTTTCCTTGAAGAAGTTACAGTGTCAAAAAAACAATCCCGATAAGAGTCATTCAAAATTTAATGAGCGTTATGCCAATTTACTTAGCAGGAGGCAAACTCGCCACGACAACGCGATGGATCTCTATCACTCGTGATTATTCTAAACCTATTAGACTAGAAGAAGAAGATCATAGTGATACAGAAAATATAACTCAATATTAATTCACACAATGCTATAACATAAATTATAAAAAATGTAGGGGCAAGATTGCAATGGAGTAGTTGATATGTGAAGTGCATGTGGTTCAATATAAAATAAAAAATAAAGATCCACTAGCAAAAAAGTGGGAGTAACTATAGTATGCAAGCCACAACCGTAACTTGTTTCATTCTACTTCAAGAAATTTACACATTTTTGGGTTTTGCTAAGTTCGTTTATGGGGGAAAATGAAATTACTTAAAAAATTTGGTCATTTTGGATTATATAATGGAAAGCTACAAAATTAAGATTTTTGGACAAATCAAAAGCTTTGACTTTAAAAAGTCTGAAGAAAAACTAGTTATAAGAAGCATCAAATCTAATTAATAATGAATTTATTTATAAACGTTTCAATGGAATCAGTCTTAACCAAAATCAATTATACATCAAAAGTACTACAAAGGGAGCAAAGTGATTTTAAACGTGATTCAAAAAGTTTGTATCATTGTAAAATAACAATTCAAGAAATAAGAGTAAAACTTAAAGAAGAACCGAACGAAATTTCCAGAAAAAATCCAAATTGCCACAGAATTTTAAAAAACGTGTCATAGTAAAATCAGTTTGCCGAATTGCTATATGATCACATTTTGAAGATGATGGAATAAGTGCAAGGTGAATGTCATTTTTACAGTAAGAACTGCTAAACGATTTTTCAGAAAATTAAACATACACTAAAAATTCACGCAGTGTGTAGATATAAGTTCTTTTCAAGAACTAGCACATTTTATTAATAATAAAAGCTAGACCGATTTATAAAGCTGTCCTCGATCTAGTATTCTACACTGACTACGTAATGAGAATATTTACACACTTTACTCTATTTATTTTTAATTTTAATTGTTAAATGTTTCCTTGAAATAAATTACACTTTTTTTCATAATCTAAATAATAAGAACTTTGCTGGCTATTACTACTAACGACATATGAATTGCGGTAAAACGTCGATAATGAATGGAGAGGAGAAAACATTAATAATGTATAATTATGTTCTACGCAAAATCATACGCATGATACATCTATTACTATCGATACAAAAAGTTAAAAACGATAATATACAACAAAGTTTCTATGGTACATTATTACGTTTTAATATAGATAATCGTGACGACCATAACAAGGTAATAGGTACGTAATAATTGTTGATTATGAAACGACGGTTATCCTTGTTTCTGCAAAATATATGCTATAATTACATTTGGTTGTTGTAATTATAGCCAATGAAAATAATAGAATTTGGGGAATATACATAGAGGTATAATGGACGTGGCAAAGATTCAGGTAGTTATTTGATACAACCTATATCTACACTCTCAGTTTGCAGTACATACAGCTGCAAATAATTTAATGCCGATATGTACAATGTAACGAAAAGCACAAATCACATCTAATCTCTATTTTTACAATAAGTGTTAAATTATTTTATTATCTGAGTTTTATGACTGAGTAAGATTAAAAGATAAACCTTAATTACGGGCTATGCGGGATTAAGTATAAAGTAAAACGGTAAATACACAGAAGTTAATCAGTAAATATTTACTATTATGCAATATGCGCATACTTAATACATAATGAATAATCGCACAAATGAGGAAGTAAGTTTTCCCCGATTAATTATTCTTTTCCCCCTTTATCTTCTTATTAAAACTCCAAACAATTCATAATGTTAATGACAATACGGAGGTCATTTATTGGTATTTGTATTGTTTCCATAAATATAGTCAGAGGCGATTGGATAAACGCCCGAAGGCCGGCAAAATATTTGGCTAACAAGCCGCTAAAGCTTTCTAAACAATGTCAATACTTGATTATAGAACCATTCTTTATGAATTTCTAACGCTAAATTTGTTTAAACCATTCTGTTCTGTTATATTTTTTATCGGTTTATTCGTTTATTGCAATGATGGTCATACCCTGCTTACTTATATAATACATTGTTGAACCCTCTTTTAGCTTGTTTGGTCATTTAAGGGTGTTAACATTACTTATAACAAACTTTTGTTTATTGTAAATCATGGATTGTAACTGACGCTTGGTATTTGAAGAACTAACTATGAAATTAACAGCAACGCAACAAATTGTGCAAATGAAATGGAAAATAGTTGAAGGTGACGCATAAAAATTACGAGCAAATTGATAACTTTTTTAACTTCCATCCACAACAATGATCTCAACGCTGTTGCGGAATATTTTATGCACTAAAAAAATTTGTTTCTTATTTAAGTAAACGAAAGACTGTCATTTAAGTCAAGAAGTAATACCTAGAAGTAATTGGGAAGTGCATTATTGGTTACAGGGGTTTTAAAGGTTTGCGGAAAACGGAGACAGCTTTGGGAGTAAAAGGTCAACGCAATATTCCTTTTCGTTTGTATTACTATAACACGATAATGGACACTCAATGGCATTCTTTTTTATTCGGTATATTAAGTAACCAGTAAAGACACAAATAGTATAGGTAACTTATTGTTATTGAAATGGGTCGGTAAATTGTTTAGACCAGGCTACTTTAAAGGCGCGAATCCGCCCCTGAATATACCTTTAGGCAAAATAATTTTTCTTTCTTTAGTAATTCAACCGTTCTTCTAATGGTACAATAACAATTATTTTTATTAATTTATGAATATCAAGAAAGAGTATGAGGTTTAATGTTTTGGAATTTTAGATTATATCTTTACAAACATTTTTCTAAAACTTGCATAATGTATGTTGTACAATACCCACTTATATTTTTTGTCACATAAATATGCACCTATACTGTTTGATTTTCCGTATAAGATAATGTATAATTTAAATAAATATTCATCGATTTTTTTAACACATACTGATCATTGGGAATGAAACATTAAAAGAAAACTTTTCTGTAGAATAAAATATTTAGAATGTATGCTTCGGCCAAGAAGAATTTATCATGCGGCTACAGGGAATATTTACACACTTAAGTCATTTACAGGGAATTTTAGAACCAACAAAAACTCCTATAAGATTTATAGCCGAGAGATTGTAGCTTGGCCTCTGTGCTAGAGATGCGCACTAGCAACTTTTTGAGTGAGGAGTGCACCGCACT
This sequence comes from Pyrocoelia pectoralis, assembly GCA_036250285.1. NCBI lineage: Eukaryota > Metazoa > Arthropoda > Insecta > Coleoptera > Lampyridae > Pyrocoelia > Pyrocoelia pectoralis. Next base: position 34,282,862 of record CM070074.1, read on the forward strand.
TTTCACTTTATGGTCGGACACTAGTAATACTTTATTTGTTTTTGTTTACAATTTATTTTCAAAACGTGTATTTATGCTAGCGACTTATTCAATGTTGTTTGCATATTGAACCTTGCAATTACTTTTGCCGTGGATTGGAAGATACATACCTATATCTCACCGGCGAAGCTCCAATCTCGTGGCTGTACGTGCATCGGGTTACGCTGTGCGTACTGCAGGTTGTCAGTGGAACAGACCTTGGAAGAATTCCAAATGCTTTAGATATTATAAGTAATAAGAATGTGTGAAAAACTTTTAGACAGAAATGTTTGTATCCGTATCACATAAAACCCATTCAACCACATATTTCTAATAGTTTTTCTCAACATATACCACTCAATGGGTTTTACAAACCGTGATTCCAATCTCAGCGATTACACTTTCTTGAATATACCAATAACGGCAGTAACAATCCTGAATGTGGGTAATAGACATGTACAGACTGAAGGAATTTGTCAAATGCACTCAAATCCCTGGCTTATCAAATGCTCATTAAATAGACGTCTTAAATAAAAATATAAAGTTATGCATAAAAGAGTGTATGGCCCAGATATTATGGTATTGAACCGATGAATGAATAATAATAATAATAATAATAATGATAATAATAATAACTTTATTCCGTAAGACTTCTTACAAGTATGGGAAACGTAAAGCAACAAATAACATATACAACCATAAATACAACAAAATATAATTACAAAACAAACTATTTGGTTATACATAGGTACAATTAAAGTACTCTTCAATACTATAAGTATAAAGGGTTGTCTCTAATAGTAGGCTTTTGATCTTTTTTTTAAACAATGTGGTACTGATGATAGACTTTATATTATACTTGGAAGGTGATTGTACAATTTTATTGGTAACACATACGAACAGAAATGGACTAACGCTAATCTATGTTGCGGCAGTTATTGTATCTTAAATTGTGCCTACTGGGTAGGTTTAGTGTAGGTACTTCTCGCGATTCATATGTATGTACATCACATTATTTAATATAAAGATTGATATGAGCGTGAGAGCATTTAGATTCATGAACAGATGTCTACAAGAATAATTAAAGCTTTAAAACCAATAGCTCGTATAATTCTTTTTTGTGCCCTTAGTACATCACCTGTGCATTTAGTAGCACCCCACACAACTATAATACCATAATTAATAACGATTCAACGTTGGCGAAGTAATAGCATAACAATGTCCGTTGGCTTGCAACACCTCTTAGTCTCCAGATGACACAGCAGCTGGATGCTAACTTTTTCACAATGTGATTCGCATGACAATTCCAATTTTTTAATAATTGAATAACGAAAATTGTTACATTAATAACTTAAAACTACTACTTAAAAATTACTCACACACATGACACACTCTCGCATCGTACTACGAGATGGGCATCGACGATTCGTAATTTTATTAGTTATTAATGTAACAATTTTCGTGATTCAATTATTTTAAAAAAATTTTTTTGACGTTTGCAAAGCCATCTATAAAAAAAGTCTCCGAATAAAATTCACTTACTTTTCAACGTTTTATCCGAATATGCAATAAAGAATAGGAGTTTCCATTCAAAATTTTTAAGTTGCCCCCCCTGGGGTCCGGCGGGGGCAAGGTTAACAGCATCAAATGTCCCCCTCAAAACCGTTAACTTTTTATTCGGAACATTTTTTGATCCGTCGCAATGTTGTAAAATTATCGCAGGTGGGAGATTAAAATGGGACACCCGGTATAATGTATCCCAAGAAAATTGACGGTTTGCGACTGACGAATACTACATTCTTTGAATGTCGTTATGTTAGTAAAAACGATTTACTTTGAACTACAAGAAAATAAATTTTGTTATCAATACACGAATAATGCAGCTTAATTTTAATACTACAAATTAAGCATCTAAAAGAAGAATTTTTCTTTAGTTTCCGTATATTTGGAAATAATAAATTTTCGGTTATAACTCATAAAACCAGTTAATTATATCAATAATCAACATTTATGGGCATTCGACTTTTGAGAAGTATGTGTGCTGCAACATTTTTAAATTTGGTATCAATTTATGGAACCATAACAATTTTATGGTAAGTTAAAACTCTCCCATTTTGATTTTTACACATGTTAAACATATATTAAATGACTAATGTACTGCCCAAAAATGAAAAATTTATATTCGCGAGTTTGATCAAATTTAACTGAAAAATAAGGATTAAGATTATTTACAAGAATAACAAACACGCTTATTAAGAAAAATCAAAATTGGATAATTTAATTCCAATCCCAAATTATAGTGTATCGATTCATAGGCTCCGAAGTGAAAGGATTTACATACAGTGAACGGTATTAAATGAAAATAATATATTCTACAATATTGAATGTGAATCTAATGAAAGAAACACTAATGTCACTTGATTCAAAAATATTGTCGAACATTGGATATTGGCGAAAGAAATTAGGTTTGCTTCTAGAGGGTACGTTTACCGTACTATCATTCAACTAAAGGTGCTACACATAATCCCACCAAAACTTTGGAAGTACTTTATTTCGTGTACACACATAGTCCGCAAGCATTTAGAAGGAATAATTCCAACTTTAACACTATAAATTCCATTTTAATTAAAATCTCAACATTCGTTGTTTCCTTTAGATTAAAATTTAAATTAGAACTTTTAAAACCAAAACTTAATTTGAAAAAAAAGGTGTAAAATAAACTGAAAGCATAAACATTTCAACACAACAATCCTTTAGTTCCTTACACCTTTAACCAATCTAAATAAGAAGTATAAATAAAATTGCATGGATCAAGACATCAAGTGCCATTGTGACATGTAAGTACGTTAGCGTTCGAAAGGGGATTCGTAAATGTTGGCGAAAGGGAAGTGCCAATTCCGAAGTCAATCAGACTGAAAATGCCAGATTAGGAATTTCCACCGAAATGCTTTTGGAACGTCGTGCCACATAAAAAGTGTATGAATTAACGTCTAAAGTATTATTTTATTTTTTACGTTCGATAGCGTATAAAAGAGGATTAAGAAAAGTAATCAAAATAAAGTTTGTAGAAGATAAATTTCTAAGATTTTCTGTTCATTTTATAGTTACTAAAAAATTCATTTGGCACTTACAAAGACTTACTGCACAAAGGCGTACGAAAAAGGTTGCTGCTTTTATACAATCACTGCTAAAGCCTGTGCTTATTACATTGTGATAAACCTATAAAATTTGTCGAGTATTTTAAAACGTTTAAGATGGAAAGCGTATGTTGTAACAAACTGTTACAACACTGTACTAATCGACAGAAGCTTTCGATTATTGTTTTTTTTTACAAACGAATAAGTAGACAACGTAAGTGAACCTTAACCGATTTTAATATTGAATAGAAAAAAGGTAAAAGTACAATCCTGGGATGCTCTTCTGAAAAGTTGCATAATTTGAATCAATGAAACATTTACCTCTGAAATGACATAATTACAATACTCTTTGTGATTTAAACAAACATGCAATTATTTGTACTTCGCTGCTTTAAAATTGGACAGAATAAAACATTTTGGACGCAAAGTATTAACGGAATAAAACAGCAATACAAATGTGAGACTTATTTAATGTGGATGATTTATTAGGTGACAATTTCAGCTTTATAGAGCATATTGGCTCCTGTTTTTATTGTCTACCTCTCTATAATAGGTTGGATGCGACCTTTTCATCTAATACTATTGCCACTTGCTCATGTCCACGTGCATGTTTCGATTCGCGTGGGTGTTGCGGATTCGAGTACATAATCAATATCCTTTTCTCGTATGTGGGTTCAAATCTCAGCGTTATCTTAGAACTAAGATTACATCAAAGTTCACCTTGCAGTGACGTGTGGGCACAACGATATTTATAGTCTAGAAGTAGTCAAAAAACAACATACTGTAATATACCTATGTTGGCTCTTAAGAAAAAAGAGCCGCAAAGAAAAATTTTGCCGTTCAAAACAACATAACAAAACAAAGCGCAAACTAAACAAATAGGTACACAAACACAACACAAGTAAACAAACGTACAAATCAGCAAACATAAAATGGTATCGAGGTTATTGGAGGTGCAAAATCGCTTTCTTCCTCCTCAAATAAATAACCAATATGTATAGGTAATCGCCCTTTTCGGTTTGTTGGTTTGTTTATCCGGAATACTCCTCATAAAGCAGGGGACCAAATGCTGCCAAAGTAAATTTTTTTTATGATTCGGTAATGAATTAAATAGGTACCTATACGAGCATCAAAAATTACAAATTACATAATGCCTAGATTCCCGAGGAGTTAGAATCGGGCAACTATACTTGTATGTAATAATCATGTAATGTAATTCACAAGTATATAAATTCGAATTCGATGGTAATGGCATGTAATGGCAATTTATAAACCATTATAGCAACATCATATAATATTATCACCACAAAATGTCATAGGATCCTGACTACAGTCGACTGTCACAGTAAAATGATAAACAAATGAAAATAATGCGTTACATTAACGTAAGATGACGAGTCTGGCCAGGTTAAAATTCAACCCAAAATACGATTTATAAGGCTAACTGGATCCCTTATTGCATTAACATAATGCACATTCTGCATTCCCCAAAAATCAGTATCATGTCCGTTCTCTCATCGTTTGAAAACATTTTTAAATAACCCCGAATGAAAAAATGTGATGACAGTGACAGATGTGATGACACCTTTCAAGCTACTTCAATAACCCTGTATATAAAATTGTAATAATAATTACAAGTAAGTCCACTAATTTTTATTTTAAATATAGTGCCAACATCTTTATGGATAAATTAGAAGACCACTTCAAGAAAAATCGTACCTATGAATTTTTGGAAAAACTTTCAGATTAAGGATAACCCATAGCCTTCTTTTGTTCTAAAATATTGTCGATGTTGTACAACTTCCGGAAAGACCGGAAATCGCCATTCATCTTCTTATTTCAAATGGAACACCCTATATATTATTGCATTTTTGGATTATACAATAGATTCTGCGTTAATCTGTATTAGATTATCCTATACCTATCTTCAACTGTTTTTGAGATATTATGATTTTTTTGAAAAATTTGCGCTTTGCGGAGGGATGTTTAATAGCCCACCTTTTGCTCTTCTTTGAACGCAAAATATTCATACTTTACAAACACGAAGTAAAACCATGAAGGTTCACAAAATGTATTTGCAAACCTATCATAGATTATACAGGGCGTTCAAAATTAGTGGCAAAGTTAAAAAACTTCAAACACCAAAAAGTCATTTTTTTCAAATCGAACACCCTGTATATTTTTACATATTTGGAAGGCGATTTAATTTACACATCGATAAACTATAGGTACCCCTATACCTATCTTTAGCAGTTTTGTAGTTATTAACACTTTTTATCTAATATTGATTAAAACTGCACTTAAAACCTATGCACATTTGAAAGTAGGCTGTGAGTATGACAACAGGAAAAACAATTACTTTTACAAAACGAATTTAATGATCTTATTTATACAACAAACAAATAAAAAGGACTATAAAATGGATATAGAATAAATTCAAAATATCAGTATTGGAATATGCGTTAACTGCTTCCATTTTATAAAATTGTTTACTGTTTACCACCTGTTTGCTTTAATGAGCATGACATCCAGATAAACATTCGTTTGTCTAATCATACTAATAATAATAATAATAATAATACTTACTTGATTCCGATCCGTGCAGTTAGTTAACCAGGCTTCGCCTAAGTATCGATAAAAACCGAAGTATAATAATAATACCTTTTATTGAGAACAAACTATTAAATTACATAAGATTGTTCAAAATACGTTAAAACTGCACACTTGTTCTCAAAAGGAGTGAGTTCAGGTGTCTACAAAAAAAGTAGAGACCTGTTCTTCCACTCAACCCTCATTACCATATTTTATTTTCGCATACTCATAGCCTACTTTCAAATGCGCATAAGTTTTAAGCGCAGTTTTAATCAATATTAGATAAAAAGTGTTAATAACTACCAAACCGCTAAAAATAGGTATAGGGATACCTATAGTTTATCGATGCGTAAATTAAATTGCCTTCCAAATATGTAAAAATATACAGGGTGTTCGATTTGAAAAAAATGACTTTTTGGTGTTTGAAGTTTTTTAACTTTGCCACTAATTTTGAACGCCCTGTATAATCTGTGATAGGTTTGCAAATACATTTTGTGAACCCTTATGGTTTTACTTCGTGTTTGTAAAGTATGAATGTTTTGCGTTCAAAGAAGAGCAAAAGGTGGGCTATTAAACATCCCTCCGCAAAGCGCAAATTTTTCAAAAAAATCATAATATCTCAAAAACAGTTGAAGATAGGTATAGGATAATCTAATACAGATTAACGCAGAATCGATTGTATAATCCAAAAATGCAATAATATACAGGGTGCTCCATTTAAAATAAGAAGATGAATGGCGATTTCCGGTCTTTCCGGAAGTTGTACAACATCGACAATATTTTAGAATAAAAGAAGGCTATGGGTTATCCTTAACCTGAAAGTTTCAAATTCATAAGTAGTAAGGGACCACAGAAACTTCTAATGAACGGGTTCCGTGGTATACCCTGTATAGGGCGCTGTTTACACCATTGTCTAAAATAAACTTTAATAAAAAAATTAAATTAAACAAATTGCTTGTAATAACAATGATGTATATAGGTACCCAACATTAGGTATATTTTTTAGCAAAACAAAAAAGTTCAGCTTGACTTATGAGTTTGCAGATTTCGTTGCTAAAGTTTGAGCAAATTAAAATGTTGAATGCATGCCGGATGCCGGCGCATAGATAAATATAGGTAACTTTTAAGTTTTTTATAAATGCGAACGTTTCTTTTGAAAGTTGCTTTTTGTTTAGTATTTAGTACCTATAGGGCCTATAAACTCACATAATCAACCACTAACATTTGACACCTGAAGAGCCTAATTTTGTGTAGAATTTTTCAAAATTTCCCGGACTCCCTCGCTGGTACGACTCCCCTCGCTTCTTTCCGCGACCACTTTTACTCCAGGTTAAGCCTTATTTCAATCTGGCAACCCTGCATAGATCAATCAACTGCTTAGAGTTTAATATTAAAATTAAGTATGAAAACAAGTTTGAATTCAAAATTTACAGAAAACCCACACGTACTGGCGTTACAATTCCCCAAGATCCTTGTCACCACATAAAACATTTAGATTTTTACTACATAGGGCACTTGCAACACAATAAACTTTAATCAAGAAATTTTAATCATTAAACAAATAATTGCTTGTATCAAAATTGTAAACCCAACGGCCAACATTATAGATTCTTTAGTAAACCAAAAAAGCTATAAACTAGATATCAACAAAATTTACCCTACTGAAACTAAAGAAGAAAATATTAAATATATATCACTCCAATACCTCGGTAAAATATCCCAAAAAATTCCAACATAATACAAAAATCTAAAACGATAGGGATTTCAATGTATGTAAAATGTAAAATGTTTATTTTTATTTTACTTAATATAGAATGAAGAAAAATTGAAAATTAAAATTGATATACTTTGGCAAAAAATAGTGGTGCCATGGAATGGTTGACGTAAAAACCATAGTTGTGTGTCATCATTGCATTGCATTTTATTTTTGATTATAGAAAGGTACAGATACGCCTTTCCATATACGAACGTTATTAAAACATGAAGCCAACACTGACGAGAGAGTGCGCAGGAAAAAAAGAGAGAAGCAAAAACAACAAGACTACATCTTCAGTGGCGTACTGTATTTAAGGGTCATATAAATTATAACAATATTAAATACATTATTGTACACCATAAACATTGTACAAATAGTGTATAATATGAATACCGGACATGCAAGGTAGATATGTGTATCTTCAGATACACACTTCTCTTCTTAAAATAGAAAATAATCTAAGCTTCTCCTTCAAACGTTAAGTAAATAATCTCTTCCCCCATTAAAATTTCTTTCTACGTCTATGAACGTTACTACCTATGTAAGGTTATATTTGCCCTTGAACGTCCGTAAAAGCACCATCGCTGCATTATTGTCTTTTCCGTTTTAATAATTAAATGTAGAACAAAATAATCCTTCTTGTATTTAAACAACCAATTTATAATAATTGACAGCACGCACAATTACCGCTGTGTTGTCAAATCGTTTACTTTGTACCTATTGAAGATTTTATTTAAGAACGTATTTTTTTATTAAATTAATACCTGTCAATTTCAAGGTATCTCCGATTATTGACAAAGTGGAAATTTTTATTTGCCTAAATATTTGCTTTCTGAAAATTCAAAGTAAAAATAAGCAACATCATTCGATTCAGAATTTTTGTCTCTACAAAAAAGTGAAATAGACTTTTTGTATAAAATAATTGGGGAAGCAGGTAATCGAATATGTATTAAGATTTTTACATTGAAATCCCTATGGTGTATCGGCCAATTCTACACCCTGTATATTTCAAATAAACAATTAGTGGAATTACTTGTATTTATTTATTTATGGAGTTCCACAATGTAGGTTTAGAGTTAATTAATTCTATATACAAAATTGTTCATCAAACAAAATATAAATCAAAATTCAAAACATTTAAATTGAACCATAACAGTTATACTATAATCACAGAGTAAAGCACAGTGCTTTATTCTGTGCTATAATTAAACATAACATTAGCGATCGGTACTATTATCATGTCATGATCAAAATTGTTTATATTCGTTTTAGGTTATCGTAAATTAACAATGCGGCCATTGAATAGGAATTTAGTTATCTTTTCTTAATAACGTTAATATCTGATCACAAACAGATTTCCACAAATTTAACAGTTCTATTAGAGGAATAAAAATAGTAACAAAATGCGACTCCTACACATAATTTATAATTTAGAATTAATGTCGTAGTTACAGTAGTTCGAAATTGTGATATAATTACTCCAATTCAATAAATAAGGTATACTTAGTAGTAAATATGTATAATCGGCGAACAAAGTAACAATACATGAAATTATAAACCTTTAGACACTTTAAAACCGAACAGTTTGAACAATCAAAACGTATTTTCGTACGTGCCTTATCCGTTTCTAGGTCTATTTTTAGAAGCAAATGTAACAAAAAATCTCACCGTCCAATAAGGAAAAATAATAATTTAACTCTGCTTTCCGTAATTATTAAATTTTAAAGCAATCTGTGCGTTCAGTAACTTTTAGCTTTCAAGTCAACAGCCGGCAGCCCTATTTGGAAGAATAATTTATGTAACGTTTTAATTTGATTTATGTAAAGTTGCCGATTGCTGTAGCATTACAATACTTTCTTACAAAAAATCTTAGAGTGTTTGTCTTCCACACTGAGTCAAGTTGTGGCGGACAAATTTTATCAAAACGTTTGAAATGTGTTTTAGAATTTGGTTCTGTTATTCATAGCCACAGTCATCACAGAGAGTAATCCATATCGAGAGTATAGGAACCGCGAAAAATCACCCCCCGTCTTACATAAACAAAGAATCTCAATTATTATAGAATATAGATTCACACTCCAACAATGCAATATTTTTTTATTCTCACGTGATTTATGATTATAGTTCTTCCATTGTAGGGAATTGATGGAGTTGTAAACCCCGCTATTTGTCGCGAGTAAAATTCGTACGTCCTTGTGATAAACTCGAAGAAACAAAGTTTATGAGTACCTACTTAGAAAACAAAGGTTCAAGGACTATGTAATGGCCAAATAAGAAAGATAATGAAATTGATATGCACAATGATTTAACGTTAATGAAAAATGTTTCTTATGTCTTTACTCCCCATTTCGAACCAGACATTATCACCAATTACGTAACTTAACAGTTCAAGGATTGATTAAAACTTCAATAATGGTAAGAACAATTTCAAATGTTTGATTAACGAAGCAATATAGTTATAATGAACAGAAAAACGTTACCGAACAATGTTTTGTAGTTACCTTTCTCTGTAAAATCATGAAAGTATAAATAGTAAGAAGTAGGTATAGACCATTACATTTTACTACCTAAATACAATAACATTATAACCTCGTTAAAGTACAAGCGTTGTTGACATTATTATATGAAGCATATGAAATTTTTCTTAAACGATGGGGTGGTTTCCCCTTAGGATATTTTTTCCCAGAGACCCAGACACGTAGCTAGCCAGAGGCGTATTTATGCTTCTGCCGCCTAGGGGCACAAGAAAAGTGCCGCCCCATCACATCCCCCACCACAGGAATAGACCTTAGGTATTTATGTAAGTCTGAAGTGCAGAAAACATTTTTTATTAAAAATAAATAGAATTTATTATCTTTAATAAAACAATAAAACATACTACATCTGGACGACGAGAAGCGGCAAATGGTCATGCAAATTCTTAGAAAGCCTGTGGTCAATGGTCAAATAGGATAATCCATCTGATTAGGACCATATTTAAATAAGCCCGACTGAATAAACTGAAAGTGCAGCGTAAACGATGTTTGGGATTTTTATCTAAATTGTAGCTCGTTTTGACGTATTTCTACTTCAATTTTATTTTCCATTGTTTAGCAATTTTTTTCAAAAAGATTCCTTCAATTAATTTTGGTGCTCCGTAATTTTGCCGCCCTTAAAGCCCCCCCCCTAAATCCGCCACTAGATAGCCCCCCCCCCCCCCCCCCCCCCGAGAGAAATTCTGCCTACGGGCCTGCGGAGACCTTCTCTGGAGTTTTATTTGGAAATGGGTTAATGAAACACCGTGTACTTATTAGTGCTGACGTTTCGCCCAGCAGATGACTAGTCTTTTTCAAGGCTCTTTATTTTGGAACACACGAGAATGTAATTTAGTATAAATGTATAAATCTTATTGGTGTATCAGTGGTTATCTTATATTAATTCACATTGTATTTTTTTATTTTTTTTAGTGTATCGAGAACAAACTCATTTCTTCAGGTGAATTTGTCCTCGATACACTAAAAAAAATGTGAATTAAGGTCCATAGGAGTGTACTTACTACATATTTTTCTTAAAGCAACTAATATTTCATGATTTAAATCGGTACCTTATATTTCACAAAAAGGTCTTATCGGTATCGGGCCTTCACGTTATTTAAAATATATAATATTATAATTGATCGATTTTCATCGTCGCGGTTAGCAGTTAGTAGCGCAAGAGGAAATTGTTGAAAGGAGAAGTCCTGTATGACATAATCAAAATAAGTTTTCAGTCATCGCTATTATAGGAGGCATGAAATGTATTTCAATACAACAAAAATAAGTAATGTAGTTTTTATGCTACACTCTGAATCTGAAACAAGTTAACTACTTAGTGTAATCTATACGAATAAAGGCAAAAGACCTGTCGGTTTTCTCTATTTTTCTTTATATATATATTTGGTTGTACTAATAATAATAAAACAGCTACGGAGTGTTTAAAACGTGTTTTACGAATTGCTTTAGTTGTAGATGTCGTAAACATTTAACTAGATTTACTTTCGTTAAACTGACCTTTTGAAGAAGCTTTTTCTCTTGTAAAGAAAATTGTAACTGCTTACCTGCAAAAAAAAATAAGTGTAAGTATACCTACATTAAATTAAAGTAAATGAAATTGTGCACGAAAACAGCGCAATTATCAGTATATGTTATGTAAACTATCATCAGTTTATCTACTTGTTAGTTTGGCAGAGGTTTCCAGTTTATAACTCAATTAACCACCCTCTCTCTTCCAACTAAATATGATAAGTTAAAGGCATTTAAACGTTACATAAATAATCCTTATTAGATGAATGAAATGTATGTATATACAAATACCATACCCAAAATGTAATAAACGCCGGATCAAATCTCGTAAGCTACGTAATGTAAAACCTGTAACGCTTGTGGATGTAGTGGGTCTATGCCAGTTGAATACAAAACTTTTAAGACATTAAATAAACGATATAATAATTCCAGTAATTCATTCTTATTGCAACTTTTTAGTGGTGTTATCCAATGGCGTATTCAGATTTTCACAAAATCTAAGGATATATTTCTCTATATTTGGGAACGAAAATGTAATGCAGACACGGAATTATTAAAATTCATTTTCAAAACGGCGCCGGGTATTGGCGCCCATACAGTAATTCCCAGGGGAGGGGGGCGATTTGGGGACGATTGCACAATTAGCTTTATTTAAATTAAAGTTTCGTTATTTAAGAAATGATTACTGCTTAGAGTCCGAGTCGCGGGGCAACTGCCCCCTTGCCCCTCCTTGAGGGCGCCCATGGCGCCGGCATAAAGAAGATTATTAATTATACGAGGGGTACCCAAGAATAACTGGAATTATTTTTTAAAAGCTATACATTTTCAAATTGTTTACAAAACAACGTTATGCCCTTCAAAATACTCTCCATTACAACTAATACATTTGTCCCACCTGGGTTCGATTCTCGATGCCCTCAGGAAATCTTTGGCATCTTTTCCTCCACGAAGTCGACTCAGTCTTACAAAATGAGTACCTGGAGATTTTGTCTGACATAAGGGGTGCAGTGCACTGTCTCTCTGGATATATTCCGGATGTGGCAGGGCTGCAATTAAGTGGCTCTAACATACACTAAAATTCAAATGAGAGAATGCAGTTAAATATAGAATAGAAGATGTATTAGATACCTAACTCATGGAATTGATTTTCAACAGACCATTATTTGAACCGATTATGCTAAAATAGAGAGTTTTAATTTATTAATTAATAGGTATAACTCTAACTACTGGAGTACTGAAAATACTAGTTCCACAAAATCTACAGGGTCGATTAGGATTCAACATATAACTGACAAAGTTTCAAGATAGCCAAACTGAAAATGAATAAATAAATATTTTATAAACGTTATTTCGTTTTGCAAAAACGTATTTTTGCTCAGCTTATAAGAACTTAATATTGGCAGGATCGTTGTCCCTCGCATAACGCTAGACTTACGTTTGAGGTTTCAAATACAAAGTTGGATTGACTCCAAAGGGTCCATACAATGACCAGTTATATGTTATGAATCGTACACCTTTGCTCTTTTTATTATCCGGGAAGCCTATGTATTTAATGAGATGATAGTGATACAAAAGGGTCGTGTTAATTCTTGTAAGGCAATGCTTAAAAAACTCGATCGAGGAAGTGGAAACCTTTACAATATCCTTATAGGTGACGAAACTTGGATATACTCGTATGAATGGGAAACTAAGTAACAATTCACTGTTTGCATGTTCTAAAATTAACCGAATCCCACAAAAGTGTTGGTTCACTTCCAAGACAATTATCGCCTGTTTCTTCAGTTGAAATGGACATGTCGCAACCATTCCTTTAGAGGATAGAAGAATAGTTAACGCTGAATGGTATACAATAATTTGACTGCCGGAAGTCATCGATGAAATTAAGAAAAACGAAAAAAGTCCCATAATTCTCCATCATAACATTGATTATTTTGAACGAGAAAAACATTTAGTAGATTTATCGCCTACTTTCCACCCGCCCGCCCCACCATTATGCTGTAAACTAATTAAAGTATAGTTTATCTCTCGCAACGCGCTACAAAGTAATTCGTCGATTATTGTCATTACCTGCAAGCGCAAAATATTTTCAGTAAGTACGTTTTCAAAACAGCGAAATTTCCTATTTCTCACGGTAATTTTTGAGAAATGTTTTTAATACCTCCATGACAAGTAATGCAACTAATCTTCTATATAAGAGTAACGACTGAAATGTGAATATAGTCGATTTATTTTTAAATTACTACGGACAAAAAACGCCTTCAAATTGCTGTAGCCAATGGTAAATTGTGTCTCACTTGTTTACGTGCACGTTTATTCAATTCCTAAACCCAAACCGAATAAAGCAGAAGTTCTACATTTTTTCCGTATTTCAAGATTATGGAAGATTATGGAATAACGTTAATTTAAAAAAATGTTGTAGAACTTCTGCTTTATTCTGTCAGGGTTTAGGAATACAATAGAATTGCAGGTAATCAGGGAGTGTAAAGGAAATTCCATCATATATGCTGTAGTCATATGTACTACTTTCGCTTAAAACGTTTTGTATATGACATTTATTCTTTTATTTGCAAGTGAAACCAATTTTATCATTGGCTACAGCAATTTTAAGGAGTTCCCTATCCATAGTAATTTAAGAATAAATCGACTATAGGTATATTTCAAACAATTCTTGAAAGTCAATAAGTTTAATTTTATGTTTCGAATACTAAAACACAGAATTGCAGCATAAACTAGAAATGGCGTAGTAACTATTTATAAAAGATGCAAATTTTAAACAACTCCAAAGCTTGGGATGAATGTAACACATTTCTAATGTTTCGCACGAATGACTTATGTAAAACACCGAAGTTAGATTATTACCAAGTAATCTGTTCTTATTTGAAAATTTTCAACCCTCATCGAACTTACTCTCCGATAAACTTTAAATAAAATTTACACAATTCATAAACAAAACATGAGCGGCTTTTATTGTTTGTTAAGTACGTCTTCATTTTTTTAATATACAGTTGAGTTAACATTTTTAAAACTAGTTGAAATCCCTGGATTACAAAACGAACTTGAATACCGCAATAACGAAAGTATAAAAAAGTCTGGCCTTATCAAAGACAAAATTTGATAATTTCGAAATTTCGACTTTAAAGTCGAATATTTCGAAATGTATTTGAGATAATTATAAGTAGGCGGTTTTGTTTTTTTAGCTTTTTGTTGATTTATGATTAGCTGACTTTTCTATACCCATCATGTAATTATAACTTCAACAAAGGTTGAAGAATTTAATTGCAAATGTTCTACCGTTGAGTGAAAAGTATAGTTCTACATTGCTGTATTGGAAAAAATATAATTATTTCTTTACTTGTATACGAGAGGCGTAATACCTTAATTAATATAGAGAAATGAGAAGTGAGATGTGGGTTTGAAGGAATAGCTTATATTATAAAAATCTTAATTGTAACGACAAGAACATTGCTAGCATTTGAACCAAAATCCTATTTTCATACTTGCAAGGAATACTAAAAGAAAAAAAAATTTTTCGACTGTGGTTATCATAATCATGGATGCACATAAAGCATAACTCATTCTAACTTTCAGTTCACCATAGAAAAAACTGTATCCCCCTCAGCCTCACGCAGATTTATTAATTTACACTTTAATTACGCCCTTCATCAAAGGAAGGAAGTACTTCTTGGTCTAAAGGGAAAAACAATGAAATAAGTATATAAACAACGTATACCTTTGTCGCAACCCTAATGTTTAACACATAAACGAAAACCATCATCAACAAGTCTTCACCCCACAAGACACGAAAGGATCACTGTTAGTCCCCTTAACCAAAGTTTTAAATAACAATACAAACTAGAACTATTTCCAACTATCCACAAAACAACCATAAGATTTTCACAACTGAAGGATTAAATCCCTAAGTAACGGAAGTCCAACTGCATGAGTTAAAACAACCACTACATCACCTAATACCTGATGATACGAATCAAACAACATTGTGAACACGTTAAGATACAAAAGAGAAAACCATCGTATTGGATTCGAGGACTATAAACTCAGATTCTAACAACTCCATTATGACAGATTAAGATTCCAACTACACATGAAACAGTGTCATTAATCAACATAATCAACCAATTCAAGATGTTCCCTATAATATTTTAATTGAAGTCTCCCAACATTGCATTTTTATAACAAATCATGAAATGAGATATATGTTCTTCTTTCCCTCTTTGTTAGTTGAGAACTGAACGTAACTACATAAGGGCACATTTGCCACTGCTTATGCTTCTTTTTTTTTAATTTTGGATTTTGCTTCGAATTGGTGGGTCTTAAACGTCATGCGCAAATAGCACACACGAGGAAAAAATTAAGGGATTTTTATGGGAATCTTGCCATACTCCTGTAGTATAACCGGAAAATGTGCACCCTATGCGTGTCCTCTAATCTAATAGACCACGCCTCGAACCACCCCATGTATAAGGTTATGCGAATTTCTAAACATCGCGGACTGTATAAATCCGGTGGTTACAATTTCTTTATTTGTTGTGTTTTTGTTTAAAATGGAATAAAGTGTAGGCATGCATTTACAATGCCAACTGTTGGTATTGGGGAGTAAGTAAAGCGAGAGATTACGATGACTCATCTCATTGTTTCCCTCGATGTCAATGGCACAATAACTTCATAACATGGTCATAACGTGAATTTAATACTATCTGCTTGAAATTGTGGAAAAACAACTTATGAAAATTGCACGCACTCTCTGCTTGTTTGTGAATTTTAGCCAAAAACAACACTAACTAACGATGAAGAAACTTCAACAATGAAGAGATGGCTGAAGGAAGATTAATGAATTCTGTAGAGGCGATTCGAAGAAACGCGCTGTCAGAAGTGCATTACATCTGAGGGGGACAAAACTAACGTCAATAAGTACCTACGAGGGCATATTGAATACTAATCCCTCCATGGCTATAACTTTTATAATAACGGGCCAGACCGTGTCAAAAGTGGTTTGCCATTTACCTTAAGTATTAGTACATAAGTCCTCCTAGTGGAGATTCTCAGCAACATCGCGCTTGCGCACAACAACTCTAAACATGGCGACCGACATGGACGTACGGTTAAAGCAACGAGCTGTCATTGAATTGGAACGTGGTCGTACTGTCAACTCCGAACGATATGTTAACACCCTTACACAACTACAGCAACGGCTGCGTAGGGTTCGCCCAGACAAAGTGCCTATTCTGCAACATGATAACGCTCGGCCTCACACAAGTCAGAGAACGCGTACAGCACTGGAGAAGCTTCGGTTTCATGACGTGCTACCTCATCCACCTTATAGCCCAGATCTTGCGCCTTGTGACTTTTTCCTCTTTCCGAAGCTTAAGGAACATCTTAAAGGCAAGCGTTTCTCTTCGGATGCAGAGGTGATAGCGGAGGTGCGGAAATGGTGCCGTGGGAAGTCTTCAGACTTTTTCCGTGACGGACTTACAAAACTCGTAGTACGTTGGCGTAAATGTATTGCTGCTAACGGCGATTATGTGGAAAAGTAAATACATGAGTGCGTAGAGGGCAGTTTTCACTATTATTTCACATTTATATGTAAACCATATATCTATTATTAATAAAGTTATAGCCATGGAGGCATTAGTTTTCAATATGCCCTCGTATATATTTTTTGGGAAAAACGAAAATTCTCATGAAATTTTGATCAACTCTTCCGGGATTTGTTCCACAAACTTATAACTGAAGTGATTTACGAGTAAATATCTGCCATGTTCTAGTAAGGGTGGGTTCAGTCAATTTACAGACGAAAAATTGCTAAAAAAAGTCACCATCATGATCTTATTTTCTATTCTTTGATGAACCCGTTATTTTAGATGTGGATGATTTATATTGTCCCGCTGTTAAACCATAGAAACCGATAGTACGCTTCTACAGTGTGTCCCCGGATAGGTGAAACGGCTCTTGTGAAAGATAAAAAATTTTCGATATAAAATTTCATTGTTTGGGGTTCAGCCCTGCTTAGTTAAAGACTAATTTCTGGCATAATTTTAGTTTTCTAAAATCATGTATGCCTTGGATATTTTCAAAAATCTGATTTTTGGTTCTAGTAAACTACCTTTGTTAGTGAAGATATAACAAAATTTGATTAACAAAAGTTGTTTAGAATCATGAAAGAGTCCTACTTCTAGAATTTCAAGCACCTAGGCCAACGTTGATGTTTTGGCAATCTATATATATAAAAAAAAGTCGTGTTAGTTACTCCACTTATAACTCAAGAACGGCTGAACCGATTTAGCTGAAAATTGGCAGGGAGGTAGTTTAGAGCCCGGAGAAGGACATAGGATACTTTTTATCCCGTTCGACAGCATTCACGTGTGACTTGACATGAAACGTCAGTCACTATAAAACGTGGTATAACAAAAAAAAATCAGACTTGGAATAACAAAACGCACATGACAGCTATGTAATTGACGTATAATGACAGATATGTAATGACGTATGGATGACAATTTGATATTTGTAAGAAATCTAATATATAAAGTAGAAAGTTTGTGTGTGTGTGTTTGTCCGTTATACAAATCCACACCGTTTCACAAATCTCCACGAAATTTGGCACACATACCTTACTTGATCAGGAGAATGTCATAGAATAGGTCCCGTTCCAGAATTTCAACGGGAAACCCGAAAAATACCCGATTTTCAGTTTTTTAACAGGAAATTGAGCTAAAAAGCTGAAAATTTGTATATAAGGTCTTCAATAGCTATAAAATTTTTTACTTTACCCTGGGCAAAATCGAATATTCACACCGGGAAATAAGAAATGTACGAATTTCCCAAGACCGCGGGCAAAGCTGCGGGTAAGCAGCTAGTTTACAATAATTTTTATCTGATAGTTTAATATTGTTTATCCCCGGATAGGTGATATGACTGTTGTTAAAGAAATTCTTTTATTTATTTTGTTTATTTAGAATTTTATCGCTTTTACAAGAGTCATATCACCTAAATTATTGTAAATTGCCAAAACATCAACGCTTGAAATTCTAGAAGTAGGACTCTTTCATGATTCTAAACAACTTTTGTTAATCAAATTTTGTTATATCTTCACTAACAAAGGTAGTTTACTAGAACAAAAAATCAGATTTTGAAAATATCCAAGGCATACATGATTTTAGAAAACTAAAATTATGCCAGAAATTAGTCTGTAACTAAGCAGGGCTGAACCCCAAACAATGAAATTTTATATCGAAAATTTTTTATTTTTCACAAGAGTCGTTTTTGCCAAAACATCAACGTTGGCCTAGGTGCTTGAAATTCTAGAAGTAGGACTCTTTCATGATTCTAAACAACTTTTGTTAATCAAATTTTGTTATATCTTCACTAACAAAGGTAGTTTACTAGAACCAAAAATCAGATTTTTGAAAATATCCAAGGCATACATGATTTTAGAAAACTAAAATTATGCCAGAAATTAGTCTTTAACTAAGCAGGGCTGAACCCCAAACAATGAAATTTTATATCGAAAATTTTTTATCTTTCACAAGAGTCGTTTCACCTATCCGGGGAGCATATTTACATATCCTCCTATACAATGGCACCAGGGTGCTGAAATCTGTTAGTCTTTGTGGCGTACAATTGAGCTACAAAAGCTCATTGATTTAGGCACCTCTCCGAGAGCTGAAATCACTGAAGCGTGTGCATACGTACACCATACCCATATGTTAAAAATTTGGCCGTTATATTTCCGTTCCTATCAAAGTGAGTGAAGTGCACGTTTGTTATTTATACGCTACAATGGAGGAGGAATATGTTACAAACATAAAGTCTCTTTTACATCGTGTTGATCCAGCGTGTAAGATCGTGTTAAGTACGATTATAAATGAAGATAAATATACTGTGGAAGTAAAAACTAAATTTTCTGACGACTATGAAAGCGAATGCAAACATTGGATACAAAAATACTCTGTAGAAACACGTACTGAAAAAACTTGATTTAATAAGTTCTGCATGATCTAAAACTTTCAAAATGTAACCATCAGGTATTAATTTTTTTCTCACAAATCACATTTTTTGACAAACCTCATATTTCGAATGAAAAAAATTGATATCTGATGGTTGTATTTTGAGTTTTGGACCATGCCGAACATTTTATGTAGAATGCCTTTTTTCCTTAAAATTAATAATAAAAAGGTTTTCCATATGGTTTCAACTTACGGAGACATACTAGTGTATACCATACAATCTCAATAATATTTTTAAATAAATAAATAACTAATTATTTCAACATGTGTTTATATTATTTTACTCTGGCTGCTTTATTTCACCTGGAAGTGTTAAAATAAGTTAAACGATTCGCGGAGGTGCCTAAATCAATGAGCGTTTACAGCTCAATTGTACGCCACAAAGACTAACAGATTTCAGCACCCTGGTGCCGTTGTATAGGAGGATATGTAAATATGCATCCGGGGACACACTGTATAATGATTTATCACAGAACAGTAAGTTAATGTTTATGTACCTATTTAGAAACGATGTATGTAATCACTAAAAGGATGTTCTAGATTTTAAACTGAAGTTGCTATTCAGACAGGGACAGAGTAGTAACTTTGGAAACTTTGTATAAAATTTAAAGAGACACAAAATAACATTACACGAACTAAACATAATTTACAACTAGTAGTTCAAATTCTTGTAGAGCTAAAGGTTTTTCCGTTGTTTCCCATATTTTATAGTTAATATTTCTTACGGATATCGGTAAACTGACTGGGACAACGTGCTTAAAAAAGTTTGCTACGAATGGAATACGATTTTTTATAGCCACGAAACATAGTGATGGCTTAAACATATTAATATCCTTTGCAAATTGCTGGGTATCAAATACGATAATCTCATTGCTATAGGTAGGTACAACATGAATGTTTGAACAAGCAGTTACAAATATTAAATTTAGATGTCGACAGAAACCTAACCGTCATTGGTCCCTTTAACCACCATCTACATATCTCGTTTGGAACAATGGCTTTTCACTCTCACCAAGTAAGTAAATATTAATTTATATGCGTTCAGTATTCCTCAAGTTTGAGTAGTTAAAGTTTTTAGCAAAGTAAGGGTTTGCGAAATATAACTGTGAAAGATCTAATTCTTGTGTTAATAAACTGAACGAGAATAAGTTTTATTTGGGAGAAATCCTTCGCTTACATGCTTGGAATTTCTATCAAGCATCACGAGCTTTACTCTCTGAACATCGTGAATATCAATCACAATCCTTGTAAACCTAACTACCGCACGCTTAAACGACCCACATAAAAATTAGTATGAAAAATGGGTATGCTTTCAACATAACTGTAGTTAATTTGGATGTTCAACACAAACTTAATTGTATCATAAAAGACGTAGTATACGAAGTATAATAAGATTTTAATAACAAGAAAACATAAATATTTTTATTACCCGCCACGCAGTGTTATAGTGATTTAATAACGCCCTATAAAAATCACTTTATTTATTTATGTTACTGTTCATAGAAATAATAAAGAAGGATCTATGAAAGGAAAGTATATATCTGGACATGTGATATACGAAAACACGAGATAAGGTACTTGCCATACAATATACCTGTAATAAACATGTTTAATAACTTAGAATTCTCGTGGTTTCCAGCAAATACACCAACCTCTTGTACATGTGAGGGGAATATACAACACACAAGGGATATATAAAACACCCATCTAATATCTACTCAACTCTAATATTTATTACTGTATAAAACATGGAGCGGTCACCATCAGAAGAATAACCTAAGCACGAGTATAAAGACAGCCGCAGACCTAATAGACCAGCAAATTGCTTTACTAATACAATAACTTTTAGTTCATTTATAATTTCCATATACCTATAATAGTTTCAATTACTGCCAATTGCGAGTGTAAGAGTTGTAAAATTTAAACTTCGAAAAATTAAAACCTGTATGTATTGAATACAACTTACTAAAATGTACATACGAGGCGAGGTTGTTAGAAGTTGTTCGACAAACTACTTCGTTACCCTTTAGAATTTTACAACTCCTCTATTAGACGATATTCCAGCTAGAAAAATACCAAGTGTATAAAATTACATACTAATTTCTTCAGACTATATAGCTACTACACATCAATAGAAATTCTAAAAAGAGGAATATAAAATGGGCACTAAATGAAATGAATGGGAACACTAAATAAGTATGGCATCTCTGCGCGTGTTAAAATATCAATGTAATTATTGTAAGCAAATAAAATACGAGGTTTATAGATTTATTTTTCATTTTACTCTACATACATGTTATTCTTTATAAAACTCTTAGGTAATTATAATGCAATTATAAATCATTGATGACCACTTACCCCATTTTGTTATTTTTACCTTCAAATTCGACTTTAATTGAATTTAAATTATAGATATCAGAAGGGTAAGTAATAGTATTCATGTCAAAAAAGCGTAGCAAACAATATTGTGAACAAATTACTCGGTAATTATGCGGATGTACACGTATATGAGAAACGTAAAAGTCTTATTTTTTAACTTTTTGGGAAATACAGTTACTGCATCAACCAACATAAAAATGTAATTAAAAGTCAATAAAACTTTCTAACAGTGAATAAAAGCCATTGGTTCAATCTGTTGCCACAGTCACTCAAAAGTGAATTATACGCATCGTTTGCGTAATTAATTAAAAGAGTGACCGAAGGGATGGAACGCTAAAAAAATACATATCGATTATTTAATAAACTATAGTTTCACAAACTGTATAGGTTTCATAAAAAAGAGCTTAATGTTGGTGTCTCACAAATAAAACCTGTAAGTTAAGTGTGCTGAATTTATTAATTTAAGTTCAATCAAGCTCAATGGTTATTAGTTCTAAACACTCACAAACATCCACGTACGGAGGTAGTGAGGAAAAGGTATAAACCGAACGGTATGAATCTATTTTATAAATAAATTCGTGGCAAGTAATTAGAAATCGTAACAGTGAACGAAGAACTAAAAAATCAGGTTAGGTGCAAAACCGATCGCGAAAGCTGAGTCGCCTCAGATTTTGACCAGAGAAAAAATTATTCTTTTTGAACCACATCGACACTGCGAAACAATCGCGACTAATAAATACTATGAGCAGCTTGCTCAATCGAAAAGGCATCATTTTCCACCACAACAAGGGTAGAGTATGTCTTCTGCTCCAGCACCAATCATATTATCCAGATATGGCATGACATTTTATCTACTCTACTGTAAAAAATAATTAGGAATACAAATAGGAAACTGATTATTTAAAGAAAAGCAAGTCCCATCTTCAAAAATGAAATCAACAAGTGTGACGTTTGTGCATATGAAATTAAATAAGCTTCCCATCCTTATATCGTTGAATCACTTCTGTCCATCTAATCTTCGTACCTATTATATAAAAAATGTAAGAGCCTACAAACCGAATTACAGTGCAAAGTTAAATTAAATGGTATAGAGTTGGACCTGTTGATACGAATACGAAAGTTGCCTTTTATATTGTTACAAATCATCGTTAGATGGCGCTATTGAAATGTGTCATCGCCTTAGATTATGTTATACGACTTCAACATTTTTATTGTTAAGTCAGCGGCATTTAGAAATTGACAAAGCAGTTTGATGACAGTGAGCGTTTGAAGAAAGTAATTTTGTGAAAAAATTGCTCGTGAAGGTTTTCGTTGGATAATTTTGGCCGAACTCAATGCATAGAAACGTTTCGTTCAACATTTGGTAATGAAGTACCATCAGAAAACACTGTTTATTTTTTTTTAATTTCGCGGTGGCCATAGGTCCGTCAGTGACGAATCTCGTGAAAGGCGACCAAAATCGATTACCATCCCTTGGCATATTACAGAAGGCAATATATTCGATTTTATGTCAACAATTAGCTGTTGGAATGATCTGTTTCTGATGGATTCCGCCCGAATTCCATAAAACGTTGTTCGTTCACGATACACTTCCAGGAGAATGATCGCTTGTTTTTTCGGTTTTACTGCAATGTCGCAACCATTACTTTAGAGAATCGAAGAACAGTTCACGGTGAATGGTATACAACAATTATCAGAAATCATCCATGATATTAGGAAATCCAACCAACAACGTTGCATCATTTTCCATCATCGTAACTATGCCATCTCTCACACAGCACATCGAACAGTTGATTATTTGCAGGAGAACAACATCTCATTGTCCGTGTTCACCAGATTCTTTCGTTCCCGAATGTCGAACAAAAATACGTGAACAGCGATTTTCATCACCTCAAGAAGCGGTTGACGCCTTTCAAACCCATGTTTTTGAGAGAGCTACCTCAAAGTAGAAAAATGCTTTGAGAATGGGTTTGAACGCATGTGCAAGTGTATGAAACTTAAAGATCAATATTTTGGAAAAAGCAATAAACATAGGTTCCAAAAATTTCTTTCTAACATTTGTATCCACTTAAAAGGTAGCCCTCGTACAATTCCTCTTATTGTAATTAACCGGCAAGACTGTGCTCATATTTGGATAATGATGCAAGCTCCTTCAAACACCAAATGGATAGGCTATGGATTGACTATAATAAAAAAAAATCTACCCTGCTTTATCAAATTAAGTAAATAGAAATAAAAAAGTTCTTTTAGGAATAAAAATGGATAGCGATCCACCAAAAATTTGCGAATACTGCTTCACCACAATTCTAATTAGTCTTCCTTAGAGACAGTTACTTTTTCTATAATTCGGCTAGAACGGACAATGTTGTTTATTGCTGGTACAACTATTAATAATTTCAAATATTTGTGGACTGAGGACTTCACAGAAACGAACAAAGCAGTACCTACTAAATGATTCTATATAACAAAAGGGCTACCGCCTGCCCCTTGCAGTGCGTGTAATCAAAGATATTTCATCAAGCCATTGCTGTATTGTCCGAGATCTTTTGGTTCTCTCATAGTTGCTAGTTACAGTTTAGTAATTACATAAATAAAATGTGTATTTTTTTAAGGTAAAAAAAAGGGAACGAATTACAATTTTTATAATAGGAGATGAAAATGGTCATTGTGTGAGAATTCACGTAAGGTTTAAGTGCCGTAAACTACTTTGTATTAGTTTAAATTGTGTGTAAGTAACTTTTTTCCTAATTAAATTTGACCCCAATTAAATGTTTAATTTCATTTATGTAGATAAAATGAAATACTTAGTTATACGGACACGAAACAAGAGAGAAACTTAGACGATGATAGAGTTTAAGATTAAAGCTTTCAACGATCAAAGCAGAGTGTTTAAATCTTAACTATTTTCAATACAACTTTAAGTTCATAAAGCTTTCCCTAATGTTTCGCCAATTATTTTTAAAGAAACTATATATATAATAATAACATAAAACTTTAGTCGTGTTATTTCAAAGTTGTAATGTTATAGAAATTAATTTATATTTGTAACTACATAATTTTATTTGGCGTTTTAAGCTAGTTGTTTACATGTTTATTGGCAGTTA
Source organism: Pyrocoelia pectoralis (assembly GCA_036250285.1). NCBI lineage: Eukaryota > Metazoa > Arthropoda > Insecta > Coleoptera > Lampyridae > Pyrocoelia > Pyrocoelia pectoralis. The sequence continues at coordinate 34,307,912 of CM070074.1, forward strand.
TGGTTGGCAAATGTACTACATCATTTTAAATTAATCATGTAATTATAAAGATATATTTGCAATTTAATGTTTCGCTATGCCTGACTTCTCAGTTAAAAGAAGATTTTTGCTACTTTTGGAATCCTGTTCCCTGACACAGAGATCGTTCTACATCAAGTAATAAGTAAAAATGGTAAATAATATCTTAGTGCCCTACCGCAGACCTTCTCGGAATATTAACACATCATAGTCATTCTCATTAAAGTAAAAAATCACCTTTGAACTATTGAATTAACCTTTTCTGAGGATTCGCTTCATTTATGACACTTTTTAAAAAAGAACAGTCAAACCCTAAAAACAAAGTTTGTAGATTCAAAACCCTTTTGAGTCTTTATTTTTCGAGTAAATCACGTACACCGATGGACTTCTCTAAAACATTAGAAGGCACGGAATGCCATAGTTTTTCGATAGGTCTCTCAAGAAAAGGTGTATCGTAAAATAGTAGCCCACTTATGGCAAATTGAAACTGAAAAAGATTACATAATGTGTTAGTTATTTGTTGATAATTGGCTCGCAAGAAACTTTGTGCGGTCGGCGATTTTCCAAACAACCATACACTATTTCAACTAACAGTTTGCGTTATGGAACAACAATTGTTGCTATGCGAACCAAATATCACTTTATAATTTGTAAGTTAATCTATAGTTCAAAGCAACATACGAATACACCGTTTTTTTTTAATGCATACATAAATTGTATGCGATCTGTACCGAAATGGGAAAATTTTCTTTACGGCCCGCGAGAAACGAATTTATCTTCGTTAATATCCCAGCTGTTAAACTTTGCTTCTTTTACCAAATCTTCTCCAACAGATACACATTATAATCCTTTAATGTGTTAAACAATTTTCTTAGGTTGATATTTTCTAAAATTCTCTAGAAAACTTGATGATTTGTGTTTTGTATCACGCTATATATCCATTAGTTGTGGTGGAAAACATTTTCCATCACTATACAAACAACAAAATGTTAGAAAATTTAAAAAAGTGGATCAAACTATCATATCGATTTGGTTTTTCGGCAATCTCGCATAATTTCGCAATTAAAAATTACCACGCTAAAGATGCGGACAACGAGTTGCTAAACGATATCCTTAAATAAATTTCACACTTTAGTATCGAAATTTTTTTGTGTGTATATATATACAAATATACATAATACCTATACAGGTAAATATATTTAATAACAAAAAAAATCAGCTTTCCACATTTCAGCAGTAAATCCAACTTACTACGATTATAATTTTAAATACGAAATGAAGTACTCGGAATTACTTTTTATTTACTGAAAACAGTCGCCCTTTTTTATTTTAAAAAGTACTCCCTAGTAGAGCTACTCCAAAGCACTTTTTAAATTCGCAAACTGCTGACATCGCTGATAATTTTTACTAAAGCAGTACATAAGCATTTGCGTTAATTACTCTGCTCATTTATCCATTAGCCACAAAGCCTTATTATTAGAAAAATACTTGTTGATTCATGTTTAAATTTTTGAAGGGATTCAATAAATATGTTGTATTTAATATAACATTATCAATCTATTTCTACAGTTAGTGGCCAACACATTAACCTAATGACGTCAGAATTACCGCACCCTAACACTGCCACCCCTAAACCGCACCCAACTTACAGAAAGTCATAGAGTGCTGGCACGCACAACTAACGTATGTTCTTCAGGGGTTGCATAATGAAATATTTTGAAAAAAATTATACCTACCTGATTAACATTTCCATATCATCTTATATAACTGAAATGAAGCCAAAAATGAGAAATCGGAGGTAGACTTCCTTCCGGCCGAAGCCTTTGAAATTGAGAGTCGGTATGTGAATGCATTATCGAACACAAAATAAATCTATGGTTGTATTAAATAAGCTTCGAATTAAACGGATAAAATAAAACATACTTATAACGTTTTTTAACGTTTTGTACATAAAATTGAAATCGTCCACTAAATTATAAGTTTAAGATCACGCAAAGTAGCATGTTGACTCAGAAATTCAACTCCCTTAACACACAGTGCATGTATCAACCACGTATATTCTGACCGAATCAACCTAATACTTATGTATTTATATAACTAGGGATGTTATAAATATACAATAAAAATTGAATCAAAATATATCGATGTATATGCCACAAAAATCATTTACACCAAAATAACCTACTACCTGCGTGTCACGCCATAATTCATAACTCATTTTTATTATACTAGCGTACTGGTACCGATCGAATAACCTATAATCGAAACTTCTACTTACATTAAAAATATGTTCATATTTGGAAACATGAAACCATTACTACCTTTGAATAAGTTAGATCGTGAGGCTTACCTTCTATATACATCATTAATACGTAAACTATTCATTCTCAAACATGTCTACTTATTTACATAAAATATAAATGCGCGTTGACAAAAAAAATCGATTTGTCCTAAATTTGTTCAACCGAATACTGTATGTTATGTTATGACTTATGAATATAACCATTGATTAAAAAATAAATCAATGATGTAACAAATGGAAATTGCAAATTTAGAATGGTGGCATACTTGCTGATCGTCAACATTTATGATTAACGATTCCAATGAACGGATCGTTGTATACGTACATTAAATTATGGTACTGGTAAACGCAGACGATGAATGCTAACTCAAAGACGCAAAATGGAATGGCAGATCAATAAGACAATCACAATTGTTTCATTGCAGAGATTCCAACATATAGATTAAATGTTGATGAATGAAGATGAACGGATTTGAGTAATTGTAATTTGATGCATTTCAATATTGGGCGTTTTTTTAAGTATCAGAATTCCACGACTTAACTATGCAATAATGTGTTTAAACTTATGCGGATAACAATTTATTGTCAATTGGTTGTAACTGCAATTGTGGACGGAAATTTGAATTCAACAAACCGTCGCGTCGCCGTCGATCGAACTCAACCGCATTACCATTACTCAACATATTAGGTTTAGGACGTGCTAGTTATGTAATTATGTGATATGTATACTCTACCACAAATATTGTTCTTTTTGTTTGTAGTGTTTGTACCATTTTTTAAAAGAATCTACCAGACAAGGAACCCGCATGAAGTATAATTTAAAATTTCTACGAAGATTTGGATTATTTAAAATGTTCACTAACGATTCCAAACTTCACAGAACTTTCAAAACAGTATTATAATTTATAATGTTTGCCATGACATTTCCAGGTGCTTTAACAGCCAAAAATGTAAAAAAAAACAATTCAAATTTTTCAAAATTTGTTCTTGGTTTGTAAAAGTCACATACTTAGTGTATGAGTAAATATTTATTATTACTTTGAATAAAAATTATGTCCTAAAAAACGATTTTTTTGCTAAAAAGCAGTAAAAATGAATAATTTGACCCCATAATATGATAGGTATATATCGTAGAAATCAGAAAAAAATTAGTAATTTTTTGATACCATGGCCAACTACGCGTTCCATATAAAAAAATACAACTTTATGCTATAACTCGAATTTCAAGAATATTTTTAAAGAATTGACTACACAACTGCATTCTTATCACAAAAGTTCTTGAGGAACGTCGAAATTAATTTTTTCTATTTTCATAAATAAGCGAGATATGGCCGTAAAATGAAAACTCCAAAATCTGAATTTTTGGCCATAGCTCGAAAACAAAAGATGTTATCCAAATTTGAAATGCACCATTGAGTTTTTCTTAAAAGGAGAGATCGAGGATGCGAGGTTCATTTTTCATACGACCTAGTTTACGAGATTTCCTATTAAAACATCGAAATTTGGCCACCCTGTACAACGAATATAATGTATGTATAAATAAAATGAGTGATATTATAGTGAATTGGAACACCTTCTGGCACTAGCGGTGTCTACCACTGGCCAATGGGTTGTCAATCTCACGAGAATGGTTAAATCGAGTTTGATCAACGTAAAGTGGAAATCGAAAATATCGTTTCCTTGTAGAAAAGTGGTGGTGGAAAATGTACAGTGTGTACCTTTTAATATTACAATGGTTTTAGAGAGCTGACTATCTAATCTATCGTTATGGTTCCAGAGAATAAGATTCCAAACAACACAATACACCCTAAATACAGACATTTTTGTGGTCCAATATTTGAATAAGATTTGCAATTGCAAAACCCAGTGTCAAAATTGCTTGTGACTGTAAAAAATTAGTTGATTTCTTGATACTCCAAGATAAATAGTTGGTGACACACCAGTCAATAAGGACATGGAATTGACGTTGCACAAGAGCCTAATACATTATTGATGGTCATTTATTTAGGAAAGTCATTATTGAATAATAAAAAATCAATTGCCCACAAATGAGTCACGGAAACGGCGGTTGTGGTAGTTTTTTATACATTTTAACGCCAACTTTATAAACTTGGATAAGATTTGCAAGGAGTCGGAGATTGTGACTTTTCAAAATGGAGTAAACGCTGCCTATTTTTGAAAGGTTAGCAAATTTGTTTGAATTGACATACTCACATGGACCAAAAGTTTTGTAGTGTCCAATTCTAGGGATTTGGTCGTCAAAACCATACCTAACTGCATATGAGTTTAAGCTGCGTGCAGTAAGGTTTACTCGGCAATTATTATATTATAAGAGGTGAGAGATTTCTCGCGTAGAGATTTTTTATAATTACTCTGCAAGGCCCTTTCGTGAGAAGAGATAGATATTCCCAAATCACGTGACAACCTATTTTTAAGAAGTTTGGCACAATTGCTCCGGTATAGATATAACACAATAAGATTGAGTAGAATCTACATTTGAACAAGAGCCATTTTATGATATCATTTCGCTTTCGCGGATCGCGAATTAATTAAGGTTCTTCAATATTAGTGCAGTCAAATTAGCTAATTTTAGGGGGTAACACGGAAAAAATTTCCTACAAGCTAATTTCTGTCGGAATGTGTAGTACAGTATGTACTTAGTAATATACTAAAAGTCCCAAAAAATCCCATGGTGGCAAATGCGAAAGAAACGGTCGCCATTTTGGATTTTTTAGTTTATTCGAAATATCTCAAAAAGTATTAAGTTTAGAAAAAAATATCAAGAGACCTTTTTTACAGAAAATTAAGAAATACGCCCAAAAACATATTTTTGATAAATGTTCTTTAGATATTAATAGAGATATGAATTTTTTTAGTGATGAAAATATACAAAAAAGTACATTACTTTTAGTATTCTGTATATTTATTGCGAACTTAATAGTTTCTGAGATATTTGAAAAAAGAACCGAAAAATAAAACAAATTTAAGTTTTGCATCGTGCATTTTTATTCTTTAAAATATCAAATGTTAGTAATATAAACGTCTCTGGTATCAATGTTAAATGCAGTGCAGTTTCATTACTCGTGTCGTAGACGTCGTATCTTAATCGATTGTTGTGGTGTGCATATTTTATTTTAAATTGTGTTTTCTTTTGATAACAATGAATAAAAATAGTTGTGTGATTTGCGCAACTGATGAAAATCAACAATTAGTTACAATTACAAAAAGGGGCCTTCCAGGAATAATAAGTGCTAGTAAGCAACGAAGTGACGAAAAGTGGCGTGGTTTTGAAAACACGTGGCCTTTGTTTGTACATAAACAATGCAGAAAACTATATACGCATCCATCAGAACTTGCAAAGTTTACTAATAAAACAACTTTAAGCTCATCAAAGCTATTGAGATCTGAAACAAGTTATGATTTCGATTTTAAAAAGCAGTGTTTTTTATGCAAAGAAAATATAAATCTTGACGATATCAAAAAATATAAAAAGAATAAAAACATTCGCCGGGTAACTACACTGCATATTAAAAACACTATTATTCAGCGATGCAATGAAAGAAATGATTCATGGAGTGAGGAAATTTTCAGTAGAATAAATAGCGAAATAGATTTGGTAGCAGCTGAAGCAATATACCATTCTAATTGCCATAAAAAGTTTATGCAAAAAGAATCGCAGAAACATTCAGGACGGCCTATACGTCTTACTCTGGAAGAATCATTTGAAAAGGTCTGCAATTATGTATATTGAAAACGACGACGAGAACTGTCATATTTCAATAAAGGAGCTAATCGATATTATGACGTCTTACCTACCGGAAAATCAACAGCCTTGGTCCGATAAGAATTTCAAATTACGATTAAAAAAGAGGTACGATGATAGAATTATAATAACCTCTTTGAAAGGAAATAAGTCTGTAGTATGTTTTAAAGGAAATTGTGAGAAACTTTTAAACGAAGAATGGACAAAAAACAGAGTCGAAGATCGCATTAACATTGTCATGGCAGCGGCTAAAATAATAAAAGAAGACATTAGAGGAATGACGTGTACTTTACAAAATTATCCCAGTCTAAAAGATATTAGCATAGGCTATTATTAGCCTATGATATTAGGTGTGGTGGTACAATCGCCGTAAAAAAAGAAGCCCATGCCCCGAAGCGATATTAAAAGTTTGGACATCCTTGGGTATATGGGGATATTGTATTCGCATTATACAATAGTAATTACAAACAGGTATAATGTTTAACAATAGCCGCAACATTCCTCGATATAAATTAAAGAAATTGAGATCTAAAAGCAAATGAGTTTGTCATTATCGAATACTGCTTAATCAAGAGGTAATTAAATGTATAAATTGTTTTCTAAACCATTAATTTTTCATTTTTATTTAAATTACGTTTTCTTTAAATCTCATAATGGTTCTGGAATATTAAAAAACGAAAAAAATGTAATAAATAATTACTACAGTTTTATAATTTATCAATAAAATGGGAAAAAATATATTTCAAATTGTTGTAGTTTTTAATATCCCAGAAGCATTATGAGATTTAAAGAAAACATGTAAATTACATAAAAATGAAAAAATTAAGGGTTTACAAAACAATGTATATATTTAATTACCCTGTAATTAAGCAGTATTCGATAATGACTATCTCATTTCGTTTCAGATCTCAATTTCTTTAATTTATATCGAGGATTGTTGAAAGTTTAAAAATGTACAATAAAAATATGATTCCCGATAATAATCAATTATATTATTTTCAAACGACCTGAGAAATTGCGGCTATTGTTAGACATTATACCGGTTGGTAATTACTATTGTTACTCTGTGCTATTGTATGATGTGAATATAATATCCCCGTATATCCAAGGATGTCCAAACTTTTAATATCGCCTCAGGACATGGGCTTCTTTTTTGACGGCGATTGTACAGATGAACTTCCGGAAACATTAAAAACTTTTTTCCACGAACTTGTTCTGAAAGATAAAAAAAAATTATCATCATATGAAAGAAAGGTAGCCGCAGTAGAAAATTTTATCGTTTCTTTAGTTAGAGTGAGATCGTATATATCACCAGTGATGTTTGGTTTAGGAACTCTTCTGCACAGAAAATTTGCGTCAAAGAACTTAATAGACACCTTCGCCTTCTTCCAAGTGTGGACAATGTTTTGGTATAGCCTGTGAGAATCCATGTATTATACATGATATTGAAGAAGAAGAAGAAGAGTTTATATTTGATTTGAACTCTTAATAGTTTCTTACAACTTTTAAACGTCGCACCGGCGGTTTTTTAAGTTTTATTATAAAATAAACTATATACCTACATATATAAATTAGTATATTATTATATAATATTGTGTATAAAGTTGGTTGTAAAATAAATATTTCTTTGCATATAAGTTGATTTTATAACATCTCAAACAAAAAATACAATTTCTTCAAGTCAAATGCTAATTTCATCACATTATTCTAGTTCCATTAGTAATTGAACTTTGATATCTTCAGTAATATTTATCATACGTAATTTAGCTGCTACATATCTTATATGTTTTTTTCTCTTCTTTAATAAAGTACTCTTGTATTTTTTCCCAAAAATTAGTGGTTTTTAAGATATTTCAAAAAAACTAAAAAGAACAAAATGGCGCCCATTTTTTTCCAAGTTGCCATTTTGGAATTTCATGGGACTTTTAGTATGTTATTCAGTACATTATGTATTGCAGATTTCCGTTGAGAAACCTTTGTATCTAATTTTTTCCATGTCATTTGCTAATTTGACTGCACTATATGATGGCTAATAATATTTCGAATCTTAAATTGGGTTAATAATCTCACTAATCAGCCTTTCTCTGGACTCTGAGCTTATTCGGGGGTAATCTAATGCTTGTTTAATAGCATTTCACGTAAATCGGCGATAATCTTAATTCAATCCGTACCTTGTAAACGAGTACTAAAACATGCCAACATTTAATATAAATTTAATACGACTGAGGCAGATATTCTAGATAAGACGGAGAAACACGTATCACATTTTAGTGCTTTATCTACATTTAAATCCAAATTGCACCCCTAACATTTGCTTACAATAGGCATAGGGCATAGCGGTAATTATTTAAATGTTCACTTTTAATTGGAACCACACTACTACCAACTTTTAGGGGTTAATTTGCAGACAGCAGCAGGATAGGTAATTGTGTTCAATGCAGTACTTGAGCGAATGTTGGATCCAACTGTATAGCTTACTCTAGTCTAGTTGACTCAAAATGCTTTGAAGAAGGACGAGAGCAAAAAAATTTTTGTTAACCTTCTACGACTTGGAACTGAAGTCTTTGGATATTTGGCTCACATGAAACAATACCGTGCCATATGATTAGCAACGAAATTACTAAAATTATTAATTGCTGAGCCTTCGCATTAAGTTGTGCATTAGATCATATCACACTTGCATGACTTGCGACCTGTCACAATATAAAATCAAACGCAAATGTAGTTGCGTAGATTAATTTCGACTACGTTAAATATTTGCGCAAGGAACAATTTTCTTTTTTAAATATTGACTGCTTTATCTCTTTTATTGCGACATTCACATGTTAATTAATTCAAATGTAGATTAATCAACACAAAATGTGTAAATTTTTCTTTTGTACCTACTTTCGATTCAAAAAATGTCATGCAATGTATACAAAAAAATCTAATTATACAACCTAATGAGATCAGTAAGAACGTGTAAATGGCTACCTGCGAAAAAAGTAATTAAGATCACTATAAATAGAAAATGGAAAAGAAATACCACGTAACGGGCAATTAAAAAATTTAATGAATATTTTTGTAATATTTAAATTTTGCCAGTTTATAAATGGCATTATTTTGTGAATACTGACAATGTAATCAAACCTAAAGAATCACATTACATTTCGCAAAAACTGTACAAGAACGTAACATTATTTAAAATTGTAATAAATGCACACACTTAATTTAATTATAGGATTAGCTTCCTTTGAATATATGAAAAAAAGCTTCGGCATAAAAAATATACTTAGAAAACAATAAATAATAATTCCAATGTAGTATTAAATAATATACGCTGTGTTCATTTGCCGTGTTAGAAAGAAACACGTCAACTTTTAACTTGAGGGGACACTTTTGGGGCTAATGTCATAAACTTCAGATTCAGTCAGCCCCCTCCCCCCCTCCTGGAGATACCCCTTAAATTTGTTCAAATGGCTTTAGGTATCATTTAAAAGGTCTGGTAAATCTCTATTCAATCATATCTTTTGCCTTTAATACCAGCCCTCCATTGCCATTTAATGGTTGTTTAAAATGGAACCTCTTAAACTTTTCAGATGCTCCCGTATTATGTTAACCATACCATACCATTCTTAATGGTGTCAATTCACGATATAAATACTAAAGATAGGATGTTGCGCATGGTGGGCGGTCCGCAAATATTACGCGTGACGTCACTTGTAGAGTGAATTACATTTGAGGAATACTCATTTGATGTGTTTTTCGTCTGTACCGAGTTTATTTTTCGAGATACAAAAAATTTCATAAGATCAAATATGCTCCTTATGATGTCTTTTATATGTTAAAAATAATAGGGTAACTCAATCTCTCTCAGTTAACCTGAAAAATACATGTATTAAGTAGCATAATTACATCTGATTGTGTTTGCGCCGCGACGACACAAAAACGGTGCTAGATAGAGGAAAATTGCATATGAACAAATTTGTAGAGCACAAAATTTACTAAAGAAAAGTCCGCGGTAGGGTGTCACGATCTTCGATAGTTAAAGAGTTACAGGCGTCCAAAATGATGCAAACGATATTCGCGCAACTGTCCACACCGCTTTTTCCCAAACTAATGGAGATAATTACACCCTCCCGCGGACTTTTCTTTAGTAAATTTTGTGCTCTACAAATTTGTTCATATGCAATTTTCCTCTATCTAGCGCCGTTTTGGTGTCGTCGCGGCGCAAACACCATCAGATGTAATTATGATACTTTATAGGTACAAGTATTTTTCGGGTTAACTCAGAGAGATTGAGCTACCGTATTATTTTTAAGATATAAAAGACACAAAATGAATTTTATCTTAATTTTATCATATTTTTTTTATTGGTTCCCTACTTTACCTTTTTTTATTGGTGCCCTACGTTACCTTTTTTATTTCACGTTTTTAAACCACGCCTCGATTTAAGTTATGTTCAATAAATAAATAAACGGTACATTTTTCCACCTTGTGTTATGATGTTCATGTTTGTGCAGATCAACAGGTAACCATTTTTTTTAAATGTAAATTACCACAAGGTGTTAAAAAAATAGAGTTAAGTGCGAAATTGTCTTGAATCCATCAATGAAATCACCCAGATCTCCTAACGCTTTCTCCTCGAACGCTGCGAAAACCATTATATATTTTAGACAGAGAAAAAATGAACTGAATCAATTTTGTAATGCACAAAATTTACTACAAAACAGTCCACGGGAGGGTGTAATTATCTCAATCCCAGTAGCTCAATCTGTCTGAGTTAACCCGAAAATACTTGTATAAAGTATCATAATTACATCTGATGGTGTTTGCGCCGCGACGACACAAAAACGGCGCTAGATAGAGAAAAATTGCATATGAACAAATTTGTAGAGCACAAAATTTACTAAAAAAAAGTTCGCGGGAGGGTGTAATTATCTCCATTAGTTTGGGAAAAAGCGGTGTGGACAGTTGCGCGAATAAGGTTTGCATCATTTTGGACGCCTGTAACTCTTAAACTATCGAAGATCGTGACACCCTACCGCGGACTTTTCTTTAGTAAATTTTATGCTCTACAAATTTGTTCATATGCAATTTTCCTCTATCTAGCGCCGTTTTTGTGTCGTCGCGGCGCAAACACCATCAGATGTAATTATGATATTTTATACAAGTATTTTTCAGGTTAACTGAGAGAGATTGAGCTACCCTATTATTTTTTACATATAAAAGACATCATAAGGAGCATATTTGTTCTTATGAAATTTTTTGTATCTCGAAAAATAAACTCGGTACAGACGAAAAACACATCAAATGAGCATGTTGCAAATGTAATTCACTCTACAGGTGACGTCATGCGCACGGTCTGACGAAATCTGAACGTCGGAGCATCCGGCCCTGTGTCAATTGTGCCAACTTACTTACTATTTTGTATTTAGTAATTTGAGAACAATATAAACGACCTTCTACATTGAGGTTATTTATCCCTGAATGTTTTTTCTCAAGTGAGAACTAAACAATTGTTTAACAAAAGTTACAACAATGGTAATTTGTGCGTTAATAGATAAAAAAACAAACGATTCACTACAACAAATAAAATAAATCGAAGATGTGTGTTTTAGGTTGCATAATTTCAGGGTCGTTTTTCTTCAGAGGGAGCTTTGAATATACCTAGAATTATAAAAAGATGAAATCTTTATATAGTGTTACAGATCAGTCTCTGTACTATTTTTATAAACTGGAGTATTAGTAAAATAACATTCAATAATTGGCATACCTGACAAACGCTCATTTTCAAACATAGTATCCACAATAGCACCAAAATATTTGTGATTTAATTAGCATATAAGAATATTGAATTATTTGAATGTTTTTAATTGCAACTGTCTATTTTTGCCTTTCATATACAAGTAGTATATATTTAAAGAATATAATAATAAATACAATTAGACAATTTGTTAAAAAAATATGCAAATAATGCACGGCACTTTTATGTTCACGTTATGTGCGTAAACAAATACCTACTTAAAGTTTTTAATTGCTATCGTTAAATAGTGTAACAGAAACTTTTTCCACGGACCGTTGACAAATTTGGCGGCTTTCTGAATACACGCTACTGACATAAATTGCAACACATTATGCACTTGACAAATTGACATCATTAGTAAAATGAGTTTCTAATTCGCCTTACGCCCAATTTAAATGAGAGCACATATGACTAAGAATTGCGTAGCTATATCTACCACCGCCAGTTGGAAACATCCTCATCATTTATTGAGGAAATTCGTACTCGTTTATAACATCTCTATTATGTGTAGAATACATTGAAAAATCGTTTTTCCAGACGAGAGACGACATTCATGCTTTATCAACACAATGACACTCTTTGACGATTGACTCGTGTATATATATCTCCATGGAAGAAACTCGTTGTGGGAAGTGACTTACGTAATCCAGTCGCCTTGTGAGAACGTTGGTATGTCAAAAAAAATGGTTCGAAGCCCGATTGAGTATCCGAACAACAGACAGTGATAGCTATTTTATACCACTCCGTTCCCGATAACAATCATAATATGACTAATAAATCTGAAATTGGCTGCACTGTCTGGTTTGATAAGGTTTTTCTATAACATAAAGGTCTCTTTCACCTACTCCGCATTTCTTCCATTCTTATACGTTCCATAGTTTGGCTCAGAAAGATGCTCAGAAAAGTGAGTTTCCTGCTGCTACGGATTTCAATAGTGACATGAGGAAAATTCCCTTTTTTATCTCCCGCCAACAAAACCACCGATTGTATTTGCAGCGCAATGCAATAGGAAAAGCTCCTAAAATTAGTTCATATTAGAACTACTCCCCTATTTATTCCATCATTTCCATACTTTGATCACGGCTTGTGTCCTGTATTTTATATTGGTCCAGGTCAGTACGTGCAGCGCTTAGATTTAAGTTAGTAGGTAAGTGTCGACTGTCGAGAAGAAATTCATCAATGTTATGTATGCAGGGTAGGGACTTGGATAACATATCATAGGGATTTCGATGCAAAATTATTTTTTTCACTACTAGGACTAGGACAGGTCGATTCTTGATTTTTGGGAGACAACTTTTGATGTCAAACTTGACATTGACACATCAGCCCCATAGCCCCATCAACCCCTAACTCAAGAATTTAAATAGGGAAAGGGGATCGAGCGATCCTGATTTATTTATTTATTTATTTATTTCATTTCTTGCTCAAAACAACAGAGAAATGACTCCATTTATAGTTTTGAGGACAATTCCAACTTAAAATTAGATATTTAATGATAATAAGTGTACCTACATATATTTGTATCTACTAACTAACATAAAGATATGGATTTTTTAAATAGTGATAGCGACAGGCCAAATTTGAAGCGTCCTTCAATTCTCTATGCGACAGCATGGCCGAAATTAGTTTTATTCAATTTTTAGAAAATCATGAGACCTTTAAAATAAAGGTCACTCTCACTCTACCACCTTACCGTAATTTTTGTTTTTGTTGACCTGACAAAGTCAAATTTGACATCAAAATATGCCGTTCAAAAGGTCAAAGTTGGCGTGTTTTAAGATTTTTCCTAAACAACACCCCCACCTCAGTTAATCTAGAATTCTAGAGGGTGTTTTCATGTAGACGAAAAAAAAATTAAATAAAACCATTGACTTTCTACACTATAGACAAACGGTGAGATAGGGAAAAGTGAAAACTACTATTTAGTGAATTTTTGCGTTAAATAGGCAACTTGTTATACACACTGGAATGCAAATCTTATTGATTTTTTCAGTATGGAACGTCATTACATAAAAGGCACCATCAGCTTAATGACGTTTCATTCACACTTGTTATAATTGTGACGATGTCACATACCTATTCCCACCCACATAGTTTATTCGAAAAATGTGTTTATAAATTCATCGAAATGCGTTCATTTTTTTAACACCAACAAATCAATGTTTAAAATGTGTTTTTTGAAAAAACCTTACCTCATCGGCGTCGAATCACGAAAAGATTATTTGTTTTTTGGAATCAGTGGAAATGTTTAATTTTGTTTAAGTTAAAAATGAGATGTTCATTTTATTTTGTTGCAGCTTAATATTCGTTAAGAATACATAGCTATCCCTTTCCGGGAATTACAAATCCGTTTGCCCCCACATAATACATTTCACATGTCACTTCATCTTTCCTACTCATTTCTCCTCTTCTTTCTTATCCTGTTTTCTCATCAGTCATCACCCTTTCCCGTTGCTGTACTTCATTCCTCTTTGAGTTATATTACCTTGTGTTTTTGTTTTTTTATGAGTCTATACAGTATATTTTTGATTCATTTTTCCTGTTACATGTTTCTATCTCCTGCATTTTTTCGTCATCCATTTGTTCTTTTTGCTCTTGTACATCTTATCACCTTCTCTAAAGCATTTTTTGTACTCTTCCAAATCTTCTTTCCGCCTCGTCTTTAGCCTAACCCCCCCCCCCCCCCCCACTCCTTCCTTCCTTACTCTCAAATTGAGAGCGTGATAGACAATTTTTAGAACCAACATCACTCCGTTTTTCATGAATCCTGGGCACAAATCTCAACAAAAATTCACCGAAAATATCTGGAAAAATCCGGGACGAAATACACTAGCGGGAAAAGTCCGCGAGAACATCTTATTTTCTTCTTTTTTTGAATTAAAATCTCGATAATAAAAAATACTTTAAAAACACTCTGACTTGGCTTAATTCAAGAGGTGCAAAACGCAAAGGAGGAATTTTCTCATGGACTTTCCCCGCTAGAGCATTTCCTCCCGGATTTTTCAAGACATTTCGGGAGAATTTTTATTGAGATTTGCGCCCACGATTCAAAAACAACGGAGGAGTATTTTTACATGTTGAAAAGTCCTCCAAAAAATCTAAGGTTATCCTTAAGTAAATTCGGTAGTGAAATTTATGCGGTTTGAAATGGAAATATGTGCAAAAATATCGGACAGGACACCAACAAATAAAACTACAGCAGAAAATGTTTCAAAGCAAATTCATGAAAGAAGCGTAAATAAAG
This sequence comes from Pyrocoelia pectoralis, assembly GCA_036250285.1. Taxonomy (NCBI): domain Eukaryota; kingdom Metazoa; phylum Arthropoda; class Insecta; order Coleoptera; family Lampyridae; genus Pyrocoelia; species Pyrocoelia pectoralis. Next base: position 34,323,024 of record CM070074.1, read on the forward strand.
AGATTGAATTGCAGGTGTTGTTTTGTAACAGCGCTGCAATTTCCATTGATGTTATCATAGTACGCAAAGAACGTAATATACGTTCTGTGATCGTAGTAAGTAACTGTATTTCTTGTAACGTGATCAGAATATAGGACGGGCGCTAACGTAAACATGACGTACATTTATGACGTATATTTATATAACGAGAGTGGCGCTGTGAAGATTTGGTGGCACAGCTCCAAACTAACACTTTCACAGCTCCAATATTTGTCGGGAATTTATAGCATTGCACCGTTTGTCTATAGTGTAGAAAGTCAATGATAAAACTAATTTCGGCCATGCTGTCGCATAGAGAATTGAAAAACGCTTCCTTCTATTTAAATTCTTGAGTTAGGGGTTACTGGGGCTAGAGGGGTTGACGTGCCAATGTCAAGTTTGGCTTCAAATGTTGTCCCCCAAAAATCAAGAATCGACCTGCCCGAGCGTTTTTTTAAGAAACTAGTCTAAGTGTCCCAAACAGTGGCGTAGCTACCGAGGGGGCAGAGGAGGCAATCGCCCCCGGGCCCGGTTTGCCTAAGGGCCCGACGGTTGCAAAATTCCGACGTACGAGACCTGAACTGTTGCTGTATTTTCGATATGTGCAAAATACCATACTTTCGCATTAAAACTACTCCGATTTCGTGTTTTTTTTTTCTAAGAAGAAATAATTAACCCGTAAGTAATGCCATTATCCAACTTTCGGGACAAGTACCTAGGTATGAAATAAAATCGTAAATTTCTTTGAAGATTTAAAAATGAACGTTAAAATTTTTAACGTTGGTTGTTACAGTATTTCCTGTTTATATGTGTAATTTATTTATGACTAAGCACTAAGTCTAGTCGGTAGTTGGTCATTCCTATGCCTATCTTCATATTAGTTGTATAAGCAAAAGTTACACCTTGTTGGCGTTCTTCGCTTGTGTATTTTGTACTTGCAACATTTGGTGATAGGTACTTATTCTGTGATACAATTAAATTAATTAACAAGTTGAAAGCTGTTGATTATTTTATTATCATGCTACCCTTTATTCTACTATTTAATTGCCAAAAAGGGGCCTTTAAAAAATTCTTGCCTCCGGGCCCAAATTTTGAAGTTACGCCACTGGTCCCAAAACATGCATGTTTCCTTTTCAATGCCCCACCCGGTATATTTGCCTCAATTTAAAAACAGCGTCGGTTAGAGAGAAGACGTTAAAAGATACAAGGTGTCGACCACTGTTAACCTACATTTCTTCACTTAGTGTAGAATAAGTGGAGCAAATTTCCCTAAAAAGTGAAACTAACTCTTTTTAATTTGCTCTTAATAAATTTAGACAATGCAAATAATTACGTATAGAAATCTTAATAGCGGAAGTATGATACGCTTCGACAAGTACTATACGTGCCCGTTCTGCAGAGCTGCCATTTACGTTTCCGGCCAACTGAAAACAACGTTTATAATGTAAGCGTATTGTACATTATCACATAAATTCCTCGAACAAAGAGTTTTACGAATGATGACCCTATGAATTTTTACTTCGGCATCGAACACAATAGTGTGACAAATTATAATTAGAAACGTCAGCTATTTCCTTGCGCAAAAATTAGCACAGCGTTTTTAGCACTAGGTAGTAGATATAATTATTATCTTACAATCGATTGAAATTTTTAGGACTTTCGTTCGAAGTAGTGAGCGAAAATTATTTTAAGTAACCTTATTTGTATACACATAAATACGTGTAGTGTGGATGCGGTTTTGCTCGTTAAATCTCGGAATCATTAGTTACAGTACGTTCCACAGTTCATTACGGTAGCTCATAATTAAGGCAAGTTCCGTGTTACATTAAGACTTAAATTTACAAGGTTTAGTTGACAAAAATACAAATTGCAAGAATATTTTGTACACAGAGTCCATCGATTTACCGAAGGTACAGTAAATAGGTATTTATAATATGAATTTATGTTCCGTACGTGTATCCAATTATCCAGTCGAATTCATACAGGGTGATCTTCGTGATTAAATACGTCGATATGTTGGCGATCTGCCAAAGCTGAAATAGCATTAAGATTAATGAAAGGAATGTACATATATCATACTTATCTAAAATAACGTACTTATATGAGAAATACGGAAAACATGGTTACGTGAGGTAATTGCCATTGCAAAACACAATGCACGTACAATTTTCAGTAAATAACGGAAGTAAAAATTGCTAAGGTGACAACATAGGCGATGTAACAAACGTATCCTCTCAATTACGTGCGTTGCACGAAAATACCTGTCGTATTTTTCACCCTATTATGTGTTAGTAAATTATGTTTTTCTAACTCGTAATTTGTAATGCCTAATTTAAAACGAACATAGCATGATGACAACAAAGAAATGAAAAACAGTTACCCAAAGGCTAGATTTGTTTAATAGAAACCTTGGCTCAATTGTAATGGGAGGTAAATGGTATAAAAGTATAATGACAACAAAAAATTATTAATTTTCAAACTCGAGTACAAAAGTACCGGTATGTGTCGGTTTAAACGTGGGGGATTAAATGTAAAAAAGTTTATACATTTTGCTGTACTTATTGAATTGATACAGGATACAGCGGATTTAGGTATATTTTAAAGACGGCATGTGTACTAAAAAACTCAATTAGTTCTTTTAAATAAATTTGGCCCAACTCTACGAATCACAGAATTATCGTATATAAGACAATCCATCCCCTTGGACATTTAGGAGACCCTACAGCAAACAAATATAATATAATTCAGCATTAATAATAAATAATAAATATGTTCTGCTAATAATTGTTTTTCGGCTTATTCCCCAATGAAACGATCCCTCGATTCCTGTTCTACTCGCTAATTTGTCTGAGAGTTTGTTAGTATGTACCTGGTGATTTTAATATGCAAAACAATAAAAAGAAAATGCTAGAACAGTAGTACCAAAAGAACCCACTGCAAAGTTTGCTCATTCCTACCCGCACTGTTTTCCGAAGGAAAGAGGTTCGGAAATAGAATAGGTCCCCACCGTTGCAGTTTTCAAGCATAACAAATCAGGATTGCTTTACAATACGTGTATACAAATTTACAATTCCCTAGTATTAAACTTGTGACAACAGAACTTAAAATGCCGAACATTTTTAATGAAATGGTGCTATTCTGCTAGACAAGTAGAACCGAAGAATTATAGGACTTGTATTGTGAGTTACGATTTAGGAACTGCGAACCAATGGTTTCACTCAGTACCTACTCGAGATGTGTTTCAGTTTTTCTCACGACTGCTGGCTGTATTTTCAATGTTGAGAAGGAAATCTTATCCACGCCACTACAGCACAGTATCAATTATTGCCAACATTTCTTGGGGTAAAAAGAAAAATTTAATTCACCAAAACTATATCTACTGTGAGTGGTATTTGTTTATGACCAAAAAAAGAATGCGACCTTTGAAAGGAAATGCAGAAAGTTTCAACTGGTTGATTGAATCTAATGAAACAAAAAGTGTCTCTTAATAAAGTCATATTATCATCAATATACATCAAAGAATTATATTAATATGTATTCTTTTTTCTGTATACAGGGTGGGCTAACAAAAAGGTAACAAACGGGTTTCTGGCCCGAACATTTTTTCTTTTGAGAAATGCAAAAACACGTCAATTTTTATATCAAGGGGGTCAACTTTTGTCATGATTTTCAACCTGAAATGATTTCATCCCTTAGCGCTGTGATAACAACCCGTAAAATTTAAATAGGGATGATAGTGCTAGTGATACGTCATTTGAAAGGTCTTTCTTTTCTGAATTCAGTGCACTAGTTTTTTTTAGTTTTTTTTTTATTTTTAACACGAAAATTGAAGTTGCAAAAATGGACAATGAGAAAAGAGTTTGAGGCATTTAAAAACTAAAAAAAGCGCGGACAGGTCAATTGTTTGTTTTTTAGAGAAGCTAGGTACCTTTACCGCCATTTGACAACATTGTTTCACCCCTTAGGTGCAGGGTAAACAATATTTTTAAATAAAAACAAGGGTTAATTTTTTCTTGTACGACACAACAATTTTTACCTCTGATGATAAAAAGTATTGCTTTTACCTCTAGTTGTATAAATAGCTATTTTGTAACTAAAATGAGTATCAAAATTATGAAATTTCGTAACTGAATGACAAAAATTATATTTTATTATATAACCAGAACGTGTATGTATGTTTGTATGTGTCATAAAATTCTCATTTTGCACTAGAACGTGTATATATGTTTGTATGTGCCATAAAATTCTCATTTTGCAACTTAACTCCTCATATACCAGCAGGGGTTTGAATCTTGCCAAAGTATGACTTGTTTTTTGATTCGCTAATTTCTTAATCTATCTATGTATACTTACTGACATTGGCATTGATTTTATACACTATAGAGAAACGGTGCAATGTTATAAATTGTCGACAAACATTGGAGCTGTGAAAGTGTTAGTATGGATCTGTGCCACCAAATCTTCACAGCGCAACTCTCGTTGTAAGCGCCCGTCCTATATTCTGATACGTCACAAGAAATAACATTGACTTAAGTGTATAAAAACAGTTACTTAGTCAATGATAAAAATCAATGGAAATTTTAGTGCTGTTACAAAACAACACCTGCAATTCAATCTCTTTATTTACGTTTCTTTCATGAATTTGCGTTGAAAAATGTTCTGCGGTAGTTTTATTTGTTGCTATCCGATATTTTGGTACATATTTAAATTTCAAACCGGAAGATATAAATGTCACCACCGTATTTACTTAAGGGTAACCTTAGATTTTTTAGAGGACTTTTCAACATGTAAAAATACTCTCCGTTGTTCATGAATCCTGAGCGCAAATCTCAATAAAAATTCTCCGGAAATGTCTTAAAAAATCCGGGACGAAGTGCTCTAGCGGAAAAAATCCATGAGAAAATACCTCCTTTGCGCTTTGCACCTCTTGAATTAAGCCAAGTTCTCTAAGAGTGTTTTTAAAGTATTTTTTATTATCGAGATTTTAATTAAAAATAAAAAAGAAGAAGAAAATAAGATGTTCTCATGAACTTTTCCCGCTAGAGTATTTCGTCCCGGATTTTTCAAGACATTTCCGGAGAATTTTTGTTGAGATTTGCGCCCAGGTTTCATGAAAAACGGAGTGATGTTGGTTCTAAAAATTGTCTATCACGCTCTCAATTTGGGAATAAGGAGGGGGGGGGGATTAATGAGAGACCTCTACGTGGTATGCCCTGGTCACATTCAAAATTGCTTCATCGTAAGCAATTTTGAATGGCTAGCATCTAAAAGCGTAGTGAATGAGAAATAAAGAAGAGAGGAAAGTGTGACGAGGTGACGACATACATGACGAATTGCGTATCATCACGCCGAGTTTACATAAGAGTGCAAGAGAGGAATTAGGGTACAGAGGTAGCGAAGGAATGCCTAGACTACAAGAAGAGGAAAGTCGAGAAAGAGTACAAAAAATGCTCTAGAGAAGACGATAAGATGTATAAGAGCAAAAAGAACGAATGGATGACGAAAAAAATGCAGGAGATAGAAACACCTAATAGGCAAAATGAATCATAAATATACTACTCATAAAGAAACAAAAAACACAAGGTAATATAACTCAAAGAGCAATGAAAGACAGCAACGGGAAGACGGAATACAACGCAGAACAAATAAACCGGATCTGGGTAAAGCATTTTCAAGAATTATTGAACACACACGTCAAAAAGAAGAACATACGTATACAGAAGCGGGTGATGGAGAGACAGAATCGCAAACACCAACAAAGGAGGAAATACAAAAGACAATTACGAAGATAAAAAACGGAGAGGTGCTGGGAAAATATGAAATAAACAGAGAAGTCATTAAGTGCGGCGGCGAAGAAGTCTGAGCTCTATACAGCCTGTTTCAGAGTAAGCGCCTTATTTTTTTATCCACACTATGGGTACCACTTTCAAAATATTTGGCAATAATGTGTTTCAGGACATTCTCTACACGATGGTGATATCAGATTTTTAATTGAACGAATTATTTCAAAATGGCGACTTTCAATTTTTTAATGGAATGCCATAATTTGTTTTATTGGGATCCTAAAAACATTCTTTTTACGATAGTATTTCGTTTTTCTTAAAAATTCATTTCTTTTTCCCTATCAAAAAGCAAACTGACATTTTAATCTAGTAGCGCATGAATGTTTACACTCGATGTTATTTTTCTCCAAATATCAAGTAACAGTAGACACAAAACAAACAATTAAACTTTATGTCATACTAGCTTATTATTTCACCATAACAACTACTAAAACAAGAGACATTAATGACTAAATAACGCCCCTTTACATGACAACCGGATTTTACATAGCAACGGGCGTTATTTTTATAAAGCTAGCTTATAACGCCCGCAAGGCGCAAATGTAAACTATTATACCTCATCACCATAGATACGGTCAAGGATTTTAAATGTCAGTCTATACTGATTTTATTGTTATCATCTGTTTTAATCATCTTAATCAACTTCTTGCAAGTATGACATAAAGTTATAAAGGCACCACGGGCGTTATGAACATAACGCTTACGGTCCACGTATATCCCTCGGACCAGAGGCCCTCGGGCTATACACTGTCGACGTTAGGCGTTATTTAGTTCATAACGCCCTAGTTACCTTAATTACTATTATTTTGCAATAAACATCTACATTTTGAAACTCAAAATTAAAAATTTAAATAAAATAAAATTTAGGTAGGTATTTACAAAAAATGCTCGACATGTTTTCCTTCTTTTTCAATACATAAATTGAAACGTCGTCCAATGGACCCAATAGATCGAAGGATCTACCCCTACTTGATATTTGGACAAAAATAACATCGAGTGTAAACATTCATGCGCTACTAGATTCAAATGTTAGTTTGCTTTTTGATAGGGAAAGAAATGAATATTTAAGAAAGACGAAATACCTATATAAAAATATGAAATGTCAGGTGGTCTTTGCAAGGAATAAAAATTAAAACAATCAGTTTATTATTATTTCCGCTCAGAGGCACAATTGCGCTTAGTTGCATTTAGAACTATTAAATCTTTATTTTTGAAAAATTTTAACGGTGTTTTGCAGTTCTACAGCTACAAATTTATTAGTATCTTTCAGTCACGTGACAGGACTTTCATATATTGGTGTTAGCCTACAGAAATACCTGAAGAAAGTGCGTAAGCAAAAAAACAAATGAAAGATTGTTGCAGAACCTAACTTAGATCAATCGTTTAGGGCAGCACTAGAAAAACAATGGAAAGTTTGAACTTACAGTGACTTAATTTAATTCTCATTACAATCTCGACGACTTCAATCGATGTGAAAACAACATAGCAGATTATTGCCAATATTTCACAAGAATAGGCTGTCAGGGGGGGGGGGGGGGCTAGGACATGTATCAAATAGGTAATATAGAATTTCGCATCCATTACACATAAAATAATTAGCACAAGAAATTTATATGCATCAAACGACAAGGTACTATTAATTCTCTTGATTTATGATATAGAAATATATACATTTAATTAGGGTATTATTACAGCAAAACGTCGTCAATATAATTGAATTTAAGGCTATAAAAAAATATATCACACCTAAAATTAAAGGAGCATTCAAGCAGAGTATTTATACTACCCATCTCTATAACTTCTTGCCCACATTAAATAAACTTAATTATGTAAAAATGAAAAACTTTTACACTTAAACAAACAAGTATAGACTAAAATTGAAAACATTTAACTTCACAATCCACACCAATTCTAAAAAAACGTGATATATTAGATATATATTTACATTATTCGTAAAATAATTACCATCACTTTTAAAAGATACTAATGATGTACATAAAATAATTTAATTCAGCGCACGGCCAACAAGATTATAATAAGCAAGAAAAATTTTAGCTAATTTTAAAGAACATCGTATTTTTAAAACTCATATTTACGCAGTCATCTAACAGAATAATGTTCTTTAATATCACACTCTAATAGGCCTTCTTAATGAAATTTATTTGCTTTAACAAAAATTTAGTTTATACCAAAAAATGCAGAATGGATTATTACAACTTTAGATATTTTAGGTAGCGAAATAACATTATCGCAAAACTATTTATAGCGAGATGTGTACAAAAACTGTGAAATCTGTATTTGCCAACATGGTTCACATATTTCTGGAGAAATTAATTTATATCAAGACCGCAAATTTGATATAAGAAAAAAAGTGTGAAAGTAGCACCTTCATAAATTAAATAAATTTAATCCGCGTCGTTTCGCCCACAAAATTTGAGGTAAATCGTGCGCTACTGTCAAAATAAAATGAAGAGGAATGGGTACTACTTCGATTCATCAAAATAAAAAATGGCAACCAAAAATATGGTCTAGCACAAGAGCGAAACTTTCGATATAGTTATTTATTGGAACAGGTGGTGTGCGGAAAATTTTGAAGATACCGACACTAAAAATATTTCCAGTATTTTAGATATTTCGTGAAGAGCGTGCATTCCTCACTCTCACCTCAGCATGAACAGTCATGAGCGTTTAGTGATGAGTGCCAAAAATTTGTTTGTAAACGCGGTTATTAAACGTGAAATAAGGAAAAAAGTTAATCACATTATAATAATAAAAGTAGTACTAAAATATCGTTAAATTTAATTAGAGAGAGAATATTATTGTACTTATTACTTTTAGACGCTTCTATCATTCTGCGTTTTATAGCACTCATTCAATTAGGATGAAACGTAAATAATATAATATAAATGATACTTTTTATCTCGAATGTGGATATAGCAGATTCCCCATGTTATTAGTATATTCTCATGACTTTGATTTGGAAGATGCGCATTATAATTTAATGTGTATAAACGTAAATGTGAGACAGAATTATACGATCTGCAAGATCTAAATAACTCAAACTATTGAGTGGCACGAATATTAGTCACTCATTTGATATTCGTCTCATTTATGGTTAAGGTACGTGAATATGGGCCAAGATTTTCCATTTTGTCACTTATTATTATTATTATTGTTCAAGGGGTGGTCCCGAATGGTTCCCGCACTGCGACCTTTTGATCTATTGTGCCCCCCGCTATTGTCTACCCTTCTAGAGTACCTGTATCTTTAACAAAGTACAGGAGTTCAGTAGGACGAATCTTCGATACTTCCTCTTGTGTAATCTTTTCATTTCCAAGTAGGCGTTCCCTTGGCTTTGTGTATGTCTCACATTGGCAGGTGACGTGGTATGGCGTTTCTTCTTCCTCACCACAACTCCTGCACAGCAGCGGGCTGTCAGTCAGTCCCATGTTGTGCAGGTGTTTGTTCAGACAACAGTGACCTGTGACCATCTCTGTCGCAAGTTTTATCTTCGTCTTACTTAACATGAAGATGGACGCTGCTAAGTCCCCGTTTGGGGTTTCCAGAAAGATCTTGGAATGACTCTGTCCTGAAATTTTCGACCAGTGTCTGCAGTGCTCTTTCGTGAGTATTGCCTGAATCTCCTTTTTGGCTGTGTTATATTATAATTAATTTGGTCAATTGGTGTTGGTAACCATGGATAAGTCCCTAGTTCTGCGGCAACTGCTGTTTTATTGAAATCTCACTGACGGCCACAGTGTGAGATTTCGGTCGGTCAGTCAGTCAGATTTAGAAATCAATTTAGAATGTGGAAACTTCTGAACATTCGAATCAGGGCCGGCAGAAACGGGCCTGCAGGGGATGCGGCGCAGGCGGGCGCCACTACGAAGGGGGCGCCGCTACCAGGGCTTTGTTCATAATTTCATTTAAAAAAATATTTCAAAAATGAAAATTAAGAAACTAACCAATTTGTGAAACGGCGCAATCTACAAAGAATAAGTTTAGGGTGAACATGTTTATACACTTCTATTGTATTTTTCACACCGAGAATTCAGTATAAATTGTATTTAATAAAAATAAAAAGCATTGTTTATTACAAGATTATTGTTTATAAATAAAGTTAGATCCGAGCGGCGCATTTTAGTTGAGGCCACACCTGATTCCTGACCGGCTCAGCCATGCTACATAAGGCAAAGGCGCTCGATACTGAATTCTCGGTATGCGGACTTTGCGTACCCGGGACAACCGTCTCCGGCCCTTTGGTTCCCGGACTTTGCGTCTCCCGGCCGTTTGGTGCCCGGGACTTTTCGTACTCAGCCATTTTCGTTCCCAGGAATTTTCGTCTCCGGACTTTTCGTATCCGAGGTCATTATTTTCAAATGACAAAACAAATAATTTATTAGTATGTATGACGAACTTCATTGTGCCAATTTATTTTAGAAATTCTCGTTGCCAGGACCTATTGAATAAAACCAAATAGACGTGTTTCCACATTTTTTAATAACTTCTATTATACTTATACTATACAATCAATATAAGACAGTCTTGTATATTACAAAGCGCATATCAATTACCATTAAAACTTACATAGGTACAAACACTAAACTTGGAATAAAATAGAAATCATCTATAAGTAAATGAGAAATAAAATAGGAAAGTAAATTGAAATTAAAACTCAAAGTTATAAGAAATGCCACGCAAATAATCAATATGATTTCTATTATCATAATCACCAACAATTGCTATCAATCTTTGATTTAGTTGAGCGTAATTTTTATTTTTTCTATTTATTCGATTTCCCGCTTGCAGCTGAACGATGTCATAGTTTGTAAGTGACACTTGTCGTTTTAATAAATCTATGAACTTATAGATATTTGGAAAAGAGGTTCCACAACTAGATAAAAAACCACGATGCCATCCTTCTACGGCATTATTGGTTCGGGCCTCTCCATCAAGTGTTCGTTCATAAACGTTCCATAAATTGATCGGGAAAATAGGATCTTGTCTTCGTCGACGGCCCCTTCTGCCAATATAATTATCTTCAAAATAATTTGCTATTACCATTGCATCTTGGGAAAAATCTTCATGTTCCAATAGCTCGTCGAAAACGTCGATGACACTCAATGGTGGAATGAAGGCTATAGCCGCTATCATACGTACAGAAATTGCAAATTCATGAGATTGCTGGTATAAAACTTGCAGACCTTCCAACTGGATTTTTCGCCATATGCTTTGTGTTAAATGAAAAAAACAACCCGAAACACGCACCTCGCCGAATTCTTGTTGAAATGCTCGAATGGCTGCGTGTTCAAAATCCAACATTACTGTTTGAGGGGTTGCATCGGGACAAAAGTTTTTTATTTCTTGTATCATTTTTGTATACGTTGCTGCCGTTTTATTTGGCAGCAGAACATACAAACAGGGTACCACAGTATCATGGTATTTCACATGAATAGTGTACAGCTGCGAAAATAAATTTGGGCACGTGCGAAACGTTCCATCTGCAAACCACGATGAACAGGAAGTCAGCAGTTGTATGTTTTTTGCTGTAGTAAATATAAGCATCCTTCCGTGTGGTAAATCTTGATTGGAATCGTAGTATAAGAATTGTGATTGTTCGCCATTTAACAGAATCTCGGAGTATCTCTTAAAAATATTTGTCAAGTTAGATGGATTACATCAATTGATATGAATTATTTGTATTTGTATTACTCACCTGTGGTAGCACTAAATTGCTGACATTTTCGGGAATCGGAGGTGCGCCATCTTTATTTCTTCTTTTTCTAATATTCCGTTTTATAGTTTCTTTTGACGGAAGTATGGCAGCCACGTTAGCGTGAATTCCTTCCACAGCTTGCGACATAATTTGTTGCGGCGTTTCTTGGGTAGCGGACGCCCTTTCCCTTAGAAACTGCTTCACACGCAGAGCATCAGGACGAGCAGCTTGTGCAGCATGATTGTGCTCCATCGATATTTTGACAACTTCGTTCGACAGATTATTTGTCCAAATTCGACCCTTACACTGCCCACGTTTTTCACAAACCCAAATTGTTCTTTCCCCATCTTTGCTTGACTTACAGCGCGTATACACATAACTGTTATGTACAAATTTTATTTTATCTCTAATAGATTTCAAATTATTGTCGGCCATGGTCAATACTGAAGTGACAAAAGCTCACTGGAGTGCACTTGACTGTACAAACGTTATTTTAGAAAAGATACATTTTTGTAAATTGATGGCTATTTAAGCCTTCTTGAAGGTAGGTAATAAACCGGATGGCTAATGTTAGACCATTTTACATTACATTCCAAATTAGCAATAATGTACCGTTCAACTGTTATTGACAGCTTCCGGACCCCAGACTGACGACAAGAATTAAGCTGGGTCCAAAGGATTATACTTGTCACCATATTTATAGATTTATGGTTTTAAGTGAGCATCCCAAAGAGCCGCCTACACCTGCAAATCTTTATACTGCAGTACCGACAAGGTACACTAACCCCTTCATAATTAATAAAAGGGCTTCCGTAACCATTAGGAAGTCGGTTGCTATTTCCTTGTTGAAGTTTGTAGTAGTCAGCCAATTATAACAATCACTCAATCTAAAAATCTAAATGTATAACTTGGCGGTTAATGGGCAACTCAGTCACTGAAACTGAATCGATTAATATTAAGTTAAATTGTAAATCTGTATAGTTTAAATCTTATTATTAAAAATTCAAAAGAATAAATTCGGTGGTAACGAAATTAACCTGGTCCTTCGAAGATACGGAGATTACTCTAAGATCTCAAACAGCTAACAATAGCAGGTACCTCATGCAGTACCTACTGCTTTCCTAAAATAGACAACTTACTTGAAAAAAACAATAAGTAAGAATTTGTCCACTCACAATTAACTAAGAAAATGAATTTATTGCACTAATTTTTATCCTACATTTCCTGTTAACAGGTATTACAAATTGAAACGCAATTTGGAAAGTTGCAGTGAATGACAAGTCACATAATAGTTCTTTAGAAATTGAACAGTGCGTAATTAAAAGGATTAGTCATTTCAGCTTTATCTATGATCAGTATTGGCATGTATAATAATGTACTAAACATAATTAAAAATCCATTTAATTTCTAAAATAAATTGGTACAATGAAAACTTCGCAATAATGCATTTTGTGTTTCGTCATTTGAAGATGATGAGCTCGGATACGAAAAGTCCGGAGACGAAAAGTCCTGCGAACGAAAATGGCTGGTTACGAAAAGTCCCGGGCACCAAACGGCCGGGAGACGCAAAGTCCGGGAACCAAAGGGCCGGAGACGGTTGTCCCGGGGACGAAAAGTCCGGGAACCGAATTCTCAGTGTGAAAAGTACAATAGACGTTGCAATGTATTCGTTAACAGGGTTATACAGAGTGTTTTTTGAGAGCTTCTGGGAAAGATTTATAGGTAGGTTTTTGAAATTTTGAACTTAGGGGTTACTCTGAAAACCGAATCGATGTAAAATATTTTCAAAATGGCAGCATATCCCTATTCTTCCTATATGCGCTGGTGAAAACTCGGTTGCCATAACTACAACGGTTTTCAAGTATAAAACTCTCAAAGTACCGTCTGCATCCGCCATTTGTTTTTAAAGTCAAAACAACTGAAAAACCGTAAATTGTAGATATTGATATGTGGGTATCAAAAGGACTGAAATTTCACGTAGAATCCAAAAGTGGAATAAAAAAAGAGGGGTTGACGTTTAAAATAACGAAGTTACTAGCTACTTCCGGCATTTCCTGAAGTGCTTCCATTTGAAAATATTTTACATCGATTCGGTGTTCAGAGTAACCCCTAAGTAAACATTTTGAAATTTTTGAAAATATATTAACAATGTCTATTAGGCACCTACCTATTCTTATAATTTAATTGCATTTTCTAGTTATTTTCAATTTTTTTCCTTATCTAAAGTTTTTATTTTACTAAAAGAGAATTTGAATTGTAGATGATTATTTTGGTACCAGATTTGGATCAGTGAGAGTTTGCTGAAATTGTTCATTTTTCGATGATTTTATGTGCGCGTAGTTTGGCGGCGGGAGGGGGGCGCTTCAGTAGAAATAGCAGGCAGGCGCCAAAGACAGCGCCGGCCCTGATTCGAATTTATTAAAATTTTTTTCAGAACAGCGTTGTTTAATTTAATAAGCACGAGTACAAATAAATGCGTCCATTTTAAAGAGCTCTCTCTCTAGTTAGGTCCCATTTTTTACTTCTTCGTATCTAAAAGTTAATAAACACAAAAATCTACTTTTAGGGAGTAGTTGTGATCATCGAATTACGACAAATTCGGTTTATTCTTAACTTAAAACTCAATTGGCATGTTCTTTTAATACCTATAAGATGAAAAGGAAATGCAAATTTGAGTTTTTATTGTTTACCAAAATGATAACGGGGTGGCTGAAACTCACAGCACATATCTACTATAATAACCTGATGCATGGCATCGAATTAGGTAACGAGAAGCGCAAACTGCTTTGTTTAGAATGTAACATTTCGTTAAAAACATATTACATGAAAAGGGAGCACGCGAATTATATATCCTTTAAGTGGACTTAACAGAGTGTAAATATTTAATTACAAATATGCAAACAAAACGGAAATGTAAAGTCTATGAGCTGAATTACGCTGTTTATCTTAACAGAGTAGGTCCAACAATTACTACATCCATACTTGACAACCGGCAAGTACGTGTTTAAATAAATATTTAAATATTATCCTTCGAAACTGAAGGTATTAACTACGACGGAAAAATTACGCATTAATTTTAACCACAATATTAATTATAAAGAAAAGGTATTTAAAATCGCATTGATCGTTTAATTAAAAATAATGATGTAGCCAGGCAATAGAGAAATGTAGAAAACATAAACTTTATCTTACACACTTATGTAGGTACGTACCTACTTCATTTTATAGGATCATGAATCATATTTCATATTTTAAAGTAGAGAAATCGAAAAATTTTTTAGATGGTGATGAAATAGAAGTAGCACGTTATTTTCTATCGCAATTGCAAATTTGGTGTAACCTTGTGAGCTAAAATTATCAAACAAAAGGTTTCATTTTCTATTTAATTCATACAATCAGTCATGCAAGTTGGTTTCATGATACAAAACATAATTTAGATATTTTACGTCACTGTTTTACCTACACCTACAATGTGATTATTTCTAAAAATGACAACAAAGTAGTGTTGCCTGTATGGTATACACCTATTGTTTCGACACTCTTAACTAGACATAAGATTCCCACTAATTGCA
Source organism: Pyrocoelia pectoralis (assembly GCA_036250285.1). NCBI lineage: Eukaryota > Metazoa > Arthropoda > Insecta > Coleoptera > Lampyridae > Pyrocoelia > Pyrocoelia pectoralis. The sequence goes on from CM070074.1 coordinate 34,338,173, forward strand.
GATAACCACAATGTGAAAAACCAGCGGCAAATGCCAACAATTGCATATTATTCCTCATGGGTACTTAAATAACACAACAAAAATTGTGTAGGAATATTTAGAACTAAAGAACCTTTCCGTCTCAGACAAAACCTATCACCACATTTTTAACACACATTTTAATATTAGCTTTGGATAACCTAAAAGCAGTAAGCACTAAAAGCAGTTGTGACTTGCTGAAAAACTAAGGCAGTTGTTCAAACGAAAAAGAATGGCAAGGAAACAAAATTTAAAAAAACGAGTAGGTACTACCTACTTATTATTATTACAGCACGGAATTTGTGCTTTTGCGTATCGTTATAGCCTCAGCACGAACGCAAAGAAGAAAAAAAATGCACAGTTTTCGGGCACATACATTATACCTATGGTTCATATTACTAGACGATTAGACTTTGTAACGCCTCATTTCCGATTAGAGGCCACTCCGAATATCGAGTGCGTCAGAGACATAAGCCTAATACTTATATCAAAAAGCTCCTGCTGAAGTTCCCAAAAAATGGTATAATGAAATAAATGCAGAATAAAATACCAAAGCCTTTTAATATTGTTAAGGTTGTCTCCTCGGAAATGAACGGACTCAATTTATAAAACCAAACCTTCATACAAATGACGGTCACCTAGAGAAGTTAGAATCACAACCACACTTCCAGAAGACACATTGTCCCGCCTCCTAAACTCTATTTCGGTAAGAAAAACTTCAATATTTTTTCTATCTAAATTAAGTCGCGCAGTTATTTTCGTTTCAGACAGAAAAATATAAAAGATTAGTGCATTTAAAGAAGCTATATAACAACGGGAGACGTGAGAACCTTTGCCGAGACCTTTGCTGACATGTTGCCTCACACAAGTACCGCAAAGAATACGAAGAATGCTCTAACCACAAAGAAAAGCAATTAAAAAAACAAATAATTTGTAATAATTTTTTCCCACATTGTAGATGTCAACATAGATAAGTAACTTTGTTAGGTTAATAATAATTATTATTATTATTAAATAGAAAGTTTTGTTCAATATAAATGATAAAGTATTACTTTTTTGGATAATATTTTTACCATTGCATGAATTTGAAAGAGCCTTCTGCCCCCTTTCGGTGAATTGTATCAGGATATCCCAGTTCTTTCTTTACAAAATATAAAACACAACGTTGTTTGCCACGTATTATACAGTTTTGGCCATTCCATGAATGACTAAAAATATAACACTCCGAAATGCCAAAATGATGCACAGTATAAATTTAAAAAACGTTTTAAATAAAGAAAAAAGACGTAATGGTAATCGAACTACATTTGATGTGTTTTCAATTGTCAATTCAGCGAACAGATACTAGCTATAGCTAAAGCAGAGCAATAAAATTGTCTTTGATTGAAGTAATATTTCATTCTTATTATGATCCTTTTAGGTGTTTTCTAGGTAACAATAATAGATAACTTTTGAAGTCATTTACATCTGTAAAATGCGTTGATTAATCGCTCGAATATTTACTGGAAGTACGTGTTTTCAATGTATGCAAAAGGAAAATATCGACAAAAATGTAGCTAATCAACGCAGCTACATACCTACATATTTGCCGTAATTAAAATTCATTTGTTAGCTTTAAATCAATTTTTACAAGATAACCAATTTCAATTAATACAAAAAACTAGGTCTTTTACATTAATGACTGAGTCACCAGTGCATTAGCAGTCATCGTGCTTACCGACTAGTTTTTAGTGTAAAGTACTAACCTATTTTATGCACGGAATTAATCAACTGACATGTACAAAATTACAAATTAATTAAATTAAAAGTCTAGACTAATTACCGCTAATGAGCAATGATCAATCTTTAAAAAAAAATGAGTTCTAATAATAAGAATAAAACAAACAAACGGCAACTAAAATAAAAACCAGAACGTAAAGTAATAGCGGCCTAACGGTAGCTAAACAAGCTGGAAATAAACTCGACCAAACGACCTTGTTTTACATAATTTCGGGTATTATTACCCTAATTACATTAGAATAATATTTACCCTTATTGGAGAATCAGTAGGTATAGCTAAAAGCTAATTATGCAAAAGATAATGTCTTCAAATAATGCATATCCATGTTGTAAGGAAGCGGCTATTTGTTGTCCCATTAAATTTATTCCGCGTGCATCTGATGGCGACTACTAAAGCATAACATACACACGCAGACCCCTACTAGTTGTGCAAATGCTTACTGAATTTCCGGAACTTCATTGGTTTGCTTCACTCGCAGGTGTTACCACAAGTGCTATTGACCTGTGTGCCCGTATATTAATAATGGTAAAATTAACTACTACAATACAATGCCTTTATGCTGCTGAAATAATCTATTCTTTCTTTTGGAAACCATGAAAATCAATTCGTCGGATTTCTGCTTTGATGCGCTCCCAATTTAGGTTAATATCGGCGGCGACGGATACTTATACAAATTATAATACGCTCAACATTATTATTAATTTGCATCACGGAAACGTTTTTTAAACGACTTCATTAATCACGACTTAATGTTTAGGTTACTAAAGTATGTTACGGTCTCCATGTTCGGCAAATTTTTTACTTTTACTTTTTAGATTATTTGTTATAGCTACTACTTAGTTTTCTTTAAAGCGTGCTTTCACTATCGACTAATTTCATATTCACGATCACGAAACGGTAACGTTTGTCAAACGACACACATATCTGAAGGTATGACACAGATAACGTAATTTTCATGTTTTTCCAAAATTTATTGTTGTCGAAAAACTGTGCTTTAGTACATTATTGCAATATTCGGAAGAACCATAGCGATAATAATCAATTCCTTGTTTTAATATCAAGCTTGAATATCAAAATATCAAATTTTTAACACAATTTGCACAAATGTAAAGATATACGAGCAATGAATGTGTTAAAATAACGCCACCAGTCAACTATTTCAAGATAGTTGGATCATTTGGCACCAGGGTGTGTGAGTGTTCGTAAATAAAACTTAGGGTAAATATAGATTTGTTGTCGAGGAACAGAGGATTTGCCACCAAAATCGTGTAACATAGTCTAGAGTGTTTTTCCAGCTGGATTACAAAATATTGTAATTTTAAAAAATGTATGAACATCGACCACTTACTAATTACCTAAGAATTCTGCGTCCGCTGTGACAGAGGAAAACATTTCTGCTATGAAGAAGATTATGTAAGCAAATAATAGAACTAGTTACGCCGTAATAGACGCTCAACTGGAGATTGTGTTCAAATTCAATTTTTATTACTTGTATGGGCGTTCTACTAGATTTTCCATTATTAAAGTTCTCATAAAAAGCGATTTTTATTGATCACATGGTCAAGAAAGGAAAGTACGAAAAAATACCAAATTCGTAGTTAATCATAGCAAGCCTCGACAAGTAACAAAATTTGTATACCTACTAAATGATTTAAAAAACAAGCACAAATTATGTGCATAGCATACGCACGTCGCACAGGCCCAGACTTACCAGTGGGCAGACTGTGCAACTGCCCAGGGCGGCCATTTTTGGGGGGTGGCGCATTTTTTTTGATAATATAAAATGTAAAAAAAAACTACACTATACATATACACAGAATTGCACAATCGAAAAAATCTGAAATAAAGTGCCAATCGTAATATAATGTTAAGCAAACGCCATGACTAACGACACGACGGCAAGCTCTACAGTACACACCAGTGGCGTAATGGGGGAAGGGGGCTAATTACCCCCTGAACGACTGGGCAGCAAAATGAGTATTGTTTACTGTATAGTGATACTTGAAAACCTTATATTTGAACATTAAGTGAGGTAATAAGGTAAAACTGTTTTATGTTACAGCAATAAAACCAGGGAACATTAAGTATATAACCTGATTAAAACGCCCGCGTAATTTTAAGCGCCCTGTATGAGTTACATTGCAAAAGCTCTAAGTGCAACGGCTTGCTATCAATATTGTTACTCTGTTTCTACCCTACAGCTGAATCAACATTCCCGGATAACTAAATTAGTATTATAAATCTTAATTATCATACTGTGTACACCAGCAGCATAATTTTAATGACAGTTTTTGTGTTTTAGCATTATAGGACATAGGTATTTCCCGTGTTTTAGATATTGCATAGTTAGGTAACGCGTACAAAAATTGGCCGTAAAATGCATGAAAGGGCACTGAAAAATAGCAAGCCCTTCCTTTGGTCTGTCACACCTACTGAAAAAACGCTGGCTGTGGAGGGTGGTTGGTGCTTTGGAGGGGCGGCGATTTTGTTCATGCCCATGGGCGCAAAACATGTAAGTCGGGGCCTGCATGATACGCACAGTAAACGTATACTTATGGTGACATAAAAGTACAAAATTTCACCCCTGTAGGGAAATTTTAGAAACGAAAATTGTAATTCTATTACTTAATCATGTTAGGAGGGAGGAGACAAGGGGGAGAAGCATAAACTATGTAAAACCATCAAATTTACTTATTTCTCATCAGTCATCACACAAGGTTGTATTCCTATAGAAATTTGAGACAATACGTATAAACCCAAGTATCTTTTTTGCACTTGTGAAGGTCAAGCTACAATAAATTGTAATGCGCAAGTATTTAATAGCGTCACAACGTGAAAGTTTTTCATATCTTTTAGACGACCATATTTGATGTGCAAGGAAATGGCATTTTTTTGTTTTTTTTAAATAACGTCTGAAAGGTTCGACATTTTAAATCTTTTCAAAAATAATTTAACCAAATTCTCATCTTCAATAATAAGAAAATTGTCTACGCAATCCACTCGAACTGAGACACCCTGTATACACATAAGCTTGGAAGAAAATTAAGTTTTAAGTTTTTAATAGATGTAATTATTTAAATGTTCTTTTCCTGTCAAATAAGCGCGTATGAGTGTTAAAATGTTTCAATTATTTAACGAAAATTCAAAATGACTGGGTATATCTCCTCATAGCTAACGCATGTATGTACTTCGAGGGTATTATACGTTATATACTCTTTGGTATTATTGAAATAATACGAGGGTTGGAACTTTAACAGTGGCAACACTGCTGTAAAAACGCTATACAACAAAACCAAAGAATGTCGCGTATACCACACGTGAGCTACATACAAACCTTACCTCTCAGCAAAAGGACTCGTCCTTCCGACGTCACGCGTTAAATAAATGAAAATAACATAAAAACCATACCTTGTAGATATTGACATGTTTATATCAAAGGTTTTGAAATTTCACGTAGAATCCAAAAATGCAATAAAGAATAGGAGTTGCCATTTAAAATAACGAAGTTAGTAACTATTTCCGGCATTTCCGGAAGTGCTGCCATTTTGAAAATATTTTAGATCGATTCGGCTTTCTGAGTAACTCCTAAGTACAAATTGTCAGAAACCTACCTACAAAACTTTCCCAAAAACCTCTAACTAAAGCTCCCAAAAAAACACCCTGTATATGTATATGAGAAAATCCTTTGTATGCAATTTACAAGCTATTTCGAATATACGGCGATAGAAAGGAAAATATGCCTATTATAATTAAATAAGTACCTACATAACTTCATGAAACACTATCGAAATCAAAATAACAAAAGCGTAAATTTCATTGACTAAAAGAATAACTAATAGATTGATAAATTTCATTCATTTTTCAATAAAATTTAAATATGTAATCGCTTAAACCTGAACAAAAACTCGTTCCTTTTATCATAACTTAATGAACCACTTTAAACTGTTCAACCATTACGTAATTTAATTTTGTACTAAATGCTTCCAAAACGACTCCATAAAGCAATTCATTTTTTAAAATCATCGCACTTCTCACATTTACTTAATTCCTATTTAGCAAACAATTTCACAAAGGAATATTTCCAATAATAATAATAATAATAATCAAGGAAGTGGTTAAACTTTATAATGAGATATTGACCGTTTTATAAATTTAATGAAATATCAATTACATTAATCGAATGTAATTAAACTAATTAGATCTTCAAAACCTGGATATATTAATGGTTGAATAGTAAGTTTTCCAATACGTGAATAAATTTCCCGGAAATACGCCAAGAAGAAAATAAATAGAATCAGTAGGACGATCATAATAGAACACGCAACAAAACTGCGAAACAGTTCATAAAAATAAGTTTATGTAAGGGTAGGATACAACATAATTCGTAAAATATATCTGAATTGAATTAATATAATATAGATAGTAATTATTATACATAAAATAAGAACAGTGTAAACTCTGTACAGTACAGTTCAATCTAGATTCAATTGTAAGAAAGGTAAGATAAATAATAATTAGGTATAAGTGGGAAGTTAAATATTCTCCAGATAACTGGTGTTCGGATTATACCGTGTCGTTATATTTCTTTCACAGCCTGCGTTGAAAGGCTTATGAATGACCGAAACATTTGGAGAAAGTGAAAGTGAAACAACCACTCCCTCTGATTTCCAGTGAAAGTGACAACCAATGAGGATTGAGACGGTCAGTGAGATTAGCGAAAAAGAACCATATAAATTCCGGAACCAAAGCCTTCATTCCTATCCCTCTGAAGATGCAAGCTGCAATGTCTTGCGAAATGTCAGAACTTTTGGTTTCACATTCAGCAGACAGGCCTGGCAAACCTAGACTTAGCAGCTCGGGAGCAAAAGGAATGGATAATAATCATCCAAAAATCCTTCTTTGGCTCACAAGGTAAAAGACAAGGCAAGCCTTTCAACGCAGACTGTGGAAAAAATGAACCGCGAAAGCCTCAAATTATTTAAGTTAAATAGTGCAATTATTTTCTGAAATAATTTGAAAGGAAAAACAAATACATAGAAATTAGATTTATATGTAATAAAACTTTGGGCATAACGTCAAAAAATGAGGTTTGCGCATTGATAACAATACGCGAAGTGACCCTTTTTTTCACTTTCCTACGTTACCATGACATCGTACGCGAAATGATGACGCCGTGCGCGAAATACGTATTTCGCGCACTGCATGTAAACTATACGAAAGTTTTGTATTTTAACGTTAACGTTAAAATAATTGTCAACTTTTTCACGTTTGTAGAAAAAATTTTGTTTGCAACTCGTGCGCGAAATCCTTCTCGATCACCAAAGTGGCATTTCGCGCACTAGATACAAAAATAACTATTGTGAACTAACATGATTTATAATGATAAATACTGTGAATTAGAAAAAATTACTTATGAAAATCCATTTAATATCATAATATCTTTAAGTTTGATTTATTTTTGTTGTTATCTCAGTCATTACACGTTGAAAAGGAGACTTGATTTTTCTATCACATTCTTCTGCATTCGTTGGGATACAATACCGCTCGGAGTACAATGTCACAGACTTACCGATTAGCGAAAGGTTTACTTTGTTTGTTCCGAAATTTGAAGATCCCTCAGGAACTATCAACTCAAACAGGAAACGGTGTCAACTGATTTTCAGTACAGGTTATATTCATAGGGAAGGAAACTTACTAAAGAAGAGTTATTGAGAGGCTATTAAGCGCTGCATAACGATAGTTATCAATGTTATCCAAGAACTTACATGTGATAAGACCATTCTAGGAAGTCACGAAAGGAGTACGCAATCAATTCTGCACAATACGGTGTATCAACGTACCTAAATTCGAATTGAATATTAATACTTCCTAGAATACATAGGAAAGGAATTAAGAAAAAGATGAACGATGTTGTTGAAACATAGCTGTAGGAATTGCGTGGAACACACGCACTTTCCGTTTACCTTTTTTTGCACACGCACGGACCATCAAGTTAGATAAAAGAATGTGCACCATAAACATTAAATAATCATGTTACAAATGAGTTAAACGTATTCCATGACAAACATCAAACATTTGTGTTTTTGAAAAAAGAATTAATCTCAAACGGAACCATATAAAACAAGTAACAAAAGGCGCAAATTCTTATAGAATTCTAATTTCAACCAACTTCAAATCTGTAACCAATTATGGCATATACTATATACAATATATATGTATATAACTGTATAATAACTACCCCTCACCTCAACACAAGCACCCCGGATTCTGCACAAATGAGTCATTGTTTTTGTTTCCACTCTTAAGGGTGATGGGAGCGGAGAGGGTGACGGACAATTTGTAAACCACGAAAAAATGTTGGAGAAAAAAAAAGTAAAAAAAGATCGTTTTTCTCTCCCTTTTCACCCCCAAAAAAGGGGTTGCAGTTGAGGGTGAAATTTGCGATTTGAGAATAGTTTTTTATGGAGGATCAAAAACTGCAATAAAAAGTATGTGTTCCCATTTAAGTTTTCAAAACTCACCTCCGCTCCACCCCACAGGGAGGTGAGGGTGATGTTTACGTATGACTCAATAGGTTTCAAAAAATAAAGGAAACGTGTTCTTTCCTTTTTGTAATTGGATGTGTCGTTCTCGAGATATTGAAGGGGGTATATTTTGACTTTAATGGCGTCCCTACGGCGAACGGGTGATCCGATCAAAAAATTTACCAGCGATTTGGAATCAGTGAAGAATTTCCTATAAGATGACACCACTTCCAGATTTCTAAACCCTGTAACATCGACACACAGACACGCAGACATCCGGACGAATTTAGTAACCAACTTTTTGAAGTTGGTTGACAACTTTTCGAAAATGCCATTATATGTATGTACTTTTCGAAAATAAAAACACTTTTTTGTTGCTTTACTTCATTTGCCTTTTATTAAACCTACAAATGTGTCAGATCATTTTGCCTGACCTTGTAATTAGCATTGTCAGACGGATGCACTGATTAACGTAAACGTTGCCAACAGTGAAGATGTGTGGTTTTCTTTGATAATCACTCTTCAACATTTCGGTAGATGAAGTGGTTAACTTCCATCTGGAGTTCACACACTGCATAAGAACTTATGTACCTACAATTATAGATATCAGCACATTTTACATGATATTTGGAAATACAGGGTGATTCATTAAGAATGTCCAATCTCTGAATTGTAGATTCCAGACCTCAAAATATGATGATTCTGCCCAACATGCCTTATACAAATATTGCTAGTTTCCGAGATACCGGGTGTTTAAAGTTTAAATATGAATTTTGATTTTCGCAATAACAATTAATTAATGTGATTAAAAATAATAGACAAGGGTTATTTGATATGAAGAGATCTTTGCGAAAACGGATCATAAATAATAGTTTATTGTTGTTACACATTTAGAGAATAAATTTTTTTTTAAATTAAAATTTATTGAACTGTTTAGAAGCAAATAACTCGATAACTGATCGAGTTACACGAATCAAACAAGAGTAACTTTTTTTTGTAGAATCTAACGCTTTTCCATATTTTATTATTAGTTTGCTAATAGTTCAGCCGAAAAAAATTTTTGCTTAGATTTACTAAACACAACCAAGTATAACTAGCGCCCTCTATTAGCAATGCTAAATTAGAGTCCAAATTGGCAATCCTCATGCAAAAAAAGGTAAAACTGCCAATTTTCAAAAAGAAATTGTGAAAAAATAGAAAGTTATTGCGAAAATCAAAATTCATATTTAAACTTTAAACACCCGGTATCTCGGAAACTATCAATATTTGTATAAGGCATGTTGGGCAGAATCATCATATTTCGAGGTCTGGAATCTACAGTTCAGAGATTGGACATTCTTAATGAATCACCCTGTATATCGATTACCTACGAATTTTATTGACTAAACATGAAGGATATAAGGTAACAGGTAGACTAAATTGACGTTGCACTAAAATTTTACCGAAATGCATTATAGGCTGACGATACCAATTAATCGCATTTCCCAACGACTCTTCATTAATTTTTTAAAGAACTACATAATATTGTGTGTAAAAAATTATAATCATTTTAATACAATAATACGTTAAGTTATTATGTGTAAAAAAATACACTAATCTAATAACGTAAATTACTAATTTTATGGACCCTCAAACGATTATTGTATTATCAGCAAATAGACAATTATATTCAATCTCTAAATTTGTCAACTACCCCTTAAATTCATTAATTAGTGATGTTCAATTTATGCGCCTGAGTCAATCAACGCAGTAAAATTTCTGAAGGTGAGCCTTATTAAATTTGTATTCGCTTGATTAGAACTTTCGTTTTTCGAATTCAATTACATGACGCCATCAAGCTTTTTTGCAAATTGTTTTATAGACATTACTTTTGATGGATTTTAAGGAATTCTCGCTCTTTTTGACACATTCTCTTACGATCTTTTTAATAATGCATACTCCAAAAATTTTACAATAAAATACAAACACATTTACGTGGAAAAAGATAAGACACACCGGTGTTAGATTTTAACACTACATTATGCAACGTCACGTGTTCTAAGCATTAGCTTCAATAATTTAGTTAGTATGTATCTCGCAAAATAAATACACAGCGCAACTTTGATTATTTACAGTTTACACTCCTTGTATTCACCACTTCAGCAAATATAATACATCAATACAGTAAAAATCGTCTCAAACCACTCGTACTTTAGTAGGTATACAATTAGGTACAATTACAATTATACACACGTATAAAAATATCTCTTTACCAAAGATTAGAAATACCGAATTTTATTCTTGTTCACAACCATCATGCTATAAAATTTTGCTTCGTCCAATTGACAGCGATTCTTTTTTAGGAAATTGAATAACACAGGACACGAAAAATGCTATAAATGTTGGTCGAGTTAACGTAAAAAGTCTTTAAGAGAATAACGTCGAATTAACTGAAGCATTTGTTAATGTCTCTTGACATTACGATCTTATCTGAGCATTGGCGGTTAGACCGTGGATTAAAGGAATCACCATTAGATACATTTTCATATAAAAACTGGTCGTAGTGTCATTGAGGCATGAAAAGCTTGTCATCAGCCAACAAATGTTAACAATACTTGTACATGTCTAGGAAAAGTAAGAAATGGTCTAAATAAAGGAAGAATTATTGGGTTAATAAAGAAACGTGGAATATTGTTAAGATTACTTTTGTAAGTATTCTTCAATTTTCTTCTGCTCTCGTGCCAGTACTAAATGAACACAATACACTACACTGTACATAGTACCGCAGAGATCGATCTTAGGAGTCCCACTATTTCTAATTTATGTTAAAGACATCCCCCTCTTTGAGATTTCCTCTGAGTTGCGTCTTTCCGCCAACGCTACTACCTTAATGCTTGATCGCATATAGTAAAAACTGAGCAAAAACCAAGAAGTATTATTTGTATTTCCAATTAGACAGCGTATAAAGTAAACTTTATTGGGAAATATTTACCATAGAGGGACAAAAAATCATGGATATGTTTGAGTTATCAATCCTCAATTTAGAACTAAATCATTATACCCCAGTCAAATAAGCCAGAAAAAGGGGCAAACCTCGGAATGGAAGCGAATAAGCTGAAAATTTGCATAAACCTTTATTTTGATGTTCTAATGACTGACAAAAAAGTCTCATATCATATCGTGTCTGCGTCATAAGTTATTCGAGGTCAAAGGTCGGGTAAATCGGTTTTTTGCAATTATTTCGTTTTCTATGCGAAATACCGCGTTCGAGGTTATTATGAATTTTGTAGATCATACACTTATCTACAATTTTCATTACAATCATTTTTTTATAACTCCAACCATTCTCGAGATATAGCGTGGAGAGTGGGGAGCGCGCATCCGTATATGTTAAACTTACATACGTAGGTATAAGGCGTTGCTAGGATAGATGATTATACAAAATTTTTAATCATTATAATGACAATAATAATTTAATCCGAATATTAACGTTTAGATGAAACTATACAAACTCTTTGAAAAGCATAAACTATAAAATAATGAATATTATTACAAAAATTTCTTACTTATAAATAACATATTTAATAATTTGTTATAAATAAATTAACTTGTCACATTTATAAATAATAGTAAAAATAATGTCACAAATTTTATTTTCAATTTATCAATAAATTTGTGTAATCTACAATTTACTTGTCGACACCGTTTACTATAGACTACATACGAATGCGCGCTCCCCACTCTCCGCGCTATATCTCGAGAATGGTTGAAGTTATAAAAAAATGATTGAGATGAAAATTGTAGATAATTGTATGACCTACAAAATTCATAATAACCTCAAATGCGGTATTTCGCATAGAAAACGAAATAATTGCAAAAAACCGATTTACGTGACCTTTGACCTTGAATAACTTGTGACGCAGACACGATATGATATGAGACTTTTTTGTCAGTCATGAGTACATCAAAATGAAGGTTTCTACAAATTTTTAGCTTATTCGCTTCGATTCCGAGGTTGAAGGCTAATTTGACTGGGGTATTATACCTGTAACGTGATTCATAATTCAGTCGGTGATTCACAGCACCAGCATGTTTTTCAAATAATAAGTAGTAGTCTATTCCATGTAACAGACAGGGATGTAGAGCGTTCTTCTGGAAGAAAGCGGATTTAACAGCACCGGTACGCGATTTAGCTAGGCAACCCATTTGCAATGTATCGACGTATAGCTACCTATATTATCCAACAAGTGATATACTGTGTAAACACCTATGTCGGTGAATAGTTGTGAAGAAGAATACAAAGGAGGTTTTTTAAATGTCACTTTTAGGAGCAATTTCTGTGTTACATATACCAAATTTAGATAAGTCTTAGCAGCATTTCCCCAAACAAGTAGACCATAATTCAAAAGTGATTGACATAGGCCGTGGTAAATTATTTTTAATGTATGTTCCTCAAGAACATTCTTAACAGAGGTCAACAAGTAAAGTAAACTGCGAAGTTTCTTCACTAGTATATAGTATATAGTGGATCCCATTTTAATTTGCTGTCTAATTGCACTCAAAGGTATTTAATACTACTGTTTCTTTTGATCGATTCACATTTACATATCATACCACTACAGTTTTTATTATGAATTATGATGTTTGACGATTCTCCCTCGTCCACATCGCTAAATTTACTATACGAAAATCTTACAAAACATGTTTTATTATAATTGACACAGGTAATTATTGGCAAGCCATTGCTTTATCTCAGCCATATTTGATGTTGACTCAGGGATGCCTTTCGTGGTGGTTAGTAAAACGGTGTCATCTGCATAAGACATTAATTTTGAAGATTGTAAAGCATACGAAAGCAGATCATTTATATATACAATAAATAGAGCTGGGCCCAAAATCGAACCCTGGGGCACACCACATGATACCACTAACTCATTGCTGATTACAGCATTAATCTTTACCCTTTGTGTTCTGTTACTAAGGTACCTAGCTCTTTATTAGCAATAGGCAAATTCCCCTTATACCATAACATTCTAATTTCGTAAGGAGTATTTCATGGTTCACGGTGTCGAAAGCTTTGGCTAAGTCTAAGAAAATAGCTAGGACATTTTCCGAGTTATCTAATCAATTATGTAAGTGGGATGTTAAAGTAGCTAAAAGGTATCTTCAGTGCATTTCTCTTTTCTAAACCCAAATTGATTTTCGATTATAATTGTGAATTTTTCGAAATAATTTACTAGGTAGTTGAATTTTTAATATTTTTTCAAACGTTTTCGAAACAGCAGACGTTAAGGCAATGGGTCTGTAGTTTCCCAAAGTACTACGATCGCCGGCTTTGTGTATAGGAACTATTATAACTTGTTTTAATACTTTCGGGTAATAGCCGTCCAGCCGTAATGGTCCAGAGACCAGAGCCAGCTCTTCCACTTACAGTATCAACTGTAAACAACTTAATAACCCAGGACACCCAAGCCCAACACAGGGCTAGGTGGAACTTGATGTTAGACTACCGCCACGCGAGAGAGGCCTTCACAGGACCATCTCGTAGTCTGGCACGCTTCTGTACAGGGCTATCCAGAGGAAACCTGCGGCTACTTGTAGGTATACTTCTGGACACTGTAAACTTAACAAGTACATGCACCGCATGGGCTTGGTAGATTCACCGTACTGTAGTGTAGAGGATGTTACACAGACGACGAGACGGCGCAACACATACTGTGTGAATGTCCGTACTTGTCAAATTAAGAGGATCCATGGCTAAGATTACAGCCGCTTCTCCGTCCTGCATCCTCAGGCTTATCTCACGTGTGGGATGGCTTGAGTAACGTCGCGGGGTCGAACGACTCTAATCAGGCAGGTAACACAAGTGCCCGAATAGATGGCCTAGGTGCGCGTGGGCTTTCCCACCCTCCCATCCAAATCCAGAATCACTGCGAAATACGGCGATATGATACCTACGATATGGTATGTATATAAAAAAAATTATAAACTATTACATACGATAAATCGTAGAATCACACACCTTTCCCCATAGAATTTTTAATTAAATTAAATTGGCATAAAATTTAAATTAGATACATGTTTCAACAATATAAAATTGTCATCATCAGGCCGCTGTAAATAGGTACCTTAAATTCTACTCAGTAAATACTTAAAACACTTACATTCGTTAAATGGCAAAATTACAAGCCAGGGTTAGAACCAAGTAACAATAATCAAATTGTCACGTTGGCTGAAGATAAATTAATTCTTAATATAAAACATGTTGAGAGTCCCGTCACTAAAAGCGAAGAATTAACGGAGGGAAACAGTCCATAATAACTATAACTTACCTCTTAAAGATTGACAAGAATTAAAATTTCTAAATACAAGCCATGCTGTAGGAAAAAAGAGGTTAAAACCGCAAAAAATGAGGAAGTAATACTTACAGGAACAAGAAAGTGAATTAAACGAAATACAAAACTAACAACAATCCATCTCACAAAGATACACAAATGGATGGTACAAGATATTAAAATTTGAAAATAAAAGATGGAAAAGACCATCAAGTTACAACGAGGAAACAAAAGCTCGCCGTCATAACAGAAAACTGTAGGCCGGCAATATACAGCGAACAAGAAACTACAGGGTGAACAGAAAAGAAAAACAAGAAGCCCCAACCAAGAGAGGATACTAAATGATGAGGAGATTTTTATTTATGTTAAGGATTTCGTTTAGAGAGTCAGTAGGGTTTTTGTGATAATTAGTAAGAATTTCTTTGGATTCAAGAAGGTTAAGTTTAATGCCTTTGACACATGTGTGGAGGATTTCAAAATTAGTAGCGGGGTTGAAAGAATGACCGGATTGTAAGATATGATTCGCAAACGAGGAATATGATGATATGTTGTTCTTCTTTATAGAGGCAAAGTGTTCAGAGAATCTAGTTATGAATTTCCGCCCAGTCTTATAAAAACAATTACAAATACCGCAAAAAAGTTTGTAAACACCGGACTTGTCGAGGATGTCAATCTTATCTTTAGTATGAACCAAGTGGTTTTTGAAGGTGTTTCTTGAACCAAAGGAAATGTTTATATTATATTGTCTAAATAAATTCTGAAAGTAATACGATGGGGAGCCAAAGAAAGTTAACGAATAGTACACCTTAGGAGTAGCGGAAGAATGTGGGTCCCCGGTAGATGGTTGTAAAGTGGTAATGTTATGTAAATTAAATTTATGTCTAAAACGGTGGTACAATTTGGAAATTAGATGTCTAGGGTAACCATTGCGCCAGACAAGTTCAAAATCAATTCAAGATCTTTATTGTAATTGGTAAGGTGAACAGACGATGAAAGAAAAACCTACGGGCCGCTAGTTTGTGTGACAAAGGGTGAAACGAACAATAGGGGATAACATGATCGGTAGTCGTGGGTTTTCTAAAGATAGAGATGTCGAGACTATATTGCCAGACCTGGTTATCTTAAGGTCAAGAAAGTTAAGTGTTTTATGTTCTTCCATTTCGATAGTAAATTTTATATTAGGGTGCAAATTGTTGAGGAAATTGAAACAATCGTCAAGGTCTTGATTAGAGCCTTTAAATATAACAAGGATGTCATCGACATACATCTTATAAAAACGGAACTTCTCTCTGATGAGAAGGTTATTGAAGATTTTATCTTGTTCTAAGAAAGTTAGAAATAATTCTGCCAAAAGGGGGGCGAGATTACTACCCATAGGTAAACCTAGGTGTTGAATGTAAACGTAATTAAATTTGCAAAAATGTTGACTGTTACAGGTTATAAGTGATTGACTAAGGAATGAACAAACGTTATCGGAAAGGTGAGAACTAAGTAAGTATCCATTAACGATATTCAAACAATCCGGGAAAGGTACACTGGGGAAAAGGTTGACGATATCCAATGAAATGAGTATGTAGTCCTGTTCGATGCTAAAATTTGATAATTCTAAAAATAAATCTTTTGAGTGATTGATCGAAAATGGGAATTGAATATTGAGTAAGTAACCTTCTCAATGTGTGGTTCAGTCATTCAGAGAGTTTAGACACAGGGGTGTTCGTGGAATATCTGCTTTATGTATTTTAGGCAAGGCGTATAACCGGGGGAACAAAGGATTTATAAGGATCAGCCTATAATAATTAAAATTGAAATGAGTTTCTAGTAATTGTCCACTCCCAGCGATGAAATCTCTCACACGTTTGATAAACGTGTTAAAGTTAATATTAGCTAAGATAAAATTACTGGAGCGAAGAAAGGCATGCACTTTTGAAATGTATTGTGGTTTGTCTAATACGACTACAGTGTTACCCTTATCAGCTTTTGTACAGACGAGGTTGAACTTCTTGAATTTGCTACAGGTTATGTCTTTGAGAAGTTTTAATATTAAATCTCCCTTGTTGCACATTAATCTTTTTAAGTTTTTCATAACAGATAGTTCTTAAATTTTGAAAAGTAGGGTTGTTGGAATTTTTTTGCAGAATGACTTCAATATCTAATTTAAATTGATCGGGAAGATCTTTGATTAAGTGATGGAGGTTGTGTTTTAAACCTAAACTCAAAAAGGTTTCCTCGTCTGGACTGAACTGTATTTTACTGAGGTTGACTAATCTTTTATGGAAGTTGAAATTATTGGTGTGAGCATTGTGATTTTGAAGTTTATGATTAGAAGAAAAAAAGTGTTTGACATTTTTATCTTTTTTGGTGATTGACAGTTTATCTAATTTCGAGCATTATGTATTAACTAATCGACCTTCGAAGTATGGAGCCGTTTAATTTTAAATATTAGATACCTTGAAAATAGGCACAAGGTCTAATAGAAAATATTATTTATGTAAGTACATTCCTTTTCCGCCTCTCTTTATTACTTTGCGTAAAGCAACACTATTCTTCCTCGGTATATAAATTACTTTTCCTATCTACGTTGAGAAGGTAAAGATAATACGAACAACCACTACCTACTTTTTCAATATTCCCTTATTTTCACGTTTGGCACCATATTCGAAATTTGTATCAGAAAACTACCCTTTAGGGGAAAAAAATTCATATACTTAGTCACTATTCACTCAACAGTTAGGTACACTAATTTAAAGGTTAGTCCATAAATACACAAAACCGTCAATTGCGTTGAATGCACAGAAATACAATCGAATGTAGGGAATCATAAATTGTTATAACATTTTTAGACCACATTAAAATTCTTATTTTCTGTGAAAAAGATTTAAAACATTTCATGGTCACATATGAAATAAATATTACGTAAATTTAAAAATTAGGAAAACATTATAATTTTTTTTTGTCACTGGAAGAGACCTCAAATTTATGTGAAAAACTAGAATGAAAAAAAAATCAAAATCTTTCGTACGAATATGAAATATCAGTAACAGGTTGATACAATATTAAACTTAGATATATTAACATTTTTTGCTTGAAAATTACACCCACTACTTTGCAGATATAACTAACGTTATTTCTAGCTTCTTAACTACCGACATGAATCATTAAAATTCGTACGTCCGGAACTGTCCTTAATTTTTATCCAAAAATACTTGTATCTTCCTGACGCTGCTAATGAAAGGGTAATTAAAGAAATCTAAGCATGCTATGACAAAATTAGAGTGAGAAATTACTTTTATTTCGAAATTGCCTTCATTAAGAGACATTTGATTAAAAATTTCTTACTATAGAAGATTCTACACAAAAAACACATTTTGCATTTATAGATTTCAACCAACCCTCGAACAACGGCATAGCAATTTAACTTTATTGCTTTATAAATTGCAAGATCTATTTAGTGGTGCCACAAAAATTCTTATCATGTCGCCTGACGGATGCTAACAAATCATCGCAGCACAAAAAACAATATCATAAATCTTTCCCATTAACTCCATATATAAGTTTTCCATTTTTTACCATTATCTTTACTGGAATGAAATAACTTTTCACTGTATCGATTCTTTTAAGCGCTTTCATATTTTATTAACTTCATCATTCTTTTAAACACTAAAAGAAGTACTTCTTTATTTAAAAAGGTCTTATTAATAAATAAAACCTCCCATAGGGACCTAAGGAAGTGTAAAAATATGTCAACATAAGGTTTTGCTAACGCAACATTTTTTTTGTTATTTAAATTTGACATGTAGGATGTAAGAGTCTTTAAATTATTTACCTGCTTCCGTTGCGAATACAAGACAAGTTGGGTATTTTTATATGAAATTGGAATTACAGTTTGTCGGAAGTTCTATGATTAGAAACATGGTAAACATATAAGTAGTAAATAACATTTTTTTTACAATGGGCATTATTTGTGATTTCTGTCGAACTTCTGATGTAACACACCAAGCAGGTTTGAATTTAAATGTTATCCGCTATAAATCTACCTGATTTGTTGTGGGTCGGCCTTGATCCTGGTGTGAATGTTAGGATCTGTTACATAACAGCCATAGTCAATCTATTCCTTGAGAGGTTGTAGCAGATGACTACCAATATACTTTCAATATTAAAATCCAAATGGGAAATGAAATTCCTAACGATAATCGCTCAAGAGCAATGTGAAGTAAAATATGATCTTAGAAGTTATATTGGAAAGGCAAGTGGAAGCAAATGAGAAATGCGATGAGTAAATATCCCGGAGGGTTTTCTGTAGCTCTCTTTTCTCCCTCCTTGTAATCAGCGAAGACCCAGACAATTGTGTGGATGTCAATGTTGTCATTGATTACATTTAGCATTGATCATTAATTTGTCTACCTCTACTTCAATTTGAGAGGACAACCCTTGGTTGAAGTTTTCGTTAAAATTCATTCTCTGTTTTAATGACATATCCTCGAGCAACTCGTTCAGAACGTAGAGTCCTACCACTTCACAGGTTTGTAATTTGACAATCATGTGCTCTGGGGTTTGAGTTAGTTGGCGGGAAAGTTTGTTTTTGGGTTTCGAGTTACGCAGTGGTTCTGGGCTGGCCTGGATACGCTACAGGCTACAACCTGGACAATATATTGTAATCGTGATGCTGTTATTGACTTGTTATTCAAGTTTCACATTTTGGGTTATGGGCAGGATCCATGATCAATTACATTATTACACAAAAAACTAAGTAGGTACTCATGTATTGACCATATAATTATGCATGGTCTTATGACACAGCAAATCTGCAAGACAACTTCATAAGGCTATAATATTACAACAAATCCATTACGTAATAATATTCGTATCAACCTATAAATTTTTATAACAGCTAAAATATGACTGAACTTAAAGTGAAGGTACAAATACAGCAGATATTTTCCAACGTATTGGTTGGGGTTGGTATAATGGAAAAAATAGCTCAACATGGCCATCGGAGGAAATAATAAGGAATATTTTTTGACGGCCACCAGCAGTTCAAAATAGCCAAGTAGTCCGAATGGTGAATTATAGGTATTGAATATTAAGAAAAGGTAAACCATTAATACGGAATTGAAAAATTTTTGTCGGACAAAAAATAGGCTGAATTTTGTTCTCAACAGTATTACATAAAGATAATTGCAATGAAATTTCGGGTACTGAACAATTTACCATCATTCAATTTCCAGAACGTAAAAATCGGAGAAAAATTACTGGTACAATAAATCAATGACGAAAGCATAGCACATAAACAACTTTGTTTTAGTTACCATTGGGTGCACAGCTCTTAATTATTATCTTGTAGCACCCCTTATATGCTTCTAAATGAAAGGCAGTCATCTTAGTTAAGGTAGAGCTATTAAAAGCGACGTGAAAATATACTTGCTGGTCAATAATTTCTAAGGACGGATCTCAGGTCACTTTTTTTGAAATTTCGAAAACACAATTCAAAAAGTTACCTCCTAAATTGACAAATGCAAGTCATTAGTTATTAAGAAACCGTTGTTACGTTTATGACCAAGTAAGAGAGCCAGAATAATATCGTT
Organism: Pyrocoelia pectoralis; assembly: GCA_036250285.1. Taxonomy (NCBI): domain Eukaryota; kingdom Metazoa; phylum Arthropoda; class Insecta; order Coleoptera; family Lampyridae; genus Pyrocoelia; species Pyrocoelia pectoralis. The sequence continues at coordinate 34,358,391 of CM070074.1, forward strand.
TTGAGCTAGAAAAGAGAAGATAAACGCTACAAACTCCATAAATGGAATTATTAATAGGAAAGTTAAATTTCCCCTGTATTTCTATTAGGCATTATGTATTTCACGTAACCAGTTAATTTCAATATTTAATTCACATTTAGGTATGTATAGCAAAAGCAAAATTTCACTTTTTAAATAAATTACACCAATTGCAGAATTTGAACTTAGGAATTTAAAAGATATTTGTAAATTGGATACAAAATTTATATATTGCATATACGCCGACAAATTAAATATATATTTTTTCCATTATAGAAAATCTACCAAACGAAGTAAACAAGTTCTGGGAAAGTTTCATTATAGAAAGACTTGAGCGATGTTCCAAGATCGATAAACATAAAGGATTGTTAGTGGACATTTGATTAGTTTAGCAGTGTTACAATGGTCAATTAATGTTACATAAGAAGCAGTGGGGTCAAATACGTAGTATTTAGTAATGATGTACAACTCAAAAAGGGTACACCGAAAAGTCTATTTCAGCAATTATGTATGTAAGGATGTTTCACTTTGAAAGTAAAACACACTAAATTTTGTTTAAAAACTTTAGTACCAGTCGTTAGGTTAGGGTTAAGAAATTCATTAATCTTTTCAAATGATTGACTCCTGGAGAAATACATTAGTTTTGGATTGGTTCAACGAAATAAATTTCTTTGAAACCTATCTGTTTGTCACATGGAAACAAAACCTATTAAGTGGTTTATAATGGGCCAATCCGTTAAAAGGGGGTACTCTAACAACCTGTAACAAAAATAGGGAATTGTGTATAGATAAAAGACATTAGACAGATGGTGAATCATGCATTGTGATTACGAGTAAGTCATATAACATTTACTAATAATGCATAAAAGCAAAACTATGAAGTACATTTTGTTAAACGTAAAGCAGTAAAATAAAGGGAATGATTAACATTTAAAAATGAAATTTGCGTAATGTACCTACTGAAACCGTTTTATATAGTTAACAATTTATTCAACGGCACGCACCTTCAAATACCGAAAGATACGACTTCGCAGATAATAATTTAAACTTGTCCAACTGGTCTTTATTATTAAAATTTAATTTCGAAAGTAAATTAGCGCGCGGAACACTATAACATAACAATCCCTTAACATGTTTTTAATGTTCCTCGTCTGAAGTCCAGAAACGCTTAAACTTTAAATTTCTAAAAGGTACGATATAGTTAATATCATAGACATTTTTCTAACAACGCAAAAACCCCCAAAATTGTAATATTTAGAAAGATATATATTTAACAAAATTATAACAAAAAACATTTAGTACATACAGACAGGGTATATCACGGAACCCGTTCATTAGACGTTTCTGGAGTCCCTTACTATGTACTTATGAATTTGAAACTTTCAGGTTAAGGATAGCCTTCTTTTTATCTAATATTAATAACTACAAAACTGCTAAAGATAGGTGTAAGGATACCTACCTATAATTTATCGATGCGTAAATTAAATCGGCTTCCAAATATATAAAATATACGGGGTGTTCAATTTGAAAAAAATGACTTTTTGGTGTTTGAAGTTTTTTAAATTTGGCACTAATTTTGAACGCCCTGTATAATCTGTGATAAGTTTGCAAATGTATTTGTGAACCCTTATGGTTTTACTTGGTATTTGTAACGTATGAATGTTTTGCATTCAAAGAAAAGCAAAAGGTGGGCTATTAAACATCCCGCCGCAAAACGCAAATTAAAAAAAAATCATATCTCAAAAACAGTTGAAGGTAGGTATAGGATAATCTAATACAGTGTAACGCAGAATCGATTGTATAGTTCAACAATGCAATAATATACAAGGTGTTTCATTTAAAGTAAGAAGATGAATAGCGATTTCCGGTCCTTCCGGAAGTTGTACAACATCGACAATATTTAAGAACAAAAGAAGGCTATGAGTTATCCTTAACCTGAAAGTTTCAAATTCATAAGTAGTAAGGGGCCCCAGAAACGTCTAATGAACGGGTTCCGTGATATACCCTGTATACAACGCCCGTATTGCGATCGTATTTCAAAATCTTTTTTTTTACAACGAAACCCAACATATTGTGTGTAGGTTTCTGAAAAAAAGTAGGAACGTCAAACTTAATTCAGGACCAATGTATCCTAAAAGTTAAACAAACTTACGTAACATTTTTTCCGTAAATTACAAAGGAAACTAAAGTAATTACCATAAATTGAATTTTCGATCGTAAATTACTCCAATAGACCGATAAAAACGTAAATAATTCATTTGTTTTATTGGTTTCAGTCTGTGACAGGCTTGGGAATTTAGAGACAAATATACCTACAATGTGACATCTTTTTGTTAGGTTTCAGCGGAAATAAACAGAAACGCGCCTGTTGGTACCTGGTACGATAAGCGATGCGTGCAACAAATTTATTATTTTCATTTTAGTTCCCATTTGAACTACTCCGTGCTATTACAAAGCCATGCTTGATTCGTGAATATGCCACGTAAATTTACTACACCTCACTATTATACAGTAGGTATTTTAACATTCGCCTTTTGACATAGAAAATAATTTCATTGTGTACAGCACAAATTATACTCGCATTACAAGTAGGTATAGGTGAATATTTTACTATGAAATGGATATAAAATGAATGGCATTTGTTTTTTAGCTGTAGGTATCCAATTTCGTTTCAACTTAATCATGCGTCTTTTTAACAATTTGACAAATAGGTGACCGCAAAATAGGTGTAACAGGAAATGTAAACTAGTTCTGGTCTTATACAATTAAGCCACAAACTGCAGTATAAAAACATCATTAAATCATTAATTATTGTTTGTCATTCGTAAAAGTGATAAACTATTTTTTAAACTTTTACTTGCTTGGGAGGAACGAGGAATTTAATTATAACTTCGCAAAGTCTTTTCGCCGCGAGTCATAATGGCAAAAACAATTTCCTTGCGATAAAATAGTTATGCGTTTGTATACGTTACAGTCGTACGTTGATTATAACTAAGTATCGCGTAAGATTAAAAAATGTACAAAAAGTATGTCACGATTACTGCACTTTATATTTCCGATCCTTGACTGTAATTGGCTGTTCCGTTTGATTCATTTTTGTTCAAATCTTTTTTAACACATTTTCAAATTGATGAAGTGATGAGTGATCTGTAATACAATTTCTTGAAAGTGATCAAGGGATGAAAAACATACAATCTCAACGTAGTCTCTAAAACTAAAATTAAAGGTGTAATTTTCGCTCCAAAACGATCAGAATTTTATGGTTTTGACATAATTAGGAAAATCGGTGAAAAGGAAGTTTCATTCAGCACAATAAAGTAATAAATCAACCATTTGTTAAATTTAAATACGTTATTAAAGCTATGGCGATAAGAGAATAGAATACAACAGAAAAACCTTCTCACCATACACATATTAAACATATTACAATTCCTGGAATCATACACTAACATACGTAACAAAATTTAATAATATGTACTATTGTAAATTATTATTAATCAAATTCTCTTATAAGCATAATATGAAATAGCCTGTGCAAATACCTAGCAACAATATTAGAGAATTAAACTTCTAATTACCGCAACTTTTTCCCGTTATATTTTTAGCTTTCAGTATGATAGCTTTTGTCATTAGTGTCATCTATTTAAAAATTATTTTCCACTTTCATGTTTAGATTATAATACTCAAAGTTCATAGTTTTGTAATGTATATTTAATACTTTTGAAGAATTGTTTTTGCTCATAAATGTGAATTAGACAAAAGAAAATTTGTGAGGATACTCTCTGATAGCTTAGTAGATTAAAATACTTGCAATACAGGAAATAATTAAGATGCTAGCCTAAATGTTGGTAATCAAAGAATGTATCTTCAGAAATTACAAAGAAAAAGTCACAATTTAGAACTTACTTACATTCGTGCAGTGTTGGGTCTAATAAAGTATGATGATTCTTACCTGAAAAAGAATTGAATGATTAGTAATCGTAATCATTAAAAACATTCATCTAAATCTACATACATAAACATCGCAAATAGGAACGTTGGGAATAGTAACAAAGTAATACAAATTATTTTTAAATAAAACAATTCCAATATTTTATCAAAAATTATTTGAAAGAGATATTGAGTCAGTTAGTCTTTGAGGAAAGTAATCTATTGATTGCCAAAAGGAGAATGATGCATTATACTCGGATAACGAAACATATTTTTTATTATGCTATGAAAGAAACATTGCATCGATTTCTATAGAATGCAGTGAATTAAATTGACAGCACATTAAAATCACTACGAACATAAATAAATCCTAATCTAGGTGATAATAATTATGAATTAATAGTAATATAGTAATAGTAATAGTAGCTTTATTTGTCCAATATATCCTTTATGTGGATGTAGGACACGTCAATCGCATTTGACCAAAAGAAATACAATAAATAAATAAATCACTAACAACACACAATTTACAAAACAATAAATACGAATAATTCATCACATGAAATGTATAACACAATATTACAGTAGGTATCACTTATTGTCATTAATTAATTAATTCATACAACCCAGCTTTTCACTTTAACGACCAAGCCATTTACACAAACCCGAACTTACTTATTTGTCATTCATATATTCCGTACTGGTGTAGTACGCCTTCGCTAGCAGCATTGTTTTTACACTTTTCTTGAATTGCTGCATGGGTAGCGATTTCCTACCTACGTCTAGCTTATTGTAAAACTTTATTCCTGTGTATAAGGCCGGCCGCACATTGAGCACAGCACAGCATAGCACAGCGCAGCAGAGGATTTTGTAACCCATGGAATTAAATGGAAATAATCCTCTGCCGCTACTACGTCTCGGCTGCGTGCAATATGCGGTGTTCGCTTTAATCCCATGGGTTACAAAATCCTCTGCTGCGCTGTGCTATGCTGTGCTGCGCTCAATGTGCGGCCGGCCTAACGCTGTCGTTTCGTACGCTGTTGTCTTGTGTCGTGGAATTGTCAGCAGTTTAGTCCTCTTGTTATTGCTGCCTAGATTTGCCCCCTCTCCCTTACTCACCAGGTATGACTTCACCAAACATAGTAATTTATAAATGTATGTACACGGTAGCGTTAGAATTTTGTGTCTGATGAACGTGTCTTTACATGTTGCCCTGTAGGGAATGTTGAAAATTAACCGAATGATTCTTTTCTGCACTATGAACAATCTATGAATGTTATCATTCCTTCCCCAGATGGCTAAATTATACGACATGTGTGAGTACACCATTCCATAGTATGTATTTATAATACTCTAAACCTTCCCGATATAATTAAAGTTTAATAGTTGAGAAAGGAAATTAGTTGAATTACATTAGCTACGTGTTTCAGCAACAATTTTTTGCCATCATCAGGCTTCTAAAATTAACAAAATACGACACTGAGCATCAAAACTAAGATTTATACTTACATTGAATATATACTAATAATAGGGTAAACGGATTAAATACCGAGTTATCCAAAAAATAATTAAATGGGATAACTAGATAATAGAATAGCGCCTAACAACTTCAACACCGTAACAAAGGAATCCTCGAGAAGGGACTCCGCTCCAACAACATCAAAACAGCCCAACAACGCTGAAAATTAAGGCAAATCGAGAAACAGAGAGAACTTACCGTAAAAAGGCAACCGCCAAACGGGACAAACTAAAATAAACGAGGAGGCCAACCACAACAACATAAAGGGGTGGAAAAGATGAAAATGGAAAACCAATCGCAAAAGATAAAACAACCACGATGTAAGCAACAAGACAAACCAAAAGAAGTAGGGAACTGTAATATCGTCCAGAAGTAAAAATACGGGGGCTAAAGAAACACGAGGGGAACTTAAACGAAGATTAAAGTTACTGTAAAACAAGAAACATTTCATTTAGGGACAGGTCAGAGTTTCAATTATAATGGAGGATAATTTCTGTTGTTTCGAGTAAATCTAATTTTCTCCCATTTTCGCATATGTGAAGGATGTCGAAATTGAGTTTCAGGTCAAAGGAGTGGCCAGACTCTAAAATATAGTTGGCAAACGATTTGTCCAACGTGTCGATCCTGTCTTTGGTATGGACTAAATGACGTTTTAAATTGTATTTAGAAGAGAACGATATATTTATGTCGAAGTGTGTAAAAAACTTTTTAAAAAAGAATGAGGGAAGACCTATGAACGGCAAGCAAAAATATTTCTTAAACACAGCGACGGATAAAGGGTGCAAGGTGGTGATCTTTTTTGTTAAAACAAAAACAAAAACAATCCGTAAGATCCATTACAGTGACTGTTGCTTGTCTTCAAGTCATAGAAATGTAACCAGGTACCACGCATGGTGGATTCAACACGATCTTCGTGATAACGAGAAGAAATGACACGCGACGCTACCATTCTGCTCGGTTGTGACTTGTGATTCGCCTGTCAGGTGCCCGAATTAAAGTGAATTATGCAGTCCACAGTTCATATAAAATCATATATGTTGTATTCGATCACCTTATAAGATCATGTGAACCATATCGCTATATTCAGGGGCACACATAGAAGTACATCTTTCAAATCTTCCATCCTCCTCAAAAGAAGAGTTACATCTCTTGAAAGACTCAATCCAAGTTTTCACAGTTACAGTTACAGTTACTTCGATTTTGCCTATGTACACGAATTTGACTTGTGAATTAAGAACTTCCTAGGCTAATTACGTATAAATACGCCATTGTACCACCTTTAACAACAATGCGCTTGGAAACTCGTTTGTAACTACTGTTAGTGCGCAGTGGGTGTCTTTTGTGGTAGCAAATAATAATACGATCCAATAATTACCCTTTTTTATACGTAGGTACATTAAAGGCTTCGACTACAACCAGAGACAATAATCCAGAAAAGTGATAGCTGGCGATCTTGTTGGCACGTCGTAAACTCAATTATCAAAAGAATGATTGACAACCGCACTAAAATAAACCGGAAACCCATCATGGTGGAAGTACATGTTTGGTTATTAGTTCTCGACTTCAGCAAAAATGTTAGGTACAAATTCTCTACGTCTGCTGTTGAACCTTTTAAATGACGTACAAGTGAAATCTTCGGAGTGGGACATTTTAGGACACAAATTTATTTCTTTGGCCGCTGAATACATTGTTCAAATACATATTTCAAATACATTGTTCCTGCAATTTAAGTTAGGGTAGGTACGCTACATTAGGATTGATATTAAAGGTTTAGGTAACGAAAATTGATCGTAACTACCTATTTCCAAAATCATAAATAACAATATAGTTTATTGCTTTTGTATCATATATCTTTGAAATCCCTTAGTTCCGGGAAACATTCACCGATAACGTATTAACTTTCGTAGAATGCAGAAATACAATATTCAGGCAAAAAACGCCTCAAATGTGCAAATCTAATAAAACATTGAAGAAGTAATCGTTCTACAGAAAGAGAAGAAATTCGAGATCTAGCTCAAGTACTTAAAGTTAAAGTAAGGTTATGATAGGAAAAGAAATATATATCTAATTTCCTTAGGTTTTCTTTGTAGTGTTAAATTTCATCGTTTTGGAATGTTTCGTTAATAACTAATGACCTAGATTACTTTTAATAGTTAGTATAAAAGTAAAATAAACATTTACAGGAAAATTATTCGAATAATTTCAATCTTCGAAAAACGTGAAATACTCTGCGCTATCGAGCATAAATTTATGCTCCAATTAAGTGATTTGTAAAAAACTTACGCTTGCCAATTTATTGACAGAAGCTAATTTGCCCGTTCAACATTATCCATAAAGTTAATCATTTAGCGATTATGATTAATAAGTGATGTTATTTATTTATTTATACAATCGGTTGAATTTTAGTGTAGAAAGCCTGTTACACAATATTTACATACAATATAGCCCAGTCACTTTAGACAAAATATGGGTCCAACCTCAAAAAAAATAATGTAAAGCTGAATTTTTGCACATCGATAGTATTGAACCCCCTGAACAACATATCAAAATACCTAAACTTACCTATGGGTGCTTCATAGATTTTATGACGTCACAAGATGCGACTTCCGGTAAACACTAAAAAATTCGTATCTCCGTTAATACTGCACCGATTTCGGCGATTCTTGGCACAATCGATAGCTGCGTAGATGCTCTACAATGTACTTTAGAACACCCATTTCCGAAAACGTGACCGTTTTTATAGCATTTCACGAAATGTCCATTTGAAGGCTTTCCGCGCGCGCTTTTTGGCTAACGTACTTAAAAACTATTAAATGTACGAGATTTTGTCACTAGAACAATTTTATTCCTGCATCTTTTAGCTTTCTATATTGTGCTAGATTTGCATAATATGCTAATTAGTTCCGAAGATATTAAATGAGTACCGTGCGAAAACAAATTTTTGTTTATGAAATATAATTTTACTTTCAATCGGGAGATCGGTAATACTGCCTCCTCACACATCCCTCCTCCCCAGAGACAATTATCGTAATTACGTACCTATTTGTAAATATATTCCCATGCTCATTTAATTAATTTAAGTCACTGCTCACATGAGACATAATCTGACTGGCGCGTGATCGTTAGACTTTTTTCAGTTTTGGCCTCGTAGCTCAAAACTACGAGTTATACTGCAAAGAATATTATTATCTTTTTTAAACTAGACTAAATTTTCTACAATTTGTGCCTAACCGAAAGTCTGTAAGTATAATAGTTTCCGAGATACAGCTCTTCAAAAATAGGCAACTTTTCCCAAAATCTTTTTTCAACGTATCGTCAATGTTTCGAGCCAGATATTGCCACAACGACGTACCCTACGACTCTTATGACGGGGAAAAAAGTTGTAGGACAATTTATCACCTTTTCTTTAAGCATAGATGCATTCCTGTGGGCCTAACAGTTCTCGAGAAATAAACGGACAACCGGAAAAGAGTAAAATCCTCCACATATATGTATTTAATAGCGTTAGTATGATTAGAAGACATTTTCTGATTTTTCTTATTTAGCCTAGCGAAGGAATGCTCAAAAAGGGTTTGTAGACAGACTTTTTGATTCTAAAGATTTTATTTCTGGGATGTGTTTGGAGGTGTTTGGTGATAATTATACGAAAAGTCCCCGGCCTACCGTATGAGCTAACTCCGTAGCGTAACAAAATTTGCGGATTTGTTTGGTTTTCCCTTTGTATCTCTTGAATAGGCGATCGTAGTGGGAAATGGCCAATTATAAAATAAAAGCCCCCTCCCAGTTCCCTCAAGTTTTTAGAAGTTGTAAAATTGAGTATTTACTATTGGGACCGAACCTAACACCATAAAAAAACAAACCTAACATAGGATTTTTTGCAATGTTTGTATATTTTTGTGTTTAAATTGACTGTACTAATTATAATACTATACAGGCTCCTTAGTCTCTATAATACTTAGACAATCAGGATTTTTTTTTATAATCTAAATGCATAATAATAATAATGTATAGTTGAGGTAGTTAGTGTAGTTAATTAAAATGAAAACAACTATGTATAGTACCAAAAAGTACTGATCTAGTTGATGCTTTATATTTAAAAAAAATTAATTAAATGAGCATGGGAATATGTTTTCAAATACGTAATTACGATAATGGAGAAGTTTCCCATTTTTTGCTGTAAATTAATTATGAAAATATAAGTAAAATAAAACAAAAATGTGAAAGAATCATTAAAATATCTCTACAAATGAAAAAGTTACGAGCCTTTAAAGTGAAGAATAATTTTGTATCTTGATCCAGCGTGTGACGTCACTTTACCTGTTCGTATTCGCTTAGTAGAGGTAATTCAAAATCTTATGAGCTGTGGCCTTCACGTGCGCAAAAGACAAAAATGAATTAGTATATAAACTATCACCCTTTTTAAAAACGTACGCACTGTCACTTTTAGAGTTGTTATTGTAGCGATCATTCTGCACGTGTTGTTAAACAAATTTGAGGTTATCTACGCTTATTGTTCATTAAAATTCGTGAAAATCAGTTTTTTTCAAGACTACTCCGTTTTTCCTACATCGTTACCGAGTAAGTAAAATGCATATTAATTAAAAAATAAAGAAACAGTAAGATCGTAATAGCGTAGTAGCTTGCAAATTACCTTCACAAAAGTATATTTTCATAGTTGTACTTGGTTGTACTTATACATAATTATTAAGTGAACCCTACAGAATAAACCAACAAATTAATGAAATACCTACAGGATATTTGTAAATTGCATACGATTTTCATTGAATTAAATTACTCTTAGATTAATTTCAAGCTACTACAAAACTAAATTTTATTTAAAATTAAATTAAGATGCTTATTCTTTTAACTTGTGTTTCAGATAAAATGAGTAAAGTTATACATACTAGCCAGGGTCGTGAACTAATTTTCAACGTCTACAAATTCATGCAGGAAGAAAAAGACAGGCAAGAATTAACGGTGCCACTTAATAATTTACAAGAACGGGTGGCTGCAGCTACCGGTGTATCACTTTCAACAGTTAAGCGCATTGTGAAAGAAGCAACGATGTTGACACCAGATACAAAATTAACCTCACCTAGGAAATCGATTGCAAAACCCAGCAAGTGCAGTGTCGTGGATGTTTGTGGAGAACGTATTGTCCGAAATATAATTTACACCTATGCAAGCGTACATAAAACACGACCTACAATGAAAGTTGTTTTTGAAATTGTTAAAAATGATAATACCATTAACTTTACTGGAAAGCTGTCCTCTTTTCGATGTCTTGTCAGTAAATTAGGCTTTAAATGGAGAAAAACTCAAGACAATAGGCAAGTATTGATCGAGAAAAAAGAAATATGTTCCAAACGAATTGAATATTTACGTAAATTAAAGAAATATAGAGAAGAGGGTCGAAACATTATCTACTGCGATGAAACCTACATTCACAGTTCACATACTGTGCCAAAAGCTTGGGATGATGGCACGAGTAAATGTTTAAAGTCACCTATTGCTAAAGGTCAACGACTAATAATTCTACATGCCGGTGGTGCCAAAGGTTTCACACCAAATTGCCTCACAATTTTCAAATCAGGTACTAGTTCAGTTAATGTAGTAAATTGTGTATTATAATACTTTATTTACAGGTCTTAAAACAGGGGATTATCATGACGACATGAATCATAATAATTTTACTAAATGGCTACAAGATAAATTCATTCCAAATGTTGATAAAAATTCAGTTTTGGTGCTAGACAATGCATCATACCACAATGTATCTCTAGAACCAAATCCAACTTCTTCCTGGAGGAAAGAAGAAATGCAGAAAGGGTTAAACGCAAGAGGAATTAATTTTGAATTAACAGATACCAAACCAGAATTATATACAAAAATATGTGCAAACAAACCTACTTTTAAAAGGTTTGTTGTCGATGAAATGTTAAGTCAACGTGGCATTCCAGTTCTTCGTCTTCCTCCATATCACCCTGAACTGAATCCAATAGAAAAAATATGGGCGCAAGTTAAAAATCATGTTGCAGCTTCTAATACCACCTTTAAGTTGAATGATGTTCAGGTATTGGCAGAAGAAAAATTTCGCAGCATTGGAATCCCTGAGTGGGAAAAAGTTTGTTCTCATGTAGAAAGAGTTGAAGCAGAATATATAGAAAGAGAACACATTATTGATGCTGTGGAAGACCTTATCATTCCAATTAATCAAAGTGATGGTGAAGAGTCTGAAAATTCCTTGTGGTCAGATAGCGATGACGAAGATGATGATTTAGGTTGCAGAAGTTTAGAGACATAAATTTATAAAATTAAATTTCCAAACTACATTTCAAGGGATGTCTCATATTAAGATATAATCAATAATATTTGTATGCAATGGCTAAGGCAATTTGTATATAATGGTTTCTACTATCATCTTGGTAAACCTTCCTATTTATAGCTTTGAACAATGTTTAACAACACTAGATAATCGTTACAAACAGCATTGCATTTCTAAACATTATTTTACTCCAATTTTTCCAATTTTCTACTTGTTTTATTAATGTATTAATCGTTTTTTATCATTTAATTGATTTTAGTATAAATTAGCAATTCAATGACTTTGCAGTAATAATGACTTTATATAGTTTGATCCAAGCAAATATCTTGTTCCTGTACAAAGTTATAAATGGCCATGTAGCATGGAGAGCTCTTAGATGAGGTTTCATTGCATGTACCTAGAACAGCTAGCAGTCGATCACGGAATACTTTTAATGTATAAAAAGAAAAACCCAATATCACTACTTATCAGAACTCTGTACCTAATCATTTATTCATGTACTTAATCTCTTTAATGAGATTAACAAAAACGTTCCGATAAATTAAACATTTATATGAATTCTGCAAATATATTTAAAAATAATATCACTAAATGTTTGGGAGAAGAATATGTTTTAAGTTCAGTATGAATTGCTTGTAATTAGTTAGTAATTTATGTATTTATTTATTTATTTATTCTTTTTTTATCAGAAATTAAAATTATATTATGTATTATGTTGGAGCTAATTTGTATTAAAGACTAGTAAATAACAATATTTTTTTTATATGTAGACCATCTTGGGCATGTCCTGTGATCTAATTGTTTGTATCTTATTAATTGGGATTGTTATATTTACTTGTTTCATAGAATGAAATAAATAAAAAACTTACGATTAAGTTTCTATACTTTAAAGTCAATTTTTAGGAAACATTTGAATGTAAATAAATCTAATATAAAACAAGTAGTTATCTAATTCCTGCTAACTTTTAACTAAAGCTTTAAGAGTTCACTATAATAGTAGTATGATTTTCAAAGAACTTCGTTCGTAGCTGTATTCAATATTTTGTCCGTTTTGCAGGAGATGCGTATTAGTGGTGCAGTTTAGCTAGGATATTTCAACATATTGTGCACTTTTTGATAAAAGAAAAAATATTAAAAATCTGTTTTACAGTCCCAGTATACCTACTGCCAGTTCAACACATTTGTTTTAAGAATGAGATTTCAGTTCTCGGAGCACTCTCCGTCGTAAGCACAGTGCTGTGCATTCCAGACCGGCCTTCTTGCACTTGCACTTTTTATACAATCTGCATTTGCAAGAGACGAGCTCCCTCCAGATCTTGGGTGCTTCGGGTATCGTTGTCCAGAGAGGTTCGTACACGCCGCTGGTCTTGATCCAACCCGTCGGTTGGTGATGGTAGTGTTAGTGCAGAACCAGGGCCTCACCTCGGACATCTCCGGCCTGATATACTGCTCCAGGGCTGCCCTTATCGGTGGGATCAGCTGGACGTTGTTTTTGTTTGCAAACAGTTTGTGACATGTGCCATGTCCGGCAAAGCAGGAGACGTGTCGCTACCCGTCAAAGCATGAAACATCAGTAGCGCGTCTTCCCCGAGCTGAAGGACACCCACACTTCAGTTTCCTCATTCAAGGTGCGTGCCAGAGCCACTGCCAGGATAACAAAACCAGTGTCAACTGTGCAGATGAGTATCTTTTTGGGGTCATTGTGAGCAGGGTGGGCAGCATGCAACATAATGCGGGTGTCGGCTTCCTTGTGTTTGCAAGGAGCCAGTGCTGAAGTATCCAGAAGTCGTGGCTTACTCAACACTTGTTCTCCTTTAGTGATGACCAGGTCCTTGTCTGCAAGCTGAAATAAGTTGTTGAGGATGTCAGTTTTCATTATATCAGTCTACCTCTGTGCCAGATTTGGTACTTTTATCAAAAAGTGCACAATAGGTTAAGTAGCTAATTCGCTGTACTATATGTCTATAAACGAGTTTAGATGTGAAATTTTATGCTGATTCAAGATCTGGTGGCAATTTTTCGGTATCTCAAATACCTTTCGAGATACCTATTCAACTTTAAAGTTGCAATTTTTGTTTGGTAAAGGCAGATTTTTTGATACTTTCGTTACTGCGGTATTCGAAGTTCGTTCTGTAATCCGTGGATTTAGACTAGTTTTTTTCCTAAAACAACAAAATTGGTGCTGAAAATACTTATCCTTGATTACAAAATTTTAGGTTAGTTGCTACTTATTTACCTATTTGAATATTCGCGCACATTAAAATGAAGCAATGTTTTTAGCTTTCATTTATTAGTATATAACAAGTATATAACCCCTACTTTCGCGCATCTTTCCTGAAGGTCACAGTTCTTAAGATTTTGAATTACCTCTACATACGTGTACAGTTATTGGGGTGCACTCAGTTGCGCCTATCATGCGTGTTTTGTTTATTACAAGATGACTGATGCTAAAAAATCCTCCTACAATACAAATAATGTATTGCCTCTAATTAACTCGATTAGGTAAAATGACGTCACACTACTGTCGTTCCGCGCTAAATACGTAAACTTTAATAATTTATTTCTCAGTCATTTATTGACGGATTTTAAAAATTTTTGTACTGGTATATTAGTTTTGATCTATATTTTAATGTTAATTGGTTAAATATAGTATTATTAACATCAGGAAACTTCTCCATTGTCTCTGGGAACGAGGGATGCGTGAGGAGGCAGTATTACCGATCTCGCGATTGAAAGTAAAATTATTTTTCATAAACAAAAATTGTGTTCGTACGGTACTCATTTAATATCTTCGGAACTAATTAACATATTATGCAAATCTAGCACAATATAGAAAGCTAAAAGATGAAGGAATAAAATTGTTCTAGTGACAAAATCTCGTACATTTAATAGTTTTTAAGTACGTTAGCCAAAAAGCGCGCGCGGAAAGCCTTCAAATGGACATTTCGTGAAATGCTATAAAAACGGTCACGTTTTCGGAAATGGGTGTTCTAAAGTACATTGTAGAGCATCTACGCAGCTATCGATTGTGCCAAGAATCGCCGAAATCGGTGCAGTATTAACGGAGATACGAATTTTTTAGTGTTTACCCGAAGTCGCATCTTGTGACGTCATAAAATCTATGAAGCACCCATAGGTAAGTTTAGGTATTTTGATATGTTGTTCAGGGGGTTCAATACTATCGATGTGCAAAAATTCAGCTTTACATTATTTTTTTTTAGGTTAAAACCTAAATCTCCTGGGCTAATAAGGTTTCTCTCGATTTCAATACATAATCTTGTCTCATAGTTTCATCTAGGATCTCAAAATAAATAAATGTTGCGTAATTCATAAGGTATATTGTATGCATATTACTCTATGAACCATACTCGCTCACTTTACCATTTATTTGATTTTCTTTATTTGCGAAGCAGTGTTCTTAGTGTTACCAACGTACCAATAAATAATTAAACACATTCTTTGAAGAAATTTTTGAATAATTCTCCACGTTCAACCTAAAATGTGAAAACGCATGCAACTGCTCAAACAATAATTCTTATAGTCTCATGAAATCCTTCAAATTTTAATTAGCTACCTAACTAGATTTATGTACCAAAGTGTAAACGTATTGTTGTTGGGCTCGCAGTTAGAACAATACGTCAAGCTACAAAAACGTCGTTCACCGGTGAGCTCAAAAAAGTTTAGATAAAATATAGGTACCTACAATAAAACGTCGTTTTTGTGTGTCGGGTTACAATAACAATGACATAAAGATGTCTAGTCATATTGCATTTTGCAACTCCATGGCGAATCTTTCGAGGTTCAATTTGTTAAATAAATAATATGAAAATGAAGAAAGTAGAAACAGCTACTGAAGATGTTAAGCTTTAATAGTTTTTTTTGACGAACAAGGTAAAACTTACAAAACAACGCAATTGGGGATGTTTCATAAAACACAACACAGTAAATACCAGTAACGATAATATTTTTTAAATCCTACTGTTGTTAAGTTGTTAAACATAGTACAGATAAGATAATAGATAGATATCTATGTATTTACAGAAAACTCCTTTCCAGTAATAATTCTATAGGTTACCCGGTCTTAATCCAGCTAACTCTTGTAAAGAAAGAGTGTTTCATAGTTGTTTTTTTTTTAAATCTTATATGAATGTAGCGTAAACCGTAAACCTACTACTCGTAAGTTGCAGAGACGCAGTTCATAACATAGAAGAACAACTATATCTCAATGAACAGAATAGAGGTGGTCAACCGAGACTTATACATAATTTACTTTTTAGGAACAGCGTAAGTTCTAAAACCTCTTTAACAGTAAAGTTTAAGTTGGAACTTACGTCACTGTTGTTTGAATTTTCACGTTGGTAACTGATTATCACAAATTTGCTGTTAAATTTCATTGTGGTTATTGGTGTTTGCTATGTTGTCTCTTAGTTAGTCAACGACCTAGTGTCTTTCAAGTACATTAGTTAATGATAGAAATAAAATTGCCAGCCACGTAAAATGTGAATATTTAATTCAAGCGATTGTTTCCCTTCTTTAAAAGACAAAGTAACGGGTGTCTGTCCAAGAAATCAAAGGTTCTGATTAGAGAGCACATTAAAGATGAAAGATCGAGATAATTACTTTTTGATGATAAAAAAATGCTTGCAGTAAAAGTCAACAAAACCATCGAAATAACGCGGGTGTTTTGAAAATATTTCGCGCAAATGAGATGATTACTTTCAAAGCATTCGCGGCGTGTGAGAAAAAATATCTCCGAAAAGTATCTTAAAAAATTTTGTTTCCTTTAATTCTGATTTAACATTTCACTTGACCTTTTACATATAGGTACCTAATACCCTCAGCTTAAAGGAAGCAATTAGTACTTTAAACTTTTTTTAATGACAATTGTCACAATGTGATGCTGCATTTGTATTAGCGAAAAGAAAGTCAAATAAACTTAGTAAAGTGAGGTAAATGGTTCATTGTATCTTCTTTCAGTAGAATTAACACACTACAGGAAGTTAGATTAATTATGCCAAAAGATACAGTTTATGTTGTTTTACGTAGTATAAATTTATACCACATTGAATTAACTACAATTAACATAATGTAGAAAAAATTGTATATAATTCTACAGGCTCGTCACACGGAGACGATGTGTTTTTAGAAACATTAGAAATAGTATTACGTAATTTTGTAAATAAACATTTCAAGGAACTTGTTTATCTTACTGGGAATGACGACCACATTACTTCACTTTCTAAAGCATTTGAAATGGGCTTGTACTATTTCGAAGTATGTAATTGTATTAATCGCAATCAATTGTTTGGTTTTAGAAATTAAACAACCAGTAAACTGCCACACAAATTTCCCGTGTTTACTACTATGACGTATTAAATAAAATAGTTTTTTGCATAATAAGTCAAAATAAAATAGTTTTTGCGTAGTAACTAAAAAAAATAAAAAATTAATAGGTATATAGTGTGTAGTATAGTTGTAATCAGAAAACGAGTTCTGGTTTTCTCCTCAAATAATATACAGGGTATGTCATAAACATTTTTAATATTTTGTTAATTTTCGGATAGTTGTAATCAGAAAACGATTTCTGATTTTCCCCTGTATTAATATACACGGTATATCATAAATATTTTTCATATTCTGTTAATTTCCGGATAGGCCGGAAGTAAATCGGTATACTTATTATACTCGATTAAAAGAGTCTTATGTCCTCTACTTCACTGTACAATTTTATTTCTTCATCTTTGTTAGCAAAAAAGTTATGAATATTTAAAATTATCAACTTCAAGCATTCATCCCCCTTCCCCTATGGGAAATAAAGAAATCAATGTAGTGCCAATAGTTTTTCATGAACTATGTGTATAATATTTCAAAAAATTAAAAAAAACCTCGGAGCAGGTTTTGAGAAAATCGATTTTTAATTTTTGACCAATTTTGGGCACCAATAAATTGGCTACGTTTAATTTTTGTTCTTCACCAATTATAAGTAAAAGTTCTAGTCATCCTTTGGCTATAATTTCCAATTTTCAAATTTTAATTAAGTTAAACGGTTCTTGAGCTATACTCTAAAAAGTAAAAACTTGGAGAATTGCTATATTAGCCGCCATCTTGAATTTAGAAACAAACGAAACACGGCGTTTCACTTGTAATCATGTCCACTAACTTTTCACCAAGAGAAATTAGTTTGGCTTAAAATTTGAATGTTTGCTCCCAAAATAACGCCCCTAGTTTAGGCCCCTTTAGGCCGATTCTGATGAGAAGCTTGTTTTACCGATGAATTTTTTCTATACGCCTTAGTTTTAAATTTTATCAAAATCGGTCTAGTAGTTTGGGCACCACAGCCATAACGTACGCACCCACCCAAATCGGACCTTAGGGCTTAGGGGAATAGGGGAATATTTTGTGACCAGATTTCAATAAGAAACCTTATTAGATGTAGTTACTTCGTTTTGTATAAAACAGCATGAACCAAGTTTCAGGCGGGTTGAATATTAATTTATTGGCGCATAAAAAATTTTTAACAGATCATAATATGTCCTATTCACTTAAGGAGGTTAATGCATCACTATTGGATCCTAACATTGTTAAATCATCAATAAAAATACTATTAGAAAAATCTCCAAAGTCATTACAACAACAAAAGTAAGGTGACTAACACACTTCCTTGTGGAACATCTGTCTTCGTATCTAAGATGTCGGAATTATAGTTCAGGTTTTGCAGGAAAAAATATTATTTACAATGTAACAAAGTGGTTTCACGATGTAGAATTTTATAATTTTATAATACCTAGGTTAAATTTTCAAAAATTCCTTCCATGCATAATCCCCGCACCTTTTTGGGATGGGACTCCTTTCATTCAAAATTATTTCTGGATTTGTCCTTATTTCTTCGCAAGCAGCCATTACATTAATCTGCCTACTAGTTCCTTATGTGTGACGATAACTCCATTCCCAAACTTGTCAATCACGACGCTAATTTATCTCATATTTCGGTACCTTAAAAATTCTGCAATTGTGCAAACCTAACGTTGATCATTGTATTATGATTATGCCCACATTATATGGGCGAAACGTAAAAATATTGTATTTTCTTCAAACGTCAAGATTATTTTTAAATTACTACGGACAAGAAACCCCTTCAAATTGCTGTAGCGAATGGTAAATTGCGTCATACTTGTTTACCTGCATGTTTATTCAATTCCTAAACCCAAACCGAATAAAGCAGAAGTTCAACATTTTTTTGGTATTTCAAGACATAATACGTTTATGGAATAACGTTAATTTAAAAAAATGTTGTAGAACTTCTGCTTTATTCTGTCAGGGTTTAGGAATACAATAGAATTGCAGGTAATCAGGGAGTGTAAAGGAAATTCCATCATAATGCTGTAGTCATATGTACTACTTTCGCTTGAAACGTTTATATGACATTTATTCTTTTATTTGCAAGTAAAACCCATTTTATCATTGGCTACAGCAATTTTAAGCAGTTCCCTATCCATAGTAATTTAAGAATAAACCGACTATATTAGGTCATTATTCGACTGAATAGTAGGCGGGAACGTTTGACATTATCGCTAGAGCAGAGTTTACTTTTCCTTTTCCTGCCGCAGCGCCGGAGGGAAAAGTGTTGTTTGGCAACACAATAATGTAATTCTCACACAACAATAAGGTTTTTTACTGCGTTACCAAGGAAACAGAACAGCACCCATACATACCCATTCATGAAAACCAGGGTGTATAATAAGTTAAGGTGGACTGACTGCCGGTCGGCGAGTGTCCCGCGAGTCTCGTTCGCGCCTTAGACAAAGAGACATTAGAATGTTATGCTTCTCTCTCTAAGCGCCGGTGTATGCATGTATCTCTAATTTTATAATTTTCTTGTCTACTAAGTTATTATCACAATTATAAAAATTAGCAACTGCCAGAAAAGATTGTGCTTGAAAACAGGAAAGTTAACGGAATTTCAGTAATGATTATATAGCAAAGAAAATTATAAAATTAGAGATACATGCATACACCGGCGCTTAGAGAGAGAAACGTAACATTCTAATGGACTAGCACGCCACACGCTCGCTGTTTGTAGCAGCAGCGGTGGTGTAAAACCTACAATTAATTAAAAATTGTTTGCCAAAAACATGACACAATTTTTGTTTCTAAATGAGTCTGATTTTATTATTCATATTACAACAAAGACGTTCGTGTAAGTCTAATGCTCCTACGACCTACCATTCCCGAGAATACAATGTGCCACAATATCGTCTGTAGCGTCTATAAAAATCAAATTTTGATAATACAATTTTACAATCATATTAACAGAGGTTGAATCTACAACATACTACAATTTCGTTCCATTTGAGCGAGTAGTTTTGTTTTTATGTAACTCTAAAAGTTAGCTAGCGTGTCGCAAACCCCAAAAACGGGCACTTTGCATCGTTCGGCCGTAGAAATGGCCCTTAAAGTGCATTTAAAAAAACAGTTATTTGTGTATCAAGGTTGTAAAAGTCAAAAAGTGATCTTTTTTGGCCGAATCTGATGATTGCAGCCGAGGAGAAAGCCGAGGCTAACAAATCAGATGAGGCTAAAAAAGAACTTTTAAGCGAGGTGCACACAACATTTTTTAGGCGACTATCACAAAAATATATAAACTTTAATTTAAAAATCAATTTCATAATTTTGACAGTGACAGTTACGGTGAGTTACGTCACTTGCAGAGTGATTGTAGCGGCCGTAAAGTAAAGGAAAAGCGGTTGTAAAGTAAATGCGGCCGTAAAGTTATTTATGACAGATGTCAAAAAAAAAGTTATACTTTACGGCTTTCAAAAGATACGTAAAACAACTATTTTTGTGATAGTCGCCTAAAAAAGTTGTTACCTACTTCTAAATAACGTAGAAATAAATAGGCTTTAATTTGATACCAAGCTCATTCGAATCAGCCCAATGGTTATTTTTTTATTCAGCTTCAAACTCGAGTATATATACTTTTGCGCCGACAGTAGTGCGTCTACTAAAAGATCTGTAAAACCGGCGCTGATTCTGCTAAAATTTAGACGTCCGTCGCTAAATTTTATTGCTATGGCAACAACCAATCATATACCAACCTGTATTTTGAATTTTAGAGCCCTTTAGATTTTAAAAAGTTACATAATAGGCCCCTAAGAGCGGTGTTTACGTTACAACGATAAAAAGCTAAAAGCAAGAATGTTAAATAAATTATTTAATTTGTTTCTGGGCACTTTAAATAAGGAAACTTTGTCTTTTTGCAGCTGTAAAACAATACCTTCGACCAATTGCAGTTAAATAACATTAAACCGTTAATTACTTGATAAAATTGTGTCACGACAATCAAGCAAAATGCATTTGCGTTCATTTCGCACGAAGCTAGTTGTCCGTCTTTGTTGCTACCTCTCCGTCGCACATTGACGAGACTCGTGGACCATTTTTCAAGCAGCGAAGCTAGAGTAAGTCGGCCCACCGGGGTCTGGACACAACGGCCACTGGACACAACGGCCACACAGAATTTAGTATGCCCATATCGGCCACACTGGACACATCGGCCAAACGTGATGAGTGGACACAACGGCCACCTTGGACGTTACGGCCACAGCTCTAGCTGGACACGATGGCCACCTTGGACACTACGGCCACATATCAGATACGTAGATTGAAACTAAAGCGCGTAGGTTATTTGCAGATTTATTATTTTTTTTTCAATTGATACAAAACATAATGCTAAACTTAAACGTAGATTGACACTTAAGCGCCTAGGTTATTTGCAGATTTAGTATTTTTTTTTCTTATAAATAGAAAACTCCTATTATTTGTGAAATCTTTATCGCAAACATTACCTTACAATTCTGTGTGGCCGTAGTGTCCAGTGGCCGTTGTGTCCAAGGTGGCCGTTGTGTCCAGCTAGAGCTGTGGCCGTTACGTCCAAGGTGGCCGTTGTGTCCACACATCACGTTTGGCCGATGTGTCCAGTGTGGCCGATATGGGCATACTAAATTCTGTGTGGCCGTTGTGTCCAGTGGCCGTTGTGTCCTAGACCCACCTACTTTATTATACACCGTGGTATGAAAACAAATACCTAGTTGACAATGGTGTTTAATTTAACGAACGCCGCTAATAATATCCCTTAAAACCTTTAAAAAGAAATGTTTTGCGTCAATTTGAGGAAATTTGAAGAAAAAATAGCATACATATTTTATTTGGAGAAGTTACTTTTCATAGCTTGCCTTCTATTAGGCACAGGCGCGCCATGAAAAGTTATACTTCTCCGCCACATATAAAATAATTTCGGTAATATTGATTTGATTAACGGCACTTGATTGTTATTCATTATAAAATAATCTACTACTGTTGGCATTGCCGCGCATGTCCACGGTTTTTATGCATTAGTTGAATACAGCCAATTTTTGTTTGTTTGTTTAACTACATATTGTCAGTATCTAGATTCGAGAAGTATCAATTTAATCCTTCAAAGGTTTTAAACTACGTGTAGAAGAAACTAAAACCATACGTAGTTACTTTTGAACATAAATAACGAATATATCTAACTACATATTTAAAAAAAAGAAAAATGAATTATAATTAAATTAAAAAAAGTTAGACATAACATTAAATGCGAAATCATAATATGAAATTTTTTGCGATACTATATTTAAAGTAGTCGCTTAAAGACAGCTTACCAGTTCTATTTCTAGCACGCGTTTTTGATCTTTTCTAACATGTTACTGCTCTATTTACCTACAATATTACTATTCCTAATGACTTGACATCTATCATTATAACATCTTCATTTTTTACAAATAAAAGAGGAACTTGGGAATGGACGGTCTTATTTAAAATTTTGATATTTAATTCATTCACTATTCATCTCTTGGTCGATTTTGTATTGTGTAATTTTAAACTTACAATATCTCGTTTAAATATTATTTTTACTTCAAAACCATCCACTTCAATTAACAAAATTCTATTGCACATAAAAAATTACTAGTAAAATAACCAGAATAACGCCAATTTGTAGCGGTGAATAAATAAATAATTAAAACCACTACTCATATTTGTAATGAGTATAAAATGGTAGGTAACCTATACATTTTTTTGGCTTACATTATGTAATGCCGTTTATAAACTAGTTCATTTCATTTAAACATTTTGAAATATAAACCTTTAAACTTTTATTATTCTCGTTACGTTTCGATTTTTCTGCCGTAACTTTTACCATTGGCTTATTTTACCGAAGTTCTACATTTATAAGTCTTATGTTGTCGTCAAAAGAATAACCATATTGTAGGAAAAAACAACAATATAAAGTGGTCTTAACTCTTAATGACACTATAGTATTTTCAACGAGTTCGCCAATGCACATCATTAACGAAATAAAATGACATACCAAAATAAAAATCTTGATCAGGTACGTTATTCACGGTTAAAAAAAGTAAATTTTCAATGTTAGTGTTGTTACTGAAAACCAACGATGCCAAACCTGCTTTACTCTTTGTTTAATATTTGCGTTGTAAATTTAAGGTTATACCTATTATTGTTGTGCTTTTTCGTTGTTTACGTACATTATATTCCGACTTTTCGAATTTGCTTACTTTTCTGTCCGAAATTACACTATCAGTGGATAGTTCCAATAGTACAAAGAATGTCTGTCAATATTGTAGTAAAATAACATCATAAATTTTGTGACGTTCATTGGAAAACTCCTTCCAAATGCGCTAATTTTGTTTGTAAATATTCTGTTTTATTTCCACTAAATTTTAAAAATAATAGCAGTCATGTGGTGGATTCCGACACGTTGTTGTAGTCATTTTACTGCATTTTTGTTATTGAATCCATCGATATTGGTAGCAAATTCTAAATGGGGTGAATTTTACGACGAAGAAATATTAATATAAATAAGAATGGGAAGGTTTAGAGTTTATTTGCATTCTTGAGATGCGTAGCGTTCCATGGCTTGTTGATGAATTTGTTAGCTACACAAACATCTTAATAACGATGATAAGAGACAAAAGCTATAGCATTATATACAAGGTGCGCCAAAATGTTCAAATATCTCCGTTGTCTGCAAACCGTTTTTTTTTAATTTGGTATAAGAATTAATAATGGTAACCACGAAACTATTTATCATGCCACATTGCCAAATTGTAGTATAATATAAATGTTTCTAATTTATTATACTTTAGAAATCCTCGCCCCAAACAGCTAATACAACACACGGTACCTAATTCACAATCATTTTGTATGTGTCTAGCTGATAGTGTCGTTAACCTGGTTACAGTTTTAATGTCAATTGATAGGGTTGATTAGTTTTAATGTCATATGATTAAATAAATGTTGTTTCCTAGTGTTCCACATTAGATACAGAAAATTGTTGTGAAAGCCATTATGTTAAGGAGCGTTCTGATGACTTATATTGTATTTCTGTTCTATATTTTAATAAAGCCGCCCTATTTTCCACTTATCATATAACTATTTTTGTTATTATTAATAATGCATGAGTTTTGTTTAACGTTTTCCACATGTAAGGTTTTAAAAACAGAAAATGGTAAATACTAAAATAATTTCGTAAGAGAAATGTTTTTAATTAATTGCAAATTGCTTATAGAATATTATACAGGGTGGCCCAACAAAAAGGTAACAGACGGGTTTCTGGCCAGAGGGAATTTTTTTTGGGAAACGCAAAAACACGTCAATTTTTATATCAAGGGGGACAACTTTCGCCATGATTTTCAACCTGAAGTGATTTCATCCCTTAGCGCTGTGAGAACAACCCCTAAAATTTAAATAGGGATGATGGGGCAAGTGATACGTCATTTGAAAGGTCTTTCTTTTCTGATTTCAGCGCACTAGTTTTTTTTATATTTTTTTTATTTTTAACCAAAAAAATTGACGTTCCAAAATGGAAAATGACTAAAGAGATTGAGGCATTTAAAAACTCAAAAAAGCTCGGATAGGTCAATTATTGTTTTTTTCTTAGAGAAGTTAGGTACTTTTACTGCTATTTGACAACATTGTTTCACCCCTTGGGTACAGGGTAAACAACCCTTACATTTTTAAATAAAAACAAGGTGATCACACCTCATTAAATTTTTTTTATGGGGTCATGTAAACAGTAAAGTTTTTCCACTGGTCTGGAATCTTTGGAGGAGCTACGTGACCGTATAGTACATGAATGCCGCCCGATCACTCCTGAGTTGTTGCAAAATGTACGGGAACGATTTCAACAAAATTTATATTATTGTATGGAAGCTGAAGGCAGGCACTTCGAACATTTATTAAATTAAGGTTGAATTTTCATAAACTTGTTTTATTAATTAGCACAAGAACAAATTAACCCTTATTTTTATTTAAAAATTGAAGGGCTGTTTACCCTGTACCTAAGGGATGAAACAATGATGTGAAATGGCAGTAAAAGTACCTAGCTTCTCTAAAAAAAACAATTGACCTATCCGAGTTTTTTTGAGTTTTTAAATGCATCAAACTCTTTCCTCATTTTCCATGTTTGAACTTCAATTTTTTTGGTTAAAAATAAAAAAAATAAAAAAACTAGTGCACTGAATTCAGGACAGAAAGACCTTTCAAATGACGCATCACTTGCCCCATCATCCCTATTTAAATTTTAGGGGTTGTTCTCACAGCGCTAAGGGATGAAATCACTTCAGGTTGAAAATCATGGCGAAAGTTGTCCCCCTTGATATAAAAATTGACGTGTTTTTGCGTTTCTCAAAAAAAATTCCCTCTGGCCAGAAACCCGTCTGTTACCTTTTCGTTGGGCCACCCTGTATTCTGTAAATGGCCACCACTGCTCATGCGACATACTAAAACTGTGGCACATATCCATGCTGTTGACTTTGTGACGTATCTCTTCTTGCAGCTCTGAAATCGTATTTCACAAGGCTACCATAGCCCTAAATGAAAAAATGTGCAGAAGTAAAGTCACACGAACATCTTGTTGAAACCAGAGGTGATCAGCGTAGAAACTTTCGAATTGATTGAAAAGTCTGTCAACATGCTCTGATTGCAAACGTTTCGTTTTCAATAACGCCGTGAGTTTTGTGATACCCAAGTGTAAGAATTGTGATTATCGAAAAAACTATTCAGTACGATTGATGTATTATACCTGATTCTTCGGACACACTACGATTTGTTTATACCTCAAATTGCCTCTTATATTACCACATTTTTGATTCTATCTTCGGTACTATAAGAGCTATTGACATAATTTTTTTTTTTAATTACTCCCTTATTAATTTTCCTTCCAATAGCAGTGAAAAAATATTTGCTACCATTTGAATTTTTTTAGAAAAATCGACCGTTTTGTTCCATCAACAAGTTGCGCCCTCTATTGGTAGACGGAGATAAGAAATTGTTGTGATTTTGGATTTTTTGGTAATATCAAGTATTGTCTTTACATCGAGACCAATCTTGACAAATTCAAGCAACCGTTTCGAAATTACACGATTTTTTCCAGTAACACGGAATTTAGTTCCCCCTCCCTTTATTTTGACAGCAATCGTAAAAATTCATTAAACAAAGTTTTACACATTGGTCACTAGTTTACAATGAATATATTTTTTTAAATACCTTACTGAGGAAAATTGCCCAAAAAATGGGAATTTCAAATTGAAATCAGTGAAACGCCCTCTGGTGGAAATGGTAGGAAATTGAAAATAATTTCCGGCATTTTCTTTTGGGCACATTTATTATAAGATTTTTTATTTCACTGCTTAATCTCAAATAGTTTCCCAGTTATGGCCGGCGTCCTTTCTTAGTTGTACACCCTATACGTTCCGAACACCGGTTGTGAACGCCAAAATATTCACGTACTTTACACAAACTGCATTTTTTCAGAAAAATCCATTTTCATGAGAAACCGTAATTATCTTAACAAGCTCTACACGTTTCTAGTTTATAAACATCACTTGACAGATTCAATTGCCATTGTACCCAGTACAGTCTTCCTTCAATAGAAAATAAAAGATGGTCACTAGGAGGTTTGAATGATTATACAGGGTGATTCACGACTATTCCCTCGGTCTCTTGTGCGTAAAGGGTACAAGATATCAGCTTCATTTTTTGGTGACATATGTAAATTGATAACGACTATTTTTTAAAATTATTTTCAATTATACAGGATGCTTCACAAAATTGTAATATATCAAAGTTAGGTTTTTTTGTACAGGGTGTTTAGAAAAAGTATTCATATTTTATATTTTTCAAACTTCAAAAACTCACTTAACTTAAATGGAACACCCTGTATGTTTTTATTCTATGTTGAATAACTTTTCATTTTCTATCAAAAACTATGAGTAATTGATATGTCTAAAATCAACGATTAAAAAGTTATTAAGATTTTTCTCTAAAATTTGTATGGAAATGGTTTTTGTTTGCATTTTAGTAGGCCATGATTTTTTTATTGTAGTTGATAATTAGATATGGGATCATAACTTAATTAAAAATGAAATTAATAACAAGAAGTAATCATTTATGGAAAAAAATGGTATAGTAAATGCTCAATATGATGACCATTTTTTTTATGCACAACCGCACTCGATTTTCAAAAGATCTAGCGTTTCTCGGGATATCTAGTGTTATAGTAGCAAACACATCCTTTATTGTAATCTTTATGTCATCAGCAGTGGTAGGTGGAGTGGTGTGGACCCCTCCTTCCAATCCATATATTCAAGAATTGTCTATCTAAATATTTTTGAAAAAAACATAAACACCATTCTTATCACATTCAACTTCACCAGAATTTATATGGACGAGGCTTTCAACGAGGTTGAATTTTTGTTTATGGAGTCTCGAAAGAGTTGGAGAAGAAGATGAATTTTTTAAATATGTTTTATTTACCGACGAATCCACTTTCCACAACATAACGGCTTGGTAAACTGACATAACTTTCATTACTAAATCGTCACCTGTATCGCACCGTTGACCGCCAAAACCGGTGGAGCCTCAATGTATTTGGGAGAATTTTGATTTTTTGATGGAAACTTGAACGGAGTAAAATTTTTACGGATTTTAGAACAACACTTTCTCGAGTCTTCTTGATGAAGTTTCTTTAGATATTATTATTATTATTATTATTATTATCATTAAAAATTTAGTTTACAACACTCCACCTACCACTGCTGATGACATGAAGATTAGAATAAAGGATGCGTTTGCTACTAAACACCATAACGTTAGAAGATCTCTTGAAAACGAGTGCGGTTATGCATAGGAAAAAATGGCATTTACTACAGTATTTTTTTCCATTGCATCAATTTCATTTTTAATTAAGTTTTGATCACATATCTAATTATCAACTACAATAAAAAAACTCATGGCCTACTAGAATGCAAACAAAAACCATTTCCATACAAATTTTAGAGAAAAATCTTAATAACTTTTTAATCGTTGATTTTAGACATATCAATTACTCATAGTTTTTGATAGAAAATGAAAAGTTATTCAACATAGAATAAAAACATACAGGGTGTTCCATTTAAGTTAAGTGAGTTTTTGATGTTTGAAAAATATAAAATATGAATCCTTTTTCTAAACACCCTGTACAAAAAATCGAAATCCTACGTAGTGCAAATAAAAGCCTTAAAAGTCAAGATAAATAGATATTAATTTGCGTTACTAAAAGTAAGTGGTTTCCGTGTTATTAGGGGTTGTTTAAATTGAATATTTTTCTTAAAATCACAATTTTCTCAAAATTGGTAAGCGATAGGTATAGGGAACGTTTAATAAAGTTACCTTAGTTTTTAACGTATAATCTAAAAATGTAATAAAATACAGGGGGTTGCATTTAAAAAAACCTAACTTTGATATATTACAATTTTGTGAAGCATCCTGTATAATTGAAAATAATTTTAAAAAATAGTCGTTATCAATTTACATATGTCACCAAAAAATGAAGCTGATATCTTGTACTCTTTAGGCACAAGAGACCGAGGGAATAGTTGTGAATCACCCTGTATACATGCATCCGTAAATATTGGTAAAAGCTAAGAACAATGTGAAAATTTTAAGGTTAAGAGTTAATAAACTTTATATTGTGATCCTTTTAAATTCTAACGCACTCGTTGAAACCTAAATTAGATTTTTGATATGATTCGAATTTTCAAATGTGAATTACTTACCTATTGTACAGGGTGAATGAGACCACCCGTATCAGTCTTTTATTTAAAGAACGGTGAGTGGTAGAGAGGTGGGGTAAAAAAGTGATTATAAAAGGCATAATAAAGAATCGAATGGTGATAACTGATATCATTATTTCTAGGAAAAGTCAGCATTCCTCCAGAAGGCCTCCAACTTCAAAATTTTAAATGGCACCATAAGTCAAAAAAGGTATTGTTTGAAAGACTGTTAAAAAAGAAGAAAGTTTTATAGGAAAAATTATTTTATTACTGCCACCACTTTTAAGTAATATTCAACTAAGGTTATTAAATTTGAAATTCACTGTTAACAAGAAACATTGAAAAGTCGACTTTTAAAATCTAGTTACCAATGTTACATGTGTTCTTCCCTTACAAGAAGTACTTATTAAAGCCACTGATAGTGTACCTAGAAGAGCTCAACAGTGCTTAGCAGTAAATGGAAGATATTTTTAACACATGTAACATTGGTAACTAGATTTTAAAAGTCGACTTTGATACACAAATTTCAACTTTTTTGTTAACAATGAATTTCAAATTGAATAACTTTAGTCGAATATTACTTAAAAGGGGTGGCAGTAATAAAATCATTCTTCCTATAAAACTTTCCTCTTTTTTAACAATCTTTGAAACAATACCTTTTTCGACTTATGGTGCCATTTAAAATTTTGGAGTTGGAGGCCTTCTGGAGGAATGCTGACTTTTCCGAGAAATAATGATATCACCATTCTATTCTTTATTATGGCTTTTATAATCACTTTTTTTACCCCACCTCTCTACGACTCACCGTTCTTCAAATAAAAGACTGATACAGGTGGTCTCATTCACCCTGTATATGTCACAGTAGGTTTTGCAACCATCCCGTTCTGATATAGACCTTTTAATATTAAATTATTTAAATAACAACATTTTTGACGTTGTTTTTTCAAATACATATCTCTTCTTCTTGGTAAACATTTTGGATTATAATTTTAGGCATTTAAAAATTGGTCTTTAATGAAATGATTATTGTTAACTCTATCAAATAAGGTTACCGATCAAGGAACGAAGCATTAAAACTGTGTTATTAATTTGCAGCTATATTCAAAATTCCTCCAAATAACGTGATGTGATTTTATTAACTATGAAAAGAGGGCAACTCAAGTAGAATTTTTACAACACAATACATTATATAATGAAATTAATTTATATGTTTATGGGTAAATGACGCTTATGAAAGATGGCGTTGCGGTTTTAACAGGTAAAGGTATAAAAATAGCAAAAAGTGTAAAAAAAATAGTACATTACTGTGATTTAATATTGAGTTAATAACTTAATAAGAAACTAATGATCATAATTGAGAAACTATGAATTGATAATAACGTTGAAATGAAGTAGTAGAAATATAAATTAATGGCATATTGGGTCAAAAGATACTTCCATGTCGTATCGGAAACGAAAACTTAATCAATAATCATTTATTTGAAACGTCTAGTACAGTATATTAGATATGAAATATACTCGATTCGTAATCATTATAAATTAACACAATTTTTTATAGACTGTGAAATTAGTCATTTGTCCTTTAGTCTCACATTCATTATAAATTTTAATTTGGAGATGGCTTATTAACGTGAGTAAATGGGGTCATATGTGTTAGTTACTACAATTATTCAACGCATATATAATTGAAACTGGTGGATAATGTTGTAATAACGTTTTGCAAAGTTCCAGTTTGCCAGAGGCATAAGCTGTAAAAATTTAGTACACGAGCTTAAAACATTATTCCCGTAGTGTACCGATCGATTTGATATAAAGTTGTTGGTGTCAATTATATCTGGCCTACCTTGGAAATTCGTTTACACATTTAATGAACATTACGGCATAGCATGATTATGGTAGGTATACATATAGTAGATACATTTATCCAAGGGCGTTTATTGTTCATTTTATTTTATAATTAACTACACGTTCCTTTCAAAGTTTTATTTTTTGAGAATCGATGAAAAAGTATTGCAATACACGATTTTACAGTTTAAAATTCATGGCCTATTAAGTGTCTACGGAATACAATAAAATTTGAAATTGTATTATATTTTCAAGATGGAGAAGTGGATAGCACCTTGGATATTAGAAATTACTTCATTTTTCCACACACGACGATCTGCTATCCTTTTTCAGTAAATTATATCAAATACTATATTATAGTCCAGTCAAGTTAGGTTTTTACCTTGAACAAATTGTTATAAAGCTGAAACTTGGCACAGAGTTAGTTTTTGGCCTTAGAATCAAAATACTAAAATACTCGGCCCGACACTAGTTTGCGTCCTTGAATTTCAGGGCCATGACGTCATTCCGCCCGAAAAATAGGCGCTCGCTACTTCTAGATGCTCTAGAAAGCGTGGAATTGATCAGAAATGAAAGTTAAAAGATTATTTTTGACACAATTTAATAAAAAAAATATTTCAACATTAAAACAAAGCAAAAAATAAACAAAAACTATACTTTAGTGCAACAATATACCTTACTGAATAACGACCGTTATATTTCGCTCGGACACTTCATAAAAACTAAATTTTATACCTATACTTATTTTTTTAAAAATGAACAGTTTTATTATTATGTATATAAAAATACAAAAACTGTT
This sequence comes from Pyrocoelia pectoralis, assembly GCA_036250285.1. Classification (NCBI taxonomy): domain Eukaryota; kingdom Metazoa; phylum Arthropoda; class Insecta; order Coleoptera; family Lampyridae; genus Pyrocoelia; species Pyrocoelia pectoralis. Next base: position 34,389,959 of record CM070074.1, read on the forward strand.
TAAACAAATAAAATAAAAAAAAAACTATAGGTACTTCTTCCCAATCGTCATCAGCGTCATTGTAACAATCACATATATTTTTTGATTTATTTAAGCAAAAAGTTCCTCTACAGTTGGCACATAATTCAGAACATACCTACTTGTTCTGTCTGTTTACACGTGTAACGTGCACTCCAACAATCGTTTTTATAGGCACAAGATATAAGCTGTAAAAGAGACGCAGTGGCGGGCAATTAGTGTACAACAGATATTGGTACCAAACTACCTTCTTCAAGGCCCCATCCCCAAGAAGCAGCTGGCAGAAAATTTCCAAGCCACTTCTGTACTTGTTTGCATTATAAAGATATTAGCGAGGATATTAGTCTAATTTTTCTCAAGTTTAGTTATATATTTAGGTTAGTTAATTAATGAGACAATATTACATATTGCTCATTGATCCTAGCAAATAAATCAATAGTAATTAATCTTGCTTTGAATCACTAAAAAAAAACAAATACCTGCTAAAAGTTTAAAAAACATCGATCTGTTTGTTAAATGACATTTTAATTTACCTGTAGATAGGTTCGCAAAAGATGTTCAAGAGCTGAAGATGTTGGTGGAACATAATCACTGCCGGTGCTGACAACGAAACGCGGTGAATGAATAATATCAATCTGTGGGTGTATTTAAAGAAGAGACAGACACATAATAAATACTACAACAACAACAACAAATATTACTACAACAATAATCATTTACTCGATAATAAACTTTTTAATTTAGCCTTTTACGAGAAAACAGCTTAGGAGTATTGACAACTTTTATTTATTCGAAGCACTAATTGTTTATATTTGACTTATTTTCTGGTATTAACCAAATTGTTTATCGATTTCTGATCAATTCCACGCTTTCTAGAACATCTAGAAGCAGCGAGCGCCTGTTTTCCGGGCGGAATGACGTCATGGCCCTGAAATTCAAGGACGCAAACTAGTGTGGGCCCGAGTATTTTAGTATGTTGTTTCTAAAGCCAAAAACTAACTCTGTGCAAAGTTTCAGCTTTATAACAATTTGTTCAAGGTTCAAGCTATATTTTGTCTAAGTTGACTGGACTATATAATATACATCAATCAATATGGGAACCTTCCTTTCTGGTGCAACGCGCTGCAACCATCTAATAAAATATAGGATGTCCCGTTTAAAATTTTAGAACATGCAACAGTTCCTCCCCCCCTTATTTTCGTTAACGTAATGTTACTAAAGAGAAATTAAATCTTGCTTGAAGGGGCGATTTCGACGAAGAATAGCGTAATTAATTTCTTTCACAAAAAATGTAAGAATTGGATATAGGAGATGATATCTACTTTATAATATGATTTATAATTTTACAGCACATAGATGTGAGTGTCCCTTACCGACAGCTTAGAAATATTTTCAGATAATAGATGTATACAGGGTTTTTCAACGAAAAGGAGCCACCCTTTATAACTTCTAACAGAATCAAAATTTGAAAAATCGGCGATACCCGTCTATAATAATATCGAGGGGGACACTTTTTGACATAAGTTTGAGATTTCATACCTTAACCCCCTGGGTCCCACAAACATACCCTTAATTTTTTTAAATGGCAACATGGGTCATGTGATACGTCATTTGAAAGGTCTTTTGATATCTTGCATTACTGCGTTTAAAATTTTAAAATCGTTCAATTCGTTTGTGAGATATTTTAATTTAAAGTTTTAGAGAACTGATATAATTTTCTTCAAAATGGTTGTTTTTTATTTATTTTTTTGCTTTTATAGTCAAGATAAATTGATACGAAATTCATTGTATTAAACTTTTTTTTATTTACATGGAAATAAAACTTAAAATAAATTAAAAAGTCAGTAATACTTTTATATTGCATTATTATAACGACAAATTATATCAGTTCTCTAAAACTTTAAATTAAAATATCTCACAAACGAATTGAACGATTTTAAAATTTTAAACGCAGTAATGCAAGATATCAAAAGACCTTTCAAATGACGTATCACATGACCCATGTTGCCATTTAAAAAAATTAAGGGTATGTTTGTGGGACCCAGGGGGTTAAGGTATGAAATCTCAAACTTATGTCAAAAAGTGTCCCCCTCGATATTATTATAGACGGGTATCGCCGATTTTTCAAATTTTGATTCTGTTAGAAGTTATAAAGGGTGGCTCCTTTTCGTTGAAAAACCCTGTATATAAACCAGCAAATTTAGAGATTAAAATCTCATTTAGTGTTGTGGATACGCCATAAGCATAGGGCATCCTGTATATAATAGTATTCGAGTTGCATACATAATTATGATTTTCACTGGGTCCTTTTTTTATAGTCTTAATCATTCATTACAGACTTTGTAATTGAATTTGTTTCAAAATCCTTCCTGTGCGTATTGTATGAAATTCTATTTTTAAACAAACAATAATAATTGACGGAATCTGAAATACATTTGAATTTAAAGTGGCAATTGCAATTTGCTTTCGCCTTTTTCGGTTCCAATTAAATTTAATAATAATACATTAAAATGATTATTCCTTAAATGAGAAAATATAATTGACAACTCCTTTAAGGTATGAATATGTCGGTACTCCTACCAACACAGCGTGTCGCAATTTCGATATGAAACGTTAGTATTTTTTCATATGACAGGGAAAAGGACACTAAAAATAATAAACTTCTACGTAACTTGTATTGATTAAACGACAAAACGAGATTTATTTATAGCAAGGATACAAAATTATAAGTCCGCAATAACAATGATAAAGTCGATTAATCCCATAAAATCAAATCAAATCAAAAAGAGTTGGAAATTTGGAAATAATAAAAAATAGCGGCATACATTGTAAAACTGTAGGCGGCGAAACAAGTCAACACAAACCGAGAATTCATCTTCAAACCATAATTGAAAAAAATAACGCTGTAAAAACCCTACGTGCTTGTAACAAAGGTTTGGTGAAAAGGAATCTCCCATTCAATATCCACATGATAATCGAGCCAATCGTTACGTTAGCATGATGGGATAAGATCTGTTCACTCACTGAACCATGCAGATAACGCGGTGCGGCTCAGGGCAGCCTTGTATTATGGGGGCAATGACTACAAATGACCACAAGCAATGAGACATATAGTTCGGCCGCTGGATCTTTACCGATCTATATGTTCACATACAACGACGTGCGTATCTGTCATTCGACTACTTTATTACTAAAAATAAACAAAGACAAACTGCAAATCTCAGTCAGTTTGTCCTTGTTTGTTTTTAGTAATGAAGTAGTCGAATGACAGATGCGCACGCCGTTGTATGTGAACATACATCGGTAAAGATCCAGCGGCCGAAATATATCTGAATTTACCAACCAACTTAAAGCCTTTAATGATACCTACCAATTTTGCAAAATAATTCGTGTAATTAGACCACAAAGGCATTTCATGTCCCTGCAGTATATTTAGCTTTTGAAAGTAAGAAAACAAATAATACAAACCTAATGTATTCTTGCACAAATTTTATAACAAGAAGGGAGTTTACTATTGTACTTCAAATACCTTTTTTCGTAATTATTTAGTATCCGGGGTCATGCACCAAGCGTTTCAACTTTTCTCCTATAAGAGCGTATTACCAGACAACTAAGAAAAGTCATAATATAATGACCGCAAATGCAAACACCATTTCGTAACATTATGACCAGTAAACTGACACAAAACCTTCTCGTGTTTATTACAATGACGTATTAATCTGGGAATGGCCCATTTGGACGCGACCGTTTGAACGCGACCGTTTGAACGCGGCCGTTTGAACGCAGGGACGTTTGAACGCAGGGACTTTTGAACGCAGGGACGTTTGAACGCAGAGACGTTTGAACGCAGAGACGTTTGAACGCAGGGACTTTTGAACGCAGAGACGTTTGAACGCAGAGACCTTCGAACACAAAATTTAAAATTTTTTTAAACTATTACCGTTTAAGTTTAGTTTAGAACACATTCGTGTGAGGGCGGACCTCTGTGTACATGGGGGCGAAGCATATTGAATCGTTGTTAGGACCTCTTCAGTTTCCTTTTTAAAACAGGTTCGCATAGCAAACCTGCCACCTAAAAATACCTTTAATATTAAGACGTAGGTCTTTTTTTTTGACCTAATAACAATCAATTAATTAGTGGATTTTAAGGGAGGCGGACAAAAGAATTAATGGATTTTGAGGGCGGTGGACTAAAGAATTAGTGGACGTAGCGGCCAGTGGACGAAATGGAATGGACGAAACGTCACACAATCTAAAATAGTAAGATAGCACTTCCTAAATAGAATTCTGTCTTTATCGCGAAAGTTCAACGATCTAACTGTAAGTCTTTAACAAAAACAATCATTTTAGACTACATATTTACAGGTGCTCAGTTTTTGGTAATGAGTTCTAAACTAAACTTAAACGGTAATAATTTAAAAAATAATTTAAATTTTGTGTTCGAAGGTCTCTGCGTTCAAACGTCCCTGCGTTCAAACATCCCTGCGTTTAAATGGCCTGCGTTCAAACGTCTTTGTGTTCAAAAGTCCCTGCGTTCAAACGTCCCTGCGTTCAACCGTCACTGCGTTCAAACGGCCGCGTTCAAATGGTCGCGTTCAAACGGTCGCGTCCAAACGTTGTGTAGTGTAGTTGTAATCAGAAAACGGTTTCTGATTTTCTGATGCAGGGTATGTCATAAATATTATTATTTTGTTCATTTCCGGCTAAACGCGAAGTAAATTGGTATACTTATTATACTCGATTGAAAGGGTCGTATATTCTCTACCTACTTCACTGAACAATTTTACTTCTTCATCTTTGTAATCAAAACGTTAGGAATTTTAAAATTTTCAACTTCAAGAATTCATCCCTCTTCGCCTATGGGAAATGGAAAATAACTCTATTGCCAATTCGTGAACTATATATAGTTCGGCCGATGGATCTTTACCGATGTATGTTCACATACAACGACGTGCGTATCTGTCATTCGACTACTTCATTACTAAAAACAAACAAGGACAAACTGACTGAGATTTGCAGTTTGTCTTTGTTTATTTTTAGTAATAAAGTAGTCGAATGACAGAAACGCACGTCGTTGTATGTGTCTATGTGAACATATAGATCGGTAAAGATCCAGCGGCCGAACTATACCGTGTGACAAGTTTCAAAGCGGGACATAGCCGAATAGCATAGGAAACCACATATTTGCAGTTTGCTGCTCACCAATTATATGTACAAGAATGGTAATGATGTTTATCGAAAGAGCATTATTTTCTGAGCCTGTTTATATCAAATATTTGGTATACCCATTTACTAATACTTTTTTAATTAGAAAAATATAATTTTCAAAAGTTAAAAATATGAGTAGCCGTGACATGTCAAATTCGAATAATTTTGAATATTATCAAATGAAACGTTTTCAATTACGTAATATGGCATTTTCCTGAAAAATTTAACCATGAATAATGATAGATAATAATAGTTATTATAACAAGGAACGAGTGTTTAAATAGGCAACAGGTCTAAAAATGAATATTAAACATTATTCGAATTTGACATGTCATGGCTGCTCATACTTTTTAACTTTTGAAAATTATTTTTTAATTAAAAAAGCAGTGAATTAGTAAGTATACCAAACAATTTGGCATTAAACAGGTTCAGAAAATAATGCTCTTTCGGTAGACATCATTACCGTTCTTGTAGATGAAACTGGTGAGCAACAAACTGCAAATATGTGATTTCCCATGCTATTCGGCTATGTCCCGCTTTGAAACTTGTCACACGGTATATAACATTTCAAAAAATAAAAAAATGCTTGGAGCAGATTTTGAGATAATCGATTTTAAATTTTTGACCAATTTAAGGCACCAATAAAGTGGCCACGTAAGATTTTTGTTCTTTATCAATTATAAATAAAAGTTCTGGCCATCCTTTGCCTACAATGTCCAATTTGGAGAATTGCTATATTGGCCGCCGTTTTGAAATTAGCAACAAACGAAAAACTACGTTTCACTTGTAACCGTGGCTATTAACTTTTCGCCCAGGGAAATTAGTTTGGGTTAAAATTTGAACCTTTGCTCCCAAAATAACACCCCTAGTTTGGGCCCCCTTGGGCGACTTTTGGTAGAAGCTTGTTTTACCGATGAAATTCTTTTGTAGGCCTTAGTTTTAACTTTCATCAAAAGCGGCCTAGTAATTTAGGCTCCACAACCGTCACGTACGCCCCCACGTACAAACATTTTTCAAGGATGGTGGTTTTGGACTCGGAGGGGCCCAGAACGTAAAGATTCATCAAAATCTCGAGTTCGTTTTGTTTTTCGATTACTATACTTTCGTGTGTATACGCACAGGAAAGTAAAAAAGATCGAAATTTGCAAGCAATCTTTGTAGTGTTCTTTTTTCAAACCAATCATGAATTGTGCAGCTTTTGTTAACTTTTATTTCCCTTTTATAGGTTAACCACCCCCTTTTGACTTTTGTGTACCTATTTTACACAACTTAGTCACGTTTCTTTATGTATTGATTACTACCTTACACAGGATCCTCCCACGACCAGTGCGATAAAAAAGACACGGGAGAAACGTTGACTTTTCCAACTTTGTCACGTTCAAACCCCGGATGTCGATTTTATCTTACTACTGGTAATACCTAGTATAATTACGACTAACGATGAACACTGTTCGGTAAGCAGGACTTAATCTAAATTTTATTATTTTTTTCTTATAGTCTAGGTTGTCTAATAGAAATTATACATAATTGTGGATGCCAAACTGTAGTCATCTGGGACACAGACGGGGTTAAATTGAGGTAAAATGCTATTTAAATTATACATATATGCGTACTTGTACTTCAGAGTAGTTTTGGAGAAACACATTTAAAAGGGTCTATATCACAACGGCCACTGATCATAACGGTTTTTGCTATTTCATAACGGCCACCTTGTTCACGTTATGATCAAATAATATTAGTGGCCGTTGTGATCAAGGTGGCCATTATGAAATAACAATAACCTAGGTGGCCGTTATGATCAGTGGCCGTTGTGATCAGGTCCCATTTAAAAATATGAAATTTTTATGCTTACTACTACATGACACATTTCCCAACTTCCCGTTTTGACTGAGATCACCTAGGGTCATCATCATATTAAATTATAATGTAACATGGTCATGTAATATATCATTCAACTCCTCTCATCATTTTAAACGACTTTTTCGTGTTGGAAATTGCGAAATGTGTCGAAAATCTTTTCAATATTATAGTAGTAAGCTAGTAAGCATAAAAATGCATATTTTTAAATTATGCAGCATTTTTCCTAAATTTAACCCCGCCTGTGTCCCAGATGACCATGCAGTTTGGCACCCAAAATTATATTTAATTTTTATTAGACAACCTAGAGTCCTAGACTATAAGAAAAAAAAATAATAAAATTTAAATTGAGTTCGTCTTACCAAATAGTGTTCATTGTAAGTAAGTAAAAGATACAGATGACGCTTAAAAACAGCACTGCACCGTAGATTCATTCCACAAAATACCAAATGATGAACTAACAACGTCCATAGCGAACCAAGTAGGATGAATATTAAACCAGAGACGTATGGTTACACATTTTCACACATGGTATTGCCCAAAGGGAGCATTATGTAGGGATTGTAATAAAAAAGTTGAAACACCATATCATCGGCCACCGTGAGCCATACACTCTTGCCAAGATCGCTCTTAATTGAAATAGGAAAGCGGCAATACTACCTGTTATTGAATTAGCATTCATGTTTTACAAAAATAAAAAATCACCCAACAAAGATTTTTTCTTGTAAATTCTGTCTATTAATTGTTATATAAATTCACCGATATATTATTTCTCAATCTCATGTAGAAACCTAATACTCCACATGAAAAGAAATTATATCTTATTTCATTTTGTACTACAACTAAGTTAGTAGACAGAAATAATCCGATTATAGCCTGAAAATCATACACTACACTCTACAGATGATAAGTTTTACTTCTATAAGCTTAAGACAACTTTCCTTTTTATAGTGGCCAATTCCCTTTTTTCTAAAACACTAAAAGGAAGGTGTAGGTACGTACATAGGATCTTAAAAGTATAGCTTAATTGATCGTTAATCTGGAATCCTACACGTAGGCAACAATGAGAATCCAATTACAAAACACCCATTAACTACCCACATATACGTAGTTAGGTATCCTTAATTATCTTATTAATTTAACCATTTTTATGGTGAATGAATGTATAAATTTCCTTAATTGATTTTATATATCTACTTATATTTTAAGCAACTTTCAGATTAAATTGAACGTTAAAGCATATAAGTTAGCTAAAAAATACTGATTACATCACAATTTAAATGTAATAGAAGCATTATTATTTCCAATCTACTTCAATCAAACAATAGCATTACACATGGGTACCCAAGCACATAACTTATCAAGTTCCGATCGGTCGTACAATTATTATTAACGTATACATACGCAAGAATGTGGCCAAACAATAAACAAACGGAAATTAGATTTATATTTTGCAGACGATTTAATCTTAGTAGTTCAAACTTTCACATTGTAAATAAGGTGGATACTCTAAAAAATCTTGTTCTAGAATTCGATTACCTCTACCAGTTATCTAAGTTTATAGCAGTGTTATAAAACTTCCTCGTTTAGTTTCATTAATAAAGTGGACAAAAATTATAAATTTAAAATCAACGGAGTAAACTAATTAATATTCGCGTATCAAGAACTATTAAGTAATGATCACTATTGCGTTAACGTGTTTTTTAAAATACATTTTCTATTACCTATACCTACCTTTATCTAAGCATCATTTGTTAACGTGATCTCAAAAACTAATAACACAGTTCGATTAATTAAAACTGCTAACCTACATATCTATAAATATTGTTTATTTAACAACAAGATTAGAATGGAGCGTAAAAATTGTTTCCGGTATATCAATTACACAGTCCATCGAAAACGGATGTAATTATGTTTACCACGAATTAAGGTAGAGCAGGAAGCTAAAACTACGAATACTAAAGTGTGTATAGGTAATGAACATAGAACATACCAATAGGAACGCAATTTAAGGAAACGAATGAACGCCAATAATTATTATTGGTTCGATTAAAACACTACTTTTATAAGTGTTCCGAATATTAACTACTTTTTGTTCATTTAAAGTACGTAGAAGAAAAAGGTGAGTTTTTATTTTCGTATTTCAGAAAATTGACTACTCCTCAACCACAAGCCACATATTAACAGTAAATATGAAGTATTAAGAGCAAGACTTTCATTATAATGTAAGTTTAAGTAACTTCCACTTATAACGGAACGTTGGTGATAATTTTATTGTTTTAAATATGAAGTTTATTATAATGCTTTGTGCTACTGAAATTTCAACAATTTACATCAGAATCAACAATATTTTTAGGTTTCCTCCAGATAAATTAAAATAAATGTTACTAATTATTTCTCACTGTTAATTCACACTGAAAATAATGTTTACTTGGAAATAATGTAATAATTATAAGCGACTTTTCCAATTGTTGTAGGTATTATCTCAAGCAAATGAATGTTTCTGTTGCTGTAAGTAAGTAAACCTTTATTTGCTTAAATATAACTACATAGCAAAGGAAAGAATCCTAATCTGATCTAAATAAACACGTTACCCCAAAAAGAAAAAACAAAAGCAACTGAGTATTCTTACCCCACACCTGTCAATATGTTTAATATTATAATATTGGTATAGGTATTAGCTCAAGCAAAAGAATGTTTCTGTTGCTGTATTTCTGTTACAATAGCGATAAATATTACCCACTGTTGATATCGTAGAATATATTTAGTTATTAAAAATCCGTAACATTGTGATTATTACTTTGTTTCCTTAAAAAAAAATATGGCGGTAATTTTATTTTATTCTCCACCTTATCTTCAAATGATTATTGTAGGTATACAGCAAACTCCAGCAGATACTTTTATTTTTAACATTGGCGTATTGTGCTCATAAACATTGTTTAGCAACCATTAGGTATAAATTAGGTACAGTGTTGCTCCTATTAACCATAACATAACCATTAACCTGTACCAAATGATGGTAGGTATAATAATTTCCTATGAATTTCGCCACTTCCCGCTTACAATCATTTTTCTTCCATTTATCATTGGTCAGCATAAGGCAATTCATTTATACCTAATTTATTCTACAATGTATAAATCATCTTTTCCGTGCAAGAAATTAACAATTCAATGGAATTCGAAATCCTCTATATAAAAATTCGAAGATAAGTATATCGATACTAATTTTATTTTCATCAAACTTGAAAAGTGTGTGTGTCGCTTTTTTGTGTTAATGAATTTTGAAATTTAGACTTCGGATTCGGAAAGAGCCTCAAAAAGTATGTCACTCTCTTGTCGTAGCTAACGGGAACTTAAAAATGACCGAAAAAAATTTGATATTTTTTGAAAAAATGGGAAATTTTAGATTTTGACTTCAGATTCGAATAGATGATGAAAAAGTAGAATAGGAATTATAGAAATAAAGCAAAGTGTTATCTTTTGAGGAAAGAACACCTTCAAAATGGCTGACAAGTTTAATCACTATCTCAAAAATAGTCATGAAACAAATGCTTTCAAGTTCAAGTTTGATTCTACTAATAATGCTCTTGTGCATTCTTACCTGGTTTCAAACTAACGTGATCTAAAGGAGGTAAAGGAGATTATTATAACATAACACTGTAAAACTTCAGGAACACATATTTGCGTATCAAGTTATTTACAATGTTTTTTTTTCTATCTGAGACCTTGTAGGTCTTATTTGAATGTATGGTTTTTTGTAAGAGCAATAAATTTTTTAAACAATGGACAGTATTTTTCCTGTGTGAAGTTAAATTATAATACTTGGTAAGTATCAAATAAGGGAATAATTATCGTCGAAATCAAAGCAACTTAATGGTTAAAGAATTTTGTTGTTATGGGCAGCAAAATATCTCAGTGTTAAGTAACGACCACTAACCTGCTACAAAAATTTTGTAATCCTAAGAAACTACAAAGGAATTTGGTAATAAATCAACTCAATAATTAAATGTATTAATTGTTACTTATGTCTCAGTATACTGGTACACTAACGCTTGGTGACAGCAACAAATTTGTTTTTGTAGTTATTAAACTTTATACTTGTCCCATATAGTAATGCAACATTTTGCCTGTTGATATTAAATTTTGATTAACTCCCAGCGAACTTTTTCGCCGTACGCGATATAATTGAACTAGATAATGGCATTAGGTATACCGGGTGTCTCAACGATTTGAGGGTGGAAGATTACGCCTATACTGTTGATTTGAGAAAAAATCTTATAACAGATTATTGCAGTCGACAATGAGGAGCATCTTGTAAAAATATTTTTGTATATAGAAGATGGGCCATTTTCGAGCACTACACTAAACTTGTGTTTTTTTTATAGGGCACCCTATATATTTTTATATATTTGAATTCTCTGTTAAATGCTGAGCAAAAAGACATGAGGTACTATGGGTCTACGATTAACGGTTCCTAAGTTATTGACATTTTTATGTAAAAAAATTAGTCATTAAGTAGGCTGCAGCTGTTCCACCATCTTTAAAGATATTGAAGTGAAATTTTGGAATTTGTATTTCTAATATGTCTAGTACTAACTTCTATACTCAGATTACAGACTCTTTTCTCTACATATACAGGATGGTCCATTTTGCTCAATGTTATTTTTCTCATTTTTTTTAAATAGCACACCTTTTTATTATTCAGTACTTACACGCACACTGCAATTCATATAAAATCTTTGGAAGTCACTTCATCAAAGGATTCTGTGAGGTTTACTTCAGTCCGCAATCATCAGAAGTCCCCATTATAAAACAAGATAGTTTAGTACTTATACTGTTTACTTTTGAGAATTATACTCCTTACTACTACCTATATATACGTATAAAATGAAATACACGATTCGCCATAATCAGAATGTCACAATAGTTTGACGAATGTAGTGGATATATCCCAATCAAAATTGTAAACGCACTGTCACCTTTCCACGTGGTTTGAAAATAATTTCGATCAGCATCTTTGGTTTTACGTATTTCCTTTTAAGACGTCAAATAGCATTCAGTTGTAGATAACACGGATTATATTATTTATCTAGGGAAGAATGTTAAATAGTAAGTTTTAAAGTTTCATAATAAGCCGCTTCTTTCCTTTAGATAGAAATTAACCGTTTTTTTTAAAAGAAAGCTAATTCGCAAGAAATATCACTTAATACTGTTACGCCAATTCGGTAATGGTACCTATATATTAATTTGAAGCGACCACTAAAACCCTTAATATCTAAAGTAAAATAGAAACAGACTCCATCAACATGAAGACATTAATGAGTATAATTACATGGCAACCGCCAAAAATATGTAATATTTTGAAAACAACGTAAATTACTACAACTTGCAGATGTAAGGAAACCATGTGTTACATAGACAGCTGGGTTAAACCAGGTGAAACAACAGGTTACCAGCCTATTGGTGGCAGCTGGTATAAACATATTGGATGTAGTGGTTAAAAAATACTAAAATTTTACGGGGTTGCTCATAACTTTCATATATAATAACTAATAACTTATATAATCAAGTAATGCACTTTAAATTGCACAAACTTGTACACTACATAGTAGTGTGATAAATGATTTAATTAAGAAACTATTTCAATAATTTATAATAAAGACATTGAAATAGGAATCATTTTCATTTGTGGATACAGATTTCTGTTCTGCAATACAGTCCTAAACTTTAATAAAATTCATGTACCTATATTACAAAAAGCATCTGAGCTGAAGACCTAATATGTAAAATGTAATCTAGTAATAGAACTTCGTTTCAACCTTTCATTATGTTAACGATATTCAATAAGTATAATAAGCAAATAAAGAATTTCGTGTACAAAACTAAAGCTAAAAACATTATTAAACATTTTCAAGGCACTGTTTTGGATTGTACTGTAATAAATTTCTTTACTTTGATTAAATATACACTTTTTAAGTAGAGGATTAATGTATCTTGAAGATTATATATTTACACCGGCTAATATTTTCGAAGTAAAAGAGCTACCTGAAAGTATCGATAGCAAACCTTTGTAGGAAACATCACCTATACGTACCTATACGATCTATTGAGGTGGCGATTAATTAGAAAATGTCGCATCTAGAACAGCGTTAGACTTGAATGTTAGTTGCTTTCGCCAATCGCCACCGATGACGGTGAATTTCGTAATTATCAAACTCTCGAGTTGCTTCTGTTTTTCTAAATTGTGTACAGTAGGTGTTTTCTTTTTGCACCGCCACAGGGTTACATAAAGTCACAATTATCACGTGATTGAAGTGCCTTGCGTCATAAGACATTTCTGCCTCAGGTTACTATAAAACTTAAATAAAGCTTTTAAAAAAAATAGGGTTATTGAAAACTGAGTCAAATTATTTTTATAAAACGAATGGTATGTTATTGACAGGGCTGACTTAAGTCAACTACAACGTGCAAAAAGAAAACACCTAGTGTGTACATTATAAATTTTAGCAAAACTTCCCAACTTCCAGTCTCCAAAATCGCCCTCACCTTATCAATGCCTCCAGTTCTTTTTTAGTATTCGTACTAACGTTGAGTGAATAACATTTCACTCTAAAAGCATCGATCAGACCTATTAAACACTATCAGAATCTCTAAAACTGCTAGTCGTACTTATAGTAACTGACGGTGGAACACAAACAAAAAGGAAGCTTCAATGAAGAGTAAATACAGTCAATACAGAACAATTAAAAATAAAATTTCATAAATTAGTACATAAAATGATACCACTTGTGATAGATAAGGTTTTACAACAATTCTATTTTATTTTGCTTTTTAAATTCATGAACAATGCTGCAAAATAAATTTATTACTTACTTAAATATACAATAATACGAGGGCTATTTTTTTCAACCTCCGATTGGCTATACAGGAAAGACGGGTGAATATAAAAAAATGATTTTATTACCAAAAGTAATGTAGGTACCGGGTGTACACACTGTACAACTAAGAAATCACTCTGAAATAACTCTGAAACTATTTGAGATTAAGGAGTGCAATAAAAAATCTTATAATAAATGTAGCCAAGAGAAAATACTGGAAGTTACTTTTAATTTCCTATCATTGTCGCCAGAGGGCCTTTCACTGATTTGAAATTCCCATTTTTTTAGCAATTTTCCTGAGTAATGTATTTAAAAAAATATACCTATTCATTGTAAACTAGTGATCAATATGTAAAACTTTAATTTTTACGATTGCTGTCAAAATGAAGAGAGGGGGAACCAAATAACGTGTTACTGGAAAAAATCGTGTAACTTCGAAACGGGTTGCTTGAATTAGTCAAGTTTGGTCTCCTTGTAAAGAGAATAAGTGATATTACCAATGATCCAAAACCACAACGGTTTCTACGAATAGAGGGCGCAACTTATTGAAGGAACAAAACGATCGACTTTTCTAAAAAAAATTCAAATGATACCAAATATTTTTTTCACTGCTATTGGAAGGAAAATCAATAAGGGAATAATTAAAAAAAAATTATGTCAATAGCTCTTATAGTACCGAAGATATAGTCAAAAATGTGGTAATATAAGAGGCAATTTGAGGTATAAACAAATGAAAACGCTTAAAATGAAAACTTTATGTCAAGGCTGTAAACTAGATAACAAAGTGACATTATGTCTATTTCGGTTGTTGTATTATAAGCAAAAATGCAAATTTCCAATGGAGAAGCATTGCAGCATATTTTGAATGCATGCAAAATGCAACTGTTGCAGGACCACTGAAATTTTGAAAGAAATTAAAGTTCTCATAGCCTACTTTATTTATATTAAGCTTACGATTTGTTTACACCTCAAATTGCCTCTTATATTACACATTTTTGACTAAATCTTCGGTACTATAAGAGCTATTGACATAATTTTTTTTAAATTACTCCCTTATTAATTTTCCTTCCAATAACAGTGAAAAAAATATTTGGTACCATTTGAATTTTTTTAGAAAAGTCGACCGTTTTGTTCCCTCAACAAGTTGCCAGACGGAGATAAGAAATTGTTATGGTTTTGGATTTTTTTGGTAATATCAAGTATTCTCTTTACATCGAGACCAATCTTGACAAATTCAAGCAACCCGTTTCGAAGTTACACGATTTTTTCCAGTAACACGTAATTTACTTCCCCTCCCTTTATTTTGACAGTAATCGTAAAAATTCATTAAACAAAGTTTTATATATTGATCACTAGTTCACAATGAATATATTTTTTTAAATGCCTTACTGAGGAAAATTACCCAAAAAATGAGAATTTCAAATTGAAATCAGCAGAAACGCCCTCTGACGGCAATGGTAGGAAATTGAAAATCATTTCCAGCATTTTCTCTTGCCTACATTTATTATAAGATTTTTATTTCACTGTTCTATCTCAAATAGTTTCCGAGTTATGGGCGGCCTCTTTTCTTAGTTGTACACCCTGTACATTACTTTTGGTAATAAAATCAGTTTTTTATATTCACCAGTCTTTCCTTTATAACCAATTGGAGGTTGAAAAAAAATAGCCCCGTATTTGTAACACATGAAATGCCACCCAAAGAAATTGCATTGCAACTAACGTTTTAGCCAATTGTTATTTTTAAACCATTTTAATAAAAATATTGCTGTTAAGTTTATAAATATTCAAACAAGCATTTACCTTACAGCTTTCCTTTTTAAATATGTACCTACGCATTTTGTTTTTATTAGCAATTGTTGCTTAGGCTTTATATTTTGTACATTATTTTGAATTTTACACATAACTCAACGCAAAAGTCAAAAAGGGAAAATCTCTGCACGTTCAACATTAAACAATGTAAATTTTTCAAGATCTCGCTATGAGTAGGATATTGTTTATAGCATTATGTACCTACTCTCACACTTATTTAGGGCTAAGTAAAAATTATAAGTATTTTTTTCCTGTTTAGTAAGAGATTCTACACACATTTTATGAATAATAGAATAACCGATACTAAAAAGCTAACAAACGTAAGCTTCCGGCGAAGGAATGTAAAAGGCAAAAAGACTAAGGATAGGATGGCATAAATGTGGGTGTAATTACACGTCGGATGTAGCCGATAACTACAAACACTATGGAGCAAATAAAGACCGGAATAACTAACAGCTGCTGCAGTTATCAGAATTTGCACTATGAGAAAGCGAAGGGTCTTGTAAACGATCCTCTATTACGAGCGCAATAATTAGGTTCATTAAATGTTTAACAAATTGTTAAAGAGAATGACGAGGCATAAGGCATAAGTAATCTATGAAAACAGAATTGTTAATTAAAAATAAATATAAAGTTATAAGTACATATAACTTTGAATCCGGCTACAATTTTATGTTATTTTTCCGTGTGAGGTATCCACATCTTAATTGCTTTGGATTACTGCAATCGTCATTCTGGCTCGTCAAAATTGTGCAGCTTTAAAATGTTATAGTGTCTAATCCAAAAGTTTTTTCATTGTCCGTTAAGAAACATTGCATTATTAAAATATAGGAAGTTCTCGTTACGGTAAAACCGTGGAACAAAGAATAAAAAGTAGGTATATTATGTGAATATTTTACGTTTGCATTTTAATAATTTTCTCTATGATAATTCATTCCTTTTTGGCAAATACAACGTTTTAAGCAACCGTTTAATTATGGTGGAGAATAATAGGTCGATAGAATAATAATGCAGCCATTGTACTACCGTCATAATTACTCCATAATGAATATTCATGACGTTATTCAGTATTATAAGATAAATTACCTACACACCTTCAACTTTTGTTGTTTTTCTTCAGATAAACATAATATTTTTTTTAATGACCCACTGTTCACATCCACATTACTATAAATATTTCTGTAACTTTTATACCGTATCTTTTGCATTTCTCAGAACCTCTTTTACTTGTAACGAAATTAAAATTACAAAGTAGACAGAAACTCGAGTAAGGAAGTAAGTAAAGGGAGGATATACTGTAACATTCCTTGTTACTATAGAAATCTGTAATAACCTACCTACTTGAAAAAGTGCCCGGGGTGGAATCCACGTGCTAAGAAAGCAGGGGAAAAGGAAACTGAAAACAAACCTTTTAAATATAACATTGTGTGGAAATTTCGTAATACCCTTAAAATAATACAGAGAGAAATTCTGAACGAGAGTAAACAAAGCGTCTTTAAATATGGCGTTTGCAAGACTTTAAAATGTATATATATGTATGTCGTAATTTCGTTGAAAAATTAAAAAAGCTTCACTTTTGTTTGTTATTTACATACAAACGCATCGTTGCATCATCTTCAGAGCATTTCCTTAAAACTAATAAACATGGAGAAGGTAATGAAAAGAAATAAGAGCTACATAAAACAACAAATTCTCCTTGTGAAGACTACAACACCAAACATACATAAATGTTACAGTATTTGACTGAAAACATGAAACCTATAACCATTAACGAATTCCTCGCTACTTTATACGCCACCATTCTGTAGAAAAAACAAGGTTGTTTCGAAAAACGGTGGACAAAGTAGGGTAAAAAGAAAACATGTCAAGAAAACAACAAATATTTGCTTGGGTTGAACAATTTTAAAAAAACATACCTATTTTACATTCCAAATGTTTAAGTTACTAATTTTGATTAAAAACATCCGCGAGAACAACAATTATTTTACGAAAGAAAAGAGAATTTCTCATTAATTTTATTAGAGAAAGAGTTCTTATTACAGAACTGACTAAGTGTTCATCAGTCATCACATTTTTAAGTCAACACATTTTGTATATTATCTTGGCCACCAAACAATTGACCCACGTCATCGATACATGCACCTAGCTAAATAAAACTTTTATTTTGCCATCGCACATCTAAGTATACATCAAAAAAGGATGGGTAAAATTTCAACTGCATTTTGAGTAACCGACGTATGTTATCGACTGTTTAAACACAATGAAAAGAGACGACTTATAAATGCTTGTTGTCAATTTCGTATTGATTGATATGATTATGAAATTAATCGTCCTTTGACTAACCTAGTTTGTTATTACCAACACATCACTTTTTATTCTTATGACATAACCTCCTTTTGCTTGTTACTTTCTTTCATATTTCCTACGTTTCCTTATTTCATTTTTCATTATACATTTTTTTTCAGTATTTTAAAAGAATAAATCACACTTTTAGTCTTGCCAGTAGTATTATTTGAATCGCTATAATTTTCTCTTTCTGGTTGATGTCATAACCTTTTCTCTAAGTTAAATAGGCGAGCAACAATTGGCAAAAACGTTCAATACCATGTTAAATTCCTATGTTCGACTTTGAGACAGAACTCCCGGTATATAACTTTTACATTTGTCTAAATTGTATTATTTACAGAACATGTCACAGATGCAACTTTAAATGCAGAAATTCGTCACGCCCATATTCTGTTAAGCGATAGAAGTTTAAATCGTGCTTTACATGCAATGGGGTTCAAGTTCCAGAAAGAATCTAACCGAAGAGCTTAGTTAGAAAAAAGAAATATAGCTGAAATGAGAACACGCTTTTTGAAACAATACATAGAAATCAATGCACCAATTCGTAGGATCTACTTAAAAGGAAATCCGGGAAAGTCATGGCAAGATGATAATGTAAAGAATGTACGAAAACCTCAAGGAAATGATGGTAAACGATTTATAGTTATTCATGCTAGAATTGCCGCGGGATTTGTGCTTCTTTGCTATTTGCGTCGAAGTCATTGAAAGAAGATTACCATGGTGAAATGAATGGGAATATGTTTAAGAAATGGCTCACTGAAAATCTCCTAAACAACTTAGAAGAGCCTTCATTAATTATATTGGATAATACGTCTTACCATTCCATGTTAGTGGAAAAACTACCAACATCGTCTTGGACGAAAGGCAACATGATTTCATGGTCAACAAAAAATAATAGATATTAATAGGTCCGTGAAGTTGGAGGTACACCATCGTCAAAATCAAAATGCAGTATTGCCATAATTTTGTGCTTATTTTGTGCTAATTTGTGCCGTATAATACAAATTTTGTGCTCAAGTCCTAAGGGAGTTATTCAACATTTTATATGTGTACCTCCAACTTCACGCTGGAGGTACACCATCACCAAAATGAAAATACAGCATAGCCATAATTTTGTGCTCATTTTGTGCTAATTTGTGCCGTATAAAACAAATTTTGTGCTCAAGCCCTAACGGAGTTATTCAACATTTTATATCTGTACCTCCAACTTCACGCTGGAGGTACACCATCACCAAAATGAAAATGCAGCATAGCCATAATTTTGTGCTCATTTTGTGCTAATTTGTTCCGTATAATACAAATTTTGTGCTCAAGTCCTAAGGGAGTTATTCAACATTTTATATGTGTACCTCCAACTTCACGCTGGAGGTACACCATCACCAAAATGAAAATACAGCATAGCCATAATTTTGTGCTCATTTTGTGCTAATTTGTGCCGTATAATACAAATTTTGCGCTCAAGTCCTAAGGGAGTTATTCAAGATTTCATATCTGTACCTCCAACTTCACGCTGGAGGTACACCATCGCCAAAATGAAAATACAGCATAGCCATAATTTTGTGCTCATTTTGTGCTAATTTGTGCCGTATAATACAAATTTTGTGCTCAAGTCCTAAGGGAGTTATTCAACATTTTATATGTGCACCTCCAACTTCACGCTGGAGGTACACCATCACCAAAATGAAAATACAGCATAGCCATAATTTTGTGCTCATTTTGTGCTAATTTGTGCCGTATAATACAAATTTTGTGCTCAAGTCCTAATGGAGTTATTCAAGATTTCATATCTGTACCTCCAACTTCACGCTGGAGGTACACCATCACCAAAATGAAAATGCAGCATAGCCATAATTTTGTGCTCATTTTGTGCTAATTTGTGCCGTATAATACAAATTTTGTGCTCAAGTCCTAACGGAGTTATCCAAGGCCACCTAAGGCCTTGAGTTATCCAAAATTTTATATCTGTACCTCCAACTTCAGGCTGGAGGAAGGTAGCTACACCATCACCATAACATAGCATTGATTTAAACATTATTTGGCGATAAATCCTAAGAAAAGTGTTTCTGACTGAGACCGAGAGAAAATAGGATATACTTTTTTTCTTGGGATTGTTCCATATGCATTATAAGAGCAAATTTTATCAACAGCTTTGTTGGCCATTTCTAGATGTTGTAAACTTTAACTAACTAAGTATATTGGAAAAAAACTGAATTTAAATATAAAAAAATACAACATAAGTAAGTATAATTATTCTGTTTTAACATCAAGCGAGAAAGTCAAATGTATGTATTGAAGTAAGAAACTCATATTAAGTAAATACGTGGATGAAATGGATGGTGTAGGTCGTAACATGCAAGATCCGGCAATATGTTTTCAAATAAATAACAATTAAACCTGTTTCGACTGAAAGTTTGTATGAAAATCACTACTTCCACTTTTCATAATTCAAGTAAGGATTCTCTTCAAAAATTAGGATCTCTGATGGTTTGCCATTCCTTCCTGGCTTTTCTTTTCTTTGCTATTAATTTCCTTGGGTTAGTTGGTACCTTTAAGTCTCTTTGATAGTAGGTATAGCTATCCATGCTTTGATTTTTTTCTGTGCTAGTAATAGTTTCAGTGAGTGTCAAGATTACAGGGGAGTGATCTGAGCTCATGACATATTCATCACTCACGTCAATGTAGTTTGACGATATATTCTTGCTAATCAAGAAGTCTAGTGAATCTGGCCTCTTGTTAACATCAGTGGGCTATGTTGGTTCTCCTGTGGTGTGTGCTGAACATCCGAAGTCATATATTGCTCGTCGTAGTTCTCTGCATTTAGTTGTGGTTATGGTGATACCCCATTCGGCGTTCTTTGCATTAAATAAGTCTCCTCCAACAATAAATTTTTCCTGGAAATTTTGATGGAGATTTCAGTAATCTGTTCTTAAATGGTGTCTTGGGGGTATGTAGGATGCTGCCACGGATATCCTTTTTTTGTATTAATTTTTACTGAGATATTCGGCTTCTCGAATTTCAAATTCCTAATACTGTTGGATGTGTTGCTTAATGATAACAGCACTTCCGCCTCTCACTGTGCCGAGGGCGGTCTAGGACAAGTCAGCGCCGCCGACTCATCGCGGCCATCTCATCGCCGAGCCATCTCATCGCCGGCGCCGGCCAACTCATCGCCGAGCCATCTCGTTAAAATTAAAAATTGTTAGTAGTGGAACAACATAGCATACAAAAAGCCATCAGTATATACAGGGTGTTTCAGACCACCCGTACCGGCCAAATATCTCGCGAAATACAAAACGCATTGAAAAAAGAAAAAATACGTCTAAACAATTTTTTAAGACTCTATTGTTTGATAGTAATAGGATGTCCCCACTCCCACCCCCGGGGGGTGGAGAGGGGGGTAACTTCGTAATCTTAAATAGCACCCCCCAGTTTATTATGTAGATTTGAATTCTGCGTTAACAAATAGGAACTTTTTGTTTGAAACATTTTTTGAAGTTCGTGACAGATGGCGCTATGATAGCCGAAAGAAGTTTTTCCGATTACCTATGCTAATTTGATGTCAGTTTGGTAAGTGACAATCAAAAATGGTAATGCTTTGCAAAAGGGAAGAGGGGGAGCTTTATTAACCCCTCCCCATTCCCCATACCGCCACTTCAGCCCTACGGCCCATAACCTAGGATGGGAAAACGCAACCATTTTAGATTTAAACAACTGTTAAATACCACGATTGAAGAAGTTAAATTTTGTAAATTTTTTTTGTCTTTGATGGAAAATAGAAAAAAAAAATTGAAATACTTACTTTGATTTCACGAGTAAAGAACACATTGACATTCGAGATACATTTAAATCTAAAATTAGGGGTGAAGTGGCGGTGTGGGGAAGGGGGGAGGGTAAATAAAGTTCCCCCTCTTCCCTTTTACAAAGCATTAACATTTTTGATGGTCACTTAACAAAACTGACATCAAATTGGTATAGGTAATCGGAAAACTTCTTTCGGCGATCATAGCGCCATCTGTCACGAACTTCAAAAAATGTTTTAAACAAAAAGTTCCTATTTGTTAACGCAGATTTCAAATTTGCATAATAAACTGGGGGGTGCTATTTAAGATTACGAAGTTACCCCCTCTCCACCCCCCGGGGGTGGGAGTGGGGACGTCCTATTACTATCAAACAATAGAATCTTAAAAAATTGTTTAGACGTATTTTTCTTTTTCCAATGAGTTTTGTATTTCGCGAGATATTTGGCCGGTACGGGTGGTCTGAAACACCCTGTATATATTTATTCACAGCCATCAATAAGTCATTAACGGTTAACGATTGATTAAAATATAAATGGATGTTAAATATCAGGTAAGTATTATTGATTGTTTATTAACGCTATCATTATCGATTTAAAGCTCTGTAAAGCTGATTATCAATTGATTAAGATTTAAGGGAATGTTAATGTCATATGTTAATGTAATATCTTGATGTTCGGTGTCGGTATTTATACTAGCAAGTAAAAGGGGATAGGTAAGAATGTGCTGAATTTATCGGAAACAAAATCGGCGATGAGTTGGCCGGCGTTAAGATGGCTCGACGATGAGATGGCCGCGATGCATCGGCCGCGATGAGTCGGTGACGCTGACTTGTCCCATTCCGGCCGAGGGAATGTGTAGTATGATAGCAGAAGTCTTTTAGTTTTAGAAAATCTTCTTTTGTGCAATGCGTCTCTGATCTTTGTGTGAATAGAGTTGCTTGGAGTTCGTCCAAATGATGTTTCAACCCATTGGCATTCCACGTCATTATGCGCAAGTTAGCCATTTTGAATTTTTTGAGTTAGCCCCTTGGCTAATTGGTTTCTCTAAGTTTTCCAGCCTTTGGTTGATAGCTTTGTTTTCCTTTTCTTGGCGATTTAGTTTTTCCAATACTATCTCAGAATTTTGACTCAATGGTGGTGGGATTATCGGTTTTGGTATATTATAATCATCGCGGCCCGCCGCTTACCGATTATATGACCCCTCGGTCCCTGCTATAAAAATGTTAAATGTACGTACGTGATAATAATTACACTTATCGCACTTATCACACTCTGTGCTTGAACCGGTGATACACAACTTTACTCAATGAAAGTCAAACCACTTATAATTTACTAATAAGTTTACGATAACCTCTAAAAGTTTCATACACTTTTGTGCAACTAAAACAATTAAGAACAAAATTGACACCTTCATAAAAGACATGGTTTGGTAAAAAAAAGCATTAATAAGGCAGCAATAAAACACAATGAACAGATTATTTTATCCTTAAAAAATAAAACTAAGACCATATTTCGTATATTCAATGACAATAAAAACAAAACTGTGAGTGACGATAATATCTCAATCAAACATGAAGGAAAATTAGTCACCGATGCAAATTGTCGGTTAAATTTATTTAGCAATCATTTCCGATTAGACATAGTTAACAATCAGAGTAAGGAAGAGTATACAAAAACTACAAGGTGTATTATAGGTAAATCACTTTTTCATTATCCCCCCCATGAAAGTGTCCATTTCAATTCTGATCGCAGATAGCGAAACCGAAAGTGAAACTGTCGTGGTGATCCGGTTGCTAGGTCTGAAAAACTTTCGGTACCTGGACGACGAAAAAGTCAAAAAGACATTTGAATTAATAACACAGAAGTTTATTTTTTATTTGGTAAAATTACATCTTCACGTATCGTTTCCATTTCTTTTACTTTGCACCAATTTGCAAAATTTCTCGTAGGTCTAGGTACATTTGCTAGTATAGGTCCTTTGACTTTTTTGGTAACCTCGGCTCCACTACGCTACGCCTCGCCCATTTACAAACATCTCGCAATGAAAAGTACGCTTTCGTAACTTGTAATGCAAATAACTATTTCTCAAACCAACAGATTCCTTGGAAATCGTCGATATAATCAGAAACCTAAACAACAAAAACTCGGTGAGCATTGATGAGGTACAATTGCAATTGTTAAGAAGGTTGCTTACCTCATAGCAAATCCTCTTTCGCATATAGTAAATACAATTATTACAAGTGGTGTTTTTCCAGGTAAATCAAAAATAGCTATATAACTATTCCCGTTTTTAAAAAGGGTAATAGAGAACACATCGGAAACTACCGTCAAGTGTCTATATTACCTGCTTTTTCAAAAATTGTAGAGAGGGTTATCTTTAATCAAATCACTGGTCATCTACTTATTATCGTAAGAAAAAATATATGATTTCATTTAACTTTTTAGAAATATTTAAAGAAATAAGGTAAGTTATAAATCAACGCCCTCTCGCAGAACAATGGAAAAATGTATTGTTGTTTTATTTTCATAGAAAAATACTTCCAAAAATGCTCTTTTAATCAAAAGTTGTTTCAGTAAAATCGGCCAAGCCAAACTGACACTACAAGTATTTTTCTTTTTCGGGGTAAAACCTTCCCCCACTACTTTATTTGACAGCTGTCAAAAAAATTGATGTAAGGTTTTTTATTCAAAAATGATCGTAGATTGCCATGACAATATTTTCAGACCCACATCATTGGGACTTTAAGCGAGAAAATTAAGCTTTTATGAACTATTATACCAAATACGCCCCCTAGCGGCCATCCTAAGAACTCGAAAATAATTTCCAGAGTTTTTTTATGGCCACATTTATAATAATAAAAAAAATTCCATTGTTTTCAGATGAGCAGGTCCTGAGATACAGCCGCTTACCTCGCTTATTTGGCCACCCGGTACACGAATATTGCGGATACGGTTTTAGTTATGGATGACTGGAGTAATAAAAACTTACTATCTTTAAATAAAAATAAAACCGCTTGTTTATTATTCAAGAACGTTGAAAATTTAAATGTAATTAACCTAAATATATCAGTTAGTAATAGCAAGAAATTTGTAGGAGTAATTATACAGGAGGACCTGGGCTGGAAAGATCATATATCATCTATTATATCTAAATTAAGTCTAGCTTGCTTTGTGATCCGTAATCTAAGAAATCAACTGAACGTTGAATGTCTGAGATTGTTTTATTTCGCCTATGTTGAAAGTGTTTTGACATACCTATGGCATATTGTTCTGGCATTCATCAACGGATAGCAAAAATAGGTTGTTCTTATGCAAAAAAGAATTTTAAGAAATATGCTACAGCTACCCTGCCAAGAAACATGTCGACCTCATTTAAAAAAATTACATTTATTAACGGTTCCATCTTTATATATATCTATACAAATTAGCAGTTTATGTCAAAACTAATAGTGCCACATTCCAAAGGAATTCGGACTGCAATAACCACAAGATGAATCTTCGCGGGAAAAATAATCTAAGTATACCTAAATACAATTTTTCATTGGTCCAGAGGGGCCCAAAATTCAAAGCGATAAAGGTATTTAATGCACTACCGCATAAAATAAAAGAAATAAACAATATAAATAAATTTAAATATAATTTAAAAACATTTTTGTTGGAGAAGTGTTATTATTCCTACAGAGAATTTTGCGATGAATTTATAGTTTAGAAAGTATCGTAAATTTTCCGATATGTACACATTTATATAATTTTTTGTCTTTATGTAATGGCACACTAATTACTATTAGTATGTGTCTTGATTTGACACTGTCTTTGTCTTCTGTTGAAGAATTTACAGCAATAAATTATTATTATTATTATTAAATGACTTGCTAAATGAATGCTTCCCTTTGAAATAATAATATACATATATGTAGTTTCATTTCTATAAACTGCATATAATTATAAAGTAAAATAAATAATGTTATAGTTAAACAATAATAAATAACGAACAGGATAATACAAAAAACAATAAAATCGCGAACACTTGAGCTTGTTATACAGTAAGATACCGTACCTATACAAAATTTACAAACTGCCCAGCCAACACAGTTGCTATTTTCTATCAATACAAAACCTAAAACAAACAAGATCACTACTAGGGTGTGACAAGAGTGGTATAAGTCCAGCTCAGGTTCACAAGTCAATATTGAAACAATAGTGAATTAATTGTTAGTCTCACTTATATTTCAAATCGCGCTGTCGATGATCTATTGAAAAGTAAATAATATCTTTTCAATTAGGATTTGTTTAATGATTAAAATGTATTACTCCTGCATTGTTTATGACTTAATGCTTCAAATATGAATGTAACACTATAGTTCCATTTATGATTGAAATGATTTTGAAATTGAATTTATTGTAAGCACGTGTGGACTGTGGACCTCAATTCATGAAAGCCATATTGAGTTTATTTTCCACAAACTTAGACATTATATATTTAATTGTTTTTAATTGTCCACAATATTGTTTTATACTTATAGTTTTTGTTTAAGTCGTTTACATAACCTTAACTTGTTCCCCATGTGATAATCTTCCTTAGCGCCCATTTCACTACACATTTTAACAATGTATTGACGTCTTTCATTACTTATAAAAAACATTTTGCTTGATAATGGTAATGGTCATTACCGAAACATGTCGCAACCATAACAAATGTTATAATTTATACCTTCGACGAATAATTTTAATTGCACTCACTCAGCAATTAATTTATTTAAATTTTCATATTTCACATTAAGAAAAGTAAGGGGAGGCTTAGAGTTTCTATTACTATTCCATTTACCCCCTTTGGAGAACCCGAACTATTCCTTAGATGTATTTATAATTATATGTAGGTAGTTTATAGAAATGAAACTATATGTATATTATTATTTAAAAGGGAAGCATTCATTTAGCAAGTCATTTAATAAGACATCTTGAAGAATCCATGCCTTTTATGACGGTGCCAATTTTGCTCTTAATTGTTTTAATTGCACAAAAGTGTATGAAACTTTTAGAGGTTATCGTAAACTTATTAGTAAATTATAAGTGGTTTGACTTTCATTGAGTAAAGTTGTGTATCACCGGTGCAAGCGCAGAGTGTGATAAGTGCGATAATAAATTATTATCACGTACGTACATTTAACATTTTTATAGCAGGGACCGAGGGGTCATATAATCGGTAAGCGGCGGGCCGCTCTCTAAGATCGCCGCGATGATTATAATATACCAAAACCGATAATCCCACCACCATTGAGTCAAAATTCTGAGATAGTATTGGAGAAACTAAATCGCCAAGAAAAGGAAAACAAAGCTATCAACCAAAGGCTGGAAAACTTAGAGAAACCAATTAGGCAAGGGGCTAACTCAAACATTCAAAATGGCTAACTTGCGCATAATGACGTGGAATGCCAATGGGTTGAAACATCATTTGGACGAACTCCAAGCAACTCTATTCACACAAAGATCAGAGACGCATTGCACAAAAGAAGATTTTCTAAAACTAAAAGACTTCTCCTGCTATCATACTACACATTCTCTCGGCCGGAATGGGACAAGTCAGCGTCGCCGACTCATCGCGGCCGATTCATCGCGGCCATCTTATCGCCGAGCCATCTCAACGCCGGCCAACTCATCGCCGATTTTGTTTTCGATAAGTTCAGCACATTCTTACCTATCCCCTTTTACTTGCTTGTATAAATACCGATACCGAACATCAAGATATTACATTAACATAATTATGACATTAACATTCCCTTAAATCTTAATCAATTGATAATTAATCAGCTTTACAGAGCTTTAAATCGATAATGATAGCGTTAATAAACAATCAATCATACTTACCTGATATTAACATTCATTTTTTTTTTTTACAGTTTAATAATTTAAATATATATGTATATATGTATACATAATAAAAAAAAAAACCTAGATCATCACAAAAAGAAAATCTCGTCTAGCGCATCAGAGTAAGGAAGAGTACCTAAAACACTAATACAATTCCCTCTCTGAATCGCGAGGCTTAACCTTTGAATTAGGTAATGTCTTGATTTAGGTTCACCGGTAGTCTGATAAATCTTAGTTCCGAGTTCATTAATAAATGTTAAGTCTCAGTGCTAAATGATCCAAGCGTTTCCACACTCACAGCCACAAAGTGATGACCTTGATCAATAATCTGTTTATATGTCCTCCTTTTCCTATTGACTGCATCATTCGCAGAGGCACCGGCATTACGAGAACAAGCTGCAATATTAGAAGGGGCCATAGTATCTGAACAAGTGGCGTCCCACACGAGATGTTTTCCATTTATCCACGGTATCTCAGTAATTCCATCAGGTCTCTTCCCGTCAGAGCGGATCAGTCCATTAGGTTCAAGTCTAGAAGGAATATGTGCGGCAGACAGAGCTTGACGTATTATCATATTAAGTTCCCTGTGTCTTGAAGATCGACCAGCGCTAAATTCACAAGAAAGACCATGTGTTCCACTTCTGTCAACCAACTCACCACATCTACATTTGTGGGGCAAACATATATCTAGTCCTAATCTTAAAGCAATTGCAATCTGAAAACAGTTATCTTCCATTTGAGCTCCTAGATTCGAGCTAGGAATACTGTTTAACCATGCTCCTGAAGATGGAAACTGAGCTGCTAAAAAACGAGCCTTGTCTTTATCTGATGAAGGCTTAATATTGTTAATGATCCTCAAAATGTTAATTTCATCCCAACATCTCTGGAAATTAGGTTGTAAAGGGCTTGCGGGACCATTTAGATCACACCATACGCTATAGCAAGAAACAAATCCGCTAATTGAAGTAACACCCTCCGATTGGTTTGACATTATAGAGGATACCAAGTCCAATGTAGCGTGAATTGAAGAGAGAAACGCCGGCAAGTATAAGTCAGAAATCTTTCTGATTCCTATTCCACCGAATCTGACTGGTAATGAAGATAGTTGAGACTGAATTGGGTCCGAAAACCTTAAGTTTAATATACAGGGTGTCCCAAAATTGCTGGGACACAGAGCTACTACGTGTACTAGAGATCAAAATAAGTTGATTGGACCCAATTTATGTATATACCAAAATGTACCGTTTGCCCGTGAGAAGAGTTCAAAGTGTACATAAAAAAACACATTTTTGTACGCTGTTCAGACATGAGTGAAACAAATTGAATGAAATTTGACAAAAGTGTATTTTAGAGGATTACTCTCCTTTGGGTAATTAAATAAATCCAAAAGAAATTGTAGAAGGGTTAAAACCACCCTCACCCCCTTACATTTTTTTCAGAACTTTCTTAGGGGTGGTAATACGATTCTCAAATTATTTTATCAAGAAGACTGATTAATTATCTTCATTTTGTTACTCTTGATAACATTTCGTATTCCGCATAGTTCCGAAGGAAAAAAATGTTTTCTTAAATAATGCTAACAGATATTCCTAGTACAAGTTTAATAAAATTGTAATACAAAATTTAGTTTCAATTTTTTACGTCGAATTGACCTTTGTATTGATGAAGGTGGCCGTCATATTGAACATTTATTATGAAAAAACGTTCTGCCTTTGTTTCCACTGCCAACTAAATTTTGTATTACAATTTTATTAAACTTGTACTAGGAATATCTGTTAGCATTATTTAAGAAAACATTTTTTTCCTTCGGAACTATGTGGAATACGAAATGTTATCAAGAGTAACAAAATGAAGATAATTAATCAGTCTTCTTGATAAAATAATTTGAGAATCGTATTACCACCCCTAAGAAAGTTCTGAAAAAAAATGTAAGGGGGTGAGGGTGGTTTTAACCCTTCTACAATTTCTTTTGGATTTATTTAATTACCGAGAGGAGAGTAATCCTCTAAAATGCACATTTGTCAAATTTCATTCAATTTGTTTCACTCATGTCTGAACAGCGTACAAAAATGTGTTTTTTTATGTACACTTTGAACTCTTCTCACGGGCAAACGGTACATTTTGGTATATAGATAAATTGGGTCCAATCAACTTATTTTGATCTTTATTACACGTAGTAGCTCTGTGTCCCAGTAATTTTGGGACACCCTGTAGAGATCAGTCCATTATGAATCATACTGTCCAATGATAAGATGATATCCTCAAAACCAAAGAGAGGGGTAGACCTAAGTAAATACGTCAGTTTCGGTATTCCAATGCAATTCTTCAACAAAAAGAATGCGGAGTGACGACTAAGTAACTGAAGATTAGTAAGTAATCAATCTTTGTAAATCCTTTGCCTTCTTCTCAAATATCTGTCTTGTAGCAGACTCAATTATTGGTGCGCCAAGAAGTGATAGGTCACTCTCAACAACTGAAATTCCTGGAGCAACACTATTAAAGGCCTCAAGGACTTCCAAATCAAGTTCTCCACAAAAGAATAATTCGCATTTTTCTGTGTTTATCTCAAGACCAATTTTTCTACATTCATTGATAACAGTTGTAAAGTCCTCTAATACAGTTTGATAGTTTCCGGCCAAACAACCGTCATCAAGATACCAAACATTCAACTCCGAACTTAATGAGCTGACAACACGCTGAATTCCCAAACAGAAAAGAAAAGGACCACCGGGATCGCCTTGTTGTATACCGCTTTCTGATAAAATAGTCTCTTTTAACATTCATTTATATTTTAATCAATCGTTAATGACTTATTGATGGCTGTGAATAAATATATAAAAAGTTTGGAAATAAAAATAATCCTAAACTTAAACGTAGATTGCCATTAAAGCGCCTAGATTATTTGCAGGTGTAGTATATTTTTTTTAATTGATACAAAATGGCAACATGACCCTAAACAAAGTTTGGAAGTAAAAAAAAATGCTAAACTTAAACGTAGATTGCCACTACGCGGTACTTTTGTATCGTATATGATTATTAGTTATAAGTAATTAACGGATACTGATGGCTTTTTGTATGCTATGTTGTTCCATTACTAACAATTTTTAATTTTAACCAGATGGCTCGGCGATGAGTTGGCCGGCGATGAGTTGGCCGGCGATGAGTTGGCCGGCGATGAGACCTTCCTCCAGCCTGAAGTTGGAGGTACAGATATAAAATGTTGAATAACACCCTTAGGACTTGAGCACAAAATTTGTATTATACGGCACAAATTAGCACAAAATGAGCACAAAATTAT
The DNA here is from genome assembly GCA_036250285.1 of Pyrocoelia pectoralis. Classification (NCBI taxonomy): domain Eukaryota; kingdom Metazoa; phylum Arthropoda; class Insecta; order Coleoptera; family Lampyridae; genus Pyrocoelia; species Pyrocoelia pectoralis. The sequence goes on from CM070074.1 coordinate 34,421,040, forward strand.
GGCTATGCTGTATTTTCATTTTGGTGATGGTGTACCTCCAGCGTGAAGTTGGAGGTACACATATAAAATGTTGAATAACTCCCTTAGGACTTGAGCACAAAATTTGTATTATACGGCACAAATTAGCACAAAATGAGCACAAAATTATGGCTATGCTGTATTTTCATTTTGGTGATAGTGTACCTCCAGCGTGAAGTTGGAGGTACACATATAAAATGTTGAATAACTCCCTTAGGACTTGAGCACAAAATTTGTATTATACGGCAAAAATTAGCACAAAATGAGCACAAAATTATGGCTATGCTGTATTTTCATTTTGGTGATGGTGTACCTCCAGCGTGAAGTTGGAGGTACACATATAAAATGTTGAATAACTCCGTTAGGGCTTGAGCACAAAATTTGTTTTATACGGCACAAATTAGCACAAAATGAGCACAAAATTATGGCTATGCTGTATTTTCATTTTGGTGATGGTGTACCTCCAGCGTGAAGTTGGAGGTACACATATAAAATGTTGAATAACTCCGTTAGGGCTTGAGCACAAAATTTGTTTTATACGGCACAAATTAGCACAAAATGAGCACAAAATTATGGCTATGCTGTATTTTCATTTTGGTGATGGTGTACCTCCAGCGTGAAGTTGGAGGTACACATATAAAATGTTGAATAACTCCGTTAGGGCTTGAGCACAAAATTTGTTTTATACGGCACAAATTAGCACAAAATGAGCACAAAATTATGGCTATGCTGCATTTTGATTTTGGTGATGGTGTACCTCCAACTTCACGGACCTGATATTAATTATGATCCCACCTCATTCAAAACTGAGCTCTATTCGTTAATAAAATCACAACAAATAGTAAAACAATGAGGTAGATGAAATAATACGGAGTTACGAACACGACTTATTAAGATTGCCACCTTATCATTATGAATTCAATGCAATTGAACTAATATGGGCACACGCTAAAGGATACAATGACAAGCACATAGGATGAGATGGCTACAAAGACGAAAATGTAATTAGTATGTGGAACGAAGCTTTACAATAATGTAATCAACACATTTGGGCTAATTGTGTACGCCATACAGAGGACATTATAAAACAGTGGAAAATGTATTTAATCATCTGGAACACCACAACATTGCAAGGTATTATAGTTACGTGATGTACATATGGAAAGATCTTCGAAGCTCCTAATTACATAACCTACAAATGTTTTCATAATAATTACTAATCACCTGTAAATGTTTGACATATACCTTTGTAAAAATCACCATTTTACAATAATCTCATTTTCAATTTTCATGCACCTGTTGAGTCAATTTGGTATTTTTTGGAACTATATTCTATATTATCACCCGCAGGGGCGCCGGAAGAAAATTTGTTGGGGGGGGGGGGGGCTTAAATACTTGAAAATGTTTACACATTTTTAAATTAGTAAATCAATAGGCTATGCAGTCACCGATAGAATAGAACATTATATTCCAAAAATGGTTATATTGTAAGCTTTTAACATTTTCTAAAATGGATTTACGCGATTTATGAAATTCCAGGGGGGGGGGCCTCATCAATTCATTAAATACCTTTGTATGTACAATATCGCGTAAGACTTACCATGGCCTTTAATTTTTACGTTACGATAAACCTTCTAATTAGTTTTAACAAAATTACAATTTTGCTTCAAAATGTATAACTTTTTTATTTCTTCTATTAAATGTTTTAACATTGAGATTTGCAAACGTTAATACATTACTGCCATCCTAAGAGAAGATTGATTAAGTTTGAGTTTTAATCATTTATTATTATGGATAAAAGTTGACTAATATTTCTCATATTAACCCATTCGTTACTAGGTTATGACGTAGCGTAGGTCAATTCTTTGGTGGCCAAGATAATAGGTAATATTCTTAATGTTCTAAGGTAATATTGTTGGTATATTTGGCGGTTAACTTCTCGGGAGTAGCCCCCATGTTTAAAAAAACTGTTTGTTTTACATTACATCATTAGTACATGATCATACATGATTGATAACTATAAGCCAAATTTGGTGAGATATAAATTTTTTCCTTCCGGTTGTCAATTACGGCAGTTTAAAAGAAATGAAATTATAAATTTCTAAAACTTGATATTTTTAAATAGTGATGCAGAGTCGGACTGGCTATGCTGGCTACTGGGCGATTGTAAATTAAGGGACCTCGAAACGAAACGGCCAAATTTTTTTAAAGGACCCAAGCAGGAAAAATGCGGGAAAGGAATCTTTAAAAAAAACTAACACAGAAATTACATCGTTTGGATCATGTAGAAAATCCCTTCGTAGTTGAATTTACAATTCATTCTATTAAGCCCGATAACTTATTCGGTTGCTGTAAAGAACTAAACCATAATAGATATTATGTCTAAACTAAACAAGCTATAATAAATTTCACAAAGATTGGTGTTTTACAGTCCAGTAAGTTTACAATTATTTTAGCCATGTTACTAGAAATAGCGACAGTTAACTTCTACCTACAGTGCTTTTGGCACCCTACACATATCGGGGACATTACTTTCTATAAACGATATAGATCTGCAGTTTACGAAATCCTTTACAGTACTAAGAAGAAAAGCATTGGGAAAAGTTTGTTCAAAGATTTACTTTTTGATTGCGAAGTTTTTATTCTAGTTCCCGAATTCGCCGATTTTGATCGGCATTCTCTAGTTCTAGAGTTCAAGATTGTTCTTACTCTCCCATGTGCTGAAATGACCTGTGAAAGGGTATTTCGTAAGTTAGGAATTGTTAAAAGCAAGTACAATAAGTCAAGTCCTTTTGCATCCATTGTTTTTTGAGTTTACAAAAAAGATTCATTTTAGAATGTCGACAAAGAGAAAATGATTGATTTAAATGGCTCATCATGAAATGCATATTAAACGTTATTTAAATTGATGTATTTTTCGTTTTATATTCTCAACAACCCCTTCTTTTCCGATGCCCATTTTTGTTATTAAAGCGTTTAAAAAACTGCTGCCTCCTTTTAAACCTCTGGACAGCTACAGAAGACAACCGTATGACTGCTCCAAGCGAATCATACAAACTTTCCAAACTAAGAAGAGTACAAAACCCTATGTTGTTATAGTTACATGCATTGTTGTCAAGATGTCATTGTTAAGCAATATTGTTATTATTATTATTATTATTATTATTATTATTATTGGTTCTGGCGGTGGTCCCAATAGGTCCCCGCACTGCGACCTTTTGGTCTATTGTGCTCCCCGGTGTTATCTACCCTTCAAGAATACCTGTATCTTTCACAAAGTCCAGGATTTTAGTAGGGCGAATCTTCGTTACTTCCTCTTGTGTAATTTTTTCATTTCCAAGTAGGAGTTCCCTTGCCTTTATGAATGCCTCACATTGGCAGATAACGTGATAGGGCGTTTCATCTGCCTCACCACAACCCCTGCATGTCGGGCTTTCAGTCAGCCCCATGTTGTGCAGGTGTTTGTTCATGCGACGTGGCCCGTGACCATTTCTGTCGCAAGTTTTATCTTCGTCCTGCTTAACTTTAAGATGGACGTAGCTAGGTCCCCGTTTGGGGTTTCCAGGAAGATCTTGGAATGACTCTGTCCTGGAATTTTCGACCAATGTCTGCAATGCTCTTTCGTGAGTATTGCTTGAATCTCCTTTTTGACTGTGTTATAAGTAATCCCACAAGCCGGTTCGGGTCCTATGAATGGTTTTGCGCTTGCCATTCTCGCAAGCTCGTCTGCAACCTCGTTACCTGCGATACCCGCATGCCCAGGTGCCCACACTAGTGTGACTGAGTTGCACTTACCTAGTGCGTTTAGCATTTGTGTGCATTCAAGGACTAGCCCTGAATTTACCACATATGAGTCTATTGCTGCAATCGCTGCTTTGCTGTCTGTCACTATAAAGATTTTCCTTTTGATAAGGTTCTCTTTTAATAGTTGAGCAGCCGCCGTCAGGATTGCATATACCTCGGCTTGGAATACGGTCGCTTGTTGTCCTAGGCTTACAGAAATTCTGCAGCCCCGTCTATTGCTCCCGTATACTCCAGAGCCGGTGCCCTTTGTGGTTTTTGAGCCGTCTGTGTAATACACGATTCCATTCAGCTTCGCTTTACTGGAATTGCTCTCCCAGTCTTGCCAAGTGGGGATTGTTGTCTTAAACAGTTTGATGGGACAAACTGTTTTGGGTATCCTCTCAGTGTTCATACTAAGGGTTTTGTCTTTGGAGATTTCGTCAAAGATGAGCGAGTGCCCCGCCCTTGACGATCCCTCCTCACCGTTAACTCTCAGCCGGTATGCCCCTCTGAGCGCCTCTGCCCTAATTGCTAGGTTTAGTGGCGGTAAGTTCAAGAGGGTCTCCATAGCTGCCGTAGGGGTGGTTATCATTGCCCCCGTGATTCCAAGGCAAGCCCTACGCTGCACCTTGCTAAGTTTCTGTATGTTCGTCTGGGTGGAGGTTTTATGCCACCACACCAGTGAACCATACGTAATGATCGGTCTGATCATTCTGGTGTATATCCAGTGGGTCATCATTATCGCAACGACGACGAGTGAATAACCAACAAAATCAAGATGAAAATATAGTGGATCAAGACACCCGTAGTACTGTAAAGCTATTATGGTTACCGATCAGAATTGTTCAATAAAATCACGTTTAGAAGTTGTAAAACATTTTTTATTCAACAAACCTAAAAGTAATCTCAACTAGCATTAAGACATCATAAATACCGCTCTGGAAAAATGATTTCGATTTTTGACGGAACCATTCCCTAACAGAAATCTCTACCTCCGCATCCAAATTGGACCGATGCCTTCTTAGAGCCTGTTTTAATGGGTCAAATACATGAAAATCACACGGGAATAAATCGCAACAATCGACTAAATAAAACAAAAAAATATCTTCAAAGAAGATTGATACAAGCAGACGTTATTAGGTATTACTGTAATTATCACTCAATTTGCTAATCTACACCGAGTCTGTTTTTGATTTAGCCAACTAATTTCCAAATGTCATTGTCTAAAACGGCAGTCTAAATTATGTACCATCTATAAAAGCTACGCCCAAAAATTTACTAGAACACAAGCACTCCCTTTGGTGTGGTATGCATAGATTTTTAGTTGCTTTCCCTAGAATATAAAGTAGATACTTTACCAAGTACAATATTTTTCACAGCACTCCACTGATATTTGCACCATGTATTCTTATTAATCTTGGTAGTTGAAACTTATTTTCATTTTATCACATCGCTGTTTTTTGCTTAGAAAACTTTTCCCTTGATAATGACAAATAACGTCGAAGCGCATTGGGTTGTACCTATTTAAAATAAATATGTAAGTAGAATTTATTTGTTACCATAATTTATAGTCTACTTCATTGTATAAATCAATTAATTGTGACAATATCGTAAAAAAAATATATCAATGGCGACTTCTAAGAAAGTTTCAGTACCTACCAAAGAGCACGATTAGTTAAATTTTGTAGGCAAAGATTTGCAGCTTTCTACAGCGTGTCTGCAATATTTATAGTAAATATTATAAAGCAATCATCAGATTCATTCAATGCCAGTGGGTGCAAGTGGTTTTGGCTTCAAGATTCATATTATTATGTGATATACCTAAACTAAATTTATGATTTCTGGTATCTTCATTTTCATTACATTACATTTCATTTTGTTTTTCTCTGATTTCATATCATTGGTGTCAATTTCCACTTCCCTATCCTAGAATTCTTATAGTTTTTACAATCTATTATATGTAGGTAATCATAAGCATAATCAGTTGTGGTTAGATATTTGCCCACAAACTCATATCTACTGGATCGAGTGCCAAATAAATTATATATTGATAGAATATTTAATCCGCAGGACTTTGAGTATCAAGAAAATTTATCTTGACATGAAAAAACCGACCTGAATTACTGAATTCATTTCTTCTTATCAAAGGAAACCCCTAAAAATTTGCTACCCTGAGTAGTGTATCACAGGTAGATATTATTAATATCTACCTATATCGTTTTTGATATCCTGTCAAAACATTAAATTATGAAAATTGTTGGATTTTGATCCATTAAGACTACATCGTGCACCCTTTAAAAAACATACACTAGCTTGATTAAAATAAAATTTATTCCAATGGTGCATCTAAATTTAAGGCATTTTTAAGCGTGATAAGTTTTTGCGTGTTTCGTTTCTGCTTGTTACGCAATCTAAAATGGTAATGCGCAATTAAAAATTTCATTGCCGTCTGCAGAGAATACTGCAGTGTTAATTAAGACTCGTGGCCTACATAATATTGGTTACACTTATTTGTAAGGAAGTAAATAACATGGTCAATGCAGTACATCTAACTTGACCTTCAATGCAAGAACACCTTGTAATATAAATATTATGTATTTCTAATTTGATGAAAACGTTCATTTAAAATTGTTTTATTGCTACGAAAAATAATTTTCTGTGCATTTTCAATCTAAAAAACAAACTATATTCGAATAATATAGCATTTAAATACATAATACAATTAACGTACTGCGTTATTTCTATTAGTCATTCTTGGTAAAGTCATATCATTTATTAATATCGAGCATTCCGTATCAAGGTAGGTACGTGTGTACGAGTGTACGTGTACCTACCTACAACATAGCCTATTAAATGCGCGATCAATAAGCATTTCATCGTACCACGTATTATATTTTTTTAGATTTGTTTAAAAATAATTATTTTATCGTTACTTATTTTTGTTGACCTTTCTTCATATACATCACGCGTCCATTAAACACAAAATAGTCGTCATCCCGTTGATGTCATAGGTTTTTGCCAAATCCATTCAGAAAAAGCCAGCAATTGTTCTGGCATATAATCTATAGGACTATATTTTTTTTCAAGACTGTTATTTAACCATTAACATTATCAACTGTCCACAAAAATAGAGCAATAAGAACTGTTTCAAATCTTATTGGTATTGGCCTGCCAAAAAGAAAAGTATAATGTACTTCTTTTTTACTGATTAAGAGATTTGAATTCATTAAGTGCTATAGTATGTAAAAGAGATAACACACTTAGTGGTATTGAAGTATACATATATGTACTTTGGATATTATCACCAAACATATATTGTACAATAAGTATTATCTTTCTCCAACATATATTTGTAATTACAATTTTTTGTGATGAACAATTACTCTTAATGGAAAACATCAGCTTTATTAAACTTATATTAAATAGAGATAAATAGAATACACAAAATTGTGTATAGTGAAAATGTTCAAACAACTAAACTAAGAAAATATTACAGCGGTCATTAACATCCTGTACTTATTAATGTATGTTTAGTTGTTCGCCGATGATGACAGCTTTACTGACAAAACGCGTCCGATATGATAAATTGATATATAGTTATATCATTGAAAGAAACATACACGTCAAATTTAAAATGTTTGAAAATGTTAAACGCAACACACACAGCAAACTCTAGTCCAGGGGTTCCCAACCGGTGGTGCGCGTACCACTGGTGGTACCCGGGAAGATTTCAGGTGGTACGCGCGTATTTTTCCTTTATTGCCTTAATGTTATTGAAAACTAATGGAAAAGTGAATGAATAATTAAATCTAAAGTTTTATTACTTATTTAACAAAAAATAAAATAAATAATGGACATATTTCTCATATAAAATGTGTTTCTAAATAAAATTAGGATCAAGGGGGCTTTCTTCCCATCTACACTCCCCCCCGACTCCCTGGTTATGGTGGTACGCCAAAATCTTCAAAAACCTTCAGGTAGTACGCAGTTGTTAGACCGTTGGGAACCGCTGCCCTAGTCTATAAATGTGTTACAGAAATTGATCTATTTATAGTACTTGTGGCGAAAGTTTTTGAAAAAATAATAAATCAAGTTTTCAAACTTCTAACAAATAAGAGATAGTGGGCAAGATAGTGCAGTCAAGACAATATAGATTCGAGAAGTCTGTAAAATGCAATTTGTGGCAAATGACGTAGAAGGCCAAAATTACCATTCTAAAAAGGACAAATTGTTAAAAATTTGTTGAAGGAAGACTATTTTTATCTTAAAATATGAAATATTACTTTTACATAATATTCATCACATCAAAATATTTTTTTTTGAAACTCGTAATATAAACTAAAAAGAACGAAATAAATCAGTACATAAACAAAACATAGTTTCAAAGCATAAATAGCTACACAAATCAACAAAAATAAAATTTCTAACCCAACAAACACCAGAAAACACAATAATAATTTACTACACCGTAGTACGAGTAACGGCAGCAAAGCTGTCATCTTCGGTGAACAAACTCGTACTTTATAATAAATTATTATTATGGTTATTGGTTTGTTGTGTTGTGCTCAACGGGCACAAGTGATCCGATTCTTCCAAACGTCAAAATAATATCGAAGTTACTGGAAGAGAAGTGTCGTTAACTTCTGGAACTTAACTTCAGCTTCTCATTGCTTATACCAACGAGGATCTTGTACATAGCTTATAATATGTAGTTCAGAAAAATAAAATTACCTATAACAGAATAAAATAACTTTATCATTATAAGATGTTAAGGGTCTGTAACTACTTTATGACTACAAGGTAACATACTACTTCAAGCCTCACGTGCCAGGAAAAAGGAAATATAAGATACAAAACGATAACGGTGTTTCTGGGCTACCATGCAAAGGCGAAACATTACTAATTTACCTATGTGGCCTCCTACAATAAATAATAGAATACACTGAGCCGCCAAGTGGACTTGTACAAGGGGTCTAAGGCAGTGGAACCCGTCCGGATAAGAACACTGCGTTCTTTCTCTCTAATGAGTCGCCCATACAAGACATGACCGAGCAACGCGTTGCACAAATTTCAATACAAGTCGATATAAGTCAGTTATTTGTAACTTCCTTTCCTCCTGATCACCAAGTCCTTTTTTTTAAAGAAAATGTAACGTCTTAGTACCTAATTTGATCATACTAATTCATTTCATCTTTTAATCCTGATGATCCTATATGCTATGTAATAGCATACAGTAATACAGAGTGTTAAATAAATAAATAACATTACGGCAGACTTTCAGGTTCTTCAAGATGAAAGTCCTAATTCAGTCGACAGTCCATTTTAGAACTTAAACATCAAATACCCCTAAAACAATTGCGGGTAGACCCATAAAACCTATAAGCAGTTATACTAGGTGTTCCATAAAAAAACTTTTGTATCGACACCCTGTATAAATAAAAATATTTTGATGGTACCTATCATCTCAAAAACTGCACCCAGATATCGCTGTTAATAATAATGCTAACGTCTATCGGGATATCCCTGGGTCACCCTGTAATGAAATCAGGACTGCATTAGCAAATTATGGGCAAATTTCTATACCTGAGGTTTGCACAAAGTAAAAAAGAAGCACCATATAAGGCGTTTCAGATCACTTGATTTCTACATCATATGCACATTGCACACATAATAATTATCTTATAAAAATTTATTTAGCCACCGGAATCGATATATGTGTAGGTACGATAAATATTCAACCGCACAAAGTTTATAATTAACTATTATCGAGTTTTCCTCTTTCATTTAAAACTATAATATAATCTAAATAAACCAAGTTTGTACTTCCCCGATAATGTTCTTATCTTATAAGTTATAAATAAAATGCACTTACGGAGTTTTCTTTATTTCCAAATTTTAAAGCTAAAAAAACTTTCAACAACTTTTTACTTCTCCACAATTAGAAACTTATCAGTTCATGTAAAGTTAGTCGGTTTAAAAGTTTACTAAAATGTAAAATGAAGAGAAGATTGTAGGGATACACAATACCTGAAAAAGCAACTTGTAAAACTCTGAGATTCAGATGAGTATTTGCTTTTATTAAACAAATTCTACAGCTTAGACTTAAAAGACGTTCAATCTATTCAAAAGATATAGCTTTGTGCGTGGAACGGCATTAAAACCAATATGTGAAGGTTTTTTTTATATTTCCGCAGCAATATTGCTATGCCTATTTAATATTGCCACAAATCTCAAATCTTTCCAAGCAATAAATGCACTTACCAGTTGATATCTTTAAAGAATATGTAGATTGATATTTTATCTTAGTTTAAATCAATGAGACTTCCACAATACGGTTTTATGGGATTATTGATCACATAGGTATATGAAACATAAACAATCTCGCTTCAATTACATCGAAGCGTAATCATTGTTAAACTAAGATATACATTGAAGTGTACTCATCAAGGGGTGAAATATTCCATGTTTCAGACCCTTAAGCTTATTTGTAATTACAGAAATGTTGATACAATGAGGAACTAGGGTCTCAAGCGACCATATCATGATCAATCTTCATTCTGATATTTGTTAAGGCGTTGATTAATTGTTACGACGACACGGAATATTTACTCGCATAGCAATAATATACGCTCCAATTAACAATATTTAACACAAACATGAATAGCAATCTTTTGTTAAAGGTAACTAGAACGCTACGTGACAAGGAATTGTACTTATGAACAATAATCTAGAATTCTTGTTTTTAAAATACGAAAACGATTTTCCTGTGTATTGCAATCGAAAAAAACATTAAACTCGAGATTTTGACGAATCTTGACGTTTTGGGCCCCCCTGAGTCCAAGCAATCATTTTTAATAGAGCGGCAGCCCAGCGTCTTTTTAGGTGGTGATCTGACCGCGTCTGCGAATCATACTACGTTGAAGGTCATGTCACATATTAATAGCATAAAAATCGTCGCAAGTTCTGAATCTGGGGATAACATGTTCAAACAACCCTTTTTTTCTGCATAAAAAATCACTGTTTTGAAGTGATTGGACCGCGTATAATTCTTGTACGAATCGAAGCGACAAATTAAACACGTCGTCAAAAATGTATTTGCAGACGGTTTCGGTGGTGCAATAACCCTGCAGACGATGTTGAAGGTGCATTATTTTTATTATTTTCAAAGTAATTTGACCGCGTCTGCAATTCAGGTTAATGATTTTTCTTCTTGCGTATGTTACGAAAAAAAAATTGCAGACAAGTCGGATGGGGATAAGTACTTTAATTAAACAATTAAATATGCATTCATTTTCGTCGAATTCAAAGTCATTTGACCGTGGCTAATTTTCAGTACACTATTTTGTTATTGTAATGTACGTGATGAAAAAAATTGTTGCAGACGATCTGAATGGGGATAATTATTTTAATTAAACAATTAAAGTACCATTGGTTTTAGCAAATTTAAAGTAATTTGACCGCGTTTGCAATTTTAGGTAATGTTTAATGTTGGTATTTTATTAACGAAAAATTACATTGCAGACGATTTGCAAGGGGATAAGTATTTTAATTTAACAATTCAAGTACCATTTATTTGACCAAATTTAAAGTAATTTGACCGCGTCTGCAATTTTAGGTCATGTTTAATGTTGGTATTTTATTAACGAAAAATTACATTGCAGACGATTTGCAAGGGGATAAGTATTTTAATTTAACAATTCAAGTACCTACCATTTATTTGACCAAATTTAAAGTAATTTGACCGCGTCTGCAATTTTAGGTAATGTTTAATGTTGGTATTTTATTAACGAAAAATTACATTGCAGACGATTTGCACGGGGATAAGTATTTTAATTTAACAATTGCAGTACCATCTTCTGTAGCACATTAAAAGTCATTTGAGCGCGTCCGCAATTACGGATTATGTTTATATAGCTACGCGTAGCGTACCTATTTATATAAGGTACGATATACTATACAATGTTAACATTCGTTAACGTCTATTTCGCTAATAACTTCCTCAATTTTTATTACTTTTCCAAAAATTTCGAATACCTTAATAACTCCCGACGGCGCTTCTTTGGTATGCGGTTTGTTGAAAATCCTTTCCGCGGTTCACCCCCCACCCTCCCCTGAGCGAAAACATTCGCGGAAGCCGAACGGTGCGAGATACGGTCTCGGAGCATACATATTTTTAGATAGCTGAGGTTCGTGGCTGGCTTTCGTCCCGGGGAGAGAAATACCCTCCGACGCTTCATAAGCGAGGGACGCGGGTTGGAAATCCCAAAATTGCGAAACAAAAATCCCAAACGTTCCCTTAGATCTTGATGGCGCTTTCGGTAACAACGTCTCATTTCTATACGAGTTCATCGCCGACGGTTCCATCTGGACGGTTCGCATTGGGAGGAGTGATATCTCATCGAGAACGGGATCGCCGGTTTTTTCTCATCTCGGCGACGGTGGGACGAAGAGATGATCGATAGGTTTTCGGTTTTTACTTCCCGAGTACGAAGTAAAAGAGAAGTATTGTATTAGTGTTCCAAAAAAAAAATTTGACCTATGCAAACTTTTACGTATCTTTGCGTAAATTCAAAATATTAAAACAACATTTTCCGTCTGTCGTCTGTAGTCTGTAGTAGTCTGTACGTACACATTCCTTGCAACGCTTTAAACTCAGAAACTATTAAAGTTATCGAAATGCGGTATTCGCCAATCGATTACATTCGGGCCAAGGAGGAAAATGCTCATATTACCTTTCATTACGTCACTTCCACTGTAAGGTAAAATGGCGGCACTCGTTTTTTGTATTACATAAAGTTGCAGTTTTTTTATGTAGTAGTTTAAGAGTATTTTTTTCTGAATTCAGTAGTATTTGTTTTTTTGAAAAAAGGGAAGTCTCGTGGCAACTTGCCAGAATTTTTTTCTTTCGATTCCCCTTTCGAGACCGCATCTTTCATCGGGGAGTGACAAACGCGATGGTTATGTCGGGGTGTAAAACGTCGCCGCGTCCTATAACTACAAATCGGAATGCGACCGACCCCATATTTCGCGTGTCGTACTACCTGGTAGGACTAGTGGAACGCCAGACGCAGCGAAGTTTCGATATCCACCGTTCGACCTCCATCGGTACTCAAATTTTCGAAATTCCAACGCGCTTTGCGGCCGAACGGTAGGTCGGATCAGGACGAATTGTTGTGCGTTACTCTCACGTTTGGGCCCCCCTACGACAAATCGACGCGAATCGATTTGATCCCCCCACGGAGGGGTCGTTAAATCTGGTGATTTTGTTGCCCCACCTCCTTGGGCGTAACTGTTCCATCCGTCGACCGATTTTGACGAAACTTTCGCGGAATCGTTTCTTTTTACTTAAATGGCATTATTTTTCTTCACGGCATCACGGCCTACTTTGGTGCCTAAGCTCGTAACTAAATAGGTGCGTTTTCGAAAAGATTAAGTATTGTAAAAACTACGTAGTGGTTTAGACATTAGTTTAGACATTTAACATCCCTTACGAAAATTGAAGATTATAAAAAATGCCTCTGGGTAGCGGAAAAAAAATATGGCAGTATTTGAAAATAATGAGTTATGGCACTTTGAAATTTCGAAAGTTTGACATGTTGTTCCGAATACCCTGTATAACCAAATTTTAGTTTCTAAACTTCAACACACAGCTCTTTACCCATACTAACATTATTGCCGATACCTACTTGAGAACTTCAAAACACAAGGCCGATAGGATTTTTTGAAGATAAGCCTACTTACGCACGATTTTTCGGCAAAAAATTAATAAGTTGGCAACCCTGCTACCAAATCACAAAGTAAATAGTTACCAATGTAGACTTTAGCAGATAACATCGAAAGGTCATAAAATATAGGTACACGGTGTTCCATTTAAAAAAATTACTCTTTTAGTGACACCGCAAAAATGGAACTACCTGTATATTCAAAAATAATTTCTATTAATGCGTCATCTCGAGTAGTTGAAATTTTCTCTAAGAAGTTTTTTTATATCTCTCATGAGATATGAGCTAGGAAAGAAATACGCACTATTGCAGGACCCTGTATATTACATATCAAATTATATTATGCGATATAATGTAGATTCCCGTTCAAAACGGGACGTATGGTCACGTTACGGTATGCCGAACTATTTTCCACTTTCCTCGCTGTCATCTGTAAATTGGAATATCAGATACTCGTCATCCTCTCCTGTATTGTTTTCCACTAAAAATAGTAATGTGTCATTGTTTCATGCCCGTGATACAGTTTCATGCACATTTGAAAATAATTACAATAGTTTAGAATTCTTTAATAACAAAATTTTCCGATTCAGTAACATGAAGGAACAACAATTTTTACAATACACATTTTATTTATTTATATTTTGTGTCATAGATTTTTTGCACCAAGAGTTGATTAATAAAGTTCATGCATAAAATTGCATCATTCAATTTCTATTATTAGATTACTGCAATGTCTGCAATAACTGGCGGTAACGTAATACGAGTAGGTCGCAAAGTATGTAGGTATACCAAGTGTACAATCATGATCTCGTATCGATCTGTTTTCCTCATTCGTAAAGATGCTCGTGATGAGTCATAACACGAACAGTCTAATTGCTGCATTCATCAATGAAAGGAACAGGCATTTTTAAAAAATGACTGACAAACTCTTCTTTTTTTGTAATGTAGGTATTTAATGGCTTCTCTAATATAAGCACTAGCGCTCACGAATTAAATCATAAGTAACTTAATATTTCCGTTCTTGCAATTTACTAGTACATAAGGTAGCTATTATTTGCGCTTTTAATTAAAGTACATTTTCAAACATTACGAGAATATTATCGATTATAAGAAAAAAGTCATAAAGTGTAAAATATAAGAAAGTTTAAAATGAGAAATTAATGTTAAAAATGCACTCATTTCTATGTACATGGTAACTGTTCAGGAACTTCACAAAAAAGATGACATATCATAAAAATCAGCCACCTAGTAATAACAATAACATTAATCATACGCTTGAGAATGCTTTGTAACGATTAGTCTTTATCTTTATCCTTTACGTAATTCGTTCACCTTTTGTAGAAACACTGAACAAATAAAAGATGATCTCATCTTATTACCCTGAATTGGCAACGCGGTTAAATTACTTTTACAACCTTACAAATACTGTAAATTCAACCCCGCCTGGAGGGTTGATGCCAACACGAAACTGTCTGCAATTATATTTTTTGTCACTAACTCATCAACGACAATTTATGATTTCAATTGCAGACACGGTCAAATGACTTTGAATTCTATGAAAATTATTGCATCTTTAATCGTTTAATTAAAGTACTTATCCACATCCGACTCGTCTGCAATTTTTTTTCGTGACATACGCAAGAACATAAATTATTAACCTGAATTGCAGACACGGTCAAATGACTTTGAATTCGATAAAAATGAATGCATCTTTAATTGTTTAATTAAATTACTTATCCCCATCCGACTTGTCTGCAATTTTTTTTCGTGACATACGCAACAACATAAATCATTAACCTGAATTGCAGACACGGTCAAATTACTTTTAAAATCTTAAAAATACTGTAAATTCAACCCCGTCTGCAGGGTTGATTGCAACCCGAAACTGTCTGCAATTTTTGTTTCGTGACATACGCAAGAACATAAATCATTAACCTGAATCGCAGACACGGTCAAATGACTTTGAATTCGACGAAAATGAATGCATCTTTAATTGTTTAATTAAAGTACTTATCCCCATCCGACTTGTCTGCAATTTTTTTTTCGTAACATACGCAAGAAGAAAAATCATTAACCTGAATTGCAGACGCGGTCAAATTACTTTGAAAATAATAAAAATAATGCACCTTCAACATCGTCTGCAGGGTTATTGCACCACCGAAACCGTCTGCAAATACATTTTTGACGACGTGTTTAATTTGTCGCTTCGATTCGTACAAGAATTATACGCGGTCCAATCACTTCAAAACAGTGATTTTTTATGCAGAAAAAAAGGGTTGTTTGAACATGTTATCCCCAGATTCAGAACTTGCGACGATTTTTATGCTATTAATATGTGACATGACCTTCAACGTAGTATGATTCGCAGACGCGGTCAGATCACCACCTAAAAAGACGCTGGGCTGCCGCTCTATAAAAAATGTTTGTCTGTAGGTGCGTGACGGCTGTGGAGCCTAATCTACTAGGCCGATTTTGATGAAATTTAAAACTAAGGTCTATAAAAAAACGTCATCATAATCGGTAAAATAAGCTTCTTATCAAAATCGGCTCAAAGGGGCCTAAACTAGGGGCGTTATTTTGGGACCAAAAATTCAAATTTTAACTCAAACTAATTTCCCTTGATGATAAGTTAGTAGATCAAGTAAAACGCAGTATTGCGTTTTTTTTGCTAAATTCAAAATGGCGGCCAATATACATAGTAATTCTCCAAGTTTTTACTTCTCAGGGTTTAGCTCAAGAACAGTTTAAAACTTGAAAAATTGGAAATTGTAGCCAAAGGATGGCCAGAAGTTTTATTTATACTAAACGGACTCTCGCGTTACTCTGCGCCATCGTTAGTTTGGCAATTTTAAATTTTGTTCCTGATTTTCTACACGATTTCTAACAATATACTAAATACAGATGACAGTACAACTACGTTAGATTAAAAAGGGTACGCAGTCTTGAAAAATGGAAAACTCTAGGTATACAGGCCGTTCCATGTTGGATGGCCACCGGCAATATCTTCAAAACGAAAGGTGTCAACTTAATGGGATAAAAAATGTTGATAACTAAATCAGGCATGAGAAATTCAATGAAAATATTTTTAAAGTATAAAAACATCCGCAAGAGGGCGTAACTGCTAAGACAAATACTAAAAATTGATTTTTCCAGTGGAAATGCCCTACTAAGCTACAATTTAAAATAAGTTTCTTTAAAGCTTAGTTCATTTGAAACAACTTTTATTTAAAACATTTTATCATATTTCCAATAATAAAGCCAGGGGGTGCAGCCAAACCTTACGAAACAAAAACCACTGTAACTTCTACCATTTTTGCCTGATTTGATTGAATTTTTGCTTATTTGAAAGGGCATTTAACGTAGATTTTGGGCTTATAATCATAATTGAATACATTTTCTAAAGGTGGTTATCTCCAACTGAAGTTGTTTTTTCAAATTTTCACTTATAATTGCACAAGAGGTTTGTATTTTACCGAGTAAATTTGGGTTGTTTAATAAGGATCTGTTGCCTAGCAATTAGACGAGAAAAACTGTCAACCAATAAAAATGCGACACCGAAGGTGGAGCATTTTTAGGTTGACAGTTTTTCGAGTCAAATTGCTAAAGGAAACAGATTAGAATTTAAACAACACAAATTTACTAGGTATAAATACAAATCTCGAGTGTAATTCGGCAGGACAATTTAACGAACAAGAAATTTAGAAATCCGTTCGTAACTTTACCAAATGGACTCATTCTTAAAATAACACAAACATCATGCAATAAATTATTCGCAAATGTCAAACTATGTATTTATACGGCGGGCACGGATACTGCGATAGTTGATTAGAATTTGAAAGTGAAAAAACCACTAGTGCAATTGTCGCTGTAAAAGTCACAATTGGGTTAGTTCATAAAAATAAATTTCAAAATAAACATAAGATTCTGCTTTTGAATCGTGTTTGTAAACTATTGCAGTTCAAAAAAGTTAAATAAAACGTACCATTTCCGAGAAAAAAAGAATTGAAGTGTTCAAACATGAGCGTTCGCGCTAAATCAGTTTTAAACAGATAGTGACGTCACGTACTGGGAAACGCCCACTGTCAGTCGGCTATCGTTGCATTTTTGAAACTGATTCTTACGAATACGATGGTGGATGCAGGTTATTTGAAAGCTATGTCGGATAATCTTCCTCGAGCAGATGTTTTTATGTTGGCCGAGTTCTTAAAGAAGGATGATCGATTTAATACTGCAGAAATTCGTGGAGCAAAAGCTTGAATAAAACCTAACAATGTGAAATTCGTTTGCTTGACAGACTCTTACTACGCAGATATTTTGCATATTGCATTACTTTACTCGTTTACCACGTCTCATGTATATTTATTTTTGTCAATTACTTAAACATTTAGGTTTGCTTAGTAAGTAACTACATCTTACATCAAAGTGATCCTCGCAGCAGTAGAAATCCGAAGAAGTTATTTTAGAATAATCTCTTCTAGCTGCTTTGAACCACATTTTTCGAATTTTTACGTCTCGAGGCATTGTCAAAAATGTCTTTTCAGGTGTTGTAAAAGTCGTATTAGTGCACATAGGCACAAAACACCACTTGTAACACCTTTTCGACGGCTCCATGATCGCCAAACAATCATTCGTAAATACCAGTTTAGCTGAAACACCAGTATATGACGTCATGCCGTAGTCGGCACCTGTCGCTGAGTTGTCGTGCAGTTTCGACGCTTCGCGATTTAAAATTTGAAAAAAAGCTGTTTAAATTATTCTAACGCCGCTTATTTTTGCAATATCGAAGACATCTGACATCTTTGCATTTATTAAGCGTATAAAAAAATTATGTGAATTAACCCAATTGCACTGCGGCTAATGGGATTTTTTATACATGAGTTAAATTGTCTCTAAAATTTTAAATGGAATTCTTTTGTGTTGGTTTTGTAGAACTTAAATGGTGTAAGATACTGGCGAAAACCCCGTATCTCTTGTCGTTTTCGAGATATGACCAAAATGTCTTTTCTGGTAATTTTTCACTACCACATTTTTAATATTGTTATTTAAATGGGATATAGTGCAAAATCCATTGTGTTCACTGTGTTTTTTTTTAATTGAAAATTATGTAAATCTCACGAAACACAAACACTTATATTAGAAAAAAAAACTTGGACTAGTAAGCAAAAAACAAAAAAAACATAAGTTGAACTATATCAAATGTTCAAATTGTTTGCCATCATTATTCAGAGAAAAACGTTTTGTATTAAAGACTGCTGCCGCGATTTTAGATCAGGGCAAGCTAGCAAATAGCATCCTTTATTCGATTTATTATATCTTACCGTGTTGTGGTTGCCGGTTGGTGTTTGGTAAACAATTCCCTTTATTCTTCCTCAGAAATAAAAGTCAAGGACAGCTAAATCTGGGGATCTACTGATCACGACTCTGTTCCAATTTCCAATCCATCGATACGGTCCAAAAAGTTCTGACAATTTGAGAAAAATGTGTTGGGCATCGATCATGCTGAAACCACATTATTCTTCTTGACGCCACCGAAACATCTTCACGAATAGTGGAAAATCATGTTGTAAAAAATTTAAGTAGATATCGCCGTTTAAAATGCCATTAAAAATAAAATTAAAAATAAACACAAAAAAAAATTTATTGGTAAAGGTAAAATAAATAAATTTTATTTAAAAAAAATTATTTCAGTTAAGATTTGACGTTAATAAAATGGGGTAGTGAAAAATTACCAAAAAAAGACATTTTTGGTCATATCTCGAAAACGACAAGAGATATCAATACGGGGTTTTCGAAAGTATTTTAGACTGTTAAAGTTCTACAAAACCAACATAGAAGAACGATATCCCTGCATTTAAAATTTTAGATAAGATTTGGAAAAACAACTTCAGTTGGAGATAACCACCTCTGTCAAATGTATTAAACGATTATTGTCAAGTATGATTAGAATCCCAGAATCCGCATTGAATGCCCTTTTAAATAAGCAAAATTCATTCAAATCGGGTATAAATTATAGAAGCAACAGTGGTTTTTGTTTCGTAAGGTTTGGCCGCGCCCCCTGGCTTTGTTATTAGAAACATCAAAAAATGTTTTAAACAAAAGTTGTTTGAAATGAACTAAGCTTTAAAAAACTTATTTTAAATTGTAGCTTAGTAAGGCACTTCCACTGAAAAAATCGATTTTTAGTGTTTGCTGTAGCGGTTGTTTTTATAGTTTAAAAATATTTTCATTGAATTTCTCATGCCTGATTTAGTTATGAAATTTTTTATCCAATTAAATTGAGACCTTTAGTTTTGAAGATATTGCCGGTGGCCATCCATAATGAAACGGCCTGTATACAGCTTGAACGAATTGACCAGCAATGGTCACTTCGTTCGGCGGCTAAACACAGGCACGCCATGAAAAGTTGTACTTCTCCGCCACATAAAATAATATACATACTATTACTTAGTCTAATTTTGTAATATGGTGAAATAAATTGCATAGCACAAACTGCAAGAGTTGCTTGCGATAGTTTATTACCCAAAAAGTCAAAGGACCCATGCGAGCAACTGTACGGGAAATTGTGCAATTGGTGCAAAGTAAAAGAAGTGGAAACGATAAGTGAAGATGTAATGCTTGCGTATATTAATTTATAAAAAATCTAGTGAATTATCTCCGTTTACATTATGCTCGGAATACTGAATGTTATAACTTATAATCAACGATTTCAACTCACCGAAAAATGGTGGACAGATGGAAAGCCTTTAATAAACAAAAAAACGATGGACATCAATCACTAAAGTCCAAAGTGTTTTGAGTATTCAGCAGCAAATAATGGAGGAAGTTGATATTAATCAACAGTTACCATTAAATTTTTCAGGAACATTTTATAATTGTAAATTTGCATTTAACGTCTGTTATTATTAAGTAATTAAAATGTCATTTTAACTTTTTCGTCGATCGAAATGCACTTTCTGGGAACACGAAATATTTTTTATTCGTTACTCAATCGTTAACAACAATTAATCAAACAAAACAAAATTTGTGTGATCTTTAAAGTAACGACAATGTATTTATCTATCTATTTATGACTCTTCTATATCGTCTAATGTCAGACACAGAAGCTCATCACAGCAACAAGTACCAAAAATTGGTCATCGGGTACTTGGGTCTTTTGTCAGTACTTTGGTCTTTATTGGAACTTAACGCTCATCTTCACACCAGCCAAAGGAAATTTGTTTGGATTTTATAAAAACTTAGAACGTTTTCTGCAGAATACAAAAATTATTGAATTGCAACTTGTGTAAACGCTAAGATGAATTAATTAATTACTAACTAACAATTGTAAACATAATAATAAGTAAGTCCACTCAAATTTGTTTTTTAATTATACCCTAACCTAACACGTTTCGACTCTGTCACAATGGGTTATAATTGAAATATAACATTTGCGTGGAATTACATATTATTATTGTTATAATTACTTATGGAGTTTCACAACGCAAGTGTAGCGAAAAATTATTACCCTAATTAACACATTACAAGGAACAACGATTGAATTGAAGTGTACGCTTGGTATAGACACAAAATTACCTTCTGGGAAATACGTAGGTTTAGATCATTTCTGTGGAATATTGGCAAACAGAGAAACGTTGAGGGTTGGAAAAAGTTAATTCGCAAAAAGGATAAATATCAATTCTCTTTATCTGAACTTCAATATTTAGAGCAAACTTTTAATACAGAAAATGGAAAACCAAATCCGTAAAATAACAGCCATTTGTTAACTAAAATAATCACAAAGTCTTGTAAAGGTAAGTCCCCTTCCCTTTATTTTTTATAAGAACATTGGTCATTCAATCAGGAAAGTTTGTTCCAACTAATACATGTTAAGTAAAAAATGTGGAAGAGCCCCATCTTGATGATATATCAATTCATCCTCTCGGTAACTTTTGTCGTTTTCGATTATTCCGTTAGTACAAAATTGATGAGGTTCAGTAGCAGTTCCAAACAGATATACGCCGCCAAATTGCCGGTATAAAAAAGATCTAGGAAGCAATTACCAAAAACGGCTGTTCAAACATGTAACTTTCTACTCGTTAGGTGTGAATATCATGCAACAGCGGCAATTATGATGATTTATTGTACAAAAAAGAACATTCATCAAGGAAACGTACATTAAATAGAAATTTGGACTATTTGTCGTTTACTTATGGCTCATCATGGTCATTATTTTTTATTGACTACGGATCGTGTTTCCTGTCTGTCAGTAACAAAAACATCTTTGCGACCTACCTACACTACATGTTAATTAGCATATTCGTTTCCGTTTCCGAAATGCAATCGAGAAATCCTTAATGTAACTTTTATTTAATTTAACACAAGATTTTAAAAATAGTAGTTTACGTAACAAGTCCGGAAAGTGATCTTTTACTGGACAAGTAGGCAAATTACAGGGCGAGCCGCAGGCGAGTCCTGCAAGCCTGCGAGTCCAGTAAAAGCACTTTTGGGACGTATTACGTACAATATTTTTTTTAAAACGGGCAGAACAATTGACCGTTCTAGGCCGGAAAGTAAAAATGAGTCCGGTAAAACCTTTTACCGGACTATCACAATAACTTTCTGGCGTGTTTTAAAGTTGCCATGCCAACATCAACAAATTTGAAAAACGGGAATTCTATTGGTTATTGATCTGAGAGGAGTAATTTGTTACGTCAAATAAAATGACAGATTGCATCACCAATTTGAAAAACGTGAATTCTATTGGTTATTGATCTGACAGGAGTACTTTGTTACGTCAAATAAAATGACAGATTGCAAATTAATTTCCATTTTTCTCATTTCCATGACAACGAAAGGTATACTGATTTCACATACGAATTCAACCATTTCATATTATTACTAGTTCTTATTTCCATTTTAATACCCAGATTTCAAAGTGAACCAATAAAAAAAATAGCGTAAAGTATTCGTGGATAAACAGGTCTTTAAAACACTTGCTCTATTTCAAGCACTCGGCTGCGCCGTCGTGCTTGAAAACTCGCGCGTGTTTTAAAGACCTGTTTATCCACTTATACTTTAATATACTATTTCCACACACAGGGTAACAAGCATTGTATTATTGATTGCCAAACAGTTTATAATTATTAAATTAAACAGAATCAGAACAACTTTAATTTATTGTCATTGACGTGCCTGTATAGAACATTGTAGAAATATCTTCCAAACAAATCGACTGATTTTACAAATTTAAATTAATAGTGTCCCATTTCAGCCTCCTTCCATTATCAATTCACCCTTGAAGTTTAGGGTTTGAATTGTACCTCAAAAAAATCGCCTTCATAAGAAACCTCGAATTTAGCGATTCGAACACGAATTATTAAAAAAATGTTTAACAGATCGAGCGGAATTGCGTGGTTAACTTTTTTATTATTGAAGATGGGAAATGTTTTGTAGCTTTACGTGCTTATTTAAAATCTGTTTGAAAAAGTTCTAAATGTCTAACGCGTCAGAAGTTATTAAAAAAAAACTAAAGATTGCCATTTTCTTGCATGTCAAATATCAATGAAAGTATAAGAAATACGAAAAAGGTTTATATGAAAGTCACTCTTTTCGATAAGACCATTTACAGTTTGTTGTCGGACAAAAATTCAAAATGGCCACTTTTGAGTATCCATTTCAATTCCCTCAAGTTGTATATGGAGTTTTGGGTTGTTGAAAGATTTTCTTTTCCTTTCAACGATGTAAGATAATGTATGAATTAATTAATTGGTTTTGACATTTAAATCAAGTAGGCTTACGATACTTTTTAAATGTAAATAAGTAGGTATGATGAAAAACAATAACAAAGGTTTTTACATTTTGATGGAAGTTTTCTCAAATCATTCTGCAATGGATTTGTGTACTTAATTTTTTACAAAGGTTTAGATATATTGAAACATTATTGTACCATGCTGTCACATTAAAATATAGGTAATCATAATTTAATTACTTAATAGTGTTGTAGTTCAAAGGCTGAACAGGAAATTTGCAAATTTTTGCATTATTTCATTTTCGCCATAATATAATCTACTTCATTACAAAAAAGTCAGTTTTCGGGACGAGGCGAAGTTCAGCAGTCTTACGTACCTACCATAACCGATGTAATTCAAGTTAATGCGATCGTTAAATCACGCAAGGCGATGTTTTCTTTTTATCATAATCTATTATGATCATAGACCGTTTCCTTAACGTCAACCCACTGTAACATATCTCATAGTTTTTGTTCCAGATCCATAGCTTTTTCCACCATACTTGCACTCGTTAGCGTATCGTCCATATTGCAGTCTTTTAGAGATATACAGTATGTCTGTAAAAGTTGGCAACATATGGGAAACTTTTTTATTATTAATTTTACGAAAAAAAGTTATTCTTTATAAAAAGTTGTGCATGCTCTAAAATCTAAAATACAATCATCAGATATTCAATTTTTTCAGTCGTGTATGCGGTTTGTCAAAAAATATGAATTTTGCTCAAGAGTAAAGTACCTTTATTCTTGACAATATCGAAAATTGTTATTAAAAAAAGTTAATCAGAACTAAAAACTAAAGAATAACTATTTTTCGTAAAAGTTTCCCATATGTTGCCAACTTTTACAGACATACTGTAGATGCTGTATCCGAGTATCTAATTCATCTTTAGGTAATTACAATAAAAAGTCCAAGGATCAGCAAAGCAAACGAATACGCGCCTCCTTCATTAAATACATAATTTGTATGGGAAATAGTCATTTAAACATAAAGTAGGTACACTATGTACAATTTTCTCCAAAGGTTTGTATTTATACATTTTATTGATGAACTGTTCTTCACCGCTACTTTACCTACTATGCTTACAAAATGTATTAAGAAACGCAGCTGATAAAACTTACTATTTGCATCAAACTAATGAGCTTTAGAGATTAATTATCAGCCAAAGTGCTTGTAAATGCTAAATAGTAACCGTAGAAAGCAGGCTTCAAGGGAGGTTCGTCATTGACAGTTTAAATCAAACCGAGAAACAAGCGTATGTAATCCTAAATGTGAATAGGGATCCATTCTATACAGCAGTCTACATGTACATATACCAAATCTACCTAAAATAGAACAATTAATTGAGTCATTTCCCGCTTTGAACTAAAAGGTTTTGGTCATGTCATCAGGTTTACTGGAGTCATTCCGCGTACAAAATGACGTGATAAATTTTTTCTCTTTAAGTATCATTAAATTGAATTACTGTAATAAATAAACGCCAATAATGTAGGTAAAGATGAAACGTTCTCGAGGGAACTGTTAGCTTCAAATATCTCATTTTGGTAGTATATTTATGATAATTACATTAATTCTGTAAAGGATGTAATATAAATAGGAGGAAGCAACTTGCAATAGCAAAACTTCTTTGATTTAAACTTGTACTTGTTCGTTACATTTTTACACACTTTCTTAACTTTGCTTAACTTGAAATTTAGTTACCGTTTAATATACTTAATTAAAATTAACGAACTTAAATGAGTTTACATTAAAAGCCGGTATTTATACACATATTTACTAAATTGCTTACAAAAATAAAGTAAAAGCATCAGTCAAGGTCCGAGGCCTCTTTACTTTAATAACCAATTCAAGATTTTAGTCAAAACTCGAAACTGCATTATGTAATTGTCCCTTTCAGATCCATGCAGAAAAAAATGTCAGATAATTAGAATTTTTACAAAAAATAAGTAAAGAAAAAGTATGAAAGTATAAAAATTAGTCCAAATTCTATACAGGGTGATTCACGACTACTCCCTCGGTCGCTTGTGCCTAAAGCTTAATTTTTTGGTGACATATGTAAATTGATAGCGACTATTTTTTTAAATTATTTCCAATTATACAGAGTGGTTCACAACATTGTAATATTTTATCAATTTCTGTAACTAAAAAAAGAAATATGTCGCATTAAAAAGACACTATTTCCTATAACAGAAATATAATTTCTTCGTATAGTTACTACCTACAGTATTTATAAAAAAATGATATTTTAAGAGGTAAATGCTTGAAACAAAACTAAAATAATTTAATTGTGTACCAGATAGCTTATTCTCGAAACGAATTTTAATTAAAATAAAATAAATATAAACAGGCCCGTCGAGAGGGGAGTGAAGGCGGTACAAATTATTGGGTACCGGGCTTGTATGGGGCCCGAGCCGGTACCCTGGACAGGAATTAATTTGCTGTTCCAGTTAATGAAATACAACAACGTTGATTTTTGGGAGTACGATTGTAATTTGTTGGCCCATACACAGCATGAATCTGGAATAGTAAAACTTTTTAAGTGGGATATCCTCGGCGATATCACAAGATAAATTTCTATCTACTTAAGGAGGGGTTCAATTGTCCTAAGTAATAAAAATTTCATAATCGCACTCCCATATAAAAGCCATATTAAAATTGGCCTTTGGCATGCATTTCTGGACAACTCGCTCCGATCATAGTTTTGCTCCGATCATGGAGTTTTATGTCTCAAAATGACCCTAAGAACATGCCACGGCTCATATGCCTAGTTTTAGCAAAAAGTATAATGTTTCAAGCTGTCTAGGATGTGTCAAAATAATGCACTATAATAGTGGTTTTTTCACTTTCATTTTCCAATCAATTATCGCAGTATCCGTGCCCGTATAAATAGAACATTGAACTGTACGCTATACGCAAATAGAATGACATTTGTCAATAATTGATTGTATGATGATTGTGTGATTTTAAGAATGAGTCGATTTGGTAACGTTACGAACGGATTTCTAAATTTCTTGTTCGTTAAATTGTCCTGCCGAATTGCACTCGAGGTTTGCATTTATACCGAGTAAATTTGTGCTGTTTAAATTCTAACCTGTTTCCTTCAGCAACTTGACTCGAAAAACCTCGGTGTCGCATTTTTATTAGTTGCCAGTTTTTCTCGTTTAATTGCTAGGCAACATTATAAGTTATTTATTATTAATAGTTATTTATGCATCAATGGCGTAAAGAAGCTTTTATGGCCCGAAGCCTTAATTCAAGCCCGAGCGGTAGCGAGGGCTAGAAAAAGGCTGTAGGGCCATAAAAGCAAGTTACGCCAGAAATGCATACACTATTTTATGCACAGAGAAGGATTTATATCAAATAATTTAAATATCGCATAAAATTGAGTAGCTTATCAAGCCGCTTGAAGTACGTTGCTATAAATATTAAAATACGTTGCCATAGTAAAAGCAGTAAACAAAGGTATCCATTTTAATTGTTGCCATAGTAAAAGCAGTAAACAAGGGTATCCATTTTAATTTTGTTCAAAAACTGCATTATTTCCATTGTCATTTTAATGTCATTTTAATTGACGTTTCTTTATGGCCCGCGGGCTATAAAGAGGCCCGCGGGCCATAAAGAGTTGTTTATGTTCAGGTAACCAAGGTTATAATAACCTCATTATGATGTATCTGTGCATAAACTCTATTAACTCAGCTTACTCTTAAAAACGATATCATCAATTCCTATTTTAGTAGTTTCTGTAGGTGTTAGGCTCGGTGTTAGGTTTTCCAAGTGACTTTGCATGAATTTATTCTAGAGTTCGGGCGTAGCACTATTTAAATTTGTTTTATCACTCGAATGTCTTGTATTTTGCCATACTTTTCATAACTTACGCTAACCAAAAAGTTAAAGAAGGCAGCCTCTTTCCTGCCACCAATCAAAAAATCAAATAGAGATTGGGTGAGAAGCGATGAGGAAAAGGCAAACACCTTCGTGGAAGTATCCCAACCTTTCCTCTCAGCAATCACAGAAAATGAAGAGACACATCTAAAAGAGTTCATAAAAACAAATTTTACGCAACCATTGCCAATTAAACCATTCAAAGTGAAGGAAGTGCAGAAAATAATAAAAAACCTGAATCCCAAAAAAGCTCCAGTATAGGAGTTCGTCACGAGAAAAATATTAAAGGAACTGCCCGACCAAGAAATGGAAAACAGTCCAAATTATCCTCATTCCTAAGCCAGGAACACCGCCTCAGGACATCGCATCATATAGACCAATCAGCCTACTGCCGATAATATCTAAGTTATTCGGAAGCAACTCGGCTTCAAATACAGAGAAACGTATCCATCGTTGGTAGATTCCATTGAAAAATAAAAGCTAATAAGTAAGGGATAGGGAAGTCACTGAAGTCAACTCGTGGACCTGAACCTTCTACGACAAGTAAGCTAATGCATTTACAAAATGTTTATTTGTAAAAAGATTGTAAATAATTTTGGAAGTCAAATTTAAAAAAAAATCCAATTTATTCTTCATTCGATTT
The DNA here is from genome assembly GCA_036250285.1 of Pyrocoelia pectoralis. Lineage (NCBI taxonomy): Eukaryota > Metazoa > Arthropoda > Insecta > Coleoptera > Lampyridae > Pyrocoelia > Pyrocoelia pectoralis. The sequence continues at coordinate 34,448,852 of CM070074.1, forward strand.
TCAGTAGCATGAGCGCAAGCATCTTTATGCATTTAAAATATTAAAAATATGTATGGAAACATATGTATTTTTAAATCAAATATTTTTGCAGTGCTGCATAAATTCATTATTCTAAAAGGTTTGACCTTGAACCCCAAAATGTTTTCCCTGCGACGCATTTTTTTGCTACACCACTAAGGGGACCCGTGATTTTTGTCTACACCAGGGCCCCACACTGTTCTTGGCGGATGAATATAAATAATTTTGTATCCATAAAACAAGCAAGACAATAACAAATAATGGGAAGCGCATGTAATTTTTACGGTTAAATTCGTCAATTTTTATGTAGAGAAAATTGTATCAAAATTATAGGTTGCGAATTTGCGGACGCATAATTACTGTTTTACCAACTCATCAATTTCATAGAATAATTGATATAATTTGTGACTATTATAAACATAACATAATGGCAATGCAGGCATTATTTAAATTTCAGTCGTACCGGGCTTGTTCGTTACACACTGAAAAATCCTTCAATTTCATGGCATCGTATTACGGTATTACCTTGTTGAATCGTGCAGATTCCTCTAAAATATATGCAAGTTTCGTGGTCATTTTGAAGAAAAAATTGCGGAACTAATTCGCATAAGTAGGTACGTATAAGTATTACACTATTTTTAAAAAGAGCCAAGCACCAAGGTCCGTTAAGCTGGCACAACCCCTATAGCACAATCAGTTGAAACGTACCACATAATTTAGTACTCATTTATTACTAATTAATTACCCAAAAGTCAAATTTATTACTGTTGATTTTTTAAAAAAAAAAGTGGTTGTGCCAGCTTAACCGTTAAGCTAGCACAACCCAAAAAAAAAAAAACTATTAAGTAGCTAACACTCACTATTTACCAAGGACTTAACCATATTTAAGCTCTCAAGTCCCGCGCAGTCCAAAATTAGACGCGCACAGTAATGTGGGGTAACCTACCTCCGCCAAATCGATATTCGTTATTTTAAACATTTTTCCAATGATATGTGAACGTACTGTAAGACAACTAAGTGTTTGTAATTTGTAAATTAATGAAGGTGCAGCCGGATATCGGATATTGTTTTTTATGCTATGAATGAATTATACCAGCCCTACCAGATAAAGGCAGCTTGCGATGCACCAATCAAAATACATCGACATTAATTGAAAATCAATCGTAACATAATGTTTGAACATAGGTTAGAAATTGATTACTCCAGCACAATCAGTTCAAATTAATTTTTACCTGTATTAATCGATAAATCAATGCTTTAAAATAAGTTAGGAATTTATTACTCCAGCACAATCAGTTCAAATTAATTTTAACATGGATTAATCGATGTATGAATGCTTTAATATAACTTAGGAATTTATTACTCCAGCACAATCAGTTCAAATTAATTTTAACATTGACTAATCGATGTATGAATACTTTAAAGTAAGTTAGGAATTCATTACTCCAGCACAATCAGTTCAAATTAATTTTAACATTGACTAATCGATGTATGAATACTTTAAAGTAAGTTAGGAATTTATTACTCCAGTACAATCAGTTCAAATTAATTTTTACATGTATTAATCGATGTATGAATGCTTTAATATAACTTAGGAATTTATTAATCCAGCACAATCAGTTCAAATTAATTTTAACATTGACTAATCGATACTTTAAAGTAAGTTAGGAATTTATTACTCCAGCACAATCAGTTCAAATTAATTTTTACATGGATTAATCGATGTATGAATGCTTTAATATAAGTTAGGAATTTATTACTCCAGCACAATCCGTTCAAATTAATTTTTACCTGTATTAATCGATGTATCAATGCTTTAAAATAAGTTAGGAATTTATTACTCCAGCACAATCAGTTCAAATTGATATTTACTTGTATTAATCGATGTATCAATGCTTTAATATAAGTTAGGAATTTATTACTCCAGCACAATCAGTTCAAATTAATTTTTACATGGATTAATCGATGTATGAATGCTTTAATATAAGTAAGGAATTTATTACTCCAGCACAATCAGTTCAAATTAATTTTTTCATGGATTAATCGATGTATCAATGTTTTAATATAAGTTAGGAATTTATTACTCCAGCACAATCAGTTCAAATTGATATTTACTTGAATTAATCGATGTATCAATGCTTTAATATAAGTTAGGAATTTATTACTCCAGCACAATCAGTTCAAATTAATTTTTACATGGATTAATCGATGTATGAATGCTTTAATATAAGTTAGGAATTTATTACTCCAGCACAATCAGTTCAAATTAATTTTTTCATGGATTAATCGATGTATCAATGTTTTAATATAAGTTAGGAATTTATTACTCCAGCAAAATCAGTTCAAATTAATTTTTTCATGGATTAATCGATATATCACTGCTCTAATATAAGTTAGGAATTTATTACTCCAGCACAATCCGTTCAAATTAATTTTTACCTGTATTAATCGATGTATCAATGCTTTAATATAACTTAGGAATTTATTACTCCAGCACAATCAGTTCAAATTAATTTTTACATTGACTAATCGATGTATGAATACTTTAAAGTAAGTTAGGAATTTATTACTCCAGCACAATCAGTTCAAATTAATTTATACATGTATTAATCGATGTATAAATGCTTTAATATAAGTTAGGAATTGATTACTCCAGCACAATCGATTAATCCATGTAAAAATTAATTTGAACTGATTGTGCTGGAGTAATAAATTCCTAACTTATATTAAAGCATTCATACATCGATTAATACATGTAAAAATTAATTTGAACTGATTGTGCTGGAGTAATAAATTCCTAACTTATATTAAAGCATTCATACATCGATTAATACATGTAAAAATTAATTTGAACTGATTGTGCTGGAGTAATAAATTCCTAACTTATATTAAAGCATTCATACATCGATTAGTCAATGTTAAAATTAATTTGAACTGATTGTGCTGGAGTAATAAATTCCTAACTTATATTAAAGCATTCATACATCGATTAATACATGTAAAAATTAATTTGAACTGATTGTGCTGGAGTAATAAATTCCTAACTTATATTAAAGCATTCATACATCGATTAGTCAATGTTAAAATTAATTTGAACTGATTGTGCTGGAGTAATAAATTCCTAACTTATATTAAAGCATTCATACATCGATTAATACATGTAAAAATTAATTTGAACTGATTGTGCTGGAGTAATAAATTCCTAACTTACTTTAAAGTATTCATACATCGATTAGTCAATGTTAAAATTAATTTGAACTGATTGTGCTGGAGTAATAAATTCCTAAGTTATATTAAAGCATTAATACATCGATTAATACATGTAAAAATTAATTTGAACTGATTGTGCTGGAGTAATCAATTTCTAACCTATGTTCAAACATTATGTTAGGATTGATTTTCAAATGTCGATGTATTTTGATTGGTGCATCGGAAGCTGCCTTTTATCTGGTAGGGCTGGTATAATTCATTCATAGCATAAAAAACAATATCCGATATCCGGCTGCACCTTCATTAATTTACAAATTACAAACACTTAGTTGTCTTACAGTACGTTCACATATCATTGGAAAAATGTTTAAAATAACGAATATCGATTTGGCGGAGGTAGGTTACCCCACATTACTGTGCGCGTCTAATTTTGGACTGCGCGGGGCTTGAGAGCTTAAATATGGTTAAGTCCTTGGTAAATAGTGAGTAATTAATTAGTAATTAATTAGTAATCAATTATTAGTGTGGTGTTAGCTACTTAATAGTTTTTTTTTTTTTGGTTGTGCTAGCTTAACGGTTAAGCTGGCACAACCACTTTTTTTTTTTTTAATCAACAGTAATAAATTTGACTTTTGGGTAATTAATTAGTAATAAATGAGTACTAAATTATGTGGTACGTTTCAACTGATTGTGCTATAGGGGTTGTGCCAGCTTAACGGACCTCAAGCACCAACGCTCCAGACAATTGTATACCAGCTTTCTTACATATATTTTCAATATTATATATGTATATATACATATGCATGATTTACCTAATGTTAACAATTTTATACAGGAAAAAGTTTTTTTTACATGTAATGCGGTCCAATTCAGCCAGAATGGCAAAGCTATCGAATAAGGTTTTTTTTAATTTTCATGTAAACTAGTAAATAGTAGGTCGTATGGAAAGGCAATAACCTTAAAACTCATTTAAAAGACGACAGATGGTAACCAAAATTATAATCCAGTGTGTATAAAGGTGGATATAATATGAAAACACCTTTATGAAGATCTTTAGAATTTTCATAGCATCAAGAAAACGAGCCCATAAATGTTATCCCTTGGTTTCGATTATTTGACGTGTGATTTTATGAAATTTTATATGTTTAGTTCAAAAACTAGTACCTACCTACCAAATGTAAATTAGCTTACACATATAATTTTAATCTGTGTCAGTAATACAATTCACATGACAAATTACATACCAAAATATCATAATCCAGTGGTTTTCAACCTTTTTGAATCCACGGCTCCCTTGACAAACTACAAACTTTTCGCGGCGCCCCTGTTAATTTTTAAGGAACCTTAAAAATTATGAGTCATTCATTCATTGCCCTGTTAAATGTTGTTTTTGTAAATTGAAAAAAAAGAAAAGGAAAACAATTTACAATAATAATAAAGAATAATTTGAAAAAAGTATATATCACAAAAGAAATATAAGCAAAGTGCACCTTGAAACATCAGATTTGTCCTTAATTATTTATTTCTTATATTCCTATAATCCTATGAACAAAAAAGATAATAAATCAAATTCACTCGCGGCGCCCCGAACCATCGTCCGCGGCGCACTGGTTGAAAACCACTGGCAGTGGTTTTCAACCTTTTTGAATCCACGGCTCCATTGACAAACTACAAACTTGTCGCGGCGCCTCTGTTAATTTTTAAGGAACCTTAAAAATGCTTAAAAAATTATGAGTCATTCATTCATTGCCCTGCCCTGTTAAATGTTGTTTTTGTAAACTGAAAAAAAGAACAGGAAAACAACTTAAAATAATAAAGAATAATTTGCAAAAAATATATATCACAAAAGAAGTATAAGCAAAGTGCACCTTGAAACATCAGATTTGTCATTATTTATTTATTTCTTATATTCCTATAATCCTATGAACAAAAAAGATAATAAATCACGTTCACTCGCGGCGCCCCGAACCATCGTCCGCGGCGCACCGGGGCGCCATGGCGCACTGGTTGAAAACCACTGTCATAATGTATTAAAATGGTAGAAACTGATATCCGCATCCACTGATGACATACTACCCTACGTGTAACAATAATAGGGCGAATATGAAATACCTACAAGTAAATTAATAATTTATATAATAATTATAGTAATATAATAATTAATAATAATAGGCAATTGTTTAAGTTAGATTGACATTATATTGTTACAGTTAATAGAAAACGTGTTATTTCATATTAATCTTTAAATATTAACTAAAAATAACCAGAAAGGATTCTAATTTCTAAAACACCATTTATTTAATATAAATACATATACAGGGTGTCTCACGGTGACCGTCGGTTAGAAGTATATCAAGAACGGTAAAGGCTAGAAATTTGAAATTTTGCACATGCGACATGCCGTGTTTAATCTATTAAATAAAAATATTTTCCAAATGGCGGCACTTCCGGAAATACCGGAAGTGAGCATCAACATCTTTATTTTAAATACAAACCAGGCAATTTTTTTTCACATTCTGATGTGTCATAAAATGTTTAGTAAGTATGCTTAAAATAATCGACGTATCAATTTCGATTGTTGAGAAAAAAAAATTTTTTTACTGAAAAATTTGAAAATCTTGTTTAGGAAATAAAATTGAAAGTCGAAAGTGGTAAAAGTTAGGGAAATGGGATTTTAGGTTCTCAATGTCAAAAGATTGAGACACAATTGTCTTTAACGGATAATAAAAATATCTATTTGACGTTATTTCCAGACTTAAGAAAAACTTTAAAAAGTCTCTTTTTTCAAATGGAATGCCTATTTAATTATCAGTCCATTCGATGCAGAACTAAATTTCCTTTAAATTGATATACCATGTTCCAATACCTAAAATCAATGATTACAGAGTTATTTACGTTTTTCTATTTAAATTTATAATTACATACTTTACAAAACATGGTTGGCTTTGAAAATTTTCAAAAAATGTTTATTCAATTGTTTCTGGAGAATCCATCTACAACATTCATTGCAGGTGAGGAAACTTAAATATGTATACTCTTATGAACCGGACACTAAGCAAAAATTCGCTGTATGTGTGCCAAAAGTAATCGATCAAACTGGAAAAAACAACCAAAAACGTCGCATCAGTCTCCATCATGACAATAACAGCTCCCTCCCACACAGCACGTCGAACAATTAATTCTTTGACGGAGAAAAACATTGTCCGTATTCACCAGATTTACTTATAGCCTAATGACCCTATTTTTGTCACCTCAAGAAATTCTTGAAGCTTTTGCAAACCACGTTTTTGAGATACGAACTTCAGAGTTGAAAAAATGGTATGAGAATTAATTTGAATTCATGCACAATTAAAGGCGAATATTTTGAAAAGCAATAAAAAATAGTCTCTTCCAAATAAAAACAATTCCGACATTTTTTGTCAGCTGCGAATCGAACCTCCTGGAGTTTCGCACTCTCATGATGTTAGCTGAAAAGTCTCCTAAATAAATAAATACATTATAGAGAATTTACAATTTGGAGGCTTGTGGTAGCTCAATTGGAGTATTACCCTAGCGAGGAAAAGGTCCTGGGTTCAAATCCCTATCACAGGTTAAATTTTTCTATACGCATAAAGAACAATAATTAAAATATAATACATATTGACATCAGTCATTATACTTGTCATCAAATGACGTTAAAATATCTACTATGATTTATATACATAATCTATCTAAGGAAAAATAAAATAGATATTCTTAAATTCGCAGCAATATAAAACCATCAAATTTTATCAAATGCCATCGTGATAATGCAATGGGTTGTTTTCACGTAGAAATTGGTATATAATAAAAAAAATAAAGTGAAAAAGATTATGCTGTATAGTACATAATACAATTCTGGCACAAAGCATGTTTGTTCAAAATCGATTGTTTTTTTTCTTTTATGAACAGTGTGACAGAAATGGAAAGATGTCATCGGAGATTTACTGCATTAAGCGAGGACATTTTGAACAATTAGCATAATTGATTTTATCTTTATATATAAAAATGGAGTTTAGTGTTGCCATTTTGTATCAATTGAAAAAAAATATACTAAACCTGCAAATAACCTAGGCGCTTTAGTGACAATGTACGTTTAAGTTTGGCATTGTTTTTACTTGCAAACTTTGTTTAGTGTCATGTTGCCATTTTGTACCAATTGAAAAAAAAATATACTAAACCTGCAAATAACCTAGGCGCTTTAGTGACAATCTACGTTTAAGTTTGGCATTGTTTTTACTTGCAAACTTTGTTTAGTGTCATGTTGCCATTTTGTACCAATTGAAAAAAAATATACTAAACCTACAAATAACCTAGGCGCTTTAGTGGCAATCTACGTTTAAGTTTGGCATTTTTTTTACTGGCAAACTTTGTTTACTGTCATGTTGCCATTTTAAATCAATTGAAATTGCATTGCGGGTTTTTTTTTGCTGGGGTTTTTTTCCCGAACCCCATAAAAATGAATCGCTATTTCCGTTGGTCACGCCATAACTTGAGAACGACTTTACCAATTTCAGTCATCCTTTTTTTTTAATGTTTCTAATACTTTGTAGAAGGTTCTTACGGAAAGAAAAATTAAGAAAATTGCCCAGAAAATTGGAAAATTTCAGAAAACTTAACGCGTTTGACAGTTCGCGCATTTGACAGTTCGCGCATTTGACAGTTCGCGCATTTGACAGTTCGCGCGTCGCAAATGTCGTTTAAGAGGCCGTACCACCTAAGTGTGAGGGGTAATAGTTTTTGGGGGGCGAGTTGCAGGTAAATTGTGGAAGGTGTATTTATGCTACAATTGCACACCTATTTTCTAGCCAATAATTAACATAATTAAAATGAATTTGAAACTGGTCTACTTCATTGAATTTTAATTGGTTACAGTCTTAAGGCTGTGCGGGAGTATGCGCATTATAAGAACTTCTAATATTTGTTTAAAATTTACTACACAGAACTCATTAAGTGAAATAATTTTAATGAGATAGAGGAATTTATCGTTGACTAATCATTAAGATGACCTCATGTAAACGTCAATTTTATTATTGAATAAGCAAAAAGCTGGTAGAGTAGTCTCAATATAAAAAGATGCCAGCACGTGATATTTACGAGGAATGAAAATTAAAATAGTTAGCTTATTGTTATCATTTCCGGTCAAAAGTGAAATTGCACTCGCATTTTGGGCGAGGAAATAAAGCACTGAACCTACCAAATTTTTGTAGTAAGACGGATTGAGATAGGGTTTTTTGCATTCGCTTCCTACATTCAATTTGTACCTACTTTTGATCATGTTTTTTTTTCGAAATTGCATTTGTGCAGTGAAAAATGCATCCTGAAAAATGCATTTTCATAGAAAAAATGCATAACTTCGTTATAAACTTCGAGAATTGACTCAATTCGGGTTTATGGGTGTTTTAGAGGTCGCTGATTCCGAATATGACCTCCAAATTGGCTCATCGCCAACCTGGAGCTCAGAACGACTGAGCAACGTCATCTCCGAAGCTTTTTCTGAAATTCACTCTCAAACGATTCTAGACATCCGGGGTTTTTTGGATCGGCAACCGCCCTCCCTCGTGCTGGATGACGCGCATCTGGGAATCAACGTGGTCCTCCGACGTTTCAAGCCTATAGGGAACCGAAAATTGTTATCCGACGAAAATTGAAGCGCAACTCTAGAAGTCTAGAGGATGACGTTGCTACCCCGGTGTGGTGCACCAGGTAAGCGTTAGAAACTATCCGGTACCGGATTCGGTGTGAGCGACTCAAAATCCCGGGAAACAATTTTCGGTTCCTTATAGGCTTGAAACTTCAGTGAAACTCCGGAGGATGACATTGATGCCCGGATGTGCATCAGGTACCTGGGGGACGGTTGCCGATGCCTGATTTGGAATAAGCAACCCAAAAAAACCCCTATGAGATGTCTAGAATCATTTGAGAGTGAATTTTAGAGAAAGCTTCGGAGATGACGTTGCTCAGCCATCCTGAGCTCCAGGTGAGCGATGACCCAATTTGGAGGTCATATTCGGAATCAGTGACCTCGAAAACCCCCGTGCACGCGAATTGAGTCGATTCTACAAGTTTATAATGAAGTTATGAATTTTTTCTATAAAAATGCATTTTACAGGATCCGTTTTCTGCTGCACAAATGCAATTTCGAAAAAAAACATGATCAAAAGTAGGTACAAAGTTTCCTATTGAATTTAGGAAGCGAATACAAAAAACCCCATCTCAATGCGTCTTACTACAAAAATTTGGTAGTTTTGGCTTATTTTAGGGCTTTTATTTCCTCACCTATCATAATCTAAATTTGCAAATCAACATAATGAGATATGCTTTATTTACACATTTATTTCATACATGCATTCTTCCTCATTTTTTATTAGGATGTAATTATATATCTAATGAGATTGATGACACACCAAGGCCACGACACACTTAATGACTGTGACATATTGAATACAAATAAAATCTGAACAATTAGGTGACCGATTGTAACAAGGCGTGCTTTTCAATAACTTGTACCGTCCGCTGCCAGGTGGCAGTATTTTCTTGTACCCTAATACAAGGAAATCCTGGAGCCCTTCTACAGCGGCTATTTTTTAGTATAAAAAGCTAAATTTTAAAATGAAGGTTCATGTGTATATGTTCTACAAATCCTTCGGAATAGATTTTTGAAAAGCATCGTAAATACTCTTTAAACCATCGTAAAGTAACAACGTGATTTTTGGTATAGTTTAGGGCAGTTTTTTAAAGAAATATAAAATTATTGTCAAATTTTGTTCCGAAGAATTTCAAGTGAAGTTCTTGTAGATTAATGTACTTTTTGAATTGCTAAGATATCTTATCAAATAAACTCTCCAGAAGGGCTCGCGTTAACATTATATTTCATATGCAGTGAATCGATGCCCAGGCCTCTTAACATCTGCATCGGTCGGCATCTATCGATCAAAAAATTCATTTAAGTATTCATTTCTTGGTGTACAGTCCATTCGATTTGAACGTTTATCCAGTTTTGAGTTTGTTGAGTGATTTTTTTGAGAAGTGTTTGTTTATCGCAGTTAGTTCACCAGGTGGCCTTGGTTCACCGCAATCCCGCGTATTATTAAAATTAAAAAGCGGGCGAAGGATAATGAAAATAGCCGCGTTGGCATGTCCGAATTACGTTCCAGAGCGACGGGAAATGAACGTAAGCTAATCAATTCAAAATCAATTACCGTGCGTTACGTAGTCTCGCAAAAACTCGAAAAGTAGTCATGCAATTTTGCATAGTAGTTCAGGTACATAGGAGGGTTTAAAGCCATTAATTGAAGATGACTAATTTAAAATATTGTAAACAGAATCGTAACGTTTGTACTCTAAATTGGACAGATTTGAGTGACTGTGGAAACAATTCGCGGTTGACATATATCTCAAAATTGAGACTGAGCAATTGACATATATGTATTCGTTTGAACCAAAAGTATATGGAGTTGGAAGGTTTATTAGGGTTTATAATCGCTTATGAAGAGTTACCTTTTCAAACGTTAATATTTCGAAAACAATAAAATTTAGGAGTGGTGTACTGGTGTATTAGATCAGTGTTCCGCAAAGTGTGTGCCGCGGCACACTGGTGTACCGTGGTTATTAGTTGGGTGTGCCGCGGAAAAATGTCAAGTTTGGTCACAAAGTTATGATGATGTTGATTCACCTATACGTAAACGTAACTGAGAGTTATACGAGCAAAGAGCTTCGTTGCGGGATCGACTTACCCGCTCTCAGCGCCTCGCGAACAAGTTATTGCTGCTCAAATGCGCGTGTCAGTGTGACTTTGTAACGCTCTGGTTCGCTTAGTCGTCGCGTTGTCACGTGCTTTTGTATACAAAACAAACCGCCATTCGCCCGTAACTTGCCGCTACTTCTGATTGATACAAGATTGAAAGTTTTCGCGCTAAGCTGGAATTATGGATCAGCCACGCTACCAATGGTAGTAATGCCATGTTCCCAAATGTCATGGCTATCGATTCAGAAAAAAAGGTGCAGGCTTTGATAGTGGAACACTTGAAGTTATTAGCAGAAAAAATGAACAGTTATTTTCCTAAGTGTGATGTGCAACTTATGGACTGGGTACGAAATCCATTCTCTGATAGCATTACCGTTGGACACTTACTGATACACGAGCAGGAAGAATTCATGGAGCTAAAAACAGATCGGACATTAAAATTAAAATTTTCCGAAACGGAGCTAGCATATTTTTGGCTGCATATAAAAAATGAGTATCCACTGCTTTCAAAGCGCGCTATTGCAATTCTCTTACCATTCGCCACGACCTACTTATGTGAATTGGGGTTTTCAACTCTCACTACGATCAAATCAAAAAAAAGAGAACGCTTGAGGACGATCGACGAGGAGATGAGAGCAGCCTTATCAAAGATTGCACCAAATTTTGATCGCCTATGCTCAGTTAAGCAGGCTCACATATCTCATTAAGCATGTTTTGATATTATATTCGTATTAATTTTTATAATAAATACCTTTAGATAAACATTGTTTTTTTTCTTTGGCGTGGTGTACCTCTATTATTTCTTGATTTGGTAGGTGTACCTTGAACATAAAAAGTTTGCGGAACACTGTATTAGATAACGGTGTTAATAATCATGAGCAGATTTCGAAAATGGGACAATATAGGTACGCGGTGTTCTATTTAAAAAAATGATTCAAGGTGGCGCTCAGCCGCCATTTTGTAACTTTTAGCCGTCATCTCTACATATTTAAAAGGATAAAGTGATGACTGACTGACTGACTGATCTATCAACGCCCAGGCCAAACCAATGAACCTAGAAGCTTGAAATTTTCAATGAACCTTCTCATGATGATGTAGGCACCCACTAAGAAGCGAATTTCGAAATTCATCTCCTAAGTGGGTCAAAACAAGGGTTGAAATTTTAAAATGGTTGAAGCGATCTCTGTAACGGGGGCAGATGGAAATCTAAAAATTGCTCAAAAGCACCTGTATTGAAATCCATGAGACACGTATTTCACCTTTTTTCAAAAGTTACCCTCTCTCTAAGGGTTCCAAATTAAGGGATGACATTTTACATCTTTATATATAAAAATGAATTGACGTTTGTGTGTCTCATAAAAACTCGAGAACGGCTCAATCGATGTGACTAATTTTGGTTTTAAAATATTTGTAAAAGTACAAGGAAGGTTTAAAAGGTGAGACATAAGTCCTGGTAGTTTAGGGCTTCGCCCCTATGGGTTTCAAAGTTACCGTGTTTTTGTTATGGAGTTTTGCTTTTATTAGTAAACATTGTAAACAAAAGCGCATTGTTATTACTGTCAAACTTAAAAGTTGTAATGTAGCGATACCTTTGGAAGTTCAGACAACTTTTATTGGCGGTACGAAGTTCGCCGGGTCTGCGTCTGCTAGTGTTAAGAATAATTTTTCAAATTGAAACACGCTACACTTTGCTGATTGATCTGATAAATTTAATATCGTCCGTAAATCTTTAACTACATACATACAAGGTAACACAAGGGATACTTACCCCGCGGATGATAGTATAATTATTAATAATGAAATCGAGATGAGTTTTACTTAGGAGCCAGATACTGTTTTATGCATACAAATTAATTGTTTCATTTTAGACAGGATGTGTCGCAGCGAAGTTAAGGGAAACAATCAGTATAATGACTGGATATTTGAATTGACCATATAAATTAGTGTAAAAATCTATAAAACTGGGAAGAATTTCCTTATCAATAGGCCCAGGCTTACTTAACCCCTATGTTTAAAAAATGTGACCGACGACAGGGTACACCCTACCGAGGTATTAGCGTAATTTCCACTATAAGACAATAGGAATAAAATAGACCATATCTACACCATATTAGAATTTGCGGAGAAAAAAGGCAAAAAAATAGGGCGTTCATTAACATCCCACAAAGCAAACTTTGGAAACTAATGAAAGAGATAGAGCTGAACAGATTAAATACAGCAGTAAGAATAATACATCAGAATAACAAGATGGTTATTAAGACTGGCCAAACCTCTGCAACAGCATCCATACTACAAAAGGAACTTTACAAATATCTCGAGTCATCTACATTATTTAAAATCTATCTAAAACTACTAAATGCGAAATGCAGATGACCAAGTCGTCGCAGCATAAAACAAAGAAGCTCTCAGTTACATGATCACGAAGTTTAAGGAAAAATATACAAAAGCGTGTACGGAAGGAGTGACGATAGCCGATGGGTATAGAAAATCACAGACTACTAGTCCTTTGGAACGGAGAAAAAAAAGTTAGTCTGGAAGATCTTGGAGAGAAGATTTGGAAGACAAAAAAGGTGGTAGTCACGTTGATTAAGATTCTCTAAACCTTCCCCATGATAAGTTTATTGATTTTTGGAATATAGACAATATTTAAATTATTAAATGCATAGCGACGGCGGTAGTTGTGGTTGCGAAAAGGAAAGCATAAGCTTCTGTTATCCACTTATCATCATGTTATTTTTGAACTGCAAATAGGTACCTTCGAACGATTGGGAATAATAGACCCCTTAGAAACTATTAGATTTTCAGACTACTATTCTGAAAAAAATGCGACAAAATACAGTGGGTACCATTTAACAAATAACGTAATTTTGCATCGCTGCTATACAGGGTGTAGAATTGGTTTACGCACCATAGGGATTTCAATGTTAAATTTTTAATATGCTTGTATTATCTCCCTTAATTATTTTAAAGCAAAAGTGTAAATATATTTGTTGTAGAGAAAAAAATACTCTTTACAACCACATCATTACTTATTGTTTTATTTTTCATACAAGGGTGAAAATATGGAAATTAGAAATTCAATTTTATCAAAATTAGGTGGTGCCTTGGAATTATTGAAACAAAAAACAAGTAAGTAATCGGTAGTTGTCATGTTAATGTTTTAATCATAAATTTAAACGCATTTTAAGTTTGTTGCGTTTAGGCAATACATTCTAGTGCCAGAAGCTTCTTTGTCTTTCTCATTTACAATAATTATTGTTAAGACGCTAATATGACAGCTAACTAACCATTGTTTTTTGACCCTTGTATGAAAAATAAAACAATAATTAATGATGTGGTTGTAAAGAGTATTTTTTTCTCTACAAGAAATATATTGACACTTTTGCTCCAAAATAATTAGGGGAGATAATACAAGCATTATAGGTATTAAAAATTTAACATCGAAATCCCTATGGTGCGTAAATCAATTCTACACCCTGTATGTGTAGACACACCTCTGTATCACAAAAATGTTACCTGTCCGCTAAAAAACCGCATCTCGCTACCATTACCCGTGGGGCCTGGGGGCTACCCTGTATATAAATAATATATCTTGGACTTAACATTACCCAAACAAGATATCCTCAAGATATGACTAAACGCCCTATATACCGTATAGGTACGTATGTTATACATATAGGATAACAACAATAAATTATAACCTCTGCAAAATAGAACTTTTTTCTCAAAGTTGTTATAATTTTTGACCTACTAATAAGGCACGGCACGTTCCCTAATCAATTATCGTAATCATAATTTACATGAACAATTTAACAAATTAGCTAAGATGATAAATTACGGTTGCCATTCGTGCGCACTAAATTTTATTTTGATTGCACAATTATTCCTTTTACGTGCATTGTTTAGTTTTTTCCAAGGCGAATTTTAAATCTTACATTTTTAAAATGGCACAATTTTACATACAATGAAAACCGTGTATAAAAACTAATTTAAAATACTAATAAAAGTGTAGCTGGCAAGCAATTTTATGCATAATTATTTCCAAACTGCCGATTGTAAATTCGGGTTCACAAATAAATCATTTTGTTAGAGAATGCAAGTAATATGGAATATAGATGTCTAATAAAAGCAGCGACACAGTAGCAATCATGGAAGGAACGAAGTTTTAATTACTTATCAATTTTGCGTATCAAAGTTGAATGAGTAGGTATGAATAATCTCTACTCTAATAACCAACTTTTAGTATAAGACAGGTCGTTGACTTAGATTACTTTCCGTTCCAGTTAGGATACAGTAGAGCAATAAGTTCATCTTAAACGCAACTAGGTACATAGATATTGTCTTAAATCTGCAACGGTTAAACGAGTAACTTACCTCCTCTTCTGGCGTACCAGTATTTACTGAATCCATGCTTTGACTCAACGTAACAGATAAGGGTGCTTCCATGTCCTGATCGTCTGTAATAAGAGCAGTGGTTCCAGATTCAGAATCGTGTCGCGCCCTCTTCAGTAACGGTGGAGTAGCGGCAGACGGTGGGGACGCGTTGCCTCCCAGAGGATGCCGGCCTCTCTTCGTGGTGTTGAAGGTGGTATCCACGATTCACGGCAGAAGATCTCGTTTATAACTACTAATAATAACAGCACATTCACAAACACAAGCAGTATCTGAATGTATACACGTGTTTATAAGAACGCGTTGATTGACTGGAGGATTTCCCTTGCAGAATTGAAAATAGTACGTGAATCGCGATTAGCAGTCGACAAAAAATTATAACAGGTGTCCGAACTATGATGCGAACGTAACTCGACTGTGGCGCTGCGTGACTTGCTAGCCTGGGGGACACGTGGGGGTGGGGCGCTCAGGTGAGTGGGTGTTGCAGTGCTGTAATAGCAACTGCGGCGCCAAGGGTTGTTCTAGAACCAGTGCTTGTCTCAGACTGTCACCCGCGCGCGCCGCACAGGTAAATGATTGTGTGCGCACCCTCTCCTTCGGTCATGCGTCCTTCTACACCTGTATTGTAATAAATCCACACGTTAAAATATTAACCACCAACTTGCCCCAAAATTTTCTAGAAAATGGGGTAGTTACGTCAGTTTTCTACTACAAATGTTTCATTTCCTGGAATTGTTCTGTGGAAATGAAAATTACACGGCAAGGAAAACTGTAACAACCCACCTAGCCAACCTAATACTACATTTATTACCTACGTACTAATTAATTTCAATTTCATATTCAACTCTTTCCTTCATACAGGATCGATAATATGTTTTTTTCCATACCGATATAAACGATAGTCAAGAATCGAAACAATTTTGTGATTACGTCTAAGTTCGGCCTATTCCCATCTATCCCATCTTATTTTAAGCTCGGATTAAGTTCATCAATTATTCTTGTGTTCACTGCATAATATAATTACGTTATTCGACTTTCTTGTAACCCACAATTATTCGAAAATTTGTATTATATTATTTAATTGTGGGAAAATGACGTCTGAAGGACAAGTGACGGCAGGTGAATAATTCAAAAAGTTAAAATAGGAATATTCCAACTTTTTCAGCTAGATACCAATTACCAAATTGTTTTACATCGGCTAACGATTACAAATGTTCTATTATTTCAAGAGTATGAAAAGTAGTTCACGTTGTGACCTATAATATTTCTTTACACAAATATGACGCTACCACCAACTTTTAAGTCGATATTTTTCTATACACATAAGATATAAGTATATAATTGCTTATTTGAATGACATACTAGTTATATAGTGATTGTTATTCAAAATTATGGAAGCCATTTTACATAGTTACCATAATTATTATATCCGTTTAATTACAAACAGAATCAAATGTTTTGTTTCAAAGGAACTTATAACGTACAATACAGGGTGTTTTTTGGGAGCTTTAGTTAGACATTTCTGGGAAAGGTTGGTGAAAATTTGTACTTAGAGGTTGCTCTAAAAGCCGAATCGGAATTCCGACTTAATTTACGGAATTCCGTAAAACAACTCGGAATTCTGACTTAATTTACGGAATTCCGACTTAATTTACGAAATTCCGACTTAATTTACGGAATGGGTCGTTATTACATTAGACGCAGTACAGTAGTTGTGTGAAGAGTGCGCTCCATAACTGTGGTTGTTGTCAAATTATGGATTCCAATGCAATTGAGGTAAGTGTGATTATAAATGTAGCTACATTCTACACGTACCTCGAGAATAGAGTGATTTCGGACCAACATGATTATGGATTTTTTTATAATCTTCCAAATATTAACAGTTCTCAGTAATAAACATTCAAACCTTTTTCACAACCTTGTGGACCACTCTGGGTGAAATATTTGGGAGAGGTGGGTACCACCCTTTACAAATGACTTGGGAGAAGATTCTGTATCTCTTGTTAAGTGTATTCTTCCGAATTAAATCAATAAATTTTTTAAGGAAGCGAACATTGGGGAATTAATTACCAAATATTTTTCGTATGGTTTCCAGCAGAAAGAAATTCTTGCATTCTTGAGCAACCTCCATAATATATCCATCTCAGGGAGAACTTTGAAAAGGTATTTATCAAAGCTGAAACTGTACAGAAGAAAAGATTTTTCGCCGCTTCGAAGTGTTGTGGAATTCATTCAGAAAGAATTACGAACGTCAGGTCAATTGCATCGATACAGATGGATGCACCTTCGATGTTTACAAAAGAATCTAGTTGTTACCCAAGAAATTGTACGCGACATATTGAGTCTATTAGATCCAGAAGGGTGTGAATTACGAAAAAGGAAACGCCTTAGACGACGACAATAGATACCACAATAAAGGTCCTAATTACTTGTGGCATACGGATTCCTACGATAAACTGAAACCTTATGGAATTTGTATCAATGGATGTATCGATGGTTATTCAAGGCATATAATTTGGATGAGAGTTGGTCCTACGTCTAGCGATCCAAAGGTAATATAAACAGATAAGATCACAATAATCGAGGAAACAATCATTATTTCTTACTTATATACAGGGTGTAGAATTGGTTTACGCACCATAGGGATTTCAATGTTTTTGCGCGAAATAGGTACTTTTGTGATCTCGACTATTTTTTTAACTCGGCTGTGCCTCGTTAAAAAATCAGTTCTCGATCACCAAAGTGACATTTCGCGCACTAGATACAAAAATAACTATTTATTTGAAACATTTTCTAAAACACTGACTAGGGAAAGAGATGTGACCATTTCTTACAATGGCTTCCTTATGTTATTACTAGGTTGTTGCCGGATATTTTGTTTCTGCTATGCGAATGGTCGGAGGTTGTCCTAAAACACTCAGATCAGATATGGGCACAGAAAACAAAATCATTGAACATATACAAAGAACCTTTCATACACTATTTAATACGGACCGATCCGAAAAACCACCATATATTTATGGCAAAAGCACTCACAACCAACGTATCGAAGCATGGTGGAGTATGCTGCGTAAACATTGTAGCCAATTTTGGATGAATTTATTTCAATCATTAAAAGATGATAATGATTTTGAAGGAGGCATTCTTGATAAACTTTTGATGCAGTTCTGTTTTACACCGATTATATAGGTACCTACCTATTTAAAATATTACTTTTCTTTTGTTTAAATCATTACCTACCTCTCATCTAAACAGATTTGTGAATGATGAAATTAGTTCAATTAATTTGCAATGGTTACTTTTAATAAAAGTACATTACATAGCCTTCATAAGTTGAGAAGTGAGCTATTATTAACCAAGCTCTGTTAAACGCGTAGCGCCGACGAATATAATATGCTAGGCCTTCTCAACCGAGGTAGTTTTAGTTTATTTTTCTTTATTATATTCGTAAGATTATATCAATAGAGTCATACTAGAATGGAATGCTCATAAAATCAGTAAATCAAGGAATAGCATATCTCCAACTGAAAGACCAACTGTGTTATACGAAATTCCCTCTTGGTGTGGTACTGTAGTATCATTGGTACATGTACGTACCTATATTTGGAATAGTCATGTCGACATTTACATCCGTTTTGTAACTTAGCTTTAATTAATCAGTTTTATTTTTTATTTGATAACTCCCTATTAATAGAGGGAGTACATCTCGTTGGTGTGCTTTCGCACTTTGTTTTCCCAGGAAACATCGGACTACTTTGCAGTAGAAGAGATTTCTGGGAGGTGTATTTTTCTATTCCAAATATACGATGAAATTTTTTATGAATTATGTAATATGCTAATGGATGAGAATCAATTACAACGTGGAGAAAATCCTGGCAGCTGTGTCGACTTGTACAAAGGATTACGAAGGGTTTTAAGAAATATATTTAATATATCAGATTAACGAAAAATAAAGAAATTCATTAATTTTTCAAAACGTTATATACAGGGTGAGTTTTTTCCGATGTTTAGCATGGGGATCTTGGAAACTAGCAGAGATAGAGAGACGATTAAATGGGGAAAGAATTGCAGTTTTACAAGCTCAATTCAATGAGCTTTTCGTTTTTCGAAAAAAATGCATGGCTAACTAGATATCTCAAAAAATCATTTTTTCGTTTTTTTGTTTAGTGCCTATAGCTCTGTTATTATTGATTTTAGAAAAAATGTGTAAATGAAAAAGTTGTAGATAATTAGGGGCTCAATAATACCCTTTAATCAAATTTTTTATTTATGCTCTAATTTTTGAGTTATGACACAAACTTATGTTTTTCTAATGGAAACCATAGTTGGTCATGACTTTATAAAAAAGGCCCTTTTTTGACGATTCTAACAGTATATCACTTGACATACTTATTTTTATTACTATAGAAATTATGGCCATCTTTTGTTTTTAATGTCGCATTGTTTAAGTAGTAGACTATGGAAAGAATTGATACATGCGTTTATTATTTATTTATTTATCGTTTGTCATTTTCTACATACAATTTCATTAAAATATTTCTATAATAGTAATATAATAATAATTGTAGCTCCTTTTTTAGCATATACGCAACTTATAAGTAGACAGGGTAGAGCTGTGTTTTACGGAATTCCGTAAATTAAGTCGGAATTCCGACTTGTTTTACGAAATTCCGTAAATTAAGTCGGAATTCCGAGTTGTTTTACGGAATTCCGTAAATTAAGTCGGAATTGTGGATAAAATATTGTATGTGGCCCTTCTACGCTTTCGTAGAATTTCGCTACATTTACCATATCTATTTAGAAATGAATAACGATAAATATGGTAGAGAAGTACGAATTTCGTAAAAGTAAAAGTAAATGCCTTTTTGGCTTTCCCAGATGATTTCCTGAATATCTTTTTGGCTTTTCTGGATGCCCTTCTGTTGCAAAACATTTTATGCTTTTGTATACATTTTGTCATTTTTGAAACAAAAACATCTTATCTCCTGAATTAGTTTTCTTAGAAGTATGTCCACGAATCAAAACTAAGAAACAAAAATACTTAAGTCGGAATCTATTTCTATTTTCACCTTAAATTGCGAAATGTTTGGAATTCTTTATGTTGTTGCATACTCCCTTTTTCTGGAAATGTTGTGAGAAAACAATTTTTTAAAGTGTCTTGATCAGCCATTTTTTGAAACAATGTTCGGTGCGCACGACAATATTTACGTTGCGCCCAAAATAATTTACGGTGCGCACAACATAATTTATGGTGCGCACAACATAATTTACGGTGCGCACAACAATATTTACGGTGCGCACAACACAATTTATGGTGCGCATAACACCAATTACGGTGCGCACGACAATATTTTCGGTGCGCACAACACCATTTACGGTGCGCAACACCAAATTTTCGGTGCGCACGATTAGTCATTTTACTTTTGGTGGGAATTTTGATTTTTGCAGCCATTTTGGTTTTGTCGGTCATATTTAATGACCAAGAAAGTTGCATACGTGGACTTTGGACAGAAATACAAGATTTGAACTATAAACAATTGTATCAATCAATCAATCAATTGAAGGAGACACATGGTAAGCGCGTGTGGCAAATACAAATTCCCGATGTTCGTTTTCTAATAGGTATTGGTAAAGTTTCGTACGAATTTCGTAAAGTTTGGTTGCTTTTTTGAAATTGTTTACAGCAATAAAGCCTGAGGCTAGGAAAATATTAATTAGATTTGATTAAATAAATAAAATCATTTAATGACTTTTGGGTTCGGATGGTATTTACAGACATGTACTTATTTCTGTTTTTCAACTTGTACAATTTAGAGGCAAATAGACATTAAATGATTTTATTTATTTAATCAAATCTAATAAATATTTTTCTAGCCTTAGACCTTATTGCTGTAAACAATTCCTGCCCTTAGGCTAACAAATTATATTGTTATTACGAAATTGAACATTTCCATACTGTTCTCTAAAGTCTAAATTATACACCTAAGTTACATAAAATCTCCGAAATGAAACACTCATTTTTTGCTAATACAACATTATTGAACTTAATCTCAATATATTCGTATCTAAAAGGGCAGCACACCATATCTTATTTATTTAATCAAATTTCTAATTCCGTAGGTAATTAAAAATCCTCATACATAATTACACTAACAACATCTAAGCAAATCTCAATGCATCTCATTTTAAACAAATCTCAAATTGCTAGTCGTATCTAAAAGGACACTACAACATCTTATTCATTTAATCAAATCTCAAATTGCGTAGGTAATTAAAACGAAAAAATCAAATTTACCGCCACAAAATGACTAACAAATTCAAAATTACCATAAAAATAACAACAATGCCCGACAAGCAATTGCACATATTTACATCATCTTTTACCCAATGACGTAATCAGTCTGGAAATTCCAATCAACAGCGCCCTCTACGTGGGACATGCGCAGAGTTCAGAAACAAATTTCAAGGTCAAAACAGTGCCCTTTACGTGAACCTTGAGCAAAGTTCAGAATCCAGAAAAGCCAAAAAGGCATTCAGGAAATCATCCGGGAAAGGCAAAAAGGCGTTAAGAAAAATATCCAGAAAAGTCAAATAGGCATTCAGAAAATCATCCAAGAAAAGCCAAAAAGGCATTAAGAAAACAGAAAAACCAAAAGGGCATTAAGAAACCAGAAAACCAAAAGGGCATCTAGCATCCAGAAAAGCCATCCAGCATCCAGAATCATCCCTAAAAGATAAATTACGTCATCCCTAAGGATAAATTATGTCATCCAGAATCATCCCTAAGGACAGTGCCCTCTACGTGGCCTTGGAAATACCCAAGGTCAAAACAGTGCCATCTACGTGACTGAAAAAGGGGCGGGACTTGTGACGTCAGAAAAAAGTGGAGGGGATGGTGTCGGTCTTCTACTACTGTATACAGTTCATTAGTCGAAACGTTACAAAATTCGTACGAAGCTTTACGAAATTCGTACGAAATGTTACGAAGTATGTCAGTTTTAACTAAATTGGAATAGTGTAAGTTAACTGAAGAAATAATCGCATCTTGAAGAATTAAATTAAAATTAGTGTTCATTTTGTGGGTCTATATCACAACGGCCACTGATCATAACGGCCACCCCGATTTTTGCTATTTCATAACGGCCACCTTGATCACAACGGCCACTAATATTATTTGATCATAACGGCCACCTTGTTCATAACGGCCACTCTTTCAGTTGATCACAACGGCCACCTTGATCACAACGGCCAACTTTACAAGATGATCACAACGGCCACCGTGATCATAACGTCCACTCGTACTCATTATCATAACGGCCACCTTGATCACAACGCCCACCGACGCCAGTAGTGGAGAACGTTACACGACGATTTCTTCATTTCTTCATAAATAACGAGTTTTCTTCGATTATGCTTCATAAAATAGTTATGAAAATTCTCTTAAGTGCATTACACACAGAGTGAACTAAGATATGCGTTGATGTAATAATCAATAAGATCGAGTATCAAACGGTTATCCAGATATAAGCTTTCAAACTCTCGTCTACATAATTAGAATGTATTATGTAATACGAGGGCTATTTTTTTTCAACCTCCGATTGACTATAAAGGAAAGACGGGTGAATATAAAAAAATGATTTTATTACCAAAAGTAATGTACAATCAAGGTTACTTCTCGACATAATCACCCTCATGATTGAGGCTTTTGTCATATCTGTGAACAGGCTTTGCAATACCCTCTTCATAAAATGTAGCCGCCAATGATTTGAAGTGAATTGTGACGGTTTCTAGAGTTCTTCGTCAATTTGGAAGCTGCTCCCCAAAGCCACTTTTTCAATTCAAGTCATTGTCATGGATCCTTATCTTTATCTTCAATTTCAGTGATCCTTCATCATATCTTCACAATACAGGGTGTCTCACGGTGACCGTCGGTTAGAAGTATATCAAGAACTGTAAAAGCTAGAAATTTGAAATTTTGCACATGCGACATGGAGTGTTTAATCTATTAAATAAAAATATTTTCCAAATGGCAGCACTTCCGGAAACACCGGAAGTGACCATCAACTTCTTTATTTTAAATACAAACCAGGCAATTTTTTTTCACATTCTGATGTGTCATAAAATGTTTAGTAAGTATGCTTAAAATAATCGGCGTATCAATTTTGATTGTTGAGAAAAAAAATTTTTTTCACTGAAAAATGTCAAAATCGTGTTTAGGAAATAAAATTGAAAGTCGAAAGTGGTAAAAGTTAGGGAAATGGGATTTTAGGTTCTCAATGTCAAAAGATTGAAACACAATTGTCTGTCATGGACTATAAAAAATTGCCCTTGGTTACGTATCTATTTGACGTTATTTCCAGACTTAAGAAAAACTTTAAAAAGTCTCTTTTTTTAAATGGAATGCCTATTTAATTATCGGCTCATTCGATGCAGAAATAAATTTCCTTTAAATTGATATACCATGTTCCTATACCTAAAATCAATGATTACAGAGTTATTTACATTTTTCTAATTAAATTTATAATTACATACTTTACAAAACATGGTTGGCTTTGAAAATTTTCAAAAAATCTTTATTCAATTGTTTCTTATGATGACAGTTGTCAGTTAGCTATCAGTTTGAAAGTTTACGCTACATTTACGTTTGTTATCAGTGTTATCTGTTTGAATTTTGATTTTTGCGCTTAATATTTGTTTTTAATTGGGAAACATGGAATACACAAACGCTGATATTCTAAATTTGTTTTACATTCATGGCGAGTCTGCTCGTATTACTTTTCGGACCTGCAGAACCTTTAAGCATTGAATAAAGAATCACTCAACACTTTAACGAAAGATATCCGCATTTACCTACAATGACAGAACAAAAAATCAGGATGATTGAAAAGAATATTCTAAATTTGGGCGAAGTAAATACGCCACGAAATTTGGAAAAGCCAATTGTCCCCAATGACGCTACAGAAACCAATGTATTGGGATATTTTAATGTTTTCCCTGAAAGTTCTGTTCGTTCGGCGGAAAGAGACCTTGGATAGTCAAGAAGTTGCATAGATAGAATTTTAAATAATCATAAAAGCATAAGAAACATTTGAATAAAAATTTTTTGAAAATTTTCAAAGCCAACCATGTTTTGTCAAGTATGTAATTATAAATTTAATTAGAAAAATGTAAATAACTCTGTAATCATTGATTTTAGGTATAGGAACATGGTATATCAATTTAAAGGAAATTTATTTCTGCATCGAATGAGCCGATAATTAAATAGGCATTCCATTTAAAAAAAGAGACTTTTTAAAGTTTTTCTTAAGTCTGGAAATAACGTCAAATAGATACGTAACCGCGGGCAATTTTTTATAATCCATGATAGACAATTGTGTCTCAATCTTTTGACATTGAGAACCTAAAATCCCATTTCCCTAACTTTTATCACTTTCGACTTTCAATTTTATTTCCTAAACAAGATTTTGATATTTTTCAGTAGAAAAAAATTTTTTTCTCAACAATCAAAATTGATACGTCCGATTATTTTGAGCATACTTACTAAACATTTTATGACACATTAGAATGTGAAAAAAAATTGCCTGGTTTGTATTTAAAATAAAGAAGTTGATGGTCACTTTCGGTATTTCCGGAAGTGCTGCCATTTGGAAAATATTTTTACTTAATAGATTAAGCACTCCATGTCGCATATGCAAAATTTCAAATTTCTAGCTATTACAGTTCTTGATATACTTCTAACCGACGGTCACCGTGAGACACCCTGTATATGTAACATATCATCCTTTCTTTCTAACATTAGAATTCGTACAAGTGTGTTACGCTCGAACTCCCATCGAGCGTCATGAACTCATGACTATTGTACGTATACTAGTCTGGCAGATACCTGCAACCGCAAGAATATTCTGGGTGTTTACATAATTATACTTTTTAAACAATTGAAAGCATGTTAGCACCCCGTATTTTTGTAACGGAACATTTTCGGGCCATAGTTTACAAAGCAAACTACCATTAATTTATCATGTAGATTCACAGCCTTAAATATTCGCATATCAATAAGGAACACCCTGTATATTTAGTCATTGATATTCATTTACGTTATCTTTTAAAATTGACATTCACACACTAAATATTCCATATATGTACTGTATGATTCGCTTAAAGCGTGCAAAACGACGACGAGTGATTGATTCTGGATTATGCAATAATGACCATGAAATCCATGCGATTGTTGTAAGAAGGAATTAAAGAACTATGAATTTTATAATATTTATATAGGTAATATGAACAAACATACAAAATAAAATATTTGATTCAATAAGTCTGTAATACTAAATGATAAATGTGATTCTTTGGTGATGCGTATGCGTGCAGTTCTAAAACATTTACGAATAAACGAAGGAAACAAAGGATGAAAGGAACTTACTTGTTTGGAGTTTTCTGCGTGATGTAGGTATCCCTTCGCTTCTATGAAGTATGAAATATGACTGGTAACGAATTGATTTTGATGATCTTCTTCCGGTTGTACGATAGTTCGATGATGATGCGATGCGAATTTATTGAAACGACGACGATACGATGAGTGCACTATTTAATTTAATTGAATTGAACGAATGTAATTGGAAGTGGCAGCGTCTTCGGTTGTAGTTATAAAGTTAAGTCACAAAGTAAAAGTCAAAAGTGTTCTTGATCGACGACTCACGCATTTAATATGCTATCGCGCTTAACTCCGCGCAACGTAACGATAGGGAAGGGTAACAAATGGGGTGAAAATGATGGGATTTTAAGGTGACGAAAGGAATACAGGAAAATGATATTTCGAGACTAATAAAGGTGATAATGAGGACGCAACATACCGCCCACCAAATTCATATTCAAATAACGAATTTTAAAAAAGGTAACGAAAAAACAATTATTCAACTAACACATATAAAAAAAAATCTATTGTGATGGCAAAGCGCACAATTTAACAGCGGGGCGCTTAATTACACCGCGGGTGGTGCGAACGTCTGCCACCCGAATAATACCATCTTTACCGGGGTGTAGGTGTTCGATGCGACCAAGCCTCCACTGTAGAGGTGGCGTGGTTTCATCTTTAACTATCACTAATGTGCCAATATCAGCAAGTACAAGTTTTTTTGTTTTGGCCCAAGGGCTCCTTTGATATAGAGTGTGCAAGTATTCGGTTTTCCAGCGCGCCCAAAATGATTGCTGAAGCTGCTGAACGAGTTGCCAACGCGAAAGGCGCGAAGTCGAAATATGGGATAAATCAGGATCAGGAGGTGCTGATAAAGGCTCTAACGTAAGAAAATGACCAGGTGTCAAACTATTTTGATCATTGGGATCAGTACTAATAGGACATAAGGGCCGGGAATTAAGGATGGCCTCAATTTGTACAAAAACAGTATTTAATTCTTCTAAAGTAAGAATTTGATTTCCAATAATTCTATTAAAATGTCTCTTGACCGACTTGACACCACTCTCCCACAGACCACCAAAGTGTGGAGCAGCAGGGGGGTTAAATGACCAGGAAATGACTTGCGAATCTACCGCGTGTTTCAATAAACGATTAAACTCCCTATTAGCACCAACAAAATTACTGCCACAATCACTAAAAATTTGAACGCAACGACCACGACGGGCGATAAAACGTCTTAAAGCAGCTATGAAAACATCTGTTGATAATGAGGTAGCCACTTCCAGATGTACAGCTTTGGTAGCGAAACAGACGAAGATGCAAAGGTAGGCTTTCGAAGTTTTGTTTCCTCGAGTCCTACGAAGGCTTGAAGAAATGGAAAAGGGACCTGCAAAGTCACAACCGACGATACTAAAGGGTTTAACCTTACTTATTCGAGCTGCAGGTAGGTTGCCCATAGGAGGGCGATAAGTACTGGGATTAATTCGAAAGCAGCGATTACATTTAGATATATAGTGACGGATTGATCGGCGACCCGAAATAATCCAAAAATTTTGTTGTATTAAGTACAAAGTGGCGTTAATTCCAGTATGAAAATTGTCCTCATGAACTTGTCGAACTAATAGTTCAGTGAGGCGATGAATTTTAGGCAACAATGCTGGATATTTAGTTTCAAACGGCAACGTAGAATTATCAAGGCGACCGCCCACGCGAATAATATTATCCCCGCCCACCATGGGAGACAATCTTAAAAACCATTTTGGAACGGTCTTACCTGATTCAAGGTTTTTCAAAAAATCACTAAAACAGTTGTTCTGAACTGCCCGAACGATAACCAATAAAGCCTTATATCTTTCTTGCTGTGACAAAGGATCAGTAAGTTTATCATTAGTATATCTAGCATTATGGATAAAACGTAAGACATAAGCTACCACTGCTTGGATTTTAAATAACGACGACGTTTTTTGTAGCAAAGTAAAAACGAACGAGAACTGATCTTTACCACCATGATTAAGGTACGAAAGTACACAACGGGTAGACGAAACTATCTGATTTTGTCTCATTTCCTCAACAGGAAAAACGGGATTGCTATACGAATCTTTCGGCCAATTATTCTGAGATGATAACAAAAACGAAGGACCCGTCCACCAAAGTGGGTGAGACAAAATCTGTGTGGGAAACAACCCTCGAGAGGCAGAATCGGCAGGGTTCTCACGAGAAGGAACATAACGCCAACAACCTGGAGGGACTCTATCATGAATGTAAGCTATTTTGTTGCTCACAAAAACCTTCCACTTGCGTGAATTGGAGCGAATCCAAGTTAGTACAACACTAGAATCTGACCAAGCGACGATGTCACTAACAGGAGCGATATTGCGAAAGGAGCTCGATACAAATTTTATCAATTTAGCAAGAAGAGCCGCACCACATAACTCTAGGCGTGGAATGGACAGTTGTTTGATTGGAGCTACCTTTGACTTGGCGATAACGAAGGCAGTACGAAAACTACAGTCATTCAAGGTGAAACGAAAATATACAACAGCCGCATAGCCTGCCTCAGAGGCATCACAAAACCCGTGCAACTGAAAGGACTCAATGTTTGCAGGGAACATCAAACGAGGTACTTGAATCGATGAAAGAGTAGACAGCTCCGATTTAAATTTAAACCATTGCGAAGTCACTTCTTTTGGTGGTTCGGTATCCCAATTCAAACCCAATAGCCAAATTTGCTGAATTAGACATTTAGCAAAAAAACTAATTGGGGCGAGTAACCCGAGAGGATCATAAATACGAGCTAACTCAGATAATAAAGAACGCTTTGTACAAGGCACATTGCGAGGATTAACCACGAAAGAAAAGGAGTCAGAGGTTGAGTGCCAACGAAGACCAAGAATTTTGATAGTAGTGGAGGACTCACTATCGAAAGATAGAGCCTGTGATTGGATGAATTCCGATGGAATCGAATCCAGTGCCTCTGAATGGTTAGATGCCCATTTACGAAGCTCAAAGCATCCCGAAGGAAACAAATCAACTAATTGCTTAACAAATCTTTGGGCCTCATCTACGGAAGAAGCGCCACAAATAAGATCATCAACATATAAATTGGAGCGAATAGCTTGAGCAGCCAAAGGGTATGTGCTTTCACCCTGCTCAGCTAGTTCCAATAGTGTACGAATAGCAAGGTAAGGTGCCGAAGAAACACCATAAGTGATTGTATTTAATTGATATGTAGTTATTGGATCGTCAGTCGAAAATCTCCAACGAATGAGCTGATATTTCTATGATCGGCCCGAACGAGAATTTGACGATACATTTGACGTACGTCGCAAGTGAATGCTATTGGTTTCACTCGAAAACGCAACAGCAATTCGGTGATATCATTTTGTAATTTTGGCCCAACGAGAAGTGTGTCATTAAGGGACTGCTGATTCGCAGCCTTGGCCGAGGCATCAAAAACGACACGAATATTTGAGTGTTCTCCATCAGACTTAAAGACTGCATGGTGATTAATGTAATAACAATCTAGCCCCATAGGGTTCGTAGACAAAGGAGTCATGTGACCCGCAACCAAATAGTCGCGCATAAAATCCACATACATGGATCTCAATTGCGGTTGCTTAACGAAACGATTTTCTAAAGAACGAAGACGACGATCTGCAATGGCCATAGAACCCTCGAACGTAGGGTTAACAACATCGAAAGGAAGAGCGACTCCAAACCGACCTGAAGTTTCTCTAAACAATGCTTCCTTGAAAGAAGATTCCGCGAATTCCTCTTCCGGAGAGATTAAAGCTTTGGACGGAACTTCCTCGACACTCCAAAATTGTTCGACAATCCTATCCAAAGGTGCCGAGAGCGAATGAGAAAATGACGAAAACAACGACTGCATAGCTTGTTGTTGAGGCTTTGCGAATTTTACAGGACCCAAAACGACCTGACCAAATATGGTGCCAAGTAAAAATGGTTGATCTTCCATAGAAGGAACGATATCCTTACTGGGGTCTACAATTGTCGGATATACATCGGCTCCCAGCAGGATGTGAATAGGGCGAGATTCATACCACAACGAATCCGCTAGTTTAATGTTGCGAGGCAAACAAATATCGGGGTTAACCGTATCATTAGGTAAGTTACCACAAATTTTGTCCAATACGAAGAATTCGAGTTCGAAACTAGGAATTGCACCGTCACTGGGACGAACTTCCGAAGTAACTGTGCACGACGATTTAGTAGTGACTTGTCCTAAGCCACAAATAGGGACAACGTTGGTTTGCTTAACTAATTTGAGTCTATTAGCCAAACTGGAGGTAATGTAGGAGGCTTGACTACCAGAATCAATTAACGCTCTTGCGAGATGGTAATTTCCCCAATTGTCACGAATTTTTAAAACTACAGTACCCAATAGCACTGGAGGGCGACCAGCATACGACGAAATAAAGGTTGCAGAGCAACGACTTGTACAAGATGTGACTTGGTTCGAGTTATTACCAGAGGCAGATGGTCCAGCGATCGGACCCGAAGATTTAGTCGAAAAATGTAACAACGTGTTATGTGCCGAATCACAGGTTCGACACCTCCTCTCAGATGGGCATTTCGCCACAACATGTCCAGATGCCAAACAATTGAGGCACAACCGATTCCGCTTAGCTATCTCAAAGCGTTCTTGAGGTTGCTTTTTTCTAAACGACGGACAGACAACAACATGTACATACATATAAAGAAGTATATGAAATATTCTGAAGATGATTGCGCATTCAAGTAATGGGAACAATTGTTCAGATTAATTAAATACAAGTATCTACCTAACAATTATTGTTAGGAAAGACATTGAATATTTGTATATTTCTATATTTGTCGGCAACTGTTAAAGTATGTACAGGGTGTACAACTAAGAATGAAGGGCGGCCATAACTCAGAAACTATTTGAGATAGAACAGTGAAATAAAAAATCTTATAATAAATGTGGCCAAGAGAAAATGCTGGAAATTATTTTCATTTTCCTACCATTGCCGCCAGAGAGCGTTTCACTGATTTCAATTGGAAATTCCCATTTTTTGGGCAATTTTCCTCAGTAAGGTATTTAAAAAAATATATTCATTGTAAACTAGTGATCAATATGTAAAACTTTGTTTAATGAATTTTTACGATTGCTGTTAAAATAAAGGGAGGGGGAACTAAATTACGCGTTACTGGAAAAAATGGTGTAACTTCGAAACGGGTTGCTTGAATTTGTCAAGATTGGTCTCGATGTAAAGAGAATACTTGATATTACCAAAAAAATCTAAAACCACAAAAATTTATTATCTCCTTCTACCAATAGAGGGCGCAACTTGTTGAAGGAACAAAACGGTCGACTTTTCTAAAAAAATTCAAATGGTACTAAATATGTTTTTCACCGCTATTGGAAAGAAAATTAATAAGGGAGTAATTTAAAAAAAAAATTATGTCGATAGCTCTTATAGTACCGAAGATATAGTCAAAAATGTGGTAATATAAGAGGCAATTTGAGGTATAAACAAATCGTAAGCCTAATATAAATAAAGTAGGCTATGACAACTTTAATTTCTTTCAAAATTTCAGTGGTCCTGCAACAGTTGCATTTTGCATGCATTCAAAATATGCTCCAATGCTTCTCCATTGGAAATTAGCATTTTTGCTTATAATACAACAACCGAAATAGATATAATGTCACTTTGTTATCTAGTTTACAGCTTTGACATAAAGTTTTCATTTTAAGCGTTTTCATTTGTTTATACCTCAAATTGCCTCTTATATTACCACATTTTTGACTATATCTTCGGTACTATAAGAGCTATTGACATAATTTTTTTTTTAATTACTCCCTTATTAATTTTCTTTCCAATAGCGGTGAAAAACATATTTAGTATCATTTGAATTTTTTTAGAAAAGTCGACCGTTTTGTTCCTTCAACAAGTTGCGCCCTCTATTGGTAGAAGGAGATAAGAAATTGTTGTGGTTTTGGATTTTTTTGGTAATATCAAGTATTCTCTTTACATCGAGACCAATCTTGACAAATTCAAGAAACCCGTTTCGAAGTTACACCATTTTTTCCAGTAACGCGTAATTTAGTTCCTCCTCGCTTTATTTTAACAGCAATCGTAAAAATTCATTAAACAAAGTTTTACATATTGATCACTAGTTTACAATGAATATATTTTTTTAAATACCTTACTGAGGAAAATTGCCCAAAAAATGGGAATTTCCAATTGAAATCAGTGAAACGCCCTCTGGCGGCAATGGTAGGAAAATGAAACTAATTTCCAGCATTTTCTCTTGGCCACATTTATTATAAGATTTTTTATTTCACTGTTCTATCTCAAATAGTTTCTGAGTTATGGCCGCCCTTCATTCTTAGTTGTACACCCTGTACATAGTTAACAAAATTCTTAAGGCAGAACTTCCCAGAAATGTACAAAAGCAGGTATAGTATTTAAAACTGTTTCTTACAAATTACATGGGGGTGCATTATGTCAGTAGAAATTTGCAGAAAACTTGTTTCTCATAAATTCTTCCGGTTTTCGGCCTTTTTTATCTTTTCTGATTTATCAACCTTGGCTGTAAATGTTCTTGTTTTAAGTAACAATTCGTTCATAGATATAATAGATACTCCCAACTCCCATGTTTATATATAAATATAAACTACTACAATGCAATTATGGAATACAACTCCACTTACATTAAGTTCAACGTTTTTCTTTGTCATAAGATGTTTGCCTTTTGCAAAGCAGAGGGTTCGACTTAATTAAATTAATTTCTCGTATAATAATAATAACAAATAATTTATTTAAAATTATGGGTCAATTCCCTATGTATTTATCGTGTGGTAAATAAAAGCGAATGATTACAAAAATTATTTCTGAAGAAAATGTTATCTAACAATTTAATTCTTACTATAATATACGTAACACGTAACAAAAGTACCAGTTCTGTCCCAATTACCTCTAGCAACATTGATTGGGTCTCTGCATGGAAAATGAATACCAATTGCATCCGTATGTCGTTATTTTGTTATGACTGCGAATTAATAAACTCAATATCAAATATCACCCCCATATTTTAGTGGTTGATAGTGTAAAAGCTGATTGAAATAAATTTGCAGGTCTCATGCAAATAGGTACAGTATAATACTATTCGTTCTAAAGTCTAAACTCAATAGTTTTGTATTTAATTTGGCATATTCTCAGATTTTTCGTGATTTCATTCATATAGGTATAAACAAACCGTTTACTATAAAAGATTTTTTAAACATTTAATAGTTTAATAAAAATTGTATGATCTACTAACTAACCCTTCATAAAAAGAATAAGCATTAAACAATATAATCGAAACCGATTTGTCTTGATAACGCACGAAGCTCTTCAATGAGGGTTCGGGGCTGTTTTTTCCTTGATTGGTAATTTCTCACTAAATTCTTCAAAGGTTATCTTTGTTACAAATTACGGATTAAAAAGTATAAACAGTAGGTGTATAATTAAATGACCGGTAATCCACCGTAAAGGCGGCCCCTTTGCATGGTCACGTGACACGTAAAACCATAATTTATGAAAATATGGTCACAAGGTGGTTATACTGTTATATTCCTTGCCTTGTTACACAACTAATCCTAAAAGGGCTCCGGAAGTTGCAAATAAAATATTAAAAGATATATACATAGGTACAATTGGCAAATTTGGTTTAAATATGAAACTACGTATAGTTTGTATACTTAGTAGTAGGCGATTAACCTAAAGGTGGCCTTGGATTAACTAAAGGTTTTACTTTTAAAAATCCGCCATAAATTAAGGATTTCTTCTTTTTTATTATCTGCTTGAATACCCGGCGCCAACGTCTAGCTAGAGTCAATAAGAAAATTTGGTGAAAATTTTACCCCTTCCTGATTGGTTTATGAAAACTGCAATATTAATTAGTATAAGTTGTGATGGTTCAAAAAATTCTTAATTTAGTTTTACCAATCTGCTGTTTGCATTGTTATAGGTACCTACTTGCGTTTTGAATTTGATGTTGTAGTGTTTCTTTTTTAATCTCGGTATAATCGACTACGTTCTTTTCAACTAAAATATTTTCAGGTTTCTATCGCTTCCGATTCTACCAGAATTACCTATTTTTAAGTTTTATAAATAGGTACCATTAGTTATTCGTTCTAAAACAAATCTGCTTTAAAGTTTGATTATCGAGAAGGTGTGTGTACGTCATAGACATTTTACATAGTTACAATTGTTGTCAACAATATAATAACAATAGTAACTAGGAAAAATGCCTATGACGTACACGCACCTTCTCAAAAATCAAACTTTAGCAGACCTTTATTAAAAGAATTAGAGAACACTCCATTTTTGGAATATCAATGTAGGATTCAGAAAATGCTTAAACATTTGGGGCATGATGTGTTGGGGCTGACGACGACGGCTATCTACATTGTGGGGTTCCTTTAATATGGCACGTTAACCTAATAACTTAATTTTTTCAAATGGAGACCCTCGTATTTTATTACATAATTTGATAATTTGAAGGAAAAATTTTGCCATACAGGAAATTTATAAGATTTAGATTCAATTTCTAAGCAAACAAGAGTACTCACTTGAAGTTTAAAGAATGTATGATAAAACCATTGAAAGGAATTTCGTAGAGTACAATTTTTTCTTCCAAATATCTTTAAATCCTTCCATTTAATTTTGTTTATTTCGGAGTAGGTATAGGTACGCTTTAATCGAAAAAGACTCCGTTAGCTATGAAGTACACCACTAACTATCAGAACTCAGAAATTAAAAAATAGGCGTTATGATCAAGGTGGCCGTTGTGATCACAGTGGCCGTTATGATCATCACTAAGATTGGCCGTTATGACCACGGTGGCCGTTATGATCAGCTTCTAAAGTGGCCGTTGTGATCAGGGTGGCCGATGTGATCATCGTCGTGTAACGTTCTCCACTACTGGCGTCGGTGGGCGTTGTGATCAAGGTGGCCGTTATGATAATGAGTACGAGTGGACGTTATGATCACGGTGGCCGTTGTGATCATCTTGTAAAGTTGGCCGTTGTGATCAAGGTGGCCGTTGTGATCAACTGAAAGAGTGGCCGTTATGAACAAGGTGGCCGTTATGATCAAATAATATTAGTGGCCGTTGTGATCAAGGTGGCCGTTATGAAATAGCAAAAATCGGGGTGGCCGTTATGATCAGTGGCCGTTGTGATCAGGTCCCCATTTTGTGGGTGGTTTATGTTTCAAACCTTTGGCACCCTGCTGTATAGTATACAAAAACCGCACGAACTTTTTTGGTTACCTGATAAATGAGAATCACCATTCCAAAGTTAATTAAATGAATGCATAACATTTCAACAGTTAATTGCAAGAATTTAGACTTACGTCAGCTAATATTAACATTAAAAGTTTGATTTGATCACAAAATTAATAAACAAAAGTAGTGAAGAAAAAATACTATACTTACCTATACCTACAACTTGTTTACATATGTATTTAAATTCGAGACAATTTTATTGTACTCGTATATCACTATCCTATGCCTTTGTTGGTGAAAAATCTCAATAACTTATTCTTCTAGTTTGAATCTCTTCTCCAACTCGAGTTTTCAGAGCACAAGAGATATTGGGCGACTGACTCGTCCATTCGCTTAATTCAACACTTGCAATCCAGAATTTTTCCAATTTTCTGCGTGGGTAAGTAAATCTTTGTAATCATGCTGTAGCAGTTCCTTGGTTAATCTATATGCACAGTATACGTACGAACAGTAGTCCCACTAGAGGAAATTTATCAATACACACTCTTTTCGCGCCAAATTGCGCGTGGCACCTTGCGCATTGAACTTCCACCCACAACAACAAATGGCTACTTTTGCGTGAATGTCTTGTTCTTTTGTTGTAGGGCTGTGAATGCTGTGATTGTTAGCACACGTACTACATTTAGGTACCTATTACATTATAAGTAAATTTAGTACCTACGCAACTACTCCTTTCACAAATCGAATACGCATTTGGCATAAAACATGTTTAAGTTTATACCTAATATTGACATGCTGTCACCCGTGTAAAAAATACACTCATTTAGGAACCGCCAGATGCATTTAATTGCACTGTTGACTAACCTAATGCCCTATATAAACTGCATAACAAAGGGATTTCCGTTCACGCCGAGACATATGATATGCTTAGGTAGGTTTCTTCTTTGATTATGAGCTCATTAACCTCTACCTATGAAAATACCTAAGTGTATACGTGCTCATTTTCGTACTTGAGAAGACATTGTATCGTGACACTGGCACCCTGCGCAGTAGATTTTGAAAAAATATTCGTCACAGCAATATCAAAGACGCCGACACGAAGTGGTATTACTGTTCGTAGGTATACTGTGCTATATGTAACAACTTTCATATCAACCTATACAGCGCAGCGTTCCGCACTACAGGCTATGGTTATGTTATGAGACCAACAAGGGATCAGGCTTCTTTAGCAAATGTAATATCCATGCACCTCTTGGTAACGAAAAGTACAAATAACATGTTTGACCTATCTAATCTCCATTGTTTACAATAAATGTTAAAATATTTCATTGCCTGCCTGTTATGACTCAGTAAGTAATTCTCAAACGTATGAATAGTGATTGTTTAGGAATATAGAAGTACTTACAATTTAACAATAAATGATAAACTTCAATTACGTGCTGATACAGTCATATACAAAGGATGTCATTACTCTGCCAACATATTTTATGGCACAAGGTTTTATTTAATATCCAATCTTACATAATATTTCTATTTGCAAATAATAAATAAATTATCGAATACACATGTAAACTAAGATCTCCAATTTGAATAATATAATTAATCGCACAAACTATAGCAGGATGGACGTTTACTTAAAAATTTCCTCATTTAATTAGTCACCCCCCTTTTTTTCTTATTGTTGAAACTTGAAACAATACATAACGTTAATAACATTTAACATAACACGTGTAGTCATTTATTGATATTTGTATATTGTTTCCAGTTTCCATAAATACCCCAAAGCAAAATGATCTTTCTTTCCTTACTAATTCAGTTAATGTACAACATAGATTTAGTACGTGTTTCTCTAATCCAACAATAACAATAATTTTCATTCACTATGAATATTACAAAGGAATATACCTCTGTTTAATGTTTTGGAATTTTGGATTAGCTATTATATCTTTACATTCATTTTTCTAAAATAAGTATAATATCGTACATACAATCCCTACTTTTATTTTACGTCTTAAATATGTACCCATACCGTTTTATTTTGTTTCCCGTTTATGTATCTACCTATAATTTATATAAATATTCATTGATTTTTAACACATACTGGTCTTTGGGAACTAAAATAAGTACATATAAAAAGAAAAGCTTGCTGTACAATAAAATGTGTACCTATAATTTCGGACATAATTTGTGATTTGGCTTCAAGAAGTATTAAAGGAAATCTTAACCAGCAACACAGTGGTAAAACTCCCATAAGATTTACATTGGATTTTACTTTGCATATTGCAAATTTAATAGGGCGGCAGCCCAGCGTCATTTTAGGTAGTGATCGAACCGCGTCTGCAAATCATACTACGTTGAAGATCATGTCACATATTAATAGCATAAAAATCGTCGCAAGTTCTGAACCTGGGGATAACATCTTCAAACAACCCTTTTTTTGTGTATAAAAAATCACCGTTTTAAAGTGATTTGAGCGCGTTTAATTCTTGTACGAATCGAAACGACAAATTAAAAACGTCATCAAAAATGTATTTGCAGACGGTTTGCGTAGGTTCAATAACCCTGCAGACGATGTTGAGGGTGCATTATTTTTATTATTTTCAAAGTAATTTGACCGTGTCTGCAATTCAGGTTAATGATTTATGTTCTTGCGTACCTATAAGTAGGTTAAATTAAACAATTGAAGTACCATTTTTATAGCAAAACTATGATATAAATTGTTATTGAAACACGCGCACATTCATTTACATGCCGCGCCATTGATTGAATAAGATGGTTTATTTCGTCTTCGGATATTGCCTCCCACACAAGTTTCGCCTCATGTCTCAAAGTCTCCAAAGTCGACGGAGGACACTGCATTTCGCATCCTTCTACACATTTTGTCCCATACATGTTCAATGGAAGAAAGATCTAGAGATCTTGTAGGCTAGAGCAAAAGATGAATTCAAAGAAATCGTCACGAAAAACAGCACGACGCCATTCAAAATTCCAATGAGTTCTTTCATTGCGCCTTTGTAAACGCTGCTGGTAATGTTTCGCAGTTAAAGGAAGCACAAGTTGTGGACGATATGATGTTAATCCAACACTTCGGATTCGGCCATAAACTGTTCTGAGGGTTACATGGCGACCTTCTTCACCATACCATTGGTCACCAATTGCTGCACGAGTAAAGGAAAATCGATTGTCTTAAGCGACGATCTTGACGCTCATTCGTTCTGATTGAAGCTCCGGTTCCACTTTTACGACGTTCCTGACCATCTTCAACCCATGCACGATACAGTCGAATTACAGTAGACCGACTTCGATCTCGTTGCCGTACTCTAGACATGAACAAGCAAACAAAACACATTAACAAAATAACAACAACCAAAGTAATGTTAATTAAAAATGAAAAAGAACAACAGATCGTACAAAAAACACAGACCGAAAGAATGAGCAAACAGTTATAAGAACTATCAAATGTGACGCTATCACATTACCACGATCTCAATAGTTAATTAAATATTACTTAATGTCAGTCCATAAAAAATTCCCACCCCTAGGTATTTGCTGTTGCAATTTTTATGTCACTCAGTATAATATAACTCTGTAGCAAGCTTAATTTCCCGCGCGAGCATTACAAGTAAAATAGCGGAGAGTATACCCCCATTATTTAATATGTTATAGTATATTATTTCGTTCTTACTGTATTATCTATTGATTTGCGTTTATTTAACATGATAAACGATGTCAATGTTAGCTGTCGCTTACCATAATATTAACATCACCATTCATTCTATTATGTTAATATTCACAATATACACCGTCTCCAAAGTTAAACGTCACCATTGCTATCTCCGTTATTATTGGAGCTACGGTTAAATGGGTAAACCAGTGTCATTTCTTCACAATGGGGACAACATAATAACTGATTTTCCGAGTTTTCGAGATATTCGCAAAAACAACATTTTTTAATGGAACACTGTGTACATTTTTACACATTTTGAAAGAAAATTCAATTTTGAACAAAAATTGTTAATACATAACCACCCTAAACTGATTGTCTGTAGGCCCCTTAACCAAGAATGCAAAGTGGCGATTAGAAAAATTGTCTAATTTTGTTTCACCAATGAACCTACAACAGTAAAGAAAACTCTGGTGTTCTGAAAGACAAATTAAGCAATATCAGTAAAGTTAAACATATATTTCAGAAGTTCTAAAAATTTTATTCTACAGAAAGGTTTTCTTTAAATATTTCATTTCAAAAGACCTGTATGTGATAAAAAATGAAAGTGCGCATTTCGTAACATTTATAAATTAATGAGGCATGTTATCGTATAACGTATAACGTATAAAGGCTTGTTCTGCTTACTTTATTCGTTCGTCTGTATGTGAGGTCGTGTAATTTTGTCCTCCGTGTTAAATAGTTTGTTTAGTATATTTGTGGCGTATTTTGAATAATTAATTTATACGACGTAAACAACCTTCACCTATAGCCTTCAACATGTGGTAATGTATCTTCTGATAACTGGAAGTGGGCAGGGGAGTACAGCAATGCAGATTGATAAGTTTAATCATTCAACTAACAAATATAATTCCCTTCTACTAACTCTATTCCAACTAGCCACTTATTTAATTTTATTTTATTTTGACCAGTAACATCACCGCACCCTGCAATTAAAAATTACCCATACCTCTGTGTAACGCTATACAATCCGAAATGGCCACGTGTACTAAAAGTAATAATTAGCGAATTGAAAACTCAAATGAAGTGTTTGACGAAGCAAAATTCTTTGTTAAAGAATCAAATTAGTACACACACTGATGTAGTTTATCACGACAGAGCATCTCAAACCACAACCAATTTTCCACGAGCAGATGCGGTAAAAGCATCTCGATCTGACAAATTTTCTCAAACCGCTGTTGATGTAAGAAATATAGCTGCACAAACCCACACGTCCCTCACTGATGTGAACAAAATTGAAGAATGTAATTCAATTAAGATGAGGAAAAATCATGATGTATACTAGTATCTTAGAACATATAGTACTGGAACGAGCATACTCCGTAAACTCTATTACAAGTCGATGGCACAAAGAAGATTGACAGAACAAACAATACAATAGTATGCAAGTTAAAGAAGGATAAACTGATAACTCGAACTTGTTGGTAATGCGCAGTCGCGTACATTGTTGTGTTTTGACATTAATGGCGAATTTTAAAATCAGCTGACAACTGACTTTTAATATTTACTTTTATCTTTTATTTTTGAAATTTTGATACTTAATTACTGGGAAGCTTTTAGTTAATAATGTATTGTTACATCTGTAAAACGAGAAATTTGGAAGTTACTCATCATGTGTAAGTAAATGTGTAAATATACCTATATTTACATTTAAACAATCTACTTGTAAGGTAAGAAAATTCCAATGAATCCAAATCTAGAACAATTCGCAGAGAAATTTATTAATTGTAGATAAAGCAGTACGTGAATTGATCGGATGCTTGATGTATCTTATGTTTTGGTCAAGACCAGATCTAAGTGCATCAGTCAACTACTGCAGTCGCTATCAAAGTAAACCATCACAACAATTGTGGTTATTTTTAAAGGACATTTTACGAACTACTAATTATTTCTTGACAAGAGTGATGTACAGCTACTTGGATATGCTGATTCTGATCGGGCAGGCGATAAAAGCGATAGGAAGTCAACAGGATTTCTTTTTAAAGTATTTGGTAGTACCGTATGTTGGAATACACGTAAACAAAGTACCGTAGCTATATCTTCCACAGAAGCTGAATATGTGGCATTAGCAGAAGCAGTAAAAGAAGGAGTTTGGATTGCAAATCTACTTGAAGATCTTGGGCTTACCAAATCAAGTTTTATTGTGTATGAAGATAATCAGTCATGCATTAAATTAACTAAAAGGGTAGAACTTAAAAGATTAAAACATATTGATGTGAAACACAATTTTATTTTAGAACTTGTCAAAAATAAAGTGTTATCTGTACAATATATTGAAACAAAGGAACAAGTTGCCGATATACTAACTAAACAATTGTCAGGTGAACAATTTGTTAAACTAAGATTTAAGTTAGGTTTAAGACAGGTTGATTGTGAAAAATAAGCTTCAATTAAGGAGGGGTGTTGCAGCATATAGTTTTAATCACATATACTGTGATTAATAGTTTTTGTTTAAGGGTTGTCATAATAAAAAAATATGTATGTTCTAATTTTGTATTAAAAAAACTTAACTTATTAGTTGTCATATTCATATATAAACACGACCATAACAACACTTCTCAATTCGTAAGAAATGGCTGAACGCTTGTGGATTAAAAGAAAACGACATCCTCAAAAATACACGTATCTGTGCAAATCATTTTAGCGAAACTTGTTTTCATATCGTAAATACCGTAACAAAGCGCCGATCTTTAATAAAAGGAAGTGTTCCTTCACTATTACGTCTAAATAAAAAATGTGCGAAAAAGTACAGTCTCCGAAAGGCGTATAAGATTCTAACATACCTATTACAGAAAATTGCAGTTTAGTGATGGAGTTACATCCTTAGAATGTTCTAAGATTATATTGGAGCAAGAACCTTGTCACCAATAATAGATGTGATTGCACAAGAATCACTATCATCTGAATTATCTCCGAAACAACCTATACCGAAGAAACAAAAAAGGTGGCATCCTGCTTATCTCAATCAGGTCGATATGACAGATGGTTTTGCTACCCCTCGACGAGCAAGAAAGCATTTTGAAATGGCCATGTGCAAAATTAATACTTTACAGAAAAAGGTTTGCAACTTAAATCGACGTAACTTAAGGGTGATACAGAAAGTTCGTAAATTGGAAGATCTCCTTCGCCATCTAAAAAACAAAAAATTGATATCGGATGAAGCTGAAGCTGGTATACTGGTAAATATTTAGATGTTTTCACTGTCGGAATAATAATAATAATACTAATAATATGTATTGTGTAAATAAGTATATGGCTGGAATCTTCCACTAAGTGAGTGGTGCCATGTGGAAATGGGGATGGTCTGGATGATCTTCTGGTATAGTTTCGGAACTGGTAATGCTGTAAGCCGCATTCATAACAGCTTCCTCGAGGCCGCTGAAGGTTGGGGCAGAACGGTGCCATGTGTCCTAAACCATTGCAGTTGAAACATCTCGTTACAGGTACACTAGAAACAGCATTTCCCGCATTCAACACTGGACTGAATGAAGTCGGATGGCTTCTAACACTGCTTGGGAACTGCTTCCAAGTTGTAATTTCATTTCACAATGATAATAAATTGTTTAATGAAGTGAATACGACATTAATTTGCATTTCCAACTGCTCGTTGTCAAGTCCTTCGATAACGTACACAATAATGTCCTTTTCTCTTAAATTTAATCAATTTGCTAAATTGACTTTGCAAGTAAAATAACCATTAAACATCTCACTTTTCTGCCACTTCCTTGCTTCAAATTTACGCATAAGGCTAATCAAATCCTCTTGTATTTCGAATGATACCAATCCAAAACATGACAACTTAATTTGCTGACTGCCACCAAGAAGAGTACATTCTCTAACGGCTGATATGTGTTTTTAATAACATCTAACATCAATTCTTCTTTGCAGCGTTGCGGAGTCGTTCTCTAACACCGAATTAGTGACTTGAATTTCTTCTATAGTAAAAATTTTCTAACCACTAAACACGTGCAACTAACCTTAAAATTTAAATTTGTCTACGTGTTTCTTAAATCATCGACTTTGAACCGAACGTATAACAAACTTTCACTCGATCCCACTTCTGATAACTATAAGGGTTTTTTCTTAGCACGTTCACGTTTATTTTCTAACAAAAATCAAAAATTAATTACATTTGTAAACTTTACAAATCTTTTCCTTAACCAAGTTTTCACCGATCATGCGCATAAGCCCGCAGTATCAATTGTATATCTGTCCTTGTTAATCTTCTTTGAGCCAACTGATTTGCGGTATGCTCGTTCCAGTACTATATGTTCTAAGACTAGTATACGTAACGCAAAGACAAGTACTATCCAGAACGTTAGAAATAAATCATTACTTGACCCACACAATGGAATCAAAGATCGACAACACCCACTCTACTCCCAAAATCCATACATCGTAAAAGAAAAACTCATCCGAATAGTCCAGTCAATCAATGCTCAAAAGAGAGGTGTAGAGTCGATGGAATATGCGAGAATTTTTGTCTTCAGAGCTTTGTTAGAAGTAGTTAGTAGGTAAACCCCCGCCCTTGGGGGATGAATGAGTTTATGGAAGGAAATGGGGGGGGGGGGGCAATTTTTTGGTTTTCCGATTATGTCTCGGAAACGGTGGACTCTCGAAAAAATTGATTGAAATGAAAATGAAACTTCATTAAATTCCCTATAAGAATTGTTTCCATACATATGGTTTGTCCCACGAGAGCTTGAGTGTGACTCATACCTAAAAACTATCCGAACGATATAAATTAAAACGTTTGTCTTAGCTATCTTCTATAGGCACTTTAATCTTCTAACCTCAAATGTACCAAAATATAAATTTAGTGTAGGTACTCTTATTTACCTAAACTATTCATCTTAACGGTATATATGATCCACCGCGATCGCGTTCATTCTCAAAATATTTGAGTACGTTCATTAGCATAATCTGCGATTGACTTTTTAAACGGCTACCTTGGCCGGGTTCGAACCCGCGTCACCCGGGTTTACTAAGGAATTCTAACAAAATACATTTTAATTACTATACAGAATACATTCTATTTGTAGGTAGGCGATTTTCACTTTTCGAAATGCTGTAGTTTTTGCGTAACATATTGTTGATCTATTTCTTTATGTATAATGACAAATAGTCTGTGATATAATTTATTCTTGTATGCACAAATGAAATAGAATATAGGTGCCTACACTAACCTGAACTCGCCTGTCTACCACAAAATAACAGCATTGACTTTTAAAGTCAATGGTAACAATGACGAAATAATACCTACCCGAAAGGCGATGAATGTAAGAATTAGAATTGTTTAGAAACGGCTTACTCTATACTTTAAAATTTCCATAACCAAAATTGTACTTTAAACAGCGAGAAAGATTTCCCCATTCATTTTCACTTTTGGGTAAGTCTGCCACAGCTCTCGCATCTCGGTGTAGATTCGTCGTGGATTCAAATTAAAATGCCAGATTAATCAGATTAATACAATTTTAATGATCCACCAAAACAATGTATCCCAATTAAACTTTAGAAAAAAGTAAACAAAAAGCCAGAACAGAGAAAGCACGCTTTTGCTACGTATCTGGCAATTGCACTAAATGTTTTGACTAAAAACTAAGCGAAATAATTAATAATAATAATTAATGGGATGAGCGTTCTTGATGGCGTCCCTGGGTTTTATTGAGTAGTAATGGCTGAGGACTCACAAATCTAGTAATATCGCTGATTCAGTGTTGCTGGGCCTAGCATATTTTCCTTTATAAGTTTGGTTATTGTTGTGACACTATGACGACCAAGGTTGGAAATTGATGGATTTGTATGGTATGCAATTATTAGAGTTTTAAGAAAGTGAGACAACCGTCTACATACGAGGAGGTTTCAAATTTAACCGGGAAGCTCACGATAACATTTAATTTAAACAAAAAATTTAAAAAACAATACAGGGTGATTCAATATTCACTCCCCAGCCCTCGGATATGT
Source organism: Pyrocoelia pectoralis (assembly GCA_036250285.1). NCBI lineage: Eukaryota > Metazoa > Arthropoda > Insecta > Coleoptera > Lampyridae > Pyrocoelia > Pyrocoelia pectoralis. Next base: position 34,493,594 of record CM070074.1, read on the forward strand.
ATTCTACAACTAAAAATAAGATAAAAATAAAAAATAGTAAAATTCCGAAATCCTAACCGTTTTCTAAACGTTCGGCAGCACGGGCGTTATCATTACAAGCGCCTAAACATTTTATCATATCGACGTATTCTCTGTTAGTATACCTTCCCATTATTAATTTAAAAGCTTTTCCAGCTTTCAATACTTTATAAATGATATTAAGTCAAATCAACGTCAAAGTAATACAATAACGACAAGTAAATGCATTGCAATATTTGATTTAAACTTTTGAATTGTTTTATTCTTTATTTCAATTTTACCAGAAAACGGTTAGGCTTTCGGGATTTTACTATTCTTTATTTTTATCTTATTTTTAGTTGTAGAATACATATCCGAGGCCTGGGGAGTGAATATTGAATCACCCTGTATATGCGACTTTCCAACATATTCTTCCCTACATCGCTGTACCTCATTTTCTTGATAACGTGAACGCTGTCTTTATAAACATTTTGTGGTCGCGCGTTTAACCATTTTGACATTGTAATGTACTGATGTACAGGGTGTACAACTAAGAAAGGAGGCCGGCCACAACTTGGAAACTATTTGTGACAGAACAGTAAAATAAAAAATTTTATAATAAATGTGGCCAAGAGAAAATGCTGAAAATTATTTTCAACTCCCTACCATTGCCGCCAGAGGGCGTTTCACTGATTTCAATTTGAAATTCCCATTTTTTGGGCAATTTTCCTCAGTAAGGTATTTAAAAAAATATATTCATTGTAAACTAGTGATCAATGTGTAAAACTTTGTTTAACGAATTTTTACGATTGCTATCAAAATGAAGGGAGGGGCAGCTAAATTACGTGTTACTAGAAAAAATCGTGTAACTTAGAAACGGGTTGCTTGAATTTGTCAAGATTGGTCTCGATGTAAAGAGAATGCTTGATATTACGAAAAAAATTCAAAACCACAACAATTTCTTATCTCCGTCTACCAATAGAGGGTGCAACTTGTTGAAGGAACAAAACGGTCGACTTTTCTAAAAAAATTCAAATAGCACCAAATATTTTTTTCGCCGCTATTGGAAGGAATCCTTTCTTAGTTGTACACCCTGTACATAGTTATTTATTTTAATTCATTTTAAGGTATTTATTAATCACGTACATTTTGTGGTATCATACTTGAAACTGTCCCTGTTCAACTCCCCACTCCGACAATATGCACTCCAATATCTAAACTAGTTGTATATCTATTACACTTTCACCCTTTAAAAAAAAACGAACTAACTTAATCGTAACCCAATCTTTCGATAGGTTTTACATTCCGTTTAGGGCGTAATACGTTTTCTGATCCATGATCATTATCTTCTAAAAAAAGTGGTAATGCCGTGTCCTGACTCCTCTCTACCACTGCGAATTCATTGCAGTGATAAATTTTAATTTGATTTATGTGACGCTTCCATTTAACCTTTAATTCCGGAACATCAACAATATAGATCACATCACCAATTTTTTTAGAAATTATTGCTTTAATCCAGCTAGGCTTATTAACTAATCGATAATCCTTTACAATAACCTTATCTCCCACTGAAAATTTTTGAAGTCTTCTGCCCCGATGATATTTTTTCTGTTTGTTTTGCTCTGTTATAACCCTCTTAATTAAATCATTTTTACAATTATTATCTGGCAATAACAGATCAAAACGTGTTCTTAAGCTACGTCCAAACATTAAATTTGCCGGAGTTTCTTTAGTGGTACAGTGCACCGAATTTCTATAGTCAAATAAGAAATTATTAAGTGCTAAATTTAACTCTAAAGTTTTCCTTTTTCCTAAAGCATTTTTTAGTGCGTTTTTTATTGTTTTAACTGCATTTTCTGCTGCACCGTTTGAGGCAGGGTAAAAAGGAGGGGAAGTAGTATGTGTAATATTATTAAGTTTTAGGAAATTTTGAAATTCTAAGGAACAAAAAGTGGTTGCGTTATCAGTTACAATATACCTACTTAGGCAACCCGAATCTTGCAAAAGCTGTACGCAAGATGTCAATCGTAACTTTTGAAGTAATTGAGTTTACAGGAACTACTTCAATCCATTTTGAATAGGCATCGACTAATATTAAAAATTGTTTGTTTAAAAATGGACCCATAAAATCTAAATGCAATCTATCCCAGACCTTAGGTGGAAATTTCCAAGGGTGTAATAAGGCCTTTTCGGATGATTTATCTACTATTGAGCGTACAATTATCACAACTCCTACAGATTTTAACAATGTCGTTATCTAACCCGGGCCAATAAAAATATGATCTCGCTAAACTTTTCATTTTAATAATCCCTAAATGAGAACTATGCAAATCTGTTAAAATGTTATGTTGTAATGTATGAGGAATTACGAGTCTGTTATTCCAAATTAAACAATTCGATTCTGCACTAAGTTCGTCTTTAATTTTGTGAAACCTTTTTAAATTCGTATCAACTCGCATTGGCCATTTGGTTTGAACAAATCTTATAACTTGAGATAATATTTTATCTTTTTTTGTTTCCTCTTCAACTTGCTTAAAGTGGGAAAATCTGTATTTTGTGCAAAATAATTTATAAAATTAATATCTACCGATTCCCAGTCAGTCGGTGAGGATTTAATTGGTAAACGGGATAAACAATCGGCGCGGTTTTTTTCTGACTTTATGAACTCAATTTGATAATCATAATTTGACAAAATTAAAGCCCATCTTCTCAATCTATTTGCCGCGTACTGAGGAATACCTTTATTAGGGTGGAAAATGGTCACAAGTGGCTTGTGATCCGTAAGTAGCGTAAATTTAATACCTTGCAAATATTGATTAAACTTTCACAACCCAAAAATAATAGAGAGCCCCTCTTTTTCAATTTGACTATTTTTTTGCTCAGCTATCGTTAACGTGCGGGATGCGTAACCGATAAGTTTTTCGGAGCCATCATGTAAAATGTGAGTTATCACCGCCCCAATGCCGTACATTGAAGCGTCCGTAAACAGTCTAATTGGTAAACTCGGATCAAAGTGTACCTACTAATATTTGCGGCGAAATCAAAATTCTTTTTATTTCGTCAAAAGCATGATCGCAATCTGGAGACCATCGCCATGACACATCTGCTTTTAAAAGATTATACAGCGGGTATAATATTTTTGATAAATTAGGTACAAATTTACCATAAAAATTAATGAGTCCCAAAAAAGATTTTAATTGTGAAACATCTTTTGCAATCTATTTAATTCTGCTTCCCAAAAATTTTGATTACTGTTCTGATAATTACAATGACCTGCCTTTTTCTTCTTTGTTACGCACATTGGCGCTAAATGACCTTTTACATTACATATGTGACAGAAACATTCCCTGTACGAACAACTTTCTGTGGAATGATTTCTGCGTCCACAAACCACACATTTCGGAACTGCAACCGGAATTTGCCTGGAAGAAGAGAGGCCTGGCTGATTTTTCGAACTTGATCCACGTAACGCCGATCCACCATGCCCATCTCCCTTACTTTTCCTCCTAAACCGTGAAAAATACATTTCCGGTTCTTGCTTTACGTAACTTTCTTGATTGTTCTGCAAAGATGTCGCCTTTGAAGCGAATTTTGCCATTGCTATATCCACTATCTCTTCAATTGTAGCGGTCTTTTTTTCTTCACATAACATATCTTGCACATTTCCTTTATCGTACCCAATAACAAACATATCACGCAGTACCACTAAAGAAACTCCGGCAAATTTAATGTTTGGACGTAGCTTAAGAACACGTTTTGATCTGTTATTGCCAGATAATAATTGTAAAAATGATTTAATTAAGAGGGTTATAACAGAGCAAGACAAACCGAAAAAATATCATCGGGGCAGAAGACTTCAAAAATGTTCAGTGGGAGATAAGGTTATTGTAAAGGATTAGATTAGAGCTTACAATACCGGAATTTCGAAAACCGGGATCCCGGACAAAATTGATGCAGTATTTAAAACCGGTATTCATACGTAAATACCGGTATTTCGGTATTAATTTAATTTTATTTTAGTAGAAAATATTTTGATATTTAGATCTAGTGTAAAATATTGTATGTATACAGGGTGTGCCAATAATGTGTGGATGGAAGACTGTGGGTTTATTAACGAATATTTCGAAAGTTCGTTCATGGGATATAAATAGTAAGGCTACAAATCTAAAATAGTTTCACTTGAATCGCAAAGTTCATACAGTATGATTTGTATCAAAGTTTCATCGTTTAATGGAACCCCATGTATATTCCTTGGTCAATTCTAGTGCGACTTTATGTGTCACACATAGTACTTAAAAGGAATCTTTGGCCGAATGTGTCCAAAAAATCGGATATCGCAGGGATTACAAAGCTTAGAAGGTCGTGACGACGCGATATTACTAAAACATGAAAAGTACTATCGTAAACCGGACGGTCAAATCCGAAATCTTCTTGTGTTCGGAGAAATTACTACGTCAATTGACAAAATTTGATTTTTCGAATGGCAGTTACAATTTTTCTTTATTACGTTAATTTCAAATTTCAATTTTGAATATAATTTAAACTTTTTAACTTTAAGTAGCAGTAATATTTTGCGTTTCGAATTTTGAAACTTGAATTTTCAAATTATAATTTAGGATTCATTAGCAATATTTTGAGCTTTAATTTTTTATTACAAAGTTTTACTTTGAATAGGAAATGTTTGAATTTTATGTGGATTTATTTAATTTACATTTTATATTTACATCTTTGAATAACTTGAATAGGTACTTTGAATTTGGAATTTTGAACTTTGAATTTCTAAGCTATGCGTTTTTACTTCCCCAGGACGAAGTAAAAGGGAAGTATGTATTGTATTAGTGTTCCAAAAAAAAAATTTGACCTATGCAAATTTTTACATATCTTTACGTTTCTGAATACGTAGATTCAAAATATGGAAAAAAAATTTCCGTCTCGTCTGTAGTCTGTAGTCTGTCTGTACACATTCCTTGCAACGCTCTAAACTCAGAAACTATTAAAGTTATCGAAATGCGGTTTCCGCCAATCGATTACATTCGGGCCAAGGACGAAAATGCTGATATAACCTTTGATGACGTCACTTCCGGTATAAGCTAAAATGGCGGCACTCGTTTTTTTTATAAGATAAAGTTGCAGTTTTTTTAATGTAGTTTAAAAGAGTGTTTTTTTCTGAATTCAGCAATATATATTGTGATATACTTATTTTTTGAAAAGTGTTAAAAAAAATAGTTATTAAAAAATGACTGCAACACTCGATACTCAGAAACTATTAAAGTTATCGAAATGCGGTTTTCGCTAATGAATTACATTCGGGCCAAGGACGAAAATGCTGATATTACCTTTGATTACGTCACTTCCGGTGTAAGCTAAAATGGCGGCACTCATTTTTTTTATAAGATAAAGTTGCAGTTTTTTTATGTAGTTTAAAAGAGTATTTTTTTCTGAATTCAGCAATATATATTGTGCTATACTTATTTTTTGAAAAAGTGTTAAAAAATAATTATTAAAAAATGACTGCAACGCTCAATATACAGGGTGATTCACGACTATTCCCTCGGTCTCTTGTGCCTAAACGGTACAAGATATCTGCTTCATTTTTTGGTGACATATGTAAATTGATAACGACTGTTTTTTAAAATTATTTTCAATTATACAGGATGCTTCACAAAATTGTAATATATCAAAGTTAGGTTTATTTAAATGCAACTCCCTGTATTTTATTACATTTTTAGATTATACGTTAAAAACTAAGGTAACTTTATTAAACGTTCCCTATACCTATCGCTTACCAATTTTGAGAAAATTGTGATTTTAAGGAAAATATTCAATTTAAACAACCCCTAATAACACGGAAACCACTTACTTTCAGTAACACAAATTTATATCTATTTATCTTGACCTTAAAGGCTTTCATTTGCACTACTTAGGGTTTCGATTTTTTGTACAGGGTGTTTAGAAAAAGGATTCGTATTTTATATTTTTCAAACATCAAAACTCACTTAACTTAAATGGAACACCCTGTATGTTTTTATTCTATGTTGAATAACTTTTCATTTTCTATCAAAAACTATGAGTAATAGATATGTCTAAAATCAACGATTAAAAAGTTATTAAGATTTTTCTCTAAAATTTCTATGGAAATGGTTTTTGTTTGCACTCTAGTAAGTAGTAGGCCATGATTTTTTTACTGTAGTTGATAATGAGATATGTGATCAAAACTTAATTAAAAATGAAATTGAAGCAATGGAAAAAATACTGTAGTAAATGCCATTTTTTCCTATGCATAACCGCATTCGTTTTCAAGAGATCTTCTAACGTTATGGTGTTATAGTAGCAAACGCATTCTTTATTCCAATCTTCATGTCATCAGCAGTGGTAGGTGGAGTGTTGTAAACTAAATTTTTAATGATAATAATAATAATATCTAAACAAACTTCATCAAGAAGACTCGAAAAAGTGTTGTTCTAAAATCCGTACAAATTTTACTCCGTTCAAGTTTCCATCAAAAATCAAAATTCTCCCCAATACATTGAGGCTCCACCTGTTTTGGCGGTCAACAGTGCGATACAGGTGACGATTTAGTAATGAAAGTTTTGTCAGTTTACCAAGCCGTTATGTTGTGGAAAGTGGATTCGTCGGTAAATAAAACATATTTAAAGAATTCATCTTCTTCTCCAACTTTTTTGGGACTCCATAAACAAAAATTCAACCTTCGTTGAAAGCCTCGTCCATATAAATTCTGGTGAAGTTGAATGTGATAAGAATGGTGTTTATGTTTTTTTCAAAATTATTTAGATAGACAATTCCTCAATAAATGGATTGGAAGGAGGGATCCACAACACTCCACCTACCACTACTGATGACATAAAGATTACAATAAAGGATGCGTTTGCTACTATAACACCAGATATCCTGAGAAACTTTAGATCTTTTGAAAATCGAGTTCGGTTGTGCATAGAAGAAAATGGTCATCATATTGAGCATTTACTATACCATTTTTTCGATAAATGATTACTTCTTGTTATTAATTTCATTTTTAATTAAGTTATGATCCCATATCTAATTATCAACTACAATAAAAAAAATCATGGCCTACTAGAATGCAAACAAAAACCATTTCCATACAAATTTTAGAGAAAAATCTTAATAACTTTTTAATCGTTGATTTTAGACATATCAATTACTTATAGTTTTTGATAGAAAATGAAAAGTTATTCAACATAGAATAAAAAAATACAGGGTGTTCCATTTAAGTTAAGTGAGTTTTTGATGTTTGAAAAATATAAAATATGAAACCTTTTTCTAAACACCCTGTACAAAAAATCGAAATCCTACGTAGTGCAAATGAAAGCTTTAAAGGTCAAGAGAAATCTATATAAATTTGTGTTACTGAAAGTAAGTGGTTTCCGTGTTATTAGGGGTTGTTTTAAATTGAATATTTTCCTTAAAATCACAATTTTCTCAAAATTGGTAAGCGATAGGTATAGGGAACGTTTAATAAAGTTATCTTAGTTTTTAACGTATAATCTAAAAATGTAATAAAATACAGGGGGTTGCATTTAAAAAAACCTAACTTTGATATATTACAATTTTGTGAAGCATCCTGTATAATTGAAAATAATTTTAAAAAATAGTCGTTATCAATTTACATATGTCACCAAAAAATGAAGCTGATATCTTGTACCCTTTAGGCACAAGAGACCGAGGGAATAGTCCTGAATCACCCTGTATGTATACATACTCAGAAACTATTAAAGTTATCGAAATGCGGTTTTCGCCAATCGATTGCATTCGGGCCAAGAACGAAAATGATGATATTACCTTTGATTACGTCACTTCCGGTGTAAGCTAAAATGGCGGCACTCATTTTTTTATAAGATAAATTGCAGTTTTTTTATGTAGTTTAAGAGTATTTCTTTCTGAATTCAGTAGTATTTATTTTTTCAAAAAAGTATTAATACGAGGGAAGTCTCGTGGCAACTTGCCAGAATTTTTTATTTTTATTGTGGGAACAATGCGGCAAAAACGAGCCCGCACGATGACGCGCCGAACCCCGATAGACGCACCCATACGTGACGTCAAACCCCCACATGATAGAAACGAATGCGCGCTCGGGTAACAATCGCTACCGAGCACCGCCGAAGCGCCCCCGACAGGGTATAAAAGCGTGCGCGCGACGATCAGGAAGTCATTCTCCTTCCGGTGTTGTTAATAGCCTGGAAAGAGTCTCCTACTCCCTTGGCCGGTGTTGTTAATAGCCTGGTCATATGGGGCCACCATCCGACGCCGGTGTTGTTAATAGCCTGGTTAGGATAAGCGTTCACCGCTACCACGTACGCTAGTCAAGCGGCTGCGGACTTGCGGTCCAGTTCACCGGGTTATTCACCGGTGCCACCTAGCATTTCACCGCTATCACGTACGTCAGTCAAGCAGCTGCGGTCCAGTTCACCACGTTATTCACCGGTACCACCTATCGTTACGCCGCTACCGCCAACGCCTACAAAGAGGCATCATGGAAGCTGGTGCCGATCGACCTCGACGCTGGGCCCTGCTATAGCGAACCTCATAGCCGGCCCCTGCATCTGCACGACCCACGAAGACAGTGCGTGACGTACATTCGTTCTTTAACTTTGCGTTCTTGTTAATTTGTTATTGTTATTCTTTTTATGTTACTTGTTCTTTCGTTTAATCTCGTTAAGTAAAAACCGTTAAACCACTGCACGTTCCATTTTCTACATAAAGATCGGCTCACACACACGCGCCGACATTATTTTATAGTTTCAGCAGTAAAAAATGTCAATACCGGTATTAATACCGGGATCCGGTATTCAAAATTTCTTCCGGTGTATTGTAAGCTCTATACCTAGCTGTTTTTCCGGGGACGACAAAAATTAATGAACAAAGGTCGTAACAACCCGCAGCAATGCAGTTCGCAAGGTTTCTAGTCTATTGCCGTTGAATGATAAGTTCTAATCAGTTAATATGTGACAGCGGTTTTTTATTTCATCAACTATTTATGCGTCGGCGGCGCGAGCATTATTCCAATTAAAAATTGGAACACCTCTCGTAAAAATCACTAAATCACTAACTGACTGACATTTATACTGCTATCTACTCTAATTCACACCTTAAAGCAGGCAACTCAACATGCACTCCTCAGCCAAAATAGAAACCTAAAATAGCAAATTTTCCGTACAAAATGAAACAACAGCGAAACTCTCGCTTTTTCCTAGATTTTTCTTGCCGTTTATCAACAAAAACGGTTCCTTTTAGGCCCCCAAGTCCGGAAACCCTTGTATTTATTATCATCCTGGTTGCTAATCCACCAATGAACAAAAAAAGATAGTGTAGTATCTATTTTGTTTACAATAGGTATAATTCGACGTTTCGTAAACGTGTCTTTGTTTCCTTTATAGAGAATTGATATTGTATAGTATAAGTTTTTTTTCAATAGGATTTTTAACACACTACATGTAAGGACTCAAGTAGATCCCTAGTTGTCAAGCTACTCAAAGATAAAATAGGTACCTATCATGCGTTTAGGATGTCTGTTTATGAGTAGGTAACCGTTTCGTCAAGTAACACATTGAAATTGAATATAAAATGTGACCAAACTACTATTCGTAAAAGGCTATTTACCGAAGCCCATTAAAAAGTGTCGATTAAGTGCTGGCACCGGAAATGATAGCTTTTGTTAACGGAAAAGTGTTAAAAGTGACTCGCGAGGCCCCGACTAAAAGAACAGTGTCCATTGTATCCAGTGGTGTATTGGTAAATTAAAAAGCACCGGAACGCTCGAAAAAAAAAATTTATTTCCAAAAATAAACTAGTTGAAATCCCTGGATTACAAAACGAACTTCGAATACCACAGTAACGAAAGTATAAAAAAAATCTGGCCTTATCAAAAGACAAAATTTGATAATTTCGAAATTTCGACTTTAAAGTCGAATATTTCGAAAAGTATTTGAGATATCGAAAAATTGGGACCGTATCTTGAATCAGCATAAAATTTCACATAAGATCCATATCTTAACTCGAATGTAGACAATACACATCTCTTGCAACGCACGGACGCACGGACGGAATATTGATTCCAGTAACGAACGAAGTTCGTTGAAAAATCATTGCCATTCTCAGTAAAAACAAAATATAAATTTTAAAACAGATACATAAGTAGAATATAAAATATGTATTAACAAATACAGGGTGGCCCATTGAAAAAGTAACACGCCTGTTTTGGGACACTTAGACCAGTTTCTTAAAAAAACGCTCGGACACGTCGATTTTCTATTTTTGGGGGACAACTTTTGATGTCAAATTTGACTTTGTCAGATCAACCCCCTAGCCCCAGCAACCCCTAACTCAAGAATTTAAATAGGGAAGAGGAGTCGAGCGACCCCTCATTTGAAGCGTCTTTTAATTCTCTATGTGACAGTATGAATGAAAATTACTTTTATTCAATTTTTTTTTCGCCCCATGAAAAGCACCCTCCAGATTAACTAAGGTGGGGGTGTTGTTTAGGAAAAATCCTGAATCACGTCACTTTTGACCTTTTGAACGGCACATTTGATGTCAAATTTGACCTGATCAGGTCAACCCCCTAGCCCCAGCAACCCCTAACTCAAAAATTTAAATAGGGAGAGGGTGTCGAGCGACCCCTCATTTGAAGCGCCTTTTATCATCAGCTTGATATCATCTTTAAAACAGTGCAAAAAAAATTGGATGTTAAACTTGGTGTTCCAAAATGAAGTAGCCCTTAATTGTTCCATAATTATTAGATATGAATTTTCCGAATTGCTGATTGTGAGGATGCCATCTTTTTGTGCATTGCTTACTAAAGTGAAAGTTTATTTATATGTCGGTAATTATGAAATAAATTTTACTGAAACTAACTGGATTTTAAACAAGAAAAAATGCACGTTAAAAAAGGTATCCTTATGCTTCAATTTTACATAATATTTTTATAAATTTAGTTATCATTGGTGATGGTGAAGATAAAAAATAGTGAGTTCTACCAAAGTGTATATCTTATACCTACTCTTTAGTTCTACCCATCTGGATAACTTGAAAGGTACCTACAATTTTTGGCATGTAAGTGTAAAATGTTTGTTTAATATATTTAAAGATGTAGTAAATTGAAATACGTATTAAAATAAAAAAATATATTCTGAAAAAAAGGGATGCATTCCACTCTGGAAAGATGTGAGTAGGGGTAGGGAGTGATAAAGTACTTAATTCTTAGGTTAAAATATGTATGTTAACATAAAATATAAATTATTGCTCTTGTTTAGCATATCCTGTACACATGGAACATTAAAAACAAACTTAAGTTCATGTCTCCCTTGTTTGACTGAATGTGAATTTTCTGTGGCTCAACCCCTGAACTCAGCAATGAAAACTATGCTTATATAGAGATTTATCAGCACATAATATTTTTGAAGCATGAAAAGCTGATTTTGCAATTTCGGTTTTTTGGGAAATCCCTCATATAAAAATGAATATGAATATGAAACAACTCTAACAAAGAGCGCCTCATGTACCTACCTACTTACCTTGCGATGAAATTACGGGATATAGGGGTGGATTTCTTGTCAAATTCCAGAACAGAACAAAGACGCTCTTAGTCAAGTGATTAAGTGCAAATTAATACTTCTTGAAGTACCTACTTATCTTTAAGTTATAAGTTTGAAAATCATGATATTACAGTAGGTAATGTTTTCACGTTCAAACTATATCCAACCTTTTTATTTCAAATTTAAAAAATCTAAAAATACATAATTCCGTTGTAGAGATTTCCGACTTCCTAAACTTATCAAAAGAACAAGCATTAGTGGCCTAATTTGATAGCAGTGGCGGCATTTAGGGAGGGCTGAGGGGGGCGGCCGACCCCCCCAAGAATGTGGGTTGGACTGTGAGGGCGAGGGCCATACATTAAACCTCAATAAAATAAAATTGGAGTGTCTGTTTAAACACAAAAGAAAAAAATTCTGGCAAGTTGCCACGAGACTTCCCTCGTATTAACACTTTTTTCAAAAAATAAAAGCAACTGAATTAAAAAAAAATACTCTTAAACTACATAAAAAAATGCAATTTTATCTTATAAAAAAATGAGTGTCGCCATTTTAGCTTACACAGGAAGTGACCTAATCAAAGGTAATATCAGCATTTTCGTTCTTGGCCCGAATGCAATCGATTGGCGAAAACCGCATTTCGATAACTTTAATAGTTCTGAGTATATGTATAGAGCGTTGCAGTCATTTTTTTAAAATGATTTTTTTAACACTTTTTCAAAAAATAAGTATAGCACAATATATATTACTGAATTCAGAAAAAAATACTCTTTTAAACTACATAAAAAAAACTGCAACTTTATCTTATAAAAAAAATGAGTGCCGCCATTTTAGCTTACACCGGAAGTTATGTAATCAAAGGTAATATCAGCATTTTCGTCCTTGGCCCGAATGTAATTGATTAGCGAAAACCGCATTTCGATAACTTTAATAGTTTCTGAGTATCGAGCGTTGCAGTCATTTTTTAATAATTATTTTTTTAACACTTTTTTCAAAAAATAAGTATAGCACAATATATATTGCTGAATTCAGAAAAAAACACTCTTTTAAACTACATAAAAAACTGCAACTTTATCTTACAAAAAAAATGAGTGCCGCCATTTTAGCTTATACCGGAAGTGACGTCATCAAAGGTAATATCAGCATTTTCGTCCTTGGCCCGAATGTAATCGATTGGCGAAAACCGCATTTCGATAACTTTAATAGTTTCTGAGTTTAGAGCGTTGCAAGGAATGTGTACGTACAGACTACAGAATACAGACTACAGACTACAGACTACAGACGACAGACGGAAATTTTTTTTTTTCATATTTTGAACCTACGTATTCAGACACGGAAAGATATGTAAAAATTTCCATAGGTCACATTTTTTTTTGGAACACTAATACAATACTTCCCTTTTACTTCGTACTCGGGAAGTAAAAATTAAGCTAAACTTTCTATTATAAAATAATATACCTATATACTTTTTAATACTTATGGGCAGGTGTATATTAGGTAGGTACCAATTTTATTGAAATAAAAAAACAACAGAGAAAAAACTATTCGTTGCCCCCTCCAACAAAACACTGAAATGCCGCCACTGTTTGATAGTCAATACCTTCATCTTTCCACTCGAAATCGACTCTGCAATAAAATTGTCGGCTTTGTGTCCACAGAGAAAAATTCCGCTTTGTGTCCCTTGTACACTTGTCGGCGATGTGAGTACTGTCGGCGTAGTGCCTCTATTAAATTTTTTTCTAATAGTCGGCCTTGTGGTCACGTTCGGTGTACACTTGTCGGCAGTAGAAGGGAGACACTGTAATGTACCCCCCCTAACTTAAATCATTTATTCGTTCGAAGAAAACGAAAAGCTATATTCACACCCTACGTTTAGAAAGATTCAAATGGAGGCGGGAATCGCTAAACATGGTCGACAAAATTTAAATTTTCCCTCCAAAACAAACCAACCCAAAAATGACACAAGCTCATGATCGTCTAACAGGCCCTCTATCGTGTAAAAGGCACGAAAACATTGGTCGTGAACTATAATCGGGAAGGAGAATCAAAACCAACATTAACTGTACCAAAATAATTCATTTATTGACAGTTACTCGACGATTCGGAGGAGAAAAAGTGAAAACACTAAAAAACTCCTCCTTTCACATAACTACATAATACATGACATCAATTCAATTACAATTATAGCAACAAGACTGTTAAATAATATCAAGACAAAAACATTAACAATTTCATTGTTGATACGCTTCGATCATCTTTAAATACTTTATGCAGCAATATTGATAAATAGCACAATAAATCACCAATTAAACAAATCAAATCAAATACATTGCACATTAAAATAAAAGGGGCAAGAAAGTTTAAAAAGATAAAAATGTAGGTACACAAGTTACAAAAGGTTCAACTTCAGGTAAAAATACACAAAGGACACAGTTAGGTCCGGTTTCGAGTAAAATAGAGCCATCTTTTTCCTGTTTATCCACAAATATTTAATACAAATATAATGTTCAATTTAAACTCATTTGGAATGTCCCTCAATTAATCACATAACACACAAATAAATAGAAGAAATCATCATAAACACACAAATAAATAGCAGAAGAAATATCATAAAACATAATACGAATTGAGTCAAGCCAGACTTGAGTTACAGTGACTCTATTACAAACAGTGGCGACAAGCGATGTATCGATTTTTATTGGCCGTGGTATATTTTGCCTCGTAATGGCGGCCTGACAGTGTTTACCTTTGATCAGCGTGTAATTTTTATTTGAATTTGGCACGTTGCTAGGATACCACCGTTGAGTTCATAGAAACCCGCCCAAAATTCAAGAAGATCTGCGCTCTCTGAGCATATGGTGCCACGAAAATAAATTGTATTTGAACGTGGATAAGTGCAAATCTATGTCATTTATTCGTAAAAAGAATAGTATGATTAATTTCTCTTATTCCATAGACTCTACCAAGCTTTCTAAGGTGGAGAATGTCGTAGATTTGGGTATAGCGTTCGATTCTAAATTATCCTTTAATAGCCATGTTATTAGGGTTGCCAACCGTCCTTTATTTCAAAGGACAGTCCTTTATTTTAAAAGTATGTCCTTTGTCCTTTTGAAAGGTGTCAAAGGACAGAAAATGTCCTTTAAAATCCGCTTTTTGTCAGCATTTTCCTTTCGTTCCTTGTTTAGTCTTTACTTTATTAAAAGTATTTAAATGTACTAAGTTTGTTTTATTTGAACATTACTTTAAAAATATTTTGCCAAGCAACATTCAATCACAGAAAAGGATTGTGTAGGTAGAGTTTTCCAAAATCTTTTTCAACTGATAAATGGCATTATTTTTCAGAAACTTGACTCTGATTTTACCAATCTATTTAAAATTATTTCATTTTTATGAGTATTCCTGCCTCATCAACATTTTCTGAGAGAGTTTTTAGTGTGGTGAATTTAAAGTAAAGTGACGAACGAATTAAAAGTAATGGGGCCTTAATACTTCGTAATGCCAAAAAAACGAGATAAATACAAATTTAAAAACGTAACTGAAAATCAAGTGTACCTACCCATAAATTTTGATCATGTTTTTTGTTCCAGTCAAAGATTTTTTAATGTAGTGTTTAAATTTTTTAATTACTAGGTTAGTAATTTATTTGTTTCTGCGTTATTATTTTGTGTTATATTTTGTACGTAAAATTATTAATAATGATTTGTTTTCTCATATTGGTAGAAATTATTTTAATTAATTTATAACGAACATTTATTAAATGAACTTTGAACTTAAGATAAAATTTAATAGCTCAAAATCGAAAATGTTATTCGGGAGAAGAAAATGGATGTTTTTTAGAAGTGGTATCGCGGCACCCAAAAAAATTTCCCAAGGTGTCCTTTATTTCAATAACAGAAAGTTGGCAACCCTACATGTTATTGCTGTTGCTGCGAAATCGAGAAGAATGTGGGGTTTGGTCTGGAACATCAGTAGACGACTTAACGTGGATTCTCTGAAAATTCTGTACTGCGCCTTAGTTAGAAGCAAATTGGAATATGGATCGGTCGTTTGGAATCCGCGTACAAAAATGCTTGAGAGTATGGTCGAATCTGTACAAAACAAAGTATTAAGAACATTTGAGTTAAAATTAAACATCAATCACTCTCAAGGTGTTTACAATAATATTATGAATTTAATATGCGTTTACACTCCTTAAAACACAGAAGAAAGTTTTCAGATTTATGTGTTTTACACAAACTTATTCATGGGTTTATTGACTGTGATGATCTGTTACAACAAATAGCCTTCAACATCCCCGTAAATCTTATACGAACAAGATCGAAATGTGTGTTTAGAATTCCGTTTCATGTAAATAATTATGGAATAAATGACTCAATTACTAGGATTATGCAATTAGCGAATGATCTCAACGAGCACGCTTGGTTTGACATATTCAATAATTCGCATCGCCAATTTAAATTAAGCTTGAAAAATAATACAAACATTAGTTTAAATTAACATTACAAAAATTTTTTTTGTTTTATTTTGAGCCTTTATGTAGATGCTAGTTTCTATTTCTTTTGGCTGTTTATAGTGCTCCCTATCTATTATTTTCTATTTATATTTTTTTTATTTATTTTGCAGTAGTTCTTAACAATATTGTTAATTTATTAATTAATCTATACTATTTATATCTTTGTTGTTTATATATTTGTAAAAAATGGGAAACCGTAAAATAAATAAATTATTATTAAATTATTATTAAAATTTTGCCTCCTAATGGCGGATGGGTGGAGCCGTGGAGCTAATTGCTGCTTGTCGTCACTGTTTGTAATAGAGTCACTGTAACTTGAGTATTCCCCCATTGCCATCCGTTGCTCAATATCGCATGTTTCATATTTCATATTTGCTAACTATACACACATATTAGATTAAATAACTTATTCGAATTTCATTATATATCACTAAAGTATGTAATTATCCTGTAATTACAATTCAAAAAATAACTATAATGTTCATATTTAGTGATGAATAAACATATCTACAAAAACAATGTGAAACGACACTGACTTATAAATATGTACGCGAAATTTTACAAGCAGCGTAAATTCATCCTTTGCGCATTGCCGCGCTCGCCTTCTTACGTGACTACGCCTGTACATATTTAATATGAAAACAAGTGGATAATACAGTGTTTTCAACAATGTTTGGGCCCCACGTGATCAATTTTAAATTTCGCGCTTAAAATATTCTTTCTTTAGGTTGGTAGCTGTTGTGCGCGTGTAAAGCCAAAAATAACTAAATTGTAATATTTATTATTTACATCAAGGTTTATTAAGTGAATAAACCTTGTATTTACATTTTGCAAGCATGTTGCTTTATAACCTCATATTTTCTTTACTTCTGTTTGCTGTCTTTTCGAATTTCCTCTACATTATCTTGAGATCAACATTTAAAAAAAAGTTCTTTTCAGAGCTCTTAACGTTACGAAGCTATTGTGATGTAAGTTAGCAATATTTTTTAATAAATTAATTTAATTTGAATTGGTATAGTGATACTGTACAACGATGGTGTTTACATCAGAACAAGATGCCTTTATTTTAATGGCACATTTCCGCAGTGGTACCCGAAACCCTGATGGAACTTGGAGCTATTCTTTGCAGTCCTGTATTGAGCAGTTTTCAGAAGCTTTTCCCGATGTTAACATCGAATATGATGCATTTAAAAAACATAGGTTACGTCTTATTGCAAGGTACGAAAACAAGCACTGTATTTGCAAAGGCAAGTCAACGGGCAGGCCGACTGTTTTAACCGAAGAAGTTGTTAATGACATTTAACAAAGAATACAACAAAGTCCTAAAAAATCTATTCCACAATTATCCGCTCAAACAGGTACGATTAAATAAGCTAGTAATAGTAGTAATAGTAACATGTAACGAAAAATATGAACATAATTTTTTTACAGGTTTGTCTACCCGTACTTGCCACAAAACTTTAAAAAAGAGGTTACATTTGCATCCTTACAAAATTTCTTCTCAATTACATGCACCTGACTATAATCTTCGAGTGCAATATTGTCAATGGTTCAATGAACGTTTAAACAACAATAATTTGTTAGACTTAACATTTTATTCAGACGAAGCATGGGTACATTTGTCAGGTTATGTGGATAGCCAAAATTACAGAATTTGGGCAGCAGAAAATCCACACATTTACATCGAAACACCTCTACATCCCCAAAAAGTTGGCATTTGGGTGGCTATGTCAAGGAGGATAATTGGCCCCATTTTCTTTTATGATACCATAAACGGAGAACGATACCGTGATATTCTGCGTCAAGCTATTGAACAAAATTTACATGATGATGAACAACAACGAGGTTTTTTCCAGCAAGATGGAGCTAGTGCACACACCGCTAATGAAACGATTAGGTACCTGCAACAATTTTATGGCGACCGAATAATTAGTACCGGTTTGTGGCCTCCAAGAAGTCCCGATCTCACGCCCTTAGATTTTTTTCTGTTTGGGCGAATTAAAACTAATGTATTTAAAAATCGACTGCATACTCTCGAAGAATTGGAAGGAGCAATACAACAAGAGATTAACAATATAACGCCAATTGAACTTGAACATGTGTTTGAAAATATGAAGCGAAGAGTTAATTTATGTCTAGAAATGAATGGTGGTCATTTTGAGCACCTTTTGTAAATAACAATAAATAATAAATTCTATTCTTGATTTTTTAAATCGCCTTGCTTTGTAAACATCTTTTGGGCATATGACACTACGCCGAATGCCCACAACGCCGACACGCTTTTTTGATGGTCCATATCGCCGACTAGGGACACTACGCCGACTGTGCCCACATCGCCAAAAACTACAAGGGACACTAAGCCGAACTACAGTGACTGTATTACAAACAGTGACGACAAGCGGGGTATCGATTTTGATTGGCCGTGGTATATTTTGCATCTTAATGGCGGCCTGACTGTGTTTATAGTTTGTCCCACGAGAGCTCGAGTGTGACTCATTAGTTATTGGTGTGCGAATTAACGCAAATTATTAGGTTGTCTTTGTCATACTTACAAAAAGTACCTAATGGAAATGAGAGCGAATATAAAAAATATATCTTCTAACATTGGCATTGTAAATTACGTAAACGTACGTTGCGTATGTATCGTAGTGTCAGCTGTTAGCTGTCAAATTTATTGTTATTGTTAACCTATATTTGCTTTATAATGTCGCTTACAGGGGCGGCATTTAAGGGGGGCTGAGGGGGGCAGCCGACCCCCCCAAGAATGTGAGCTGAACTGTGAAGAGAGCGATACATTGAAGCTCAATAAAATAAAATAGGACTGTCTGTTCAAACACAAAAGAAAAAAAAATTAAGCTAAACTCCATTATAATAGTAGATATAAGTATTAAAAAGCAAGTTTCATAAGGTAGGATTTATGGCGCGAATCTAAGTTTAGAAAACGAGGATGAGTACCATAAAAGCCTTATGAATGAGTTTTTTATATACTGTTTTTTAGAATTTGCGCCTTTTGCAAAGCATTTTAAATAAATATTTGACATTATAAAAATCTAGGGATTTTTTTAAAGATTGGAACTACTACTATTCAAATTGTCAATTCAAACATTATTTAAGATTAACTATTATAGTAGGTGTTTTCTTTTTGCATTTTGTGGTACACTTAAGGCACCTCTGTCAATACACATCATTCGTTTTATAAAAATAATTTGACTCAGTTCTCAATAACCCTATTCGTTTTAAAAGCTTTATTTAAGCTATATATTAACCTGAGGCAGAAATGTCTTATGCCGCAAGGTACTTCAATCACGTGATAATTGTGCATTTGCCTAACCCTGTGGCACACCTGTGGCTGTGCAAAAAGAAAACACCTAATATTTGCTATGAATTAACTCGATAATACCAACTTAGCAAAATTAAATTGCATATACCAATTCTATTAACACACCCAAATTTCTATTAAAGCACTCAAATGACGCGAATTCTAAAAAATAATATATATAGGTACCTACTTCTTAATACTTATAGGTAATCACTTGTGCTTTATTCTGTGTAGGTAGGTACTAATTTTATTGAAATAAAAAAAAAATAGAGAAAAAACTATTCGTTGCCCCCTCCAACAAAACACTGAAATGCCGCCACTGGTCGCTTAGCAATAAATCGTTAAAAAGTCAATCGTAGATTATGCTAATAAACGTACTCAAATATTTTGAGAACGAACGCGATCAAATTTACCGTTAACATGAATAGTTTAGGTAAATAAGAGTAGACTAAATTTATATTTTGGTACATTTGAGGTTAGAAGATTAAAATGCCGTATAGAAGATAGCTAAGACAAACGTCTTAATTTATATCGTTCGGATAGTTTTTAGGTATGAGTCACACTCGAGCTCTCGTGGGACAAACCATACCTTTGATCAGCGTGTGATTTTTATTTTGATTTAACAAGTTGCTAGGATACCACCGTTGAGTTCATATAAACCCGCCCACAATTTTGCCTCTTAATGGCGGATAATCGCCGCTTGTCGTCACTGTTTGTAATAAAGTCACTGTAAGCCGAACGTGACCACAACGCCGACTACTAGAAAAAAATTAATAGGGACACTGCGCCGACAGTGCCCACATCGTCGACAACTGTACAAGGGACACAGGGGCGGCATTTAGGGAGGGCTGAGGGGGGCGGCCGACCCCCCCAAGAGTGCGGGTTGGACTGTGAGGGCCATACATTAAACCTCAATAAAATAAAATTGGAGTGTCTGTTTAAACACAAAAGAAAAAAATTAAGCTAAACTTTCTATTATAAAATAATATACCTATATACTTTTTTTTAAATACTTATAGGTAGGTGTATATTAGGTAGGTACCAATTTTATTGAAATAAAAAAACAACAGAGAAAAAACGATTCGTTGCCCCCTCCAACAAAACACTGAAATGCCGCCACTGAAGGGACACAACGGACAACGCCGACCATGCCCACATCGCCGACGGACACTACGCCGAATGTGCCCACATCGTCGACAAGTGTACAAGGGACACATTTTTATTTTAATTGCAGACCCCCGGAAGAAATGTTGCACTTGACTATGAAAAAAAAAAAACGCCGTGACTGGAGGCACGCTAACGTGTCTGTAAATGGATACGTTAAGGTGGAAGTTCGCGCGGCGACAGAGACCGGAGACCGAGACGGGAGACCGAGACGCGAGACGCGCGACAGTACTAGTCCGGGGCGGAGACCGTCTTGCTGTCTCATGTCTCGGTCTCGCTCGCGAACACTCGCCTTAACAAACCCTAATGACCAGTAACGGTCTCGGTCTCGCGTCTCGGTCTCCCGTCTCGGTCTCCGGTCTCTGTCGCCGCGCGAACTTCCACCTTTAGAGGCACGTAAAACGTCATTATTATGTGTGACGTCATAAATGAACGTGTCGGCATAACTGTTGAATGCAGGCATGTTAACTTTACGCTTGTATTGTATTACATAAGGATAAGATGGTGTTCACAAAACACACACAAATGGTGTTGTACTGATTAAGAACTAAAGAAGTATAAGGTATAAAAAGTCTAAACAACACCTTTCTTAACAGCTTTTTTTAAACAAAAAAATTCTTACATAAATATGAGGTTTTAGTGTTTCATTATCAAAACTCTCAAATTTAGGAACTTTGAAACTTAACAATACAAGGAACATTTGGATGCATTACAGGAAGAAATAATTTTTTTGTTTATGTGATTGCCATGGTACCTATGTTTAAATTACATAGGTAATACGGTAATACCTACACATTATCAATGATTTGATTATGTACCTATAAATGCAATTACTGCTTCAGGCTTCGGGCGTGTCCTACCGTGAAATGGGAATTTAACATTCCATCTTATACTTTTATTTAACTCTACTTACAATAAGGTGACCATAATTGGAAGTTCCGTAATCAGGACGGTAGATTATTTGGGGGGGGGGGGGGGGGGGTATTGAGTACCCCTTAATATATGAACGATCCGAGAGACTGTCTCCCGGAAAAATTGATTTTTTTGTTTATTCGGGTTTATGGGTAACGCAAATGTTTCCCTTGTATCTGGGCCATTGAACTGCACGCTATACGCAACTGGAAAGGTAATGCTAATAAGTAACACTGACGCCACAGCCAAGTTAGGCTATACGACCTATTCTAATGCATTGTAGGCGTTGAAGCCAGAAGACAGATGTGGAGTAGGTAGGGGAGAGTGTTGTACCTTGGACCGTTTGTACCTCGGACCAGATGCGATATTTCCTGTATCTATGAGAATTACAGATTTCTGTTATAATTGGTTAATAACACTTAAGAAAAACGTCGCTATAGTCTGGTCATTTTTAAATTACTATGGATAAGGAACTCCTTCAAATTGCTGTAGCCAATGTTAAAATGGGGTTTCACTTGTAAATAAAAGAATTAATGTCATATACAAAACGTTTTGTATATGACATTAATTCTTTTATTTACAAGTGAAACCCCATTTTAACATTGGCTACAGCAATTTGAAGGAGTTCCTTATCCATAGTAATTTAAAAATGACCAGAGTATATGTCCTACTGAAGATAAATTGGCGCGAATAATTTTCATGTTATTAAAGTTTTAGTGTTTTAGAATAGAAAAGTAAATATTTTATGTTTATTTACTGAAGTGCTACACATTTATTTTTTATTAGAAATTGACGGGACTTTGTTTGGTAAGTAGATCATTGTTTTCTCTTTAAAATGACAATATTTTTAAAATCAAAAACATCAACCTAACCTAGACTAATCTTATTGTTTATAGAATCTACTTGACATGTACTTCGGACCAATAAAATGTTTGTACCTTGGACTGGTCCAAGGTACATGCATAGACCGGCCCAAGGTAAATGTAATCTATACCTATGTTGTTTTTTTTATTTTAGAACATGCCACGAAGTAAATCTGGTGTAACGCGTCCATCTATTGATAAAAATAATTTAAAAAATGCAGTGGAAGATGTACTTCTCCGAAAGTATTCTGTTTGTAAGGCTGCGGAAAATAATAAAATCTCAATCCATAGAAATAAGGAAGAAGAGACGTTTACATACACATCCAACATCACATACAGAAGGATATTTTCGGATGACCAGGAAAATCTTTTAATGATTACATAAAAACAGCTGCCAAATTACATTATGGCATTTCAAAACATGAACTTCGAAAGTTGGCCTACCAGTTTGCAATTCGGAACTAAAAAAATCTTCCAGATTCTTGGATTAAAGAAGAAAGAGGTGGTAGAGAGTGGGTGCGTCAATTTCTTTCAAGGCATCAAATGGTATCAAGTAGTGAAGAGGAAATAAGTGAAAGTATAAAATCGCATGATTCATTATCATCAGATGAAGATCCTCAACAAAAAAACACAGCGGCATTATGTAGCAAAAATAATTGAGATAGTTGAGGATGGTTTTAATATAAAGTTCTACAAGAAGATATTGGGTACAACAGCTTCCAGAAACTTCATTCCTAGTGATGAAGATCCATCTTTCATAAATGGTGCGGATGTGGTTCTACGTCTTCCCCAGCCAACCTCTGTAGGTTTGTCAAAAAGGCAAGAAGCCCAACTCATCTTTCCAGTTGACTTCAGCGACTACAATATTATTTATTAAAATCTTTTTTGTAGCCTTTAATTTTTATGGAAGTTCCACAATTTTGTTATTTATTTATGTTCTATATGTTTTTTGTTTTTTAAGTTTTTTAAATAATTAAAACCGATTATTTCACCTATTGGACCAAGGTACATTCCCGCTTGATCCAAGGTACAACCATGGGTTGTACCTTGGACCATATGGCATTTTTTCTTCTATATTAATTTTAGACAATTACATAAATGGATTTAAACATATGACTACATATATCAAAAGATAAGACTGTAAAGAAAACGTTCATGTACAATTTCACGTTCAGAAGTAAGTATTGTAGAAATACGAGATGTTAAAAAAAAATTGGTCCAAGGTACAACACTCTCCCCTAGGTACTTCTGTCGCTTTCTAGCTTGTTGTGGTAGTACAGCAGACGTAACTGCCAACGTATTTTATTTTATTTCTCGTGCTACGGCGTTGAGTATGACTTGACGTGCGAAAGAAAGAGATAGAGATACCCATACGTTGAGGGTTGCCTAACTTGGCTGTGGCTTCAGTATTACTTATTGGCATTACCTTTCCAATTGCGTATAGCGTACAGTTCAATGATCTGGGCAGCCCAGACATCATCACAGGTAGCAGTTGTGGTTGTCAGATATACCTACTGCAGTGCAGGTTATTTATCTATGCTACAATGTAACGTGCACTGTTTCATATTTGTGCGTAGTTGCGTAATTGTCATCGAGTTAATGTGATTACAGTTATTGCATACCAAAGACTACGATTTGATGTACCGGTCGCGCGTGTTAAGGAAACCTGGGAATGCACAATGGTCATTTTATCCCGCGTAAACTTGAAAATACTTGTTTTGTGAACCGCACATTAGCGCATTTGCTCGTTAGTGACCCGATTCGACTTCGTCATGCGCCGGTTTAGTTTCCCTTGACGCACGCGACCTGTAAACATAGACAAAATAATTGTTTGGATCGTTAATTCGGGACATTGGACGTCCCGATTCACATTATACAAAAATCGGGATAAAGATTCAAAAGAAAGAACTGTCCCGGCTAAATCGGGACGTCTGGTCACCTTAACTTACAAAGCAGAAAAAGATATAAACAGCTTGTGGTTCGTTTAACCCTTATTTATTTGCTTTGGCTTTGAACCATCATAGAGAAATTAATAAATTTCTCCATGCTTTGAACATACAACATATGTTACTCTTTTATTTGTATATGCAAGAAATGGTAAGGGAAGGGCAAGAGGGTAAGGTTAACGTGCCTGCAAAGTGCAATCTGGATCCACCGGCTCGTTCATTTATGACGTCACGCATAATACCTATGACGTTTTACGTGCCTCTAACGTATCCATTTACCGCCACGTTAGCGTGCCTCCAGTCACGGCGGAAAAAAAATATACTAAACCTGCAAATAACCTAGGCGCTTTAGTGGCAATCTACGTTTAAGTTTAGCATTACTTTTATTTCCAAACCTTGTATATTTATATATTTATTCACAGCCATCTATAATTATTTTTCGGGAGTCTGCAATTAAAATAAAAATTCGACGAAGTGTCCCTTGTACACTTGTCGACGATAGGTACTTTCTAACGGATACCTGATGCACCACATCGGGGCATCAACGTCATCCTCTAGAGTTTAGTTTGAATGTTCGCCGGGAAACAATTTTCGGTTCCCTATAGACTTCAAGCGTCAGAGGATGACCTTGATTCGCGGATGCGGGGCACCAGGTACGAGGAGGAGGGGGGGAGGGGGTTGTCGGTGCCTGATTTGGAATCAGCAACCCAAAAGAAACCCGGATGAGATGTCTAGAATCAGTTGAAAGTGAATTTCAGAAAAAGCTTCGGAGATGATGTTGCTCAGCCATGCTGAGCTCCAGGTGGTCGATGAGCCAATTTGGAGGTCATATTGAAAATGCACAAATGCAATTTCGAAAAAAAACATGATCAAAAGTAAAGTAAGTATAAAGTTTCCTATTGAATTTAGGAAGCGAATGCAAAAAACCCCATCTCAATCCGTCTTACTACAAAAATTTAGTAGGTTCAGTGCTTTATTTCCCCGCCTACACATGAAAGTGCCCATTTCAATTTTGATCGCAGGTAGCGAAACCGAAAGTGAAACTGTCGTGGTGATCCGTTTGCTAGGTCTGAAAAACTTTCGGTAGGTACCTGGACGATGAAAAAGTCAAAATGACATTTGAATTAATAATAACACGTTTATTTTTTATTTTGGTTAACCTTTAACTACTGAGGTGGGGGCCTCTCCGGCCTGACAATAATAATAAAATCGAATTACACCCCTCCCCCGTACGCGATGAGGGTTCTGCTTCCAGTACCTTCAAGTTGAGTCACCCCGAGGTTGTGAACCTTGGTGTATGTGCCGGTGAGTGCAATTTCTATGAGTAAATTGATTTCGAATTTTTTCGGCCCTCCCAGACCCAACCTTGGTACTTACATAATTATTTGAAAAAATGCTAATTTTCAGATTTTATGTTTTTTTCAGTACATAGTTGGTTGATTATTGTAAAGTGGAACCTAGCACTTCATCCGGCAGAAAACGGAAAACTAATACCAAAGATAACTCACGTTCTTCAAAAAGTAATTTTTCTCTAAAAATGTTTTATAAATTTGTCACCTATAAATTCAAATTCACCAAAATTATTTATTTATTATTTAAATATACTTATTTCAGTTAGTTAATAATAAGCATTTGGACCTGAAAACCCCTGGTGGGTTGCTGATATAACCATTCAATGGCGCGGGCCGCCCAGGCCCCTACCACTGACCTGTATCTTAAAGGACTGAGCATTCTAATGATCCCCTCCACTATTTTTGAAGCAAATTGAAAACCGGTATTTTAAGGTGCCAATTAGTAATTTAGGTTTGTTGTGTTGGTGATTATTGGTAACACTGTAACTAATGTTTTTATTTACATAAACATAACCTTGTTTCATACGTAGTATAAACTACGTTTATGCATTGCAATAAAATACAATTTTTAATAATTTACGTTTTTAAATAATTATGAGCCTGTAATTATACTACTTTTCACCAGATATTAAGCATATAGATTAGAACAAGCTAAACTGTAACAGCTGATACCAGTACTACCAACACATTATAAACACCGAGCTACCATCATTATATAACTAACGCACTAGTTGGCACCTGAAGTAACTAATATTTAGGTGGGGCTTGTTTGCTTCAATGTTGTATTGAAGAATGCTCAGTCCTTTATGATACAGGTCAGTGGCCCCTACATCAGTACTTATGTAAAAAAAAATACACGTCAGTAGATAAAGGTTAAATTACATCTTCACGTATCGTTTCCATTTCTTTTACGTTGCACTAATTGCAAAATTTCTCATAAGTAGATTTTCTAGTATGTATAGGTCCTTTTTGGGTAATAAACTACCGTAAGCAACTCTTGCAGTTTGTGCTATGTAATTCATATCTCTGTATTATAAAATTAGACTAAGTAAACATTTTTTCATTCTAACCTAAGGTTGCAAAAGTGACATTAGCCACCTTGTATTCTTACATCATGAGCCACCTACCTATGAGTATATTAGGTGTTTTCTTTTTGCATTTTGTGGTACACTTAAGGCACCTCTGTCAATACACACCATTCGTTTAAGGTGATATAAAGCTCCAAATCGGGTGAAATAATTAAGGAATGGTAAAAAATTTCACTCAACCTTTCCCATAAGTAAAATTAAATTGCTGAACATTGACACAAAGAGATTAAAGTTAAATTTAAATATTATGTTTCAACTCAAAAGAGTCATCATCAGGTATCGTAACATGTAATAATTATTAGGCGAATGAAGTGATGGTGTGCGAGTGAAATGGAAAAATTTAATAATAGGTACAGTTGCTAAATCAAGCTTCATATTAACAGATTAAAAGGTTAACACATTCACTGCCAACGTCATGCTTGTAACATTTGTCAGAAGCCGGTCGATTTTTTGTTCATTAAGGCTCTTCTCAGGAGGCCGACACGAGAACGACAAATGTTAGCATCACGCAGCATCTGCGTCATCGGCACTCAACTTGTCGACTTTTTTTTCTAAAGGAGTCAGGCAGGATGAGAACAACTATTTGCGAGCCAGACCGAAGCGAATATCCTGCCTTAAACACACACGTACCCATCACGCAACAGATGTACCCATCACGCACCAGATGCGTGATCGGCTTCCCGACAAAAATTAGCATCACACAGACGGCGCGTGATTGGCACTCAACGGTGGAAGGCTGATTGTTGGTTTGTTGGCCCTCAGCCTTCCACCTTAACCTTTTAATCTGTTAATATGAAGCTTTGATTTAGCAACATTTTTCCATTGATTTGTATTGCGCAGTTTCAATCGGGACATTTTAGTCTTTTGTCGGGACGTCGGGACAGAGACCTCAATAACGGTGACAGTCCCGATATATCGGGACGGATGGCAACCCTATAGCAAGAGTGACGTCAGCACGAAGCCAACTATACTACTTTTTTACCTAAGTTTTTTATTTGAAATTGAAAAAAATGGGGTGAATGAAAAACGTAATGCATAACATGCTACGAAAGTCCTTTTAGGCGCTCGGTGTTTTTAAATAGCCTCGGCTCCGCTACACCTCGCCCATTTATAAACAATCACCTAACTTTAATATATTGTAATAGGTAATACTTTTAAGTCGTCGTTTTTCCAGTCACAGAAAAAGTAGTGTATTATATGGGGGAAAAATAATAGATTTTACATCT
This sequence comes from Pyrocoelia pectoralis, assembly GCA_036250285.1. Classification (NCBI taxonomy): domain Eukaryota; kingdom Metazoa; phylum Arthropoda; class Insecta; order Coleoptera; family Lampyridae; genus Pyrocoelia; species Pyrocoelia pectoralis. Next base: position 34,521,541 of record CM070074.1, read on the forward strand.
CTGTTTTTTGTCACCCTCCGCTTTGTGTCAGAAGATAACACAACCTCGAGCTAAAAATCTACTACTTTTTTCCCTTGTATAATAAGTAACTACAGTAAACGCCAAACAAAATCCGTTGCACGTCAGCAATCAGCTGATAATTGACGTCCCTGCCGTAAATGTAACGGCATAAAAATCGTGAAAATTCGACCTGTAAACATTAATTTCATCAGAATTTTATGATTTGGTAACAATGGATTGTTTTCAGCAACGTTGCCAATGCCAATTCCATAAGGTATCAATTTTGTAATGTTTTGTTGTGATGTTTTGACTGTGACAATTTTGAAGTTTTGATTTTGTTTTTTATTTATTATAACTAAAGTTACGAGTGAACTCAGACGTTTTATTTGCGTTACCTTCTTTCAATTACAATCTGGCAACATTGCCCCCAATCTACGTCACTCACATTATATGACGTGCAACGGATTTTGTTTGGCGGATTTTGTTTGGCGTTCACTTTATTTTTTAAAATAGTTGACATGATGGAACTTGTGATTTGTTAATTAATTATTGTTCTACCTTAGTAAATTCTTAAGACACATTCTTTTCAAAATATATTATTTTTCAACATTTAGCAAACGAATGCCTTTGGGATATGTTGTTACACAATAAAAAAAACAAAATTTAGATGAACAAAATACTAATATTTTTATTGTAACAGTTTTTAGTTGCAATATCTTACAAAAAAATTATACAAACAATTTAAATTAACGACACAGCTGAATTTAGTGGTATTCTTGTCTACAATGTGAAGGAAAATAAGTACAAATGGTCAGGTAACATTAAATTTCGTTAAAGAAATACTATTTTGAGCATATAAAAATAAGAACGAAAAAGAAAACAGTCAAGACTAGCAATGGACAAAAGGTGTCTATTTTAGGCAGATGATGAAATGTACTAAAGAAATTATCACAAACTATAAATATACTATAAATTAAGAAGTTATAACTAATTTGGATGTGAAAACATTCTCTAGATTGTTCGATACACATTTCACCCGACTTTAGAAGAGAAAAGTTTGATTGACTTTAGCAAAAGAATTCAGCCTTACTAATTTTATTTATGTAAATGATTTTGAAATGGCTAAAAAATGAAAAAATTAAGTTAATGCAAAACTAAATGGTAATCCTGTATTCAAAATCAGTTCGAATTAGATTATCTATTACCAACTTCATTTTAGGAAGACCTACAGTCAACAGTTATGGTCCTTGCTAACATGAAACTAGCTGCTTAAAAGAACGTTACTTTATGTACGTACTACAGAGTGCACAAAAGAACACAATTATGTATACAGCGTAATTAAGAAATAAAAAAACCAAAGTGCCTATCTTGTACTTTATATTTCTTTTTTGGTATTAAAAAGCCATAAAATCAAAGTAAAACAATATGTACTAAACTGAAGAAACAAAACAGCAATTGTATAAATTATAAAATAGAGAATGTAAAATAAGCACACCACAAATATGCGGCAGCCGTATTAATACACAAACTATTCCAGAATATCTAGATGTCTCCTGTAGCAAAATTTGTAAGAAAAAAATAATATTTTGCTGAAATTTAAAACTAATACACAGCCCGTATTTGAAAGCAACTAACATATTTACTACTTATCACACTTCGTTTTTGAAATTAAAAGTATGGTAAACTAATACAAAGAAAACAGTTTGCATAAAAATACACTGCCACCATACAATGTTCACTGTTGGCACAAATATTGTAACAAATATCACTAGCTAAAGTGATAATACGATACTGGTTCATAACATTTCATTCACTCACGAACTAGACTGATAAAAAAGTTTGTTTATGCCTGTTGTGCCAGCACTGCAATTGAATAAAATAAATAGCTAGCGGCGGTTATTGTACGTAGTGTTGTTGCCACGATTCTGTGGTGGTCTGTTAAAACTGTTTGGACGACCTGTGGAACCACCCACAGGGCCACTACCGCCACCTGCACCTCCGCCCCGTGGTGGACCTGGACGACGTTGTTGCCCATTATCACGAGTTCTAAGCCCACCCATGTTATCTGACTGCGGCCGATTACCATATGAGACTCTGTCCTTTGTTTTCTTTTCCTCCACGTTCAAGGCAACACCTTTCTCTGTATTCTTATCGGGATAATATATCGGCTGCAACAAGAATGTCATTGTTATTTTTATGATCAAATGTAATAGTGTGCAGTACTTTGAAAAATAAATCAGAAAATGACATACAGCCACCAATGAATCATAGATCAAATACGTAAGTAAAGAGTTAAAACAGCCACAATTAAATAAATGTTTAACTAACGGTCAACTTTCAAAATCTGTAATTATGACCAACATTAAGAAATACAGCAGTAAAATGAAAACATCACAACCAACAGTACCTTTGATTGTGCTGTTGAGGAATATAGGCTATTTGGTGGTTATACACTAGGGTGGAACGAAAAAACTTTATTTTTTTCTTTGAATCGTAATAGTGCGGAAAAGTTGCGTATTGTCAATCTAAAAACGTGTAAACATTTTTTTCAAATTTCATGAACGTTTTGAGGTGCCGCCGGAGTATTAAATTTTGTTAATTTTAAAAATTTTGGTATCATTTATTTTTGTGTTCTAGTTATTTTCGTGTGATTTCTTACAGTAGATGACAATAACTCTTGTAATCACGTGCTAAATTAGAATTGGTTGCCAATCACAACCGTCTTAAGGGGGGGGGGGGGGGGGGGGGGGGGGGGGGTGAGTCGATCTGATCTAACGCAGCGCGCATGTATCCTTCAGTTCATTGGTCTTTAGGTAACTGAAACAGTGCTAAATCTATCTCATAGATAAAGAAGTGGTTAGTGTACTCTCTAGTGAATTATTTGCTGTAACTTATTAACTAGAGTTGTCTAGTCTAGTGCATTTAATTGTATTTTTATGATTTAGACAAGATAAGATGGAGAGAACGGTGCGTGAAATAAAGACAAGACAAAATGTGAACTGTGCTATATTTGGTACACCTAAAGAACTTACTGCGTTGGTGTTACCAACATACGAAGAAGTTATGAAGTTTTACCTTTGGTTGAAACAGGATTTGAAACCTGCAACTTCAAGTAAAGAACCTACTGTAGGCGAAATCGGAGAATGTATTGCTAAAAAACTAGAAGATATTTGGTTGAAGGCATCTATTCCCGTTGTATCTCATACTAGAATCCTGCAAATGATTCGTAGTTATCACGACAAATATAGGACTATTATGAAGTGTTTTAAAAACAAAGCTGGCCGTGAAAGTTATAAATTGAAAATGAAAACATTTCAAGAAAATGCAAAGAAACTCTTTGATGTTTCGGCATGCAAGTGCAACGATTTTAATGTTTGCTGTTGTTCAAAAGAAAGGAAAGTGCCAATTGACGAGCGTGTTTTTCTATTAGATCAGAGATCGAAAAGAAAAATGATCATCAGTTTTGTGGACATTAAAAAAAGCAAACAATTAAATTGTAGAATGCAGAGAAAATTAGAAGAACAGAAAAGAATCTCCAAATTGACACAACAAATCGAACCACAGCCATCAACTTCGTATAAAGTGTGTGTTTCTACAGAGTCAGAAGCAAGCGACACAGTTTATACAGAAACAGATTCAGATTCACCACCTGAAAAGTCAAAACCAAAACGATCAAAAACTGTAACAACTTCTACACAAATGCGAAAGCGTTTACCCAATTTAGCAAAAGCATGTGACCGTACCGGTGTATCTGATAGGAGCGCTGCTGCCATCGCTAGTGCTGTTCTGGAAGACATTGGATTAATAACAAAACACGACAAAGACAAAGTAATAGACAGAATGAAGATAAGACGACAACGAAAGAAAGTAAGATCTAATCTACAGATGCTATCAAAATTCGAATCACGCCAGATCAGGGGGTTGTATTTTGACGGGCGCAAAGACCAGACCCTAGCGCAAGAAATGAAGCAAACTAAACATTATCGGAAAACCATTTCTGAGGAACATTATGTACTAGTCCAAGAACCGGATTCCAAGTATATGGGCCATGTTTCTCCCAGTACTGGATCGGCTGAAGCAATAAGTAAAAGCATTTTGAATTTTTTTGAAGTTGCTTCTACCGACACTTCGAACTTGAGCGCAATTGGTTGTGACGGAACAGTCATAAATACAGGCCAAAAAGGAGGGATTATCAGAAGACTAGAAATGAAATTTAATCGTCCATTGCAGTGGTTTGTATGTCAACTGCACGCCAATGAACTGCCACTTCGACATCTTTTCCATTATCTCGACGGATCAACAGCAGGACCTAAAACATTTTCCGGCGCTATTGGGAAGCAGTTAGAAGTCTGTAATAATCTTCCAGTGACTCAGTATGAAAGAATCAATGGTAATTTGCCGGTAGTAGACGAAAATGATTTAAGTACAGATCAAAAGTACTTATTAGATATTTGTCGAGCGATTGAATCTGGTCAATGTTCCTTTGGTTTGACCCAAAGAAATCCGGGAAAAATTGCTCACTCCAGATGGTTAACCACTGCGAATCGCATTTTACGTCTATATGTTGGCTGTGACGTACCTTCAAATGAACTTAAAGTACTGGTAACATACATTTTAAAAGTTTACGCGCCAATGTGGTTTTCGATTAAAATGCATTCATCTTGTAAAGACGGCGCTAAACATTTATGGAAAACTATTCAACTTAGTCGATACCTGAATGAAAATCTGCTAAAAGTGATCGATCCCGTAATTCAGCGAAATGGATATTTTGCCCACCCGGAAAATATTATTTTGTGTATGATTACCGACGATCGACAACACATTAGAGAACTTGGTATTAGAAGAATACTAAAGGCCAGAACTCAAAGAATAGAAGGAGTTCGAATATTCAAAGTTCCGAAAATAAATTTTGCTGCCGAGGAATATTTTAATTTAATTGATTGGGCACAAATTACTGAACCCCCTTTAATGTTCAATATACCCGATGAAGACTTAAGAAGTATGGTTCAAACCAAACGAGAAATCGCCATTATAGACTTCCCTCGATTTCCCTGCCACACACAAGCCGTTGAAAGGTGTGTTAAATTAGTGACTGAAGCTTCTGCTGCTGTTTGTGGTGAAAATTCGCGAGATGGTTTTATCCGAGTCGGACTTGAATCTAGGAACATAATGCCGACGTTTTCGACAAAATCTGACTATAAAACTAGTGTAAGTAATAATGACGGACAAATAGATTAAATCCAAGTTTTGTGCAAATTTGTAGGGGTAGATTTAATCATAATAGAAGAGGGATAGTAGAACAACCTGTTCGCGCCAATTTTTTTTCCAGTGAAAATAATGTACAGAATGTGCTGCCGTTTGAGGAGAGTAGCGTAATGTAAATGGAGGAGAGTAGCGTAATTTTGTAAACGTACTTATCGTTTTCGTTATTGCCGGCTTTTGCCTCGACGTAATGAATGCATTGTTTGCGTAATGAAAGATTTTATTTTTATAATACCACAAATAATTTATCTGCAATAATACGTATGTTTTAACTTTTAAGTTATTACATCCGGCGCATGATTGCACATTTTGTCACCAGTTATAATTTTTATTTATGCACCTTACTTAACCACCTAACCAATCGAATTCAATTCAAATCATAGCCAGGTGAATTTAAAAGAAAAGACCCGAAAAATATGGAAAATTTATAAAAATGTAATTATCTCGGTAGTAGAAGCCGATTGAGATGTAAAGAATCTGTCACGTGATCTCTACAAGGAATGAAAATTAAAATACATAGTCAGCTTATTATTTCCGCTCAAAGGTGCAATTGCACTTAATTGCATTTAGAACTATTCAATCTTTATGTTTGTACAATTTTTAATGATACTTTAAGTTGTACAGCTACATATTTATTAGTTTCTTACAGAGTAAAGATCACGTGACAGGTTCTTTACATCCCAATCGGCTTCTACTACAAAACCTAAGAAATACAGGATGATGCAAGAAACACAAACGTTTAAATTCATAACTACCACCACAGATTGAATCACATATTTATACAAAAAAATATAATAAGGAATTTATACCCTTATTTACATTTAAATGAGTACAATTACCTCTGTAACGAGGTGGAATTACTTCGGAATATACGAGGGTTATCCGTAAAATAAGGTCTACAATTTTTTTTCAAAGATAAACACGTCTATTTGCTTGGATTACTACATTGTTGGAAAGCCCCTTCCTATCGCAAAAGACAGTCGCCATCGCTTTTCCGGCAGACAATGTTTGTTTAAACCTTCGCGGCTTCGGCGATCCTGAATGTTGCCACTGACGGGACTGTTCTTTTGCTTCTGGTGTCGTACAATGTACAATGGACTCAGATTTCGCCGCCAGTGACAATTGAATTCACAGGCCGCTTGTCGTTACCATTTCTGATCTTATGAGGACCAATCTTGTGATAATGATAATGTTCTGTCACAATCTTGTCAATAGTGGTCTTTCTGACATCAAGGATAAATTCGCACTCGTCGATTTTCAAGTATTACCCTCTCCACTTTTTGATCACTGACGGACAATTTGTAAATCACGAAAAAAATAAAAAAATATCGTTTTTCTCTCCCTTTCCGCCCCAAAAAAGGGGTTGCAGTTGGGAGTGAAAAAAGCGCAATAAAAAATAGGTGTTCCTATTTAAGTTTTCAAAACTCACCCCCGCTCCACCCGACAGAGGGGTGAGGGTGATGTGTATTGTGTACGTATCATGACGTTTCATAAAATGAAGGAAGCGTGTTTTTTACTTTTTGTAATTGGGTGTGTCGTTCAGTGGCGTACCTAGAATTTTTGCCGCCCGGGGCGGTCTCCAATTTACCGCCCATTCTAAGTCAATCAAATAGTGGTTTTTATAAATTAATAAACATAAATGAATAGTTGCATTTAATACGAACTGTACGTAGGGAACTTTTTTACCATTGCATGCAATATTTAAATTAGGCAGTAATAAAGAAAGCCGCATGAGGCATAAATGCAACCTTTATAAAAATACAAGATACTTTTTAAAGGCCACAAGAAACCTACGGAGGCCGAAGGTTCCCTGCCTATGAGACAAAACCTAATTTACAAAAAAAAATTACCATTAAATAATTTTTATTTTATATTTATAAATGCCTGCGTACATTCCAAGCACCAACATAAACAAAATGCCGTTCGGTCAGCGAGAGTTGGCCACTGCCGCCCGGTGCGGACCGCACCCCCCTAGGTACGCCGATCAGATCAAAACATTTACCAGAGGTTTGGAATCAGTAAAGAATTTCCTATAAGATGACACCACTTCCAGCTTTCTAAACCCTCTAACATCGACCAACGCAATTGAACAATTCCGATCCGGTTCGCAATTAGCACTATCAGCAAGTTCCATTAATGTTGTTGTAACATATGCGCGGAAGGAGTATTTAAATTCTTGTGCACTCGAGTTTCTATTACATCCTCCTCTTTCCCTCATTGCCGAAAAGAAATGTTCGAGACTGTTCTGGTTTAGTCCACCAGTAATAAGGAAACGTATTTCTTCATGTCCCCGACCATTATACTTTTTAGGTTTGGCAAACATTTGAGTCACTCCGTTAACAGTTTGCAAAATGCCATCAAAGGGGGGTGCTCTAGATATGCTTCGTTAGATTTTCAATTAATTTTAGTTAGAGTGCTAGACATGTCAAAGTCCTTTTTGAATGCTTGACCTACTACTATGCCGCTATCGCTTAAAGAATAGTTACATGGTGTGGTAGAATAAATTGCCCTGCTGTTTAAGACATCAACCAAATTATCCATTCCTTCGACAAAATGGGCAGTGGGCAGTGCTGTTTTTGGTTCTTAACGGTAATTTTCAGTGCACTGGACACACTATAACATAAAACCAGAGTGACCAATTTTACACTAATTTATTGGAATGAATTAGGATTCATATTATGGCAGTGTGTTGAACGAGTAACGCCCTGCCAATTCTGTTTGTTTTATCCAACTGGTATATTTATCTTATATATTCGAAGGAAATATTGTTTCGAACACTTTTTATCAAATGTGAAGCGTCAAAAAGGCAAAATATTTTTTTACTCGCGAATGTAAATATTGGTTCATTTTATATTCCTAAGTAAACATCTTTTGGTTTGTGGTAGACTGGTCACTATAAACTATAAACTACTCCCATCACGGTAAAACTAAAACCAATTTTCTCCAAATGCGCTAAATTGCTTTTTATGATTTGTTGCAGTGATTTGCTATTCACGCCCTTTTCCGAAAAATAAAATGTTATAGGAAGCTTTCAGTTGGAAAAAATTCTTCTTATCATTAAAAATATAGCGTATTTTGCGGAGGTATCCCTCCGTCGCAATTCTCCCAAATCTTGGCAACCCCGACGGCCCGACAATGTCATATTTACGACTATAATCCATCCAAAGCTTAATTCATAATTGACATTTAATCCAAGAGCAGCATACAAAACTTCTCGCGGTTTGTCACTGAGGATGCTTATTTTATTGTAATGCAGGAATCGCGTACCTATTTACGAAAATGGGAGGATATTTTGCATCAACAAACGAATAACAAATCCGCGGGAAATAGTTATTACATCGATTTCAATATTTGGATGCATACTGCATATACAAAAACAGATAAAAAAATGGTATTTATTTAGGGTGCATTTGTTTATTTTACGGAGTAGAGGAAGAGATCAACTTATTATGCAATTTGGTAATTAAGACCTAAGACAAGTGATTCTGTCATCTAAGGAGGTAAATAGGTAATAGAAGATTCCACATTTCACTATGATAGATAAATACCAATAGTAACATTATAAAACCGGTACGGGTGCTGCTATAATATTTTATCATCCATAAACATAATAAAACTTCAAAAATTTGGTAATGTAACGATTTCGTTATTTTGTAAGTGCAAGCATTGTATTTAATATGCAATGGTGCAAGTAAGCAAAAATCGCGACTGCAGGGTCATGTTTTACAGCGCGCCAGTGGAATATTCCCTGTATGATCTAAAGAGCCAAGTTTTTACCTATTTTTAATATGACTAACTATACCGCAAGTTTGCGCCATCTTCAAAAGTATAGTTCCAATCACAATTAATAGCATGCATGCCACATCATGGATGTAAACCACATTAAAAATATGGCGATCGTGAGACGCGTAGGGATCACAAATATGAACTAATAAAAATTCAAATGCGTTGTTTTACTATCCCTCTTCTATTATGATTTAATTAATGTAGAAAAATGTTGATTTATTACAGTTTTAAAGAATAAAATACAAAGTTTCAACTTTAAAAATATCAAATGTATTCTTACTATTTTTCAAATTTTTAACCGCCCGGCGGCACCTCTAGATATTTTTTTTTAAATTTCAGATTTTACAGGAGTTATATGAAGGTCAATACGCAGCTATCCCGCGCTATTACAAATAAAGTTTACAAAAAAAATTTTTTTTTGCTTTTTTCGTTCCACCCTATTATACACATTATTGTAATTAGCTGAGATGACAAATTTTTTCTGACCTCAAAATCATATTCTTACTATACTGAAATACCCAAAAGAGTTTTGCATAGTCAATTCCTTTTCTCTACTTACTTTGTTGCACCCTCAATAGATCTACCAGAGTATACTATAATACTAATAGGTAAGAGAAGCAATGTCCTTTAAAAACAGCGTCATGATAAAAGTTAGTCGGCCCTTGTAGAGGACTAACGAAGTAATGCAACTCGAAAAAAATAGTTCTCTGTAAAATTATACCGTTTTTATTTTACGATGTTGTGACATTTACATGTCCATTCATTTGATTTTCTTGCTTTAACGATAACTTGTTTGCGGACTTATTTTTTTGGTCTCAAATATACCTCAAAAGAAATTTTGTCAGGTGTATGCAATTCAAATCTGCTTAATAATAAGGGATTAACACTCAAAGATAATGTTACCTACTGCATCTTTGAAATCACTAAACTAATTATGGCAACGTTGTAAGACCTTTTAGAAAAACGAATTCTTTTATCTCCGTCTTTCAATAGCCTGAAATACTTTTTTGCAATTCAGTTACGAAATGTCATTATTTTGTCACCCATTTCAGTGACAAAATGTAATTCATTTTGTCACTGAGTGACAAAACGAGATTTCATTGTTGTGATGGTTTATTTCCATAGCAACAAACAAGGATTCCTTTGAAAATATGAGACGTCAAATAATTACCAAGTCAAATAAATTCAAAATGAAGATGAATTTTACTGAATTGCAAAAAATCTTGCATATAAACACGTTGCAAAACTCCGTTTTTTTTGCACACGATGTGCACATCTAGTGCAAAAAACACGTTCATTTTGCAACTTGTTATATAAATAGCTATTAGGACAAAAATGTAAACATAACGTGATATGCAACCCAACGTACATACCTACGAAAAAGCCTATTACTTTAGCTCTTTTCTATTATATACTCGTTGGATCTGCAGTGTAAATTGTATCTACACCCAATTAAATGGAATCAAGGCTTGTAACAAAACGCTATTGTTCATCCTATAATCGGTGTTGTAACAAGCTTTAATGAACTATATAATAGAATTCTACTTACTTTTGCGGCCAAGCAAGCTTGAACTGCATGTTGATTTTCATACGTAATAAAACCATAATTTGGTGGTGCTCGTACGCCGGGGGTTGTTCCTTTTGAATTTGGTTTACTATGAATTCTAAGATCTACGATTTGTCCAAATGCCACAAATATATCACGAAGTTCGTCCTCGGTGGCACTATGTGGTACATTTCCAAGGAAGAGCTGGTGGCTATCTCCAAATGAATTCCCATGTCCTTGCGAGCGTCGTCTATCATCATAATTCACTGCTGTATCAGAATCCATGAAAGTATTTTTTCCTCCTGATGTAGAACGAGAATCTTGTCTTGGCGGACGTGACTGATTATTTCGGGGGCCACGATTTGAATTTAGTCGTTGTCCAGAATTATTTTGATTTCCAATTTGAGGAGAAAGCAAAGATTGATCGCGATTATCAAAACGAGGTTGTGTTAAAGGCTGAAATGTTAAAGAGGTTAAGAAAAGATGTGTCTCGATTTTATGAAGTCTCAATGCATAGAATATTAAAAAAACTTACTGGTGACAAAGATTTTGGTGGATTGTTATATCCACCACTAGATGGAATGACACCCCCTGAATAGTTTGTAGTACCACCAGACTTAACGAGAGTAGCATATGTTTTTGGTTCATTGGACAATGCTGCAAACATTTAATATCATACTCAGAAATATAAAATGTTCTAAATACTAACCAGTGTCTTGATTTAATTCAGCAGTTTCAATAGCATCTTGGGCAGAAAGGTAATTATTATCCAAGGGAACTTCGACAGCAGGTTCTTCAATAACAGATTGCGGATTTTCTTCAGGAGGTAATAAGGGGCTGGATGGTGGTAATGCAGGTTGCATGTTTACCAAGGGACTTCCAACATTCTGGCCTTGTACTGGTGGAACATGTGGTAATTGTCCACCTACACATTATATAGCTGCATTCATTTAATCTGTAGTGATAATACTTGCAAAAGATAATAATTATAAAGAGGTTTAATTAAAAGTGCATTTGGTAATGTATGACTATGTACAAATTTTCTTCAAACTGGGCCGAATGAACCATGGATGAGGTCACACAATTCACCATATAAACATACATACAGGGTGTCTCACGGTGACCGTCGGTTGGAAGTATATCAAGAACTGTAAAAGCTAGAAATTTGAAATTTTGCACATGCGACATGGAGTGTTTAATCTATTAAATAAAAATATTTTCCAAATGGCAGCACTTCCGGAAATACCGGAAGTGGGCATCAACTTCTTTATTTTAAATACAAACCAGGCAATTTTTTTTCACATTCTGATGTATCATAAAATGTTTAGTAAGTATGATTAAAATAATCGGCGTATCAATTTTGATTGTTGAGGAAAAAAATTTTTTTCAATGAAAAATGTCAAAATCTTGTTTAGGAAATAAAATTGAAAGTCGAAAGTGGTAAAAGTTAGGGAAATGGGATTTTAGGTTCTCAATGTCAAAAGATTGAGACACAATTGTCTGTCATGGATAATAAAAAATTGCCCGCGGTTACGTATCTATTTGACGTTATTTCCACACTTAAGAAAAACTTTAAAAAGTCTCTTTTATTAAATGGAATGCCTATTTAATTATCGGCCCATTCGATGCAGAAATAAATTTCCTTTAAATTGATATACCATGTTCCTATACCTAAAATCAATGATTACAGAGTTATTTACATTTTTCTAATTAAATTTATAATTACATACTTTACAAAACATGGTTGGCTTTGAAAATTTTCAAAACATTTTTATTCAAATGTTTCTTATGATGACAGTTGTCAGTTAGCTATCAGTTTGAAAGTTTACGCTACATTTACGTTTGTTATCAGTGTTATCTGTTTGAATTTTGATTTTTGCGCATAATATTTGTTTTTAATTGGGAAATATGGAATACACAAACGCTGATATTCTAAATTTGTTTTACATTCATGGCGAGTCTGCTCGTATTACTTTTCGGACCTGCAGAACCTTTAACTATTGAATAAAGAATCACTCAACACTTTAACGAAAGATATCCGCATTTACCTAGAATGACAGAACGAAAAATCATGATGATTGAAAAGAATTTTCTAAATTTGGACGAAGTAAATGCGCCACGAAGTTTGGCAAAGCCAATTGTCCCCAATGACGCTGCAGAAACCAATGTATTGGGATATTTAATGTTGTCCCTGAAAGTTCTGTTCGTTCGGCGGAAAGAGACCTTGGATAGTCAAGAAGTTGCATAGATAGAATTTTAAATAATCATAAAAGCATAAGAAACATTTGAATAAAAATTTTTTGAAAATTTTCAAAGCCAACCATGTTTTGTAAAGTATGTAATTATAAATTTAATTAGAAAAATGTAAATAACTCTGTAATCATTGATTTTAGGTATAGGAACATGGTATATCAATTTAAAGGAAATTTATTTCTGCATCGAATGGGCCGATAATTAAATAGGCATTCCACTTAAAAAAAGAGACTTTTTAAAGTTTTTCTTAAGCCTGGAAATAACGTCAAATAGACACGTAACCGCGGGCAATTTTTTATTATCCATGACAGACAATTGTGTCTCAATCTTTTGACATTGAGAACCTAAAATCCCATTTCCATAACTTTTACCACTTTCGACTTTCAATTTTATTTCCTAAACAAGATTTTGACATTTTTCATTGAAAAAAATTTTTTTTCTCAACAATCAAAATTGATACGCCGATTATTTTAATCATACTTACTAAACATTTTATGACACATCAGAATGTGAAAAAAAATTGCCTGGTTTGTATTTAAAATAAAGAAATTGATGCCCACTTCCGGTATTTCCGGAAGTGCTGCCATTTGGAAAATATTTTTATTTAATAGATTAAACACTCCATGTCGCATGTGCAAAATTTCAAATTTCTAGCTTTTACAGTTCTTGATATACTTCTAACCGACGGTCACCGTGAGACACCCTGTATATGCAGCGTCACAAACACCATTTCCAGTGCATTGCTACCATGTATCAGAATCCATGTGCTATACAAGTAGTAATGCAAATTGCTCCCAAAATAATATAAAATCAAAATGACACTAATTCAATAAGTAATTCAGTTACTATTCACTAAAATAAAATGACATCAAAATACCTTGTAAAGCATTGATATCATCTGGATGAAGACTTCCATTGACTGCAGCAATAACAGGTTGAGTTGGCATAACATGGGTAATGTTAGTCGGTTGTTGTGCATGATGGTGAGATACAGGAGGCATATTAGGTTGTATTGGCGCAGTGTTAGGATTGAAGTAAGACATAGGCGGTTGGGCAATTTGAGAAACCTCATTCATAATTGGACGTTCTTGCACTAAGTCATCTTCATTTTCAGACCGAGATTCCGGTTCACATTCATCATCAGACACAATTTCATCCTAATAAAATCAACAATGATTAGGAAAAATTTTTTATTATATGGTACCAATATGTGTATGATGTACCAAACAGTAGAAAAAGTATCTATAACATAACTACCTGATAACGAAAAATATCATTATGTACGTAATACTTCTTTGGACTCTGGGCTGCAAGTACAAAGGTTTGTGTAAAACGTCTCATCGGTTGACCTGCATTCGACAATTCACCAGTGACTTGCACCACGACTCCATTGCCTAAAGTTGCTTGAGCGTCCACTTGAGTAATTTTTGCATGACAATCACGAAAGTTCAGTTGTTGAATTTTATGGTGGATCTGCTTTTGACCAATCATAGGACTCGTTTCACGATTAGGAGGATCAAGACCGCCATGCACAAATGATGACTGATTGTTATAAAATCTAGAATAAATTCATGAAATGAACCAAATGTTATTAAAATTAAAGTACACAAAAAACATTACTTTGTAATCAACTTTCCGTTTAACAATAAAACAAAGAATGAACATTTGCAATGTACATCCTACAACAGAAAAGAAGTTGCGTCAAACTTAGTATGCCTATAATGTTTTTAACTTCATTTTTAAAGTCCCCATTACTCATCCATATCCATACCCTAAAAATGTGAGGAGTGCATTATTTACAGTAGAACTCCGATTATCCGTGCGCGGGTTATCCGGGCTGCGGATTATCCGTGCCATGATTTCCCATTATTGGAATTGCATTTTAGAAGTTTTATTATCGAAATGTTACCGTAAATCACTCAACGGAATCTCTCAATACGCAATATTGAAATCGCCAGTACCTACGTGCTTATTTAGTGTAAAAATTTACTTATGTAGAATTCTGTTTTTTATTCTGTTACCTTTTAAAGGTTAGTTTGAACTTAGAAATCTATTTTTTTCTGTTATCTTTTTAGTATATGTACATACATAAGATCCAGAAATGAATAATATTTTTAATAGTACATTTATGTATACATACATATGTAAGAAATAAATGTTCGGATTATCCGTGCTTTTCAATTATCCGTGCCTCGTTCGGTCCCATGGAGCACGGATAATCGAGGTTCTATTGTATATAATAATGTGTAATGTCTTTAGAAAATGCACATTTTTCGTTTTCATCACTATCTTGTTGTTAGCAGTGGCGGCTCGTCAACTGCGTAGAAGGTAGTGCCAAATTGTTGCCCCCCCCCCCCCACCCCGATTACAAATCTTTTGTTTCCTTTTTCTGACGTTCACTGACAAGTGCCTCCTAGATTAATTAATTATGCATTAATGTTAAAACTTTAACTTTCAATGCTATCACAAGTGAAAATGTTAAAAAAAAATTGTAATTGTAAATAAACAATATCGAATGTTTGAAAATTATTTTTAATATAGGGTTTACCAACAAGAAGTTTGTTTTTTAAAACAAAATAAAACAAAGAATTTAGATGAAAATGATTCAAATTTTTATTGTATTAGAAAGAGTAAGGTTTGGCAATTATAAATGAAAAATGATATCTAACAAAAATGTCCACCACGACCTCGCTTACAAATGTCGATTCTTTCATCAAATTGTTCAATCACTTTTTGGCAAACTGGCTGGTTTATTTTGTTAATCACATCACCGATTTTGAGTTTTAAGGCTGCAATCGATTCGATTGGCTCCGTATAGACTCTGTCTTTAACATAGCCCCACAAAAAATGATCCAGTGGTGAAATCACCAATTAGGATGAAAAAGTCTATCTACAAGCCCTTTTTGAGCGTTCGTTCGCTAGGCTAAATAAGAATAATCAGAAAATGTCTTCTAATCATATTAATGCTATTACATATATGTGGAGTCGTAGCGATTTCACCGTTTTCCGGTTTTCCGGCTTTTTCTCGAGAACTGTTAGGCCTACAGGAATGCATCTATGCTTAAATAAAAGGTGATAAAATGTCCTACAATTTTTCCTTCATGACAACGGTCGTAGGGCACGTCGTTGTGGCAATATCTGGCTCGAATCATGGATGATACGTTAAAAACAGATTTAGGGAAAATGCCTATTTTTGAAGAGCTGTATCTCGGAAACTATTATACTTACAGACTTGCGGTTAGGCTCAAATGGTAGAAAATTTAGTCCAGTTTAAAAAAGATAATCGTATTCTTTGCACTAAAACTCATAGTTTTTTATCTACGAGGCTAAAACTGAAAAAAGTCCGAAAAAATAGCGGTTTTTGGTGCCCCCCCCCCAGTTTCCACAAGTTTTTCGAAGTTGCAAAATTGAGTATTTACTACTGGGACCGAACCTAACACCATGAAAAAAGCAAACCTAACATAGGATTTTTTGCAATGTTTGTATATTTTTGTGTTTAAATTGACTGTACTACTACTTTACAATTGCGTTTAATTTAACGAACGCCGCTAATTAATATCCCTTAAAAACCTTTAAAAATAAATGTTTTGCGTAAATTTGAGGAAGTTTGAAGAAAAAATAGCATATTTTATTTGGAGCAGAAGTTACTTTTAATGGCTTGCGTTATATTATCACAGGCGCGCCATGAAAAATCGTATTTCTCCGCCACATAAAATAATCTACTATTAACATAACTGAAGGAATTACGAAAAAGAAAAACGCAAAAATCGCATTTTGTTTTAAATCCCGATCCCGAAAACTATAAACAATAATGAACTTTTGCAAACTACATGTGAACATACCCAAAATTATACAACTTTTCTGTAATTTAACCGCCTTTGTATTTATTACTGTTTTCAAGATGCCCTGATGCTGTTCATGCTTACCTTGGGAAAGTTGTACAGTTTTGTATGCCGATGACACTATACTAGTCACTAGTGAGGAAAATAAAGAACTGCTTCTTAGAAAAGTAAATAATACCTTAGAGAATTTAGAACCATTGAATAAAGAATAGAGAGGAAGGAGTATATGCCATCGACCTTGAAATCAAAGTGGTGGCAAAATGGCTACTACCATGTTTCCTGTTGTATAGAAATTGACAGAAACAATCAACAATCAACAAATAAATATTTCAAATTTTGCAGGTTATGGTCAACTGTCAACACGACCAAAATGTAAACAAAGATGACTCAACAGTGGTGTACAAATGGCTGAACTTCCGTCACTAATTTTTATGCAGCAATGATACGATACTCTCCTTCCTCTCTATTTTTTATTCAATGTTTAGAACACTACTTCTCATCCAATGATCTTCTTCAATGAAGCAATTCATATCGTATTTAATCAAAAAGATATTGTGTCTGTAGAAAATATACATATGGCGATTAAATTAAATTAAAGCTTATTATTCCATGCAGGAGTTCTATGAAGATATCAATAGTTTTTATGAAAATGTGTATGTTTTGATTTTGATTACCTTATAACATCTGCTAAGGTTTTAAATAAGTAACTGTATTATTGATAAAGTTCTCCATTATAGTGTGGATATTATGATAGGTAAAACAATTAACATTGCATGTACACTATATTTTATTTAAAGTTTTCTATATGGTTATCGATTTCGACCTTACACTGGTCATCTAATGTTTATTTTACAGAAATTACATTTAAATATTTCATTCCACGATACATCAACTTATGCCATCCAAATTAGAATCATCCATTTGACGGTAGATATACACAGATCACCCACACATTAATTCATTTCATACATTTCACCAAGGTCTGGTGATGACCACTGTAAGGTCGATATCGATAATATAGAAAACATTAAATAAAATATAGTGTACATGTAATGTTAATTGTTTTACCTATCATAAGTAACTGTATGATTATGTTTACTTTTAATCCTGCTAATCCTGTAATTTCTTGTTGACGTAGTTATAACTTTAATTGTGTGTAAACTGATTAAATTACTTTACTTTACTGTAAACAAAAACCGTTTTTTATTAAAATGTAGCAAAAGGAAAGGTTTAGCAGATTTATCATTATGAAATGAATAAACAGAATTTTGAGAAAAGGTTACGATGTCTTGGGAGTAAACCCTGATAACTAGATTTATTGCACTTGATTACTAAGCACCTTACCATAAAATGTTGGATCCAGAATTTCGAAACCCAACAACCTCATGGAGAAAAGGAGATATACGAGGCAGGTTCAATAAATACATGTTCGAGCAGTGGTACATATAAGCAGTTTATCTAAACAAAATTGCCAAATTACTACACAGGCAGGCATCCCCTACTTCACAAGACACGGTATACCGGTGGCGTACCAGTCCTCTGGCCATTAACGGAACCATTTCAAAACTGCCTACTGAACTGCAGCGTCCGACTGGAATTGCTGTCCCGTGGGTGCCTTCTTCAATGGTCCAAAGACATGGAAGTCACAGAGTGACAGATCCCGGCTGTAAGGGGGGCGCTGTAATACCATAAACAGCTTGCAATCTCCAATAAATTTGAACAGGGGTGTTGCCCTCAACGTGTAAAAAATGTATTACTGCTTGGTGATCGGTCTTGGACGCTCCAACAACACGACCTGCCATACTCAAACGCGCACAACAACTCCGTATTCTACGAATGTAACGAGTCAACTGCCACAGTAGACACCTACATTACCAATGGCCTTCTTATGCAACCTACTGCCGTTATAGCACAACTAACACTCATGCTACAATTCTCGAACATGTATTTATTGAACCTGCCTCATATAATTGAATGGTTAAATAAGTGAAAAATTCTTTTATCAAAACAATTCGATATGTTCCATCAAATGGCAAGGGTTTTCCAAAAACCAGTACATATTTGCATGAGAAAATGGTAAAAGGTGTTCATCAGGAAACGGCTTCCAGTAGCTTTTGTGAGTTCAACCCCATTGAATTGAATTGAACAATCAAAATTTTAAAGACATATTAAAACCTGCAAATCAACATTGTAAGTGTTAACCATGCCAAGAAGGTAGAAAATATGTAATGTGAAAAAGAGAATTTAATAGATGTTGCCATAATAAATATGAATAATACGCTATTTCATTAAAAAGTTATTATTAGTTTTTTTTTTATTACTTCATTACAATTTTTCAAATATCTCTGTAATTAATCATCCAAATGACTTCATCTTCTTGATCTAGGTGTTACTGTTCTTTACTAATTCTAGCTTGATCTGTATTTGAAATACCTTTGAAAGATTTATTTATCTATAAATATTGGGTTAACACTGAAACCGTGTGTATCATCAGCATTTAAAAAGTTCATTTGCATTTAGCTTCTGTTACAGACTTTCTTTCACACTGTTTCATACAAACAGTTAATGCATTATAAGTGAGCAGTTCAAATTAGATGTTGAATATAATTTATCTATTAATTGTACAATGTTTATTTTCGTTGCGGTCACAGAGTTAGGAACACTTATGACTCCTATGACACCTATGACATGGCCTCCATAGAATGAATTATAAAACGAATATATGTACTAAATCTGTTACAGAAATGACCATTTTGGTAAACCTAATATGTGCTCAAAATTTCTTTGACATTCGCATCTAAACATTTCATTGAGTTATTGTTTTAATTAATAAAGTTGATATTTAACATGCTTTTGAGTTGCACAACATCAACCATAATGCTTCTGCTTTATTACTTAAGCAAAAAAAGAAAAAAGGAAATGGAGAAGACAAACAAATAATTAAAAAAGTATCAAAAGGAGCGAATTCTTATTTATAACTTAAAATCTGTAACTAATTATGAGATTTCATATACTATATTATATACAGTATATATGTATATAACTAACACCCCCCCCCCCCCCCCGCACAAGCACTCCGGATTCTGCATAAATGAGTCATTGTTTTTCTTTCCACCCTTAAGGGAGATGGGAGCGGAGAGGGTGGCGGACAATTTCTAAATCATGAACAAATATTAGAGAAAAAAAGTAAAAAAAGAACGTTTTTCTGCGGACATGTGCAATTTCCCTCTTTTCACCCCCAAAAAAGGGGTTGCAGTTGGGTGAAATTTGCAATTTGAGAATAGTTTTTTATGGAGAATCCAAAAGTGTAATAAAAAATAGGTGTTCCCATTTAAGTTTTCAAAACTCACCCCTGCTCCACCCCACAGGGGGTCGAGAGGGTGATGTTTACATATCATGGCTCGATAGGTTTCAAAAAATACCGGAAATGTGTTTTTTCCTTTTTGTAATTGGATGTGTTGTTATCGAAATATTGAAGGGTGTATATTTTGACTTTAATGGCGTCCCGACGGCGCCGGCGAACGGGTGATCTGATCAAAACATTTAGTAGAGATTTGGAATCAGTAAAGAATTTCCTATAAGATGACACCACTTCCAGCTTTGTAAACCCTGTAACATCGACCAACGCAAACACACAGACACAGACATCACGAATTTAGTAACCGACTTTTTGAAGTTGGTTGAAAAGGTGGGGAACAGTCTTTATAATAGATGAATACAATTAAATCTAATAAATGAGGATTTGACAACTTCATGTTCATCAATATTATTAGTTTTCATGTATGTCATTAAATTTTAGTTTATCTCTTTGTATATTAAACTCTCATTCTGTATGTTAAATTAGTTATAGGATACATGTTTAGTCAGCTACTGCTATCAACTTTAATTTAGTCAACTTCACCTGAATTCTGCAAGAAGTACAATTTAATGTTTGTTAAGATAAAAAACCTTGACAGCTATTTGAAGACAAGCACTTAATTCACATAAGTAGAAAAGCAATATACATACTTCCTTACAAGGGTCAGTGTTAAATCTATCAGCAAATAATGTAGAGGTCAATATTTAAAAACAAAGAATACAATAAAGACCCGAAATTGTATTCTTTGTGTTAAAAAAATTAAAAGAGTACAAAAAAATTCTATTACAGCTTCCCCGAACTATGTAGTTGCATACAAACAAAAATTACTCCATTACAGTTTAATCGTGACATAAAATGTACCATAAACACATCAAAATAATAAAATAAAAAGAAGTACCTACCGATGTAAATGTGTTGGGGCTTGATTGAGTAAAGTATAATATTGTCGTACGAATTCTCGTCCAACACTTTGGGGTGATGGGGGAGCCTCCATGACCATTCCTGAGGTAAAGTAGATATTAGTTAACAAAAAACAAATAATTAAGTACCAAACAAAGAAGAAAAATATTAAATCTGCCTGCAAATTTTTTTTAACAAATCAGATCAATTTCAATTAGACAATTCATTTAGGGCAAATATCAGAATTGAAAAACCGTTACCGCATGTGAATTGTCCTTTCATAATGTGCCGGGAAATAACACGCATTTTGCAAGAAAAAATAATTAATGTTAAACAGTGTTAGTTTGCTTACCTGCAAATTATTTTACTACGACGAAATGAAATTTGAGATATTGAGAATATTAACACTGCAGTACACAAGTTTTGGCTTCTGGATTATAGTGAAATGTGAAATTCGTAGAGATTTTTGTAAATGCGAAGACGGGTGGACCACTTGATACATTCAAGAATGATAGGTACAATTAGTTTGTTTTATTGTCACAACAACTGTTGGCGCTGCTACTGGGACGCCATTATAATCTCGACCCCCACATTGCACGACGAGATTAAACCTTCAACGATTGATTTGGAATGTAAAAGGTATGGGAGCACGCCAAACTTAAAGAACGCTTTACACTACCCCGTGTAAATCTATATTCTTGTGATTGTTCCAAATATTACCATATTGAACCAAACGTGAATTTATTGGATTATTTTAAAACTTTATAAACGTAAATAGGTTTACAATTTCAAATTATATTTTACTAAGAGTTCGTAACTAAAATTCGCAGAATAAATTGGATTCGTAAGTATAATTAATCAAAATTGTGTTTCGAAAGGAAGAAATTTAAGTACCTAATACACAAAAAAACGCAACTAAATGTATGAAAAACATGTGATTAAAATAATGCACTCAAGCAAATTATCGGTACAATAACTTTCGATACTCCATAAAGTACGGATATGTGTGGTGGTTGGTGATACAGAATTAGCAGTCTCTGCTCTTGTGTTGTATCATAAGGTGTTTTCTTTTTGTATCGCCACAGGGTTAGGTAAAGTTACAATCATCACGTGATTAAAGTGCCTTGCGTCATGTAGACATTTCTGCCTCAGGTTAATATAAAACTTAAATAAAGCTTTAAAAACGAATAGGGTTATTGAGGACTGAGTTAAATTATTTTTATAAAACGAATGGTGTGTTATTGACAGAGCTGACTTAGGTCTACCACAACGTGCAAAAAGAAAACACCTAAGTATTAGGTCTTTTCTTTTTGGACAGCCATAGGGTTAGTCAAAGTCACAGTGATTGGAGTCACTTGCGTCATAAGACATTCCTTGCTTCACGTTAATATAAAACGAACGCGTATATTTTGGAGAATTAGAGTAACATAACCCTTTTATTTATGATGACAACCCTAAACAAACGTCGATGAACATAATAAGTACCGTCTCGTGCATTTCCTCTAGTGTTTATTCTTTTCATCATGTCGCATGAAAACTTCACAGTTTTACCTACAGGTGTAGCAAAACGAAATTATACCCAGAGTCAGTAGATTAATAGAGTACCGCGGCGCAAGCCTTTGACGCGACAAATGCCGCCCTGGCGGTCATTTTTAGTCCATATACATAAAATATACTTACGAAGTGCGTAATTTTTAATAAAATGCCGTGTTGTTGTGCCGTTAAGTGTATTTTTTTTATTATATTCCGAAAAATTTAGTCAAAACATCATCTATTTTACTGAGCGTGTAGTGAGTGAAGCGCGGAAAGGACTAAAAATGGCGGAGGTTGCGGTACTCTGCAAGTTTATTATCAAATGTAAATATAAACGACAATTCCACTCAGAAAATTTCAACCAGCGCAATTTTGAATCATTCAACCAATTAGGAACGAATTACACTGACAATTTAGTATGGTCCTCAAATTATCGCTGTAATTCCTTCCTCCTTCCCTCAAATTAAATAGTAAAATCTGAGGATGAAATTTTCTTTCGTGGAATTGTCATGCCGAATACAACTCGGTGGTACGAAATTGCCGAAAATTTTCGATCTCAGATACTAGTATTTGTTTCGACCACAATTTCCACGAGTGCATAGCTCACTCGTGGAAATTGTTGTCGAAACAAATACGAGTAATCTGAGATCGAAAATTTTCGGCAATTTCGTACCACCGAGTTGTATTACTAAAATGATCATTTACAGTAACATTCACCCACCTGTACTCTTAAGGCCCGTACGACACGAGACTAAATTTAGTACTAAATGGTGGACAAGTTGTGCGCGCGCAGATTCTGTACGACCTGATACATTAAAATACATACGATCCTAATTTCTTGTCGCAAAACAAGAGTCAACACTAACTTTAGTAGTAAAAAATTCGCTTTGGTGGCAAACGGGAGATTCATATTTCCAAGCTTTTACACATTTTAATCCTGCGCGCGCACAACTTGTCCACCATTAAGTACTAAATTTAGTATCGTGTCATACGGGCCTTAGAAATAATAGGTGTTTTCTTTTTGGACCACCACAGGGTTAGTCAATGTCACAATGATTATCACGTGATTGAAGTGCATTGTGTCAAGCTTGCGTCATGTAGACATTTCTGCCTCAGGTTAATATAAAACTTAAATAAAGCTTTTAAAACGAATAGGTTTATTGAGAACTTAGTCAAATTATTTTTATAAAACGATGGTGTGTTATTGACAGGACTGACTTAAGTCAACCACAACGTGCAAAAAGAAAAGACATTGTGCCGGGTTTACGGTGAAAAGTATTGTATCATTTATAACTATTTGAAGCTTTAATTGTAGCGACACAATTTCGAGAAAAATTAAACTATTTCAAAAATCTTATAGCCAAAAGTACGATAAAATACATAAAACAAATGTGATCGAGAATTAAAGAAATAATTCCATTTAAAATAAAAAAAGTTGATAGTAACAATTAATCTCTATATACCTACTTAAAAGTTAAAAGCATAATATAATAGAAGTAGAACTTCACAATAATTGAAAATAAAAGTCGTTTTAGGACCTAAAAACCTAAAATAATGGGGTTCATCTACTGAACAATGCCTAGTACAAAAATCTATCCAATCTAGAGGTTCTGTCGTGCTAACGAGAAATTTGAAATTTGGCTAAATTCTGGGGTAGGTACCTACCTACTTAAACCAATATTTTTTCCTTGTTGAATATTTACCTACTTATACCTATATATTATACAACCTAAATAAAAGAGTTGAATTGCGCATTAATTCCCCTTATAATTATAAAAGAAACCGAAAGCGTTGTTTCTAACAAGAATTTCAGCAGGTTTATAACCACAGCATCTGAGTTACTACATGATTTGCTATAATCAAATTACATGGGTTTCATCTACGGACACCCTTAATAATATCCAATCATAAATTCTATCACTTGTATGCATTCTATAGGTTAATTCTATCGTGCTAAGAAGAAATTTGAACTTTGGTGGCGACAACGATGACACCGAATATTTTTTCCAAAAACCGTTTCTTCTATATTTCTCACCGAAAATGAAACATTCGTTTGAATTTTGACAATTTAAAATTTTTTTAAATAGAGCCTTATAATTAATTTCACTTCTATATTTTGCATTTTTTAAGTCTTATTTTTTGTGTACCTATTGGTATTAGTACCTATTCCTTGCCTAAAGTTGATGGTTCTTAGAAGGTTTTGGAAAAATGTCATTTTCGACCAGTTTTTTGAGTCATGAGTCATGACTTAGGCTCATTTCTTTCGATACACATACGACATATTAGGTACCCATAGAAATAGAAAGTTTCAATCCTGTAGGAAAATCCTACAGCAATGGATCTAGAGTGGAGCGGGTTATTAAACAGATTCCCAAGCATGCCATGTAATGCATATTGATTTTGTTATTTCATAGAAATAGATGTAATGTCTAGAGGGCGCGCATAAATGATTTGACTCAGAGTCAGTAGATTTGACTATTGACAAGAATATATTTTATTTAGTGACTTTAATTTGACACTCAAATTATTACAAACACTGCATTAGTAGATAGTAAAACTCAAAAACTTTTTTAGGAGTTTACAAGTGCAAGAGGTGAGGGATGAAGGTCTTGACACGACTACCTACATCATCATCATTCCCTGTACGGCCAATCTATCCATCTAACAATGAAAATAGAAATGACATGACATGGACACATGTAGCATCACGCTGCTGATAGATGAAATCTACGTTATATCGATCTCCCACACGGCACATGCGAATTCTTCCACATGTGCGGGTAGATGTCTCCGCATGGGATTTTTAATCGAAGAAGAAGGAACCGTAAACTTGAAACTTAGAGATTACGAAGAAAACATTTAGTAGTTTAGGAAAGTCACGAATACGATTCATCTGGAGATTTTCAGTTCCCCAAACACGCACAATAGGTGTTTTCTTTTTGCATTTTGTGGTAGCTTTAAGTCAGCTCTCTGTCAATACACACCATATTCGTTTTATAAAAATAATTTGACTCAGTTCTCAATAACCCTATTCGTTTTAGAAGCTTTATTTAAGTTTTATATTAACCTGAGGCAAAAATGTCTTTATGACGCAAGGCACTTTAATCACGTGATAATTGTGCATGTGCCCAATCCTGTGGCGATGCAAAAAGAAAACACCTATTGTGTCTGTTTACTTTACCTCTCAAGAAAATTCCGCGTTATCACTAAAAACAAGTTTATCGCAAAACAACTCGTCATCTTCCATACGATACTGTAAACCTGCAAAAAATTCAAAGCGTTTCTCTTTCTCATTGGATATAACAATGCTTGTAGCAGCTGCAAATCGTAAGGTCAGGCTCTTTTTTAAGATTTTTCAGACAGTAGAACGTGAAACGCTCAATTCACTGCTCTATTGACGAATTAGTACGTTTGCGAGCTAGGTGTGAAACTAGCTTGCAAGTCCTCAACTGGTTCTTCAACCGTTCGCTCGAGCTCGCGCGACCAAGGTATCCCAAATCCCACAGGCATTTCCTTATTATAAATTGTTCATACCACCGTAGAATAGAGTAGATCTTTCTCTTACTTTGTTCTAAAGATTTGCCATAAGGTCGTCAGAAGATGTACACTTATGCTATTCACTGTTAGTCATATACTTACTATCTTACAGCTGATGGTCATACCAAAATAATGAATACATAATAAACGTTTCAACTTATTGTAAAGTAACAGCGTAGGTACATATTAATTATTAGGTACGTATTATCACACATCCTCATGACTAATAGTCATCATTATACATGCTCATTGAATAATACTATTACCCACGATTTAACGGTAGTACCACTGAACTTATTAACGAGTTTAGTGGGTAGTACGTGCAAACTCAAACGTACTCAAGTCTACCCACAACGACGAACGACTCTGTAATTATCCACCATTTGTAACGATTTACAGCGCCAATCGTTAATTCCAATAAGCTGAATACGAGGACGAAGTTAGTTTTAATTGTGTATACGATATAAAAGTTACCGAATTTTGCTACCACTTATTTACCAAATGAAATAAGGACGTTCGTATAATTATAATTATAAACCAACACCAACGGATGACAAAAAATGTAGAAACCTTCGAAATGTCGAATACGTGTAAATGCACCTTTAAGAGATGATGAAAAGGTTGATAGTCCAAACCAAAATTATATCTCTTTAGCATTCCAAATGAAAGTTTCCTATATTGGGGCAATGTAAACCAATCAATGAAAAGTAAGGTGAAATAGTGTTTCCGGTTTGTTAGCAACGCTGATTGGTCGACGAATTCCCACAATGCAACGCGTAGGCTTTGGTTCTTAAGCGGTTTTTCCGGCTATAGCTTGTGTTTGATATAGACGTCTGCATACTTTGTAGTTAAAAGTCACTGAAATTTGTGTAAAGTACATAATTATGGCAAATCAAGATTGTTCAATGGAAAATGGTGAAGATTTTTCACAAGACGTTCAAGCAGATCAAAATTTTCAACAAAGTGATCAAGTAAATGGTCAAAATGGTGGAGGTGATGCCCCTGTAGCCGATAGCGGTAGTGCCGACGCACCAGGCCGTGATGATGACAGGTAAGTTTTGATTTAATTTCTTTTAAAAAATATTAAATACACACATGTAGTTACTTTAAAACGAAATTGGACTAAAGTGTTTTGTAGTGTACTTAATCGGTTGTAACGTAGTAGCCAAGCCAACAGTAATCAAGGTTCATCCTTTATAATTACGCGTTTTTTTGATCAATTTGTTAATATTACATACTAGTAGATATATATTTGTTAAAGTTTAATGTAATTTTTCTTGATATCAATTTCGTTATTTATTTGTAGAAATCTTGAAAATGTCGATGACGTGATAATGAGCAAAATGTGGCTTTGCTTCGTTAATTTCACTATGATAAAAAATTACCTTGAACTTTGTTTTTGAATATGAGCTATAAATGTTACAGTGAACTTGAATGTATTCCTAAAATAGCTTGTTGATTGTTTGTTTTCATATTTTTTAGCTAATTTTTGTAAGCACATAGTAATTGAGGGTTAAGTTTTTATGTAGAATAAAATTCCTAGATTGTGACTGATTTTAAAATAGCTCTGGATTTTCGAAGCAAGAATCAAGACAAACGCTCTACAAGTGCCCCCTGATGTATTTATAATTTTATTGTAAATTTATTTATGTGTAATTTTTAATTGTAAACTTCTGTAACATTTGTATCGCCATATTCAATAACCTTCTAACTAAATTTTGGTGAAAAATTGTATTATCAAATAGATTTGTTTTAGAAGTTTCTTACTTTCAGCTTCTCATTTTGCAATAAATGAAATCATTTGGATGTATTTTTAAAAAATTAATTTTAGAATGATCTTAATCTGATATTTTTAAGTGCTTCGTATACTCGGATGGTATAGACTTGACAGAATTAGCAAGTGATGCTTATACATTAACCAGGCTTCCTTATCTTCAGGTATCAGCAATCGATGTAATGGACGCCGGGCTCCTGGAATTGGACATCATGGATTACCCATGGTATTTATCCTTGGGCATCTCTACAAAGCAGTCACTTTAGTAACAGTCGTTACATTCCTAACTCGTAATTTGGCTATTGATGTGCACTTAATATTCTTTGAAACTTTTTGAGATCTTGAGAAACTTAAAACTTAACTTCTAATTCACTTTAAACTTACAGATTAGCATTTTGTGATACTTGCAGTTCCATTTGATTGAACTAGGATCAGTTCAGTTAGTTGCTGCTCATTTTTTTCATCTAATTGTTAAATTAATTAATTTGTAAATTGCTGTCATTTTATTTAAAACAGTGCATTAGTTTAATTTAGGTAATTGTTATGTCTACTGGTCCCTAATTTTAGTTCCTTTTTTGTTCACAGAAAACTGTTTGTTGGTGGATTAAGTTGGGAAACGACAGAAAGTAAGTTTTTTTTATTGCTCACATTATATGATACACTAAAATTTCATTGTTTTGCTTTTGGGGAATGTAAAAAATAAATTAATTTAGATCAAATTCCATATGAGATTCCATGCTTTCAAAAGGGGTGACAGGTAATTGAAAGCAATTCTCACAACCTCCTCTTTAACTAGTTTAATGAATTTATTATAGAGATCTCCATCATAGAGTGGTTAAAGGGAAGGTTGTGAGAATTTCTTTCAATTAATTTAGATCTTCAGATAATTGGGAAACTAAGCTTAAAATGAATGATTATATCGATGCATATTTTATATTTTGGTGGAATGAATCGAATATAAAATCACCAATTTTTTATTAATTTATTCCATTTAATTAACAAAAGTAGCACTAGATAATCAGAAAAAAATACAGAAAACTACTTTCATGAGCAAGTATTTACAAGAACAAATTTTTCATGATTATTAAAATTGTAGTTTTCATAATTTTTATGTTTAACCTTCCTAACCGGGCTGATGTTTTTCTCATTTAAAACAAACATTCTCCTGGATTCATATCAATGGTTTATTGCATGAATTAAAGCTTGTAAAATGTTTATTACGTATATTAGTGAAAAAGTGTCTCACAGTGACCGTCGGTTAGAAGTATATCAAGAACTGTAAAAGCTAGAAATTTGAAATTTTGCACATGCGACACGGAGTGTTTAATCTATTAAATAGAAATATTTTCCAAATGGCAGCACTTCCGGAAATACCGGAAGTGAGCATCAACTTCTTTATTTTAAATACAAACCAGGCAATTTTTTTTCACATTTTGATGTGTCATAAAATGTTTAGTAAGTATGCTTAAAATAATCGGCGTATCAATTTTGATTGTTGAGAAAAAAAATTTTTTTCACTGAAAAATGTCAAAATCTTGTTTAGGAAATAAAATTGAAAGTCGAAAGTGGTAAAATTTAGGGAATTGGGATTATAGGTTCTCAATGTCAAAAGATTGAGACACAATTGTCTGTAATGGATGATAAAAATTGCCTGTGGTTAAGTATCTATTTGACGTTATTTCCAGACTTGAGAAAAACTTTAGTCTCTTTTTTTAAATGGAATGCCTATTTAATTATCAGCCCATTCGATGCAGAAATAAATTTCCTTTAAATTGATATACCATGTTCCTATACCTAAAATTAATGATTATAGAGTTATTTAGATTTTTCTAATTAAATTTATAATTACATACTTTACAAAACATGGTTGGCTTTGAAAATTTTCAAAAAATTTTTATTCAATGATTGTGATTTTGAGTAATCTTTATCTAAAAGTAAAGCAACTTTTAAAAACGCATCTACATACAAAAGAGTGAAAATACAGTGTGTCCCCTGATTGAGTTCATAATAGATAAGATGGACCAAAAATTTTCGAATTAGAATTTCATATTTCGGGATTCCGCCCGCCCTGCTTGGTCTGACACCTATTTTTAGTTTACTTTCGATTTGTTAAAATCAAGTAGGCCTTTACAGTTGAGCAAAAATTCTTTATTTGTCAATTCCGTTTCAGGTAAAGTACCTTTTCCTTTCATAGTACTCCAAAGTGTCGCTAAGAAAAGTTGTTTATAATCAAAAGTTATGGCTTTATGCAAGTTTTTAGAATGATCGGCCTACTTTGATAATAGAAGTAGAAAATTGGAGAAAAATAAACTAAACTTAAATAAAAATTAAGTAGAGTAAAATTTTTATGAGAACTACATGACGTCATACAATTTTCGATACAAAAATCGTTCAAAACAAGCAAATACAACAATAATCACAAAAACTTTGTACGCGCGAAAACAAACTAAATTTGTCAAAGTATTGTACTTCCCTAAAATTTTAAAAATGATAAAAATTAAAAATGAGATCGTCGAACAAAGATATTGATGTCTGCACATTATGACGTCATGTAGTTCTCATAAAAACTTGACTCTAACAAGTAATTTGCAACTTACTGAGATAAGTAATCAATTTAGAAACAAATACTTCAAAGTTTTGATAATAAAAGCGGATTTTATCAAAGTAGACCGATCATTCTGAAAATTTGCATAACACCATAACTTATGAACAACTTTTCTTAGTGATACTTTGGCGTACTATGAATGAAAAGGTACTTTACCTGAAACAAAATTGACAAATAACAGATTTTTGCTCAAATGTAAAGGCCTTCTTGATTTTAACAATCGAAAGTAAACTAAAAATAAGTTTCAGACCAAGCAGGGCAGAATCCCAAAATATAAAATTTCAATTTGAAAATTTTTGGTCCATCTCACCTATTCTGAACTCAATCTGGGGACACTATGCATAATCCTTTGCAGTTACTACAGCAAGAAAAGCCGCATGCGTCATAAAATGTAAATGCGCCTTTCATGTTTTATGTTAACATCAATTTATATCTGAACATTTTATCAATGTAATTATTTACCATTCTTTTTATGTTAATTCCATACATACCTACCCGTCTTTTTTTTGCAATGAACATGAAAATTATTTCATTCGTAGTAAATATAACCTATCAATTAGAATAATTTTTGAAATTATAACACACGCAGTAGCCTTATAGGTAACAAGTAAGGATGCGCAAATACTGTTCCTCGCTTGCATGTTGGTTAGCTTTTTACACATTTGATAAATAGGGAATTATCAGTTCATTCTTATATGGTGTAAGTGTAAAACCAATTTCTTTCGCTATGCAAATTTTACCTCATAATGTGTTAAAGAAAAAAAATTAATAATCTATTGTTGTTAAGTTGGCATTCTATATTACAGTGACATTCTTACTTTAAATATTGCCTAAATGAGAACAATCACATTTGTAGCTTGTTTCTATCTGCCTCTGACTACTTAATTGTTAGTTAATTTTTCTTAGTACAAGTGTCTGCTTATTTGTGCATATTGATTGTTCTGTAAAAGTTATCTATATTCTATGTAATTCTTGATTCATTATGAAATATGTGAAGCCAATTCATAGAAACTGGTTTCATGATGCCATTTATTTTTAAATTAATTTTCTACTTATGGAGTAGATAGGTTGTCCTTTACTCCGTTGCAGTTTATTATTTTCTATCTATATTGTTTCTGCCTAATTCCGTTTAAATTATAATCACAATCATTCAAATATTTGAAATTTATTCTATTCCTCAAGTTTTCCGAATATACAGAAGGGTCATAAAACCAATCAATTTAGGCATGATCACTGTTAACCATTAATTCATGGTTCAACCTTTGCTCATAGTACTGAGTAATTATACGATTCATATTAACACTAAAATGGCGTACAGGGTAAAGTTCATGTTTACATAGATCACCTGACGGAGCACTTATTTAAGCATTACTTACTCCACTTCACAAAGCAACAGTTTATTTAGTATTTAATTATCCTAACTTTTACTTTATGTTTAATGCTTAACTATTTTTATAGAGGAACTAAGAGATCATTTTGGAGCATATGGTGAAATTGAAAGCATAAATGTTAAGACAGATCCAAATACGGGGCGATCAAGAGGATTTGCATTTATTGTTTTAATACCGCTGAAGCAATTGACAAAGTAGTGGGAGCAGGAGATCATGTTATTAACAATAAGAAGGTGGATCCAAAAAAAGCCAAAGCGCGACATGGCAAAATTTTTGTTGGGGGTTTGACAAATGAATTAGCTGATGATGACATCAAAGGATATTTTGGCCAATTTGGAAATGTATGTGCATACAATAAATATATTACATCAGTTTTTGTCATTATATCTTTTTAGATTGTTGAAGTTGAAATGCCATTTGATAAAACAAAAAATCAAAGAAAAGGATTCTGTTTTATTACATTCGATTCTGAACAAGTGGTTAATGAATTACTAAAAACACCCAAACAAACTATCAAAGACAAAGAGGTATGTTACATTCACCATTTTGAATGGAATATAGAATTTCTATGATGATTTTGTAAATGTCAGTTCTGCTACTGACTGTGTGTTGAGGAAAATATTTCCGCTGATTTCTTTTCTATTTCATCCTCTAATCCCCATTTTTAAAATCTACTCTGATTGCTATTTTTCGTTTTGTGCAGGTTGATGTTAAGAAAGCAACACCAAAGCCAGATCCAATGGGAATGAGTATGAGAGGTTCAAGGGGTGGTGGTGGCGGACGTGGAATGAGTCGTGGCAGAGGACGAGGCAATTATGGCAGTGGCCAAAATTGGGGAAATCAAAGTTACGGAAATTATGGTAGCTATGGACAAGGTTACGGAGGTGGATACGATGGATATGGAGGTGGATATGATTATTATGGTAGTGGTTATGGAGGTTACGGAGCCTATGATTATACCGGCTATGGCAATTATGGTAAATAGCTTTTGACAACTGTTAATATTAAGTAGTTTTAAAGAATGCAACTGTAGAGCTCGAAGCACTGATTTTCTGCTATTTTTGCAGAACTTGTTTTAAGCTTTAAGTTTTATTTTATATGTTTATCTTTAAATCACATTATTTTTGGCAGTTTACATTTTAACCACTTGTGAAAATAAAATGTTAAGACATTTTCAATAGGAATAAAGGATTTGTCGTTTCCAAATAGTATCCATTTTAGCCATTCTTAATCTTTTCTCCTGTTATTATATCCTATGCATGCATAAAACAAATGAGAAATGGTTACGAAAGTTATGTTTATATTAAGTAAAGTTCTCCTCTCTACTTCATTAATATATTTGTTTGTGGCGGCAGACTATGGATACAATAACTATGATGGTGGATATGGCAGTGGTCGGAGCGGTTCACGTGGCAAAGGTATCCTTATCACACTTTCTGTTAGTGTGTAGCACTACTAATGTATAACTATCAAAAGATTGTCTTCCTGTAGATTCTTTTATTTTTTTGCAAAATTTTTTACGTTACATATGAAATGAAACTCAAAACTTAAAATCACAAAGAACAAATATTTAAAAGTCACTAAGAGCAATTATTTATTATTAGGGTGAGTATTTTAATATTACCAGCCAACTTCTTATTTACATAATGGTAAAATTTATTGTAAATAAAAAAAATATTTCCACTGTTGCCAAAAAACTGTATATAATGTTTCTTTAATTGGCATGTGTGCCTTATTAATATAGTTTGTGACTACTGTGGTGTGTTAGTAGAACATTTTTAGTTTTCCGGTTTTGAAACATTGATTTTTAAAGCAGTTTTTATTGACTGATTTTACAGGCGGTGGTGGCGGAGGATACACTGGTGGTAAACAGCGCGGTGGCGGCGGAGGCAGTGGTGGAGCAGGTGGTGGCGGCGGTCGCAACCAAAGACACCAACCTTATTAAGTCTTCATAAATGTGATTTCCTTTAATAAGGTAAGAAAAGTTTTTAAAATTAACTCCAGTCGTAACAATCTAGTGCCGCCACCAAGTAACTTAAGTTTTATATCGCTCAAAACTGCACCAGTGTGTCGGCACCATCCATGTATAAATCTTGTTAATCTAACTGATTGATTGATAAATTACTGGTAAGAAACACTATTTATTACCTATATATCAACATATTTTCAAAACACATTCGCAAAGTTCTTTAGCGTATAATGCATTATTACAGAAAATGGTGTTACTTGGTGGAAATTAATTTTTTTATTTCAATGTTATAAAAATAAGGGTAATTTTACTAATGGTTCTGGTGATGGTAGTGTTAAGTTTTATAATTCAGGTATTATATAATTTACTTGCAATTGTTCAATCAAAAGAGCACAACTCATCACAGGCATCATTCTTCGGTTTTTGGTGGTGTAAAACCCTAGGACGGAGATGATCATCAAACCTCACTTCAAAATGACATGACCCGTCCATGAGTGTATCCTCCAGTGTCACTACACATTTTGCAGTAGAACTTTTAATGCAAATCACTAATACTTTTCTTTAATTATTTCACAACTTTCTTTAGACACTTAATTTTATTGTTTTTTAATTCGAATTATTCGACTGCACGAATAGCAATATTGTTCAGACATCGCTGTATTATTTGTTTTTCATGCTTACACAATCCAATTCACCCTACAGTAGTAATATTGTAAAACAAACTAAACCTAAAATAAAAGTCAACACTGAATTATAAAGAGAACTCACCCATAGACCAAAATCTGCATAAACAAAAACTACAGCGATACACTAATACACCTCTTCTTGCTGTATTTCTCAATTTCTCATATTTGATATTTGTCCATTCATAAAATTAATTTAATATTTATGACTAATGTAAGATAAAAGCTAAAGGCGGGTACTCATTGACGAACCGAACTGTGATAGCAACGGTTGTTGTAACTAAAATTTGTCAGTGTGTACGTATTCGGAATTCTGCTCACGATCGTACCTAGAGCCGCTTGCGGCAAGCCGATGGTTATCGGTTTTTACCTGGAACACAAAGAGATTCACAGTTGGTTCACACTACGGTTCGAGGCGTTGCTCGATGAGAAAACGGGTGTATGTCTACACTGAAGAATGTTACAGTAACCGTTGCAGTTACTGTTACGGCTCGCCAATGAGTACCTCCCTTAATGACATTTTTTATGCACCAGAAACAAATTTATTCAGTCTATATTACTAATAGCAATTTATTTGATCATTTTTCCCATTTGATAGTACCCAATACCAGTATAGAATTTCTTAATAACAAAATATTTCTAAATTGATATATTTTGTTTTATCGATGACATACATCACAAGTTGTACTATGGAGTATGTAAGGACAATTCCTTCACTAACTTCTAATAAATTTTGTTGAATTGTAAATTATAGAAAATGGTTGACTCACTGCAAAGTAAAAATCAATACAGTATCATATTAACTTGTGATAAAATGCAAATTTTAAAAAAGTGATGTATGGACAATCAAAATTGATGTTTACAATTACAAGTAGTGTTGTAAAATTCTCGAGCACGTTTTTTTGGAGAACATTCCCCGAGCACGAACGAGAATAAACGAGCATAAACGAAAAAACCCTAGAATTTATGTTTGGGGTGTAGTAAAGTATTGAAAAACTTACCTTTCGCGGTTCTTTCTGAAAATCATACATTTGATTGGTGAACGCTAGTGCTTAGGCAAGCCATTAAACACATTGCAACGTGTTTTATTTTATGCAAATAAATAAGTCGATTTTGAAGTCATTTTATTTCTTTTTGAGTGCATTTTTGTGATGTTTAAGCGCTTAAGGCATCTTTTAAGGTTAATAAATCCCTATATTTAAGGTCATTTTTGAAGATTTTTAAATCATCAACATCCGTGCCCTAATGATGAGACATGATGCAGTGCACGCGGACCGCGCTAATTGGCCGCTATCGTACTGAAAATTCTCGTTCGTGCTGATTATGTTCTCTGGGGAACGTTCGTTCAATCATGCGCGCAAGAACCATTTATCGTAGGTGAAAGTTCTCCACAGCACAAAGAGAACGTTCCCCCCTTTACAACACTAGTTACAAGGTTATAAACTATGTTCCAGTATTTATTTTCATTGATTGTGTCATTCATTTTCCATAGTCCACAAAAGTTTAATTGTATAATTATTATGATGAAGTGTCATTGTTTTGCTTTTCTTTTGATAACCCAAGGTACGTGGAAGGGATAGAATGAGCATTCTCCTTGAAGGCATGAGATTGAAAGTAGTTTTACTAATACATATTATGATAATTCCAGTTTTTAGATGAATTATAAAAATGAATTTAAGAGCAACAAACTGTGAAATTTTGCCGAGTAAAATAAGAACACAAAAATGTAAACCTGTTTATGTAACAAGTTTGGTTCTCTTTTCATACCCTCTCAATCTTTGGGGATAACTTCAAAGTACACAAATGCATTGATTGAATAAAATGTATGTACTATTCAGCACAGCATAATGAAAAGGTGTTCTTTTTCCCAAATTATTGGTTATGTTATTAATCTACTAAATAATAACATCTAAGATGCCTCTGAAGGATCTCTCATTTAGTCCATATTTCCATTAAAAAAAAATGATAGTTTGTCATGACAAATTAAAAAAAAAATTTCATTCTATAGCAATACAGCTCCACTCAGCAAACAAGATAGTCGGAAAATATGTCAACTAAAATAATGTATTTGAAATTTTTGACGCGCCAAATTATTTGTCCAATCATATTTGAGAATTCTAAGGTGTACATTCACAGCTGAAAGTAAATTATTACAGTTTACAGCTGTCATTGCCCGCGTGCGTTTTATTACTTAATCCTTTTATTGTGTTACTCTTGTTTGTTAAAATCAGTCTTTCTGATGACTTCTCATGCAGCATACAATACATTTATGTGTATCCAACAATACACATTTAAATTAAGCGCCCAAATATTTTTTTCCGGATTGTACCTTAAAAGCTACTCTAGCGCCTGTATCCCCTCTCCAACTATCTTGTTTGCTGAGTAGAGCTGTACATAATTATATTTTGAAATAAAATCAATGTGTCTTATAAAGAGAAATTTTAAGTATGAAAGAATCTGTTTTCCATGAAAATCAATGACATGCCTTGTGTATGTATGAAACACAATGTCCTGGCATATCTCACCAGCACGCATTAAATTAGTCTAACCCAGCGTTTCCCAAAGTGTGGGTCGCGACCCGGCACCGGGCCGTAGAAAAATTTTGCCGGGTCACGGAAAAAAAATTGTTTAAGTACCTATTAGTTTTTTTACATCAGTTATACGTTATACACTAGGAATAGTGGAAAAGTGTGCATTTATTTGCACTCTTTCACATAGCTTTATCGCTCGCGTCCGCGCGTTGTGCTGCTAACGTTGATAGTTTACTTCATTTACTAGTTTTAAATGAATATAATTTTTTAATTACTTTTATTTTTCTTATATAATTATTTTGAAATTTTTGTGTATGAAATAAAACAAACAAACAATTAACTAGATTTTTAATTAAAAAATAAAGTTTGTTTTGTAAAGAAGTGGGGTTTTTTCATAAGGTGGGTCGCCAAAAATTTTAAAACCTCGTACCGGGTCGCGGTCAAAAAAGTTTGGGAAACGCTGGTCTAACCTTTAATCCCCCCCAATTATGCATAAGAATATTTTATACATTATGACCTTGGGGGGGGGGGGGGGGGGGCATGGCAAATTATGGGTGAAGTGTGAAAATGACTCCAAAAGGTCAGACTTCAATCTCAGGGTGAGTTTGTTTGAGATTTGTCTTTCGTTTTCTCAGAATCTATAAAACATTCCTGTGGAAAATAACATGGCGAAAAAGATAGTTACTAAAGGTTAGACTTAATCCTCTTCTTTATGTCTGTCTCAATGCCTTCAATCTCATGTTATGTGAATGCTTGCAAACTCCCATCAGATGGAATAGCAGGACCGACCTTCCGGTCCATTTCTGATATCTTGAGTAATCATCTGTGGAAGTTTTTCTGTTGTGAGACAAGTATGTCATTTGAAATGTGACTTCATCCCATTTTGCTCAAACCTCTCCAGTAACTACTTTACCTACAATAAATGCAACCCTCGTACGACATTCAAAGGAAAACTGTCTTATCCACTGCCTCTCGATAGAGCTTTAGTGCAGTAGATGTGTTTTATACTACTGAATTGTTCCTAGTGCAGTGGCCTTTTTGGCAGGAATTTTTTTATGAAGTTTGTTATTCAGTAACATGTCTCAACATTTTATTAATGTCACATTACTAATGCAAAAGCCTCGTGTTGTGTTCTTTATACAGTTCCACTGATCTTTTTCGTCTGTTAAAAAGGAAAAAACAAGATTTTATGATTTGTATGTACAATTTCATGTAGTGTTGTTCTACAATTAATTTTTGTTTTTATTGTAGATGCATAATTCTCCATCTCACCATCGCCAAAAGAAGAACAGTAGTTTATTTAAATCATTCCATTTTGCAATTGTGAATGTCGAACCATCTCAACAGTTTTTGTATAGCATTCAGTCATTTTTTTTTATTTTATTGATATTTTTATCTGCATTAATATTTACGTGTGAGGACTACCATGAGAGTCGTGTTAATCCTGTATTTTTAAAATAGGTAATAATCGTCAAAGGTTAGTTATAAGTTATTATAAATACAGTAAACTGTATTTCTGTAAACAATACAATATTTGTACACTAATTGTTTTTTTTTCCCTTATTTGGCCTTTCTCAAGTAGTACAAATTATTATAAGATAATAGCTATTGGTATGTATATTACTTATCCCTTTCTTAATATTCACAACAAAACAAACAGCTTGTATATTTTTTGTAGATAAATATGTTCAAACAATCGATATTAAAAGAAATGCAATTAACAAAATTTTTCATTTACAAATGTAAGTAAAACCTTTAATTGAAGCAAAGTGTAATTATAGAAATAGAAGTAATTAATTATTACGTACACGTAAACTGCATTTAAAATTGAATCTACAAAATAGTTGTATCATCCCGTCCACCAAAAATTGTCCTACTACTCA
Organism: Pyrocoelia pectoralis; assembly: GCA_036250285.1. NCBI lineage: Eukaryota > Metazoa > Arthropoda > Insecta > Coleoptera > Lampyridae > Pyrocoelia > Pyrocoelia pectoralis. The sequence continues at coordinate 34,560,394 of CM070074.1, forward strand.
ATATTCATATACCTAAACAATTTATTTTATCATTGCACTTTTAAGTAAGTGTAGGTGACATACTTTATCCATTGAAATAGTCTATACATGGAATGCAATAAAAACATTACCTATAATAGTTTGTTATTGTTAACCATAACCTCTTATTTACTTTTTATATTTTCGCGTCCCCATATTTCATCGTTAATTATATATTTGTAAAAACTAAATGTATGTTTATTAACATTCTGCCTATCTTCTAAACGTCAGTGTTATTTTATTACAGCCACCTAAGAGGATATTAATTATTTTGTACCACGTTATATACAGAGTTTAGAAAGCATGTTATAGCGTTATAGGAAATTCTTTGCAGCTGATTCCAAATCTGGTAAAAAAGTTGTGATCTGATCGCCGTCGGAAGCGTTAAAATGAAAATATTAAGATATTAAGTTTTGAAGTGATTGAAATTGGACTTCTATAAGAATTTGCACCTTGAACTTTATTTTTGCTCTCACTGACTGACTTTTGTAAATAAAGAGTCATTGATTATTATCTTAAATATATACGTGGTATTGTAAAGTACAGGTCAATAGATGTGGTTCAGTGTTCAGCAAGTTGTATAAAAATGTGTTAGGCAGTTGTTTTCTTATCTGCAAAGATAATAGATTAAATCTAACGCAGTGAATTTAGTTTCTAATGAACGACGAAAGTGCATATATTTAACAAGACTACATTGACCTTTCTCTAGCCCTAGCATAAACCATTGCTAGCAGATTATGACGGAAGTCCATTCTCTTATGGAAAAGAATAAAAGATGGTACATGAAAATTAGGAAAAGGGGGTTTCTTGGGTTGCTGATTCCAAATTTTCCTATTACCAAAGTTTCCTATTGAATTTAGGCAGCAAATACAAAAAACCCCATCTCAATCCGTCTAACAGGTCATATTACAAAAATTTGGTAGGTTCAGTGTTTTATTTCCTCCCCTATTTGGTAATCCTCATAAGGGATTAAAGGAAGATTTTGTATTAAATGTTTTTGTCATAATTTTTTGTTGATAATGAACTTTAGTCGATTGTGAACGTTAAGAACGTTTTCAAGTCAACTTTCTTCGCTACGCTTGTGTTTTTAAAACTGGTATTACATGCAATTAGGATCTCGAGGTAAGTAACTATTTTTAACAGGAGAAGCAGTAGCAGTACCTATATTACTTAATATTTCAAAAAGAAATTAAAAAATTAACCGATTTGTGAGGACGACTTCGATACTTCCGCTTTTATGAAGGCTTCGAGCTTCGACCTTCGAAGGAACGTTTAATCACATAACAATTGTTATGTGCGTTTAATTCACAATATGCTGTTCCGACAGGGACGCACCGCCCGCGCCGTCCATATGGGCAAGGTCGGACGGCGTTAAGCCTTTAAAGGCACCCACGGTCGTTGAATTTTAAAAATATGTGTATGTAAGGCACCGGCTAACTATGAGAGAAGGGTGGTAATTTTAGCTCAATCTTATAATATTAGCGTTATTAGTTAAAGGCGCGAAGGTGCCTATCATTATTTCGCACGACGACGGCGCCGAAAATACCTGGCGCGTCGTTGCCTGTCATTGAACTCGTATGTATAGAGTTCACTGTTGCCTGTAAATGTGTTAACCTATTTGTATCAGAGGAACAAAATATGTAATGATAAAACATATGTAATGTACCCCCCTAGCCCTAACTAAACTAAACTAAAACATACGAATAAGCTAACTTCACCCCCTTACGTTATTAATTCAAAAGGAGCGGGAAACCCTAAACATGGCCGGCAAAATTTAAACTTTCCCTCTAAAACAAACCAACCCCAAAATGACACAAGCTCGTGATCGTCTGGCAGGCCCTCTATCATGTAATAGGTATACACTGGTCGTGAACTATGCTCGGGAAGGAGAAACAAAACCAACATTAACTGTACCAAAATAATTCATTTATTGACAGTTACTCGACGATTCGGAGGAGAAAAAGTGCGAACACTAAAAAAACTCCTCCTTTGACATAATTACATACATGACATCAATTCAAATACAAAATTATAGCAGCAAGACTGTTAAATAATATCAAGACAAAACATTTACAATAATTTCAGTGTTGATACGCTTCGATCAGATTTAAATACTTTATGCAGCAATGGTTTATATGGCACAATAAACAATCAAATTCGGTTATATAAGTAATACAAAGCAAAACCAATGTACACTCGGTACTCAAGGCCACAAACGGAACTACCCACTACTTATACTCCCCCCTGGTTCGTCAACTACCACGTACACAAAACATATATAAACACATGTAAGAAGTTAGTTATTCGGGGCCCCCCCCGAAAGGTACCGACTGTCCTGGTTGCGAACTTAATCGGCTAGAGTTGGATTTCGAGAAGAATGTTGCTAGCTTTTGTTACAGCCCAACATCCAACTCTACACGGGCGAAAAAAGACATCGTTAGTGTTACATCCATCAAGGCGCTTACATACATGAGGGAGTAAGTTTGCAACTAAATTTAAGCTTCCGACAAATGTGTGGCTCTTATTGAGAAACGACATGTACACATGGTGAGACAAAGAAAATTACATTACATTAAATTAAACAATCAAAACCAAATAAAATACATTGCATAACAAAATAAAAGGGTCAGGAGAGTTTAAATAGATAGAAGTTTACAAGTTACAAAAAGGGTTCAAATTCAGGTAAAGATACACAAAGGACACCGTTAGGTACGGTTACAATAGAGCCATCTTTTCTGTTTATCCACAAATATTTAATACATAATATTCAATTTGAACTCATTTGGAATGTCCTCCAATTAATTACATAAAACATAAAAAAATGTCATAAGAGATATCATAATAAAATTAATAATAACGATCGAAGGCAGATCAGACGTACCTATATTTTTACTAACTACACACATTAGATTAAATGTCGGAAATGCCATGAGTTCAAACACATATTTAAAATGAAAACAAATAGATATTACATAAGACGGATCTACTATAATTCTACACACGATAACATAATAATCGAAAGCATATCACCTGGCTGCAGATAGCACTAAAATGGAGTCACCAAAAATAAAACAAAATAAAACGATGTTAACTACTTCGTGGTTTCAAGTCAGATGATTTCAAAGTTAACGTTCGGAAGCCCGCCTTACACCAAATCTCCTCCGCCAGAGGGACCTACAGTAAAACAAAAGTATCGACGTTGCCACTACTTTTCAGCTTTTTGCACATGTTGTCGGATCTCTAAAATATAGGTAACCCAACTGTGGATACTACAGAACGCCCCTTTGAGAAAGGATCAGGTGTGGTAACCACACATGAGAGTTTTTCACAATCATCCCTAAAAACATGAAATAAAACAGCATTAATACCATTCAACAGTCAATGTGCATAATAATATTACAGTTACCGGAATTAAATTTTGACAAAGACATAAATGGTGCAATCATGATTATACAATAAAACAAAGGGTGCAATAACTACAGTAGTTCAACATACTTAAAATAGTTCAAACGACTAACATTCAATGAAAACTAATGCAAGATGCAGATGATCATAACATGCGCAAGCTAATATGCTCTAAGTCGCGACATAAATACAAAATTAATGAGATCTAGATACATACAACAAAATGATATAAACAAAGTAGGATAGGATCAGGCTGTGAGGTACTGGATGGTATAGTGAGCAGGATTGACATATGGTTTATTTTAGAACCTACGAAAAAGAATCAACAACAACTCAAAACACTCTGCTACGCCCCTTGGACAACGAACCCCCAATACATACAGCGACCAAATCACCTCTGACGCCCCTTGAAGTGCAGCTACAACAAAGGTTAGCCCCAATTAGAATGTCTGTTACCTAAAAGATGATCACAAAATTCCTACAACCGAATATTTTTTTTTTTTTTGTTTTGCACATGTGCCATACAGCAACTCACACTCCAATCATTTCGTGAAGGAACCAAAAGGAAAACATTACGTCAAGTCTCAGCAAATACAGAACCATCTAAGTTGGTGCGCCCCTTCGTCTCTGTATCAAAGCTATTAAAGGAAATGGTATCTACGAATAAAATTCAAAAGCTAGCGAAGACAACACCTCTATTGATTCCCACTCGTATTTCTCCGACATGTCGACCTGTGTAAATAGGAGTAAAATTAGCAGCTAGAATTGGAAAAACTAAATAAGGGGAAACCTGTGTATGAAGAAAACCGTATCAGCAACTACTGAAAATGAACGTCGAGTTTACAGTAGACCTTGCAGCTCTGACCTAGATCCGCATGCTCTCGATCGACCTACATCTAAAACCTGCTTTCTCGCTAAAACTGCAAAGCAACATGAAGTTTTAATCACTACACCAACCTAAAGTGACTGAATGGCAGATGGGAACAGACACAAACGTAGCCTCGGGTGTCTCACATGATAGGCCTTGAGACACGTTCACCTGCTGCAGAAAATACTCCGACATTGACAAACTCCTATCACATGAAAAGAACCTCGCTTCCTCTGCAAACAAATCTTGCTGAAAATCGCCAAAACTGTTCCTTAATTGCTACCTAAAGACACCCTAGATGTTAAACAGCCACGTAAAGAATGCAACCTCTCCTCACTCGTGTATCTGCATGCCCTAAAATAACGTGCAAACTTATTAAAGGAAGATCACAGAGTGGTCTCGACCAGAATTGGAACAAGGTTTACGCAAACACGTATTCACACTGCACGTTTAACCAAAGGCACAGCTACCTCCTTCCTCTCTCATCGAAATCATGGCCACATACTCGCTTTCGTTTGTATGTCGATGTAGCCTAGGGGAAACAAACATACTCACTCGACCCGGAAACTCTGATCAGCAACTCCTCTCCTTGTCGACTAGCTGTTCAACGAACCGAAACAGGAAGGTTCTCAATCAACGTCTGGTTGAATGTCAGCGTGGATTCATCATGAACTGCTCGAAGAGAGTACCCTGCCGTAGAACCAATTGCCTTCAACTCTCCCTTTTCCTACTCGATCTGGTGGTCTCCGTTACAGTCACACTGATGTCTCCTTGGGAGTGGATTGATTGTCCGTGACATGATACCTTGAAACAAAACACAAACAGCAGTATGTCCGTACATAACATAATAAAACAAATGCCAACATTAAATGTGTATGGATTGAAACTACCTTCCACAAGTTCACTAACAGTATATCCTGGTCGCAGGCAACAAATCTGTAATGTACCCCCCTAGCCCTAACTAAACTAAACTAAAACATACGAATAAGCTAACTTCACCCCCTTACGTTATTAATTCAAAAGGAGCGGGAAACCCTAAACATGGCCGGCAAAATTTAAACTTTCCCTCTAAAACAAACCAACCCCAAAATGACACAAGCTCGTGATCGTCTGGCAGGCCCTCTATCATGTAATAGGTATACACTGGTCGTGAACTATGCTCGGGAAGGAGAAACAAAACCAACATTAACTGTACCAAAATAATTCATTTATTGACAGTTACTCGACGATTCGGAGGAGAAAAAGTGCGAACACTAAAAAAACTCCTCCTTTGACATAATTACATACATGACATCAATTCAAATACAAAATTATAGCAGCAAGACTGTTAAATAATATCAAGACAAAACATTTACAATAATTTCAGTGTTGATACGCTTCGATCAGATTTAAATACTTTATGCAGCAATGGTTTATATGGCACAATAAACAATCAAATTCGGTTATATAAGTAATACAAAGCAAAACCAATGTACACTCGGTACTCAAGGCCACAAACGGAACTACCCACTACTTATACTCCCCCCTGGTTCGTCAACTACCACGTACACAAAACATATATAAACACATGTAAGAAGTTAGTTATTCGGGGCCCCCCCCCGAAAGGTACCGACTGTCCTGGTTGCGAACTTAATCGGCTAGAGTTGGATTTCGAGAAGAATGTTGCTAGCTTTTGTTACAGCCCAACATCCAACTCTACACGGGCGAAAAAAGACATCGTTAGTGTTACATCCATCAAGGCGCTTACATACATGAGGGAGTAAGTTTGCAACTAAATTTAAGCTTCCGACAAATGTGTGGCTCTTATTGAGAAACGACATGTACACATGGTGAGACAAAGAAAATTACATTACATTAAATTAAACAATCAAAACCAAATAAAATACATTGCATAACAAAATAAAAGGGTCAGGAGAGTTTAAATAGATAGAAGTTTACAAGTTACAAAAAGGGTTCAAATTCAGGTAAAGATACACAAAGGACACCGTTAGGTACGGTTACAATAGAGCCATCTTTTCTGTTTATCCACAAATATTTAATACATAATATTCAATTTGAACTCATTTGGAATGTCCTCCAATTAATTACATAAAACATAAAAAAATGTCATAAGAGATATCATAATAAAATTAATAATAACGATCGAAGGCAGATCAGACGTACCTATATTTTTACTAACTACACACATTAGATTAAATGTCGGAAATGCCATGAGTTCAAACACATATTTAAAATGAAAACAAATAGATATTACATAAGACGGATCTACTATAATTCTACACACGATAACATAATAATCGAAAGCATATCACCTGGCTGCAGATAGCACTAAAATGGAGTCACCAAAAATAAAACAAAATAAAACGATGTTAACTACTTCGTGGTTTCAAGTCAGATGATTTCAAAGTTAACGTTCGGAAGCCCGCCTTACACCAAATCTCCTCCGCCAGAGGGACCTACAGTAAAACAAAAGTATCGACGTTGCCACTACTTTTCAGCTTTTTGCACATGTTGTCGGATCTCTAAAATATAGGTAACCCAACTGTGGATACTACACATAAAACTTTATGAACGTAACAACGTATGGTTCAAGTAACTGCAATAATGCTGAATAGTGAATTCTGTTCTGATACGTTATACTCCTTCAACAAAAGCATTTGTTGACCAGTTGAGTTGACAAAAGTTTTCTTCTATATTTCTTCTTGTATTATTCAACAATTTATTTGACTCAATTTTCTATACTAAAGTCACTAGATATCTAAAGTACCGCAACGTTCGCCATTTTGGGGTTAAAATTTTGGCGGCAATTTCAAATATTGAAGACCTAGTCACTATTAATGACTTTATGAAGTGTTTGATAAAAACTAAACTAACATTAGATACTTATCAATATATTTCTTAAAAATTATTTGCCATTGTTATTAAAAGGTACAGTTTAATTGAAAGATAAAAAATTTGGAACTTTGCCACACGAACCTAAATACGTTTTTAAAATTGACAGTTTATTTTGTCGTGTTAATACTTCATTTACAATCGTTATTTAATTCACAGAAAAGGATAACTAAAAATACAGCAAGTAGTGTGTAAGAATAAGAAGACGAGCCTGTCTATGCGAAAACTACAAGTTTATGATGTTTTTCAAATTGCCGCGTTTCAAACCAAGTGTCAAACGTCAAACTTAGTAATAGTAAAATTTTAGACCAATGGTCTAAGAGTAAAATACTAATTTTCATCGTATGTCAAACACAGATGTCATTTTTCCGCCATTTTGGGGTTAAAATTAGCTTTCTCTCTCTAACTCATTGGAACATAAGGTTGCGGTACTTTAGAATATTTAGTGACTTTATTCTATACATACATGTTCTGCCATCTACTGCAGTTAACTGTCACTATTTCCAATAAAACCAAAGCTTCATTTACATTAGAGGTCTAAGGAGTATTTAGTCTATGCCATTGTACACCATTAAAAGCTGTTGCTGATTTGCGTAGCTTTTAGAATGATAATAAACCTTTTATAACATTTAATCCTTTCAGGATGGATGACGCTTATAGTCAACATTTGTGATTTTGCCCCACAGATGGGTGACAACCATAGTTGACGGCAATAGTTTTGCACTCCTTAAGCTCTCCCTGTATATTTAAACATTAAAATTTGTTAGGACGTGCTGCACAGACGGATGGCGCGTTAATTCGACACACTAAACTTAGTCTAGTCAAACTAAGAAAAATGACCCATGAACCTTGGCAAAATTGCTTCAGAAGCATTTGAAATAGCATTCGTCTCCAAGAACGGTATATTGTAAAATATCCAAAATCCGACAATATCCGACCATGGGAAAGTAGCTAAAAATGAAATTCAAAATGGCGCTCCATTTTCGAATTTTTGATTACGAACTTATATGATAATTTTGTAATATTTAGGGTATTAAAGTATTATTAGGTATTTATAAAGAACATAGAAATAAGTCAGTGGTGTATTGGTAAATTAAAAAGCACCGGAACGCTCGAAAGAAAAAGTTATTTCCCAAAATAAAAAAATAATTGCCATTCTCAGTAAAAACAAAATATAAATATTAGCAAATATACCTACTTAGTTCATAGAAACTCCAAAATAAGGTCACAGACATTTTCTTTATTTGCTGGTCACTAGCGGACCTATGAGACCACAACCAGGTTTTTATGTAAAATAATGCGTTCCATATTTCCAAAGGTGGCTCATGAAGGAAGAATAATAATAAATTTGGAACATAATCACTTAGAATGCGTTATTCTTGCTACTGAAACCACGCTCGCATTTTGAGGAACTAGAAGCTATTATTTTGGAAAATTTTTTAAACATTCCAAATCTTGTGAAATGTTAGGTCCATCACAAGCCAAGTAATCCCTAAATCCATTTATATTTTCCCATAAGGTAAATTAAAGTGTTGGCAGAGAGATAATTTTAATAAAACAAACTCCAAATTCTATACGTGGCAGAGAGATTCTATTTCTTTATCGCCAAAAAAGGTACCGGAACGCGTTCCGGCTGTGAAAAAAAGTAACGGAACGTCGTTCCGGTGCGTTCCGGCCCCAATACACCACTGGCAAATAAGTTTAAGTTTGGTGATCAGTGTCAATGAGTTATTTATTGATTGTCATAATTAATAGACGAGTATGAACACACTTCTTTAGGAATGTTGGCGAGACTAGCCATCTGAACCACAGTAATTGTTTTCAAGTACAACGATATTGTCACATCCATTGATCTGGCATTCTCCACAAGAGGCTGAACAAGCCAGTCCATTCTGTTTGCATCCACATCGCACTGTTGCACATTGCGTCTTACAAGAACAATGGATTATTTTCAGTAACCACTCTGGGGCTGGTGGTATATCAGATACTGTAGGGTAATATGAGCTTTCGTGAACAAACCAACCCTAATCTGTAGCAACTCGAAGCTGCCAGGAAGGTAATCCATAGTTTTTTCGGTAGTGAGATCATCAGTAGATGGATATGTATCTTTCTTTGTTAGTTCATAAGCTTTCACATCACTCTTGATTAGCCTCGCAGCTGCCTCTATTATATATATTTTTTGTAATTCAGGATCACGATCTTTTGACAATGCACGGTAGGATCTAAGAATGCGATCAGCAGTTTCTTTTAATGTCACAATGTCAGCCTTCCCACTTTCACCAGATATTATAACACTGTCACCAACATTTTCTTCAAGTTTCCTTTTCATTATCTTCGATCATAAGCTTTACAATCACTTTCTTTAAGATATTCATCCATTTTAGAAATAAGTTCTACAACAAGAAGTTGTTCCGCGTCATTAGATTCAAGGTAAGTATATTCTTTCAGGAAAGCGTCTTCTTGCTTTTCAAAGGACGCCCTTGTTTCGGTCTGCTTGAAGAATGTTCAAAATGTACATATTCCTGGGGTATCTACATTTTTACCATTACGAAAGTTTGCGCTACATGTGTGGTGGTACCCGCAATCGGCAGCAAGCAAATCTGAATGGATTCAATGCGTCCTTTTACCACAAAAGAGCATTCATCGCAGCGTTTCCCACAGCATTCTTTTATGGTCTCAGCAAATTCGAATGTCCGTACCTTTACTTGTTCTGAGTTCGGTTTGTACTTTGTAGAAAAATCCACAGTAGTTGCGCAAAACAAGCAGTCAGTTTGGGCGAAAAAGGGTCTTTTAGCTAAACGGGCACTTCTCTTTCCAATGCTTGTCTTATTCGTCGATTGTTGTTTACTCCATATATTAATACAAATACTTTTCTTATCAGTGTGCGTTCTTCTGCATGACACATGAACTCTGTTTCCAGCACTTACATTGAAATCGCCTCCACGGAGTTTACTGGCTACGGTTATGCCATCAGCGCCCTTCTCCGTTAAAGTCCCTGTCTCCTGACCATCTTCGACAATTTATTTACAAATACAACAATGTTAAGTAGCAGCCATTTGTAGTAAACTTTACTTGAAACAAGAAAAATGTCACTTTAATACTTAATCTAACTAAAAACTCCAACGAACATTCAGAAAAAGTGCGGCAATTTTGAATTGGATATTTAGGCAATTTCCCATGGTCGGATTTTGGATATGTTTAAAAGCAAGATTTGTTGAGTTGAATACCACTTCAATCGCTTCTGAAGCAATTTTGCCCAGGTCAAATCATATTTTGATTAGACTAACTGTTCCGTATGTATAGATGGATGGCGCTTATAGTTCACACATTAAACATCCCCACAGATGGATGTAGCCTTTACTTGCATTCGTCTAAAGTAGGCCGCTGGAACGATCTCTCCATATTAGTCTTTTTGTGAATTTTGTTTATTTTGTGCAGTATTGTTTCCGATGGGCAATATTATTATTAAAATTATTTTTCTTGCTAAACCAATTTTTAATTATAGCTTGTTCAACCAAATTTCCGATGCACGTCATAAATTTGATGACGCCATTGCAATGCAGCATTGCCAATAAATATCTGTAACATTAAAACTGTTATGAAATCATTGTAACTACTATCATTGTAGTTCAATTGAATTGAAAAATTACTACAAAACATTCAAGTTAGATCACGAAATCCTTGGATTAAACCATGTCATATTATATGGATTAAACGTATAATCTAAAAGAATAGAATGTGTAATAGCTTTAATGAATATTTCGAAAATGTAATAATTGCATATATTTAACACTTTAAGGCGGCAGTCGCACAGAGAGACGACCAACCATGGCCATCCGCAACCGTCCAACTTCGACCGACCAAAAATTAAACAACCGTCGCACAGGGAAGACCCTGCAAGACCAACCGATTTTTAAATGTCGCGCTAAAGTCGATAATAATTCTGCAGGTTTCTACATACCCACCATAAATAAAATCGATATTTATGTTACCCACAGTAAATTAAACAAATTAAGCAAATTAAACAACTTCATTCATCCACTTCCTCGACTGTCCACCCATCAATACTTAACAATAATAAAATACTTTAAAATAAATAATTATACCCAACAAACACAGAATGTTGTGAGAATGTTCAAATGAAATTCAGAAAATCCATAAGACATTAAAATGTTTCTTATACATTTATGCAATCTTCATAAGTCGCTTGATACAAGACTTTTGATGAACATTGTAAAAATATGTTTCCTATATTAATTGAATAATGACTTATCTTTATACAATATTCTAGTATAATTTAATAAACATTCTTTAAAATATTTTTTCCAAAGATTATTAGAATATTTAAATAGCGTTCAGAAGGTTTCGAAGAGATGCAATGTCTATTTTACATTTTTGCAACATTTATTATTAGGTACTTAATAAATATTGCATAAATATGTTTTGAACGTTTACTAAATATTTGTTTACATTTCCACAATATTGTTATATAGTTCCATGGATATTATTTCACAATATTTTTAAATGGAATTAAAAATATTTAACGAAAATATCCGAAATAATACGATAATCGATAATAATCATGCAAGTGTTAGTTTGATATGTGAATTGGCTGGCGTTGTTCCGTTGGTCTTTTACTCGTGCACCATTTTGTTACTTTTACGCTTCAGTGCAATTATCTTCATTATTTTAGTTTATTGTGATATTACAGGTACGTATAATACTTATATATTATTTCTTGAATCATTATTGTGCCACAATGCCAAAAGAGAGATCAAAAAAATCTTATTTTAATAGACGTATAAATCAACGCATAAATGCTTCTTTCGCCGTTATCAATGATTCATTATCTCTTGCATTACATACATCTTCAAATGACGAGCGCAATGTTCCAACTCCTTCCTCACATAGTATTCACGATAATAAATTACGTAAAGAAACTATTTGTTTATCATCCACCGATAAAGATGACCCACACAATCGATTTAAAACTTTACATGATTTGTCATATACCGAAGATAATGATGAGGATGAGAGTACCGTCTCTGTGAATGAATTAGTGAAAGACATCAATGATAACGGAGATAGTGAATGTTTACCTTTAATTCAAAATGTGTGTTTGCCAATAAAATCGAATTTAGCAATGTGGGCAGTTCAGAATAACATTACACAGAATAGTTTGCGTGAGCTTATAGTAATTTTAAAATTAGAAAACGATATTGATAATTTTCAAAATTTACCTAATGACCCTCGAACACTTTTGAACACTCCCCGAAAAGTTGACATAGTTTATTTAAGTCCAGGTTATTATTACTACTTTGGAATACAGGCGTCTATTAGAAATGTAATCAACCAGAAAGGTATAAAACTTGCACATGATGTTACCTTTGACATTGCGGTGAATATAGACGGTTTGCCATTAAGCAATAGTAATGCAAGTAGCCTGTGGCCCATTTTAATTCAAGTAAAATCGATAATAGAGTTAAAAGATGACATTATTGTAACAGCTTTATTTCATGGTCCTGGAAAACCGACAAATTCAAACGAATTTTTAAAAGATTTTGTAACCGAGGCCGCAAATTTATCGGAAAACGGTTTCTATATTAACAACATCCGTTATGGTTTTAAAATATATATGCTAATATGCGATGCTCCTGCAAAATCATTTGTTTTGTCAATAAAAGGTCACACTGCGTATTCCTCATGTACTAAGTGTATACAGGAGGGTTGTTTTATAAATAACGTAATGTGTTTCCCTGAAACAAATAACAAAAATCGCACCGATAGTGAATTCAGGCAGCAACTTGATGATAATCATCACAATAATGGCACATCGATCTTAACTATGCTACCGAAGTTTGATATGATTAAAAGCGTTCCTTTAGATTACATGCACTTAATATGCTTAGGAGTTATGAAGAGGTTGTTAGTTCATAGTAAGTATGGATGGATTTTTGGTAAACAGCCACATAAGTTGCCATATGCAAAAGTTGAACAACTGTCGCGACATTTACTGTCATTGTGCAAATTTATCCCTGCCGAGTTCAATCGTAAAAGTAGAACAATAGAAGAATGTAAGAGATATAAAGCGACTGAATTTAGATTATTACTCTTATACACTGGACCAGTAGTTTTTAAAGAAATATTAACCAAAACATATTACCACACATTTTTATCCCTTCATGTTGCTACTTTACTTTTTTGTTCCCCGGATTATTCTCAAAATGAAGAAATTGTTGATTATGGACAAAAATTGATGAAGTGTTTTATAACTTCGGTGTGCAAAATTTATGGAATAGATTTTGTTTCGCATAATGTTCATGGTTTGCTGCATATATCAGATGATGTACTTCATTTTGGAAATCTTGACAAATTTAGTGCATTTCCTTTTGAAAATTTTATGAAAGTTTTAAAAAAGATGGTAAGAAAGGGTGACAAACCGTTGCAGCAAATTGTCCATCGACTATATGAAAACTCAATCAAAACAATGAATACGGTGGAATCAAACAATGGATTTTCGTTATCTCAAGAACATTTTGAGGGTCCTTTATTAAATCACTACAAATTATCTCGACAATATAAGGCTTTGAAATACAATGGGTACATATTCAAATTAAATGTATCTGATTCTTTTATAATTACTAAGGATACTGACATAGTTAAACTTTCCAACATTACTTATTATAACAATGAAGTAAAATTAGTAGGTCAAAAATTTCTTACAATTACAGATTTTTTTTCAGTTCCTTGTAACTCATCTTTATTTAATGTTTTTAAAATAAACCGCCATCAGAAAGGTCCTCTTGATTTATGGAGTTTATCTGACATTAAAAGCAAATTATGCTTTTTGCCATTGAATGAAGAATGTGCTGTGGTATATCCTCTTTTACATTCATTTTGATTTACAGTTTCTCAATTTACATTAGTATTAGTTTTAGTAAACACAATATCACTTTTCAACAAGGTTCTAAAGACAGTTTTTTTTTAATATTATTTTATTCCTTTGCACATTTCAGTGTAAATCTGTTCATACCTTAAATATTATTATTACCCGTTTAGATGACTTATTATTTACTATTCTACATTTTTGTTTCATAACCTTTGTGGAACGAAGGATGTCTTGGACAGTTGTCCATTTCCTCGACGAAAACTCCGTTGAAGTTGTTCCCGAAACTTGGACTATCGGAGATATTGAAGCCTTTTGGCCTTCAATAAAAAACCGAAACAAAATATTTGATGCCATTAGAAAGAGGGATAGTCCTGAATGTGATTGGGGGATCTTTAAAATTCGCAAACTTGGATGTTATGGTAACATACTCAACATTTTCATCGACGTTTTAATTTAATACCTATACGTAATACATATTTATGTTAATTGTAGATGATTTTAAAAGAGCACAGCAAAAATGCAACAAAGCAAGAGAAGTAGACAATTTATCAAGTTGTGCAGAAGAGGAGCCTTTGGGTAAAGGGTTTCGAACTACAACAGTATCGAAAGTATTCGATGATTTCACAACCGATGTTAGTGATGATGATGAGAGTGTCGACGATGGTGCATTCCCAGCACCCCCCAAGCCCTTGCAAACTAGGTAAACGTATACTTTCTCCTTTCCGTTTTAAAGCTAATTTATTTAGAGCCATCGCACATCGTGAGAAAGAAAAACAGGATGAAGAACCCAATCTACTTGTGATGTCACGTGCTCAGCCGGTGACCAATACAAACGAAAACGGTTGGTGTAGATAGTTTTGAATAATTGCAAATGTTCTATTCTGCTTTGTGAATTACACTACAGACTTGTACAATATCTCCAAAATTCGATGTTCACTCTTGGTATCTTTAGCACCCACTTTGGGTATCTTTTTTAAATAATCATAATTAAAAAGCTGTGATGTGATAAATAGATATTACGGATGGAGACAAACGCCGCTTAAGGAAGGCATATCTCATACAGTTTCAAAGATACCAAAGGTGCGCACCAACTTTGGACACACTTCTTAGTTTTAATCTGTTTCAGAAACCTATAAAGCAATCACAACATTAGCGTCTAGATTCGAAGGTATGTTGTTCTCATAATAGTAGTATTATAACAACTGGCGTTTCAGAATTTCAGAAGCAAATATTGAGAGATACGATTATAATAAAAACAAGATTAAAGGATTTGTCGGACATGGTAAACGTCATTGGTAAAGAAACAAATCGAGCTAATGAAGCAGATAACATTGTGCAGCAAAAAGAAAATGGTCAATTGTTATTGAAAAAACTACCTTTACAAAATATGGATGACCTAGAAAATATGGAGACCACATTATTAGGGGAAGATAATTTTGAAAGTTTGGTACCTAAATTTTAATTTGGTACATGAATATAATTTCTATAAAAATATTCCACAGGCAAGAGAGTTATCGCTAATTGGTGGAGATTCCGTAAAAGAGATAACTAATAGAATATTATACCATACTTTCTCAAACTCATTAGGTACCAAATACAGTTGGGAAGGTTTTAAAGGAAAGAAAATTTTTAAAAACTTAAAACTTGCTGCCCTGATAATTAGTAAGTACTAAAATGAAGTAGTAGTTGAAATATCCTCTGTGATAAATTCCGTCTTTTGCAGAATCTATTCGCTTAAATGCAAAAACGCACGATGCTACAGAGGCTGAAATCATTAAAATCATAAAATCTTGGCTAGTTAGATGTAAGGGCAGGGAAGTAAGAGAAAAAGACCAAAAAGATGTGTAAGTGATTTTTTTTTGCTGATGATGTGTGCGAGGTGCGTGGCTGTTTTTCCTGGAGTAACTCTATCGTTAGGTCTTTCAATGACACGTTCGTTGACTGACCAAAATATCAAAAGCATATGAAAGTGCAAAATTAAAATAAATTACAAGAATGAATAAGCAAGGAAATTTAAAAAAATCTGTTGACCTATAGATATGTTCAGTTTTTACACAAATAGGTGTGACAAACAATTGGCTTTAGTCCCTTCAGTAATCTCTGAGATTCTAAAAGGTTGACTTAAAAGTTTTAAAGCAAACTATCAACTTAACCCAAAATTCATGAAAGGAGCAAATATTGACATGCATAACTACTTGCGCAGTTAAAAATCAGGAGTAGATCAGAGACCCTACACTACACGATGTTTCACTATGCACGCAAATTCTTCCATGTGGTAGGGATTAAGTTAACTTCAGTACTTTACGAAAAATGCCAAAAAAACAATTTACCAATAGCGAGCAATATTAAGTTCAATTCCTATTTTTTTTGTGTCCTGTTCTAGCCTTCAAATTATCCGATCATTTCTTGTACTATTCTCATTACCGTTGATTCCAAAGATTCACTGGCACTTTAAGTTTTAATTCACTCTTGAAAAAGTTCAACACTACAAATTTCTATTGACAGGTCATAACTTTTATCACGTATTTAATTACGCAAGTGTTAAAGATTTCTTGAGACGTTAATAGCGCCGCAAATTCATTTTGTATTAATTGTAAAACAGAACAATGCTAGCGTGAACTTAACTTGAACTCTTAACTTCCCTCGTCACTTTTCAGTACTACCTACTTCATTCTGATGCGTGGTAGATGTTGAGAACTTCAATAACTTCATGGTAAAACTATTGGTTCAATTATCCATGGTAAAACATGATTCACTATTGAAAGTAGACTACAAAGTTAGTATAATAACATTTAAATCGTACCAAACTACTAACTAACCATTTGTTTGTAGCCGTTTTACCCATAGATAAATAAAACCCATAGACAAAACCAATAGATACTTTTCTTGAATAGGCTATTCCGGATATTCATTTTTAGTTTCTTCTTTTTTGTAGGTGACGCTAAGCTCGCTGCTCGATTATATTCGACTGTGTTCGATCGCCGACTGTTTCCCGCTACATTTTCCCCTTGACAAAAACATAACCAAACATAACCTTAGGACAAAAACAAATCACGTTCTTGTTTAAATCTCGTTTTTTTGCGCTTAGGTGTTTGAGTGTTTTATCCGTTTTCCTGTATCGTGGCGTGGGTTTATATCATTTGTTTCTAGTTATTTTATTATAGTTCATCTTTGTATTATTTGAGTTTTGTTAGTTAGTTTTGTGGTTAGTGTTTTTAGTATTAATATTTAACTGAACTTACAAAAGTGCATTGTGTAAATTAGTTATTTTATTATAGTTCATCTTTGTATTATTTGAGTTTTGTTAGTTAGTTTTGTGGTTAGTGTTTTTACATAGTATTAATTTAATATTTAATTGAACTTCTTCTTACAAAAGTGTATTGTGTGAATTGCAAGGTTTGTGCGTTTGTAGAAGTAATAACAAGAAATTCTACGTTTTATTTTTGTAGATGGTTGCTATTTATTGTGCAGTTGAAAATTGTTGGAAGTCTACAGCAAGCAAACATGTTTTTCCAAACCCAGCAAAAAACATGGCACTGTTTAAAAAATGGGTCAAACTATGTGGAAACAAAAGGCTGTATGACATGACTCCCAATAAGATATTTACTAATTGTAGAGTTTGTCGAAATCATTTTGAAGATACCGATTTCCTAGCTAATAACCGGCTTAATCGTGTTGCTTATCCCTCCAAATTTTTACCAGGTAACAAGTATAAGATATATTAAAATTGTACTTATTTATCGTGTCAAATTATTTTGTAATTTAGCACCTGTGGCTTCTGTTACTGATGATACTTTTCCAAATATCTTCGACTCTCAACCATTACCAGAAGTTGTAGATATTGAAATGAGTCAGTTGCTTGAAAATATTCCGTCAACATCGAAAGCAGATGGACGTCTAGTGACCCCTGTAATGACTACATGTATTACACCAACAGCAGGTAAATATTAAGAATAATAATCATTTGCATATACCTACCTATATTTTTTCTTTGCAGTTAATAGAAAAATAAAACCTTTACTGTCAATTGGAATGACCCGCCAAGAACAACTGACTCCAAAAAAAAAAATATTATATAAACAACTTACGCACTTAACTAAAGTTGCCTATAAGCTAACTCATTCCAAAACGAGTCTAAGAAGAAGATTATTTGAAGCCAAAAAATTTTCGAAAAGAAATAATTTGGAACATATCGTTAACGGCTTGGACCCATTTCAGAAACTATTTTTGGAATGTCAGATAAAAAATGCAAAAAAAAAATCACAAGGAAGAAGATTTACAGATGATGAGAAGATGTTAGCAGTTGCATTGTCCAAACAAACTGGTTCGGGATATAAGTACCTGTCTCATGTATTCGCTCTACCTTCTCTGCAAACTTTGGTGAAATTTATGCATAAAATACCCGTAAAACCGGGAATTAATGAAACAATATTTGGAGCCCTAAAATTAGAAAGTGCTAAGTTTAAAAACCAGCAAGACAAGTACTGTATGCTTCTTTTTGACGAAATGTCAATTATGACTCAACTAAGTTATAATCAAAAAGAAGATAAGGTAGATGGATTTCACACATCCAATAAAGATGAACTTGCATTTGCAAATTATGTCCAAGTAAAGTCTCCAACATTTTATACATGTAAACTTATACATATTTTTTTAGGTATTTATGATTCGTGGAATAAGAAGAAGGTGGAAACAACCTGTTTTTTACAATTTCAGTTCAGGACCTACAAAAACCATGCATATTGTAAAGACAATTAAAGTAATTGTCAGTAAGCTTAAAGAAGCAGGACTAATTGTTTGTTCAATCATATGTGACCAAGGCACAAATAATTGTGCAGCACTAAAATATTTAGTTGATCAGACCAGAGAGCACAAAGTACGAAGCAGGAAAGAAATGGATCTTTCTGAATTTTATTTTGAAGTAGAAGGGCAAAAAATAATTCCACTTTTCGACACTCCGCATTTAATAAAATGTATCAGAAATAATTTTCTGAAATATAATATCGAATATTTTATGGATGGGATTAAAAAAACTGCAAAATGGGACCATGTGCTAAAAGCTTATAAAATGGATCCCTATTTTGGTAGTTTAAGAACAATGCCGAATCTAACGGATTTCCATGTGGTACCTGAGAAAATACCAAAAATGAAAGTTTCATACTGCACGCAGACTTTAAGCAGAACTGTGGCAATTGCTATTAATTTAATGGCTCATTCAGGTAAACATAATTCACTAACTACTACAGAAGCTTAACACTTTTTTAGAAACAACTGTGGAAATAGATGGAGACATTTATAAAATGGATAAAGGAGCAGCAGACACTGCATCCATATTGGAGTTTTTTAATGACCTATTTGACAGCTTAAATTGTATTGGAAGGTCCACAAAACGTTACTGCAGGCCCGTGAGAGAAAATTCTCCACATCATCAATTTTGGGTGGACTCCATTAGATTGTTGCAGAGTATGAAGTTTGTTGGCCAAAAACACAGTTTCAGGCCACCATGCCTCAACAATTTTATAAAAACCATTAGAAATTTTGCGGAATTGTTTAAACTTTTGAGAGGGTTTGGATTCGAGTATATTAAAACTCGTCAATTTAATCAAGATCCGCTGGAGAATTTTTTTGGACAAATTCGTCAACGAGGAGGGCGATATGTCAATCCGACATGTGAAGCTTTTGGGGCTTTTTACAAAAGCTTGATTATAAAAAATTTGGCTGCAAAGCATTCTAGTGGCAGCAACTGTGAAGATGACAAAGTGGACATGTTTTTTAATTTACAGAATTTACTTGAGCAGGTATTATTCACTAGACATTATTATTTTCTGTTTCAACCAATTTTTATACTTTAGGGTTTACATGATAATCAAGACGAGGTGGTTATGCAGGAAGAGGTGGCCTGTCAATATGTTGAAGCACCAATATTACCAACAATAAGTTACATAGAAAAGCAATCGTTGCATTATGTTTTAGGCTTTATTTTGAAGAAAATTAAGCCATTAATTAAGGATTGCGCTTTCTGTACTGCTGCAATGTTTACAGATACAGTTGATGAAAGCCACACATTTACATCCTTAAAGGAATATGTTGTCGGGGGGAAAAGCTTGACCTACATTAGTGATAATGTACAAAAACAGTTAAGTTTTGTTTATTACCACACTAAATTGTGGTTAACAAATAATTTATGCAGACCAAAACTTGTTGCCAGCCTTTTAATGGTGTTAAAAGACATAGACGTAAGCCTGACTTGTGAGCAACATATTCACTTAAATACAATTATTAAGAGAAAGTTTATAAAACTGAATTTATACAATGTGATAAAACAAGTGAATAATGTGCTGGTTTCAAAAGACACCCGGAAAATCCCATCAACCGCACCCATTCTCTTTCAAAAGGCAAAAGAAATGGCCCTAAAAAAACATTCAAAAAAGACTATTAAATATTAAATGATTATTTGCTAAACATATTTTTAATGGTTTATTTGTGTTATTTTTAATATTTTTAAGTTTATCAGTTCATCAGTTGTGACTGCCATATGTATAATGAGCAGATTTGTATGTGATTTTATATCTTTTTTTGCTAAATCAGATCAAGTTAGATTTTCAACAAACTTCGCTTGTTACTATATTCGATATTCCATCCGTACGTTGCAAGAAACGTGCACATCTACAACGGAGTTACAATATGGATCATATGTGAAATTTTACCCTGATTCAAGATGCAGTGCCAATTTTTTGCTGTCTCAAATACTTTTCGAGATCTACTTTTAAATCGAAATTATCAAGTTTTGTCTTTCTGATAAGGCCACATTTTTTATACTTTCATTGCTGCAGTTTTCGAAGTTTGTTTTGTAATTCGGGGTTTGACCAATCTTCGCCAAATTTGGCACACATACCTTACGTAATCAGGAAAATGTTTTAGAATAGGTCCAGAATTTCACCGCGAAGCCCAAAAAATACCCGAATTTCGGTTTTTTAACAGGGAATTGAGGTAAAAAGCTGAAAATTTGTATATAGGGTCTTTAATAACTCTAAAATTTTTCAAACTAAATTGTATGTTACCCAGGGCAAAATCGAGTATTCACACTTGGAAACCCGAAAAATACGAATTTCCCAAGAAGGCGAGCAAAGCTGCGGTTAAGCAGCTAGTAACTTAATATTTTGGATTGTTACCACATAACAATTTATTACCCATATGTGCACCTGTAAACTAAGTATATAAAACATATTTTGCATAATTGTTTTAACATTACGACGCGTTCTGATGTTTTCATTAAGGCGTTTGGTCACAATTGGCAAGGCAGGAATACCTCTCCTTTACGTATTTAAAATACAGATCTACCTTTATCATCCGAGCCAATTATTAAAGATTGGGGTCCATGGCTTAATGCTGCTGTTTTATGCGGATAACATGCAACAAAATAAAAATTATTTGTTTCCTTGTCTTTAATAACGAATCCGCAGCACTCAAAATTTGTAAAAATTTGAAAGCCACAGTTGCCCTTAATTAACTAATTTTCAATATTAGAGAATGTAGATGAAAATTTGGAACCAATCTCGGGGAATACAGCTATCAAAATAATCGCAAAATTGAAATACGCGATATGTACAAATGAATAAAATTGTAATATTCTAAAAGGGCAAACTGAAGATGTTCAAGGCATCAATCCTGAATGCATTGTTTCAATGGAATATGCTTCCATTACTTTTTGCAATGTTGAGCGGTCATTTTCTACTTATAAATGTGTACTTAACAACAAAACAACGTACTTTTATTATGGCAAATCTGAATCATATTTTAGTCCTTTATTGTAATTCCAATATGTATTCAATTAACTTTTTATTACTTTTATCATTACTGTATATAAAATAGTTTGTTCTGTGCTGTACAATGTGCCAAAAAGGAATCATTTATGATTGCAATTATTATTATTTATTTTATAGTAACACATGTGTAGTGAGATTTTTTTATTAATAAATTCATCAAACGGTCTTCATAAATTGTTCTATGAATTACACACAAAAACATAATTAGGTTCTTACCACTACATTTACATAAATAATAAATGATTTAAGGAAATATGAAAGTATGTACATACACAGTGGTAAGAACCAAATTAATTTGTAAATTCAATCCATTTAAATAATCCGCTTTTTTACACAACCAATAAAAACTTCCTTCGTCCCTAACAGATGGCGCTATTTTGCACCAAATTTTCCTCTTGAAGATAGTCATCTATTGGTTTTGTCTATGATAAAACCCTTCACTAATGAAAGAATGCGGTGTTTCACTGTTTCGTTATATGTATATACGTAACGGTATTTTAATATTTTATTTTGTAACGAGCCGAAACGGACACGATGCACGATAAAAGCGCCGTGAAGAATAAGAATATTGCAATAAAATAAGCTAAAGTAATCTACATATTTTTACTCCTTCCTGAACATTGTCACTAGATGGCTGTTGCATAAAGTAAAGTAATTTTTTTTGAAAAGAAAGGGAATTTGACGAGAATTAACGTGACAGGTATTTTTCATCTTGGGATTGCTCTACTGTCTACTATATTATTTAGTTTTTAGTTACCAGATTATACCTGTACTATAATCTAATCTATTACCACTACTATTTTTAAGTTAGGAACGGTATGCAATGCAAAGAACATAAACGTTATTTTTTTGTAACGTTGCCGGATGTAACGTTACATAAAACGATCGTTATTCCCACCACCACAGTGCATAATCGAAATAATCGGCATAATCTAAGCAATACCAAATGGCAATAGATCAATTTAATTAAATTTAATTGTTACATATCTGATATCATTCTGGAACATTTATAAACCACTAAAACTAAATAATAATAAACGTTGCCAAAACATAATGAAATTTACACCACTTAAATAAGTAAGAGATAATAAAATACACAAAATGATCTTTCAATGGACACCACCAAGCCTTTAATTATAGTGGTACAATTTGCGAGTATTATTTGTACTGTACCCTGTACCTATATACCTATTGTTGGGAGAAATTTCATTTGATGAATTTCTATTTTTGTGTGGTTTGTGGTTCAATTGATTTTAATGTAAAGAATGTTTCTGCTCAATGAAGTAGTGAAATAGCCGCACGACTTTTAGACCATTTTAACTTACAAATTCTGATTTTGTTTTTGTTCTAGTGTCAGCGATGATGTGCCACTGCCAGACCCAGAACCGGTCAACCGGACCATATCAATTAATATGTAACTACATATGTAATATGTACATTATTCTCTATATGTAATATTAACGTCTAATAAAATATTTATGAAATATTATTCGTATGCATATTTCACATTTTAAAAACATTCCAGAAGGTGTTCATTAAATGTTATATTAACATTCGGCATAACTCCATAGAATATTTTGCAAACGTATTAGTACCCTATGGACCATGTGCCAGAAATATTTAAATATTACAAAATGTACAATAAATATTGTAGTAATGTTTAAATTACTTCTATACAACATTGCTAGAACATGCAACCTGGTGAAATCGACATGTTCTGAGAACATTCATAAAATATATTCTCTGTACAGCAAAATGTTGAGTAAACATTTAAATATTTTTAGAAAATGTTTGCTATACATTTTAACAACATCCGTGTGCTGTTTGGGTATTAGGTTAGTAAAAAAATTTCAAATGTTATGAGTCACCGACCGTTAATCGTCGACCAAAAGTTTAAAGCCGGGTTGAAATTTCAAACCGTACGGTCGTGGTTGCTTGTGGACGATCGTGGACGGTCGTTCTTGTAAAGGTACGTTTTCGTAAGGACACAACATGTCGGCCGACTTGTGGGCCGACTTGTCCACAAACCACTAAAGGTACGTTTTCGTAAGGACACGTCTCTGCGACTTGTTGGGCCGACATGTCTGCCGACCGACATGACGAAAAATTGACTCGTGTTTATGTTGCCATTTGTTTGCAACAGACATGTTGAATTATTTACAATAGGTATGAATCAAGCACACATTTTAGTTGGCTTCAAGATGGTTTTTTTCATTTTGCCTAGTTCACGTAAGTATTGACTTCTAATATTTGTAATTTTCTTTTCGACGTTTGCAACATTCCATCATATTTGACCACATCTAAACATGATTCACATAATATGAATACATATTTGTATAACAGCTTATTAAAATAGGTACATACCTTCTGTCTTAAATTATTTGGGAACTAGATTTATATACAGGGTGACATTGAAAAAACTACAATGCATAATATTACCACGCGATAGAGGGCCATGAAATAATAAAAAAAATTCCTATACACTAATGTCCTATCGCCTTTTGTTTTTAAGATAAGATAGATACGTTGAGCTTCGGAAGAATTTGATCGAGCTTCGCCATAACACATAATCATGTCTCTATATCTTCAAACGTGTAGAGAACCATTTTTAAAAGCAATTTTAAAAAACGAGAAGCAAATAATCAAACAAAAACGTAATCAGGAACACGAGAAACTTGAATAAATTATTACAATATTAATTTGATAGGTGTCATAATTTCGTAGTCAAGATGCTCTATCTTAACAACAAAAGGTGATCGGACATTAGTGTATAGGAATTTTTTTTATTATTTCTTGGCCCTCTATCGCGTGGTAATATGCATTGTAGTTTTTTCAATGTCACCCTGTATATTACATGCTAGACACTACTTTGTTCAGACTGGGCAATTTCGGGAAATGCAAAAAATCAACGAGTCGGCTGTTTACGTAGCAACAAATGACATCCAACTCGGCGTGTTGGGATAACTTTTCCAGCCGACTTCGACATGTCGTTCAACTACCCCGACATCAAATGTATTTCGTTTACGTTAATACAGACAAGTCGGCCCACAAGTCGGCCGACATGTTGTGTCCTTACGAAAACGTAGCTTAACAAATATAGACCCTTTACGTAAATTAGAATGCGCGGACTTAGTGACGCAGGAATTTTAATTTGCGATTCCAAACTACTGATGGCGCAAATATCAATTATTTTTACAGTTTGGCGTTGGTGTAATAAAAAGGTTGTGATTTGTGATACTTTATTACCTTTCTAACCTATAATAAGTTTATTACCACGTGTGGATTACTTTGCTAGGTTAGAAACATTTGTAGAAATTCTTGCATTATTGCATTATGTCATAGATAAAGGAGGCATATTATGTTGAAATGTAAGGCCCCGTTTGGTGCTATAAGTACTACAGTTTGTATAAAATTTGTTAGACTATTTGTGAAGAAACTTTGACATTGTTGCTAACATAATTATTCTAAATTTATTTTATCTAAAATAACGATGGTGTAAAATTATGTAAGACACGTTCTAAATAATTTTACACAAAATAATTTTTGTAACAAGTCATCACATATTATGTTTGCAACAATGACATTTTTATGCACAAATTTTATACGAAATTTAGTAGTGTCAAACAATCAAGTTAGGTATAATTTCAAATTTGTTATTTTATCAATTTCAAATAGAAGGGGGAAGTTTTAATTCAGATTCACTATTCCAAACACGAGATGGCGATGCAGTTTCTGTAACTTTGCAAATATATGGTGGATTACTATCTATAAAGTTAATTGATTTGTGGACTTGTCTGTATAAAGGTACGTTTTCGTAAGGACACGTCTCTGCGACTTGTTGGGCCGACATGTCTGCCGACCGACATGACGAAAAATTGACTGGTGTTTATGTTGCCATTTGTTTGCAACAGACATGTTGAATTATTTACAATTATGACACTACTTTGTTCAGACTGGGCAATGTCGGGAAATGCAAAAATCAACGAGTCGGCTGTTTACGTAGCAACAAATGACATCCAACTCGGCGTGTTGCGATAACTTTTACAACCGACTTCGACATGTCGTTCAACTACCCCGACATCAAATGTATTTCGTTTACGTTAATACAGACAAGTCGGCCCACAAGTCGGCCGACATGTTGTGTCCTTACGAAAACGTACCTTTAACGTAAACGAAATACATTTGTTGTCGGGGTAGTTGAACGACATGTCGAAGTCGGCTGGAAAAGTTATCCCAACACGCCGAGTTGGATGACATTTGTTTCTACGTAAACAGCCGACTCGTTGATTTTTTGCATTTCCCGAAATTGCCCTGTCTGAACAAAGTAGTGTCATATTGTAAACAATTCAACATGTCTGTTGCAAACAAATGGCAACATAAACACCAGTCAATTTTTCGTCATGTTGGTCGGCAGACATGTCGGCCCAACAAGTCGCAGAGACGTGTCCTTACGAAAACGTACCTTTAGACGTGCTCTATCTACCAACGTGGTATAGGGACATTTAGTGTGACGTCACACATAGGCGGCAATTTAAAACGGAGTCATAACTTTAAAACTGCCAATTAAATTAGTCCTTATTGTATAGTAACGATAAGGGTCACTTTTTTTAGCGAGCACTTTAAAGTGCCTACATACGCTTACAAAATCAAAATAAGAAAATCGAAGATACATTTGAGAAACTATGATGTTTTTTTTACACCTTTCAGTCCTGAAATTTACTTTTCTTTCTCAAATAATTTTGTAAATCGATTATAGAAAAGTTGTGGTGAATCTTTTAACGTTGCGCATGCCGTTTATGCATTCCCGTCCTCTCGAACTTAACCTAACTTATTACTTATGTGTTTTGTTTATTAACCCAATTTCCATACTTTGCTTGCTGTCTTACTAAGTTTCTATTTTAATCATTAATCTAAGTTGTTATAGTATCTTAAGTAGTTTCGTAGTGTTTTATTAGTGCATATTTATTATATACACAAGTAATAAGTTAGGTTAAGGTCGAGAGGACGGGTAATGCATAAACATAAACGGCATGCGCAACGTTAAAAAATTCACCACAACTTTTCTATAATCGATTTACAAAATTATTTGAGAAAGAAAATTAAATTTCGGGACTGAAAGGTGTAAAAAAAACATGATAGTTTCTCAAATGTATCTTCGATTTTCTTATTTTGATTTTGTAAGCGTATAGTCGCACTTTAAAGTACTCGCTAAAAAAAGTGACCCTTATCGTTACTATACAATAAGGACTAATTTAATTGACAGTTTTAAAGTTATGACTCCGTTTTAAATTGCCGCTTATGTGTGACGTCACGACTAAATGTCCTTATTGAAATTTTGGTCGGTCGTCTTTGGTCGGCGACCAAAGTCTGTGCGACTGCCGCCTAATACAAAGCAATTCCTAAAATTACCTCTAAAGGACAAATCATTCTATCAATAAAAGGGTTATCAGGGAATCTTCAGAAACAGCTACATGAAATGAGGTGGTAGCGTACTTACTTTTTTCATACATTTCATATATTGCATTTCTAATCGAATCAACATTCAAGTGTGTAATATCTGTCACCGATTTAGGGTGCGGACGGTATTTTGAAGGTGAGTTTAGCAGTTCGTTGTTCTTCACTGCGTTTGAAATGGCACTAACTGTAGAACTACTCACATTTAAAGCTTGGGAAACTCGCTACAAAAGATAGTTGAAATATTACTGTATAAGGCTAAATGAAATTCTTCACTTACTTCTCTTACAGCCTGTAGAGGTAATAAAGGATTAACGATGCTACGAGTTTTTTAGCTGTGCTGTTTAAATGCTTCGGCATCTTAATAATTTAGTACAGCTTTATGACAAAATTTGTTCTGAAAAGAACAGTTTTTTTGAATATATTCACAAATTATAAAGTGAAGACAAACAAATATAAGTAACGAGTGAAAGAATTGAAAGACGCCACTGAACTGTCAAACATAACCTAAAAACCCATTTTAATAACAGGATTCAATTTGGCAATGTTGGTTTCTAGTACCAACCTTACAATGAAAATGTTACTTGATTTATCCATTGCAAAGCATTTCTTAGTGAAGTGTTACGTTTGGTACTTCAATTTATTCCACTTATGACGTGCATCGGAAATTTCGTTGAACGAGCTGTACTTTATTAATTATACTGCCGTGTTAATTCTAAAGGGCGTATCTGCAAATTCGACAGAAATTGAGTTAGACGCATTTTTAGAATCCTCTTTAAAAGTACTATGTATGTGTTAAGAAGAGATTGCGTATCTCAATGTTATATAGGCGATAACTAGCTTTTAAAGAAAGGCGCATCTACAATGTTAGATTAAAAAGGCGTATATGATTTTGTTAGTTGAAAAGGTTGTATCTGTACACTGTGTACTCACAGTACTTGCTGCCAGTATTATATTCAATAGTATAAAATTAAAATTCCTCTATGCCTAAATAATTTGATGGCATAACTGAAGATATTAAGTCAATTTTTTTCAGTTTTTATGTTATTGTAGATACGCCCCTTTGAATTAACACGGCAGTATAGGTATAACCAAATAAAAAGTGTCAACTATAGTCGACATCAGTCTCTGCCGTTTTACTACCTGGGGCTGTATGTGTAGCAAAGTTAGATAAAATCAACCCATACGGAAAGGGTTAATAAGAAATGAAAGTTACACTTACTATTACAATTCAAAAATGAAATATGAATTGACATTATGTAGGAAAAATCCAGCAACCGTACAAGCATTATGTAAGTAACGAAAATACCTATTGTACAAGAACCCAGTCTATCTATCTTTAAACATGGAAGGACCTCAGGTAGAATTTCGCCGATTACTTTGTATTGTATTGCTCATTATGAGTTGAGCATTATGGTTTTACATTGAATGAATGCTATAAAGTGGTATAGACTAAGACTATACTCTTTATTAACTGCAACATTTTTAGAATACTTTTAATTAATCACTCCGTGCAGTTGGCGTTTTCGGAATTACTTTCTTTAGATCAATAAGAGACAAATTTCTATTTATCTGTTAAATAAAAATCAATTCAGAAATTTTCTATATTTTTAAAGAAATGATTTACAAATGTGCGTTTTTCACAATTACACATCATTCTCACTTGTTTACACTTAAAACATCTTTCAAGCATCTATCCATATATTGAATATATTTGCTAGACATTAAATAAATATTACTCAATCAAAGCCAACTATGCATAATATGCTGGCTTTTAAAAGTAACAATCCATATGTTTATGTTTACTGGAAGGGTCACAAAAGACCACCGAGTGAGATAATTTTGATTAAGCGCTACTAAATATGTTACAGAAGCACCAAATTTTCCAATAAACAAGAAGATATAGATTACACGCTTGTATATAAAAGAATTTTGCAGTATTTTGAATACTACTCTACAATAATTTTTCTAACTTTAACAGTGTTAATTTATGGCTGCAAGTGACATTTGCACTGTTTAAAAAACGCTTTGGCTTTAATTTATCGAAGGCAACCATGCTAGGTAAAGTGGTCCAGCATAGTTCCAACGATTGTCTTAAATTATAAGCACATAATAAATTTAGTTAACAGTATATAAAAGAAAAGCAATCACATTTAGGTCCTTCAGTTAGTCTATAGTACACTTCACACTGTATCACAATGGAATATATGATGAATTCCTACACCAAATTGTATTCACGTAAATTAGACTGTAGTATAGTATCCTTCACAGCAGCAAAAACAAACTTGATGTTTTCAGTATCTGTAAATTAAAAAATTATTTAACAACTTGTTACTATGTACCATTCAAATTATACAAGCAATCCATTGTGGTAGTTAATGTGTTTTGTCTTATTTAGTGTAAATTTTAATAAACCACAGCAAGCGGCTTCCTTTTTGTAGATTTTATTATTTGGTTAAGGTTATTATCATGCAATAACACACACAACAGTTTAAGCGATCAATATTGCAAACCTCCATTCAAATCTACTATTTCACTTTTGTAAAATAAGGAATAAGGAAGATAAACATGACTATAATGTTAAACAAAGTATCAATTTAGGTAAGCAGACTGTTTATCCAAGCTTATTCAGAGTTACTTGTTATGTCTTCCACTCTTATCTTTCGGTTTGGATTCCATTATTTACTTTCAAATCATATACAGTGTGTCTACTTAAGTTGGCAACATATGGGAAACTTTTATTATTAATTTTACGAACAAAAGTTATTCTTTATAAAAAGTTCTGCATGTTCTAAAATTTAAAATACAATCATCAGATATTAAATTTTTTCAGTCGTGTACGCGATATGTCAAAAAATATGAATTTTGCTCAAGAGTAAAGTACCTTTATTTTTGAAAATATCGAAAATTGTTATTAAAAAAAGTTAATCAGAACTAAAAACTACATTCAAATATGCAATTACATCCTGCTAGTTAAAATTTTTTTTTTACTACTTTTTCTCAAATTATGTACTACCTACCAATACTGATACTTAACATTTTTTTTCCTATTTTTGTCTACAATAATGATGCAAATGTAAGTGTAGTTACGTGAAATCTAGGATGCACTGATAAACAAATGATTTGTATTATATCAAGAAATGTTTGACAGTGAGGTTTCTGAACGGAACGGAAATCGTATCAGTATCGGTAGGTAGTAATTTGAGAAAAAGTTGTAAAAAAAAATTTTAACTAGCAGGATGTAATTGCATATTTGAACGTAGTTTTTAGTTCTGATTAACTTTTTTTAATAACAATTTTCGATATTTTCAAAAATAAAGGTAGGTACTTTACTCTTGAGCAAAATTCATATTTTTTGACATATCGCGTACACGATTGAAAAAATTTAATATCTGATGATTGTATTTTAGATTTTAGAACATGCAGAGCTTTTTATAAAGAATAACTTTTGTTCGTAAAATTAATAATAAAAAAGTTTCCCATATGTTGCCAACTTAAGTAGACACACTGTATAAGGTGTCTAAAAAGTATGGAAACCCTTGGGGGTGAGTCTGGAAAACGGGAACACCTATTTTTATTGCACTTTTGCATTCTCCATAAAATACCGCTCAAAATGCAAATGTCAACCCCTTCTCCACCTTCAACACCTTTTTTGGGAGTGGTGAGGTGGTGGTGGTGGGGGGAGGTTGGGATACAATTTGCAATTGAGAGCAGTTTTTTATGGAGAATGCAAAAGTGCAATAAAAATAGGTGGTTGCCATTTAAGTTTTCCAAACTCACCGACCCACTGTAATAGTGGTTTCGATTCTTTCTTTTATAGAACTTCAATGTAGTTTATTCCTTGGCAACAAACATTGAGATAATTACTTATACTTTTAATACAGAAAATATACTGAATAAGAAACAAAAACTTTACGTTACAAAAACTACATTTACATTACTGATCTGTTTTCTTTTATTTTAAAGCCTTTTTGGCTTTTCTCACTTCTCACGAGTTAACTTGTTATTAGGTAAATAATAGAGAAATTAAGGTATTATGTAGGTTTCACAAATCCACGGGGACCTTTACTTTTGATCAAACGAAATTTTACAAATTGTTGATGAAACACATATTTCATATACATATTAAAAGAGCTAACAGATTCTATGTATATTGTAAATATACCTAGTGATCCTTCATTTTATACTTTTCATACGCGCGAAAACAAACTAAATTTGTAAAATTATTGTACTCTCCTACAATTTTAAAAATGAGATCGTCAAACGAAGATATTGGTATGTATTTCTTAAATTTTTTTACTCTAATTACATAATGAAAAATGAACGTGTTTCTCACATTGACAAAGAAGACATTTTATCTAACTTTGTATAACAAAAAATTGTAAACCTTATCCTCTTCTCTGAATGTTATCATTGTGTAGTGTAACCCACAATAGTGCCATGGACATCAGTTTCAAATTTCAATAGGTGGATAGTAATAGACATATACCTACAAATTATATGTTTTTAATGGTGTTCTTTAATAAATGGTAGGTAGTAGTACAAACGGACATCTGCATAACGAAAATTTTTCATTGCCAAAAAATATTAAGACGGATCACTATATTTTAATTTAGACTATGACATCATCTACTATGTCACCTTCAAATGAGAAGGTACTAAACATTTTACAGGGGAGGGTATTAAAGAAATACATCAATTTTTTTTTGTCTAGGAGGGCGGCTTCTGTCAGCAAAACATATTTTTAAGTTTGCATTGGGCAACTATTATAAGCAGAGAGGTATGGTGTTGTTGAATGTTTTTGGAATGATTAATAGCGACTCAATAATATAGTCACGGCAATCCTAAAAGCGTTGCACGTGACATATGACGTAAAAACAGTACCAATGTAATACTAATTTTTCGGATTGTCATTAAAGGTAATATTCTAGGGTAAAATAATTCTACAAGTTGGCAGCATCATAAATAAAATTACAATGTTGCAACCAAGGACATCTGTCATTTATTGTCTTCCATTTCGTATTTTATTCTATTTCGTTTTAATCCATATGACAACACTGTTAACATGTATATAATACTCGTGACGTGCAACGCTTTTTGCTTTGCCCCAACTTTAGTCGCCATTTTTTTGACAGTAGGAATGGAGTCGTGATCCCTAGCACATCGTGTCTTTGTTTACAACACATTCATTGATACGGGTCATTCTGCAGTGCTCACCAACCCCCAGAAATCATTGAAAGGGTGCGACATGTAGTTGAAGCCAGCCCTCATTGCTCTGTAGTATGTCACTCCCACAATCTTCGAATATCCAACCGAGTACTGCCCAGATTCTTACACTTGCATCTTCATTGCCACCCATATAAACGATGGTTGTTTAAGAATTGCGGCAGAACGACTTCATGAGAAGACTAGCATTGACATTCAAATGGCAATGTACCGCTAGAGTATTGCACCCTGTATGCGTATTTCAGCAAAGCCATTATTAATAGTAATAGCAAATAAATAAATAAAGGTATATTGGGTATGTAAATTTAAAATTTTTTTGAAAATGAATAAATTTAATATGACAACCAATTACATAGTATCTTATGTTCTTATGTCATCAGATAATGAAATGAGACATGCTCAGGGAGGGGTAAGTACCTGCCTCCTACTAAAAGGACTGTAGAGAGTCACCAAGCTTCTTCCTTACATTTGCACGTAGTGTCACACCTCTCTCTCTCTCAGACTATTTCAAATTAACACAGTTCTTAGTTTTGAGACGAGACCCGAAAGCCTTAATAATCAAGCAATTGTTGATATTTTGAAAATAGGTTGTTTAACGACAGTATTGCAATATTTAGGTTACATCATTTTTTAACAAAGAAATGTTAAGGGGTTCCATTTAACATGTAAGAAGTCTTTAAGGGTTATGGCTCGTTTAAGTGACACTATTTTCTAGTTAAAACATTTTTTCCTAAAGCAAATAATGAAGACCTTAAACTAAAATTTTTCAGATTTCATATTTTGTTTCTTCTACACAGGAGTAGATCTCTATTTTAGGAGTTTTTAAATTTGTTAAATCACCAGAAAGAACTATAATTATTGTGTCTTAATTTTTAGTTAAGCTTCTATTTTGCGTTTGTGAACGTCATTTTTGTTAAATTGACAGAAATTGTATATTTGTGGCAGAAAATGATACACTGCTCAAAACAATTAGGGGATATTTGAAAAAGTGATAATAAAATAAACAAATAATGTGTTTGCGTCAATGTTTTGTTATATTTAAGTTGGCAGATTTAGCGCCAGTTTCACGCATGCGCATGTGACAGGTTGTAAGGACGAAAGAGAGAGATTCGAAGTAAAATCGTTGTACGAAGTGGTTCATTTTCGATTACTATAATAATAAAATTAACGTAATGAATGTAGCACCCCGAAAATATTTTCAACCAACTTCAAAAAGTTGGTTACTAAATTCGTCCAGATGTCTGTGTGTCTGTGCGTTGGTCGATGTTACAGGGTTTAGAAAGCTGGAAGTGGTGTCATCTTACAGGAAATTCTTCACTGATTCCAAATCGCTGGTAAATTTTTTGATCGGATCACCCGTTCGCCGTCGGGACGCCATTAAAGTCAAAATATACACCCTTTAATATCTCGAGAACGACACGTCCAATTACAAAAAGAAAAAAATTTGTTTCCTTTATTTGTTGAAACCTATTGAGTCATCATACGTAAACATCACCCTCACCCCTCCTGTGGGGTGGAGCGGGGGAGTTTTCAAAACTTAAATGGGAACACCTATTTTTTATTACTTTTGGATTCTCCATAAAAAACGATACTTAAATTGCAAATTTCACCCCCAACTGCAACCCCTTTTTTGGGGGTGGAAAGGGGGAAAATTGCACGTCCGCAGAAAAACAATCTTTTTTTACTTTTTTTTCCTCTAACATTTTTTCGTGATTTACAAATTGTCCGTCACCCTCTCCACTCCCATCTCCCTTAAGGGTGGAAAGAAAAACAATGACTCATTTGTGCAGAAACCGGCGTGGTTGTGTCTGAGGTGGGGAGGGGGTAGTTATATACATATATATTGTATATAGTATATGCCATAATTAGTTACAGACTTGAAGTTGGTTGAAATTAAAATTCTATAAGAATTTGCGCCTTTTGATACTTGTTATATTTAACTACAACGTTTTTAAATAAGAGATCATACACATTATTAACAATGGATTTTTATCAATAAAGCTGCTTATAAAGTCTCATAATTGTTTATTCATTTAATGATATTTATTTTTATAGTTAGCTTTATAATGTACACAAACAAGTTGAAATTTGTCAATGAGTTCGATATCTTATTTAAAAAGTTGTAGTTAAATATAAACATATTTTCGAGGTGCTACATTCATAATTTATTTATTTTATTATCATTTTTCCAATATCCCCTAAATGTTTTGAGCAGTGTAGTTTCATTAGTAAATCATATTAAGCAAATGAGGGAGGAAGTGTATTGTACTTTATTCTTATAACTAATCATGAACTACCGGGTGCTTCAAAAAAATGTATACACTTTAAATTAAACTATCGTAGATTTCCCGCTCTAGAAAGGCTAATGTTATATTTATTCACCAGGTGGCAGAATAATCGTTAGTAGTAATATCAAAATATTATTAATATTTACATTGGACTTTAAGCTTTCTAATTTCCTGAAATTTAACTTTGTAGAACGGTAAATAAATTGTCTATGGAAATTCAAAGTGTCTACATTTTTTTGAAGCACCTGGTATATAAACAAGTGGTTAATTGTTTAATGTTTAAAAATTATGAGTACAGTAGGGTTCAGGAATCTTTGCAATCATTTATGTGTATGGCAGAATTGATTTTATGCATTATTTTTGTTCACATGGTATTCGCAACTGAAATTAAAAATGGTAGCACTGGTATATAAACAAGTGGTTAATTGTTTTAGGTTTTAAAAACAATGTGATCAGCTCCTTCTTTTTACCACCTAGCCTCTCAAGAATATCTTACTTGTATTTTTTGCAAAATGATAATAATGAGCTTCTAGATATTTTAATTGCTAGTAGTAGGTAGAACACATAGAAACAATGATCTCTCGACATAACGCCATTATATTATTTTGTGTGGATCTGGATGAAATCTATCGTTTATTCTGTCTGTTCGTTGATTGAAATATTAGTAAAGATAGACAACTCATGTAAGTAATAAGAGTGCAATTCATCCAGGTATGTTTAGTTGCGTTTTTGTTTACTTCATTTGACTGTAGAGTAGCGCCATCCTCAACTGTTATAAATAATAGTTCAATTTTTGCCGCAAATTAGAATTGGCGCTTCGAAAATACAAGTGAAAGCTATTTTTAGTCATGCGAGGTTGCAACATTTAACTAATTAATATAAAAAAAATCTCATTCATATATTGACAATTACTCTTCACTGTGGAACTTGAGAAAAATTTTGATCGTTACTCAGTAATTAAATTAACAGCATGAGGAAAGTACTTTTTTGTTAGAATTAAAAAGCAATAGTAACAAACAAAAACAACCCATTGCTCTTTTTCCGCCGACCTTCATAAAAACTAAATCTTTATTCTTTGCAAATCATTTTCAACCTCAAACCGTTGGATTAAACCTTTTTTGTAGTTGCTACACTGTTGGTTACGTACACCTTAGAAAATTATCCCATTGGAACGCCGAAATAATTTTGCGACATTTCGAAAGGACGGCGTTTGGTAAGAGCCCGACACCGAATGCCGTTACCATAACGTGCTGGAGATAGGTGATTGTCACAAAATTATGAATATTTATCAATGGTCGAGAATTATTCGAACAGAATTTTTTTGTAATTATTGCTTCATTAGTTATTCTCCTCAAAATTATTTATTGAATTATTAAGAAGCAATTAATGAATAATAATGAATCGCTTTTACAATTTATAATTCATTTTAAAATAATTTGCAAGCGCGTAATTACATACTGTCATTTAATCCCACAGTAAAAAATATAAATAACGCCAAGAATTTCACATTAGAAATTGCCATTGTTAAAACATAGAAAATGAAAAACTTCGTTCTTTAAAGTAGTTAGTGTCGATATCATGTTCATATTGATTGCACCTTATACGTTGTTTTGCATCATCCTCATTTATATTAATATTACAATACGAATTAATAATTTATGTCATTACTAGCGAAATAATTAATATATTAATCTACAAAATCAAAGAAAAAACACGATAAATGAAAACTGCATAAAACCGAAGAAATATGACGCAGTCATGCAGAACAAAATTATTAACTTCTATACGACACGCAGTGACAATTGCAATGCGTGAAAATTTGTGCTTTGGCTTGGGTGATCGCCACAAAAATTTTATTAAACTGTACACCAAGTTCTAATATCTAGAGTGGTTTCAGCCATCTAGTACTTATAGGACGGAGATCCAGTGACGATTGCAATGTGCAAAAATTTGGGGTTTGGCCTGGGCGATCGCTACTAAAATTGAATATATTCAAATGTACACCAAGTTCTAATATCTAGCCGGCTTTCAGCCTTTTACCAAAGAGTATATAATAGGTAAGAGAAGCAATGTCCTTAAAAAACAGCCTCATGATAAAAGTTAGTTCGCCGCTTTAGAGCGCTACTGTCGACCCCCTAGTAGAGGACTAACAAAGTAATGTAACTTGAAAAAAACAAATAGTTTCCTGTAAAATTTTACCGTATTTATTTTACGGTGTTGTGACATTTACCCGTCCATTCATTTGATTTTTGGCTTTAATCATAACTTGTTTGCAGACTTATTGTTTTGGTTTCAAATATACCTTTTTAATTCAAAAGAAATGTTGTAAGGTGTATGCAATTCAAATCTGCTTAATAATAAGGGATTGGCACTCAAAGATAATGTTACCTACTGCATCTTTGAAAACACTAAACTAGTTATGGCAACGTTGTAAGACCTTTTAGAAAAACGAATTCTTTTATCTCCATCTTCCAATAACCTGAAACTACTTCTAGGACAAAAATGTAAACATAACGATATACAACCCAAAAAAAAAGCCCATTACTTTAGCTCTCTTTCTATTATATACTCGTTGCTTTTACCTAGTCCTTATAGAACCGAAGGTCACACCTCAAAAGATTTGAAACAAGAAAACAAGTATTCAAGTGACGTTAAGAGAAACTGTGAAATAAAAAGACACGAAAACTCTAAAAGTCATCTTCATAATTGTTTGGAATTTGTATTACTAGGATCAACTAATATTATGACTCAATTAGATTCTGCTGTTGATTCAAATATTCGGTATATTTCAATCAACGGTACGGCTTTTAAAAAAAAATTATTTACGCAAAACTATAGTAGAATTGCCGAACAGATGGAAACAGGCTCCTCCCACAAATGCGTTTGTAATAGGTTAATTCAAAATACGCGGGAAAATTACATTGAAAGTCTGATGCACTTCCCCAAATTTAGTTTCTGTCACAAAACAAGTTTTGTGGTTTCTATTAAAATACCTAACAACTAACAAAATAAAATTATAGGTTAAGTAATAGGTATATTATGATGGATCTTTCGCCACCAAAAAAACGTACATCGAAACATTTATCAGTGTCTGATAAAGTGTATGTAAATCTGACTTAACATAATTCAGCCCCTTTTTGTAGTAGGAGGAGCCTGTTTCCATCTGTTCGGCAATTCTACTATAGTTCAAAGTACTTTTCTAGTAATTAAAAAATGTAACTTGGTTGTGGTAACATTCGATATTATGTACGTATATTTCTACTGCTTGAAATTGAATTAAAACTGCCGGGCCGGCATATAATATATAATTTCTCAGGTAAAAGAAAATAGGTAGTTATTAGAGATGTAACGGATAGTGGTTTGGCCGGATACCGGATACCGAATATTCGGCAAGTCACGAGGCCGGAGCGCCGGATATCCGGCTGCCGAATATTCGGCCCTCTATCGTGTTACATGACGCAATCAATTTGATGTGAATATATAGGCGCTGTGAACGAGATCGGAAATATTCGGGTGTTATCGCACGTGAGCGGATATCGAGACGACTTGTGGGTGTTCGAGTGTCGTCGCGCGTGTCAGTTAGTGTTTGTTTATGTTTATTGTTCATTGTTTTTTCACTGGTCGTCGTGGTTTCATTCATTAACAGAAATGTCATCATCAAAAAAACGATCGCCTATTTGGCAATATTTTGATTTAAACTGAGCCAAATTTACTATCCGGTATCCGGCCGGATACTGATTACTATCCGGTATCCGGCCGGATAGTGAAAACATGGCCGGATACCGGATAGTTACCGGATATCCGTTTCAT
Organism: Pyrocoelia pectoralis; assembly: GCA_036250285.1. Lineage (NCBI taxonomy): Eukaryota > Metazoa > Arthropoda > Insecta > Coleoptera > Lampyridae > Pyrocoelia > Pyrocoelia pectoralis. Next base: position 34,599,070 of record CM070074.1, read on the forward strand.
CTCTAGTAGTTATATAAAGAAAGATCATAACATAAATATTTAAGTGATACAACTTGTTCAGTACGAAACGATAGCAACGACCTCTGATGCCCTGTACAACAATGGGGTCGTATAGGTTGTCTATCTTTACTTATATTTCACACAACGGTCTGTTGGAACACAAGAAGGCCTAATCAATCGGATTCGTTGAAGCGGCAACAACTGTTTTGATGCTATACGAAGTGCCAAAGAAATGTGGATTCATCGTGCTGAATGCAGCATTCAACAGTTTCTAAACGTTGCATTGTTAAATAATGTCTTATGGCGTTATTGAATTGATTTAAGACATTTGTTTATATGAACTATTTTTTTTATTTTGTGCTACATAACTCATATTATGTAAAATAATGCCAAGTCAATCTGAAACTCCGTAGGTATATATTATTTTTATACGTTGCTTTGATGAAATTGAAAGTGGCCAAAGACACTGTTTGAGATTCCTTCACCATTGTCATGTTACTTATCTCATATACCCTGCATAATTTATTTTAACTTATAAAATCAATGAGGCAATTCTTATACCAAATATGAATTTGAAAGTATCGTTTCAGTCAATAGCGGCCAATTTACAAAAATGTAGTAGTATGTATTATTATGCTGGACACTTCATTTAAAAAGAAACATAACCTTATGTCGATAATACATATTATGCGTACACACCTTAAATAAAATAATATTTTTATGTCTGGAGCACAAAGAGGTCCTCATAGAAAAATCTCATCTTCTATATTAATGAAAAATTAATCCATTTCTTAGAAAATTCCACAGAGAAGATAATAGGTAATCATTATAGAATTATTTTGGCATAAAATCTAAAATCTTGTAAGTTGATATTTTTGTAATATTATATTATATTATTATACTAACACGAATTAATCCAGAAGATGTCTTCTAATAATAATTTTGTAATATTATACATATATTGGAATCAGAATTGTTACAGTTACAGTGAATCTACACTGTATTTAATTTAATCCTTTACTTTTCCATCATTTATAAGAAAAATAAAAAATAATAAATATGGGAAATTCGTGCCTCTTAACTAACAATAAAAAAATTAATTTTATTGCTAATTCAATATTTTAACAATAATTATAATATGCTGGGGTCACAATATAATACTAACATGTTGGACATTAAATACTAATTTACAAGATCAGAATAACTCTGCTCTAATTTGTCCCTCAAAGATATATATGTATTTAGGTTACTTTGATACATGACAAAACACAAAATCATGTGAACATCAATTTTTCATGATATTCTAACATAAACCGCTATATTACAGTCTTCTCTTCATTGAAGATTAGACATTACATTAGTCGCAACATTATTACACAAACATGCGTAACAACTTACAGTACATAATATATGCAATTATAATGTTATATACAAACTATGCCAAATTAAATTCTTTTAAAGCTGCTTGCATAATAGTGTCTTTCACAGCACAAAATACGAGTTTAATGTTTTCAGTATCTGTATTAATGTATTAATAATCCACATTGCAGCATGCAAATTGAAAAATAGTTAAAATTATTGTGAGAACATGCATGAATAAAAAGCAGACATCTAAAAAGCAAATTATAGAATACTGGATAAAAAATACCTGTAGCACATGTAAAATGTGAATATATAATCTTCTCGCTGTCAGGATTAAGATCTACAAACATTCGCAGGATAAACTCTCTAGCTGCAATAGCATCTCGTTGTGGACCTACACATGAAATTATAGCATCTAAAAATTATGTAGGTAATACACAAATGTGATCTAAATTATACAGTGTCTAGCTCAACTATCTACCATAAACTGTAACTGTGACAGTTGTGTCTAAAATATATAAAATAATATATTTATATTGCAATAAAAATAGTAGGTAGGTACTAAAAAAATGATGTTTTTAATAATAATTAGCAGTCTACAGGGTAAAGACCTGTTGCTGTTGTAAAATGTGAGTAACAACTACGTTCTGGATCTGGATTTTCTCGTAAATATGTTTTTAATATAAATTCTCTTGCTTGAACATGATCTTGGTTTGGACCTTAACAGAAATAAAGCATATACTTACAACAAAACTAATTAAAAAGTGTGTTACTTGAAACAAAATGCAAGAGAATAAAATTCACAACATGACAGGGAACAATTAATGAGAATATTTACAACCGCTTTCTTACTATACAGTGTGTCCCCGGATAGGTGAAACGACTCTTGTGAAAGATAAAAAATTTTCGATATAAAATTTCATTGTTTGGGGTTCAGCCCTGCTTAGTTAAAGACTAATTTCTGGCATAATTTTAGTTTTCTAAAATCATGTATGCCTTGGATATTTTCAAAAATCTGATTTTTGGTTCTAGTAAACTACCTTTGTTAGTGAAGATATAACAAAATTTGATTAACAAAAGTTGTTTAGAATCATGAAAGAGTCCTACTTCTAGAATTTCAAGCACCTAGGCCAACGTTGATGTTTTGGCAAAAACGACTCTTGTGAAAAATAAAAAATTTTCGATATAAAATTTCATTGTTTGGGGTTCAGCCCTGCTTAGTTAAAGACTAATTTCTGGCATAATTTTAGTTTTCTAAAATCATGTATGCCTTGGATATTTTCAAAAATCTGATTTTTTGTTCTAGTAAACTACCTTTGTTAGTGAAGATATAACAAAATTTGATTAACAAAAGTTGTTTAGAATCATGAAAGAGTCCTACTTCTAGAATTTGAAGCGTTGATGTTTTGGCAATTTACAATAATTTAGGTGATATGACTCTTGTAAAAGCGATAAAATTCTAAATAAACAAAATAAATAAAAGAATTCCTTTAACAAGAGTCATATCACCTATCCGGGGATAAACAATATTAAACTATCAGATAAAAATTATTGTAAATTGCCAAAACATCAACGTTGGCCTAGGTGCTTGAAATTCTAGAAGTAGGACTCTTTCATGATTCTAAACAACTTTTGTTAATCAAATTTTGTTATATCTTCACTAACAAAGGTAGTTTACTAGAACCAAAAATCAGATTTTTGAAAATATCCAAGGCATACATGATTTTAGAAAACTAAAATTATGCCAGAAATTAGTCTTTAACTAAGCAGGGCTGAACCCCAAACAATGAAATTTTATATCGAAAATTTTTTATCTTTCACAAGAGTCGTTTCACCTATCCGGGGACACACTGTATAACAATAAATTCTCTTATCTAAACGAGTTGGTTACACAGATGTTATTAATACAGTGTAAAGAAATATGATTGTGGTGGATCCAATGAACTCAATAATAGATATATAGAATAGCAAAGCAGTGGAGATGCACGTGAAAAAGTGTCCAAATTTGAAGAGAATAATAAGGTCGAAAATCGTTTAACCATGGAGACTATGCGTTTGCCCAGTGGAAAATACCATGAAAATACATCATGTGTTGAAGTCAAAGAACCTCTACCTAATAAATTGAAGTTGGGTTAGAAAATTTTACGTGGTTTGTCTTCGTGAACACGTGGATTGATTTGATTTATAAACGTTACAAGGGTGAAGGGTTTACAGTGGGTGTTATGGGGTTCATGATTAAAATACAGTTTTAGATAATATATAACAGCTGTTTTATTTGTATGAACTCTAATTTATTATGGCGCATGATCAAAAACCCCGTGCGCATATTCAATTTGTATCACTTAAATTTACAACATTGCTCTTCCATATATAATAGAGTTCAGTGGGTGGATCATATGTACAGGGTGTACAACTAAGAAAGAAGGCCGGCCATAACTCGGAAACTATTTGAGATAGAACAGTGAAATAAAAAATCTTATACTAAATGTGGCCAAGAGAAAATGCTGGAAATTATTTTCAATTTCCTACTATTGCCGCCAGAGGGCGTTTCACTGATTTCAATTTGAAATTCCCATTTTTTGGGCAATTTTCCTCAGTAAAGTATTTAAAACAATATATTCGTTGTAAACTAGTGATCAATGTGTAAAACTTTGTTTAATGAATTGTTATGATTGCTGTCAAAATAAAGGGAGGGGGAACTAAATTACGTGTTACTAGAAAAAATCTTGTAACTTCGAAACGGGTTGCTTGAATTTGTCAAGATTGGTCTCGATGTAAAGAGACTGCTTGATATTACCAAAACATCCAAAACCACAACAATTTCTTATCTCCGTCCACCAATAGAGAGCGCAACTTGTTGAAAGAACAAAACTGTCGATTTTTCTAAAAAAATTCAAATGGTATAGGGAAAGCCAAACAAAGTTGCGTGCACGTTATCGGCGTTTGATGACGTTTACATTTACAGTATTGTCAAATTGATCAGGACATATTTAATTTCCCAGCAAATATTTCTTATTCAACCACAAATAAATATTAATTACTATTACAAATTGTTGACGACAAAAATCAATTAAATATGCCTGTCAGAATACTACTGTCATCCGTAACCTCAAAATATCGATGAATCGATTAATAAAAGATGGCAACAGAGCACGATTCCCTGACAGTGGCTAGGTTTACGTCGTTACTTACTGGCCTGTTGATTAAAATTTTATCACAACATTTTACATTGAGAGGCGTCTAAACCCAACAAAAACAAGCTTGTGCTTTATCTCAAAAGTCTTATATTAATTGGATCACCTTTAGTTGTTTTTTTTTACAAATTTTATGATACAGTTAGCAATGGAAACTTAGCCACAAAAGACATTGAAATACGTCATTGATGACGTGCACGCAAGTTTGTTTGGCTTTCCCTATACCAAATATTTTTTTCACTGCTATTGGAAGGAAAATTAATAAGGGAGTAATTTAAAAAAAAATTATCTCAATAGCTCTTATAGTACCGAAGATATAGTCAAGAATGTGGTAATATAAGAGGCAATGTGAGGTATAAACAAATCATAAGCTTAAAATGAAATCTTTATGTCAAACCTGTAAACTAGATAACAAAATGACATTAAGTGTATTTCAATTGTTGTATTATAAGCAAAATTGCTAATTTCCAATGGAGAAGCATTGCAGCATATTTTGAACGCATGAAAAATGCAACTGTTGCAGAACCACTGAAATTTTGAAAGAATTAAAGTTCTCATAAGGTGTTTTCTTTTTGCATTTTGTGGTAGCTTTAAGTCAGCTCTGTCAATACACACCATTCGTTTTATAAAAATAATTCGACTCAGTTCTCAATAACCCTATTCGTTTTAAAAGCTTTATTTAAGTTTTATATTAACCTGAGGCAGAAATGTCTTATGACGCAAGGCACTTCCATCACGTGATAATTGTGCATGTGCCCAACCCTGTGTGCGATGCAAAAAGAAAACACCTATAGCCTACTTTATTTATATTAAGCTTACGATTTGTTTATACCTCAAATTGCCTCTTATATTACCGCATTTTTGATTATATCTTCGGTACTATACTATTGACATAATTTTTTTTTAAATTACTCCCTTATTAATTTTCCTTCCAATAGCAGTGAAAAAAATATTTGGTACCATTTGAATTTTTTTTAGAAAAGTCGACCGTTTTGTTCCTTCAATAAGTTGCGCCCCCTATTGGTAGACGGAGATAAGGAATTGTTATGGTTTTGAATTTTTTTGGTAATATCAAGGTAATAACACGTAATTTAGTTCCCCCTCACTTTATTTTGACAGCAATCGTAAAAATGCATTAAACAAAGTTTTACATAATTGATCACTAGTTTACAACGAATATATTTTTTTAAATACTTTACTGAGGAAAATTGCCCAAAAAATGAGAATTTCTAATTGAAATCAGTGAAACGCCCTCTAGCGTACGCAATTTAAAATAATTTCCAGCATTTCTGTTGACCACATTTATCATAAAATTTTTATTTCACTGTTCTATCTCAAATAGTTTCTGAGTTATGGCCGGCCTCCTTTCTTAGTTCACAATAGATTAGTGAGCAATTTCTCCACCAATCACATTTCTTAACACCGTGATCAAAGTCTTGTGCAACATACTTCCTTAAATAAATTATCATGCCACTTACCATCGTATTCAGGAAAATAATCTACAAGATGTGAATACATAATTTTTTCTTCTAGTAAATCTTTTTTGTTCAAAAATAATATTACTGATGAGTGTTGAAACCATGGATAGGTAATAATTGTCTTAAAAAGTGCTTTTGACTCTTCCATTCGATTCTGTAAAAAATAATAGATTGAATTCCAAAAGAAATTTTAAATAATTTAACGGTTTAAAGATAGAATATTTTTACTGCTCACCTCGTTTTCAGATTCAAAAAGAATTTGATCATATTCACTTAAAGCTACTAGAAAAATTATGGATGTTACATTTTCAAAGCAGTGAATCCATTTCCTTCTTTCTGATCTTTGTCCTCCAACATCTACCATTCTGTAAAATAAGAAAAAGGTAAGATCAATGAATAAGTAGCATCACAGAAGAGAATGCATGCATATTATTTATTTATTAATAGGCATTAGTAAGACAGTAAATTAATAGTTTAATATGGATTTTATGCATTCAAACGTGAAAATTGTAAAGATAAAACTTTCTGTAACAGCATGAAATAAAAATAATAGTTTTGTCATAAGCATTGCCAAATGAAGCATTAAATGTACCTTTTTGCAATAAATGATCGACTTTAGTAAGCAATAATATAGCAAAGTGCATAATTTAACTTGTTATTATCCTCCATTACTTGATTAGGTGGTAGGGTAGAGTAAAACAAGATCATAGTCAAACAGAATAAAGCTTCTATAAGATTATTTGTAAATTTCTTTGTGATGAGCAAGTTATCTCATGGTCATGACTCATGAGTGTTTATCAAGTTGGAGCATTTATTGCAAAGAGGAATATTACTTAGATAAGTTTCAAATCAAATAAGGTACAATTCCAAACTCAAATAATGGACCAAAGTTGGTGAATACAAAGTAAGTATAGTACAAATTCACAACTAAAGAATTCAAGAGTAACTTGGTTTTGGTAGTAGAAAACACAACTTTATTTTAAGAAAATATGGACAATATGTGAGATAAAAGAAAAAGGTTAAGAGGGGCACTTCTGAAGCTTTATCGACTAGATGGCACCACAAGTAGAATTTTCAAAAGTGTTAATCGCCCTTGTGAATGTAATATATACCAGGAATGTGTTATTATAAGAAAGCACATTCTTGTGCTCCCGTTGAAGTAATTTGAGACCGATGCTTTACAAAACCAATTTACTATACAGAGAAATATGACATTCACGAGCCACTACCAGGGTCCTCATCCCACATCCGGGGTGAAAGCGAGAGAACAAAACAATTTTCTTCGAAGTTGTAAATGACTTATAGTATAATCCCTACAAATTTGCAACCGTACCTGTTTTTATTTTTATTACTTAGTAGGTAACTATAACCATTTGTGGAAAAATGAAAACACTATACAGGGTGTTTGTAAATAAGTGCGACAAACATTAAGGGGCGATTCTGCATGAAAAAATAATGACAGTTTGCTATATAAACGTATGTCTTCAAATGTTTAGTTTCCGAGATACGGGGTGTTAAAGTTTTTTTTAAAAAACTGACGATTTATTTATTGCTCTAAAACCGGTCGAGATATGCAAATGAAATTTGGTGGGTTTTGAGAGGTAGTTATTGCGCATTTTTTGACATGAAATTAAGAATTTTATGTTCATCAGCATACGGGTAATGATCTCAATTTTTTTAAAGAAAAATATGGTACGCCACTGAGATATTTCAAATTGAAAATTATTTTTGAATTCCTTGTTCAATTTCTGACAAAAAATCTCTCTTGCCTTTTTTTTTGTATGGGGCGCCATTTTTAAGCAAAAAAATAAAACATCTTAACCCGTATTTTAATTTCTTTGATATATTATCAAAAACTATCTAATAGAATAACATTAAAACAGAACAATAACAGAAAATAACACTAATAAAATTTTAAATACACGTAAAGCTACAACAAATGTTCAAAATGACCTCCCTCAGATGCGACACAAGATTCAATTCTTCGCCTCATTGATTGTCGTATTCGCACAAATACTCCCGGTGTATTTCTTATTGTCTCACAGCCGGCTATAAAGATGTTTAATTTTTTTGCATACGTTTATATAGCAAACTGTCATTATTTTTTCATGCAGAATCACCCCTTAATGTTTGTCGCACTTATTTACAAACACCCTGCATATTTACTTCGCAGTTGCACTTTGTAATCGAATTGTACCTACTTCTGGTCTTTTAGAAATTTGAAATATCTTTTTGTGGCGTTATTTAGGATAATAAAATATTAAACGTGAATCAAATTTTTTGTAAAACGAAATACGGTGTAATTTCTAAAAGATGAGTAAGTTCATATAAGCACCAATCGAGAGCCTCCAAAACGAAAAATAAGGAGGAATTGGCACAAAAAATTACAAAACCCCTAAAATAAAACATTTTCTTCAATTAAGTGCCGTTGTTCCTAGTATGTACCTAGCACAAGCGGTAGATGAGAATAAACTTCTGTACCTAAGAGAAACTGAGAAGAAGACGCAACATGTTCACTGAAATTAATTTTAAACGATTTGATTAAAAATTTTTGTGAAATAGTCGAAAAACTCTTTATAGGTGTATCTCGCTCATAGTATTAAACAATGGGCATTGCTTTGTGTCATATGGACCACACTCTAAGAAGATAACATTAAAAAAATTAACGCCAACCCGTTGGTCCTCACGGCATAATAAGTTTTATTTACTCCATGGTTTTAGATAGGTTGCTGTTCTAAAAACATTAGCTAGAATCATTTTGAAGCAATTAATCAGAAATAGATGAAGCTAAAGTTCTCAATTCTCAATCAAAAGTTAGAAGAGTTTGAAATTTGTATAGTTTTAGTTTTAGAATCATTTAGCATTGATGTTGTATCTAAACTTTTGCAGAATGTTGAAGAGGACATTTATGAAGTTGGAACTTATTGAATATAGCAAAAGATTAAATGTTGAAATAATTTTAATACTACTACAAGTGAAGCGGTTACTTTTGAGAGGACATGGGGTTCGGGTGTAAGTATCTCATTTTCAAGTATGTAAACGCATTAGTAGACAGTTTGGCAAAACAAATACTTTAGTATGCAAAAGCACAAATAAATATTATTATTATTATAATTTTAAATTCCAGTGTCGTGAACATTAATATGACGATAATTATTGCGGGACGCCAGAGGTTTTTCGTGCACCCCCCCCCCCCCCTCCTTCACACTTAGAAGGGGTCATCCGTAATAATGCACAAACTTATGCTCTCCGAAAAATAAATTGGTTAAGTAGAGAGGGGGTGTTTCTTGTTTTCATTTAGATTATAATAGAAATAGAGTAGGTATACCGTAAATACGTTACGTCACGAGAATTTCGCAAGTTGCAATAACTTGCTTCTTACACGAATTTGACATAACATAAAGGCAATGCTGGACATGAGATTTGCGGAATGTTACAGATTTAAAAACAGGTCAATCCCGCTTAATGTGGAACGAATGGATACATGCAGGGGCGCCGCTACTAAAGGGCACGAGGGGACCCGGGCCCCTCCCTGGAATTTCATAAATCGCATAAACCTATTTTAGAAAATATAATGAAACCAGTACACAGCAGATTTTGGAATAGAATGTTCTATTCCATCGGTAACTCTGCATAGCCGTTCATTTATCTACTAATTTAAAAATAGGTAAGAATTTTCAAGTTTTCTAATTTCTACTTGAAAAAATGTAAGGCCCCCTCTGACAAATTTTGTTCCGGCGCCCCTGGATACATGATACATTAGTGAAGAATTATTTAATGTTGAAATTTTTTTAGCTTTATGATCAGTTTGAAATAAGATTTTGGATAGGTTTGTGTTAGCTAAATTAATTTTTGGTTTTCAAGTCTTTATTCGATAGGAAACGTTTTTCATTTCTTTTTAAAGACCATCGTTGGTACATAGTAAAATTTAAAATTAGTGACGTTTCACTCACTTAGTGTGGGTTTCTTCAAAACAATCAGTATTTATAAATTAAGGATAACGTTAACCATTTATTATAATTTGTGGAGGGAATTGAGTACCTCCAATAATTTTGAAAACTTGGTAAATTTATTGTAATGGAGTAGTGTTAATTTTATGTACGAGGGCATATTGAAAACTAATGCCTCCATGGCTATAACTTTATTAATACATAATAGATATGTGGTTTACATATAAATGTGAAATAATAGTGAAAACTGTCCTCTACGCACTCATGTATTTACTTTTCCACATAATCGCCGTTAGCAGCAATACATTTACGCCAATGTACTACGAGTTTTGTAAGTCCGTCACGGAAAAAGTCTGAAGACTTCCCACGGCACCATTTCCGCACCTCCGCTATCACCTCTGCATCCGAAGAGAAACGCTTGCCTTTAAGATGTTCCTTAAGCTTCGGAAAGAGGAAAAAGTCACAAAGCGCAAGATCTGGGCTATAAGGTGGATGAGGTAGCACGTCATGAAACCGAAGCTCCTCCAGTGCTGTACGCGTTCTCTGACTTGTGTGAGGCCGAGCGTTATCATGTTGCAGAATAGGCACTTTGTCTGGACGAACCCTACGCAGCCGTTGCTGTAGATGTGTAAGGGTGTTAACATATCGTTCGGAGTTGAAAGTACGACCACGTTCCAAAAATTCGATGTGAACGATGCCATCGCAATCCCAGAAAACGATAATCATGACTTTCCCGGCTGATGGAACTGCTTTGAACTTTTTCGGGTTTGGCGAACCCTTATGTCTGTACTCCATGGACTGACGTTTCATTTCAGGGTCGTAATGATGCGCCCACGACTCGTCACCGGTCACAATTCTGTGGAGAAAAGCGTCACCTTCTGCTTCATATCGAGTCAAGAGTTGTTCGCAAATTTGTTTCCGATTGGCTTTCATTTCATCAGTAAGCATTCGGGGAACCCAACGCGCGCAAACTCTCCTGTACTTCAGCACATTGCAGATAATGTGATGTACTCTTTCTTGTGAAATACCCACCCTGTTGGCAATGTCAGTTTGGTTACACCGTCGATTCTCACGAACAAGTTCATCCACGAGAGCGACCTGCCTTTCACCACACGCAGACACTGGTCGGCCACTGCGTACCCGATCATGGATATCCGTTTTAACAGGATTTGCGTCTTTCACAGTCCTTACCCACCTCCTAACAGTACTCACATCAACACACGCATCACTGTACACGGCACTCAACCTTCGATGGATGTCAATCGGCGCTACACCCTCTGCAGTAAGAAATGCAATGACAGCTCGTTGCTTTAACCGTACGTCCATGTCGGTCGCCATGTTTAGAGTTGTTGTGCGCAAGCGCGATGTTGCTGAGAATCTCCACTAGGAGGACTTATGTACTAATACTTAAGGTAAATGGCAAACCACTTTTGACACGGTCTGGCCCGTTATTATAAAAGTTATGGCCATGGAGGCATTAGTATTCAATATGCCCTCGTAAATTGCGGTAGACGTTATGGTTGACAATTTTTGTTGTATGCCATAGGGGTCTTTAAAAAGAAATGAAAAACGTTTCCTATCGAATAGACTTGAAAACCAAAAATTAATTTAGCTAACACAAACCTATCCAAAATCTTATTTTAGTGAAGAATATAAGGTTGAAGTTTTTATAAAACCTTAGATATTATTTTGCAGCAATTATCTGCCATGTGAAATAAAGACTGTTTGAAACGTTACTAACTAGGGAAAAGTTGCACTCCACTAAATAAATTATTCAAAATACTTATTTTGAAACTTTTGCAGATCTGTGAAAACATTCCAATGGACAAGGTTATACAATTGACCAGCTATATAAACGCCTCAATATCTATGCGATATAATGATTATTTCTTTGTCCAAATGGAGCGTATAAGTACCGCCCCATTGTGACCAATAGGGACCGGGCAGATGACGTCATTAACCTGTTTTTTTACAGCTCTGAGGGCAACATTTTTTCTATTCGTAATAGCACAGCCTATACTGTTCACATGTACAGGTTGCGCGCGTTAAGAGAATGTGAGAGTAGCATTCACAATTGTAATTTTAGTCCGCGTAAACTGAAAATACGTGTTTTAAGTTAGCGTTTTTTGCCCTCGGAGCTGTCAAAGTCAGCTGCTGCCCGGACTCTATAGAAAAGTGTATCTACAATAACACCGTTCTAAAAGGTTGTTACATTAACTAAATCTGCCATCTTATGATTTTTTAAAAATTAAATAACTAAAATAAAATATTTACATCGACGCTAGCCTTGTGAGAGGATTCGACGGGAGAAGTGCCCCTCTTAAGACAGTTTCTAATACAGGAAAATATCTCACAATTTTACAGGAAGCTGTAAACCTTTCTTGTTTTCCATTCAATGGGAAACATTTTGTTTACACATGTAAAGAAGTAATTCAATTGTTACTTTACATTGAGATTAATGACGGTAGATACTATTAAGAATGTATGCCAGAAAGCATATTTGGTCACTTAATAGCCACCTTGATAGAAGAAAGGCAAATATTTTTCGGTTGTTCACTGGAACAGCACGCATTTGAATTTGCCATGGTTTATTTTTTTCTAAAGTATAGAAAAACTGGACATTTAAAATAAGAAGTAAAGCCATAGGGGTCTTGCTGCCAGGTTAGTCAGAATGTTTTCTTTCTAGAAATAGAATGAACTCTCAGATGAAGACAAAATGTTGAATGAAAGGAACAAAAACATGCTTGAATGCAATACAAACACAAGTAATCATATTCATGGTGGTTAGTAGTTGTAAATTATTTAATGGAAACCACAGTGATGGGCTTAGAAATCTAACTGAGTACAGAACATCAAACTAAGGAAACCAACATTAATTAGCTAATAGTGAAAGAAACTCTTGAAAGAAGAAGATAAATTAAAAACTGAATTGCAAGCAATGTAGAAACTTAACAGGAACTTTACTCATTAAAACACGTTTTGTATAATTATTACTTCTATGCGTTACCAGTCGGAAACATCCGGTATTCGATTATAGTGCTATCTTGTAGAACATTTTCTAACAAATCGATAACGATACCGGTAATGTTAGTAAGAAGTTCAGCATTCAATAGCTGCAACCTTCGCAATTTGCGTAAAGTTCTTTTACGAGTGACGACGAGAATATAATTTAAAATGTTACCAGTCGATTGCGACTGGTAACACAGCGAACGTGTTAAAAAGAATGCAAAAAATGTATGGGGCAAAATGTTTAGGGTCACATATTGGAATTGTAATGCTCCTTCCATATCCTCCTAACTAGCTGTGTTAAACCAAGTTACTAAATCAAATGATGCTGTATATCAACTTTAGTATTTATATCGCTCTTCATGGCTAAAGGACCAATTTTATTAATTATTAACAGCTATTCATATTATTATTGTTACCAGGACCACTTGCAATTAATAATATATCTCCTGTAGGTAATTGATAGGCAGCCAATTTAACTTTAATCAATAAATAATTACAAATTAAATATGCAGTTCTGGCATACCTAAATATAATGGAGTCAAGGTCAAACGGATATTCGAGAATGCCAGTTGTAGGTGCTCTCGCACGTAGAATATCTTGCTCAGATGGTAAATAATCAGATTCACTTATACGTTCCAAATCGCTAAGATAACTGTAATAAACATAAGCACATGCAACATGCAAATTAAAAATGATATAAATAAAGCACCATTAAAAAAAAGTTTATCATAAAGAATGCTGAAATAGAAAGAACATGCTAAAGCACCGTATGGCATATGTGAAACATCTTGATGCAATCCTACCTAAACCGTATTTCATCCAAATCAAATGGATACTCAATGATGCCTGTGGTCGGTACTCTTACACGCAGAATATCTTGTTCTGTTGGCAGATAATCAGGAGCTGCTACACGATCAATCTCCATTAGGTAACTGTAATATTAGACATCTTATACTGCATAACACATTCAAATGATCAAAATATGCGATAACCATAATTGTAAAATGTAAAACAATTTATTTTGCAGTACCATGTTACTTTTAAATGAAATTTTGTTTCAATTTTTCAATCAAATCAAATCAAAATAAATGTTTCTCTGAAACTCAAAAAAAAACAACAAAATTTGCAAATTTAGGCAAATGAAAAATCATATAAATTTTCTTTTACAGTCCATTTTTAATGTCTTTAGAATTTGCGTCATTTGCGTGCTTTAATAGAAATTTGGGTGTTTTAATAGAACTGGTATAATTTAATTTTACTAAGTTGGTATTACCGAGTTAATTCATTCCAAAGATGAGCAAATAATACTGTAGTTAACCTTAAATAAATTTTGAATTGACAATTTGAAAAGTAGTAGTTGCAATCTCTAAAAAATTCCCTAAATTTTTATGTCAAATATTTATTAAAAATTGTTTGCAAAAGGCGCAAATTCTAAAAAATAGTATAAAAAACTCATTCATAAGGCTTTTATGGCACTCATCCTTAAGAAAACTCATGGCTGCGCCACTCGTTTTCTAAACTTTGATTCGTGCCATAAAAGCTTGTTTTTTAATATACTATTATATAAAAGTACAGAACACAAGGTGACAACATATTACATTATAAAATGCTAAATGTCAACAGAAATATTAGGTTGTCATCTCGTCTTCAAATTAAATTTTGCACAAAAAATTGAACATTACATACATGTTCATCTTATGGTTACAAACAATTTGACCTAAAATGGATATAATGCACAAAGATGAAACAAAAAATAACACTGAAAATTGAGAAGCTTTTTAGTTTGCACCTCAACATTGATGGTGTTACACTGTATGCAAAATTCTTTTCAAACCATGTGCCCTATCTTGTTAGGCAATATATTGCAATTAATAATCATTGTTCTAGTCAGTTACAAAATATTGATAATCCTGGTAAGTAAACTAATAGTTGAACAAAGCTTGTTAGGTTGGTTTATATTCATAATTCACAGCATAAACCATGTATATAAGCATAGTGTAAATACATTACTTTACACTATTATTTAAGTAATCACATTGTTCGTGCTAATTCCAGTGGTAAGGAACACGATTGTTGAGAACCTGTCAGAACCTTAACATCAAAATTACAATTAAAATTACAGCAATTTGCTGTTGTATCTGCGAGCCCCAGATAATATCCCAATCTGCCTTAAGGCTACTAAAGGAAATGGAACCAGCCAGGATTGGGAATCTGTCATGCCACCGATTTCAGTGCCATTTATTGGCAGTAGGTTAGTACTGTATAGCTAGTATTTTTTACTTGTTCATGTTTGTACTTCAATTTTCTTAGAAGACATATTGTTACAAATATATGCAATACAGTAGAGTCGCACTATTCTGAAAAGAACCCAGAGAAAATACAGATTTTTTCACTTGAAAACAGGAGAAATTAAAAAGACGTTTGTGAAAAAACAATATCTTAATATTATTCACGAAATCTGCCTATTCCGAACTAAGCACTAAACCGAACAGTGTTCGGTCCCAATTAGTTCGGATTATCGGGACTCTACTGTATATGTACAGGGTGTACAACTAAGAAAGGAGGCCGGCCATAACTCGGAAACTATTTGAGATAGAACAGTGAAATAAAAAATCTTATAATAAATGTGCCCAAGAGAAAAATGCTGGAAATTATTTTCAATTTCCTACCATTGCCACCAGAGGGCGTTTCAATGATTTCAATTTGAAATTCTCATTTTTGCGCAATTTTCCTCAGTAAAAAAAAAATTTAAAAAAATATATTCGTTGTAAACTAGTGATCAATATGTAAAACTCTGTTTAATGAATTTTTACGATTGCTGTCAAAATAAAGGGAGGGGGAACTAAATTACGTGTTACTAGAAAAAATCGTGTAACTTCGAAACGGGTTGCTTGAATTTGTCAAGATTGGTCAATAGCTCTTATAGTAGCGAAGATATAATCAAAAATGTGGTAATATAAGAGGCAATTTGAGGTATAAACAAATCGTAAGCTTAAAATGAAATCTTGTTGTATTATAAGCAAAATTGCTAGTTTCCAATAGAGAAGCATTGCAGCATATTTTGAATGCATGAAAAATGCAACTGTTGCAGGACCACTGAAATTTTGAAAGAATTAAAGTTCTCATAGCCTACTTTATTTATATTAAGCTTACGATTTGTTTATACCTCAAATTGCCTGATATATTACCACATTTTTGATTATATCTTCGCTACTACAAGCGCTATTGACATAATTTTTTTTAAATTACTCCCTTATTAATTTTCCTTCCAATAGCAGTGGAAAAAATATTTGGTACCATTTGAATTTTTTTAGAAAAGTCGACCGTTTTGATCCTTCAACAAGTTGCGCCCTCTATTGGTAGACGGAGATAAGAAATTGTTATGGTTTTGAATTTTTTTGGTAATATCAAGTATTGTCTTTTCATCGAGACCAATCTTGACAAATTCAAGCAACCCGTTTCGAAGTTACACGATTATTTCTAGTAACACGTAATTTAGTTCCCCCTCCCTTTATTTTGACAGCAATCGTAAAAATTCATTAAACAAAGTTTTACATATTGATCACTAGTTTACAACGAATATATTTTTTTAAATACTTTACTGACGAAAATTGCCCAAAAAATGGGAATTTCAAATTGAAATCAGTGAAACGCCCTCTGGCGGCAATGGTAGGAAATTGAAAATAATTCCCAGCCTATTCTCTTGGGCACATTTATTACAAGATTTTTTATTTCACTGTTCTATCTCAAATAGTTTCTGAGTTACGGCCGTCCTCCTTTCTTAGTTGTATGTACACCCTGTACAGAGTGGTCCATTAACTTAACATTTATCTCAAAAAGTACATATCCTACAAAGCATATACGAATTTTTTGCTATGATCCTATCAGTTAAGTATCAACTTTTAAATGAAAATATAGATACAGTCATAGTCAGTCACCTAAGAAGGCGAGTAACAAAAGCCAAAATGAAAAGAATTATTTTGAAGAACGTGTTCGTTTTGACGAGCTCTATAACCTCTATTGTGTTGTCCACTTTGAGTAGAAACACCCTGTATATCACTAAAATATGTAATTACCCTGTAATTATAATTCAATAAATAACATTAGTGTTCATATTTAGTGATGAATAAATATATCTACAAAAACAACATGAAACCACACTGACTTATAGATACGCCCCATTTTTACAAGCAGCGTAAATTCGTCGTTTGCGCATTGCCATGCTCCCCTTCTTAGGTGACTATGACTATATGTATTTTATTGAATCTTTCCAACCTATTACGTGAGCGATCTAATTTTTACAATAAATTATTCCAAAGCACTTAAGAACCTTATTACACATTTCAGTGTTGGATCAACCCATTAACGAAATCGCACTGGTATCACAACAAATAAAGTTTTGTACAAAAACCATCAAAGAAATAAGACACCTTTACAAGTGTTTTACATGTAATTAATATTTCTGTGAAGGTTACTATACTCGTACTCTGAGAGGTGAAATGACTTTTGGATTAAGCAAGCAAATAGAATATACAGAAAAGTCAATCATATTGTGTAAGATACATCATTCTAGCCTAACGGGTTATACAGTCATAACAAAGCAGATAATTACATAAAGTTTCCAAACTTCAAAGCAAAACTACTTACTCAGTAATGAAAGTAATAAAATACAAATTTGAATAGTCAAAAAGTTTAAAGTTACATTTGACAATACATATTTAATTTTCAACTCTCAGAATGGCGTCATATACAGGGTAGCCCATAAGTGCGAGGAAGTTCAATAATTTCATTCTATATCATACAGATTAAGTCAATTTTTGGTACACAAATTAGTAAAGCTCGTTCCTTAGTGAATAATGAATATACAAATATTTATCGATTTAATTATACAGAATGTTTGTAATAATTCGTAAAGTTTTGTAAATTTGTTATTTTAAATAGAACACCAGTAAAAGTAAAAACTACTAGTTTTAGAAGAAACATAGTACAGATATGAATTGTAGAGATTGAAAAGCTTTATCGACCTGCATACAGGGTGTTCCATTTAAAATAGCAAAGTTTTGCCTATTCAAAATTTACAAAAACCAAAAATATGGACATAGAGCATTTTAAGAGAGCAATCGGAATATTACATCAAATATAGGGTGTTTCATTAAAAAAATAGGTCTGCATGGAGCCACGATTATTCGAAGCACCCTGTATGTTTATAAATATTTTACAAATATGCAATCCTATGTGTATCCTACAACTTTTATTTGAAACATTTTTTAATCCCCATGATATTGAATGAAATATTGGACTTCCTCCTACTACTCCTACTACCCTGTATACTGCATATACAGTGCTTTTCACTACGAGCGGCCATTAGACGTTTCTCAAAAATTACAAAAGATAGAATTATGAAATTTTCCAATAGGGGTTTTTTCGACATTACAAGTTGATCTAAAATATCATTATTTTGACGGCACTTATTAAATTTGTTATTTCAAATGGAACACCCTGTATATTTTCACATTTTTGAATTTTGCACTTAATTTTAGGTCATTTTTCTTTAACCCTTTCAGGACGGATGGCGCTTATAGTTGACATTTATGATTGTGCCGCACAGACTGGTGTCGACTATATTCGACGGCAATGGTATTACACTCCTTAAGTTCTCCATGCATATTTAAACATATAGACGGATGGCGCCTATAGTCGACCGATTGAACATTCCCCACAGATGGATGTCGACTTTACTTGCATTCGACTAAAGTCGCCATATATCGGCTACTCGAACAATTTCTCCATATTAGTCTTTTTGTGAAATTTGTTTATTTTGTGCAGTATCGTTTCGGATGGGCAATATTATTATTATTATTACAGTTGCTTTTATTAATTATATAATTATAGAAATTAATTTTTTCATTATTAGATTATCTAGGTATTTATTGGATATTGTCATGGCAGATACAAGAAAGAAGAAAAGCTATAAATACTGTATTCATCAAACCCGAAGCTCCCAATAACTTCAACTTAGCGCCTAGTACATTTTAAATTTTCTCGCACATAAAATTACTACCTGTACATTATAAAAATCTAAACAACTTTGTACCCTACCGTTTGCGGTAATTATGGTTTGCAATTTGTTTATTACTTATTTACATGTTAAAGAAAAATTTTCTAAGGTTTAAGTAACTCTTGGTGGTTACTGGTTAGATTATACTATACTGCAAGGATTTGTTTTAATAAAGTTATTAGTTTACTACATTGTTTCTTAATAATGACTGTATTTTACCAATAAAGTTAATCACACATTACTATTTAGGAAATTGGAGAGCTTCGGAGTTCACGGCAGCCTACTGAGGTGGGTGGAAGCATATGTGTTACAAAGGTTATCGACCGTAACAATCAATAATTTTCAGTCTAAACACTTTATTTCCACATCAGGTATACCTCAAGGGTCCCACATAGGTCCCCTGCTGTTCAGCATCTTTATAAACGACATTAAGGCCTGTTTTCTTAATGCAGAATTCTCCATGTTGCTGATGACATGAAGGTACATATGAGGATAAACACTCTAGCAGACAACTTAGACAATCTAGACAGGTTCTTTGAATATAGTAACTTAAATCATTTAAGCTTAGCCATTAGCAAATGTGCACAAATAAGCTTTTCACGTAGTCCTAGACCTAGGCCGATCCAATTCCAATACTCGATTAATGTTACAGCACTCAAACCGCTCAGGGAAATACGCGATCTTGGGGTAATAATAGACTCTCAGTTATCCTTCCAGCCTCATATTGAATTCATAGTCAAAAAAAGTCTGAGGATATTAGGGTTCATTATAAGAGTCACTCACAACTTTCGTAACGTCGACTCGCTAACACGCCTATTCAATGCCTTAGTACGTAGTCACCTGGAATATGCCCCAATCGTTTGGAACCCGTGTTACTCATAGTCATAATATATTGATTGTGTTGAAAAAGTACAAAAAAAACTTTATCAAATATTTAAATTATAAATTTAAACAGTTTCCTGTAATAAAAATTACACATCCTACAGCCCAAACTTAGACCGTTTCAATATTTCTTCACTAGTAACTAGGCAAGACATGTTGGGATTTAGGTTCCTTTTTAAACTTTTAAACAATTTGCTTGACAGTCCTTCGTTTCTTCCGTACGTTTTATTCACGGTTCCCTCTTACAGCACACGAACCCCGTATACGTTCTATCTGCTAAAGAGAAATACCAATGTGTGTATGAATTCGCCCATGTGCAGAATATTAGATGTCTACAACAAATACCTTATGTCAATTGATAAATTTTCAAATTCATTAATGTATGCTAAATGGGCCTCGCTTTCACTACTGCAAAATAGATACGCTACTTATTTAGATTCCTTATGAATACTTAAATCTACTCTTCATGTATTTTTATTTCACGTATTCTTATTTCATACTCATTCATTTGCATATGTACCGGGTGGCCAAATAAGCGAGGTAAGCGGCTGTATCTCAGGACCTGCTCATCTGACAACAATGAAATTTTTTTTATTATTATAAATGTGGCCATAAAAAAACTCTGGAAATTATTTTCGAGTTCCTAGGATGGCCGCTAGGGGGCGTATTTGGTATAATAGTTCATAAAAGCTTAATTTTCTCGCTTAAAGTCACAATGAAGTGGGCCTGAAAATATTGTCATGGCAATCTACGATCATTTTTGAATAAAAAACCTTACATCAATTTTTTTGACAGCTATCAAATAAAGTGGTGGGGGAAGGTTTTACCCCGAAAAAGAAAAATGCTTGTAGTGCCAGTTTGGCTTGGCCGATTTTACTGAAACAACTTTTGATTAAAAGAGCATTTTTGGAAATATTTTTCTATCAAAATAAAACAACAATATATTTTTCCATTGTTCTGCGAGAGGGCGTTGTTTTATAACTTACCCTATTTCTTTAAATATCTCTAAAAATTTAAATGAAATCATATATTTTTTCTTACGATAATAAGTAGAGCACTAAAAACTAAAAAAAATAGTGGAAACCGCAAAACGATATCTCTATTTATAACGAAGGTATTAACAAAAATGTTTAAATATCGTTTTGCGGTTTTCACTATTTTTTTTAGTTTTTTGTGCTCTACTTATTATCGTAAGAAAAAATATATGATTTCATTTAAATTTTTAGAGATATTTAAAGAAATAGGGTAAGTTATAAAACAACGCCCTCTCGCAGAACAATGGAAAAATATATTGTTGTTTTATTTTTATAGAAAAATACTTCCAAAAATGCTCTTTTAATCAAAAGTTGTTTCAGTAAAATCGGCCAAGCCAAACTGGCACTACAAGCATTTTTCTTTTTCGGGGTAAAACCTTCCCCCACCACTTTATTTGACAGCTGTCAAAAAAATTGATGTAAGGTTTTTTATTCAAAAATGATCGTAGATTGCCATGACAATATTTTCAGGCCCACTTCATTGTGACTTTAAGCGGGAAAATTAAGCTTTTATGAACTATTATACCAAATACGCCCCCTAGCGGTCATCCTAGGAGCTCGAAAATAATTTCCAGAGTTTTTTTATGGCCACATTTATAATAATAAAAAAAATTTCATTGTTGTCAGATGAGCAGGTCTTGAGATACAGCCGCTTACCTCGCTTATTTGGCCACCCGGTACAAATATTTTTCTTTTTCTCTTCAAAGATTTTTCTTTTTTCTCTTTAATCATTTGTTCTTAATCATTCCTCTCCTATTTGATTTATGTACATAGCTATAAAAACTTCTTTTCTTCTCTCTATGGACTACGTTCATATTTGTTTGTTTGTAAGCTGTGCCTACCTGTTATTGGGTTAGGCAACCCTGTTGGTGAGCCTAATGCTAAGGCTAGTATGTTAAATAAATAGTTCTCACGCCATCAAAATTTAACTACCTACGTTGATGTAGCCCTAGAGTAGATAGCGTAGAAATCCAAAAATGTACCAGATTGTGTGTAATGTTATACTCCTATGCAGCTATGACTATTTTTTAAAGATTGTATACAACTTTGCAAGGCTGTGCTGTAGTACCATGGATAATTCACTCGAGAATGTATTGTTGTTTTTTAAAAAATTATCATAAAATGATAAAATGCTAAATATCTTGAAAACGCTAAAATATTGAGATAGGACTTATTAAAGAAAAATGACCTAAAATTAAGAGAAAAATCCAAAAATGTGAAAATATACAGGGCGTTGAATTTAAAATAACAAATTTAATATCCAATATCCAGTTATGCCGGAAGTGCTGTCAAAATAATAATATTTTAGATGGATTCGTAATGTCGAAAAAACACCTATTGGAAAATTTCATAATTCTATCTTTTGTAATTTTTGAGAAACGTCTAATGGGCGGTCGTCGTGAAAAGCACTATATATGCGCAGTAGGTCTTATGTTCTATTGAGATATTTGTAAACAAAAATGTAGAAATGGATTGAACCACCCTGTATTGTTCATTAGATTCCACACAACTGCATAATTTGGAACCAAATATTTCATTTGATGTTCTGTTGTTCCTCTTCATTTTTTATTAATGTTGAACTCAAAATTGTAATGCAATCGACCACTACTATGGAGCACAGATCATACCATTGAGAAACATAAATGGTTTTGTGACAAAATTAAAAATAATATTTTACTCCATCCTTATAGAAATATTTCAAAGGCAGAAACAATGTTGGAGATAAGCAGTTTCCATGTAAGATATTCAGATACTTACTATTTTGCAGAATCTGTCAACTGATATTCACGACGTCGATCGTAACATTCTTGTATACCTCCATCATTCCATAAATCTTTAATGGCATCAACATAGGGGTTTTCAAATGTGGTAACAGTTTCATAGTCAATGCTACGAATCAAATCTGCCTTTTCCTGTAATAAAAATTTTCAATTTAGGTTAAGAAGCTATATGCAATCACATATACTTACACTGCTAGAAGATTCTATATACAGAATTTTCAACAGGTCCATAGCACGAATCATACTCTGCATGGCCATAAAGATATTTTGGAACACAAGTTTAATAAATCCTCTTTTATCTTCATCTGAGTAACCAGCGCCATGAATGATTCGCATTTGCTTGATAAATGTAGATTTACCCGATTCTCCTGTGCCTGTAATGAATGAAACACTACAGTGATATCTTCTCAAGCTCAAGACAAGAAATAGTATTTCGAATTTACAGTCTTAAATTGAATGTAAACATCTAAACAATGCAGTAAAAATCGTCCAGAGTATAATGGCTAAATGGTTACGGATTAGTGCTCAACAGTCACCACTCACCACAAATAGGTCTCAAAAGTACACTAGTTTTGCTGACTATTTTTGTAAATTAGTTACTACACTGCACACAAACATGTAGATGAGCTACCACAATATTATAGGTGGTAAACTAATACAAAGGTATTTGTCATAATTTAATAATAATGTTATGTTATAAGCTTTAAATTATTTCGTACTTTTTATTTTTACAAAGGACTGTTTGACACTGCTTCAATCTTAGTTGTAATTGTAGTATGTCCAATAACTTTATTTATATACTAATATTTATGGTTTTGCGTCGTTTCAGTACTTTGCCCCCTACCACGGATTCATAAAATAACAATTTTTGTTTCCAAGACTTATCTGTGGTTTTAAAAATCACTTTTGGAAATACCTTTTTCAAGCATTAAAATTGGATGTGCCATCATTGCTAGAATATCCATCCGTTGGTCCTTTTCTGTGGTTCATGGAATATTTCTAGGTGGAATGGAAATTATAATATGTAATTCTATCATTTCGAATCATCACACCATCTTACCAACGAAATCACGTTTATTAATAAAGAAATAATTACTATTTCGTGAATAAAGAAATATTATTTTTAACTTCAGTAGGTATATGGAAATACTAAATCCTACCATTTCCCACTTCTAAGAATTTTGAGAATATTTCCATTATTTATTAAATGTCTTTGAAGTTTGAACCATCCCAATCAATTCCAAAGTGGTAAGTAAACTGCCCCTCCAAAGTAGGGCATAAGAAGAACAATGAGAAATAAGATAAAACAAAAAATTTTGCAAGTGTAAGTTGTAAGTGTTACAAAGCTACATTAAAATCATGCACATAATGGCGCATGGCAGCGGTTTCCAAACTTTATGTTACCAAGCCTCCGTTAATAGTATATTAAAGTATAAGTGGATAAACAGGTCTTTAAAACACGCGCGAGTTTTAAAGAGCAAGTGTTTTAAAGACCAGTTATGAATACTTTACGCTATTTTTTTTTATTGGTTCACTTTGAAATCTGGCATTAAAATGGAAATAAGAACTAATAATGTGAAATGGTTGAATTCGTATGTGAAATCAGTATCTTTCGTTGTCATGGAAATGAGAAAAATGGAAATTAATTTGCAATCTGTCATTTTATTTGACGTAACAAAGTACTCCTGTCAGATCAATAACCAATAGGATTCACGTTTTTCAAATTGGTGATGCAATCTGTCATTTTATTTGCCGTAACAAAATACTCCTGTCAGATCAATAACCAATAGAATTCCCGTTTTTTAAATTTGTTGATGTTGGCATGGCAACTTTAAAACACGCGCGTGTTATAAAACGCCATTTAAACACGCTGGGGCGTGGTTTAAAAGGCTAAAATAGGACACCAATAAAAAAATATATATACAGCGTGAGTATAAAGTAAGGAACCACAATCATTTTGTCGTTATTAGAAATTTTACAACAAAACAGTTCATAAAAGTTGTTCTGGTCGACATAACTGACACAAAATATTTTATTTTGGTTCAACTGTTTAAATTAGCTATGCTTGAAATTCTAGAAGTAGGACTCTTTCATGATTCTAAACAACTTTTGTTAATCAAATTTTGTTATATCTTCACTAACAAAGGTAGTTTACTAGAACCAAAAATCAGATTTTTGAAAATATCCAAGGCATACATGATTTTAGAAAACTAAAATTATGCCAGAAATTAGTCTTTAACTAAGCAGGGCTGAACCCCAAACAATGAAATTTTATATCGAAAATTTTTTATCTTTCACAAGAGTCGTTTCACCTATCCGGGGACACACTGTATAAGAATAAAATTTTCACAAATATCAACCCTTATCGAGATATGTGGAAGAAACTGATTGCAGTTTCATTTATCGTTTCTCAGAAAAATTATTCGAGTAAAAGATGTAGGTAGATATTAATATGATCAATATTTTAGGTATATACAGTGAGGACCAAAAGTTTGGAATAATGGATTTTTTTCGTTTCCTGTCAGAAATATCAAAAAACTATTGGACACGTCAAATTGATTTTGGCCATGGAAAACATTTTGGGATAATTTTCAATTTTCCAACTCCCACCCCTTCTGTGCAGTGACGTCATCAATTATTTTTTTTAATGGGAACACCCCACTTTCTTAACGGCTTTCAATAGATTATAAAACGACGATTTCAGCAAATATACACTTTACACCTTTTAAGTGCTGATTTGAAGAGATATTAATTTTTTAAAATAGAAAAACATCAAAAAAGAACGTTTATACAACCAGAAACTTTAAAAAATGTTTGCACAGAGTTTCAAGCGCGATTGGCGTACTGTCAAGAAGAAAATGCGTTTCAATTTGAAAATTTACTCTAATTATTGTTTAAGATAATTATTGTTACTAAAAGAAAAAACCATTTAACATTATTTTTACAAATAAAATTTGTTTATTTGTTGACAACACTATTTGATGTTTTCCTGGTTTTTCTATTTTAAAAAATTAATATCTCGTAAAATCTGCACCTAAAAGGTAGAATGTGTATATTTGCTGAAATCGCCGTTTTATAATCTATTGAAAGCCGTTAAGAAAGTGGGGTGTTCCCATTAAAAAAAATAATTGATGACGTCACTGCACAGAAGGGGTGGGAGTTGGAAAATTGAAAATTATCGCAAAATGTTTTCCATGACCAAAATCAATTTGACGTGTCCAACAGTTTTTTGATATTTCTGACAGGAAACGAAAAAAATCCATTATTCCAAACTTTTGGTCCTCACTGTATAATATTTTCACAGAAAGCAACCCTTAAGTATGAAGTCGCTCATATCTTTTTTATTTGTGACTTATGAGGAAAAACATGTGAATAAATATTATAGAAAATTATCTTTTGGGCATTTTATGTTGGTATGAAAATTTCTCAAAAGTCAACCTTTCCTTTCAGTACGGATGACGCTTATAGTCGACATTAGTGACTTTGCCCCACGGACGGACGTCGACTATAGTCGACGGCAATGGTTTTGCACTCTTTAAACCCTCCCTGTATATTTAAACATTAAAATTTTTTATGACGTGCTGCACAGACGGATGGCGCGTTAATTCGACACTCTAAACTGTTCCATATAAACGGATGGCGCCTATAGTCGACACATTAAACATTTCCCACAGACGGATGGCGCCTATAGTCGATACATTAAACATTCCCCACAGACGGATGTCGACTTTACTTGCACGTCGACTTAAGTCGCCATATAGCGACTGCTGCAACGATTCGTCCATATTGGTCTTTTTGTGAATTTTCGATATTTTGTGCAGTATTGTTTCCTATGGGCAATATTATTATTATTAAAGTTATGTTTCTTGCTAAACCAATTTTTAATTACTTTATTAATTAGATAATCGAAAAAAAAGTGTCGACTATAGTCGACATCCGTCTGTACGGTTTGACTACTTGGCGCCGTCTGTGTAGCAATGTAAGATAAAATCGAGCCGTACGGAAAGGGTTAACGAGATATATCGAAAAAACCAGAAACTGTCAATTTTCACATAAAAAAAATTACCCGTTCCTTATATTTTCTACATCCATATACCTACCGAATTATATAACAATAATGTCACTGTAGTGAAATATATGTAGAAAAGTATGCTCGATTTTATGTGAAAATTGACAGTTTCTGGTTTTTTCGATATATCTCGTTAGGGTTGACTTTTGAGAAATTTTCATACCAACATAAAATGCCCAAAAGATAATTTTCTATAATATTTATTCACATGTTTTTCCTCATAAGTTACAAATAAAAAAGATATGAGCGACTTCATACTTAAGGGTTGCTTACTTTCAGAAATATCGAAATAACCATAACAAATATTGATCATATTAATACCTATCTACATCTTTTACTTGAATAATTTTTCTGAGAAACGATAAACAAGAAAACTATGACCGATTTTGTAATGAAACTGCAAAAATCAGTTTCTTCCACATATCTCGATAAGGGTTGATATTTGTGAAAATGTTCTTTATAAGAATTCCTAAAACTTTTATAGATATAATTTTTTCGAAAAGTTGTAAACAAAAGAGTTATCGTTAGGGGATGGAAAAAACCGAGGGGGTAACATCATCCCGCAATACTGTCACAAATTGTCGGCAATCGCTTGCAATCCCTATGACAATCCCACAATCGCATTTGTAATCTGACAATCGCCTAAAACAATCCCACAATCGCTGTCCCAATCGCACAATCACTGTCACAATCCCACAATCGCTGCGGCAATCTTGACAATCACATTAGCAATCGCGCTTGCAATCGTTCCCCCAACTATTTTAGGAGCGGTTAAATTACAACTTGAATTCCGTACGCCTCTGATCAAAGTAGTGGGCTAACATTTTGAAGTTAGGGTTACGGTTGTTGTTTACTTAGCTGCTATACGTGCTTGCAGGGTAGGCGCAATTTCTTGGAATTTATTTGATTTATTTATGTTTATCTAAAACTATCTGTTGGTGCCTTGGAATTATTGAAACAAAAAACAATGGTTAGTTAGCTGTCATATTAGCGTCTTAACAATAAATTATTGTAAATGACAAAGATAAAGAATAGTCCGGGAGGCATTAAAACATTCTCACTCCTGATCTAGCCACGGAGCGGAGCTTGCCGACGTCGTTTTTAGTGTTATACTCTAGTTTTTGGAAAAAAATATACTAAATCTGCAAATAACCTAAGCGCTTTTGTGACTAACTACGCTTAGGTTAGCAATTTTTTGTCGTTTAGTGTTCGCAAAGTGGCTAGATCAGGGGTCAGAATGTTTTAAAGCGTCCGGGAGCCGGCCACCTTTTTTGCAATCAATTAGTATACTTTTTATACTTCGTGAGCGGCTTTATTTTAACGAGATGCCAAACTTTTTCCTCTGCGAAAATGTTCGCAAATGGGTCCTACGGAGGTGTGCAGGGAAAAACACGTTGATTTGGAAATGACAAAAAATGGATGAATATCATGGGAAAACGGCCCAATTAATTTGTGGGACAAAGTTGGCATTTAATTATGCAAATATTTACTAAGCTACACTGCTACAGAAAAAAAATCAGCTTGATATTCATTGTTTTTGTTAATGTAGTAATACCGAGTAATACCTACATGTCTTCAGATGGGGACACTCTTGATGGACTCATTTTTGTTGTAGGACAAATATTATTTTGAATGGGCCAAAAGTCGGCTATTTATTAAAATTCCTAAAATCCTAAAATTGTCTGTGGTAAGTTTGTCGAAAAACATCCATGGCCTACTGAGCAGTGATCCATCAAATATGAGCCTTTTTTCGAACAACAAAATCCGCCGAAACGGAGAGAGCTAGACCCATAGTGACCTATACAAAGTCCCATTATTTTTTCATGTAAAAACTAATAATGTAGAAATATACAGGGTGTCCCATTTAAAAAAACAACTTTGGTTTACCACCCTGTTTAGGAACATCCTTTATATAATGAAAATATGTATATAATGTGCAGTATAAGTGTGTTTACTTGCCGGTGAAAACCGCATGTCGATATCTTGAATAGTAAAAAGTTATGGCCCAATCACACAGCCCTGGGTCACCCTGTATATTTACACTTTTGCTCTAAAATAATTAGGGGAGATCACTGAAATATAAGCAACCTGGAACGCTTACGCTTAACTTACAGCCGAGCCGACAGAAAGGGAATTACTGTAGGGTCATTCGGTCTCTGTCTTGCTGATTATGTTATTGTATCGTATAAGTAATTTTCCGACAAACGCGAAACTCGTAAAACAATCAAAATGCTTCAACAGCTTAACTGTGAATGAGTACAACAAGGACAAAATGACCCTTCGTTATTGCTATCGCACGCTCGGTTTATTTCCTACAGGTTAAATGCACCGTGCGCGTTCCAGGTTGCTTATATTTCAGTGGGGGAGATAATACAAGCATATTAAAAATTTAACATTGAAATCCCTATGGTGCGTAAACCAATTCTACATCCTGTATAGTAACTCAAATGGCTACCAAAAAACTTAGTTAGTCATCCAAAATCGTTTGAAATCATTCGCAATCATATCCAATCATTCGCAATCATATACAATCATTCACAATCATATGCAATCATCCACAATCACAATGCAATACTTGAAAATCGAGCAATCGCGTCACAATCGCGGGATTGTAATCGCAATCGCAACAATCATAAGAAAATCATAGAGATTGTCGCAATACTGTCACAAAATTTCCAATGATGTTACCCCCTCGGAAAAAACTAAATACGGGGCACTTTTGAAAACTAAGGGTTGAAAATAGGGGTACTGCGGGTCAAATCGTTTATTTTGATCTAATTAATAAGTGTACCTAATTTCACACTTCCCGCACAATTTGACAGACATTTGCGATTTTCTCGATGTGCCGCTACGACTATAAGTGGAAAGATGATACATTATCAGAAAATGGGGATAATGAATAGACACTTTACTCTGTATGAAGCACATTGAAGTGTACATGATTCTTGTTATATCAGAAACTGCACTAAAAACGATAGTTGATGGTAGACGTAGAACCAATGACAAACAAATTAAAGAACCACACTACCCACTCGCACTACCAAGAGAAAAAAAACAACTGTAAATATATGATAGAGAAAGACACCAGTTGAGAATGCTTTTGTAGCATTGTCATAGTCATCATGGCACGTATTCGTACTTTTTATCAGTCATGAATATTTATCGAATCAAAAAAAAATATCAAAATTTAATTTATTGGTACTTGGCGTTAAAAAACACATAGCATTGATATCTCATATGTTGGGGTAATAAAATTTTCATATTTCAGACGCCATTTTTAAGATGCTACTGAAGAGTTACGGCGGGCGACATAAAAATTTTAGATTACTTTTCGATGATCTATCAGAATCTGAAGTCAGAATTTTAAAAATTCTTAACAGAACACAGAACGAATTCAGATACCGAACTTTGTTGTCCGGTGAATATCTCATGTAAACATAATAATAAATAACAAATGGTAATACATATTAGATTATCTAATCATTAAGGGAGGTTGTTAAGTAAATAAAACAGGAAATAAATATTTTTAATGACCTAGATAACGATAAATCTTTCATTAGAAACTAATAACGTGATATTGAATGAGTTTCATATAATATTTAATTCAAAATCATAGTTCTAATTTGTATAATTTTTTTTATCGAACTAGGGTAGAAACAATATATATCTAATTTCCGTTTCCAGTTCCGGTTCAAATTCTATTTGTGATAATTACACGATAATTTATTTTTACCTATGTATTAATTATCGTTATCAACAACGGTTTTTCCTTTGTAAATTTTGCATACAATAACAAACTTTCTATAAAATGGTTCATGTGGTGTTATATGAATGCATCTTGATAGAAGTAATATGGAAAGCAAAGGGTAAACACACACACACCCGCACACACTTCAACAGAATCTCTTATTGCAGTTCTGTATTGTTGGCAATATGCCAATTAAAACCACAATTGAATATTGTTATTGAAAGTATTATTTTGTTTATCGAAATCTGATAATGGATTTACTTGATTAACTAGTGAAATTATAAATAAATAGATATAAGTATATTACAATACAATAGTAACAATTATCGTTTAAATTAACACATTCTTATGAATATAACGACATGTTTCGATAAAGAATTATCATCATCAGGCTAATAAGAGAGATAATGTTCAATAATGGAAGCCTTAACGTTAAGGGTGAAAATTATGAGGATGAAGTAAAAGGATGGGTCAATGAGGCAGACATCCCAAATTGTTTAAAAAATCGTCAAAATTAAAAGTAGTCCATGAGGAAATAACAATTGAAGAAAATTATAACATAACTTTTGAAAGGCTAGAAACCCGCAAGCAATTGTAATTGAAGAAATGCACATATAAATAAATAAATAAATAAATCTTTATTAGGTAACGTAATTCTACCCAATAGGCGGAATATCGGCCAGGCCGTTTTTCAATTCTGCCCTTGTGATATAAATTTGTTTAAAGAGTACTAAAACTAATATAACAGTTATGTAAATTTGGTATAGTTATAGAGTACATATAATAATATGGGTACCTATATAATTGTTATAAAGAGAAAATAATACTAACGTAAATTTAGAAAATACTAACATAAATTTTAATTATTTTGTTGCAATAATCTATCTTTTAAGCGCCTTTTGGATATTGGCAAACTAGTTGATTGGGAGAAAATTTCCCAATAGGTGTTTAAAAAGGACGTAGCAAAATATTGGTATGAACATTTAAATTTAGTCAAATTATGTTTCGGTATGACGTATCTATCTTTATAACTAGACCTAGAGCAACGATTCTCGTGCACCATAGAGTGTCTAATTAATAATTGAAATAAGTAAAAAGGTGAAATCTATAGTCGATTTTCAAAATATGGTTCTGTATATAGTAAGGCGTTACATGTTCACCTACTACTATGAAGTGGGATTAACGGCAGAGAATTAAATGGGGAAAAATTATGCCGAATATAATATGAGATTGGCCTTTTCTTTAAGGCTTAAGATCCATTTATCTCTTCAGTTACGAGGTTACGCTCACTTTCAGCCTGTATCGTAAGATGAAAAACTGGTCGGTGGAAAATAACATTGTTATGTTAGAACTAGAAGGCTGTATAGAATTTATTGATAGGTTAGGATTTAGGTGGTATAGGTACCACCATTAATTTTATTTCATTAACGCATGTTAGTTCTTTTTTGTTTTTATGAGTTAATGGTAGTTATTTTGTTTTATTTTATTCGTCATTTAAACGTTCTTTAGCTTGTTTTGAATTTAAATAAAGTTGGCTATTTGGCTTAGATTAAATTTATTGAATTATTTATCGATACTTTTTTTAAAAAAATTGCGTTTTCCCTAAAAATACCCAACATACATATTTTGTTTTACTTTACAGAACTTTAGAAAATAATCTGAAGAGTATAAATTCCTAATAAAATTTAATCAAAAATGGGTAAGGATTGCTATAATTTTAATGTTACCGAATATTATCGTAAGTTACCGTAACTTACCGCACGTAATTACCAAAAAATAAATTACCGGTAATTTGCCATCACTAACAGACACACAGGCATCCGGACGAATTTAGTAACCAACTTTTGGTTGAAAAAGCGTGAGAATAACTGCAAAGGATTTTGACAAACTTTAGTTGATATAATGTTTTTACACCTTCGAATTTCAAATTCAAAATTGCCATCTATGGTATTTATCACTTTCTAATATCTTATATTACTGAAGCAAATAATGCAAAACCCTCTCGCCATTATTGTCCTACACCTGGCAATACTAAAACAATTGATATATTATCCAAAAATATTTATAGAAGAGCCGTACTTGAAGGAAGTGTTGTAACTCAATGCAGTCTAAGACCGAATCAAGGCTTAAAAAACGTGCAGCTGATTATGTAGATTTGCAAGGCAACGTGTATAAATCCGAAGCCACATGCTATATTTTCTTAACAAACTCTAATGTGCTTCAGTTTGTCACATTCATCAGACCACGCCAAAAAGCAGGAAAAGCAACAGTGAAAAGTGAAAGTATTCCGAAACTAATGGAATTTTGTCTGGTTGTTCGGGGATACTCTAGGATAACTATTCGTTTTCGAGGGGCTTGTGCTAACGGCGGGGGGGGGGGCAGAATGTTCGGACTTTTACGAGTGTCGCTTATACCTACCTATCTCTATAATTTGGTTGGTGAAAGGAATTTTTAACCTCAATATTAACCGAGATACAGCAGATCAACGTTAGACAAAGTTTCTCGAAATGTAAAAAATAGTCGAAAAACAAAGGTTTTGGCCCTATAACTATAACCATAACTTCCATGTTAAATATGTTAGTCACTCATCAATATCAACATCTTGCAACACCCAAAAGATAATATGTTCGAAAATCCTTAGTTTTCCAGCAATGGCTTTCCAGTTCCAACTCAGCAATTTCATTTATCTATACACTCATTAAGTATAGGCTTTAATTTATTGTATCGACGTAGATGTGCTGTATTCATTGATAGAATGCTATGATGTGTTGCTATGGAGACTTAGATTTGTTTACATTTATCATTAGTCTGTGTTCAACATTACAATTGAGTACATCTGTAGGGAGTTAAGTGTTATGTTCAACCATGGCAAAATATTAGTCATTTTTTGATCAGACATACATGCAACCAGTGCTGCTGTTTATCACTACGTTGCTGAAACAGAATCTGTAGCACCACAAACTATTGATCGAGGAAGACAGTTTTGTTTACAGAGAAGGATGGCTTGGAAAAAATAACAAATTTCTACAACCAACACATATACCTATATGCTGATCAAAATCCTCTTGTTAGAGTACAAAATTAGAATCAGTGCGGGGTTGAATTGTATGCGACTGTCTGATGACAGGTGTTGTCTTTTTGGATTTTATCTCGGATTTTATTCAGACCAAGACCTATTAGAAACTGTGTCCGTGTAAACACGAAGAAACACGGTTTATGCATATGCTGTAGTGCCATCACATTTTAGTATGGTTTGAAATGCAATGGCAGGCATGTACCGTGATAGATGGATAGAGGTGAACGAGTCAGACAAACTACACGTTCTCCCAATCTCAATACATACTTCGAATTTTTATCTATGGGGGCACCTTCACCAGTAGTTTATACACCAGACGTCCTGTATGCTGCAACTCTTCGTCAATGTATCACTTAGTACTTGGAAGGATGCTACGTGCAAGTATAGAACAGAACATTTTGAACAATTTGCGAGGATGTTTGAGGAGTATATGTTTACAAGTTTTGTCTTGTTTTGGTGTAATGAACCTGCCCTCACGGTTTATAAAAAGCATTTTTGAGTCATCCCGTATAGCTTGAAAATAACCCGAAAACCATTCATGGCACTCTGTTGTATACAAAAACCCCACGGAACTTATTTGGTTACCTGACATATTAAGGAAGTTGACTTCAAGTCCTTAAAACTAAAATTGCATTATACTTGTATAACACAACTTTGCAGGCTGTAATTTTCATTTAGCATGCAAAATATTGTAATGTAGTACCAACATGGAACCCAGAGTAGTAACATGTTACCTCCTGTAAAATTATCTAAAATAGGCGACCATATGATATTTATAAGAATAACCTGTCTTTTGCTCACAGTATATTTGATAAAATCATGTTTCATGTACCTATCTGTAATCATTGCACGTGACCATGTGTAATCATTTATTGCTTTCTTAAATATATGTTTAAATGTTAAAAAAACTGTTTAAATTTTATTTGATGCTCTTTTGACGTTAGTTACTTTGTTAAGACGTCTTTATACAAAATGACGTCGAGACGGGTCAAATAATAACATCAAAATAACGTCTACCTGGTGATTGGAAAGTGCGTTAAATCGGCAATGATATCTATATCAAAAAAATAACTACAATTTTGACATCCCGTCTTTTAGTAGTTTTTAAAAAACAATAAAATTGATCAAAGAATCGTCCCTTAAATGATTCTACTATACTTAACCAACACCCTGTATAGAACAGGTAAGTAGGCTAAATGAAAATGAAATTTGACCGTATTATAATTATAGATTTTAACGTTAACCTATTGAAAGGTGTGCTGAGGCAGATTAAATTAAAAGAACAAAATATATTTTTTGTACAGAATAGTCCTGTGTTTTAATCTGTTGGTACCTAGGACATTACATGTGACTAAACAATTTATTAAATTGAATTGCTTTTCGAATATACCTATAAATACTTAGTGGTAAATTTAAGTAGATAAATAAATATAACTTCTTACATAATGTAAAATTATTTAATCAGAATGATATAATCCTGAATGCTTCTACAAAATTACAGGAAATTTTAATACACAAATTGGTCAACCGTAACCGTAACATTGAAAAGTATAGTGGAAATGTTTTGTGTTTTAATGGAAATGATACTTATAATTATGGACAATTTTGCAAACTTTCATTTAAAAATAACGAAGATACTGCTGGTTTTCTGTGCTGATAGAATAGACAAAAATTAATTTTTAGAGAGGTGCGTCTATGCCGTATTTCAAATTTCCCCTTTTCCACGAGGAAAATGTACATAAGATAAGTACACACTACACAGGCTGTTTGGTTATAGAACACTGCCCTAAATATAATCGGATTTTAACTCCAAGGCCGTAACAGGTAAATATATGATAGAAAAGGATACAAGAAGTCAATTTGTCAAATGAAGTACACAATCACATGGGGTGAAATAAAAATATCTATGGTAGCTTTGAGCAGGGTTTTTGTGTTTCTGTATTAAATATATTATTTAGCAAGGGGTAGTAGTAAAACAACGAACAAATACGATACTTACCCAGCAACAACAATTTGAGTTCTCGACGTGCATCTCTTTTATCACGCCGTAATTGCTTTTCTATTTCTTGGTTAATACGCTTTTGCTCCCTAACCTCGTCCGACTGACAGCACGCCATGGTCATGCTCGGCACAAAAATCGAGGCTCGACCTCGTTACCATCCACAATTAATTAACACTGAATGCACTTATAGATAATTTATAGTTCTTTGAAGAACGTCCATCGCGGTTTGCTGGGTGTGGTACTCAGTTTCAAACCACCAATTTGTTCTTATATTCCCGTATGTATTAAGTTTAATCTAATTACTATAACAAGGTTATCGAAGCCATATTACTTAATTAAAGGAATAATAAGATTTAACTTAGAAAAATAAATACACTGTATATGGTCACACGGCAGTTGTATATAGGTTAACAAGGCGCCGATTTATTCGTACAGAGTTAAGCAGCGACCGTACCGAAACCAACAAGTTATTTATTTCGTTTCTATTCTACAACACAACGCCACAATCCTAGAACACCTACCGAAACAAAAACTAACTTTTTATTGCACGGCAACCGCCTACCACTAATATGGAGTCGCCTTTGTGCCTGTATACTGCGCATAACAGGAAACGCACATCCAAACACCGATTTAAGTTTGCCATTTAAAAAAATACCTACGTGGAGGGGAAAGTTTATAAATATTTTTACATTTCACATTAAATACTTTCTTTTCCAAAAGAACAATTCTTTTATATTGTTACAATTCACTATTTATTAATAATTAATAAATACTCAATACACTTACCAACATCTTTCATTCGAATGGTAAAACAAAAACTTCCGGTAGGGTACCTACCTGCTGTAAAATGCAATTTTTGCGGAACTCATCTTACTCACAGTTTTCAGGAAAATGTAAATATAATTTTTGTCTCATATTTATAAAGCGTATTATCTTAATATTTTCATCTTAGCTTCATTACTAATTCATTGGGATATTGAAAATTAGTTTCAAAACATACAGGGTGGTCTACCATATACAACGCGGTTCATAAGTTACTGTTAGATACTATTTCGAAATCTTTTTTGCCGTTTTTTAGTTTTCTAAATGTCTGCTGATTTATTATGTTGTAAGGTTAAACGTAGGACCGGCGACGTTGGCTCCTATAGCGTATGCCTGCAAACCTAGATTACGCGCCCTTTTTTATTAAGTAATTGTTTTTCCATAATATTTTTAACATTAATATTTAGACCTAGAACACAATTCAATTACAGTTTAAAGTTTGTTATTAAAATTTTTCTTCTGTTGATTTTAAATTTATAAACGTAGATGCAATATTGTTCACGTTTAATTCCCCCTCAGTGTTGTTACCTGATTACTTCAAGACAACCAAGCCCAGTACATGGCTAGGTGGAACTGATGTTGATTGTCACGATGTCACCATGCGAAAGAGGCCTTTAGGGGACCATCTCGCACATCTGAAAGACAACTCAGGGTAGTTGATACTAGACTTGGGTAAAGTACCAGTTTACAAAGCGGATATGTTGCAAAACCACCTGGCTAAGGTTGTTGACGAGCATCTTTTCGCCTGAACAAACACAACTCTCGCCCAAAAGTTAGAGTGAAAATATTTGGGGGAGATCATTCCCTTGAGTGATTGAAAAAAATTTTATGATCACAACAACCACTTCGATCAAATTGGTAATTCGCCTTAATGATTACAAAACGGCCATTCGTTATTTTGAAGAAACAAAATATAACCAAAAATTAAGAAAAACACATCATGTGTTGTGAACAACAGAGATAGTGGCCATTGTGATTGTGATCGGTCGTTGTGATCATTGTGATGATGAATATGTTTATGATGATCATAGCAGCCGTTGTGATCCAGAAGTTTTGTTCGTAATCAGCGCGAACACATGTGACTATCCACTATACAGTGCTTTTCACGCCGACCGGCCATTAGACGTTTCTCAAAAATTACAAAAGATAGAATTATGAAATCTTCCAATTTTTCGACATTATGAACCCATCTAAAATATTATTTTTTTGACAGCACTTCCGGTGATACCGGAAGTTGATATTAAATTTGTAATTTTAAATGGAACACCCTGTATTTTTTCACATTTCGATTTTCCTCTTAATTTTAGGTCATTTTTCTTTAATAAGTTATCTCAATATTTTATCGTTTTCGAGATACGTATTTAGGTTTTTATGATAATTTTTTAAAAAACAACGATACATTCTAGCTCGAGTGAATTAAGCACAAAGCTCAATTTTTTCAAATGAAAGACCCTGTATATTTTGACATTTTTGAATTCTGCAGATAATTGTAGAGCCATTTTCTTTCAAAAGTCCCATGATATATTAGGTACATCACGATAAGTCCTATCTCAATATCTTATCGTTTTTAAGTTACAATGGACTGGTCATGCCACTTTTCAAAACGCACCGACATGCAAAAGAGTGAAAATTATAATCGTGTCCTTATTACCTACTGTTACTAAAGCAATAAAAGCCGCATGCGTCATAAAATGTAAATACGTCTTCATGTTTTATTTGTTTTATGTTAAAATCAATTTATATTTGAACATTTTATCAATGTAATTATTTAACATTCTTTTTATGTTAATTCCATATCTACCCAAGTAGTTCTTTTGCCTGCCAGAACCTGCCACTGCCAGAATAAAAGGCCCCACAGACTGCGTTTTTGCCACTGAACTCTATTATATATGGAAGAGCAATGTTGTAAATTTAAAATTTAAGTGATAAAAATTGAATATGCGCACGGGGTTCTTGATCATGCGCCATAATAAATTAGAGTTCATACAAATAAAACAACTGTTGTATGTGTATTATCTAAAACTGTATTTTAATCATGAACCCCATAACACCCACTATAAACCCTTTACCCTTGTAACGTTTATAAATCAAATCAATCCACGTGTTCACGAAGACAAACCACGTAAAATTTTCTAACCCAACTTCAATTTATTAGGTAGAGTTCAGTGACTTCAACACATGATTTTCATGGTATTTTCCACTGCGCAAACGCGTAGTCCCCGTGGTTAAATCATTTTCGACCTTATTATTTTCTTCAAATTTGCACACTTTTTCACGCGCAGCTCCACGGCTTTGCTCTTCTAAATATATTATTGAGTTCAGTGGTTTTTGCTAAGCGGTTTTGTTCGACGAACAATAATCTTCGAACAAAAACGTAAAACTTTCTTTGCACACACTCACACACAAACAGTTTTGTTAACAGTCGTTATTGAAACATAGTGACATGAAGACAACATATCTTTGTGCAGTGGCTGCGGCACGAGCCACAAAGTCTAAAAATAATAAAAAGACACGAAGAAGGTGGCCAAAGGAAACTGCGATAGCGATAGACTTCAATAAATTCTAATAAAAACATTCTACTAATTTCAAGAAGATCCTATAGGTATTTCTTGAATTAAACTTCTCAGTGTAGTACCACCCGAGTACACCCAGACGGCCACCACTGAGAAAAACGACTGTTTTGAAAACTGTTTCCGCCACAGACCTCCGACATAATGTTCGACGAACAAAATCGGCAGACAAAATCCGGCGTAGATTGATTATTTTCATCGGTTTTATTATCGAACAAGAACGACAGTTTTCGAACCTACACTTCAGTTTTGTATCCTTTTTGTTCGAAGAATATCGTTCGTCGAACAAAACCGCTTAGCAAAAACGCAGTCTGTGGGGTCCTTAATTTTTGAAATTATATCCATAGGTACATATAATAGAGTTCAGTGACCCATACGCAGTAGGGACCGGGCAGATGACGTCATTAACCTATTTTTTACAGCTCTGAGGGCAACATTTTTTCTATTCGTAATAGCACAGCGGCACAGCCTATACTGTTCGCATGTACAGGTTGCGCGCGTTAAGAGAACGTGAGAGTTACATTCACAATAAATTTGTAATTTTAGCCCGCGTAAACTGAAAATACGTGTTTTATGTAGCGTTTGTTTGCGCTCAGAGCTATCAAAGTCAGCTGCTGCCCGGACTCTGTAGCCCCATAGGTAACAAGCATTGAACCATTGAACTGTACTCTATACGCAACTTGAAGGGATACGGCCTATTCCAATGAATTGTAGGCGTTGAAGCCATGCTTGGCTGACAAGCACAGATGCGGAGTAGGTATTTCTATCGCTTTTTAACTTGTTGCGTTAGTAGGGCAGACACGTCTTTAAAACCGCGTATTTTCCATAGTTTGAAAGGTGTAAAATAATATTTGAAAGTGGTTGTGAAATTTATTAAATCAAAACACCATGGTGAATTGTTGTGTTGCATACGGATGTCCTAATTTAGCCGATAAACCCAGTATTAAACAATTTCATGAGCGAGTTCTTTTTAATACAAATTTTATCTAACATTATTTGCTATCGTTGTCAACGCAACTTATAAGTTTTGTTTTTAATAAATAACGTAACGTGTAATTTTTCCGTACCCAATAAACGGTCCAGGAATGAAGTGAAGAGAAATATAATAAGTGAGCGCGTTTTTAGTTCTGTTCAGAATAGGCGGATTTTCGGAATAGTGGGGTTCTACTGTATTTTCAAAGACAAGCAGTGTAGAAATTGCATAATTTTTGTCTGGGTGAACTCTTCTTAGATCATTGTACTCCAATGATCTAAGGGTAACTAGTCAATTTAACAATTTAATAGTTCATATAACAATTAGTAGAAAATAGCACCAAATTTTATATAACGTTTTTTTACTACAAACGAAATAACTGAATTAATTTTGTAATGTTCTGTAAACGCGCCTGTATTCTCAATATGCATGTACAGCGCAGTGAACTCTATATATAACTGGAAGGATAACGGTTACTGCAAATGCGTTCGTAATTTGTCCTCGACTGTTAGACAAGCACCGCTACTGCGTGAGTGGATCCCTATTTCTTTCTAACATATTTGTATAAACGATGCGAAGGCGTGGTTAATACTTAATAATGAGAAATAAACACAAAATATTAAGAATTTCACTCTTGTATACAGTGTGTCCCCGGATAGGTGAAACGACTCTTGTGAAAGATAAAAAATTTTCGATATAAAATTTCATTGTTTGGGGTTCAGCCCTGCTTAGTTAAAGACTAATTTTTGGCATAATTTTAGTTTT
Source organism: Pyrocoelia pectoralis (assembly GCA_036250285.1). Taxonomy (NCBI): domain Eukaryota; kingdom Metazoa; phylum Arthropoda; class Insecta; order Coleoptera; family Lampyridae; genus Pyrocoelia; species Pyrocoelia pectoralis. Next base: position 34,639,843 of record CM070074.1, read on the forward strand.
CTAAAATCATGTATGCCTTGGATATTTTCAAAAATCTGATTTTTGGTTCTAGTAAACTACCTTTGTTAATGAAGATATAACAAAATTTGATTAACAAAAGTTGTTTAGAATCATGAAAGAGTCCTACTTCTAGAATTTCAAGCACCTAGGCCAACGTTGATGTTTTGGCAATTTACAATAATTTTTATCTGATAGTTTAATATTTTTATCCCCGGATAGCTGATATGACTCTTGTTAAAGAAATTCTTTTATTCATTTTGTTTATTTAGAATTTTATCGCTCTTACTGCTCTTACAAGAGTCATATCACCTAACAGATAAAAATTATTGTGAATTGCCAAAACATCAACGTTGGCCTAGGTGCTTGAAATTCTAGAAGTAGGATTCTTTCATGATTCTAAACAACTTTTGTTAATCAAATTTTGTTATATCTTCATTAACAAAGGTAGTTTACTAGAACAAAAAATCAGATTTTTGAAAATATCCAAGGCATACATGATTTTTGAAAACTAAAATTATGCCAGAAATTAGTCATTAACTAAGCAGGGCTGAACCCCAAACAATGAAATTTTATATCAAAAATTGTTTATCTTTTACAAGAGTCGTTTCACCTATCCGGGGACACACTGTATATAATTATCGTACACTTATGTTATAAATGTACATTTAAAAATTAATCATGAAATAAGTGTCATAACCAAACATTATTTTTAATATCCATAAGAGAAATGTAGTAAGATAAGGATAGCGATCCCCGCACTAATTTCCCTCTTGCTCTAACAGAACCGGTCAATTTTTATATTCGACGTTATCCTTCCAGTTATATATAGAGTTCACTGGTACAGCGTGACAAAAATTGTAGGTACCTATATTATCTTATAATAAAACATTGATTTATTTAATTGTAAACGTTTTATTGACCTGGATCACAATGGATGTATGACTGGTGAAAGAGATTACCATCAATGTATTTTCTACCTGACTTACTATTACATTTTATTCCCCGTATTATCGTTTTATAGATATGACGTTGCGTGCGAAAGAAAGAGACAGAGATACCCATTCGATGAGGGTTGCCTAACTTTGCTGTGGCTTCAGTGTTACTTATAGACGTTTCCTTTCCAGTTGCGTATAGCGTACAGTTCAATGGTAACAAGTAAGGATAAGGATGCGCAAATACTACTCTCACGCTTGCAAGTTGGTGAGCTTTTTACACATTTGGTGGTAAATAGGGAATTATCAGTCCATTCTTATATGGTCTAATCTAAACTCTAAGCTATTCCACGATTCATCGGCGCTGGGTGTAGGTACATGGAATGGAATGGAAATTTATCATCTGTTTATTAATCTACAATTTAATATGAATGATAAATGATATCTTCCAAATGTCCCCGCGTGCAAGTTTACAGATGTCGATTCTTTTGGTGATATTTTCGGTGACATTTCGGGATAATTGGGGCTCTATCTCGGCAATTTCGCGCCGAATGTTGTCTTTCAAGGCTTCAATTGTTTCCGGTTTATTTGCGCATAAACTCTATCTGTGAGATGACCCCACAGAAAATAGTTCAAAGGCGTTAATTCGGACGTTTTGGCTTACTTCAGAATTTCGTGAATTTTTCTTAGCGGGAATTTTGTTTGCAATAAATTCATTGTTTCATTGGTTGTGTGGCATGTCGCACTCGCACCGTTTTGTGGAAACGAAACCACATATCGTCAATATCCATATCATCAAGAATAGGCCCAAATTAAATGACCAGTAAACTGGCACACAATTTACTTAAAAAAAATATTGTAGGTACGTAATACGTCCCAAAAGTGCTTTTACTGGACTCGCAGGCTTGCAGGACTCGCCTGCGGCTCGCCCTGTAATTTGCCTACTTGTCCAGTAAAAGATCACTTTCGGCTTCGGGACTTGTTACGTAATAGTAGTTTACGTAACAAGTGCCGAAAGTGATCTTTTACTGGACAAGTAGGCAAATTACAGGGCGAGTCCTGCAAGCCTGCGAGTCCAGTAAAAGCACTTTTCCGGTAAAACCTTTTACCGGACTATCACAATAACTTTCTGGCTCGGTCCGACAAAATGAGATTTTCTGACCTAAAAATAAACCGGAAAGTACTACTTTCTGGCCGATTTTTAAAAAAATAATTTTTTTGCATAACAACTCAAAGTTTTTGCGTAATAACTAAAAAAAATAAAAAAATTAATATATTGTGTGCAGTATAGTTCTAATCAGAAAACAATTTCTGATTTTCTCCTGAAATAATATACAGGGTATGTCATAAATATTTTTAATATTTTGTTAATTTCCGGATATAAAAAAAAGATATATATGTATAGTGTATGGTATAGTTGTAATCAGAAAACGATATCTGATTTTCTCCTGAAATAATATACAGGGTATGTCATAAATATTTTTAATATTTTGTTAATTTTCGGCTAAACCGGAAGTAAATTGGTATACTTATTATACTCGATTGTAAAAGTCATACTTATGTCCTCTACTTCCCTGTACAATTTTAGTTCTTCATCTTTGTTAACAAAAAAGTTATGAATTTTTACCCCTTCCCCTATGGGAAATAAAGAAATAAATGTAGTGCCAATAGTTTTTCATGAACTATATGTATAACATTTCAAAAAATAAAAAAAATGTTTGTAGCAGATTTTGAGAAAATCGATTTTCAATGTTTGACCAATTTTGGCCACGTTTAATTTTTGCTCTTTACAAATTATAAGTAATAGTTCTAGCCATCCTTTGACTATAATTTCCAATGTTAAAATTTTAATTGAGTTAAACGGTTCTTGAGCTACACTCTAAAAAGTAAAAACTTGGAGAAATTCTATATTGGTCGCCATTTTGAATTTAGAAACAAACGAAAAACGTCGTTTTACTTGTAACCATGTCTACTAATTTTTCACCAAGGGAAATTAGTTTGGGTTAAAATTGAAGTATTTGCTCCCAAAATATAACGCTCCTAGTTTGGCCCCTTTTTGGCCGATTTTTATGAGAAGCTTCTTTTACCGATGAAGTATTTTTATAGGTCTGGGTTTTAAATTTTATCAAAATCGATCTAGTAGTTTGGGCTCCACAGCCGTCACGTACGCACCCACAGACAAAGATTTTTCAAAGAAGGTGGATTTGGACTCAAAACGTCAAGATTCATCAAAATCTTGAGTTCGATTTTTTTTCGATTACATTAGGTACTTTCCCTGTGTGTATATGTATAGTGTATACATACAGTGAGGACCAAAAGTTTGGAATAATGGATTTTTTTCGTTTCCTGTCAGAAATATCAAAAAACTATTGGACACGTCAAATTGATTTTGGTCATGGAAAACATTTTGCGATAATTTTCAATTTTCCAACTCCCACCCCTTCTATGCAGTGACGTCATCAATTATTTTTTTAATGGGAACACCCCACTTTCTTAACGGCTTTCAATAGATTATAAAACGGCGATTTCAGCAAATATACACATTCTACCTTTTAGGTGCAGATTTTACGAGATATTAATTTTTTAAAATAGAAAAACCAGAAAAACATCAAATAGTGTTGTCAACAAATAAACAAATTTTATTTGTAAAAATAATGTTAAATGGTTTTTTCTTTTAGTAACAATAATTATCTTAAACAATAATTAGAGTAAATTTTCAAATTGAAACGCATTTTCTTCTTGACAGTACGCCAATCGCGCTTGAAACTCTGTGCAAACATTTTGTAAAGTTTCTGGTTGTATTGCAGTAATTTCCTGTCTTATTTTTTCTTTCAAGTCTTCGATATTATTCGGTTAATTGAAGTAAACTTTACATTTAATATATCCCCATAAAAAGAAATCCCGTAGAGTCAGATCTGGAGACCGAGTCGGCCATTCAATAAACGTTCTTTTTTGATGTTTTTCTATTTTAAAAAATTAATATCTCTTCAAATCAGCACTTAAAAGGTGTAAAGTGTATATTTGCTGAAATCGTCGTTTTATAATCTATTGAAAGCCGTTAAGAAAGTGGGGTGTTCCCATTAAAAAAATAATTGATGACGTCACTGCACAGAAGGGGTGGGAGTTGGAAAATTGAAAATTATCCCAAAATGTTTTCCATGGCCAAAATCAATTTGACGTGTCCAATAGTTTTTTGATATTTCTGACAGGAAACGAAAAAAATCCATTATTCCAAACTTTTGGTCCTCACTGTATATAAATACAGCACGTGCGTAAAGTAAAAAGGTTGTTAACATGTCACGATATCGCAATCGGTTGACGGTAAGCTCGTTTCCAGCTGCATTTTCGTCATCACCCGACCAAAATGCGCACCAAACAGTAGTAATACGAGAGGAATGTGAAGGTTTCTCAACCTATTGCCGTGGATTTTCCAATGCCCAAATATGGCAATTTTGTTTGTTTACGTACGGTACATTCGAATACCCATTAAAAAGGAAATAAGCTTCGTCTACGAAGATGATCTTTTCAGCAAAACTATCCGATTGTTCTTCGATGAAATTAACGAATTGTCGACGTTATGCCAATGGTCGCTTGGCTTCAATTCTTGCACCAAATGAACTTTGTAAGGTTTAATAGCCATGTGGTGGTTGCAAACGCCGCTCAATTGACAAATTTTGATCTTCCATACTCATGCTTATCCCTTACAGCAGCGATATTTTCGGTTGAACGGCCGGGACAAGCGTGTACGGTTGTATTTATGTCATGTACTGAGCCAGGCAACTCAAATTTGCTTATTAACGTTCTTATTCCGGCCTCTTGGACGATCGAAAATATCCATAATTTTGCAAAATGTAGTTTTCAGGGATCCGCCAAATAGATTTTAATTATTTTTATACGGTTCTCGAGCGAAATTGAACTCATTTTAGTAAATTGTAAACTGTCTACTTTACATCTGTCAAAAGAGACGCATATCGAATACACTGTTTGCTATTTAGTTCTTATTTTCTACAAACACTACTCGTTATATGTACGAATGTTAGATAAACATTTTCAAATAAGTTTACAGAACAACGAAGCGCCGGGCACTCGGGCAGCATTGAGAAAAAATAATCCTTTCTGCAGACGATGATGACATGATGAGTGAAGTTGACAAGCGAATAACGGCGACTATCTTTAACATGTCGAAATTTACTTTGAATATGAAAATTATTTTTGTAATTATTGTGACACGATTTTCGGTCAAATCTATAACTAGAACTGCTAAAAATAATTGAATCTAATCATTTGTGTCCATTAGAAAACGGTTTTTAAACAAAGAAAATTTGCGGGAAAACGTAGATAGAAACGGTGGCAACACTGATTCTCAATATTTACTTAATCCTTGTTGTGTTGGAATTGGAACGAAGATGAAAAGTACATTTAAATTTTAGTTAAAATATCCATCAAAACTTTGTGCAGTTTAATGACAAACGTCATTTCCAAATTCGTTTAACATAAAATGTTTAAAAATACCCAGAACAATCTAATAATTATTTTAATACAAAGGTATTTGTCAACCATTTTTTTTAATTTGGATAACGAATATTAATGCTAACAGTTTTGATCTTAATAACGGCTATTTTTCAAGTAAAAATTTGCCAGTTTGCAAGTCCACTATATAGTATTTTAATTCCGTGAAAAATACTAACAAATCAAATAGTAATATAATGATGTTTAATAAGTGAATACTCACTTGTAGATTCCTTTGGTTTACTGATTTTAAAAATTTTTTAAAAATGGTATCTACTCGCCTTATGTCTACTGCCAATAATGGTAATACCAATGATACCACTGCAAGTACATCTTTAGTAGGATATTCGAAACATATACGTACTAATAACTCTGTGAACAGTTCTACTAGTGAGAGTACTACTTCCACTTCCTCCCGAATAGTTTCTTTACTTAATTTACCACAAGAAATTATTGAGAAAATTTTAAGTTATTTAAGCTTTAAAAATATTTGCTCTTTACGTTTGGTAAGTAAAACTTAAATTATTAATGGATTACAAAGTTTTATTGAAGGTATGCCGTAATATTGACCAAATTGGTGGCCAAATTCTTAATATTACATTTCTTCGTTTACAATCTCAAATGTTGCAACGGTTCCAATATATCAAAAGTAAAATGCCTAGAAGAGAATCAGCACGTAGAAACCACCATTTAGCTTGTGAATGTGATATTGTCGAAACATTACATATGAGATTAACTCTTTTACAAATGGCTTTTGGAAAACATATTGAACGTAAACACTGTTGTTTTTTCCCCGGTGAAATACTTGACGAAGTGTACAATATTTTGCATTATATTAAAATTACACCAAAGCTTGCTCGTCCATATAAAGTTACCGATGAACTCTTCGACTTATCTACAATGGCGATGGAGTATTTCAAAGAAAAGATTGAACCTGATTTACCTGAAATAACGTGTTTTGGTGCGGATTTTTTGGATTTTACTAGATCATTTCCATGTAAGTATTTTTAAAAATTGAAATCTATGCAGGGAATAATTGAATGTTCTTAAAAACAATTCGTTCATGCTAATATCTAAATTATATACAGGGTGTAGAATTAGCCGTTGCACCATAGGGATTTCAATGTAAAAATCTTAATATTCGATTACTTGCTTCCCTAAGTATTTTAGACAAAAAGGATATTTAACTTTTTTGTAGATTAAAAAATCTAAATCCGCACATGTTGTTTGTTGTTATTTTATTTATAGTCGCGTCAACCCTTGCGAACCCCTGGGAAAGTGGTGCCAAAGGACGGATCGGGATGTGGTTTTCTGCATTCTCTTCCAAAACGATTATCACGAAATGTACCTCGGTAGAATTTTCCCTCCCACCGAAAATTGCATCGCTGCAGGCCAAAGTGCACGCGAAAAATGCAAATTTGATAAATAAGGGTCAGAACTGGCCCGGATCGGGTACTCGGGGTTTTCGAGGTCGTTGATCATGTATATAATGTTCAAATTGACCTCCGAACACCTGGTGCACCAGAACCTGACCCTAAACGTCATCTCCGGGAGTTTTCCTGACACAATCAAAGAAGGTCAACCAAAAATAATTTCGGGGGGTTTTTTGGCCCGCTGAATCCAAATCTGGCATCGGCGAGCACCCCACTGGCACCTGGTGCACCAAAACCCGGGCTAGAACGTCATCTCCGAGAGTTTTCTTGAGAAGACTGCCAAAAACCACCCAAAAATCATAAAAGGGCAGTTGTGTGGGGCGGTGGTCCCGAATTTCACGTCGAAAACAACTCCCCGAACACCTGGTGCACCAGAACCTGACCCTAAACGTCATCTCCGGGAGTTTTCCTGACACAATCAAAGAAGGTCAATCAAAAATCATTTTGGGGGGTGTTTTGACCCGCTGAATCCAAATCTGGCATCGGCGAGCACCCCACTGGCACCTGGTGCACCGAAACCCGGGCTAGAACGTCATCTCCGAGAGTTTTGTTGAGAAGACTGCCAAAAACCACCCGAAAATCATAAGAGGGCAGTTGTGTGGGGCGGTGGTCCCGAATTTCACGTCGAAAACAACTCCCCGAACACCTGGTGCACCAGAACCTGACCCTAAACGTCATCTCCGGGAGTTTTCCTGACACAATCAAAGAAGGTCAATCAAAAATCATTTTGGGGGGTGTTTTGACCCGCTGAATCCAAATCTGGCATCGGCGAGCACCCCACTGGCACCTGGTGCACCGAAACCCGGGCTAGAACGTCATCTCCGAGAGTTTTGTTGAGAAGACTGCCAAAAACCACCCGAAAATCATAAGAGGGCAGTTGTGTGGGGCGGTGGTCCCGAATTTCACGTCGAAAACAACTCCCCGAACACCTGGTCAAATTATGAGACGGTTTTTGGTGAGTTTGTTGGGGTCGTATCTGTACAACTCTCGGAGATGACGTTCAAGCCCAGGTTTCGGTGCACCAGGTGCCGGTGGGGTGTTCGCCGATGCCAGATTTGGATTCAGCGGGCCAAAAAACCCCCCGAAATTATTTTTGGTTGACCTTCTTTGATTATGTCAGGAAAACTCCTGGAGATGACGTTTAGGGTCAGGTTCTGGTGCACCAGGTGTTCGGAGGTCAATTTGAACATTATATTCGTGATCAGCGACCTCGAAAACCCCCGAGTACCCGATCCGGGCCAGTTCTGACCCTTATTTATCAAATTTGCATTTTTCGCGTGCACTTTGGCCTGCAGCGATGCAATTTTCGGTGGGAGGGAAAATTCTACCGAGGTACATTTCGTGATAATCGTTTTGGAAGAGAATGCAGAAAACCGCATCCCGATCCGACCTTTGGCACCACTTTCCCAGCATCATCCCCATTTCCGCAACGGTTGACGCGACTGTTAATACAGAATGAAGTAACATTGACAACTAAAGCCGGCCAATCACATTCCAGTGGACCTATTCAGGTTCATCTGTACAGGTGAGACTACGCAGCTATACGGAGACCTGAAACGCCCACACTATGGTGAAATTTTAGCTTTCCTCAGTTTGAATGATAATGTGATCGGAAGATAACGACGCATGGGCAATGCTAGGTCTGTTATTAGTTTTAAAAAAGTGTTTAGGGTTTAGGGGTTTAGGGTGATGAACCTCGACAGCCGATGCTCCAGACTTAATCGAATCTTCATATCTCTTCTTTTCTTTTCTGACATTGCTTCGTAAATTATTAACTTTTTTACAACCGATTCCTTATTGGTGTAGGGTCTATTTCTTTCAGCTTTTCGAACAGTTTTTTATAAGCTGCCTCCCTTTTTCTGCGATCGTGGTACTCTTTACATTTAATTGGCCACAAACAGGGTTCACATTGATAGAGTTCTATAAATTCGGTCATAATTTTACGTTGCTCTTCGGGACTCAGCGCCATTTTATCAGTATTAAAAAATCACTGACAACATGTGTTTCACAAAAAAAACACTACATGCGCAGGCTAGATGGCACATACGTTCAGGTACACTACAGCAATACTCTAGCACAAGTCAACCGAATCAATTTTTAATACTTCTCCCGTCTCCGGTCGCATGTGCAGGTCTTTTGACCTGCACAGGTTGACTCACACACACACGTTATGATACACCTGCACATGTGTACCTGTACACATCTACCGGAACGTGAGTGGCTGGCTTAACAGCTTAACACACAAAAAATAGTGGTTCCATGGAATGGTTGACGTAAAAATAATCGTTGTTTGTCATTGAGCATCATTTTATCTAATTAGAGTGTCGTTGCAGCAAGATTCAGACATGTTAAATGAAGTTATTTTATTTATTTAGTATTACATATTAATTAAACAATTTAGTTGCATTGTGTAAAAGTTTATTACTTCCCGAGTACGAAGTAAAAGGGAAGTATTGTATTAGTGTTCCAAAGAAAATTGACCTATGCAAATTTTTACATATCTTTCCGTTTCTGAATACGTAAATTCAAAAAATGAAAAACAAATTTTCCGTCTAGTCTGTCCGTTCACATTCCTTGCAACTCAGAAACTATTAAAGTTATCGAAATGCGGTTTTCGCCATTCGATTGCATTCGGGCCAAGGACGAAAGTGCTAACATTACCTTTGATGACGTCACTTCCGGTATAAGCTAAAATGGCGACACTCAATTTTTTTATAAGATAAAGTTGCAGTTTTTTTATGTAGTTTAAAAGAGTATTTTTTTCTGATTTCAGCAATATATATTGTGCTACACTTATTTTTTGAAAAGTGTTAAAAAAAATAATTAAAAAATGACTGCAACGCTCGATACTCAGAAACTATTAACGTTATCGAAATGCAGTTTTTGCCAATCGATTGCATTCGGGCCAAGGGCGAAAATGCTAATATTGCCTTTGATGATATCACTCCCGGAAAAGCTAAAATGGCGGCACTCATTTTTTTTATATATGATAAAGTTGCAGTTTTTTTATGTAGTTTAGGAGTATTTTTGTCTGAATTCAGCAATATACAATATTGTGCTATATTTATTTTTTAAAAATAGTGTTAATACGAGAGAAGTCTCGTGGCAACTTGCCAGAATTTTTTTTATTAAACTCAACAATTTCAAGGCACCACCGATTTTTGAGAAAGTGGCATTTTTTATTTGCCTAAATATTTGCGTTCTGAAAAATTCAAAGTAAATCAGTCGATTTAGAATTTTTGTGTTTACCAAAAAGTTAAATAGACTTTTTGTCTAAAATAATTAGGCAAGCAAGTAATCGAATATTAAGATTTTTACATCGAAATTCCTATCGGAAATTCTACACCCTGTACATAAAAGCGGTTTTTTACAGCCTCCTTGGCCGTCTTCCGCAACCTAATATCCAGGATTTCCTATCCATATAATCATCCTCCTCAAGGTTCCAACTTCTTCTTGGTCTCCCTTTTTTTCTCCGTTCTGTAGGTCTCCATTCCCAAATCTTTTGTGGTAATCTTTTTTCGTCCATTCGCCTTATGTGGCCTAACCATTTTAATTGTTTACTTTCTAGTTATGTTTCTACCTGCATTATTTCTCTGATACTGTCTTTTCTGATGTGGTCTTGTAGCGTAAATCTGCAGCATTTCCTGGGTCTGGGACACAACGTCCACTGGTCACAACGCCCACCGCCTTCTAAACCGCCATTTTGGTCACAACGTCCACTTTGGTCATAACGTCCACTCTGGTCACAACATCCACCGACGCCTTCTGGTCATATCGTTCACCGACGTCGGTCGTAACGTTCACTTTTCTTTTTCCGGTCACAACGTCCACTCTGGTCACAACCTCGACCGACGTTCGTCGTAACGTTCACTTTTCTTTTTCTGGTCACAACACCCACTTCTAGTATTGATTATAAGATCTACTTGGTCACAACGGCCACCAATGCACAGGGGCCACAGCGGTCGCCGTACAATATACAATGCAACTTTTGTTCTTATATGTAGAGACGTTTAACTTATACCGGGTGTCCCATTTTAATCCGCCACCTGCGATAATTCTGCTACACTGCGTCGGATCGAATAATTTTCCGAATAAAAAGTTAACGGTTTTGAGGGGGACATCCGATGCTGTAACAAATTTCACCCCCCGACATCCAGGGGAGTGGATAAGGGGGGGTGACTTAAATGGAAATCCCTATTTTTTATTGCACATTCAAAAAGAGTATAAAAAACTATGACGGTTTTATTTGGGAACTTTTTTTTTATTTGCTTCAGGTGGCGCTGCAATCGTTAAAATCGGTATTTTATTATTTATTTTGCATTTTATCTTTCTGTTGCAAATAAAGAATAAGTTTACAAATAAATTGCTCTTTCTGAACCTGTAATAAAAAATAGGGGTTTCCATTTAAGTCACCCCCCCCTCCCTATCCATCCCCTGGGCGTCGGGGGGAGAAATTTGTTACAGAATCGGACGTCACCCTCCAAACCATCAAACTTTTATTCGGCACCTTTGTTTGTCAGATGTACTCATTTCGAGGAACTCCTTTGGTAAGCTTAAAATGGGGCACCTCGTTTGTAGTGCCACCTGTTGCAAATAAAGAAAAAGTTCCCAAATAAAACCGTCATTTTTTTTATACTCTTTTTGAATGTGTAATAAAAAATAGGGGTTTCCATTTAAGATTTTAAAATCACCCCCCTTATCCACTCCCCTGTATGTCGGGAGGTGAAATTTGTTAAAGCATGGGATGTCCCCCTCTAGTCAGGAATCAGCACCGCGAAATTCGATCATTTAATTCATGTACGGTGCACTCGAAGATATACATTTTAAAAAATATGTACAAGAATAAAAAAATATTTTCCGATTAGTTTGAATTATCTTAAAAAAACTAGGTATCAGCGTTTCACACAACACATTGTACCTTAGTTGTAAACCATTATCAATACCTACTATCGGAGTAAAAATGCAAGGCCTCTGACTTTAGAAGCTTGTATCTCAGTAATTAGCAATCATAATTTAATGAAATAAAGTGCACTTAAAAGACCATTTATTTCTACAAAAAGGTGTAGAGTTTTAGATTTTTACAATACATCGTTAATTTTCTGTATCAATGTATGTGAGAAAAAGCGCTAATTATGACTCAAATCGCACAAGCGCTCCACTTTAAAAATTAATTACGGCTATATTATTGGAACTGTGTGGAAGATACTTATATATTTGAAAAATGTATACTTTTTTGTCAATGTGAGATGCTTTTGAGGCCAATTGGTTTATTAGTCTTAAAGCTATAATGAAAAAACGGCATCTTGTGTAATTCAGTACCTGAACGTTCGATATTAACAATTTGACAGTAACATAACAAGGTTAAAGCAATTATATTGTGGTCTAACACGATTCACAAAAATAATGTCATTATACATCGTTTTTTTAAAAAGAAATTTTGAAAAAAGGATGCATGCACAGTTGGAGGGGGGAGGCGCGGCGCGCGGGGTAGCTGTTGTCGTACACTATTGCTATAAAGCGCATGGTTTTGTACAATGCAAAAGAATAATCACATTGTTGTGGGTTGCCGCTCGCTGCTTACGATGTGGTAGATTACCTCTCGCGGGAATATGTGCGTCCTTCTTTCGCGATAAACATAACATTTACTTGAATTACAAGAAAACAAATTTTATTTTCAATAAGAGAATAATGCAGTTAGATTTAAGTAATATCAAATTTAGCATTTAAAACAAGAATTTTTTCTTTAACTTCCGTAAATTGCGAAATAGCACATTTTCGGTTAGGGCTTATAAAACCAGTTAATCATATGAATAATCAATATTTATTGGCTGTCGACTTTTCAGAAGTATGTGTGCTACAACATTTGTAAATTTGGTAACAATTTATGAAACAATAACAATTGTATGATAAGTTAAAACTGACCGTCAGCCAGGAAAATACTAAATACAGCGTTTTTATTGCTGTTAATTAAAATAAAAGTTAAACAACTGATTCTACCATTTTGGTTTTTACACATGTTAAACATATATAAATGACTAATGTACTGCCCAAAAATGAAGAAATTTCACCCCTCAGTTTTTTTGTTATGATCACTTAAAGTCAGAGGCCTTGCATTTTTACTCCGATAGTAGTGAAAATTTCTTTTCACCAAAAACTTTCCCACTCATTTGGGCATATTTCTTCTCGATTAATCATATATCTATCTTCAACCGTTCAAAAATTTTCTCGATGCTGAAATTTCCACATCAGTTTTAGTACCGTTCCTCCTTTTAAATACTCTGACAAATTCTATATAAAAAAAATAATCTTTTGTATATACCGTTAAAATCTACAATGATTAGGCGTTCGAATGGTCAAAGAATTTTGAAAAAATATTAAAAAGTGGCGTCACAATCGCGAGTTAAACACAAAAAATAGTTTTTTTAAGATAATTCAAAATAATCGGAAATATTTTTTTATTCTTTTTTGCAATCACGAATTTATTGGAGCCCTCCGGATTTGAATCCGTAAGATCATTCTCCACACTGTACATATTTTTAAAAAAGTATATCTTCGAGTGCACAGTACATGATCGAATTTCGCGGTGCTGATTCCCGACTACTCAAAACCGTTAACTTTTTATTCGGAACATTTTTTGATCCGATGCAGTGCTGTAGAATTATCGCAGGTGGCGGATTAAAATGGTACACCCGGTACATACATAACAAAGGATTGCTATGCTATCTGGAAAAGATACCTACCTTTTAACAAATCTGTTCCCGAATAAAATTTTCTTACACAGTTATTGATATATGCACTTAATCGTAATAGTAGAATAATGGAACGCTGGAAGAAAGAGATATAGTAGCTAAACTTTTTGGAAAAACCTAACAGCTTGGAACAAGAAAAAGGTGTACGTTTCAAATATGGTTATCAAGAAAACCATCGAGATATAAAGAACACTTACTCTTCTGTAAATTTAGCTGTTAGAGTGGGAAAAAACAAAGAAAGCCACTTGCTATAGGTTTTGTGAAACATTCCAATTTGCAAGCGTCTACTCCCGTCTTACCCACTTTTAATAGATTTGTTTTGCTAAGAAATCATTTACGAAATACTACAGCGGAATTTGCTCTTGCCAGTATTGATCTTTCAATAAAACCACAAAAAACTGCAAAGATGGAATTCATTTGTTTTTCTTGCAATGCTTCAGTTCCTGAATACATTTCTCATAACATTTTGCTTATTGTTATAATGGTTTTCAACAAAAGAGATAAGTTGGCGTCCTTCATTGCCATCTTTTACTGAATAAACAATAAGATAAACCTGTTATTGGCCTACAGATACTTGAGTTGTTAACCTACTGTTAAATTACCAATTAACGTTTAAGTCAAATTACCATGTGAGAAAAGATAACCGGAACACACAGCGTTACTTTCAGTTCTGACGAATCTTTTCTGTTTGAGCCAGCTAAAAGTGAAAAATGAAAGTTTCAGGAAAAAATTCGAAACTGACTTGTACCATTATGTATCACATGTTAAATGGGATATAATAATAAAGTTCGGTTGCAAGATTTGAGCAAATTCAAGAGAACGTACAAATAAATGTACACCAATGCTCTTGGGCCACATCGTCCGCTGAACAATTGCAGAGGTTCTAGATTTGGCGTAGATACTCATACAGAATGCCGTGCCTGAGACGAATTGCTCTATAGCTCTCTTATCTCAAAAAATCTAAAAATGATTCGAATGAAAGTTTCGCCGAACCAAATTGTTCATAATTTAAATTTACTTATTTCACCGTTTTGGTGCTATTTCATAATTTTCAAAAAAAAAACATTTTACTCCATAGCAACGATTTTGTCATACCTTTCCTTTGATTCCATGGGAAGCAAACTGGAACAGGCTTCATTAGCAGTACTCAAAATATTCGCAGAGTTGCTTTTTTTCTTCTTGAAAATTCAGATTCATGTTTCTAAATACGATTTAGAAAATTTTTCGAAAGTGTTTATTAGTAAAATAGTAGGTTATATGATTTGATACATTTTTATTAAAATACGTCATGTGTTTCAACTTTGCCTCTGAAATGGTTTTGGAATGAAATTTGCTTGACATTTAGCTTCACCGCGACTCGCGGGAAGCTATTACGATGAAAAAATTTTCAATAATAAAAAAAAAATTTCACATTTCTCGACGTTTCAGATCATTTGCATCCATTTTCCGTAAAAAAAAATTTTGGTGTCTGTGTGTGTGTGTGTGGATGTGTGGTTGTCGCCACGATAAATTGAGAACGGATTAAGATATCGACTTCAAATTTTCGGGATAGATTTCTGGTCGAAATATGAAGGTTAAGTTCGTTAGTCAGCCATATTGCATGAAAAGGGCCAAAGGGGCAAACTGTAGTTTCGTTAATATTTGTTGTAGAAGGTCGAAAAAAAAACATAATGTAGAGAACTATCAATCGTATAAAAAGTTACCAACAAATTTTTTTCATACTGCAGCCCTTAAGGGTGTAAATTGGGAAAAAAGATTATACAGCTAAAATGTAAAGTCTTTGGTATACACGAATAATCCACAAACCCACGAAGACTTAAAAACCAAAATCACACAAGTGCTTCACGACATTCAGCCCAACTTGTTGGACCTCGAGACCCTTTAGTAGCAGAAGAGGAGTTTCTATTGACGTCAAATTGCGGTAACATCGGTGAAGCTCCTCTTCACGTCTTCGGTGGTCACAGACACCAAGACGTGCAGCGAATTTAATTTCTTCCAACACAATGATATTCACTTGTGACATCCAATACTACGACATTGACATCTTTAATTTATGTTCGACTGTCCAGTCCGACCCTGATTTCGACAACTTTCCACTCGACACAGTACATTGTTCCTGTTCCTACATATACGATGTAGTGTGGCAGTGGAATTTCGACCAAAATATACATTAAATCGGAACCAGTAACTCAGAAAACTGTACAATCGCAAATATCTCCTAAACTATTGGAGATAGTCACTCAAGGACACATTAATAAAATTGAAAGAGAATGAAAATTTGCATCACATGATGGCAAAATTACTATACCATTCCAGTAAAAAAAATTAAATTATCCACAATTGAAATGTGTGCTTACTTGCTTCCCTAATTATTTTATAAAAAAATCTATTTAACTTTTTTGTAGAGACAAAAATTCTGAATCGACTTATTTTTACTTTGAAATTTTCATAAAGCCAATATATTTTATGCAAATAAAAATTTACACTTTCGTTTAATTACTAATACTAAATAAATAAAATATCTTCATTTAACGAATCTTAATGGTAACCAGTTTCCAGACTAAACACATTTCATCATTTGTAGAATTGAATCGTGCTGCAACGACGCTCAAATTAGATAAAATGCACTACAATGATGCTCGTTGACAGACAAATCACTATTGTTTTTACGTCAGCCATTCCATGGCACCACTATTTTTTTGCCAAAGTATCACTTTTAAAAAACAAACAACACGTACGGATGTAGATTTGTTTAATCTACAAAAAAGTTAAATAGTCTTTTTGTCTAAAATAATTAGGGAAGCAAATAATCGAATATTATGATTTTTACAATGAAATCTCTATGGAACATTGGCCAATTCTACACCCTGTCCCTGTATAGACCCATCCATCTTAGAAAGGTAATTCCTAGACAGCTTACGAAAATTTGTTATTGTGAAAATCACATTTCCTGAAGGCTGGCGCCAATTCTGGACATTTCTAAATCACTTGTAGGGTATACCGACAAACGCGCGAAATTTTACATTATACCTCTAGGTACACCATCCTTTCACAAACGGATTGATTGTTATTTATGATTCATATTGAGCAGTGTGAACCGTGAACGTGACCTTTAATGAGACATTTGCGTGTACTAAAACTCATCTCACTATCTCTTTCGATAAATATAAAATATTAAATTATTAAAGACGGAAAAGCTTAAACACCCCATAATATGAAAACGGAGGATCTTCGGGTCCCATGTTTATATGAACTTTTTTTAAAGAGATTTATCTTATTCAGTACGCTAATTTATCTCTTTTGTTGAAAACTATAATAACAATAAGCAAAATGTTATGAGAAATGTATTCAGGAACTGAAGCAAATGCAAGGAAAACAAATAAATTCCATCTTTGCAACCGATGTGGCCCGAGTGCATTGGTGGACTTTGTAACCAAGTAGATCTTATAATCAATAGTAGAAGTGAGCGTTGTGCCCGGAAAAAGAAAAGTGAACATTACGACGAACGTCGATGGAGGTTGTGACCAGAGTGAACGTTGTGACCAAATTGAAAGGTGAGCGTTGTGATCGGAAGAAGAAAAGTGGACGTTACGACCGACGTTGTGACCAGAGTGACAGAATATACGGTGGGCGTTATGACCAAAGTGGAGGTTATGACCAAATTTAAAAGTGGACGTTGTGACCAGGACCCCATCTCCTCCAGTACATCATCTCCGGTGAACTGAGTTTATTTTTTGTATTTTGGTTTAAGGATCATATTTCGGCTTTGTAGATAGTAGGTACAGCTTTCTACCATACATTTAAACATGTGGTTCTTTGTTTTATTGGAGATATTAATGCTTCATATCACAGAATGGAGTTGCTTAACAATTGTTACAAATATACAATTAAAAAAATCTATTTATCTCTATTTTATAAAAATGTAGGGGGCAGAAAATGAATCTGACTCCCCAAAATGTATCAATATGGGTAACATAATCAAAATATTGATTTGCTAGAGTAATTAATAAGCGTCCCAAATCTCAAATCGATATCTTAAAAATTGTATAATAGTTTTAACTATGATGGACGATGAATAAATATTATTATTGGTTCATCTTTCATAAATGGATCCTTAAATAGAGAAAAATATTTTAAATTTTTGAATGAAGAATTGTCCATCCTAATAGATGCAATTCCACTTAATACACGACGAAGAATGTTATTGCAACACGATGGAGCACCTGCAGGGTTTACAAAGAAGAACCTATAACTCCTGACAGTATGAGAGACAGAATTATACAAGCTTTCGCAAAAATTAGCATCCCCATTTTAATTTCTGTTCGATTTACATTAATAAAAAGAATTCAAATTTGTATCAATAATGAGGGTGCACACTTCGAACATTTAATGAAATGATGTTTGCTTGTTTTATGGCTGCCATTTGAAAATTTTGAATAATATACAGGGTGTTTAAAAAATACGTTCGAATATTTGGCCCACTTATAGATCTCATCAGTACAAACAAAAAAGTCAAAATAAACATAAGTCCAAAAATCAGCCGTTTCCTAATTACAGCCTGTTTTTCAAATTAAAATAATTGTATGGCAAAGCCATTTTTTTTTTTTTTTTGCATTTGGGGGTATTTAAAGACATTAGTTTATTCAAATCCTGTGAATAATTTAGATGAGTTGCGAGAACGAATTGAACATGCCTGCCAGACTGTTCGTATAAATCCGGGACTCTTTGAGAGAGTGCGGCGTTCACTTTTACGGAGATGTGAAATGTGTATACAAATGGAAGGAGGACATTTTGAACATCTTCTTTAAGAATCATTAATTTGTAATACTTAAAATGTATTTATACTGATATTTGTTCATGTTCTAGTAGAAACCTCGTTGAAATACTCCTACTGAGTGTAAATTATTTTAATTTGAAAAACAGGCGGTAATTAGGAAACGGCTGATTTTTGGACTTATGTTTATTTTGACTTTTTTGTTTGTACTGATGAGATGTATAAGTGGGCCAAATATTCGAACGTATTTTTTAAACACCCTGTATATGTTTGAAGTTCGCCATTTTAACTGAGACTACACGGACGCCCGCCCTCCACTACTTCTTACAAAACGAATCTTATCAGTACATAGGGAATACTATGTAGAGTACCTTGTCCAAAAATCTACTTTCTATCTTGTTTGCAGACTGAGAAAATTCACCCCGAAGCAAGTCACAAAAATTCAATTTTTTGACATTATGAGCAATATCTCGGAAAGCAGGGTAGTTGGCCAAAAAAATCTTAACATTAACTTTATTTTCAGCAACCAATCCACAATAGTTATTACATTTTAAAAAAAAGACAATTGGCGGCGTCAACTGGGCGTGGCATCTGAACTGGGTGGTGGTTTTTGAAAATACGTTTCCCATTCTCCATCTGCTGCTCACAGACAAGTCCCGCGATAGTTATCGAAGAATGTGGACCTTGATCTTATCGAAGCCGCTTACCCCCTCGGCTTGCTTAGATGGCTGCTTGTTTGACCTGGCGAAGAACTTCAAGAAGAATCTCACCATTCATTCACTTTTCACTTTTGCTTTTGCTTTTGCGTTTTTGCCTCCTGCGAGTATGAACGACTGATTTGACAAAGTCGCAGAAAGTGTTGCTGTTGACCTCCAGTCAATCCTCGATTGGATCGAGGACAGTTACCTGGGCCGCCTTGATAGACGTGGAATAAGGCGTCAACCCTTTTCCCTACGGAAATGTGTAATATCTACGAGCGAGTTCTCTCTGATTCCCTTAGAACCAATTACAGGGCAGAGGCCGCACATGATCGTTTGCAGTACGAATTGAGCATAGATCATCCATCGCTCTGGATTCTTATCGATGGAATGCGGCTTGTCCAAAAGAGCAGAGACAAGGAATTTGAAGAAATGATTGCTGGACATCTTCCCACCAGCAAGCGTAATTGCTATGTTCTGGCTGATGAGAGGATCTTGGGGAGACTTATGATCCCTTGAACAAGATCGAGTGCCTTCGAGAATCAGTTACAATGGCGGTATGCAGTGACAAGCTCTGTATTGTGTTATTGTTCAGTTTTTCAAATAAATAGTTGCTTCTCGAAAGCTTTTGCACGATGAGTATTAAAGACATGTAAGTGCGAGCGCAGTTAGATTGAACGGTAGCTGCGCCCAGTTGGAACGCTCCAGTTGTCCCGCTTTGGTTGTAGCTGCGTTTATAAAATGTTTCAGTAAAATTTCAAAACACTTCCATATAATTTTAGTAGGAATTGAGGTAATTTCTTTTTTTGTAATTGAATAGCTTTAACATTTTAACTTTTAATACTTTCTTCAAAAGTCTGTAGTTTTTTTTAAATTTCCCAATTTTACTGATTGTACGGTTGTACCACAGCTGCAAACATTTATTTGAAAGTATTTGAAATTTTCTGGAAAATGTGCAAAATGAGGGAGCTTTTCACAACATTAACCAGACGTAAGAAGTTGTTGGAGATATAAAAACATGTTTACACGAAAATTGCTTTTTGTTAGGTTAAACAAAAATAAAACATTACATATTTTAAAAATAGTTTATAAGAATCTTAAACATTTGACATATACTACAAAAAATGGGTAATAAACATTAAATTTAATAGAAAAACCGTAGTCTATAATAAATAAGGTTATTAATTTATGTCAAGAAAAAGATTTCACTTTGGCAAGATCTAAAAATTGCTTTGTTTTCTGGAAGATATGATCCAAATTATTTGTTTGTCGAGTTTCACTTCTTTAAAAGAGAGAAGATATGCATCATAAATAGAAGACCTTAAAGATAAAATCATTACATTTAGTTGAAACAATTAATCAAAATTAATTTTATGAGTATACAAACTTCCAATTGCATACATGTACCAAAGTGTATTTTTCAGTAACTGATTGGCTCAAATAGCTGCTTAGAGGTACATATTGCTAACTACAGGCACAACATTGTAGAATGGTCTCTGTCCTTGACGTGTCACTAACAATGGGATGTGGTAGAATGTGAAATTCTATTTTATGCTAATGAATTATTCAACTTTGTTATCATATTAAACCTTGCAACTACTTTTACGATAGATTGTATTATAGGGAGGGACATATAAATGCATTTTTATCTTTGGTGTAGTGTCCTTATTTATCATCTGTGCATTTCAACGACCACACTGCAACCTCGTGGCTCTACTATTATTACAAAAGAATAGAATGCATCTGTTATTATTTGCTGGTGTTCCCTTTCATATTTTATTATCTTAAGGTAACCTCTCAATTATGATTATGAAGGAACAATCTCAAATTATGATCACCACCATTCAGTACAACTTACAGTGTTCATAAAAGTCACACGGCTCAGCCCAGAGTATAACCATAAGCTTTGATATGAAAAAATATGTTGAAATAACCAATATTTTGTATTCATTCTAATATATAACAATAACTTACTCAAAAATAGTTGATAGAGCCAATTTTTAAAACTGTAACACTTTAATTTATTATAGTACATATTTGTATGTCGATCTACTTTTAAATGAAAAGGTAGTAACTTTTTCCTTCAGCACTGACTTCATTTACATCTTTAACCCAGAAAGTGTACACCATTTGATCAAGAATGTTACATGTATACCTTCCAACACAACATTGTCTCCATAAAGAATAGGACAACTTCAATTTTTTGCATATACATTACAGCTTGTCAAACGAGAAGTTGCACTTGAGTGCAGGTTGCGCACTAGCAAATTTATGTTTATATGATTAGTAAGAAGTTCTGTAAATAATGTAAGAAAGTGGGTGTACTGAGTGTACTTCGATGAAGTAGTGAACCGCTTATAAGTGAATCTCACATGCTCCGAATGCTATCTTGTTTCCTTTTCTGCGCATATCAAGTGCAACTTCTCGTTTGACAAGCTGTACATACATATTTTATTTCAAAAAGTAGATTGCCTTCCTTATAAAAATTTTATTGTGTATAATAGTGGCTAAAATTTGTATTGAATTTTTGTTTTATTTTTAGCTCCAAGTAATGGAAAGTATTTGGGTTTAGATTCTTCACCATTAAGCTCTGAAGAGGTAAAAGAGACAGATATGACAACATGTAATTCCAATTTAGAGAAATCAAATTTAGTAGAACCATTGCCTCAATCAAATATGGTTTTACGAAAACGTATTCGCAAAATCAAACAAGGTATGAAACGTTACAATAGTCAACTTTCCATACTACGACAAGATTTGAAATCATGCAAACGTAAAACTGCGGAACAACAAAAACAGATTTGTGAACAACAAAAACAGTTAGCTGAACAACAAAAGCAAACTTTAGAATATGTAGCTCGTTTAGATGAGTACGATAAAAAGAATGAAGAAATGTCTCGTAAATTTAGTACATTACTGCAAGAATTAAATAAATGCAAAACCGAATTGCAGTACTGGCGCTCAAAATCTCCAGCTACACCACCTTTTTGTTCCGGTTGTGGTAATGTTGTAGTGCCACCATCAGAAGAAATACAAGCTCTAGTAAATCAGGGTTTAATTCCAGAAAATTTAGGTTTAAATCCTACACCCGAATGTGATTTTATCCCAATAGCTGGTAGCAGTTCAGATGATCACAATGTTAATGACAATGGATTATTAAATAAAACTGAGGATGTTGTTGGTGATGATGTATGTGTAAGAAGTGTAAAGCGCAAAGCTTCAGAGTTAAAGGAGACTCCTGTGAATGCAGTTGGCGCAAAGAAAACACGTAAAATTTTGAATATGCGATCTAAACGACTTAAAATGTAGACAGATGTGCATTAGTTTGAAATTTATACATATTTTTCAACTTCCATTTAATTAAATTAATGACTTTAAAATTGGTTTGATGTGATCGGTGGCATTCAAATATGTTAATTGTGTCATTTTCCAACAAAGTTACTTCAACCGCCGTAGTTAGTTAAGTAAAGTGTGTTAAACCTTGTGTTATTGATTTACCAGAAAATGAATACTGTTTTTAATTAATAATGATATTCATAACTAGTCCATTTTAAAATAGTGAAATAGCGTTTATTTTATTACATTTAAAATGTCACTGATTTGAACTAATAAACACTATTTAGTACCTAATTTTGCATTGATATAAGCAACTGCCATGTATATTAGCTTTACCATTTTTACTTTATTGAAATGCAATAGATTATGGCATGCTAAAGCAGATTTAGTTCGTTAAGCTTTAATGTACATTATTATGTTTGTAAATTTTAATTTAACTTAATTGTGTAAAAACACAAAATTGGGTAATATTCTAATAAGAAGTAATTAATTACTATTCTCTAGATTTGATAATACATCTTATAAATTCACTATAATTTTCAAAAGTAAAACAGAATTTAAATTTTTAAAGTGATCATTTGTACAATAAAATACCAAATACAAAATGTACTATTTCTTGCCTTGGGTATTACCATAGAGAATGTAATATTATTACATGCTCTATGGTATTACTAATGTTCAGTTTGTAAAAAACCATTCTCTTTCATTACTATTACAATTGCGATTATACTTACAATACTAAAACCAACTCCACATATAGAAGAAGATCAAACTGCATTGGCAAATACGCTAGCACATGAGCAATTTTTCCATAGCAATTAGGTTATGCAATTTATATAATTATTTCAATTCGTTTGTTGTTCATTGTTTATGATCATGTTCACTTTTATATAAAATTGAAAGTAATCCTTTTGAATATAGAATTGAGATTCCTTACAATTTATTGTAGGAATAAAATATGACGAAATTTTAATAGCAGCACTAATTTTTCATTTTCTTCATCAGACCCACAGACCATCTCTTAAAACAGTGACACAAAGCAAACAAGTATATAACTTGCACAAAGTTCGGTTTATATTTTTTATTTATATTTTTAAATTGTTCAAAAAAGTTAGAGCAAAAATGTATTTACCCTATGCATCTATTCTCTATTGTTTTGAAGGACCTAAATGTTCAAAACGACCTAGCTTGTGTTTGAAAATTCGCCGCTGTTGTTGACTGAAATGTTTTTGTTTTGATGCAATTATTAGAATAAGGATACGTCTACTAGAATAATATGAAACATTAGATATTCCTCATTTATCTCTTTTTTATACATATATGGGATCCTCTTGAAATTATATGGAGTGACTTGTAACACATAAAGTTATTAATGGCATTGTATTAGTAACTTAGCGGATATCACCAGGCATTTCTCTGCTCCAACTTCTATTGGTCAAGCAAAATAATAATTGATTATTTCACTCATAATATTTACCAATAGAATTTGGTTATTACCAAGATAACTAAAATATATGGTATACCAACTTATACGTATAAAAGAGGTCTCAAAATCGAGAGCAAGCTAGAAGTACAGAATTATACAACAGATGTCGCTAACTGTCCAGGGACTGTCAGATCTGACAGTTCTGTGGGTGATCTTGACGAATTTCGCTATTTTAACCTCATTTTGCTGCATTGTTAATTTGTTATTTTAAATTTTTGTTTGAAAGACATTAATTTAAGTGTTTTTGTGCGTTACCTACTTTTATCACAAACTTTAACCTGACTCTAATCATGCCAAGGATTTGTTATTTGTGTGTGTTCAATAGCAAACCATCAAAACATCTTTAACTAGGCATATGTCTTCGAATATCGAAGGCATATGTAGGTATCAAATTAATTTACAAAGTCAACACTAATTCAATAACTATTTAAGGTTTCCAAGCGATCCAAATACTCGAATGGCCTGCGTTAAAAGTTGTGGATTATTTGAAGAATTTGATGACATAGGTATCAAAGATTAAAATTTCTTCCAATCATTTTATCTCTGACGATTATGTTGAACCAAATGCGAAACTAACAGGGAGTCTAATAAAGGGAATAGTGCCTTCAATATCATATCACTTCCTCATTCAACATCTTTATTAGTTGGACTATTCGAAGAAGGATCATCTGTATCAACCACAGAAGTTGTTGAAGTAATTAAAGCACGTTTTACAACTGGTCATCAGAATTATGTAATACTTTAAATCAACAAGGTAATGTTTGCTACAACATTTCGTAGTATAGTTTATTTGCATCATTTAGTTGTAGTTGAGCCAGTCGCTATAGTAAATACTGCAAAAAAAGCGAAAAGTCTCGAAGCCTTAATCCAAAATAAAGACACCCGATGTAGCAACACCTAGGAAAGCTCGAAAAGTTTTGTTCTTAGTAAAGTGTACTATTGCCTGTATATTTCTGGAATATCATAAAATTTCATCATGAATAATTAAACTTTCGATGGAATACTTTTTTTATTTATGTAATATTTTAACACCATGAGGGATATCGTACGCAGGAAACTTAAACTAAAAGGTGCACCAGACATACGGAGTTTTGCTTTGGCGGTTGCCCTTGGCAGTGGCCGTATCAGATCACTTTACGGGTGCATTCTCGTACAATGAGGTTGACTTGGCAGCTGCTGTAACGCATCACTTTACGGCCGCATTTTTGTATCATTTGGCATTGCTTTAGCATCATATGGACAGAAAAATCATATGTACGTACTGTTTAAATAAAATTATTTAACACTAAACTCCTTCAATAACATTGAACTTCATTTATTCCAGTTAAAATTGTGTCTGAAGTAATTGTTTAGTACCTGTTAGGGAGCATCTCATTTTAGCATGAAACATTTAAAAAAATAGTTCAAAACTCAAAAGTTATTGCAAGAATTAACTTTATTCAGGAATTTAAACAAATAATTATAATTACAAGCAAGATATCCTATAAGAGATGGAGGTTAGGTACATACGAAATGTTTTTAAAAATGTTGTGTTTTCTGTAACGCTTAAATCAAGTTTATAACAAATTTTACCGTGGGGACTTGAAACAACGACAAATTTGTGTTTAAAACTTTGACAAATACACAAATTTTGCATTTTTTCATTTTACTATTGAAATAATGACAGTTCGCCAGATGTGATGACAGTCCTTGGCCTACGGTGGCGCCCTCTATTGAATCTTTCCGAAACTTTCAACTTGCTTCGAATTTTATAAACAAAAGAGGATCGAGTTGGTGTACCATATCTTTTAGTTATCTTGGTTATTACATATATCGTTCTCATCCAATGACAGACGCTAACAACAGCTGGGAAATGAAATGTCAAAATTTATTCGCGAGTAAACGTTCTTACATTTATGTGGCTTTGAAATAAGTGAAAACGTTCGTTACTTAGCTACACCTGGTTACACGTAAACAACTTAAAACTTAACAAACAAACAAATCTAACTACAAGCCAATAAATAAATATCTATTATGCTACTATCCTCGCCAGGAGTGTTTACCGCTACGTCATCACATACAATCATATGGTGTAATATGAAAAACACGAATCAAATTTGTACTATATTAGTCAAATGAGAATTAAATTCTTATGCATATAAAAGAAATTAAATTCGCGTTTATAGGTTTATTCTTTCTATAACATTTGCTTATTCAATACCGTATGTCGATTTCGTCAAATGCACTGCGAATGTTCACCATCCTTATTGAATTCACTGTTTTATATGAGATGACAGTATTAATAAATTGGATAGCTAGATTCATACATTAATGACGTAGCGGTAAACACTCCTGGCGAGGATATTATATAAGTTACTGTTATTGCTATTCGAGAAATAATCATGTCGAATACGCCACGTGCACGTAAAATAGGCGATACAATTTTGACGTTTCTTCGTGCATTTGCCATCCAAAATGTCTCGACGAACTATGGCAAATTCACTCAAAATATTTCCTAGAAAAACATTTTTGTAAAAACGTCAAAATTTTATCGACTGTTTTTCGTGCACTAGGGATATTACTGTTGACTATTTCTCTCAGAAAATCTCAACCAATCATACAGAAATCACCCACCAACAAACGAATATCACCGAGTATTCGATGCACCATGAAAATATCCGCGTATCTTTTCTTTACATGTGCATAGAGTGAATATTTTTTGCATTTTAAAAACATTCGGGCTATTTATTAACAAAATGCATTTATTGATTTAAGTTACAATTTGTATTTGAACAATATAATATGTAGTTATAGTTATTATTTAAAGCACCATTGTTATATGAATTACTCGCTGCACGGCAAATAGTCAAAACATATATCCCTCTTCCATGCCATCTGTGAACATTTTTGCTCGTGCACCCCTAAAAATATTTGCGTATTTGGGATTCACTCGGGATATAACTACTGATTATACTTATTTATTAAATGCTTCTACATTTCAACTAAATCGGTTCAGTAGTTTTCTGTCTATGCTATGGTAAAACAATGTCAAATGATATGAAAATGCTTTGATCCAATATGGCCAAGGAACCGCATTGTACGAAAATGCGGCCGCTGCCAAGGGCAATCGCCAAAGTAACTTAAACTTAGCAACTTGAATCAAAGCGACTTAAGAGGGATCCACACCGCTCATTTTTGCTATGCAATTTCGAATGTTCGTAAATAAGGTGCCATTTCATAAGTACTCAACTTTGGTGAGAGAAAGAGATTGAGTATATGATAGATGACACTATAATCAAAGACTATCCTTCCCCGTTAGACAGCTAGATAATATACCTACCGGTAAAAGTGTACCTTTTGATGTATCCGATAGGGTTCAGTAGCATCGCTCGTTTTGTTGAAGGTGTGTTTCAAACTCAAAAAGACGTCGTAACATTCACTGCCCTTACCTGTGCCCTTACTAAGAATTCCACACTAGTCTATTCCACAGACCACTATATTTTTAATGGTCTGTGGTCTATTCTTAACCCACAGAAAGAGAAAATAGTAAACAAGTATGTAGGTAGGTAACGCAGTTACCCTATTATTGAGTGTGTTTCCATAACATACAGAAAAACAAAAAAAGCGCGAACTGACAAACGACCAAATTTGTTGGCCAAGTGAATAACACAATTGTATTGACACTTTTTAAATTATCTTGTTCCTCCTAGTGGGCACCTCAAAAACGAAAAATTTGAGATCAAAGTATGCGCTTTTGATGAGCTGTCTTAAGGGGAAGGATAGTCTTTGCTATAATAGATCGGTAAAGGCTCATGGGGTCGGGACACTACGCCGAATACCCACAACGCCGACACGATTTTTTGATGGCCTATATCGCCGACTAGGGGCACTACGCCGACTGTGCCCACATCGCCGACAAGTGTACAAGGGACACTAAGCCGAACGTGACCACAACGCCGACTATTAGAAAAAAATTTAATAGGGACACTACGCCGACAGTGCCCACATCGTCGACAATTGTGTACAAGACCGAATTTTTATTACTTCCCGAGTACGAAGTAAAAGGGAAGTATTGTATTAGTTTTCCAAAAAAAAAATTTGACCTATGGAAATTTTTACATATCTTTGCGTTTCCGAATACGTAGATTCAAAATATGCAAAAAAAAATTTTCCGTCTGTCGTCTGTAGTCTGTAGTCTGTAGTCTGTTGTCTGTAGTCTGTAGTCTGTAGTCTGTACGTACACATTCCTTGCAACGCTCTAAACTCAGAAACTATTAAAGTTATCGAAATGCGGTTTTCGCCAATCGATTACATTCGGGCCAAGGACGAAAATGCTGTTATTACCTTTGATGACGTCACTTCCGGTATAAGCTAAAATGGCGGCACTCATTTTTTTTATAAGATAAAGTTGCAGTTTTTTTATGTAGTTTAAAAGAGAATTTTTTTTGAATTCGGCAATATATATTGTGCTATACTTATTTTTTGAAAAAAGTGTTAAAAAAAATAATTATTAAAAAATGACTGCAACGCTCGATACTCAGAAACTATTAAAGTTATCGAAATGCGGTTTTCGCTAATGAATTACATTTGGGTCAAGGACGAAAATGCTGATATTACCTTTGATGACGTCACTTCCGGTGTAAGCTAAAATGGCGGCACTCATTTTTTTTATAAGATAAAGTTGCAGTTTTTTTATGCAGTTTAAAAGAGTATTTTTTTCTGAATTCAGCAATATATATTGTGCTATACTTATTTTTTGAAAAATGTGTTAAAAAAATCATTTTTAAAAAATGACTGCAACGCTCTATACTCAGAAACTATTAAAGTTATCGAAATGCGGTTTTCGCCAATCGATTGCATTCGGGCCAAGAACGAAAATGCTGATATTACCTTTGATTCGTCACTTCCGGTGTAAGCTAAAATGGCGGCACTCATTTTTTTATAAGATAAAATTGCAGTTTTTTATGTAGTTTAAGAGTATTTTTTTCTGAATTCAGTAGTATTTATTTTTTGAAAAAAGTGTTAATACGAGGGAAGTCTCGTGGCAACTTGCCAGAATTTTTTTAATTGCAGAGTCGATTTCGAGTAGCATGATAAAGAATAATTAACTATCAAATTAGGACACGAATGCTTGTTGATTTGATAAGTTTAGAATTCGTAAATTTCTTTACAACGGAATTATGTATTTTTAGATTTGTTTAAAATTGAAATAAAATGGTTGGATATGGTTTGAACGTTAAATAAACATTACCTACACGTAATATCATGATATTTAAACTAAATTACTATAGTCTATAATACTATATCTATACTCTATACCACTTTATATAGCGGGGTTAGGTAAAAAAAACCCCGTAAAAAAGACCCCCGAAAGAAAAACCCCCGAAAAATAATTATAGATGGTTGTGAATAACTGTATATAAATATACAAAGTTTGGAAATAAAAGTAATGCTAAACTTAAACGTAGGATTGCCATTGCCACTAAAGCGCCTAGGTTATTTGCAGGTTTAGTATATATTTTTTTCAATTGATACTTTTTCATAGTCAAGTGCAACATTTAATTACGCAAATAAGTTTAAAAATAATGATATTACCATTGAATAAATTATTCAATTTACGTTTACGTTATGTAATGTTTTAACGTTCAAACCTATCCAACCTTTTTAATTCAAAATTTGAGAAAATTCTATAAATACATAATTCCATTGTAAAGAGATTTAAGAATTTCTAAACTTATCAAAACAACAAACATTAGTGTCCTAAATCCTAATTTGACAGTAATACTTCTTTATCTGCTACTCGAAATCGACTCTGCAATTAAAATTGCCGGCCTTGTGTCCACAGAGAAAAATTCGGCGTTGTGTCCCTTGTACCTACACTTGTTGACGATGTGGGTACTGTCTGGTACTGTCGGCGTAGTATCCCTATTAAATTTTTTTCTAACAGTCGGTGTTGTGGTCACGTTCGGCTTAGTGTCCCTTGTACTGCAGTTGTCGACGATGTGGGCACTGTCGGCGTAGTGTCCCTAGTCGGCGATATGGACCATCAAAAAAGTGTGTCGGCGGCATCGCATGTACCTTCATTTAAAAAGTTCTTACCATCAAAGTAACCCTTGTTCTTGTACACTTGTCGACGATGTGGGCACTGTTGGCGTAGTGTCCCTATTAAATTTTTTTCTAATAGTCGGCGTTGTGGGTTGTGGTCACGTTCGGCTTAGTGTCCCTTGTACACTTGTCGACGATGTGGGCACTGTCGGCGTAGTGTCCCCAGTCGGCGCGGCGATATGGACCATCCAAAAAGCGTGTCGGCGTTGTGTGCATTCGGCGTAGTGTCATATGCCCAGGCTCATATTCTTATTTATTTTACTTAACTTCCCAAAACAACCCATCAAAGTTTGCGTTTTTTTACGAAACTTATTGAACAGAATTATTTAGAAATGCAAGAGAGTTAAAGGAAAAATGGCTCTTTACCGAGGTAAATTATACATTAATGCATTAGTTTATTAATGGCATCTTATTTCCGAGACCACTGTTTTCAATAAAATCGTTGCTGATTAGTAGCGCAACAAGCGGCAGACTTTAAAATTAGCGCGAGAACGAGACGTGACCAGAGAAATGTTATGTAGTAGGGATAACATTTCTCTGGACGTGACGATATAATAAAAAAATATCGTCTTAATTAAAGCGTAGTTGACATTTGGATAGTTTACTGACGGAGAGTACTTGTCGCCAGTAAACTTGCCATGTGTAAACTTCAAATGAAGTAAGTTAACCGCTTGACAGCAAGTGGATAGTAAAGTTGTGGCACTGGAAAGTTTACTGGCGTAATCTGTTTATTTTAATTATAAAATAGTGCAATGAAATGGAAGTGAACAAATTAGATCTAGATATTTATGAACGTTATGATGTATTATGGGACATTTTTATTGTATGATGAGTATTTTCGCTGGAGCTTTGTTGATGAGTGATTAGCGCTTAATTTCAGAAATTACATACTCTTATAGTGTTGTCCTTTTCTAACATACATATACACTGTGTCCAAGATAAGGAGGGCCACTATGGGGATTTCGGAAACGGTAAGAGATAGAGTTTCGGTTAAATGGGAGAAAAGTTGGGCAATTTTGAGTTTAGTACAATGAAATTTTTAAACTGACGAAATTCCGAACCGTTCCGAAGTTATACGACAAAAAGCGAATTTTCAGGATTTCGTTTTTGACAAATTGTTACTTTGTCGTTGATGTTAACTAAAAAATAAAAGAACCTTCTACAGGTACTTTTTAACGTTCTTTAACCTGGCATACAGCAAATTGGAATCCGACGTTTCGTTTTCGAGCAACCATCATCAACTTCGTTTTTTTAAATACGGTCCTGATTTTTTTATGCACAATATTAGAAGAGCTTTTTATTCTGCATTCAAGCATGTATCATACTTTATGGTTTAATTGCGATTTTATACTTATTTTACTATTGTACTTAAATTTACTAGATTCTACTTTGGAAGGTGCTCTTGATATTTTACCCTAAGCCGTAATACGCAATTGTTGGTTTCAGCAGGATGGTGCACTTGCGCACAATTCACGGGTGGTTAAGGATTACCTTTCAAATAGGTTTGCCGAAAGAGTTTTAAGCATCAATTCTGAAACACCTTGGCCAGCTCATTCTTCCGAAATAACCCCGCCGAATTTTTTTCTTTGGGGGTACATAAGAAATTATGTTTACAAAGATAGAATAGAAGAACTCCGAAAGTTTGTACTTAACACATTCCAAACTGTAACACCTGCAATGTTAAAGAATGCTTTGGATACTACAGTTAGAAGATGCTATTGACGATTGGAGTACGAAAGAGGGCTTTGCGAGCATTTATTATAATTTTTTTCTCATTATTGATATGTCATGTTTAAATTTTCGTTTCATCAAATGTTTTCTGTTCATTTATGATGTGTTGTTGATTGTTTGTAATTATGTACTTGGTTAGAAAATTTGTGTTCAAAATTGAAAATTCTGTGTCATTTCATTAATTTGATGAGGAAAGCACAGTTAGTAAAAGTCCATTTATAAATAAAATTCAGTTTGAATGTTATTGAGGGGAGATACAGGTTCGTACTTAGGATTTTTTCTGCTAATCGTAAAGTAAGTATGAAATCGCAATTAAACCATAAAGTGTGATACATGCTTGAATGCAGAATAAAAAGCTCTTCTAATATTGTGCATAAAAAAATCAGGACCGTATTTAAAAAAACGAAGTTGATGATGGTTGCTCGAAAACGAAACGTCGGATTCCAATTTGCTGTATGCCAGGTTAAAGAACGTTAAAAAGTACCTGTAGAAGGTTCTTTTACTTTTTAGTTAACATCAACGACAAAGTAACAATTTGTCAAAAACGAAATCCTGAAAATTCGCTTTTTGTCGCATAACTTCGGAACGGTTCGGAATTTCGTCAGTTTAAAAATTTCATTGTACTAAACTCAAAATTGCCCAACTTTTCTCCCATTTAACCGAAACTCTATCTCTTACCGTTTCCGAAATCCCCATAGTGGCCCTCCTTATCTTGGACACAGTGTATATCATAAAATAGTATTTAATCAATGATCATACCTATCTAAAATATTGGGCTGACTTTCACAAAAATTGAACCATACAGTTTTTGCAAGTGGGAATTCCTAATTTCACACCAATAAAGCTACAGCGAAAATACTATGCTAGTTGTCTGTGGCACTACCTAAAACATCCACGATATAAATTAAAACATCGAAGCCGACCCAACTCGTGGGTTTGTCAATAGTTGTCTCCATTGAATAAATAGCTTTCTTTATTCAATGGTTGTCTCTGTCATGTCAATAGATTTATAACCCCTATAGTCACAGTATAAAAAAGTAAGTGATCTGTAAGCATTAAGCTGTGCTATAGTCAGTAGTCACAGTATAAAGATAAGTATACCCTGTTCAAGTCACCAGCCGTTGCACGTCATAGCTTAAAACTTACTAAATCAATGACGTGTAATCAGCGTTTGTCAAATGTACGTGTTGTCAGACTGACGTTTTTAGGTTAGGAACAAATAGATGCTGTATACCTATGTAATAATAAAATACAATAACTAATGTAGACATAAACAATATAAGAGTACTGATAAGTACTGTTTTTAGTAAGGCAATTAAAAAAAAAAATAGCTTAAATGCGTACCGGTGAATTTAACAAAGTAAACAAAACTTGACGTGACAACATCGAGATATTTTATGAGTTTATATTCGCACTACGTTTTAAGTTGTAAGTACGAACTGCAAAGTGTGCGACAAGGATAAAATATGGTCGCTAACCCTACACGATTAATGACTTTTAATACCAACTGTACTTACGATGACATTTTGGCTTTAATGCAAATTTTATTAAAGTTGCTTAGTAAATTATAATTATAGCATTGGTACACGAATAATGACGTGCAACGGCTGGTCACTTGAACAGGGTATATAAGCATTAAGCTGTGCTATAGTTAACTAGGGGCTATAAATAGATTGTTGAATGTTGAGTCGAACGCGCTCAATGCAATCGTACTTGTAACTTGATGGAATGCGGCCATTGTTTTCAATTTATTTACCTTTTTGTTTGGCGTCTGTTTTAGCAAATTGAAAAAATGTGTATAATTTTATAGAAAATTTACAAAAATGCACATGTTTGATGCAGTATAACGCTTATTTATTATCAAACTAAAAAGATGTCTCAAAGTTTACTTAGTGAGCATATTGAGGTAATGTTATAGGTTATAGTCTTTCCTTATACATAATAATAATATAATAATTTTTAAGGGCTACCAAGTGCATGAGATGCTAGGTAAGGGTGGATTTGCTACCGTATACCGTGCAATATGCCTTAAAAGTGGAGTAGAAGTTGCCATTAAGATGGTAAATATTTGGGTTTTTATATTTTGAGCATCAGGCAAATTTATGCCAAATGTAAGGGTGATAGTAATTCTGATATAGTCCGTAAAATGAATGATTGCGAATTTCGGCTTGCGCTTTATTTGGCGTGCACGCTCGTAGTTTGTATCTATTTCGTTCTAACACACAATATTTGGAAATACAGAGAATGGAATGCTACATTATCGTCGCTGCGGGTGTTAGAATGAAATAAATACAAACTAAGAGCGTGCACGCCAAATAAAGCGCAAGCCAAAATTCACAATCATTCATTTTACGGACTATATCAATCGGGAAGAAGCTATAAGAATATGGAGTAAAGAGTATACAATTAAGAAACATGTAAATATGTATTCTGCTAGACAGTTTTTGTCTTAATAGATTTCTGAGGTTGGCTTAAGGCTACAATAGTTTTTATCCAAATTCAGTCTGAAAAGCACAAAATAATGATGTCATCAGAGCACTGTTTGCCACCACGAACATGGCGTCCTCAATAAATTCGGTCACAAATCATATGCGTTAGCTGAATGCGCGTTACGGATCCACTCTCTTTCCTTGTCTAAGATTCTTATATTTTACCTTTGTGCTCTATTTGTCAAATAGGATCTAAACCAGTTCAAAACATTTCCACGAAACCCAATTTTATTTAACTTTTTTATCAGTAATTCTCTGTTTACCATTTCAAAAGCACGTTTTAAATCGAGAAACACTGAAACAATCACATTATTTTTATCAATAGATTTTAGCCACAGATTAGTAACACTTATTATCACAGATTCGCACGAATGACTAGTTCTAAAACCCGATTGATGAAATACAATCACAGAAACTTTATCACAAAATTTATTTATTTGTTCTTTTACCGTTAACTCTAACAGTTTTTCATATTGTGGTACCTTGTTTATTGGTCTGAATTCTTCACATCTTACCGTATTAACAATTTTTGGAATAGGTAGTATCGTCGAGGTCTTCCATTCATCTGGAAAAATTCTTGTATTCAAGGATTCATTAATTATTTGTAAATATCTGTTTTCGATGACTTCAAAGCTATCTATAATTATTCTTCTTGTAATTCCATTCTCTGCATTACCATCTTTTATAGTTTTTAAATATTTTTTAATTGTAGCCATCTCAACAATCTCAAATCGTATGAGTCAACAAGTAATTCAACTATTTATTTTAAATGTAATCCGACATAATGTGTCTTTATCAAGGATAACAGATTGTGATATAGAATTTTGGAGAATTTGTAATGTTAGTATGAAGCAGTTAGCAGATAGATCTAGAGTTGCTAGGTTTTCTGGTTTGATCCGAAGTTTCCGGGTTTTCATTACATTCTACATTCTCAAAAGTTCTTTCCATTAGCAGTAAGGTGGAGGAATACAGAATGAATTATTTGACTTGTATGAGGAGAGCAATGAAAGTTCAGAGGCAGTAACAAATAGCATTTGTCTAATAATAAATTGAACATTGCCAATGTGCGCGCATGTGGTGCTGATAATGCATAACTCTGTTTTTCAAAGGTGCGAACGTTTCTTTTGAGAGTTACTTTTTTCTAGTATTTTTTTGAATTTCTATTTTGAGTCCTGAAATGTAATATATTTTTATACTAATAAACCTTGTACGCAATTATTATGAACTCGCATAATCAACCACTAAAATTTGGCACCTGGCACGTAATCTCGTGTAATATTTTTCATAATCGCTGGTACAATTCCCCTCAGTTCTTTCCCATTAAGCCTTATTTCAATATGGTAACCTTAGATAGATCAATCAACTTTCTAGATTTGAATATTAAAATTAGCCACGAAACTACGATAACTATGAATTCAAAATGTACAGAAAACCCACACATACTGACATTACAATTTCCCAAAATTCTTGTCACCTTTTAAAACATAAGCATTCAGGTCTTTAGTACAACTAATAAAGAAATTTCAGTTATTAAACAAATTGCTTGTAACAACGATTATAAACCGAACACTATACAGAGTTGCCCACTTGCCCTTCGTTCTTCGATAGTACCTTTAATATTAATTTTAGGACAAAAGGTCAAGAGAAATTTCTTATTCAGATGTTCCTTGTTTACAACCTAAAAAAAAATCTTTTGAGGCCCGCACTGCTCTCGGTTTCGTCTGTACAGGATCGTACTCGATTATTTTAAGTGGAACACCCTATAGATTTTTATATTTTTGAAATCCATATTCGATTGTAGACTGGATTGGCAGCAGAGCAACAAAATTGGAGATTATCATAAACAACAGAGCGTTTTATTTCTTGATATGCTGATTTTGAACGAATTTGAATTATTTTGTTTTTCGCCCAATTCTGAAAATAAAATTAAAGGAAGCAACAAACAATAACACTATTTGAGAGTAGGTTATTGAAGTCTGGCAATGGGTCCGTGCGCACTAAAACGTCTGGCATTATCATTTCCTACCACAGTATGTGACCACGAATTAAATAAGACAAAAATCGACCATCTGGCTGTTGGGTAAAGTAGGCCATCTTCCATTTTACTTCAAACGCCCACCACCCCCAAATCCGGCCGGTCCAAGGTGCCAGACTTACCTTCGGTACCTTTGAATATTGTATCGAATGTGAAAAATAACAATTCTTCATCTGGAAATGACTTGACCAAATCGGTTGCTAGCTCTTAGTCTACTAAAACAATTAGGGGAGCATGAAATTGCGTAGACAAGATTTTACGTGTAAAATGCTATCACCGAGTGGCCAGATCAACACCCGGTATAGGTACATCGGAACTTCTTTAGAACTTTTAAAAAATAGCTTCACGCAACATAAAACAGATGTGATAGGTAGAGGAACATAATAAAATGTTTCGAATCCTGAAATATATACTTCCCCCCAGAATAATTTATAATGTGACTTTGGGGAGTATTTATACACTCCCATAAGATTAGGCTATGCTTTACGTATTGCAAAAAAAGTGCTTCGAATATCAGAATATTGAAGCAAACAAAATTATTCTTTTAATAATAATAAGTAAATTGCTGGAAAATATAGGTATAGTTTGTCCCACGAGAGCTCGAGTGTGACTCATTAGTTATTGGTGTGTGAATTAACGCAAATTATTAGGTTGTCTTTGTCATACTTACAAAAAGTACCTAATGGAAAAGAGAGCGAATGTAAAAAATATATCTTCTAACATTGCCATTGTAAATTACATAAACGTACGTTGAGTTTGTATCGTAGTGTCAGCTGTTAACTGTCAAATTGATTGTTATTGTTAACCTATATTTGCTTTATAATATTAAATAGAGTTAAGTAAACTAAAATGTTTTTTATTTTTATTTCTCTTGGCGGCTATCGATTTCGGCAATTGCCATCATCAGGCCCAGTTTACTTAACTTTATTTAATATACCATTAAACTAAAAAACATGGAGGAATTCATCAGATTGCTTTATAATGTCGCTTACCAACGTACTCAAATATTTTGAGAACGAACGCGATCGCGGTGGATGAAATTTACCGTTAACATGAATAGTTCAGGTAAATAGGAATACACTAAATTTATATTTTGGTACATTTGAGGTTAGAAGGTTAAAGTGCCCTATAGAAGATAGCTAAGACAAACGTTTTAATTTATTTCGTTCGGATAGTTTTTAGGTATGAGTCACACTCGAGCTCTCGTGAGACAGACTTTAGGTACATACTTCTATTAAAGACTGTCATCTAGAGTTATTTTTCTCCCAGTAGTTTTCCCCTTAGAAGGGATCTTCAGTATGAATAAGTATAACTTGATCAGATACAAACTAAAAATGACCCCTCAAAGGTTTGTTTACCTTAAAAGCATTAGTCTAGAAACTTTAATTATGGCATATGGAAAATTGATTTTCCTTACAGATTGACAAAAAGTTATCAAAATCCATTGGAATGATAAATCGTGTTGAGCAAGAAGTGGCTATTCATTCAAGACTGAAACATCCATCTATATTAGAGCTTTTCACATTTTTTGAAGATGCTAATTTTGTCTATTTAGTTTTGGAACACTGTCATAATGGAGAATTGCAACAATATTTGAAACGGAACAATGAGGTAGCTAGAATATCTTTGTATTGATTTGTGGTTTTAAATACATTTTTAACTGTAGGTATTATCTGAACCGGAAGCTAGTCACATCATGAAGCAGATAATCGAAGGAATTCAGTACCTTCACTCTCACAATATTTTACATAGGGATATTTCATTGTCTAATTTGTTATTTACAAAGAACATGCAAATTGTAAGTATCTATTTATAGTTTACTGTGAAATGCAGATGAATTTTTAATGCCAACAGAAATTAGGATTGTGAGATATGCATGATGAATCTGACTATCCAAGTATATGTGCAAGGTGTCAAGAGTCATTATTATCAGTGTTCAGTTATTGGCATCATGCATTTATCCATACACTTTGGTTGTTATATTCAAATATTAGTATAATAACAACAGATAGAATGTCTCACAGGTCTGCAGTCATCATAAGAGAATGAGGTAGAGTTTGAAATCAACAATTGACTTTGACACAGCCCTTTTCCTGTTATTCAGTTTACTCAATATTTTTGTGAGGAATGCTGATACATTTAATTATCCTGCACCATGAAATTACCCATATTTTAGAGTGAAATTTTGCATAGTTGTTACAAAATATGTTATACAGGGTGTCCCGAGACTAATGGGAAAAAAGTCAGGAGCGTGTAGTCTGAGCCAAAATAATGTTAGTATGTACTTCATATAAACTTTTTCCATGCAGGCCCTCGTTTTCGAGTTATAGTCCTCCAAAGTTTGAATTTTGAATTTGTTTTTTATTTTTAATTTTTGTACTGGTTATTTGATCTTTATAAAATTTTCCGCATAACTATAACGTACGTGTATATTTATTTTGGAAAGGTAAACAGATTTACAGTAGTGCCTCGAAGCCAGGGACGGACTGCTCGCAATGGTTAGTAATTCAAAAATTTTGCAGGGATGGCACACCCTGTATGAAATTATCGAAAATGACTTCCCCATGCATTAAGCTAACGAAAAGGTACTCTTGTTGGAATTCGATAAAATAAGCCGTTTGGCTAATATTTACAGTTTTATTGTGTAACAATTTACGTATTCACCATTTTTATAAGTACAAAACGAGGTAAAACTAACTTATGAATATGATGTCCAAGATTTACCTACTGTAGTACAAAAAAATAATTTAACGATAGTAGAAGATAAAAAACACTAACGACTTTTTAATTCGAAAGTTGGTAAAACCGTTTTAATTAAAAGTGTTTTTACCATTTATCAAGTAACCATAGGATGCGTACGTTGGTACGCAGTGCATTAATAAAACTGTAAATATTAGCCAAATAGCTTATCAATCAATCAATCAATCAAATATCTTTATTCAGGTGCTATTATAAAACAGATAGAATACGTCAAAAAATACAATATTCTTAATATTACTTACAGTAACTATTATCACTTAATTTATATAAATTCGGATACATTATAATAACCTTTAGTTTGTAGCATAATCTTAATGTATTGTTTAAATTTGGCGGGTTGCATATTTTTTACGTTATTTGGCAATTTATTATAAAGTGTTGCACAGATTGCATAGGGACTTTTGACATAATAATTTGATTTATGTATATCTAATAATATATTGTTCCCATGTCTAGTGCCGTGATTATGTGTGTCCTTATTATATTTAAACAGGTGTGGATGATTTTTGGCAAATAACAAACATTCCAAAATAATGATTGAAGGAAAAGTACTAACTTATTCGAGTCTAAGCTTTTAGATATATATTGTATCAAATCAAAGGATGCAGTATTCGTTGAGTGATTTTTGCGAAAGCCATGCTGGTTAACGGATAGGATGTGCTGTTTATTGATGAAATCCATAATACGATTGAAGATTATTTTTTCCAGAATTTTTGTGAATGTGGGTGATATTGATAGTATTCGATAGTTGGTTACATCGGTTTTCTCCCCTTTTTTGTGTAACGGGATTCCCGAGTACTGTTTTAACATTGTAGGAAACTCGCCAGAATTAATAAACAAGTTAAATAGATGAGTCATAGGATGAACCAATTGGTCCAGACAGTGTTTTATGACGGTAATGGGTAGTTGATCAGCACCAGTACAGTCTTTGTTAGGCATATTATTGATAACTGTGATAACTTCCTCTATTGTAATTTGATAAAAATATAGTGAGTTAGATCGGTAATCATGGCCGTTTGTGATTTTATATATACTAAGGGATGCACCATACTTCTTATGGAGTAATTCTTATTTTATCGAATTCCAACAAGAGTACCTTTTCGTTAGCTTAATGCATGGGGAAGTCATTTTCGATAATTTCATACAGGGTGTGCCATCCCTGCAAAATTTTTGAATTACTAACCATTGCGAGCAGTCCGTCCCTGGCTTCGAGGCACTACTGTAAATCTGTTTACCTTTCCAAAATAAACATACACGTATGTTATAGTTAAGCGGAAAATTTTATAAAGATCAAATAACCAGTACAAAAATTAAAAATAAAAAACAAATTCAAAATTCAAACTTTGGAGGCCCATAACTTGAAAACGAGGACCTGCACAGAAAAAGTTTATATGAAGTACTAACATTATTTTGGCTCAGATTACACGCTCCTAATTTTTTTGCCATTAGTCCCGGGACACCCTGTATAATATATTCTAGTAAAGCCATGATACATCTGGTAATTATTAATTTTTTTAAATTTTATTTTTCTTTTTATTTTGTTTGACGGTGTATAATAAAGTAGGTGGATCGACTTACTCTATCTTCACTGCGTGAAAACGGTCCAGGAGTCTCGTCAATGTGCGACAGAGAGGTAGCAACAAAGACGGACGACTAGCTTCATGCGAAATGAACGCAAATGCATTTTGCTTGATTGTCGTGACACAATTTTATCAAGAAATTAACGGTTTAATTTTATGTAACTGCAATTTGTCGAAGGTATTGTTTTACAGCTGGATGCAAAAGTGGTTACAGCGGCAAAAAGACAAAATCTCCTTATTTAAAGTGCCCAGAAACAAATTAAATAATTTATTTAACATTCTTGCTTTTAGATTTTTATCGTTGTAACGTAAACACCGCTCTTAGGAGCCTATTATGTAACTTTTTAAATTCTAAAGGGCTCTAAAATTCAAAATACAGGTAGGTATATGATTGGTTATTGTCATAGCAATAAAATTTAGCGACGGACGTCTAAATTTTAGCAGAATCAGCGCCGGTTTTACAGATCTTTAGTAGGTAGTACGCACTAAGTAACATTGGGGCCCTCTACCATCACCACCCACTCTCACTACCCACTACATTGTCGACTTAAATTCTCCATTTTGTCATTTTCAGGAAAATTGATTGTCTATAAAAATTCCCACTTCGAAAACACATAAAACGCCTAGAGATTTTCCTAGGAAGGGCTATGTATGTACATATTTCAATCAATTGAATAAACTGGCTATACCTACTTATATAAAGTGAAGTCGTGAGTAAAATACACCTTAATTCCTTAATATTAAATGCATTGATTGCGCTATACCTATAAACTTCCAATGAATAAATAAACTTCAGATTTGTCCGGGTTCTACGCACGTGCGTAATGTATAAACCAGTGCTGAGAAAGATAGCAATAAATAAGAATTTACAAACCAAAATAAATTTTATTTCATCCTGTGTCACATTCTTTGATTTTCCGGACTCATTTCAGTCCGGAAAATGAAACTTTACAGTATTAACGAATATCAGCAAATTACACAATTGCTGGAAACCGTTGCTAACAAAATGAAACCGTTGCTAACAAAATTGTGATTCACAGACTTAATGATTGTTGTGACATTTAAAAAATTTTTTAGTTTTTTCAAACAAAATTGCTCACAGGATGAAATAAAACGTTATACGATATACGTCCGGTAAATATTTCCACAGTACTCGTTTCGAAATTCTTGACTCGGCTCCTTCGTCGCCTCGTCCAGAAACATCTCACTCGTTACTGTAACATCTTATTTCCCGGACTTATAACGTAAATAACTATTACTCATTTATTTTTATTATTGATTCTTCTTCTTCTACTTTAAATATTAATACTATTGTTTAAGTAAACAAACTTAAACACCAATCGTTTCCGTGCAGTAAGCGAAGCGGGTTGTCTGTCCTTGTCTAAGGCGCGAACGAGACTCGGGGGACACTCACCGACCGGCAGTCAGTCCATCTAACTTATTATACACTGTGCTTTGTTTTTAGTTTAATGATGCAATTATGTTTAAAATGCTTGGTAAATATTTGTAGCTAAATGTTGTAAATATGGATGGTAAATATTTCTTAGTATTGATACAACAAAGCGACGTAAGCGCACCAAGTGGTAAAATTCTGAACCGTTGAAAGTGAGACATATGTTCATGCTTTATTACTCTTGTAGTTTGATTTTGTGTAAATTGTGTAGTTTTTTACATTATTATTTGAAATTAATTGTGGATGAAAACAAAAAACGTTCAGCAAAAAGCAATATTTATTGTAGTGTACCTCATGTTCGTCATATTACGCTGAAAATTGTTCTTTTCATATTTTCCAAGCTGATTAAAGATGAGGATTACTTTTTTAATAAGTTTAATTAAAGCTTAAGAAGTACTGGTTGAGTTAGTAGAAGAAAAAGTTCCAGTGTTTTTTTTTTTTAGTTTCTTAAGATCGTTTATTCTTAATTGTCAATAAATATAACAGTTACTTTTCGCTGTAAACTAGACAGCTTCTTCGGACATGTACATTTAATTTTTATGATTGAATAAAAGTTAAAATTGTAAGGGTATACGAAAAAGTGTGATGGGTTTTCGTATACCTACCCTTACATATTTTAACTTTTACTCAATCATTAAATAATAATTAAATGTACATGTCCGAAGAAGCTGTCTAGTTTACAGCGAAAAGTAACTGTTATATTTATTGACAATTAAGAATAAACTATCTTAAGAAACTATAAAAAAACCACTTGAACTTTTTCTTCTACAAACACATTTTTTAATAAGGGTACAAAATTTGAATTGCCAATTAGCAAATGATTCATTCTTAAATTTGTAAGCATAATTCGAACAAATTTTGTTTGAAGAAAAACGTCCAGCCTTTAAAATTTCCTGTTAGCAGTCACGACAACTATGCTCATGTAGAGTTTGCATAC
The DNA here is from genome assembly GCA_036250285.1 of Pyrocoelia pectoralis. NCBI lineage: Eukaryota > Metazoa > Arthropoda > Insecta > Coleoptera > Lampyridae > Pyrocoelia > Pyrocoelia pectoralis. The sequence goes on from CM070074.1 coordinate 34,682,829, forward strand.
AAGCGATCAAGAAGACTAGAACAAAGAAAACCAATGCCAGAAGCAACTTAAGTATTTAAGTAATGAATGAAGATCCCATTGTGGATGACCCACAATAAAATATGTTCCGCATTAAGAACGGCTTTTCCTCCTTGTAATGGTCTTAATCCAACTCCAATGAAGTTATAATATCAGTTAATGATATTAATGGCATTTTAAATAGCAACTGAACACAATTAACTTGCGAAATAAACCAAGGTAAACAAATAACTAAAAAGTCAGCTGTCTCACATTCGACAGCCATCGTGATTTTTTGTGCTGCCATCTGTATTTACTTTGTTTCGCGAATTGACGAGTAGGTAAATGTGTTAAGGAAGAACACAAGTTTTATGCAAAGACATAATATTTAAAAAAAGTAGCAGAATTGCCTTGGTTAAATAAAGTTTATTATATAGGTGTTATATTTGGTGCCTTTGTGCTACCTCCATAATTAGAGTTCTCTACCGAATCCCATACAGTGCAGTTGGTCTAACACATCAGTTTTCACATTTCCTTTTATTCTACTACACCCTTTGACCCCTACGAGCATCTAAACGGAGTACATTATGATTATGCACTGCAATATGTATTTACATTCATATACAAACTTACATTTTTTTGAATGAGATGATTAATGAAAAACAACATTCTCTCATAATAACAAAAGGTAGTGCGCTTTTTGATGACATATCTGAGTTTGACTATTTTATCAGCTCCTACCTCTCCTACACGTAGTTATTTTTCTTATCATTTTTCTATACCTACTTGTCTGAAATAAACTAAACATTTTTTCCAATTTATATTCTGTTTCTTGGCTTTCTAATTTTTTTATGTCATTAGTAGCATTTGTTCATAGCAAAGACCAATGTTCTTTGTTCATAGTGACTGTGATAGGGGTATTAATAACATTAACACTATTGCGATTTTTGTTAGTGTCTTCTTGAGACTCTTTGTTGGAATGGATTAGCTCTAAGTTATTAAAAATACCTAACTCTTCGTGTGGTCTTTTAGTGTCTTTAGGCTCTCTCTTTTTCAACTTATTTTCAAAAATGTTATTTTCATTAATGGAAGGGGTTTACGATTTTTTTTTATTTATCCAATCGAAAGATTTTACAATTTTATGAGTCCCTGCAAGAAACAAAACTTTTTCAGGACCTACAAATAATTTTAAAATAATAAAAACCTGAACGCTCGAGCCTCACTGCGAAATTGCACTGTGACGTCACTACATGGGAGTGCGGCTTCTTCATAGTTCGGAAGTATACGATACGTGAGATTCGTTATACCGTTGTTAATAAACGTCGACTGTTTCTTATCGAAATTAATTTTTTTATTATTAGATTATCTAGGTATTTATATTCTTAATGAATTTCTCCATCCTTAGCCTATTTTACTATGAATGATGGGGGAATGGAATGAAACCAGAGTATAGGCTAAACAAGTTTATTTTCTGTTTTGCTATCGATTTCGGTCAGGGACCATCTTCGGGCATCGCTAAAAATTCATTTTATTTATAATTGATATGTGTCAGGTGTGTGGGGTAAGTACCGTCAGTACAATATAAAAAAACTGAAATTCTAAGTTTGACTTGAAATGTTGAATATATAAAAAATTAACAATCTGCAAAGGAAGGTTTAAAAATTGTAAATATTGAAATAGGTCAATAATATCTAGGTATTTATTTATTGGATATTGCCATGGCAGATACAGGAAAGAAGAAAAGTTATAAATACTGTGTTCATTTATCAAATCCAAAGCTCCGTAATAACTTCAATGTAACGCCCAGTACATTTTAAATTGTCTCCCACGTAAAATTACTACCTGCACATTATAAAAATCTAAACAACTTGTACTTTACCGTTTGTGGTATTTGTGGTTTGCAATTTGTTTATTACTTATTTGCATGTTAAAGAAAAATTTTCTAAGGTCTAAATAACTCTGGGTGGTTACTGGTTAGATTATACTATACTGCAAGGATTTGTTTCAATAAAGTTATTAGTTTACTACTAAGCTTTGTTTCTTAATAATGAGTGTATTTTACCGATAAATACGTTCTCACGCTGTCAAAATTTAACTACCTACATTGAATACTTTTTAAAGATTATATACAACTTTGCAAGGCTGAGGTGCAGTGGAGCCATTATTTTCTACGGAACAAGAAATCTATTTTCAGCTTTAACTGTGACATAATGTAAAACATTAACTTAGTTTTACATTTTAACTCCTCTCATTTCTGTACTCATAAAATCGTGACTTTTATTAAAATATTCCATGACCATAATAAGTCTACTTCCGGTAGATTTGAGGAGTCACCTTTATTAAAATTTGCTTGACACATGTTTCTTAAAACAAACAATTTATTATAAAATACAAAATCGCTTCGAAATGGCACAGAAGCGATGGCTTGTGAGAATGAAAATGCGTTAAAATATACAGTTGCAATACCGGCGATTCACGGTCTCCAAGTGACGTCACAACTCTCAAAGTCCGTTCTGAGAAGCGCTCGTATTTAAAATGTAATAACTTGTTAACGGCTTGTTGGATTGATTTGAAATTTTCAGGATTATTTAGTTTTTAAGGATTTTATGTGTTAAACAATTTTGAACCATATCCACGGTTCATTAAATGAGCCCATTTCCACAAGTTTCCACATTGCTTTGTTCGGGGATTTGGGTTTCGATTTTTATTAACGGTAGTATGTTGCCACTTACCTTTGGACTTTAGACGACAATTTATAGAAGCAGATAAGTAGAAGGTAAAAGCCACAGGTTTTTTTATAATTCTACTACTTGCACTTTAAAAAAATTGTCATGCCTTTGCTAGGATGTAGAAGTGTACAAAATTAAGGATTGTGAAAGAAATAAATACACCTTACACAGGGGTGGGCTGCCAAATTTTGAACAACCGGCTCGCTATTATTTCGAAGAAAAAAAAAGGGAAATGAGTAAATTGTGTTCATTTATTTTTGTACAGTATAAAATATATAATATATGTAACAAAACAAAACGTTTATTGCACAAAATAACTAAACAAAACATTTATTGCACAAAAAAACTGATTCCAAATACTCTCTATAGACTAATTAGTATTGTATTTTGTATTGTCAATTCACTAAACAAAGTAAGTTTTTATAGTAAATATAATCTGTAGGAAACGAACAAATTATAAAAAAAATAAAGTTGCAACATGTAACGAAGGAAATAAAAAGCAGGCGATACCATGTGCAGTGTGCCGAAGCTTCACAACTTGTGACTCACTCACAAGCAAGAGCCACGCACTTCGCATTTTATGTACGCACATGATGTGTGTAGTGTGTTGCCCACATGATATGTTTGCGGGTGTGTGGCACATCGGCGCAATGTGCATATTTTGCATAAACATACTATTAAAATGGCTTATTTTTTGGTTTTAGGGGTAATTTAACAAGCGGCTCGCCGAGTTTCAATTTCAAAAATGAGCCGGCTCCAGTCCACCCCTGACCTTACATAAATAAGGGTGATATGTCAGGATTTTTCTGTGAGATGAATGATACTTGCTTTTTAGTGTGATAAATGTGTATCAATAAATATTGTAATACTTTCAAGTATTTATTGAATATTAGTTTAATTTTTAAGGAAATAAGTTTAAATAATGAATCATTTTTTTTAGAAAATAGCAGACTTTGGTCTTGCAACGCAATTATCTAGGCCAGATGAAAAGCATCTTACTTTATGTGGCACTCCAAATTTTATTTCTCCTGAAGTTGCATCAAGAGTTCAGCATGGATTGGAGGCTGATGTTTGGGGTTTAGGATGTTTATTGTACACTTTGTTGGTCGGAACACCTCCTTTTGAAGATCAGGCTGTTCGCAGCACCTTAAATCGAGTCGTTAGCGCTAATTATAGGCTACCAAATTTTCTGTCAGTCGATGTAAAAGATTTGATCAACTCTTTATTACAAAAAAATCCTAAAGATAGAATCAAATTGGATATGATATTGGAACATCCATTTATGAAACGATATGATGTAGGTATATATTTTTTTTTAAGATGACTCGTTATGTAATGTGACAATACAAAAGTTGACATGATTAAAATTTTAAAATAAAAAGGTTGATAATGGCTTTTGCCATATCAGTAAAGTTACAAAAGTATTATAAAATTTAAAATCTCTATATGTAGTAGTTACACATATGCTGTTTTACGTAGGGCTTATATACCTTTTATGTAGTTCATCAAATTTGTGGAATAATGTTAGTTGGTTTATTTGTAGATTTTAAATGGCACATCCAGTTCAAGAGTAACACAAGATAGTGGGATTCATACAATGTCAAGCAGGAGAGGTAGTGCTTTTAGTGATAGTGCCATACAAAAGAGTTGTCCATCAAATATAATTTTGAGATGCAACAGCGATTGCTCTCCATATGCTGGCCATTTTTCTGGATGTTCAAATAAAAGCACTGATCAAGGAAGAGCTATTTTACAATGTCAAGGACAAGTTGATCAAGCATGTCATTCCCATTTTTCTGGAGCATGTTGTAAATCTAAATCTAATCATCTATCAATGGAGTGTGCCGGTCATGGTCATAGTTGTTGCAGTAGTACTTGCCATTTGGTAAATGGGCAGAACAACCCTATTATTCCTTCTTCATGTTGTTCTTCAAGAACGTCTAATTGTGAAACTAACGAAGACTATTGTAAGGAGAAGGTAAAATTTTTGAAGGAACATCCTCCGGACAACATGGTTCAGCTTCAAAAACCTAAACAGAAGGGTTTTTCTAGATTATGTTCATCACGTTTGTTTCCTACTAGACATCAAACTAAAAACAGCATTTTAAGTATATTGGAGACAGGCGAAGTATGCGTCGAGTTTTTATTAATATATGGGTCAAAGAAAAAGGAATTAGTACGAAAAGTATTTAGAGTATCTTGTGATGGCTCAAATATATGTCTATATAAACCCCAACATGGAAAAGTTTCACCATCTAATGTGCCACCACCCTTACCAACTGATGGTAGTTATTATGCTTATGATTTTGAAAACTTGCCAGAAGTTCATTGGAAGAAGTATCTTTATGCCTCACAATTTGTAGATCTTCTTAAAGGAAAAACACCAAAAGTTACTTATTACAGTAACACGGCTAAGTGTTTCTTAATGGAGAATTTAAAAGATTTTGAGATCGTGTTTTATAATGGTATGTTTGTTTCATTTCATGTTGCGCTAAAGTTATGATTGTAATTTTAGGAGCAAAAGTGACACAACACACAACAGATGATATTTCAGTCATTACTATAGCAGATGAAAATGGATTAAGTAGAAAGCTACAGACAGTGAATGAGTGCCATACATTGCCAAAATCCTTATCTAAATTGTGGGATTGTGCTAAAGATCTTAAAATGCACTGTATGCAAATTGAAAGTAATATAAAACAATTACCAGGGGACAATTTTCCATTGATTGTTGGTAGACGGCCCAATATTACATCCTCATCAAGCAAGGAAAATCAATATAATGCTATGGTGAGTTACTTTCTACTCAAGTTATTTAGGTGTTGAAATTGCGGCCACCTAAATAACTTGTTTAATCCTAACTATTACGGTAGTAATAACCTAACCTCTTACTTTGTACTATTAATCTAGTCAGTCGATTATATTCTGTTAGTTTTTATGGTCATAATTAGTTTTGACCATAACACGTAATAGTTTTGCAAAAGTCTTGGTAGGGCTGTGATCTTTTTCATATCATTGAACTCTATCCATACTGAAAAGGGGTGCTAAACATTGAATTAGTGAAGCGATGAAGTAGGGTCATGTAAGCTGCATTGTGCAGGACGTTTTGTTTCTCTCTTACTTATGAGATTTAAATGTAAATATTTATGCCGTTTACAGGAAAATGTTTATAAAAGGGAATAGTATGGAAATGATCTGAAATTATTCATTGTGATAAATTTAATTGCTGTTTCTACAAAAGTACAAAATTACCTATTACATTTACAGAAGTCACTCAAAACAAAAAGTAGATTGGGGGAAATGTAAATTTACTATTTTTGCCACAAGAGAATGGACCTATGTAATATAATGACATTACCAGAGTCAGTAGGTTAACAGAGTACCGCAACCTCCGCCATGTTTAGTCCTTTTCGCGCTTCACTCACTACACGCTCAGTAAAGTAGATGATGTTTTGACTAAATTTTCCGGAATATAATAAAAGAACTACACTTAACAGCACAACAAGTAACAACACGGCATTTTATTAAAAATTACGCACTTTCGTAAGTCTATCTTATGTATATGGACTAAATATGGCCGCCAGGGCGGCATTTATCGCGTCAAAGGCTTGCGGTACTTTGTTAATCTACTGACTCTGGACATTATTAGAGTCCCTATATAACAGGGACTCTAGACATTACTATAGCCCCTATAGTTAACATAGTACCGACAACCTGTGATCTTGCCGACTGGAGGAAAATTGGTTGGTAACACAAAAATGCTATGAGAACTGATACCAACCTCTTTTTATTTGCAAACAACATTATGACATGTACATGTGACATTTATGTTAAGTTGGTATCAAACTTGTTCGTACAAGAAAACAAAATTTGTTGTTGATGTTATCCTTGTTAGGTACTTGAGTTAATAAGAGACATGCAAAACGACACTCTTGGAATAATACGTTAGCTAATAATGTATCCATTGTATTCAATATGTAGAAAAAGATAGACATACACAAGTGCGCGTTTGATTCATCGATCAATCGGGATAAGTTAAACGAATGAACTATAGAAACAGTGGCGACAAGCAGCGATTAGTTTTGTCCATCCACCATTAAGAGGCAAAATTTTGGGCGGGTTTGTATTATTCGCGAAAATCTTATCCGTTGTAAAACACCTTAAAAAAATGAACTCAACTGTGGTATCCTGGGCAACTTGCTAAATCCAACTAAAAGTTACACGTTGATCAAAGGTAAACAAAGAAAATGTACCTCTTAATGGCGGCTGTATACCGGGCCAATAAAAATCGTACATCGATTGTCGTCATTGTTTGTAGTAAAGTCACTGTAGACATTACTACGTTTCGGTAGATAGGTAGAATGTTGGAATAAACGTAAATGATTGAATAAAGCTTTTAAAAGAACTGTTTTAAAAATATATAATGAACGATGAACTCGGGAAATATAAAAAAAAGTAACAACCAAAAGGAGATTATGTATTAAGAATTGGTTGGTCAAAGGATTTTGAACAAACACTCTAGCGTCTAGGGTCTAGGTATTATGAACTGAAATTTTAAACCAAGTTTACTTATTAATTTATTGTTACTTTGTTTATGTTCTATTGTATTTATATTGAATGATGGCATATGGTGTCAAGATACATGGTTCAACTGGAAGCTGACAAATAATTTCAATTGTTTCCTTGTCTACTATTTCGAATAAAGCTCGCTAATCTACGTAAGCGTGCATTTGTTACTTAATTATCGATTTACGTTTTTAATTGATTAGATAACTATGACATGTGATATATCGTTGTAACGAGAATTTTGTACAGTTTCAAAATATGTAATAAAATTGGATAGATTCCATTTAAATTTTGAATGCATTCGCTGCACCTATAATATTTGATTTTCAATTGTTTTTTTGGCTATAACAGATAATACTAAATTAAATGTAGAACAACTTTTCTTCTATAACATTTTATCATATCTCTAAAAGTTACCGAGATATTCGCTGTGACAGCTAAAATCAAACAGACTGTATACTGCATAATATATCTTATGTTCTATTAATTTTTATATCTTTTGTCATTTTAGCCATCATTTACTACATCTATGACCAGTTCAACTGCACAGTCTACGGTTACTAATAGTTCGCAGATGAGAGGAAAGCAAATGTCAGTCTCAGGGGTAGGTGTTACCACAGAGTTGCCTGATGGGAGAATATATGTGCAATGTTTTGATGGCGAACAGATGTGGATTGACGACAAACATAGGATAAGTTACAAATATGCTGATAGTCGTGTAGTAAATTATTCATATAATGATCATCTCCCAGATAATGTATTAAAAAAGTTTAGAGAAATACGTAAAGTTTTACATAATATTTTTCCTTCAAATAAGATGCGATCATTACGATAGTATTCAACATTTATCATAAGAACCAAACAGTTGTAGCTTTATTGTATATTGTTATATATTCTAAAAATGAATTGTTGAAGTACCTATTTAATACTATAATATATTGTTTATTGTACTTGCAATCAGTATTTATAGTAAGTAAATAATATATTATCTCTTTTTGATTTTGTGTTCACAATAACTACCTTTATGTGGTTGCATTTTTATAAATAGAATAGTATATATTAAAAATTAACCCATTAACGGCGAAATTTTTTTTTGTCAAATGCAATTGCATATGGGAATTGTATGTGTTCAATGTTTATTATTCAGGCAAAAAAAATTCAAATTTCATAGTAATATAATTTTTATTTACAAAAAACCAGCGTTACCATATGGTAACGCTAGCCAGATGAAGAGTCAAAGATATGAGATTCTCAAAAATCAATCTTTTATTTGGTATGGAATATGAGATTACATTCTATGCATAACCCAACGCCACATTTTATACACATGCTTGGGACACTTGATGAACAACCCTCCCCAGCCCATCTGCGTCTCTTTTTACCTTCAGTATGGACCAGAAGGTGGTTTTTTCATCATAGCGCACATCGTCAGACACTCTGTTGACACTAACGCTGCTCCTACTCCTACATGTGGATGGCCTCCCAGCACCGCATAGTGGTTTTCCGAACATGGCCAGATAACTTTGGACGATTTCTTATATGCCTAAATTTATCCCTCCTCATTGAACTTATGACCATGATATTTCCTAAATCATTTTTCGAATCCCAGTAGAAATCTCTGCCTGGCAGTGTATTGTAACCATTGAGAATCATAATGGCTATAGCACATCGCATTTAATCAGGAGTAATTTTTGGGTCGGGCTGATTGCAAAATAATGCATATAATTTCAATTCTTCAACGAGGAATGAAATTATGTCGTCATCAATGAACTTTTCGAACAACTCACGAGGGGTTAGGTTTTTGAATTCATCATAGTTCCTAACCGGAAATACGTTTGCTCTAGGCATCACATCTCCGTCAACCTACGTAATGTCTTCTTTCCCTGGTCGACCTGCAGCTGCATTTTCACCATCCTCACCATCAACGAAACGAACTTCAGCCAGTGCTGTAAGCTGCCTTCTGCTCAGGTTGTCTAGCAAACCACCTTCATCTTCATCCCCAGAGTCTTCGTCCGTCAAAACATTTTCCGCAGCAGGTGGCTCTATGAAGATTTCATCTGGGTCCAAATCAGTGCTTATTCTAGTGTATGTCCTCGCCTGTACAGGAAATTGCCATTTTTGATATCACATTACGCTAGCGTTACCGTACGGTAACAGTAAAAAATAAGGGCGATTTACCGGGAAACTATAAGAGGAACAACTAATTTGAAAACAAATACATGAAGATTAGAGTATATTCTACGGAATTTAGAAGTAGCCCACGGAGAAAATTACTCATACAAAAAATAATATGATTACACAAATCTTATGTCCATGATTTTCTAGAGATAGAAATTTGTCCTAAAACAACACACTGATAATAGATTTCTACGGTTTCTGATTACTTTGCAACAATATCACTTCACACTATGGACCACTTGCACGCAATAAACTGCAAGAATGCAGTTCTTATTCGGAGTAAACAAAGTGTAGGAAGTGAAAATATGTGCGCCTGTCGGTGTTACCATATGGGTACGCTAGCCGTTAAAGGGTTAAGTAATCATTATTCTATGTTAGCCTCCGTAATACAGTTGACTGGCAACAGCATATAACCATAACTTGGTAGCATTTTCTATGTACAGGTGAGACGTGATAAGGAAAACGTAAATGACGTATGCCGATGTCGAATCGGGTTGCTAATGAGCAAATATGCAGTATACATTGCCGTAGTAAAATATCGCTTCCAACGTATAATGTAGTATGTATATGAAACCAAACTATCACACGGCTTCATGTCAATAACATAAATATGAAATACAAAATCTCAAAGAAGCATGGTTGATTTTATTATTTACTGGATTTATTAATGTTATACGTGTCCAAAATAAGGATGAACAGCATGGGGATCTTGAAAACGGTAAGAGATATTTTGGCGGTTAAATTAGAGAAAAGTCAAAAGTTGTATAATTTAGGGCATGTTCACATGTAGTTTGCAAAAGTTCATTATTGTTGATCGTTTCCGAGATTTAAAACAAAATGCGATTTTTGGGTTTTTCTTTTTTCGTAATTCCTACCTTTATTTTAAAAGATTTTTAAAAACCAACAATACTTCTTCATTGTCACCTTTTGAATTCTATTAGATGGCGTTGTCAAATTTTTTATTCGACGTTTCGTCTCCGAGGAACATCAACTTTATTTTTTTATATCGCCGCAACCAACAAAACACCCTGTATTCGATAGTATTTTTTATTACGAATTTAACGATGTATTACACATTATGGTTTTGAAGCAAATTTTTTTAAAGAAATATTCGGATTAATTTTAGTATTTGATAAAATTTTTTTATGTACAAATTTAACAACTCCAATCTTTTAAACCTATTTAATTAAAGTTAAATAATTACAATAACTGTTCAAATAGGTTGTCGTTATTTTCTGGACACAGGTTTTTTTTTCTTAAAAATAAGCTTCAAAACCGTAATGTGCAATACATCGTTAAATTCGTAATAAAAAATACTATCGAATACAGGGTGTTTTGTTGGTTGCGGCGATATAAAAAAATAAAGTTGATGATGGTTCCTCGGAGACGAAACGTCGAATAAAAAATTTGACAACGTCATCTAATAGAATTCAAAAGGTGACAATGAAGAAGTATTGTTGGTTTTTAAAAATCTTTTAAAATAAAGGTAGGAATTACGAAAAAAGAAAAACCCAAAAATCGCATTTTGTTTTAAATCTCGGAAACGATCAACAATAATGAACTTTTGCAAACTACATGTGAACATGCCCTAAATTATACAACTTTTCTCTAATTTAACCGCCTTCGTATCTCTTACCGTTTTCAAGATCCCCATGCTGTTCATCCTTATCTTGGACACGTTGTATATTCTTGCATATTTTAAACTTTACCATACCCCGCCACTGCGTATTTTCAAATTTCCCACGCTAATATCCCCTCTATAGGACCATTCCGAATATAACTGCCGTTTTCTCTATCGCGTCCGACCTGTGAATAGTAATGATGTGACATCATTATTAATCCATTTCAGCCTATACAAAACAATTATGGTGGTCTATACATCAGGCCACTGAACTCTAATTATACTGGAACGCTCACTGCCGGTCTCTGCCATAGAAACTTTGCGAGCCGAGAGAGATATCGCGCAAGGGTCATTCCTGTCCTTTTCGTAACGCTTTACACATGCAGCGTGAGTGAGAGAGCAGACAGCGTTAAACTAAAAACACACTAACTTAAATGTACTGTCGAGAGAAGGACAGGGATGACCCTTGCGAGCCCTCTCTCTCAGATCGGGCCGGCGGCCTTAGTGAGGGTTCCAGTATAATTAGAGTTCAGTGCATCAGGCAGATGGTATGGGACACATTTTTAATGTTTATTAAAATGCAAATTTGCAATGAGGAAAGTTATGAACATAACATTTTCATAAAATACACTTAATTTAACTTTTAGGTAAAGGTAAAAGTTTGACGTTAATTTTCTATGTTTATTTAGTATTCAATGTATCTAAAAAACCTGAAATATTATTGGCATATTGGTTAACCTACTCTTGGTCTTAAGGTTACAACTGCAATACCTCAGCCCCTCGGTGTACTTCAGTGTCAACTGAAGACCTATGTTCAGAGTGATACAATCTTATATAATATAAACGGGGGTACACGCGATTCTCGCGTTTTGCGTACTTTGGGGGGAGGGGGTATCTGTGATTATAGGTTGTAATAGCTTTTGTTTTAAAATATCACACCTTGTTGAGCTGGCTTAGTTGCTTGAAAAAAGAAAAAAAATTTACATTTTTTCAGATTTTTGACCCTGTAGGTATCTGTAATTTAGCAAGTTATTAAAGTAACTAAAATAAAGCATTACATTTACTTACATTTGACGTAAAAATCACAAAAATGGGTTGATATTTGGTAAAGATATACGAATTCGTTCCTACCTACTTATAGTAAATTTTTACCAATTATTAAAAAAATGTAAAATGCAAACTTTTTGGAATAGATTTGAGACCAAAAATACATAATGGCCCTTTCACAATGTTAATTACGTCTTTGCACATAGTCTTTGCCCAAAAATTAACGAAAATATAACAAATTCCGTGTGAACTTCATAAGGATAGTTTAGAATGAATTTTGAATGTAAAAGAACACAATTTGGACACTGGCAACTTTTTGGGAATACGAATGGCCTTAGGGAGAACGTTTTAACATTCATCTTTAACTATAGTAAAACTAAAAATACCATAAAACATAAAATGTACAAATAGAAGCTGGTCTAACGTTGCATAACATCTGTTTTACAGAAAGACCTTCTCTACCTTAAACACTTTCAAATTTTTGTTTATTTCACTAACTAAAGGCCACCATTTACACGTATATGTACAGCAGTAAATATGGATTTTACTTCCTCTTAATTACAATATAAGTTGTATATTTAGAAGTATAGTCAAAGTATAGGTATTCTCTTTGGTATAGTGTAACGTAACAATACACTTGCCACCTACTTTCATCAATAGATATTAAGTTACATATGTAGACAAAAACATTTTTCTCGGTGAAAACATTCGACTATACACTGTGTCCAAGATAAGGAGGGCCACTATGGGGATTTCGGAAACGGTAAGAGATAGAGTTTCGGTTAAATGGGAGAAAAGTTGGGCAATTTTGAGTTTAGTACAATGAAATTTTTAAACTTACGAAATTCCGAACCGTTCCGAAGTTATGCGACAAAAAGCGAATTTTCAGGATTTCGTTTTTGACAAATTGTTACTTTGTCGTTGATGTTAACTGAAAAGTAAAAGGACCTTCTACAGGTACTTTTTAACGTTCTTTAACATGGCATACAGCAAATTGGAATCCGACGTTTCGTTTTCGAGTAACCATCATCAACTTTATTTTTTTAAATACGGTCCTGATTTTTTTATGCATAATATTAGAAGAGCTTTTTATTCTGCATTCAAGCATGTATCACACTTTATGGTTTAATTGCGATTTTATACTTATTTTACTATTGTACTTAAATTTACTAGATTCTACTTTGGAAGATGCTCTTGATATTTTACCCTAAGCCGTAGTACGCAATTGTTGGTTTCAGCAGCATGGTGCACTTGCGCACAATTCACGGGTGGTTAAGGATTACCTTTCAAATAGGTTTGCCGAAAGAGTTTTAAGCGCCAATTCTGAAACGCCCTGGCCAACTCGTTCTTCCGAAATAACCCCGCTGGATTTTTTTCTTTGGGGGTACGTAAGAAATTATGTTTACAAAGATACCTTTGGAATAGAAGAAGAACTCCGAAAGCTTGTACTTAACCGATTCCAAACTGTAACACCTACAATGTTAAAGAATGCTTTGGAATCTACAGTTAGAAGATGCTATTGACGATTGGAGAACTAAGGAGGGCTTTGCGAGCATTTATTATAATTTTTTTCTAATTATTGGTATGTGTCATGTTTAAATTTTCGTTTCATAAAATGTTTTCTGTTCATTTATGACGTGTTAGTTGATTGTTTGTAATTATGTACACTTGGTTATAAAATTTGTGTTCAAAATTGAAAATTCTGTGTCATTTCATTAATTTGATGAGGAAAGCACAGTTAGCAAAAGTCCATTTATAAATAAAATTCAGTTTGAATGTTATTGAGGAAGGATACAGGTTCGTACTTAGGATTTTTTCCGCTAATCGTAAAGTAAGTATAAAATCGCAATAAAACCATAAAGTGTGATACATGCTTGAATGCAGAATAAAAAGCTCTTCTAATATTATGCATAAAAAAATCAGGACCGTATTTAAAAAAATAAAGTTGATGATGGTTACTCGAAAACGAAACGTCGGATTCCAATTTGCTGTATGCCATGTTAAAGAACGTTAAAAAGTACCTGTAGAAGGTCCTTTTACTTTTCAGTTAACATCAACGACAAAGTAACAATTTGTCAAAAACGAAATCCTGAAAATTCGCTTTTTGTCGCATAACTTCGGAACGGTTCGGAATTTCGTAAGTTTAAAAATTTCATTGTACTAAACTCAAAATTGCCCAACTTTTCTCCCATTTAACCGAAACTCTATCTCTTACCGTTTCCGAAATCCCCATAGTGGCCCTCCTTATCTTGGACACAGTGTATACAGTGCGGTCCAAAGGTATGGAATAAATTCTTTTTTAGCGTTATTATGTACTTTTGGGAAAAAACCTGAAACACGTCGATTTCTATTTATAATTTACCATTTTCTCGTATGAAAGTCTTACCACCCTCTTGCACCCCCTCGGAGGTATGAGCAACCCTTAAAAAAATTTAAATACGAACGGGTGGCTTGTGGCACCTTGTTTGAAAGGGATTTTAAATCTCTATTCAGCAATATAAAAATTTTTACATTTGGTACGCTCGTAACTCAGAAATTGAATTTTGAAAAAGAAATAGTGTATTTTTAGATTAAGTGTTCAAAGTGACCACCAGTCACTTCTTGATCATAAAATTATCTGTTTAATTTGAAATAATAATCAGGTATTTTCTTATTTGTTCTGATTCTCTTGAGGAAAAAAGCGTTTAACAAAAAATAACAAAAAATCTAACTACATAGTAGACTACTTCATATTTGTAGTTATTTTTGACAGACGCTTGTGTATTGCCAAATTTTGTTTGTGTGTGCATTTCAGTAAATAAATCATGGCTCAGTTAACAGAAACACAGAGAATAGACATTTTAATTATGATTGGATGTGGTAATAGAACAAAAACTCAAACGGAGGTTTGTGAACTATTTCTTTTTCAAAATTCAATTTCTGAGTTACAAGTGTACCAAATTTAAAAATTTTTATATTTCTGAATAGAGAGTTAAAATCCCTTTCAAACAAGGTGCCACAAGCCACCCGTTCGTATTTAATTTTTTTTAAGGGTTGCTCATACCTCCGAGGGGGTGCAAGAGGGTGGTAAGACTTTCATACGAGAAAATGGTAAATTATAAATAGAAATCGACGTGTTTCAGGTTTTTTCTCAAAATTGCATAATAACGCTAAAAATGAATTTATTCCATACCTTTGGACCGCACTGTATGTTACCTACGACATCGTTCATCGTTCAAAATCTCTAAATTCGAAATAAGCACACAAACATGTACATTTCGAAAGTTACGGAAAGAAGGTATCGGGACACATAAATTAGTCTACGATGAATGCTGTTACTACTTTTTACATCATTTTAACCATGAAAATGTTAACGCGAGGCATAATAGAATCATTTTTCATCATTTGAATAACTTTTCAACTTGAAATAATTAAATTTCCATGTTATCGAGAAAAAGTTTCCGATACTTGTCATTTTGAAAATTTTCGCGAAAATACTTTCTGGCATCGTTTTAATGTTCGAAATGGGTTAAGGACCTCGGACAGACAAACTTTGCATGTTTACACAAAATTTTCACTCAAAAATAAGCACAAATAGCGAATTCTATTTAACACGTAATCTCCAT
Source organism: Pyrocoelia pectoralis (assembly GCA_036250285.1). Classification (NCBI taxonomy): domain Eukaryota; kingdom Metazoa; phylum Arthropoda; class Insecta; order Coleoptera; family Lampyridae; genus Pyrocoelia; species Pyrocoelia pectoralis. The sequence continues at coordinate 34,698,572 of CM070074.1, forward strand.
AAGGAAACTTTGAACGTATTTTCTAAGTAAAGAAAATATATTTAGACACAAATACCGCTTGAATAAGATGACGGACTTTTATACTAAAATGTTTAAAACTTACTTTGAAAAAAATTAGTGCAGATATTTACGTAGTTTGCGGGGTATCTATAATTGTATAGTTGGATTCACCGGGTTTTAGGTATGACTCATTGCAGTACAGTATGATAATCGACGTGACATTGTTTTCTGTTTCTGTAAATAAAAGTATCAGTAAAATGCAATTGAGAAACGTATGTCGTTCCGTTTATTTTATGTGCAAGCAATGAAACGTATGTCCGTGCGTTGAAACAGCTGATCCATCGACATATAGAAATGGACTGCGCGTGGTTATGCTAAGCCGGGATACTGCAGGTGAGAGAGAGGGTAAACGTGGAGGCCTAGTTCTAGCTTTATCTGTCGGCTGTCGCGTATCTATTGGTTGTTGCATTTTCATGGGAATGCAGCGACCAATAGATACGCAACAGATAAAGCTAGGGGAATGCAGCAACCAATAGATACGCGACAGATAAAGCTAGAACTAGGCCTCCACGTTTACCCTCTCTCTCACCTGCAGTATCCCGGCTTAGCATAACCACGCGCAGTCCATTTCTATATGTCGATGAGCTGATCGAACTGGATTGACAGATTACACAAAAATTGACAGTAGGAATTATTTATTAGTTACGACATACCGAGCGTCTGCATTGATGCATACGATTTGTACCGATGAGTCATACCTAAAAACCGGTGAATCCGACTTTAGCTTGTAGCATTAATTTGTAGGTTATAAATTTATAATAATAGCTTTGGTTTTAAAATATCACATCCGCATTCGTCAGGATTCGGCGACTGTCGGAAAAGTGCACAGCAACACAAACATATACACACGTCTCGGTTATTATTATCCTGCGTATGGGGGAATTCCTATTTTGTGGGTTGCTCGGTGAAATTTTGGAGTGGGACCTATTCTATCAGCTTCTCCTGATCAAGTAAGGTATGTGTGCCAAATTTGGTGTAGATTGGTGAAACAGTGTGGATATGTATAAAGGACAAACACACACACACACACACACACGCATGGACTATCACTATCAGCCTGATTTGCCCTAGACAAAAACTGGCCTCAGGATAGACCAAAGTCTCATCATTTGAAGACACTAAGGCGACTAACCTCATGTTCGTTCCATCCATCTACCCATGTCCCTCCAAGCTCCCTCGCTGATAGATCTGGGACACACACAACGGTTTTTATAAATCCTCCACAGTTAATGCAGTTCCATATTTGTGTCAAGGATCCTCCACAGTTAATGCTCTTATGAACTTGTGTTACAACCCTCCACTCTTAATGCAGTTCAGTAGGTGTGTCACAGGTCCCCCACAGTTAATATTCTTATTATGTCGACAAACGGTAAGTGGTAACTAATCAAATTATATCAAATACAATACAAATTAATCAAATAATACAAGATTCTATTTCATTTACACCACATCCTAAAACTACTCCCGCCTGTCCTTCTCCCTACTTTCCACCTTTTCCCTCCTTTCCAGCACTTCCTTCATCCATCCCAACCCTTCCCCCTTTGCTCCTAGTATCTCCTTTCTTTCCCTTCTCTCTTCTCTCAACTCCTCGCATTCCCTTAACATATGCGCCATGCTCTCCCACCCCTCCCTACACATTCTGCAAACTCTCTCCTCCTCCTCCCGCCAATACCTATTCTCTCTCTCCTCGTTTCCGCACATAAACCTCGCTACAATACTTTTCTCCTTCAGTCCCATCTCCCCCGCCAGGTACTTGGCCTTGCCCTCTGCCATGATCTCCCCATATCCCTCATTATACCTCTCTCCGGATATCTTCTCTCTCCTTTCCTGCCCTTGCACATCCTTATCCCTCCTGACCACCTCCTCTACCATCTCTTCCTCCCTCCTTTCTACCTCCTCCCTCGCATATCCCACCCTCTCGTAATATAGTCTCCTGTCCTCTTGCCCATACTTTATCCGCTTCCCCCTCATCTCCTTCATACATTCCTTCACCATTATTATTTCTGCCTTCTTCCTGACCTCCTCCTCGTACTTCACAGCCCTCTTTCCCGCCTGCACTCTCAATTTTTCCACTTTCGCCTCTTCCCCCACAATGTACCCCGGTGTCTCCCTGCCCAAACCCAGCGTCCATCTCCAATACTTCTCTTGCACCTTCTCCAAACTCTCCCACTCCTTCCACCCCCATATCTCCGCCCCGTATCCCATCACGCTCCTGACCAACTTAAGTATCAAATAACCATCTCCTCTTTTCCATGTCCTTCCCGAACACTCTTTTCCCTATCCCCCACACACTCCCCACTACCATATTTCCTCTCTTGGCCAGTTCCCTTATGTGTCCCTCGTCCTTATTATCATACCTCACTACATATCCCTAATACGTCCACTCCTTTATACTTTCCAACTCCTCCTCCTCCCACCACCACTTTGTCTCCCCCCCTCCCTCTTTTGTTCTGGAATACCATTATTTTCGTCTTGGCCCCATTTACCCCTAAGTATTTCTTCTGCAAGTACCCCTTCATCACTCCCATTGCCCCCTCATTTCGTTCTCACTGTCTGCTACCACCACTACATCATCCGCGTACGCAAGCGCCCACACTTTCACCGTTGATTGAAGAATTTACAAAGATGCGCAACGTGTATAGTGGAAAACGTACCGCATGTAGCGTCTGACATGTAGATGATGCCAGTGTAAAGAGCGTCTGAGATTTTAAAAAGGAGAGGGGACCACGCGTCAGATGCTTCCTGATACCAGAGCCGGATTTACGAGTGTGGAGGCCCGGGGCAATGAACAAAGGGGGGCCCCTTTCAAAAAATAAATATCTTTGGATAATTTTATTTTTAGATTAAAAAGCCATATCGCGGAGGCTTAATAGTGAAATTAATACACAAAAGTACTATCGGTCTTAGAAATAGAAGTATATAAATAGGTACTGTAAACGCCTAAACGGAGTGACGAGAACGAGAACTTTAATGTTTACTGTTCTTTAAACGTGCGAGGGAGGACCGTCTGAACTTTAATAAATCTCTCCAGGCAAGCGCGTATTTAAGAGGAGGGGTAATGGGGTAATTAGGCCTTCCAAAGTTACGTTAGTATAATAAATACTACCTATTATAATCGGACAGTTCCTTTCATATCTTCTAATCTACATTACATATTTAGATATAGGTATTTCATTTCTCTTCACTTTCTTGAAAGCCATTAAAAAATGGAAAATTCAAAGTTTGTGGAGGCCCTCAATTTGTGGGGGCCCCGGGGCTTCAGCCCCGCTTGCCCCGCCGTAAATCCGGCCCCGCCTGATACAATGGACATATCTTACCTATTATATGTACCGCTTGGTTATTGATTCTGTAATTCAACGATTCGTATTTCAAACCCGCGACACTCTCCGCCATTCTTATCAGATAAACATGGAAAGATAATGACAATATAAATGTAAATCATTAAAAATAAGAAGTTTTATATTAGATTTCGAATAGGAAATAAGCCTGTGATGAATTTACGGCCACTGTTGCGTATACGCAACGCTACACTTAGATTTTTTAAAAGAAAAATTGAAGCATTTTTGGCACAAATACGACTTATATCATTAAGGCAAGGTTAAATAAAAGCGATAAAATCATATTTGGAGCAATTTTGTAATTTGTATTTAACTGAGAAATTTTCAAAAATACATAATCATATTTATGTGTACATTTTTAGAGTTTTGATACTTACATACTATTCATAATATGTAAATTAATTTTTTGAATGAATCTTTTACCTTAATTTTCAATTTTAATTAACCATCGAGTTAAATTTTAACTTAACTTTTAATCTAAATTTTTATAAACTTTTATTGTAACGTTGTGATAAAAAATAAGTTAAACATTAAGTTAAAGATTAAATATTATGACTCTTAATTCAACTTTTTAACTTCATTGTAATTTTTAAATTGTAACTTTCATTGATCTGAACTCAACATTGATTATTATACAGGGTGTCTCACGGTGACCGTCGGTTAGAAGTATATCAAGAACTGTAAAAGCTAGAAATTTGAAATTTTGCACATGCGACATGGAGTGTTTAATCTATTAAATAAAAATATTTTCCAAATGGCAGCACTTCCGGAAATACCGGAAGTGAGCATCAACTTCTTTATTTTAAATACAAACCAGGCAATTTTTTTTCACATTCTGATGTGTCATAAAATTTTTAGTAAGTATGCTTAAAATAATCGGCGTATCAATTTTGATTGTTGAGAAAAAAAAATTTTTTCACTGAAAAATGTCAAAATCTTGTTTAGGAAATAAAATTGAAAGTCGAAAGTGGTAAAAGTTAGGGAAATGGGATTTTAGGTTCTCAATGTCAAAACATTGAGACACAATGGTCTGTAACGGATAATAAAAAATTCCCCGCGGTTACTGATCTATTTGACGTTATTTCCAGACTTAAGAAAAACTTTAAAAAGTCTCTTTTTTTAAATGGAATGCCTATTTAATTATCGGCCCATTCGATGCAGAAATAAATTTCCTTTAAATTGATATACCATGTTCCTATACCTAAAATCAATGATTACAGAGTTATTTACATTTTTCTAATTAAATTTATAATTACATACTTTACAAAACATGGTTGGCTTTGAAAATTTTCAAAAAATTTTTATTCAAATGTTTCTTATGCTTTTATGATTATTTAAAATTCTATCTATGCAACTTCTTGACTATCCAAGGTCTCTTTCCGCCGAACGAACAGAACTTTCAGGGAAAAAATTTAAATACCGTAAGAATGCTTAACTTCGGACACTTTTCACTTTACTTTTCACTTTAAGATAAATGTCACCGATAAACTAACAATCAGATTATCGCGAAAAAATATGTATTGTTGCCAGCATAACTTACTGATTCTATTTTCTACAACAACACATTTTAAATCATTAACAATTCGCAAAAAAAAATTTTTTTTCAACTGTCCGAAATTACGACCTATATGACCTAATTTCGGACATCCCAATTTTAGCTTTAAATATAAGGTAAAATTGTTCTGTCCGACATTAAGTAACGCAATACGTAATTTCGGACATTTTAGAATTTTAGAAATTCTCTGCTAGATGTCACCCCGACTTAAATTTAAAATAGCGCCATTTGTCCGAAGTTTGGATATTTGTCCGAAGTTATGCATTCTTACGGTATCCCAATACATTGGTTTCTGCAGCGTCATTGGGGACAATTGGCTTTGCCAAACTTCGTGGCGCATTTACTTCGCCCAAATTTAGAAAATTCTTTTCAATCATCCTGAGTTTTCGTTCTGTCATTGTAGGTAAATGCGGATATCTTTCGTTAAAGTGTTGAGTGATTCTTTATTCAATAGTTAAAGGTTCTGCAGGTCCGAAAAATTATACGAGCAGGCTCACCATGAATGTAAAACAAATTTAGAATATCAGCGTTTGTGTATTCCATATTTCCCAATTAAAAACAAATATTAAGCGCAAAAATCAAAATTCAAATAGATAACACTGATAAAAAACGTAAATGTAGCGTAAACTTTCAAACTGATAGCTAACTGACAACTGTCATCATAAGAAACAATTGAATAAAAATTTTTTGAAAATTTTCAAAGCCAACCAGGTTTTGTAAAGTATGTAATTATAAATTTAAATAGAAAAATGTAAATAACTCTGTAATCATTGATTTTAGGTATAGGAACATGGTATATCAATTTAAAGGAAATTTATTTCTGCATCGAGTGGCCCGATAATTAAATAGGCATTCCATTTAAAAAAAGAGACTTTTTAAAGTTTTTCTTAAGTCTGGAAATAACGTCAAATAGATACGTAACCGCGGGCAATTTTTTATTATCCATGACAGATAATTGTGTCTCAATCTTTTGACATTGAGAACCTAAAATACCATATCCCTAACTTTTACCACTTTCGACTTTCAATTTTATTTCCTAAACAAGATTTTGACATTTTTCAGCGAAAAAATTTTTTTTTCTCAACAATCAAAATTGATACGCCGATTATTTTAAGCATACTTACTAAAGATTTTATGACACATCAGAATGTGAAAAAAAATTGCCTGGTTTGTATTTAAAATAAAGAAGTTGATGCTCACTTCCGGTATTTCCGGAAGTGCTGCCATTTGGAAAATATTTTTATTTAATAGATTAAACACTCCATGTCGCATGTGCAAAATTTCAAATTTGTAGCTTTTACAGTTCTTGATATATGTACTTCTAACCGACGGTCACCGTGAGACACCCTGTATTCGGAAATTACGAATTATACTTCACATTTCTTTAATGAATATAATTTTATTGCTACAGGTAGCATTAAATATTGCATATCAATAATTGTGTAGCATTATTTATTATATATTTTACATATTTAAAATGCAAGAAAATGCAGTTACATACTGCAAAAAAATGTATTTTGTTAAGTTAAAATGACTATTTCAAGCGATCATATGACTTAAGCTCATTACTGTGTTCAATTTTCAATTAATTTTAATGTAATTTGCGGCTAAAGGTAGGTATTTTCATCCTGTACATGTTTCATGTTAGTCATTATTCGATAGCATTTATCAGAAAAGAGACAGAAGCGAAAAACGGACAGTTTTCAGAACGCGTGCTGCCGTGTCCCGCCGCGCTCGATGCGCGACAGAATCGAGTGCGCAACTTCGGACGCTCCCTTCTGTCTTAATTTTTGACGAATCTAAAATTTGAAGACGGTGATTTTGTTCATTTTTTCAAGCTCTACAACTTTCTCATGAAGCAAAAATTTCTATTTTGTGACTGAAAAGAGTTTTAGAAGGAAAACCGAAAAGGGTCAATTTTTTTCGCCTTTTTTCGCCAATAACTCGAGATGCGTTAATTTGAGGTTATGGTCGCTGAAGAGAAAGTTGTAGGGCTTGAAAAGACCTACAAAATGAGCCGTGAAAACTTAAAATCTGATGAAAAGAATCCGAGTTATTGCAAAAACAAAATTATTTTGGTTTTTTAAGGGCAGAGAAATTAGCGCAACCTTGATCAATTCGCAAAATTGGATTTAAGCTTTTCAAACCACCCCCCTGCACACCCCAGAAAAAAAATTGCTTTTTATTTCATTTTTAAGGCGATATATGGAGAAGCTGACAATTTGACTGGACTATTAAGAAACTTTTACTGTGATAAAGTGAGTGTTTTGTTCTCCAAAGAAGACTTGATAAAAATAACTATAGTTCGGCCACTGGATCTTTACCGATGTATGTTCACATACAACGACGTGCGTATCTGTCATTCGACTACTTCATTACTAAAAACAAACAAGGACAAACTGACTGAGATTTGCAGTTTGTTTTTGTTTATTTTTAGTAATAAAGTAGTCGAATGACAGATACGCACGTCGTTGTATATGTGAACATATAGATCGGTAAAGATCCAGCGGCCGAACTATAGGTACAAAATATTATGCATCACGGCTATCCATGGCACACTTGACAAAAGTAAATAAATTATTATCCAGTATTTTCCTTATTTATGTTCTTATTTTTAAGCCAATCGCAAATAAATTAGTATCGTTAGATTCGTCAAAAAATCCTCTTTTCAGAAAGTGCTTGTCTAAAAACGGTCGCCATTTGAAAAATAATAGTTAGACACGAAAATGTAATTTTTCCAATTTCTTTTATTCCTATCTATCATACTAGTCACTAAAATTTTGCGATTGTAATTTTCTGACATCACCTGAGATCCTCAGATTAGTTTACGTCCAATCATGGCCACCTAGATGCAATATTAAAAATGACTCTAAAAAAATGAAGTAGGCGTAAAATTTTTTTTAATTCATACTCTGATTCAGAATTGTCTCAGAAATCGAAAAATGTAGCAATATACAGGGTGTTCCATTTAAAAATTCAAAATCGGAGCCATTTCCGGCGAAACCGGAAGTGACCAAACTGTGAAAAATATGCGAAAATTTTCCTCTTTACATGCCATTCACCTATACCAAATCTCATTTTAATACACCTATTATTCTAGAAGTTATGGCTTGTCTAATAGATTCGTTGACACCCGGTATATCAGCCTCGGACCAATAATATAATGTTATTGGTCCGTTTTATCAGCGGATTCATTACTTGGTTTTGGTTTCGTACATTCTACAACTGAAATCTAATCGAGTGCGTATTGTGAATATTAGGTAGTTTTGTTATTTAAAAAAAAATCACAAAGTTCCTTACACAAAGCTTTGGTGCATTTGTTCTACAAGTGGATAGGTACCTGAGCAAGTTTATTCTTTACGTGGGAGCAGCAGAGAAAAAATGGATCTTGGACTTGGTCCAACCGTAGTGCTTGAACTTTTGTCAATTGTAAATATTCGCGAAATCCTAACGTCTTTTTTGATAACTTTTTCCGTCATATAAACTGTTGTTTCTTTTGAAAAGCAAAGGTTTCTTCGCCACAACAACAATTCGCGAGAACAGAACAAGCAACTGTCCTTGTTGAGTAAAGTGCTCTCAAAACAAAAAAGGGGCACGTTTGACGAATCCACTCAAACATTGTTGAAATGGAACGATAATTCCATTATGGCAGCAATTAGTACCTACCCATTGCTATGTACAGGGTGTCCACTTATATTTTTCCTATTTTAGATGCCTATAACGTCTAAACGGTTCAGGATAGAGATATAATGCGGTTTTCATTGAAATGTTTCATTTTAGTGCAAGTTTTATTTGAATGGATTACATTTATTCTATCGATTTCGATTACGTCAAAACAAAATGACGAATCTTTGACAATTTTTGTTGTTCACTTTTTTAATGGAACACTCACTATATATTTTTGTAGTTTTAAAGAACTGACCTTCACCTATCCAGCGATGCAAAGTTTTTCAAAATCGTTTCGAAAATCACTGAGTATTGTAAGTCATTAAATTTTCGATGTGTCGTCCTTCCTGATGAATACAGTTGTTTCAACGTAGATATAAATTTGTAAAGGCCTTGTTCAGCACGTCTTCGGTAATGCGGTTGAATTCCTGACGAATATTATTCCTCAATTCTTACAAATTTTGTGGGGGAGGATTATAAGCTAGAGATGTTATGTATCCCCACACAAAAAAATCAGGAATTGAATTAAGAGCCAATCTTTCTGAACCATTTATATCGATATATATATCGATATATCGATATCGAAATTTGGTCAATCCCTCCGATCTTCATGAAATTTTGGTTTTAGACTAAATCGGGTGCGAGGAATCCAAAACTGGCCTCACTTTTGGTCTGCGAGTTCATCTTCCCACCGAAAAAAATTCCCAAAGTCCAAACTTCGTGAGTACCCCCCTACAAAACGCCCTATCTCGGGTTTTTATAGGCCAAGGGTGGTGATCGATACTTTTTTGGAAAGAGGAAGGTTTAGAGAATTGAATACAAAATATTTCAGGTCGATCGGATCCCCCGTTAATACTTAATCGGTGGAATACTTAGACAGTTTGCATACCCAACTGGAGAAGTTCATACATGGCGCTGACTCACTAAGGCCGAAGAGGTACAATATCGCAGGAAGTAGGTAATAGTCATAGACACTTATGGAATTTTTTTAGGGAAAAGTGACCACGAAAAATTACTGGAAATAATGTTAAAGTTCCTATAACGACTACCGCTAGTGGGCGTAATTGCTAGGATCATGAAGAGTCACTGTAGATCATGAAAAGGAAGGAAATTTTTTAGATTAACATCCCTATATGGTAATCTGACTACAATTCTACATGTTTTGGGTTTAACATTTTTTACTATAGGATAGTAAATAAGATGAGGGTGCGAGGGGGAAGATCTAACGATTAAGGGCACTTTAATTTAGAATTTGGTCAACTAGATCTCGTTTAAGGAACGAAGTTTTAGCGTTTAAAACAACACGATAACCATATTATATGAATGTGTGAAACACACGCCTTAGAGGGTGTTATTTGAACAATTCGCCTTGTTTATTATTTTTCTCCGGAATTCTAAAGGAAGCGGTACAACTTTTATAGTATAAGTATAAGTAGTAGGAAAGCAGATCAAATTTGCACGAAAGACGTGAAAACTAATGAGATATATGCGAGAAACCAATAAAAGGGATCTTTACCACCCTCCATCCCCTTATTTTTACTATGTTATACTACTAGGTAAGGTACCCCAAACAATGTACATAGGTACCATAGTAAGTTGCTCTTTCCGTTTATCGGGTTTCCTCCTAGACACCCCTTTTGGACATTCGTTGACTAGACTATTACGTTTACGTGACCCTAGCAATTACGCTTACTAGCGGTAGAATTAGGAAGTTCAACATTGTTTCTAGCAATTTTTTGTGGTCACTTACTCTAAAATTTTCCTTCCGCATCCTTCCCTTCTTGAGATATATGATACCTCGTCCACCTTAGTGAACTACCTTGTATATCACAACTCCTCACGTTCTAATTTTGTTTTAATATTAATACTTATTTTGCAATAAGTAATATTTGTTAATAGTGAGTAGAAGACGGACACCTCACCTTTCACTTTTGCCCACGTGGGCGGGGTTATTTGACCTTGGGAATTTCCAAGGCCACGTAGATGGCGCTGTTTTGACCTTGGGTTTTTCCACGACCTAGGGATGATTCTGGATGACCTAATTTATCCTTAGGGATGACGTAATTTATCTTTAGGGATGATGCTGGATGGCTTTTCTGGTTTCTGGATGGCTTTTCTGGATGCTGGATGGCTTTCTGGATGCTGGATGACTTTTCTGGCTGCTGGATGGCTTTTCTGGATGCTGGATGGCTTTTCTGGATGCTGGATGGCTTTTCTGAATGCCCTTTCGGCTTTCTGGATGACGTCCTGGATGCTCTGGCACGTAGATGGCTCTATTTGACCTTGAGATCTGGTTCTGAGCTTTGCTAATTTTGGTTCTGAACTTTGCTAAACCGATTTGGTTCTGACTGTTGGTAGATTTAGTTCTGAACTTTGCTCACGTAGATGGTGCTATTTGACCTTGAGATTTGGTTCTGAACTTTGCACAAGGTCCACGTAGAGGGCACTGTTTTGACCTTGAAATTTGTTGTTTCTTCCTTCCGCCATCTTGGATTTTGACATCACTAACTCCACTATAGGCCCACGTGGGGGGCGTGTTTTTTATCCTTAAGGCTGATTCTGGATGACGTAATTTATTCTTAGGGATGATTCTGGATGACCTAATTTATCCTTAGGGATGATTCTGGATGACCTAATTTATCCTTAGGGATGATTCTGGATGGCTTTTCTGGATGTTTTTCTTAATACCTTTTTGGTCTTCCTGGGTGATTTCATGAGTGCCTTTTTGGCTTTTCTGGATGTTTTTTCTTAATGCCCTTTTGGTTTTTCTGGATCTAAACATATATTCATTTAAAATTGAATTGATTCGTATAAGGTTTTAATTAGTTTATCCTTTTGGATTAACAAATATGAAGTCAACATTATTTACATACCTACATACATACAATTTTCACTTAATTCTCTTCATGTAGTACTCCATAAGCTTTAGTGAGGAATTCAATTTCTAGTTTTGCTTTTTTGCGAATAGGAAGCTGATCTAAAATTGTAGACAGTTGTTGACAAATGGGATTTACTTTTGCTTGTGTTACATTAGGAACAGGTAAACTTTCAATTGCTGTTAAATCTGCACCTTCCAATTTCATTAGTACCTGAAAAACATCTATATAAAAAATATGCAACTTATGGAATACACCTACAAACCTTTGGTTTTATTTTTTTGGAAGGACATACAATTTCTTGGGATGAGCATGATGTTGGAGAAATCAAATTGCTTATTGTACTACAACAAAACCAGAATATCAATATCAATATACATAGTTACCTTTTATGAAATATGAAAGCTAAAGGTGGTAACAGAAACATGTTCATACCTCCTTGGAGCAATTACATCCGTAAGAAATTTCATACTGTTATAAAATTTCCACGGTTTTCGTTGCTTTTCTGGTGAAGATCCACTTGTAACATGCATCTCCGTTTCTCCTTCACATCGTATGTAGGTGTCACGGAGATTTCTCCATTTTTTTTGTAAAGTTTCAACTGACTTTTCTGCAATACAATGCATAAGATGTGTGTTAAATAATATATATAATTAGTATGTATGTATGTTGATCACCTAAAGCATCACTAATTTCTTTCCATAACTTGTCTCGCTCGGTTTTGCATCTGGTAGACATCGGCAAACGTGAATCCCACAACACAGGACGATCATGCACCATAGCAATTAGGATCTCATCCCACGAATTAAACTGGGGGTCGGGTATTTTTGACTTTTCCTCCTGTACCTCTCCCAATTTCTCTTCCTCCAATTGATCATAATGTCCGTAAGGGCTGTCAATGCGCTCTATACTGTAGCACTCTACACCACAAATTTGAATTTTTTCTATATTATACATTACGAGGGATGTTTTTGTGATTAAGCAAACAAAGGTGTTCAACTGACACACACACAGAACATAACTGGTAGTAGTAGTCAAATGTAAAGTTTTTATTTACTTAATTTAATAAAGAAAGGAAGTTTAATATAGAAATTTTGAATCGACTTTACATATACGATTTTAGTAAAATTTCGTACGAATTTCGTAAAGTTTCGTACGAATTTCTAACATTTCGTACGAATTTCGTAACATTTCATACGAATTTCGTTACATTAAACATACCTATTTTAGACATGAATAACGATAAATAAATATGGTAGAGAAGTACGAATGTCGTAAAGTTTCGTACGAATTTTATAAAGTATCGTACGAATTTTGTAAAATTTCGTACGAATTTCGTAAAGTTTCGTGACATTTCGTACGAATTTCGTTACATTAAACACACCTATTTAGAAATGAATAACGATAAACATTGTAGAGAAGTGCGAATTTCGTAAAGTTTCGTACAAATTTTGTAAAATTTCGTACGAATTTCGTAAAGTTTCGTACGAATTTTGTAAAATTTCGTACGAATTTCTTTTAAGAGAGAAAAATAGAATTTTTCTTTCGCAGAACGTTTTCAATTTTAACATGAAGTAAACAGTTAATGTCTTTTTGACTTTATGAATTAATGCCCTTTCGGCTTTTCCGGATAACTTCCTTAAGGGCTTTTTGGCTTTCCTGGATGACTCTTCCTGAATGTCCTTTTGACTTTCCTGGATGACGTAATCCGTTACTCGATTATAGATTTGATTAAATAAATAAAATCGTGTAGTATCTTCTTGAGTTTTGGGTGGTGATATTAAATCTTTGCTTTTTGTTTGTTTATTTAATCAAATCTATAATCGAGTAACGGATTACGTCATCCAGGAAAGTCAAAAGGACATTCAGGAAGAGTCATCCAGGAAAGCCAAAAAGCCCTTAAGGAAGTTATCCGGAAAAGCCGAAAGGGCATTAATTCATAAAGTCAAAAAGACATTAACTGTTTACTTCATGTTAAAATTGAAAACGTTCTGCGAAAGAAAAATTCTATTTTTCTCTCTTAAAAGAAATTCGTACGAAATTTTACAAAATTCGTACGAAACTTTACGAAATTCGTACGAAATTTTACAAAATTTGTACGAAACTTTACGAAATTCGCACTTCTCTACAATGTTTATCGTTATTCATTTCTAAATAGGTGTGTTTAATGTAACGAAATTCGTACGAAATGTCACGAAACTTTACGAAATTCGTACGAAATTTTACAAAATTCGTACGAAACTTTACGAAATTCGTACGAAATTTTACAAAATTTGTACGAAACTTTACGAAATTCGCACTTCTCTACAATGTTTATCGTTATTCATTTCTAAATAGGTGTGTTTAATGTAACGAAATTCGTACGAAATGTCACGAAACTTTACGAAATTCGTACGAAATTTTACAAAATTCGTACGATACTTTATAAAATTCGTACGAAACTTTACGACATTCGTACTTCTCTACCATATTTATTTATCGTTATTCATGTCTAAAATAGGTATGTTTAATGTAACGAAATTCGTATGAAATGTTACGAAATTCGTACGAAATGTTAGAAATTCGTACGAAACTTTACGAAATTCGTACGAAATTTTACTAAAATCGTATATGTAAAGTCGATTCAAAATTTCTATATTAAACTTCCTTTCTTTATTAAATTAAGTAAATAAAAACTTTACATTTGACTACTACTACCAGTTATGTTCTGTGTGTGTGTCAGTTGAACACCTTTGTTTGCTTAATCACAAAAACATCCCTCGTAATGTATAATATAGAAAAAATTCAAATTTGTGGTGTAGAGTGCTACAGTATAGAGCGCATTGACAGCCCTTACGGACATTATGATCAATTGGAGGAAGAGAAATTGGGAGAGGTACAGGAGGAAAAGTCAAAAATACCCGACCCCCAGTTTAATTCGTGGGATGAGATCCTAATTGCTATGGTGCATGATCGTCCTGTGTTGTGGGATTCACGTTTGCCGATGTCTACCAGATGCAAAACCGAGCGAGACAAGTTATGGAAAGAAATTAGTGATGCTTTAGGTGATCAACATACATACATACTAATTATATATATTATTTAACACACATCTTATGCATTGTATTGCAGAAAAGTCAGTTGAAACTTTACAAAAAAAATGGAGAAATCTCCGTGACACCTACATACGATGTGAAGGAGAAACGGAGATGCATGTTACAAGTGGATCTTCACCAGAAAAGCAACGAAAACCGTGGAAATTTTATAACAGTATGAAATTTCTTACGGATGTAATTGCTCCAAGGAGGTATGAACATGTTTCTGTTACCACCTTTAGCTTTCATATTTCATAAAAGGTAACTATGTATATTGATATTGATATTCTGGTTTTGTTGTAGTACAATAAGCAATTTGATTTCTCCAACATCATGCTCATCCCAAGAAATTGTATGTCCTTCCAAAAAAATAAAACCAAAGGTTTGTAGGTGTATTCCATAAGTTGCATATTTTTTTATATAGATGTTTTTCAGGTACTAATGAAATTGGAAGGTGCAGATTTAACAGCAATTGAAAGTTTACCTGTTCCTAATGTAACACAAGCAAAAGTAAATCCCATTTGTCAACAACTGTCTACAATTTTAGATCAGCTTCCTATTCGCAAAAAAGCAAAACTAGAAATTGAATTCCTCACTAAAGCTTATGGAGTACTACATGAAGAGAATTAAGTGAAAATTGTATGTATGTAGGTATGTAAATAATGTTGACTTCATATTTGTTAATCCAAAAGGATAAACTAATTAAAACCTTATACGAATCAATTCAATTTTAAATGAATATATGTTTAGATCCAGAAAAACCAAAAGGGCATTAAGAAAAAACATCCAGAAAAGCCAAAAAGGCACTCATGAAATCACCCAGGAAGACCAAAAAGGTATTAAGAAAAACATCCAGAAAAGCCATCCAGAATCATCCCTAAGGATAAATTAGGTCATCCAGAATCATCCCTAAGGATAAATTAGGTCATCCAGAATCATCCCTAAGAATAAATTACGTCATCCAGAATCAGCCTTAAGGATAAAAAACACGCCCCCCACGTGGGCCTATAGTGGAGTTAGTGATGTCAAAATCCAAGATGGCGGAAGGAAGAAACAACAAATTTCAAGGTCAAAACAGTGCCCTCTACGTGGACCTTGTGCAAAGTTCAGAACCAAATCTCAAGGTCAAATAGCACCATCTACGTGAGCAAAGTTCAGAACTAAATCTACCAACAGTCAGAACCAAATCGGTTTAGCAAAGTTCAGAACCAAAATTAGCAAAGCTCAGAACCAGATCTCAAGGTCAAATAGAGCCATCTACGTGCCAGAGCATCCAGGACGTCATCCAGAAAGCCGAAAGGGCATTCAGAAAAGCCATCCAGCATCCAGAAAAGCCATCCAGCATCCAGAAAAGCCATCCAGCAGCCAGAAAAGTCATCCAGCATCCAGAAAGCCATCCAGCATCCAGAAAAGCCATCCAGAAACCAGAAAAGCCATCCAGCATCATCCCTAAAGATAAATTACGTCATCCCTAAGGATAAATTAGGTCATCCAGAATCATCCCTAGGTCGTGGAAAAACCCAAGGTCAAAACAGCGCCATCTACGTGGCCTTGGAAATTCCCAAGGTCAAATAACCCCGCCCACGTGGGCAAAAGTGAAAGGTGAGGTGTCCGTCTTCTACTATAGTGTTATGTGTTAGAGACTAATTTTCATTTTTTGTGTCCTAGTGGCAAGGGTGTTTTTTGTTTAGTCGTTGTTAGGGAGTTGTTAGGTAGTGAGAAAATATAATATAACAACGTTTTTTTGCATCTATTGTAAAAGTGTTTTTTCCATATTAAACAGGCTGAATTTGCGAGGAATAAAGTTTGAATTTCCTTTATTCCTATAAGTAGTATATGCCGGGAAAACGGGTAGTGGACCATCGGCGATACTGATTTAGGAAAATAACAGAAGAGGCAACCAGATTTGATTCAGTAAATCTTAATTATTTTAACCTAATTATTCCCCTTTACGGAAATACGATGTTCAACAACTTCCTTTAAATATATCGTAATAACAATTATAATCCACTTTCTAAGTATGATGTGACAATTTTAGATGGTGTGGTATTGTTTTAGAGCAAGTTTTGCTCCTAATTTGAACATCTCATCTTTGCTTTAGTTTAGACTTTAGATGAACTTTCACTATTTCATAACGCCTTGAACTTCGTTGAATGAAACTCAGATATCTTCAGAAGATAAGTGATTTAAATATGCATTAAGTCGATTACACCTTCTAATTGTGTTATGTGTATTTACTTGTTAGGTATTTACTCTATGGTTGGGATTACCTATATTCGATATTATCGATCGTACTTTGGTTGTCCACTAGGTGGCGAAAGGTGTCCACTTTTTAACATAATTACTAATTTTCCAATTGGTTGAAATCTGTTGCTTCGCCTCGAACTTGTGTTAGCGTGCTATTCATCTCTCTCCTTTTAACGTCATTCACGCTCTACTATCTCTTTTTACTTCTAGAACCTTCGGTTTCGTTTCTGATGTAGGAGAAGACTTCCTTTCGAGCTTTTAAACAGTGCAGACCATCCATCTTTTGTGCTTAGAATTTTCACAATTATCTTTACCTGTTCGTTATTTAAAACGGTTTTAAGTGGAATTTCTTAACTAATTGGTTGCGAGCGAAATCTGCTTATTTCAACCGCCGCCGATACGTAATATTTACGGTTATTATACAAATTAATGGTGTCGCATTGAAGAATTCGTCAAAGTGTTCTTAACGTCAGTGATTAAACTCATTGGGTATGTACTTATTCTCGTTATTCTCGTCAAAATCGCATGCTTTCCTTCAACTTCTCGTCTCTAATTTCCCCTAATTTTCCTAGCGTTCAAGTTCAAGTTCAAGTTCAAGAATAGTTCTACGCATTACCACATGGTCGTGATCATCTTGAGCCGTTGGCATCGATCCTGCTTTGACAGCTCGCCGCCATCTTCTCAATTTCTGTGAAGACAACTTTATTTATCTGTACTCATTCACCGCTTCCTGATAACTTATTTTACCGCTATTTTCCTTTAAACTCAGTAACTTTAGATATTTGAATTTATAAATACGTTACCGTTCCGAAATTATTTACTTCACTAAATTGTTTTATACTTACTTAACTTAAATATTTTGTGACGTCATACATTGTTGAAATACCTCATTTTAGCTAAATTTGCTTTTCATTTACTACTGTTATCTTACTTCAACGTAGATATTATTTTGTTTGCGTTAATTAACTTGTACATTACATTAGATTAGCTATCCCCTTTTACCTTAACTGTACTTATTGATAATTTCAAACTCTTGTGCTAAAATATATACTCAGTATCCGATCCTTCAAGGGAATCGTGAGTAATTAAGTATTCTCGTAGTTGGGACCGACTCATTGTCTGTCCACGTGTACTAACTTTCTTTATTTAGATTGCTTCGCTTCGGCAGAGCCTTTGCAAAGGATCTCCACCGAACACACAGGTACCTATTTTTATTATTACTTACTTACTTTTGTTCGCTACGATTGCATCGTATACTTGAAATATTGCTTATTGTCGTTAACGTAAATTCATTACTAGTAGTTTTGCTACGCTACTTGCAAAAGGTAAAGCGGATCACTAATTAGATTATCACCTTTGAGTGAACATTAACATTATTTTTTTGTGGATTACTATCTAATTACTACCATTTAGTTATTTTATTTTTGAACAATTACCTTACTTTATAATCATTTATATAATTATTGACTGAGTCCTTATTATACGCTCGTCAAATTACTTTTATTTGCATTATTGTTCCATTACCATACTTTTTCTTACAGGTTACTACGTTACTTATCTCCGAATTGAGATTATCTTCGCAGTTCATACTCTCAATTTTAGCTATTACCTACAGAACTTGCGTGGCGCCCTTTTCTCTATTTAGTATTCGCTACTCACTTTGCTTACATTACTGATAACTCACTTTTTCTCACAAATT
The DNA here is from genome assembly GCA_036250285.1 of Pyrocoelia pectoralis. Taxonomy (NCBI): domain Eukaryota; kingdom Metazoa; phylum Arthropoda; class Insecta; order Coleoptera; family Lampyridae; genus Pyrocoelia; species Pyrocoelia pectoralis. The sequence continues at coordinate 34,717,087 of CM070074.1, forward strand.
CTGATCCACGCCCATCGCCCATATAACTGAGCTTACTGGTGCAATACCGATCGATAAATTTTTGTTACAATTCGCAATTCTTGCCGTAACATAATTTCTTTTGGCGCCCTGAACGTGGAGCCCTTCTTTTCTTTACCTTCACTGATTTCTGTTGGCATTTAACGTGTCCGACCTTCTTTAGTTTCGATTTCTCTTCCGATATCTTCTTTTGCTACTTCGACTCCTACCGATTTGCTCTTAGCAACCATGCTTTCCATTCAAATTAGATGTCAATCGCTTACTCAAACCCAAATTTCGATACAATTTTGTTTAACTTCTCTCCATAATTTTCTTTAGCTACCTTAACGTGATGTTACCTCTCCTCTTCACTTGCTTCTACTTATGTGCTATGATGTTGAGTTACTTTTGCTCGTTTCATAAATCTTATTCACTACTCTCTTCCTACCACTCATTTCTCACTTGGTTCTTTAACACTTTATAACTTTATCTTACTTTACCAGTTTACTCCAATGCTTTGGATTCTCTTCGTGAGTGTGCTTCTTTCGTCTCACTTTGCTTTTGTCGACGTTTTGTCGGATTTTGGTGATTCAGCGATACCTGCATTCATGGAAGTCTCTAAGGTCTCTCTCACTTTCTTTCTACTTTGGAACAATGTTTGGGACAAGTTTGTGCTTCGCCTTTGCTCCATATTGCGAATTTATTTCGGCTTTATTGCGATAATCAAACCTTGGTATTGTTTAATTAGGACTGATGCTTCCCTGGTTATCAATCCACACAACACAGAGTTCTTTATCTTCGTTCTTTCTCTCTGTCTATCTCTTCTTAACTAAGTATCTTCGTCTTCTCCTTGTGACGCGATCACACGCCTTTGCTCCAGTCGACTTTGTGTCGTCTTGCGTAAGTCGATAAAATTAGTGTTTAATAGGACATCTGCTCACCTGTTTTCGCTAACGTTGCATGAAGGTTTCGTGTACTTACTTCCTGTTTTCTATTGTTCTCGTTTGTTTCTTCAAACTTTCGTTTAGGTTGCTCTGCTTTCTTGTTGCTCGATACAATACCTTTGCTTTAAATCGATGTGTTTCGTATTTATGTGTTGGTCGAGACCCCTTTTGTTGTTTAGTCAGGAACTTATGCTTCTCCTGGTTTTCATCAAAAACGTATTCTTTACGGCTTTTACAACATTTAAGTGGCGTGTTCTTATTCGTTAGTTAAAGTTTCTCTATGGTTTTCTTGTACTGATTCTTCTTCTCTCAACTTTTCTTGGGTTTCTATTTGATTTTCCTTTCTTCCTCATTTTGTTGGTTGCTTTGCGGTACTTCTCATCTTTCTACAAAATGGAACTTAGGCTACCCCTTTTCGCCTATTTTTCATCACCGCCCTTTCCTTTTTTTTTTTGCTTACTGGCTTGCTTTCTCTGTTGACGACTTTGGCTTGAATTCTTTTTTGACTTCTCTTTGGTTTACTGTTGGGACTTTCGGTATGTTTTGTTGAGTTTGGTGTCGAACCAGCCATTCTACGCATTGCATACTCATCGTCATGTCGCTTTCGGATTTTCTTTATATACTTTGATATGTCTCTTTTGAGATAAGACAATTTTGGTCCATTGCTTGCTTACGCAGTAATTTTGGATTACCGCTGCGGTTCCTTACAGGGAGGAGATCTTCAATCATGTTGCTTAACAACCCGCCTGTTCGTAGTAGAGTAGGTTTGCATTGCCTCTTGATTTTGGTACCGGTGCCCTGCACTGGAGGAATGGCTCCGTTGCGACAGTTCACATTCCTCTGTAACTGATGAATCTTAGGGTATCATTTCGCCTATTTTTCGTCGTCGCCCTTTCTTCTTCCTAATCCGTGCTCATCTTCTTTGACTCATTTCTAGTGTTTACTCAACTCTTCGCTTTGGTTTCGCTACTCAGCTTCTCTTCTTTTCAGCTTCCTAGCTCAACTTTTGTTAGGGGGGTGTTATGTGTATTTACTTGTTAGGTATTTACTCTATGGTTGGGATTACCTATATTCGATATTATCGATCGTACTTTGGTTGTCCACTAGGTGGCGAAAGGTGTCCACTTTTTAACATAATTACTAATTTTCCAATTGGTTGAAATCTGTTGCTTCGCCTCGAACTTGTGTTAGCGTGCTATTCATCTCTCTCCTTTTAACGTCATTCACGCTCTACTATCTCTTTTTACTTCTAGAACCTTCGGTTTCGTTTCTGATGTAGGAGAAGACTTCCTTTCGAGCTTTTAAACAGTGCAGACCATCCATCTTTTGTGCTTAGAATTTTCACAATTATCTTTACCTGTTCGTTATTTAAAACGGTTTTAAGTGGAATTTCTTAACTAATTGGTTGCGAGCGAAATCTGCTTATTTCAACCGCCGCCGATACGTAATATTTACGGTTATTATACAAATTAATGGTGTCGCATTGAAGAATTCGTCAAAGTGTTCTTAACGTCAGTGATTAAACTCATTGGGTATGTACTTATTCTCGTTATTCTCGTCAAAATCGCATGCTTTCCTTCAACTTCTCGTCTCTAATTTCCCCTAATTTTCCTAGCGTTCAAGTTCAAGTTCAAGTTCAAGAATAGTTCTACGCATTACCACATGGTCGTGATCATCTTGAGCCGTTGGCATCGATCCTGCTTTGACAGCTCGCCGCCATCTTCTCAATTTCTGTGAAGACAACTTTATTTATCTGTACTCATTCACCGCTTCCTGATAACTTATTTTACCGCTATTTTCCTTTAAACTCAGTAACTTTAGATATTTGAATTTATAAATACGTTACCGTTCCGAAATTATTTACTTCACTAAATTGTTTTATACTTACTTAACTTAAATATTTTGTGACGTCATACATTGTTGAAATACCTCATTTTAGCTAAATTTGCTTTTCATTTACTACTGTTATCTTACTTCAACGTAGATATTATTTTGTTTGCGTTAATTAACTTGTACATTACATTAGATTAGCTATCCCCTTTTACCTTAACTGTACTTATTGATAATTTCAAACTCTTGTGCTAAAATATATACTCAGTATCCGATCCTTCAAGGGAATCGTGAGTAATTAAGTATTCTCGTAGTTGGGACCGACTCATTGTCTGTCCACGTGTACTAACTTTCTTTATTTAGATTGCTTCGCTTCGGCAGAGCCTTTGCAAAGGATCTCCACCGAACACACAGGTACCTATTTTTATTATTACTTACTTACTTTTGTTCGCTACGATTGCATCGTATACTTGAAATATTGCTTATTGTCGTTAACGTAAATTCATTACTAGTAGTTTTGCTACGCTACTTGCAAAAGGTAAAGCGGATCACTAATTAGATTATCACCTTTGAGTGAACATTAACATTATTTTTTTGTGGATTACTATCTAATTACTACCATTTAGTTATTTTATTTTTGAACAATTACCTTACTTTATAATCATTTATATAATTATTGACTGAGTCCTTATTATACGCTCGTCAAATTACTTTTATTTGCATTATTGTTCCATTACCATACTTTTTCTTACAGGTTACTACGTTACTTATCTCCGAATTGAGATTATCTTCGCAGTTCATACTCTCAATTTTAGCTATTACCTACAGAACTTGCGTGGCGCCCTTTTCTCTATTTAGTATTCGCTACTCATTTTGCTTACATTACTGATAACTCACTTTTTCTCACAAATTCTGATCCACGCCCATCGCCCATATAACTGAGCTTACTGGTGCAATACCGATCGATAAATTTTTGTTACAATTCGCAATTCTTGCCGTAACAATTGGTTGGCCGTTTTTATCTCAAATAAATAGTGGAAGTGATAGTACGAAAGGAAAATTTATTAATCCGTTATATGGATATAAAAAAATGTACGTACATCTTACTATTAAAAATGTAGGTAAGTGTGTGCATCTAAAAGTAGACCAACGCTTTGTATTAATTATAAAAAATATCGCTTTTAATTAAATTAAAAGAATGGGTAATTAAATTTAAATATATTCCAAGCCAGAGTTTGGTATAAAATTATTTGTGTATCTATCTAACCTAGTAACTTTCTTTTAGATATAGCTCCACATATACCTAGTACAAATAGAAATTTAGTACTTTATACTGATTACTTATTTATGAATTACAAATTTGTATTCATACACTAAGAAATTCAAATCTTTAAGCTAAGAAATAGGTACGGTTGCCTACATTAAAAGTAATTATACCTACTCCATAATAATTGATAGGTTTAGATCACGCAAACCTTTTATATTTGTGCAGTAAAAACTTTTTATGGCAATTAACTTTAAGCGCTAAAAGTTACTTTGTTTACTTTCAAAAAAAACGGAAGCATCTTTTCCTTTTACGCATGAATAGCGAGTGCATGGATAAATGAGGTAGGTAGAAATTGCAAATTAACCAATTTCCAAATAAAGTTGCAACTTTATTACTAGACCGTATTAAAATAAATAATTACAATGCCGTTTCTGCTTATCAATACTGTACGTGTACGGATATTTCGGAAACGTTGCGACCCTCTTTGAAATATGCCATAATGCCTTTTTTCAAATATTTTTATTCAGATAAATAGTAACTTTTCAGAGTTACACCTAGAAGAACTTCAATTTTTACTCTGTTATCAAATGCGAATTTCAGATAAAATCAAAAATATGATATAGTGATATAAATGTTGACAATTTCATCAAACCTTACGAGCATATTATGCTGGACAGTGTTGTGGTTCTCACAACGTTTGTTAAAGTTGCGCCAAATGAACTTGGTTAAGCCTTCGTTAGTGTGGTGCAAAATAGCTACATGAACACTGGGACACTGGGAGGTATGGGCATGCTTTATTGTTTTCAGTGTATGTTATAACTTATTATTATTATTATAAGGTTAGAGAGTCACTATTATTTTTTCTTTATTAAATGATTTAAGAATGTTTTAAGGGCCCGTTTACATGCAAAATCTTTCATTTCAGAAAAAAAATAATAACACTAACAAAATAAAAGAATAGTAATACAATAAACTCGCAACCTCCCCTTCTAAAAAGTTTATTTATATTACTATTCATTACGACCCCCTTTGTGTGATTCGAACTATCCAAGATGTTAAAATAAATGAAACCGAAGTGAATATAATACTAATAGACTAAAAGTTATTCATCAACAAAGTTTATTATAACAATTTTTTGTATACCTTTTGCGGGGATTCTCATCTCCCGAAGATATAAAATTCCGTTTCTTGCAATGTCATTCAAATGAACATTTGCATCGTCCGCCATTAACAAATTATGTATTGCTGCTTCGTACCGATTTAATAATTCTTGAAAAAATTTTAACCTCGCTTCCTTATCTCGATTGTGAATTTGTTGTACTATTTGGTCTTTGTAAGGACGAAATTTCAACTTTGCTTATAAAAAGCAAGAAATATTATCCCTGTCGACCAACTTTGAAAGTAGATTGAGCTCATAGTGGCCACAGGTTCCCTACGGCATATCTATATTTCCCAGTAAAATTATCATTAAGATACTTAAGCGATCAGATTGAAATGTGCGACTAATAGGTAGGTACCTTTTCTACGAGGATAATTCGACGGGACATGAGACTCGAAATGAACAATATGAATTATTTCATTTATAATTTCTAGTTTTCAACATATATTCCTTTTGAATGTCAACGATTGAACCAACGATGCCGAGGTGACATTATACCTGTGTTAAGAAAAGTTTCAGCTTTGGGAGCGGCTGAGAGTCACACGATGCTAGAGCTAGCAAATGGAGTGGGAACTGGGAATCGCAGTTCAGTCAATTTCTCCTGAACAATGCGACTCTGCGAGAAGGCGTATTATGATGGAATAAAGGCACTTTTCGCAGACAAGACGGCACACCACAACCTCATTCTTATATTTATTTACAGAACGATACTGATACCAACTTTTAAACGCAAGACCGTCAAATATCTGACAGGGCAAACGTCAATAAATTATGATGACTAATTCTAATACGTACCTACGTGAAAGTGAATGCTTCAAATACTTAAGGTTTGAGCAATTTCCGGATAGCCAATATTCTTAATACTACGTGTACTAACCTAAATAGGTTTTAATGGCAATAAAGTGCATTTTTAAACCATTACTAACGTTGAAGTACGACCACATTATAGGGAATTCCTGCGGAATAGTCAATGTAAAAGTAAACGACCCATGGATTTAAACACGTATTTAACACCTGCATGATTTAAAAATTTACTTACGTAAAAACTCGAGAAGATTTTATCAAACCACTACTTATATGGTAAATGGTACATATGAGTAAAACTGCAATATATTTTCTAAAACCAGTTACACTCACATAATTACGTCGGAAGTGCATACGGTACCTACCTACAAAAACGATTACGAGAAGATAAAAACGAATTTAAGGAAGAAGTGCATGCATTCTAATTGCAACAGATAATTTGTTTGATAATTCTATGAGGAAAACAATCGGTTCTGTATGTATGAATTATTTACTAAATACGCCCCTTTATATCCAATTATGTACTTAGTTCGTCACATTCAAATGTTTTTTCTGTGACGGGTAAAACGTTTGACATTTTATCTCTGTTGCCATCAGGTAACAAAATGTTACTTTTTAGTGCTGGGAGAAAAGTGAGTACTTTTTTCCCGGATATATACGAGGGTGAATCAAATATAAACGGTAATTTTGCTATTGTTGTTAGCACGCAGCACTGAAATATAAGCAACCTGGAACGCGCACGGTGCATTTAACCTGTACAAAATAAACCGAGCGTGCGATAGCCATAACAACGGGTAAGTTTGTCCTTGTTGCACTCATTCACAGTTAAGCGTTGGAGAATTTTGCAAGTTTCACGGTTAATCAAGTTAGTTTTTCTACCGAATGACCCAACAAATGAGCAAGACAGAGACCGAATAACCCGACAGTAATTCCCTTTCTGTCGGCTCGGCTTTAAGTTTAAGTTATACGTAAGCGTTCCAGGTTGCTTATATTTCAGTGGCACGCAGTTATGTGCTGGATGTAGTAATGGGGGATTGTTGTTTGGTTTATAAGGAGTGGGGGAACCAGTTATGTTAGCAGCTGTGCTCGGTTCTGTGGGCAGTACCTACAGCCATGACCGAGCAAGAGGTATAATTATACGTCTGTTGCGCAACCACTGGTTTAACCAATGAAGACGTTAAATCCTCGGAAATTTTTACTCGTTTGCAGGCACAGTTTGGGGACACTACACTGTCTCAGAATCGAGTGTATACGTGGCCCAGAGAATTTAAGGGTGGGCGAGAAGGTGTTGAAAATGACAGTCACTGTCGACGCCCAAAGTCAAGTCTGATAGATGACAACATCAATGCCGTTCGAGAGCTTATTGAACGTGATCGTCGGGTAACCGTTCAAGAAAGCTCATCAAAAATTGGAATCAGCTACGGGAGTGTTCAATCCGTTGTCACTGATCGAGGTTACAGTGACTATAAAGTCACTGTAATCGAGGTATGCCCATTAGAGATGTCGTCCTTCTCCATGACAACGCCAGACCGCACACCGCGTTGTTGACAAGGGATAAATTGGAAGAAATGGGCTGGGAAACCCTCGAACACCCTCCTTATAGCCCAGACTTGTCCCCTTGTCATTATTTTTTGTTCGCGCCCCTGAAAGAATCACTTGGAGGGAAACGATTTGAAAGCAATGATGAAGTCGCGGAGCACATGCGCAATTGATTGACAACTCGCCCTCAAACTTTTTATGAACAAGGAATATTCAAGCTTCCAAATCGGTGGCAGAAGTATGTAGATAACGCAGGAAACTACATTTAAAAATGTTGAAGGTATAGTTTGTATATAACTTCATTCAATAAATATATTTTAAAAAATTACCGTTCATATTTGATTCATCCTCGTATGTACACTGTGTCCCAATTTCGATGCTCACCATTGGTATCTCGGTTATTAGAAGACATAGGGCAACGGTTAAATGGGGAAAGTTTTGCAGAATTTAATACTCACGACAAATATCATTTCCAATTTGACCTAACTTTTTTATTTTTTAAAATATTTTGAAAAAACCAAAATTTGCCGCTTTTAATTTTCCTGAATAACTCTTTAACGCTTAATCTGACCTCTTTTAAAGTTTTACATTATTCAGACACTTTTTTAAGACAAATTATTTGATATAAACAGAAGCCTCCGATTGTCATTTGTTTTTAAGTTATTAGTGCTATCTTTTTTTTTCATATGGCGGCCATATTGGATTTTTGGTTGGTTAGATAGTCTTTAAAAAGAGCTTTCCAACGATGTATAACATGCCTGAAAAATATTTAGTTATAGTTTGTCCCACGAGAGTGAATTAAGTACAGTAAAAGTTATAATTAAAAAACAATTGTTATTTAATTTGTTGAATAGATATAGGACAATTCATAAAAAGTACTTATTTTGATTAAGCATCATACAGGATGTTCTAAATTTTTATTTCAATTTTGTTAGAAAAAATGTCGTAAAACTCAATTTTTTTAAATGAAAGACGCTGTATATTTTGACATTTTTGAATTCTGCAGATAATTTTAGACCCATTTTCTTTCATAAGTCCTATCTTATCGTTTTTAAGTTATCTGAAGAAAAACGAGAAATGAAGGTGAATGTGGGAAAGACCCAGATAGTAGTGTTCTAGAAGGCGAGAAGAAGAAAGAGAAAGGAGGAGTGGAAGTGGGGTAACGAGAATATTGAAAGTGGGGAGGAAGTGAAGTATCTGGGGTATAAAATGCAGTGGCGGACTGGCTCTCGAGGGCCCACTCGGGAGTTCTGATAGAACCTAGCAAAAAATACATCATCCTATTTAAAAAAGTACTTTGACCTTGAAATGACCTTGAGAAAGGCATTTTAAAGACGAGTTAATGTCACTATCTTATGTCCCCTCATGAATACTGCAAATGTTGTATGAAACATTTTTCGATTTTCCCCTTCGTTTCAGAGCAAAATGGCCACGGCACTATAAATGCCTCACCCTGTACATATGCACGAATCACGACAGACAAATCGTTAAAGAAAATTAGTAAGCTTTTGTTTGTATGTGTGTCGTAATTTCGTAAAGGTGACATCTCATGCTGTTTGCGTTTTGTTTTTGGCCACTTTAGATGTATAATTATCGATATAACGCGACCATAACGTAATAACTATAATTGTGCATATTCTTGTGTGTGAAAGTAATGTGTTGACAACGCCTTGGTTATTTGTTCAAAGTCTTTCACTTTTAGTCCAGTTCCAGCCAGTGGAGATAAAAAAGAGGCTTTGTCCTACAAAAGGTGGTGTAGAAATTTTTTTAATTTGTATTGCTTAATTATAGGCTAGTCATGAAAAATGTAAGTTTTCGACCTCGAGGGGTCACAGCGTTAGCCGCCATCTTGAATTGAAGGTGCCAAAATTTGTTTTTTTTTTACATAATGCTTCAACAGTTTACCTACTTTATGACAAAATGTCTACGAGAAGTATAAAGACAATAGAATTTCAAAAGTTTTCAACCAACTTCAAAAAGTTGGTTACTAAATTTGTCTGGATGTCTGTGTATCTCTGTGTCTGTGCGTCTGCGTGTCTGTGTTTGTGCGTTGGTCGATGTTACAGGGTTTAGAAAGCTCGAAGTGGTGTTATCTTATAGGAAATTCTTTACTGATTCCAAATCTCTGGTAAATTTTTTGATCGGATCACCCGTTTGCTGTCGGGACGCCATTAAAGTCAAAATATACACCCTTGAATATCTCGAGAACGACACATCCAATTACAAAAAGGTAAAAACACGTTTCCTTTATTTTTGAAACCTATTGAGTCATGATACGTAAACATCACCCTCACCCCCCTGTGGGGTGGAACGGGGGTGAGTTTTGAAAACTTAAATGGGAACACCTATTTTTTATTGCACTTTTGGATTCTCCATAAAAACTATTCTCAATTTGCAAATTTCACCCCTAAACGGCAACCCCTTTTTTGGGGGTGGAAAGGGGGAGCAAAACGATCTTTTTTACTTTTTTTTCCTCCAACATTTTTTCGTGATTTATTCGTGATTTACTTTAATCTAAATTGTCGTCGAACAGTTTGTAGCATATGTACTTATGCATCAAATTTGATTCGGTTTTACGATTAATCTTCAGTACCGTTTAATAAGCCGCGAAATAACCAACGATTTTGTTAAATTTCCATTCGTTGCTATTATTTCAATATATGACCGTTATAATTTAAGCTGACCAATCTGCCTTTTTTATATAATTTTTAATTAGGTATTTACGTTAACCTAAATAAAATGGACACCGTTCTGTGTAATTCGATCAGAGGTCTTGAAAAGATCGTGCATAAAAATATAAGTTACAATGATTTTTAATAGTATGGATTAATTGAATCATTAATAATTTTATTTTGGTTAATATATTTGCGTTTGTGGACGTCTATTTTTAATTAAGATAAACATTAGTATCGATCGATGTGGATATAATCAGATTTTAGTACATTACGGTGCACCCACAATGGTAATCTTCAGCCAGTTGATTTGTTATACTTAAGTGACTTAAGTCGCATAGTTAGCAATAGTATAATTAAATAATAGTTACATTCCGCTGGAAGTTGCGTCAAATCCTTTATCTCCAAGGTAGCTGTACTCAAGCTGTGAAGCATACAGCACCTTCGAGGGGTGTCTGGGAGAGAGTTACTAGTGACCCACTTGTCTAAAGATGTATGCCATCCACGTTTGCTGTAGCCAGTTGGTAGCTGCTTGTCGTGGTGATGGTTAGTAACAAACAAATAAATGTGCGCTCTGTTCGCGGTCAATTTAATCGATCGCAATCGTGATCTTTATACATGATTGTAATAAACGTAATAAAATTAACATGTGGAGATTCATTTAAGAATGACATAAACTGTTCATAAATCTAAAATTGTAAGTACTTAAGGATTTCGAAATTACAATAAATATTGATTTAGTTTTTGTTAGCAAGTATAAAAAGGTCTGCCGGTATTTAGTACGTACCTATATTAATGGTTTCAGTAAACCTTAGGTCTATTATAAATATTTTCTCATTTAACATATTTGCTACAGAGTATCATTTTCATTATTGCGGCCCCATTTAAATATCTTCAAACAATTTCATTATATCACAAACAAGCCGTTACGTTAATTTATTTTTATATAAATCTTATTAGCGGGCATTACATAAAATGCTCAAACATTTCTTGCTAAATGAATTGCTATGGTAACTAAAAGAAATTTTGCCACTTAATATTTCTTTGGGAACGTATTACAGTATTGATATTAATTAAGTTAAATGCATTAGATTTATAATGCAGATGTATTCTCGCGATGCACTTTAAATACCTCATAATTACAATTAAAAAGAAAGTTCATCATAAATCGTATAAAACAGTATTATAGTAATTAATACAGTAAGGATTCTAAACTACATAGCAGATAAATATTATTTACATATTTTATTGTATTTATGTCCCAATTAGTAACATAAATAGACTCCAAATACAATTTCATTATCATTATTTTCCTTGCTTTTCAGAGTTCTAATATCAAGTATAAAGAAGTTCAAGTGTATGACATGGAAGGCAGAAGAAGGTTTAGCTATTAACAGTGATCGTGTTGCATTCATTTCACTAGTGTGCGTTAGTTAATTATTAGTGAACCAAATTTGTGATTTCGGTGGAAATAGTAGACATAACATAGATGTGAATTATACAAACTATTAGGTAAGTGTAATTTTTTATAGTAATTCTACTTGGTGGTAACGGTATTGACAGCAGAACACATGGTGCCAAAAGGGCACATTTATACGTATAATCGCAGAACATTGAACGAGACGGTTTTTGAATACATTTTGGTATTGACTTATAGAAACACCGACAATCTTTCTTGTGAATATATTTTTTGGAATGTGTTCCTTTAGAATACGGCGCAAACATTATGCGATTCCAGCCTTCCATTATAATTTACGTTTGTTAAAATAATCTGGTGTGATTATAATTGGCTTTATTACCTTGCTCCTTAAACACTATCTTCAGTAAAAAAGTGGACCAAAACAAAACTTATACAATCGACTGTAATGTAGCTTGTGCTGCTTATGCTTAACCCGAATAAAGTAAGTTCATGTGTGTGGACGATGTTTATAAATAAATAAATAAATACAGAGTATTCTAATACGTTATATTACAAAAATGGTTATATGCAACTGGGCTTTAGATCATATTTTTACAACTGCACTTTTTCATTCTCTGTTCACTTTTACTATGGCGACCTAAACCTTTATTGAGAGGCATTACAGAGACCTTTTCTCGATTTAGGAGAAGTGGAGAACATTTTTTGAAAGTGGTTAAGTTAATACAAATTGCAAAATTTTGATATATTCTATTCCATCGAAAAAAGACTGTTTCAATTATTTAAGAGTAGGTAACCACAATTAAGTATAGCGAATTCTCAAAAATATTCGTTCCAAAGGAGTAAATTGATGTTTATTACTTATTATTACAAAAATATATTAAGTATCACAACGAAAGTTGCACTTAAATTAACGCTGAATCGAATCGGAGTAAGTAGTGTAGTGGAAAGAAAGATAGAGTGTTTAGAGAGATAGAAAGAGAACCGAGTTCAAAGTTAATTTCACAATGAAGGTTAGGCCCTTCACGTTAAATAGATATTTCATGGTCAATTATACTTACAATTTTTTTTGCCTTTTACGCTTATATTAAACAGTTTGAAACATAACGAATCAAAATGTTAGTACAAAGTTAGTATTTTATACCTACGTGGTCCACAACTTAAAAAGAAATAGTTTTATGTGTGAAAAATTGCGGATGTGGTTTTCTTATATACATAGTTAGAGATTTTCAACGTGTTTAGCGCTGATTAAAGAAAAATCGACTGTCTGGGTAAAGTGGGTGGCGTAAGTACACAAAAAAGAATTTAATACCTATCGAGGATAACCAGTCTAGAGTAAAACTCATATTTATAATGACCACCTCGAAAGGAGTCTAATTCTAATTGCAACTTTTACACGATTTCTATTGAAAGTAAATATGTAGAGGAATAAGTAATAAATTATTAGTTGTTAGTAGTTAAACATCGCTATCATAAATAGATTCATTGTCTAGAATTCATACAACTTTACACCTTTTATTTACCTCATTAACATTTTCTTGCCAACATGATTTACATTGTTTTCTATATACGTACATCGTACATTTATATACAATATTTCGGCGCATATCGTTGCAAATGATGCCGTCATGTGAGCACACACACTCAAAATTATAAATTGAAAGCAATAAAGGTAAGTATATTCTTGATGATGTGATTAGCCAAGAATCTCAGTTATTTTAGTAGTTTTTAGAAAAAATATTAAAATACGTGGAGAAAGATAAGAAAGAATCTGTTTTAATATTTACAGAGGTGTTGAAAAGCTTAAATTATTAAGTAATTGATTAACTTAATTCCATCTTCATTATATCCACTGTTATAATAATTTATTTATTTATCACTAAAGGTTCCAATTAAGAAGTAATGCTAAAATGCGATCCTGTGTGCCGCTCGAGTGCTTATCACAATTTTTTCCAAGGTGAACATTTTTCAGAATATTAAAACATCCCAACTTTGTGGTAGCTCTGCGTGCCGTTGACAGTTTGTATTACAGCCCTTTCGAAATCTCCCGAAGAGTCTATTGAAAAGAATCCGCATCGGATTCTGATTTTAGATTTCTGATAGATAGCATTATTACGTTCTTTTTCGATAAATTTTATAGTAGAAGAAACCTAGAAGGCGATTGCCTCTATTTACCGAATAGAAACTGTTTTACAACGAATACCTACTATTCACGTAGAAATTTAGATTGCATTCTAGGTTTTGCAACTTCTTGATATGGAAAAAACGCGCCTAGTTTAAAATTGCTCTAAGGTAGCATATTTAATTTTAACATTAATGTATCGCAACCTCAGTTATTATTAAAATTATTTTGGGTAGTTACTTACTTTCATCGTATACTTTTTATAAATCCTCACATATGTTAGCGCTCGGATAGCATAGTTTAAATTTACCTAATTACAATTTCGTTTATCAGCTTTCATTGATTGTGTTATTGAGGACATCTGTAAAAAAATTGGAACGTAGATATTTTTTCAATTAACATCTCCAAAAGAATCAACTCATCTATTTTGACATATGTAATAAGATTAACAAGATAAATTTATTGAATCCTTAGATTAAATTAACTTTTTTTTTGTATCCGAAACCAAATCTGTTAACTGCAATAAGAAAAACAATAATAAGCGTGAAATGGACATAATCAGATGAATGAAACGCGAGAAGTATTTGGATAAAGCAAGGGTGAAAAACTCATTAACACGAACAATACCACAATTTCCCATTCTGTTCATTATTATAAAGGTTTAAATACGTATAACTTGTGTGAAGATGTCGCATAAGATTAACAATAATTGTTAATTAGTCGTAAATGTGCATCCATACATGTTATTAATCAACTTTGATTAATTAGTGATGTAAACTGACAATAATAAGTATTAATTGCGCTACATGCTGGCGCACGTATAATTAAGAATGTATCTCGATTTACCCCAATTGTTTATACGCCTCACTTATTTTCTCATACATAATTACAGGTTTTACACGAAGTCATGTGGTCTAATTAGCAAGATTTACTTAATTTACAGAGCGTGATGATACTGTCAACCAAATTTAAACAAACTTCGGGACAGTATCCCTAACTACTAATAGCTAAGGAGTAACTGTAATCGGATAAATTATTATCGTTCACAAAGTTCTGCTTAATTTATTTCAACCGCAATACAAATCACGGTTATTAATAAAATTAACATGGTACGCTTTTGGCTTTGCTTACTTTATGGATGAAAATTTATATATTTCAGTTCATATTAAATGAAGAAAGCCGGACTAATTATATATGTTTATTTTGATAAGACCATTACATTTAATATTTATACACTCACTTGTCATGTAATCGATGGTATTTAACCTACAAAATCACGATTTAGTTAGTTTGAACATTTCTAATTAGCTTTCATAATTAGCGTAGCCATTTTTTAAATCTTAATCAACTGGTAAGTCCGCTGAATAAATGAATCTACTCGTTTTTGATGATATGATTGCAACATGTAAATAAATGAAATAGATTAATCATCGTTAACTTTTTAATGTGGCGAAATATATACATATTTCAGAGAAGTTCTATCTATTTATTGATTTTCACTTAATTAAATTTGAGGCGAATAAATGTTAAGTATATAGTTACTCATTATTACCTACACTGCTAATGCGATAGAGATTATTTGCTTACTTACAGTCAATTTAGTTTTGCATATACATATACACTCATTTGTATGTAAGAAAACAAAGTAGAGACGATGTTTTCACATTGTTATAGAACCAATAAAACTAAGTTCGTGGGGTATTTATCATTTATAAACAATTTTTGAATTTTTGTGAAGTGTTCGTATTTGAGGTTGAAGGTCGTTTTGGGAGTCAAAATTATGATGAATATGTTTTTCTACGTAAATAAAAATAATTATTTATTTATTTATAAGGTGCAGTAATTGTTGCTACGCTGTTCCCAAAAGGGTGGTTTAAGCTTAAGTAGGTTTTAATAAAACATTACAGTATCTTTTGCGGTCGATGAGAAATTTTATTAAATTAAAACGTGATAGCTGATTATTTTTTATTATTATTTTTATTATTATTTATTTATTAACTTTCGTTGCTCATAGCTGATTTAGTTACAATGCTGTTATGGCAGTGTCACTTATCTGTGGTTTCCTTTCAGTTGGAATTTTATTTTTCAAATTTTCCTATAAAATAAACCAGTTTGAAAGGATCCTTTTAAATTTCAAAATTCACTTACCGCCACTGATTCAGGAACACGATTCTTTCTATGTTTATTGAAGTTTCTCTTAGTCTTAATGAATAGAAAAAATCGATTAACAATAAATTAATAACTATTTTGTGGTAGATACATTCATAGACAACCCCATTTTACTAATACTTTTGGGGCAAACTCTTGTTATATTATTCTGAATACATTACCTTTATACAATTGAGTTTTAAAAGTTACATTACCAGCGAATTACAATTTACTGTTGCAAATAAAAAGAGGAAGAAGTCACATACGCCCATGCTATGAAAAATTCAAAGAATTGGTTTTAACATTGTATATACCATAAATAATCACATGCAATAAATTCTTCGTGATGTGTATAAAACAAGCAAATTGATGATTTAAATACGAGTTAACGTATCTACACATTGAAAATTGTATGGAGCATAACCGCAAAACCAGTTTATATTAAACGAATGTTCAAAAATTGCAAGGCGGAGATTCGTAAGTTAAGGACCTACAGCTTCTTTTCACTTTAAACTTGTCTGAATAATTTCGTTTAATAAACGTTCTCAGAAGTAGTTCTTTATTATCCTGCCAACAAAAATTTGCGTGTATTATGCTTTTATTGTCTAGGTACTAAATTTTTTGATATTTATTAAGTTGAACACTCTTTGGTTGAACTAACAGTGGCTCGATTGTGACATTTTTAATTATCGTTTTCACTTCACCTTGCGGCGCATAATTAACCATTTTAAAATTGGTTCTAATTAAATAAAGGGGTGTTGATTTTTAACGCTGTTGTTATATTGTTATATCAATTATTAAATTATTATGTTTAGAAATCGTTTGAATAAATGCAGAAATATTTAAAATAAAATCATTAAAATAACATACTTATAACAAGTTTTGAAATGTGTAAGTTAAACAATAGAATGTTTTCATATTATATTGTCAAAGCCATTTTGATTACGAAATAGGTAAATTCGTTACACTTTTATAACTTAAAACAATAATACCTGCAATTTATATGAAAACAACACTTTAATGGTTATTACATTGTTATTGCATGCATGTCACCTCACTTTACTTTCACTATTATTCCCAACTGCATGTACCGGTACTGTTTGCGTACTAATTAGAAAAGTGTTACAAAACAAGTGCGATATATGCACACCGCGGTACTTTCCATTTCATTGTCTCATTTTGAAATAAATAAAAAAATATTTATTTATAGGGTACTACACTGTTAAGCTATGAATTTGGAGCGACTTCAAAATATCTATCAATAAAATAACGCAATTGGGTTAGTTCATAAAAATAAATTTCAAAATAAACATAAGATTCTGCTTTTGAATCGTGTTTGTAAACTATTGCAGTTCAAAAAAGTTAAATAAAACGTACCATTTCCGAGAAAAAAAGAATTGAAGTGTTCAAACATGAGCGTTCGCGCTAAATCAGTTTTAAACAGATAGTGACGTCACGTACTGGGAAACGCCCACTGTCAGTCGGCTATCGTTGCGTTTTTGAAACTGATTCTTACAATGGTGGATGCAGGTTATTTGAAAGCTATGTCGGATAATCTTCCTCGAGTAAATGTTTTTATGTTGGCCGAGTTCTTAAAGAAGGATGATCGATTTAATGCTGCAGAAATTCGTGGAGCAAAAGCTTGAATAAAACCTAACAATGTGAAATTCGTTTGCTTGACAGACTCTTACTACGCAGATATTTTGCATATTGCATTACTTTACTCGTTTACCACGTCTCATGTATATTTATTTTTGTCAATTACTTAAACATTTAGGTTTGCTTAGTAAGTAACTACATCTTACATCAAAGTGATCCTCGCAGCAGTAGAAATCCGAAGAAGTTATTTTAGAATAATCTCTTCTAGCTGCTTTGAACCACATTTTTCGAATTTTTACGTCTCGAGGCATTGTCAAAAATGTCTTTTCAGGTGTTGTAAAAGTCGTATTAGTGCACATAGGCACAAAACACCACTTGTAACACCTTTTCGACGGCTCCATGATCGCCAAACAATCATTCGTAAATACCAGTTTAGCTGAAACACCAGTATATGACGTCATGCCGTAGTCGGCACCTGTCGCTGAGTTGTCGTGCAGTTTCGACGCTTCGCGATTTAAAATTTGAAAAAAAGCTGTTTAAATTATTCTAACGCCGCTTATTTTTGCAATATCGAAGACATCTGACATCTTTGTATTTATTAAGCGTATAAAAAAATTATGTGAATTAACCCAATTGACGTATTTTTATGGTATTTAAAAATTATAGACGTTACCTAATTGATTATACACATACAAGAAAAATTAACGAACTTTTCAATTGAACTAAATTATATTTAGGTCACTGATGTAGACACTACCTATGCCTTCTTCGTTTCATGCCACATCGGGATTTTAATAACATGTGTAGTGGTTTATAATGTCATGTAACAACAGAAAAAAGTAATATTTTCAAATATGTTTATGTTTTGAATACGTACAATGCGTATTATCAAATAAATTCTTACTATTCTTGGTTTTTAATTAAATGCTTACCTATAATTTGGAAATTATGATGGTAAAGTGGGCATGCGCAAAGTTTAGTAACCATATTTATATTGTTTTAATAGCAACAATAAAAATGAGACTCTATAAGCTATTTGACAGTGATGAACTCGCTCATTTACAATATCGTTGTGAATGTATCTTTATATTGTTAGCACAAAAGCTGATTTATTTATTGTCTAAAATGAACAATACAAAGAAATATTGCACACATTTAAACATTGTGTTAGGATAAAATGATATAAACGTGTGATTTCCTGTATTGTACTCGCATGACGGAAATTGTACCTACATGGAAGAAATATTTCCCTTAATCTTGTAACTTTTAAGTGCATTTAATATAGATAATGGCATATCTTTGAAGATTTTTGGTCACGGTATTAACTTCTTCCAATCCAAAGAAGGAGTAAGTTATCTTAGTTTGATGGTAAATAGTATCTATTAATAAAATTCCTCACAATGTAATTCTTCATACATTCTCCTTAAACCCATCAAATACAGAGACGCATACGGCTTTAATGTGGAGATCATTAAATGCATCATCAACATTCAACATCATCATTTCTATATTAACCTCCTTATTAATTAAAACAATGTCTACACTGTAGTACTTTTCCTGATGTTTTAAAAATTCTTCCCCTTTATATAAGGAGATATACAATATATACATACATACATATACTTACCTACCAACTATATTCATGCCACCTTTTGTTTTCAAAAAGTTATTCTAGAAAATAGGGATTGTTAAATTTATGGAAGAATAGTACATTACAATACAAGTGATCAAAGTGACTGATTTTTCAACGAGCAATATACATATTATTATATGTACAGGGTGTTTCCTAAGTAATCTAAAATATTATATGGGGCGCTTCGTCACTCAATTTTAAGACGAAAAGTTCATATAAACATGTGTGATAAGTCTTGTCGTTAATGAGATACAGGGCGTTGAATTGTTTGTAATAAATCAGCTCTGATTGTATTTGAAATTAATTTTTCCTGGTGACGCTACTGGTTTTTAGAAGTAATACGAAAAACATGCTTATTCTAAGTGACCTTTGGAGTAACGTTAAACGTACAAGATCTTCAAAATCGTATCATACAAGGCTGTAAATTGTAATGTTATTCGTAACAATCCTGGTATCTTCGAACGTATTCGGCAATCAATTAGACATCGAGCAGATGCTTGCATTTTAGCTGCAGGTGGACATTTTGAACATATTCTCTGAAATATACTATTTTTTCTTTATGTTTAACACATGTTGTTGTTTCTAATAAAATAATAAAACACCCTGTATCTCATTAACAACAAGACTTATCACACATGTTTTATGAACTTTTCGTCTTAAATTTGAGTGACGAAGCGCCCCATATAATATTTTAGATTACTTAGAAAACACCCTGTATATTCACGAGCGATAGCGAGCGAGGATAGTATTGCGAGTTGAAAAATCGCACTTTCATCACGAATGGGGAAAAATACGATTTTTTGGAAACCATTTTTTCTCATAGAGGAATCATAATGAATCATTTCCCCCCAAGAAATAGTCGTCTACGACCAGCCGTTCCTTAGCAATAGCGCTTTAAAGTCGCTTCGTTATCAGCTGGACCCGAGCACAGCCCGAACGTTTCCGACGATGCCCTAACGTCCTGTGACGTCACGTCCCACACGGCAATGTACGGAGCATATGGAGACCAGTGTTTTTAGTCGTTTTTATCTTGTATTTATGTAGTTTTTCGTTGTATTTTACCATTTTATAAACAATTATATTGTTGGTTTTAAAGGATGTTATTTAATGTCAAGTATATTTCTTTGGGTAGTGAGAAATCGTGACCGGGAGACACCCGTCCTAACCTTTCTTGCTCATCATAATGTCCAGTGGAACATCTTAGTAACATAATTTATTGTTTGATAACGTAATAAAGTAATTAACGCTCTAAACTACGATTAAAATCTCCCAAAATACCATTGGGGAACTTTTATAAATTTCTCGAGGTTCTGGGACCGGCGTAGCTAAACGTAAACATTGCGTCGGTTTGTTTACCACGTTTCTCATTACACGGTGTGTTTTTTATTTCTTGTACTTACGTTTTAGAAGAAAGTGGTAATAAAATATAATATTGACTGTGTTATCGTATTTATCGTCTTATACCCTTCAAACAATAAAAACGAGTAAGAACGTGGTTTGTGGCATTTATAAGGTTTGATATTAAGCAAATTATCTGCAAATTTCCAGTTCCGAGGTATACCAAACACAAGAATTGTTTTGTTGAAGTGCAAAACAACTTTTCTTTCCTTAACCTGACCTAGTAAACAGCATGTACATTCTGTGATAAAACAGCATTAAGAAATCGGTGAACTTATTTTTCTAATTTTTAGGCATACCGACTTATGTTCTTAAAGTGATAAAACCGAATATGATGATGATAAACACAAGAAATAATTAATAATGATTTTGTATTAACCGGCGGTGTTGATCCGGTCTGCAAATCGACCACTTATAATATGGCCACAGAAATAGTTTTGTGTGCAAGATATTCAAGTGTCCTTTTGTTTTCAATTCACCAACAAATTATGTAATTAAAAAAACCACTCACCTAGTGTTTATATTCCGTGAAAACAGTTGAAAATCGTAAAAAAACAACTCCGCAAGCCAGAATCAACAGGTCCTGTATGGGTTGTGACGTCACTGTGCCATCGGGAAACTCGGAAACGTTCGGCATGTGATCGGCTCTCGCCAATTTTAGGGCAACTGAATAATTTAATTACGGACAAACTACTATTCGGATCGCCGTAAAATTTTTCACGGCAAAACTTTTTTTGAAATCTTCGTATGATGATGTGTACTACATTGATTTCTGAGATTTCGTATTGTTCCCCATTGCGTATACTATTTTTTTCCAACATCGCTTATGAAAATGACACTTTGATCACTCAATGTAGTAGTTTGCATCACTAGTGAGGAAAGTTCATTTCTATAGTAACGTTAGAATATAAAATCAGCAACTAAATTCTTGAAAAAATAGGAGAGTAAAATAATTGCATATAAAGAAATTTTAAATTGAGACTCATTTTTGCGATGTTGGAAAAATAAATTATTTTGTCGTTATAAATAATTTTTTCGTCTTTCTACAAATTGATTTCACTAAACCCACATAACAAACTTCGAAAAAACGTTTCTTTGTCCACTCATTTACTACACATATTTTTTAACGCTTACATCGTCTTTCGAATATATTGCTGCGCCCCCATGTTTATGTACAGATCTTGCAAAGTAAAATTTGTTATTTTAATATATTTAATGTCAACAACCAGTTTTCAGTGAATAGCGATAAACATTTATTGCATAGGTCTCCACCAATAATTTATTTAAGTTGATCTTACCCCTTTCTAGAAGTTGAATTTTTCCCAAATTAGTCATATTAAGTCCGTAACGACTGAAATCTTTTACTCCAATTAAGGAATTGATATCATTGGATATTCCCTTTTTTTTGCATCGGCAACTGAGGCTATCTTATTAAAATAATTATACAATGTTTATCTTTATGGATCACCTCATACACTCTACCTCCTTTTTGGTTATGCCAATAAGTGTTCGACAACTATATTCATTTAGCATATTAGCTCACTTGTGTGTTGACTTATTCTCCTTACACTCCATTATTTTTGTCCGGCGACGAATTCTCCGCAGTTTTGTGCTGGGACAGTATCTTTTAGTATATTGTTTATATTATAGATAAGAGTCCTTTCCATACCACGGTTACATTTTTTGTTTTGAATGACCTCTACACTACAGTTTTCATTGGCATCTGTGATTGCCTGATAGTTAATTTTCAAACGCCTAAAGTTTGTACATCCCTATATATTGTTTTTATACTAGCAGTTTGAGAATTCCTGGTCACAACTACAATAATGGTTTGAGAAGCTGTATTTAGGGTATTTTTAATTGTTTGCGTACTGATAGTTTTACATGTGGTTTGTGGGTTATTAGATTTCATCTTAGTCAGTTTATTCTTCAGTTTACCATTTTCTCTACTAATGGTGGTGGGATCCATCGTTAGTATTGGTATTAGACTCTAAACGGGGGAGTATGTCCAGTGTAAGGTATAGTTGGAAATTAAACTTTAAACCTTCCCAATAAATGTTTAATAATGTTAAGTAATAGTAGGAATTCGTGAAGCGATTTTGATAGTTGTGGAAAAGTTAATGGGATTATCGTAACATGTATTTGTATTTATTATTTCATGTATTTGTAATTAAAGCTACTTACAATCGTCAGAGAAAAAGTTAAAAATTTAAAGGAAATAAAATTATTACATAATATACCTATCTATACAACATACATACAGGGTTGGGATAAAGTATGGAACCAAGTAAATATCTTTAAAACGATACGGACGATATTTATGAAATTTTGCAGGAAGGTTCAATGACGCATAACGCATCTGATGCCATATTTTTTGTTACTACTGTACTTCCGGTTTCACCGGAAATACCCTCAACTTTTTTAATTTAAATGGGACGCCCTGTATATTTTTGCACATTTTAATAGATCTTGTTTTTCTGAATCCGTACATACTAAGTTTAGTGGAAATAATTTGTAAGAATCAGAAATAAATCACTTTACAGTTAAAGAATAGGTGAATTTATTATTTACAATCTAGTAGGTAACTTTTGCCAAACAAATTGATAGAAATAAATTGTACGATTAAGAATAGTTCATTTAAGTGAAAAAGATCGTATTGAAATATTACTGATGATCGGTTATGGTGATCTTTTTCACTTAAATGAACCATTCTTAATTTGTACAATTTATTTCTATCAATTAGTTTGGCAACAGTTACCTACTAGATTGTAAATAATAAATTCACCTATTCTTTAACTGTAAAGTGATTTATTTCTGATTCTTACAAATTATTTCCACTAAACTTAGTATGTACGGATTCAGAAAAACAAGATCTATTAAAATGTGAAAAAATATACAGGGCGTCCCATTTAAATTAAAAAAGTTGAGGGTATTTCCGGTGAAACCGGAAGTACAGTAGTAACAAAAAATATGGCATCAGATGCGTTATATGCGTCATTGAACCTTCCTGCAAAATTTCATAAATATCGTCCCTATCGTTTTAAAGATATTTACTTGGTTCCATACTTTATCCCAACCCTGTATAAATCTATACAAACAAACAAACATTTTATTTTAGATCCCCTCCATATTATGGTTAAAGTATTCTTTAAATGTATAAAAAGCATTTTGTGCAAATAAGGAAGATGATTAAAAAATTTTTTTGCAGTTACGTTTGGACCATTCTGATACTTTGATAATCTGCAGAAAGGTATTCTGAGAGAAGATTTATTTCTGGTGTCGTGGTTATGGATTTCTGATTGGGTTGCATATTCATTTATATGTGATTTTATGTAGCAAATACAGGCATGTTTCGGCTATGATCCATCTTCAGACGATTAAAGTTCGTTACTTTCTTGGTTCTTAACATGTGACTATAAGTTACAGATTTAGTTAACGTTAACTTGACATGATGATGCTTGCATGAAGATTAAGATTAATTATTTCTGGGGACTACTAATACTCTTTCCTATATGATATTTACTCATTTAGCGAAGATTCCATCGACACACTTTGATTTAAATTCTCTTCAATCTGCTGTTTGGTTTATGCAAATGATTCACCTCCATTTACAGGTCAAATATAATTTTGCTCAAATCAAAATGAGTACCAATAATACGATTTAAAGGATCTTCTTTCTGATTAGAATATGTAATGCGTTCACTTATCCTAAATTGTTTACAACAGTGTTTACAACAATGTTTACAAGTATATCTTTATCAGTTCGTGCATGTTTGTTATATCAGTTACTTGCATTTTTACTTGATTATTACTTAACACTTTTAGGTTGTTCATGTACATGTTTGCTGCTATCAAATTTAGTAGGTTTTTAATGGTATAAT
This sequence comes from Pyrocoelia pectoralis, assembly GCA_036250285.1. Lineage (NCBI taxonomy): Eukaryota > Metazoa > Arthropoda > Insecta > Coleoptera > Lampyridae > Pyrocoelia > Pyrocoelia pectoralis. The sequence continues at coordinate 34,741,497 of CM070074.1, forward strand.
GCTCTCTAAGCCACTTACACAAATAGGAAAAGTAAATCTAAGCCGATCTTGTTCGTCAGATTAAAAGTACGTTCATTTACTGCATAAACGTAATGATTATCGTACATACGTACACTTATCACGCGTTTAAATCAAGCACCAATTACAATTTATAAATGCAAATTGGACATGCACTTCTAATTAGTGTTTAATTTAAAGTGCATTTAAACAAAGCAACCACTTGTAAAAGTAAAATGGAGCACAAAAATGTACGACTACACACAATATGGATTTCATATCCACTTGAAAAGTGTTGTTACGCGAACTTTTGTTTAAATTGACTTTGCTTTAATCAAAAACCAAGTTTCAGGTTCAAAGAACGTGACAGCTACTTCGTTTTACATTCGCCAGTCAGTTTTAAAGCACCTAATCGTCCAGTCGAGTTTAAATCTCGAGGGGATAAGAAGTTGATAGTTGATACAAATGATTTATATTATTCACGGTATTGGACTACGGAAAACGGAAAACATGTTAAAAATCGACATACAGGGTCCATTATAAAAGTAACGCGCATTTTCTGGGAAAAATATATTTATTTATCGGATCTGTACAAATTCATAAAATTCTTCAAAATACTCTCCCCTTGCAGAGACGTGTCTGCCACGCCTGGAAGGCACCCTGAAAGTCCTCGACGGGAATGTCTCTCAGGAACGTTGTAACATGATTTTGAATGTTTTCCACGGTCCTCCAATGCTTTCCTTTCAGCTCTCTCTTCAGTCGTCGAAACAAAAAAGTCGTACATCAAGGATTCGTCCCCGGTTATAACAGAGTTAAGAAAGTCCGGCTCTTTTTGAATCAAATCCAACATTTTTGACAGCGCAAAACTCGAAGTTCTTCCCTCAACACATTCGGCACAAGCGTCACGCAGACCTTGCATATTTGCAGATCCTCGGCCATTATTCCATGTACCGCAAATGTGGACACGAAACTTAAGTATTTTCAATACTATTCATCGTATTAAAAAGTTATTAAGGAAAAAGTTGTAGGTAATTTTAAATTCATGTAAGAAGTTTTATAAACATATCTTTTATCTAACATAATTTTCCAGATACGACGTAAAATTGTACTTTACTGAATGGAAACTACATATACTTACATATTTGATTGTAATATAGCTAAATTTCTCGCTTTTTCCACTTGGGAGTTTGGTAGCAACAAACTTCCGACGTAACTTATAACAGTTATAACGTAGTAGTATTTTAATGAACTTGTAATTGTTTTATCTTTTCTTTTATAAGAAAAAAATGTATGCGTAGTTAGCTCCCTAATAGAGAAACAGCACATCTTCATATAACTGCATATTTCAATAATAATTGTGGGAAAACATTCTGAAGTGTAGGGATTGTATTGATGTTGTATAATTAATGAGTATTAAGATAACTTTCTTCTAAAAATGTAACAGTAAAATAGCGTTTTATTCTATATTTAACCTATTTATAAGAAGTTTAATTTAAAATATGGACATTAATTTGTGTGCCATAATCTACTTTTTAAAGTGAAACTGAGAAAATTGTACTTCTAATTATTAAATAACTAAACATTTCCATAGTTGGAGAAGAAAACCTATAAAAAGTTGTAATTAATCAATTTCAATTGAATTCCAATCTATAATTGCAACTTCTACACTACAAAAGTCTTTAGACTTATTTCAATATTGGGCGCTTTAAAATTAAATAAATAAAATATGTTGCATATCAAGGGATTTGAAAATAGTTAAATGTAAAGAATAATGTTATTCTAGTTCATTGTCATATTTCATTATTAAAAAGGTAGAATTAAATGTATTATGATGAGATGATGACACATCTGTTACCCTTTTGGATGTTTGCTGATCGTTTTCGTATATGTATATCGTTGGAAGTAATAAGTTTTTTTTATGGACCTAAGGGAGAATACTTGATTAAGACTTTATATGTTGAAACAGAATATGATGGAATTTTATTTTTTGTATTAGCTGCGAATATCTATAAAAGGTGCCAGAATTACCTACCATAAAATTCAATTAAAAACAGTTGAAATCCGCGGGATTACAGAACGAACTTCGAATACAGCATGTATGCCAAAGTTAACAAATAACAGAAAACAGTTCTATTATTTACACATATTTTTGGGCACATTTTTTGATTGTGTTTGAATGGAGTCAAAAATCAACCGTTTAATTAAAAGTAAGACGTAATTTTGAAAGTATAGGTAGTGCTTTTGAAATTAAGGCGTGGTTTCGAAATTTGGGCGTAGTTTCGAAATTAAAACAAATGAAATTATTATTGCAAATTATTAACAAATACAAATAATAAATTTATGAAATTACATATATGCAAAATTGAGAATTTTTTAAATATAAGGTATATAAAACAATGGAAACATAATAAGCGTTATTATTATTAAATTCATCAACAACAACAAAAATTGTTCATGTCGACATTTCGATTTTGAAGTCGATTATATCGACAAGTAAGTATTAGAGATATCGAGAAGCTGATTGCAGATCTGAAATCAGAGTAAAATTCGACATAGAATCCATTGTTTAACTTCAGCGGCGTCATTTCAGTACCTATTTTACAAGGGTTCCCCTCAATGTTCTAGAAACATTTTCGAGAAATTTTACTTACCTGTTACAGTTTCGAATATATGAGGTCTGGCAAGTTTTCAAATTGACATCTGGTATGTTGAAGATACGATATTATGTTTCAATCAAATTCAAAACCTGATAAAGTTTGATACCTATGTTTCATGTATTTACTCACCGATTTATTAGATGTTACAAAAATTCTTGCATGTATTCAAATGCAAGTAACCTATTAATATAATTTGTATTTACTGTGAGAGCGAGTTCTCTGGTGAATCTAAAGAACACATGTCGTCATAAGAAAGCGTTTGTTTAGGTAATTTCTAACTTTTCATAACGGAAATATTGTCTATTTTGTCGATATCTTATACATAATTATACATTATACATAAAAGTATATGTAGGGGGCCGCCAGATTTATCTCTGCAAAATTATATTTGTCAGCCGAGTTACAATCGTTGCAATTTATTATATCGATTGTCATTGACATCAACTTTGTTTTTGGGACGGAGCGATGTTATAATAAACTCAAAACTGAAAACCTTTTTCATAAAAAATAGTGACCACCGAATTCTTCCTCTAAGGGATAAACAATACCCTTCAGTTAAATATAGTAAAAAGACAATTAGAAAGTTATCTATCATCAGTGGCGGATTACCGCACAGGCGCAAGAGGCGCATGTCTGTGGCCTCCAAATTGCACCGGCCTCAACTCAAAAACAAAAGAAGCGAAAAGTGCATAACACCACAGTTGCAGATGGAGCACATTCATTGTTACGAACCGTACGAGTAATTTATAATAAATTTATATGCGACAGCGAAGTAGCGACGTCTTAACTTGAAAAGGCCAAAGCTTAGCGGTTTCAGCAAAATGTGACTGGAAATCCAGGGCCGGATGCTCCGACGTTCAGATTTCGTCAGACCGTGCGCATGACGTCACCCGTAGAGTGAATTACATTTGCGACATGCTCATTTGATGTGTTTTTCGTCTGTACCGAGTTTATTTTTCGAGATACAAAAAATTCCATAAGAACAAATATGCTCCTTATGATGTCTTTTATATGTAAAAAATAATAGGGTAGCTCAATCTCTTTCAGTTAACCTGAAAAATACTTGTATAAAATATCATAATTACATCTGATGGTGTTTGCGCCGCGACGACACAAAAACGGTGCTAGATAGAGGAAAATTGCATATGAACAAATTTGTAGAGCACAAAATTTACTAAAGAAAAGTCCCCGGTAGGGTGTCACGATCTTCGATAGTTAAAGAGATACAGGTGTCCAAAATGATGCAAACGTTATTCGCGCAACTGTCCACGCCGCTTTTTCCCAAACTAATGGAGATAATTACACCCTCCCGCGGACTTTTCTTTAGTAAATTTTGTGCTCTACAAATTTGTTCATTTATGCAATTTTCCTCTATCTAGCGCCGTTTTGGTGTCGTCGCGGCGCAAACACCATCAGATGTAATTATGATACTTTATACAAGTATTTTCGGGTTAACTCAGACAGATTGAGCTACTGGGATTGAGATAATTACACTCTCCCGCTGACTGTTTTGTAGTAAATTTTGTGCATTACAAAATTGATTCAGTTCATTTTTTCTCTGTCTAAAATATATAATGGTTTTCGCAGCGTTCGAGGAGAAAGCGTTAGGAGATCTGGGTGATTTCATTGATGGATTCAAGACAATTTCGCACTTAACTCTATTTTTTAACACCTTGTGGTAATTTACATTAAAAAAAAATGGTTACCTGTTGATCTGCACAAACATGAACATCATAACACAAGGTGGAAAAATGTACCGTTTATTTATTTATTGAACATAACTTAAATCGAGGCGTGGTTTAAAAACGTGAAATAAAAAAGGTAACGTAGGGCACCAATAAAAAAAGGTAAAGTAGGGAACCAGTAAAAACAATATGATAAAATTAAGATAAAATTCATTTTGTGTCTTTTATATCTTAAAAATAATAGGGTAGCTCAATCTCTCTGAGTTAACCCGAAAAATACTTGTACCTATAAAGTATCATAATTACATCTGATGGTGTTTGCGCCGCGACAACACCAAAACGGCGCTAGATAGAGGAAAATTGCATATGAACAAATTTGTAGAGCACAAAATTTACTAAAGAAAAGTCCGCGGGAGGGTGTAATTATCTCCATTAGTTTGGGAAAAAGCGGCGTGGACAGTTGCGCGAATAACGTTTGCATCATTTTGGACACCTGTATCTCTTTAACTATCGAAGATCGTGACACCCTACCGGGGACTTTTCTTTAGTAAATTTTGTGCTCTACAAATTTGTTCATATGCAATTTTCCTCTATCTAGCACCGTTTTTGTGTCGTCGCGGCGCAAACACCATCAGATGTAATTATGATATTTTATACAAGTATTTTTCAGGTTAACTGAGAGAGATTGAGCTACCCTATTATTTTTTACATATAAAAGACATCATAAGGAGCATATTTGTTCTTATGGAATTTTTTGTATCTCGAAAAATAAACTCGGTACAGACGAAAAACACATCAAATGAGTATTCCTCAAATGTAATTCACTCTACAAGTGACGTCACGCGTCATATTTGCGGACCGCCCACCATGCGCAACATCCTATCTTTAGTATTTATATCGTGCTGGAAATCCTTATGAATCCCATACGCTGATACGCAGTATAAAGAATATAAAGATTAAATTTTATACTTTATACTGTAACTGCAGTTTGCGTACTTGTTTTTCATATGTATCCGTTACTGCAATATAATTATAATTATTGAAATTTTCGTATTGAGTGTTTTATTGTGTTTTGTTTATCATTAGGTACGTTATTTTTTATTAATACAGTCTATTCTTTTTTGAACATAGCATATTTTAATTTAAAATAAACAGCGGCCTCAAATTCATGTTATGCCTCAGGCCTCCAGAGTGCATAATCCGCCACTGTCTATCATATAACCGTAAGGTTAATTAACTTCGACTTCGTGAAAGTGGCCCTTAACAAATAATGCTATCAGAATGGTTTACTCTGTGTTTGATATCTAAAAATGATCAGTTTCATTGCGTAGGGGGTGTCCACTCCGGGCGCTGTTAAGAGGGGGGTTCTACTGCGAGTTCTACTAACACTACCCGTATCAGTAGCCTCAGGAGAGAGGAGCTTCTCAAAGCTTAAGGCTTAAGCTCATAAAAATCTACCTCAGGTAATGTATGACGCAAGAGAGATTGATAGGACTGGCAGCTATATTTCAATCGAACAGGAGTTAGCACAAAACACCGATCTAAATGGTTTCAACATGTGATAACCTCAAGGCCAGAAAACAAAAAATATAAACTTTGTCTCTTTATTCAATGTCAAGTATAATGTATATGCAAATTACGGACTTCTTAGAAGAAAACATGCTAATTCCTCACTGCCAGTCAGGTTTTCGCAAAGGCCATAGTTGTACTACAGCTCTTTTAAACATTGCCGATGACATATTACAAGCAACCGATAATAACTTAGTAACTATTATGACAGTTCATATTAGATCTCAGCAAAGCGTTTGATTCCATAAATCACTCTATTCTCTTGGCCATTTTAAATTTTATCGGCTTTCAGGTACAGTCCATTGATCTAATCGCAAGTTATCTTTTCAACCGCCACCAATACGTAACTCTTAATAATGTTAACTCTTCTTGTCAACCTTTGATTAAAGGAGTTCCGCAAGGTTCAATCTTAGGTCCTCTTCTATTCAATATTTACACGCCCCTTCTCAGCCAAAATGTAACAAACAGTACAGTCAGCATGTATGCTGATGATACTCAACTGTACTTCTCTTTCCATATTGATGATTTCACGAATGCGTTAATCAGTTATAATAATGACCTTCAGAATTTGACTAAAGCAATTCAGGATCACGACTTGAATATCAATCCTAGTAAAAGTTCCGTAATCGTATTCGGTAGTAAAATTAACTGCAAAGTGATTGAAGATAAACTTGATATTCGAATTAATAATGTATCTGTGCCATTGAAGTCAGAAATTAAGAACCTAGGTGTCATTATGGACAATACTTTTAGATATGAAAGTCAAATTAACTGTTACGTAAGGAAAGCATATAGTAGCCTTAAACTTATTTATCCACATCGTCACCATCTATCCATAAAGACCAAGAAAGCACTTTGTGAAGCACTAGTATTGTCCCAATTTAGCTATTGCTCTGAACTGTACTACCACTCTTCTATTACCAAAGACACCTCTAATAAAATACAACGCGTTCAGAATTCATGTCTTAGATTGATTTTTGGTAGCCGTAAGTACGAACATATTTCACATAAATTAAGCGAAGTGTGCTGCTTAAATATGTCTAATGGAAGGTTTTTAAAAACAGCCACTTTATTTCACAAAATAATTACTACAGACACTCCTGCTTATCTAACTCACAAAATCATATATCGCAGTCATATTCACAATTTAAACATTAGAAACAGAGGATTAATCTCTATTCCTATTCATAGAACTTCTTTGTATAAACGTGGATTTGCTTATCAACTTCCAACTATATATAACAGTTTGCCAGAATTCATAAAATTATATCACACGATCACTACATATAAATACAGATTGTACCGAATGTTACTGTCCCAACAATGTATTAATTAATCTAACGATTGTCTATAATCTTTTTTGCAAATGTTTTGTGTACTTCCTTTGTGTCAGCTCTATTGCATTACGTCACACAATAATTACGTGTATGCTTTCTTTTTCTTCTCCAAGGTTCAGTGGAAGAGCAAAAGATCTTTTCTTTTGAACTGCGCCTTGAGGTTATTTGTTTCACTTGCCTTCTTCTTAATATTAATGCTATGGATGTATACCTGCTGAAGCAAATAATAAAGACACTATTATTATTATTATTATTATTATTATTATTTACATTGTAGTTTTCTTAAAAAAGTATCATTTTTAAATTATTCTATTTATTTACTGTAAGTTAATCAGTTCATGCTTAACTGTCATACATTGTATGTTTTGTTTTTTGTTTTTATATTTCTTGAAGGTGAGTGGCTGAATCGACTACAATACTCGATTAGGGAGTTGGTTTGCAATTGGGAGGGGGGGGGGGCTCACGAGAGTTTTGCCTAGGGCGCCAAAACCTCTTACACCGGCCCTGCGTAGTGCATGTTCTTACTGTACGCACACTTAATGAAAATAACATTGACGCATCCCCTTTAAGTATGAAATTTACAACTATATCAATGGTGTTTCCAGCCAACTGACTTAGGAGGGGTAGTTACATTAAATACATTACAACAATGCACCTGGAAAAAGGGACTTGTTTTAGAAGCGATGAATAACAAAATGCAATGCCACATAAGTTACCTTAAAATCTTAAAACGAACTTTTTAGTGTAAGTGTAGAAAACATTATGATGTTAAATTACTAGTCCTTGATGGTTGACCAAATATTATGAATGCGTAGTGCGTACTATTATCTATCGTTGATTTTCGTGTTTATAATTATGTTTTACAATTAACGAAACTTATGTTTTTAGTTAACTTACTACAACACTTTTCCCTCCGGAGACAGGAAAAGGAAAAGTAAAATCTGCTCTAGCCAATACTTATGTCAAACTTTGGCGCATACTACTCAATCGAACAATATGGCCTAATATTTTGTCGTTTTGCTGTTTTAATGCAAAAACAACCAAAACAAACTTTTTGTTTTCATCGTGAATGCAATGAGGTTTTGTATTATCTAGGTAGGCTTTAGGCTATATAATTTGTGTCACTTGTAATGGGCGAGGTCGACCTGAATCTTCTTATTAGAGAAAATACAACAGGTGATATGTAGTTTACTAGTGTTAGAACAGCAGATTCGATGTCACATTCTGGTCTCTTAATTAATGATCTTGTCGATATAATATGATATCCATTTCCGTATAATTAATTAAGTATATGTGCTTGTGCTTTCTACGGAATTAATGAGACGTATTTTATATGTGCGTAATTTTATAAGAATTTAATGGAATTTGGGCTAATTCTAATCCTAAACTGTAAAAAATTGCGTAATTGCCATTCAGATGAGTATTGCAATATGCACAGTATAACGTTCATACGTTACTACATATTTGTCATTATAATTAATTGTAGATTAAAAAAATTATCCCACAATTGATTCGAAGTTAGATCTGGGTCCCTCACCTTAAATGTTTGTACATCAAAACCTATCGTTCAAATTTTGCTTAAGAACACTGTAGTTCAATTACAGGGTGTTTCTTTATCACTAAATGTAATTTTATAATTTTGTGTAATTGCAACGAAGTAAATTTCGAAGATAATGTTTGAGAAAGTGTAAGTCACTTATATTATAACAATGCTAACGTAAGGTCGTAAGGATGAGTTACCAATAAATGATTAACTCAAATGAAATAATTTTTAATTATTTGAAAGACACTAATCGCATTACCTTTAATTTTCCTTAATTAAATATTAAAGGAAAATTAAAAAATATGTACCTATGCAATAAAGGATCAAAATAATAACTTTTAACAGTTAGTACGTTTTTCTACGACTGTTTTATAATATGCTTATTATTCGCTAGTTTTGAATAGATAATAACACCCGTGAGTAATGAAATTCATTACTCACGGGTTCAATTAATCATATGACCCATGTCTAGTGACAATACATTATTATAAGCGCTAAAGTTGTCTAATTTATTGGTATTCTTATAAAGAACATATTTTTAAAACGATTCATATATCATATAAAAAACTGTCTAAATATAAAAAGAAACCCTAAAATTCGCAATCAAAAGTAATAATTTTCACGCGATTGATAAATATTTTTTTTAATTTAACGGTTGGTAGGCGATCAACGGTATTTTAAAAAGGCGTGGTTTATCTGACAGAACCAATTACCGATTGACGTTTGTTGACAACTAACGCTATTTTAATTACTATACATATATTTTGGTCTGTAAAGAGCAAGTCGTAGAAATAGTATATTAGTACGTAACAATCTCCATATAATTTTCATTGGGAGTTACCAAGCGTGTAAAAGTTTGCCCCCCCCTCCAGGATTGTTATCAATGACCCACTGAACAATATTAGAGGGGGGGGAAAGTTGAACGGCCGCCATCTTGTCCGCCATCTTGAAAATACCCGCGAACCTATTTTTGGCTATATCTTAGCAACCGTATGTCCAAATCGAACGTACGTAGACTCTAATTGCACAGTTTTGTATTCCTAAGATAAATTGTTATATAACCGAAATTGATAATCCTAGCGGATTTAATGTTTTTGGGCTTAAAAGCTTAAATTATGGAATATGTAAAAAAAAACCTAAAAAACATATCACTTTTGATTTTATTATTATTAATCTTTTAGATCTCGCTTTTATGAATAAAATGCAAAAACAATCAACGAAATCCGAGCACTGGTTACCAAAATATACAAGATTTAGGAATAGGTTCCGCACCTTTGCTCAGCACACAATAATTGGGAGTTACAGGTCAAATTGAAAATTTCATAAGTTTGTTCTCTACAAAATGTGCGAATTAATACTAAATACATACATCAATTTTTGAAGGCTTATGCCCCATTCGCGATTTACTCGCCCTCATAAGAATAATGATCGCCATGACATGAATCAGATCCGAAAAACCGTACCGGTGAATAAATCGAAAATAACCGAATTAATACAAATTTTATAAATGAATCATTTTTTATATATTTTTAAAATGCGTTTCGCACCTTGTCGTTTTTTTAATTATTTAATTTAATTTAGGCTTTTAGGGAGAAGAGGTGACCATCAAATGACAAGTATTATTATACGGAACACTTTACGCAGACATTTGCAAAGAGCAGTGCAATTTAATGATTTTTTTCTTGAATTGCATCAGTTTCCACAATTCTGCTTGTAACCACATTTAAGAATCTCAATGCAAGCGGGGCTGACTTCCGGAATTGTTATCCACACGGGAAGGAATCTGTGATCGAGTTTCTTCCACCCATGTTGAATTGGATGTGGGGCTTGAAGCTCAGCCTTATGTGCCCTGCTCCAAATGGTAGCTTGGTAAGCTGCTCTCTTGCAGTGTAATAGGAGAACGTCTTGTGTCGGGTGCATCATTTGTAAACTTTTGTTTCGGTGACAGAATATTAACTTTCGTTGTTGATTAATGGATTCTGCACCGCCTCCATAAACTTGAGTAAAGAAAGGCTTCAAAGCTTTGAACTTTGTAGACTCCAAATTTCACCACTGCGAATGGATTTTCCATCATTTGGACGATGACCTGAATTACAGTGTCTGGGTTCCTTTTCCAGGCACTGAATTCCGTCCTTTTAGACTTTAAAATGGCCAATTGCACCGTAAAAATTAAGTAATGCTTAAAGTTAAGCAGAACTTAAATGCCATGATTGCTATGGCATTTAAGCTGTACTTAAGTAAGCATGCCTTAATTCGTACGGTGCAACTGGCCATTAGAGCGTCCTCTCAGTGAGGAAGTGGAGTCACAACCCGTAAGTGTGACAAACAATGGACGTGCAAACTACACTGCTCTTTGCAAATGCCCTTGTGTAAATTAATCCGTATAATAATTGTCATTTGATGTTCACCTCTTCTTCCTAAAAGCCTAAATTAAATCAATTAATTAAATAAACAAGAAGGTGCGGCACAAAAAAATTATTAATTTATAAAATTTGTATTAATTCGGGTATTTTCGATTTATTCACCGGTACGGTTTTTCGGATCTGATTCATGTCATGGCGATCATTACTCTTATGGGGACGAGGGAATCGCGAATGGGGCATAAACCTTCAAAAATTGATTACACTTAATTAATGCATGTATTTAGTAGTAATTCGCATATTTTGTAGAGAGTGAACTTATGAAATTTTTAATTTGACCTGTAACTACCAATTATTGTGCTCAGCAAAGGTGCGCTACCTATTCCTAATTCTTGTATATTTTCGTACCCAGTGCTCGGATTTCGTTGATTGTTTTTGCATTTTATTCATAAAAGCGAGATCTAAAAGATTAATAATAATAAAATCAAAAGTGATATGTTTTTTAGCGTTTTTTTTACATATTCCATAATTTAAGCTTTTAAGCCCAAAAACATTAAATCCGCTAGGATTATCAATTTCGGTTATATAACACTTTATCTTAGCAATACAAAACTGTGCAATTAGAGTCTACGTACGTTCGATTTGGACATACGGTTGCTAAGATATAGCCAAAAATAGGTTCGCGGGTATTTTCAAGATGGCGGACAAGATGGCGGCCGTTCAACTTTCCCCCCCCTCTAATATTGTTCAATGGGTCATTGATAACAATCCTGGAGGGGGGGCCAAACTTTTACACGCTTGGTAACTCCCAACATTACATTGTTACGTACTATATTGTGTATCGAGTAGGAAAAGCGTAACATTTCCGGACGATGTGAATATTGTTGGGCGAGGCGCCAGCTGAGCCCAGCAACACAGAGTCGGGGAATGTTGCTTTTCCTACGAGGTACACACATTTTTCCGCCGATTGTTAAAAAACGGACGGAAAACATGGAAATTCTAAAAACTATTTTATGAAGAAAAGAATAAGCGATGCCTTGAAAATAACGAACGTCGGTATCCATGGAGAAGTATCAACATTGTAGTTATCAGACGACGCGATTTGCAATTCCAATACTAATGTTAATACCAATATCCCCTCAATAATCAACACTAGTAATAATTGTAATATAACAATAACTATTAATAGAACGATATAATTAAATATGACTTGTGAAATGTGTTTGCATTACCTTATTGAATGTGCTAAGTACTGTAAGGAAATGAACATTTCTTTACAGTACAGAAATGAATATTTCCTTACAGTAATCGTTCGCTGCCTAGCAACGACTACATGCACCGGAATCTTGACCATTTCCTTTCAAAATGCTGTCAGAAATGTCACAATTTTTGAACGATCGGCGGAAAAAGTATAGTATTCTACTCGCATCTAATAGCTATTACTCACTCAGATGATTATTACTATGCGTCATTATCAAGGATAACAGATTCAGATTGTAGTAGGTAGATTAAAATTAAACAAGGAGTTGCTAAGATACAAACAAACAAAAAGGGAAATCTTTGGTCCATTTAATATTTGACGTGCATTTTTTTTGTGATCACCACACCCAAGCGTTTTTCAAAACACTTAACAACAAATTTATCGGCTTCCAAAAAAGACGCTCTAAGAAACGACCACTGGAAACTTCAGTCTTTGATGGTACTAGACTTTGCTACTTCACACAGAAAGTATAGACAGATACTAGATAGTTGATTTCATAGGCCCGTAATAATTATAAGCTGTTCTAGTCTTGTATACTCGTTTAAAATCGATTACAATATTGCTTCTATTTCTTGTATTATATTCATGTGTCATTTCATGCGTGACGTATTGTTTAGTGTTTTTCATGGCAGATAAGTAATATAATTCCAATACATATATTGCTGATATTGTTAATACACCCAGTGTCAGAAACGCTGCATTACTAATGTATGAAATGAAGTAACTCATCTATCAGTAAATTTTGCTAATGTTTCTTAATACAAAGATTTGTTTGGATACAGAGGTTGCTACCACCTCAACATGTTCGTGCCATGCTAGTTTTGGATCCACTGATACTCCCAACAGTCTAGTGCATTCCTTCTGAAGGACTAAATCCATATTGCGAAGACTAAATATCATCTTATGTTAACGTAGGTTGTATTAAAACGGCATCGAAGTAATTGTTGATTAAAGGGTCTAAAATAAAGAGAAAAAGACATTTTATATAAACATAGATAATTTTTGAAAATGAAATTATGAAGGGTGGTACGTTTTTATATGATTTTAAACTTGGTAAGTTACTATGACTTAAATTTATCCTCCCCCTTGCCACATACCTACCGCCCTTCATAATTTCATTTCCAAAAATTATCTATGTTTATATAAAATATCTTTTTCTCTTTATTTTAGACTCGAAAAAGCCAACTCAGAGTGGCGAAACGTCGTCATAATATAATAAATAATCTGATTTATATGGCATTTAATTTCAACCATTTAATCAACAATCATCTTATGTGTTTAGCTAAATTTGTTAGCTAGAAACCAGTTCTTTAAATCATCCCGGGCAAGTTTAATGTTATTTTTCACATTTTGAAATACATTATTTGACACCGGTAGCACTGTATCATCAGCGTACACATATAGTTCAGTGTTTGGAATACACACTTTTACATCATTTATGTAGATCAGGAACAGAGTGGGCCCAAGCACTGAGCCTTGTGGTACTCCGCAGGTTGCTTTATACATTTTAGAGAATGTATTTGCATAGTTTACAATAGCTGGGCGATCGCTTAATTAAGCTTGTGCTCCTAGGACAAAACTGATAATACTTTAACTTTACTACAGTATCTCCCAGGAGACGCAGTCGAAAGCTTTCTGTAAATTGCAAAAGAGCACTGCAGTATAATTGCTCTGATCAAAGCTATTGCTGATTGTTTCAATGAAATTATTGCTTTCTTGATTATGTGTAATAATTTTGTTTCTATAAAAGTGACGATGTAACGGCCTGCTAGATCGAATTAGTTTCTTGCGTTTTTCTCAACATTTTCATAAAATGACCGCAGTAAATGTTTAGATAAATGAAAAATACGTAAAATTCTTTACAAAAATAGACAAAAAAAGTATATCGTGTAATTTAAAAAAATTGTGGATGACGTCACAACAAATGACTGCGTGTAAAAAATAATTCTTTCTTCAAGTTGTAGCAAAGACCGTCCCATTTAATAATATATTATATGGTTTTTTAAAGTTATAACACAACTGAAGTCACTATACTCCTGGGCGCTTTTCATTGAACAGTCTGTATACAGGGTGTCTCACGGTAACCGTCGGTTAGAAGTATATCAAGAACTGTAAAAGCTAGAAATTTGAAATTTTGCACATGCGACATGGAGTGTTTAATCTATTAAATAAAAATATTTTCCAAATGGCAGCACTTGCGGAAATACCGGAAGTGGGCATCAACTTCTTTATTTTAAATACAAACCAGGCAATTTTTTTTCAAATTCTGATGTGTCATAAAATGTTTAGTAATTATGCTTAAAATAATCGGCGTATCAATTTTGATTGTTGAGAAAAAAAAAATTTTCACTGAAAAATTTCAAAATCTTGTTTAGGAAATAAAATTGAAAGTCGAACGTGGTAAAAGTTAGCGAAATGGGATTTTAGGTTCTCAATGTCAAAAGATTGAGACACAATTGTCTGTAATGGATAATAAAAAATTGCCCGCGGTTACGTATCTATTTGACGTTATTTCCAGACTTAAGAAAAACTTTAAAAAGTCTCTTTTTTTAAATGGAATGCCTATTTAATTATCGGCCAATTCGATACAGAAATAAATTTCCTTTAAATTGATATACCATGTTCCTATACCTAAAATAAATGATTACAGAGTTATTTACATTTTTCTAATTAAATTTATAATTACATACTTTACAAAACATGGTTGGCTTTGAAAATTTTCAAAAAATTTTTATTCAAATGTTTCTTATGCTTTTATGATTATTTAAAATTCTATCTATGCAACTTCTTGACTATCCAAGGTCTCTTTCCGCCGAACGAACAGAACTTTCAGGGAAAACGTTAAAATATCCCAATACATTGGTTTCTGCAGCGTCATTGGGGACAATTGGCTTTGCCAAACTTCGTGCCGCATTTACTTCGCCCAAACTTAGAAAATTCTTTTCAATCATCCTGATTTTTCGTTCTGTCATTGTAGGTAAATGCGGATATCTTTCGTTAAAGTGTTGAGTGATTCTTTATTCAATAGTTAAAGGTTCTGCAGGTCCGAAAAGTAATACGAGCAGACTCACCATGAATGTAAAACAAATTTAGAATATCAGCGTTTGTGTATTCCATATTTTCCAATTAAAAACAAATATTAAGCGCAAAAATCAAAATTCAAACAGATAACACTGATAACAAACGTAAATGTAGCGTAAACTTTCAAACTGATAGCCTGACAACTGTCATCATAAGAAACAATTGAATAAAAATTTTTTGAAAATTTTCAAAGCCAACCATGTTTTGTAAAGTATGTAATTATAAATTTAATTAGAAAAATGTAAATAACTCGTAATCATTGATTTTAGGTACAGGAACATGGTATATCAATTTAAAGGAAATTTATTTCTGCATCGAATGGGCCGATAATTAAATAGGCATTCCATTTAAAAAAGAGACTTTTTAAAGTTTTTCTTAAGTCTGGAAATAACGTCAAATAGGTACGTAACCGCGGGCAATTTTTTATTATCCATGACAGACAATTGTGTCTCAATCTTTTGACATTGAGAACCTAAAATCCCATTTCGCTAACTTTTACCACTTTCGACTTTCAATTTTATTTCCTAAACAAGATTTTGACATTTTTCAGTGAAAAATTTTTTTTTATCAACAATCAAAATTGATACGCCGATTATTTTAAGCATACTTACTAATGACACATCATAATGTGAAAAAAAATTGCCTGGTTTGTATTTAAAATAAAGAAGTTGATGCTCACTTCCGGTATTTCCGGAAGTGCTGCCATTTGGAAAATATTTTTATTTAATAGATTAAACACTCCATATCGCATGTGCAAAATTTCAAATTTCTAGCTTTTACAGTTCTTGATATACTTCTAACCGACGGTTACCGTGAGACACCCTGTATATGACCAATTCATCAGCATTGGAAATCATGAATCAACTAAGAACATGATCCAGACCGAATTAGAACTAATTATGGACTGCATAATCTGTACATAGCCGGGTATATGATAGCCCTACTAATTCAACTTTACACAAAGGCAACAATTTTGAATGATGTAGACGAAAGACAAGATCCTCCTTTAAACAAAAATATAAATTAGCAGTAAAGTCAAGAATTTAAAAATGTGCCTTCCTAGCCTTGATTGATGCAAACGTTTTTATAATAGATGAGTTGAAGTCTGTAGCAGCAGCCACACCACGCTCAATTGATAAAATTGCTAAATTACTTAAAAAAGATGTTCTATCACTATCGATGTCTAGACTATTATAATTATAATTTTGCACTATACTAAAGAAGGTGTACCTAAAGCCTTAACAAGCTTATTGGCCTATATTTGATAGCCCTTGTCATATCTGATTTCGGTAGTTTTATAATGATAGAGTGGTCGGACAGATGGTAATCAATAACAGAGGATGTAAATAACGTTTCATCTAAATTTGTAATAATGTTATCCAAACAATTATTATAGCGCGTACTATCTTTTATAGTTAACTTATAGCCAAATGATGTTATTATATCTGAAAATGTTATTACTTACATGCTTATTTGAGGTGTGAAAGTTTAAATTAAAATCACCATTAACAATGGCGGTTGTCTTAGAGTTGTCTAAAATATTTAATATCCTTGTAAATACGTCACAAAAAATGCCATTCTCACCATTTAGGAATCTAGGTATACATACCGGGTGCTGATCCGGCCGCTCGGTAATAGCATTTTACATGTAAAATCTTGTCTGCAATTTCCTGCTCCCCTAATTGTTTTAGCGCCAAAACATAAGAGTACAAAAATTTTCAAAACTAAAAATACTACCTAAATGGTATATTCTTTCCGACCAAAATTGTACTGTAAGAAAGAAAATGAAGAATTAAATGTTGAATTAGAATTTGCAAAAATCACATTGCCATGCTTTTTTAAAATAATTGCGTTATGATCAAGTGTAGAATCTTGACGTTTTCATTAGTACTGGAAGTTGCCATGACCACCGTCATGGCAATGCGATTTTTGCAAATTCTAATTCAACATTTAATTCTTCATTTTCTTTCTTACAGTACAATTTTGGTCGGAGAAAACATACCATTCAGGTAGCATTTTTAGTTTTGAAAATTTTTGTACTCATATGTTTTGGCCCTAAAACAATTAGGGGAGCAGGAAATTGCATAGACAAGATTTTACATGTAAAATGCTATTACCGAGCGGCCGGATCAGCACCCGGTATATGGTAACGATTATGAATTATGATGTTTCTTCCAATAAGTTCTGCCGCTGCAATTTCGCAATGCACTTCCACGGGGCACGGATAGAGCTGAAATGTCCATTCTATCTTTAAATTGGTATGTATTCTTTAAAAATATGGCACAACCATCGTGGCTGTGATCCTTGTGTATAAATGAAGATGATAGCAATAAGTAATCATTAATTCTTATATATTCGAGTAGGTAGTTCTATATCATTCACCCAATAAGGCAAATGCAATCTATATTATTGTTTATGTCATACTACCTTATTGTTTCACCATAGTAACTCTGAAACAAGAAACATTAATGACTAAATAACGCCTCGTTACATGACAACCGGTTTTTAGATAGAAACGGGCGTTATTTTTATAACGCCCGCAAATGTAAAATTATGTTAAATGTGAGTCTATACTGATTTTATTGTTATCATCTGTTTTAATCATTTTAATCAACTTCTTGCAAGTATGACATAAAGTAAAGAAGGCACCACGCGCGTTATGAAAACGCCTACGGTCGACGTATATCTCTCGGGCCAGAGGAATGAATTTATCTCATCTTACGGTTTTTATCATAATGAATCTATATATGACAACAAAACCATGTCATTCATTTGGTCAAATTTCAGCACACAATCCTTGAAATGAAATTTGAGCGAATCATGATCGGAGATAACTGTTGGAGTACTTAAACTAGAAGTTCAGCAGCCGACTCAGTAGAAAAGTTTTGCAGAATGAGAGGGAAGTGAAATATGTCCGAAGTTTATATCTACTTAAAAGTTTTTTTCATACTGTAACACGAATTTATTTCCCAATTATTATGTTCCGTTAATTTTCTAGTTCACACTGTGACGAAACTGCGGGTGAGGTCGGATAAGGATTTAGCACTAAAAAAAAACCGATAGAAATCAGTTAGTATAGTAAAAAAAGTGAAAATTTTTTTGGCCTACGTTATTACGGGAATTTGAAAAGGAGATCTATCAATTGAATCAACATGAATAAATAACGTGTTCTATGCGACAGTTTTACGATTTAGGAGCAGTTTCAAATTTACATAAATTAATTAGGTGAAATCTGATTTAAAAGGTATTAAAATTAACTGTAATTATCATGTATACATTCATTTAGATTACCAGAAGAAAAAAAACCACACGTGTTCACAACGCTAAAACAATAGTAGCTTGTTGGCTGTTAAGTGTTAATTCATTTTGTGATGCCTTACCCACTTCCAATTTATTGTTACTTTTCTTTCGTTACTGTTTAGGTTCGTTCTATGCAAATTGCTAACATTAAAAACAAACTTATTTTAGTGTTACCCAAGGCAATATTACCTTGGGGTGAAAGTGTTTGTTCCCAAATCTCACAAAAATGTTGCCGAAAGGAAACGAATTACCGACTAAAATACGTTTAAAATTTTATGAATGCTCGGTATTTCGATGATTATTTTATTACTAAAAAATTCTTTGCGTTGATATCTTAAGTTTTTATTGAATTTATTACATTTTTTGTAATCAATAAGTATAAATACTGAAATGAAATGGGAAGCATGCACATTATGTGGGATAATGATGTGTTAACGTCCCCGTAAGTGTTAGGTAGCTTTAAAACGGAGACACTTAATTCGAGGTTCATAATATTCTTATGTATTTCTTGTACAGGGTTTTTCAACGAAAAGGAGCCACCCTTTATAACTTCTAACAGAATCAAAATTTGAAAAATCGGCGATACCCGTCTATAATAATATCGAGGGGGACACTTTTTGACATAAGTTTGAGATTTCATACCTTAACCCCCTGGGTCCCACAAACATACCCTTAATTTTTTTAAATGGCAACATGGGTCATGTGATACGTCATTTGAAAGGTCTTTTGATATCTTGCATTACTGCGTTTAAAATTTTAAAATCGTTCAATTCGTTTGTGAGATATTTTAATTTAAAGTTTTAGAGAACTGATATAATTTTCTTCAAAATGGTTGTTTTTTATTTTTTTTTTTGCTTTTATAGTCAAGATAAATTGATACGAAATTCATTGTATTAAACTTTTTTTTAATTACATGGAAATAAAACTTAAAATAAATTAAAAAGTCAGTAATATTTTTATATTGCATTATTATAACGACAAATTATATCAGTTCTCTAAAACTTTAAATTAAAATATCTCACAAACGAATTGAACGATTTTAAAATTTTAAACGCAGTAATGCAAGATATCAAAAGACCTTTCAAATGACGTATCACATGACCCATGTTGCCATTTAAAAAAATTAAGGGTATGTTTGTGGGACCCAGGGGGTTAAGGTATGAAATCTCAAACTTATGTCAAAAAGTGTCCCCCTCGATATTATTATAGACGGGTATCGCCGATTTTTCAAATTTTGATTCTGTTAGAAGTTATAAAGGGTGGCTCCTTTTCGTTGAAAAACCCTGTATAATAGGTACTACAGCGAGAGCTGGCTGCAAAAAAGCTGGCCTATCGAGTAACAGCATGAAATGATTTTTAAAAGCTAGTACTTATACAGACCATCCATAAAATCTTTGGCTGCCTGGGCGCAACTTGTGCAGAAATTCGCCATGCCGCCCATGCCCTTTCTCCTGAATATTTTTTGGCACGTTACTGTACCTATCGAGTAACAGCATGAAATTACTCTTAAAACATAACTTTTATACAGTTAAAAAAGAAAAAATTGTCTGCCTTGTTAAATCTTGTGCGATACCTAGGCAGCCAACTTTCTTTTATTTTTTTTTGGCACGTTCCTGTACCTATCGAGTAACAGCATGAAATGATTTTTAAAAGCTAGTACTTATACAGACCATCTATAAAATCTTTAGCTGCCTGGGCGCAACTTGTGCAGAAATTCGCCATGTCCTCTCTTCTGAATATTTTTTGGATACGAACTGTACCCATCATCGAGTAACAGCTTGAAATTATTTTTAAAATGTAGCTTTTATATAGTTAAAAAAGAAAAAAAATGTCTGCCTTGTTAAATCGTGTGCGATACCTAGGCAGACAACTTATTTTTATTTTATTTTTTTGGCACCGATCGAGTAACAGCTTCAAACTATAACCAAATTAAAGTTTGAACATGGTATATCAATTTAAAGGAAATTTATCTCTGCATCGAACGGAGTGATAATTAAATAGCCATTCTATTTGAAAAAAGAGACTTTTTAAAATTTTTCTTAAGTCTGGAAATAACGTCAAATAGATACGTAACCGCGGGCAATTTTTTATTATCCATTACAGACAATTGTGTGTCAATCTGTTGACATTGAGAACCTAAAATCCCATTTCCCTTTTACCACTTTCGACTTTCAATTTTATTTCCTAAACAAGATTTTGAAATTTTTCAGTGAAAAAATTTTTTTTCCTCAACAATCAAAATTGATACGCCGATTATTTTAAGCATACTTACTAAACATTTTATAACACATCAGAATGTGAAAAAAAATTGCCTGGTTTGTATTTAAAATAAAGACGTTGATGCTCACTTCCGGTATTTCCGGAAGTGCTGCCATTTGGAAAATATTTTTATTTAATACATTAAACACGGCATGTCGCATGTGCAAAATTTCAAATTTCTAGCTTTTACAGTTCTTGATATACTTCTAACGGACGGTCACCGTGAGACACCCTGTAGGTATATACTATTACTAAATATTTTATATTATAAAATTATTTTGTCGAAATCATTATAATTGTTCATTGGACGATTCTTTGTTTATCCCTAAGTACTTCTATGATAAGTTGTATTAGTGGTACCAATAAGACTTTGAGAAAGATAATCTTTTCTGCCAAGGCATTAGCACAGGATTTAACGAGGCAGAAATGATTTTTCTTATAGAGTTATGTTCAAACTTTAATTTGGTTATAGTTAGAAGCTGTTACTCGATCGGTGCCAAAAAAAAAATAAAAAAAGTTGTCTGCCTAGGTATCGCACACGATTTAACAAGGCAGACATTTTTTTTCTTTTTTAACTATATAAAAGCTACATTTTAAAAATCATTTCATGCTGTTACTCGATAGGTACAGGAACGTGCCAAAAAAATAATAAAAGAAAGTTGGCTGCCTAGGTATCGCACAAGATTTAACAAGGCAGACAATTTTTTTCTTTTTTGACTGAATAAAAGCTATGTTTTAAGAGTAATTTCATGCTGTTACTCGATAGGTACAGGAACGTGCCAAAAAATAAATAAAAGAAAGTTGGCTGCCTAGGTATCGCACAAGATTTAACAAGGCAGACAATTTTTTTCTTTTTTAACTGTATAAAAGCTATGTTTTATGAGTAATTTCATGCTGTTACTCGATAGGTACAGTAACGTGCCAAAAAATATTCAGGAGAAAGGGCATGGCGAATTTCTGCACAAGTTCCGCCCAGGCAGCCAAAGATTTTATGGATGGTCTGTATAAGTACTAGCTTTTAAAAATCATTTCATGCTGTTACTCGATAGGCCAGCTTTTTTGCAGCCAGCTCTTGGACTATACTTTGTACGTTCCGTGAAATAGAATTTCATCGTTTTAAGAACAAGCGAAAGTTTCGCTACGAGTGTTAACTCTTATCTTGCTATAGAGCAAATATAAGTCATGTTTAATTGGAGATTAATTGGAAAGTCAATCGTCTATTGTTGTTCAATAACAATAAGTATATATTTTGGAATTGATTACTTCCTTATTCGTTTCCAAAGAAAGTAATTTGTTCAAATGCATGACTGTGTAGATTCCTTTTATTATCTAGGTTAGTAACTTTGTGCACACTTGCTCATTTTCATTATTATTGAAAGATGCATGCGTCTCTATAAGTCTCTATAAGTTGGAAATCTTATAATTAATATAAATAACTACTTGATTAACCAGATTGCGGTATGAATTTGACACCAGATCGATTTAATTGCAATCTCACAATTAAATTTCCATATAAAATAGGTGATTAGAATGCGTTTGAATGAGTGAAACAATCAAGAATGCTAATAGTGTTATTTGGAAGATTAAATTACATTAACCTTTTCACATATAGATATGCATTCTGAATTTGAAATACATATGTACCGTTACCGTTCAAAGTTGCTAAATAACTAATTATCGAAATTGTGATAAACCATAAACCTCTGTTTAGTGTGCTACAGCGACTGAGATAGCGGATACGGATTATCAACTGATGACCTGATGTAGTGGCAGTAGCGGATTAAGCTGAGAACTAGTATAAGGACTAGAAAGACTATAAGTTGATCATGACTTTTTCGGAAAGATGTCAATGCTATTTGTCGCTGTACTTTCTTCCAAAAGTTCTTTGGTAATAGGTTTGGCATTTTGTGACAAATTGTTTGTAAAGTGACTTGAAAAATGAGTGAAGAAGGTGAAGACATTGAATGTACGCCATCAGAAATTCAAGAGAAGTCATTGGAGACCACTTTGGCGATATTATCAAAAAAGTCAATCAAAAAAATGACCATCAGTACGATATATTTATGGATTGGTGCAATAAATATCACAACAGAAATATTCTTCGTCTACATTATTCCATGATTAAGGCAACCCATTCTGCTAAAAATTACGTTGATATCGCTCAATATCAGAAACTCACTGCGTTTCTAAAATAGAAAGGAAGACATGGTCAAATACTGCCTACCACGTGGATGATCTGGAAAGATTAAGGGAAAGGATCATTCACGTGTGAAAGGACATTGTTGTTGCTTGGCTTTTGCGTCACGACAATCAGCTCAGCCACAGCGCTGTTTTGACACCATTGAGGGTATCCAAGAGGCGGTGACAACAGCTTTAAATGAGGTTCTCGACGAGGCTTTGGAGAGGGCGTACTGGATATGACAGAGTCGCTGGAAAAAATGTGTAGATGCTCGTGGAGAGGATATTGAAGAATATTTTCTTTCTTGTACTATACGAAACGAACCCTGCTTCTCGAAAAGTCTCTCACCTAATAGTTCGTATACAAAATCACTGTCAACATTTACTCTTTTTTCCAGAAGTGAAGTTTTATCGGTATCTAATCTTGCCGACGATCATGTGTCTGAAACCTTATTCAGTAAGACGGTATATTCGTATTTCTTGGAGGAACACGTTCACGTTTCTCCAAATTTCTTCTTCTAATACTTCTAATACTTTCCAACGAGTTGATGCGGAAAAAATGCGAATAATTTTCGTACAAAGATAAAAGCTTGACTGTGTCCTTCCTAAATATATTCTAAATATACTGGTTTTCATATGGTTGTCCTCGATATATTTAATATTTTTTCTTTTTCCATTGTTGAAAAGTCACCTGAAAGACGCTAATAATGTTAATGAAGTTAAGGCCGTCGTAAATAAATGAATTCGTAGTATAGATGAAGAATTATCCAGGAACGGTTTGCGGAAATGGATTACGTATAGGAAAATAAATAGACCATTATGTAGCTAAGGACTAGAGTTTTCATTTCTTTTTTTAATTTTTTAAACATCTGTACGTATTGTCGAGTTATGGGAAAGTGGGCATAAACACCCACGCCTCGTATATCATCCTCGTAGGATCATCTAGCTACACCAAAGAGTACTATTACTCTTTGCGATACTAAAAAAAAAGACTAATAGTTATTGCTCTGATCTTTTGATGTTGATAAAGTAAATCAGGATTCGTTAACCATCTTAATACGAACGTGTTCGTTTATTTGATAGTTCAGAAAAGTTGTCATATGCGAGAAAGTTTCCATTACATTACACATATTACACCTCACATACTGTAAGATAAGAAGGTTGTAAATAATTCTGGGCTGGGAATTTTACTCGCTGCCCAATTTTTACCATTTCGTTTTAAAGTGCAATTTGTCTTTCGCTCCGCATGTATAAGCTTGTGTTAAATTAAATTTCAATCAAAATAACAGTCATCACTTTAATCTGTTTGTGAATAAGAACACTAAACTTCACTATCATATAAATGGCAATAATGGTCAATTTGTACTTCATTAAGTCAACATGCTCTAAAAATTATAATAAATCCTTAGATGGTAGATAATGTTTAACTATGAATAGGCTTCGTGACGAAGCTCTTGGCAAACATAAAAGCACTTAAAATGATAATAACCCTGTGTGCTATAAAACAGTGGGGGATCATCAAGATGAGCATGGCGAGGTGGTGGTGGTGGCCATCCAGAGAATATGTAGCAAGGTTATTCCGTATTATAAACGTGATAAAAACGTTTTAAATTCACTTTTAGCTGTGGATAACATATAGATTTATACATGCTAACTAAGTTGGTACATATATTGTTCATTTAGACTAATGGCGGCATTTGACTTTAGTGAAAACGTATTTAACGTCAACGTCAAGTGAGAAATATATTTTTATTACCTAGGTATTTTTATTGTATAGACCATGATGTAAAAATACAAGGTGCGGAATTGCGCAGTCAAAACCACATAACACAATAAACGGTCAAATAACACAAATCTATCACAAAACCGTTTAAAAAGTGTACCTAGAATCCTGGATTACGCTTCTCAAGAGCACATATATGCAAGAAAAGTTACGTTGTCTCAGTGTTTTAAGTTTCTGCAATTATCTAACTTCAATCGTTAGAAACAAAAGCTTTGCATTTTTGTCGCTCAGTCGACGTATAGGTATGTCGATGGCTTTTGGCTCGAGAGATCTACAAATACCGCGTGCATTATATAACGGTTATATTCAGAACGGTCATGGTGCCTTCGACGTTTTATGTCTTCCTTGAAGAAATTAATAACAAAACTTTACTTATATTCTCATATTCAGGGTGATCCAAAAGTCAGGAAGAAAATTCATAATTTCCAAAATAATTATTTTTGGAAAAATCTCTCGCACACGTCGATTTTTATTTTTTGTTGGGCACATTTTAGCATTAAAACAATCTACCAAAAACTCAAGATGGCGGCCACTCACAAATTTGTTATACCTTAGTTTTAGCGAAAGTTAATGGAAAAAAAATGTTTTCTGGTCTTGAGATTGTTCGGTAAACTAAAATTGATAGACGACGAAAAAATTTCATTGAAATCTTGCTTAATTTACGAAAAAATAGCACTTTTAGAATTTAGACAATTTCGAAAAACGCCATTTCCTAGCTAAGTAAAAATCACTCGGTATATCTGATAGGGGCTGAATAGGTTTTCAGACTAGCACAAATTATTGCCGTAAAAAGATTTTTTAAAAATCAAAAATAAAAAAAAATCCATTTGGTGCCGACTTTTTGGCGAGCACTGTATATGAAAATAATTTTTAAATATTTGCTTTTGATCACCATTCATAGATAAGATACCTTTCAAATAAATCTGTAAGTTTTATACAATAAGGGTTATAGAACCACGAAAGAGGTTTGCGCCACACTGTATTATTAATTATTATTATTACCTATTTTTACATTCCTCTTAACTGTCAGTTTAGTTAATGGTTAATTTAGGTAATGGATTTTGTAATAACAATGAATATGAATAAATATCCCACATCTGATATTTTTCATTATCGTGATCCTTTTGGAGTATGGAATAAACATCGTTAGCTGCTTTCGGATAATAGTAATTCCTGTTTTGGGCATTAAATAATATGCAAGTCTTCCCTTCCTTATCGCATTTTGGTTTAGACGTTTTTGATAATTTTCGAAAGTATGAATTTCATAGCTTGTCTAGCACGTTTCTGTAACATCGTCATCTAAATTTTCATGCAAGCTCGTTAATCTGGAAGGGGCGACGAATGTGTCTAGTAAAAAAAATGTATCACATTTTGGTTTACTTTGTAATATCCGGTAACCATAAAATTCATTTTCCTTTTAATGCTGTACAGAACATATTATGAGAAAGCAAATTCTGCTTTCTTTTCGAAATTTTTGCCCTGTATTCAGTTGGAAATAAAATAAACAAGAAATTAATTGTCCATTTAATGAAAATCCTATAAAACCCTTCTTTTTAATTAATCACAATTAATAATTACGGAATCATGTAAAGTTAACTTTCGGTAATCTCATGCTTAGATTAACATTTGCATAATTTTTATCTCTGCAAAAAGAAGGCTAGGAACAAATTAAAAAGGAATTTATAACGGTGGATTAACATTTAAAAGAAACTACATAGGCATCAAATTTGCTGATAATGGTTATTGTAAGTAATAACACGTTTTATTTCGATAATAATGGGTTTTTTAAAAGGTATATGTTATTTTGGTTTGTTCATTTAAAAGTTTATAGATATTCTTTATACCTACAATACTAAAATGTCGAGATTAAAGAGAGTACTGGCACAATGGAACAATAGGTTCATGTTTTACATTATCAAATTCTATTAATTATTGTGATCGTACTTGGCCTGAATGCAATTTTAAGTAGATTATGTGCCATAAAGGTAATGATACACATTACAATTTGAGAATTGCTTAATAATAATTCAAGGCTTTGAATAATATTGTAATGAAATATTTACTATCTAGAAAGTATAACAGAATGGCACAGCAAGAAAGGGGTATTTTTACAAGGGGTACCGACACAATGAAAGGTGTTTTTAGAAAAACTAGCCACCGAGTTAACATTGATATACTATTTTCTTTTATGAAAAGAATGTCTAATTTAATGGAACAGGTACCACAGTTTACATGTATATCGTATATCTCATAAAATGTTTGTGTACGTACGTATTTCTTTCTGAATTTACTGTGATTGTGTGGAAACTCGTTCAAAAAGGGTTCATAAACTGTTATTCTGATACAAAGCAACAGTAATTTAAGAACATAAAATGAAATTGCTCATTAAATTGATCAATTCTTAAATTAGGTACGTGTGTTGCTTTGGAACGTTACCTATTTTGTTAGTCATTTCTCTAAATGTAGATTAAACACTACTGTAAAACAGAACGAAGTTGATAATTTTAATAAGTGTACCATTCAAAAAATGTATTCCACACAGAAATTAAGGTAATCTGTGAAAATTGTGACAAAGTACAGTGGCGCAAGTGTAGGAAAAATGAACAACAAGACTATTTAAATTTATGGTCGACTAAGATTGTGTTTACATTCTTTCAACATCCTCTATTAAACATAATCCCATCTTGGTCGAACAGTATACCAGCTTTGAGTGCGACGTTGCGTTGGTTAGGACATGAGCAACCACCATTCGTTTGTATGTAGCGAACATCAATGGCCCCTCCAATTACTTTATCACGTACAAAATGGTGCCTCACATCAATATCTTTTGTTCTAGAACGATAGCCATCGGTACCTGAAACTTTGATAGAACTTTGATTATCGCTGTACATGATTATAGGTTCATTTTTCAATTGCGACCAAAGACTTTCTTGAAATTACTTTAGTCACAGAGGTTCTTGCACACGTGAAAACAAAGACATGTAATCTGCTTCAGTGGTAGACAGAGCAATGGTAGGCTGACGCCCAGAGTTCCAGCGGATCGTTCCCTCTTGAAACAAAAATGTGTAGCCAGTGCAGGAGCGCCGGTCATCTTCTGAGTTTCTCAGTCTGTATCACAGTAGCCATGAGCCATAGTCTTTTCTAAGTTTTTCTTAAAACCTTCAAGTACTGCATTACACGGTTCAGTGCAAATCTCGTAATGGTGATCGATTGATTATACATATGTATAAGTTGCAGTAGCGGCTGCTTCAGCCCAGTATGTTTTCTGAAGTTTTAGCTTTCAATCAACATGCATTTTGCACGTGCCACCAACGTTCGGTTCATCCGCTCCACTAGACCATTCTGCTCGATGGTATACGGAGAACTGGTTTGCTGTTTAATGGCAGAAACATTTATTTACTGTTATCGCTTCTTAGTATCTTAATTTACTTTTCTAAGCCATTTTCTACCTCTTCTTTGAACTTTTGAAACGCTGATTTAATATCCATCTTGTTCTTTAAAAAATGTACATACATATTCTTTGCCAGAATGGTAATGTGTAAAAGTTATGAAATACTTCCCACCGCTACCTAACCGATTAAAGGGCTAGACTAGAGTGAAATGGGAGTATTAAAATATTCATCTACAGAATAAAAACGGTGACTTCAGATATGTTTCTTCACATACTTTTTAAAATCATAGAATCTCGAGTCCTTAACAGGGCTGGGAAGTAGGTATATTGTACAATTTTAATTTAAGATTGTTATTTTTTGATTTAGATAGCCTGTTATAAGGGGATCTAAGATCCTTTGCCCCTCTAGCAGAGTTGGATAGTATTCGGATACTTCTGTATCCGGATACTTTTTATGTATCCGAAAGCTGTATCCGGATACTTTTCAAATTTTGTATCCGGTATCCGTATCCGTGACCAAATTTTAAAGTATGCGGTATCCGGATACTTTTTTTGATATTCGGATACTTTTAATTCATTCGATGCCCGCCGATAATTCACGTACCGCACTGCCCTATTTTTTATCAAGGTATATCTAAAATCCCATTTTTCACAGCACTCGTTATTTAATCATCATCAATGTTTTGTTTTTATGTGGCGAACTCCAACTCATTATTCCATGTTCATAATAATATTAAAAACAGAAATCTTAATAAATACATTATTTAATTAATTAGATTTATATAATAACTTGTATATTTTCTGTATCTCCCTTTTAAAAAACCCTATAAAGGTGTCCAAAGTTAAACGTGCACCATTGCTATCTCCGTTATTAGTAGACCTACAAGGTCGGTTAAATGGGCAAACTAATGCCATTTTTTCCGCTGGTTACAATGGTGAGAACAGAACAACAATTGAACGTCCCGTTGTCGAGATATTCACAAAAACAACATTTCTTTAAATGGAACACGGTGTATATTTTTAGACATTTTGAAAGGAAATTTAATTTTGAACAAAAAATTTTAATGTTAAATGTTGCAAAATTCAAGTAGTGACGTCAGATAAACGAAATCTGTCAATAGTTGTTTCACAATATTTTCGTTTGTGACAGCTTTAAAATGCCTTTCACTCATTTACAAAAATGTCACATTCGGAAATCTAATCTGCTAATGTTGTAGTGCTTCTGCAGATATTCTCTGCACAGTGCACACATCAAGTAGGTATGTCAAGATTTTCCTAAATTTTGTGTTTAACATTAAAAGTTTAAGTGCTTATTATTTGTTTACTTTTAAGTTTAGGGTTGTTATGTATTAACAATTTTTTGTTCAAAATTAAATTGTCTTTCGAAATGTGTAAAAATATACACGGTGTTCCATTTAAAGAAATGTTGTTTTTGTGAATATCTCAATTGTTGTTCTGTTGTCACCATTGTAACCAGCGGAAAAAATGGCATTAGTTTGCCTATTTAACCGAGTAGGTCTAATAATAACGGAGATGTAAATGGTGAACGTTTAACTTTGGACACGGTGTATACATATATGCTTTGTGTTTTTTTCGGTATTATTATAATATTAACAAAATAGTTCTTAATCTTTATAATATAAAAAGTAATAAACAATTTCTTGAGTATATTTTCATTTCTGTTTCCATTTCATGCATTTTATTTTGTAAAATACATTATAAGTTTTGGAATAAAAACATTATCTTCACAAATTAAAGGAATTTATCAAATCTTTATTAATATTGTCCGATATTGTACAACTATACTTTCTTATTTTTAAATAAGTAGTTACTTTCAACCTAACTTCATGATTCTATTACCCAAGACACGTAACTTTTTTAAGTATTAGTTTTACTGATTTATTTGACAATAAGAGAGGTAATTAAAATTTGCATAGCTACTGCTCTTACTCCGCGAAATTGTTCGAAACTCTTTAAAATAATAAAAAAATTAATTTCAATAATATTTTTCTTTAACTCTACCTATTTTACAGAAGTAGATTCTGCATCGTCAGGAGTGGCTACGAGTAAATAAGTGAATAATAAATAGAAGAGTAAAAATAAACTGTTGATGAACTAAGATCACCATTAATAGACTGTTTACTAGAATTTCCTACGTATACAACACACTAAGGACATCGTAACAATGGTTTATTTACTCTTTTATTTATTATTCAGCCATACTCTTGACGATACAGAATCTATTTCTGTGAAACCAGGCCAGTAGAGTTTAAGAAAAATATTAGCGAAATTAGGTTTTTATTATTTTAAATAGAGGTAATTAATCTTATGGACGAAAGTGTTTGGACGGCATTTTTTGTCAATTACTTGTTGATACTTGGTTGAATTATGAATTATTTACTGTAATTATTATCCTTTAATATTTTTGCTGTTCCGATGACCGACACCCACTGTTTGAGATTAGACAGTACTAATACTAGACCCTGAGAAAAATTAGGACACGCGACGCGATTAAACAATCGTTCATGCATGTCCGTCTTCGTATCTCTCATTTTTAAAAGTAACCTAAAAAGTATCCGGATACTTGTATCCGAGTACATTTTTAGGTGAAAGTATCCGTACTTTTTTAAAAAGTATCCGAAGTCATTTTAGTATCCGTATCTGGTACTTGGATACTTTTTTTCTGTATCCGACCCAGCTCCGCCCTCTAGTATGGTATTTATGGGTACTGTCATTTGTCAGGAAAGACGATTTGTTTATATGGATTTCTAATAGAGAACAATAAATGAATATAGAAGGTAGTGGCATGCTTTGTAATTTACAAAAAAAAACTTTGACCATGGTCTCTAAAATGTGCATTGGCTAAGATCATGACAACTTTCTTTTGCAATAAAAACCTTTTTTGGCTTTAGATGAATATTACTCCATATGTTAGTACCATACAAAAGATGGGAATGAAATAGTGCAAAATAGCATGATTTAAGAGTGGTTGTGCTAATACAAGTTCCTTAAATCAAACATAACTTTTGATAATTTCCTAATAAAGTAATCAACGTGATTGTTCCAGTTAATCGGTTGTCTACATAAATTCCTTAGAACTTTAGCGCAATTACCTGATGTGATGCTAATTGCTAAGGTTAGGAGAAAAAGTAATTAATTGTGTTTCTTTCTTTGTTTAGTTTTAAGTTATTGTGACCAAACCAATTATGAGCGATATCTTCAAAAATTTCCTTAGAATTTTACTTGATGGTGCATTAAATAACAGTTGTAATTATATTTAAATTCGAGTTAAAATTAAACACTTTTATAATCATAATAATGTGATTGTTGCTACACCGAAACTAAAATGTAATAGAAACCAGTAGAGTATTAATTTTCGTAAAATGTACCAACCACTATATTTATTTAATTTTACACATAGAATAGCACTTAGTAAACGGTACCTACGTTTAATTTAAAATCTACTGTGAGAACTGTTTAAATGTTTTGGACTTCAAAATTTACCAACACATGTTTTATTTTAATGCCCAATTTATGAAATCCTTAATTCTGCATGTAACACCCTCAGTGTTCATACACTTCACAGTTTATTTCAGAATTTGAGTTTCCCAAAGTAAGGTACCTAAATAAATGCAATAATCTATTTTGTGTTTTTTTTCTGCAAAATGTGTATATAATTTGACTAAATTTAGCTTGTATATGGCTATGATTTGTAAAATATGATAGAAAGTTATGAAAACGAGTAAATTATAAAAACTATATTAACAAACACTGCAGCTATCATAGATCCTCCATTAATGGGAGATTCGAAGAGCTTTAAGCACCTGCAGCTCTACTTAATTATTAAAATAAGAATTAGTTTTCGTCCCGTTTTTAGTAATTTGAGGTTAGTAGTCCAGCGATTGGAATACTAGACTGTCATCTTATTGGGCCGGGTTCTATAACCAGTTCTGCCAGGAAAACCTTGGGCGCCTTTTATTCCTCGTGGTCGATTCAGTTCCCATAATATAACACATTCAGACCTGTATGACATTGTTACATTTCCGCAAAACGGATTTATTGTTATCTATTATCTGCAATTAAAAGCAGGGCCCCTCATTTATGTTGGTCGACTGTGAAAACTGCATTATGGTTTAGTAACCGATGTCAACATTTATATTGTCGTATCTATGTAAAAAGGTGTATTCTTAAAAAAGTACTGATGATGTCACTTTTTTCTTGAGTTACCCTGTGTATGTAAATTTTAGGCAAAAAATTCTATACAAGGGGTTTTTTCACAAAATGCATTTAGTATTCCTTATTTTACAGACGTACTGCATACATATTAGTTATTTGTATGTCAAGGCCGCGAAAACACACTTTAACCGTTGAGTGAATTTCACTCAACGCTTTAACGTACGATGAGAAAAATTGAGAACAATCTCGAGTTAAGACCAATTTTGCTTTAGGAATTTCTTGTAAGTACCGATTCGGTAAATTTATCAACTTTATGGCTAAAAAAATAATAATGCTGATAAATCTCGAGTACCTTAAAGATTTTCGCGGACAAGATATACTTACACAACATTTTTTGGGCAACCGGACAATCAAAATTTAAAATTCGATGTATTGAAATATATCAAAGTGGCATTTTATTTAACGGCCGCGAAATCATATTTGGTTACCCGAAATAGTTCATATTTGAACGTTAACACCTTCTAAGGTTGACACCATGTAAACGGCATAGCTATCTAATTAGCTTGACAGATTCAAACATGAAATCGCACTCATTCAATTGTTGTCCATCACGTCATCATGATAATTGTATAGCAAACATTTATTTTGGTTTGGTGTTCATCGTCTTGGTCTTTACCGATGCTGTGAAGAAAGATTGTCAAGTAATATAAAATAAATATAGAAACGAATACGAGCCTGGAAAAATTAGTTGAAGTGTCAAAGAAGACAGGTATCAGTAATTATTCAGCCTGGAGATTCAAAGTACAGTTGATTTTAAATCAAAAAGGTCTACTTGAAGTAGCAAATGGTAATGAAGTTGCTGAAATTGATCAAGAAAAATTGAAAGTATGGAATAAAAAGGACCTAAATGCAAGAACAATCATAGGACTGAATGTTGAAGAAAGTATTATACTGAATATAAGACCTTGCAAGACAGCGAAAGAAATGTTAGACAGGCTGGAGACATTATATGGTTCGAAAGCACAAATATCGAAAGATGTTCTACGTACACTGTTCTTTAATTATAAGTATAATGAATTAAGACAGTCAGATGATACAACAACACCAAATGGAAGCCGGAATGTTAACTGACAACTTAGTAAGGGTCTGTTTACACTATTGCCAGAAAAACTACTGAAGGAGGAGTGTTAGCGCGAAATTATGTGTGAGTAGTTTGTATTTGTAAGGGAAGAGAGAAGAGAAAAAGAAAAAGCTACTATATTGATTTAAATAATCAGAGATGTAAAAAAGAAACAAACGAAAGGTTGTTGATTTATATTTTTTCATTGAAGTAATTGTATTTTGTATTAAAAAGTTGTTATTAAAAAAAGTTTCGTATTTATTAAAAATCAGATTCATTAAACTTAAAATTTACTACGTTACTGCTGAATGACCAACAGTGGTGAATATTTAACAGCATAACAAATAGCCGAAGACAACTTTCATACTATCTAGTTACAGGTTATTGCGAGGGTTATTGTATATTATTTATTAGAATAAAGTCGCCTTATGTGGAATAGGTTCTTAATGTGAAATATGAAACGCCGAACTATATGTGCTATCTACTTACTAGTGAATACAAACGCCTCTCCTAAATCGTTTTCGTACGTCGGCGTCGGCCACTGCGACACGACTAGTGTCACTTGTTACGTGACATCGAGGCAAACATCATTTTAGTGACACGCAACTGTTTCCCACGAGGCAACAAAAAATATTGTGGCTTATTTGGTTCTACTGTTGAAGGTAAGTTATTTTGTAGGGTTAAAGTAGACAGTAGGGAGGTTTAAATAAGGTGAATGTTTAAAACCAGTAACCATTTTAATTTCAAGTATGTTGATCTGAAATAAAAAATAAAAGTCTCCTATTGTGGAATAGCCCAAGAGCCCAAAGGAGGAGACCTCAATGTGAAATATTCCACATTACGAAACTATTTTTAAAATTCATTGTTTCAGAAGAAATGCCGTTAAAAAGCATTCAAGAGCACAAGTGGGCAGAAGAGGATATATACTTACTGTTTTCTTTCAAAGACTGAAAACACTGTAGGGGCGCGGGCGTAGGTATTCCACGTTAGGGATCCATTTTTAAAAATCTACTAAACTCTCTTTTTCCATTCTAAATTTTTTTCCGTCGCTTGTACTGGATTATATATTTTTGTGATATTATCTTAGTCTTAGATACTTGGATATACATGTATGTACAAAAAAGGTTAAGAAATAATTTTGAAATTTTCAATTTTTTTTCTAATTAAAACAAAATGGTATTCCACATTCGGCGACTTTACTCTATATTACCTACCTATTAAAATAGATGGTCGATACTTAAGCGCGCAAATTAATTATGCACACTTCATACTACTTATACACTTGCTAGAAGTCATTCATCAATGCATTTCTATAGCGAAAGTGGTAGACGCTGTAAAATAATTCGTGATTGATGGCTAATAAATAAGAGACATAAATATAGACATTAAGTTGATATTTACATCGAGGCTTTCTCACGACTTGCGTTATTTATCTATACTTGCTATCTAAGTGTATCTAACCTATTTAGTAATCAGAATTCGACGTTTTTGCAAAGTAGTTCAGTATATAACAGAATCATTGACATAAATTTACACTTCTTTTAACCTTCTTAATTTTAATTGAGTACCTATGCGCATACCGATTTTGGGCTAAATAGTGTATGGATAAATGGCTAATTTCCATTTTTCAGTTAGTGTACTAGATCGAAACTTTTCAACTTTCCCTGACAGAATTTGCAGCAACATGATTTTAGAAAACATTTTTCAGATCGTTACATTTTACTGCTTCAATATATTATACCAAGTTGGTGTTGGAGGAGAGTAAGGGTTTTTGCATGGTCAGTGGTATTTTTATTGTACCAAGGGCTATAGAACTAATTTTCTCTAAAGTTGCTTTGTGCAACTCCATAAGTAATAAATAAAACAAGTAATTACTTGTTTTTATTATTACACTTGACTTCAAAGGCTATAGATTCATTTTTTACGTCAGTCTTCTTCTTTTTAAATTTGTTTAAGAAAAGTATCTTCTATTTTATTTCCATATAAAGGATGGTCATTGCTGTCCGCAAGATAAGTCGATCATCTCTCATATACGTGTAGGTTGAAAACATTTTAGAAGTTAAACATTGCAAATTTTATTCTGACAAAGTAATTAAATGTGCGGTATATTTGGTGCCGACAAAAACTGTTAAATAAAGTCATAATGTATTCCACAAACAGGATTTTTATCTGGTCCCATATTGTCATTTCTTCTTAGTTTAGCCATTTCTCGTTTAGAAACAATTAAGTCGATCCTGATTTTAAAATTAAACGTATTATGCATTCCTTTAGATAAATATTGATCAAAAAATCGAAGTCATAATTTCAAATGAACGGTTTTTAATGAAATTTTCCCGTTGAAGAAGACTGTATCTGATTTGTTTTAGAAGACGCATGACATGCTGACAATTAACACTCTCGTTATGTGTTTAATCGTAACAGTAGTATACATTCCGATAGATTTTATTGTAAGTAGCACAAGCTTCCGAATACTAATTAACACGTATACTTTGACAGATTTTGTTTTATTGTTTATAAATTATAACAAATAGCTTCCTCTCTAGAAATGGACGAAACGGTATGATACTAACGGGTGTAGAATTAACCTTTGCTTTGTTATTTAACATTATTTATTATACCAATAATGCATGTATAATTTGTTATAATTAAACAATTAAAGTTAAATAGTATTGAGAGAAAGGAAAAAAGTTAATTATTAAAAAAATATCTCTTTTAAACTTGTGGCTTTTTAGTACTTGGCGTGATGACTATAAATGGACTAAAGGAATTTCCAAGTTATGTTAAGTAAAACGTTCATGTTTCTTTGCCAACAGTTGATCATTCATCCGTTTAAAGTAGTACCTATAGCTATGCTGTATAGTATATGCTCTTAATAATATTCTTATCTTATTATAAGTTAACCTTAAATGTTTCATTAAAAGGAGCAAATTGCTTTAAATGTTAAACCTTTATTTGTACATGAAAATCAAACTTTTCCAGATCAGTTTATAATAGAAATCATTAAACCGAATGTTAATTATTTTCTGTTTTTAAATACACTATTAAATTACATTGTTACTCATAATAATTATACTTATTATCATTATTGTTGCAGTAGCGAAATTTTGATCGCCGGATGCGTTATGTTATAAGTAAAAATGTACAATTTTAAGCAAATTTATTGTAAATAATTTAGTGTAATAATAAGTTATGTGGTTATTTAAAATTTTTTCGATGAAACAACTTTCTCTGCACTAATTTATTCATATTTTTAATGATATAGGATGCGGGACTATTTAAAGGAGGATGTTCAAGCTTTTAAATATGTACGTCGCAAATTCTTAAGTGGTTATTAGTTTACCCCGTCATTAGATATCTAGTCCACATAATTATGAAATGAAGCAATGTACGTGATTTCCACTTTTAAAAATTAAAGACATATTTTCCAGAAATGTTCACCATTGGCGTAAAATCTTGTGATCCCTCAATTTAAAAACTTGTATTTTAAAATTGAATTTCGGCGAAGCAAACTAACTCATAAAATGGCATGTGGAAGGAAGTATTATTCATCGCTGATGCGAACTCCTTTAAATAAAAAGTGAATGTCAATAATTAATTACGGTCGTACACGTACAGGGTGGGCCAAATTGAACACGTTCTTATGGAAACCCTCTTTATAGAGATAGAAAAAAATGGACCTAGGTGTCTTGAGCTTAATTTAATGAGAAAATCACTAATTCAGCTATCTCTAATTGTTTGGCCACTAGGGGGCCTTTCTCCAATTTAACAGATTTCTTTAATCCTCCATAACTTTCTTATTTAAAGATAAGTGATTTTGGCAAAATCTTTCTGAGAGAAATTTTTTACGTAGCACCCATTGCGATGGACAATTTTTATACAATCTTAATTAGCTCCAAATATTTTTAATTACAAATAATAATGTATTAAATGCAATATTGCAAATAATATTTAACATATGTAAATATAACAAGTAATACATCAAAATTTCGGAAATTTCTTTTCAAAAACCCCAAAATATATAGGGTGGTTCGTATGAAAAAATGTAGTTTAGGGTCGTACACAAAAAACCAAACACCCTGTATAAAAATTGTCCATCGCAATAGATTCTACGTAAAAAGTGCTCTCAGAAAGATTTTGTCAAAATCCCTTATCTTTAATAATAAGAAAATGATGGAGGATTAAAGAATTCGACTAAATTCGGGAAACCCCCCTAGTGGCCAACCGATTAGAGATAGCTGATTTCTGTGAGAGCAGATGTTATTGTGAATCTGAGACCTTCAATGAGACGTCGAACTGCAGCAAGTGGAATGGTTCGTCGGAGTTTTCAGCGAATCCTCAACAAAGAATTAAGATTGCACCCCTACAAAATTATAATCGGTCAAAAAAGTGCTTTCAACTCATTATATCGTCAGCGAGTACTTTCCCATATTGTAAATAGAGTCCAATGACCAAAAGAATTAGACCAGCCGTGGATCGTTGTTTCCTTTCTTATATTTCTGTTCCATAAAACACCGTGTAGTGCTCTGGTTGCAGTTCTTCCTTGTCTGATTCTTCGATCTTGCCTATGTCTTTATTCAGTTCATACTGTTTTGTTCAGTCCGCTGCGACTGGGACAACCGATGGGTGGATTAAGTAACTCATTGGTGGTCACTGTCAGTTCCTACCCCGAATAAAGGAGGAAGGTTGTGACGTTTGGATTCGTAAAATGCATGATGGCGGTGAAAAGAAAGTAAATTTTATGGTTTTGCATCGTTAGGAATCCTTTTGATAACCCTCTTCATCTTTTTGTTTCCTAATATGGATAATGGAATTATATAGAATGTTTGTTTCCCTGTTGTTTTAAGAACCATTTTTATGATTAATTTTTGGTGAAATTTTAAGAATTAAAACAGAATGAGCTATTGTTTGCATGCTCAACCGTTTGCTCATCGGGACTCATTTCTGTAGTTTTGTATAGAGCTTTTTTTCATTTTTCAATAAGCATGTGTTTCGAAAGAAATGGGTTTAGCCTGTACATGCCTTTTGCACAAGTAGTAGTATTCTTTATTGCTCTTATAATAATAATTTGCAAAGATCCTATTTACGTATCATTTTTACACACAATTTGTGCTTAATTTTGTTTGCAGATGTACCTAATGTTTATCTTTGTTCTTTAGAGGTGTGTAGGTACAGCATATTATTACCAAAAAAAGGAAAAATATCAGTAATTATAACAATAATAATAAATAGGTTTCTAAGTGTATCTTATCTCACCTACAGTATAATAAACAGAATCGTACGAAGTGTAGAAAAGTAACCGATGTTTGATGCTTGGGGAAAATAATGCGTTAATGCATGAGATTTGTTGATCAGACTAACGAATCTATTGACTTCACGAATTAAAGCGATTAGATTATTTCAATTTCCTAATAGGCCGAGTACAATTTTATCAATTCAAAAATTGCAATTTTGTATTTTTTTCAGACGGTCTGTTCTATTGACAGCGTGACATAACGTGAATCAGCCAAAATGAAATTGATGAAGAAAATGAAAGGAATGCATTAGAATAAAAAGGACCAAAAATTGAATTTTCTTTCATTCAGCACAGTAAGTGATTAAAATATTTACACATTTCTAGCGTGGAGAAAAATTACAATGTTAACCTAAACTGATCCATTAAGAAAATGTTTAGTTGCTTCATAACTTTTGTTTATATGTAGATATAATTTCTGAATATGTATAGGTACGTAAATTTATTCAGATTTCAAAAAACGTATAATTTATGACTCATTATTTAAAATTTTATTCGGAGGTTTTGTATAAAAAATGGTTTAATTCAATTTATTGATGCTAAAGGTTAATTTTGTCTGACATCTAAGCGATGCCTTTACGTAATACTAATAAATCTTAAAATATGCATGAATAGAACGGTTTTTCCAAATAACTGTAAGACATTGATATCGACAATGCGTAAACTATGAATTTATTATTTTCCAAATACCTTTTGCTATAAATATAAGCGACCACAAAACACATAATTATTATTATATGGATAGGTAATACAGGTATGTAATGTATACAAAATGCGGTAAAATGATATAATTAGGAGTATATTGACAGCTGTTACTAAATTTAATGTTAAAGTACTTAAACATTTTGGGTGTTTCAAAAACCGGATAGGCAGCTGTTAGTAGGTCAGATTCCGTTCGTGATTTTTAGAGCAAAAAAGAGTTAGAACTAATTATGCTTAAATTAGCAGTTTTTTAAGGCGATTTCTTACCGAAAAGTAAGTTTTGACTTTCTATAAAGTCACGCAACTGGTTAAATACAAAGACCAATAAGGCAAGAGTGTCTATTATATGCACATATTTTATATTGTTATTATCTTTATATTTATATTACATCTGTTTTGATGGTTGTGTAATAATTCAATTACATATACAAATCTAAAGAATATTTTCTATTGCGGGTTAGGTGATAAGCAGACGTAACAAAGTCATCTAAAATGCATGCGTCTTCCCTTCAAAATATTCAACTTGATTCACCATAACACCTAACCTAACTTAATGTTAATTTTGGTTAACTAGGTACTTCAACAACTTCCACACCTAAAATCGGTTTACGACCCCCATAACAAAATCAATCTTAACCATTCTCTCCAAATATATACCTACTATGGAAAGTTGGTGACGTAAATTACTGCAGGCAGTTTTTGAAGTTTGTTGCAAGATATGCAAAAAAATTTAAATACAGCAGTTCTGTCAGTTACCAGATCGCAAAGGCTATGTACTGTCAAACAAGTCTTGTAAACAATTCGCCTGAACGAAAGTTTTACCTTCCTCATTCTTACTGTAAATCACTACCTATTTACAATGAAACTTACAATAAATCTATTGTCACAAATTTTAAGTAGCCTGGGTCAGTATATTATGTTTCCCGCACTTAGCAGCGACTTCTGACGGGCTGTGAGTTTTACAGAAGAGCTCCAAACTTTTAGGGTAAATTAGAAATGAGGGGAAAAAATTCATACACAAAATGTAATGGAAATTAATTTGTTTCGCTATAAAAACGCATGAAATTAATTAATATTAATATATTAATTTTAAATTTGATAACTGATCCGATTATTCTTTTTATAAACCTGTTGGATATCGGT
The DNA here is from genome assembly GCA_036250285.1 of Pyrocoelia pectoralis. NCBI lineage: Eukaryota > Metazoa > Arthropoda > Insecta > Coleoptera > Lampyridae > Pyrocoelia > Pyrocoelia pectoralis. The sequence goes on from CM070074.1 coordinate 34,782,329, forward strand.
TAACAAGTACTACTGCTTCATGTTGAATGTTGTCGTCGCTGTATTTTCATACTCTAAAATAATACCTCTCACCTAAGCTATGTTTGTGGATCTAGATCTGTAACCGTTTCCTGAGTTCTTTTTTTCCATCTGCTAAACTCTTCCTTTTTCAAGCTCGCTTTAACTCTCAGCAGTGCACTGACACTGAAGAGCAAAAGTTTTTAATGTATCTATGTTACCACTACGTTTTTGTAAAACTGTAAGGTGCCTGTTGATGTGAGGATGTTGAGTCAAATAGACGTAAGGAGAAGGCAGTTGAAGGTTTTAAGACACAAGCCTATAAAGTGATCGGTGGAGTGACCCTTTACGATGAGATGGTTGCGTGAATTATTAACCATCTCATAGCGTATCAAAATTGCATAAACTATGATTACATATTTAAATAACTTGTTATCGCTCTTTCTTCGAAAATAGCCACTTTGACGAACACAGACAAATACATTCTTTTTGAATGTCGTGTGACAAGTAGGTGCGCTTGCATTCGTTGTCCCTTATTTTGAAAATAGTGGTCTTTTCTCATTCGAAGGTTTGATTATTTTTTCAAATGAAGCCAAATTCGTCATTAAATGGAATTAAATATCTACCAAAGTCTTGGAAAAAATTGTGTCCAAGTGATGTATGGGAATATTTTAAATCACAACTTATATCAAAATTAGGATCCGTTTGGTTGTCGATTTGCGTGAGAGGCAGAAGATGCAAATGAGTCTGTATTAACAAGCACAATAGTCTAGTAGCAAGGTCAAACTCAGTTACTTCTCCATCGGTGTTAAATTTATCAGTATCACGTATACCACTTACTACAGAAGACGACGACGAGGACGAGTCATGCGCCAGATGTTTTGATCTAAGTACTTCCCGAGTACGAAGTAAAAGGGAAGCATTGTATTTTTTTAATGGGACTATTAATATGTTATTGGCATTTCTGTAGTATCATTTACCCCGGGAAGTGTTTTGGTAATATAGACAATCACCGACTCTTTCAAATATGCTCATTGCTCACATACAGAAATGTACCAGCAGTCTGGTCAGGAGATCGTATGGGACTTCGCATTTGGGGTTGAGTGAGAAAATACTTGCTAACAAAATGACGTGTTTCACTAGGAAGTAAAATTTCTGATAAAAATGTGTCCGAAAAAGGAAAACAAGAAGAAATAGCTATTTTAGCCCAAGAAGCGAAAGTTGTAACACTTTATTGGCACAAAAATCAAAAGAAATCTATGAAAAAACTTTCAATGAATTTTTACTATGGTGCACCCAAAAAAACATTGCTGACTGCCAGATTAATGAAAACATTCTACTTGTTTATTTCAAAGAAGAGTTGCAAAATTTTTTTCAATAAATAACTATTACAATTGCTCGTTTTAGGCCTTATTAGGCAGTATACGCTCGCAAATTACTGCATAAATGATCTAATTTTAATACGATTTTACAAAAACAAGTTTTTTTGCGGTTAAACATTCTCACCAAAAGTAGGTAATGGTCGATTATACTCTTAAGTAAATATCATGATGAATTGGACACTGTTTCAAAATAATAGTGAATTATTTTAATATCTTTTAATATTGCTTACAATTAGCAGTGCGAGTGATAGTAGGAGAATAATTAAGAATAAGAGTGTCAAAAAGACAATGTTACGCTAAAGTAAAGTACAATGTATCTCCTGCTAGAGACTTACCGTTAAGTACCTATCCTCCGTAAGGAAGCTAACTTGATGAGTTTGACTAGCAGAACAAAACTGTTAACTTTAACTTTTATATACAAAATAATGAATAATAAATTTAATTGCATTGAACTATTACAATACTTATATTAATCTTCATGTTCCACGCACTTTTCACCCTAGAACCTTTCAACTTTTCAATATACAACATAGAAACACCACTCACTTTGGGAACTCTCCTCTTATTCTGGCTTTAACACGTTGACTGCCGTGGCGTATTTTTGTGTATTATACGTTTGGGCCAAGGGGCATATCAAAATTTTCATCTTTTGGGCCGTAATGCGCAGAGATAGATATCCATAAATAATGAAGTTCCACGAAAGAGATTTTCAAATATTCATCACTCCTGTTAAGAAAATCGAGAAAATGTGTCTCGGTCATAGGGACCGAGCCGGCGCGGTGTGAAAGGTAGTGAACGTTTTACGCGGGCGCCGTAAATGGAAAAATTTTACGCAAGAAACTGGCGTGACGCAGCGCTTCTTCTAGGCCAGCTCGGTCAATTTGCACAGTCGAAACAATTTTATGTCGAGCGTCTGGCGTGTGGGATGCGAAAAACTGACTCGGTCATATTGACCGAGCCGGCGTGGAGAGCAAAATTTTTCGCGGTCACATAGACCGCGTCGGCTTGGGGGAATGTTATTTTCTCGGTCATATAGACCGAGGCGGTAGTCAACGTGTTAAAAGAATGAAATAAATTATATAATGAAAACATACAGTGTGATATTTTTTATAACAATTTTGAGTCGTTCAAAAATATCTGTATTAATCATTTATTAGATAGAAGACGATATCAGTTCTGAATAATTTTCGTAAAAATTTTTTTTTTTTTTATTAAATACAGAGTGGAGGCCGTTTTGGGCCATATCCGTGGTCTCATTTAATGTTTCATTTTTGTCTATCTGTTGTTACATGTATTATTATTATTCTTACATGTATTAATACTAATAAATAAAATAAAATGAAATAAAAATAAATAAATAAATAAATAAAAGTAGGTATGTTATCCTGTCCTAGAAACTTAAAATAAATGATAGGTATGCTTATGCACGTAATCATTTTGGATCATCCTTTAGAAAAAGTTGTTACCATTTTATGTGTTTTTGTTTTTTAAGTATTTCCTAATTATGAAATGTTAAGTGTAGTCGTTCGCAGGTACATAGATATTTACAATTTTTAAAAACTTCAACCTCATCGTTTATTACGCGGATGCGTAATTTAATGATCACGCAATGTAAACGAACTGTTGAATTTCCTGATCAAGAAATATGATTACGAATCCACATATCAGCATACATTTCTATTGGAATCGAGTGTGCACTTAAGTAAATCATATTTCAATGAAATGTAAGAAGTGCAGTTAACGTTGTCGCTATTTCCTATTCAGAAGACTTCGGCAAGACGTTGATGGTATCTAACACAAGCATAGATATCCGTGAAGATATCTACCTGAATTGATCACAGAATCTCAGTCGAGGTCGAATAATCTGTTCCGTTAAGTCAAGATCGCGGATCGTACATATAATGTACCTAGTTCTTGAATTAGAAATTTTGAATGTATTGAAGCCAATTTGTGTGTTTCAACTGTAATTTAAAAAAGTAAAGGAGAAAGCAATGTTACTAATTAGTGGGTGCGTTCCGATTATGAATGTTGCAGTTTACCGTTTATAGTGAGTTTGAAAAGAAGTGATACTACGACCATTCTGTTTTGAAATGCCCCATACAATATTTGGTTGACATATGTTTGTTGGGGTAAGAATCTTTTAATTTTTTTGATTCATTTCCGAGATAACTTTTTTAATTTTGGCATTCTCCAATAACTACGTTATTTTAAACTGATTTAATAATTACGTAGTATTCCAGTTACTTTTCAGTTTTAAATTACAGCACAGTAGAACAAGACTATTAGACTTTTGTGAATGTAAGTGGTTATTATATAGCTTAATGTTAAATTTGTACGGTTTGTTGGTTACTTCCAAGAAGTGTAATGTAAGTCAACTTTTTTATCATCTAACAGTTAATCTATTGTATAAAAAATGTGTATAGATTCTTTGGAAGTATGTTTATTGTCATCTTTAAAAATAGCGATTGTTTTCCATTTTCTTTATACTTACCTTTCATCTGAATTTAGTACAAGTCAATTTAAAATTACAAACTTTAAGCATGTACCATTTACCATAAATTACCAGACTTAAGGAAATGTTGTTTAATTACCATCTTCATTAGCATATCAATGAAGTTAGTTGTATTGTGGTCTGCATCATCATTTATTTGAGGAAAGGTGAGCAGTGCTTTGAATTTAAGTAGATTGCGTTTCTTAGCGTTTTCATGCCTCCTAACATATGATAATATTATGTAAAATGTAAATGAATATCTTAAATAGTTACTCGATAAGTTAGGCTATTTAACTAATTTCAAAATCCTTCCGTAGTCATCCGGTGATTGGGATTCACTTTGTGTAAAGATTTTTCCTTAGAATAATTATAGATCCAGTTCAATCAATTTACTTCTACTTTACTCCGAAAGATCCCCTGAAATACAATCAAACTTAGCCATTATTGCTACCTATCTTATTTAAAATGTTCAATATTATTGTAAAAATATGACAATTATTATTGAAAGCCCCAAGTCAGAGTGGGCGTTCAAGGCCCATACATTTCATGTTAAATAGACTCTTAAAACTTAAAAGCGCCTATAAGGAGGCAGTATTCATTTTTTCCAGCACACTTGCATTCAATTAAAGATTAAAGTAAATAATATGAATTAGACTAATATATCGCTATACCTGCTCACGAAAGTGTACAGTCAAAGGGATTGTAGCTTAACCAGTGTCCTTGATACACGCACTAGCAAATGTTTTGAGTGGGGAAGACACCTCAGTCATTATCGCTTACTTTGGACACTGCTAAAAAGTAATACTTGTTAATATTAACTTTTGATTCCGCCTTTTACAGCTACTATTTATTTATTTATTTATTTATTTATTTTAATAGACATGCTTTCGCACTTAAGATGAGTATAAACTAAGAATTTGAATTTTAAACTAAACTAAGAATTAGAATTAATGCACATAATGCTAAGGAGGTACCTAACTAAACGAAATTTTAATATTGCGAATCATTGTAAAACTCTCTATCCACTTTCGGAAGTTCTTTTTTGAAATTCCTTTTTAAATCTGAATCTCCATCAAAGTAATTTATGTTTTTGAAAGAATTTGCTGTTTTTAACATTCTCTGTAGAGGAGAATGTTGAAGATAGTTTGTTTTACTAATGTTTACAAAGAATTGGTTAGTACTACTACTACGTAAATTTTTGCACGGAAAATTTCTTGTAAAAGAGGGGGACAGTCAATCACCCCATTAAGTAATTTGTGGAAAAATACTTGATCAAGGAATATCCTTCTAGAATTTAGAGTATTCATATTGAAAGAGGTTAATATTTGAAGATGGTTGGAGGCTGGCAGTCTAGCTTTGTAAGTGAGAAACCTAAGGAAACGATGTTGGGTTCTTTCTATTTTAACAATTTGAGTCAACTGATTATACATATAAATAATCAAACGCCATTTACCTTATTGGTGTTGGCTTACCTAGAAGATTACATACATTACATTACATTATGCACAAATTTACGAGACGAACATGTAGAACCTTTATCTTTAGCGTTGTGTCCTTGTTATTTTGGGCTCATTTCACCGGTCAAGCTGCAACCTTTTCGTTGTAACTGTGTAATAGTGGAACAAACCATTTCTTTTTCTTTCATCAGAATCTTATTTAGTTTACCACTCGAAACCTACCTTACCTTTTATAAGCTTGTCTTTTTGTTGAAATTTGTGCAATTTTCTAGGTCCTACAAAAATGGTCATTTTAGCTTTGCATACAGCTGTATAGATGGCGCCTTTTTAATGAAAAGTACTACAGTGACTCTATTACAAACAGTGGCGACAAGCGATGTATCGATTTTTATTGGCCCTGGTATATTTTGCCTCGTAATGGCGGCCTGACTGTGTTTACCTTTGATCAGCGTGTAATTTTTATTTGAATTTGGCACGTTGCTAGGATACCACCGTTGAGTTCATAGAAACCCGCCTAAAATTTTGCCTCCTAATGGCGAATGGGTGGAGCTAATCGCTGCTTGTCGTCACTGTTTGTAATAGAGTCACTGTAAAAAGTACCAGGTAATAGGTATGTACGTAAAACTAACTTCAATATGTAGTTAACATAATCCCAAGTGATTTCGCAACAGTGAGTTTCAAACTTTTTTAAAAGATTATCACAATAACTATGTCTCGCTGAGTTAATTTACGTTTTTAACGAAGAAGAACTACATTAATCAACAATTTTTCGTTGCTATTGCAAATTTCAAGGGAGATGCAACAGTCTCATGAAAGATCCTACTAAGATTACTACTGAAAACAGTAGTTACCCAGAAAACATTCGCTTTAGGTATTTCAAATACCTCATTCCAAAAAATTCTCTGATGGTGAATAGGGTCTAAGAAAATTAGTTTCCCGTTGGATTTCGCATCTTTTAACTGAAGAGCAAAGGGCGGCTCTCGTCAATTGATGCCGAAAATAGTTTCAAAATGGGACGCTCAAAGAACGTTTAAGGCATAGTTATATTCCTCACTCTTTCAATGCGGATATTGTTTATTGATAAGTTTACTATATCATTCTTAGTTTTGGAAACGACCATATTTCGCTGATTATGTTTAACCGTTCCATCATCTTTTGAAGGTCTGCGATGTCATTTGCCAGCATTACGGTAGTTAAGAGTAAAAGTACCTTATCTTTGTTTTCTAAACTTTATTACATATGCCCCCCCCCCCCCCTCTCTTGATTTTCATCTTCCAATCTCCCTCGAGACTACATTCATGTAGTTTGCTTGCCTTGAATTCTTGTAGCATCTCGTGTATTATTTCCTCACCACCGAAATTTTTCTTGTTTTCATTGCCAGCCTCCATTCGAAAAACGCATGAACTATATCATCTATGCTATCCCAGCACCATCATAGCATACTATTTGTTCTAGTAGCATTGCCCCTATGTTGGTGACGCGGTACTGAAAAATGATTGTTAAGTTCTTCAATATTTGTGTGTAACCAGTAGATTGTTGTGAAGAATATACGATGCCCGGTGCACTATATGCGTTGACGGCGTTACTTCAGCAGCAGTGTTTGTATTGTATTTCGAGATATTGTATGATGATGATGTGCTTGTTCAGAACCTAGGTCTTCTGGTCTTATGTTTTGATGTATATTTTTATTATCAAGTAAGAGAGCAATGAAAAATAACTGCTTTGGAAAATCTCTAAACCAAAGAAAGAAATACTGGAATGAACATCTTAACAGAACCGACCATAACTAACTAATCAAGATAGCGAGAGGTAGAAGACCACAAGGAGCTAGAGATGTAGGGAGACCGAGAAAGACGTGGATAGAAAGTTGGAAGTTGTTTTCCATCAATATCTCCTAAAAAAAGTGCGAAGAAAACAGGTTTGAGTCTATACAATAAAAGACGAAGAAGACATATTTTGAACTATGTATTTCCTTGTGTGTATTAGTGTATTGTGTTCGTATTTCAATGATCTCTCGTATGCTGTGAATTTTATATGCTATTTCGATATTATTAAGTACCGGATTTTCTATTGATTATAGGCATGATGTACGTACTTATTTGATGCAATATAAAAGTATACGAGTATGTTAACTTTCTTTTGTCCACGTATTATTTCCCAATGTAAAATACTCACTGAATATTGAGTATTGGCATTTGAATTATATAATCCGTTTGCTGTTTAATAAATTAGTATGCTATTTAAGTGGTAAAACTAATTTAACAAAATTGGAGTATTTAGATAAATGAAAGTAACAGAAAGTAAATTGGCCAAAGTTCTACGCGGGCCGGAACTTCAGAATCATGTAACGCAGTAAAAAGTAAAATTGTTGTTAAATCTGCATAGAATGTATGATTAATGACGCATAATAATTTAACGGTATTTTCACCTCCAAAAGGTGCATAAAGATAAATTCTCTTTGGAATTAAAAAATTCGCAGATATTCATATAAATTCTATAAACAAATTAATATTGATGTGCCTAAATATTTTATTGCACTTTTACACCTATCACCGTCACAGACTTTTAACAACACATTTCTACAATAAAAAGTATTACGAATAATAGAATAATTACGAAGAGACCTATATAAATTATAGGTTATTAGTACTCATGAAAAGATTTAATTAAAACAATGCGTATTGTTAGTAGTGAAACTTTTTTTATATTGTAAAAGCTGTTTATAATAATTAATCTTTTTAGTTATCTATATACTTAGTATAAATAATGACCTATAATTTCACTTTCTACGCTATTGTGTTTACCGTACGCATATCTACAGGCAAATAATTCCTATGTAGCACACAAATTCTGTACACCCACATCTTAACAGCGCGTTTTACGTTACGACTATAAATGAAAGTAATTAACAAAATAGGAAGTAGTTTTCTTTAATACGTTTATGCACTAATTATGTAAATATGTAAATTTAATATAATAATTAATCACAATGTTATGCTAAGTTTAGTTTGATTCAACGTACAAATTATAGGTTTCACACTACTAGACCGCTACGTTTACATTTTGATGAGGATGATATTTTCTTTACAAAACGTGTGTGCGGTGTGAATGATTATTGTCATAACACTTTTGCACTAAGTTATTGCACTTTGCAGAAGTATTCGAAATATGCTGGTCTCGAAGTACGAAATACTAAAAAATAATTATATACGCGTTATAGCAACCGCCATATAAGGTGTATGACCTTATAAACGTTTAAAATTGTTTCTTTTCTATGTGGCCACACCAAAATGTCTCTTTAACAGGACATTTTGTATTCTAATCATTTTACAAAATTTTATTGCCAATATCAAATGATAGTGTTTATGGTTGATAATGATTGGCCGTTCCGCGATTGTTAATTATCACTCTTCTCATTAACCAATCATTTTATAATATTAACCAATACTACTGCATGGCTTAAGAATTCTAACTGAATAGCGTATTACGGAAGCTAGATTTGCGGTATAAGAAAACAAGTTTTTGCAAATCAAGTAACATTACCCATTTACTGATATATAAGTTCCTATATATGAAAATACTTGAAAATGTGTACTGGACAAACTAGCAATTACTATTCATTCTTAGAATGGGAACACTGTAATATTTTGAGCCCGTAATTGAAGTATTTCATGGCTTCTGGCGACTTTTAATGACATCATTACTAAAGAACTATTAAAGTGGTTGTTTTGTAAATGCGGATTATTTAATTAAAAATATGTAATTACGTAAAGAAATGCAATTCATGTACGGTTACCTCAAGCATTGTTTTTGCGCAAGTATGGCTAATTGAATCACTTATTTGAGAAACCCTACAAGTCCCATAAACATAGTACTGAGATAATAACAAAAAACTGTGTAACTATTTTCAGTTGTCACTTTTCAAAAGATTCATTATTAATAAATGTTAATATGAAGTAGTTACACAGTTTTTTGTTATTATCTCAGTATGTACTATGTTTATGGGACTTGTATAGAGTTTCTCAAAGTGATTCAATTATTTTTTACACATCATTAATAGGATAATAGATAATACTAAATAGGTAGTGTAATGCTTTTTTTTTTATAAACAGAGTGCTTGTTGATTTTTAACGTTTACCGATAATGGTTTTAAAAACCTTAGAGTGGATGAAGGTTTTTGAAGAATTGTACCAGTTAATTCTTTAATTTTATTAGGGAAATAACCCAATCTAGTCAATGAACATTAATTTACGTTACGTTTCGCTGAGCAAAAGTCAGCTTCTTCAGACGTTAATTTCTAAAAAGACGTGTTAAAATTATCACAAAATAAATATAAGAGTAATAATAATATAATAATATAATAATATAAGTTAATGAAAAAGGTTTGATATAATTAAAAAGGAGAAGCATTAGAAAACTTACTTAAGAGGCGAGTGAGAAGCAATTTGAGGTGTGTAAAAATTTTGTTGTGGGTATGATGTACATCTTGGTGTAGGTACTTACCTAATACATTTAGGTAAGATTACCATTTCATTTTCCAATGATGTTTAATGATAAATTTATTGATTTTAATTGTAACAAATAAACATCAAATTGGACGTAGAATGGTTAGTTTGATCATGCGTATAAGTATTTATACGAAAGTAATGAAAGTGAGGCTAAAAGTACAAGGTATTTGAAGGTAATATGTTATTTGAGAAGGTGTAAAAATGGATTAATTAGGTTGTGGAAGATTGTGCTTAGGTTTTCTATGTCACTACGAAAGTTAATTGAGTGTTTGTTCTGTTTAATTTCAAGCATTTCAAGGATTAGCCTTTTTTGTAAGGAGTTTTCTATTTGTAAAATTTTTGGATTATTGGGAAATTTAAAAAATACCTAATAATAATTCGCACGTGATCATAATAATCAGTGGCGTAACTATGAGACATTTGTGTCGATTAAACAAGTTTTCTTAACAAATACCATACCAGAACAAAAGTCTAATCATAGCAGTGTTATAGTCACATGACAGCCTTTAGTTGTGGACCCCAAAGTCTCTTTTATATTCTGACACCAACCAAATGTTTATCTTTCTCAAATATCTACGGAAAAAATGAATTGAATTTGAAGTGCAGCTCGACAAATCTATTTTGTGTTGAAGTAAAAAACACAACCAGTTCAGTTTAACATTGTTAATTTTTTTTTTCGTTCCAATTTTTTTTCTACCTCCGCAAGGCATACAAAAATTTTGTAGGGACTAAAAGTGGTTTTATTAATTTTTTTATTAACGAAAAATTATTTTTAGACAAAGAAAATTTAGGCACCTAATACTTATAGTATAATAAAGATTTTTAACCTAGTTGGTAGGAAAAAATTCTTTTTTTGTATTAAATTTTGGCATCATTTCCCTGGAAAAAATGGTGTTCCTTATGACTCCATCGCGCCTTATTGGGTCAGTCACTAATAAACAAGACTCTGCCACTGCCCGTTCTACAGCTTGAGTGTGACAAGGGAACTGCATTATTTCCTTCATGATCGAAGAATAGGAGTAGTCGTGGACAATTTCTTGCAAACCGTCTTCAGATACTTTTTTTAAAAGAGGCGGTTCAGTGAGAGGAAACTCCTGCCAGTCTCCAAGAAGGCCACAATAGTCTTCGGCATAAAAGTTAAATGTCGGTAAGGTGAATGCTCGAAGTTCTGTGTGAATATCTGTTTGATTTCTATTTCTAACTTCAATAATTCGTCTAACGGCCAGTTCACGGAGAGTTTTTCGTTCATCTGTCAACATTGTCAAAAGCATGTTCTCAGGGTGGCCAAAATAACCATTTCTCTGGATAACGGGGTCAATTGCATTTTTCAGCTCAGGTGGCAAATACCTTGAACGCTTAATAGTGTAAAAGAAATGTTTTGCATCATAAACACAGGATGGTTTGGTTTTCATTGCAAACCACATCGCAGCATAAACGTGTGCAATAAACTCTGTCAAAATTTTGAGATTATCTGACGGATTCTCAGTCGACACATAGAGTCTCAAGATACGATTAGCGGTGGTAAGCCATCGGGAGTGAACCAGCTTTCCTGGTTGCTTGTTTAGAAACCCGTCATCACAAACACCGCTCGAGACAAACTTGCAAATATCATGAAGGTATAACTGATCTGTGCTTAAAATTTCCCTGGGAATCTCTGGCAGAACAACATTTATTGTTTTAAAATTAGCTCTAGGAAGGTTTTCGCAACTTTGAAGTGCCTTTCCTATTCCCGACAACATATTAGGCTCTGTTGTATTGCCATCTAAGTGTTGAATTAAATGACGTAATGGCAGTTCGTTTGCATGTAGCTGACAAACAAACCAATGAACGGGGAACGGGAGCTTTGATGTGCTGCTCTAAACGTACAATAATTCCACTTTCCTGCCCCGTGTTCGTAACGGTTCCATCACAACCAACTGCCTCTATGTTGTCTAAAGATTTGGACGAAGTTGCCGTGACGAGTCAATGACCGGTTTTCAATGTGTTCCATGAAATGGTATTTTATAAGGTCGCAGGTACAAGCCTAGTTAAATATTGTCGGCGGGACTGGAAGACAATATCGCGGAGAGAAATGTCAAATAACTAAAATGATTACTCGTAGTATAAGTTTTTTTATATTTTGAAAGGTATTGGATTTAAAAAATCGATATTTTGATTTTTAAGCGTGCTGCAGGGGAGGAAGTTTTAAAGAAAAAAAAAGTACTCACATTCAAAATTTATTACTAAACTAGTAGACCCGGCGAACTTCGTACCGCCAATAAAGGTTGTCTGAACTTCCAAAGGTACATACAGCTACATTACAGCTTTTAAGTTTGACAGTAATAATTAACATTGCGCTTTTGTTTACAATGTTTACTAATAAAATCAAAACTCCATAACAAAAACACGGTAACTTTGAAACCCATAGGGGCGAAGCCCTAAACTCCTAGGGCTTATGTCTCACCTTTTAAACCTTCCTTGTACTTCTACAAATATTTTAAAACCAAAATTAGTCAAATCGATTCAGCCGTTCTCGAGGTTTTATGAGACACACAAAGGTCAATTCATTTTTATATACATATAAAGATGTAAAATTTCATCCCTTAATTTGGAACCCTTAGAGGGTAACTTTTGAAAAAAGGTGAAATATGTGTCTCATGGATTTCAATACTTTGCAATACTTTGAGCAATTTTTAGATTTCCATCTGCCCCCGTTACATAGATCGCTTCAACCATTTTAAAGTTTTAAACCTTATTTTGACCCACTTAGGAGATGAATTTCGAAATTCGCTTCTTAGTGGGTGCCTACATCATCAGGGGAAGGTTCACTGAAAATTTCAAGCTTCTAGGTTCATTGGTTTGGCCTGGGCGTTGATAGATAGATCAGTCAGTCATCACTTTATCCTTTTAAATATGTAGAGATGACGGCTAAAAGTTACAAAATGGCGGCTGAGCGCCATCTTGAATCGTTTTTTTAAATAGAACACCGCGTATATTGTCACACTTTCGAAATCTGCTCATGATTATTAACACGGTTCTCTAATACACCACTCCTAAATTTTACTGTTTTCGAAATATTAACGTTTAAAAAGGCAACTCTTCATAAGCGATTATAAACCCTAATAAACCTTCCAACTTCATTCTTTTGGTTCAACTCAATTTTGACATACCTACATGTCAACCGCGAATTGTTTGCACAGTCACTCAAGTCAATCTGTCCAATTTAGAGTACAAACGTTACGATTCTGTTTACAATATTTTAAATTAGTCATGTTCAATTAATGGCTTTAAACCCTCCTATGTACCTGAACCACTATGCAAAATTGTATGACTACTTTTCGAGTTTTTGCGTGACTACGTAACGCACAGTAATTGATTTTGAATTGATTAGCTAATATACGTTCATTTCTTGTCGCTCTCGAACGTAATTCGGACATGCTAACGCTACTATTTTCATTATCCTCCGCTCGATTTTTAATTTTAATAATAAGCGGGATTGCGGTGAACTAACTGCGATAAACAAACACTTATCAAAAAAAATCACTCAACAAACTCAAAACTGGATAAACGTTCAAATCGAATGGACTGTACACCATGAAATGAATACTTAAATGAATTTTTTGATCGATAGATGCCGACCGATGCAGATGTTAAATGACATTTGCGACGCGTGAACTGTCAAACGCGCGAACTGTCAAATGGGCGAACTGTCAAACGCGTTAAGTTTTCTGAAATTTTCCAATTTTCTGGGAAATTTTCTTAATTTTTCTTTCCGTAAGAACCGCCTACAAAGTATTAGAAACATTTAAAAAAAAAGATGACTGAAATCGGTAAAGTCGTTCTCAAGTTATGGCGTGACCAAGGAAATAGCGATTCATTTTTATATATATAAGACAATAGTATTCCCTATTACTTTTCTTAATTATATTTATTTTATTTGGGAGGGGGGATGTTTGAAATTTCAAAAAAAAATTGAAATCTATTTTGAAAAGCCCAGATTTCGCCGGGTATTGCGTTTTTGAAACTTGATTTTATATGCCACATGATGCACCCTAGTGTATATGTACAGGGTGTACAACTAAGAATGAAGGGCGGCCATAACTCAGAAACTATTTGAGATAGAACAGTGAAATAAAAAATCTTATAATAAATGTGGCCAAGAGAAAATGCTGGAAATTATTTTCATTTTCCTACCATTGCCGCCAGAGGGCGTTTCACTGATTTCAAATTGAAATTCGTCTCAGTAAATTAATAGCGGCTTCCCATGTATTAACTGTTGGTTTAACGCCTTGCCACCATGTGGCAGCAAATCGATTCAACAGCTTGGGTAACCCCCTTAGCGCATTTGCATCGGAGACATCCGAGCAGTCTGTATTTCTATCGCATCGATGAACGCTTTTACGTCTGTGTTTTTAGAGCCAAAGAATCTCGATAAGCATTTGAAAAATTTCCATTACGTGTGGGAGGCACTGCATATTTATCAGCAGCAGGTAACCTTATATTTTGAAGCAATTTTTGAAGCTGTTCATCTGTTAGCGTAATTGAGTGAGCCAATGATGCTGCGTCTTGCTTTTTAAGTAAAAGTAATATTTCTTCGTATTCCTACACTTAAACTTATCGCAAACGGACCCACGTTGGCCGCCAATGTAAAATAGTTTATTTAATCACAAGGAATAATAATTTAACAAAAGAACTAAAAATTCCGGGTCGACGTTTGCATAAGTTTTTTTATTATTCAACTACTTACATGTTTTTTTACGTTGCGTATACTACGTTGTCAACCACTTGATCGAGGCAGACGCGCTACAGTAGATAGGAAACATAGTACTGGAAGATAAATATGTAGAATACGTTGTGAAATGTACATTTTCACATTTTATCACTTTTAGTAATAATAAACTAAATTTAATGTGCATAAGTTTTGTAAAAAGCAATTTGGTGGTAACATCTAAGTACCATTAATTGGCACTCAACTCAATAAATGTTCTTAACCTTACCCACCTACAACACATTTCTTCACATTTCTCTTGTTCACCTTCACGCTATGTTATCACAAAAATATATGTTCATAATTGTTGGTTTAATTAAGACGGTAGATGTAATCGCGTTTAACACGGAATCTTCATATTTGTTCTTAAGCAGGAAAGTGAAACCTACTTTTTTGTATTTCCATGGTTACTTTATTAGTGTGCAACTTTAGTAACGACCTTAATTATTGTAATATACTTATACTTTTAACGGTTTAAGAACACATTAACACATATGCCAACGTTTAATTATTACAAGGTGCTGTTACGCACGTAATTTAGGCTGTAAATAGATAGCTTTTCTGAATTTATCTCATTTTACATCATAATCTAGTTGTACCCTATTTTCCTATCTAGTAGTACTTGTTTAGGTCACAGGTATTTATATTACTATAAAAATCATCGTTAGTCTCTAAGCTAAGGTATGCTAATAACCGAAAATACAAAAAAGGTTCCAATATAAAATGTAGCAAAGGTTCTCACAAATATTAAACAAAAAATAACGAATCAAAAGAGTTAAAAAATGGAGTTTCATATTAAACGAAGAGATGCATCTTATCCTGTTGTTAAAATTTGAAATAACTTACCAAATGTGGATAATGATATTTAAATGGTTTTAAAATGTCCTGATTCTTTTTTGATACATTACTTACGAGTGCATCTTTCAGTCGAGACGTGAGCTACGAACATCGTAAATCTAATTATGTGTGAATGTGGGAAATAAAATATTTCGGTAGAAGCTGTTGACTTATGATAATGTATCTAAAGAAAATAAATTCACTGCGATTTAGGTAGGTAAACACAGACCGCAATTCGGTTTGGATTATTGGAAATATGAACTACTTGTAAAATGTATAATTTGTCGCAACGATAAATAATATAAACATATATGGCATGGTAGCACTTTTAGGTTTTTGTCATTGCTAATTCAACTGTACGGTTATAACGATCGCATACACTAATACACTTTTTATATAAATTTTGACTACTCGTCTCGTCTGGTCGATCATGCGTTATATATGTTACTATTATAAATACCTGTAAAATTTGTCTTAAAACTTAGATTTTAAATGAATTTGACAAAGAAATTAAATTCAAAGCACTAGTTTGTTCCGGTCAAGTGAGATGAAGTAGAGTGTGGGAAACTTTTTATTTTACATAAAAGTGCATTGAGAATATACTGTTAACTGTTCTTTTTCAAATTACGTTATTTAATCTTCTCTGTTGACCGCATTCATGGTTATTTAAATAATATGGCGAGTACGTGGATGTAATTAGTGAAAAGTGAAGTTCATTCAACGAGAAATAAACAGTAATTTTAGCGCAGGCACACTACTTCAAAATGGTACGATAGGACTAATACTCTATATTTATTCCAAATACATATAAGTAGGTATACTAATTTGTTATAATTTTTGTTGTTGTAGTCAGCTCACTATTATTTTCATATTAAATTTGTATGATTTGCTTCCACTGTGTCTAACACTTGTATCGGTATCCAATAATTTATGCAACACTTCATATTATTTAAATAAACATAATTCTCTTTCATTAGGTAAAAGTTGTAGAATCTATTATAAAGGTTTCAAAAGAAACGTTTTATATTTATGTGTGTATATTCTATTGAGCATGTCACACAATTAATTGAGATTTTTAATGCTAAAACTGATTGCCATTTGTTTTTCTAAACGGATCATTTTAACAACCAGGGGCGGTGATTTACAAAACTGTCTACCATCTATGGCAACTATAGACCATAGCATACTTTAAGTGACCAATAATGGTTTAACATCCTTCCTTAGCGCTGCAGTTAATCACAGAATGTATACAGCATAAAAGTGTATTAATTCGGAAAATTGGGAATATGTATAAGTAACCCCCACCCTTTAAAAAACAATGCATCATTAATTTATATTCTAATCGAACATTCACAGTGTACAATGTAATGCAGTTATTATAGTTATTATTAATTCGAGATCTTAAATTTAGACAAGATTTAAAGTATTATTTCGTTTTTCTTAGTAGTATTTAAGAAGCGTTATACTAGGGGTTATACTGATCACAAGAAATATGATGTCCATTGCAGTTTAATAGCTCGTAAAGATGGCAACCAATTCAAAATGTCGGATTCGCGTTACGGTGACTCCCTGGTTCGTCTGGAGGGCCCACTACCAACTATCCACCACCTGGCGTATAACCCTGCACTACCACGTACGAAATACGAATACCTCGTCGTTCACGATTTCGTTATACTATAGGTTACCATGGACTAACGATGGTTGAAGAGGCATTACGCCATCATGAACTATGAGACTGTACGAGCTAGAATGTCAGGCAATATACTGGTATCACTGCTTTCTCTACAATTTTGGCCCAAAATTCTAGAAATTATGAAAGTATTTCGTTCTGAATGCCAATATGTAGGACAGAAGCTTTCAAAAAACATCACTAAGCCAACGATTATTGCTCGCCAGAAGAAAGATGGAAAACCTCGTTTCTACGCCGACTATATGTGTCTTGTATATATCAACCAACTGACAAGAGCATCTCTGTCCCGTCTTTGAGCAATGCAGCACCGACTGTGACTATCACCGTCCAAATGTTCGGGACAATCCATATTAACTACCTTGTGGTATCTCTCTTAGAACATGTCCAGATATAAAAACTCGTAAACCACGTCTGAGTTTTTTGGTAACAGATTGCGCGGCTACATGCTCAGCGGGGCAGAAATCTAGTATCGGTAAAGACATTTGAAGCACATTTGACTAATTAATCAGGCGGGCTTTCATCACTCGGCGTATTGTAGATCGGCGCTGGCGGCATTGATATCGCGGCTGTGCAGTATCAATATGTATAACTCCAGTGGACATTGACGCATCGTTAGCTATAGTAGCGTTAAGTTAATAGAGACCAA
Organism: Pyrocoelia pectoralis; assembly: GCA_036250285.1. Classification (NCBI taxonomy): domain Eukaryota; kingdom Metazoa; phylum Arthropoda; class Insecta; order Coleoptera; family Lampyridae; genus Pyrocoelia; species Pyrocoelia pectoralis. The sequence continues at coordinate 34,800,084 of CM070074.1, forward strand.
AGCATATACCACATAAACGAACGAGAATGTCATGTGATTTGAGCCATTAAAAGAGGCCTATCCTAGCTTGAGAATCGTTGATTCATCGTAGTTCTAGACTCTCCTCTCTCTCCACGCACGAAGGATGACAAAGTGAACTCGCTTGGTCTTACTATTTCGGGATTTCTTTTCCGATATTGAGTGTTTTCCTTAAGAACGAAACGAATTACTCGATCACATATTCCGACTTCCCGTTGCACAGCTGGAAATTCTTCAATAAATTTGTACTGGATCCGAAGGGTAAATGGAGAATTAATGAAGGTATATACAGGCGATCTTTGACCCTTCGCGCAAGTTACTCGCAACGGACATAATCCATCAGAAGAAGAATCTTCCACAGTAGTAGGAAGAAAATCCCGCCACGATCCCTTCCAACAGGCATGACAATATCATGGACTCTACCAAGAAGCATAAGGCCCATAAGGAGGGGCAAGAGGGGGCAGTTGCCATCCCCCCCTCGACTCGGACTCTAAGCAGTACTAATTTCTTAAATAATGAAACTTTTAATTTAAATAAAACTAATTGTGCTTCCCCAAATTGCTCCCCTCCCCTGGAAATTATTGTATGGGCGCCCATGCCAAGAAGGAATCGTAAATGGTAAACAACCTTATGCACACTTTACCATGAAATATAGTAAAACAATTTAGTATTTCGGAAGGGATTATACCATTTTGTACCTTACGAGGGAATGTTTTATTTTGCTTTACTTTCTGGTATGGGAAGTTTTAAAACAGTTCTTCTCTTACTATACTTACTATTGGATTTTTTCCACACATTATAACTTTTCATTTTAAAAAAACCCATAGGTAATAATAAGGTAATGTAATAAACTAATAAAGTTGTACATACCTTATGTATTGGTGGTTTTGGTGTGGCAACACATCCTAAATATTATCGTTGATTGAACGAATTTATTCAATCAACGATGATACCCTTTTCGATTCGCACAATACGGGAGAATATTCAGGCTAGATTCCCACTATAGTGCCGGTCACGGTTCGCTCTCGGTCCAGTCTCGGTTCGGTAAAATCTTACTGTATCTAGACTTTGGGTTCGCGTTCGATCACGGTTCAGTCTCGATGTGTACACTAGCCTCAGTCAGTATGAAGTCGTTGATGGTCCAAATTGGATGAATTTAATTGGCAATACAATTTTACTTTATTTCATTTATTAAAGTACAAGTTTTGCAGTTGTCTGACAATATTATTCGATTTTTCAATTGAAGAATTAGCTGTTATATAGCTGGTTTTCTTGATGAAGATGCTGCAAATAAGAAAAGAGTGAAACGCAAGACGACGAAAAGAAGATTGTTGGTCCATCCAAGCTTATTAGCGAGGAAAACGGAAGGCGAATACTACATTTGAAGCAAAAACATATTCCCACTATGAGTACAAGTCAGCTCCAGTCCGATCACGCTCCGGCAAAATATTCTTCAAAACATATCGGTGCCGGAGTGTGATTGAGTCTAAACTTGAGCGGTGCTGATAGTATGAATACGCTAATTGCTTCTTGTGTAAGAATCTTTTACCGAACCGAGACTGGACCGAGAGCGAACCGTAGCCGGCACTAGAGTATGAATGAAGCCTAAAAGTTAAATTATTATAAACTGATCCGGAGTGATACAATTATTTGGTTGTAAACTTTAAATGGATATTAAACGTGTAGATGCTAGATTCAGAATTTGAAAGTCTTAATAAAGTCTTGCTTCCCGAACAATCATTATAAAAATTGTTAAATTAAACATAATTGTACAATTAAAAGACTTAGATCAATTAACATTCTACAACTAAATTTTTGTACCTGCAATAAAAATTATTTTACGAGAATATCATGTAAATTGAAATGAAATTGCATAATTAAGTATAATCAGATACATAAAATATGCTTGTAATTCGCAACACTCTTCGATATACGTATAATTACAAAAATTTAGGTAGGTTTAGCAAGATTGTTCATTTCCACAATTTTTGTAAAATTTTGTATACCTACAGCTAAGTTTCTTTTTAAACTGATTCCTATTGTATAATATGAGACTACTGCAGCTGTAGATAGGTTTTGTAGTTGGGTAAAAGAGTCCAGACACTTTCAGATGAATTAATTTTCTTTTAAAGCGGATGTTATATAGGCTGTGTTTGTGTTTTTCCAAATATCGTTACCCAAAATTTGCCATCATCAAGAGTTCTTCGCTTAGTTAAATTGTCTGTGACTGACTTGGTAACCACAACAAGAAATTGCGAATTTGCTATATGTTACGATGCTGTTAATATATATTGTATTCATCTTTTTGAAGAGAAGTTTATGAAAAAGTGTGCGTCTGTGGTTTAATCAAGAATGTATTGTATGTATAACGTAATATCTACTGATGAAATTTGTGCATACAGTTTTTGAGAAAGTGTTGCTATATCATTAATGATTTTGCTCTTCACCCGTCATTTTGTTGATCCTAATTGCTAGGATTTAGTTCATGAAAATAATAATGGGGTTATTAACTTGAATGGTGTTTTTGCCAATGTCTGATTGATGTTGACAACTTATACCAACAATGACGTTATCAAATTAATAACCTCCTTTAAGAAAGGTGATAGAAAGTGTATTGTAACATTGTGACATTGATCGTGGTAAATTAAAGATGATTTTTATTCAATACCTGCGGTTCTTTAAGCATATTTTGTCGCTTCGCAACGTAGCGGAACAAAAGTGACTCAAATCAGTCATGTCTAATAAAAGAGATGCTGAAATCGTTTGCACGCAACATTGTTCACCGTGTCCCCAGTTATTTCGGAACAATATACTTTCATGAGGGGTAGCTATTTTTTTGGTGAAACATAGGACTAGTAAATATGCCTAAAGTAACTTGTTATTCCGTTACAATATCTCCCATGATCTTCCGGAACAATTTTTATGCATATAATATACTTAATAATAAATTGTAAACGTTACTATTCAGACTTGTATTAAAGCAGTAATTTCGAAAGGTTAAACTGTCACACAACTTCAATAGAATGCATTTAAAAAAAGTAAACGCACACAAACTATTTACATTGACAATCTGGTTAAAAAGAAAGCAAAATACTACTCTTCATGTTGTTCATGGTCATTGTTACATTTTTAGTAAGAGCATTGAATAAATAAGTATTCAATGGTAAGAGCAAATACCTACACTGAATTCCTTAATTATTATTTAATAAAGAAGATTTTTCTTATGTTTATAGAAATTCGTGTCAATGATGCAACTTTACTTACTTTAACTGAGGCAATTTATTATTACTACTATCATTATGATTGGCGGTTCCATTTAGTCCTCACACTGCGACTTATTAACCTATTGTGGCCGCACAAGTTTCAACTGCACCCTTCATAATCACTTGTTCTGCAGAATTCAAATTCGAAGAAGACCGGACTGTTTAGAGTAACCAAAGAAGTCAATCCTACCACCGCCTGTTCATAGTGATAGTCCTTCAGAGTGGGAATCACATCAGCATTCAGGACAATTTATCTTAAGTATTCGTCATTAGCGATTCACATCATTCTGTGGGACGTAAAATAAACAAACATTCCAACACAGTCATAGTTATTTACAGTAAGAGTGAGGAAGGTAAAACTTTCGTTCACGTGAATTGCGTATTCGTCCACGTCCACAAGTGAACGAATGTGACCTTACTCTCGAGTGCTGTATTTGATTTTGTTCGATACCTCTTTAGAAAGTGACTCTCTAACTTTGTATTACAATTGGAATTATTTTATTTAAAAAAATCACACAATCGTGAGAATCCGTTGCTATGAAACAAACTGAATTTTAAATATGCGTGAGCGAAAAGCAGTGAGCAAAAAGCGGTAAGAGAAAGGAGATCCAGGAAACACTCACAAAAGAGCACTGCAGACACTGGTCGAAAATTCCAAGACAGAACAACTCAAAGATATTTCTCGAAAACCCAAACGGAGATTTAGCAGTGTCCATTTTAAAGCTAAGTAGGACGAACATTAAACTTGCGATAGAGATGGTAACAGGCTACTGTCGTCTGAAAAAACATGGAACTGGCCAACAGCTCGTTATTCAGGGGTTGTGTGGCTACTTGGAAATATGTATAAAGATTACACAAGAGGAAGTAAAGAAGATTCCCCCTACTGAAATCCTGGACTTTGTTAATGATACAAGTAGCGGGAAGTGTAGGAACCGAACGAGACCACCCCTAGAACAATAACAATAATAATAATAATTGCAGCTTCAAGGTGTAATGGATCCAAGGTCATAATATCAACACAACACCACATCACAAAGAAAACAACACTTCCGGCCTGGGAGAAGCGTCTAATGAATCGTGTAGATGAAATTAGACGTGACTTAGGTCGAATTACACAATACATACAAGGCACAACCTCTTCCAAACTAACACGCCAGGTACACAACATCATTAGAAAACTAAACACACACAGTTCACGAGAACCAAACACGAATTACAATGAACACAAAGATACACTCACACAAAAACTTTCAGTATACACAAACAGATTGAGACGGTATAGGGAAGCGGCAAATAGAAAACGTCATAACACACAATTTAAATACAACGAAAAACTATTTTATAGATCACTAACACAACAAAACACTCAAAAAAAAATACTCATTACCCACATTAGAATCTCTAGAGCACTACTGGTCCGATTTGTGGTCCAAAAACATTGAACATAATATACATGCACCCTGGATCATTTCGGAAAGTACACGTACACAGCACATAATACCAATGCATGATACACAAATCACTTTAGAAGAATATCACCAACTCCATCAAACACCTACACAACTGGAAAAGTCCAGGCATAGATAACATTCATAATTTTTGGTGGAAATATTTCACCTGTACACATATACACCTCGCACAACACTTCACAACAATATTAGATGCACCACACACTACACCACCATTCTTCACACAGGGAATCACTTATATGCTTCCAAAAGATAACAATACACACGATGCCTCTAAATATAGACCCATTACATGCCTTCCCACTATATATAAAATTCTAACATCATGCATTACACATAAAATATACACACACTGCACTAACAACAACATTTTATTTGAGGAACAAAAGGGTTGTACCAAGTATTCCAGAGGCTGTAAAGAACAGCTCATTATAGACTCTGTAATACTTGAACAATCTAGACTCAATAAAAGAAACATACACACAGCTTACATTGACTACAAAAAAGCATTTGATTCAGTACCTCACTCTTGGTTACAAAAAATACTATCGCTGTACAAAATTAGCAACAACATCACACAATTTCTCACTCACATAATGTCATGTTGGAACACCACCCTAACACTTACACTAAATGATACCCAACTCATCACAAACACAATACAAATTAAGAGGGGCATCTTTCAGGGTGACTCCTTGAGCCCACTTTGGTTTTGTCTTTCTCTTAATCCCCTTTCATACATGCTGAATAACACAAATTTTGGTTATAACTTAAAACACAATCACGAAATACATCACAACGTTACACATCTATTTTACATGGATGATCTTAAATTATACGCCTCTACAAGCACAAAACTCAACCATTTATTACATATCACTGAAACATTTTCACATGATATACACATAGAGTTTGGTATTGACAAATGCAAAACACAACACATCACTGCTGGTAAGAGAGAATTTGTGGATTTTGAGCTCGAACATGGTGACCATATAAGATCCATGCACGAGAATGAAACTTACAAGTATCTTGGTTTTCAGCAAAACACACACATAAAACATACACAAATAAAACGAAATCTAATCACACAATATTTACACAGATTACGCAGTATACTTAAAACACAACTACACGGTAGAAACACTGTCAAAGCTATTAACACATACGTTACACCGGCCCTTACTTATTCCTTTGGAATAATAAAGTGGACCAATACAGATTTAGAACAGGTACAGCGAAACACACGTACATTACTCACTAAACACCGAATACATCATCCACACGCCTCAACAGTAAGACTATACCTTCCTCGTTCACGAGGAGGTAGAGGCTTAACAGACATAGCTCTGTTACACCAAACACAAATACACAAACTACGAGAATACTTTTATAACAAATCACACATTTCAGCGCTACACAAAACAGTCACACTTGCAGACAAATCTTACACACCCTTAAATATGAGTAATAGAAACATCACACCACCAATGAGTAGGGATACGTACATCACACATAACATACAAACTTGGACACAAAAGACTTTACACGGACGATATCCACAGGAGATTAACGAAGACTGTGTTGATATTATAGCAACGCATGCTTGGTTAACCAAATGTGATATTTTCCCAGAGTCAGAGGGTTTCATGTTTGCCATACAAGATCAGGTCATTTACACACGAAATTACAGAAAACACATAATTAAAGATAGGACAATTACACATGATCTTTGTAGACAATGTTCGCAAAGACCAGAAACCATACAACACATTATATCAGCATGTACACGTCTAGCACAAACAGAATACAAACACAGACACGATCAGGTAGCTAAGATAATACACCAAAAACTCGCCACAAAACATAACCTTTCTACTGATAACACACCCTATTACAAACATACACCGCAAGTTGTACTTGAAAACACCACACACAAACTATATTGGGATAGGACACTACTCACAGATAAAACTGTATATAACAATAGGCCAGATATAACACTTATAGATAAAACACAAAAAATCATATACATAATAGATATTGCCGTTCCCAACACAAACAATTTAGCCAATACACACGCAGAGAAACATCGCAAATACACTGATATAGCTCAGGAACTTAAAATGCAATGGAGAATGGGAACTGCTCTTACAGTACCCATTGTTCTTAGTGCAACCGGAGTTATACCAAAACAATACATCACAGTTTGCACATTTTAGGGTTAGATAAGAACATATACATACAATTACAAAAGGCAGTCATTATCAACACTTGCCACATAGTTAGAAAATTTCTAAACATAACGGAAGATACCGCACATCACTCAGAACCACATCACACACTTTCAACTAATACCATTCAAACACAAAATGAAACACAACACTCAATCCTCCCTTCACAAATTGAAACTCTGTTGCATACACAACATAACATTATAGAAAGTCCATTACCAACACACAACACTTCAACAATCACTCATGTAACACCTCTAACTCGTTCTCATGCACTCAAACGTAAACACACAATATACTCACAGTATCAGAATTCGCAATTAACACAAAACACAAACAACACATTACCTACTCGAGTGCAACCTATGCGTCGAGCTAAACAACAAAAAACGCTTACACAATAACCATAACACTTTTTCAAAACATACATATTATGTTCATTTTTTCTTTTCTATAAAAAGTCACTAAGTCACGAATAAGTGACGCCAACGGAGAAGCCTAGGAATTATTGTTATTGTTATTGATGCGCGACACTGCGTTCATGTTAATGCCTTCGCGGAAAGAGGGTCGACGGGACGTGGCTTTTACAAATTGGGATCAAATACACCGAGGCTTCTCAAACAAATACATTATCTAAAATGTGATCAGCGTTGGTTTTATCAACGTCATTTAATTTAATGAACATAATATGTGTATAGTATTTAGTATGTTCACTTTTTAACAGCAACTTCAAATTTATATTGTATAGATATATGTATTAGTAGGACTAATCGTAACTTGATTTCGATCCGTGCGATTAGTTAACCAGGCTTGGCCTAAGTATCGATAACAATCGAAGTACATAATAATAAGGGGGAGATTATGATAACCTTTCTTCCAGTTATTGTTACCCATCGTTCATTTCTTGAGAATCATGGTCTTCCGGTGTCTGCTAACATACCATTCTTGTTGGTGTTCTAGTCATGAACTTGAAACAAGGAATAAAATAATAAATGTACCATGAGCACTAATATATCCCCTCTATAAAAGATTATGCCCGACCTTGTACAAAGATTCATCTATTTGTGTCATGCAAAGTCTTTAGGTATGTGTTTAGTGTTTGTTTAGTGCTGTTTTGCGACGTTGCTTTCGAAACCAAGAGCTATTCATTAGATAATACACCTATGATATACGAGTATAATAACAACTAATAAGTTGGTTAGGAGGTTGTGCAGTTGTGCACTTGGTCACGCGCCGTTTATACCAGTTGGTAAAAACAGTGTACATATGTTTAACGGGGTGCAAACGAAATCGTGCTGCGCGCATTGGAACACTGTAAGGTTACGATTTTGACCACACACCGAGTAGAAGAGCGAAGTATGTGAATGTGTTGAGTTGTAAACACTTTTGTGCGAACATATTCAGTAACATCTGGAAGTTTGTATTTGGGAGTTGGTAAGGCACAGGAGTTGGCGTAACGGGAGGAACCTGGCTAATTACTATTATCCATAGGTTTAACAATAGCATTGCGAGATGTTTCAGATCTTTGTTAGTCAATATATCTTGATGGAGCATTTTACCTAAGAGAATAAGCAACTGGGAACATAACTCAAGGTGGAAATCAATGGCAGAAGTAACAACTTTGGGTCTCTCCTTTAATAAATTTGTATGACATTTTTAAGTAATTCAATTCTAGCTATTCACGAATTTTGTTGGTAATATTAGGATTATGATACATAGGTAACACATTTTACAAAAAAATCAATTACCTTAATTAATGTAGGTTTTTAATTGATAAGATAACCATGACATGTGATATATGTATGTTGCAAAGAGAATTTTGTACAGTTTCAGAATATGTAATAAAATTGGATACATTCCATTTAAATTTTGAATCTATTTGCTGCACCTAACACATTTTGTCATATCTCTAACAGTAGCCGAGATATCCGCTGTGACAGCTAAAATCAAACAGATTGTATAACGGTTGTATATAAATTACGTGAGGTATGCAATAGCCCATAACATACATATAAATTGGTTGTTATCTTAGAATAGGTTGTTATGCATTCGTTTTGGTTACCCTTCAAGTGCGACATTCATACCTATTAGTATTAGGAATTAGGATATGGGTATTTAAATGATTAAGAAGCAGATTCATTAATTAAATTGAATATTTTGAAATAAGTATGTAATAGTTATTTTTGTATCTAGTGCGCGAAATGCCACTTTGGTGATCGAGAACTGATTTATTTAACGAGGCGCAGCCGAGTTAAAAAAATAGTCGAGATCACCAAAGTATTTCGCGCACGAGTTGCAAACAATATTTTTTCTACAAACGTGAAAAAGTTTAACAATTATTTTAACGTTAAAATACAAAACTCTCATCTAGTTTGCGTGCAGTGCGCGAAGTAAGTAGTTCGCGCACGGCGTCTTCATTTCCCGCACGCTGTCATGGTAACGTAGGAAAGTGAAAAAATTGGTCACTTCGTGTATTATTATTGATGCGCAAACCTTGTAATTTTTTGACGTTTGTAGAAAAATGTTATTTTCATACAATTCTAATCTGAGCAAGTACATGCAGTGTGGGCCATTGAAAAGGAAACACGCTGTTTTGGGACACTTAGACTAGTTTCTTAAAAAAACGCTCGGACACGTCGATTTTTTATTTTTTGGGGACAACTTTTGATGTCAAACTTAACATTGGCACATCAACTCCCTAGCCCCAGCAACCTCTAACTCAAGAATTTAAATAGGGAAAGGGAGTTGAGCGACCCCTCATTTGAAGCGTCTTTCAATTCTCTATGCGAGAGCATGACCGAAATTAGTTTTATTCAATTTTTAGAGACTCAAGAGACCTTTAAAATGATGGTCTCTCGATCACCTTAGCATAATTTATGTTTTCGTTGGGGGTTGCTGGGGCTAGGGGGTTATGACCTGACAAAGTCAAATTTGACATCAAAATGTGCCGTTCAAAAGGTCAAAGGTGGTGTGTTTCAGGATTTTTCCTAAACAACACCCCTACCTTAGTTAATCTAGAGGGTGCTTTGCATGGGGGCGAAAAAAATTGAACAAAACTAATTTTCATTGATACTGTCGAATAGAGAATTAAAAGAACCTTCAAATGAGGGGTCGTTCGACTCCCTTTCCCTATTCAAATTCTTGAGTTAGGAGTTGCTGGGGCTAGGGGGTTGATGTGTCAATGTTAAGTTTGACATCAAAAGTTCTCCCCCAAAAATAAAAAATCGACGTGTCCGAGCGTTTTTTTAAGAAACTGGTCTAAGTGTCCCAAAACAAGCGTGTTTCCTTTTCAATGGCCCACCCTGTATAAACTTGTTTAAATAGAGGTAAAGATGCACATTTCTATTCACCGATCAAATATGAAATAAGATGTGATCTAATAATTTTGATTAGGTACTGAATGTAGGCATGAAGAATGGTCCAATTGTAGGTTATAAGTTGGAAATGAATGTTTTTTGTGATAGAATAAATAATGAAGTTCTTAATTTCTTAACATGGAGCGATATTTGACTTAAAACCCATTTTAATTGAGTAAAAATAATTTAACCAATATGATTCGATCATTGTAAAATAACTTAGGTAACCGTAACCGTCAATCTCCAAAACTCTCCTTCTCTTACACCTCCATTTTTCTCGATACCTTATGCTCCCGTATCTTCTATATTTTTCATTAACACCCAGATCTCGCAGCCGTAAAGTGCAGTAGGACGCATCTTTTTTTCATATAATATATACCCGTAGTTTCGCGTTTCTGGTTATACACTTTGCCCTAAAAAGTTTGGACATCGCGCACTTTTACTTCCTCTCAAGAGTCTATTATGTATTTCTTCTTTCTCTTCGCTTTTATCTGTTATAATCAACTCCAAATAGTTAAATGAATTTACTTGTTTAAAGCTGCACTCCTTATTATTTTTATTTGTCATTTTATAATTTTTAACGGCCTTGCTATATTACTCTCGTTTTTACTTCCATAAATTTTGTTTTTTCTACGTTTATTTTCAACCCAAATTTTTTCGCATGTTTTATAACCTTTTAAACATTCTTCTATTTCTTCCGGATTCGGATCAATATAACTTTGCGTTCTTCTTAACTTGCTTATATTTGTCATAACCTGTTTCTTATCTCGCCAACTATCTAGCTTTGCGGCTTATTGTTTTTATTTTTTTCAACTTGATTGATCTCGTTGATTTTTATTTTCACTTAAATTTTTTCTTCTATAAAATGCTCCACTCATCTATTTCCTATTTGGTCTTCATAATCAATTCCGTAATTACAATATTCAGTTTTCTTTGTGCCCTATCTATTTTCTCTGTTTTTTCCTCCAACAGTTCTACTTTTTCTCTTAATATTTTATTTTCGTTCCTGGCCAACGCTACCTCTTTATAATAGTTCTTCACTAATTTCTCCCTCTTTCTCTCATCTCCCGCCTAAATTCTTTAGTTTCTTTTAAAACCTCTTTAGTAATTTCCATCGTTTAATCCATTATTTTTACCCTCAATTTTATCCTTCACTTCACTTGAAATCGTAAATTTCTTACCTGTGTTCGGTTTCTAGTTTCACCATTAGTTCTACTCAAATTATCTCGAATGAGCATCTACGTCACTACTCACTGCACCCCTGTTCGGTTTTTAACACTATGCATAAAATGTATCCTTGCTTCTCCCACCTCGACGGGCTTTGATTATGGGAACTATGCCTACGGCGCGGCGGGACAGTGTAATAAATAATAACATTGACTTTTATAGAAAGTCAATGATAATAATGAGTTGTGATTTACGAGAGCAACAGTGATCAAGCTTACTTTGTTACGCTTGTCATACTTATATCACAAATAAGTATATCTGTGCTTATATCAACGTGATTATTATTTATCTAATCTCTCGTAAAAATTACAGAATAGGTACATATGTATTTTAGTTACTTTAAGAATATCATTATAGTTTAGTTTACATATTATGACTTGTAGAAAATGAAATATACGTTACAACCCAACAACAGTGTATTATTATACAGCGAGTGCGAGTGTAAATACAATCCACCAACATAAATCATACAAATCATCATTAAATTGTCAACAACCCCTCGGAGATCATAGCACAGATTTAGCTTTCCAACAGTTAAAAAAATATTTTCTCAGTAGCAAGTAAATAATAAGAATGAACTCCACTGTTACGAAAGTTCGAAATTCACAAAACAAATTCTAATTAATGACTATTCAGGTCCTTTAGATTAATCAGAACTTGTAGACTTTCACTGTAACTAGTTTTGTAATTTGCATTTAGTTGTTCGTTGATGATGACAGCTTCGTTGTTGAAACGCGTTCGATTTATTGTGGTTTTTGGTGTTGTGTTGAACGGCCACAAGCTTTTCCATATAGAAAAATGTAGTTTGTGACAGAGGGATTCTGAAAAGTGTTCTTAATTAATAAATACATGGTATAGAGAATTTAGAATGGTACCTACAGGAGTTGGAGGCTTGTGGTATAGCTCCATTATTGATATCAGCAGTACCTACCTACCCAAATGAGATAAATTCCCTGAATTACACGCTAAATTTTTCCGTCTGGTTAGGCAAATTGTGAACTCTCAACAGTCTGTCTAACACCTTTGTGAGAAATGGACCACACCACTGTTAACTACGATTACTGTTTTTCCGTCTGTATCTGTATAAGCTATTACAAATACAATTGAAGTACGTAAACCTTATACAGGGTGGCCCAACGAAAAGGTAACAGACGGGTTTCTGGCCAGATTTTGATTAACTCGTTCCTCCTGATCTCACCCCATTAGATTTTTTTTATGGGGTCATGTAAAGAGTAAAGTTTTTTCCACTGGTCCGGAATCTTTGGAGGAGTTACGTGACCGTATAGTACATGAATGCCGCCTGATCACTCCTGAAATGTTGCAAAATGTACGGGAACGATTTAATGAAAATGTATACTATTGCATGGAGCTGAAGGCAGGCACTTCAAACATCTATTAAAATAAGGATTGAATTTGCATAAACTGGTTTTATCAATTAGCACAAGAAAAAATTAACCCTTGTTTTTATTTAAAAATTTAAGGGTTGTTTACCCTGTACCCAAGGGGTGAAACAATGTTGTCAAATATCAGTAAAGTACCTAGCTTCTCTAAGAAAAAAACAATTGACCTTTCCGAGCTTTTTTGAGTTTTTAATTGCCTCAATCTCTTTCCTCATTTTCCATTTTGGAACTTCAATTTTTTTGGTTAAAAATAAAAAAATATAAAAAAAACTAGTGCACTGAAATCAGAAAAGAAAGACCTTTCAAATGACGTATCACTTGCCCCATCATCCCTATTTAAATTTTAGGGGTTGTTCTCACAGCGCTAAGGGATGAAATCACTTCAGGTTGAAAATCATGGCGAAAGTTGTCCCCCTTGATATAAAAATTGACGTGTTTTTGCGTTTCACAAAAAAAAATTCCCTCTGGCCAGAAACCCGTCTGTTACCTTTTCGTTGGGCCAATCTGTATACTGTGTCACATTACAGGTGTGCTAAATAAATTAATAGTGAGTTGTAGTCAAACAGTATGCGTTTAAAGTCCTGTAAAAACTCCATATTATTACGCAACTAAATAATCTTCAGCTACAGCCGAAGAATTAAAATGCATTTGTATTTTTGAGTAAATAAACAACGAAAAATGCAATAAAATCAGTATGTCGAAAGATAACGAATGAAAATTAGATTACTATTAGCACAATTTAGCCAAGCCAAATCGCTGAAGGAACGTAGCTCAACGATAATGAGAACTTCTTGGGTACCTACCTACTTTTACCATAAAGAAATTGCGATATTCTCTTAATATAAGTACCTATAATTTCATTTAAACAATAAAATTTATATCAATTTTTACCAAAACGCAAATAAAGAAATTGTCCAAAATAGGATATTTTATAATTTTTGTACCATTTTGCTAATGACGTTTATCAAACTGACGTTATGGTTTCAAATGTAGATAGTAAGAGCATTATGAAACGAAATGGTTTCTACAAAGAAAAGTGCTATATTTAGCTTTGATATTGTCGTACTATGTTTAGCCATTAATAGATTTTATTGGAAACGTTCGTATTTCTCTTTAGTACGTTATGACAAAGGTTGTAAAGTAGGTCAAACACGACGTAAGGGTGTCATTGAAACCAATATAAATGTTTATTTTAAATACGTTCATTGTGTTTCTTACCATTTTTACTTAAACGACTTTTTAATGTAAGAAAAAAAGGTCAACAAAAGGAAAGATAAGTGGCTTTTAGGTGTTAGTTAACTGTTAATGAAGTAGAGCTTAGCTAATAGTAATTACTAATTACTAATTACATACTTAAAAACCAATATCGTTCATTATTGTCTATTTAGTATTTCAGACTATAGGCCACTCAATTAATGTTACCTGAAACGTGTGATACTTATTTATATTATACATCGGAATAACTAAGATAATATAAGATGGGATATTACGTAACTTATAATTAATGAGGTCGCTACTATCACGGAAATTCTGCATTTACGGAAGAAGGTGTTTATAAATAAATATTTTCCTCATGATTCCATAACAATAAAACAGTAGTGCTATTAAATTATTTTGACCATTTTTAATGTTCGAGTACTCGCTTCGCAATATAAATTAAACTATGATCGTGTATAAAATGTGACTTTTATACGTCTATACAGGTTCGTTGAAAAGTATTGAAAGCAAAATGCAGAAATGTGAATTTTTAAATGAAAATTTTTTTTTATTCAATATAATTTTTTCAATACACTTATTCCAATAATGATCCTCTAATAATTTTATACCATCTCTGTAATGATTTTCCGGAAGCTCTGCAAAATTCTGTTCCAGGGCTGCAATAGCTTCTTCATGCGATGAAAAACGCTTTCCACGAAGGAATTGTTTCAAGTTTCTGAACAGGTAGTAGTCGCTGGGAGCCAAATCTGGTGAATTCGGTGGGTGTTCAAGCAATTTGTATTTTAATTCAATTTAGCCATCGTCAATTGCATTGTCTTGATGAAAAATGATTTTTTTCTTCTGTAAACCAGGTCTTTTCTCCCGAAGTTTTTCATTCAGCTGATCCAAAAGGTTGCAATAATATTCAGAGTTAATTGTTTTACCTGTCTCAAGATAATCAAACAACAAAATGCCTTTTCCATCCCAAAAAACTTATGCCATAGCCTTTTTTACCGATCGTTCTGATTTCACCTGTTTTGGAGCCGAATATCCAGCTTCAGTTCGCTGTCAACGTTCTTGTTTCAGTTTAGGATCATGGTGGTAAATCCAAGTCTCATCCATAGTTATAAAACGACGTATAAATTCTTTTTTATTCTGCTTAAAACGGTCCAAATTACCCTGAAAAATTTGTTTTCGATTAAGTTTTTGTTGAATTGTGAAGAAATGCGGCACTAACTTTTCGAACAGCCTTTTCATATATACTTATTTATTTAGTTAGTAGTAGTAATATTTGGTCTTAATAAGTGACATTAAAACAAAAAAAACTCGTTGTGCTCTATCTTTACATGCTATTAATAATAACCACTCTTTTGATTTTGATAAATAGCTCTATTTTAAATAGCTCTAATAAAATATCTACTCTGAAATTTATGGAAATGGTTGAAATTAACAAACAAATCAATAATACAGTGAATTTTAGATCTGATACAGATAATCTACATGTTATTTATGCCAATTTACTATCTATTTATAATAATATACATTATTAACTACCTATGGCAATGAAACCTATGCAATTCAATCTTCGACTCTTATCATATCGTTGAGCATCTAACTTGATTTTTATAATGTACCTATTCATCTGTCAGCCATTTTTCTGACATCATTTGAAAATTTTATCTTTACAATATTTTAATAACTGTTGTGTTTGGTATGACCTTAATCTGTGTTTATATGACATGTTAAACATTTATTGTAAGTATTCTTACAATTTATTGTTAGCTTAAGTACTGTGTTATATATTTTATTGTAAGTATTCTTACAATTTATTGTTAGCTTAAGTACTGTGTTATATATTTTTTAGTTCCTGAAGAAGCAAGCAATTAGCTTGCGAAATATTGAAATAAATAATTAACTGCTGAATTATAACCTGGTCTAATACCTAATAACTTTTAACAATTGTACTTATTTATGTAAAATATGGAGTACTCGTTCGTCTGTATGCCCATGATATCAGAAATGTCACGCTTAGTCAAACTTGGAACTTTATAAACAATAGATATCATATACAGCACGTACGGAGAAAGATTGCCCCAAGGTCGGATGCGCACTCGTATAATTGTAAATTTTCCAAGCTTGGCAATCATGTGATACCAGTGGTGTCGCCGCTAAATTCCGTTTAATTAGTAACATCTAGCTTGAATATTAAAAAAAAAAGATTTTTGTCTTAAATGAGTATATGTGATTTAATTTTACAATACGTACTTTCTTACTTGTTACTAAAATATAAATTTAAAAACACTGCGAGTTTTATTTCCTCATAAAAATCGACGAACTGTTAAACGTGGAAAAAGCAGTTTACATTAGGGTTGCCAGATCTGAGTTCAATAATTCTTGGACATTTCTTGTGTCACGAAAAAGAAGATTAAATTAACTAACCATTTTCATTATTGGTGTACGAACATGGTAGTAAAGAAAAACGCAAATTATAGAAATGATTGTATTTATTCATTTTCCAAAAAACAAGAGTGTACGTAAACTATAAATACAAAATACGTATGTCTCAATAAACAATCAAAAACGTCACCTTTTTTATCTTAGTTGAAGGGGCTAGTTCAGTTAGTGTAAAAAAATCAACTTAAAAAAAATCAAATTCAAAAATTATAAAACGTATTTTAAAAACTATAAACTAAACCATTTTAACTTTGGTCAAACTTAAATTTGGTACTTAATCATTTTTTTAAATACTTGTCACTAGACTTTGCCATCTTCACAAGTTTCTCTCCATCATTGCTTTGTAGCAACGACATAATCTCTGAACAGGTCTCATTGTAATTTACTCAGTTCGGACTTTATCAAGTAAATAGACATTCTGTTTCTCTTTGGTCCATAAATTATTTAGCTGGCTGAAAATTCCCTCGCAAAAAGCATTGCGATGGTCGACTCGCCCGCTCCCTCCTCCCTCACCGCTCCCCGGACATACAAACCAGCTGCACTGTCAATAACAATAACCCATCATCATCCTTACATCATACCCACTTTAAGTCGAGTATCGACTCGATTCCGCGGACGCACAGCAATTTCTGGGTTTCCGGGATTATAACACACGATTACTGGACACTGGACAACACACAAAATTCCTGGACAATCCCGGATTTTCCGGACATCTGGCAACCCTAGTTTACATGCCGATCTCTTCCGAATACACGAAGTTCACCTGCGCACCCGAAGCAATCTTTCTCCGTACGTGCTGTACTTGCTCAATGATTTCTGGTGTTGTTGCACTTTTTGCACGTCCACTACGTGGTTCATCTTCAACGCTTGTACGACCACGTTTAAACTCTAAAACCCATCAATGCACAGTTGGAAATGAAAGAGCAGATTCCTTTAACACTTTCATCATTTTTGTATGAATTTTTGTTGTTAATGAACCTTCCAAAACAAAGAATTTTATCACTGGACGATATTCAGTTTTTTCCATTGTAAAAAAATACACTTACACGTCAACTTCGAATAGCTTGTAAACAAAGAATGAATTACCAGATCTAAATAAATTTTTGTATGTGTTCAAATGAAAGATGAAATATTGAAATGGCGTAGGTATAAATTTTGATTCGTCTACTTTCATTACCTTTCATTACCTTTCAACCAACCAAGTGGTATTACCTCGGGTATTACTGACAGTAGATAGATAATGACAAAGCCGTATAATTTCAAATTACATTAAACGATTAAACGCCTTTTCAATTTTCATCCATAAAAAATGTGTAGGTACCTTTAGCACAAGGAGATATTTTAGCCCCAAAGCTAAACATGGCTCTAAATACAGATGGTGTTCTCTGTTGATTTCTGTCAAGATAATCTTGATAATGTTAAACAAAGGTTGTTAGTTATTCCTAATATTTTGTATGGGACAGACAGGTGTGCCATTATGAGACTTTGTGAGGAGCATAGTCTCTACAAGTTATAATTAAGCTCTTCATGGCAAACATTTAGAATTAAATCATGCTTTGGAACGAGAAGAAGTAAAAAATGTATATTGTGTTTTTGTAAACCTAGTGCAGCTTTTAGGACGTAGATAGGAAAATCATTTAAAAAAATTCTGACAAGTTGCCACGAGACTTCCCTCGTATTAACACTTCTTTCAAAAAATAAACATAGCAAAATATATATATTGCTGAATTCAGAAAAAAATACTCTTCAACTACATAAAAAAATTGCAACTTTATCTTATAAAAAAATGAGTGTCGCCATTTTAGCTTATACCGAAAGTGACCTTATCAAAGGTAATATTAGCATTTACGCCCTTAGCCCGAATGCAATCGATTGGCGAAAACCGCATTTCGATCACTTTAATAGTTTCTGAGTTTAGAGCGTTTTGTAAGGAATGTGTAGGGACAGACGACAGACGGAAAATTTTTTTTTTCATTTTTTGAATCTAGGTAAAGATATGTAAAAATTTGCATAGGTCAATTTTTTTTGGAAACAAACAATCAAAATATTTGCAAATTTGTGTTTCGTTTTAATTTCACGCAAAATATAACATGTTGTTAGATGCGTTACAAAGCATTTTACTCACTTTAATAAGCATGAAATTTTCAAATAAGAATACTTAAATTTCGTTATAGACTAGACTATAAAAAACAGGATTTACTTCAAAAAGAGTGTAATTCCTAGTTTGTTCAAAATGTTATTGAACATTATCTTTAACATAAATTTGATAAAATCGTAGACATGACGATGTAGACCTATGTATAATACATATATTGGTTTTGCGAATTTTACGGGGCATAATTTTGGTTTAGCTTGTAAGTAACATGGTGTGTGTGTATTAAACCCACTGAATTATACTAATTATACTAATTCAGTGATAAACCTAAAACCTTGTTGCTCTAATATTGTTTTAATATTGTATTAGGATACTAGACTTCACAAAACACTGATAGCGATATTAACAAGTAGGTAGCCACTTGCTTTTCTTTTTCATCTTTTTTTTCATCTATGCTAAAATGTATAAACTATAAACTTGTGCGTTAGTTAAACATTTACCTTCCCTTAGGGAGGCAGAACTAACACAACCGAAAATCTCCTTGCGCACCAGAATTCGAACGTTTAATTTCTTTAATCAAGGAACTTCAATATTCAAGGCAACGTTTTAATGCCATTAGTGTTTGCTATCTTGTATAGATACGTACGCAGAGAATTGGTCACCTCATTCTGCTACTTATTTACTCGTTCTTGCGTATTGAACTCATGATACTAACAATAAATAAATACTACAGCAGGAAATTACTCGTTCAGTGGCGGATTTCCCATAAGGCCCACTAGGCCCGGGCCTAGGGCGGCCAGATATTAGGGGCGGCCAATAGTGGGCAAAAAATACACCGATGAATGAGAATGAATGATAACAAGAAACGACCTAAAGAAAATAAAACATTGTGTGCAAAAAACGCTCACTAGTTCGGCGTGCAGTCCTGCACTATAAACAAAAAATAATCTTCTGTCGGAATGATACGTATACTGCTTGCTAGTATGTTTTTTTTTAGCGTTTTAATTTGATAAACGTTCCGCTTCCGGCGATTCGGCATTGTCAGTTTCTTAGTTTTACAAGGTATTCGAAATTCGAATCACTTGAATAATTGGATTTTTAAAATAGATTTATGAATTTATACCTACGCGCGCTGCTACCTTGTACTAATATTGTTGATTCTGACTGATTGTGTATTTCATGCGTTCCTAGTCTGAATTTTACGTGCGTATTTAGTTTTGTTTTTTGAGTTGATTGATAAGTAATTGAAGAGTGCTATGTCAACAGCAGAATGTTGTTTGTATACAGGGTAAACCATTTTAACTGATACACGCGAATATCTCGAAAAAGAGATTTTTTTCAAAAAATGTTCCAGACAAGAGTTTTGTGGCTTTGAGGGGGAAAGATGATGACATTATCAATTTAATTGTAGATGGCGCCACTTTAGAGATTTCATCATGGCGGTCATTTTTTTAAATGGGAGTTGATTTTTTTTTTTGAAATGAAAGTTGTAGCCGGCAATAAGACAAATACAACAGTTTTTTGGTTTTTTTCATCGGATCATTTTTCAGTGAGGTACGGTCTTCCAAAATGTATAAATTAAGTAAAGTTTCCACCCCCATAGTATACGTATTTTGTAATTCTGCACCACTCGCGCTAATCAAGTATGTACTCCGAATAGTAAGAGGCAAGGGGACTCACGCTAATCAAGCACCCTAAAGGGATGAAAACCCCGTCACGTCCACGTCGTTCATCCTGGGTAATGCAAAGCAGGGGAAAATGCGTGTCAATCAGCCTGGACCTGGTTGACTATCAAACAGAATCGGTTCAGATAACGGATAGGAACAACACAGAGAGGGGAGAGAAATGCAGAGTGGTGTGGAGTTACAAAATACGTACACTATGGGAGGTGGAATTGTGGAAACTTTTACTTAATTTATAAACTTTGGAACACCGTAACTCAGTGAAAAATGATCCGATTACAAAAAACCAAAAACCATTGTATTCGTCTTATTGCCAGCTACAACTTTCATTTGAAAAGAAAAATCAACTCCCATTTAAAAAAATGGCCGCCGTGATGAAATCTCTAAAGTGGCGCCATCTACAATTAAATTGATAATGTCATCAACTCATCATCTTTCCTCCTCAAAGCCACAAAACTTTCATCTGAAACATTTTTTGAAAAAATTCTCCTTTTCGAGATATTCGCGTGTATCACTTAAAATGGTCTACCCTGTATTTGTAGTTTTCCGTTTTCGTTGAAATATGTTTTATTTTCTTTTATTAGGTAAGTAGTAAGTATGTACCTACTATACGTGTTCATTTTGTATAAATAAAATTTGTATTCTTAAAAATTATATTGGGTTGGGAGTGTTGGGACTTAGGGAGCAATTTTAAATAAAATGATGGAAGCTGAGAAAGGGGCGGCTGGTACTACATGGCCTAGGGCGGCCAAGACTGGAAATCCGCCACTGCACTCGTTAGAATAATTATACAGACCCACAAATAATTAAAAGGTTCCACGAAGAGAGGCGCAAACCAATAATATTATAACATAGTTCATGTAAATTAAGATAACATGGTGAATGAATTCAACACTTGGTTAGTGTCTGCAATAAAATGAACATACCGATTATACAGGGTGTCTTTTTGTTTTATTTTTAATGGGTGATACTACAGGTCAAAAGAAGGCGAAAAACATTAAAACACCTTAGTAAAATAGTTATAATAAAAGATATATGAATTTGTTTAGTTTTTACAAAGGGGAGTCGTCTCGTACGTTATCACTTAAACCATGCATTTGGAAATAACAAATAAGTGGATTGGTCGGGGCGGTCCTGTTTCTTGGCTTCCGCGGTCACCTGACTTAAACACCATTGGACTATTACTTGTGGGGGCATATGAAAAGCCACCCAAATTATCGACGCTGAATGCCTCCGTAACCGGGTGGAAGCAGCAGCGGCGGAAATTCGACAAGGCATGGGTACGTCGACCAAGACTTTGCATACAGCAGCAGGGTGATAACTTTGAACATCTGTTATAAAAGCGCTTATCGTTAGGTATGTTTTAATTCCATAAAAATAAAAACTAAAAAAATTCATATCTCCTTTATTATAAATACTTTACTACTAGGTGTTTTAATGTTTTTCGCCTTCTTTTCACTTGTAGTTTAACCCATTAAAAATAAAACAAAATGACCGTAAACACCCTGTATTTGAAGAAAAGTTGTATGAATTTCTACTATACCTACTTTCCTGCAGCTTTGAATACAATTATAATATAATTATATTCAAAGGCTGAAGTGAACCTGAGAATTGTAAATTCTAATTAGGTATTCTTTTAAACGAATTAGACCGTTGAAAGATTTTAGTGTCCCTTTGTTTATAAATAGATAGATAGGTGTTCAACCTATGTTCAATAAACATCAAAGACGGGCAACTAATTCAGGAAGAAATTGTTCTCAATGACCAATCTATCCCGTCTATTGATACCAACGATACAATAAAATATTTGGGCGTTAAATTTAATGATGAAGTAAAATTTACCAGAGTAGAAGTAGTAAAGAAATTGGGAGAAAAATTAGACTCGGTCGTTTGTCATCCGCACTTAAAAGACGAGCAAAGGATTACCATTTAAAACAATTACATCTGGCCCACATTAACATATCAGTTTCAAACTGCACCGTTGCTAAAATTGGGAAAACAACTGTTAATAGATATGGAGAAAATGATCCGGTGTTCATTAAAAGAAATTTTAGATTTGCCACATGACCTTCCCAACTCAATGATTTATTCGGAAAAAAATAGGAAAGGCCTTCAGTTGTTCAATGCCGGCTGGGAGGCCTATCTTCAGCATATTAATATACAGGGTGTTTTTTTGGGAGCTTTAGTTAGACGTTTCTGGGAAAGTTTTATAGGTAGATTTTTGAAAATTTGTACTTAGGGGTTACTCAAAAAGCCGAATCGATGTAAAATATTTTCAAAATGGCAGCACTTCCGGAAATGCCGGAAGTAGCTACTAACTTCGTTATTTTAAATAGCAATCTCTATTTTTTATTGCATTTTTGGATTCTACGTGAAATTTCATAACTCTTTTACCCAGTTTACATGATTCAGTCAATTAAATAGTAAAACAATCAACCAGGGGCGCACCCAGGTTTTTGTTTCGGGGGGGGGGGGGGGTCAAAAATATTTGAGAAAAGTTAAGCGGACTATCTAATTTCATCGAAGAAACAAAGTGGTGCGTGGTGCGTGGTGCGTATCCAACACTTTTTTGTATACCTACACTACCTACGGTACAGCAATATTGCTAAATTTTGAAGGCGGAGGTATTTGTCGCGGCAAAATAACTTTATTGTTCAAAATTTCGGGAGAGGTTTGAACCCCCCCGGGTGCGCCACTGCAATCCACAGCCGTCTCATATTCCGCCTACTTAATTGACTGAAACATGTAAACTGAATAAAGAAAAATCTCCCCGTTTAGGCAACTGTAACAATTTCTATTGTTTTTTCCAATTATAAATCTTTAACGTTTTTAACGAACTCAAATTGAATTTTGAAGTCATGTCTTGGTATGTGAAAATTTGAAAATGTTGCAAAAAATTAAAACTTTGGTTTTAGCGGAAGTTAAAGAAAAAATTTTTTTTTCTAGTCTTGAGATTGTTCGTTAAGCTAAAACTGACAGACGATGAAAAAATCTCATTGAAATCTTGCTTAATTTACGAAAAATAGCACTTTTAGAATTGAGACAATTTCGAAAAACGCCATTTCCTAGCTAAGTAAAAATCACTCGGTATATCTGATAGGGGCTAAATAAGTTTTCAGACTAGCACAAATTATTGCCGTAAAAAGTTTTTTTAAAAAATCAAAAATTAAAAAAAAAATCCATTTGGTGCCGACTTTTTGGCGAGCACTGTATATATGATCAGTTACAATATTATCAACGAACTTCGTTCGTTACTGGAATCAATATATCGTCCGTGTGTCCGTGCGTTGTAAGAGATGCGTATTATCGTTGAGTGAAAGATATTTTATTCAATGGTATTATCTACAACCGAGTTAAGATATGGATCTTATGTGAAATTTTATGCTGATTCAAGATCCGGTCCCAATTTTTCGATATCTCAAATACTTTTCGAAATATTCGACTTTAAAGTCGAAATTTCGAAATTATCAAATTTTGTCTTTTTGATAAGGCCAGATTTTTTTTATACTTTCGTTACTGCGGTATTCGAAGTTCGTTTTGTAATCCAGGGATTTCAACTAGGTATATTTTATTCTGCAGCCAAATGAAACTACGGTTAAATTAATTATTATTAATTATAATTAATTATAATTTTGACTACGTGTCCTCATGTAACAAGCAATTAGTGTTAAAATGCATTGATTATCCTCGTTTAAAAGGTACGAGTAATATAATATGTATAATAATTATGCTATCAAATACATTTGATTGCAAACTAATAGACTACAGGCCCGTATCAAAAATTGATGGGTCATTTGAACCACCAGGAGACCTATGTAGAACGATAGAAGGGCATAAAATAATAAGATTCAGCACTATGCCGTCCGTCACTTGTAAGCTGTCCAACTGAGTACAGGTGAGAATTCAAAAGTACAGGTAGACCGGGTATATTTTGGTCATATATTTTTGTACGGCATTCTCACAATCAATAGATCCATGAAAAATAATGAGAAAACGCTTAGTGCCGTACAAAAATATTGCGCCACAAAGTCGGAAAAATTTTTCATTTTCCGCCGATTTTCAGGGTAAATTTGGTCATTTGATTGTGTACGGCATCGGTTCCATACAGTTTCAATACCTCTTCTAATTCATTATTCCGCAACGCCGTACAAAAATCATGGTACAAGGGGAAAAGATCGAGGGTTGCAACCTCCTCTTTTCCGTGGTCCGGGGGGGTTATTTGAAACAGTGCGGCATCGGTTCCAAAACATTATCTAGCACTCAAAAGTACTACTAAAAATAATGCCGTCAAAAAATTATTGTTCATTTGAATGTATATCGATAATTATCTTAATTTCACCGTATATATCATTTATAAAGGGGGAAGGTCATTTGATCCTATACGGCAACTTTTTTTTCAACATCATATTGCTAAAAACAATTGTTATATAATATTTCCGTTCAAAAGAAACTGTTCTAAAAAAAATTATAGAGAAATATAAAACATGCAATTTTTGAAATTATTTACAAAGTTTAAATAATCATAGATTAATTAAATATAGCAATTTTCTAGATATTATCGTTGTTTTAAATACTATTTAGGTAAATAAACCAGAAAAAAATAACGCCGTACATTTTAATGCAGACCATATTTTTTGGCTGATGAAAATGACACTACCATTGCAGGGGTACTTTATGGTCATCTGATACTGTACGGCATTAACATATTTTTCAAGAGAACAATTGATAACATGCATTAATCATTATGCCCTCTATCTGAAGTGAAACGGTATGTATACAGGGTGTTTCAGACCACCCGTACCGCCCAAATATCTCGCGAAATACAAAACACATTGAAAAAAGAAAAAATACGTCTAAAAAATGTTTTAAGACTCTATTGTTTGATAGTAATAGGATGTCTCCACTCCCACCCACATGGGGAGAAGAGGGGGTAACTTCGTAATCTTAAATAGCACCCCCCCCCCCCCCCCCCGTTTATTATGCAGATTTGAATTCTGCGTTAACAAATAGGAACTTTTTGTTTGAAACATTTTTTTAAGTTCGTGACAGATGGCGCTATGATCGCCGAAAGAAGTTTTTCCGATTACCTATATGCTAATTTGTCAGTTCAACCTTAGAAGTGTTATACATAACATTTTTGGTGTAAAATAATTAGGCTACATAATATTTACATTACTGTGTTACCATTTTATGACAATTTTGAGAAAAATGCAAGAAACTATTGTGTGTAATAATTTTGTTTCTATAAAAGTGTTGATGTAATGGCGTACTAGATCGAATTAGTTTATTACATTTTTCTCAAAAATTTCTTAAAATGGCAACAGTAATGTAAATATTATGTAGCCTAATTATTTTACACCAAAAATGTCATGTATAACACTTCTAAGGTTGAACTGACAAATAAAAAAAATAAAAATAAAAAAAAAAAATAAAAAAAAAATAAATAAATCGTAATAAATGTTTAGATAGATGAAAAGTACGTAAAATTCTCTACAAAAAAAATTAGATCGTGCAATTTAAAAAAATAGTCGATTACGTCACAACAAACGAATGACTGCGTGTAAAAGATTTTTTTTTCATCAAATTGTAGCAAAGACCGTCCCATTTAATAATATATGTGGTTTGTTAGAGTTATAACACCACTGAAGTCGCTATACTCCTGGGCGCTTTTCGTTGAGCAGTCTGTATATACATCCTACGCTCCTAAGCAATATATGTACGGATGAAACATTTACATTAAAAAACAGAAGTGTTTATTATTATGATTACATACTGTTTTATTAATATGAACTTTCAGATTTGTACGGCATTGACTTTTCATAGTCAAATAAATTATTTGAATGCCGTATAAAAAAATATCGTACCAACTATCACCCTAAAGTACATTTCGTTACATGGAATTTTCTGCACGTTTTTCCCCTTCTACTGACTGTTGGACTAACAAAAATGTACGGCATGTGAAAAAATGTTATCTATGCACAAAATACTTTCAGAATAAATTAATTTTATGTTGTGTCAAATGATCCGGACGGACCACGGAAGAGAGGAGGTTGCAACCCTCGATCTTTTCCCCTTGTACCATGATTTTTGTACGGCGTTGCGGAATAATGAATTAGAAGAGGTGCTGAAACTGTATGGAACCGATGCCGTACACAATCAAATGACCAAATTTACCCTGAAAATCGGCGGAAAATGAAAAATTTTTCCGACTTTGTGGCGCAATATTTTTGTACGGCACTAAGCGTTTTCTCATTATTTTTCATGGATCTATTGATTGTGAGAATGCCGTACAAAAATATATGACCAAAATATACCCGGTCTACCTGTACTTTTGAATTCTCACCTGTACTCAGTTGGACAGCTTACAAGTGACGGCATAGTGCTGAATCTTATTATTTTATGCCCTTCTATCGTTCTACATAGGTCTCCTGGTGGTTCAAATGACCCATCAATTTTTGATACGGGCCTGTAGTCTATAATTTAAATATACCATTACATAGGTATGTCACTGCTGTTGAATAGGCAACCAATCATACCTATATTTCGCATGTATTCTGTAACTATTTTATTCTTCAAAGTAAACGAAAGAGAATACATGCTGCGCATTTATTAAATTAGGGCTGCTCCTAGGGTACAAGTACAATTCACCCTCATGCAAACGTACTTTAATGATGTTTTTGTAATTTCTCTCCATTTTGATTCATTAATCGTCATCTCGTCATCATCTGCGATGCCCTTATGGCCATTAATTCACGGAACATTTTATGAAAATTTTTAGGTTGACAATGCATTTGATGCGGAATTATCTTGTCATGCATGCACTTTAAATTACAAAATGTGTCAAGAACATTCTGCAGAGGATTTATCAGGAAGCAAATTTGCGACCATATTTTTAGCGCAAGTTCATGTATTTCAATTTTCAAGGGGCGTACGTGCAAGATTATCTTGATTATCTTTTATATTCGTGTTTTGTAGCAGAATTTGGATAAAACAAAAGGCGACTAGATCAAATTACAAACCACCACAAAAATCCCTAAATCGACTAAAGAAACATTGTTGTTTAATAACGGGATGAAAGTTTAGAGATAATTAATTCCATCGATATTCATCCATAGTCAATCAAACTATTAAACAATAATTAAACCACATTTCCTTCGCTAGAAAACAATTAACAGTTTGCAATAAACACTTTATCAGGATTCAGTAATTAAGTATTCTTCTATACTTCTTTTCAGGACCAAGTATGCTCTGGGAGGCGGTGCTGGGCGCCATATTGCTGTGGTCCGCTGCTCCAGGAATTTCTGTTCGACCGACACAACGTGGACAAGGTAATTAATATCTTGTTAAAATAGTAATCCTTATTGTCTAATGTCTACCTATATGAGTATATGACTCAAAGGTTTTGTATGACATGTAAATTCTACTTTATGGACATAAGTGTTCCATCATAAAATATGCTGTTATGTATGCTTATGTGACTTAACTTATTATTATTTTGTTTATTTATTAGAACCATAGTAAAATAAACATAGAAGTATAGATTTTAAACAAAAATCGCGAATTCATAGAGAAACAAGGAGAGAAAAACATATATTTACACCGCTCTATTATTCACATTTCTTTGCATACGTGTTACAAATTTTTTTCGTGCGCAAAACAAATAAGTTGTTCACATGTCCTGCAAATATAAAATGTATGTCCTCGTCTTTAGCTTGCTAGGTACACTTTCGTAGCTTATAATGCAAATCACTATTGAGAAAAATACATCGATCTACCTTTGAGAAGTTCTTATGGCTTTGGTGTAAAATATATGCATTGATAGGAAATATATATATTTATTTATTATCACTTGGTGGGATTCATTTTTTTGCACCCCCAATAAAAATTTCTCAAATTCTCAAATTTTCTTGATAATTAATGTGTTCTTCTTCCTCTGGATCTTCATACTATTTCGACTCTGAATCATGTTCCTTGTTAGTGATACAGCTTTAATTCACGCCGCTAATATTATCATCTTCTTGTTCTAGTTGTCAAACTGTCAACATCTTATACATATTACCGCAAATGAATACGTTACCTCAAAATAATGATTTGATTTCTTAACAAATAAACTATTGTGAATCAACTTAAACTGATTGTTAAGATGTAAGGGTCGATCCGAGTAAAATATAACATAAACAATTAACGTGATTAATATCCTTAATATACAGGGTGTCTCACGGTGACCGTCGATTGGAAGTATATCAAGAACTGTAAAAGCTAGAAATTTGAAATTTTGCACATGCGACATGGCGTGTTTAATCTATTAAATAAAAATATTTTCCAAATGGGAGTACTTCCGGAGATACTGGAAGTGAGCATCAACATCTTAATTTTAAATACAAACCAGATAATTTTTTTCACAATTGTTCACTGAAAAATTTCAAAATCTTGTTTAGGAAATAAAATTGAAAGTGTAAAGTGGTAAAAGTTAGGGAAATGGGATTTTAGGTTCTCAAAGTCAAAAGATAGAGACACAATTGTCTGTAATGGTTAATAAGAAATTGCTCGCGGTTACGTATCTATTTGACGTTATTTCCAAACTTAAGAAAAACTTTAAAAAGTCTCTTTTTTCAAATAGAATGCCTATAATTATCAGTCCATTCGATGCAGAAATAAATTTCCTTTAAATTAATATACCATGTTCCTATACTTAAAATCAATGATTACGGAGTTATTTACATTTTTCTATTTAAATTTATAATCACATACTTTACAAAACATGGTTGACTGAAAATTTTCAAAAAATGTGACGTTGATAATAAACCTTTGGATTCGCTACACTTGGGTTTCCTTTTTTTCTCTGTAGTACATGATAAAATTTATTCATTATTTTATTGATTTTAACTAACATTTTTTTGAGTGGAAGTGATGATACATTTAATATTTAAAAAAAAATGTATCTATATTTTTTGCGTTCACATTTAATAAACATACCTGTTCAAAGCTTGCACTGACTATTATTATTATTTCAGCTTACCAAATAAGTCCGAAACCTTGTTGGGTGGATGGTCTTGAAGGAACTTGCATGTTCGTTTGGGAATGCATTAAATCTGAAGGTTACCACGTAGGAATGTGTGTGGACAGTTTTATGTTTGGGTCTTGTTGTGCCCACAACGCAACGGATAATGTAGTGATACCAAATTCTAGTAACCATCCTTCGGTTTTGTACACCCCTCCTAGTGATTCACATCAAGGTACAAATAAGCCAGATGCCAGTAAACCAAGACCGAGGTGAGTGCGTTATTTTAGAACGTTATTTGCACCCATTGAAAATATTAAAAAGAGTAGGTACTATGTTTCCTGACTTTTTCAATTACCTTTTAAATAATAATCAAAAGAAAAATTGGACCTGCAGCGCCCTTTACGAGTGAAAAACTTAGAAAGCGATACTACTACTGTTACTAGTGTACCTACTAAAGTAGAGTAGATCTTGTAATAAATAACAATCGGTTATAGGTAGGTATGTGGCGTGCTCCAATGTCTCTCAGACAATAAACTTACTAAACACAAACGGTCTTTGGATCGAGTTACTTTTAGAGTTACTCGTCTATCCATAACTAAACCGCAGTCAAAATTAAATTGTCAGGAAATTTGATTTGTTCGATAAATTGGTTAAGAGGTCATAACTTTTAACCATTAACCAATTTAACCATTGGATATGGATATCATACGAAAACCCTTATCATAAAAATTTTTCAATTTTCACAAGAGCCAAAATTATACTAAACAAATATAAAGATGTAAAACCAAACTTGAATTACGTGACATTTTTCTGCTGGAAACTTAGTACTGAATTTATTAGACTACCTGATATTTATAGCTTTTTTCAAAATTTCCATGGGAAAGTAAATGATTTTAATGAATTTTTTTTAAAATGGTCCTTTTAATTTTTCAGGCATTTGCAGTTTTCGTAATTGCCCCTTTTAAAATAATGTCATCTAACTTGCTGTCGAAATTCGTCTTTTTCTAGTGCAAATGTCATAATAATAATATTTATTATTCCTGACAGATGATAACCATTGCAAGGGATGTGTCAATGGCATATAGTTCATATAAGTTAATGTTTAAAAATATTACAATAATTACGCTAAACTAGTATTAAAATTTAAATAAACACGCAATTTTGAACAATATAAATTGAAGAATTCGTTTATAGTGTATAGAGCTCGATCCAAGAGGAATTTTTTTGGTTGATGCTTTAAAACTCTTTAGTCTCTTCTGATTCTTTATAGCATTTTAACTTCACAATGAAAAGTACATTCGTTTGATAACTTGCGGTAGTAGTTTCGAAAAGTTGTTGGTTTGTACATTTTTTCGTCTTTTAGTATAGGCGTTGAGTGAATTTATTCAATGGTATAGACCGTTTTTCCTATATGTTTATTTATGTGCGTAAAAGTTACTACAATTTTCACTACTGTTTTAACTTTCTTTCAATTTGCTACACTGGAAATTGAGCTATAGAAATAAGAAAAACCGGTTTACGTCACAGGAAATGGTAGCTATATGTGGCCGGTAGACGCTGCAATGCTAAGATACGTTGAAGATCGATATCTGTGTATGATAGGATTGGAAAGGTCTGGTGCATTCTGAAAGGGTAGCAAGGCCAAGCCATCTTTTTCTACGATCATACACTTTACAGCAAAACATGATGAAACTACATTTCAAGAACTGCTTTGGTAGATTTTTCAAAATCTACTGTACTTTTTGGGTTTTTTAGATGATCACCTTTCTCCTTATATTGTCGAACCATATTCGCCGAGTGACTTGTTTATACCGAATCAAATTTATGCTGAAAATCTAACGATAAAGACACTTTTTAAAAGTTGTGACTTGTGAATGGTGACGAGACGTATCCTCGTACAAAACCAGAATCTATGCAACTGGTTCATGGAGGGTTTCTACTTCTACAAAGGACAGGAACCCAATCACTCACCTGAAACCCAATGGTTACGGGTTTTGGCGTAGTGAGGGAATTTTATTTGTAGAATTTATCTGAAAGGACACTTGTTATACATTCGATTAGAACCCATCGCTTCCAAAATGTGCTTTAGTCCAAGGTTTTCAGTACACTACGCCTATAGAAATTTGTCGACAGTTATGTGCAGTGTATGAATGGCGACGAAACCTGGGTCAATGGCGGTATCCAGGATCGCCGAAGACGCGAAAGTTTATACATACATTGTCTGCCGGAAAAGTGATGGCGACTGTGTTTTGGGATAAAAAGGGGATATTGATGTGCGAGTTCATGCCTACCGGGACAACAACAAACGCTGATCGCCACCTTGAAGAACCTTCCCTGTGCAATTCAAAACAAGAGAAGTAGCATGCTGACGAGGGGTGGGCGTATTCATCAAAACAACGCTCATCCCCACATTGCCCGTGCAATAACCGGACTCATCAACTAATGTGGATGGGATAACGTCACATACACCCCTCCAGCCCAGTGATTATCATCTTTTTCCTGGGAGGGACGAATTTCGGGACCGACACGGATTTGAAAGAAGAGGCTGTACGCTACCCGTGCGCCGTGGCAGGAGAGTTCTATGACACGGGTATACAAAAAAAATGCTACACCGCATGCAAAAATACATCGATCGCAACGGGGATTATGTAGCAACATAGTAGAAAGTTCAGACTTTCCAACAATGTATTTCTCTTATTTATTCAATGGTACCTATTAGTTAATGCAAATAAAGTGTTTTTCTTTGAGAAAAAAATTGGAGACCTTATTTTACGGACAGCCATCCTATGTGAAAATAAAAACACACGTATCAACAAATATCTTCTTTTTCCTTGGAAAGAAGACGTCATTAACTGGCTAGATTGATTTATAAAAGGGTATTTTTAGAGACTAACTACTGGTCACTTTAGTATCTAGTTAGAAAACTTAATAATTATGTTTCTGTTAGGCAATGTAGTGTACCTATAATTAGTCGTATCAATTAGGTAAATATAAATATGCAAAGCAGAGATCCAATACAATAAGAAATTGAGAAAAATAGTATTACCACAGATTACAAGTATTACTTACAGACCACGTATAAAAGATAATTGCGATACTACGAGATTTTTATGCGCGCCTGAAATTTTATTGTACAATAAACTTTATAACCAGTGTATAAAGCTTATTTGAAGTAAGGAAACCTTTCATGGCCGATTACATAGAGAGAAAATTAAGCCTTGCTTTTATCACAGACCTGTGCTTTTATGTTTCTCTGGCACCTAAATAAGGTGTATTTCTTGCAGTTATCCTCTTTAGCTACAATTTTATTACGCGTTTCATTACGTTAGGTATATATTTTTTATTTTCTTATTAACGAATATATAAAAATTTACAAATAGTTTCTATGTTTCAGTAGACCACAAGGAATAGAATCATCGCATTCTCGTCCATTGAATATAGCGACCTCTAGACCTAGCTTGCACTTGAACTTTCACTCAAATTCAGATGCGAGTACATTGAAGCGACCTACACAACCACCACGACATAGCATTCTACCAATAAGTACAGATTCTTTTTCGGCAGTAAATTTCTCATTAGCCTTTTCTACGAATACGGGATGGCAAGTTACTACAGAACCCAACTTTATAACGGGTCATAATAAAAATTCTTCGCATCAAGCATCGAAACCAAATGCTTTAAATTGGCACGTTACCACAGAACCCGGATTTATAACAAAACACAAAAATAAGCCAAGCTATAAACCTAAGCCAAAACCTACGAAAAAACCAGTGCAAGTTACGACCAGCAAGAGTCCTGTAAAATTTAGCAGCAAACCAACTAGAACGACTAGTTTGAGGTAAGACATTATACTATAGTTTACTTTTTAATCAATGATAGTAGTCAGTAGATTGTAGATTGTATGTAATTCGCGTATTCATTCGCTTATGAAAGAGATACGTAGTTACTTAACGTGCAGTTAGCACAACTTTTTCTTGTCGCTATTTTTCTGATCTTGTTTTGTGAATGTCTTTCACACATGAGAAACAAAAGCCGCTAGTCGTAATTTTTTATTCTTATGGCTTTGAAGCCTTTTTCTCATATATTTTCCTTTATCATTCTCTGTATGCGTTATTAGTACGAATTTTAATTATAAAATTTATTTAATCAAACATAATCACGGATTGTGGAACGCCGCGTTGCGACTATGAAATTTTAACAAAGAACTAGATATTGTACAGTTCGCAAGACTAATTAATTTCAGTGAAATTTATGGTCTGTTTTACAGTGGTATAGTAGGTACGATTCTGTGTAATGATTACCAAAATGACAACCTTTTCAATATAATACTTTTTATACTTTATACTGTATTTAAGGGTGTTTTTTAGAAGGTCTATTATTCTTGGAGTCGCTGAAGACTAGCAATAAGCTTTAATACTAGAAACAGTACCTAAGTAATTTCTTGAAATAGTACAACTTTTCAACAAATGCAATCAAAACAAATGGAGGTTTAACATTTTTATAGTGGATTCTGCATTTTTGAAAACGTAACTCTTACAACTTAAAATCTGAATTAGCTGCTTTGGAAATACAACCTGCATTTGCATAATGACCCAAACTTGTGAAAATTTGCCAAATCAAATGTTTAGGCCGTTTTGGTACAGGTTGTAGGTTCTGTTTTGGACCACGAAGAACAAATTTGACTACCATTTTCATTTACGATGAATAATTGTAATTCGACGGCTCTTGTTTTGAGTTGGAAAGAGATGTCATTCCATAAACTCCAAATTTGGGTCTACTCGTTCTCGGTATTGTACAGAACATTATAATAATAAACAAGTATCAAAAGGCGCGAATTCTCATAGAATTCTACTTCAAATCTGTAACTAATTATGGCATATACTATATACCTAGAATATATACAGGGTGTTTCAGACCACCCGTACCGCCCAAATATCTCGCGAAATACAAAACGCATTGGAAAAAGAAAAAATACGTCTAAAAATTTTTTAAGACTATTGTTTGATAGTAATAGGATGCCTCCACTCCCACCCCCGGGGGTGGAAAAGGGGGTAACTTCGTAATCTTAAATAGCACCCCCCAGTGTATTATGCAGATTTGAATTCTGCGTTAACAAATAGGAACTTTTTGTTTGAAACATTTTTTGAAGTTCGTGACAGATGGCGCTATGATCGCCGAAAGAAGTTTTTCCGATTACCTATGCTAATTTGATGTCAGTTTTGTTAAGTGACAATCAAAAATGTTAATGCTTTGTAAAAGGGAAGAGGGGGGGCTTAATTTACCCCCCCCCCCCCCCTCCCCCATACCGCCGCTTATTTTACGTTTTGAACTTAATTTCGTTACACTTTTATTTCACGAGAAAAGAACACATTGACATTCGCGATACGTTTAAATCTAAAATTAGGGGTGAAATTAAGCCCCCCCTCTTCCCAGTTTGGAAGTACAAACCTTCGGAGTTCTTCTTCTGTTCCAAAGATATCTTTGTAAACATAATTTTTTATGTACCCCCAAAGAAAAAAATCCAGCGGGGTTATATCGGAAGAACGAGCTGGCCAGGGTGTTTCAGAATTGGTGCTTACAACTCTTTCGGTAAACCTATTTGAAAGGTAATCCTTGACCATCCGTGAATTGTGCGTAAGTGCACCATCTTGCTGAAACCAACAATGGCGTATTACGGCTTAGGGTAAAATATTAAGAGCGTGTTCCAAAGTAAATGTAAGTAAAATAAGTATAAAATCCCAATTAAACCATAAAGTGTGACACATGCTTGAATGCAGAATAAAAAGCTCTCCTAATATTATGTATAAAAAAATCAGGACCGTATTAAAAAAAAACAAAGTCGATGATGGTTACTCGAAAACGAAACGTCGGATTCCAATTTGCTGTATGCCATGTTAAAGAACGCTAAACCTGTAGAAAGTTCTTTTACTTTTTATTTAACATCAACGACAAAATAACAATTTGTCAAAAACGATAACTGATAAAAATTAGCAAAAATAACAATCTAACCGAACCCCTAGCGCTATATCTGCGAAAAATGGCGAAATATAGCTAGAATTGACAATTTGAAATGTTGGGTCCTCCCTTTTGGAAAAGCTGTGTGGGGGGGGGGGGGGGGGTATACTGAACCGCAAGCCTGGGACAAGTCTGTAATGATATTATTATAATTATTTTCCCCCGCTGCCGGTAAATAACTAATTCATACATTCTTAGATACAAAACAGGAAAATGTCGAATATCGTTCGTGTATTATTTTTCCTTGACGACGGAATGTAAATACTGTCATTTACATTCCTAGGACAATAAAAAGAGTAAAGTAAATCAAGTTGATTATATCCATTTCTGAACTTTTTACTTCCCGAGTACGAAGTAAAAGGGAAGTATTGTATTAGTTTTCAAAAAAAAAAAATTTGACCTATGGAAATTTTTACATATCTTTGCGTTTCCGAATACGTAGATTCAAAATATGCAAAAAAAAATTTTCCGTCTGTCGTCTGTAGTCTGTAGTCAGTAGTCTGTAGTCTGTAGTCTGTAGTCTGTAGTCTGTACGTACACATTCCTTGCAACGCTCTAAACTCAGAAACTATTAAAGTTATCGAAATGCGGTTTTCGCCAATCGATTACATTCGGGCCAAGGACGAAAATGCTGTTATTACCTTTGATGACGTCACTTCCGGTATAAGCTAAAATGGCGGCACTCATTTTTTTTATAAGATAAAGTTGCAGTTTTTTTTATGTAGTTTAAAAGAGAATTTTTTTTTTAATTCAGCAATATATATATTGTGCTATACTTATTTTTTGAAAAAAGTGTTAAAAAAAATAATTATTAAAAAATGACTGCAACGCTCGATACTCAGAAACTATTAAAGTTATCGAAATGCGGTTTTCGCTAATGAATTACATTTGGGCCAAGGACGAAAATGCTGATATTACTTTTGATGACGTCACTTCCGGTGTAAGCTAAAATGGCGGCACTCATTTTTTTATAAGATAAAGTTGCAGTTTTTTAATGTAGTTTAAAAGAGAATTTTTTTCTGAATTCAGCAATATATATTGTGCTTACTTATTTTTTGAAAAAAGTGTTAAAAAAAATAATTATTAAAAATCGACTGCAACGCTCGATACTCAGAAACTATTAAAGTTATCGAAATGCGGTTTTCGCCAATCGATTGCATTCGGGCCAAGAACGAAAATGCTGATATTACCTTTGATTACGTCACTTCCGGTGTAAGCTAAAATGGCGGCACTCATTTTTTTATAAGATAAAATTGCAGTTTTTTATGTAGTTTAAGAGTATTTTTTTCTGAATTCAGTAGTATTTATTTTTTGAAAAAAGTGTTAATACGAGGGAAGTCTCGTGGCAACTTGCCAAAATTTTTTTGACACATTGTGTTTTGTTTAAATTTGTCGCATCAGGTAACCATAGTTACGCCTGTATTACAACTTAGATGAGAATGACGACCGTCCAAACTAAGGCAAATATTTGATGCAAATTTGAGGAAATTTTCAACGGCAGCGGGAAAAATGTAATAAGGAACACGGAATGTATCGACTATTAACATTCTCGGCAAGTGGCAAGCCTCGGCTTCCGCCTCGGCTTGTACTCACTTGCCTTGATGTTATCATGTCTTTACATTCCTTGTTGCTTTATTATATCAAGGACACCGGCTTTAATTACCTACACACATTTAGCCATGTTTGGTATTGCATCATAATGCAGTATAAAGGTAGCCATACACATACAGTTTTTCCTCAAGGCGCGGACTGTGCAGTCCAAACCTTGAGATTTTCCTCAACGTGTGTGGTGACGACCTTGAGGCCGCCGGTGGACTGTACAGTCCACAAAATCCTATTTGAAAAACCATTGTGAGTAACTGCGCAGGCCTGCCTATACAGGCCAAACTCGGCGTGTGTGGTGGTATCGTAAGGTTTAACATACAGAGTGCATACTTAAATGTATGTAATACAAGATGTATAATTAGGGATTTCAATGTATAAAAATCTTAATATTCGGTTATTTGCTTCCCTAATTATTTTGAGTATCGTAAATGATGTATTTTGCCGGTTTGACATGATTGGAAAAGCCATCGTTATAAAATTACGAGGACTTCCAAAATGGACCACTTAACCATGACGCATTAGCTTGTTAAGGAGGCTGCATCCGTACAAAATCAACGTGAATTTGGCCGCTACTACCGTCCAGACACTAATCTTCAACCCCAACGACTATATACTGCGGTCAGGAAGCACATTGAGTTATTCCAGTTCGCCCAGCCCCCAACTAGGACGTGTACAAGATAACCAGCAATCGCAGTATTATCAATCGTCGGTAGATGCCATTGCTCTACGAGTCACGAACTGACGTTATATCTCAGTCCGTGTGTGGGGCAGCTTTGAAGGAATTCCTCAAGGCTTAACTGCGCAGTTTTGCCTTGAGGAAAAACTGTATGCGTGTGGCTACCTTTAAGCATGACTTCTTCTTTGAAACTCAAAGCTTGTTTACGTATGATTCTAGTTTTTGGGATATGAATTGCCAGCTGTCACACAGTTGTTTAAGGGAGTGGCCCATTGGTCTTCTGCTTCCGTATTTCCGCCGTTGTCAGGAGGCGCTGGTTGATTTGAGTATCCGCTTTGATTTCTGCCGCATATGCTATGATTGTCTTTACGCATACTTTACATAGTCCTGTGCTATATTCTGTGGTTATATGCTTGTTTTTTCAAACCGGATTTTTTAAGACTCTGGAGATTCTTGTACCTTTGATGGTCGGCTTTTTCTTGTTGTGAAAGACGGCTGCTGAGCTCGATATTCTCACTACCAATTTTTAGGTTCATCGGCTATTTTGTTTTGAAGTGAGTGATATGCATATTAGCATATTTCGTCTTTCCGAGTGTAAATAAAATACCTACAATATGTGTGGTGTCTATAGATCGTCTTCTGATTCTGCTATTAATACTGCGTCACCTGCGTAGCATATAATCTTTATTTCGTTATATCCTATAGTTTATCCTAGAATTGGCAATCGTTATTATTATGCGGATTTTTAATCAGATAAAGTACATTTCAGCCTTAGCACTCCGCTCTCAGGGCTCACTTCTTTATAAATGTTAAATCACAATAATTAAGGGTCTAGTCAAAGGCAATAGTTAGAAATTCAGGACTACTCACGCCACTTAATCTCTTTGTGCTTTATGTGTAATAATGCGAGTGTCTTATAGGACAACTTTCTCTATTGCATTTCGAATGGGGTTTACGACACCCAGTTAATTTATAATTACCTCATTACGTCATTTCATTACTAACGTTTTTTGCTGCGCACTTATTAGGGATGAATATAAACAGTAGTCAAGACACAATTATTTAAACGGTATTGCTAGAAAGGAGGCAACCAAGATATTTGTAATATGGAAGAGCTGCTTATCATTGTTGTTCGATTTATATGAAAATACGTATAGATAGATTTATGACTGCCGGTATCAATGTGAATGCAACATTAACATAATGTTGTACCTACGACGTTGCCACATCTACATTAATTCCTTAACATTTCCTTTCTTTACAAACAATCTTTATAAGTCTAATCTTATAGGAGGTCTTACCATTGACTTTATACACTAAAAAATCAATGGTCTTAGAGTAGGTTCAGAATCTCGTGGCACTCGGAATGCGCGGCGGGATTTACAACAATTTCGAAAAATAGACACGACATTATACGTCCAAAAACATTGGTAGGTAAAATGCCATCCTAAATATGTAGAGTAAATAAATATAGGTGTAATTATTTATAGAACTTCATATTAGTATCGTAGTATCGCGCTTAAATAAATCCCGCCACACATCTCGAGTGCCACGAGATTTTGAAACTACTTCTACCAACCTACCTAAACGAGTAATTGTTACATCATGATACAAATAAACAAGATATGATCGATTGCCGTCCCAAACTCGTCCGGCTTGCGCATGACGTCACACGGTGCTGAATAAATAGATTTGAGGCTTTTACTAATAAGAAAGTAATGTTTTTTTATACAATTTGAATATAAAACAGTTAATTTATGGTTTAACTGAATACTATTTTACGACGATTGAGGGTAAATAACACATTTGATTCTAAAATATGCTTATATTACGTAGGTACTTATACGTATAGGGATTTTTTTAAGTTACAGGATTTTAAACAGGAAACTAAAAACACTGAAAATCTTTTTTTTTAATTATATACATTTTCATCTTTATATACATTTTACTTATATAATTACAAAAATAATAAGACAGTGCCCTCAAATTTTATTTACAACATGTATGTTAGAATGTTAGTATGTAATAGAATTAAAAATGTACGAAACTGTTTTTGACGCACAACAAAAATTTACAAGAAAAAGAACGGCGGTAACGTCACATAAGCCAACGCGATTATTTGAAATCCAGCACCGCGTGACGTAATCATGACTCCGCCCACATGCGCAATATCATATCTTGTTTATTTGTATCATGTTGTTACATCATGTTGTATTGTAGGTAATAAATCAACATTTTCACAACAATTTCTATTGTCACCCTTACTTGAGACCATTTTTTATGAGGGGGAATTTCTCCTATGGCTAACTCTGACATGCTATTAATAACATGCTTGTAATATTTTGATTTCCGTTTGTTGTTTTCATCTGCCCATTTTTTATAATTCTTTGTATTTATCAATTTTGGTTTGAGTAGTTCTAAATGTATAAGTAATCAATCTCTGAGACGACGAGGTTGAGCGAGTGAATTACTACTACTAGGTACCATTTGGTGTACCTATTCCTATAAGTAGATATTGCATTAACGTTAAATATGGATCTGAATTCGATTCTATCGTAGTTTTTTTAGAGTACCCATGGCTCGTTCGACCTGACTATTTGATTGAGTGTTGTGAAATGTTCAGCACCCTAACCTTGAGTAAAATCTACAAATTATGAGTATGACGTATTCACAGAAACAGAAATGTTTGGCCAGAATAATGCATTTTTTGCATATTTAAGGCAAGGCAAGTTTCGTAAACGAGCAACCACGTTTTAAGGATGATTGTTGATGGGATCCATATACGATGTTTTAAATGTATCTCAAAATGGGGGTAAAGCGAATAAAGGTGAGTTAATAATAGTCACAAAACCTTCCCCATAAGGTATTTATTACAAAAAATGAAGTTGAAAGTTGAAAGATTACCTTTTGAGCAAAGATTAATAACTAAAATCTAATGCTAAGAATTATGTTGAAGTTACATGAAATTACTGGGAGGATTAAATTGAAGGTTAAATTGAGCAAAGATTAACAATAAACCAATAATCGTTTGCTAATGAGCCCGTAAAAATTACAAAAGGGGGGGCTAAATTACGACATGTTTCGACATATAGTGAATGTCATCATCAGGTAATAATATAAAAACTGGCAAAGGTTGAAGTGATGAAGTAATGAGGTCGAGTGATGGCGAAAATTAAAGTAGTTAAATTTACATTGGCGAAGCCGTCAGGTTCGAATCAAAGCCCTAATAAGGGGGCGAAACCTAGACGGTGAAACCACCGAATGAAATTAATCAAAAGACAACAACCAACCCATGGGGAACTCGGCACACAAAAGACACATCACACAACAAAGGGGGAAAACAAAAGCTAAGAATCTCGTGGCCTCACCGGCCAACGAGAAAAATTAAGGGCACAATGATTAAACGGTAACATGGAGACTGACGTTGTCAGTAATTGTGTTGTCAGTCTCCATGTTACCGTTTAATCATTGTGCCCTTTAATTTTTCTCGTTGGCCGACATAATTCTTAGCATTAGATTTTAGTTGTTAATCTTTGCTCAAAACGTAATCTTTCAACTTTCAACTTCATTTTTTGTAATAAATACCTTATGGGGAAGGTTTTGTGACTATTATTAACTCACCTTTATTTTAAGGCGTATTCCTGCATTTATCATTTCCACAATGGAGACATTAGGTGGAAGCGTGCGAATTATTAATACGTCATCGGTTGCGTCAGTTCGACAGTTTAAAATTGGCGTTTACAACGCAAAATTTCGTAATTGTATATTAAAGTATAAGTGGATAAACAGGTCTTTAAAAGACATCATGAAAGGGTGGTTCGGTACTCAAAATAAGGGAGCAAGAACAGGTAAATTCATAAAAAGACTCGAAGCCTCCCTTTATATCATTTAATCTCCAAAAATTAAGTAACGTGGTAAAACAGTGTGATGATAGACGATGGGATGAGATGACGTTGTTATGTTTTTTAATTATAAGGCGCCGAAGCACCTGACACGTGAGCCAATGCAAAACTCACAAATTGAAATGTTGAAGAAAAGGAATACTAGGGTTTATTTAAAAAACCATCTGGGACCATTACATCCTTGGGATAGTGGCAGTCATCAAACAGATGTTAAAACATAAGCCAATGCAAAACTCACAAATTGAAATTTTTAAAATTTTAAAAGGAATACCAGGGTTTATTTAAAAACCATCTGGGACCATTACATCCTTGGGAAAGTGGCAATCATCAAACAAAAGTTAAACCGTGAAGCGAAATTATGGAAATTGAAAAGTTTTAAAGTTTATTATAGATAAGTATAACTAAGCGCTACATGTTTCGAAACCATACTGGTTCCATTTTCAAGCGGGTAAAATTTAAGCTATAACAATAAACAACTATTAGCAAACAATGTGGTACTTAACCTAACACTCACCTTAAGGGGAAATTTTGAACAATAATACAAATTGAAGATATTAAACGGTCAAAGACCAACTAAGAACATCCCCTGAACATCAGGAATAAGATATAGGGCCTGAAGGGCCGCTGATTAACACAGATTAAAAAGTTTAAATATTAAACATAATTACAACCACCATCACATAATATGATGGATAAATAGACAAAAGTAAAACATCTAGATGGCCCAAAATGTTTTAACATCTGTTTGATGTAATGGTCCCAGATGGTTTTTTAAATAAACCCTGGTATTCCTTTTCTTCAACATTTCAATTTGTGAGTTTTGCATTGGCTCACGTGTCAGGTGCTTCGGCGCCTTATAATTAAAAAACATAACAACGTCATCTCATCCCATCGTCTATCATCACACTGTTTTATCACGTTACTTAATTTTTGGAGATTAAATGATATAAAGGGAGGCTTCGAGTCTTTTTATGAATTTACCAGGTCTTTAAAACACGCGCGAGTTTTCAAGCACTACGGCGCAGCCGAGTGCTTGAAATAGAGCAAGTGTTTTGAAGACCATTTATCCACGAATACTTTACGCTATTTTTTTTATTGGTTCACTTTGAAATCTGGTATTAAAATGGAAATAAGAACTAATAATGTGAAATGGTTGAATTCGTATGCGAAATCAGTATACCTTTCGTTGTCATGGAAATGAGAAAAATGGAAATTAATTTGCAATCTGTCATTTTATTTGACGTAACAAAGTACTCCTGTCAGATCAATAACCAATAGAATTCACGTTTTTCAAATTGGTGATGCAATCATCTGTCATTTTATTTGACGTAACAAATTACTCCTGTCAGATCAATAACCAATAGAATTCCCG
This sequence comes from Pyrocoelia pectoralis, assembly GCA_036250285.1. Lineage (NCBI taxonomy): Eukaryota > Metazoa > Arthropoda > Insecta > Coleoptera > Lampyridae > Pyrocoelia > Pyrocoelia pectoralis. The sequence goes on from CM070074.1 coordinate 34,843,053, forward strand.
TTTTTCAAATTTGTTGATGTTGGCATGGCAACTTTAAAACACGCGCGTTTTAAAATGTGCGATTTAAACACGCTGGCGCGTGGTTTAAAAGGCTAAAATAGGACACCAATAAAAAAAAATGACTTTTTCTGCTGGAAATTGAACATACATTTAGCACTGGGCTGCTTGACTTTTAGTTGCTACCATCATAATGACGACTGGCCCCTTTACCCAATCGACTAACACGAGTATTTATCCGAGTTATCCTGGATCTCAATTCAGAGCATTTTGCATCACGACAACGCTCCCGCGCACACGGCTCTCCGTGTTCGCCAGTTTTTGGTCTCAACGAACCACGACCCACGCGCCTTATTCGCCCGATTTAACCTCCTCGAACTTCTTCCTGTTTCCGAGGATGGAAAGGGATTTGAAAGGCCGATGTCGAAGACCTAAAATGTAATGTCACGAATGTGCTAGCAGGTATCAATGAGAACGGATTTAAAAGGTGCTTCCAACACTGGAATGAGCGTTTAGACAAGTGCATTGTGTGACGTTTCCTCCATTCCATTTCGTCCACTGGCCGCTACGTCCACTAATTCTTTCGTCCACCGCCTTGCAATTCCATTAATTCTTTTGTCCACTGGCCGCTACGTCCACTAGTTCTTTAGTCCACCGCCCTCAAAATCCATTAATTCTTTTGTCCACCTCCCTTAAAATCCACTAATTAATTGATTGTTACTAGGTCAAAAAAAAGACCTACGTCTTAATATTAAAAGTATTTTTAGGTGGCAGGTTCGCGTAGCGAACCTGTTTTCAAAAAAAAACTTAAGAGGTCCTAACAACGATTCAATATGCTTCGCCCCCATGTACACAGAGGTCCGCCCTCACACGAAGGTTTTTACAACGGTCTTCTTACAACATCATTACATTACATTAATAAATACACAAACTTTTAAATATCCTTTGTAATAAATGTTTATTATAAAACTTGTATTTATTTTGAGTGGACAAAAAATTGGTGGATTTTAAAATCAGTGAAAGAAAAAGCCGGTGGAAGTAATAATCAGTGGACGAGAAGACCGGTGGAAGTAATAATCAGTGGACGAGAAGACCGGTGGAATTAATAATCAGTGGAGGAGAAGACCGGTGGAAGTAATAATCAGTGGACGAGAAGACCGGTGGAAGTAATAATCAGTGGACGAGAAGACCGGTGGAATTAATAATCAGTGGACGAGAAGACCGGTGGAAGTAATAATCAGTGGATGAGAAGACCGGTGGAAATAATAATCAGTGGAGGAGAAGACCGGTGGACGAAACTGAGTGGACGAAACAGAATGGACAAAGTGGAGTGGACAACGTGACCCACACCCGACAAGTGTATTAATGCTAATGGCGCGTATTTTGAAGGAGATTAAGGTTGTATTGGAATAACAACAAAGTAAGGAATTCCAGTTATTTTTGGGTCCGCCCTCGCACTTGAACATGTACATTTTGACTACCGGTATCAATGTGAACAAAAATGTTATACGTTGTTTTATTAACAGATGTTTGGGTTTCCATTTAAAAAATGTAAACTTCACTCAAAATTTCTGCAATTCTGATGCGTACCCTACGTTAGTTTCTATACGTTGCTACTTTATTTCATCTCCACCTTTTCATTTTTATGGTTCTATTTTATCATCCTCATTCTCCTCTTTATGCTGTGCAATTAGAACGGTTAGTGTGGTGTCCCATTAATTGAAATTGTATCTCCACTTCAACTCGTCATCTTGATTACACGCACTTAACGCCGCGCCGCACAACGATCAATTTTCTTGCACGCAGTCTACTATTAGTACTTGATACTTCAAATTTCAATAGTTAGGTACTTAAATTGACAGTAGAATTACATTTGCTGATTAACTTCTTTACGTAAAAATAAAACGTCATTTTTCGTTTAGATATACATTTCAACTATACATAAACAATTGTCAACTATCAAATGATATGAATTATCGCCAGGTTCCTAATATCTCATTGTTAGTAAAGAGTGTATATTTACGACGCTCCTCAATCATTCTCCCTTTGAAAATCGATAGGATGAACTGAAACGTTTCCAGCGTAATATAGTTATTCTTTGTCCTTTAATTTTAAATTTTAAATATATTTTCAACTTAATTTTCCAGAACTTCTAACCTATAAATTCATAAAATGAGCTTCTCAACCTTTTATGTTAATTTCCTCAAACTCATTTTGAATGAATAACGTTGAGGTATGGAACGGGCACTAAATTTAGATAAGATTTAATTAAAAATTATAAAGATATTGAAATTATTGGCACATTACGAAGTTTTATTCGTCTTTTAAGCTGATTGCCTCATATTAATTGGCGTAGAACGACGGAGTAATTTAAATATCCCTAAGCATATAGAATAATTATAATGAATTTTTTAATATAGTGTACTTGGTCCTAACAGGTGATATTAAATGTCATTTTAGGCTTCGTGATCAATCACCTTGTGTATAGGAATTTACATCGCTACTTTAGGAGATTTGCCATTTTATACTCAGACCTATGTTATAAAAATTCTAAATCATAAAAATGTATGCTAAACTAACTGATGTGAGATTACTGGACCACTCATTATCTGTAAGGAAAGCTGTAGTATTGTGCCTCCCAATTGAAACAATTAAACAAAGTTTTAAGTCGATCGTTATTTCACAGTTCTTCTATAGAAGTATAGAACACTCGCACTAACGGTTTTGCACCTCAACTTTAATAACTTGCAATAATGAATTTCATTATTAGAATGAAATTATACTTACGTAGTTTGTGAAAGAGGGTATTTAGCAGAGGACCGTTTACGTACGTTTAGATATTTAAGTTACAATAAAATGTAAATGAAGCAGTGGACTGAATTTAAAATTCGGAACGACACTAAAAGTTCCTACAAGCTTAAGCTGTTGTACAAAATTGAATTACATCTTCCTTTCATCAAAAAATGTCATATTGAATAATAAATGAAGGTAACAATGAAATACTATTTTTGAATTTCTTCGGCCATTTTATTAAATTTATGAGTTTTGAGTGTAGTCCTTAAAATTGTATTGCTCTGCGTAAAATTATTACTTAAATAAGTACTTATAAAATCGGTTTAAAAAGCAGTACCTACATATGAGAAAAATCCATGAATTTATTAGAACCGACCGAAGTGGTCTGTTTGTTTTTAATTAAACAGGAAGGTATACTTTTCACTGGACAGAGAATTCTTTTTTGATACAACGGTATAGTATAATGCCTTTATAATAAAAAAAATCTTCAGGAATCTAGTGGATTTAAGTAACAAACGAAAGCAAAATGATTGTCAAAGGCGTCACTTGTTTTGTCCAACAAGACTATCACTTATAATTGCACAAGAGGTTTGTATTTTACCAAGTTTTAATTTGGACTGTTTAATAAAATTCTGGTGCCTAGCAATTAGACGAGAAAACCTATCAACTAATAAACCCTTAATAAACCTAACCTAGCCTAACCGCGACGTCGACGTGTGCAGTAAACTTGTCTGACTAAATAGGTATCAGTAAATTATTAAATATGAAAATCGTAATGTAACATTTGTATGTACAGGGTGTACAACTAAGAAAGGAGGCCGGCCGTAACTTGGAAACTATTTGAGATAGAACAATGAAATAAAAAATCTTATAATAAATGTGGCGAAGAGAAGATGCTGGAAATTATTTTCAATTTCCTACCATTGCCGCCAGAGGGCGTTTCACTGATTTCAATTTGAAATTCCCATTTTTTGGGCAATTTTCCTCAGTAAGGTATTTAAAAAAATATATTCATTGTAAACTAGTAATCAATATGTAAAAGTTTGTTTAATGAATTTTTACGATTGCTGTCAAAATAAAGGGAGGGAGAAGTAAATTAAGTGTTACTGGAAAAAATCATGTAACTTCGAAACGGGTTGCTTGAATTTGTCAAAATTGGTCTCGATATAAAGAGAATGCTTGATATTACCAAAAAAATCCAAAACCACAACAATTTCTTATATCCGTCTACCAATAGCGGGCGCAATTTGTTGAAGGAACAAAACGGTCGACTTTTCTAAAAAAATTCAAATGATACCAAATATTTTTTTCACTGCTATTGGAAGGAACATTAATAAGGGAATAATTTAAAAAAAATTATGTCAATAGCTCTCATAGTACCAAAGTTATAGTCAAAAATGTGATAATAGAAGAGACAATTTGAGGTATAAACAAATGAAAACGCTTAAAATGAAAACTTTATGTCAAAGCTGTAAACTAGGTAACAAAATGACATTAAGTGTATTTCGGTTGTTGTATTATAAGCAAAAATGCAAATTTCCAATGGAGAAGCATTGGAGCATATTTTGAATGCATGCAAAATACAATTGAAATTTTGAAAGAAATTAAAGTTCTCATAGCCTACTTTATTTATATTAAGCTTACAATTTGTTTATACCTCAAATTGCCTCTTATATTACACATTTTTGATTATATCTTCGGTACTATAAGAGCTATTGACATAATTTTTTTTTAAATTACTCCATTATTAATTTTCCTTCCAATAGCAGTGAAAAAAATATTTGGTACCATTTGAATTTTTTTAGAAAAGTCGACCGTTTTGTTCCTTCAACAAGCTGCGCCCTCTATTGGTAGACGGAGATAAGAAATTGTTGTGTTTTTGAATTTTTTTGGTAATATCAAGTATTGTCTTTTCATCGAGACCAATCTTGACAACTTCAAGCAACCCGTTTCGAAGTTACACGATTTTTTCTAGTAACACGTAATTTAGTTCCCCCTCCCTTTATTTTGACGGTAATCATAAAAATTCATTAAACAAAGTTTTACATATTGATCACTAGTTTACAACGAATATATTTTTTTAAATACTTTACTGAGGGAAATTGCCCAAAAAATGGGAATTTCAAATTAAAATCAGTGAAACGCCCTCTGACGGCAATGGTACAAAATTGAAAATAATTTCCAGCATTTTTTCTTGGCCACATTTATCATAAGATTTTTTATTTCACTGTTCTATCTCAAATAGTTTCTGAGTTATGGCCGGCCTCCTTCCTTAGTTGTACACCCACGCACTCGTGAATTTATCTACGGTGTTGATTCTTGTACATCAAGATCTTTCTCAGTTTCGGATTAAATTTACTACTATCGGAGTAAAAATGCAAGGCCCCTGACTTTAGAAGCTTGTATCTCAAAAGGTGTACAGTTTTAGATTTTTGCAATACATTGTTAATTTTCACCGTATGTGAAAAAAAGCCCAAATTATGACTCAAATCGCACAAACGCTCGACTTTAAAAATTAATTAGGTGTATATTATTGAAACTGAGTGGTAGATACTTATATTTGAAAAATGTATACTTATTTGTCCGTGTGAGATGGTTTTGAGGCCCATTGGTTTATCAGCCTTAAAGCTATAAGAAAACGACATCTTGTGTAAGTGTAACTGAGTACCAGAAAGTTCGATATTAATAATATTGACAGAAACATAAAAAGTTAAACCAATAATTATGTTGTGGTCTAACACGATTCAAAATAATGTCATCGATACATGCTACTATTTAAAACAGAATTGGAAAAAATGATGGATGCTTGGGTTCGAGCGGTGAAGTGCAGTGCGAGGGGAAGCTGTTGTCGTACACTATTGTTATGAAGCGGCGCGGCGCCGCACAAATGTAATTCAATTGATAGTAATGATTTTATATTGTAAAGTAATAACTGCATTCATACTACATACAAGTACATATTATTGTTGTTTACAAACATACTTCGGAATCACTACTTTCATTGTTCTAATTTTCATCGCTTCCACAGTTATCATTTATATTGTCTTCGGCATCAGTTTCGTGTTCCTTTTCATGATACTGTTGCCCTATTTTCTTAGCATACTCGACACAATTGGGCCATACAGTGTCCGGTAGATTTTCCATAGTCGCTTTGCCTTGCACGTTTTTTATTTTAAATGTTGTATTTAATTCCGCGACAGTGTTTTTTATATATGCCCACACCAATTCGATGGGATTGAATTGGCAATGTGCGACTGGGCCGACTGGTAATCATAGTAACTTCACCTCAACTCCGCGCAACTCGTTTGTAATTTTTTCAAGAAGGTACTTTTTCGGAAAGTGATGTCGAGATAATTTCAATAATATTGTGGTCTTGTCCAAGTGTCCCAGTCATTGATTCCTTCAGCCAGTGGTACTTTCTATTTTGTAACCATTCAATGATGACATGCTTCCTCCAAGCGGTGGTTGGATTTCGAAATTCGACATCCAACATTGTGTGGTAGGGTGCTTGGTCCAGTATAATTACCGACTTATCAGGAAGCATTGCTAAATACGAACCTAAACCATTCTTCATAGTATCCATGGTTCATCTCATCATGATAATCGGCAGATCCTTTTTTGGCAATAAAACATTTCATACAATAACCAGAACCAGAAGGTCGCTTTATTCCGCCTCTAAATCCATTGACTTCTTCAAGGGTTCCCTTGTATTGATCAAAGTTTCGCCGGTTTTCAGGAGTGACTATTTTTACCCAACCAAATTTTGTAGAATGATTAGCCCAGCACCATGTTTCGTCGGTACAAAACACGTTTCAACTCTTTTCTCGGTGTCGTTGTACAGAATACAAATGCTCTGCTTTCTTAGCTGCCATACTATTTTGTATTTGTTCCATAAGTATGGGTTTATGTTCCAATTTTCTGAACACAAAATTCATCTCCTTTATATTACCCATTGTTTCAACGTAGATTGACAAATCTTAGGAAAATCTGGTAGATCATCTTTTAATCGTTGATGCAGTTCACGCATGGTTAGAAACTTTTTTCCATGTAAAATTGCCATATTTGTCTTCTAATGATACCTTTTGCCTGTTTCTCACTGACAACCATTTTTAGAGTACGTTCACCTATACCCAAGCAGTCTGCAGTACGGTTTGTAACTTGGTTTAGAGCGATGCTGTCCAACCCATTAACTTTTTCTGATTCAAAGTATTGCTTGGCATGTAACACAACACGTTTTAATTCAACTGACTGGGGTTTCGGCATTTTGATATTATACCCGTTTTATTAACACAGAAAAATTCGGTATAGTAATTCAGTTTAGATGCTAGACCCTCTGGTTTATATATTTTTAACTATGCAAGGTCGTCTGTGAATTTCCTTTGTTATTTTACCTTCCTCAAAAATATTTTCTGACAGCGGGTATTTACTGTTAGATACTATTGTTACATACATTTTAGTGGAAGACACAACTTGGTAATCAAATTGATCATTAACAGCAAACACATGGTTTTGTAACAATACAAAAGAATAATCACATTGTTGTGGTTTGTCGCTCGCTGTGTACGATGTGGTAGATTACCTCTCGCGGCACTATGTGCGTCTTTCTCTCGCGGTAATCATAGCATTTACCTTGAATTACAAAAAAAAATTGTTTTTAATAAACGAATAATGCAGCTTGATTTAAATACTACAAATTAAGCATTTAAAACAAGAATTTTTCTTTAGTTTTCGTATAATTGAAAGAAATAAATGTTCGGTTATAGCTTATAAAACCAGTTAATTATATCAATAATCAACATTTGTGGGCATTCGACTTTTGAGAAGAATGTGTGCTACAACATTTTTAAATTTCGTGAAACAATTTTATGATAAGTTAAAGCTAACCGTCAGCCAGGAAAAATACAGTGTTTTTATTGCTATTAATTAAAATAATAGTTAAACAATAAATTGATTCTCCCATTTTGATTTTTACACATGTTAAACGTGTATTAAATGACTGATGTACTGGCCCAAAAATGAAAAAAATTCACCCCCCCCCCCCCCCTTACGTGCATTGCATTTTTACTCCGATAGTAGTCTTATGTAAATGTACTCAAACTACGTTAAATATTAAGTTTTATTGTTTTTACATACAATGCGTTTTTAATTGTTCCTACATGAAAAATGAGTATGAACATCTTGTACAGTAAAGGTAAATATATTAGAAACGTTTATAAATGCTTGTTAACTTTCTCAAAAAATGCCAGTATTTGTTCCACATCGATTGGTCTTCTCTGCAGTTGCTATTTCGGTTGTTCATCAACTACGACTAGAACGATATATTACATGTATGACTATAAGAACGATCCTTGTGAAATGTTGACAGCGCTCATGTGCACTCACTTCTCGCGACACCTTTCCAATAAAATTGTATGTTTATGATATATCATATTCCGTCAGTCAGTAACTGTTTGTTGCAACAACTTGTATTTATGCTGTTTTTCACTGTATCCGAATTGATGAATTTCTTACCCCGAAACATAAAATATTAAATTAAATAAAATACGTTAAATATCAAACTTATTAATTACTATATGCAATTTTAATTTAATTAAGAAAATTCACACAATAAGATTACATACAAAACTCTTTTTTTCGTCGGATTTAGTGAAAATGTTCTACGATAGCAGGAAGTATAAATAAACATGGCTTTGGATCAGTTTGACAATGTTGTTGCAAAAAAACCTTTCCTCAACGCGTAGAGTAAAGGGTTGAGGTCTAAATTAAACTTGTTTTGTGTCTACAACTGGTTTTGAAGCAAATTTTTTTTAAGTAATATTCGGATTAATTTTATTATTTGATAAAATTTTTTTATGTACAAATTTAACAACTCCAATCTTTTAAACCTATTTAATTAAAGTTAAATAATTACAATAACTGTTCAAATAGGCTGTCGTTATTTTCTGGACACAGGTTTACTGTGTTTATTGAAATTTTTCTTAAAAATAAGCTTCAAAACCGTAATGTGCAATACATCGTTAAATTCGTAATAAAAAATACTATCGAATACAGGGTGTTTTGTTGGTTGCGGCGATATAAAAAAATAAAGTTGATGATGGTTCCTCGGAGACGAAACGTCGAATAAAAAATTTGACAACGCCATCTAATAGAATTCAAAAAGTGACAATGAAGAAGTATCGTTGGTTTTTAAAAATCTTTTAAAATAAAGGTAGGAATTACGAAAAAAGAAAAACCCAAAAATCGCATTTTGTTTTAAATCTCGGAAACGATAAACAATCATGAACTTTTGCAAACTACATGTGAACATGCCCTAAATTATACAACTTTTCTCTAATTTAACCGCCTTCGTATCTCTTACCGTTTTCAAGATCCCCATGCTGTTCATCCTTATCTTGGACACGTTGTATACACTGTCATTTTAGAACTCACCAACAACTACCATTGTCATGGAACAAAATTTGTTAAGTTTGTATTTGATACTCATTAATTTAATTAAAAAAATAAATGATTGCAATAAAACACAGGTTCAGCAATATTTTGTAACATAGTTCGCTTCGAGTGCTATACTCTTCTCCAACGGCTTTCCAATTTCTTTAAGGCATCCGAAATTCGCCAAAATATCATCCTACGTAGCAATAATCTCCTCGTTATTAATATGGTGTGATAAACTTGGGTCTTCTTGCTGCCTTTTCGCGGCACTCATCTTGTTTTCCAAATGCAAGTTTTCATATAAAATATTTTGTTCCCGCTCGATTAAGATGCCTATACCTGTAGCTCTTCAGGGAATAATTCGAACCTCCTTTTTGGACACAGGCATTTAAAGGTCGTCTGGTACAATTTCGAGATGCATGTTATCTGCTGCAAAACGTTTCTGCTCGCTAAGATAGTTCCCCACAGAATAGTTTAAAACCGTACAAGATAAAATGCATAAAAAATTAAAAAATGTGCTGTTGTTTGTCTGCCCTCGTGTGCTTTTTGACTATTCTCCTTACAGAGACAAAACTTTCTATTTTCATGACATATATGTATTTCGAAAAAATTTCGTTTACGTTCCTACCTAATTATCGTGTAGATACTTTCACTTATGTGCTTGTTTTATGGTATACGTTAATTTATGCGAAGTTTGCACTACCATAGATACATTGATATTTTAGAGGGAAAACAATTTAAGCACACCCAGAAAGTAGGGATTCATTCTGGAGGAGGAGATTTGAGCGCAAAACACGCCTTTCTTATGGTACCTTTTGCAAAGAAATAGATCTATAAACACAAATTTCGGATGGCGGATAAGGAGTTAAGAGACAATATAGCACTGAATTATTGGGTACAAACGTGTAGTTGTTATTAATTCGTGGGAGAAACTTTAAACCTTTTTAAAGCCACATTGAAGGTGTTATATTGTTTCAGATCTTTAGAACAAACCCCTCAAAGTAGTTCAAAACCGCAGAAGTGAGTCCAGACCGACGGACAAAGCGCAAACAATAATACTTACATTTTTTAAAATTCTTTAAACAATGCGCTAAAGAATCTTGGCATTTAAAAAAACATGATAAAACATATTAATTAAAGAGAAAATGGAAAGCATAGACAAGCGTCTTGAGACTCAAAAGGGAATAGAGAGAAGCTTGCCGCCATTATTGAAGCGATACGTTTATGCGGTGAGTAAGGTTTAGCTCTTAAAAGAACTAATAATAAAGGGACATATTGCATCGTTTATGATTGTCTACGACGTTACTGGTTACGTACTAACTAGTGAAGAAAAACTCAAACGCTTCAAGTATGAGGGGTGGGTTTTAACTTTTAAGGAAAAAACTGTAAGTGAAATGTCTCAACTTGTGTTTTCGCAGACGCGTCAAAAATACCATTAGTTAGAAATACGATGGAATTTATTTCCGAAATCATTTTGCCCCACTAGTCTAAACGACCGAAGATCCTTGGGAGCACTTCTCTAATAAGACACTAAAAAAGCTGTATGAAACCAGGTGGCATGGTTACAGTGACAAGAGTGCCCTAACCTTACCCTTATTTGAATAGTGCCGGACAGTACGAGAATTTTCCGGGTTGAATTTTCTTGCGTAACACAGACCAGAACTGGTCACCGAGACCATCTGATCTGTATTCAAGCGACTTCTTTGTTTGGGAGTACTTATACGTTATTTCATGAAAATACAATCATTGTGTCACTATTAAATCTGGCATACTTCTTGAGGCACCCTCGTATATCCTTTACCATCTCTAGAGACACAAAAGTGGCAACAATGTGTAAAAATAGAGGCAAAAATCATATTCTTATAAAAGATGAAACTATTTTTGCGTTTGCGATTAATAGAAAATTTAATTGGACGACATTTAACATTTTATGCTGTATTTTATGCTACTTTAAGTTTTAATACAGTCAGTAAGTATCAAATATAATGTAACGACCTCTATTCACGATCAAGATCGTGGGTGGAATTAGCTATAGAAGTAGACTGATCATAAAATAAAGGGAGGTTGAAAATAAAGCATTCACAGCCGTATTATGTACTAATAGACTAAGTCAGAATTTTCCAAAAACAAGGGTTTAATCGGGTTTAATAGTGTTCAATGTAATTATATACAATATTGCACTATTGAGCCCAAATAATAAATTCCTTCTAATTGGATTCTCATTTCTTGCTTACAGATTACGTGATAAGACGTTCTTATCTTGTGATTGGTGTAACGCTAACATGTGCCTTGTTTGGCCTTTGGCTTTATGGTTGTAAATTTGATAGAGTACCTATGTAAAATGTCAAAAGCTGAAAAGGTAAAGGTAGTCCGAGTATTTATTTATTTATTGCAGGTAATATTTTAATAAATATTGAGTATGTCGTGAACCACATTACGTTGTTTGATTTATTTATCTAATTTTATTTTCCGCAAAATGCGGAATCGTTTTGTTTCAAGCGCCGAATAAAATATGTACATATAATACCTACAAATTTCTACTATTATACCTGAGTATATTTTAAGGTGGTAATATTTAAAAAGCTTTCATAATTTTGAATTTATATCTACGTCTTTCTTTTCTCAGGCCAAACCCAACAGCGTTTTATTCTGGCAATGCAAACACGGAAGCTACTTCTGTGAAGGTTTCTTTTCCTGCGGATATGACGCCAACGTCTACGTTTAGTTCCGTTGCGGCATCAAGCGCTGAAACGAGAGGTAAGAAAACCTTTTCCATTAGTGGAGCTCTTTGTAAAATAAAACAAGTAAAAGGAAAATATACGTCTTGGTAAGATTTTAAAGTCTAAAGTGTAAGAATTAATAAAATTAAAATGTCTGTTACTATAAGACGTAGGATTTCTAAATTTTAAATTTTTTTTACCTTCCAAATCTTACACATTGTTAGAATATTTCTGTTGATCTAATAACTCATAATTTTTATGTTAAATCTAAAAATTCTCATTTTGTTAAACCTTTATAGACATACATATTTACGTTACTGGAATCTGATGTCCTGCCAAAAATGTCAAATTTCTAAATCAAGAACAATGTTTATTTCCTTTTTAATAGGCGAGTTAATCTATCAAATTACCTTTCGTTCAAGGTTTTATTTTCACTTTTATTGCAAGTTGGAACTAATGTTGACAGTACTGTGATACCCTTCACGATTCATTAAATTGTCTAATTTGTGATTGAAACTTGAAACCGTACTACGGAATGACCGATACGGTTGGCATACTGCAAAATATTGCAGATAAATTAAATTGGGTATTAAATCCGTGTTATAAGGGAACACTGAAGAACACGGATTTCATGGAGATTCGGTTTAATATATTTGAGGTAAATTGTTTTATATGTAAATAAATCAAATACTCTTAGGAGTGGCAGACAGATAAGTCCAGAGAGCGTGGCCGACTTTAGAGTAATCTCTTAGAATTAGAGATTATAATACAAATGTACTAAATTCTAAGAGAAATGTTTAGTTATTTCCGGTCTAGGACAATTCAGCGCTACCGCCGATTTTCTTTCATGCAAGATTTTTCTTACAATTGCTAGAAAAACGTCCTTAAAGGAAAATCTATTAATTGGGCCGTAATCGTTTACTTAAAACCTTAAAAGACAATTACGCTTTAATCGATAGTGTGAATGCTATATAACCGCTAATTAAAAAGTGTATAATTTAATATGTTAAGTAATCGAGGGATGAAAAAATATCACCACAATGGACACATATATTTTTGGAAAACGACGTGTTAAGTTTTGGTGGTATGTACAAATGGGCGGATACAAGGCAAAATTGCATACAAATAATTACGAAGTAATCAAACAATTAGATTTACATTCACGCGATGTAGACGGTAGACCATTCACCTGCTAGGAGAATGCGGGGGAGGGGGTCCGCCCTTGTGTTGTTTTAAAAGCTAAAGCTTCCTTTCTTAATCGACACCTAACCAACTTCGGTTGAGCCAAACCTAAATTATAGTTCCAGTGCCTTTCAACACTACATTTTTCCCCTCGCCTCCACCCACAAACCACTAAAAATAGACTGTCCACTTCTATAGAAAAATAGTTGGTAGAGAAATGCGGGACGGCGACTTCACAAGAGGAAAAGGGTAGGTTGAGTGACGCCCACAGCACCTTATTGGTTAATGCTTTATTGGGGGAAAATTTGAATTGAAATAAAGTAAGGTTATTGTTTTAATAAAATCATATTTATGGTTATGTTTATCATTTATGTATCTATTGAAAATGAAATAAGACATTTATAAAAAAAAAGTTACAATTTACATGATATATAACAGTAAAACAGTACCTATTCTACAAAGTAATACATCTGCCGGTGAATTTGTTGAAATTGTACAATGCGATGCTGGCATAACAACACTTTTGGAACGTTCAGCAACAGTTTTTTCTTCATAATCCTGAAATAAAAGTGGATATGAAGACTCATATGAAACTCATAAATATAATCAATTAAAAAATAATATTGTATCAAGCTTACTTTATATATTGGAAATGCATCATTTTACGTAATAAAGTTGTGCTGAAGTCTTTAATAATATGTCACTTTAGAAAGGGAACCCATGTCCAATTTTTAAATTCTCCATTAATAAATTCAACCCATTTGTTAAAAATGGACTTTAAATATAAATTTTTTGGGTTTTGAAACCTACATCTACAGACTTTTCTATTCCTATTCTTCCATATTACACATGCGGTGACCATGTTATGTTTTTACTTCTTAATTCTAACAAATAGAGAAAGTAAATATAGGTAGATACGCCAGTTTAAAAACTTACCAGCAAACTATAAACTTTAATACACAATAAGTCAATAAGTAATAAACAACAAAATATAAACGCAAAACCCAATAATGAACGGTTGCTGGCGCTGATGTACTTCACATATTTTAAACGAAAAATACCGCCGTAAAATCAAACGCTTATCGCTTCGTTTGAAATGTCACAATTTAATTTTATAACTCTCAGTACCAACTAATTTTGTGAACAGGTTAACCAACCTACAAATCCCCTTTCCTCTTGTGAAGTCAACACCCGCATTTCTCTACCAACTATTTTCCTATAGCAGTGGACAGTCTATTTTTAGTGGTTTGTGCCTCCACCTTTTACTTTACATGCTACGGTAAACAGTGTTAAACCAAAAAGATGCTGAATTTTACAAGCATTACCGTAGTAGTACTTCTTTGGAAACTTACATGAGGATATTATCCAAAAAATTGCCTTCCTTTACACGACCGTAGTAATTACGCCCACTGGCGTGACGGTTCAATTAGCAACTCCAAAATTATTTCCAGCAATTCCCCTTGGTCACATTTTTCTAGAAATCTTTTTCCGCACAACTCTATGACTATTACTTTCATAAATATGGTACCTCGCTGGTCTTAGTGAGCCACCCTGTGCAAACGGTGACCTACAATACTATAAAAGGAAGTTAACTACCCGATCGAAATCAGAAACTATCCGGCAGAAGAAGCTGATAAAGGAATGTTATTCGTAGAATCTCCCATCAAATGAAGAGACGGTATTAGGAAGATAAAAGAACTTAACAGAAGTTACTTCAGAAGAGTAAACTATAAAAATGGCAGTATTATCAGTTATATCTAAGCAGTAACTTCCACAATTTTGGTGCAAAAATCATACTCCCTTTTCAATACACAGGGTTGAGGTACTTTTCCACATCTACCTTCACGTTATTCGACGCAGAACATTAGGGATAAGCTACTTGACTTTAAAAAGGTTTTATTTTAAACTTTTGAAGGTAGATAGGGGACGACTATCCTTACACCTTACAGTTTTTGAAATATTGTGTATTTTGTGAAATGCAGCAACAATTTTAATGGTTTTCGTTTTCAAATGATACTCACGTGGATTGTGGATATCGCACTTGTGAAAAATCTACAAACTTATGCAAGGTGTCCAAAAATTAAGACCAAATTATGGCATGTTTTAAAAGGTGATATCTCGGTTTATTTAAATAGAAAACTATGTATTTTACAGATGTAAAATTTGATTGTCTATTTCCCGATCCCGATTTCATGGAAAATAAGATTTTCATATTTCAGGCTCCATTTAATTTAATTTAATTTAATTTTATATTGTACCTATTTACCAAAGCGGTTCTTTAAAAACCGTTATTTAGTGGCTTCAGTTTTCCTTTTCACGGTGATCAAAGTAACGGTTTATAATGTATAAAAGAAAAACGATTCGATATCATTTTTATACTTAGAGAATATAGGTACAGGGTGGGTCAATGAAAAGGAAACACGCCTGTTTTGGGACACTTAGACCAGTTTCTTAAAAAAACGCTCGGACACGTCGATTTTTTATTTTTGGGGGACAACTTTTGATGTCAAATTTGACTTTGTCAGGTCAACCCCCTAGCCCCAACAACCCCTAACTCAAGAATTTAAATAGGGAAAGGGAGTCGAGCGACCCCTCATTTGAAGCGTCTTTTAATTCTCTATTCGACAGTATGAATGAAAATACGTTTTATTCAATTTTTTTTCGCCTCCATGAAGAGCACCCTCTAGAATCTAGATTAACTAAGGTGGGGGTGTTGTTTAGCAAAAATCCCGAAACACGCCACCTTTGACCTTTATCTTTAATTAAATCAAATACTATTAAGAGTGGCTTATCACAGGCACGTACAGAACCGACTTAGAACCTTTGGGTTAACGTTTATAATAGTATTAAATTCTATGATAAATGTTTAGTGATTTTCCTATGTGAGACCAACGTTTTCTTTTATTTCTTTGTCAGATGCATTACTAATGCATGTGAATGCCTTTTACATATTTGCCGCCAATAGGCTATTCAAATTTTACCACCCCTACCCTCTACAACAGTCAGTTCTTAGATTATTTTTACAGTCCAACCAAGAAGAAATGGTTTTTGGGTATAATATTTCTGAGCTAATAAAAGCTCAATCATGTACTACTAATAAGGCGGAACAAGGCATCCATTAATACTACCACAGATGTTAGTATGTATATGTATACATCTCTGGTACTACTTACACAATAATGTACATACGGTAAATGTAATTAATTAATTTTTATTGCGTTTACTTACAGTTTAAAAACAATGCATTGAATTATTTGGTAACAATCCGGCTGATGATGACGATGAAAGTTTTACAATTCCTTTTTGCCCGATTTTGTATTCGCAAAATCATCGATCTTAGATAATTTTTCATACGTTTTTAACAACTTCAAAAATGTTTGCCTCAAATTTGCCGCCCCTATAATTTGCCGTCCTAGGTAAATCCGCCACTGCCTTTTTATCAAAACGTAACCTCATCCCAGATATGTTGATTTGATTTGATGAATTTCAATTTTGTGATAAAGTACGATTTGACGTGATTCTCTACAGCTCGAAAGATTTCACTAACGTATTTTGGTATTATTATATTATATAATAATTATAATTATTGTTATTGCATATCATCGGCATGTGAAGTCCACGTCATTTTAGTAAAAACATTAATGAACTTGTATCGCTTTATATTGTGTGCATATGTGTAATGTATTATGTTTTGTATATAGGTTGTGGAGTGCCGATACTTTTTCCACATCCACAAACCAGAATAGTCGGAGGAAAGAACGCTCCATTTGGACGCTGGCCTTGGCAGGTGAGGTAAAGTGTACTTTTAAGCAGTTAAAAAATCAATCACGCACACGTGAAACGAAATAAGGCCACAAAATGTCATAAACACTAGTTGCCCCCTAGGTGTAAATAAAATTTTATGTACCTACACGCGTATTCTCTCAAACTGCAGCGCTGTTAGCAATTTTACGCACCTTCGTTTGCTAATTTAAAAGTAATTTCAATAAGTAATCTCATACACCTCACGCACCATATTCATGCATCATTGTTAATCTTAATATGTAAATGTAAGTAAACAAAAATACCTGCTAGATCCGTAAACCTTTTTTTGCTATAATTCGTATAAAAAGGTCAATCGTCTGACTAAGCGATGCCATAAATATTTGAATCCAGACTGTAGGTAACTATGTAAAGTAAAACGCTTTGTTGGTGATACTGATTCTTTTTATGAGCCTGTTGAAATGGTGTATTAACAAGCTACTATTGTTTTAAGTGTTTTTGTAGTCTCTGATTGCACGTTGAAACAATACGCAATTTTGAAACTTTTAATGGCATAAGAGAATCTGTGGGAACGTCTGCATCGGACATCCCTTTTTATACTCTTATTTCAACACATTGAGTACTCTGTGTTTTCTTAAACATTGAATAGGTTTGAAAGCCTGTACAAGTTTTGGAAATAAAAAATGACGCAAATGTGTTTTGTTTTCAAAGTCAATAGGTGCTTCATACTATTATAGAGTCCCTATATACAGGGCGTCTCATGGTGACCGTCTGTAATCATTCATTTTAGGTATAGGAATATGATATATCAATTAAAGCAAATTTATTTCTGCATCGAATGGACTGATAATTAAATAGGCATTCTATTTGAAAAAAGAGACTTTTTAAAGTTTTTCTTAAGTCTAGAAATAACGTGAAATAGACACGTAACCGCAGGCAATTTTCAACCAACTTCAAAAAGTTGGTTACTAAATTCGTCCGGATGTCTGTGTGTCTGTGTGTCTGTGTGTCTGTGTGTCTGTGCGTTGGTCGATGTTACAGGGTTTAGAAAGCTGGAAGTGGTGTCATCTTATAGGAAATTCTTCACTGATTCCAAATCGCTGGTAAATTTTTTGATCGGATCACCCGTTCGCCGTCGGGACGCCATTAAAGTCAAAATATACACCCTTTAATATCTCGAGAACGACACGTCCAATTACAAAAAGAAAAAAATACGTTTCCTTTATTTGTTGAAACCTATTGAGTCATGATACGTAAACATCACCCTCACCCCTCCTGTGGGGTGGAGCGGGGGTGAGTTTTCAAAACTTAAACGGGAACACCTATTTTTTATTACTTTTGGATTCTCCATAAAAAACGATACTCAAATTGCAAATTTCACCCCCAAATGCAACCCCTTTTTTGGGGTAGTTATATATATATATATTGTATATAACATTGTTTAGGCTTCCACGAGTTGTATTATTTAAAATATGATTCATTTCTGGATCTTCTCGTGTAGGTATTATATATTTTATTTTTTTATTTTTTTTTTTATTAATAAAGAAACGTGTCGATGGTAAATTTAATTTTACAGTATACAGAAAACCAACACATTCCAATCGATACTTGAATGCTTCCTCTCATCATCATCCAAGTCAACTAAACGCTGTCATTAAGTCTCTAACAATAAGATCGTTACGTTTAACTGATGACGAATCCAGAGAAAACGAACTAACTAATATAAAAACAGCATTACATCAAAATGGATACTCTTCTAAACAAATTAACAGAATTATAAAAGATTGCCACAATTTTACCAAAGAACCAACCACCGAGAATGAACTTAAGAAACCATTAATTCTTCCATACATAAAAGGTGTCACTGATTCAATTGCAAACAAAATTTCCCAAAGATAAATTCCGAAAAATTTTTAAACCGTTTACAACTGTACAACAATTGTTAAGGAACTCTAAAGACCACATACCTGGTGAGAACCAGGGAGTATATGAGATTCCTTGTTCTGGATGCTGTCTCTCCTATATGTATAGGACAAACAAATCGTAGACTAAATGTAAGAGCACAAGAACATAACTTAGCGATAAAACAGTTCAATACATCTTCTTCCTTGGCTTGTCATCACATGGATACTGGTCATAAAATAGATACAAGCAATATTAAATTACTCGCTGCTACTAATACATTGAATGAACGTATCATAAGAGAAGCCATAGAAATAGAGAAGAGACCTTTATCACTTAACAAAAGGGACGATACTTCAAGAATTTCAACCATTTGGAAAGTCGTCATAAAGAAACAAAACACAACTTTACAAAGAATTACAACTAATATGAATTCCAAAGACCAACCAACTACAATAAATGTTCAAAATCTTCAAGCATCTACCTCCAACGGACCCATGACACGCAGTAGAGCACGCATGAATACATTAAAAAATTAAAAATTAGATGGCATATTTCATTGGTGACAATTGTCATTATCTTGAAAAAGAAAACGAAAGTGGTTTTCGAAACGTCGAAGAATTAAAAAAAAAAAATATAATACCTACATGAGAAGATCCAGAAATGAATCATAATTTAAATATATTACCACTTTCGACTTTCAATTTTATTTTCAAAACAAGATTTTGAAATATTTCAGTGGAAATTTTTTTTTCTCAGCAATCAAAATTGCCACGCTGATTATTTTAAGCATACTTATTAAACATTTTATGACACATCAGAATGTGAAACAAAATGCCTGGTTTGTATTTAAAATAATGATGTTGATGCTCACTTCCGTTATTTCCGGAAGTGCTGCCATTTGGAAAATATTTTTATTATTTAATAGATTAAACACGGCATGTCGCATGTGCAAAATTTCATTTTGTATTTTAGAAAGTTTTTTTTTGACCTTGCTAACTATGAGAAACAAAAATCGCTCACAAGAGCAATTTTTGCTTACTTTGACTTTTTAATGAGCCATCTTGAATATTGATAATTTTGTCAGAACCTTTTCTAAAAATTTGAATTTGGTGCCTCATT
Organism: Pyrocoelia pectoralis; assembly: GCA_036250285.1. NCBI lineage: Eukaryota > Metazoa > Arthropoda > Insecta > Coleoptera > Lampyridae > Pyrocoelia > Pyrocoelia pectoralis. The sequence continues at coordinate 34,862,960 of CM070074.1, forward strand.
TTGGATACAATAGGTGTTTTCTTTTTGCATCGCCACAGGGTTAGGTAAAGTTACAATTATCACGTGATTGAAATACCTTGCGGCATAAGACATTTCTGCCTCAGGTTAATATAAAACTTAAATAAAGCTTTTAAAACACGATCCTCGTGTTTTAAAACGAATAGGGTTATTGAAAACTGAGTCAAATTATTTTTATACGAATGGTGTGTTATTGACAAGGCTGACTACAACATGCAAAAAGAAAAGGCCTAATATGGCCGACCTTCGCGGTACTCTGTTATATATAGGGACTCTAATACTATTATAAAGTTTGGACGTTGGATCCTGATGGTTGTTTTGTTTGTAATGCTGGTAACCAGGCATTTTCCTACGTTAAATAATAGTCCGTTATCAGAGGCATAATCGTTAAGGTGCGGGGGTGCCATCTGAAGAGTTTGACCATCGCTTTCACTGTTAATTTTTGCGCTGATTTTGAGATCATCGGCAAATATTGAGAAGTTCCCATCCTTGACTCCGCTTCCGACATCGTTAATGAGTATCGAGGACAAAATAGGACCAAGATGACTGGCCTTGGGTGACAGATGAGGTTACGTTAATAAACTCTGATAAACACTCACCTTTTTGAACCCTTTGCTTTCTATCGGTAATAATACGAAACAAGCAATTTGTCACTGTTGATCTACGCCTAAAGAATCCGTGTTGTTCGGGTATGATCACATCTCTCGAATAGCTCGTCAGTCACAATGCTGTCAAAGACTTTGTTTACGATGAATTGTTTTGATATGGGGCGATAATTATTAACGTTATGCAGGGATCAGGATTTGCGATTTGACGTACGTAAGCCAATTTCTAACTGGTCGAAAACGTCCTCAGAGAGTGAGTTGTTAAAGATGATGAAAAGTGGAAAGGTCAAATTTATGGCGCAGTTTTTAAACAGGACGGGTGGCAGGTCGTCTGGACCTCGAACCTTTTCGAGAGATAAGGATTTGAGTTTACTTAGAATGTTTCTCTTTTTTTAAATGGAATGCCTATTCAATTATCAGCCTATTCGATGCAGAAATAAATTTCCTTTAAATTGATATACCATGTTCCTATACCTAAAATCATTGATTAGAGTTATTTACATTTTTCTAATTAAATTTATAATTACATACTTTACAAAACATGGTTGGCTTTGAAAATTTTCAAAAAATTTTTATTCAATTGTTTCTTGTGATGACAGTTGTCAGTTAGCTATCAGTTTGAAAGTTTACGCTACATTTACGTTTGTTATCAGTGTTATCTGTTTGAATTTTGATTTTTGCGCTTAATATTTGTTTTTAATTGGGAAATATGGAATACACAAACGCTGATATTCTAAATTTGTTTTACATTCATGGCGAGTCTGCTCGTATTACTTTTCGGACCTGCAGAACCTTTTACCATTGAATAAAGAATCACTCAACACTTTAACGAAAGATATCCGCATTTACTTACAATGACAGATCGAAAAATCAGGATGATTGAAAAGAATTTTCTAAATTTGGGCGAAGTAAATGCGCCACGAAGTTTGGCAAAGCCAATTGTCCCCAATGACGCTGCAGAAACCAATGTATTGGGATATTTTAACGTTTTCCCTGAAAGTTCTGTTCGTTCGGCGGAAAGAGACCTTGGGTAGTGAAGAAGTTGCATAGATAGAATTTTAAATAATCATAAAAGCATAAGAAACATTTGAATAAAAATTTTTTGAAAATTTTCAAAGCCAACTATGTTTTGTAAAGTATGTAATTATAAATTTAATTAGAAAAATGTAAATAACTCTGTAATCATTGATTTTAGGTATAGGAACATGGTATATCAATTTAAAGGAAATTTATTTCTGCATCGAATAGGCCGATAATTAAATAGGCATTCCATTAAAAAAAGAGACTTTTTAAAGTTTAAAGTCTGGAAATAACGTCAAATAGATACGTAACCGCGAGCAATTTTTTATTATCCATTACAGACAATCGTGTCTCAATCTTTTGACATTGAGAACCTAAAATCCCATTTCCCTAACTTTTACCACTTTCGACTTTCAATTTTATTTCCTAAACAAGATTTTGACATTTTTCAGTGGAAAACATTTTTTTTCTCAACAATCAAAATTGATACGCCGATCATTTTAAGCATACATACTAAACATTTTATGACACATCAGAATGTGAAAAAAATTGCCTGGTTTGTATTTAAAATAAAGAAGTTGATGCTCACTTCCGGTATTTCCGGAAGTGCTGCCATTTGGAAAATTTTTTTATTTAATAGATTAAACACTCCATGTCGCATGTGCAAAATTTCAAATTTCTAGCTTTTACAGTTCTTGATATACTTCTAACCGATGGTCACCGTGAGACACCCTGTATAAAATTTAAGAAATTTTGTTACGGCGTCAATAAGACGGGAAAAAAGGCATATTTCGAGCATATCTTAAACATAAATGTAAATAACGCGAAACAACTTTGGTCAACTCTCAGGAATCTGGATATCCATAATAAAACTAAAACTCAAACGATACCGGCCCACCTCTGTAATCCAGAAGAATTAAATAAATTTTTCATTGACTCCGTTATTTCTACACCACCGAACCACGATTTGTTGCACAACTACCGCCATTCCATTCATCCAAATGTTCAAACTCCCTTATCGTTCGTACCTGTGCGCAACAGCGATATATTAAATATTATACACAACATAAAATCAAACTCATGTGGCGTTGATAAGTTAAATGTTGAAATGATCCAAATGTGTTTACCATATTGCTTAGACGCTATTACCCACATAATAAAGTTTTCGCTTTTAATAAATGTTGTTCCATCGTCTTGGAAGCAAGCTAGTGTGCGTCCCATCCCTAAAATAGATACGCCTTCCCGGTACAATGATTTTAGGCCAATATGTATACTACCGACGTTGTCTAAAATTCTCGAACGGGTGATTAGTATCCAAATGGAAAATCATCTTCTGCAGTATCAACTACTGCCCAGTAGGCAATCCGGATTCCGCAAAAATTTTAGTACCACTACTTGCCTATTGGATATAGTGGATGACCTACTGCGGGCTATGGACAAAGGAATGCTGACCATATTAATAATGCTTGACTATTCGAAGGCATTTGACGGTATAAATCACGAGCTGCTGCTTGCCAAGTTATCGTACCTGGGGTGCTCAAATAATACAATATCGTGGTTTCACAGTTATCTGTCAAACCGCAGCCAGAAAGTCGTACTTCGGCGAGGCCATGAGGAAATCTCATCATCTTTACTCCCAGTTCACTCCGGCGTCCCGCAGGGTTCGATCTTAGGACCTCTTCTGTTTTCGTTGTATGTTTTCGACTTTGGAAATTGTGTCACATCCTGCAACTATCACAGTTACGCAGATGACAACCAAATTTATTTTTCCTTTTATCCTCATCAGGTTACTGAGGCAGTGTTTGGTCAATAAATAATTCTCTTATTTTAAATTCGGCGAAAACCGTAGGAATGTTAATCGGATCCAAATATTTGACTAATAAAGTGGACTGTAAATTTAATCAGATAAAAATTAATGGCAATGTAATTAAATTCGAAGAGACCAGTAGAAATTTAGGTGTAATTTTTGACCAAAACCTGCGTTTCACACGTCATGTAAATAAGTTAATCCAATCATCCTATGGTAGACTCCGATGTTTATATACCCATAAAAACATATTGTCAAGCACACTAAAACTAAAGCTAGTGGAATCCCTTATCTTGTCCTTATTTAATTATTGTGATGCAGTTTATGGACCTTGCCTACGGAATTCAGACGCGTGCAGAATACAAAGGGTTCAGAACTCCTGTGTACGCTTTATACAGGGTGTTTAAAAAATACGTTCGAATATTTGGCCCACTTATACATCTCATCGGTACAAACAAAAAAGTCAAAATAAACATAAGTCCAAAAATCAGCCGTTTCCTAATTACAGCCTGTTTTTCAAATTAAAATAATTTACACTCAGTAGGAGTATTTCAACGAGGTTTCTACTAGAACATGAACAAATATCAGTATAAATACATTTTAATTATTACAAATTAATGATTCTTAAAGAAGATGTTCAAAATGTCCTCCTTCCATTTGTATACACATTTCACATCTCCGTAAAAGTGAACGCCGCACTCTCTCAAAGAGTCCCGGATTTATACGAACAGTCTGGCAGGCATGTTCAATTCGTTCTCGCAACTCATCTAAATTATTCACAGGATTTGAATAAACTAGTGTCTTTAAATGCCCCCAAATGCAAAAAAAAAAAAAATGGCTTTGCCATACAATTATTTTAATTTGAAAAACAGGCTGTAATTAGGAAACGGCTGATTTTTGGACTTATGTTTATTTTGACTTTTTTGTTTGTACTGATGAGATCTATAAGTGGGCCAAATATTCGAACGTATTTTTTAAACACCCTGTATGTAATGCAAACAGGCGCGAGCATATCACTCCGTACTTAGAGCAACTCCGCATGACTCGCATGGAAAATAGAAGGGAAATTCATTTCATATGTGTAATACATAAAATTTTGACTAACAGTTCGCCTCCATACCTTTTTTGTAAAATAAAATTTCGCCAAGAATTGCACAATTTGAACTTAAGAAATGTTGATTGTATCCAAGTACCTGCACATAAGTCAAACGCGTTAAAATCCTCATTCACTTATCTTTGTGCTTCACTTTACAATAAGGTTCCAATTCAGTATAGAACACTTAGTTTCCTGCAATTTAAAAAGAAAATTAAGGAATTATGTTGCTAATCGGTATCACTTTTGATCTTGTTATCAAAATTATTAAAATCACTAAATTATTTGCTTTATTATTCTTATATTTAAATTGCCATTTGGATTTGTCTCACTTACTGCACCACACCACTTTATATACTATGTTTCTGTCTTCCTTTCTGTTTTTATGTTTCTTTTCATTTGTTCCTCTTGCATCTCATCTACTTCTAAATATTTTCTTTATCATTATTTAATTCCTCTCATTACTTATATAAATTGTAATTTTCGTTGAAATTTCTTGAATTGCTGGTTGAGAAAAACAGCTTTTAGCTGATCTCTGCCAGAGAAAATAAAGTTATATTATTATTATTATTATTATAATAATAGGTAAGAGAAGCAATGTCCTTTAAAAACAGCGTCATGATAAAAGTTAGTCCGCCGCTTTAGAGCGCTACTGTCGCCCCCCTAGTAGAGGACTAACGAAGTAATGTAACTCGAAAAAAAAATAGTTCCCTGTAAAATTTTTCCGTTTTTATTTTATTGTGTTGTAACATTTACCTGTCCATTGATTTCATTTTTTGTGGACTTATTGTTTTGGTTTCAAATATACCTTTTTAATTCAAAAGAAATTTTGTAAGGTGTATGCAATTCAAATCCGCTTAATAATAAGGGATTAACACTCAAAAAATGATAATGTTACGATGTTACCTACTGCATCTTTGAAAACACTAAACTAGTTATGGCAACCTTTTAGAAAAACAAATTCTTTTATTTCCGTCTTTCAATAGCCTGAAACTACTTTTAGGACAAAAATGTAAACATAAAGTGATATGCAACCCAACGTACATACCTACGAAAAAGCCCAATACTTTAGCTCTCTTTCTATTATAGGTATACTCGTTGATAGTTGTTTGCTTCATTTGTAGTTATTTTTTTTTAATTTGAATCTTTGCTTAAGCATTTTTACTTTTAAAAGATGGTAATGAATGATAATGATGATGAATATTAAACATTAAAACTTTATGTTATCAGGTTATCTTGTTTTATTTCCATTTTATTCTACCGGCGATCTCTATTACCTGGGTAAAACTGAGTATATTGGTTTTCTTTACAGTTCCTTGGAAAATATATTTTATATAATCAAAAATGTCAACTCAATATACGAGCAGCGCATCACTCGAAGCATTTTTAAATAGAGAACACGATTTCGACTAACCTGACTTCTATATAATACGAGGATGAGTTAAAAAGTCATAGAACTAAACAATAAAACAAAAGAATATCGCATATGAGTGCCTGATAAGTGATAGGTTTGCCAATGTACATAATTGGGTCGGGGTTAGCAATATACCAATATTCTGATTGACCTATAACAGGGTATGGATGCTACTATAAGTTTCAGGGAAAACTGCTCCTGCGCCAGAGGTACCAAAACAAAATTGCAACGTCTTTAGCAAGTCGATACTCACTAACAAATGTCGCATGTGACTAGGAACTATAATTTAATAAAATAAATCTTCTCCATATTTACTCTAACACGCAAACGTGTTGTTAGATCTTGATATACACAACACTGAAAATGTCAAAAACTACAATAAAAGTTCATCAAATCGAACGCGCTTCCTGAGCGAAGCTGTCTTCATCAGCGAACAACTAAGTTGTCACTTGCATAGCAATAAAGCCCCATCTTAAGTCTTGCGTTTGAAACTGAAGATAACTTTCAAAATTCCTCATTCTTTGAGTTATTTAAGTATTCAGGTGGAATACTAATGATTAAGTTTGTTGTCTGTAGAACTTACCCTATAAAAAATTGTATAGGTAGGTACATAAGGTGAGAATGAAACAAAAATAACATGATCCTTAACATAAAAAAAGAACAAGATCCTTAAAATCAATACAATTCGTTACATCATGGACGCATAGAAGTCAACATGACATAAACCATAAACCACTCAACTGTCGTTTTGCAACATTAGTAGTACCTAGTGTTTCTAACTGTCACACTGACTGACTGACCAGTCCTGACTGACATATCAACGCCCAGCCCATACCCCTGGACCTAGATGGCTGAAATTTGACACAGAGGTTGGTTTTATGATGTAGACAAGGGATAAGGCAGGATATTTCAAAATTCAACCCCTAAGGCGTTAAAATAGGGGATGAAAGTTTGTATTTTAAGTTAAATCCATAAAAATTGGTATATGACCTTTCGGTTAGAAGTTAAGACAGGCGTGATTCAGGAATTTTCAAAATTCAACCCCTAAGGGGGGTAAAATAAGGGATGAAAGTTTATATGGAACTTCGTCATTCTTTAAGTAAAATCCATAAAATATTGGTATATGGCCTTTCGGTTAGAAATTGAAAGACGTGTTTCAGGATTTTTTGAAATTCAACACCTAAGGGGGTAAAATGGGGATGAATTTATTTCTACTTTTCTACGAAGCGTGGTATTTCGACAATCAATTGCAACAAATGAACAAACTCCCCTCAGTTACAATTTATTTCTGCCAAATCGTGACGTTACTATTTTTGTGGTAATTTTCTGTAGGTAATTGCAGAAAAATTGGAGCCAACAACGTCTTTCGAGAAATCCTAAAATACGTCTTTCTTAACTTGTAACAGAAGGTCCAAATTCCAATTTTTATGTATGTACCTTAAAAAATGACGAATTTCCATGTAAAGCTTTATCCCCATTTTACCCCCTTAGGTGTTGAATTTCAAAAAATCCTGAAACACGTCTTTCAATTTCTAACCGAAAGGCCATATACCAATTTTTTATGGATTTAACTTAAAGAATGACGAAGTTCCATATAAACTTTCATCCCCTATTTTACCCCCTTAGGGGTTGAATTTCGAAAATTCCTGAATCACGCCTGTCTTAATTTCTAACCGAAAGGTCATATACCAATTTTTATGGATTTAACTTAAAATACAAACTTTCATCCCCTATTTTAACCCCTTAGGGGTTGAATTTTGAAATATCCGGCCTTATCCCTTGTCTACATCATAAAACCAACCTCTGTGTCAAATTTCAGCCATCTAGATCCAGGGGTATGGGCTGGGCGTTGATATGTCAGTCAGGACTTTTAGTTTTATATACGTATACCTAGAGATTACAGCGTTCTGTCAGCAATTAAGAGGGGGGGAAATGTTCTGTCAACATTCTCATAAATCCAGAATTCAAGTGAGAATAACCTCCTGAAATTTCATGGCTGATACTTTAACTATATTGAACCTTTATTTGTTACCCTCTTTGTAAATGTAGTTTAATATACGTATACTTAGAGTTTAGGGCGTTCTGTCAGCAATTAGGTGAGGGGGGAAATGTTCTGTCAACATTCTCATAAATCCAGAATATAAGTGAGAATAACCTCCTGAAATTTCATGACTGATACTTTAACCATATTGAACCTTTAATTGTTACCCTCTTTGTAAATGTAGTTTTATATACGTATACTTAGAGTTTAGGGCATTCTGTCAGCAATTAGGTGAGGGGGGAAATGTTCTGTCAACATGCTGATAAATCCAGAATATAAGTGGGAATAACCTCCTGAAATTTCATGACTGATACTATAACTACATTGAGCCTTATTTTTTACCCCTTTTGAAAATTTAGGGTAGTACAACCCGACCGGAGTGGGTTGGCAGAAGTAACTTTTATTTTTCAGCAGATATTAGAGATTCACTGAGTGACTTTTCATGACTGTTGAAATGACAACTCAAAATACGTTGCTGGCTCTCCGTCTATAAGCATTGTTACTTTAAAATAGCATTTTAGTCAGGAATCTATCCAAGTTTATGCAATTTTTTTTCGTCCATGTAGATTACTTTACCGGGTTCAATTGTCCTAAGTAATAAAAATTTCATAATCGCACTCCCATATAAAAGCCATGTTAAAATTGGACTTTGGCATGCATTTCTGGACAACTCGCTCTGATCATAGTTTTGCTCCGATCATGGAGTTTTATGTCTCAAAATTACCCTAAGAACATGCCACGGCTCATATGCCTAGTTTTAGCAAAAAGTATAATGTTTCAAGCTGTGTAGGATGTGTCAAAGTGAGACAGATACTGTTTTCTTGCGATATTTTGCGATTCTTTCAAAGTTACAATAGAAATAGCATACCTCAACTCAATGCGATATCGATAGGCATAACTGCCGTGAGGGTTCATTGAGGTCATTTTCAGATATAAAAGTCAACAATCCGACCAATACAGTGGTCACAGCGAGTTTTCCAAAAAAATGAAGTCCGAGTACTTATTTTCCAATGGCGAGTGAACTTTTGCCGTACTAGCAGGAAAAATTGTCGTTCCATCACAACTCTTTACCTCAGGCTAAATTTCCTCGTAAATTGCTCTCATTATTCGAAAATTTCGGAATTCATCAAACAAATTCGTCGAGATTTCTTCAGTGGAATGAGCCAACGTAAACCAAAATCGGTGCGTGCAGGTGAAAGAAAGGTGGCTAAGAAGAACACCAAACTGGGCAGACGTAAGAGAGCTTTGGAGGCTTTCAACGCGATAGACATCAGAGTCAATATTGGATCGGAAAAAGTTCTTGAACCCCCCCTTAAATCCGGAAATGTTTTCACGTGGTGTCATATTGTTCCACGATAATTTTCGACTTCATGTCGTCAACGTGGTAAAAGAAAATCTGCAACAAAAGAAATTAACGGTTTTAAAGTTTTAAACCATCAGTCCACATTTATCAGATGAAAAAGGTGTTAAACGAAATCCGTTGTCCATCAAACGCAGAGGAGCAAAACGCTCTGAAAGAATTCGTCAAGCAGCAGCCACAAGAATTCTATGAGCACGGTGTACATCGGATAGTGAAACAATGGGGCATGCACCTTAATTGTGGTGGTAATTTCTACGGATTAAAGATACCTTTTAATTGAACAAGCCTCGTACATTTCAATTTTTTCCAGTTACACTTTCATGACTGCATTTTTAAGGCTTTTTTTGTCGTTTTTGAGATTAATGCGCGTTGTATTACCTAGTGTGTTCCGTTTAATCGTTAAAAATTTCTCTTTCTTTGTGTCAATTTACTGCGATTGTAGTTTTGCACTTACTCGTCCAACTTTTTGTTCCTCTGTATTTAATGCATGTGCTATTTAATAAGCGCAACTAGCAGCACAGTCTGTTACTTTGCGCAACTGAGAGTGTAGGTACATACAAAACATTCCCTTTACATGACACCCTCGAGAGTCAAACAATGACCGCCCCGCTTCTGTTACAGATATTGTACATGACACATCGTTAATCATAAATTCATTTGATATTTTCTACGGTGAATAGGGGATTCTACGGTTAAATAAATTGAATGGCTTCAATTTTTCCTGCGAAGGAAATTCGTTATAGGTATAGTGTACGAAATTACGTGAAGGGATTTATTGCTTTCTTTCAAGACATTTTGTGAAATATTGTTAATATCTACCTAACCCCTAGTGCCAAGAGCTTATATATTTAATTTCCAATATATATATTTTCATCTATCCTAGTCCTTAGCAACCTTATCACATCTCTAATGTGATACTACCGAATCAAGTAATGGTGTAATTGTATCTGGGATAAAATACGTTGATGAATCTCTATGAAAGAACGTATTCTTTTAATACTAACTTTACTACCTTAAGGCTTAAAAGCTGTTTCTGTTGAACAGTTTGCTAAACTAATATGTTATTCGACCAAATAATAGTATACCTATTACGTAACAAGAGTTGTAAGTAACCCATTACGCACGAAATGAAAAAGTTTACGTAAATTTCACGAGTGCGTAATGGGCTTACAACTCGTGTAACGTACTATACTTTTTCTACGTAGATAAAGTTGAGAAAATGTTCGGATACAATAATATTTTGTTAAAGAAATTGACAATGTAAATGACATGACATTTATTTAGCATGCTACTTAAGAAAACGTGTCCTATTTTTAAAGAAATTGCATAATATATCTCGCAAATGCTAAAATTACGAAGAGAATTGATTGCGTCAAAATTATCCTATTTATGAAATTATTGCAGCCCATAACAGTGACCAGTCCCACAATACGGAAGTAATAGGCATAAAACATATTCGGGTTTAATTTATTTAAATATGTATTAAAACATGGTAAAAATATAGAATGGTCAAATATTTTTCTCCTGCAAAGCAATTTTTTTAAAATTTTGTATGTCCAGTAAAGAGCAAAAAATGTATCATAATGCTAATTGTATGTACGTTAAAAATTGCCAACAGCGAAGTTCTTTCTTAATCCCTCGCTATCGTGACTTATTAGGTCATTGCCAAATATGTAAACGGCGAACATTTTGAAGATTGTTGTGGGACACATAAATTCCCTTTATTAGAATTGTTTATTGTTTTAGTGAAGTGTAACTTTTTTCCTGTATTTTCTATTAATACAAAGACTTTGTTGTTGCAGACAACGAAGATATTCGACCGTTCCGGGACTTCTGGCGTATCTTGTATACTTATATCATTGAATAAAGAATATATCTTTCACTCAACGCTTATATTCAATACTACAATGTTTTATTTTACAAAATATAGCATCAATCGTTGTCTTAGCATTTTCTTATGGTAATTCCAAGTGTAGAAAACATTATCCAGGGTATAATTTAAACAGCTGGGACTGGTTGCTTCTTGTAGTTGAAGAATTGTACCAGTTAATTCTTTAATTTTATTAGGGAACATATCCTAAACAAGTCAACGAACATTATACGTTACGTTTCGCTGCGCAAAAGTCAGCTGCTTCAGACGTTAATTTCTAAAAAGACATGTTAAAATTATCAAAAAATATAAGAGTAATAAAGAGAGAGTAATAAAAGGTTTGAGATAATTAGGGATATTTTCCCTAATAAAATTAAAGAATTCACTGGTTCAATTCTTCAAAAACCTTCAATTTTCCAGGGTCACAAAGGTATGAAATTTAGTTTTTGTCGAACATCCCGTCAAAATTATGCCCACCCTTACCCCATCAAAATCGGACTGTAAATAAATATTTACATTCTGGCGGGCCTTTTATACAGGGTGGGCCATTGAAAAGGTAACACGCCTGTTTTGGGACACTTAGACAAGTTTCTTAAAAAAACGCTCGGACACGTCGATTTTTTATTTTTGGGGGACAACTTTTGATGTCAAATTTGACTTTGTCAGGTCAACTCCCTAGCCCCAGCAAGCCCTAACTCAAGAATTTAAATAGGGAAAAGGAGTCGAGCGACCCCTCATTTGAAACGTCTTTTAATTCTCTATTCGACAGTATGAATGAAAATTAGTTTTAATCAATTTTGTTTTCACCCCGATGAAAAGTACCCTCTAGATTAACTAAGGTGAGGGTGTTGTTTAGGAAAAATCCTGAAACACGCCACCTTTGACCTTTTGAACGGCACATTTCAGGATTTTCCTAAACAACACCCTCACCTTAGTTAATTTAGATTCTAGAGGGTGCTTTTCATGGGGGTGGAAAAAAATTGAATAAAACTAATTTCGGTCATACTTTCGAATAGAGAATTAAAAGACGTTTCAAATGAGGGGTCGCTCGACTCCTTTTCCCTATTTAAATTCTTGAGTTAGGGGTTGCTAGGGCTAGGGGGTTGACCTGATAAGGTCAAATTTGACATCAAAATGTGCCGTTCAAAAGGTCTAAGGTGGTGTGTTTCAGGATTTTTCCTAAACAACACCTCCACCTTAGTTAATCTGGAGGGTGCTTTTCAGCGGGGCGAAAAAAAAAATGGAATAAAACTAATTTTCATTTGTACTGTCGAATAGATAATTAAAAGACGCTTCAAATGAGGGGTCGCTTGACTCCCTTTCCCTATTTAAATTTTTGAGTTAGGGGTTGCTAGGGCTAGGGGGGTTGACCTGACAAAGTTAAATTTGACATCAAAAGTTGTCCCCCAAAAATAGAAAATTGACGTGTCCGAGCGTTTTTTTAAGAAACATGTCTAAGTGTCCCAAAACAGGCGTGTTACCTTTTCAATGGCCCACCCTGTATGTATTGACCAACATGACAAAACTGTCAAATTGACTCACCAGTGCAAAATGACACAATAGCGCTTCGAGTGAGAGATGAGAGGAATAGAAGTATTCTCTTCCACTCACTAAGCGTTGCGTCGACGCAGTCTAAATGTTTTCCAAAACCGAAAGTTCTGTTATTGCTTAAAGTTTAGTACTTACATACTTCAATTAATGTAAATCTTGGCGATCAGAAAATAATTTTGTAGAAACATTAACCTAAATGTCCTCATACAATATTCTGCAGCTTTTGGCCTTCCTAAAAACTTTTTAGGACAACTATATGTAAAAGCATGTCTCTGTTTTTTGTGTAGTGATGAAGCTCATTTCAATTTGAGCGGATGCGTAACCAAACAAAATTCCCGCTATAGATCTAAAAATAACCCAAGAATCTTGTACCAAAGATCACTCTCATAAAGTGATTGTTTCTTATGACATTTGCAAAGATGGCATTATTGGTCTTATTTTGTTGTTGTTGATTAACTCTAGTGACTTTTTCTGTGGAGTTACCTTTAATTTAAGGTTTACTATACATTGACGGCATACTAGTAGACCTGAAGACATGGAGCAGCAGCTATTTCACAAGGTATGATGCGTTGAGCGTTGCGAAAATTGAAAAATCGTTAGCATATTTGATAACAAACAGGTTTTATATACGAGTGTGTATGTAACCATATTGTATTGGATCGCATGCATGAAAGAAATGTAGAAATTAATACTAAGCGTAGAATTTCTTTATCAACTAGGAATATTCAATTATGCCTTTTTTTCAGTAGAACCATTATTTTTGATTCTTCTGATACAACACTTGCTGTTTCATGTATTTATTTATTTATTACCCAAAAGACAAAAACATCCAATTACAGTTCAGTTGTCGCAATTGTTTCTGATATGTCAATTTAACCCCCCCCCATGTACTAAACAACCCAGGCAGGCGAGTTATAAGTTAATGAAAAATGTTCTGATCACTAGGTACGTTAATTTACTTTTGGCATATACCATTTAATTACTAATTTGGGGATAATTATTTTTGTACGAATTATAATAATAGATAGAGAAGTTTGTGCGCTTCCGTCCAATTTTCTTATTATTATTTTAAACCTTTTTTACCATAACTTTTCGAGTTTTAATAATGATGTAAAGAAAACGTTACTACAAAAATTGCTTCACTTTTAATCATCTAAAAAAGTTTGCCACGAGTGATTAAAGTAGCAGAGCACATAAAACAACATTTTTCAAAATGTTTGTCATTTTTTCCGAAGTTCTCGTAACAAAGGTACTTTTAGTGCAAAGCGTTGAACGTCATCCCACTAAAAATGCAGCTTGCTGACTCTTATCCGCATTATTGGTCCTGTAACGTTATAATACTAATAGCAACCTAAAATCAGTACTTAACCTATCGTAATGGAGATTACTTTTTCATTGATCGAAAGTTACATCAACAAATGTTTATAATCCTTAAAATTAAGACGGATGTTATAGACTAATATTTCACGTATGTGTGTACTTTAAATCTTATATAATAAGATTTTTTACCTTTATTTATTTTTATTAGTTAAAAACAATTTATACAATCCATTAGGTATACATTGGCGAGATGATTGTAAATTAATGCTCTTTCGCTGACAATAGTACTTTAATCGTGCAATTTGTAAACCATTTTAAGAGGGTACTTTAATTTACACAACTGTTTTCAACTGTTTATAGGTATCTGTTCGGAGGACCTCATTTTTTGGCTTTTCAAGCACTCATCGATGTGGAGGAGCTGTTCTCAACGAAAATTGGATTGCAACCGCTGGCCATTGTGTCGATGAGTAAGTACAAGTTGAAGCTCGATTTGAAACCCTAATTAAACAGTTAATCATAACTTTCGTTTTTATATGCAATTGAGATAATACACATTAAACAGCGCACATTTTAAATATTGCTATACATATAATAGGTAAACCGTTGAGTGAAAAGTATAGACACCACTAGAATATTGAACGTCTAATAGTTATTTACGTAACCAGTTATGAAAAGACTTTTTCATAACGTGTTAAGTACAAAACTTTATCTAATTCTGTATTTTCTTAACACCAAATGTTTAATACTTTGGTGCACTCAGCTTGGTAATTATAATAGTGGACTATATTAATGAATAACAGATGGATAACAGATAACCTGCATAAAAGCAGTGATACATAGACAAGACTAAAAATACTTCTTGACTTTTTATACAGTGTGACTCATTTAGATTGGAAACACACATGTAAAATCTGAAGTTATTTACAGATTTTAACCAATTTTTTTTTAAAATGTCAAATAGTGAAACATCTACTTTGGGACAAAATTTTAAATGTTTATTCTAATTTTCAGGGCATACTACGATAACTTTTTTGTATTCTGAATGGAGAATTGTTATTAGCGATTTGTTTATAAAAAAAATATCTACGCCACTGGATTCAGAATGCTTCCCAATAGCTGTCAGCAAAATTTTACAAAAATATATTTATTAATAACAAAGTTATGACAACTTAAATTTCGAAAACTTTCTAAGCTAACAGTTACAAAACAACACCCTGTATCAATAGATGGCCATGGAAATTATGTTAATGATTCTTAAATTAAACTATGTAAACCATCAGCGGAGAAAAAAATATTTAAAGTAACGTAATATTTAATAAAAGTAACGGAATCGCACAATTGAGTAAATAATAAAACCTAACATTTCCATTTAAATCTTAGTTACCATGGAAATTATGTTACTGTTTAACAGTTGTGATAGATTTTTATTAAATATTACGTTACTTGAAATATTTTTTTCTCCACTGATGGTTTAAATAGTTTAATTTAAGAATCATTAACATAATTTCCATGGCCATCTATTGATACAGGGTGTTGTTTTGTAACTGTTAGCTTAGAAAGTTTTCGAACTTTAAGTTGTCATAACTTTGTTATTAATAAATATATTTTTGTAAAATTTTGGTGACATATATTTGGAAGCATTCTGAATCCAGTGGCGTAGATATTTTTTTTATAAACAAATCGCTAATAACAATTCTCCATTTTCAGTACGAAAAAGTTATCGTAGTATGCCCTGAAAATTGGAATAAACATTTAAAATTTTGTCCCGAAGTAGATGTTTCATTATTTGACATTTAAAAAAAAAATTGGTTAAAATCGGTAAATAACTTCAGATTTTACATGTGTGTTTCCAATCTAAATGAGTCACACTGTATATCTGTATGACAGTTAATAATTTTTTTAGACATTATTGTTTTCCTGGTAAACATCTTTTTTAACTTAACAACATTTGAACAAATTCCGTAATTTTATCTATTTTTTGATTTTTTAATGAGAACCTTAATCTGAATTCAAGCAGTCTTAATTTCATGGTTGCTATGGAAAGCAAACATCGAATTTTGTCGACAAGTCAAAATAATAATTCGCAAAAATGTCTTCAAGCAGTGATTTAGAGTTACCTTGTGATGTTGAGGAGGCTGCAAATGTTGCTGTAGGTAGTTTAATACCTGAGAAGTCGAGAAATAGATACCGCCGTAGCCTATAATAAATTGTTTCACACTGCCAGTTGTATAATATTATTACATAACTACTTTACACAACTGTTATAAGACAGTTTTGAAAAAGGTTACGTTACATAATGTCAAAAAACGACGTAAACTGTCACTTTTATTAACGGAATTACTGTCTATCCCGTTTAAGAAGGTAGTAGATGGCGCTACCTCTGAGGGCAAGTTTACACAGCTATGTTTTTTTCTTATCTTCAAAATGCGGGAAAATTTAAAAGTAGGTAGTGTACCTAATTTTGTAAACGTCATATTTTAGAAACCTCTTCAATAAATCAGTGGATTTCTTTTATTAGCCATTATACATGATTGAAATCGGTGTTGTTGCATTTAATTGTGTGAGATTGTAGATTGCCACTGATGAAATGAATTGTAGTGGTGAAGTTTGTGAATACATATAAAGCAAAACACAAACACGTGACATGTGGCATGGAGGTAACTTGAAGTGTTATTTACAACGGATTCATTCGGTTAATGAACATTACATTTTTCTACAAACGTCAAAAAATTACAAGGTTTGCGCATCGATAACAATACGCGAAGTGGCCCTTTTTTTCATTTACCTACGTTACCATGACAGCGTGCCCGAAATGACGACGTCATACGCAAAGTACGCACTACACGCAAACTAGATGAGAGTTTTGTATTTTAACGTTAAAATAATTGTCAAATTCTTCACGTTTCGTTTGCGTTTGTAGAAAAAATTTTGTTTGCGACTCGTGCGCGAAATACTTTTGGTGATCTCGACTATTTTCAGTTCTCGATCACCAAAGTGGCATTTCGCGCACTAGATACAAAAATAACTATTACGTATTATTATATAATTATACACTGCTCCTTGTAACATAAAAAACTCTCGTTGATATCTTTTTATATTCTTCAATTTTTGGTTATATTTGGACAAGCCCTTTACGCAATACTTATGTATCAAATATTATTTGCAGATACCGTTATTCTTTGCTAATTCAAAACAAAAAACGTTAAATTTGTTAAAAACATTCGAAAATAATTTACCATTGATTGCAAATTAATATTGTGCGTTGTGATTTTGTTTTTGCTTTTTAAGTGTCACTTTTTATAATCATGCAACGTCAATCAAGAAATTTAAGTAGCGAAGAATGTGCTCAAGCTGTGGTATTACAGGAAGAGTGTTGCAATTACCGCGCAATAGGAGGACGATTTGGTGTATCCCATACATCGGTCTCCCGAATGTTGCAAATACGGGGATCGGAAAAAAAAACCCGGAAAAAAACCCCCGGAAGAAAACCCCCGGAAAAAAAACCCCAGGAAGAAAAAACCCCGGAAAAAAACCCCCGCAATGCAATTTCAATTGATACAAAATGGCAACATGACACTAAACAAAGTTTGCCAGTAAAAAAAATGCCAAACTTAAACGTAGATTGACCGTAGACCACCGGAGAAATCGACTAGATTTTGCAAGAAATCACCTCAATTGGTTACCAGCTGATTGGGACCGAGTACTTTTTACTGATGAATCCAGATTTTGTCTTTTTAACTATGATAGGTGTATCCGAGTGCACAGACGTTCAAATGAGCGGTACGCACAGTGTAACATAAGAAATATCACATTGTTTAGTGGGGGGTCAGTTATGGTTTGGGGTGGTATTTCTTTGGAAGCTCGCACGGACTTAGTGGTGTTAGATAATGGAAATCTAAATGCTGATCGGTACATCTTGCAAGTTCTGGAAGAGTACGTTGTACCATTTGCGCCCTATATTGGTCAACATTTCTTGTTAATGCAAGATAATGCACGACCTCATAGCGCTCAAGTCGTGCAAAATTACCTTGAGAACGTTGTCATTAATACCATGGAATGGCCAGCGCGGAGTTCCGACCTTAATCCAATTGAGCATGTCTGGGCAATTGCATCCAAATCCAGCCAACAACGAACAACATACAGGAAGTTAAACAACGGCTAATGGAAATATGGAATGGATTGGATCAAAGCGACATAAGGTCGTTAATTTTAAGTATGAAACGTCGATTTGAGGCCGTAATTCAAAGCAGAGGCGGAAATACCCGTTATTAACTTATTTTTCACATTTTTTAAAGATACGAAATTTCACTATTTTTTGTTTTTCGTTACGCCCCTGAATTATGATTGTGTATGTTTACTTTTTCTAATATAATAACACGTTAAATTGTTCTTTATGTAGTATACATTAATAAAAAATTAAAAAATATATGTTACTTTTCCAATGTTGTCAAATTTCATAATGGTGCGTTAATTTCTTGGACCAGTGTAGATATAATATTTAGTTCTACAATCGTGCAAAATGACTTGCATTGCTGTTTTGAATTTGTTTCAAAATACATCATGAACATGGCATCTAATATTGTGGACGTGAAAATATTCTCAAATGTAAGATCATTCTAATAACGACGTGCGTAATTAAGGGGTGATATCTTCCCTTTAAAGATATTGAAGAATTAATTATCATTCTGATTCCTCTGTGAATAGGCTCTTCCTTGAAGGTAATATCGTAATAGTTTCCAAGAAAACGAATTGTTTCCGTAAAACCCATAAAAATGTTCAGTTCGATGTGGAAAGCTTATGCGTGAATAATTCAGTAATCAACCAACTTCAAAAAGTTGGTTACTAAATTCGTCCGGATGTCTGTGTGTCTGTGTGTCTGTGTGTCTGTGCGTTGGTCGATGTTACAGGGTTTAGAAAGCTGGAAGTGGTGTCATCTTATAGGAAATTCTTCACTGATTCCAAATCGCTGGTAAATTTTTTGATCGGATCACCCGTTCGCCGTCGGGACGCCATTAAAGTCAAAATATACACCCTTTAATATCTCGAGAACGGTACGTCCAATTACAAAAAGAAAAAAGTACGTTTCCTTTATTTGTTGAAACCTATTGAGTATACGTAAACATCACCCTCACCTCTCCTGTGGGGTGGAGCGGGGGTGAGTTTTCAAAACTTAAATGGGAACACCTATTTTTTATTACTTTTGGATTCTCCATAAAAAACGATACTCAAATTGCAAATTTCACCCCCAACTGCAACCCCTTTTTTGGGGGTGGATAGGGGGAAAATTGCACGTCCGCAGAAAACCGATCTTTTTTTTACTTTTTTTTCCTCTAACATATTTTCGTGATTTACAAATTGTCCGTCACCCTCTCCACTCCCATTTCTCTTAAGGGTGGAAAGAAAAAAAATGACTCATTTGTGCAGAATCCGGTGTGGTTGTGTCTGATGTGGGGAGGGGGGTAGTTATATACATATATATTTTATATACTACATGCCATAATTAGTTACAGATTTGAAGTTGGTTGAAATTAAAATTCTATAAGAATTTGCGCCTTTTGATACTTGTTTCTTATTAATACATACATGAATTGAGCGTAACTATGCTATTATAATTATCGAGCAATAATCTGATCTTGTGGTTACAAATTCGCTCTCCTCATAATTATATTGTCTAAAATATTTTACTATGTATTTAGTAGCTATATTGGTGGAAGCCGTTACACCAATTAAGAGCAAGGCACTTAGTTTTAACATTAAGATTCAATTTCGTATAATGATCATTTACAGTTGACTTATACCAATTTAATATCAAATTAAAATCGACATTAAACAATTTAACTAACAGGTCTTCCGTTTGTAGATACGTTTGTAGGATCTATTAGTTTATGAACAAAGAGACATTCAATCGACACGTAATTCATCTTTACAAACGAATTTCGAATAATTAAAAAGTGCTCCAAATGAGGTGAACTAGTGAACCATTCCTTAATGAACCAGTGTTAAATACTCTATTCTATTTGCGCTTCATTATAGCTTATAATAACTAAAATCGATGGAAGTGTAGTAAAAATGCCGTCGAATTATACATACATACATGTAAGACAATTTTTAGTACATAGAACTAAATAATAGTGGAATAAACACGATGGATGCAGGGGTTTCTAAACTAGAGATTTTACAAACAAATAGGTACTAAGAGACAACAATGTTTCAAAATTCCATTGACGTTTTATTTTTAATTCAATTTTTATTACAAAAAGTTGGGATGGCAAAGGACTGGAGTAGTAAGGTAACACCCTCTAAAGATCAATCGAGAAAAAGTAATATCGTTTTTTCGGTTTTATTACTCATTTTGTAATAACAACCCATACAAATTTTCAAAAATGTTGAACCGTTTTACCGCAAGATTATAATATTCGGGATTTCGCCTTACTTATATGCAAATAGGTAAATTAGTCCAACTCGACTTATTTTCACCCCTATAAATCGTGGTACAATTTATGACCAATATTTTTGTGACACCCTATACGCATATCTAATTAATTGCCACATAGAAAGGTGTCAGCCAAAACTGTTTAGGCACCTAACATAAGTTAACAGTTTTTTGTTTGTTATATTATTTGTTGTTGTTTAACACACATCATACTAAATAATTGCAATGTGTATAACTACTTTGTTTTATTTTCGTTCATTATTTATTAAATTTCGAGAACGTTCAATCGTTATTTAATTAAGCACTTTGGTAGAAATTTCATGAAAGGAGAAACAATAAATTTACCCTATTGGTAATTATAAAAACGATTCTTCTCATACCTTGCCAATACAAAACCGCAGGCGTCGATTAATTATCTACTGACAACGATATTTAGTGAAATATATTGTTAATACTTTTCAGCCTGTCGAGCTAACGGCTTATAAGAGGAACGCTCAAATTTAAGTTATTTATTGGCTATTCCAGAGGAAGAGCCAATTACTTATGTAAAATACTTCATTTTTCAGACAGATTTTATCTATATGACGTCCCAATAGCACATGAGTATCTTATCTTGAATTAAATACAATTAAACCTAGGAGTTGAATCCTTTTTATGATAGATACATAAGATTTAAATTTAGATTAAGGAAAATATTTGTCAACTTTTTGTGTTGCATCTTATCGAAATTGAGCTAAATTTTCACCAGGAGACCATTTTGTATGTAGTGTTATAAGTCTATTGGCCAGAATCTAATGATAAATGTATCAAGCCAAAATACAGAAAGTTTTGGAATGATTGCTGTAAGAAATTTAGTTGCTTTTATTGCGTCGTGTTCTAATAATTCATCACAGTGGATGCATTTTGTCACATAACTTTAAGAGCACAAAAAGTGAAGGAACTTATTTTGAGAGTTAGAGTAATTTTACTGTGGTTGTAATAAAACCTTACGTTACGGATGTTTATACCACTATACTATATTATGTATAAAACATCGCGTGAAGTGCACTTTAGCTTTAGATGATATTTGAAGGTATAAAATAATTTCAACCTATTACAGAAAAGTGCAAAAGCACTGCAATATCCCACACTTTAATTCTATGACACTTGCACTAAAAACACTAATTCACTACAGCTAATTTGGCGGTGAAGATGTTTTTCTCAAAATTATTACTATTAGTTTTTTTTCAAAATCGTCGCCCAATAAATCGCAAAGCTTATCATCCACAAGTATGAGTATCCGTAATTTTGGTAGACAGTATGCTTAAAGCTTAAATAATAAACCGATACAGCGAAATATCTAAGGATCCTCAGCATTACATAACTTATTTTGACGAATTTGGCATCCCTAGGTCAAAAACAATGTGCTAGCCTAAAATGGATGAAATTCGCTTATTGTTTCATCGCGTTCAGACGTTATTTTCAACGGAAGTGGTGCACAAGTAGTGATTTTGACATTTTTTCATCAAAAGCCGTGTGGTCGCCCAAAATGTCTAACATTCACATTGGTCAACGGTGCAATGTGTTTGGATATTTTCCCTACGAAATTCGTCCATAAATAACGATTATGAAAAGATTTAGCCTAAATCCATGTGATCACCAAAATGAATGAAATTCACTTATTGGACACCTATGCAATTGGTTTGGACATTTGATTAACGTACCTGGTCCAAAACTATCAATTTGACTCTTGAAAAAAAACCGTGTGGCAGCCGAAAATAAATGAAATTCGCTTATTGGTCATCGATACAAAGCGTTTTGACGAAATTGGTGCCTAAATAACATTTTTGGTAAATTTTGTTCCATAACTTTTGACCTGGGTCACGGACGGAAATTAGGTAAATAAAATATCTCATTCTAAACGTATGTCAGTCTATTTTTTACCCTTCCTGATTCACACGAACCCCTGTAATTTTTGTCCTTGTTGGCCTAGGCACACTTTGGTAAACATTTTGACACGACAGAAAAGGACGTCACAATTCAAGATATCCAAGAATACGTGTACATTGCGGTTAAAAGTGAAAAATTGAATTGACGAAGTCACATGCTAATGGGGAAACTATTGCGTAGAAAATTTCAAAACAATCGTATGTTACTTAAAATAAAGTAATATTATACAGTCATGTAGCTTCAAAAGATATGAATGTTCCAGAAGTAACGGGGTATTATATTCGTACGCTCAGATCATTAATAGTACTGTTAGATCAGATAAACTTGGAAATTTTTGTGATTTGTCTTATTATGATTGTGAATTTGATTTACCAATTATGAACTTCATCATCTTACATTAGTTGTATATTTTCCTCTTCAGCCTTCATCAATTATGTAATCGTTCATTAGACCTTTTAAGCTTGATAATGGAGTCAGTGGTATTCCGAAACATGTCGCTTTATAGTAATTAATTACCAGTTAATTGAACTTTCGTTCACCTGAGTCAGTATTGGTTTCCAGGTACATATTACGATAAAAACTAAGTCACAATTTCAACCCTGCTATTTGCATTGTAGCAGTTTAATTACCATCACAATAAAAATCATCTTCGTCTGCATTAAAAAAGGGAGGTTGTGAGTCTTTCATTTAATTACTTGGAAATGTTGATCCCCAGACTCAGTGTTTAATATTGTAACCAATGATAAACCTAGGGCCTTGCTTTTAAAATCTTTCTACGTATTTATAGGAATCCAACTGTAAATACACACGGAGAAGCTAGAAATGTCAAAGAAAATATTGTTTTGGTCATTTCATGTCTTGCCAGGAAAAGGCATTGTGCTTCATTTCTCCGCCACCCCTTATTACAGAAGTAACGTAACTTAAGATTTATTGAGCTTTTTCAACTAGAGAACTGGAATAGAAGGGTGGGTAAACGAGGATGGGTTTCAATTGTTCATAAATCAATTTGAGAGTCTGCTAAAAAACTGACAAACAAAGATCATAAACTAATCATCAGCGGTGACTTCAATATAGATTTCGTGCTAAATAGTAAACAACAATCCGCTGAATGTAGTCGAAAATCTTTTCAAGAGTTAATGATATTAACTCTTACCGCGACATAATATTTATGAAGTTTGCTGCTTCGTAAAATATTCAATTCCTTAGACTTTAGATAATTATAATACAGAAATTGAGTTAGAATACATATTCGGTCGAGGTACGACGTACCCACTGTTCCAGTATTCGCCTTGTAGGCTTCATGTGATCACAAGCATTATGTGTCGGACATTTTTTTCATCGGGCGTTGACCGTAGGAATTTAAAGCTCTTCCGAATCGGAACTGTACATAGTGACCACTAGACCAGTCCGTCGCCGTCGGTCATCTCGTAGAAAATGCTGGATATTCTTTTTATAATTATGGTCTCCATCTCCATGGGCACGTCGTCTAAGGCAAATAGTCCTGTAGACTTCAAACCTCTTCATTTTAACATAATTTTTACAGGAAAAGTTTGGTCCAGAAGTGAGAGCAATATCGATGTTGTTAATTGACAAGAATATTTGAAGTTAAAGGGCTATTTGGTCTAGTCCATTTACGTTCCATGCGTAGGGACAGATCACCAATTTATTGGCTGGACTCTTTAAGCTTCTTCTGATGGATTTCATAATTTTTATAGTTTGCCGCTTCCCATTTTTTATTACATAGTAGGTACTTAAATAGTCACACTATTACGCAATTTCTTCTAAATGTCAGTGCGGCGATTTCCAGCATATTTACGGCATTTTACTTCTTTTTCGTTTTTCAGTTCTTCAACCTCTGCGAAGAATTATTCGATTGGAATTTGTTGGACGAACCTTTAGGTTAAATGAATTATCTGTCGTGGCAAAGCCTCAATCACGTTGAACGACGTAAAAGTATTGTAGCGTTTCAAAGCCACCAATCATTGTAGTTAATAAATATGAATCACAGGCACAATGTATTAATATGCGGGTGACACGAGCCTCATAAATAAAATTGACTGCTGATAGCATATCCCTACTTCTTCGCTTTTGATCCCACCAAGGATCCGCCATGATGAGCGCAAATATTAGTAACATTCTGGTAACATTTGGATATTTGTGTTGGAGATCGGTCATTGTTGGTACCTCTGCTAGCAGCTGATCCAATGAGTAAAAAGAAACAGGAGATAAGGTATGCATGGTGGGGGAACACAAATTATTCGACGGAAACGGCCATTTGCAGAAGCCACTTTTCAATGACATGAAGTTCTCGTTTTGTTGTGTGTGAAGTTGTAACATTTTTTGTTGAGGTTACGTATTGTGTTTTATGACATTTTGAACAACTTTTTACCACAGTCCACAGTACATATATGTATATTCGTCTTGTATACTTTGTTATTACGTTAGTTATTATGGTTAGTTGTAGTGCAGGTGGTGTGTCCCATAAAGCAAGGCAGAGATGAGTAACATTTCATCGGTAAGTGTTTGATTAATTCTTGCGCGTAGTTGCAACTATTAGGACTATAATGATAATGGAAGAGATTATCACAGGAGTATGAGAATGTTATTTTCCTCTGAGCTGTGCACACATTTATTTTTTTTATTGGTGTCCTATTTTAGCCTATTAAACCACAGTCCAGCGTGTTTAAATCGCGTTTTCTAAAACGCGCGTGTTTTAAAGTTGCCATGCTAACATAACCAATTTGAAAAACGTGAATTCTATTGGTTATTGATCTGACAGGAGTACTTTGTTACGTCAAATAAAATGACAGATTGCAAATTAACTTCCGTTTTTCTCATTTCCATGACAACGAAAGGTATACTGATTTCACATTACGAATTCAACCATTTCACGCTATTGGTTCTTATTTCCATTTGAATACCAGATTTCAAAGTGGACCAATAAAAAAAATAGCGTAAAGTATTCGTGGATAACTGGTCTTTAAAACTCTTGCTCTATTTCAAGCACTCCGGCTGCGCCGTCGTGCTTGATAACTCGCGCGTGTTTTAAAGACATGTTTATCCACTTATACTTTAATACACTGTGTCCAAGATAAGGAGGGCCACTATGGGGATTTCGCAAACGGTAAGAGATAGAGTTTCGGTTAAATGGGAGAAAAGTTGGGCAATTTTGAGTTTAGTAAAATGAAATTTTTAAACTGACCAAATTCCGAACTGTTCCGAAGTTATGCGACAAAAAGCGAATTTTCAAGATTTCGTTTTTGACAAATTGTTACTTTCTCGTTGATGTTAACTAAAAAGTAAAAGAACCTTCTACAGGTACTTTTTAACGTTCTTTAACATGGCATACAGCAAATTGGAATCCAACGTTTCGTTTTCGAGGAACCATCATCAACTTTGTTTTTTTAAATACGGTCCTGATTTTTTTATACATAATGTTAGGAGAGCTTTTTATTCTGCATTCAAGCATGTATCACACTTTATGGTTTAATTGCGATTTTATACTTACTTTACGATTAGCGGAAAAAACCTAAGTACGAACCTGTATTCCCCCTCAATAACATTCAAACTGAATTTTATTTAGAAATGGACTTTTTCTAACTGTGCTTTCCTCATCAAATTAATGAAATGACACAGAATTTTCAATTTTGAACACAAATTTTGTAACCAAGTACATAATTACAAACAATCAACAACACGTCATAAATGAACAGAAAACATTTGATGAAACGAAAATTTAAACATGACACATACCAATAATTTAAAAAAAATTATAATAAATGCTCGAAAAGCCCTCCTTCGTTCTCCAATCGTAAATAGCATCTTCTAATTGTAGAATCCAAGCATTCTTTAACATTGCAAGTGTTACAGTTTTGAATGCGTTAAGTACAAACTTTCGGAGTTGTTCTTCTATTTCAAAGATATCTTTGTAAACATAATTTCTTATGTACCCCCAAAGAAAAAAATCCCGCAGAGTTATTTCGGAAGAATGAGCTGGCCAGGGTGTTTCAGAATTGGTGCTTAAAACTCTTTCGGTAAACCTATTTGAAGGTAATCCTTAACCACCCATGAATTGTGCGCAAGTGCACCATCCTGCTGAAACCAACAATTGCGTAATACGGGTTAGGGTAAAATATCAAGAGCATCTTCCAAAGTAGAATCTAGTAAATTTAAGTAAAATAGTAAAATAGGTATAAAATCGCAATTAAACCATAAAGTGTGATACATGCTTGAATGCGGAATAAAAAGCTCTTCTAATATTATGTATAAAAAAATCAGGACCGTATTTAAAAAAACAAAGTTGATGATGGTTGCTCGAAAACGAAACGTCGGATTCCAATTTGCTGTATGCCATGTTAAAGAACGTTAAAAAGTATCTGTAGAAGGTTCTTTTACTTTTTAGTTAACATCAACGGCAAAGTAACAATTTATCAAAAACGAAATCCTGAAAATTCGCTTTTTCTCGCATAACTTCGGAACGGTTCGGAATTTGGTCAGTTTAAAAATTTCATTTTACTAAACTCAAAATTGCCCAACTTTTCTCCCATTTAACCGAAACTCTATCTCTTACCGTTTCCGAAATACCCATAGTGGCCCTCCTTATCTTGGACACAGTGTATACTATTTTTACGTGATCCGAATTAAATTTCAAATTTTCGCGGTTGAATTTGCGCTCGTCATGGCGGACGCTGTTAGGGGTCATTTCGAATACATGTGATTATCAGTCCATTTTTATTTATGAAGTTCGTGGCGGGTGAACAAAAGGCTACGTGTTGCTTCTATTGAGTTGTTTTCTTTACTACACCTTTTTATTCATTTAACGTACAGCCAAAGATGCACAAATGTCACTAGTTTGAAGACAAGGGAATTTATGGCACAACTACAACAACTAATCTTCCTGTGAACACGTTTATACAATTATACTTAGTAGCAAATAACGAAAACAACATAACCATTGTCAAGAAGGTCAATGACATAACGAATGTTGATCACTTAACCATGCGGGAGTAACAAGGAAGTTTATATCACAACATCTGACTATCTCCTTCTACACGCAGTACCGTATTCAAATGTGTACAGCTTCCCTTCCAGTTTCTTTAGAGTTCATTGCGTGTACAATACATTCCTGAAGTTCGGCCCATTAGTCCCCACTAACCCTGTACATTGCGTTTAAATAAATTTTTGAATTAGCCTATACATGGGACTTTTGGCAACAACTTGGATCTTAATTTTTATATATAAAATTTTATTTCAAATTTTCGAAAAAGCTAATAAACATTGCAACTATTGTTGCATTATTTTCTTTTCGTTACAGACCGACTTCCAGTAGGCTTAAAAGCTAAATTTACTATTCCTGCTTAATATTACGCAAGACGAAAGTCACTGATTTATAGTGAATGATTTTAACAATATTTATTGAAGAATTTCTAGCACCTTTAATTAAGCGTTTTTAATGTAAATGAAGGACATTTGATGGTAATATAACGAAATATTTATACAGTGAACAACACAAAATTATCTGCTGAATTATTGTCCACTAATGTCCAATAACCCTATGATCAATGATTTTGTTTACTGTTATGTAATTACTTCGTACTTCATTACTGTACTTGTGCATAACCCTTTTACTTATATTTTGAATTTGAATTTTATTTACAATCGTTGTACTCGAAAATACTTTTAGCGTTGAAGTGCCATATCTGATGTATGACACCAATACATATTGTGAAACTGTAAAAAACAAATGTAAACAGGCAACCACTTTTTTCTAATGGAAAGGCTCCCATTTAGCTAGCCAATACAATATGTACTGCAATAATGCATATTCCTATTTTACTACTTGTTAGTTCTGAAAAGATAAACAAGATAAGGCAAACCGCACCCTTATGCTTCCAAATGTGCTAACCGGAACCTTGGGCGTTGGGCGCTTCTTAAATACCTTTTTTAGAATTCGCGTCATTTGAGTGCTTTAATAGATCCTATTAAAGCACTCAAATGACGTCATCTGCGTGCTTTAATAGACATTTGGGTGTTTTAATAAAACCGGTACAATTTAATTTTACTAAGTTGGTATTTACCGAATTAATTCATAGCAAATACTGTAGTTAACCTTTAAATAAATTTTAAATTGACAATTTGAAAAGTAGTATGTAGTTCCAATCTCTAAAAAATTCCCTAGATTTTGATAATGTCAAATATTTATTTAAAATTGCTTGCAAAAGGCGCAAATTCTAAAAAATAGTATAAAAAACTCATTCATAAAGCTTTTATGGCACTCATCATTAAGAAAACTCGTGGCTACGCCACTCGTTTTCTAAACTTTGATTCGTGCCATAAAACGTACCTTATGAAACTTGTTTTTTAATATACTATTTTTTACTCTCGTATTTCAGTCACTGTGTTTGGTAAAATCGAAAGATTTAAGTAGATGTACTAACAACGTAAGAGCGAAAGGGATCGTTGCAATTACATCCGTTAAAAGATATAAGGTTGCTTGACAAAATATTTAACAGGTACTAGATATAACGTAAGAAAGTGTTTGTTTGTTTTACATTTCAGCTTCTTCTTTAACACTAATTAAGAAAGTTATTTAAAAGTTTACTTATTAAACATCTTACTTTCTTTTCAGTTTATTAACATCACAAATACGAATTCGAGTTGGAGAATACGACTTCTCAAGCGTGCAAGAGGATCTACCGTATGTTGAACGTGGAATTGCAAAGAAAATAGTTCATCCCAAATATAACTTTTTCACTTACGAATACGACTTAGCTCTTGTGAGGCTTGACAAATCTTTGGAATTTGCTCCGCATATTTCCCCGATTTGTCTCCCCGCGTCTGATGATCTCCTTATAGGAGAAAATGCTACTGTAACAGGATGGGGAAGACTTAGCGAGGGTGGAACTTTACCGTCAGTTTTGCAAGAGGTAAGCAATTTCCTTTTATGTATAGAAATCGGAAAAAACATGTTCGTCGTGTATTTGGAAAACGAATATTAGAAAGTTCTTCTTTCAAATATACTAACGCAAATGTTTATTGTTTATATTTTCTGTTTTATTTATGTTTTTATGTTGTGGGGCGAGATCTAGGACATTCCCTCGTTTTCGATATAAATAGGTAATGCAATCTAGCCACTGTTTAACTTTGCACTTATTATGTATAAACTTAGTGCGGCTGTTTTATTTTATTTTATTTGAGTTAGTATTCTTGTACCTATAGTTTGTGGTATCACTTAATGCACTAGTAGGTACCTACATACAGTGCTTCCCAAAAGGAAATTTTATAGTGTAGTAAAACTAATTTTATTCAAGGACGGATATATTCGATAAAATGAGTATTGAGAATTTCTCAGTGAAAACCTCTGACACGTCGATTTTTATTTTTAAATTGTTTTTTAATTATGTAATTTTCAAGCCCCCACCCTTCAACCCCTAAATATGGCACGCCGTTTTACTTTTTACTAGTAAAATGCAATTTGAACAACAAATATAATCCTTAGATAAATTTTAGTGTTTCTTCTAAATGTCTTATGAAATTTAAATGTTGCTTTTTAATATGTACTTATTTAATATGTAAATTTCGTTAAGGTGTAGGTATTAAGAATTAAAATTAATAACAGCAAATTAAAATCCACATTCTAAATAAACTGAATTAAAATGTAAGAATAGAAGTGGTTACTTAACATTATCATCCCACATTTTAATGTAGCTATTTAAAATGTCGTTTTGATAATTTTATTTAGTCGCTGCGGTCGGTGGTGCATTATAGAACTAAATTTACATTCTATTTCCTATATTACACAGTTTTAAAACTCACCACCGATCGCAGCGACTAATTAAAATTATCAAAACGACTATAGCTACATTAAATGTTTGTTGATATTTTTAAGTAATCACTTTTATTCTTACATTAAAATTCAGTCTATTTAACATGTTCCTTTTGATTTGGTATTACAAATTTTAATTCTTAATACACGTGAATGAAACTTACATAAAGTGAACGCCAAACAAAATCCGTTGCACGTCATATAATGTGAGTGACGTAGATTGGGGGCAATGTTGCCAGATTGTAATTGAAAGAAGGTAACGCAAATAAAACTTCTGAGTTCACTCGAAACGTTAGTTATAATAAATAAAAAACAAAATCAAAGCTTCAAAATTGTGACAGCAGTGAACTCTATACTAACTGGAACGGACGCAACGTTAAAACAGATGAGGCATTTTTTAGAGTATGCAACCCGCAACGTTGGTAGTATCACCGTCTTTGTTTGGCATACATAAAACCCATTAAAGAATCTTTAAAAAGTAATGATATTTATTGTTATTAATAGAAAAATGAGACATATTTCGAAATAATGTATTTTTTCTATTAGACAATATGAAGGAATAAATGTAGCAATGATTTAAAACCATTTCGTCCATTTGTAATGACCAGCAATAAATTTTAAACCATCTAAAAATACAGAAGTCTCACTTAAGAAGGTACCGATTTGAGGTTTGCAATTTTTAGGTCTTCAGTTTCATTTTAAACACAATTACACAACATCTGATGCCGGTACCAAACCACTTTTGCTTGTAACTGTAACTTTTACTTAAGTATTAGTTTGTACAATATTTCCTAGGCCAGGCAAATTTTACATGTATTCAAGGTTATAATTTTATACGTAAATTACATGTATGAATGAAATTACAATAGTTGAGCTGGTTGAGCACGAATCCTTTGAGAAAGGTGAATTTTTAATCCAGTAGTTTTAAAGTTCTAACCTAAGAAAGTGAACATTTCTTTTATCGATTACACTTTAACACCCAAATGCCGGACAATAAATTACCATTATGATTTATATAATTTGAACACTTCACAATGTAAAATTATGAACTTGAGCTGCTTAAAATCAAGATTTAAATGATTTAAACCAATTAATTCAATAAGATACAACCACACTTGACAACATTAGTAAAACAAAGTTAGAGATACTACCAAACAGTCTGTCCTTTTCTCTTACCCCTGACTCAACCGTGTCTATACGTTTGCAAGGCTTGCGTCCGTTCCAGTTAGTATAGAGTTCAATGTGTGACAGTCAAAACATAACCACAACAAAACATTACAAAATTGATACCTTATGGAATTGGCATTGGCAACGTTGCTGAAAACAATCCATTGTTACCAACGTGGCGATCATAAAATTCTGATGAAATTAATGTTTACAGGTCGAATTTTCACGATTTTTATGCCGTTACATTTACGGCAGGGACGTCAATTATCAGCTGATTGCTGACGTGCAACGGATTTTGTTTGGCGTTTACTGTATTAAATAAGTACATATTAAAAAGCAACATTTAAATTTCATAAGACATTTAGAAGAAACACTAAAATTTATCTAAGGATTATATTTGTTGTTCAAATTGCATTTTACTAATAAAAAGTAAAACGGCGTGCCATACCTAAATGCTAACACCCGCTACTTAAAAATTTTAAATAGAAATGTACCCCTTGTGATACCTCAATTAATAGCATTGCATTTTTCATGCAGAAATAAAATTTGATAAATAACTGTTTTATTCAATAAAAACTTATTCACTTAAAGTGGCAATTATGAGGTACGCTTTGACAAACAAAATGTTTGTAAAGTGTCAAATAAGTTTTGTAAGAGGACGTAGTTATACTCTGTTCCCCCAACAGATATAGTAAAGCTCCTCCCCAAAAATTGCCGCCACATTTAAATGCAACTTTTTTATTGGTCGAATTTTCGAAACCCCTAACATAAGCAATCACTTGATTTCAAATTGTTGTAGTTGACGTAAATGAATTTGACATCTGTAACGTACTTATAATTTTGCTGGTGTAAAACTGGTCGCTGCTTACATTGGTCA
Source organism: Pyrocoelia pectoralis (assembly GCA_036250285.1). Taxonomy (NCBI): domain Eukaryota; kingdom Metazoa; phylum Arthropoda; class Insecta; order Coleoptera; family Lampyridae; genus Pyrocoelia; species Pyrocoelia pectoralis. The sequence continues at coordinate 34,895,290 of CM070074.1, forward strand.
AAATTTATTGGGAGGCGCTTTACTATATCTGTTGGGGGAACAGAGTATAAGTGCGTGTTGCTTGTTTAATAATAAGTCAGTAAAACGAAGCCGAAAGGTTTGAAATTTTAATGATGAATGGATTTGGAGATTCGAACGCATAAAGAAGTTCGAATTACAGTAATTTATCAAGCGATTTAGAATTTTTTTAAAATTTTATTTCTGCATGAAAAATGCTATTAATTGAGGTATCACAAGGGGTACATTGCTATTTAAAATTTTTATGTAGGGGATGTTAGCGCTTAGGGGTTGTAGGGTGGGAGGTTGAAAATTACATAATTAAATGACAATTTAAAAATAAAAATTGACGTGTCAGAGGTTTTTACTGAAAAATTGTCAATAATCATTTTATCGAATATATCCGTTACTTTTGGGAAGCACTGTACAGTACAGTGTATAGTGATCCTTGAATAAAATTAGTTTTACTACACTATAAAATTTATCTTGTGGTTATACAAATATTAAATCAAACAAATATTGCGGGGACTTACATAATATGCCGTTAGTATTTCGAGGAGCGTGTCATCATGTATACGAAATTAAATGAAATATTAAATTTTAAAGAGCATCGCTTAACTAGTTCTCCACTTATTAGTTATTAGCTAAAACTAAATTCTAAGCTTATTAACAAGCTAACATCATTTGCTAATTTGAAAATTTAATCGCTTTTGCCAACGATTTATTCGATAAGAGAGTTAGTACTACGGTTTCAGGATCATTTAACTAAAAATAAAGTTTTCGTTGGAAACAAATACTCTTGGAATTCATCATTATCTTTTTATTGTGTTATTGGATACGTCTTGAATCTTTTAAGTTTCTAAGAAAGTTTGTATAACTTACGGAATACGAGTCTCAAATTTGCAATCATTCATTTTACGAACTATAGTAGCTTATTTCCTGTATCAAGTTCAGAGTAGTAACCCATTAGGCAGTACATGCTTCTTAGTTTGAAGTGGAGCTCTCTATTTTTTTTAAATGTTCTTTCCACTTTAGTTTTGCGTCCAACGTCATATCCAACTATTAGCACTGGTTTGCCATTAGTTTGAATTGGAATGTTCACAATTTTCCTGTTGGTGAAGTTAATATGAGTTGACTTTGCTTCATTGAGCTTAATTATCCATTTACTGGCCAGTGTTTGCCGCTTTATGTAGCTGGCTGGCTGCTTGCTGCTCAGTTTCTTCTACACCAAGAATGGTTGTATCATCAGCAAACGTGGCCACTTTAGTCACGCTACCCGTTCTACAGAAGGTATAAACTGATCCCAGCACCCTTTCCTGCAACTTCCGTCTTAACTCTTAAGTATCGCTCACTAATGTAAGATTTCAAGACGTGGTTGAACTCTGAAGGAAGGTCTCTTTTAATTGTATATAACAACCCACCATGGCATAATTTGTCGAATGCTTGAGCTACATCCAGGAATATACCTGAGCACACCTTCCTTCACTCTAAAGCGTCTTCTATGAGACCTGTGATCCTATGTACCTGTTCGACTGTTGAGTGCTTCTCTCTAAATCCAAATCGGTGCGTTGGAATGAGATTTTCGTCGTCTATTACGGGCCTCAATCACCTGAGTAGCAGTTTATCGAGCACCTTTGAGAGAATTGGAAGCAAGGAGATAGGTCGATATGACGTTTCTTCATGTGTTGGCTTCCCTGGATTTGCTATCTTGATGACTTCTGCCATGACTGGGAACATAGTTCATCATCAATGCTGCATTAACCAGGTGCAGTAATTTCCTGAAGCCTTTCTCTGGTAAGTTTTTAACTACTTACTTCTCCAGTTATGAGGTCGTAACCTGGCCTTTTCTTGGGTTTCAGTTTGGTTCTTATGGTGTCTTTCAGTTCTGTAAGCTTTACTTTTCTAACGGCTTTCAAGATTTTGTTACGCAATGGTGGGAGGTGCTCATTAGCTGTTTGTCTAGAGGCAGTAGTTGGAAGGTTTGTTCCAAATGGTGTGCAAAGGTATCTGCTTTGTACCTTTGACTTCTGGTTTCCCGCTTCTCTTTTAATGGGAGCAGTTTGCACCTTTGGTCGCTTAAGCCCTTTGGTGGCACACCATAGAGAATAGTCTCTTTCCGTTCTTGTTGTTAAGTTGGCCAGGTACTTGCTGACTGTTTCGTTTTTAACTTGTCTCAGTAGTTCCTTTAGTTCGTTCCCAAGGGCGTTGTGTGGTGCTTTTGTTTCGGGAACTCTACTTCTCTACCATTGTTCTTGTCTTCCTTTTCTTTTTTATCAGCCCCCTAACTTACTGCGGATAGTTTGTAGCTTTGTTAACCACTATTTGTTGTTCTGGAATTCTCGCCTATGCTATTTCCTGAACATATTGGGTAAAGAGCTCTGTATCCTTTTCGAGATCAATAGGAGTTTTGATGGATACCTGTTAATTTTGTTTGTTTTGTTGTTGACTAGGCTTGGCGCTATTTCATTGATGGTAACTGTATCGCTGGCCGTTATTAGTGATAGTGAGCATGTATTTCTCAGACAGTCCTTTGGTGATGTAGAAGTTTATCAGGTACGGGATTGGCATCCGAAGGTCAATAAGTCGGTCCGTTTCCGGAGTGGAAATTGCAGTTCATTTCTTGACCGCCCGCATATGGTTCCCTGTTCCCTACCTTTGCGAGTTGTCAATTCTTAGCGTTGAGGTCACCTCCAAGTATAACGTTTCCTCCTAGTTACCTAAAAAGACTTTTATATTTTTCTTTTTTGAGAGTATACCTGTGTAGGCAATATATTGCTGAAACTGTTATCATTTGGTTTTCAAGTAGATTTATGTTGACTTCTACCATCTACATGGTTTCCTCTTCTATTTTAATGTTTTCGTAGTGTTCCAAATTTTAATTAAAATAGCTGACCCTCCTCTTGCCTTTTCCGTCGAATGTGTAACGTGGTCACAATGGTACTCCTGAATCTTGACGTACGAAGTATTCGTTTTTTTTTGTATTATATCATTTAATTAGCAATCAGAATTTACATGTCATTCTATAAGCTAATGTGTTCTATTTTTTAATTACAAAAGTAGCGGTGGTTGACGTGGAAAGGACTTCTCCAGTGAGCTGCTCTCATTAATCCTGTTTCAGAGCAGCTGGCCAGTTTCGTTTGAGTCTTCTATCATTTTGTGCATCAAGCAGTGGGCGTAACAGAAGGTTATCGTGTGTTTCCAGCTTGTTATGATGTCTTGTACTTTTTTCTTTTATGGCGTCCCTCACGTAGTGAATTTTTAGGTCATTATGAATCGTCAGGTTGGAGACGTACCATGGTGCGTTTGAGATCATACGTAATATTTTCTTTGGATTATGTCTATGTTGGATTTGCTTGCACATCCCCATAGTTCTGCTCCGTACAGCCAGATTGGTTTAATTACGGTGTTATACAGTAGTAATCAAACATACAATCTTACTTAAGTGCTAGAGAATTCTCCATCAAAATCAATGAGGCGGTTTGGACCCAATATCCAATTAAATTAAAGTGACCATAATTAATTAGGATGAAGGATTAGGATGAAAATCAGGACACTCTGAACGGGACCGGGGAGTCTGGGGGGTACTCCGTACCCCCGAGGGAAGGGGGATCCGTGGGCACTCGCCCGGAAAATTTCAAAAAATTTGAGTTAAAATAGAACATTTTAACGCTCTCAAATGACTATATTTCTGCCACTGATTCCCTAATTGCAGCTTCAGAAAATAAAAAAAAATACCAGATCTAAGAAAATCTAAGAGGAGGGGTTTAAAAATAATAACATACACAAGTAAAGCCAGTAAAGCAACTATTGCTTTTGCTGTTATTGGGGTGATAAAAAAAGATTGTTGCGAAATTAAAGGATTATTTTTATTTTATAAAACAAATTATTATTCTAAAGTACATTATAATAAATATGTGCTAAAACGTTCTAGAAACGATATCGTGTGAATTGGTCACTGCTCGTACTCGTAACTATGATAGCCGTAAAATTTTATTTTAGCATATCGTAAGTTTAGTTTAATTAACATTTGGGTAGATATTTCACGGAATATCATCTGTAATTTATTGTAAATGTAAAAGTATTAAAGTAATTACCTAATAACTACCTAACGAAAAATTAGTCATGCTTCGAAACAACCGAAATTCAGTACATTCAGTACAGTAACCAAAAAATCAGGACATTTTGCTATGCTCAAAATCAGTACTGTCCTGATAAAATCAGTACGAATGGTCACTTTAAATTAAATCTGGAGTGCCCCAAGGCAGTGTCTTGTGACCCCTACTATATGTGCTCTACATAGCTTATCTTCCCACCACTGAACACACAACAATGGGTACGTTTGCCGATGACACTTCCATCCTCTCGACTGCCACTGACCCACTCATAGCATTGACTACTCTACAAGACCACTTAGATCAAATACCGACATGGACTCATAAATAGAAGATCAAAATTAATGAGATAAAATCTGTGCAAGTAAATTTTACTCTACGAAAAGCGGTATGTCCACCGATATACTTTAACAATAGACCAATTCCGCAATCTACAAGTACTAGATACTTGGGAATACACTTGGACAATAGGTTGACGTGGAAACAACATGTAGTTAAGAAACACAAACAGATAGACTTGAAGATAAAAGAAGTATTCATGAAGTGGCTTTCTGATGTCAAACAGATGTTGGACCTTCTTTGTTTCCATAAACAGCTCTAGTTCTGGAACATGTGGCAGGAGCCAAATCGCGTTCCACGCTACTATTTGCAATCTTTAGCGAATATTTTCTTATTTGTTTCTTGTTGGTGATCTAGCCTCTTATTGAGGTTAGTCAGGTGTTGTTAATATTTCTTGCAGTACATATCGTTCACTGTTTTGTTTCTCTCTTCCGCAGTTAGTGGTTGGGTTATCCCTGGAGAACACTGCTTCAGCATACTCTAGGCATGATCAAACAAACAAGACACGTTACCAAAGGAACAACAACAAAAATGATGTCAATTAACAATGAAAAAGAACAACAAATCGTACGAAAGATACAGACCGAAAGAATTAGTAGAAAGTTATAAGGATTGTCAAATGTGACGTTATCACATCACCACTTGTTCAGTGTTCTCAAAAGTTATTCAATAATTATTAAACAAAAATCTACTAAGTTTCAATAAAATATTCCAACCCCTCCTTGGTGTGATCAAACTCTTATCTAACTCCCGCACGTAGATGTTGCCCGACGATCTCTTTCTAAACATTTAGATATTATACAATTAATCTTCATAAATGAAAGACCAATGTTATAACGAATATCTTGTACTAATAGGTACCTATTCCCGATTGTAGCTGTCAAAAACTAAATCGCTCAAGTTCTTAATGTAAGGATATCTTTTTTAAATTCAGTCCAGTTGTGAAATTTAACTAGTTGAAATACGTAACGATCGTTTCCGAGGTTTGTGTGCTTCAATTTCAATCGATGTGTATAAAAAAGCAATTCTACAAATAATTTGAAAATAGCGCTGAGTTTAGCGAAAGAGGGGGCGTAATAACTTCTTACGTTTATAGCCTCATTGTTTATCTAGCAGTTTGAATTTAAGATATCTTCTAATTTTTTATCGTCTTAAAAGCAAACTTTAATGCATGCTGCATACGATTCTTATAATGACTTACTTTATCGTATCATCGTTTATCTCTCTATAATTGCAAATATTTCTGTACATACACTGTGTCCCAATTTCGATGCTCACCATTAGTATCTCGGTTATTACAAGATATAGAGCAACGGTTAAATGGGGAAAGTTTTACAGAATTTAATCCTCACGACAAATATCATTTCAAATTTGACGTAACTTTTTTAATTTTTAAAATATTTAGAAAAAACCAAAATTTGCCGATTTTAATTTTCCTCAATAACTCTTTAACGCTTAATCTGACCTCTTTTAAAGTTTTACATTATTCAGACACTTTTTTAAGACAAATTATTTGATATAAACAGAAGCCCCCGATTGTCATTTGTTTTTAAGTTATTAGTGCTATCTTTTGTTTTTCATATGGCGGCCATATTGGATTTTTGGGTGGTTAGATAGTCTTTAAAAAGAGCTTTTCAACGATATATAACATGCCTGAAAAATATTTAGTTGTAGTTTGTCCCACGAGAGCTCGGGTGTGACTCATTAGTTATTGCTGATGAATTAACGTAAATTATTAGTTTGTCTTTGTCATACTTACAAAAAGTACCTAATGGAAAAGAGAGCGAATATTAAAAATATATTCACTCAGCAATAACTAGTGAGTCACACCCGAGCTCTCGTGGGACAAACTATAGCTAAATATTTTTCAGGCATGTTATACATCGTTGAAAAGCTCTTTTTAAAGACTATCTAACCAACTAAAATTCCAATATGGCCGCCATATGAAAAACAAAAGACAGCACTAATAAAATTGCATATATAGAAAATATTTCACATGTAAAATGCTATTACCGAGCGGCCGGATCAGCACCCGGTATACGATTTATACCATCTCGGACGTTACTAAACGACAGCAACGATGATATGATAAAGCTTTGAATGTAACTGATGTAACTCGAATATTTGCGATTTATGCCATCTATGACATTGCTAAGTGACTCGGCTATCGCCTTGTCGCCTAGAAATGACCTCGCTCGATTATTATAAATCGCATAATATTCTCGTTATATTAGTATCTATAAACTTAGGTTAAATTACAACGCGATACAACCATATGAATTATTTCTCCTGTCAAGTGAATTCTATATACTATCTTGTCATAAGAGAATGGACTCAGTGGTGTATTGGGGCCGGAACGCACCGGAACGGCGTTCCGTTACTTTTTTCCACAGCCGGAACGCGTTCCGGTACCTTTTTTGGCGATAAAGAAATAGAATCTCTCTGCCAGCACTTTAATTTACCTTATGGGAAAATATAAATGGAATTAGGGATTACTTGGCTTTTGACGGACGTAACATTTCACAAAATTTGGATTATTTAAAAAAAATTCCAAAATAGTAGCTTCTAGTTCTTCAGAATGCGAGGGTGGTTTTAGTAACAAGAATAACGGGGAGAACATTACGCATTCTAAGTGATCATGTTCCAAATTTATTATTTATAAAACTTCATGGGCCACCTTTGGAAATATGGAACCCATTATTTTACGTAAAAACCTGGTTGCGGTCTCATAGATCCGCTCCGCTAGCCGCTACTGACCAGCAAACAAAGCAGAGGCAAACAAAGAAAATGTCTGTGCCCTTATTTTGGGGTTTCTAGTTTCTATAAATTATATTTGCTAATATTTTATATATTATGTATATGTTTTAAAATTTATATTTTGTTTTTACTGAGAATGGCAATTATTTTATTATTTTGGGAAATAAATTTTTCTTTCGAGCGTTCCGGTGCTTTTTCATTTACCAATACACCACTGAATGGACTACTATCTACTAGCGTATGGTTTAATATAAAAAAATGAGTTAAATTATATCCATAATAGTGCTCAATGATTAATCAATCTTCTCCCAAATGGCGGTTATACAGGGTGTTTTTTTGGGAGCTTTAAGGTCTATTCACACATGTCAGTCACGTCTCAGTTCCGTTCCGTCAAACAGTCTCAGTCACGATAAAAAAATATATCGTTGCCTTTAATTTTAATGGACATATTCAAACACGTCCGGCACGTCACCGATTTTACAGTCAGTCACGTTTCCGTTCAGTCATAATTTTAATTCGTCGTCAACGATATTTTCTTGTTTTGACTGACGTCTTTCCGTAAACAGTTTGGGGTTTTTACATAAAAATATGAATTATTGACTGATATGTGTGAATAGCCGTCAAAAATCTTTACCGAATGAGACTGAGACGGAACGGTGGCGGAACTGAAACGTGACTGACATGTGTGAATAGACCTTTAGTTAGACGTTTCTGGGAAAGTTTTATAGGTAGATTTTTGAAAACCTATAAAACTTTCCCAGAAACGTCTAACTAAAGCTCCCAAAAAACACCCTGTATAATGACATTACGACGTTTAGGGAAGGATAGATAGAATGTTGAAATAAACGTAAACGATTGAATAATAGGACGAGGAATATTTCAAATGGTTTGCTTATTATAAATTAACAGAAACTAGTGACTTATGCTGTTAAAACGATTAAGTATGCAAAAACAAATGAATTTAATCTAAAATTATATAATTGATGTCATTCTTTTTGTTTGTGTGTTTAATTGTGTTATCGTATTTTAAACAAAATTGTTGTTTTATTACGTTTTATAACCAAATTTTAAACATTTGTTAGAAGTTTACAAACTGTAAAAGCCTTTTAACAGTTAAAAAATTGCATTTAATTATGAAGAAACGATTAAAATAAAAGATTTAAAATCGTAATGGTTATAATTGCATGGCTTTGTTATATAGTGTAAATTGACTCATGACCTTCCTTAAAACATTTCGCTTATGTTCACTAAAATCTAAAATGTGTTTTTAGGTTCAAGTGCCCATCGTTAGCAACGACCGCTGTAAAAGCATGTTTCTACGAGCCGGAAGACACGAATTTATTCCTGATATATTTCTCTGCGCTGGTCATGAAACGGGAGGACAGGATTCGTGTCAGGGAGATTCAGGAGGTCCATTACAAGTTAAAGGAAAAGACGGAAGATATTTTCTTGCAGGTATTATATCGTGGGGAATAGGATGTGCAGAAGCTAATTTACCCGGTGTTTGTACACGAATATCTAAATTCGTCCCATGGATACTTAAAAATGTAACTTAGAATAATGTAATAATTAGTAATTTAAAATAGTATTCAAGAATATTAATCAGAATTGTATAGTATTAACGTAAAGCTCTCTACAGTCATATCAAGTGATAAGTATATTAATTATTAAAGCTTAACATATAGAGTATTGCGAAATATGAACGCGGTCAATATAATTTCCTCCGAAAGCGTTTATGAACTCATAATAGAAATTCCATGCTGCTCTATTAATTTGTTTTTCAAGTGCAGTCTGGCATTTCTGCATTTATTAGAGGACGTGTTGTTCATAAACGGATTACTCAAATAGGAAATTAAAAACCACAGCGCGTCCGCGTTGGGGTGCCTCGATTAAACATAAAGCGTTTTCTATCTTACACTTGAATCAGAAAAGTTTAATGTAAAGATTTAGGTTATAAAACGTTTGTATTTTCTGACGTCGCCAAGGATGAGAAATGTAATTAAGTTAGATTTAGAACGTTCAAGATAAACATGTTAATAAATAAGTCGTTCCTATTTTTAATGTATAAAAAGTAATTAAATCGCAGCAAAAGAATGTGATCACCGAGTCATTTAATTTTAAGATCTGTCAAACGGTAAAGTAGTAGATAAGTAATAAAAGAAATGCACTTAATTTTATTAAATTCAACTCTTACATTTAATTTTCAAAATATCAATTGGACGCGTGCGGAGATAACAATTACAGGTTTTGACATTATCTAAAACAGAAATTACCTTAAGAGGATTCTATTAATTGTTCTATGGTACTGTTATTCATTAGGAACTGAAATAAATGGTCTGTATTGTATTCTCTTTTAGCTATAGTTTTGTAAAGTTTTGTATATTGTATTGTTTATTTATCATTGTAAATGCTCCAAAGATAAAATAAACCCATATATTACGTTAATGTTTTGCTATGAATCAAAGTTAATCTTTTAAATATAAGATATGAATTAGTAATTTACCTACGATCAAATGCGAAAATATAAAAATAACCGTGAAAGATAACATTCTTTACCAAACGGTTATATGGTAGGTATTGCGCAATTTTCCATATCGAAACCCCCATCTCTATCTATCATTTTTTTGGAAACTCAATCTAGTTAACCAGGTTGGTACAAATTGTTATAACTCCATTCTTGCAACAACAATTGTTTATATGGTAGGATGGTAGTTTAAATTGACCTGCTTAACCCAGTTGAATTACCGGAAATATTTCAAATCTAAAAATTTGCAGATTCCAAAGTAAATGTCTACTACTTAGTAGATATATGACATTTAAAATGGTTGAAGTATGATCTGTAAAACTGCAGCCTGGAGCTACTAATCAAATTGTTAAACATAAGTTATTAATTAAGTTTACTATAGAATTGCGAGAAACAAATTTTTCCCATAAAATGTGGTTCGTTATGGAATGAGAGGAACAGTTTTTGTTAGATTCAGCTGATTATATTGCACGCTCCCCAAAAAGGGCGAAAAGGAAAAAAAAAGAAAAACAAAAAAATTCGGTCTAAAGTGGAAACTGCATTTGATTGGCTATGAACAGAATTGTTAATATACTAAAATTGCTAACGTAATAATAATCGTCGACAAGGCGAAGAAATGCATTGAATATCTTGTAATTAAAATATTGAAAACCTGAATGAGGTGGATGGTAATACGTATGCTTTCCATCGATCTTTATAGTTACAAAAGTGTGTGTGTGTGTGCGGGTGTGTGTGTGTGTGTGTGTGCGTTTTGTTATGCTATTTTTCTCAATCCATCTTCTTCAATGTGAAGATTACGAACTAGCTGAAGAGGCATGCTTAGCAATGCAACCTATTGTTATTTTATCCAAAAGATATATGTGGTGCAGAGAAAAGAATTTTCCTTCGCCGATAAATATCTACAAACTATTATTAATTTTATGAATGAAGAAAGACATTGAGCCATTATGTCTCCAAGTAACAAGTTCAGAAGCGGTGGAAAGCTTAGGGAAAGGAAGGACACTTTTAAGGAAACAACGCACTATTAACGCTCCTCACTATTGCCAACTTCTCTCAGACAATGTTATCAGCCTTTCCATCAATAAAATGGGAGTAATCCATCACAAATGTGATCCTCCTTCAGTACAACCCGCATTCACACTCTATTTATTGACTCAAAAGACGTTAGAAAATTTGCGTGGCAACCATTCGCAAACATTCGCCTTTTACTATAGGTAATCTTAAAAACGTTTATTCGAAGCACGAGTTTGAAAATCTCATTAAAAAGGAAGTTTGGCGTACTTCGTTTTAAATCGCTACTTAAAAAGAAGCTCAATACAGTATGACATCGAATCAAATCTTCAACTCAACGACTATGAGCAGAAAATAAACGAAAATTCGAAGAAACTAAATACAAAATAAAACCCCCCAAAAAGACCCTATAACAGGCAAAAATATGGTCATAACTCATAATTAAAGCCCGGATGTTCAGGCAAAATGCCTAAATTGCCTAAAATTGCCTATATTAGCTATTATGTATCATATATGCCTTTTTTAATTATAAGCGCCTATTTCGCCTTAAATTCAAATAACTGACTGTTTTCCATAGATAAGAAGCTGCACAAAAACTCAGTACCGTTTTAAATATTCATTCCTAGAAAATGTTACCTGAACGACGTACAGCTTACAAAATTTCTTTCTTTTGTGACTGGTTATTGACATTTAACAAAGGATTATCCTATGTCTAGTTTCCAATAGTGGTTGACGTTTCTACGCAAAACAATGAATCAGAGGTCTATTCTATGCATAAAATGAACTTAAATAACTTCCTGCTTGTGGCTAGTAATCCGATACTATTAGTTTAGGTACTTTAATCCCTATTATTTCTAATTGCTTGCAAAACTCCGTACTTTCCAGAAATAATGTAAATTACTTCGGTCGTTTGTTGAGAATTTTAGCAATTTAGTTTAGTTTCGTATCAATTTTGTTACCAGAAGGTTCTGTTTGAAATGCCGAAAGTACGCGCATCAGTGAGCGATAAATTAAACCAATTCGTGCGCGAATTTGGTAAGGACATTTTCTCAAGTGATGGTTCTGTGCTGTTTTGTAAAGTGTGTGAGAAATCAGTTAATTTTGAGAAAAGATATTTTATTTCTCAACACATTGAAGGAATCAACCATAAAAAAGCAGTACAGTTGAAAAGAGACGCTCCAAAAACTCCTTTGTTACCAGTGTTTACATCTAGATCTAATCGCCAATCAGAATTTTCATTTGATTTATGTAACGCTTTTGTGATTACTGGAATTCCACTGTGGAAGTTAGAAAATCCATACTTGCGAGAATTTTTTGAAAAGTACACCAAAGAAAAATTGCCAAGTGAATCAACGCTGAGGAAGAATTATCTTGATCGTGCTTATCAAGGAACCATCGAAAATATTCAAACATACATGAAAGACAAGAAGATTTGGATATCTATAGATGAAACCACAGATGCCGTTGGAAGGTAATTTTTCAAACTATAAATTTTGCTTTCCCTGTATTAATAAAATTTGATCTTGCAGGCATATTGCCAATGTTATTGTTGGATCGCTTGAAGCGAATCAAACCTCCAAGATGTATTTGCTAAATTCCGAATGTCTTGAAAAAGCAAACAGCTCAACAATTGCACAATTATTTACAAACTCCCTAGCATTGCTCTGGCCAGATAAAATTCAACATGAGAACGTGCTGATGTTTGTAAGCGATGCAGCCCCTTATATGAAAAAATCAGGGAGTGCTCTAAAAGTTCTATTTCCACGTATGATGCATCTAACATGTTTGGTTCACGGACTTCATCGCGTGGCAGAGGAAATACGTGAACAATTTTCCGACGTGGATATGTTGATATCTTCGGTGAAAAAGATATTTTTAAAAGCACCCTCGAGGATCAGGCTTTTCAAAGAGTTGGCACCCGAATTAGCTTTACCACCGCAACCAATATTGACTCGCTGGGGCACATGGATTTCAGCTGCATGTTACTATGCTGAGAATTTTAAAAAAATTAAAGAAATAGTTGAGAATTTAGACGAAAATTCCGCGGCTTCAATTAAATCAGTAAAAAAACTTTTACGAAACAAGAATTTAAAAAACGATTTGACATTCATTTTTACTAATTATTCCCTACTTCCTAATACAATAACAGGTCTAGAAAGTAGAGATTTACCTTTAATTGACAGCGTCAATATTGTAAATAATACTATTAAGGATATTTGTAGTGTTTCGGGCAACAAGGGGCGTGCCATAAGTGAAAAGTGTGAAACAGTATTTGCAGCGAATAAAGATTTTGAAACAATAAAAACTTTAGCAAACATTCTTTCAGACAATATAATTGAGAACAATAAAGATGTAATTTACGATATTTCAGAAATTACATCTTTCAAATTTGCTCCAGTTACGTCAGTGGATGTAGAAAGATCATTTTCTCAGTTAAAATATATATTGTCTGATAGAAGGCACGCTTTAACAACAGATAATTTAAAGAAATATCTTATAATTAGTTTTAATTCTAAAAAATAATAATTTTTTATCATAATTTGTACAGTATGTTATAAATAATAAATGCCTATTTTATTTTTTTTAATGCCTATTTCTTTATTTTTTAGTGCCTTTTTGCCTGCCTATTTTACTATTTTTTAGTGCCTGAACATCCGGGCTTTACTCATAATGATACTTGTGTCAAAGGAATAATTAATTTTTACTGAATTATCAATGCATATCAAAATGAATCATTTATTGTAGATATCAATCAGATATTGAACAGATCTTGATAGTATAAATTATATAAATTCACTTCTCCATTGCTTTGTAAAATAAACTTCGTCTCATTTATAAAAATATATGACTTTCACGAATCAATCATGGCGCACCATGACAAGCACTACTTTAACGTTATACCTACTCTGTGTCGAAGTTATCTTTTTCAATAACGCTGTAGAAAATGTAGTACCTAAATATATGCATCATACTCATAAATTTCAATAAATGTGTGGTATATTGGATTTCAATAATATACGCTTATACATTTAAATTTCATACATAAAACGCCTATAACATAAAAATGTATATAAGAATGAGAATTTTCTCCTGCTAGAGGCCTTTTATTATATATCAGGGATAGAAATTATAAATAAGAAACGACTTTTTAGCGCTAAATATTTATATAAGAGCGTAAAAGAAAATTGTAAAAACTAAAAGATCGTTGTTGAAGTAGATCAGAAGGTTAACCCCATTGTACTATAAATGCTTTTTCTAATACGGAATTTTCAAGGGAGCTTTACTTATCGACGGGCTGCTACTTTGTTCTGGAAACCCGCATTAAGCCTATGAATACAAATGTTGGCATAGTTGCAATTGTATCTGATTTCCCCCTTGAGCATTAGGAACGCATTGTTCTGCTCTAGTTTGCGGTACACCAAGCAGTATGCGTATTATAATATTTGTGCATTAATATATCATCGCTTATCCTAAAGATATGAATACTTTGTAATGGTTTATTTAAGGAAGTTACGTAAGGGATGGAATATATAATAGATTTCCTCCCTCCCTAGAGATTGGTTTAACATGAAAGGCGCTTTCAAAACTCATTTTAATAAAACTAGTTTTGGAACAACGATATTGATTTTATAAAAAAATCTACTTAATCGAATTTCGGAAAATATAACAAATGCCTGATCTTTTGCAATGTAAGCTACCGAGTAGTGACGAATTTTTATTTTTCGGGTAAATATTACCTACTAAAATCAACGGCGTTAAAGTGAAAGTTACATAATATACTCTGTGACATAAAAAATGCAACACCAAGAAGGCGTTGGAATTTATGGACTAAACTTGGCAGAAATGTTTAACTAGTCAAATTGATTAAAAACAAAAGATAACGGCATTTTTTATAAATAATGTGTTGGACCACCCCTACACCGGGTACACTGAAGACTACAAGCTACAAGCCAAAAGGTTCTAATCCGACGGTAAACTGTACGAAGGGTTACAGGACGTCCTTCGTTTCGAAACCATTGATCGGCTAGTGATCTTGTACTCGAGAATCGATCTCTTAATGCCATTAATCGAATATGGCGGTCCTGGACCACATTTGTCTGTCTTGACCTTCTCTAGACCATGCTTCATAACACCGTACTATACTGCAGAGGATTGGTTACGGTTAAGACGATTAGCAATTTCTCTGAATGAAAAGCCACCTTCACGTAAGCCAATAATGTGACCTCTGTCGAATTCACTCAGTTGTTGATCATTTACAACGAGTAAAGTGTCAAATTTTCCATGGATATTAGATTATTTTGAATGAAATTTTTCAAGTTATACCTATTTGTATAAACTGGCACAAAACAAGTTTAAAACGTCTGGACCAATGAATGGCCGCATATTTGTCAAGTTTACTGATAAAGTGATAAAAAACAAGTAATTTGTTGTGGAAACGATCTGCTTATATTCATTTCGTAAATGTTTTGCACTGAATTTTGTTGTGAGGCATTTATTTAAATTTCATTTGTGAGTACATATTTCCAATTTAGTTATTTCTATCAGATTAAATTAAAATCGTTAATTATTTTAAGTTATTTTGTATTATAGAGGATTAAGAAGGATATTATGAAATTAGGGCATCTAAATGGACGATATATTGCTACAGGTTATAATGATCTGGTAGGTTTAATTCAAGATAACATGTTCGCAGTTTTTGGATTAACAAAAACTGGTTATCTAAAAGCATAATAACAGCATTAGTTAGTATACTTCGTTATCAGCTTTTTGCGGTGATAGGGATGGGAGAGGTGGTGTGTACGTAAGATCTGACCTCCATTGAAAAGTGTTACCTTTTCCTTTTACCAATACGTTGCATTGTTGCATAGGTAGGTATAGCATTTGAATATTTATTTCACAAAATTGTAAGTAGGTAGCTACATAGTTCGAAAACAATTTATAGGTAATTGTTGGTGTAATACACAGGCCTCTCGCTACGAATAAATAAAGAGTTTATCATATATCTGGATGACATTTTGTCTTATTTAGTTCCAATTCACTATCACTTCATCTGTCTGGGGCAGTTCAATGTTAACTTTTTAAACACAGACAAACGCTTGTTCCGATTTAATGGAACAAAATGTGTTACCCCACTCCGCATTACTGCACTTTAATTGATCCTATTTTTGTGAACAAAGAATCTGATCTTATCAACGAACTTCGTTCGTTACTGGAATCCATATTCCGTCCGTGCGTCCGTGCGTTGCAAGAGATGCGTATTGTCTACAACCAAGTTAAAATATGGATTTTATGTGAAATTTTATGCTGATTCAAGATCTGGTCCTAATTTTTCGATATCTCAAATACTTTTCGAAATATTCGACTTTAAAGTCGAAATTTCGAAATTATCAAATTTTGTCTTTTTGATTAGGCCAGATTTTTTTTATACTTTCGTTACTTCGGTATTCGAAGTTCGTTTTGTAATCCAGGGATTTCAACTAGTTTCTTCTGGAATAATTTGTGCTGATAATTATATTGGATGACAGTGCAATTTATTGTAGCTTAAATATCAAATAAAATTACATCTAAAGTTATTCAAATAAAGTGTTATCTGACTGACTGACTAACTTTATTGGTAAATAGTAATATGTTAGTTCAACTCAGAAGAAAAAATGTGACGGTTTAATTCAAAACTACAACATTCCCTTATAAAACATTTGAATTTCTCACTCTCGAGCTACAATAGAAAACACTCAACATACTGCATAACTTAAAATCTAATTCCCTCTGTTAATGTTACGGTATTTCGGCGCATTTATGGATAAATGTATCACTAGCATTATTAACTGTTGCACACATCAGTCGTCATCATTTCTAACAATGTGGTCTAGCTTTACCAAAAATTTCCTAAAGTGTATTATCATGTACCTATGTCACACATTTTTGAAAAGTTTTTTTTTCCCCAATGGAGAAGTTTCCCATTTTTTGCTGTAAATTAATTATGAAAATATAAGTAAAATAAAACAAAAATGTGAAAGAATCATTAAAATATCTCTACAAATGAAAAAGTTACGAGCCTTTAAAGTGAAGAATAATTTTGTATCTTGATCCAGCGTGTGACGTCACTTTACCTGTTCGTATTCGCTTAGTATTATACATACGTGTACGGCTATTGGGGTGCACTCAGTTGCGCCTATCGTGCGTGTTTTGTTTATTACAAGATGACTGATGCTAAAAAATCCTCCTACAATACAAATAATGTATTGCCTCTAATTAACTCGATTAGGTAAAATGACGTCACACTACTGTCGTTCCGCGCTAAATACGTAAACTTTAATAACTTATTTCTCAGTCATTTATTGACGGATTTTAAAAATTTTTGTACTGGTATATTAGTTTTGATCTATATTTTAATGTTAATTGGTTAAATATAGTATTATTAACATCAGGAAACTTCTCCATTGGGAAATCACTGTATCGAGTGTTAGCAAATACTTTAACTATTATAAAGTATTTGGTGAAAAATTACCAGAAAAAGACATTTCATATCTCGAAAACGACAAGAGATATCAATACGGGGTTTTCGCCAGTATCTTAGACCATTTAAGTTCTACAAAACCAACACAAAAGAATGATATCCTTCCATTTAAAATTTTAGAGAAAATTTGGAAAAACCACTTCAGTTAGAGATAACCACCCCTATCAAATGTATTAAACGATTATTGTTAAGTATGATTACAAGCCCAGAATCTGAGTTGAATGCCCTTTCAAATAAGCAAAAATTCATTCAAATCGGCTAAAAATTATAGAAGTTACAGTGGTTTTTGTTTTGTAAGGTTTGGCCGCGCCCCCTGGCTTTATTATTGGAAACATCAAAAAATGTTTTAAACAAAAGTTGTTTGAAATGAACTAAGATTTAAAAAACTTATTTTAAATTGTAGCTTAGTAAGGCATTTCCACTGAAAAAAAAACGATTTTTAATGTTTGTCGTAGCAGTTACGCCCTCTCGCGGTTGTTTTTACAGTTTAAAAATATTTTCATTGAATTTCTCATGCCTGATTTAGTTTATTTTATGATGTGAATTTTCTGATCTGCTGAAGTAGCGTTATTCTAATATTTCGTCCATACACGACTCGTCACGAAATCTTACGAAGTGCGAATAAGTTGCTTAACACCTTTATAAATAAACAGTGGTAGCCATGACACTGCTTGCGCCAGGAGGATGCGCGAAGTATACTTTTCCCTTTGAAACGGTCGAGTGTTACTTCACCGTTGATTGAATTACCTACTTGTCAGTTCGATTTCAGAGCGGGCTACAGCGCAGCTGATTCTCCGGGTACTGTTAGTCAGGGGCGTACGCAGGATTTTCGTTCGGGGGGTTAAAGGTTAAAAACAACATAAATAGAAGCATTTTTTTTAAATCATAATAATCTAAATAACAAAGTTAAGACGTGTAGATGAACGTGCAAGACGATTGATTATTTCTTCGAGATAGATTTTAATTGATCTTATGATTTTAATGGACCTATTATAAGACAGGACGTACTTAACAATTAAGTTGATAAGCTTAAATAAGATTTACCGGAATGCTGACACTATGTAAACGAAATTATTAGATTTTAATTCCGCTTATTCCAACTATGTATGTAATATATAAAACTGTGTAATCATTTTTATTACCTAGTTTCTGTATATATCAACCCGTATACATCCTGAAGTTTTAGTTTAGGGTATTTATTATTTGGACGTCACGTATATTCAGATATAGGACGCTACACGCTAGCCAGATATAGCCAAAAATTGGCACTAAGTCTATCCATGGCAGTTGTAATCTCAAAATGAACAATATTATTCTTATTCTTTGTGTTTAGAAACAGTGATTGAGCCTTTAATGAATATTTCGGGGGGGGGGGGGGGGGGAGTAACCCAAGAACCGCCCCCCCTTGGGTACGCGCCTTCTGTTAGTACCGATATAGTACATGCAATACGACAATTTCGGTAAATCGGCTGTATTTGTGCGATAGAACTTTAATGATTAAATGTAATAATTATTTCACAACCTCATTTCATATAACGCCAGGTGCCCCGCAGGGTTCAATATTAGAACCACTTTTATTCATTTCGTATGCGTCCAACATTTTGAAATCTATTAAATATTGTAAAATTCAAGCTGATCACGGTCATACTCAAATTTAAATATCCTATAAGGTTTCTGAAAGAACTCAGGCATTTGAGGAAATCAATAAGGACCAAACAAAATCTCAATTCAGCACAACCTACAACTGAATGCTAGTGAATCTCGCCGCCTTGATCGTGGAACAAAAACTATTTTCTTTGCAGGTAAAGTACCTACCTTTTTTGTGTATCATAGAGCAAAATTTTATTAAGAAAAGCTGTTCAGAATTGAAAAACTGACCATAAAATGACAATCGGTATTGTTTGTAAACAAATGAGAATGTAATGTTTGAAATGTTGTATGCATAGATTCCGATTTAATCGATGATAGTCGTCTTAATAAATAAAAATAACGGTTTCATGAAATTGTGCCGATTATTTTCAAATTTTGCACTGATTATTATTTTTTTCTTAATAAAATTTTACTCTATGATACATAAAAAAGGTACTTTACCTGCAAAGAAAATAGTTTTTGTTCCACGATCAAGGCGGCTTTGAATTAAAAAAATTAAAAATATGATGAAAATTCATTTCCAATGAAGCAGGGCAGAATCTGAAAAAATCGTTTTGAAATTCTAAAATTTTTGGTCATTTACACCTATAGTAAAGTCAATCCGTGGACACACTGTAGTACCATCTAAAGCAAAACAGCACAAAAAACGGTTATACTTATAGGTTTCTTCACATGTTATGTATACAACCAAAATGGTGTAATCATATTATTTTAACTAAAGGCTCTACGTGATCATGACTTTCAAACTATTCATTGGAGTATCCTTTACCATGAATCGATATGCTTATCATGAATTTCTGATGTAAGGTATGCTTCGTAACGGAATCTGGATATAATAAAGTGTATAATCTAGAACAAATGTCATTCTTTTAGAATAGAGGACAACAGAAAATTGTATTATTTTATTCTATACCTTATTGTTGGAATAATGGCTTTTTCCTAGAGAAAATTTACTGTTTGTCTTACGTGAATTGGCAGAATTGTTGTTTACTAAAATAAGTTGTAAGAAGTATTCAAACACATAAGTGTTTTGATGTTAACTGATTAAAATTTTTATATATACCATTTATGAAAACCACCAAATTCAATTTAAGGATTTCGCACATTGTCGCACTGTGGAATAAACAATTCAAATATATGTGCCAGATTATATTTTCATTTACCTAAAAATGAGACAAAAACGGTTCCGTTGGAACAATATCGAATTTCATTATCCTCGAGGATTACCTTAAATTCTCTTTTTAAACTAGTTTCCTCAATTACACGGATATTAAGTTTATCCATTTCTGAGAGCTTTTTTGCTAAAATTGGGTAGTTGAAACTCTCAATTAGTTTTTCGTTTTTATATCTTAATTAAAAATAGCCTTACCCAATTATAATTTTTATTGATATAACAGTTAGATGTACAAATTATTAACTGCACACAAATGACATAACAATAAATTCTATTTTGACAGTTAGATAATTAAAAAAGAGACAGCAAAGCCCACTATGGAAAAATTGAATAGAAATATCAAAGCCTGCTACTATACGAGATCTTAATTTTGTTGTTTTTTATTATTTATGTTGACCAAACATAAACATGTTATACATTGTTGAAGAGCATTTCAAATGAGGATATTGAAAAAGAAAAAATTCAATATGGTGCCCATTAGAAAAACGAAAGTTGACTTTGGTTGTGCGCAACTTAGTAGGCCTAGAAATTTGTTGATACCATTTTTTAAAATTGCCGTATCCTCTTACCTATATCCTAAGAATTTCATGACCTTAACTTCTATAATAAAGAAAATATTGCGGTTTTCGAAAATGCAACTTTTTGGTTTTCACCCTGTATCTACGTAAATAATCGTGGTATGGGTAATATGATTATGCCACCGATTTTTTCTTTTAAAAAGAGCTCATAAGTACCTAGTTAGTTTTTTGCTAACTCTTATGGTTGTTGCTGTATCCCATGAAAACATCGAATTTGGCCCACCTGGTACAGTACACGGTGTGCCACAAGGTAGCCCGATACTATTATATACAAACGACCTCTACAGCTTTTAATAACATCCCCAAGAATAAAATCTATTCATTACGCCGACTATACAGTATACATCCTGCATTTTAAAATACAGTCACTGTGAAAAAATGCGATTGCAAATAGGCACTTGTATTAAAAATAGCCGAGGTGTAGTAATCTAAGTGTAAACTAAAATAAGCCAAAGCTGCTGTGTTATATGTACTCAAAGAATAGACACTGATAATGAATACAATAACGCCAATACAAACCTATTCGCAGATACTACATCTTTAGGCGTCTATTTTGATACAAAACTGAAATGGACATTGGAACCTTCTTTTGCTTTTTTTATCAAGATACTGTTCATGGAAAAACTGGAGTAGTGTCGTATATAATGATTTGTGTATTACCTATTTGCAAGTTTGTAATGTTCAGAATGATCATGGTATTTCAGTGTGAATATCGCCTAGTGTTGCAGAGATAACTCCTGTGAGCCATTTGTCCATCCGTGAGGTATTTGAAAGAAAATAAACTGTTTGTCCAGGATGAAATTTCTGAAAATTTGGTATGAATTCCGAATGATATTTTTCCGTAATCCGTTCTCGTACATCTTCAGGACGTACGAGGTCCAATTGTGTTCGTATATTGCGTCCAAGAAATAGTTGCGCAGGTGATTGCTAAGTGGTCGAATGCGCAGACTTTCTGTATTGTGTCAGAAATTCATTTTAATCCATGTAGTCCATGGAGTTGAGCAACCGCTAGCATATGCCTCAACGTCTTTAACCCCATCTGAAATGAAGTATAGTCAGCTTGACCGTGAGGCGATTCACAACAATGACTGTAAGTTATAGTTTTCAAAAGTACAGCATTATGTTAATAAATCGCTTATGAAGAAAAAGCCAATAAAGATTGTGAAAGTTATTCAATTTTGTAAAAGCATAAAATTTTTTGTAAAGCTTACGAAACGTGACGGGTGCACTTTAGAAGTAACAAAAAACATTTTTTCGGTATGAAAGCATAAAGAACCTGGCATTTACATTTGCTACTAGCGTCCTGAATTAAACGTGAAAATCGAATCTTGCTTCGAATCATATAGGATCAACGTCAAGATGTTATTGAAGTCGGATTTCTAACTTTTCAGACTTTGTCAACCTCGATAATATATTTCTTAGTTCGAATACACGTAATTCGTTTCCACGTTGCCTTTATAAAATACACCGCTTTCAATTTAAAAACGAAAAACTTTAATGTGAGCCGACTAGGAGAGCCACAATCAACAATTTAGGTGATTCTTACTTTGCAAATGAGAACATTTGATGTCATTATTACTTCTAAGTTAAATCTATACATATAGGTACGTTACGTCGCGTTGATACGATCCAACCAGAAATTGGAGATAAGAACAGAAGTGGAAAGAAATGCTCACAATCGTCAGAATCAAGCGCAGATGGGCTAGGAACTGATTTTATCACGTAGGAAATTAACGGCCTCGGTATTCGTTGAACAAGAATTAACGAATTCCTCCTATTCGGGACTCCATCATATACCTAGTAAAAGGATCCACTTTATTTTCCAAATTCAAACATGCATGCAAATAGATTAAGGATTATTTGAGACAATTTAGGCACGTTAGTTCTACTACTACGTGTTTAAACTATAGATGTTATGTCTTCTTATATGTATTTCATTTCATTACGATGTGGCCGTTTCAGCTTATCTTTTCTTCTCCAATGTAATTACATTTATATCTACTTATTCTACTTAAGTAGTTCGTGTTAAAATGTTTAATATAGGTGCAATTCTCTATATTTCTGCAATATTTTAACATTTTTTCGTATAAATTACATAAAATTATGGTTGTCCTTAAAATGGTTTATTTTAAGGCAATATAGTAATAATAATAGTAGTAAATATACTAAAAATAGTAGTACACACTTACCTATCTAATCCTTTGACACTATTTCCAATCACTACTTCGAATAGTTGACAAAACATCTGTTTTATTATCATTGTTATTAGTTTAAGTTACCTTCATTTTTGTTTGCTATTGTTCATTACATTGACAATGCCAAGGTTCAGAATGTTCTGTAATTTAATGGCAATAAATGATTATTATTATGTACTTCGATTGTTATCGATACTCAGGCCAAGCCTGGTTAACTAATCGCACGGATCGAAATCAAGTAACGATTAGTCCTATTAATACATATATCTGTACAATATAAATTTGAAGTTGCTGTTAAAAAGTGAACATACTAAATACTATACACATATTATGTTCATTAAATTAAATGACGTTGATAAAACCAACGCTGATCACATTTTAGATAATGTATTTGTTTGAGAAGCCTCGGTGTATTTGATCCCAATTTGTAAAAGCCACGTCCCGTCGACCCTCTTTCCGCGAAGGCATTAACATGAACGCAGCGTCGCGCATCAGTAACAAAAAGAGACCCTATATTCCTAGGCTTCTCCGTTGGCGTCACTTATTCGTGACTTAGTGACTTTTTATAGAAAAGAAAAAATGAACATAATATGTATGTTTTGAAAAAGTGTTATGGTTATTGTGTAAGCGTTTTTTGTTGTTTAGCTCGACGCATAGGTTGCATTCGAGTGGGTAATGTGTTGTTTGTGTTTTGTGTTAATTGCGAATTCTGATACTGTGAGTATATTGTGTGTTTACGTTTGAGTGTATGAGAACGAGTCAGAGGTGTTACATGAGTGATTGTTGAAGTGTTGTGTGTTGGTAATGGACTTTCTATAATGTTATGTTGTGTATGCAACAGAGTTTCAATTTGTGAAGGGAGGATTGAGTGTTGTGTTTCATTTTGTGTTTGAATGGTATTAGTTGAAAGTGTGTGATGTGGTTCTGAGTGATGTGCGGTATCTTCGGTTATGTTTAGAAATTTTCTAACTATGTGGCAAGTGTTGATAATGACTGCCTTTTGTAATTGTATGTATATGTTCTTATCTAACCCTAAAATGTGCAAACTGTGATGTATTGTTTTAGGTATAACTCCGGTTGCACTAAGAACAATGGGTACTGTAAGAGCAGTTCCCATTCTCCATTGCGCTTTAAGTTCCTGAGCTATATCAGTGTATTTGCGATGTTTCTCTGCGTGTGTATTGGCTAAATTGTTTGTGTTGGGAACGGCAATATCTATTATGTATATGATTTTTTGTGTTTTATCTATAAGTGTTATATCTGGCCTATTGTTATATACAGTTTTATCTGTGAGTAGTGTCCTATCCCAATATAGTTTGTGTGTGGTGTTTTCAAGTACAACTTGCGGTGTATATTTGTAATAGGGTGTGTTATCAGTAGAAAGGTTATGTTTTGTGGCGAGTTTTTGGTGTATTATCTTAGCTACCTGATCGTGTCTGTGTTTGTATTCTGTTTGTGCTAGACGTGTACATGCTGATATAATGTGTTGTATGGTTTCTGGTCTTTGCGAACATTGTCTACAAAGATCATGTGTAATTGTCCTATCTTTAATTATGTGTTTTCTGTAATTTCGTGTGTAAATGACCTGATCTTGTATGGCAAACATGAAACCCTCTGACTCTGGGAAAATATCACATTTGGTTAACCAAGCATGCGTTGCTATAATATCAACACAGTCTTCGTTAATCTCCTGTGGATATCGTCCGTGTAAAGTCTTTTGTGTCCAAGTTTGTATGTTATGTGTGATGTACGTATTTCTACTCATTGGTGGTGTGATGTTTCTATTACTCATATTTAAGGGTGTGTAAGATTTGTCTGCAAGTGTGACTGTTTTGTGTAGCGCTGAAAGGTGTGATTTGTTATAAAAGTATTCTCGTAGTTTGTGTATTTGTGTTTGGTGTAACAGGGCTATGTCTGTTAAGCCTCTACCTCCTCGTAAACGAGGAAGGTATAGTCTTACTGTTGAGGCGTGTGGATGATGTATTCGGTGTTTAGTGAGTAATGTACGTGTGTTTCGCTGTACCTGTTCTAAATCTGTATTGGTCCACTTTATTATTCCAAAAGAATAAGTAAGGGCCGGTGTAACGTATGTGTTAATAGCTTTGACAGTGTTTCTACCGTGTAGTTGTGTTTTAAGTATACTGCGTAATCTGTGTAAATATTGTGTGATTAGATTTCGTTTTATTTGTGTATGTTTTATGTGTGTGTTTTGCTGAAAACCAAGATACTTGTAAGTTTCATTCTCGTCCATGGATCTTATATGGTCACCATGTTCGAGCTCAAAATCCACAAATTCTCTCTTACCAGCAGTGATGTGTTGTGTTTTGCATTTGTCAATACCAAACTCCATGTGTATATCATGTGAAAATGTTTCAGTGATATGTAATAAATGGTTGAGTTTTGTGCTTGTAGAGGCGTATAATTTAAGATCATCCATGTAAAACAGATGTGTAACGTTGTGATGTATTTCGTGATTGTGTTTTAAGTTATAACCAAAATTTGTGTTATTCAGCATGTGTGAAAGGGGATTAAGAGAAAGACAAAACCAAAGTGGGCTCAAGGAGTCACCCTGAAAGATGCCCCTCTTAATTTGTATTGTGTTTGTGATGAGTTGGGTATCATTTAGTGTAAGTGTTAGAGTGGTGTTCCAACATGACATTATGTGAGTGAGAAATTGTGTGATGTTGTTGCTAATTTTGTACAGCGATAGTATTTTTTGTAACCAAGAGTGAGGTACTGAATCAAATGCTTTTTTGTAGTCAATGTAAGCTGTGTGTATGTTTCTTTTATTGAGTCTAGATTGTTCAAGTATTACAGAGTCTATAATGAGCTGTTCTTTACAGCCTCTGGAATACTTGGTACAACCCTTTTGTTCCTCAAATAAAATGTTGTTGTTAGTGCAGTGTGTGTATATTTTATGTGTAATGCATGATGTTAGAATTTTATATATAGTGGGAAGGCATGTAATGGGTCTATATTTAGAGGCATCGTGTGTATTGTTATCTTTTGGAAGCATATAAGTGATTCCCTGTGTGAAGAATGGTGGTGTAGTGTGTGGTGCATCTAATATTGTTGTGAAGTGTTGTGCGAGGTGTATATGTGTACAGGTGAAATATTTCCACCAAAAATTATGAATGTTATCTATGCCTGGACTTTTCCAGTTGTGTAGGTGTTTGATGGAGTTGGTGATATCTTCTAAAGTGATTTGTGTATCATGCATTGGTATTATGTGCTGTGTACGTGTACTTTCCGAAATGATCCAGGGTGCATATATATTATGTTCAATGTTTTTGGACCACAAATCGGACCAGTAGTGCTCTAGAGATTCTAGTGTGGGTAATGAGTATTTTTGTTGAGTGTTTTGTTGTGTTAGTGATCTATAAAATAGTTTTTCGTTGTATTTAAATTGTGTGTTATGACGTTTTCTATTTGCCGCTTCCCTATACCGTCTAAATCTGTTTGTGTATACTGAAAGTTTTTGTGTGAGTGTATCTTTGTGTTCATTGTAATTCGTGTTTGGTTCTCGTGAACTGTGTGTGTTTAGTTTTCTAATGATGTTGTGTAGCTACCTGGCGTGTTAGTTTGGAAGAGGTTGTGCCTTGTATTATTATTATTATTATTATTATTTTTTAAACCCGCGGGCAGTCATAATTCGATGGCACTCAGGGGCCTCCATCCAAGGGTGGTTTCGGGTCGTTCCAAAATTTCTCTCCACATAATGTCTCTTTAAATGAACTAAAACCGTGGTTATCGAAAACATAATGATCTCCTTCCGTTTCATACCGTCGCAAAACTTCTTGAAAAACATAACACGCCGTTGTTTCAATTCTGAGTCAGTTGCTTTCTAATCCATTTTGTGATACTTCATACAACATGGATAACGTGATGTGCAGAAGCATGGCTTATCAAGACATCTACTGTGGCAATCTGTACAAGAATCACAACACCGTAAGCTTGACGACCTGGTGGAGAGTATCGGATACAAGAACCCAACCCGTTTCTTACTTTATTATTCCGCTCTACAACGTTTTTCAATAAGCTTCATAACTTCGCTTTGAAAAGAACTAGTGATGGCTGGCGATATCAAAAACGACAATAACAACTTATCGAATGTGTGTCGACATTTGGAAATTGCGTAAGATGTAAAATTTATACACAATGGCATAGATTTTCCTGTTTTATGAAACTGTTACTTGTCACTTCCAGTTTAAGTAGTATAAACAGCTCACTTTTGTAATTTAGTTTTAGCTGTTCGATTTGATAAATTTTTATTGCGGTTCTCTTCCCCTTGCAGCACCTTTTTCTCACGTGTAAGATGACTCTAATAATGGAGGTAGCACAAAAGGTCCCTGATATGAGGTCTATGTGTACGTGGACTGTCCACCCACTTTAATTTGGCTCTTATATAGCAAACGCAATTCAAGAATTTCCCCTTTTACTCAAAAATTATATGCACCTGGTTCAATCGTCGATGTTAATGTTAATAAAAACTTAAAAATAACAGCATTCAATAAAATTTTAAATAGTAAGTGATTACACCTTCACTCGGAAAAGATGCCAAATTCAATTTGTCGATACCACAGAGAGTCTAAATAGTAGTTGATGTTCATGAACTTAACGATATAATTCTATTTTATGTAACAACATCATCTAAACTGAAAAATTATTTCCATGTCCACTTTCCTTTCAGAATGTGTATGTAATATAATCATTTGTGCATCTATCTTCGTCATTTAAAGATCTTTGTATCCATGTTGTGCATCAGACTTTTATATGCATCCAAAAGATAGGAACTAATATTTTTTTCTAAAACTGCCTTAGAAAATAGTAGTTTTTCCAACATCGCTTATGAAAATGACACTTTCATCACTCAATGTAGTGAGGAAAATAGGCGTTTGCATCACTAGTGAGGAAAATGGAGAAATTAAACTTTTTGGTTGTTTGTTTATTCATTTCCATGGCAACGTTAAAATACCAAATCAGAAACTAGATTCTTGAAAAAATAGGAGAGTAAAATAATTATAAAGATAATATTGAGACTCATTTTTGCGATGTTGGAAGAAATAGTATACACAATTTGTGATGAAAGTGCGATTTTTCAACTCGCAATCGCTCGTGAGTATACTACAATGTATTCCTCGTTGAAAATCAGTCACTTTCATCACTTGTATTGTAATATACTTACTAATTCTTTTGTGAAATGAGTGAGGAAAGTTACATTTTCCTCACTTGTGATGAAAGTAAACAGTATTGCCAAGTGCCAACACCATTTATCTGTTACAGAAAAACAAATGAATCAATAAACGTTAATATTGACAATTTAAGGTTATAAATCAAGAATTAATGAATGTTTTTTTTAATTATACAGCGTGTCTCACGGTGACCACCCATTAGAATATTTCAGAAACTACTTATTACGATTTGAATTTTCAAAATTTGGGTGAAGGGGGTTTTCGGGCGTGGCCTCCTTAAATAAAATAATGGCGTCTACGTAACGCTTCCGGTTTTTCCGGAAATGACACCAACTTTGTTATTTTAAATGTAACACCCTATATATTATTCCGATTTTGGATTCTACGTAAAATTTTAGGTGGACTTTCAGCAAGTTTTCTTATTCCTAAAAATCCTAAAATTAACCGATTCCGAGATATTTAATTTTTTTAATAAAAATTAAAATAAACAGTATCTAGCTTAAAACCGTGTGAATTCTACAGCAAGAAAGATGAAGGAACCATATTGATAAGAGAGATACAGTAAATATCTCAAAAACTAGAAGAGATAGGTATAGGGAACCATAGTACCCTTCGAAAGAGAATGAAATTTTGCATCAGACTACGACGAAACATACAGGGTGTTCCATTTGAAAAAACCAACTCATGATGATTTAACTAAGTTAACTAAACCCCGCATTAAATTTCCACCACCTTGTATGCAATTAAGCCACTTTGAAAGTACGGATGGGAAGCTTAGGGGTCCAACTATCTCTCGTATCAATATGGTTCCTTCATCTTTCTTGCTGTAGAATTCACACGGTTTTAAGCTAGATACTGTTTATTTTAATTTTTATTAAAAAAATTAAATATCTCGGAAACGGTTAATTTTAGGAATAAGAAAACTTGATGAAAGTCCACCTAAAATTTTACGTAGAATCCAAAATCGGAATAATATATGGGGTGTTACATTTAAAATAACAAAGTTGGTGTCATTTCCGGAAAAACCGGAAGTGTTTCGTAGATGCCATTATTTTATTACAGGAGGCCACGCCCGAAAACCCCATCACCCAAATTTTCAAAATTCAAATCGTAATAGTTTCTGAAATATTCTAATGGGTGGTCACCGTGAGACACGCTGTATGCAGTTTTAGAATAAATTTGGTGTAAAACACGAGAAGAAAATGTTTTTTCAACTCGAGTTGAAAAAAGCATATTTACTTACCTTTTTTCTCTTGTTGTACAAATAACTATTACTGTACTGTATGACTTACCTATTGCTATGTAAAAATATCAAATTTAACTAACACAGGAATAATTATAAATTGTGTTTGATGACTTTAATCTCATTAGCAGAAACAAGCTACTTTAATAAATTTATAATTAGTAATCACGATTCGGAGTGTAATTTTATATAAATTTTGAATGTTGAAGTTTATGAATGCCTTTTAATTAAACATAATCACAATGAATTTACTTCGTTTCCAATTTGTGGATGATTTGTTATAACCATTTCGTTAATTAGATATCGTAGAGACTGAAATGAATGTATTCGAAAAATAGGTATTTTGAGATAAATAACATAAAAAATTTCCTATTTCGTTTAAATTGGCGTGCTATAGAGTTTAAAACAACCTGAACAAATGGGATGGAGTTTTCATCCACACATTTTACCCTGATTTACTGTTATTACATACGAGCGTCTAAAATTCAATCAATATTCAAGCACATTTGTGGGTTACAGAATATGAAATTGCTATTTAAATTGTCACTGCTAACCTAACGTAGTACATTTGAACATGAGTACATTATATTTATAATTACGAAAGTAGATAATATGAGTAGGTACATGTACGCTGTTCGAACAGATTGTTATAACGGCAAGGTCCATTATGCCTCGCCGATCAAGCGAAAATTACACAATGAAATAAAATTTGTTAAAAAGATAAAGGTTGATGTTTATATAGGATGACTTAGGCGAAAGAAAATAATAATTGACGACCATTAATGTTCTGTAACAGACCAGTTGTATAATAAAATTAAACATTTATGTTTTTTAATAACTCGGTGGTAACTACCTATGTACTTACGGCTTACGCTTATTTCGATTCTCTACACTTAGTAATGAAAGTGTTCATAAGCTCGTCACGAATTATCTCGGAAACAGTTAATAATAAAAGTACGTGCAATAAAAAAGGGACAAGGGGAAAATATTGTAATTTGCGTTTTTCGGTGTATCATATTAAATGTAGTGACAGTGGTGCTGTGATTAACTGCGAATATGTAGGTAATCTACGTGGCATACAGTGACATGCATTGCTAATAAAGTAAATAACGTTTAAAAAAGATGCTCATATGATTATTCTTATATATATAAAAGAAAGTCGTGTTAGTTACTTCACTTATAACTCAAGAACGGCTGAACCGATTTAGCTGAAAATTGGCAGGGAGGTAGTTTAGAGCCCGGAGAAGGACATAGGATACTTTTTATCCCGTTCGACAGCATTCCCGTGTGACTTGACATGAAACGTCAGTCACTATAAAACATGGTATAACAAAAAAGAATCAGACTTGGAATAACAAAACGCAAATGACAGCTATGTAATTGACGTATAATGACAGATATATGCGTTGTTTGTTTTTGCGCCTGATAATAAAACAAAAAATGTCGTGTATCACAAGGTACTTAAATGAAGAGCAACCTATGTACTAAAATACATAAATAATTATGAATGATATTTTTTCCAATTAAAAAAAAAACTGCTTATTTATTGCCTTTATTAAGGCGGAACAAAGTTCGCCGGGTCAGCTAGTTGAACATAAAAAGTAATCGTATTTACTGCAAATCATTAAAGAAAATTGCAATATGTTAAAAGTTCACATGCACAATTCGAAAATTTAAAAACTTCAACAAAGACATACAATAGCAAAGTGAAATGAGAGCCCAATTTTCCAGTATCTATCGAAAGTTTTTCGTTTTAGAACTTCTCTTGTAAATTTGAAATTTTTTAATGCTTTTCCGAAAGCAACTAAGAAAGACGAATCTTTCACCAGTGACCGTTCCTGTTCTATGACTTCCGCACCGTACAGGAATTTCCACAGCCACCAACGTAGTGGATTCAGGATGGTGAGTATTGATGTCAATTTATATAACGAACGATTCGGCACAACAATGCAAAATATTGGCTCTCACCTACGGTTTATTATCACTAGAGCCCGGAAAATATGAAAAATGCATATTCTTTGTTTTTAGCATATCTAATTGTGTATCTTCAAATCTTTACGATTTGCACGATTACGAACCGATTGATACTAATTTTATATTGCATATTTTGCATATTTGTACTTTTCTTGCATTTTTTCGTAAAAATTGCCATTCTTGGCATATTTATGCATCTCGTACTCGTATAATAAATTTATGTATCTCACATTACTACAACAAACTAAACAAAACAAATTCCATGAGGATTAAAACTTTCAAGTCAGGTCCGGCAAGGGTGAACAGCTTAACTTTTTGTAAATACCGAATATCACATAATTCGATACATTTGCGACACTGTTTTGCGGAAATAGCCTAAAAAATCTCATCCAAATAATAAAGGAATACGAACCGCGTCAAAAAATGTAAAAGTGATGTTTTGGAATGTGTTGAATAGCATTAAAATTTACAAGTAAATACACGAAAAGCCCAAAGAATGAATTCATAATTTTGAAGTCTTGTCAACGTCAGCTTAAGTAACAATAACAAAACAAGAAACAGTAAGACCAAACAAGTACCCATTTAAATAAATAAATTGCAGTTATTTTGTACCTATTTTCAAAAACATTTGATTGTAAATTGCTTTAATGACATGTCTCAATAATATGGGAATTTGTATCATTAAAATTACAATTAATTTAATCGAAACTCCAAAAACGTTAATTAAATCATTCTAATATACCTAACTGTACTTAATTGACGTCATAAATATTATTGTATTGTACATATCTTTTAATTTTTTCCCTTTCCAATAAGCATATTTTGCATATATTTCGGCATATTTTTTACACATTTTTGCATCTTTTCGCTAAAAACAATGCATATACATATATGCGCATATTTTTAAAAATTTCTTTGCATATTTTCCGGGCTCTAATTATCACCAATGAAAAACATACGTAAAAACTGCTCTAAAAGCAATTACCTATTTTCAAGAGCTTTAGTGCGTGCTTAAAGGTTCACGAATGAAATTTTTGTTTACTGTATGGACTAAAGATCGTACTTGATCAATTATTTGTTCACTCTTACAGATATGTTCACTGTGGTAAACGTACTTGTTTAGGATTGTCACCAAAAAATAAACAGTATCTGCTTTAGCATCTTTATTAAAAATATATGTTATTTGGGGCAAATAGTTGTTTGTTGTTTTTCCTAATCTATTATCTTGGTAGTTCTTGACCCGTCAACGTACATTTCACAATCATTATTATTACACTTAGGTACTTAATATTTTTTACCTTCATTTTATTCGTTTATAGGTACAAAATTTTTAATGTTATTATTACTCCATAATTTCGATTTTGGTCATAAACGTCGTAGATTCAATTCCTTGATACGATACATTATCAAGGGCGAGGATCGATGGTTGCTTAAGTTTCTTTATACACATTCTTCAAATCATGTGTTGAACAATTCGAGGTGTAGATTCTCATGGTAGTATGCAATTTTACCGGGGAATCCAAAATAAAGATTTTAAAATGTAGCACATAATGCCTTGTAGGGACAAAATTCTTCACTCAAAATAGCTCAAAATTTGAAGATTGGTACGCAAAACAATTGGAAACAAGAAAATCTGAGAAAATGTTTAAAATCCGAATTAAACCCGTAGCTACAGCATTTCAATATTAATAAATAATAAGAGCCGTGCAAATGGACTACTTAATTTTCTGAATAGTGGAGTTCAAATGTTGTAATGGTTTGTTGAAGAAATTCTTTACTACTACTAACAATGGGAATCTTTAATTCTATCAGTAACCAAAAATCGGCATCAACTACCTACAGCAATGCATTGAAATGGTTAACAAATGAAACGAAGTTAACTTGCTCTAATACAGAAAACAGTTACTTGTTTGCACTCCATTCAGAGTAATTGAGAGGTTTTGGAAATGCAACGTAAGTAAATAAATAAGTATGAACTTTTTATTTACAAAGAAAATTAATCATACACGAATTATCAACTGTGTGGCGAAGGAAGCCGTATTAGCATTTGTATGGAATGAGAATTACAATACGTACAATTTTGAAATAATTTTCAATATTGAATATGAGTGAATATTGTAGTCAACACCATACATAATATTACTTTCTTTTCCCACATTTATTAATGTGAATCGTCACTTAATATTTATTAACGTAAGGCTATCACTAGATATTTTGAGCTTTACGAGTAGTTATAGAAAAATTGGTAGGTACCTAATTGTATTATTTTATCGCTGACTAGTGTTCGTCTCCAAATCTCACCTATCCTCGAAAAAGGATCCAAAAGAGTTATGATAAATGTGGAAATGTATATAGGATTAATTTTCTCCAAATTTACTTTGGGAAACTCCATAATTAATTCAGTGCAGTAATCCAAACCTATTCTTATCTCCCTTTGGAGCAGGTAACTCAAATTAGAAACAACTGTAATAATCTGAAATGATAAAAATTACCATTTTTAGTTCAAATATCGTGTGTTATAGATAGACAAAAAAATATATCCTCACGAGAAATTGAAATATAAACAAATAGCCAATAATGAAAATAATTCATTTTAACCACTATAACACATAATTCGTGAGTAGGTACTCGATGTGCAGTAGGAAATGTATTTAAATAATACCCTTAATACTATAACGATCATTAGGTAAATTTCTATTAATTGAAACGTTTTCGAGGACATTTAAAGTTTTGTAAAATAAAATTATACATTCCAATAGAATACTGCTATAATACTTGGAATATTAGAGAATACAGCATTGATTTAGAATCCCCCTAAATGTGTAAATGCGGCTTACTATTTGCAAGGATTCTAAGACAGCTTATATACACATAATTGAATTTCGGCATATATCATATCGACCATCATATTACTATTTGTATGAATAGTAGAACTGTCTCATTACGCGTAACAGAAATTGATACTCTTGAATCCGTGGTGTATTCAAATTTTCCTTATGAAGCGTTTATATAACGGCCTATCGTCAATTCAAGTTATGCATAATGCGACTCAATAATTAACAAGTATCTAATTTTATAGAGGATCGATTATAGAAACTCCTCACAGTATAGTACGTCATCATCATCATTCATATCAATCACTATTTAAAGATGTAGCGCCAACTAAAATTCCTTTTAAATACATTTTATACAGCTGAAAATGCTCAACCCTATACATGACGAATATTTTGTCAAAATTAATATATTTTCTCAGCAAATTCTTCTC
The DNA here is from genome assembly GCA_036250285.1 of Pyrocoelia pectoralis. Lineage (NCBI taxonomy): Eukaryota > Metazoa > Arthropoda > Insecta > Coleoptera > Lampyridae > Pyrocoelia > Pyrocoelia pectoralis. Next base: position 34,929,818 of record CM070074.1, read on the forward strand.
ATTTGAGCTTAGGTTTATTAACTACCTGCCTTCATTTTCTTTTCATGAAAAAGTCATTTTTCGCTTAAGGGTTTCAAAATGAAAATGGGCTTTCAATCATTTACAACTTTTATTTTAGCATTATTTTTCCAAAATATGTAATAACAAAATGGCGACGATATAAAAACTTTATAAAATGGCTATATGGATTATATTTTGAAAACATTTCGTTTCAAATATTGTTTTGTATAACTTGGATTGTAGGACACTGGATTATTATTATTGATGTTGTTATGACAATGCAACAAATCAGTAGGTACACAAAGTTCATCATTTTAATTGTTTATTTGTTGTCATTCGTAGATGAATTGAAGGTTCCCCATAAAAGTTGTATGGCGTGGTATCGTTTCTTTGATACAGCATGTTCATCCTTGCAGTTAAATCTACATCTTTAATTCTTCCAACTTCTACTGATGAAAAACTCAAAACACAGTGCTCTGAATAACGTCGTTGATCGAAAAATCCTCTTTAGTCAATGATAACGTGCAGTTATAAATAAATGAACCTATAATGTCGATACCGAAATAACATCCCGCATACAATGGAAAAATATTTAATTTGAGATCTTCTTTCCACTAAAAGATAATACCTTTCTTGCGAGCTTGCGACCAATAGTATAATTTTTATAGCGATTGATAAAACCACAATTTCATTTGTAAAACAGGTCTCGCCACCACTTCTTTTCCAAATGTCAACGGAATGAGGCAACTTAAATATACGCACTCGTATTATAATACAGAATACAGTATCCGCCAAAGTAAACACAGTAGGTACCGAAGTGTAATTTTTTTATTTTTTAATTCTTGTAATTTAAATGTTCAAAATGTTCACCATTACGATTCAAGCAAGCTTCATATTGATTTTGTAAGCCCAATTACCCCATAGCCAGAATCCGCGCCCCAAATGGTAACAGGACGTTCAAATCCAAAAAATCGAGTTGTTTGTCGATTAATATAGCCGCAAAGGTGAACGTGACTTTCGTTTGAAAATCATGTTTTTAAAGAATTTGAGATCGTTTTAAATTAAGCTCAATATGCGGCCGCGGTGTTAAGTCAATTGATTTGAATATCCGACAGGTAGATGCTTCACTAATGTTCAGCTTAAATAAAGTTCTTACAAGACTACTTTTCGGTCAATGCACGCACAACTTGGTCAAAAATACGTTTTGCGTTTTCGTTGGTAACTACACACCGTTTTTCAATGGCCTGAAAAACCTATAGGTATACGTTGACACAATATACTAGCAGTGCGACGAAATTTCTCAACAACAGCTAATATCGCACTTTTACTGGGGGCTATTTTATTAAACTGACACCTGTTGTAAGCTTGGACCTTCATTACGACCATTTCCCTATGAACGAAAGTAATGTTCTACTGAGAATACATTTTCAATTCAAATTCAACTGCGGTATAATATTGATATGTCAACTAATGAAAATTAAGTCAATAATGACAAACTTAGTAGAAAACAACTCTATAGTATCCTAAGTTTCGGTGCTGTTTGTGCTGGCGGATACCATATATTGAAATTTGCAGTACCTATTATTTTCTTACAGTTGCAAGTCCTCTTTTATAATTTTCGTTGAGTTGTGGCAGTGCATCGATAGAGGTTTTTCCATTATGTATAACAATTCCTTCGAGAGTTATGTATCGTCATAAAGTAGATATTTAAGAACTATTCGGTGGGGCGACCACTAGATGTAACAATAAACAGAAATGACTACTATAAGTACCGTTTAATCATCATTGTTAGATATTGTCCAGCATGGAGTAACTCTTCATACTCCTGTGAGTAACAGTTGTTTAATGAAGTACCTATTTAAATTGGAGCACTGCACTATTATCGGCCACACGTGCGTCCTTTAATAGGCCTCCTGGTTCCTCCTATGATTAATGCTACGGTCATAAATAAATAAACTCAAAGTGATAGGGGACTGTGTACTTGATCATTGCACCTTAGGTACTTCAATTCCTCGTAAAATTAAACGCGTTGCCCACATAGCATGCAAGAAGTTGCATTTTATAGTTCAATGTCGGTTAAAATGGCGATACATGGTGATAGTGTGAGATTTGCAGTATTTGTTTAGAAATATCGCTATTATTAGTAAACAAGGTATAGTTGCGCTGTCTGTAAGAATATCGTCGTTTAATACCTCACATGATTTACACTTATCCTTTATCGATAATTTTGGGGTCATACAAGCACAACTGCATTTGAATCCGACTATTTTAAATTAAGAATGCCGTTTGACTACAAATTCTGGTAACTTGATTAGAAATGTTTACAAATGACTTACTAATCAATGATGCTACTACAATATTGACATTACAAGATGGTGGGGCTATACCGAGAATTTACTCCCAAAAACTATTTTTGCTGAAATAAATTTACTTACAAATTTAGATTTTTAATTCACTAATACTTACTAATAGGTAACTTACTAATTAGTGAGCAACAAATTAAAACAAATTAAAAATTTGAGAGGCCAGCTTCAGGGACACACATTTAAATGAATCTTTGTTTAAGTTTTTTGTAAGACAGATTATACTGTATAAATAGTGTTGCGCTCCTCTACTAACTCTGCGCGGTTAGTTTTTAAGTTTACTTTTAGCGTTTTAGCTATAAGTTGTTGTTACCCAAGGTTTATTAAGTAATAATAAACCTTGTTGTTACCTGCAGGGGCCCGGGAACAAATTTTGTTAGGGGGGAGCCCTTACATATTTACAAGTATAAATTAGAATAGGTACTTGAAAATTTTTACCTATTATTAAATTAAATAAAACTACTCAAAACCTCCCCTTAGAGTCTTTAGACGATGAAAATTTAATAGATAATTGAGTCAGACTTGGATGAAGGATGGGATGATTTGTTATTTTTTTATATAATAAGTACACAAAGTATACTGAAACATTAGCGCCGATAGTACAATCGGCAACACTAATGGGTAATGACTTAAGCGATTAATTGGAAAAACTTTTGAGTAGTTTTATTTAATATCATTGACCCCCTTCGTGCAAATCGGATACATTATGGATTTTTATTTTTAAATTAGTAAATCAATAGCCTATGCAGAGTCATGGATGGAATAAAACATTATACTCCAAAAGTGGCTCACAGCCTGGTTTTATTGTGAACTTTTAACATTTTCTAAAGTGGATTTATGCGAGTTATGAAATTAGCCCCCCCCCCCTTTACCCTTTAGTAGCGCGCTCCTCACTTACCTGATAGCAAAGAGCATATCTTTGCTGATATTCACATCCTCACCCAACGAACCGTAAACATTATACGGTAAGGGTTGTGATTTCATCTACCTTACGTAATTTTTGTACCTAGAAATAGAAAATAAAAAATTTTAAGGTGAATTTAAAACAACAAACTTTTTACGAGGCGTCTATTTTAATTAAGTAATGAGACTGGCAACGTAGCGTTCGATCACACGACACTTTGTACGCTTGGAGGAGGGACAGGTGAACATGTGATACGTCTTCATTTGGCTGTCCGTAGCGATTTTTTTCGTGAAACAGTTTTTTCTAGTGCGTTCTAAAAATGAGTGCAAAAGGACAAAAACAAAATGGAGTCGGAATTTTCAAGGATAATGATTAAACTAAAAGGAATTGAAAATTAGGGTGTTTGGAAATTTCAAGTGCTGATGTCCAACAAGGACACAAATGATAACGGTCGACGAAGGGACGTTCGCGAAACCGGGTTTAATCGCAACAGGCGCGACGGCAACACAGCAAACAGAAAACGATGCAAACATCCATGAATGGAAAAAACTTGACGGTTCAGCAAGACGAGTAATTATCACTACGGTAAGCGAAAATGTACTTACCTATTCACATAAAGCCTTGTACACACTATAAGTGCAACGTGCAATGCAACTTGTAATGCAACGTGTAATGCAACGTGTGTGGACGTATGTTGCATGTTGCATTACATGTTGCATCGCACGCGCGTCGACAATCCGTCGGTTGTCGGTTTTTCTAGCGAACACAAAGGAGCGCGCTGTTGCAGTGTGGACGGGAATAAAGCGGACTTAGTAGTGTGTACGTAGCATCGGCGAACCACGCAAAATTGTTAAAAATGGATACCGAATGGGATGACGAAAAAGCATTATTGCTAGTCTGTCTTGTACAGATATGGCTTCTCTGAACTTTGTATTCCTTTTTGCAATCTTGGGGCCAATTAACTGAATAAAGTATTCAAAGTGTGTGCTCGACATTCGAATAAAATTTTTGTATTGACCACTGAATTCACAAGATTTTAAATCTAAAAGCAAGCTGTTACCAACTCGCGTTTTATACAAATTGGTTCTCCACTATCTTCGCGGTTTTTTATACTTTGTTAATTCGTTTATTAACATAAACGCTCCAGTCGCAACGGCCAAATTATACGACTCCATCGTGCAACGCTCGTTCACACTACGGGAATGACTTTAACCGAATGATCGCGTGAATGCGCGCCAACGAATTTCTGTCCCGTCCAATTGCATTACACGTTGCATTACATGTTGCATTGCACGTTGCACCTATAATACGTGGGTGTACTCCTTTTAATTTCAATGTATTGGCTTCTCCCAGATGGGAGACCTTCTTAGGGAGTTGGTTGTGTAGGCTAGGTTAATGAGAACACATGTACTACATTCTTTCACCGACGTTTCGACTCGTACAGTCCAGTCATCTTCAAGGTTCTAAAGAATTAGTACTTCCCAAAAAACCAACAGTAACGACTCGGTTGTTCCAATTAATGTACGACTAATTAACACCATGTGGTAAGTACACAAGGCGAACAAATTAAAAATTAAAAACGACATAATTAAATATAGGTATATATAAATATCGAAACGTCAGTGAAAGAATGAAGTACATGTGTTCTCATTAACCTAGCCTACACAACCAACTCCCTAAGAAGGTCTCCCATCTGGGAGAAGCCAATACGTTGCACCTATAGTGTGTACAAGGCTTAATGAATATTGCAAAACAGCAATGGAAATGTGGGATAAAACGAGTAAAAATAAAACCAATAAACACATGTTACGGAGACAATGGTTTACTGTAGGCTGTAGGTAAGGAAACCGTAGATGACATGGCAACACACTTATTCAAATTAAAGGATCTTGCTCACAGATTGAATTTACTATATAGGTGACAACATTCACGATAGTATGATCATGACAAAAAAAACAATAAACAATATTGAATTGTAATTTCAAAGATTAAAGTAACCTAATCTTTGTGAAAATTTTATTCGAATAAGAAATTGAAAAATCAATCTCATTACATACTTAATTTACACACCTCATATGTTCGCTCGATGATATTGTTATGAGGAATAAAAATATTTTTGTATAACTAATGAACGCATAAATAAAAAAATTAATCAAGCGGCAATTCAGTCCTCCCACAATAAAAGCCGCGCAGTGGTTATATTTTTGTTGTTTCAAATTCCAGTCTATCAACTCTGTGCCAATAGCAGATTGTGTGGTATTACTTTACGTTAAGTTCGAATTTCCAACAATCGCAAATATTGTTTGTTGAATATATAATATCTTGACTGTACAATCTGATTATATCCTAAATCTGCTATGTTACATTCACTTTAGAAGAAGGAACTTCACCAATCACACCGACATTCATTCGTATTCTACGCGATATCGTAATAAAATATATTTAAAAAATAGGCCTAAACATCAGTTTTATTTGAAATCACCCATAGTAGCTGGTTGGTCTCTGTATAATCTTTTACCGGATCACTTTATAAACCTGCGATATACGAAGTTCAAGAAAAAACTTAAACAAATATTAGCAAAAAATTCTATATATTGTATTGATAAATTTGTACAAATCATAAAAGATATGTAAACTATTTATAAGATTTATATATGTAATGAATGACGTAATGTACTTAACTGTATTGTTTGTGGGTAAACTGATGTATTACTGTTTGTATTTTATAACTTTTGTGTTTATATAACTTTATTGTATTTGTTGACGAATCCTGACAGTCATTACATTACTGTTAACATGGATTAAATAAATATGAAATATGAATATTAAATGAATAAGGGTTTTATTTTAGAGATAGAGTCATGTGCGATCGGTCGAAAGGAAAATCCCGTTCCAGTTCAAGCATTAGTACTATGTATGGTATATCTCAAATTATATCGTCTTAAAATGTGTCTCATTAATGGATTAACTATCTAATCTGCATTGTTAGTAGATAAACACCTATTAAATGCATACCATGGGTTGGGTCAGGTATGCATTTAACACGTGTTTATCTACTAATAAATGAGATTAGAAAGTTAATCCTTTAATGAGGTACATTTTAAGACGATATAATTAGAGATATACTCTACCTATTTTCTCTGTATCTGTTGTTATAGGTAAATTGCATATCTTATTCACGCTCTCTTTCTACTATTTCTAGTAAATTCATTAATCTCGCACCTTCCTCAGTAAGAAGTGGAGGTAAGTGAAGTAGTCGTGTCCTCTATCTTTAAAATTTTTAATTTAAGACTATTACGTACTTTTTATATTTTTTATCCCCATTTGATTTTTATATTATGTATTTTAAAATCATTCTAAAGGCCTTTTATGTCGATGTCTACCTTGATTATTAGGGATTGAGCATATTCGCTCAATCGAATAAGATCTTCCATTGTGAATCTGCCAATTTACATGAATTTATGCATTTAATAATTTAGTTTATATGATAATAATTATGATAAATGAATTTCAAATGTCTTTCAACAGGACCCGTTTTCTTGAATTGTATGATCTTTGATACAGCAATATTCTACTTTACTTATCATTGATGTATTGACGTCTTCGGATCGAAGAATCATTTTGTTGGAGTATCTTCAAACCCCAACAGTCTTATACATTACCTCCGCTTACTAAATCTACTTTCATTATATTTGTGCTTTTTTTAGAAAGATGCATCTCTAACTTTTTTTAAGTGTATAGCCCTTTTTCTGCGTGACAGTAATTTCTATAATTGTGACAGTTACTAATACGAATCCAAGTATGTTTAACTGTTTAACATTAAACTCAAAAATATGTATTTTCCATTAATTTCCCGGCATAAATTAGGTAGTTTTAAACTTGGTTGGTTACAATTGATATCATTGTTTTGGAGGTGGAGTAATGGGTAGGGACGTTTCGCCCCCGCTTTGGCCCCGTCGTTTCGCCCCCGACCGTTTCGTCCTCCATTATACAATAGGTATATTTTTGCATTAAGTAGGAATAGGAATAATAATAATATCAAAGGGTGAACAATTACCAATCAAATTCCACATGTAGGTGTATTGACCGATCATTATAATTTCCAGATATTCATAAAGAAAGCTATCACAGTTGTAATGGGAATCACACAGGTGGCTAAAATTTTCAGGATCGTCGTAAGGTTCGGAGATCCGTCGGTCGTTTCAAATTTCCTCTTGTATAGGCAGTACAATTGGACTTACCTTTCGTACTTTTTACTTCCCAGACTAGCTCAGTAAAAAAGGGTTCGTTTCGGAAAGGGTTAACAATTTTATGGGTTCACTAAGGTTAAAACAATAATCATATTACTATTCATCAATTAATTTGGAAAAATACTTGTTATATAGTTTTTAATTATGTATTCTATCAACTTACTTTATTGATAGGGTCAAAACAGTTTTTATAACAAACGCATAAACAATATTTTCAAGGAATGACAGGAGTGACAGATGCTACTTCTTAATCACGACACACGTTTATTGCGCTAATATGAATATTACAGCAGATTTATGTTGAGGGGGGGGGGGATATGTATGTTTATTATAGTTTTACATCGATGAGTCATACCCAACAAATTACGTTCTTACTCCCCTTATAATTGGGTTACAAATTTTACAAAAATCTATAAAATCAGTTCAAATGAAATAGCTATGTGCAGTTATTTCCGAAAAAATTATTTTGAAAATCAAATGGTTTTAATTTTTTCCAATTATTTTCATCACCCCACATCGGGGGGCGAAACGACTGGGATGAAATAGTGGGGGGGGGGGGGGGGGTTAAACGACGGGGACAAAACGTTATATAAGCGAAACAATGCTTCGAATACTTGGAGTAATATCTACCTACCTTTTGCAGCCTGATGCGATTTTGTGTGTGATTCCTTCGTCTGAACAAGTTCAATGGTTGATTGCATCCAATAATCAAATGGATAATAATTTTTATGTTAATAATTATATAATCGCAACTTATTATTTGTATTTCAAAAATGTAAGTTTCCTCTTTCAAACTTCCCTTCTTTAAAACGAAAATTGAAAATAAAGAACAGAAATGTTTTAAAGATGTATTGTTGCATACAATAATGGTAATTATTACATATAAACTATACAAAAATTATGTAATCTATAACCCTTAAATTATTTTATTGATAAGGACATTTTCTTTAATAAATTACATTCCTTAAAATCTTATTGTCTTCCGGCGTCTAACTAACAAACTAAACTGTAATGATTTCTAATATGTATTGTTTTTACAAAGTTGTAGATATCATTGTGTAGAGTTTTAACAAGTGGCTATTGTCCTGCAGGTACTAAATATAATAACAGATTCCATTGTTAACCATAATCATTTTTGACTAACTTCAATATAATATTTTATGTTTTGATTTTTGGTTACGTTCCGTCATAGAAAAGTTATACTTCAATCGGTACTACTATAATAAGTACGTACTATATATTATACGAATTGAGTTAGGTAATTTGAACTGCTTTCTCTTGTCAAAACTCAACATAAAATTTGTGAACACAAGAGTGTGTATATTTACACAACATAAGTAATTACTTGTTTAAAAAGCTATTATTTATGTTTTATCTGCAATAATGGTACACAATCATACATAAAACAGCGTTTTAGTCACATGAACACTTCCAATAACACTCAGATGAAAGGAAATCCTACCACTTCAAAATACAATTGGACTAGAAAGTAGGTACACCAATTATAGCAACATTTTTATAAAGTTTTATACCAAATTATTTTAATGTATGCGCGATTTGCTGCGTTACGTATATTCGTTTTCTGTAATAGCATTTTTAACCACTAAAACATTTTTAATAGTCGCGATAGATAATACTGAACATTTTCTATAGTTTTCAATTTTCCTTATTTATACTTCACAAATTTAATACATTTGCGATTCGCGTGATTAGTAAAGCATTAAGAGCAGCAAAAGTTTTAGAACACCTATTTGATTTATGTTAGTATAGATTGAGTGTAAGCGCCTTATAGAATTTTACGTTTGCGATGTACATTTGGAAGTTTTTGTGTCCACGTGGAGATTTCGTTACATTCTCTTCCTTCGTGTTGTCTTTTACAGTTGGATCAATAATTGGAGTTTTAAGATTAGAACATTGCAAACTCACCATTGCAGGATCAGATACTATCGACATCTGTTCTAAGTCACCCTGTAAATTTCCTAAGTTACACATCTACAAAAGTCGCAGTTATTGATCTTACGGAAAATAAATATCCTATGATTAAATCAGAATCTTGTGGAATATCTATAGCGTCTTGCTTTATAATGTCTGTCCTGGACCACTGACAATCAATGTAACTTTCAACAACGCTGTCATCCCTTATGCTGGAAAGGTAAGCAACGATTAAAAATATGTCATAAAGTGTAAAAAAAGCTATCAACGGAATTATAACGTTCAAATTCAATATCTCCTTTTATGTGTGAGCTTTCAAGCTAGGCTATCTAATTTTACGGAACAAAAGTCTCATAACAGTTTTAATGATCCAATTATCGCTACGTGCTCACATTGAGAAAGAGCTTTTAACTTAACAGCCCAACAAGAAATAGTTCCTAATATCAATCAATTTCGCACTTTATTTCAAAAAACGGAATCTTAAAAGTTTCAAGCCAGTTTACAGTATAAAGTAAACCGAAATTAAATTATTAAATTTAATGTAAAGCTATTTAATAGTCAAATAAAAGACACTCAGTTAAAAATAAGTATTTTATTATTCGTGCCCCGCTCTAATATGGTACAAAAAAAAAATAATTGCGTTATAACTTACCCAATAGCAATCTGATGCCACTTTTTATCATCTAATGTAGTTGGTATGCGAACGACGTCGGTTCCGTTAGACGTAGCGTGTACTAATTTCAAGTCGAACCCCGCTATTTCTAGGGATAAATAAGTGTCTTGTTTCCTTCTAGATCGTAAGCTAAATATTGTTCCCATATTGCTCTACAAATAAAAATAATATGTTATACGTACTACGAACACACTATAATTTAATTTAAAATTACAATGTCTTTTACGTGGAAGATGTTCACAGATGTAACAATATGTCACAATCGATCACATTCAATACATATAATGGTCAAAAACCCTTGAGCTCATCAAACTGTTTCGTCACTATTATCGTCATCACTTAGTAACTTAGTAAAAACCAAAATTAATTCACAAAATTAATACAATATTAATAACTAAATAATAAAATAAAATTCTAAATATGTACATCCTATACCATTATTAAAGTATCCCAAAGTATTGAGTATGCTACTAATACCATTAACGAATAGAAATTAAACAATGCTAAATACTGAATATTCCTAACAAAGGAGTAAATAAATAACAGTACAGTAAGAGGAAGTGCGATAAGCGCAATCCACAAAGGTAAAAGTTGAACTTGCAACAGTTTAGAATACTTTTCTCTGGTTTGAGTAAGTTTACAATAACATAGTCGTTGATTGAACTGTACATTAATTAATGCTATATGGGTTTTGGCGTTTTGGTCAAATAAAGTAGATACTGATCTAACGATAACCACTTTTTTTTATTTTGACCAACACTGCTCAAGTGAAATACTGGAAATATGATAATTTTTTAATGTGACCTGTTATGGAAAACCTAGCGCAGAATTTGTCACTGTTCCTTATCAGTCAACATAAATTCAGAGAGTGAGATACCACTTCTTTAGAAAGCGACTTTTACGTGTAGGATTTTTGTCTCAAAATAAAAGTGACAGCATTGTAAATGTTGTATTTGTAATTTGTGTTTCTCAGTGCTGCCATAATAAGCTAATTAGGGAATATAATTATGTGTGCCATCGATATTGGGTTCGAGAATATAACGTATAGAAAGAAATCAGGGCGGGCGAAAACGGGCCTGCAGGGGATGCGGTGCAGGCGGGCGCCGCTACGAAGGGGGCGCCCCTACCAGGGCTTTGTTCATAATTTGTTTAACGAAGAGGTTGGAAGAATGAATTGGCTGCTAACTGTTGTTGTAGTTTGTATTTATATAAATACCATTGTTTTTATTAATAACTTTACATAGTGATAATTGATTGAAGTATAACGACGTTTCGCCTGTTTTAACTAGTAGGCTTTTTCAAGTTAATGCTGTAATCAATAGTGCACATTAATTTATGAACGATTGTTATCAATTAGTGTGGATGAGTTTTTATTTAACAAAATGATGGTAGGTGATAAATGGCAATTTCATTTAATTGTGAAACATATCAAATGGAGTGTATTATGAGGTGGTAAGGTGCCAGATCTGCCACCATCCTTCGTCTATGCGCTGGTGAAAACTCGGTTGCCATAACTACAACGGTTTTCAAGTATAGAACTATCAAAGTACCGTCTGCATCCGCCATTTGTTTTTAAAGTCAAAATAACTGAAAAACCGTAAATTGTAGATATTGATATGTGGGTATCAAAAGGACTGAAATTTCACGTAGAATCCAAAAATGCAATAAAAAATAGGGGTTGAAGTTTAAAATAACGAAGTTACTAGCTACTTCCGGCATTTCCTGAAGTGCTGCCACTTGAAAATATTTTACATCGATTCGGTGTTCAGAATAACCCCCAAGTAAAAATTTTGAAACTTTTGAAAATATATTAACAAGGTCTATTAGGCACCTACATATTCTTATAATTTATTATAATTACATTTAACTATTTTCAAATTTTTTCCTTATCTAAAGTTTTTATTTTACTAAAAGAGAATTTGAATTGTAGATGATTATTTTGGTACCCGATTTGGATCAGTGAGAGTTTACTGAAATTGTTAATTTTTCGATGATTTTATGTGCGCTAATTTTGGGGGCGGGGGGGGGGGGCGCTTCAGTAGAAAAAAGGCAGGCGCCAAAGACCTCAGCGCCGGCCCTGAAAGAAATAGTGCTTATTGGTCGTTCTTCCAAATAAATATGTACGTAAAAGTTTAAAGTTTGTTAGCGTTTAATATCAATATACATATAAGAAGGTGAAATTAGTACAGTCAATTTAAACACAAAAATATACAAACATTGCAAAAAATCCTATGTTAGGTTTGCTTTTTTCATGGTGTTAGGTTCGGTCCCAGTAGTAAATACTCAATTTTGCAACTTCGAAAAACTTGTGGAAACTGGGGGGGCACCAAAAACCGCGATTTTTTCGGACTTTTTTCAGTTTTAGCCTCGTAGATCAAAAACTATGAGTTGTAGTGCAAAGAGTATGATTATCTTTTTTAAACTGGACTAATTAATTTTCTACCATTGAGCCTAACCGGAAGTCTGTAAATATAATAGTTTCCGAGATACAGCTCTTAAAAAATAGGCATTTTCCCTAAATCTGTTTTTAACGTATCATCCATGATTCGAGCCAGATATTGCCACAACGACGTGCCCTACGACCATTGTCATGGAGGAAAAAATTGTAGGATATTTTATCACCTTTTATTTAAGCATAGATGCATTCCTGTAGGCCTAACAGTTCTCGAGAAAAAGACGGCATTGTAGAAAATTTAGTCTAGTTTAAAAAAGATAATCTTATTCTTTGCACTATAACTCGTAGTTTTTGAGCTACGAGGCTAAAACTGAAAAAAGTCCGAAAAAATCGCGGTTTTTGGCCCCCCCCCCCCCCCCAGTTTCCATAAGTTTTTCGAAGTTGCAAAATTGAGTATGTATTTACTACTGGGACTGAACCTAACAACATAAAAAAGTCAAACCTAACATAGGATTTTTTGCAATGTTCATGTTTAAAATGACTGCACTAAATCCGAAGTTCGTAAGCACAGATATGTGGAACAAAATAATTTCAGCGTTGCAGTACCAAATCGCGCCCTTACACATCAACAATATTATACAGCGGCCTCCATAATAAAGAAAGACCATAATAATATTGGTATATAAACATATACGTACCTACATTAAAAACATTAAAAGCCGATTTAGATAAAAGAACCTGTCACGTGAGTCAATCTGCGCGAACGATTCATTTTACCTTCAATTCAGTAGCGCCGTAAAAATTTGTTTAAACGTAAAGTAGGGTTTGATCTGCTATTAATTCGATTATCGCAAAGTTTAACACGTAGAAAATATACAAACGCGAATCAAAACGAACGAATGAGAACGAATATAGGTTGTAACTTGTAAGTAAACAATAACATAACCTGTCTTTTTACAATTCGTTCTTCCCCTTAAATGTGAACAGTAGCCTCATCCGTTTCATTTTCGTTCACGGCGCAGGTCACGTGACAGGTTCTTTACATCTCAATCGGCTACACAGCATCCATAAGGGAAAAGATCGTCGAAAGGTAAGATCTTTTGATTCTTATTGCCCTGGGGAAATCCGTAGCGTAGATTGTACTTTATGATAATAAATTGTGGTACATTGTTGCATAGCCAGATCGAGTAGAATTGAGTTAATAACCATCAGACATTTTATTTTGCTGCTTTTATACATATAATAAAAATATTTATTTACAGATGCACTACATCACTTTACCATAGCCAATTTATATGTCAACGTTTTGCATATTAATCTAAACGTCTGAATGAGTATTTTTTAGTTACAGTGACTACTTGTCTAAACAAATTTTCAACCAACTTTAAAAAAAATATACCTAGAAGTATAAAAGTATTAAATTCATATGGATGTCTGTATGTCTGTCCGTTGCAGGATGTTACAGGGTTTAGAAAGCTGGAAGTGGTGTTATCTTATAAGAAATTCTTTGCTGATTCCAAATATCTGGTAGATATTTTGATTGGATTACCCGTTCGCCGTCGGGAGGCGATTAAAGTCAAAATACAACCCTTGAATCTCGAGAACTACACATCCAATTACAAAAGGAAAAAACACATGTTCCTTTATTTTCTGAAACCTATTCAGACACAATACGTAAACATCACCCTCACCCCTGGTTAACTGGGAACACCTATTTTTTATTGCACTTTTGAATTCTCCACAAAAAACTATTCTCAAATAGCAAATTTCACCCCCCCCCCCCTCCAACTCCAACTTCTTTATTAGAGTGGAGGGGGGGGGGAATTGCATAATGTCCGCAGAGAAACGATTTTTTTACTTTTTTTTACCTCCAACATTTTTTTGTGATTTACCTGCTTTAATAATAATCGCATTCATTAGTATATTAGTATATTGGTGTTTTTTTGATATTTCAGCAATCAGTTTGGAAAATATAGATACGCTTTGGAATTTTCATATAAATATTTTTGTGCTGTCTGTTCACAATTTTTTCGTCCCATCTATGCATCGGCATATAATATTTGACTTATATCACTAATGGTTCCCTTTATTAAAGGTTAAGTTTCAAAGACAAATAATACGGAGAAAAATTAACAATTGACCACCCTCATCGTAACGTTTAACTTTATTTAATTCTACTCCTTGGTAGTACAATAAAATAGCCAATAAAGCAGTAATAAACTGAAACCCAGTCCTCTTGCAGGTTGGCCTCTGGGATGAAGGCCGCGGAGGTCATTTGAACAATGATTTATTTAAAAAACAATGGAATACAATTCGCACTAAAGGTTTCTACCGCACCTCTCATACAATTCTTTTTAAAGAATAGATCATTAAATAAGATTAGGTAGGTATATCAATTCAAAATACGAATGAATTTTAATTTCGTTTAGTATGTTGCATACTGAAAGTAAAAAGTTGAATCAGATGGCTTGCGTAAAAAGAAAGTTTCAGCATTGTTATCACCTAGCTCTTGAGAGCAATTGTATTAACTTCTATATTACGATGAGTGCTATGGCAGTAGTAGGTAGGTGATTAATACAGGAAGTGTTTAATAAAGCCTTTTTGAAAGTAACTCTTGAAAACGGTAGCTTCCATACATCCATGGAAGTAACTGCATATTTAATAGTTACGAATTCACTTCCAGATGATGGCACCAACTGATCTTACACGTGTGGCCCCTTAAATATTATTAGTGGAAGAGCCCATTAGACGGTATTATTCCGTTTTCAGAACCATTAGTAATACAAGCATAAGGAATTTTAGCAAGATTAGAAAACTACTTTCGTTATTTTGGATCGCTTTAATTCCCATTAATTAATTAATTCTGAAATAAGTCAAAATTAATTATTAGGGGTTAATTAATTAAGGACACTGTTTATACGGCTAACATTTACTTAGTTTAAGCAACAATGAACCTAAATCTTCCATAGTCTCTAAGCGAATTCAAGAATCAGTTCTCGAAAGTAACTCTGTAGATATGTTGCAGACGTTGCGTACTATTGGACAGGTTTATGTACCACTTTTCTTTTTACCCCAATTATGTACCGTGTGACAAGTTTCAAAGCGGGACATAGCCGAATAGCATGGGAAATCACATATTTGCGGTTTGTTGCTCACCAGTTTCATCTGCAAGAACGGTAATGATGTCTACCGAAAGAGCATTATTTTCTGAGCCTGTTTATACCAAATTGTTTGGTATACTTACTAATTCACTGCTTTTTTAATTAAAAAATAATTTTCAAAAGTTAAAAAGTATGAGCAAATATGTGATTTCCCATGCTATTCGGCTATGTCCCGCTTTGAAACTTGTCACACGGTATATGAAAATAAGGGTAGGAAAAAATAACTATGGTCAAAGTAAAAACTTTCAAATCAAATTTTCGAATGCCTTAAAAATCAAACGGAGGCGACTACGAAAAAATTTGGATTGGTTACGCAAAAGAGTAGGTACATCACGATAAAACAATATTGAACTTTAAATAGAGAAATAAAAAACAAATTGAGTCCAAAAAGCAGTAATATTAACAGTTCCACTAATAAAAATAAAACCTGCGTGTGGGATGGCTTGAGTGACGTTGCGGGGTCGAACGACTCTAATGAAGGAGGTAGCACAAAGGGCCCGAATAGATGGCCTAGGTGCGCGTGGGCTTTCCCACCCTCCCATCGAAATCCAGAATCTAGAATCCAGATTGTATGATGGAATCGTTCATATTCTATTTTGTTTGTTGAGTAAGTCATGTTTTCCGTGGAAAATCACTACACAAATAAATTTATAATATAATATTATTGTTATTGATCAGATGTAGGTGGGTCACAAAACAGCAACAACCTCGACCTACTATAAATAGTTCCGCATGTCTAACTGATAAAAGTGTTTTCCAGATACAGATACCTATGATTTCATAAATCGCAACAAATCTATTCAGTTGCAAGAAAATTGAGACTAAAGAATGCACTTCACTTTATCCGTAAATAGTAGTTTACTGTTAATGTAGAACATTGTTTAATCAATATTATTTTATAAAACAAACCGATAAACAAACAACAGTTGTGTGTATTAAAAAAGCACCCTCAACGGATGGACTGCCACGCTCCAAGCTTAATGAATTAATGCTTCAATAACATGCGTCGGAAATTTGATTGAATTGAAAATTGCACGATTGATATGCCGAGCCTTTGTTGTAAAAATACTGTGAAATGTCATGTTTTCCACACACAGTACTTAGTTGGTATTGACACTATTGAATTGAAATAATTGGAAAGTACACTTCTGACAAAAACTTGACAATTTACAGTGGCCGTAATTTCATTTTTCATATAAACATTGAAAGCGTGTAATGGAAAATAAACTTCATAACTTAACTGCGTTCCTTGAGAAAATTAACATTCCTTCTCGCTCTTTCCACATAATCCCATAAATTCTGTACCTACAGTATCAACCATCTTGGATATTTTAACAGGCACTTACAGCAAAATAAGCTTAACTAGTAATTAAAATTGCTTACTTGAAGATAAAAGTGTATCACGTTAAAAATACCAGTTTCGATTGAATTGTTCTTTATTAGGGTGAAATTGTCACATTAACAATTAGGGCGGCAGCCCAGCGTCATTTTAGGTAGTGATAAAAGCGCGTCTGCAAATCATACTACATTGAAGATGATGTAAAATATAATTGAAGTATCATTTTTTTAGCAAACTATGATTTAAATTGCTTAATTAAAATACCTATCCACATCCGAATTGTCTGCAATTTTTTTTCGTTACATAAGCAAGAACATGAATCATTAACCTGAATTGCAGACGCGCTCAAATGACTTTTACAAATCATAAAAACACTGCAACTTCAACCCCGTCTGCAGGGTTATTGCACCTCCGAAACCGTCTGCAAATACCTTTCTGACGACGTTTTTCATTTGTCCTTTCGATTCGTACAAGAATTATACGCGCTCAAATCACTTTAAAACAGTGACTTTTTATGCACAAAAAAAGGGTTGTTTGAACATGTTATCCCCAGCTTCAGAACTTTCGACCATTTTTATGCTCTTATATTTTACATCATCTTCAACGTAATATGATTTGCAGACGCCCTTTTATCACTATCTAAAATGACGCTGGACTGCCGCCCTAAATTATCTATGTACTAGTTACTTTTAAAAGTTAACATTATTACTGAATTAAAGATTTTTCTATCAATTAAAATTGAACATAATTTTTATTTACCAGGAATACGCGATTTTTCACAATTTTGCAAATTAATTAGTGTCCAGTATTTTCTTATACAGAACTGTATAACTTTCCAAAAATACTGTTTTGAGTAGAATACAGTGACGTAATTAATAGATACATTATTTACAGGTATGTTTTCACATTATAATTATTATTAATACAACTCACAGTTTGCAATTGCGTCATTAACAAGACAATTCCAAAAATTGTACATAGCCTGCTTGTGAGTTTCTTAATTTATTAGGTTATACCTTAGCAAATTATGATTCAATTCTTACCCCCTTTAACAAACAACAAACCACATAAACAAAAAGCTCATTAACAAGAAAGCATATGCTTTGCAATAAAAACGAATTCGCTTCTAAGAGATTCTAATCATGTCGAAGATTTGTAGCAATTGTAGCTCTTTTGTGCGGTTCCAAACTTACAGTTTTCAACCAAACTGGTTACTAAATTCAATAAGCCTGTCCGTGTGTCCGTCGCACGGTTCCCGTAGTGTTACCATGTGAATGATATAGGTATGAATTTTATGTGGATTTTCACGCTGATAACGAATATACAATTCACTTTTTAATATCACGAATGGTTATTGAGGTAATTGAGGTCAAAGGTCAAATATAAATGGATGCATATTATCTCGTTAACGGTATTAGCACAGAATAAAACACTGAAGTGAACCAGAAGCGACACTCTCCGTCGGCACCTTTGAAGTTATGTTGCCGGTACAAGGCGGTCTCCTCGGCGCAACCACGCCCGTTTTAGTAAAACTTCTTTGTCTGTTGCATTAGCAAGGCTAGTAAAAAGAGGAGTGGTTTGTAGTTTTTATCATTATTCTCTAAATTTGAAATCGTACCAAAAATGTCGTAAACGAAAAATATTTGCCACACATTTTCACATGTGATAAGCGGTTCACCGTAAAACTAATTCCAATAGAATTCTCGCAATAAGAGTTCAACGCCCCGGGCACCC
The DNA here is from genome assembly GCA_036250285.1 of Pyrocoelia pectoralis. Classification (NCBI taxonomy): domain Eukaryota; kingdom Metazoa; phylum Arthropoda; class Insecta; order Coleoptera; family Lampyridae; genus Pyrocoelia; species Pyrocoelia pectoralis. Next base: position 34,948,569 of record CM070074.1, read on the forward strand.
TAGGTACATACCCTGAAATGTATAATGTATCAAAGCGCTCGCTATAGCGATAAGAAAATGTGCAACACGTATTTAGCAGAGTGTCGCTTTTGGTTCACTAGTGTTTTATTCTGTGGTATTAGATAAACAAGTGGTACCGAAGGCTTTATTGTTTTGAGATGAATAAATTTGCTGTTGAACACATCTTGATATATCAAACCAGTGTGGATATAAATGATTTTAAAATTTTAATTTTACCACATCTCTCAAATTGTAATAGATAGACAAGTGATGCAAGAGGCTTTATTATACAGGGTATTAAGCCGCGCAACTTTGCTATTGAACATTTTTTAATAATTCAAACTGTTAATAAAATAAACAATAAAATAAATTATTGTTCATTAACTGGCGTTTTCGCATCACACGCTGTTTTTTAAATCGATTGGAGGTCGATTTCAATCGTAATCCAAGGACAACAAAATGTTATCCGACAATATGCCTTATGCAGGGTCGGATTTACCATAAGGCTAGAAAGGCTATAACCTAGGGCGGCACATTTTAGGGGGCGGCAAATGTTGGAGTGAATTAAGTAAAATTAAATAATAAAATAACATCTAGAAAAATTCAAATCATATGAAGCAAATATCAAAAGACGCGAATTCTCATAGAATTCTAATTTCAACCAATTTCAAATCTGTAATTAATTATGACATATACGATATAAAATATATACCTATACAACCCCTCCCCCCCCCCCAGACACAAGCACCAAATGAGCCATTGTTTTTCTTTCCACCCTTAAGGGAGATGAGAGCGGAGAGGGTGGCGGACAATTATAGTAAATCACAGATCGTTCTTCTGAGGACATGTGCAATTTTCCCCCGTGTTCCACTCCTAAGAAAGGGTTTGCAGTTGGGGGTCAAATTTACAATTTGAGAATAGTTTTTTATGGAGAATCCAAAAGTGCAATAAAAAAAAGGTGTTCCCATTTAAGTTTTCAAAACTCACTCTCGCTGCACCCCACAGGAGGTGAGGGTGATGTATACGTATCATGACTCAATCGGTTTCAAAAATAAAGGAAACATGTTTTGTAATTGGATGTGTCGTTCTCGAGATATTTAAGGGTATATATTTTGACTTTATTGGCGCCCTGACGGTGAACGGGTGGTCCGATCAAAAAATTTACCAAAGATTTGAAATCTGCAAAGAATTCCCTATAAAGATGCCACCACTTCCAGCTTTCTAAACCCTGTAACATCGCGCAAGGCACAGGCACAGGCATCGGGACGAATTTAGTAACCAACTTTTTGAAGTTGGTTGAAAATACAATATTGTAACGAAACTTTATTTAAGAAACCAAGTCGAATATTTATTTATTTACACGCTAATTATTAATCACTTATTTCTAATTACGAATAGGTACTTAGTTGTTAACTTAAGAATTAATCACTTTATTTACACTAGAGGTTAACTAATTATTTTAATCACACTTAATATTTAATCACTAAAAAGTCTAACCTAATCAACGTTTAAAGTAATCACATTTAAACTTCGCGAACGCGTTAAACTGTAAAACTGTGAACTATCAACTATCAACTCGTAATAATTGAGCGGCATTATTTATACAAGTCCGCATTTGCTCTCGAAAATTCTAGAAGGAACGGTAAGTCATCGCGCGCGGCTTTCTCGAAACTTCCGGCGGATGAGTCATACCCGCCTTAACCAATGCAATCTTTGTAACATTGCCCCCTCATTAAAACCAATTTCGTCTCGAAATTCATTAGCTATCGTTGGTAAACCATGTCCAAGATCGCGCAACGCTGTCCGCCGACAATCCACCGTTCCCGGAGTGGGGATACTTTTCGGGTTAAACCTGCAAACCAAGATTTGCACACCGGTTCCCTGGAATATCTCCTCCAGCATATTCCGGACCTTCCTCCACTCGAGACCATCTAAACCACAGCCAATTCTGGGCATTGCGATCTTCCTTATGCCACTCCATAACACTCTTCTTTTTAGATCAAGCAACGAATTCCACATTTCTCGATAATCAGGTTTTCCAGACGATAACTTCTTTGTCACCAAGTAGTAAATGGATCGTTCTTGATCCCTTAACCATAGCACTCTTCCGACACGTGGACCAAACTCTCGCAGCTTCTCTACTTGACCAAATTTCGCTTTGAAAACGGAAGCAATTCCACGGGACATGCGGAGATCGGCCGCCACACAATGAGCAAGTGAATATTCTGACGACAGAGTGAAGAGGTCTTGTTGTCTCTCAATGGTTACGCCGAATGAAGCCACTTTATTATCTCCATACATCCTCTGAAACTCTTCGTATGAGACTTCCTTCCTCTGTTCCGTTACTCTGCGTACACCATCCGCATGATTGTTCCCGTTATAACGTCCTAGTCTATTAAAATGGACAACTCTCGGCTTTCCATTTGGCATTTTACGAATACGATAAATGACATCGTTAATTCGTTTTACCACTTTGTATGGACCCTCCCAGTTATTCTGAAGCTTGGGGGACAAACCACGACGCTTTTGAGGGTTATAAAGCCAAACCAAATCTTCTTCTTGGTAACCCCCTTCTTGAACTCGAACGTCATAATTTTGTTTCATTCGGTCGCTTGCACATTGAAGATTTGATCGTACTAGGTTATGAATGCTATCCATTTTCCTTCTTAAGCCGCTCACGTAGCCCTCGCCAGCCAAATCTTCACCAGGTTTACTACCAAAACTCAAATCACACGGCAAGCGGAGTTCTCGACCAAAAATGACGTTAGCAGGTGTTTGCTTAGTGGTTTCATGGATGGATGATCGATACGCCAGAAGGAAGAAGTTGAGATGTTGGTCCCAGTCTCGTTGATTGGCAGATACCACTTTGGACAAATACCTGTTAACTGTTCTGTTCATTCTTTCGACCATTCCATCTGACTGTGGGTGTAAAGCCGTCGTTCTGGTCTTCTTGATGTCCATGACTTTGCAAACTTCCTGGAAAACAGCAGACTCAAAATTTCTTCCTTGGTCAGAATGTAATTCTAGTGGCACTCCAAAACGGCAAATCCAGTCATTAACCAATACTTCAGCTACAGTAACGGCCTCTTGGTTAGGCAAAGCGTAAGCTTCAACCCATTTGCTGAAGTAGTCCATCGCGACCAGAATGTATTTGTTGCCGCGTTCACTTTCAGGGAACGGACCAGCGATGTCAATTGCAATTCTCTCAAATGGACTCCCCACATTATACTGCTTCATTGGAGCTGTTGGTCGTCGATGCGGTCCCTTGCTAGCGGCACAGACGGTGCACTTCTTGCACCACTCATCTACATCTTTCTTGCAACCGACCCAATAAAATCTTTGGCGCAACTTTTCCAACGTCTTCTTCGATCCAAAGTGACCTCCACCAACTTCCTCGTGAAGTTGCTTCAATACTTCCGCGACCCTGCTTCTCGGAACCAGCAATTGCCTTTTCTGCTCTTGCCCATCGTCACTCTCCAGGATTCGTTTAAGAAGACCATCCTCCATCACCAAGGAATCCCATTGTGCCCAGTACGCCTTAACATTGGGGGAATGTCGCGCCACCTCTTGCCAATTTGGTCTATCTCCATTCTTCTTCCATTCCACAATCGGTTGTAGATCAGGATCCGCCTCTTGCTCTTGAGCAACGACAGCAGGTTGCCAAAAGTCATCCACCAAAGTAGTAGCACAAATTGACCCCATCTTTTCCTGCTGCTCCATTGAGGGACCTCTGCCATAGCCTCTCCTGATAGGCTTTTTACAGCGACTTCGGATATGGCCCACTTCACCACAATTCCAGCAGCGGACTTCCTTGTTGTTTTTCAAAAGATTCACGGTGCCTTCTAGCTTCTGGATCATTTCGGTCATAGTTGCAGTTATTTTCTCTGCCAGCTGGTCAGCATTTTCCGATTCCACAGTTCTGACGTATCCATGCCCTTTAACTGCCTGTATAGCCGCTTGCATCTCCAGCGCTTGAGCGAGCGCAGCTGTTAACGTCTTAGGACGGCTCAAGTACAAAGCCTGTTTTATTTCGGGATCACGCAATCCATCCGTGAACCTCTCTACTGCCCATTCTTGCAGTATGGAATCAGGTACATTATTGTACACGATTTGACTCAGACGGGCAACATCCGCCTCGTACTCTTGCAAACTTTCTCCAGGCTTCTGACTCCTATTCCGGAGCTGCATCCTAAAAGCTCCTACCATATGAGCATGCCCATACCTAGTCCCCAAACGTTCCACTATGTGGCCGTAGCTTTTACGTTGTGCAGGAGGGAGTGTCTGCAGAACATCCAGTACCTCTCCGCGCAAGGCGACTGTCAATGCTACAGCCTTTTGGTCGTCGTTCCAGCCATTCGACACAGCAGCAGCGTCGAACTGGATGAAGTAGTTTTCCCAGGTTGTTTTCCCATCAAATGTAGGTGGCTTTACTGCTGCATCCAGTCGTCGAATTGTGGGCTCATGCACTTCACTGATTCTACTTACTTGTTCCTCACCGTTGGGCGCATCAGTCTCCATTATTTGATGCCTCTCGGTTTCAATATGTCGACTATCCCAGCGTCTCTCCAGTTCCCGGAACTTGTCGTAAAATTCTTCTTTTATTGCACCTATTTTATGTTCCAAAGCCACCGAATTTTCCAGAACTGCCTCGATTTTTCTATCGAATTGAAATTCTAATATTTCCGAATTTTCTTCCATTTTTCTCTCGATCGGTCTAGAGCTTTCGGCGAGTTCCTTTAATTCTTCCCTTAATGTTTTCTCGATGTTTTGGAATAATAATTCATCCTCGGACTGAAAGTAATAATTTTCCGGATCATTTCCATCATTGATTATTGCTTCTTTTAATCGTTCCACAAGATCGAGTTTTACACCGGTAGTGTCTAATCCCCTGTCTTCCAACTCTACTTTCAATTCAGCAACCTTTAATTGACTTAGCTTCTTCATTTTAACCCCACACCTGACACCAATTGTAACGAAACTTTATTTAAGAAACCAAGTCGAATATTTATTTATTTACACGCTAATTATTAATCACTTATTTCTAATTACGAATAGGTACTTAGTTGTTAGCTTAAGAATTAATCACTTTATTTACACTAGAGGTTCACTAATTATTTTAATCACACTTAATATTTAATCACTAAAAAGTCTAACCTAATCAACGTTTAAAGTAATCACATTTAAACTTCGCGAACGCGTTAAACTGTAAAACTGTGAACTATCAACTATCAACTCGTAATAATTGAGCGGCATTATTTATACAAGTCCGCATTTGCTCTCGAAAATTCTAGAAGGAACGGTAAGTCATCGCGCGCGGCTTTCTCGAAACTTCCGGCGGATGAGTCATACCCGCCTTAACCAATGCAATCTTTGTAACAATATTTTAGTTTGTGAGTATGTATATTAAATATTGTTTAACAGCAGTAGAAACAAAAAGCGAAAATAATCGTAGATGGGGGGCGGCAAAATATTTCCAGCCTAGGGGCGGCAAATTCGTAAATCCGCCTCTGGCCTTATGCCGTTTGTTAAAATGCTTCGCATTTCAAGTCTCTAGCATAATCAGTCAATTACGTTCTTTTAATAATTATTCAGGAGAAAGATTTCGCCTTTTTTCGCAGATGTTACGTAAGGGCGAAGTGACAAATAATTCAAAAACACAACGAATTTGTCTATGTGAACGGAAATGAGCGTGAGATAATAATATGTGACATTTAATCTAACTTTTTTCGCACAAGTAAAAGTATTTAAAATTGCATCGGAATTACAAAGATGACGGAAGTAATTGCAAAAAAAAGCTGAAATCGCTGAAGGGACCCGCAGCAATAAACACTGAAATTACTCAAAACGTGGTAGAACTGAGTGATAAGGAAAAACGAAAAAATGAAAAATGTGCTCACCACGTGATATGACGTACGTACCGGTTGCAGAAATAAACGTGACTTCTTCGAGTTCTTTCGGAAGGATTCCGTCATTCAAGAATAAACGAGACTTATTCGGATTTTTTTTGTTGAATAATATAAATATTATTAGTTATAATTTAGTCCATTTTTTGTAATTTAGGACTTCCGGCGCCCATGATTGAAAGGTATAATAAACTTGACAAAATTTTGTTTTTACAGCTGATTTATATCTCAATGCCCGAAATACATCAACTTAGTCCAACAATTTTGCAAAGATTAGAGAATAATTTGATTTTGTCAAAACCCATTTGTTATAATAAATACAATCGTTGAACAAATCCTGTATATGTTTTGAGGTGAGTAACGGTCAAAAGATAATGGTAAGCAAGTAAAAGTTGGATTTAGTGTTCTTGGAGCATTTGGGAAATGAAAAAGTTTAAACTTTCAAAAATAAGAAAGGGCCCTGATTGCATGCAGGACATTGGTAAGAAAAATTTCAGTTGTGTAGATATCTAATATTTAGAACAAGTGTGGCCGAAGAAGGGTCGTAAAGTGGAATTTGTAACCGACATAATTAATATTGGTAATATGCTGAATATTCGCATCAGAAAATGGAATCTGAGGAATTGTTTATAGAATACATCTTGTTGTTAAACAATTTAGTAGAAATATTGCCGTTACAAAATACCAAGAATCAATGAATATTATTAAAATTAATAAACCATTTGTTATTAATGACAACCATGTCATTTTAAATTAAATAAAATACTGCCTCTGCTTTATTAAAGATAATTGCTAGCTACGATAAAGAAACGTTAAATAATTGCCATAATCAATTAAGTATATTTTAATAATAACAAATTACTATAATTGTAATTACTTCTAATGAAACATTTAATAATAGCGGTTATAGAATATCTCTTTGCTTCTACTTATAGTAGAGCACATTTCAAGGAATAATCTGCATAATATGTCTGTAAGTTTTCTTTTAAAATCATTAGGAAATGAGAGTCGTGTAGTCAGGTGATCTTCTTAGAATACACCTTTAAGGAAATTTATGATTAAGCACCTACTGTTGCAGGTATAGTAAAACAATAATGTGGAAGGGTTCCATTTTATTGAAAAGGTCAGCGATTTTCTTGTAAAATTGTTACCAGAAATGTTAGCTTTTTTAACATGGTCCTGGTCCCTTAACATTAGCCATTCGCCATGAAAATGTGTAATGATGCCAATTTTTTTGGATTTTTTGGATGTAAATAATATTTAAACACCAAAGTAATTTCCGCGTCTCTCAACGAATTAGTGGGGTACGCCATAAATATCCAAGTAAATTAATAATATTAACATCATTTTCAATAATGGGTCTTGCTCTAGGTCATTGTTTTGGTCGTACAAAGCTTCAAAAATTTAAACAATTTCGTTCCAGTGGTATATTCACTAGGATGCGGTCCTTCTGGATATCGCTCAATGAACGTACGACAAGCGCGTGCCGCGATTTTGTTCGTTAGACCATAAATAACAATTAGATTCCAAAAATCTTGATGTCTAAAATTATTGCGAGTCATTTCCCAGAAATGTCTAACTAAAGCTCCCAAAAAAAAAACCCTTGTATATGTATATTTGTGATAAAATAAACCAAAGTTTAAAAGAAAACTAATTAGTAATATTATCCTATTCAGTTTGAAAGCTTATACCACAGTTATACACATCATAAATTTAAAATTTCATAATTTGTAAATTTGACACATTTTTAAATTATTCATTTTTACATTATGATAAAACCCAGAAACTTTGACAAATTAGTTTTTTTGAAGCATTAAAAAGTTTCAAAGGATTTATAAAATACTTAAAACTTTTTAATTATATGTATTACGACTGTCAAAGCAAAAAGCATGTCTCTAGCATTACATATTACCGCTGGGAATTACAAATATGAAAATTAATATTATAAAATATAACATAATACAGTCGCTCGGGCAACAACCGTGAATGCGATTTAAAAGGAACTGCGGTTACTCACTCTTAAAGTTATAACAATATTGCAAACATTCAAAACATAAACATAAATATCTACTGAAAATTTTACTAACATTTACATTTCAATATAAGAATTATTAGTGTTAGCTGCCGAATGACTAATGAGGCAGGAAAGAATACGAATTTAATTCAGTGAAAAGCTGCCGTCAGATTTTTATTTGCATTTTGTCTTACATTACGGAAGACCTATGCAACGCATTTTATTGATTTGTTCGTACTCTGTAACAAACACTTTCATGAAATAGTGGTGAACAAACTTAACCCATCTCTTTTATTCCTCTAGAAAGTTCTTCTTGAATTGATTTGCACAAGTATTAGAAATGTTTGTGTCAATCTTTCCTGAATTAGCGGTATTGCTGCCTGCACTGTGCATCTATTGATTTTCTTAAACAGATCTTGTTTCCTAACCTTTTAAAATAGTCCCAGTAATCCAATTGGATTTTGTACTTAGCCTCACATCTTTAATAAAAGTCCTCTCATCGATCTCAAAAAATTTACCGACATTACCAACATTTCTAACGTTTCTCTATCTTTCGCTATTTACCGTCGGCGTCGATGGGTCAGAGTTTAAAGGACTAAGTAAATCTAATTATTGTAATCTTGCAGAACTTTCGCCTATTCCATGTTCCGTGTTTGTGTATTGATACTTAAATTTGGATTCACTTCCCTATCTAATTTCAGCTTTTAATAAGTAGCTCCGTTACTTCATTTTAACAGAAAGTTGAAATTCTTCAAAAATAAATTGATTATAGCCATTCGCGCCGAATCATTAATTTTTGCCAAATGCGCCGCTCATATTTTTGTTCATTTCATTTGTTCCGAATGAAACATAAACGCTGAATATACATATAAAAAAATATACTAAACCTGTAAATAACCTATACAGGGTGTCCCACTGCTCCGTAATCGGTCGATAACTCAATGTGGGTTGAAGATACAGAAAAAAGTTTCAAATAAAAGTTGCTTTGATTTGAATTGCGCATTTTTTAAAAATATTCTTATATCTACAGTATGTTGCATTTTCACGTGGCAGGAGAATGTCACATTTTTTTATATGGCACACCCTATATTTTTTTCTCTTAATGTATCGACCAACCATATTTATATCACGCCTGAAATTTTTTTAAGATTGGATGTGCGGTTGCCAAGTTATTAATTATTTTGTCAAAATTTGGTACAATTCAAGGTCGGACTATAATATTCATAACTAAGGAAAAATTTATTTAACGAATAATATTACCCTAATGTCGTGTTACTCTACAAGAAAAAACTAAGTGATTAATTTTATACCGAGTGTTTAAAATGAGAATTCAAACTTTGTGAACTTTAAATAGAATTTATACGAATATTTTAAATGGAACACCCTATATTTTTATTTACCATCAAATTCTCGACAAAAAACCCTATTCAACGGTTTATTATTTCCTGGTATTATTTTTTGTAATTTTCTTAATATTTACGATTTTTAAAATTACACGTAAAAAAAATTTGTTAAAAGTAATTTTTGTTTAATTATTATTACAAAATACCGTTTAAATAGTTGTTATCAACGCAAAAGAACAAAACTCAAGTCCTGTGACTATCTTAATTTCTAAATAATTAAAACAAAGTTTTTAGTAAACGGTATTTCTCGAATTTTTAATAAACGGTGTTTCTCGAAAATTAAAATAGAAAATAAATACAATATCTCTCATTAAAGTAAATGTTCAAAATGTCTTCCACTTTGATCAATGCACTTTTAAAGCCTAACCCCAAATAATCTCACATTGTTTAAAGTCATAGGAGTAATCGGTTGAAACACCTCTCGAATTCAAATTTTCATGTCATCTCGTGTTGTGGCAGCTGTTGATATATTTGAGATTTAACAGTTCCCCAAAGATAGTAATCCATAAAGGTAAGGTCCGGTGACCTTGGCGGCCAAGGAACAGGACCTCCTCTACTTTATTACTAATAAATCCAATTCTCGCGCTCACCTCTGACTGTTGTTTTGCTTTAATTATTTAGAACTTAAGATAGTCACAGGACTTGAGTTTTGTTCTTTTGCTTTGATACCAACTATTTAAACGGTATTTTGTAATAATAATTAAACAAAAATTACTTTTAACAAATTTTTTTTACGTGTAATTTTAAAAATCGTAAATATTAAGAAAATTACAAAAAATAATACCAGGAAATAATACACCGTTGAATAGGGTTTTTTGTCGAGAATTTGATGGTAAATAAAAATATAGGGTGTTCCATTTAAAATATTCGTATAAATTCTATTTAAAGTTCACAAAGTTTGAATTCTCATTTTAAACACTCGGTATAAAATTAATCACTTAGTTTTTTTTTGTAGAGTAACACGACATTAGGGTAATATTATTCGTTAAATAAATTTTTCCTTTTTTGAAGAATAACTTAATTATGAATATTATAGTCCGACCTTGAATTGTACCAAATTTTGACAAAATAATTAATAACTTGGGAACCGCACATCCAATATCAAAAAAATTTTCAGGCGTGATATAAATATGCTTGGTCGATACATTAAGAGAAAAAAATACAGGGTGTGCCATTTAAAAAAAAGTAACATTTTCCTGCCACGTGAAAATGCAACATACTGTAGATATAAGAATATTTTTAAAAAATGCGCAATTCAAATCAAAGCAACTTTTATTTGAAACTTTTTTCTGTATCTTCAACCCATATTGAGTTATCGACCGATTACGGAGCAGTGGGACACCCTGTATAGGCGCTTTATATGTATAGTGGCAATCTACGTTTAAGTTTAGCATTACTTTTATTTCCAAACATTGTTTAGTGTCTGAAACCACTTTATTTAGACTCGGTACATCATTTCCAACAATGGTTTTTGTTTGAAGAGGAATACCAGTTATTATTTTCATTATGTATTATATGGGTAGTTAAGGAAAAATCCCACGTTGTCGGATGTAATGAAACTCATGTGTATTAATTACGTTTCGCAGAAACTTTAGTCTGCTTCTTCAGATTTAATATGAACAATTACTTTTAAATATTATTTAAATATTAAATCTGAAGAAGCAGACTAAAGTTTCTGCGAAACGTAATTAATACACATATGAGTTTCATTACATCCGACAACGTGGGATTTTTCCTTAAGTACCCATATAATACATCATGAAAATAATAACTGGTATTCCTCTTCAAACAAAAACCGTTGAATTAAAACCAGTCGAATGCAACTTTAACAATTTCCAACAATGTAACATCAAAAAATATTTCAAACGAAAAAAGAATACTGAAATTCTGCAGAGAAAACGAAAGAGGGAGTTTAAAGCAGAAATAAGAAGTCGATTCCTATCTTCCTATCTTCGATCCTCGTTTTACTTTCACATCTTTGATATTGCGTCTCAGTTTTCTGCTCACTAAGAAACAGTCGATAGTCGATAGTAGAATATATTTCTTAGTGAGCAGAAAACTTGGACGTAAGATCAAAGATGTGAAAGTAAAACGAGGATCCAAGATAGGAAGCAATCACTTTCTGACCACTATGAAATGAGATTATGGGACAAACGTTAAAAATATGAAAGGCGAGAGAAGTTAAATCATAATAGGAGAATAGAAACCGGGGAGGTGGAGACAATACTTTATAACCTTACTTGAAGAAAGGAAAAAAGAAACAAGGGCCCGCCGAAATATAACCAGGAAGGAACAAAATACAAACAACAGACGGAAGAATGCTCAATAACAGAAGTGGAAGGGATAAACACGATAAACAAGACGAAAGGGAGCAAGACAACGAGAATAGACAATATTACAATAGAAATGATAAAGGCGGGGAAAAACCAAGTACGAAACGCGATAGTTGCACTGATGCATCGAGTATTAAATACAGGGATAGCCCTAAGTGATTGGCACTGCGAATTATAGTAACAATGTGCAAGAAAGGCGACCCAAGGGAGTGCTATAGACTATAGAAGAATCACCCTGCTCAGCACAACTCGAAAACTATACGCCAAAATAATGGAAAAAAGAATAAGAGGAATCCGATAGAAACCCAAAAAGAGTACGGCTTCAGACCAAACAGAGATAATGGTCGCTATCTTTAAAATATGAGAGAAAAGGTATTGAAAGAGGATAGAGAAGCCATATGGAGAAAATCGAAGAAAATCGAAGGAAAGAGAAATAGACCCAAAGATAATAAGAAGAATATAATGTCTACACGGAGAAACGAGGAACTCCGTTAGAACAAAACTTAAAAAATCAGAATAGTCCTAGATGATGGTATAACGTATAAAGCAGGCAAGGAAACAAAATAATGGCACAATATAAACGTTGGATATTGGAATACAAGCGAGGTAAAGACAGAGACGCGCCAAGTATTTTCGGCGCCGTCGTGCGAAATAATGATAGGCGCCTATATGTATACACATAATTCGCCGTTGCGAATTACCCCGCCCTGACCAGAACACACCAGAAAATTTTTCACCGAACCCCGCGGCGAACGCACTCGGATTTTTTTAGTTTTATGTTAATTTGAAAAAATGGTTTTAATATTTTCAAAATTCAATGACCGTCGTGCCCATATGGACGGCGTAAAGACCTGGGTAAAGACCTCGATAATAAAGTACACCGACGATACAGTACTCATCAGGAAGAACGCAAAGGAGATGAATAAAAACCTGAAAATAGTAAACGAAAGCCTAGAAACAGCCACACATGAAGAAATGGAGATAACGTAGACAACGATAATTAGCAAATCAAAGAAGAAACACTAAATAAAGCGGAATAGTATTATTTAAGTAAGATGCTGAATGGTGATACATAAACAAACTAAGGCACAGATTTCACGAATCACGAATCTGAGACACGGACTCTGACAATTAGACGGAATTAAAACGTAAATAATCAAAGCCCTGAGATGAGATTCTTTAGGACAATAGCGGCAAAAACGCAATTAGATAGAATAAGAAACACTGTGTTCAGAGAAAACTGCAGATGGAACTATTTATAGTACAAATGGAGATGGAGAAAAGATAATTAATATGGCTAAGACACGTTATGAGAATGGAAGAAAATAGGATAAGAAGAGTGTAAGAAGTCAGGACAGCCATAAATGGAAAAGGAGAAGACCACGAGTGGCATACACAGAAGAAGTCAGATAAGCGAGAGAAAGGACGGACATCAAGTGGAGTTATATCCGCCTTTAAAAGCAAGCAGTAAAGAGATAGGCGAGATCGTAGCTCAACTTGATACAGCTCGACACCAGCAGAGGTGAAAACGATTTAGAACTAAGTAAGTAAATAAACGTTCATTAAAATCCTTTCCCGTCCATGAACTCCCGAAATATTTCCTAATAAGATTTCCATGCGCCTATGAAAAATCGCAGGAGCGCTATACTAACTAGTCTTTGTTCCTATGTTCCTTTGTTTAACATATAAAACCAAATTTACCATTACGAAAGACATTCAAAGAAAATATGGGCTTTTATAAAAATAAAAAGAACGTACAAGATTTATAGGTACAAAACAGACCATTGCATATTGTATATTTGAAAACAGTACAAATTTAAGGTACTGTAATTTAACATAATACATAATATATTAAAACATAGCATGGTGTATGTGTAGCACGGGGACTCTAAAAAGGTGAAAATGTCAATTTTGATGGTATCGCGGTTTGCTATAATAAACTACCTTCTCTTTTAAGAAGTTATTTAAAGAATTTCCCCAATTTTTGAAGGTGCAAAAGCCAACATTCAAATACTGCTACACGTAGGTACGTCGTACACAGAATAAGTTGAATTGTACATTTTACCAACAAACTGCAACACATTACGTTCTGTACCTATTACCTACACACATAAATTTTTAAAAAATTTAAAGCACTGTGTTAATTAAAACAACAGGCTTCTATTTAAGCGAAAGAGGCTCAACTTCGTTAGTGGAAATGGTCTATTTGTTATGGAAGCTCTTATAAGAAGTTCTAAATTCTCGATTTTTCTTTCCTTGTGCTTTCAGTTAACTTACTTTTATATACTTCGCCGCGTGATGACAAAATTAAACTCTAGTTTCGATAATTCTCATTGAACTGCATGAAGGCATAATGCACTAAGTTTTCTTCTAGAATAGGTACTATAGGTATCCATTAACTTTCAATGCGGATTTAATGAAACAGCTGTTGCGATGCTAAAGATAATGGAGATATGAAGAGATTTTATTTCCACTCAAACGGTTCTTTTCGCATCAATTCATATATACAAGTATTCGTTTATATCTCACAAAAATGAAAAGATCAACTGAAATTATCACAAAACGTTAATACTTAGGATCATTAAACATAAAAGTAATGCGATAATAGAAGGAAATCGATTCGGTACTTGTATAGGTAGGTACATTGAACCTGCAACACCAAAGAAAAACATAAAATGTCAAATTTTCATTCATTGGTCATAAAAGAACGCTTAAAAAGATGGTGCATTAAAAAATAATCTGTACGCCAACATTGCAGCAATGTTCCATATTTAAGTTCAATGTTCTTTAAAATATGAGCAATGAAAGTTGAAAACGAACTTTTTCGCTTTATGCTGGCATTCGTTAAAAATATTTAGGTATGTGTTACTTAAGTACCTAATCTAAAAGTAATTGTAAGTGTAACTCTGGTAAGGCAAACTAAAAACCAAAGACCGCATAAGAATATGCAGTGAAAAACGCGAATAGTATATGCAAACGTGTATGTGAGGACAGACGAAAATTAAATACATGTATAAGTATAAAGGATTTGCCATTTTGCTCGCCTCTGAAGTAGAATGAAATTGAAAAAATATCATTCCCTCAATGACGATTTTTAAATAATGTTTTGCAAGGAAGGTGGATAGAAAGATATTTTTCTGTGAGGTTACTTGAAAGATAGAGTGTACGTTAACATACCAAGAACCTTTGAGGATTTGAAACAGCGTGTTCGAGGCGAAATGCAGACAATTTCATATCTCTGTAACAAGTATTGAATATCGCATACAATAATGCGAAGAAGGTAATGGTCAACAATTTAAATAGTATATTAAAAAACAAGTTTCATAAGGTACGTTTTATGGCACGAATCAAAGTTTAGAAAACGAGTGGCGCAGCCACGAGTTTTCTTAATGATGAGTGCCATAAAAGCCTTATGAATGAGTTTTTATACTATTTTTTAGAATTTGCGCCTTTTGCAAGCAATTTTAAATAATTGACATTATCAAAATCTAGGGAATTTTTTAGAGATTGGAACTACTACTTTTCAAATTGTCAATTTAAAATTTATTTAAAGGTTAACTACAGTATTTGCTATGAATTAAAATGTATCGTTATTTTTAAAATTTTTTTAAAAAATTATTACAAAATGCTAAATATCTCGAAAACGATAAAATATTGAGATAAGACTTAAGAAAAATGACCTAAAATTAAGCGCAAAATCAAAAAATATGAAAATATACAGGGTGTTCCACAACAAATTTAATATAAACTTCGGGATTAACCGGAAGTGCTGTCAAAATAATATTTTAAATGGACTCGTAATGTCGTAAAACCTATTAAAAATTTTATAATTCTATAATCTTTTGTAATTTTTGAGAATGCGTCTAATGGCTGGTCATCGTGAAAAGCACTGTATAGACTACCAAAATCAAATCCACCGCTTTCACAGAACTTTCAATTGAAAACAACAAACATTAATTACACACGCCAAAGTTTTAGATGTTGAAGGCAATTATTATTAAAACAATAACATATTAAATAATAGTAAACAAGATTTAGATGACCCCAACTGAGTTTATATTGCATTATTAAAAAATTTGTTGTACGATCTTTGCGTTATTATCGTTCAAGTAGCACTCAATATATTAAATCTACCTATTTAGATGAATGAGAAACGCAAGCCACTTTATTAAAAATTCAACTAATTCAATAAAGGTTGAAAACCGACAGTCGGCCACTATCTTTTCGCCTTAATACACAAACAGAATTTCAACAAGTTCATTAAATACAGATGCTGCCTAAAACTAATTAAATGTAAGGAATTATTGGAATTACTCACGTCATTTTGAAGCCGTAGTGTAATAAAAAGGGTAAATTCCTTAGGAAACGCTCGACCGTTTAAATCAGGAAACAATTGAGATGAGGGCAGCCAAATATACGAGTTTGGTTTTAGACGCCAGGCTGTCGGTCTATCCGGAACTTTTTGCCAACGATCCCTAGAAGGATGGAAAAACTTTCCTTCCTCTAAACTTAATGGATTGACCGCATCGGTACATCTAGATAAGAAAATTCAAAGCATAATTTATGTTTACCGCAAGGTCACAATATTACTGTAACTTAATTTAACTTGGGCTTTTCAGTGGATTAACTGTTAATTACAAAACATACCCAATAGATTACAATGTCTCTGCTCTACATTAAATCCTGGACAATCAGTAAGTAGACAATGACGAATTCGCTGTTGTATTCCTGCAGAACATGTCACACTGCAGCTAGACCAATCTGTCCATTTACTCCAACCTAAAACAAATTATAAATTTAATAGGTCTTTCTTATGCGACACAATACAATTTTATGTTTTTCTCCAATTTATTAACGCGTTCCTTTGAAACGGCTTGCTAATGAAATTACTATAATGTAGTTAGCTTTGAAAAGTTTAATGGCGTTCCAATTTTCTAAAGACATTATTATTGCAGTTGGGAGTTGAACAAAAAGATATTTCTCTTTATGCCCATAAAATTTGCATTATATAAGAGTTCCTTTGTAAACACGCTTATACGAAGTCCCTTTACTTTTTTTCTCTTATTTCGCAAAGATAATTAATTCTGTGTTAATCGTAACCGTTGTATTAAGGAATTTGACTGTTGGGATATTTGTGATTAGCGATTTGCCGTATGTATACGCTCACCACATAGTTAATCATATTCTTTAAACACTCTTACACTCCAATCGCATCTAACACAGGTTTAACACTAAACTAATGACAGTGTGTACAGCCGACTCTTGTTGTATTATAAATTATGTTTAAATATTTTTAATGTCTTTCGTATTGGTTATTCGCCTTTCAGCTATAAACAATACTATAAAGTAAATAATAATAGGTTTCATTATGTTTCAAAATATGTAAGTATCTGATTGTTATGTTTTACAGTATGATAGTAGCAGTGTGAAATTATTTTCTGTTTGTCGTCAAAAAAATAAAAATAGAAAACATTCACGAATAGTCGGCAACAGATATGAAAAAAAAACACCTACCCCTCAAAAAATTGCTACCTATAAAAGGTTTCTCGACGGTTTTTTGTAGTAAGTATGAGGTGTGCTAAAAAACAAACAAACAGTTTACCAAAGTTTGACCACCTGGAAGTCCTTATTATCGAGATGGCGTCCAAGATGGTCGTCAAATACTTAACTCCTACCGTTTTCGTCCTACAAAAGGAAAGTTGGTGCCTATGTTTTTAGGGTCATAGAATACATTTATCACATCTAAATTATAAAAATATATTTTTATTTATCCTTAGTTTACCAAATTAACAAAATCATCAATGTTAACGCATTTACAAATGGTCATTGTCACAGTCTTGTACCCAAACAGATTCATTGAAATGATTTCACAATTTTCTGTTTGGCACGGCCCACAAGCAGACGTGCATGGTAGTCCATATCTCGTGCAACTGCACCATTTGGTTCTGCAGGCAGTCGTGCAATTACAATGGAGTATATGAAAAAGATTCTCTGGTATAGTCTGTACCAATTTATAGTGTTCATTCAAATGCCCATAATTATGCTATACAATAGAAAATAACCTGCGAAATTCTACCTGAAGTCCTTCCAAATTTAAAGATAGATAGATTGGGTTATATTATCTACCATTCTAAATGCTACGCAAATCGACCATAGCTGTAAGTATAAAGGTCTATCTACCTTGAAATTTACAGAAACATCAGGTGCATTTTTCGTTATTTAGTCTATTGTATTCTCACCCGATAATGACACCTTTTCTTTGAATGAACACTATAAATTGGTACAGACTATACACCAAATCTATCAGTCATAACTGGTAGGTAGTGTTTATGCAATAGCTTCCACCCCCAATCGAGCGCATTCATATCGCGTTCCTTTCCAATCCAAACCATGATTTGGTAATATACTCTAAAGCTGTGGTATTTTATTGAGGACTAGGTAGGAGGAAGGAGCTCTGGAGTCACGAATGACGTGACAGAAACAATTATTTTTCTGAAGAGTTGGTAACACAAAGAACTAAGAGAATCGGTACTTCTGCCTCCAAACAAAGACTGCCATTACCTTGTTTCCTAGCTCCTCTATAACTCTATTCTCTATTTTGTTTGATGTAGGAGCAGAAACACATTTACACAGTTCTGAATCGTTTGTTTACTGCTAATAAGTTTTTGAATTGTTGACTTCTTGGTAACACCAAATATGGTCGATATGGAATCACAGCCTGTGTAAGCATGAATGAACAAAAGTTGCGAACACACATTACTACCAAAAACTCGTTTTATTTCACTAATGTCATATAACTTATGACGTGTGGACTTATCCGCACGCAAATATAGGCCTCTATTGTTTAACTGTGCATAATAGAGGAGAACGATGAGTAAATCTGTGTCCTCCTCTGTCAACGTCGTTGGATGTTGTTCTGATGACTTGACAGCTGCCTTGGCGGTGTCCACGTCATCCCATGACGTCCTAACCTAACTAGGTGGGAAAGAACAAAGTCTCTTGACCTTCAGATAGATGAATACCTCAAATGGAAGGTATACTACAGTAAGGTTATATCTTTGAGAAAGGATACTATTTCTCAAAGGGTTATATTCAAACGTAGCTCACTGATCTACGGTTGCAGAAATATAAGGGTTATTAAAATGCTGTATTCCAAACTTTTAAAAAACCTTAGAATAATTGTAAATGTAAATAGCACTTATTCCTGCAGGGAAGTTATCAAAGAGCATAAATTATTTACACTCATCGGAATGTAGGTAAAGTTGGGGCAAAGCAAAAAGCGTTGCACGTCACGAGTATTATATACATGTCAATAGTGTTGTCATATGGATTAAAACGAAATAGAATAAAATACGAAATGGAAGACAATAAATGATAGATGTTCTTGGTTGCAACATTGTAATTTTATGCATGATGCTGCCAACTTGTAGAATTGTTTTACCCTCGAATATTACCTTTCATGACAATCCGAAAAATTAGTGTTACATTGGTACTGTTTTTACGTCATATGTCACGTGCAACGCTATTAGGATTACCGTGACTATATATGTTTAGTGTTAGCATAAGTTTAGATATAAGTGTAAACCTAGCATTAAGTAATAAAGGTTATGTTAATTAACTACAACATGTCTATTGTAAGAAATGTTATGTTACTTTTAATAAATATGTAATCTCCAATCATCTTTTAATATCAACGTTAAAACATGGCGCAGTTGTAAAAATAAATTTAATAAAGTGAAGTATTTTACCATAAATATGAATGGCCAGTGAAATTACCTCCAGACTTCGATCTGCAGGGACAGAATGCTGCGGTGGAATGGAAATTTTGACGAACAAATTTAGAAGATTATATTACAGCCACAGGTCAGCATACAGCTGCAGATAATGTCAAACTCAGCATACTCAGAAATATGATCGGGACGCTGCTACAATTATGTCAACATTCATAATCGCCGAAGAAGAAACCGATAAGTATAATGCTATGTTGAGCATGATTGAAAAATATGTAAACCCCCGAATTAACATATGTTTTGAAAGGTACAAATTCCTAGAGCGAACACAGAAGGAAAGCGAATCGTTCGAACATTTTCTCACCGAGTGTCGACACTTGCTCAAGACTTGTAATTATAACGTAATCGACCCAAACGAAAGTAATGACGATAAGGCATTACGGGATAAAATTGTCATGGGTATAAAAGATCCAACATCCAGGGAAGCCCTACCCGCATCGACAACTTAACCCTTGAGAAGGCAATAAATTTTTGTCGCACCAGCGAACAAAGTAGAAACCAGAGTTTAAAATTTCAACAAGAGCCAGAAGTGAACTATGTCAAAGAGAAGAAGAAAAAATCTGTGGTGAGTGAACATAATCCTAAAGCTAAATCAAATTATCAAAAGAGAAAAAAAGTTTTTAAATGTAAACGTTGCTAAACTACTCACGGTGTGCGAGAATGCCCCGCATTCAGGAAAAAATGTAACAAATGTGGACTCGAAAATCATTTTGCTATTTCATGTAGAGTTAAAAATATCAGAAATGTAGAATGTGAAGGTGAAGATAGCGGTAGTGGTAATGAAAATAATTATTTTGTAGGAAGTAAACACACCATAACAACTGTTAAAAATTTTGAGACTGTCAGTCATCCACCTACGAGAATTCCTATTGCTATAAGGGATTCTTTAAAGTCAGAATTAGATAGATTAGTTGCTCGAAATGCTATCATCAAAGTAGATGAAATTGATCCCTCAGCAAGTATTAATAGAATTGTTATTGTAGAAAACCCTAATGGTAAGATAAGGCTTTGCTTAGATCCGTTTGATCTAAATAAACAAATTATCAGAAAACCTAGGTTAGTACCAAATATTGAAGAAATTTGTGCAAATTTTAAAGGTAAAAAAATATTTACAGTAATTAATTTGGCAGAAGGTTATCACCATCTCGAATTAAATGAATCCTCGTGGAAGTGTTGTTTTGTAACCCCATTTGGAATCTATAGATTTATTGTTTTACCATATGGTCTGTCAAATTCACAGGATTTATTTGAAGATCAGGTAGAAAAGCATTTCAAAAATATCAAAAATGTTTTCATATGTCACGATGATATGATAATTTGTGGTGTTAACAAAGAGGAGCACGATAAAGCATTAACTGAAGTAGTTCAGAGAGCCAGAGAAGTAAACGCAAAATTCAACAAAGATAAATTTCAATATTGTCAGAATCAAGTTAAGTTTATGGGACAGGTGTTTTCTGAAAGTGGTATGCACATTGATCCCGATAGAATTAAATCATTATGTGAACTAAAAAATCCACAAAATAAAGTTGAATTGCAAAGAATAATCGGATTTTTTAACTACATCAGGCGTTATATAAAAAATATGTCCGAACATCTACATCCATTGTGTGAATTGTTAAAATCAAATATAGAATGGCAGTGGTTACCTAAGCATGAGGAAGTTTTTCAAAAACTAAAAGTAACTGCTAGTCAGTCCCCCGAATAAGTTCCCTTTGATCCAAAAAAAAAAAATTATATTACAGTGTGATGCGTCTAAGAATGGATTAGGTTGCTGTATGTTTCAGCAATATGAAAATATGTTAAAATTAATTTCATGCGCGTCTCGCAAAATGAATAACCACGAGTTACGGCTACAGTTAAACAGAGAAAGAACTTTTAGCCATATATTATGGTACTCAAAAATTTCACGATTTTATTTATAAATATGATGTTGATGTACAATCTGATCATAAACCTATAACTTCAATAATGAAGAATCCCATTCATAAATAGGGTCTGTTAGGCTACAACGTCTCAGACTAAAACTCTTAAAATATACACTCAATGTTTATTACGTTCCTGGTAAATATATTCATTTCGCAGATATTCAAATCCAAATACATCAGATTCAGTCGATCCAGAACTATTTGAAATGGTACACTCAATCACAAAACATTTACCTATGAGTGATGAAAAGAAAAATGATTTACGCACAGAAACTAGTAAAGATAAAGTATTAATGCCAATATACGACATTATTATAATGGTTGGCCAAAAGAAAAACAAGTATCTTTAGAACGTAAATTTTACTATCCGTACAGAAATTCAATATACAGGGTGGGCCATTGAAAAGGTAACACGCCTGTTTTGGGACACTTAGACCAGTTTTTTAAAAAAACGCTCGGACACGTCGATTTTCTATTTTTGGGGGACAACTTTTGATGTCAAATTTGATTTTGTCAGGTCAACCCCCTAGCCCCAGCAACCCCTAACTCAAGAATTTAAATAGGGAAAGGGAGTCGAGCGACCCCTCATTTGAAGCGTCTTTTAATTCTCTATTCGAAAGTACAAATGAAAATGAGTTTTATTCAATTTTTTTCAACCCTATGAAAAGCACCCTCCAGATTAACTAAGGTGGGGGTGTTGTTTAGGAAAATTCCTGAAACACGCCACCTTTGACTTTTTGAACGGCAAATTTTGATGTCAAATTTGACCTTATCAGGTCAACCCCCTAACCCCAGCAACCCCTAACTCAAGAATTTAAATAGGGAAAATGTGTCGGGCGACCCCTCATTTGAAGCATCTTTTAATTCTATATTCGACAGTATGACCGAAATTAGTTTTATTCAATTTTTTTTCACCCCCATGAAAAGCACCCTCTAGATTAACTAAGGTGAGGTGAGGGTGTTGTTTAGGAAAAATCCTGAAATGTGCCGTTTAAAAGGTCAAAGGTGGAGTGTTTCAGGATTTTTCCTAAACAGCACCTCCACCTTAGTTAATCTAGAAGGTGCTTTTCATGGGGGTGAAAAAAAAATTGAATAAAACTAATTTTCATTTGTACTGTCGAATAGAGAATTAAAAGACGCTTCAAATGAGGGGTCGCTCGACTCCCTTTCCCTATTTAAATTCTTGAGTTAGGGGTTGCTGGGGCTAGGGGGTTGACCTGACAAAGTCAAATTTGACATCAAAAGTTGTCCCCCAGAAATAGAAAATCGACGTGTCCGAGCGTTTTTTTAAGAAACTTGTCTAAGTGTCCCAAAACAGGCGTGTTACCTTTTCAATGGCCCACCCTGTATGTTGAAGCAGGCATTATTTTTCTAAATGACAAAATCATAGTTCCGAAAAGTTTAAGAACACAATTGATTAAACTACTACATAAAGGACATATTGGAATAAGTAAAACTACTCATAAAGCCAGAAAATTATTTTATTAGCCCAATCTGAATCAGTTATTCAGTTATTGGAATATGTTACTCAGCAAAACGTATTATGTGAGTTTCAGTCGGGATTTAGACAGAATTACAATTGTGAGACAGCACTGCAGTATTTGATAAGTGAGTGGAAAGAAACTATTGATGATGGCATGTGTAGTGTAGTTATTTTTCTGGACTTGAAACGTGCTTTTGAAACTATTGACAGGGAAAGGTTACTACTTAAACTCAAAAATTATGGCATTGGGGGTATAGTTCATAAATGGTTTCAAAGTTATTTGTGTGATCGAAAACAAGTAGTAAGATGTGATGATGTGGTATCTAGTCCAAGAATAAACTATAGAGGAGTTCCCCAGGGAAGTATATTAGGTCCACTTCTGTTTATACTGTATATAAACGATGTTGGAAAAGTCTTGAAATATTGTAAGTATCACCTGTTTGCTGACGATACTGTTATATACATAACTGGAGATAATAAAGAGGAAATTGTACAGAAGCTGAATGAAGATCTAGAGAATATGCGTAAGTGGATGGAAGTAAATAAATTAAAGCTAAACGTACAGAAAACAAAAGGAATAGTAATTGGAAAAAGTAGAAATACACAAAACCTCGATGAAGAAAATGTAGCTGTAAAAATTGACGGTGAAAATATTGAAATGGTGGAAAAGATCAAATATCTGGGTGTAATAATAGATAAACAGCTCAAATTTGATGCACACATTGATTATATATGCAGAAAAATAGCTAAAAAAATAGGAGCATTGTATCGATGTGGCTGTTACCTTTCTGTGGAAACGAGAAAAATTATATATAATACAACAGTATTGCCACACTTCCATTTTGCAGCAACTATTTTATACTTAGCGAAACAAACAAATATTAATAGACTACAACTTCTCCAAAATAGAGCCATGCGAGTTATCTTAAGAGCAAAGAGAGAGACCAGCATTAAGCAAATGAGGAAAACTTTAAACTGGATGGAAGTCAGAAGCATGCTGGAAATGAATGTGTTAGTGTTTGTACATAAATGTAAACTTAAACTCACTCCGGTATATCTGTGTAATAAGCTAAAGACATTTTGTGATACCCACGATTATAGTACAAGACATAAAGATAGATTTATATTAGATCATAGAAGGACAAGGGCGTCCCAAAACTCTATTTTCTTTAGGGCCCTTTTTGAGTATAATAAGCTTCCACTCATTATTAGAAGCTCAGATTTAGGTAGCTTTAAGAGGCGTGTTAGAGAGTTGTACCTACTTAAACAGTCATAGTAGAATAGGTCCCTATATACCTACTTAGTATATAATGTGATAGTTTTTACCCTTATTTTTTAATTTTGTAATGTTTATATTTCAAGTTGTTTGTGTAGCATTTTTTGCTAAATAAAGTTCTTATTATTATCTTAATGATGACATATACATACTTATTTATAAAATCTTGTCGCACTTGTGAAAAGTATATGCCAGCTAATTTCAAAGAACCGATTTTACCACACTCAGTTCCCACACTAAGATTTAATAAAATAGGAATAGATATATTGGAGTTTGGTGCAAAAAATTATCTCGTTGTCATTGGATTGAACTTACTATAATGAAAGATAAAACCTCAGTTAGGTGATTAGCGAAGGTTATTTTTGCCAAATAAAGAGAAATTGCCGTACCCTACACATCATTAATAAAACCTCAGAATCTGTAATTAACTCATTCCAAGACATATTCACGAGATTCGGATAGGTACCCCCAATATATTATTGCAGATAACTTACCTTTTATTTCTAATCGTTGTAAAAAGTATTATAGAGACAAAGATATTACAATAATGACCTGTTCTCCTCACTATCATCAAAGCAATGGTCTAGCTGAAAAAGCCGTAAACATTGGAAAACAAATAATAAGAAAAAGTTTAGATGAACATACCGATTTCCGAGAACTTGTTATGGAGTATAATAATTCTCCAATTATTAACTTAAAAGCATCCCCGTCACAAATATTACAAAGCAGAATTTTGAAAACTCAACTCCCAATAACCAGTACAAGTTTAGAATCCAGAACTCAGAAAGGTGTATATGAAATGAATTACTTTACAAACAAAAAGAACTCATGAAATCAAATTATGATAAAATAGTACGTAGAAACCCATTTCATTATAAAGTAGGTGATAAAGTAGTAATAAAAAGTCAGAGAGATAAAATTTGGTACAAGGCTATTTAATTGTTGTTGAAAAAGCAAAAGAACCAAGATCTTATTGGGTGAGGAAAGAGAGCAATAATAAAATTATTAGGCGTAATACTACACAAATGAGACCTTCAGTCACTAAATCAGAATACAAATTCTTGAATGAGCCTGAAATGGTTCCTGAAAACTTTGAAAATGGTAAGATGGTAAATAATGACGGCAGATCAAATTGTCATAGACGTAATCCCTTGAACAGTAACAATCGTACAAGCAATGTAAATCAACATAGTTTTAGTGATAAATCTTTCAATAGTTCAAGTAATATTGTACCGGATGAAACCGTTAGTAATAGTGATATTAAGAGATATAGTATAGAATACAATCGTTCCCGTTTTGGTCGTGATATTAAGCCACCCCAACGTCTTGATCTTTAAGGGGAAGGTGTTTAGTGTTAGCATAAGTTTAGATATGTGTAAACCTAGCATTAAGTAATAAAGGTTAAAATTAAAATAAAACGACTACCTCCCCTTAAGCGTTTATGTATTCATGAGGTGAAGCGAAGAAGTAAAGCTGTTAGCAATGCAAACTAACAGGATATAACAATTTTACGATGATACTCGAAAACACCAGGTAAATTAACCTTATAACCTTGGTGAACGAACAGTGATGTAATGTAAGATTAATTAAAATTGATTAACAAGGGAAAGGCTACATGTTTCGAAACATACTCGTTTCATTTTCAAGCGATTATGAAGATTATCGAAGAGACATGTGGGTAGATGTAGATGAAGCTAAAAAGGTGGAAATTAACCAAACATCTGGTTATTACAAAACTCACCTTGCAGGGAAAGATGAACTAACTTAATGACATAACATCAAACTGAACTAAGTCATATTAATTAACAAAACGACCCAAAAGGATCTCACATCTGTACTTAAATAATGAACGACATTAGTGATAAATTTAAAAAGACAAGTAAAATGGACGTCAACCTGTGCGCAGACAGGTGGCGCAATCAAAAGAATAAAAGTTAAACAGCTGATCAAGGTCGCAAAACAAGTGATACAGGGTGAAGCCCACAATAGGGACCAAATTCATAGAAATTGGTAACTAATTAAATTGTTATGTAGGTCTGTAATTTCGTTGACCAGGTCCGGATTATTTTTTTGTTTAGTAATGGCTACGGATTCAAGTACATTCATAAGGTGAACCTTGCGACCTTGATCAGCTGTTTAACTTTTATTCTTTTGATTGCGCCACCTGTCTGCGCACAGGTTGACGTCCATTTTACTTGTCTTTTTAAATTTATCACTAATGTCGTTCATTATTTAAGTACAGATGTGAGATCCTTTTGGGTCGTTTTGTTAATTAATATGACTTAGTTCAGTTTGATGTTATGTCATTAAGTTAGTTCATCTTTCCCTGCAAGGTGAGTTTTGTAATAACCAGATGTTTGGTTAATTTCCACCTTTTTAGCTTCATCTACATCTACCCACATGTCTCTTCGATAATCTTCATAATCGCTTGAAAATGAAACGAGTATGTTTCGAAACATGTAGCCTTTCCCTTGTTAATCAATTTTAATTAATCTTACATCACTGTTCGTTCACCAAGGTTATAAGGTTAATTTACCTGGTGTTTTCGAGTATCATCGTAAAATTGTTATATCCTGTTAGTTTGCATTGCTAACAGCTTTACTTCTTCGCTTCACCTCATGAATACATAAACGCTTAAGGGGAGGTAGTCGTTTTATTTTAATTTTACCTCAAACCCCCTTTGTGATATTGACCCTAAATCATGGATTTTAATAAAGGTTATGTTAATTAACTACAACATGTCTATTGTAAGAAATGTTATGTTACTTTTAATAAATATGTAATCTCCAATCATCTTTTAATATCAACGTTAAAACAGTATACATATATACTGGAACTATCTAAAGTAATCTTCACCAAACTCCACAAAGCTGTACCTACACGAGCGGTCAAATTCACCAGCGTAATGTACCGTTCTCCTACAAGAAAAATTTTCGCAAGTCACCTCCATAACCTTTTAACAAAAAGATGCTTTTATACATTAAAGGAATTTTTTTCCTCTACCACCTTGTCATCAACATAAGTTTTGTTAATTTAAGTATTACGTGATCATTACAACTGAATTTCACAGTCTCCTAAAGTTAGGTTAGAGTTCTTCGTCTTTCTTTTATAAACAAAATACAAAAATATAACAAAATCAGAAAAGACGCTATCACGTGGAAGCGTTGAGTGAATCTTTATTCAATGATGGAAGACATTTGTTTGATATCTCCGTTCCTGGAACAATGCATCAAGAAACTTAGAAGAAAACATTTTCAATCATAACCACCAAAGTTGAATACAATTTGTGCATTAGAGGTTGAAACATTTTTCTTTCAATGCTCTTCTTAAAAAACTTGGTTATCTCTTGTTTGTGCACATCGATGAACTAAAATCACCGGCGTGTATTTTCTCGAGTAACTTTAGTAGCTTGTTGACAGAAGCGGGAGTAAATCATCTCGTTAGATGTTCTTTTCTAATTCATCACCTTATGCTAAAAGTAGCTTACAATCCCCTTGGGGTATAAGTTGATTTAACGCTACAAACTAAACGTAAAAATTTGTCGTCTCAGTAAAAAAAAGGGGGTGTATTTCCTTGTATTGATGTTGTGAGTAGTGTTGCGTGGATAAAATAAATGTATTCATTGTATATTATACACTCTAATTTGATATAGGTTCCTAAATAATACATAAGAAAAGTTAACAAACAAGAAGGGGTTAAATTGTTTGTATATTGAGGATGTAATAACCGGATCCGTGAAGATGGTAGTACCCATTTAGCAAATTACATACCTAAATGCTATAATTTTGTGCCAAAAAAGTAATTCGGTAATCTCGGTTCTCTTGCTGGTGTATTTTGACCTCCTTTAGAGTAGGTATCTGTAAACCTCAGAAAATATGGTGTGACGGATGGAACAAAACCATCGGATGTAATGATGGCGCGTTCATTCCGTGTGCACTGTGCATATCATCGTAGTTCCCGGCCCAATGTGAGATAATATGCGGTTGTGATACCGATGGCGAGGTTTTTACCCGTATTTATGGCACACGTTACTAACGATCATTGAAGAAAAGAACAATGATTGTGTAAAACAGAGAGCAGGAGAAAGATCCGAAGGCGTTTGGAGGTTTGAACGACTTCAATCGAAAAACATAAGGAACTGCTTCCGAATCGGAAGCCCGCAAAACAGGATTAGATGCCGTTAGTCGCAAACCTAAGTAATAATATCATTAAATTAATAATTATACTTATATCTTCTATACTAATAAAACCTTATTCCTTAGATTGTGATTTTGTTTCAGGGTGATGTATCGAAATCTCGCGTCCCGTCACAATTTGAGACAAAAAGCTGCTATTCTCGTCTAAAATTACAATGGTTTTCTAAAAATGTATGACTTCATCTTGAGCATATAAAACATTCAAGTAGGAGCATCGATTACTTTTACTAAACGACAAGTAAACATGTACGTTTGCAAGCTTTCATTTGATAGTAAAGAGGGTTATAAACAATAAATATGCGTTGTATGAATTTTGAAGAACATTAGTCATTATTCATTAATGTATTAATTTAACCTAACGTGATAAAGAAGTATTTCTAAAATTCATTCATTCATCATTTAAATTTTTTATTTATTAAATATACTTTGAATTTAAATGAAGATATTTTATATTTGTCGCAATCAGCTTCAATGATGCCCACATTATGCATAAATCCATAAGCGTGTACCTAGAAGAAGATAGTGTATATGCGAAAAAAGGGGGCGATTAAGTTAACAAAGTTCTGATTTTCTCGTGCTGGAAACCTTGTTCAGTTGTGTAGAAGAAATGGTAGCTATAGATAATAAAATAAAAGATATATTTTGTGCTTGCATCGGCATTTTTAAAATTAGCAAACAACTTAAATTGAATACAAAAACCAACCGCTTTGTTGTTTAGTTTAATTACTTCCAGAAACACTTCAACACACATAATAAAGTTTATAGCAGGGTTATAAATTTAGTGTAACACTTTCAGAGTTGTTTACGTTTCCTTTAAACCAAGAGAGTTAATTTGCAAGCAAAAGCTTCCATTCTGATTGCGAGACCTGCTAAAACTTGAAAGTTATCCTAATTATCTTTAACGACAGTTGCTAATGTTATTTAGAGGCGATGAAAACAATTACGTTGATCAAATTAAACACAGCTGTGTTGCAAATGCGAGAATATTCATTAATTTTGCAAATGTAAGATATGCATTGTTGTGTATGAAATTGGATTTTCATATTTATACCTTTAGCGTATCATAATAATCAAGTATAATTGGATCATGGCTTCACGAAAGTTTCAGGGGTAGAACAAAAAGCATGAACACAGAATTCTTTACAAAGGGGAATTCTGAAGGGTTCTGGATTGTGGCATTTGAAATGGAAACCTGAAGAATCTTTTATACGGCCCCTAGAAGTTACACGCTTTACACATTGTCTCTCTAAAGGCTTTTAAAATACTAATAGTGACATATACCTACAAAAGAAGTGAACCCCATTTGATCTTTCCTTTTATTTATACTTCTACAGAGTGCATATGAGCACGAAAGGTTTACGATGAAACAATACACGTTCTGAAAGCATTACTCTGATGAAAAAATGCCGATGATCCCAAATAGTTAATCAAATTCTATAAAATTTACTTAAAATTATTTATATCACGCTTTTGTTTCTTGTATTTACAGTGACTTTCAGGTTAGCACTTTCGCGTGGTTCTAAGGTTATACCAATTGACTTTCTACACTATAGACAAACGGTGCAATGTTATAAATTCCCGACAAATATTGGAGCTGTGAAAGTGTTAGTTCGGAGCTTCACAAATATACGTCATAAATGTACGTCATGTTTACGTTAGCGCCCGTCCTATATTCTGATAACGTTACAAGAAATACAGTTACTTACTACGATCACAGAACGTATATTACGTTCTTTGCGTACTATGATAAAATCAATGGAAATTGCAGTGCTGTTACAAAACAACACCTGCAATTCAATCTCTTACTCTTTATTTACGCTTCTTTCAGGAATGCTTTGAAACATTTTCTGCTGTAGTTTTATTTGTTGGTGTCCTGTCCGATATTTTTGTACATATTTCCATTTCAAACCGCATAAATTTCACTACCGTATTTACTTAAGGATAACCTTAGATTTTTTAGAGGACTTTTCAACATGTAAAAATACTCCTCCGTTGTTTTTGAATCGTGGGCGCAAATCTCAATAAAAATTCTCCCGAAATGTCTTGAAAAATCCGGGAGGAAATGCTCTAGCGGGGAAAGTCCATGAGAAAATTCCTCCTTTGCGTTTTGCACCTCTTGAATTAAGCCAAGTCCTCTAAGTCAGAGTGTTTTTAAAGTATGTATTTTTTATTATCGAGATTTTAATTAAAAAAAAAAGAAGAAGAAAATAAGATGTTCTCGCGGACTTTTCCCGCTAGAGTATTTCGTCCCGGATTTTTCCAGATATTTTCGGAGAATTTTTGTTGAGATTTGCGCCCAGGATTCATGAAAAACGGAGTGATGTTGGTTCTAAAAATTGTCTATCACGCTCTCAATTTGAGAGTAAGGAAGGAAGGCGTGGGGGGGGGGGGGGGGGGGGGGTTAGGCTAAAGACGGGGCGGAAAGAAGATTTGGAAGAGTACAAAAAATGCTTTAGAGAAGGTGATAAGTGATAAGATGTACAAGAGCAAAAGGAACAAATGGATGACGAAAAAATGCAGGAGATAGAAACATGTAACAGGAAAAATATAAACACATTTTTCGAATAAACTATGTGGGTGGGAATAGGTATGTGACATCGACATCGTCACAATTATAACAAGTGTGAATGAAACGTCATTAAGCTGATGGTGCCTTTTATGTAATGACGTTCCATACTGAAAAAATCAATAATATTTGCATTCCAGTGTGTATAACAAGTTGCCTATTTAACGCAAAAATTCACTAAATAGTAGTTTTCACTTTTCCCTATCTTACCGTTTGTCTATAGTGTAGAAAGTCAATGGTTATACTTCCGCTTTGAATACTAATTTCTGTAATATTATTGAGTATTAAAACTATTGCCCATCAAAGTATTTGTATATTTATCATTTTCACCGTTTTCTGAAACTCACACCCGCTGAAATGTGACAAGATCAAGGTGACGCTTTACATTTCCCCCGGAAGCACCTTCATCGTAGTATCCACTAGCACGCGTGCGTGTGTGCGTGCGTGCGTGCGTGCGCGAGTTTCTGTTTTTTAGTAAGTAGCCTTTAACTGTAAGAACCGTAAGGAAGGACAGCGTTCCGTACAATTAATCAATATTAATCGTTCTTGATCGATTTATTTCTTGTCTTATCTAAAAGCCGTTATTTAGCGATTATGTTGGTACGCTTCACAATCGGTGCACATTTCTATGGAGTGCAGTTGCAGGTTGGCCTTCACCGGAACCCGGAAGTCCAGATATTTTGTGTGTCATTTCAAATTATTCCCCCTCCTCCTTGTATCTATGAGCACCAAATGGTACCATATTACGATTATGTTGTTCTCCCTTTTCTACATTGTGGTTGTACGAGACAATGACATTCTGCTACCATTTTATTTTTAAAGTCTCGAATGTGTTTAAACTTCTTACTCCTGTATATATGATGAATCTTAAAACCAGTATACTACTATGTTCGGTCAAAAGCCGACATCACAGGCCAAAATATTCGTGGACCCTTTACCCTGGTGTGAATGTTAGGAAAATTGAGTGTAATCTCAGATTTTATATTGGAAGATAAGTGGAAGCAAATGAGAAATTTGTTAATTAATATCGTGGAGGGATTTCTGTAGCTCTTTTCTCCCTCCTTGGATTACGTTAGTATTGGTTACTATTTTCTCTAGCTCGTTTTAATTTGAGAGGGAAACCCCTGTATTGCTTGTTGAATTATTTTTTCCCCATCTTTTGTGTTTTAATCATGTTTACCTGCTCGCACAGCAGCCACACCTCTGCGACCAACTCATTCATCACTTGAGGTATGTAGTTGGATGATCACGAGCCATGGCGTTTTAGTTCGATGGCGGGAAAGTTTTTGGAATTCGGATTAGGTAGTCGTTCTCAACCGACGTAAGTACACTACAGTATAAGGTTTTTTTAGCTATTGCGCCAGAGTAAAATACCTGGAGGCTTTAAATAAAAAAATGTTTGTTACCACTTTTTTGAGAAATAATGTGATAATTTATAACGCAGTAAAGGTTTGTTTTAAGCGCCATGTGACATGTTGCGAATCTTGTTAAATTCACATGTCAACCAAATCCATTGCATCGCATTCTGGTCATAAAAAGTCATTAACCATATTACCTGGGATACCGTTCAGCATTTACTACAATTATTGCATCTCCAGTTCAATTTACAAAAACTCCGGTCCAAGTCCAACTATACCATCAGTTCACAAGCCAATTAATAAGCGCACTCCGTTAAGGATCATTTGCTGATCGAATTTCTCGATTTGACTAAACTTAGCGGGAGTCTAAATGAACATCTTTTGATAAATGAAGATTGCATATAATAATGTGTATAATAATATCACGATAGATATCACATTTTTTAAAATGAGGTATTTATCGTGATATTTAAAAGATTTATCAGATATAGGTATATAATGGTATACAATAAGATTTGGCAAAACTAATGCTAAATGAGCAATATGCTTCGTATGTGTATCGCCAAAATAATAACACAGCGATTATTTAAGTAGCAGCTCAATACATATAACTGGCAAAATATGCTAAAGGGGAAAATGGTTTGACAAGTGAAAATTTGCCATTTTTTTTAGTCTTATGAATGTAGTATAAACAGGACATAGATTACAAAAAAAATATATATATAAAGGTTGTAAAAGATGAACTACAAATTTTTAATAGAGCGTAGCCAATCGATAGCTTCCGGTGTTAGTTCATTTAATATAGTAACACCTCCCTGAAATTTAGTCACTGGACAATGGTCAACAATGTGCTCTATAGATTCCTGATGGTCATTATCACACTTGTCACACAATGGATTTTGCACTATACCCCATTTAAATAACATAAAATTACATTGACCATGACCAGTATGTATACGATTTAATTTAGTCCAAATCATCCTAAAATGATGGAATCCAGGAAGGGATTTAGTAGGGTCCATAACCAAAGCTACGTTAAAGACCTTTTCGTTATATTATATTAAATTTTCCTAATATTTCACAGAAACGCATTAATTTCAATTATGCGTAATCATTCGAATACACCAACCTTATAGGTTTTAATTCAAATGCTTCTATCTGAAATGATTTATATTTATTTTATGTATAATAAATTATCGAGAAAGTCAGGCACATTCATAGGTATATTGAATCTTTCAAAATAAAACCTAAAATCAATTTGAATAAATCTGTCTTACCCAAAGCCTCCCACACCCTTTGGTCCGTATTTTCATCCCATTTGACTATTGATGTTGCTCTCAATTCGGAGTCATTCATATAGCAGAAAATTATGTATTCCTCGGGAATTGCAATGGACGAATCGCATTCTGGACTTCTTCCAAAAAATGTTACATTTACATTCCTGTAACAATAAATCAGTAACAGAAATTTCGTTATAAAAATGAATAAGGACTTTATTGGCAACTTTATATTCGATTAACTTATTTTTAGAGATACGAAAAGCAATTTAAAAAAAATCGGAATTAAATGCATATTTAAAAGAGAAAAATTTAATAAACGTATCAAGCAGCGGGTATGATGCTCTGGGGAACTCGTTCTTTCAACTGAAGTAGGATTGCGCCAATGCCTCAGGTGTATAGAGAGTTTAAATAGCTTTCTGATTTGAATGTTGATACAACTTTTATTTCAAACTTTTGAAGTACTGTCATGCAAATCACTACTATTAACTGAGAGGTACTTTCTAAAACACACATTTTAAAATTTGCATACATTCATGAAGTGATAAGTTTGTATAGAATTACTTTTTTGCAATTTGTATTTTATTTTTGGTGAATATGATAATTTATATTTTCTGCTCGTATTTGCTTTACAGTTTTAGATTTAAAATATATTATTATCATACATTTTGTTGCAGCATTAGTTTTTACGTATAGTTAGCATTGTACCTAGTTTTTTTCAAAACGTTTGACAACGTATGTATGTTACTATGCCGTTTCACACCCATTGAATAGGTTTATAAATCATAATTAACCGCCTTGATGGGAGCAGGAAACTGAATAAAATCTATTTATTTGAACATAAAATACATGGGAATAACAAAGATTATTTACCTGTCAAAGAATTAAATTTCTAAAATTTCACGTAGAATTACCAACAAATAAGTGATGTTTATAATGAACAAAATATACCTAGTTATTTCTGTATCTAGTGCGCGAAATGCCACTTTGGTGATCGAGAACTGATTTTTTTAACGAGGCGCAGCCGAGTTAAAAAAATAGTCGAGATCACCAAAAGTATTTCGCGCACGAGTTGCAAACAAAATTTTTTCTACAAACGCAAACGAAACGTGAAGAATTAATTTGACAATTATTTTAACGTTAAAATACAGAACTCTCATCTAGTTTGCGTGCAGTGCGTACTTTGCGCCTGGCGTCGTCATTTCGGGCACGCTGTCATGGTAACGTAGGTAAGTGAAAAAAAGGGTCACTTCGCGTATTGTTATCGATGCGCAAACCTTGTCATTTTTTGACGTTTGTAGAAAAAAGTATTAAAAGATATTAAAGATACTTTACGTACATACATTGTAACTATCGCATCAAAGGTTGTTTAATAACTCTCTCAAGATGATTCTCATGTCATATAAATTTGCAATACACCACCAAAAAAGCCCGAATTCTCTGTAACGTGTAACCTTTTATGCAAGTGAGAAAATCTTCCCTTTATGAATTGAAGAATGACTTATGGCGACTCGGTTATTCAACCATGGGAAATAAATATAAATCGTACTTGTCTGATCGATTTTTTTTAATTTTCTAATACGCATAGTTTTTTGAATAAAAGTTTCTCCCTATTTCGCATCGGTTTAAGTAATTATTACTTATCGGATTCACTATAAACCAAAAAAGAAAAAGTGCGAGCTCGGGTGATGAATGCCAGAGTTTCTTAATAACCTAGGGCTAAGCGATCAAGCAGAAATGCACTGCTAAAGTTTGTAGGTCTTGTTTGGAAGTTAGCATAGTTAAGGTGGATAAAGCAAACTGAAAGCTTAGCAGAGAAGGGAAAACATGCTGATTTGCTTAAAGGGCTGGCAGCAGTGGCGCACCCGGGAGGGGGGGGGGGTGAACCCCGAAATTTTGAACAATGAAGTTATTTTGCTGCGACAAATACCTTCGCCTTAAAAATTTAGCAATATTGCTGTACCGTAGGCAGTGTAGGTATACAAAAAAGTGTTGGATACGCACCACGCACCACTTTGTTTCTTCGATGACGTTAGATAGTCCGCTTAACTTTTCTCAAATATTTTTAATAAGCGTCGTTTACCATTGTGTAACCCTTGTTTATATACCTATCTTATAACCCAATATTGAAAATTGGAATTCTTTTTTTGGAGATAGAAGCCAGCTTTTGGAGACGGGCACCAGAAAACCAGATTATATTCTTTATTCATACCACTAAAAGAAAGAGAAATAATTTTTAAAACATTTACAATTTCCTCTAGAACCTTATACCACAGGTGGTTATAGTCACCAAAATCACAAGGACCATTGCGGAAAGGTTTCTTATAATCTAAATAAATCATGGTACCACTTACTTTTCGCCATTTGTGGTTTCCATATCGTCCATAAGCATTGGCTAACTATAAGTATATGTATATGTATAAATAAGGGTGTTATGGTGGTCGTTATAATAATTATGACTGTTTGCAGTTCTGACCATAATAGCCATTAGCCATAGAAATAAAGATTCTCCGTGCGCTATTATAAACAGGGTGACCTGCATAAGTTAGAAATTTGAATCACTGACGAGACGAGCCCTAAGGTGGTTTTGGCGATAGAACTTGTTTGACAATAAGTCGATAGGTTAATAGAACTGGAATAAAAGGAAAAAAATACAGGTCGACGAATAGTACGCTAACATCGACAGAATTTTGATCATTGGTTCAATTATTGTTACAAGTGATAAGAAGTATCGAAAGAAGCATATAAAATACTGGACCAATGTTGTGGTTCTCAAAATTATAATCATAAGTTACAGGAGTTCATGGAGAAATCGTTAAATTTAATTTAAAATGCTCATTATGAAACAACATCTGAACTGTTCCAAAATTTGTCAGCATGTCTATAGAACGACTCAGTGAAGTATAAACAAGCATTTAATGACTGTTTACTAATAGGCCTTTAATCCCTTACATTCAACCCATAGAATCTGAAAATTACAATCTGTATTTTATATAAACTTAACGAATTTCAGAAATGACGAAGACCGGTAAATGCTGTTAAAATACATTAAATTCCGAAACGTTTAATTTAATGCCATAGCAATACAGCGTTTTGCTCTTTCATTTACGTCAATATGCTTTATAGATTTTACTCTCATTCAGCGTCACTCTCCGTTATTAAATAATCTCGTATTAGTCACTGAATTTTTTCACGTTACGCGTCGGAAATTTTCCTCTTCCTTCAAATATATTTTCTAGTTCATATACCTACATAAATCTAAGTCTGTTTATCACCCATGTTTATAAATAATAAATGCCTTGTGACAGTTGCTATTCAATATTTCCAAACACATTTCGAATGTAACTCTTTCAATGTGATTTACATCAATTTTAGATGGGGCAAACTATTG
This sequence comes from Pyrocoelia pectoralis, assembly GCA_036250285.1. Lineage (NCBI taxonomy): Eukaryota > Metazoa > Arthropoda > Insecta > Coleoptera > Lampyridae > Pyrocoelia > Pyrocoelia pectoralis. The sequence goes on from CM070074.1 coordinate 34,985,484, forward strand.
CGTTTTCATCAGTAAGTTAAAAGAGAGTTAAATTTAGATTTATGTCATGAATAATTCTATTTCCAAAGATAAACATCTTTTCAAAATGAAAGTCATTTTAATTTTATTCTTGTTTGTATTTATTTTGTAAAAGATTTGCGCTTTAACTAGAAGGAATAAATTTTCCCTTAAAAATCCGAAAAAATAGAAGGTCTTAAGCGAAGTATTGTTGAGATTTCCGCCCGCTAAGAATTATGCATGTGTTATGAATGTGCCACACACCATAAAGATGTGTAAACTAATTTCAATGATCAACTTTATCAGTTACTAATTGATATAGCCAGACCAAAAGTATTCTCTAACCAACTGGTGAAAACATCATAGAAACGCTAAAAGATCTGTGGGTATACCTATAGAAGATGAAATGATTGATTCTGCCATTGTCTTCCGAAACGCTTCGCTCGGCCCTCACAACAAACAACTTAAGTACCTACGAAAAGTATTAAAATTTTCATGAGAGAAAAATTGATGATTTTAGATATGTGCATTAATGCAGGGACATACAAGAATTACTGTCGATACAACAAAATTCCGCAAACTTCTGGGCCTTTGTAAAGAACAAAAAACCTTCTTTAAATAATGACAGCCATACGTTTTACAATGGATCGCAAATTCAATATCTGGACGTAGCTAATTCTTTTGCACAACATTTTCAGTCACTTTACAAAAACCAACTGACTATTGAAGGTACAACCAAGACTATATGAATATGTATACCTACATCGTGCATTATGGATAGACAGTGTTACAGTGAATGACGTCAAGATAGCGCTATTAACATGTAAATTAAAAAATGGACAGGATTCGATCACATTTCTATATACAAACCATCGGTACCATTAGCTACGCTATTTAATCGGTGTTTATCAAGTTGCCCATATCCAAAGAAATGGAAGTTATCGAGGGCTTGTCCAATTTATAAGACTGGAAATAAAAGGAAGTTAGAAAAGTACTGGTCAATATTCAAAAACCGTTTGATGGGGTAAACCATAAACTAGAGTTATATGGCCTCTCTACTGAATCTTACTTAAGGAACAGATGGCAACTGGTAATTTTTTGCTGGTATTAAATCTATATATCTACTGTTCAAAGGATTAAATCTGGGCCCATTACTTTTTATATTATTTTTCAACGATATGCCGAAAAATGTTAAGGATAATAGGAAATGGGTCCCTTATAGAAAAAATGAAACAACTTATTCGCGGAAAACGCCCATCTTTTTTAAAAACATTTATTGAGCACTTAATTTTAGAGGTAGGTACAATCTACTGTTGAATAGGTAGCATTAGAGGTCGTAATTTATTAAAAAATACAGTATGGAAAAAATAGTAATGTAGTATTCAATACATAATCGATAAGTTAATTGTAAAATAATCAAAAGAGGGTGAATAACTGTTTCTTACAGATCTGAATGAAAAGAATGTACATTGTACAATAACATGTGTCTAATGTATGCTAGTAAATGAGAACAATAAATAGAACAGATTTATTTTCGTTAACTTAGTATTGCTTGTGAATTAGTTCTACATAGCTAAAACAGTGGCATTTACCTGGCCTTATACTAGCCGACAACCTGTAAGATTGCCGCTGTACTGCGCATAAACGTTAATACAGGTTGCACAATCCATGATTGCTTTGGAAAAATCAGAATACAAACTCGGCACAAAACGAAGATGATATAGCAGCTAATAATGTATGTGGAACATTTTTTTGTAAGACAGGCATGTGCACAAATATTTCTTAAAAATATAAAAAAGTACAGAGACGTTTCATACGAATACTTGGATTTTAAACAAACGCGAATTTGTCCGTCATTTATTTCATACATCATATTGCTAAATAAATACAATACATATAGGTACAGTTTCTTGAAATTAGAAGATAGCTAAACATACCTCGAGGATTATAATTTTTCTGGAGCGTAGCGAAACTTTTAACGTAAACGAAACCAAAATGCGTAAAGCCGTATAATACGATTTAATGGTATTTAGAATAAGCAGGTGATTCTAAATAGGCACTAATACAGGTAGAAACTTTCACTTAGAGACGATAAATATCGATTATAAGAAACTTGTGAAATTTCCGTAGCACTTAGTAACGTGTAGTTATGCAACACAAAATACAAAGATGCGGAGTTAGAAATCGAGAAATCCGGCTCAGACCGCACGAAAATGGAATGGCCGGTCAATCAGAGACTAAATGACGTACACTGATAGCCAATAGAGTAATTATTCATCTCTGCCGAACAGGAAATCTGTAAAGGAACCAACGCAAAAGCTGCGACCAGCGCGACGCTTCGCTTAAGAAAAAAACAAAAGAGCTGCAAAAAAAGTATCGAGAGCGAACTCTCTCGACAAAGTATAGAATTAGGAAATTCGTAACCTTGTAATTCTTACTAAAATCAATATGATTGACTTTTGCGAATTAGGCAAATAATCGAGCAACGTAACAAATTATTTTCATATAAATTCAATCAAACGTTTTGCAAGTATTCATAATTATAACTACTTTATTGTGCTACATCACCCGCAACAGTTACTGCACGGTTCCAATATGAGCAAGAAATAAGACGAGAATGCACTAAATGTGAACATATTTTAATTATATACCTATATCGGATAATGAACACAACCTGCACTGAAACAGGTCTGAATTATTAATAAGTCATGATGATCCAAAGGATTAAATTACACATAAAACTGAAATCCATTTTCTTGTTTCTATCTTGCTCATTCCGATCACGTAATGAAATATTCCCAGATACGAGCTTAATTACTATTTATTGGTAGGTACCGTCAAAAGCAGTAACAACTCAAGAATAGAGGCCACAATAGAATCTTGTGGCTGTAGGTACTACTAATATTATTATACTACAGGTGTACGCATTTTTTCATTTGAACAATATGGAAAAGTTTGTCAACCACGTGGACGTCATAAAGCTTATATAGTCTTTAAATTTTATAATTGAAGATTTTTTAGGAAGTACACGTTGTATGATAATATAATACAAACGGTTAATTGACAGATCATGCTATTGCATGCTCACGTATCACGTTGATTAGATTTCCGTGAAAATATAAAACTTTTAATATCATATTCAATGAATTTGTACTCGGTACAAAATTAGGTACGCCAGCTAGAGAATGATACCATGTACTAATGTCGTGCATCCAATACCGATACATAGCTAATTATGCACCAAAGGCCCACGTTTAAAATACTTGTATACGATGTACCACAATTTAATGCAGAGTTGTAAGTTTTTGAGTCTTTAAAATGAAATAGTGCTACAACCAAGACATTTTAATACAGCCTGTTATAACTAACTAGACTGTCCTAGTAATAAACTAATAGGTACACTATAATGGCAATATCATTTGTAAGCGTCACTTATAGTGGCCTTAATTCTTACTCCAGAACCTAAATGAACCCCTTAAAAAATAAGCGATTTTTAGAGAAATAAAGAAGAATAGTGATATGAAACATCCCAAACGGCCTTCAGCAGTCTTTTAAAGTCATCTCGCGAATATCAATGAAAATTAAACCTTCCTTAAAACCCGAGTTAAAACCAGTTCAGTTATACAAAAGGGACGAATAGGAAAAATAACTTAGAACATGTAGGTACTAATGTTTTAAAATATATACTTAACGAAGACTGTTAATAATTCTACTTATTTATTAGATTCATAAAATACTGAATTGTAAAAAAGTTGAAACGCAATCGTATAAACACCCCTAAAATTGCTCCTTCTGCTATTGACATCTTTCTTATATATCCGAGCTAAGACTTCTTTTGTAACAACAACCTTTGAATTTCCAATACGTTATATAATTTAAAAGCTTCTTAGAAAAAGAGATATCGATTATAGTATGTGTCGATAATTACGTGGCAGTTGTCGTTATTATTCTTATAAATGTGAATTTGAATTGGTTTTGTGTAGTATATGACCATCATTTTTTTCGTAAAACATTCTTCATACGATAAAGAAATAGTAAGCGTTATTCCTATAGGAAAATTTCCTTCAAAGCGACAGAAATGGACACACATTAAATACGCTAATATTAATTAAGAAAGAGGTGAAACAGATGGAAATTTTGAAACCCAACGATGCAAACGCATCGAATTTATTTAGTTTCCATCGAAAGACAGTGCACTAAAAATTTCGGACACAATTAAATTGTATTGTTTCTTGTTTCACTCGTGCAATAGACTTGCTGTCGTTTTGTAAGATTTCTCTTGACAATCCCTTCCTGTATTATTACATATTATTACTATTATTGTACTTTGGTCCTTATCGATACTCAGGCTAAGCTTGGTTAACTAACTAATTATTATTATTATAGAACACATTGTTGACCATTGTCCAGTGACCAAATTTCCGGGATGTTTTACTATATTAAAAAATTCTGGCAAGTTGCCACGAGACTTCCCTCGTATTAACACTTTTTTCAAAAAATAAATACTACTGAATTCAGAAAAAAATACTCTTAAACTACATAAAAAACTGCAATTTTATCTTATAAAAAAATGAGTGCCGCCATTTTAGCTTACACCGGAAGTGACGGAATCAAAGGTAATATCAGCATTTTCGTTCTTGGCCCGAATGCAATCGATTGGCGAAAACCGCATTTCGATAACTTTAATAGTTTCTGAGTATCGAGCGTTGCAGTAGATTTTTAATAATTATTTTTTTTAACACTTTTTTCAAAAAATAAGTAAGCACAATATATATTGCTGAATTCAGAAAAAAATTCTCTTTTAAACTACATTAAAAAACTGCAACTTTATCTTATAAAAAAAATGAGTGCCGCCATTTTAGCTTACACCGGAAGTGACGTCATCAAAGGTAATATCAGCATTTTCGTCCTTGGCCCAAATGTAATTCATTAGCGAAAACCGCATTTCGATAACTTTAATAGTTTCTGAGTATCGAGCGTTGCAGTCATTTTTTAATAATTATTTTTTTTAACACTTTTTTCAAAAAATAAGTATAGCACAATATATATTGCTGAATTAAAAAAAAAATTCTCTTTTAAACTACATAAAAAAAACTGCAACTTTATCTTATAAAAAAAATGAGTGCCGCCATTTTAGCTTATACCGGAAGTGACGTCATCAAAGGTAATAACAGCATTTTCGTCCTTGGCCCGAATGTAATCGATTGGCGAAAACCGCATTTCAATAACTTTAATAGTTTCTGAGTTTAGAGCGTTGCAAGGAATGTGTACGTACAGACTACAGACTACAGACTACAGGCTACAGACTACTGACTACAGACTACAGACTACAGACGACAGACGGAAAATTTTTTTTTGCATATTTTGAATCTACGTATTCGGAAACGCAAAGATATGTAAAAATTTCCATAGGTCAAATTTTTTTTTTTGGAAAACTAATACAATACTTCCCTTTTACTTCGTACTCGGGAAGTAAAATGAACTAACACCAGAAGCTATCTATTAAAAATGTGTAGCTTATCTTTTCCAAACTTTATATTCTGGATTTTTTTTATCTATGTCCTGTTGATGTTATATTCATAAGACTAAAAAGCCGCGATGGCTTACTCGACTAATATAATGGTAATTATATCGTACTCAACCATGGTGTACTTATACCGTGTACTCAACATAGTGTTGGACGTGAATTTCTCTAAACATCTATAAGCGCATAGCTATTACCTACGTGAAGTGAAAGCATATTTTTGTGTAAATAGATGGCACCCACATGCCAGACGATTCCCAAATCATTTGTGCCTAATTCGCCATAATTATTTCATAAAGAGCTGTTTTCCCAACTGAAACATTAATAACACGTACGCGCCTGGACTGATTCTATTCGAACTTTCTACACGTATACCTTCCGTTATACCGGTTATACATACCCAGTAATCTCCCATCATACTTTGATTTGAGACTTTGTCCGTCATATTGGACATATGTATTTATAGGTCTAATTCTGTGGTAAAAGTGTCAAACGTATTGCCTTGATGGACAAGAAGGGCCTATAAGGTTTCACTAAGTTGGTCATCCAAAATCTTTATTTATTTATAACAATCCCTATGGGAAAATAATCCATTGCATCGTCGTGATCAGAAACAAGTAAATATTTTGCGTCGTTGTGAACTCTTTAAATTTGTCAAAATCTTTATACGCTTCAGTGAGCCATAAAATCCAATTAGTCTTCCAAAACTTCTCTATTTTATTAGTGACTTTTAGCAAAACTTTTAAGAATTAGTGACAAGATAAAACATGTGCTGCTCTTGGAAGCTACACATTTACCGGTTGTGATCCGGTAAAAGGTTTCTTCGGCATGGTCGCAGCAATGAAGCGCATTCTAAAGCCAAATAGTGTGGCATACTTCGAGAGAATACAGCAACTTGGAGTTGAAGAGGAACCATCCGATGAACTGTTCGATCAACTGCAATTGTTTACGATTAGGATCATGTACATACAATGACCCAATCAGCAAATGCTTGTGCGAAGCCCGGGCACGTAAATGGCAGCAATTGCGACATTATGATTCTTCCAGGTTGCCTCCTGACGAAGACACATTTAGGCAATATTGTCTTCCAAGTCACTTGCATGCTTATGATTTATGAATACAATTATGCGCGACAAACGGCTGCTCTTTACTGACTTCGAATGGGAACTGCATCAAGATGAATTGAGACCTGTCTCGCATACCATAACCGCACTTCCAAATCAAGTCCATTTGCCCCAATCCAACGACCTCCCTGAGCTAGAATCTAACGTGGAAACAGAGGCTGAAGAAGGAGTGGAAGACGAAGATAACGCGATTGTTTATGACTCGTCCATGGAAGCGATACAGACAAAGACGGCAATAGGGACAAAGATAGCATATTAAAACATTTTTTCAAATACAATTGCCTTTTTTTAAAACTGTTCCCTTTTAAGTAAGACGTATAGAGTACCTAGTTCAATATCTATCCAATGTTACCTTACACATGAAAATCGATCAAGTAGTTTGGGAGATATTTGTATTTCATCGTATCGCGAAGGTAGGCCGCCATTTTTCAAAATGACGCCCAAACGCCAACAATTTCAAAGTGGCACCCACGCTAAATTACATCCGTAACATGTCAAAAATTAATTGCGATCATAAAAAAAAGCCCCCCCCCCCCAAAACGCACGGACTTTGGTTTCTTGACCACTGACCAGACTACAAGGCTACAAAATCCGTACGACTTATCGATAAACTTTCCAAGAGCAAGTGACCAATAATACACTACCTCTAAACCTATCACAGGGCAGAGTACATAGGGGCTTACAGACTAAACACGAACGCCAAATTTCTAAAATTTCTAAATATTAGTTTCCTAATCATATCGCTAAAGTTCCACAAACGACTACTCGAAGAAATATAACAAATAAATCAACTGCAAATAAAGCACCCTTAAAAGCATTTGCGTTGATCCCAGTCCAACGTTGGACATACCGAGAACATACGCTATTATACTTGATAATGGCACATAGTGTTAAAACGCGTTCATTTCCGGATCCTTTATTTTTTGAAATAAGTGATTAGTGGAAATACTTGCTGTTATTGTACGCTTTGTCCAATATTCGATGCTCTCCATTAGTGTCTTGGAAATGGTAGGAGATATAAGTCTTAAGACTTTTATCTCATCTGGTCAGACCTTCTTTTGTTTTTCCGTTAAAATGCTGAACTTTTTGGAGTAGAAAGTAAAAAAACTTTTTCCTTAACATTTTTTTTTTGATACGACGAATATGGTAAAAATTTCTACAAAGAAAATAATTCAATTCAATTTTACAACTATATTTAACAGGCAATGCACTTTAACGGGGAAAGAAAAGAAAGTCTAAGCAGACGAGATAAAGACCTCCAATTCTTCCATTTAACGAACTTCGTATTTCTTACAGTTTCCAAGTTATTTCTTTTACAATTACTAGTGAAACTGACTAACAACTGCGATATAGTTTAAAAAAATATTATACCGTAGCATAAAATGAAGTGTTACCTGTAACTATATACAGGGTGATGGAAAAACAGTGTGCAAGTTTATTCACACTATTTTGTAATTTTACTCTCTTATTTTATATAGGACACCTTAAAAAACGATAAATTCCACATTAACATTTTTAACTAATTTTCTAATTAAGTTAATTGGGTTTAATAACAATCTAACTACTTTTCCCATTACTAAGTACTGTAACTGTGATCTGGTACAACACATAGTCCAATGAATAACATTAAACATTATTTGTAACTTCAAAAAATAATATAGGTACATACATATATATCGAGTAACGGTTTTTATGCACTATTTTATAACAATTATTAATAATTTATCGGATTTTTAATATCCTCCTTAGCATTGTTTCAATTTTTTTTAAATGCAAGCCTAAACGACCATATCATTATTAAAAAGTGTTGTTAATTGCCTTTCACCAACGCCATATTTGCTATTATTTGCAAAAATAGAGAAGATATAACGAAAACTATGTATTTTATTGAAATCTCCAATCTAGATTGGATAAAAAACAAAAGACGTTCAAATGTCAACTAATCAGCTGCTTGGTATAATTTAGGTATAACTAATAATAATTACAATGGGCTCTACCGTTGAGTGAAAGTTGTACTCAAGTGTGATATTGTTGAAATAATTAATGTGCAATCTTTTATTTAACCATAATCAATTGAAGTGTTGTTATGGAGCCTTTTAGCAACATATAGAAGTTTGACATGATGTTACATTCTTAACAAGCTGGAAGAATATACGTAGTACATACAACAAGTGGAAACTCTGCCACTAAAACAATTAAATAAATCATCGGGATACCTGAATTTCGAAAAAATACAAATACCACCTTTTTTATTTGTGTTTTATGTTTTGAGATTTTAAACAAATAAGTAAATAATATGTTCTTGTTATATTAATTTGAAATGTTCTTTGGTCTTCTGTGTAATATATTAATATTCCTAATTATGTTCTTGTTATATATTTTAAGATTAATTATATCAAATATAGTATTTCTGTACTTAATAACTTTTGCGTTATGTCGGCAAAACTAAAAGAGATTTTAAAAACGCGATCACCATAAAAAATGGTTCGCAATTCTTTATATCTTCAAATAAATAATTTACAAGGGAATGAAGAAAATTGTAAAATTGAGTCCATTGGCTATAGCTCTTAATCGAAAAATAAATTTTAAGTTTTCAACGTGATTCCTGGTTGATAATAAATAATGAAAGAATTAGTGGAAATAGGTATAGGGAATACTAATTCAATTTAAAATGTAGAATATTATGTCATTAATTACGGGGAGTTCAAAATGATTTAAAATATAGACTTTCCCAATAAAAAAACATATAATTTGAAGATGTGCACGTATTGATCGTACAGTTACGTAATTAGGAAAGATAATTGCAAATATTATTGCCTTAAAAGCCGGCACCGGCACGTGTAGTTACCCATCGTGTATAAATATTATGAGGTTATGACTTTGTACCAAATTTTGAATAAGGACTTCCCAATGCTTAAGCCGTTAGCTTTTCCCGAGTTACTTCGGTATGTACACTTGTAAAACAGAAAGACAATGTCGCTACCAACACATGTTCAACAAATACATAATGATTACATTGATGTAACTGATCTTTTCAACTTTGTAATGAAAAGAAAATTTCAAAAGTTTATTTAAAGTGACTTAATTTTTTACAGGAATTACCCACAATCATCGACACCTGTTATAGAGGAGGCATATCTGTTACGTATATTGAATATTGGAATTAATGCAAATCTATAAAATGCATTACAAAAATTATTCTTAGAATTTCATTGACATTTCAATCACCGCTGACAAAATGGCAATGCCCACATTTAATGATGTAGCTCGCACAAATTTCTTTTATTGTCATTCATAACGTAGACAGAAAAGTCCTTATATGAATCAATGAACAACAAATTTTATGACTAATTTGTTCAGACTTTAACTTCATAACTTTAAAATGCTATGTCTGTAATTCCTTACATACCTATAATTACTGGTGACCCAGACGTCAAGTGCTTCGGCGCCTTTGTACGTGTTTATTAACTCAAAGTAGGCCGTGAAGACGCCTCGTGCATCGTTCGGGGACGTCGGCGCCGCAGCGGTGGTAAAACCTCGGAATATAACTTGAGATGTCGACGTACTTTCTTCTACGCTCACTTGCTTTTCCGTAAAAAAATATTCTAAATCACAGCTGGTTGTTTTTGATATAAATAATAATAAAGTCAAGGAAGAAATTAAAATATTTAAACACATATTACAAAGCGCCTACTTAAATTACGTATAAGACTGAACGTTTCACTATTTACATTATTCGCACCAAAGAATTGTACGTCAATTTTCACAAACAGCGTGACGCAAACTATTAAATTTACAAGTTGAATGAATGCATTTTAAATTATACTTGTTGTTTATACGGACTCGTCAAGGTAAACACCTGTTCTGTTGAGGACATGAGAAGTTCGTGAAAACTGTTAATTTGTCAACGATTAAAACAAAATCCCGCTGTAACCCAAATTACGGTTGATTTGAAAGTAAAAAACGTAAACTTTCACATTACATAAAATATATTAAACGTAAAGCGCTCTTTTTGATATTTAAACAGCAGTCACCTTTTAATTAAACACGTTATTTAATAAATCAAACGTAGTTAAACTATTAAGAACATTGATAAATATTCTTAGAAACTGCACAAATATATTATAAGTACATTACTAGTTAATACAAAAACGTTTCATTAGTCTTTCCAACGAGATATGAAGAAGAAACTAATCGAACTGCTGCTTATATGCTGGCAAGAGGATGACTGGAACCCAGAAGCGTCGTGACGCTACAATGACACATGCGCTTTTCTCTGTTGGCACCTTCGAGATAAACTAACTGCTAACTATATTTCTTCCTTTCAACAGATTGACGTTCACTTTGATTCGACGTATATTTTCCCCCCTCCGTAAAGTCAGTAGTATCTTATTTTTAAATAAGTGGTTCTGTAATTAAAAAGAACCATGGCAAACTATCTGTTCTTGTCTAAAAAATTAACCCGTAAAACGTTTGTTTACGGTACTTACGAAAATAAAATGTAATAGTACATTTTTATAACTTATTTTTATTTCCTGCTCATCCTGCTTTCAGATACATTTTACAAACGCTTAGTTTAATGCTTTCGGTTATATATCCGTTGTAATATAAATATAAATTATGCTCACCGTACGTAGGTACGCAAGTATTATCCATATAAAAAAAGAAATAAATTTTACTTTTTACATTTTAGATGTGCATATTCTAACGCGGCATGGCATTTTCGTCGCAATGAATGAATCGAATTAGTTTTTGATTGTTAATTTGTTATTTATATGTAACTAATATAAAATAAATTTTACTTTACGTTCATATGTTCATAAATTACATTTCTTAGCCCAATATCCGAAACGCCATACATTACAGTGGCGACGGGGGTTCGTAAAAGTCGTACAAATTATGTGGTTTATTTGTATGAATAACTTGTTGTATACTAATTAAACTAGAGTATTACAAACAGAAGCAATTAAATAAATTGCGTTCGTTAGAATCAAATTCAACGGTAATACCGATATTAAGGTAATAAATGTAATAAAATATAATAATAATAAATTCCTGTCTCGGTCCACAGAATAAATAAATAAATAAGAAAATTGACCTCTCTAGCAGATTTTTACTTAATGCTTTAAGTAAAAGCATTTATAAGCTGCTAATGAATTTTATGTGCTAAGCAACTGGAAATTTTAATATTCCATGAATTATGTAGTTGAAAAATTGGACAAACGTTTTAAACTGGTAAAATCTATATTTATCACTTATAATTGCACAAGAGGTTTGTGCATCGTGTAAGCGAGGCGTTTGGACGTTTTTCTCACGAAAGATTTTGTCAAAATCTACGTGATCACCAAAAATAGATAAAATAACGATAAATAACGTATTTAGCATCGACTGGGTTTGAACGTAGCTTGGTCCACAAATTACAATTTTGACATGTCTTGCTCAAAAACCATGTGGTAGCCTAAAATGCATGAATTAAAGATCGGACATTTATGTAGACGATGTTCACAAACACCAGAAACCATACAACACATTACATCGGCATGTAAACGTCTAAAAAAATAAAACATCTTTATAGCCGGCTGTGAGACAATAAGAAATACACCGGGAGCATTTGTGCGAATACGACAATCAATGAGGCGAAGAATTGAATCTTGTGTCGCGTCTGAGGGAGGTCATTTTGAACATTTGTTGTAGCTTTACGTGTATTTAAAATTTTATTAGTGTTATTTTCTGTTATTGTTCTGTTTTAATGTTATTCTATTAGATAGTTTTTGATAATGTATCAAAGAAATTAAAATACGCGTTAAGATGTTTTATTTTTTTGCATAAAAATGGCGCCCCAAACAAAAAAGGCAAGAGAGATTTTTTGTCACAAATTGAACGAGGAATTCAAAAATAATTTTCAATTTGAAATATCTCAGTGGCGTACTATTTTTTTCTTTAAAAAAATTGAGATCATTAACCGTATGCGCGCCACTGATGAACATAAAATTCTTAATTGCATGTCAAAAAATGCGCAATAACTATCTCTCAAAACCCACCAAATTTCATTTGCATATCTCGACCGCTTTTAGAGCAATAAATAAATCGTCAGTTTTTTAAAAAAACTTTAACACCCCGTATCTCGGAAACTAAACATTTGAAGACATACGTTTATATAGCAAACTGTCATTATTTTTTCATGCAGAATCACCCCTTCATGTTTGTCGCACTTATTTACAAACACCCTGTATAAAGATGTAAAATATCATCCCTTAATTTGGAACCCTTAGAGGGTAACTTTTGAAAAAAGGTGAAATACGTGTCTCATGGATTTCAATACAGGTGCTTTTGAGCAATTTTTAGATTTCCATCTGCCCCCGTTACAGAGATCGCTTCAACCATTTTAAAATTTCAACCATTATTTTGACCCACATAGGAGATGAATTTCGAAATTCGCTTCTTAGTGGGTGCCTACATCATCAGGGGAAGGTTCACTGAAAATTTCAAGTTTCTAGGTTCATTGGTTTGGCCTGGGCGTTGATAGATCACTGAGTGAGTCAGTGAGTCAGTCAGTCATCAGTCGTGTACGCGGTTTGTCAAAGAATATGAATTTTGCTCAAGATACAGAGTGTTGTTTTGTAACTGTTAGCTTAGAAAGTTGTCGAACTTTAAGTTGTCATAACTTTGTTGTTAATAAATAATATATTTTTGTAAAATTTTGGTGACAACTATTTGGAAGCATTCTGAATCCAGTGGCGTAGATATTTTTTTATAAACAAATCGCTAATAAGAATTCTCCATTCCGAGTACGAAAAAGTTATCGTAGTATGCCCTGAAAATTGGAATAAACATTTAAAATTTTGTCCCAAAGTAGATGTTTCATTATTTGACATTTAAAAAAAAAATTGGTTAAAATCGGTAAATAACTTCAGATTTTACATGTGTGTTTCCAATCTAAATGAGTCACACTGTATATCGTTGGAATCAGAAAAAAATTTGTAATTTTTTTATGCCATAGCCAACTACGCGTTCCATATAAAAATACAACTTTATGCTATAACTCGAATTTCAAGAATATTTTTAAAGAATTGACTACACCACTGCATTCTTATCAAAAAAATGCCTGAAGAACGTGGAAATTATTTTTTTCTATTTTCATAAATAAGCGAGATGTGGCCATAAAATGAAAACTCAAAAATATGAACTTTTGGCCATAACTCGAAAAGAAATGACGTTAGCCAAATTTGATATGCACCATTGAGTTTTTCTCAAAAAAAGAGATCGAGGATGCGCGGTTCATTTTTTCATACGACCTATAGTTTTCGAGATTCCCTATTAAAACATCGAAATTTGGCCACCCTGTATATATGACATTTTATTATTATTTATTTATTTATTTATTTATTATTTTATTATTTATTATTATTTTATTTTATTATTTTATTATTATTATGACACATGACATTTTAGACAATTTATGGTTTGAACCTGTGTGATACCAAATATTTTCGGAACCAACTTACCTGTAACCTTTTTTCGCAAATGGATTAAAAATTGACCGCCGGAGCCAACTAGTATGCAGCCTTTATAAATACCCGAATATTTTGCAACATTGACTGTTTTTATTTCCTCCGACCTACAATATAACCATCACCATACAGCCACCAACTTAGAAACCATCTTTGGAAGTAAGTTTTCAATATTTCCCAGTTTTGGTCAAGCGACCCATTTCGTAAACTTTCATTATTAAACTAATTTTCCGTCACCACAACATGCCATAATACCTGTCAAACTCAAAATAACCGGTTGTTGAAAAAGCAAACGCAAACCCATTAGTAGCTCAATCCCAAGAATTTTAAAAATTATAACATTTCGAATGGGACGGGGGATGTAAGATCGTCTGACAATACCGCAAGAAGAGCAACTGCTAAGGCCTTTCCCGTGATGTAATACTTAGCGGTGATTCCGCGGGAGAATCATAAGGCCATAGAGGAACGGGGGTTTTTAGTCGGTGCAAGTCCGACACACGGCAATTTATTTGCTACGGTACCTAAGCATTTTCCCACTAAACTTCGAGAAAAAAAAACAACAAACAAACGAAAATAGGAACTTATAATATTAGTCGAGGAAATAAAGCACTGAACCTACCAAATTTTTGTAGTAAGACGGATTGAGATGGGGTTTTTTGCATTCGCTTCCTAAATTTAATAGAAAACTTTGTACCTATTTTCATGTTTTTTTTCGAAATTGCATTTGTGCAGTCGAAAATGCATCCTGAAAAATGCATTTTCATAGAAAAAATTCATAACTTCGTTATAAACTTCTAGAATCGACTCAATTCGGGTTCAAGAGGGTTTTCGAGGTCGCTGATTCCGAATATGACCTCGAAATTGGCTCATCGCCCACTTGGAGCTCAGGATGGCTGAGCAACGTCATCTCCGAAGCTTTTTCTGAAATTCAAGTTCAAATGATACTAGACATCTCATCCAAGGGTTTTTAGGGTTTCTGATTCCAAATCAGGCATTGGAAACCGTCCCCCGTGTACCTGGTGCCCCGCATCCGAGCATCTTGAGTTTCACTGAAGTTTCAAACCTATAGGGAACCGAAAATTGTTTCCTGGTTTTTTTGTGTCGCTCAGATAGAATCTGGTCCCAGATACTTTCTAACGGATACCTGGTGCACCACACCGCGGCGGCATCAACGTCATCCTCAGGAGTTTCGCTCAAACGCTTTCATTCTAATGCTTGTATCATACCAGGAAATTATGAGGTAAAACTTATAATGGAACATTTGAATAGATGTGGACATTTTCATTTTGTGAAATAAAATTGAGATATACAGGGTGAGTTTTTTTTCATTATTTGTATGGGGATCTCGGAAACCATAAGAGTTACACATTTGCTTAAATGGGGAAAGATTTGCTTCTTTGGAAGACTAATCCAGATACGCTTTTGTTGATGTAAGAAAATGCATGGCTTACTAGATATTTGTAAAAAAGTAAAATTCTCCAAAATCGTTTCAGCCCTTTAATTCGTTTATTTCTAAAGATAGATAAAAATTGTTCAAATACAATTTGTTGATAATTTTGTGTCGAATAACGCCACCGTACTAGTTTTTTAATTTTGCCTAGCATTTTGAGGTTATAAAGTAAAGTTGAATTTCTTTAAATGGAAACCATGGTTGGCTATGACGTATTTTAATAGTGCATTTTTTTCTGATTGTAATAATGTAAGGGTTGTATCACTTATTTTGATAAATGAAGGCGCAATACACGTTTTCCTATTATTAGGTTTATAAAAAATCATATCCTGCCATGGAAAACAAAAGAAATTATTATCGACACACATTGTGACACCTTTTCAACACGGAGTTAACAGCTTTCCCAATTTTACGCCCATTTACATCTAATCTGCTAAACGCATTAATAACAACTTCCTGCAGCTCCTGCATCTTTTATTCCTCCAAATACAAAAAACTCTAAAAGTGTGTCGATAATAATTGTGTACATTTCGATCACTTACTGTAAATTTCTTTTGTTTTCCATGGCAGGATGTGATTTTTGGTAGACCTAATAATAGGAAAACGTGTAGGTATTGTGCCTTTATTTACCAAAATAAGTGATACAACCCTTATATCATTACAATCAGAAAAAAATGCGCTATTAAAATACGTCATAGCCAACTATTGTTTCCATTTAAAAAATTCACCTTTGCTTCATAACCTCAAAATGGTAGGCAAAATTAAAAAACTAGTACGGTGGCGTTATTCGACACAAAATTATCAACACATTGTATTTGAACCATTTTTATCTATCTTTAGAAATAAACGAATTAAAGGGCTGAAACGATTTTGGAGA
Organism: Pyrocoelia pectoralis; assembly: GCA_036250285.1. Classification (NCBI taxonomy): domain Eukaryota; kingdom Metazoa; phylum Arthropoda; class Insecta; order Coleoptera; family Lampyridae; genus Pyrocoelia; species Pyrocoelia pectoralis. The sequence goes on from CM070074.1 coordinate 35,001,967, forward strand.
ATTTTACTTTTTTACAAATATCTAGTAAGCCATGCATTTTCTTAAATCAACAAAAGCCTATCTGGATTAGTCTTCCAAAGAAGCAAATCTTTCCCCATTTAAGCAAATGTGTAACTCTTATGGTTTCCGAGATCCCCATACAAATAATGAAAAAAAACTCACCCTGTATATAAAAAAATGAAAGTTTTGTTTAATAACATTATCATCCAAATGTATGAAGTTAATATTATAAAATATTTAGTTTAAATTTAATTTAATTTAATTTGTTCCTTTTATTACAGATTAAATTGTATGTAAAACTCCTAATATAATGTTGGTAGTTAGAGTTAGAGTAGCTTCAAAATCTCGTGGAGAACTTCGGAATCCGCCTCTGCAGGCTGGCTATGTACCATGCACGGCTGGTCAGGTCCGGATAGAGGTCCTGGAAGAACCCCGTCCTAGCAATTACAAATTATTTTCGGTTCACTAGGCTTGAAATTTTAGTGAAACTCCAGAGGATGACGTTGATGTCGCCGCGGTGTGATGCACCAGGTGTCCGTTAGAAAGTATCCGGTGCCACATTCGACCTAAGCTACCCAAAAAACCCCGGAAACAATTTTCGCTTCCCTATAGTCTTGAAACTTCAGAGGATGACGTTGATGCCCGGATGTGGGGCAACAGGTACGCGGGGGACGGTTTCCGATGCCTGATTTGGAATCAGAAACCCAAACAAACTTCGTATGAGATGTCTAGAATCATTTGAGAGTGAATTTCAGAAAAAGCTTCGGAGATGACGTTACTCAGCCATCCTGAGCTCCAGGTGGACGGTGAGGCAATTTGGAGGTCATATTCGGGATCAGCGACCTCGAAAACCCCCTTGAACCCGAATTGAGTCGATTCTAGAAGTTTATAACGAAGTTATAAATTTTTTCTATAAAATTGCATTTTTAGGATGCATTTTCGACTGCTTTATTTCCTCGACTAATATAGTATTATTCAAAATACAGCACAATTATACAAAACAAATTATTACGGAGCACAAAATTACGTAGCTTCACATAATTTTTCAACTTCAAACGAATTAAATCGTGTTAAAATGGCAAAGGTATTCATGTTAACGTAGTAAACTAGAGTTGGTTAATACTGAAAAATATTAAATGCCATCTCCCTATAAACCTATTTTAGTAGCTTCGCATGACAAGAGATTTAAGTGTTAATATTTAGTTTGAAAATTTATCAAATTATAGATCGCTTGAAGACGTTTGGAGAAAGATATGTACGTCGTGGAAATGACGATAGAAATATTTGGCAAAAAAATGAAGAAATTCATAAATCCCTATGCAGAGAAATCGCATTAGAAAGTGGCGTTTCTGAAACCAGAACGCAAAGGATTCTAAAAAATATAAGTAAGTAAATTTAATATAATTCATGAATTTAATGTACCTAGATAAGTAGGTAATCCGAATATTTTTTAAAAATTAGCGTCCAAACCATAATGTGCAAATACATTGTTAAATTTGTAATAAAAAATACTACCTATCGAATGTGTTTCGTTGGTTGCGGCGATATAAAAAATAAAGTTGATGATGGTTTCTCGGAGACGAAACATCGAAAAAAAATTTGAAAACGCCATCTAATAGAATTCAAAAAGTGACAATGAAGAAGTCTCTTTGGTTTTTAAAAATCTTTCGAAATAAAGGAAGGAATTATGAAAAAGAAAAAACCCAAAAATCGCATTTTGTTTTAAATCTCGGAAACAATAAACAATAATCAACTTTTGCAAACTAATTGTGGACTGAACATGCCCTAAATTATACAACTTTTCTCTAATTTAACCGCCTTCGTATCTCTTATCGCTTTCAAGATCCCCATGCTGTTCTTCGTTATCTTAGGCACGTTCTATATTCACTATTTTGATATTAAAATATGTACTGTTTACTTCTGAATACTTATCGCATTATTAATTTATGTCGGACGTTGTTCAATGATACGTTGTGACGAAAGTCGTCTAGTTAGAGACAAATTATTACGTTAATCAAGGTAGGAATTATGTAGGATCCCCATTTTCATTGTAACGTATAGGTAGATATGTAAAAATAATTAACTTCTCAATAACCTTATAATCACTCAATCTTAATCTGCATTACGAAAAGGGCTGTAAATTAGTACCTTCGAAAATTCTCTAATCCCGGTAATGGGTATAACTCAATCCTATAAAATTTCTCTCTACTGTTGTAAATTGTTGAAGATTGCTCAAATCCCTATGTGGGCCACTCGTATCTAATATTAACCCTAATGCAATTGTAATCGTGAGTCCTACCAATAAGGTCTCTAGTTCATTTTTGTTACATTTCCCTTGGGAAATATGTAGGAAGTGTACCAAAAGTTCTCTTTGAAAAAATGTCGAGATGTAGTATACAACATTAAAACACATTTAGAATTATAAATTTTTGCAGTTTCATAATTACATCGAACGGTATTCATGTAATTATTTTGTTGTATTCGAAATACTCGTTTCCGGAATGTAAATTTGATATAACTTTTTCTTAGCTTAAAACAAGAACTAATGAAAATTTCGTGTATATATGTAGGTATAGGTACCTCGCAAATACCAAGTTTTCTCGATTTTATGGAAATGTTACGAATGTATAAAATTATTATATCCCTCCGTATCTTCAGGGAACCTGAGCGTAGGTACCTATTTAGTTATAAATTTGTGCTACTCAATACTGGCATCATAGTGTAAAGTAATCTAATCACTATGCTAGTATCAATGTTTGGATGTTTGGTATGTTTTAATTTGTGATTGTCGAGCGAGTAATAAGATATAAAGTAACTTCAGATAACAAAGGCCTCAAAATCATAAATATTCATGACGTCCTCAAAGCTCGTACATATGTTAATGTATTATATTACAATTTCCGTTCAGGGCACGTTATTAACCTAAATAAGGTTTTGTGCGTGGTAGACAAAATCAAAGAGTAGATACTAAATGACAAAATTTCTAATTTGTTATATTTCACTCCATTTGTTCTTGAGAAGATATTTTTATAAGTTATATTTTTGTGCTTTCTTATACCTACATACCTATCTTTGGAAAATTTCATAAAAGTGAAACTCAAGATTGGTAAAAAATAAATTTATCAATACTTACATCAAAGAACGTATACGTTCTTTGGTTATATTTAGATTGAAGTAATAAGTTACTCGTTAACTTAATTTGATTTATTTTTTCGATCACTATCTGGTATTTCAATGGAAACTGTAATTAAATAAGATGTATTATTATTTCAATAGATAATTGAAGCTCATATTCACTAAATCACTGTTTGGTTCTTTCAAGAAGATCTTGAAATGATTCTCCCCTGGAATTTTCGGCCAGTGTCAATCCATTGTGAGTATTTCCTGAATCTCCTTTTGGCCGTATTATATGTAATCTCACAGGCCCGTTTGCTCTCTATAACTATAAAGGTGTTCCTTTCAGCAACATTCTCTGTTAATAGTCCAGTAGCCGCTCTCAGACTTACAGAGATTCAGTAAACCCCTCCATTACTCCAGTACACTCCAGAATCGATGTCCTATTGCTCTTGGAGGCGGTGTGTTCAAGAGCTACTCCATAGGTACTGTAGTTCCCCCGTAATTCCGAGACAGAGACCGCGTCTGTCCTCTGCTTTGTCGAGCATCTGTATGTTCTTCTGGGAGAGGGTATTATCCCACCGCGCCAGTAAAGCAAACGTAATGACCGGTCTAATTATTTTAGTGTATATACAGTGCGTCCATTTGCTCCCTAACGCTCGCTTACAAGTACACAAAGACTTTGTAGCTTTTCTCACTATCTTCTCCAGGAGCGAAGGCCAGCTCTTGGTCTAACGTTATGCTCAAGTATTTTACTTCTCGCACTTCTCCAACTGCAACTTGGCGCCATATATTTTTTTGTGCTGTACCTGTGTCGGTCCCTGTATTCGTGTTCAGTTAATTGTACGCATTTTGTATGCATGCGCAAGTTGCGACGCATCCATATGTTGCGGAAGTTGGTTGTGAATGCGAATCAAGGGTAATTCGTGTTTTGATGCAAAGAGTAACGCATGTTATCTTATAAGATATTGTTCAATAAAGTTTGGTACTATTTTACATTCAATATCAAATTAAACTTTAATAATTACCAGCGTTTATTGTAAATTTGGAAACATTTCTAACAATTCGTAAGAAGAGAATGAGGTTCATTTTTACCCAATCAACAGAAAATCCCTCTTCTCCGCACCATATTTTCACTAGATTCACAGGTCCCTACATCAAAAATGATACAGTCTCTTCAAACCTGCCACGTACCACAAATCACTATGCATCGGCATAGCCAACTGTGATATAGTCTGGCTCACTTAGTGGATTCAGCAGTCCGTCTATCACTAAATACCACAGTAGCAGTGATAGCCCAGTCAAATTAGACCAAAAAAAGGTCGTGCCTTACATTAATTCCGACAAAGCTGGAAATGATTTTGTTTTTCTTTGGGCATCCCAAATAAGAGTAATATGAGTTTGCGACGCGACGGTTTCTGAATGGAGCGTTTGACCCTATAGCCAAAAATCCGCGCAATTCCGGGACTTTTTTTGGTTTTTCGCTTTTAAACGGCTGGTCCTGCCAAAAATCACGTTATATAAAAAAATAAAGCTTTTTAAATTTTCTAAAATATTTGTATGACACTTTTTTTGCTATCTCTAACAGTTTATGAGATATTTGCTGTCGAAAAAAGTATAGGTATTCGAAAAAACCCCTCCCTATTATATGTTTATGGACTCTTCGATTTTTTCAATGTCATTATAAAAGAGAATTTTGGCCCCAATTTCGTGGATGTAACAATTTATTTTTTGTACCCCTTTTTGACTCCATTCAGGCTTGGGAATATAGGATCTGAATAACTTTGGAGAATATCTCCCAGTGTAAATTGGCACAGATCATCGTTCTCCTCCATGTAATTGCAGATGAAATCTACACAGTCAGACACTTCACTAGTTTCAGGTCGCCCACGACTACTGGTTGAGGGTGTAAATCTGAAGAAATCTTTGAAACAGGAATGATGATACCTACCATCAGCTGCTGCTAGATCTGATATATTGCTGATCCTCCTTAAAACCCTCACTCCATGTATCATCTCTTTCATTAGCTCTTGTTGTTATAGAGAGTTTATTGTTTCAATAGTGACAATCTCGTGCACACTATCTCGTTTGTCTTTTGCCTGGAAGGCTTCAGTGACATTCTTCCCACAAAATAAACAATTTTTCTTAAAACTGAATGTGTCCACAGCAGCCCTTGTCACACGGGATAGAGGGTTGTCTCTTGTCTCTTTCAGCGAGTAAAATGTTTGACTCCTTTGGAATTTTTCGTCTTCATTCTCCTTAATTGTTCGTCTATCCTCATCTTCTTTACTCTTTCATCACATATGAAATAAGTAATGTCAGCCATAACAAGAAAACACTGTATACGAATCACTTGATGCACAACAGTTAATCCATGAAACCAATTAGAACATTTAAAAAAATGAAACCACATTAAGACATGAAAAGTTTGACCTAACACCGGCACTGAACCTAATCTGTTGGTGAACTACATAACAATTTTGTTATGTGTCGTGAACTGAAACGGTTACGGTTTCTGACTAAATACAGAGAAGAGGGGAAGCAATGGAGGGCTATAGCAGTACGATGGGAGTAGAGGGGGAATGAGATAACAAAGGGTCGCGCGAGACCATCGTGCATCGCCCTGCTCCGCTGGACAGGTGGCCACTACAGTCCTGTACCCCCACCCTTCACCTTCACCGCACCTCATCAAGAGAAAATGTTGAGAACCAAATAGCAATATTATACCATACTACGCAATATTTTAATGGGCCTTACTACAACAGGTATCCATAGAAAAAATTTGTTTTTCTATTTGATTATTGAAAATTGGTTTTTTCGAATACCTATACTTTTTTCGACAGCAAATATCTCATAAACGGTTAGAGATAGCAAAAAAAGTGTCATACAAATGTTTTAGGAAATTTAAAAAGTTTTAATTTTTTGTATATGTAACATGATTTTTGTTACGACCAGCCGTTTAAAAGATATAAGCGAAAAACGCGGATTTTTAGCTATAGCGTCAAACGCTCCACTCAGAAACCGTCGCAAACTCATATTACTCTTATTTGGGATGCCCAAAGTAAAACAAAATCATTTCTAGCTTTGTCGGAATTAATGTAAACCATATAAGAGAACTCCCACCTACGGGCATCCTCGTACAGCCTGGACTGCTACAGAGTCGATATTGAGTGAGGCCGTGATGTTCCAGTATTTTGTCATTGTGTGTATTCAACATCGTACAGTGTACTCCCCCTTTCCACAACAGGAAAGCGAAATTAAACGTTCAGAAATTTGGAGGCTGGCGCCGGAAAAACTTCACAATTGTGGAAGTTGATATATCTTCAGAAAAAGTACATTCAGAAAGTGACTTCCGACTGAGTTCGATTTGCACACTGGAAAAAGAATATTTTCAAATGGTGAACGTAATTCTTGCGTAATGTGCTAGTTTGGTTATAAAAGAGCGAAATTCATTTTCTTCAGCGCCTTTTTAGAAACGTGCTAATGACTCAATTCATACTTAACCGTACAATTAAGGGGACAATAGACACTCATTTAACAGCAACGTAGTGCATTTATTTTCGAAAACTCAGTAGAACCAAAATGCTTTGGTTGTATTTTGAATTCGGGGATAGGTAAGGTTTAGTACCTAAGTCTACTCTCCCTTTTTCCCACAAATATGGCTGGTGTAATTTAGTATATTAATTTGGTCGGAAAGAATAAACAAAGCGGAAGATAAGAATACCAGGTTATCAGCAATAAACTAGGGACACACGCACACGAAGTGCAGAGGACCAAGTTGTCAGAGTAACATAAATTATTAGAATTCTTGAGCTTTTTTAATTTTGTTTTTGATGCCGATGCGATAATATTTGATTACAATTATTGGCCATTCAATTGAATTTTCGTATGGATTGTGTGTAGCCTATCGACTGGGGGTTTATTGAATCTGTAAAAATTATTTTTTCCACTACTAGCTGTGAAGTTGACAATTATTGCGTATCCTAGACAACTGAGAAGTTTAATTTCTCTACCTAGTGGTCAATAATCTATTATATTATTCACCTAGGTTAATAATGGGAATTTGCATTCCTGTGCTACCTACTTGATTTTTACAAGAAATTTTTTTATTTTTAATTTGTGTCTTAAATTTGACTAGTAGTGGAAAAAATTGTATATACACCACGGTGGTGAAGCCATTTATAGACCTCGCACCTTATTCCGCTCGGGGCAAAGCCCCTCGCGAAATAATCTTGGTGCTCGGTCAATAATAACAGTCTTCACCACCTTGGTGTATAATATACTATTATTGCTGCCGAGATATTGTATTGTTCGATATAATATGTATTTATATGTATTACAGATTTATTTATATTATACAGTGTGTCACATTTTATGTTTTTATGGTTTAACAAAAAAGGGAGAATTATCTAGGTTCCGTATGGAGGTGTCGTCCTTGAACTAATGCCACAGTCTCTAGCAGTTCCGGTACATTTTGTGACACATCCAGTGCTGTAAGATCAGAGATCACCATAAATTCTATCAAATAGTTTCCGACCCAAAATTAACATGTCACGCTGAATCCGAACCTAACTTGTTCACATTCAAACATAAGAAGAGGGATGCCTCAATAAAAACCTTATCCAAATTACAGGACAGTAAAAGGTATTCAGCACCTCTAGGATATAGCTGCTGAACGATTTGAATTTTACATGGTCTGCATTTTTCTAAAAATAGTATTAGGTACACTCTACTCTTAATTACTCCTTCTTTTGAATCAATACCCCCAGATCATGTTGAGGGGAGTGCAGAAACGCAGGTTTATGGAAAAGTTCTTTTCGGATATCTAAAATAAGTGAAATATAATCAATAACTCAATGCTACATAGTACCTATTCAATTTTAAAAGTAGTAACCGAGGTCATTAAGTTCTACGGATCCATGCAAGCGTTCATTCGACTATTATGTAACAGACTAATGTGCCTTACCTTGCATAAACTTTCATTTCAGCGATTTTTAAGTGACAACACAAATCACACACTTATACCCGCAAAAATGTTAAATAAAATAAGGCAACAAATTATAACAAGCTGTCTCTGTCTGCTTTAGAGGATATCATACATCGCCATTGACCATCTATAAAATTGTAGTTTATTAAGAAAGTTTAAAAATAAATTATACACTAACAGAGATCTGACTGGATATTTCGACAGAATTTCACATAATTATGGAATGTAGCATAATATTACTATCCTTCTATATTTTGCTCATCGTGATTACCTCATTACTACCAAATCATAAATTATGCGAATCCTAACACCCTACCGTGAACAATTGTACTACGGAGAATCTCGATTAACAATAATTCACACTTATGACTGGTTCGGCCTCGAAACAGGTTGAAAACACTATAACCAAAGAGCATATTGGTCTTTGCTATAACGTAGGTAGAAGGTACCCCCTGTCAATGAAACCAGAATGCAGCGATACCTACCGCGCAATTCACTTATATATGACGTATATTTTTTACGGTACCTATTCTTTATCCAATCTGACTGCAAATTTTATCGTGAGCTGTCGTCTACACTATGAGCACCTCCGAGTTCATTATCTCTCATCCTTTCAAAACCTTTCTCTACTCAAAAGGCGTTCACTACCGATTATCGAAATGGGAAAAACCAATCAAAACTTGTTGTATCGCAATTAATTTTTAACTTAACCACCATTGGTTCGAAAACTAACCGACAAGTGCAAGATAAGCTTCCCACTCTCCTATCCTTTTCAAGATAAAAATTTTGCAAATTTGCACTATCAGCAAGCGTCCGACTGACCATTTACTTCATCAACAACAATAATACCATTATTCAAATACAATTCCCGGTTAAATTCCATCCAGAATGACATCATACACCTTAGAAAAATGCCAAGTCTACAGAATCCTTTTAAAAGGAGCATTGAATATAAAGAAAAATCTTTCCAGAACCAGCTAATTGAAATAATTTTTAATTACAAACGCATTAATTAAGAGAAGCATTAAAAAACTATTCTATTTAATAAACGTAACTTATACGAGGAGTATTCAATAAAATTGTCTCATTCAATAACTGTTAACTTCACCCTCAGCTATGGCACATTTCAGTTCACTCATAGTTGGAAAGAAAATGAAAAGGAAATTCCAACAATCAGAAGAATAGAGCCCACTATCGTTGTTAGATTAATGCGATAGGATTGCGCCACTAAACCTATCAATGGGGGATATCTATTAAAGAAGCATCAGCGGGAACCTAGGCGTTGAAAAATTATTTATCACAATAATAATAATAATTAATGATTAAATTAAATTAAATGCAAAGTATCCTGTTCTAAGACCCCCTTCCAAAAATCTATACAGCTCCTTAGATCTCTAAGGAAAAAATATAAAAAATCGAGTAAAACAAGTCATAATCGGTATCAATTTGTATTCATCCTGCACACCCCACCGCCATTGCCTTGTCGCCTTTCACGATACGCAGTGCCCCTGCGGTAGGATCATTTTTATTCCGTCCTTAGACGTGGATGATCAAATTCACTATTGAAATATTATACTCAAGTATTAAAAAAAATTCCGCTTTTCTTGAAGGCACCTATACAATGTTTATTCATGGGGAAAATGTTTAAAAATGCGATTACAGTGAAACCGTACGTTGCAACATTTCCCTATAAAGAACAATTAATCTTGGAAGTACACATGAAATAAGCTTACTTATTTAAATACCAATGAAATGGCTCAGTTATTTTTGTGACCCTGAAATCTTCAAGGCAAGTATGCACAATTTAATGATATTAAACTCATCTGTGTAGGAAATGTAGATAATAAAGAAAGGATTTATATTCTCATTTACCGTTTAGTAACTTGAATTAGTTCTAATAAATGAAATCCATAGATAGGTATAGACATTGACTTTCTAAAGTCAATGGTATAGATCACTATGTGAGTATGATGTCATAAAATTTTATACGTTTTTAATACAAATACTGTGAGGTTTAAGCATAAATTTGCTAAATCTTATGTGAACCATATTTTCCACTGTATGGAATGATGAATGATACAAAATTACTTTCCCATCACAATATTTTCCAATTTAGATACTTTCTAACTTTTTTTGATTGATTTATGTCTCAATTCGCACTTAAAAGCTACATTAATATTTAAAAGTTTTCAAACTTTAAACATCAAATCATCCTAAACATGAACCTTGAATTATTTACATCAAATTTGGAAAAGTTCCTTAAAGCTGTCGAAAACGCTTACAGGGATAGTAAGTACGAATGTGTTTTAGTGCAAACCTCAGTGGGAAGCACCACAGAGTTTCTGTGATTCCCAATGCTAAAAGTAGTAGTTGAAACCCTCTAGAGAATCGTTACTCTAACAGGATTCACAGTTTACCGCAAGTTAGTTAAATCGCAACCATTTTTGTGAAGTTATTATTTTAACACTTACTTATGGCTATTATAAACGTAATGCTAACCTAACCGTTCATCCTTTTTAAAACAAAACTTGAAATTTATCTCCGTATATTGTTTCATAGATAATACCTACCCGTACAATAGAACGATTGTAAACTTTCTAGTGAGTACTTGGTTTCCGAGATAAAGACAACAAGCTCAAGATTAACATATTAATTAAATGTTAACCAAGTATAACTTTATGATGCCTTTGGGGATAACGCATTGGCAAGAATTGCTCTTGAAAGTTATGATCTTTATCTTTAGTATGCGACGTTCAAAGCTGTAATGCACAATTTTTATAACGAAAACGAGAATTCTAAACTTTTATATTCGGCAGCTAATTGCTAAGTTTCGCTACACTTCGCATTTGAGAACAGAAACTGCAATTATTATTGAAACTGCTTATTTTAGTTATTGATAATAAGAAATGAAGAATGTTAATACATATTATTATTGTATAACAAAGTGAAAACTACCTAAATATCAGAAACAATCAACTCAATTACACTGAGACAATGCCATTTTCATTTTCAAAAGGGTATCTTCGACTAAATTTTCTATTAGATTTTACTATGAAATGTATTCAATGCTTAGATGATTTGTTCCGACTGTAAGACATCTTAATGAAGGTGAGGCTACATACTTATCAAAACTTCTTCATCTCCTCCGAGATCAAAATTATAAGTCGTGAAGGAAGGAAGAGTTCACAATGGCTACATTTATTGGACGACCGCAAATATCTTGTGCATAATAAGACACAGTTTCTTACATTCAGGGCGTTATCTCTCAAGTAAGACGAACTGAAATTGCTGAATTCCAAAGTATCTCTACTTTTGTAGTGAGTGTAGCTATCTTTAACTAACATTTCTCCAATTCGCTGTCAAGAATTTATTGTTTGTGTTATTTAACCAACCCTTAAAATGTAATCAGTCTGTTAAAATATATAAAAATGTTATAAATGTAATATATGTTAGCGTGATACCAAAAAAGCAAAGACCTTTTTGTACAACACTGTCCCATTTTCATACCTACAGCAATAAGTGAAGTGGAGCTTTGGAAGAAGATAATGGAAGGAAACTTGAAAATAGGAATAATATTAGTGCAGATTTATGACTTTCTTTCACTGCAAGAGTAAGTAATCAACAATAAGGTTATCATTTATTCAATATTTCAGAAAGATTTGGGTATTGTTAGTGTGGAATACAACGTTGGCTAAGGGGGATGCAACCCTAAAGTTCTCTAATAATTGTCATCCTATACAATATTCTACAAACCAAACTATCAAATCGTAGTTGATCGCAACCGACGAAGCCAAATTTTAATGCGTTTTGGTAAATTACTATCCGTGTTCCATAAAGTCTTTATAAAAAAATATAAATTTATATTTCATTTATTTTGAGCACTATGCAAAAACTAACAAAATGTAGAATTCGCAATAACAATAATACTTGTCTTCATTCTCCACAAAATAAAAGAATTCTGGCATGTATTGCCACGAGACTTCCCTCGTATTAACACCTTTTTCAAAAAATAAGTATAGCACAATTGCTGAATTCAGAAAAAATACTCAAACTACATAAAAAAACTGCAATTTTATCTTATAAAAAAAATGAGTGCTGCCATTTTAGCTCATACTACATGTTATAATTTCATCACCTTCATCATTATAATTCACCCCCTTTGGTGAGTGTGCTTACTCCATAGTTTATGTTAGATTAACTAATTACCTAAATGTATTTTAGTCTTCATCATGCTGTAAACATCTAATCACCTAGTTTATAATTAAGTCGCTTGATAATGAAACCAGTCTGGTTTCGAAACATGTTTTAGGTATTAATGATCCCCCTTTTAATGATTATCATATACAAGGTGTCCCTGAAATGCGTGGACATCGCTTAACCACAGATTCCTGGTTCGAAAATAAGACGATATAACCATAATAGAAGAGTATGATATAACTAAACTTACCTATATACAATTATGTTTCGTTTAGCTAGTATTCAGCTTCAAAGTTCTTTAAAAAAAAGTTATTTTATCCATAACGACAGAACGCTTGGATCGATTTGGATAATATTCGGTATTGTACTCCTTACAGACGTAGGTCATCTTTTAAGGTGATATTAGTTATTATCAGTGAACCATTAGTGTACGAAACACGAGTAACTCGGACATTCCATAGTAATTTTTTTTGTTACTTGTTAATTGATGATATCTGTTAAGGTTTAGACACAAAAAAATAAAATCTGCGGGACCGCGCACTGCATTTCTTAAAACACACATGTAACTTAATAGTCTGGTATGCTAAGGAATAAATGACGTAATTGTATACAGGGTGTCCCAGGCGGAGCTTACGCTAGATGTATCTTGGAAACCGAATGTCACAAAAATTTGAAATTTTAGGGCCAAAGTTACTTTTTCACTTACAATCGACTAAAAATATTTGCAAGGAAGTAGCACTTCCGGTTATACCGGAAGTAGACCATAACTTCGTTATTTTAAATAGCAACCCCGATTTTTTTTCTCTGATTCGAATTACCCCTTTTATTTGCTTTCCAAATCACCCTACATGTCAAATGTTTGCATGGCCACCTTGACTTTATAAGTGATTTAATGGAAATTTTATGGAATGCAGAGGTTCACGCCAATGGCTGTAACTTTTGAACACTTTAAGATAGAAATGCAAGTGATACATGGTTTTATAGAGGAAGAAGTGCTCTTTCTAGTCGTACCATAGCTTCTTCAAATGAAATGTTACAAGGTCACGTTTTGCCTCCTTAAATATTCGACATTTCAAATGATGAAAACTCCATTTTTTTAAATGGCAACCCCATGGTTTGTTTTCATCATTGAACGCAGAATTTCATTAGCTTTCATTCGGTACCCATAAAGTATGGTGCGTGGAAAACATTTTTTTTCCATTGCTGGGTTGATATTTACCGAATTATCGCATTAAACATAAAGAGTTGCATTATTTTGACAAATGTTTTCCACGCACCATACTTTATGGGTACCGAATGAAAGGTAGTGAAATTCTGCGTTCAATGATGAAAACAAACCATGGGGTTGCCATTTAAAAAAATGGAGTTTTCATCATTTGAAATGTCGAATATTTAAGGAGGTAAAACGTGACCTGGGAACATTTCATTTGAAGAAGCTATGGTACGACTAGAAAGAGCACTTCTTCCTCTATAAAACCATGTATCACTTGCATTTCTATCTTAAAGTGTTCAAAAGTTACAGCCATTGGCGTGAACCTCTGCATTCCATAAAATTTCCATTAAATCACTAATAAAGTCAAGGTGGCCATGCAGACATTTGACATGTAGGGTGATTTGGAAACCAAACAAAAGGGGTAATTCGAATCAGAGAAAAAAAATCGGGGTTGCCATTTAAAATAACGAAGTTATGGCCTGCTTCCGGTATAACCGGAAGTGCTACTTCCTTGAAAATATTTTTAGTCGATTGTAAGTGAAAAAGTAACTCTGGCCCCAAAATTTCAAATTTTTGTGACATTCGGTTTTCAAGATACGTCTAGCGTAAGCTCCGCCTGGGACACCCTGTATAGGTAAGTTATATCGTCTTATTTTCGAACCAGGAATCTGTGGTTTAAGCGATGTCCACGCATTTCAGGGACACCCTCTATGCAGTCCTAATCACATTTTGTTGGAGCAGGACAAATTAAGCATATTTCTACGTCAACATTTTCCTGCTCTTTTGCAGTGGAGCAGTTTAAACATTACAAAAAAAATACAAAAAAATCATCCTTCGTCTCATCTACTACCTCATTAAATTTTGGTTAAAGGGGAGGTTGTGCGTTTTATTTCTTCAATTTTCGTTTTATACTTATACAGGGTGTCCCAACTACCCGGAGGCGGAGAATTACGCCTATCCTGTTGATTTAAAAAAAATTCTAATAGCAAATTTTTGTAATCAATCAACAAAGGGGAGCATATTTTAAAAATATTTTTGCATATACAGTACCTAAGGCTTTTTGGGCACTATTCCAAACTTGAGATTTGTTTATCCAATCTGCCTAGTTCTAACTTCTACATTCAGATTGCAAACTCTTTTCTCGACATATTATACACGATGGTCCAATTTACCCAATGACATTCTTCTTATTTTTCTTAATTGACTCACTTTTTACTACTTCTTCATAAGGGTTTATGAATTATTTAATGATATGTTGATATTAATTGTAAAATTTTGGTAATTTTTTTTAATTTGCCACTCTGTCTACATCGATTTCCCCTAACTTACGTCAAACGTAACATGTATTTTATTAAATTAATTGTCAAATTTCTCCGTCTGCTATTCAATATCAAATTGTGAAACATGAGATAGATGCAAAGAGGCTTTCTGATTTTCAACACACATTTCTACAGTTCTGTCCAAAAAAGGTACAATGATGTACGTAATTTATTATTATAAAAGGCATAATAGTCAAAATTTCCGTAAAAATAGAATACATCTTTAAAAATGGTTATAGTTATCATTCACTTGGATAGCAATTGTGGTACCCTTTCAACTTTCTTTTGTTTTTATAGTGCTCCTTTATTTCTGTGCAAGCGCAGTCATATGTTTTCTGAATATTGTATCAATTTGTAAATGAAATTTGTTGAACACGTTCCGAATTACAATATGTATTCAAATGGACGGTAAAATATATTTAAAATAAATAAGTGTGCATACTTCCTATATACCTGCTTTAGTTAAACTCATGAACGAATTATGTGTTCTTACATTTCAAGCACATATATCTTAAACGCAATTAATTTATATTCCTTAAAGGTACAGAACCGGAAAACGTTATAACTTAAGACAAATATCAAAAGAATAGCCAATAAATCATGGATTTAGAAAAATCAGCTCCCAAGAGAGCTTTTGACCTTTGTAAATTATAGGATTTGGTCATAACGTTCTCGCATTTTCATGTCCGTGTGGATCCATTATGTATATGCAGATGTAATAAATCAGGATTAGTCTGCCTAATTTAGCTTCGCAAATTGGGTTTTTAATCGTATTACAATTGCTTTGGTTGAAACGGATTTTTAAAGTGATCCACTTATGAGAATTTATGACTTCACAGAAACAAGTATAACAGTAATAGCAATTTATTTTTAACATAAAGTAATTCGTCCTTTATTAAGAATAATTTTCCTACCTTACAACAAAAACGGAAACATCTATTACTTTTGATGAACCACATTCGTTTTAAAAATATTGAAGTTCATATAAACCAGAAAATATTGAAGCTTTTAGGCCGGGATCTAATTGCGGCTTTCCTCTGATAAAGGTCTATGACTTCAGTTAACTTCATAGGGATTTCTAACGCTAGGGGGACCAATCAAAACATCGTGATTTATCATACTCCCTCAACGGGGTTAAAGAAGCGTTAACCGTGAAATCAGTCTTCAATTTCCTATGGTCGTTGCCTCGTACTTGAAGTAAATGCCGTTTTCCAACCTTTATTAAAGTTCTGTCCGCAGATAAAACCAAATTATCATTATACATAAATAGTGTTATATACGAACATTTCCTATTAAGATAAGTTGAATTTATTAGAAGTCATTAAAGTTTGTGAACTCAAATAGAATATTAAGACCTATATGTCTATCGCTAACTTTCTCAACGTCAACTATGCAATTCTGAACTTTAAAGCATAATAAATTACTTACAATAATTTTGAATACCATATCGTATTTAACAATTATTTTTTTCAGCTTCTATGCGGAAAGACGCACACAAACGTTGTGAAACAACCAAAATTTCGATAGTAAAGTTCTTGAATTTGATCTTAAATGTAGATATTAGTTTTTTCATAGCAATAAGCAGTTGTCCCGAGAAACAGTCCCTAGTTGAATGGAATTGAACGGTAAAGGCAATCGCTACGCACATTTTCTATTTGTTCCCAAATATAAGGGCTTGAAAGGCCAGTTTCTGAGTTAATTTGGTAGCACCAATGTATAATTATATACATATATACAAGAACCAGCTAAATGCTGGTAAATGCCAATACTCCAGGCTATTATGTCGAAATAGGTTTAATTATACCTACCAGCGCTCGTGAATAATTTAAATTAATAATGTTAAGAACTACTGTCACTAACGAATATTTATGAATTTATTTGGCTAAGGCTCGGTACAGTGGCGCACCCAAGGGGGGATTTGGGGGGTTCAACCCCCCCCCCCCCCCCCCGAAATTTTGAACAATGAAGTTATTTTGCCGACAAATACCTTCGCCTACAAAATTTAGCAATATTGCTGTACCGTAGGTAGTGTAGGTATACAAAAAAGTGGTTTGATACGCACCACGCACCACTTTGTTTCTTCGATGAAGTTAGATAGTACGCTTAACTTTTGTCAAATATTTTTTAACTCCCCCCCCCCCGCCCCCCGAAACAAAAACCTGGGTGCGCCCCTGGCTCGTTCTAATTAAAAGTAAATAAAGATCTGGTATACGTTAGATACAATAAAGCACCGAAGAATTGACTTGCCACTTGTAATACCCCCACTCATAATTCAAAACCCCGTGGCTTTACCAACTGTTCACAATTTACGTTAAGAATTTATAGAGACTGATCAGGATCTAGGTGAGTCAAAGGGTTTGAGTAAATAGTAATAAATATTGCTATTGGTCTCATATCGGTTTTGCCTTTTGCATGACACCTTACTAAACCCATTTCCTGCATTGCATAAGTTGGCGTAAAAGGAGATTAACAGTGGAAGGGAGGGCAATAACGGCGTACAATCACTAAAGCCTTCAATTTTAATTTCCTCAAATTTTCACTAGTGAATCAACTTAACATTTACAAAACAAAGCAGTTATGACAATGCCCATAGAAAAATCAATGAACAACGCAGCAGCTTTCACATGAATACCTACTGAAGGCTACAAATGTTAGAAAAATTGTCGATTTCTTTTTCTTGTGCTGAAAATAGCAATAAATATTTGAAAAATTAACAGTTGTGTTATGTTGCTCGATTATTTGCCTAATTCGCAAAAGTCGATCGTATTGATTTTAGTAAGAATTACAGGGTTACGAATTTCCTAATTCTATACTTTGTCAAGAGAGTTCGCTCCCGATACTTTTTTTCCATTTCTTTTGTTTTTTTCTTAAGCGAAGCGTCGGTATGGTCACAGCGTTTTTGCGTTGGTTCCGTTACAGATTTTCTACTCTGCGGAGATTTATAATATTCTAATTGGCTAGTAGTGTACGTCATTATTAGTCTCTGATTGGCTGACCATTTCATTTTCGTTCGTTCCGTTGATTGAAAATCAGATCTCCGAGCTTATATAAATAGTACTTCGATTTCTAACTAACTACACGTTACTAAGTGCTACCGAATTTTCACCAAGTTTCTTATAATCGATATTTATCGTCTTTAATATGCCTATTTAGAATCACCTGCTTATTCTAAATACCATTAAATCATATTATACGGCTTTACGCATCTAATTTCGTTTACGTTAAAAGTTTTGCTACGCTCCAGAAAAATTATAATCCTCGAGGTATGAACCTAATCTTCTTGTATTAAATATCACGTTACTGTTTGAATTCCTGACAGTAATTCATATTATTTGTCCTAGTATTTTTTTCTGGTTTTCTTTTGGTTTTACATCTCACTTACGGTGTACCGCCATCTTGTTGAAGAATTTATTTCCGTTTTACTTGCTGTCGAACGTCGACGGTTAGTTTCTTGATAAACAACGCTAATTGCTGTTCATCACATCAACTGTAATTATATCTGAATTGCTACCTGAAAGAAACTGTTTACTTAAAGATTTTCATCTGTTGCCATCTTGCGTCACCTTGGGAAACAAGATTTGTAAAATTTATTAACCTTACTTTTTTTGCTTATTATTTGAAATTGATTACTGTTGACTGCCTAAATTGTTTTACACTTAATCACGTAATCAACTTATATTTTGATTCAATTTAAATAACTTGCTTAATTCATTTTGTTACATTCTTAATTAATTTTTCATTAACTTTGTTTGTTACTTTCAAAATTACTTTTGATATTTATGATTGTTTCCTTGAAGAATTTAATTTGCTTAAAATTAAAACTCAAATGCCAAGTGCTATTTAGTTAAACGTCAACACTCGATACTGACCAAAGTTCGTAACTGTTATATTTCAGTAGGTCTGCTTGTTGCGGCCCTAATTTTTCTGTTAATTAACCATTTTGTTTAGATAATTCAACAGTACTGTGGTTGCGCAACTGCACTACTGGGAAGTAAAAGGTGAGAGTTGTTTAATAATTACATTTACTGACTTTTGCACAGTTACCAAGTCGGTTGCTGTTATATTTTGATATTTTTTGCATTATAATTGTTATATGTGTAGCTCCATCGTTCCAAGGTAAAAAGTTAAACCCCCTTATTGTTATATTCAATGCTGTGAAACCTTAGTTTTGGTAAAACATATTTAATTGTTCATTGTTACCAGTGTTAACCGTTATATTTTGATTCATTATAACCACCACTACCGTTACTCCAGTGTATTTTTTTACCGAATACCCACATTTTCTTTCAGAAATCATATCACTGTTACTACAAGCTGCTAAGATCTTCGTAGTTCTGTTTACCAGCTTTAACTTTCTAAAGAAGTATCGTGGCGCCCTAAATTTACTTAACTATATTCGCTAACTTGATATAAACTAACTTTAGCTTTGGTTACCCTCTTTTGCTTGCTGAATTTAAGTTCTGTACTCATATCTAAGTCTACGCCCATTAGATTGCCCCTTATAACTGAGCTTTCCGAGCCATTGCATTATAGATTGCGGTACCAATCATTTGTTACCATAACAGTTGCTATAGCTATAGATTGCAATCTGTACTACTCCTATTTTCGTTTCAACCAAACTTTAATAATTTATATTAGTTTGTCTTCATTAACTACAAATTTGATGTACCTAACACATTAAGTTATGAATATGCCTGCATAAATTCCAGGCGAAACGTAAACAAAATTTAAGTAATCAACGATGGGCATTATGGAAAAAGTTTCCCTCAATAAACTGCCTTGAAGTAACGTCATTTAATTTAGCATGACTTGCCTCCTACCATTCTGTACTATATTACTATAAGGCTACAAAACATTATTAGTCAAAAAATTTAAGGTTTTGCGTTGACTATCTTCGCTACTAGTAACTTTTATTCATTTTCTCCTAAAGAATCGAATGTGAAATATGGTATGTATTGGTATTTCAAGTGCACATTTAATTTTCAGGTCTAAATGTTTACAGGTTATAGTACATTATTTGTTAGTTGTTACAGAAAATGTAGTTTATCACTCACCGACACGTCCATTTATGTAATCAAAAAGAAAAACAAACTTACAAAGTTACGCTGCATGAAAACTACTAATACACCAACAGATGAAAACAAGTAGGTATAATTTAGAGTTTCAAAGTTTAGCAATATAAAGCAAAGGAGAACGGAAAGTCATTTAAGTATTTCCGTATGCTTGGGAGTTAGTTTGAGGTTATCCCTCTGTTTTAATCTAACCTACAGTTCAAGAATTAATTGAATTTTCATGACAATGCTTTCGACGTTCTAGATTATGTTATGGAAAAATTTAACTAGAATTTTGATTAAAAATTATTTTTTATTTAAACTAGGGTACATTTACTTGGGTAAAGATTAAATGTTATTATATTTCTGGGAATAAATCCCCGTATCTGAAATTAGCGAATTAAATAAATAACACATAGATGTAAATGTCAAGAACTGGGTTTACTTTACATAAAATAGAGGTAAAATATAAAACCAAAAATGTAATTGTATCTGATTTGCCAAACAATGGATTAATTAAACTTGCATATTCATGAATGTTACCACGTTTGTAATTTTTATTTTGGCAAATAACGATGTTAAATAATGTACCTATTGTATACCTAAATGATGAAACATAAAGCTGCCTTTTTTATTTTTTGTAATTATATGACATGATTGTGTAATCGTAACAATTGCCCGTGATAACAAAAGTTGCTTTAAATGCAACACAAACGAGCACAGCAGCAAGAATTATTAAAAAAATTCTTTCTTGATGCTTGTTTTCGGCTTTTATAGCATAGCGTTGATGACAATGAAATGATATAGTTTTATGTTTCTGTTTTATGTTTTCTGAGGCATTATTCGATGACAGATGAAGATTTTGAAAAGGCAAAAAAATGTAAGCAGACTCTCAATCGATAATCGAACAACGACACATACGGTTGGCTGCATTCAATTTTGGATAGACTTGCAAGTTGCGGGATATATTATGTAAAGCTATGGTACTAGTTATTTACATAAAGGTCATGAAAATCTCACATTACCGAAGAGGAGCTAAATTAAAACACGAGGCACTTCGTGCCGAGTATTTTAAAGCTCCGAGTCAAATAAGAGATTTTACTGACGTGTTTTGTATTAAATATTTCCGGAAATCGCAAAAACAGACGAAATATACAAATTTTAGAAAACTTTTTTTACAAATTCTACAAAGATCAGGTTTGTCAATTTTGTTGGCAACTATAGTTACCTACAAAGTATAGTTATTTACATATGAGTATGATAAATCAAGGTTTACGTTAACGAGTGAGATGTTTACTGCCGAAGCGTAGCTGAGGCAGGAATTTCGAAACGAGTAACGTAATCTGATTTAACTTACAAATAACGTAAAACATTTTATTTCATACTGGCCGTAGATTCATTTCTTAAGAGTTTTTCTATTAACTTTATATAAAATTTGACGTTTCCAAAGTTATGTCACTTTATGTTGCTATGGCAACCTTTGTATTCCGGTACAAAATTTCTAGTACCTACGGTAATAGTAGTTTTTTTAAAATCGGCCAGAAAGTAGTACTTTCCGGTTTATTTTTAGGTCAGAAAATCTCATTTTGTCGGACCGAGCCAGAAAGTTATTGTGATAGTCCGGTAAAAGGTTTTACCGGACTTATTTTTACTTTCCGGCCTAGAATGGTCATTTGTTCTGCCCGTTTTAAAAAAAATATTGTACATAACACGTCCCAAAAGTGCTTTTACTGGACTCGCAGGCTTGCAGGACTCGCCTGCAGCTCGCCCTGTAATTTGCCTACTTGTCCAGTAAAAGATCACTTTCGGGACTTGTTACGTAAACTACTATTACGTAACAAGTCCCGAAAGTGATCTTTTACTGGACAAGTAGGCAAATTACAGGGCGAGCCGCAGGCGAGTCCTGCAAGCCTGCGAGTCCAGTAAAAGCACTTTTGGGACGTATTACGTACAATATTTTTTTTTAAATCGGCCAGAAACGGGCAGAACAATTGACCATTCTAGGCCGGAAAGTAAAAATGAGTCCGGTAAAACCTTTTACTCTCACAATAATATTTCTAATTAGATAATAGTTTTGAATAAATTGTTTTTAAGTATCTTTTTATAACTATATATTTTGCGTCTTATAAAGTCTTTACAGTACTAGTCCGAAAATAGTTATTTATGTATCAAGTACGCAAAATGATGTTTTAGTGGATGAGTCGAGTTTGTCGGACGAGGCGAAGCCGAGTCCGAAAACTTAGACGAATCCACTAAAACGTTTTGCGTACGTGATGCATACAACATTTTTTTGCATGAATTCTCTAAATTATCAAATTAATTTCATAAAAATTTAATTTGGTACGTACAGAACAGTTTTAAACGTCATATTTAGCTTTGACATAGTTGTTATAGCAACAACAAGTAAATTCGTAAAAAGTCAAAATAAAGATATCGTAAATACGTCAAAACGAATGAAAATCCAGCATTAAGGTTGTCATAGCGACTTTAGCGTACTTGTCCTTTAAAGATGTATTTTGCGGAAAATGGTTACTTTGGAGACAGAATACAAAAAATTCAATTTTCCTGCGCGTAAATAAGCAGGAAAATGTTGTTTCCAAGACAATTTCCGGAAATAGTTATTTGTATCACTAAACTGGAAACTGCAGTTTTGCAAGTGCGAGTAATATTGGGGCCAGAGGCAAAGCCGAGGACCCCAAAGTGCGAGCACTTGCAAAACAGTTTCTGGCCGTGTAATGCGCAAAACTGTTTCGGTCGTAAAATTTTTTAAATTAAAACAAATTATTAATTTACTTCTTCCCGCTAGGGAATTTATTTTCTTCTATTGATGGTCCTCACTTCATGGTGTAATGATTTGCCGACCGAAAAAGTTTTGTGCATTACACGGCCACAAGCTGTTTTGCAAGTGCTCGCATCATCTTTATAGCTTACCTACGCCTCAATTACGTGATATCATTTACGATTTATTAAACTGATAGAAACCTTCAGCTATGTAATACCAACCAACCAGTCAAACAGAATGATTATTCCTGAATTTGTAAAAGTTTTGACATTTCAGCAATTAGCGTCAGCATCGGTGAGTCAGTGGCACCAATCCAAAATCTTCCAAAATCCCTGTTTCATTTTCTTGCCAAGACAGGAAAATGCCATTTTCAAGACAATTTAGGCGAATGAAAAATCAGTTCTTCTAGACGGAGTGGAGGCCGAAAAAATCTTTATTATATGTGGTAACACATTCTTAGTAAGTGTTGCAACTAGATATGGTCAAGAAAATGAATGCAGGGCCATGGAAGGTTTTGACACAGTTATGAAACTGCAGATAAATCCCTCTGGTCTATTTTTTAATGAACTTTACTTTGTTTTGACAGTATCACCTGACTGCTCGGTCAATAACAACGCAATAGTTGAGATAAGGTGTTCCTATAGCACACAAATTTACGAACCAGTGAAGGGAGTTTTGAATCACAAAATTAAGTTATGTGATACAGGGTGACCTACAGCAAACGGATGTTTTTGAAATCAGCAGTACAAAGTTATTTTATAAAATAGTTTCATTTTTGTTACACAAATAAAGATCAATACATACCATTAGATGAAAAATTTATTTTTTTAAAATTAAATCACTCACTTGAATGCAGGTTTTCAGCCTCTGTAGAAAATCATCGGCAACTCGGGTCTTGATCAATCAAATTCACCTCTTCTGATGTAATTACATCTTTCAAGTCTATTAAATTACGGAGTTTGTGAGCATAAGCACGTTCTTTCAAATATCCCCACAGGACATAGTCACAGTAGTCACCAAAACGTGAAATCACCTGGCCTGGAAACATGTTTCTCACAACCTTCCATCGATGTATGAGCAGTGTGCGCTGTGGCGCCATCTTGTTGGAAATAAACATTATTTATGTTTAACCCTCGTCTCTGAAGATCTGGTCTTAGAAATGTATTCAACATGTGAGCATAGCGTTATGATGTCACTGTAACCGTCACCCCATTTTTCTCTTAAAAATACGGCCCGATTACTCCAAACTTGACTACTGCACACCAAACTATAACTTTTGGAGAGTGGAAAAATTTTTCATGAATGTTACAGGGATTTTGAGTAGCCCAGTAACGAAAGTTTTGTTTGTTTACCGAGCCGTTTAGTTTAGATAACAATGGGCTTCGTGCCTTCGTCGCTTATTAACAGTATTGCATTACGGTTCTCATTAAACACCACTTGCATACGTACTGCATGCAAAGTCTTTTCTTTATTCAACAACTTTTTACCCTACCGTTTGCGGTATTTCTTATTTGCTATCTATTTACATGTTAAAAAACAATTTTCTGTTAAAAAGGAAAGGTCCAACTCTGGGTGGTTTAATTATATTATACTACACCGCAAGGATTTGTCTCAATAAAGTTATTAGTTTAATCCTACCAAGCTTTACTTATTTCTGAACATTGAGTGTATTTTGCCGACAAATAGGTTCTGCTTCTCACGCCTTCAAAATTTAATTATTTTGATCTAGCTGTAGCGTAGATAGGACGATAGTGTAGAAATCCAAAAATGTCGCAGAGTATTGTATAATGTTAAACTCCTACGCAGCTAATACAAATTTTTATTACATTACAACTTTGCAAAGGTCAGGAGGTGGCGTGTACTAAGGGACAAAAAACTTAATTTTCAGCTTTAACTGTGACATAATATGTAAAACATTAACTTAGTTTTACCTTTTATAACTTACCTCTCATTTCTGTGCTTATAGAATCATGACTTTTATTAAAATACCCCCATGACCATAAATAAGTCTACTTGCGGTGAATTTGAAGTCAGCTTTAATAAAATTAGCTTCGCACATGTTCGTCAAACAAACAATGTTATTATAAAATACAAAATAGCCGCGAAATGGCACAATAGCGATGGCTTAGGAGAATGAAAATGCGTTAAAATACGCAGTCGCAAGCAGGGCCGGCAGAAACGGGCCTGCAAGGGATGCGGCGCAGACGGGCGCCGCTACAGAAGGGTCGCCGCCACAAGGGCTTTGTTCATAATTTCATTCAAAAATGAAAATTAAAAAACTAATGTATTTGTTAACAGGGTTATAGAGGTCGTCTACTAGCGGTTGGCGAGACTACCTAGCTGTTGGGCGATTTTTGCACTGTCCTCAAACTTATGAATAGAATATGTAACAAATATTGTGTCAAAATTTTGTATAATAGGTATATTATTATAACTTTCTCAGAAATTGTTTTGCAATTTCACAATTCGCCAATACTTAAAAAATCGTAAAAAGAGTTTTGAGATGATACACAGAGAAGTATCCCCTATTTCCCCTAATAATTCGTTCATTTCTATTCCTTCGATTATCGCGGTCTCTTTTAAAAATAATAAATTAAGTAATTCTTTTTCTTTATGCAAGATTTCCTTATTAGTAGCGCCTAAAAATACCCTCTTAATAATTTAACTAACATATGGAAGTTTTCGAACCCTACCTACCTTGCAACCTTCTGCTATCATAAATAAAAAACCTTGACTAAATTGACATTGCATATCTAACGGTGAACGAACTTTTCTAAACTAAGTATGTACCGAAAGTAGCACCCACTCATAAAAACAGTGTGAAAAAACACCAACTTCCCAAGTTAAAAATAGGATTGATGAACGAAACTCTAAATATATCCCTTAGTCCGCAATATATCCTTAGTCTTCCTCGGGGTGCACAACATCGACAACGACCAAAAGTTCGTGTGTAATAAGTGCATCTAAACAAAAAAAAAGTGATTCCGGCCATTTTGATCGGTACAGTAACCTAAAGGTAGGTAGTATTTTCAGACAAGGTACAAGAAATTTGTTTCATTATCTTGCACAATAATCGCATAAAAGTCGCCATAACCATTTCCTGCTCCTGGTACTGTAAATTCTGACGTATTCACAAACGTGAAAATATTTAGATTAATGATACGGTATCATGATTGAAAACATACAGGAAGTACAGATCACATAAAATTAAGTGCAAAATATTTTTCACGAACTTCACAATTAAGTACGTTACGTTCTTAATTAACTATTTTTTGTTAGGAATGAAGTCGAGTGACAATTATCGTTTAGCCAGGACTTCCTGGTAAAAATTGGCAACATCTTTATATTTAATTATAAAATGATTGGTTTTTATGAACTTATGCAATACCAACAATGACTCGTTTAAATGATCTAGGTACATTACTATTGACCATTTTTAAAAAGAAATGTTATATGTGTGATTAATTTCTGTAAAATATTAAGCAGTGAAATACGATCATATTATAAGCAATTATGGACTTGACTTCTCTTTCAACACTGTGGGCACTTACTTACTTCTTAGCCACTGAGTGATAAGAAAGTGGTTATTGGAGAACACTGTATGGTCTGAGGGATCACTTGTTTTCCAAATCGATGATGTTTTTTTAAATAATTGGATTTTCTGCGGCAAATAACAATTTTTAGTGCTTTAGTAACGTCGATCGATATACGTAACATGTATAATATACAGTACAGTAGATGACATGTATGACTAAATACGCATTCTACAAATAATCTATTCCGTATAGTCACCAACAGTTAAGATATTTACATTCAATTTCTTATTAGTTATTAATAATACGAGTAAATGATAATAAAGCTTCGAGGCGATACTATGTTTTCCAAAATAGTGAAGTGGATTTTAAAATAACAGTCAAAATCAGTCTTACAATTGCAATAGGTAATATCAGTACATTCCTACTTTGCAACATAAATGGCACTGTTCCAGTTCGAATTTGAAAAATCATCGAAACAAGATTTAAATCTGGTTCACTTATATTTCATTTTAAATTATTGCTTTCCTATCAATCCTTTGTACCTACAAAGCCAAATTCATAAACTTCAATTCAATATTCAGTTAATGAAATAGCTAACTATTGGAATTGTATTTATAAACATTTCATGAGTACGAATTGATGCTCTTCTTAATGATGACAAAGTTGAAGCTTGGTTGTTTTTTAAAAAATCGGTTAGGATAGGATCGTAGATATTTTATCAGAATGCAACTTCGAGCTTTTCATGTTGATTTGGACATATCAAAGCTGTCAGTAAACTGGGTACCGCGGTTGTTCAATTCTTGCCAAAACCGTGAAAGAGCGCAGTTGTCTAGTGACAATTTTTTAACAGAAACCCAGTCCTTTTGTTACTGTCGACAAAACATGGATCCACTATTACACTCCAGAATCAAAAGGGAAATCTCGACAGTGGAAACAGTAATCCTCCAAAGCAGGCCCAGTCGTTTCCGTCAGCCTGGAAGGCGATTGGGACGATTTTAATTTGTTTCAATTTTGCCCACGTCTTCACCTACACCTTAAGATTGGCTCATTCTCAGAAGAAATATAATACGTGTATTATATACAATGATAATAACTTGGTGACATTCGAAAGAAGGCGCTTCCCTCGTGATATTGGAAGAGACTGTAATTTTAAACAAAGTAAGTTTGATGCTGCTCCTATATTATCAAGCGTAGGTAGGTGGTGGTTTGCTGATATCGGTAAAAAATGTGATAGTTTCATTATTTTAATAAGAAAAATCTAAAATTATTTATGAATTGATAGTATCTACTCAAAGAATTTTGTACTCTAAACATATTTTTTAATTTTATACCATTAATTTGTTATTAAATATTAAAGTATTATAAAATCATTTATTCTTGCAACTCAACTCAAATGTATGTACATGTCTTAAACAACTATTAACATCGATCTATGTCTATCGATCTTTAAATGTAAAGGAACCGCAGATAAAGTTATCACCTATTTGCATTGTAATTATGTTCAATTGTGTTTTAAATGTCTCAATAAGGGCTTTCGAGCTTTTAATGAATAGATATTACATAGTTGAACAGACTATATAACAATAAGTGCCAATAACATATGCTTTATAATTTGGTTAGTAAAGAAATAACAAATCACAGACAATCATTAATGAATTACAAATTAAATCCCTTTATAAGTTACTTAAAAACTAAACGAAAATTCATTGTTTGTTATTTGTTGCTCTGTTGAGCTTTGAAGAAAAAGCGAAATCATTAATATACCATTCTCTGGTCCCATATTCATGGACTTTCTGTGTCGGTCTAAACAGGAAAAAAATTATCCACTCCTTATCTCTTAATCTGCTTATTTTTTTAGTAAGGGGAATCTAAAAACGGAACACATTATAGGAACAGTCAAAATTTTCTTTGTCTTAAATAAGGGACTAAAGGTTAGGGGATGGTTTACTCTACAGTGCACATTACACGACCATTATTTTAATAAAATTAAGTTGCAATTTATGTTATTTATGTAAATTGCGCCTTTTATCATTAAATATATAGAAAAAAGTAAAATATTGCTTCTAAGCATCTAAATCTAAAATGAAATCCTTATTGAAGTTGGTTTGCACTAAAAGTTTCTAGAATTATGCGATACAGCAATATGTTTATGGGTACAATTTGTACCATAACAATTAACCTTAAATTGTAACCTAACCACGTAAAAATATTGTGTACAATTAATTCTTTTTTTTCCGCACGTTCTAATTCATTTTTAGTTCACTTTCATTGATAACTCAATTTATGTTTCAACGAAAATGGAACGTACGTCTACTGGTACCTACTGTTCATTAAAAGCACTACCGCATCCTGAACATAAGAAAGATATTAAATGAAAAATGAAAACAAAACAATACATTTCTTTTTGTTTAAGAAAGACGTTTAGAATGTTATATTTAGCACATGTAGTAAATTCTCAAGTCCGTATCTCGAACTTGAAATTATATAAAAGCTTCAAGAAATATATCTTTAATATATTTTCAAAGAATCGTGCTCAAAATATAAATTGTCGAGTGTCTGAGAGACTAGTGTAAGTTCATATTAAATGACATATCTACTTAGTTTCACCTACCTAACAAAACGCGATTCTTCCAAAAGAATTATTTATGGATACATTTTGTTCGTTCTGTATTCTTTTTTATATTCCCGCACGGTACGCATATTTTTAGTTATCAAGGTAACATGCAGCATTATAATATGAAATACTGTTTGATGGTTCCTAAAAGCTTTGGCGGCATCTTTTATGGTTTGTGACGCAATTTGCTAAAATTATGTATGAAAGAAAATATAAGTATAACAATTTTCTTCCTTCGTTTTCTATTTCATTATTTTTGTACAGGCTCTATAGTCTGAAATTTAGCATCGTCTTAAATGAGGTTTCAGCCCAAAATTTTGAGCACTTATTATAATATAAATACTTGCAGTATGTATACATAAATTTCGTATACTGCAGTATACATTACTTTCTTATTTACTATACATATTAATTTGCAATTAGTCAAATTCTCGAAGAAGTGGTAGACTAACTAATTGTTTATGACAATGATATTAAAATTTCTACTCAAGTTCTCGAGCTTTCAAGGATGAAGATCAGTTAATGACGAAACGAAGGAAGTTATCTCCTGTCATCTTGAATTAAAATCGTCAAAGATCCTTACTGACTGTATCATATGGGACATACCAAGCCTTTGTCGAGGATGGATCCAAAATTTGGGCCTCAATTTCTCATACGATACCAATAGGAACCGTTTAGCAATCTGTGAAGAACTGCTCCATTGTGAAAGTACGAATGAACATTTCTTAAAAAATCTGATTACTTGGTTAAAGTATATGAAACAGCTGAAAATAGCAAATTTGGTAGTCGAGAGGTAAAAAAGATGAGTTGAAGACGAGAAGGTTACATTAATCGCATTTTTCGATCATTAACGTGAAATGCATCATGAATTCTTGCCAGAAATATTACAGTAAACGCATAATACTGTGAAGGGGTATTATGGCATCTAAAGTAGGTAAGACGTGAAATAATAAGGAGCGGCGTGATTGCTCTCGGAAATACATACTGCACATCGTAACTGAGATTTTTCGCTTGTAACAACCTACGAATTGGTTCGTAACTACCAAATCAGAGATCTGTTTCAGCAGACTTTTCCATTCCCAGTGAAAATGCAAAAATCCATTTTTTTATTTTTCTTCGGCACTTCATCACCGCTCTTACGTGTCCCGCTCATATACATATAAAGAGTATTTAGTCGCCTTTTCTGAAATCTACAGACAGTAGATTTTTAACTGATCTTCCTTACAAAATTCTTATCAACATTTTCTCCTACCTTTTTAGTTGTGTAAATTGCTGTAAATTGCAATAAAAAATATTTTACATTCCAGAAAGTGATTGTATACTTGTATAGTATAGTCCTTAATTGCTCCAACATATGAGAGCGTGATGATTACACTAACCCGTCTGTACTATTAAAGTTTATACATTTGGTGGAACTTTAATGTTAAACATACACACAATCTTTAAAGTTCAAAAGCAATTAGGAGAGGATTTACGGAATCTAATATCACTTCCTTCCCTCAAAGTAAAGAATTTCCTGACTGTATGAGTAAATGAGTACTTGCCTATTTAGCCTTCATCTCCAGCAATAATTCGAGATATTTTTTGACTTTATACTGTGTTCAATATACCTATGCACTTTATCAGAACTTTATCAGCACTTTATTAGAAGATTTGCCGATATTTGTTGCCCATAATATAACATGCATTGTACAAAATCCGCCCAAGCTAGCCATTTTTGCGACCGATAGGGGTTTGTCCCGCAACGACTATTCACCAGTTACCTTGAGTTGACTGCTCAATAGCTGTATATAAAAGCGCTTCCCCTATATTCCGTACGGACAATTTCAGGACATAGTTCAATTTTCTTCAACAATCTTAAACTTTATGGATCATTTTCTTAACTTTTGCCACAACAACTTCTATATAATCTACGTCATCGATAATTAACTTTATTGATTTATCTCATCTTAATCATCCAAAAACAACAATTACCAGAACAACCTACGTACATACATTAAGCATGTAAAATCAATACAATCAACTGTGTTGTTACCTTTTCCAAAACACCTTTCGATTGAAGCATCCTTGAAATTTTAATACATCTACAGAGAGTTCTAGAAACGTTTTATGTATCTGAACATTAGTTAACCATATTATTGAGCAAATTCATTAGATGACATGATATCAATTGTTAATTTTCATAAAGTAAGAATGTTCAACAAAAGTTTAACACCCCTCCAAATATTTAACACTATGTTAAAAGGTTTACAAAATCGGCTGCTAAGGGATTAGGTTTTGTCCGAATCTTTCATTTTAAATTCTATTTAAAAAAGCATTCGGCAGATTGTCTATTTTGATGTAAACTAACTTCAGCATAAAGTATTTTCACCACAGTGAATGATTTCGGTTCTTCATCAGCTTTAACGCTCTTTCGATTATTTCAAAATAATCTTCATTGACTATTCACTTTCCAACGCACTTCGAGAATAAATAAACAAATCACACCGTTACTATAGACAGACGGCGTAAAATATAGACTTAAGTCAATGAACTGTATACTGGTACGTATAGTATACAGTTCATTGACTTATAGACATGTTTCATTTTTGATTCATAAAAGCAAATTCAAGGTTTTCTATAACTCATTTACATATTCATAGTAAACCACAAAACGTTGCACGAGCCGCTGACGTGACTCTATCACAAATGTTGGACTCCGACCGAAAGCCCTTGAATGTGTTAACTGGTTGAACTGGAATATAAAGATCTTTATTATTTCCTTAGTACTTAAATAACCATTACGTTCTTACAGTTACAACTAAAAGAAAATGATAGTTTCTATTCTGAAGACGTAAAGAACTGTTCCGATGCACTAAAATCCAAATCGAAAAAGAAATTTGAATTTCTCGGTCCTGTGTAGTTCCTATAAGATGTAAAATTATACTCAAGAATGTCTACCAAAAATATTGGATGTGATTTATGAGCAAAAAATCAAACCATATTTTGGTCTAAATTGGTTTCGTAATTCTTATTATTATATGCGAATCACTAAAATACTCCTCCTTAGAAGTATCGAAGAGTTTTAGTTATTGTTCAAACCTAAACGTCTACCATAACTCATGGCAAGCTCTAAAGGTGATTATCTTCTTAAATGATCTCCTATAAAGAACTATACTGTAGTGGCGTCTCCTTGGGATGCATTGGAACCTTCTTGAGGAGTAGGTGTATCAGTTTAAAACA
This sequence comes from Pyrocoelia pectoralis, assembly GCA_036250285.1. Lineage (NCBI taxonomy): Eukaryota > Metazoa > Arthropoda > Insecta > Coleoptera > Lampyridae > Pyrocoelia > Pyrocoelia pectoralis. The sequence goes on from CM070074.1 coordinate 35,034,002, forward strand.
GCGCGGTGTACTGCGTTAGGCCGAAAACGTCGGAAAACTACACCCTGTTGTTTTAAACTAATAGGTACACCTACTCCTCAAGAAGGCTCCAATATATCCCAAGGAGACGCAACTACAGCAAGCTCTAAAGGAAAATGCTATGCTTGTTTTTATTATACGAATTATGGTTATCTTAATATGCAGTAACATTTTTGAATTTAATATTGTTGGTAAAGCAAGTAGGTACACAGAGAATCTCGATAAAATACTCCGCTTTTCGAAATGTAAATTTGTCCAAATTTCACATACGTACACATAGCAATTTACACATCAATGTGATATTCATCAACATAATACGTAACAAATTAAACTAACATTTTACTGATGCCATTGCTATTAATATCGAAAATGTTTTTTTCGCTTTGAAGCTTTATGTATATTTATATTTATATTATGTATATTTATGACAATCATTTTAAGAACCGTATAAAAAGCCTTATATTTTTATTTAAGTCATTTTTTAATTAATTTAAAAGGCGTTTCGTAACAGTAATTGTTAGGAAATACCCGGCAGTTACAATATATTGCGAATTCATTTATTAGATTGAACAAAGCAGTCTGATCTCAAGAGACCCTTTTACTGAAAGGTGATTTCCTCTTTGGAATGAGAGTAGTCTGTGTCCCTCACTTAAAAGAAGGACTCTTACCCTTCGAATGTGATGCAATGTAAGTCGTGACATTGGTTCGTTGCGCTATTAAGTACAGACTCTTCGTGTATGAAGCATTAATAATATACTTTATATACAGCAACCCACAAATTTGTAGGCTTGTGTGGTAGATACCTACGTTTTAGTAAGTATTTATTCAGAATGGAAAAACTATGTAGAACAGGAACAGTAGAACGCTAAAAATTCGCCTTCTTAACATTGAATAACTTAAATATATTTCTACATCCTTTGTTCAGTTTAGGAATTAGATTTAGATAGATAGAGCAATCGCAAGATGAAAATGACCAGTCACGTCATATTTACTCTGAAAGAAACTAATAAATTTGTGGCTGTACAACTTAAAATATCGTTGTTTATGTTTTCAAACATAAAGATTGAATAGTTCTAAATACGATTAAGTGCAATTGCACCTTTGAGCTGAAATAATAAGCTCACTATTTAAATTTTCATTCCTTCTAAATAGGTATCACGTGACAGATCTTTTTCATCCTGCAAATTACTCTACATGGAGAAGCTTGCAAAACGAATGTTAATATAATTTCACCTGGCAAAGAAACTATAAAAGCAAATGCTGGGCAGTTATTTTAGAATAGTGGGAACCTGTAATTAACATTTTTATCACAATATTGACTTGAGACTATGTTTTTACTCAAATTCGGGAAAAATTATAAATAACCTTCGCTACATCTGTTTCTTTTAAAACGATTCCTTCGTAATATCAAGTTACGTTCAGTAGCATTACACTAAAGATAAACAGTTAAGAATCCAATTAGACAACTTCAATGACAGATAATAAAAACAGTACACTATCGTCGTCGTTACAGGTTTTCAATTACCTAAGCACGTTGACAAGAAGAATTTTACAATAATAAATAAGGCATTCTTTTTCGTTTTTTACCGAATTCGGCTGTAATGTGTCACACTTTTTTACATTTGTGTATGTCGCGAAATATTTTACACGTGTTGATGCAGATCAAAGGAGGCGCCTGTACCACTGCATTAGTCACTATGGTCATTTTATCTGTGCTATGGTCAAAGGCAAACGAAGAATTAATCAACAACATTAAATTTAAAACACATATTCTGAAAATCGCTAGGTATGTTAAAAATAATTTCAATTCTTTCATGCAACTTGTTTAATTTGGAATCGAAAAAGGTATTCATTATTACTACCTCGAACAGTACTCAGTTTTCATATGAAAACTGAGGCGATTAACGAATGAACGACTTTTATTAATTTCCAATATTTACTAGAATTTATTAACCATGCAGTACATGTTTAACAAGTACAATCACAAGAAGAAGGATAACCTCGGTTGACGAGGCAGGTGCGCGTAGCGTAGGTGATCTGGTTGTCGACTTACGATGGAAAAACTACCATCTATCTATGCTTGAAATCCAAAGATTCTTTAATTGCACTTTGTTAATAGTGAACACGGCTTTCTGACAACATCCAAACATTTTAGCAATCATTGTAAAAAAAATTATTAAATCAAGTGGGATTTCGACACCTAAATTGCAGCATTGCTTGGCTATTTTTGTAGCCAAGTTTGAGAATCTAAAATTATTCATATACAACCACATTTAGGGAAGCTCTAGAGAATCCCCTCCTCCGCCCATTGAAAAGTTAAGGCAAGAACGTCGATTCGTGAGATCGTTTAATAATTTTTATATTGTCAAGTCAATTGGATCCAGTTACAAGAAGAAAATTGCGTAAATATAAAGCAGAATTACCCACTGTGAATGATTTCTGTTCAAATTTTAAATACAACCCAGCGCGTTGTGAAGCTGTGTCCTGTGTGGCATTATTAAGCTTGTGACAATTAAAAGATAACAAGAAAAAATTGTGCATATATTGGTGTGAAAATTGTACGTGGCAAAGTATTTACTTCATGGCCAAGGGAAACCACAGCTAAAAACCTAGGCATCCCACATCGAAAGACCGTAAAAATTAAGAATGTGAAGTTGTTGTTGATGTTGATTGTGTTGGAAGTGCACCCACCATGGACGGACACCCCAAGTAAATCTTCACTGGTTCAAACTCTTAATTGTTTATTTGCATTTTTATCTTACATTTAAGATAACCGAATTTACAGTTGTTAATTTATACGAAAGTTATAGCGTCAAAGTTTACATTTAAACTCTTTCAGCTTCAAAGGTTACATTACATTTACAATTAACACTTCTCGAAAATTACATATTAACTGTCCGAAGATTACATTTCAACTCTCCGAAGATTATATAACAACTCTCCGAAGGTTAGATAACAACTCTTTCTAGTTTTCGTTTTTGCAGCCCTTTTATCACTTCTGCGTGGGCGTGGGCATTAAGATACAAAGACTGAAAGTCCGGAATGGCCATAAAAATGTAACCCGTAAGAGTTGAATTATGAGGAGAAGGCGATTGTATTCATTGAGATGCAATAACGTGCAGTTATAACAAAATGTCAAATGAATAGTATTGTACTACATAAATTTGCTGTAAAAAGGGTTTTTTTACGGATGAATAGATTTCTTAAATGGTAATGTTTCGAAGGCATACAATTTCGTTTCTTAATCTAGTACACATGCTACAAACCTATTAACTATACAAAAATGACGTTTTAATAATATAAGGGCGCACGTGCTTGTCATTGTTACTTGATTGGCCTGTTATTGGATGTAGATATTATTATTATTATTATTATTATTGACATGTTCATTATTTACAGTACCTACTTAAGTCATTCTTTTTACACCATTCTAAAGTTTATGAGCAACCCCTGTTACTCCGTAACAGAAGTAATGGTGAATCAGTACCTACTGTCGGCGCAAGAAGTATATATATAAAAAAGTAACCATTGGGCTGATTCGAATGAGCTTGGTATCAAATTAAAGCCTATTTATTTCTACGTTATTAGAAGTAACAACTTTTTTAAAAAATGCACTTTAAGGGCCATTTCTACGGCCGAACGATGCAAAGTGCCCGTTTTCGGGGTTTGCGACACGCTAGCTAAGTTTAGAGTTACATAAAAACAAAACTACTCGCTCAAATGGAACAAAATTTTAGTACGTTGTAGATTCAACCTTTGTTAATATGATTGTAAAATGGTATTATCAAAATTTTATTTTTATAGACGCTACAGACGATGTTGTAGCACACTGCATTCTCGGGAATGGTAGGTCGTAGGAGCATTAGACTTACACGAACGTCCTCGATGTAATATGAATAATAAAATGAGACTCATTTAGAAACTAAAATTGTGTCACGTTTTTGGAAATCAATTTTTAATTAATTGCAGTTTTTACACCACCGCTTCGGCTACAAACAGAGAGCGTATGGCGTGCCAGTCCATTAGAATGTTACGCTTCTCTCTCTATAAGCGCTGGTGTATGCATGTATCTCTAATTTTATAATTTTCTTTGCTATAATCATTACTGAAATTCGGTTAACTTTCCTGTTTCGTTTTCAAGGACAATCTTGTCTGGTAGTTGCTAATTTTTATAATTGTGATAATAACTTAGTAGCAAATAAAATTATAAAATTAGAGATACATGCATACACCGGCGCTTAGAGAGAGAAGGTCATCCCATATGACCGAAGACCCTGACTACTTTAATGTGAGGTTATAATAAATCGATGATTCACTTTTTATCAAGCGTTGCTGGAAACCTATCATATTTATGCTGAAATATAAATAATAATAGTAATAATAAGTGGTCATTCAAGGTGAAGTGTATGTAACTGGTATAATACCACTCGCTTCGGTGGTCCCAGGTTGAATCACCCGACCGAATGGTGTAAACTACTCCTGGACATAAACATGCGTAGGTCCCCAACCTTCCTCCAAGGGATCCATTGAATAATACAGAAACTTATTGGAAAGTTATTTTCGTGTTGCCGGGCGACGAAACGTTTCTTCTGAGGCAATACCGCGTCCCTAGTTAGGCGCATCGTTACAAAATGTTGAAAGTATATCAGTTCTTAACAACCGACTTTCAGAACCCGAACAGATAAGGATAATGGAGGATGTATTTAGCATTTCAATGCAGAATTTTGAAATATTTAATTAAAGAAAACTTGGCAAAGTGATTCGTATCGCATATGATTGACACTATTTTTTTATGAATAACGTAGGTCTAATATAGGAACTGAAGAATAGCATGTAACAGTAAAGGGAGGCATTAAGTGACATTGATGTCACACATCTTTCAATTGCTTTGTCTATCAAAAACTGCTGCTTCCTTACTTGAAAATGCTTTGTTCCAACATGACAGCGGGATAGTCTACTGATATCAAAACCGAAAACTGCTGCCTTCAATATAGGTATTTTGTTTTTCTTATTTTTTAATTATATCGAATGCGATACGTTAGTAACACAGTTGGAATGCAGTTATATATTCGCATAAGGATTTGGTGTTACAGAGAATTCGCTTGCTTCATGGACACTATGAATAATGTTTACGAAAGGTTACTCTGCCTTTGTTGTACTTATACATACTTTAGTTTTACAAGCAGCGTCAGTTGTCTGAAAGGCTAAACCGGTAGAGAGCTAGTGACGTGAAGTTGGACTAGATTTCTTCTAATGGGCAGAAGTATAAAGATTTTCTAAAAACCTGCTAAATTGTAACTTTTAGTTCACACATTTTCACGAAACTGATGTAGACAGTCTTCGATAAAAAATGTATTTATTTGCGGAGCTCATTTCAACAAAGAGCAATGAAAAAACTTTATCCACTAATACTTCTGAAAATTGTTCAACATAAATATCCTTTCATTATACCTACATTGTTATATGGTATAAGAAAATTCATTCAAAGTTCTAATTTCAAATCAATTCTAAATTGTTTAATAATACAACAATTTTACAAGCACCCCACCTTCGAATAATTGTACCTTAGCAAGTAAATTTTGAAAGCAAACGCTGTGAATTAAATTAGTACAGAAAGGAATAATAGATTGTTACGTATTTTATAATGTAACAGTCTCTTGCCGGAAGGCGCACAATTCTACGGAAATGACGTCAAACATGCTGAGACCAAAATTTCCGGCAGGATAGACTTTATATATTATGCGACATGTTTTGCCCACTGTTTCGCCACCTATGACTATAAAAAACTACGTAAAATTATAATTTGCAATTGGTGTTTCAACATTTCGCTCCTAACATTATGTACAAAATGCGCTGCTTTCGAGGAGCTTTATAGATAGTAAAACGGTGTTTCTGTTTGGTTAACAGTACTACCGAGAATTTCTTAGCCTTCATTAATTCATTGCCGTCATACAGCGCCGGTTTTACATGTCATTTAGTAGTACGCACTAAGTAACATGGGGCCCCCTACCATCGCCATCCACCCTCACTACCCACTAGATTGTCGGCTTAAATTCTCCATTTTGTCATTTTCAAGAAAAGCGATTCTCTATAAAAATTCCTACTTGTTCGAAAACTCAGAGATTTTCCTAGAAAGGGCTAAGTATTCAAATACACCTTAATTCTTTAATATTAAATGCATCGATTATATACCTATAAACTTCCACTAAATAAATGAACTTCCATCTTCAGATTTGTCCGGGCCCTATCTGTAATGTGCGTAATGTATAAACCGGCGCTGCCTTCATACTGTGCTCAACAATGTATGCATTAAATCATTCAATAACCGGAGATAAAATTAAATTGTTACACAATTTTCTTAATATAAAGAAAAGGTCTTTTAGTTTAATTAATATGAACATAGCTCGAAATATTAAATTTTCCTTTGAAACATGGCATTCCCCAAAAAGAACGCTCGGGTCTTGTGTTACGATAGGAAACCTGATGTGAAACAGACCATACACATAGAAAATTACTTCTGTTTTCTTTAGATTAGTTGACAATTTGCCATGTAATAGACCAGAAGCGTTGAGTGTCAACGCCAGAAGGATGGTCCATTATAAGGTTTCTTTCCACGACTTCTATATCACAAACGCATTGTAAGTTACAAATAAATACCCAACAACGAAAGTACAATTTGTTTATGCTTGACACTGCTTCTACGAATAAGCTAGTAAAACGTTTATTATGGTTAGACGAATAGAAGTCTCATCTGAAATTCGGGAGAAAATACATAATCGTATTCTTACAAACAAATTGTTAAAGTGAACGAAGGCAATCTGAAAAAAATTCATAAATTTCCTCTGCGTGACAATCTATTACCACCATGCATCCATAATATCTATTAAAATATAGCAAATATTCAATCATGATACAAAAAATTCATAAAAAGTGATTAATCTTCCAAGAACGCCAGGTTAGTTTAAATCCGTCGCGACGATAGCAGACAGTTATAAATAGCTGCGGAATTCCTCCATTGCTAGCAGACTGCGCTATGTTTAGCCTTGCTACCCCCTGCAAACTAATGTATTAACATGCACACATTTGTGGGTTTCAGTAAAATTGGTATGTACATACATTAAGAATAGATTTTTATTTTAAATATTTAACGTGAAAGCAATATATGTCATCAACACTAAAAGCGTTACTCAAACAAAACAAACATTAACTTTGTACAATTTATTCTTGTATAAATGGAACTACAAATAACTACGATCTGTTGATTAATCATGATTTTCAGCCCCAATTACACAGATTAAGTTAGTCGAACTATTGGTGAGTGTTTTAGATTGTTACACGCCCAACGGATGCACCTAAAATACAAAAATAAGTGTTAGAGGGTAAGGGCGAGAGTAAATATACAATGACACTTCCGATCGTCATTAAACCTAAAAATACATTGCACGAATTTTGCTAATTAGTTAATCAAGGTTCAAGGATACGGAGCAGTGCATATACTAAATGTACGTGAAGTATCTTTTTTTCTTAAATTTACGGTATTAGTGGGTACATACTTATAGAATTCTAAATATTAATTGGTATTGAAATAAAATCCAAACTACGGAAATTAAGTCTGCAAATATGATTTTTATTACATTTCTCTAAGTAGTTACAATTACTTGTAAGTGTTTATTACGGTTAAAGACTGTTGAGTGGAAAGACAATCACTGGAGGACGACGAACGAGTGAGAAGGTCAACATCAATTCGAAAAGTGCATGAATTCGGATCCAACGATCGCAATACGACACTGAGAATGATGGAAGAGGCATTAAACATCAGCAATGAAACAATTCGTCAAATAGTGAAGGGGGATTTGGGCAAAACAAAGGTCTGTGCTAAATGTTTTCCACACACACTAACCGAAAAGTAGAAAATGATGATAGGCAAAATTCCAGAGCGATCGTACGAGCAGCAAATAACAGCCTGAAATCAATTGTCACTGGCGATGAGACATCGTGTTTTCAGTGTGACCCAAAAACAAAGCGTCAAAGTGCAGAATGGAAGTCAAAATCATCACCTCAAACCTATACACACATACACATGCACGCGTTGTATTTTTTAAATTTTAAGTGATCATAATTTGACTTCTCGTGAAATAAAGCCTATGTCCTTCCGAGGAATGCAAAAGCGAAAATCTCATCAAAATCGGTTCAGTAGTTTTTACGTGATGCCGAAACATACAAACAGACAAACAAACAAACAATAATTCCAAAAATTGCATTTGTGTTATCTAGTAACTAGGAATAATTATTTGTTAAAAAATGTACAGAATTAACCCCAGTTATACGTAAGTACTGGTACTGGTATATGTACTAGTAGGTATGGTTGGCCGATTCTAAAAAACTCTTTCCTGTATTTTCGCTACCAAAAGATTGAAGCGGTCCTTAAAGTATCAAATAAAGAAAATTTCATCCCTGTAGTGCTCAATCTTCCTATGACCTATATCCTTATATCTGCTTACTAATCGCTTCTTTTTAAAAGATTGTCGATAACTTACTTTACTTTCATTCTTTCACAATTCCTCTCACTACAGATGTGATTATCATATTGACATTTGGATAAAGCTAGAGTTCAGTTTCAATTTCAATTCGTTCAATATGGTCAGCTCACTCATATTACAGTAAGATTGCGTAAAAGTAACTGCAAATTTAAGGTGATATCACATAAGGTTTTAATGTAATAATTGTGATTGCAAGCAAAGGGTTCATCCTAAATTCCTAAATGTTTTCATTCATTGATAGGTAAATGAAAATTACTTACCTACAGCGTATTTGTAAATCGCGATACAATTTTTATAATTCGTACTTTCTTGTTGATTATCTTCTATAACATCTCCAAAAATGAAAAATGAAGTTTTAATGAAAATTCCTGGAAAGTGCGTGGCAGACAATCGTGTAGTGTTTATTCGGAATTCTCGTATGTAGCTGGATTAAAATGAAATACCAGAGCTGAATGAATTTTTCTACGATTTCTTTTACGTGAAGTACGGTGCGTACAAAACGATGCTAAAATACTGAAATGATTTGTGTCAGTCAAATAGGATGTAGGAGTGAAGATACATTTCTTCATTCATGTAAATGTTTAGTAATTTTATTCATACAGGTATTTTTTCGAGAGATTTATATACGGATTCAAGCAAAATGAGGAGAATAATCTAAACGAGTTACCTACATTCTAGGAAAATGACAATCGCGCGACAAGAACATAGCGTTTAAAGTGCCACCTAAAATTACCACACACAAGCTAGATGGCGTGCATTGTGGTGGTAATTACTTGTAAACAGATTAATAAATAAAATATATTAATACATTTTTATGGATCTCTTACATGTATCCCCCGTCAATTTCATATGCACTTTATTAAAAAAAATGGTGTCCTTTTTCCATGTTCCATGATTGAACACCAACTATTATAATATTGGATTGCATCGTCTGACATACAAACTTTAGTCTTAGTACCGCATGTTTTACATTGCATTGTTTTGTAAAAAGTGTCAAAATAGGAGTGTCCGCTTTATTTGACAGCAGAAGTGCTACTGGAATACCCTCCCGAAATTCATCAACAATAAGCAACGAAGACAATACAAAATTGTAATCATTTATAACATGTGTAGAATCAATGCAGATTTTTTCAGATGCAAATTGTTGAAACAAAGAAACTTGAATATTTGTCATAATCACAGGAACAATATCATTCTTATCAAAAATGCATAAAGAATCTTCTGTTACTTGGGATTTGAAGAACAGTACAGATGATACCTCGTATTTGTTGTAGGGGAGAGTGGGGTTTAAATAAAAGTGACTACTACATACATTGGTTATTTACCTTTGAATTTAATATGATTTTAAACTAAACGAAGTTCCAATATTAGTTTAAAAAAATATAAACAAAAAGTGGCATTTTAGTCATCTTACCCCATAGTGCGGGTAAGATGACGAACATAATGGGGTAAGTTGACGCTCACAGACACAAATCGCAAAAAAATTCTCCTTGCCCATTGTAACTGGAGCAGTCTTCGTGACACCACTCTTCACATTTGCAACACTTTATCCAATCTTCCACTGGTGGTTCTACGTAAAGTTGGTGGCACATTACACAAAAACAGGATGGCGACATTATGCATAGCCGCTATCATTGCGTCTTGAGACCAATTTCCACGATTGGTCTTCCGTTAATACATTCTTGACATGATTACTTACATGTATTAAAAACTTATTAAAAAAAAATAATGCATTTGGTTACTGAGATAAAATTACTGGGTAAGATGACAATCGTCATCTTACCCCCGTCATCTTGCCCCACTACAGGTAAAAAGGAGTTTTAAAATTTACATAAAAAGCGTCTTAAGATTTATTCAATTTAAATAGAACACCATTGTTATACAGGTTAGGGTAGAGCCTACAGCAAAAATTAAATTTTTCTTACATGTACTTTTCGAATAAAACGCTAAATACAGATATACAATTTTACAAGCAAACATGAGATTACAAACATGTGCTCTCAACGAGAAAACTACAAACTCCACCAGAGTTTGACCGCATAAAATTTATTCACCTATTAACCACTAGATGTTAGTAGCATGAAAGAATTTTAAATTGTTTATGGTGTTTCGTTAAAATGACGTTCGTCATCTTACCCACTGCGTCATCTTACCCCACTCTCCCCTATGATTCAAATTCAAAAAATTTGCTGTTGAAGATCCACCACTTGGCAGAATCAAGGACCAGAGGGTACTCAACAAACTTACCACAACGTCAAGATTAGGTATAAATATCTTCAGTCGGTAAATTTTTTGACCGGATCACCCGTTCGCCGTCGGGACGCCATTAAAGTCAAAATATACACCCTTTAATATCTCGAGAACGACACGTCCAATTACAAAAAGAAAAAAATACGTTTCCTTTATTTTTTGAAACCTATTGATACGTAAACATCACCCTCACCCCCCCTGTGGGGTGGAGCGGGGATGAGTTTTCTAAAGTTAAATGGGAACACCTATTTTTTATTACACTTTTGGATTCTCCATAAAAAATGATCCTCAAATTGCAATTTCACCCCCAAGTGCAACCCCTTTTGTGGGGGTGGAAAGGGGGAAAATTGCATGTCCGCAGAAAACGATCTTTTTTTACTTTTTTTCCTCTAACATTTTTTCGTGATTTACAAATTGTCCGTCACCCTCTCCACTCCCAACTCCCTTAATGGTGGAAAGAAAAACTGACTCATTTATGCAGAATCCGGCGTGATTGTGTCTGAGGTGGGGGGGGGGGGGTAGTTTTATATGTATACATATTTATGTGGTTGAAATTAGAGTTCTATAAGAATTTGCGCCATTTGATACTTTGTTTTGTATTTTGATCGGTTCTGTAGATTAGACGACAAGGTAAAGATAGTTGCGGGGTGTGTGATATAGAGAAATCATCGACAACAGACAACTCAAATTATAAGACATGAAATCATTGGCCAACTATGTGAATTTGAATTAAACGTGTCGGACTGGCAGTATAAAGCCAGATTAGATAATTATTTTCGTGCAATAGCGGACGAAGATAGAAATCGTGCTATATGTAGTTTTAAATATGTTGGCGAAAATGCTTATAGTATAGGTGGTGAAGATTGCGGAATCTAGAACGGCAGCGTATTGGCAGGTAACAGAACTAGACGTTCAGGTGAAAAAAGAGATGTTAGATCACGTTCGGAACACCACGAAAATCACACCAACATTTGGATCTGGATCACGCCCTTCCCGAGGATCCAATTCCAAAAATGGATTCGTGAAACAGCAGGGTCTGCGGAAAGAAGAAGAATACCACAGACAAGTGTTTCTTTAAACATAGTTTTTGACCATGTTTGAGTGGGAAATGGCATATTGCTAAAGTTTTCAAACAGTTGCGTAACCGTAATCATAATTTTTACAGGAAGTGTGGGAAACTGATAATGTAATGGAATTATTTTCAATCAGAAAGACGATCCACGCAACTCAATGTGAACCATTAATTGAGGACAAATTAATAGGTTTTCAAATAGATTCAGGGTCAGGAATTTCATGTATTTCACAGAAATTGTATGTTGAATTGTTACTTATACTAATGATTGATAGTGTGGTAGTGAAACCAATTAATAGTTATTTACAGTAAGAGTGAGGAAGGTAAAACTTTCGTTCACGCGAATTGCGTGTTCGTCCACGAAGCGCAGCGAGTGGACGATGCAATTCAAGTGAACGAATGTGACCTTACCCACACAGTTCGATTTTGTTCGATACCTCTTTAGAAAGTGACTCCGTAACTTTTTAAAAAAATCACACAGTCGTGACGATCCGTTGCTATGAAACAAATGTAATTACAAGTGACGTTTATACTTTCAAATATGCGTGAGTAAAAAATGCGTGAGCGAAAAATGCGTGAGCGAAAGTACAACATTCTCTCACACGTAACATAGTTACGGGCCACTAAGGAGGTATCGAACAAAGTAAATTTGAAATGGAATGTTTGCTGTCATTAAACTTTTCTTTCCTAATTTATTAGCAAACGGTATACTTACATATTTAGCACATTACGTGTACAGAATGAATGAAATTAATAATAAAGATTTTTGACCTTTTGCCAGTTCTATATGTGAACACACTGTAGATAGTTTCTTCTTGTTGTTTGCAATTTAAAATGACATTAAAGAGATAAGTGTATAACAATACACAATAACACAATAGTGTAATGACAGTATATTTTGCTAAGCGGAATAAAAGAGATGGAGGATCGAGGAAGAAAAAATTATACATTATGAGCTAACGTTCATCGGCGTTTCCATTTAAATAACATTAATAACTATAAGAATCTGCTGTTGTTACATATTAACTTCCTTCATTTGTTATTCCAATATGTCGGAGGATTACTGTACTTTTCCTAAGGTATTCGTACCGTTCTCTTTCTTCTTCTTTATGATTTTTATGATAATAAAATTTTAGTACCTACTGTTTGCATCCAGTACACAACATAAAACTGAAGCTTTTTCCACAAACATATCTAACTTCCGATTTTTTACAAGCGGTAGTGTAACTAAAAAGGGGAAGGTTTTTGCAAGAATTTTACTACCTATCTGTAGTTCCGGCTACTTTCATGAAACAATGCTAAAAAATTTGATTATTTTCAAAATCTTAATAAAACTGTTACGATATACGTAGAACAAATTATGCCTTACTCATTTACTCTCCAAAATAGCAAAATAACAGCACCGGCAAAATTGTACTAGAACGTTGGATTGGATAACATATTTGCTCCGTAACACATTTACCTATTATTTTACATGCAATTTTTCCACTTATGCATTCGGCTACATTTCCACAGTTCAATATTGTTCCTATACAGCAAAAAATCAATAGGAACCCTAAAATTTAATTTTAAAATGAATGGCTTTTACTCCTTTATCATTAAATGGGGATATTCAGCATTTATAATGTGCATTCTTTTAACTAACTCAATTAACGTAATTCAAAAGAAAGAAATATTTTTGTTATACCCAAACACAAGTAGCCATCGTCTGGCGTATGAAATTAATTTGAAGGGCTTAATATAATTAATATTATTCAAAGTATAATCTTTAGTAGTTTAAACGCGGAATGCGTGCTTTGTTTAAGCAGCTTAGTGAAAGCTCTCTTTTAATAGTGAATTAAGTCAGCTCGCGTCCGCAAACCATTACGAAGGGATATATAACGTTCTGTAATTAGGGTAGCGACTAAGGATAATGTGAAAATTTAGCTAACTAATCGGTTTTTAGCGAACTTTACTTAGAATGTAAATTCTTAAACATTCGTTACAACTGAATACAGGAACGCACACGGCACACTTAATCTCCTTTACAATGATGTAGTAATTGAATCTGTGTTGGGGTTCCAAAACTCTATACTGCACGTAGCTTTTACTTTCAGCTTTCAGTTAGTCACACATTCCCACCTTTCGTTTTAAATAGAAGCGTACCTACAATAAAAATGAATTCATCTACAACCCTTTGCGGTATTGTATTATCAAAATCATTTATTATTTATGACTTTATGACTGTCTTAATTCTTTGGCTGTATTGTTGACTCTTTTCAGTAATTGCATTCAAAAGAATTTAACAAGTTGAATTATTCTTGTTGAGCAGAAATACAATTTATATACCGGGGGTTTGTAAATGAATATCAGGGTTTTAACGCTTTGTAGTATCACAGACAAAATATGTATTTATGACATAAAACTTAAAATCATAATTAATACATGAAATGAAAGAGCAACTCAACAGTTCCATTTGTTGGTACGAGCATGGGCTAGATAGCCTGTGCGCCAGCACCCCTGCGCATGCGCTAGAAAGCGCTAATTGTAAAAATGGTGACTAGTGAACAGAAAGCTTTTTGTGTTCTGCACTTTGCAAATACCGAATCTAGTTACTCTGCAACGTGCGTTCCGGATTAAGTTCAAATGTGATCCCCAAAGTGATAATAACATCGATAGATGGTATCATCAGTTTGAAAATACCGGCTGGCTTTACAAAGGGAAAAGTACGGGACGACCAAGAGTTAGTGAAGAAAGTGTTGAACACTTGTAAGCTTGTAGGTATAACCCTTGTTTATAACTGTTTAAGTTGCTCTTTCATTTCATGTATTAATTATGATTTTAAGTTTTATGTAATAAATACTACAAAGCGTTAAAACTCCGATATTCATTTAGAAACACCAGGTTAATAATATAAAGCCACATTTCGAAATGATAATCACGTCAAAACCTCCCTCCAAATCAAACATATTTTAATTATACACATATCTTGAACGTGAACAATCGTTTTATCTTTTGCAAATAATTCCCTCCCCCTCCCAACATATAATTGCGTTTTAATGGGCCATCGGCCAGGACTTACCGTTTGACCATTTGTCAAATTTTAATAAACCAAAACACATAACCCACCATCCAGATCATTTGACTTTGAAAATGGTCTACCATACTTAGGTCGAAACATTGTAAGTGTCTCCATCTTCATCAAGCTTTGGTTTAAACCTCACATTTATGAATTAAAAATACTCTTTTGAAAGACGGTGGTACCTATACTTAGTTTCTCAAATTGTAAGATTCCCTCCAATATTCGAACGTGAAAACATGATCATAGCGTCTTGACTAGGGTCCTCTTCTGTTAAAAGTAAGTAAGATAATGATCGAATACTAATTTTGGAAATATAAAACAGCATCAAAATACGTTTATTACTCTTTCTCACGCGCAGTTTCTGCCTGCTTTGTTGCTCTTATCCTGCAAGACTAGCACATCGAACAATACATCTTTTATTTGCAATTGAAATCCATAAAGTTGTATTTAATTGTCCGTCTCATTACCAGTTGTCGTCTAAACACATTCCCACCCTAAGTCCCTGTTCGAAGTTCTTCTCCCGATTGGTGAGTTGCTGGCCCAACACCGCAACCCCATCCATAAAGGACCAGTTGTTACATTGGTCAGAAACCACAATTGCGACCACGTGTTGCCACACTTGTTTGATGCTCAGGCCACTGTTCATCCTTTGTATTTTGTTTGTATTTCGCTGACCACTTTTTTGCTGTAGCCATGTAGTAAATTCAACAAAAGTTGCATTTCTTCCGAAATTTAAAGTAGTAGCGTCATCTTTATGTGGAAATATTTTATAACTGTAAGAATCTCGTCTTTGTCCATGTTTGCAAAATAACACCTTAAATTTGATAAGAAGTACTATTGTTGCTAGTTTCCATAACAACTTAAAACTTGCTTTGTGTTGCATGAGTATGTTGAAAAGTAAGAAGACAAAATTAAAATCTGTATCTGGACCCCCCCTATACCCTCCTGATATAGCTTTTGTTGCTCCTATTTTTTGGAAATCGAGTAAGAGTTTGCTTAAAACTCAAACTCGTTTAATATTGCCGACCTTTTCCTATTACCCAAACTAAAAGGGAAAAAGATGCAAACAATAAAGGAAAGAAAAAAGTAGAATGAACCAGGGTGATCGTATTTGCTAAAATTTCCATCCAGGAGGGAAAGAACGAGGGAAATGGGAAAGTAAATAGAAAAGTAATGGAAGATGGCATACAGATAATAAAATAAGGAGAAATTGCAATAGGTAATAGCAATCTACGCAAGTCTCACCAGGCTACATTTATTCACAACACAAATGTAGATTATTAATAATTACAATGGCGTCTTTAGAAAAATGTTGTATACGGTTACATGGAACACTACACAATAATAGCATTAGCAAAGAACGTAATATAATACGTTCTTTGGCATTAGCATCAATTAATCCATCACTAAAGTGTCAAAAGTGTGTAATGTTATAATACAACGTATTTATATTACACTACATATTTACAAAATAAGATTAATTAGTTTCTATTTTTACAGAAAAAGTAAAATATAAGTGTGTACTTTATAACCAACATATAGCTGTTAACATTCCTTGAAAGTAGGCAACACAAAAATAACAGTTAATATTTATATTAGATTCAGTGCCGTATTTAAGGTCCAGGGCCTCGTCGTGCAAAAGTAGGGAGGGCCACATTATATAGGTGGTAAAAAAAGATCTAGTTATTATATTATGGAAAAAACACAAAATGTAATGTCTGTTACATATTATGTATAATTTATTATCATTAATTTTATTTTTTGGAAGGCCTGAGGGCCCTCGTCTTGCGAGGGCCTAGTCGTGCGCCGCACGACTGGCACGCCCGTTAAATACGCCACTGATTAGATTGAATGATTGATAACACCTTCAAGAACGTGTTTCTTTTATCTAACAGAAAGTTTATAGGTATATGTACACACACGTATATACGTTTACGTACCAGAAATTTTCATAATAATTAACTACAAATTACTTCTTAACGATGTGCTATATTTCGCGTTAGTTGATCAAAATTTAGTTTGGGATATACAATATACTTAACTTTTAATATAAATAAATCCAACAAACAAGGAATATTACAACAAATTAATTTTAATATTTTACCTATCAGGATACCATAACACTAGCTATAGATTATATTGCCACTGTTCAAAAATAGAAAACTAGGATTTCACTGTACAAATAATCATTGTATTCAGTAGATGTCGCTGTAGAGCCAAAAATGTTAAGATCGTTAAAACTAGCTATGTAGGTTACTGTTTTGTTAAATTGAATTTTAATTGAAAATTGCAGGTAAATACGACACCCGTGTTTTTATTGGATAATTACAGATTACTTTCGGAAATAACACTTTGAAAAGACTAAGTACTGACATTCGGTTACAAGGCGTTTCGCTACCTGAAATTTATGATTACAACGTAATTACTTAGCTATTATCATAGACTATTGGTCTATGCTATTATTGAATAAGAAAGTTCGGTAAGTATGTTACGGAAGGTGTAAGACCACAAACGCAACGGTTTTGTAATTTTGTTTTGTTGAAGTATACATTATACGGTGTCAAAATCATTTAACTGAGATTGCATTCATCTCCGCATTTACCAAAAGCAATTAAAAGAAAGACATTTGGATATCGACAGGGCCGTCCCGAGGGCTAGTGGGGCCTGGCGCGAGAAAATGCGCGGGGCCCTATTAGTTATAACTTGCGGGGTGGGAGGGGGGCAATCTATTTGTCGAGGAAGAAAATGCTATAAAAGCAAATTTGGAACGGAAAAGGAATTTTTTTGAAAAAAATACAAATCAAAGCTCATTTTATTCAATTTTTTGTTTTCGAACAACTTAAAATAAGCTTAAAATATACTCACAGGAGACAGGAAGCACGTATCTGATCAATCAAAAGGAACAATTGGACAATCAAATAAAATAAAATATGGAAACAGATAATTTAATCATTTGGCATAAACTATAATACATAGAAAACATAGGGCATGTGCTTGACCGGCTTGACGTGTTTTCTTATTCAAACGCCCATCATACACAATTCTCGTTTACATATTTACAGTACCGTACTCTACAACTCAGTTTTTCATAGACTAGTCGACTACAAATAATGACAGCCAAAGCACACTAGCTATAATAGTTCCGGTAAAAATGATCTGAAAAGACACTTCGTAGGAGAAATAAGAAGTAAAAACAGGCTTTAAAGCAAGTGATTTCTTTTGACAAAAATATAATCCTTTCGGTTTCTTATAGAGCTCCTTATTTATTTAAAGGGTACTTTTCGAGCTTTTGCAAAGGCAAAAGCGCTGATTAAATTATCCATATCTAACTTTTTCGCTGTTTCACATTCTATTGATAACGTAGCCAAACCGTTAAAACGCCCCTGCGCCATAGTTGACCGAAGATAATTTTTTATTAATTTCAAAATCGAAAGGTCCTAATTAAATAGCGGAGCGCGGGGCCTGGTACAGCGCGGGGCCTGGCGCGATTGCACCACTCGCGCCACCCTCGGGGCGGCCCTGGATATCGATTTACCTGAAACATTACATGAATTACATTGTATTTGTCCACAAATCCTTCCCTAAATTCTATTCAACATTTTTCAATGCATGTATCCGCCCTATGTATATACTATCAAAAAAACTGCAAAAAATAATTCTAAGGAAATAAATATGACCCCTCATTTCGATATTTATTCAATGCTTGAAATTAAAAATTAAGGTAATAATGGAAGAATTTCGGTGTAAGTCTAATAAATGACGGACATAAAATTAGGAGCGTCTTACTTTTGTCGAAAAAGTAGCAACATCTTGGTGTTCTTTTGAGTTCTTCCCTCGTCCTGTCATTTAATAGGAATTTAAATGGTTCTATGTTAGCTGTTCGTGAATTCTGAATCAGATAGTAATTGCCTAACAGATCTCCATTAGAAGATCCAATTTTAGACACACTTGGACGCAATCAGCATAAAGAAAATATTTTCAACCGACCGTAAGCGGTGGTTTTAGTGTAGTTTTTACAAGTGTGATTATTGTGAATATGCAACTAGCAATTAGCATAACATCGTTAAGATTAATTATTAATTTTGCAATAAATAATTTTACCATGTCGCCACTAATTATGTAATCACAACATTTTTGGTCATCTGCGAAGAGAAACCGTCGACGGTGCATATCAGAGAAGAAACACCTTTTTCTTCGTCATTGGGGCAATTTCTTTGAGTCACCGAACCGATAGTATTACGTGGTGATAATTCATCAGGGATTTCAATGCAATGCAATGCAATTATTGACTCTGCAAGGTATATTAGAGTAAATTATACCAAAGTTTCTTGCAGAAAACAATTTTTTGCGCCCCTTAATGGTATTAGTTTTAAATTTACTTCATTCTAAATTCCGAAAATTGTAAAAACAAAAGCGGCGCGGGGCCTTTACAAATAGATATCTATAATGACCCGGAATATTATCAGAACAAAAACCACACCTTTTTGTCACTATTGATATTACATTTATTACTTATTATAGTAAATTCGTGTGTAGCTCATTTCTAAATTGTTTAAAAAGTTGTACCTACTTACCTATTCAATTTTAGAAAATGTGAAATTGTTTTACGCGGAGAATAGCGCTCGTCAAATAAGTGCTTTATTTTAGTGTAAAATATCTAGAGCGGCCAATTCTAAACCAAACTTTTCACTTATAATATCACGAGGGGTTGATTCTACCCGGAAATTTTTTTGAGTGCATCGATGACAATGTATAAATCGCCGAGTCGTAGACGAGTGCTATTTCATTGCCATCGATGCACGAAAATAAAGCTTCCAGGATATGAATCGATGCAGAGGGATATTCAGTAAGAAAATCGCTCGAAAAATATTCCGTTCAAAGCAATTTATTTTTGTTTGCGGAGATATTTCCACTCGTACGCAGGGCGAAAATATTCCCGCGGAAATATTTTACGTATATTGCCATGGTTACCACCATATAGCAAGGTTTTCATTGGCTGTTGAATTTTTGTGCGCGATTTTCAACGACAGATATATTGTAAGTGTATCGACGACGTTCAAAACAGCGTGAAGGTAAAAAAAATGGGAACACCTCCAACGTTTTCGCTTCAGAAGCGGAAAATCCAAATTCAAGTTTGCGGAAAATTTATTTTATCTAACATTGATCTACATACAGCGTTTCGGTCATATAAATTCCAATGTCATCGGGGAATTAGATACGTGAAGGAGAACGTCAGACACGTCGAACCGCTTTCTATTTCAACAGAATGGAAAAGTGGCATCAAGATCGGAACTGTCTCATTCATAAATGAAGCAAAACTTATTCTTCATAACGAGCCAAATGTTGAAAATTGGAGGACATAAGTTGCTCCTTGCTCCAAATAGGATCCCAGTAAATTGAAAAAAATGATGGTGGTAGAAAATTTTTTTCCTCAAAAAAACCTAAAACATTTTTACTATAAAATAATTTGGAAAGCTAATAATCACATATAAAGAATTTGGCATTGAAATTCCTATGATGCTTTGTCAACGTCACCATCCTGTATAATATTCGCTATTCGTGGTTTTTTCTTTTTAAGGTAGTCGGTAGATAGTCTCGAATTGCAAACCCACGTATATTTTATATAATTTTACAGTACAAATAAAAAAGTGTTTTTTAATCAAGTATACGTTGAAATTTATTTATTATTAGTTCAACGAGTATAAACAGTTATTTATTTAGATATAATGCGTATTACGTTGAACAATGTAACATTCAGTAATAACTATGTAGTCAATTAAGGGTTGTTTTTTGCAAAGATTTGTGTTTATTAATTTATTATACAGTTTTATTAAAGCATTAATTGTGTTTTGACAACGTTTCGCCACATAGAGGCTTTTTCAAGTCAATATGTATGTAATTATTTGTTAAAGTTAAAATTTATTTGATGTGTTCATTTGAACTGTTATATGATATTTATTATCCAAATGGATAATATATAACACAGTTAATTACATTAAATAAATTTTAACCTTAACAAATAATTTCATTTTCGAGAACGTTGTCAAAACACAATTAATTTTTTAATAAAACTGTAGATATAATAAATACAGATCTTGGTAGAAAACAACCCTTAATTGACTACATAAAATATACCACATTCCGTTTTAACAACATCAAAAATTCAGATAACTATTACACTTTTTATAATATACGTGTTTTGAGAAATTTTTTTTTATTTATAACTACACCTTATGCTAAAGTTAAGGGGGGGTCCAAGAACTTTCTTCCATTCAATTTTGACCCTGATTTCTATCAATATTAGTTCGCCTTGAAGGTCTTGAAGTTCTCTTACATCTGCCCAGTTTGGTGGCACCTTTCTTTCACCTGCACGGACCGATCCTCGTTTACGTTGGCCCATTGCACTGAAGAAAATATTGACTCTACGAATTTGTTTGATGAATTCCGAAATTTTCGAAAAATGAGAGCAATTTACGAGGAAATTTACCCTGAAGTAAAGAGTTGTCATGCAATGACAATTTTTCCTGCTAGTACGCCAAAAGTTCACTCCCCATTGGAAAAGACTCGGACTTCATTTTTTGTACAAATCGCTGTGACCACTCTATTGGTCGGATTGTTGACTTTTATATCAGAAAATGACACCAATGAACCCTTACGGCAGTTATGCCTATCGAATATCGATATTGCATTGGGGTATGCTATTTCTATTGTAATTGTGAAAGAATCGCAAAATATCGCAAGAAAACAGTATCTGTCACTTTGACACATCCTAGGCAGCTTGAAACATTATACTTTTTGCTAAAACTAGGCATATGAGCCGTAGCATGTTCTTAGGGTCATTTTGAGACATAAAACACCATGATCGGAGCAAAACTATGGTCAGAGCGAGTTGTCCAGAAATACATGCCAAAGTCCAATTTTAACATGGCTTTTATATGGGAGTGTTGTTATGAAATACTGGTTACTTAGGACAATAATTGAACCCCTCCTTAATAGTTAATTTTAAAGCAGTCTTGGGAATTCTCATCGTATTTTCTTATTAATTCAGCAATTTATGACATAAACGACTATTTTAAGTTAGATTTTAAATTATCAAAATTTAGTTATTAAATGCTGCTTCATGGACTTGTGTAACAAACTATAACATTTGACTACATCAATAAAATATCTATCTATCTATCTATCTATCTATCTATCTATAAAGGTTTTTGGTTGTTGCTAGATGACACTTAGGTTCCTTGCTATGTAGCTATGGACTGAATCCGCTTCCATCTTTTTTCAATATACTTCTTGAAAATGGGGGCTTCATTTTCAAGACTGAATTTTAGAAGTCCGTTTGATTATTTTGATAACCACGACCATCACTATAAACAATAAACTCTTTGGTGTCGTGGAATTTTTTTCTTTCTTCAAGCATTGCAGCAAAATAATTCTCTTCTAGTCCATATTGGCTTATGCCTTTCAGCCCACAAATAACTTAGGTACTATACATCTCCATTGCACAGAGTATAATTCGTATCTATAATTATGTACACAAAGTTTTAGTTTGTAGCAAATTGCGCTACCTTTCAACATAGGTGCATGAAACAACGCAAAAATATATAATATGTACTTATAAGTACATACTTGAGTACTTGACAATGCTACAGTGTTAGCGCGACATATTATGTCGTAGAAATAATTTAAAAATAGTTATTTTTGTATCTAGTGCCTGAAATGCCACTTTGGTGAACGAGAACTGATTTTTTTAACGTAAAAAATAGTCGAGATCACCAAAAGTATTTCGCGCACGAGTTGCAAACAAAATTTTTTCTACAAACGTATGGAACGCCGTTTTACTTTTTATTACTAAAGTTAATTTCGTCCCATTTAAACAAACTTCAATTTTTATTATGTAATTTTGTATGACTCTCTATTCATTTTAGTATATTAAAAATGTTTGTTAAAAAAACTTCACACATTTAAATTGTTAGATGAAAATGAGTTTCTTGATTTAATATATTTCACACAAAAATTTGTAACACTCGGTTTAAAACCTTTCATTTAAATTGAGAAGCAAAATATATGAACAAACATTGGAATTCGTGTAACATTTTTATTTAACAAACAAAAAATAGCAACTAATTTAAATGAAAGAATTAAAATGTATGTCGAATTAAAGTGTTACATGAATTAAAATGTTTGTTGATAATTTTTGTTCTTTCATTTCAAATAAAGAATTAAAATGATCAACAATCATATTAATTCTGAATTAAAATGTTTGTTGATAATTTTAATTGGTCGCTTCGATCGGTGGTGTTATTTTGAACTATAATTTACACGTGTTTCCTTATACTGGTGTAGTTTCAATAACTGCCACCGATCGAAGCGACCAATTAAAATGATCAACAAACATTTTAATTCAGAATTAATATGATTGTTGATAATTTTAATTCTTTATTTGAAATGAAAGAACAAATATTATCAACAAACATTTTAATTCATGTAACACTTTAATTCGACATACATTTTAATTCTTCATTTAAATTAGCTGCTATTTTTTGTTTGCTAAATAAAAATGTTACACGAATTCGAATGTTTGTTCATATATTTTGCTTCTCAATTTAAATGAAAGGTTTTAAAGCGAGCGTTACAAATTTTTGTGTGAAATATATTAAATCAAGAAACTCATTTTCATCTAACAATTTAAATGTGTGGAGTTTTTTTAACAAACACTTTTAATATACTAAAATAAATTGAGTCATAAAAATATACTTACTAAAAATTAAAGTTTGCTCGAAATGCTATAAACAAAATTTAATATTTAATACTAAGGGCAAGCAAATATTTAATAGAATGAATTTAAAGTTATATTATTAATTTTTACTACAATTTTTGTGTTTGCTTAAAAAACTTCAAGTGTTTATACCGATAGATGATTTAAAATGTTACTTGAATAAAAATGTACATTGAAAATAAAAGAAGTAACTTTATAATTTCTTAAATTTTAATGAATAAGTTTAAAGTTAGGATATTTTTAAGCAACTAACATTTTAAATGGTAGAATTAAAATGTTTGTTGATAATTTTAATTGGTCGCTTCGATCGGTGGCAGTTATTGAAACTACGCCAGTATAAGGAAACGCATGTAAATTATAGTTCAAAATAACACCACCGATCGAAGCGACCAATTAAAATTATCAACAAACATTTTAATTCTACCATTTAAAGTGTTAGTTGCTTAAAAATATCCTAACTTTAAACTTATTCATTACAATTTAAGAAATTATAAAGTTACTTCTTTTATTTTCAATGTACATTTTTATTCATGTAACATTTTAAATCAACTATCAGTATAAATACTTGAAGTTTATTAAACAAACATTAAAATTGTAACTAAAATTGTAAACTTAACAAAGAAGTTATTTTATACATTGAGTATAAAAACTGACAATAAAAAGTAAAACGGCGTTCCATACAAACGTGAAGAAGTTGACAATTATTTTAACGTTAAAATACAAAACTCTCATCTAGTTTGCGTGCAATGCGTACTTCGCGCATGGCGTCGTCATTTCGGGCACGCTGTCATGGTAACGTAGGTAAGTGAAAAAAAGAGTCACTTCGCGTATTTTTATCGATGCGCAAACCTTGTCATTTTTTGACGTTTGTAGAAAAATTTTTTTTTCAATTTTTAAATAATTTGGAAACTAACACTTTTCATTTCAAGCGTTTGTTGAAAATCTTATAAATTTGACGATCCAATCAAAGTTATACGTTGTTGCATAAAATATTTAAATACCACCCCTTTGTGTAAAAGACAATTAACCAATTTTATTTTGTTACAGAATTCCCCCTCCAATAATGGGTTGCTACCGTAACAGTTTTAATGTAGATACGTTTATGGAATGTGAGAGCATCGCAGCATCAACGGAAGAGATATTGTGGTCTGACGATGACACCATAGTTGCGGATCAAGAAATCATTTGGAAAGAAGGTAAGCTTATATTTATTTGATTCATCTTAGTTTAAATTTGGTCCTAGAATGAGTTCATATTACAATAAGCACACAACTGGAATGTGGACAATGTTTGCATCAGTGTTATTGAAATGAAGTCACGTTATCAATGTGTTTAGGTGTTTGCAGTGTTGTGGTGAACGGCCACAAGAATTCCAGTTCCTCTAATTTAAAGTAAATCACTAATTTTAATATTTTATACAGGTATAATCAAATGACACATAGTAGATTTGTATTTGTTTTACGACAGATAAGGTAATCGTTGGGTGATAAAGGTAATATTACTGCCAAAATTGGTAATCATAAATTATTATATTTATTCGTCTTATTTTAAAATTGACAACTTGACGACGTTTCGCCACTACTGGCTTTTTCAAGTCTGTAATAAGAATTATTTTTATGTAAGTATAAGTATGTCTCTGTGTGTTGTTACTAAATAGTAATACATTACCTTTATCACCCGACGATGACACATACTGTTTGAACGTGTTGAGTTACCATCTTAAAGTAAATATTTTAGAGGGATTACATGTCACTATTATTATAACTACCAGTTTTTTGTTTGGTATTTCACGACTTTGAGATGCGTTCAATTGTTTCAACAAATTATTTAGCGATCGTGGGTCTAGATTATAGTCTAGGAGCCCACGACACTAAACCTGTCATGATAGGTCTCCCAAATTTCATACATATAATTCGTCATGTCATTCATAGAGGAACACAAAATGGCCCTGCTGCCATGTCTGGGGCTGGTCAACGCTAAAAAAATAAAAAAAACAAAAAAAATATTTTTCTAGGTTTCTGACATGATAAGTCTCCCGTATTCTGATTGTACCTCGAGACAGAGGAGAGGTTGGACTACACGAAAAGGTAGTGCTGCCAGCCCCCTGATAAGCCGTATCAGTTGCTGCCGAGAGATAAGCGACACCTCACACCCAGGTGTCTATCATCATCGACCTCCTCAAAAAACCAAAGTTTATCTGAAAGATCATCAATTTTTGTGTAAGAAAAACCACTGCTGCTTTTTCCAAACAGTGGAGAAAATGGCGGCAGCAGCGTTTGAAAGTCGCCCTCCGCGCAACCGAATGTGGCGTTTCAATTCGGTTTTAACAGTAATCGCCCGGTTCTGTTCGATTTGTATTATTGGAATACGTCTGCTACTATCACGAACAATGAATTTTAGGTGTCGTTGATTGTTTAAACAAATGAAATCGCATATTTTATGTCATATTTTTCGATTTTTCAACCGTTTTCAATGTGTTTTTTATACTTTCTTATGTCTTTCGTTACATTTCAAAGTAAATTACTTTTCTTCAATATTCACTAATTTGTTGTCTCACTTGTATGGAAAAGTGATGCGGAGTTCCGTCTAGCTGCAACCACATTATCTCCGTAATGTAGTTAGGAAGATGGTGAGTTAAATTTTGAAGGTCTTCTGTCAAGAAATTTAAAAGGATTTGTCCTGTTAGCGGAATTTCAAAAAAATAAGGACCAAGTACATAGTTATGTACGATTCCTCCCCAAACGTTGAAACTCCAGTTATGTTGAAAATGGTTGACGCGGATAATGTGCGGGTTTTGTCATAAAAGTGAAAGTGCATTCGTCCGTAAACACCACATATTTAAAAAAATAAATTAAACCTTATTTCATCGCATCCCCGATTCGAGTATCCAGCCTATGTGTTGCCTCGTCCACGCGCCACTATCTACTGCCGTAAGGAATAGAAAATCTTAATTTACGAAAAAACTATCGCACTTAGGTATAGGGTAAGCTTCATAAAGTTGCACTAAAATTTACCGGGGATTCCAAATATGCAATAATAAATAGGGTGTGCTACTTAAAAAAATGAAGAAAAATTAGTTTGAAAATGTCGATGTTTGGAGCAAATAAAAGTGAACGTCCTGTATGAAATAATTTAATGTTTCGTCACGGTTGAATACTCTGATTCAACCCAAGTCCACCACCGTATAATGGAAGGGTTGATATTCAGCAAAAAATATGTATTAATTAATAACTTGGCAAGGCCGTGTATTAATACAAAAATAATATGTACGACTAAAAAGTTCACCCAAGGCCCCTACATTTGTGCTTAAAAAAGTGGGTCATTCCATTTAAACAAATATACGTTTTATGCACCATACTTTTTGGAGACACCCTGTATGTGTCTAACTCATTTGCAAATGTGTTTCATCCAACCTAATTGCCATCCCGTATATTTATTTTGTTGACGTATCCTATATTTTTGTCGTTGGAGGAATTTTTAAATAAATAAATAAAAAATAAATATTTTTTAGTAAATTTAACAATAAAGCGTACTTGAAGAATGGGCTACTAAATGGACACCCTGTATAGCCAAAAAATCTGCATGATTCAGCTAGTCTTCATTTAAAAACATAAAGCGGAAGAGATTCGTACGGGCCACGAGAAATGATAAATGACCAAAAAATGGCTGAAAAATCCCCGACTTTGGAATAATTTATGGAATCTTATTCGTTGAAACAATGACACGTAATATTTTTTCACCGAAGAAAAGTAATTTACTTTGAAATGTAACGAAAGACATAAGAAAGTATAAAAAACACATTGAAAACGGTTGAAAAATCGAAAAATATGACATAAAATATGCGATTTCATTTGTTTAAACAATCAACGACACCTAAAATTCATTGTTCGTGATAGTGGCAGACGTATTCCAATAATACAAATCGAACAGAATCGGGCGATTACTGATAAAACCGAATTGAAACGCCAAATTCGGTTGCGCGGAGGGCGACTTTCAAACACTGCTGCCGCCATTTTCTCCACCGTTTGGAAAAAGCAGCAGTGGTTTTTCTTACACAAAAATTGATGATCTTTCAGATAAACTTTTGTTTTTTGAGGAGGTTGATGATGACAGACACCTGGGTGCGAGGTGTCGCTTATCTCTCGGCAGCAACTGATACGGCTTATCAGGGGGCTGGCAGCACTACCTTTTCGTGTAGTCCAACCCCTCCTCTGTCTCGAGGAACAATGAGAATACAGGAGACTTAACATGTCAGAAACCTAGAAAAATATTTTTTTGTTTTTTTTTATTTTTTTAGTGTTGACCGGCCCCAGACATGGCAGCAGGGCCATTTTGTGTTCCCCTATGAATGACATGACAAATTATATGTATGAACTTTGGGAGACCTATCATGACAGGTTTAGTGTCGTGGGCTCCTAGACTATTAGTTTGTAGAGATAACATTTTTAGTTGGCGTTTCTTCCAACAATTTTTTGTGTAAGATTATACCGTTCTTGTTGGAAATTAGCGGCACTCAAACGTTGTACAGATATTTTGCCGCATTTGCTATCTTTCCCAGTGTGATAGGTGTGGTCAAATATATAGCTACTATAAATGTTCTAATAGTGGATTATAAACGGAAGGGAGGTCGTATGCTATCATTGTTCTTTTAAGTTCAATGTAATCATTTCCAAAAGTAATCGCTCTTGATAGTTGCCTTGCACAAACATCAAAATCAAACTGGTTCATTTACAGAAGATTGAAAAACTAAAACCCCAAAATGCATTCAAATTCAATTAAACGACAAGTGGGTAAAAGGTTTCAGTAACAAGCATATTCTTTACGATGTTTGATACTGCTTAACTTTTAGGAAAGCTTGTATGTTTGCTGTGAGGAAAGCCATTTAACTTTCCTTCAAATACTACATTGATCATGATCTCCTAAACGTCATCAGAAATCTGTAAATTTTTTCTCCTAATTCACTGCCATCGAACAATACGTTGGTTTCATTCGAAAACAGAGCAGATACCCATGCTGTCTAATTCAGATGATACCGCGTGAAACGCAGGCGTGGGATGGTCAGTTTTGAATAAGTTATAAGTTTCGTTGGGTTCCAGTTGGTCTTACTGTCCACTACTATAGTCGAAGATTTGGCGACGGATCATGAGTAAAAGGCGACTGTTTATATAAAATGCGGACAAGGTCAGTCATTAAATTTGATTTTTCCAAATGAGCATAGTACGTTTAAACACTAATAAAGTACAGGTCGCACAATTTAAGATGATTCGGGTCGCGCAGATACGTCATCGCGTTCGGGAACAATCGTCAAGTACAACAGCTTAAAATTACTGAAATTCTCGAATTGTCGCGAGTTGAATATTTGAAAACGGACGAATGCGCATATGACCTCCAAATCATCTTAAATTGTGCGACCTGTAAACACGGATATATACTGAACTCTGTCTTCGTGTTGCTTTTTCGTTTCATTCTTTCATCATAATTAGTAGTTTTTCTAGTCCCTGAAATTTTCCATTACATATGTCCACAATTTTCTTAGTGGTAGGTACCTACAGCAAAGTATCTCAGCAGTATTTCTTTTATTAATGAAAATGTACCTAATGCCTCCTCCATAGGCAAATATCGCTTCCGGGAAAGTTTGAATTTCAATTACTTAATGGAAATCGAACCGAATACAATTAGATAAATGTGGTTAAAAATATTCTAAATTAACGTGCATTATGTTTTGTCAGATCTGATAAATGTGCTTCATAAGGTAAATTAAGAATACAATACAATAATTTTTCTGTTAATCTATCGTGACAATGCTAGACTAGAAACGCTTTCTGTAATATTGAAAACGAAGGATTAAGCAATATTCTTTTCTGGTTGTCCTACCCCTTGTCATTAATTTGTCATAAATTGTATGATAGTCCGTGAAGGCGTGAACAGTAAACAACTGGGGAAGAGGAATTAATTATAAGTAAGTGGAAGCACTATCTTAATCCTTGCCTTTATCATTAATTCGGTAAAAAGCGTGGGTGTGTATTCATTTTCTCGATAGCTAAGTCGTGCTGTTGATAAAGAAACTAAGGTCTGAGGAAGTCTGCGTGTTAAAATAGAAATTCATTAATTTATTAGGCAACGTGATTAGCGCCCTTTAAATATTTAATTAAGAGAGTTAAGCGGGAGAAATCATACGATTGAAGATTGAAGTAATTAATTATACTAGATTTGGAGAACAGTATGTTACATGTTTTTAGTCAGATAGTGTCACCTATGATATTTCAAAATGTCGAAGTCCTTTCTGCATTCTTGGATCCTGTACACGCTGGTAATTTTTACATTTTCATGATTTATGATTGAAATATTAATTGAATTACG
This sequence comes from Pyrocoelia pectoralis, assembly GCA_036250285.1. Classification (NCBI taxonomy): domain Eukaryota; kingdom Metazoa; phylum Arthropoda; class Insecta; order Coleoptera; family Lampyridae; genus Pyrocoelia; species Pyrocoelia pectoralis. Next base: position 35,064,079 of record CM070074.1, read on the forward strand.
AGACTGGTTTACCTACTTTAGGGATATTTCATATTTTTTATTCGTCGTGGATCAATAATTATAATTCACATTACGAATTAAATTATTTCAATTTATTTAAATTACTGGAGAAAGTTTAACGCAACACTAAAAGTAGGATAAATTTCTGTGCACTTAAAAGCTTAGTTTGCCTTCCAATATTAAAAATAAGTTCTGATGCAGGTAAAAATAAATTGGACCTAAATCTACAGACGTTAAAATATTATGCTTAAATTTGTATGACAATTATGAATGCAAGTCAATTCTTGCGCGGTAAAAAATCATATGAACTAAATTGCACTGAAGTTGCCGCTCTGTAGCAGAAGCACCTGGATGTGTATAATAAATAATCATTTACTATCTTCACTTCCGACAACTACAAGTTTTTCCTTCTGAGTGCGATGTTCGCTAATAACATAAAATTCGCAAAACAGCTCAATTTAGACGTATCAACCAGTGCGCTACCAATTAATTTTTTGAAAAAGCTGCCATTGTCTTTCATATATGCGCAATTGCCAAAAGTAATATTTTTTAACATGCACGTTTAGTTTTTTTTCAGCTTAATTTAATTTAAATTTAAATTTGCGTTTGCTGTCTGCTGATACAAAGTACTGATTATTATTCACCGCTAATGACGACACAGCTGTAATTCCGATACACAGACTATTAGTTGTTTGTACAACCAAAGACCATATAATAATTGGTCTTTGGTACAACTTAGAGACGTTATACTTTTTTCAACTCGAACTCGTGTGTCAATTGAGCGAGAATTGAAAAAACACTTTCTTCTCGTGTTTTACACAAATTTTTTTCTAAACTTGCATAATACATAATTAAAAAATTCTGGCATGTATTGCCACGAGAGTTCCCTCGTATTAACCCTTTTTTTAAAAAATTAATATAGCACAATATATGTCGCTGAATTCAGAAAAAATACTCATAAAGAACATAAAAAACAGCAACTTAATCTTATAAAAAAATGAGTGCCGCCATTTTAGCTTATACCGGAAGCGACGTCATGAAAGGTAATATCAGAATTTTCGTCCTTGGGCCGAATGCAGTCAATTGGCGAAAACCGCATTTCGATAACTTTAATAATTTCTAAGTATAGAGCGTTGCAAAGAAATGTGTACGGACAGACGACAGACGGAAATTTTTTTTAATTTTTCGAATCTACGTATTCAGAAACGCGAAGATATGTAAAAATTTGCACAGTTCAATTTTTTTGGAACACTAATACAATAGTTCCCTTTTACTTCGTACTCGTCGGGAAGTAAAATATCTATGAAATTTGCATGTATAACATTAAGTTGTAAATCTTTACAGTTTACTGAATTCATTTGTTTTCCTGCAATAGATATGGTATTGGCCATCCTGTTTACTTGCATCTCTAAAGAGGAAAATGTAACTTTCTTCGCTCATTTTATTAAAGAAAATACTATTTCTCAAGGCAGATACTCAGTGCTTCGTTACTGCCTCTTAGTCTTTATAACTTGCGATTAGCACAACTGACCGTTTTCCGACAGTGCTGACGTCATACTGTGAGCAAAAAATTTAGCTTTCGGTTCTTTAGGTTTAGGATAACATCATTGCAACACCGTAAATTGTCACATTCACAACAATTATTATTGACATCGTTAAAATGGTTTACAGTAACCCCTTCATTTGTAGACTTGTAGGTTAAGCACTGTATGACATCGTACAAATTATCTATATCATCACACGAAAGGAGAGTAGATTATCAATCTTAACCAAATTGACGCATTTGATGGAGTTGAAAATATATCATCTTGGTCTATGTGTTCTCCGAATAATCGACGTAATTCAACCTATCAATATTAAAAATTACTCCAAGTACTGCCTTTTAGTTTAGTTAAAAATGTCGTCATTACTATAAATCTAAAACTTCTATAAGTGATCCAAACAATGAAAAGGAGAGAGGTAAGCACTATATGGGCGGTCAGAGTGCGGTTCCCAATACAGGAGTTGCATTTCTAATAGATTGCTTACGCCTTCTTTATAGAAACGCTGGTTTAACACTCTTTGAAAGAGGTTGGCAATAGTGCGTCATTCCCCTAAAAATCAACCACAATTAGACCTTGAACGTCCCAAAGCACGGTATAGTTTTGCCTGCTGAAGGGTTGTTTTTGACTTTTGAGGTTTATGTCAGGTTCATGTGCCGCCATTTCATTCTTGACCTTTTGTATTCAGAAATAAAATGGTGCATTCAGGTTTCATTGCACGTCGTTTCAAACATGCTTCTCCTTCACGTTCATAACGGAGAAGAAGCGCAGTTAACACTTTCACTGCTACTGTCAAAGACCGGTTTTCGCAATATGCTGATAAAATTTTTCTTTGGAAAATTTTCGCTGTGCGCTCGTGAATGAAAATGAACCTACATGTAACGCTCACTTCGTACTAATACATTGAAATGCATTATACGAATGTCTCGAAAACGAGACATGAGCATATAGCTAAAATCCGTCATGTCTCGGATACGATACATGAGCAGTGAAAGTGTTAACAACTCAATCCGTTCTTAGCTTTTGAACGTTGTTGGTAAGGAGTTTGGTCACACCCACCAACAAGCTTTGCGCAACTTTAACAATATGGGCGACACTTATTTCAAAAAATCTTGCCGTTACCATAAACATTTTCTAAAACATTAATGGTTGAATTTAATATTACATAATTACACAAGCGAGTATACTTTCGATCATTACGTCATTATCAGTCTTACGATGATGTGAAATGATTAAAAAATTATAAACACATTATCATCAGATTTAACGTCGTAATAAAGGGTGAACAATTACATCTTGAACACATCTTAGCATAAGGCAGAAAAATGGTAATTGCCAAGCAGTTTACTCACGTAAAGTAATACCTGAAATCTGACGCTAACGTTTTGGTAATGTAGTAGCACCCAAATATAGGAATGATTATGAATTCTGTAAATGTTCTTCAAGGTCGTTTTGCTTTGTTAATGCATTAATAATTCATTTTATTTTTCTATTTTGGTAAAATTCTTTTAAATGATAGTAAATCACCGTAATAAAATATCGCTACAGGCATTACAGTTAATTATAATTTTCTAATTCATGTTTGTTAATTTCTCACCAATTCTAATAAAATAAATTATTGCTACTGGCTACTGCAATCTTCTCGAACTTTACATTCGGTGTTATACCAAAGAGTGGTTATACTGAAAATTCCTATTTGAGTGAGATTGAACCTATTTCCATTACTAAACATTGTGTCCGCCATCTGCATTAAGTCAGGAGACATCATCATTAATAACATCACTCGGAGTGTCAAAGAAGCTAATAAGTAATAATCAAGCACTACATTACTCAGATTTATTAAAGTTGTAATATTATGTAATCTCTTGGATTTAGGCAGTACTGGCTACATAGAAATTTTGTATTTACATCTTATGTTCTTTGGGCAAAAAACATGAATTTCCTTGATAAGAAACAAGTAGATTTGATTAATTTATGGTGATGATTCATCATTTCGGACCACAGCACTGGTGCATTGCCTTGATAGTCAACACCCCAATTAATACCTTAAATAATTTTATTCAGGTATAATTCAATGTGGAGGACTTGACCAAGATAGTTCGAAGTAGTGGTAGACCACTTCCTCTTCCACCTTCTCTTCTACATATCATCTAACTATTTACCTAGAAATACTGGTACTAAAGAATCTAGCGGTTTAGTCATTTAGTGACACTGGTTGGTATCTTGTTCCATTGATGACATTCCTATAATACAAATTTAAATAACAACAGAAAATAACTTTAACCAAATTGAAGGGTCCTTCATAAATGCAGTACTGCTGAATTTAAATTGAGAATTAAGAGGGCTTTTAGAATTGCATAAACTTTAGCAGTAAATACGGTATCCGCCAGAATAAACAGTACCGAAACTGAAGGTGCTATGGAGTTGTTTACGTAATATGCATTTGTCATTATTGACTTAATTCTCATTAGTTGACATATCAATGTTATACTGCAGTTGAATTTGAATTGAAAACGGTTCTAACGACGGCAAAAAGGCAGTGAAGGTCTAAGCTTACAACAGGTGTCAGTAAGATATCGAGAACAGTTGAATAAAGTAGGCCCCAGTAAAAGTGTAATATTAGCTGCTGTTGAGAGATTTCGTTGCACTCGCAGTGTATTGTGTCAACGGCCATCGAAAAACAGTATGTACCAACAAATCGCAGGTCATGTTTTTGACCAAGTTATACATTTACCGCAAAGAAGCATTGCAGAGCTGAACATTAGTGAAACATCTACACGTCGGATATTCAAATCAATTGGTGGTTAGGTATCTATACCGTATTTAAGTTGGACAATACTGCGGACAAACGTGCACGAGCATTGAATAAAGAAGTAGGAAAGAAGCGCAATACCTATACTCGTTTGCGTAGCTTACGATCATTCCGAGATTGAGATGGCGCGTGTTCCGAGATGGAGAGGTTTCTCAAGTCGCGTTCCGACCTTGGTACAAACTCTATACTACCTTCACCGTTTGTTATGATGCGACAGCAGTCATTGAAGCCTTGATTTTGCGTTGTAGCTTACATAACGTAATTAATTGCATACTGCATACATCAACAATTACAGACTATTTTACTACTTGAACTTTATTTATGGTTAAATAATGCACTTTTAAGATCTACGAAATTTATTAAGGATAATCACGTTTCAGGAATTTTTCCATTCAATGTCCAAAATATTAAAATTTATTACTGGTCATATAATTTAAGAGTTCATTACCACGTCCCTTTGTAGGTAAATAATCTTTGTATTTACTTATGCCGACACAAGGGGTTGGGCGTGCGAATCATCCACTAATAGAAATACCTACAAGTTGTTATAAAGTGCAAGTGCAGCACACATAGGTACCGAATACTTTTTACAATATACAGCGTGTCTCACGGTGACACCCATTAGAATATTTCAGAAAATATTACGATTTGAATTTTGAAAATTTGGGTGATGGGGTTTTCGGGCGTGGCCTCCTCAAATAAAATAATGGCGTCTACGAAACACTTCCGGTTTTTCCGGAAATGACACCAACTTTGTTATTTTAAATGTAACACCCTATATATTATTCCGATTTTGGATTCTACGTAAAATTTTAGGTGGACTTTCATCAAGTTTTCTTATTCCTAAAATTAACCGTTTCCGAGATATTTAATGTTTTTAATAAAAATTAAAATAAACACTATCTAGCTTAAAACCGTGTGAATTCTACAGCAAGAAAGATGATGGAACCATATTGATACGAGAGATAGCTGGACCCCTAAGCTTCCCATCCGTACTTTCAAAGTGGCTTAATTGCATACAGGGTGGTGGAAATTTAATGCCGAGTTTAGTTAACTTCAAATCATAAGTTGGTTTTTTCAAATGGAACACCCTGTATGTTTCATCGTAGTCTGATGCAAAATTTCATTCTCTTTCGAACGGTACTATGGTTCCCTATACCATACCTATCTCTTCTAGTTTTTGAGATATCTACTGTTTTTTTGTGCGGTCAACTAAGGTCATTCAATTTCTTGCGTTTGTTGTTTTCAATTTTTTAATAAATAGTATTCAATTTAACTGTCACTAGTATTAGCATTTAGGTAGAAGTAGTATTAGCATTTAGGTAGAAGTAGGTAATTATAAGTTCTTACAAATGAATGTTAGTTTAGGATAATGGGACTGTCGTCCAGACATGGGGTCTACCTACTTAAGCCATTAAACTAGAGTTCAATGACTTAAGCTGAAATGTTAGAACACCCCGGGAAAAGGAACTAGAATTAAGTTAAGGGTAGATACGAAACGGCTGTTGACGCGTACGGTAGATTTTACATTTTTAATTTAGAATAAACTATCATTTTATACAGACTTTTATTTAACGCCCTATAGAAACCGTAACACTAGTGGTGTTAGACTGACAACTAATAACTGGTGGTTTGTTTTGAAGTCTTGCTAAGCCATTTTCGCAAGAAATTGAATGACCTTATTTGACTGCACAAAAAACAGTAGATATCTCAAAAACTAGAAGAGATAGGTATAGGGAACCATAGTACCGTTCGAAAGAGAATGAAATTTTGCATCAGACTACGATGAAACATACAGGGTGTTCCATTTGAAAAAACCAACTTGTGATGATTTGAAGTTAACTAAACTCGGCATTAAATTTCCATCACCCTGTATGCAATTAAGCCACTTTGAAAGTACGGATGGGAAGCTTAGGGGTCCAGCTATCTCTCGTATCAATATGGTTCCTTCATCTTTCTTGCTGTAGAATTCACACTGTTTTAAGCTAGATAGTGTTTATTTTAATTTTTATTAAAAAAATTAAATATCTGGGAAACGGTTAATTTTAGGAATAAGAAAATTTGATGAAAGTCCACCTAAAATTTTACGTAGAATCCAAAATCGGAATAATATATAGGGTGTTACATTTAAAATAACAAAGTTGGTGTCATTTCCGGAAAAACCGGAAGTGTTACGTAGACGCCATTATTTTATTTGAGGAGGCCACGCCCGAAAACCCCATCACCCAAATTTTCAAAATTCAAATCGTAATAGTTTCTGAAATATTCTAATGGGTGGTCACCGTGAGACACGCTGTATGTACATTTAAAATATTAATTTCTTGATACCCTAAAAGTTATAAATGACCTTCATACGTTTTATAATAGTTTGAGTTTTATTGTTTATTATTATGGTCCTATGTGAGTAATAACCCCCTTTACTTCACCTTCAACACCACCCCATATCTGCACCGTTGAAACACAGTCACAGTTCGTCTTCACTTCAGTATCTAGTTAAAGCCCAAGGGAGATAACTAGAAATTCTACCGCGTTTTACAATCAGCTACTTCTTTTCAGATGTCAGTTTTGTTATTGTTTTCATTTATTTGTTTGGTAATGAATACCAAATCTCATCATTGTCTTTATGTTGGTTGTTTTAATAACAGGTCAAATAAGGACGTCACTTTTTAAATTTCCTGTGAAAGATGTTCAAAGGGCTGCCGAATGGCAAAAAATTGTGGAAATTCGAACGTAGTTTTAATGGATATATCCGAGTTAAGAATTTTGTGTATCGATTATTATCATTAGCAATTATCTTTTAGCTTGTTTAGTTTAACATGTTGTTCATATTATCGTGTTAATAATTTGGGCAATTTTGCATTAGATCATCCGCAGTCGTCGCTTTTGGCAGAAATAGTTTATCCTTTAACTTACTTATTCCACAAATTTGTGAGAATCAACAGTATACGTCTCCATTTGTAGAAATTTCCTTCATGTTTCAAATAAGTCATTGTGTAAAGTGTAAACTTTATTACCTACGTTTCATTAATTGTTAATTCGACAAATTTAGTTTATTCATTTGAACTTTCGCTATGCAATGCGTTTTAATTCATAAGTGTGCGTTGGCGTATGTACTTACCTATCACAACAATACGTAATACGATATACCTTACCTACATCAACTTTGACCGGCTTATTATATGCTTAGAAAAAATTCATACCGGGGGCAGCATTATACCGATACGAGTTTGTGGACGGTGGGGAAAGGAAAAATAAAAAAAGTGAGAAAAGAGTGAGAAAGCTATAGGGTACGCAATTTTATATGATAGTGTCGCCTCTGCATATATTTTTCACTCAACGGCACGAGTGAATTTACTGTGGTCGCTTAATTTACAACGATCCCGAATTCTTTAAAACATATGGTTTCCAAACGAGAGTCACGTTCATGTTACGAGCTACAACTCGAGGCATACATTTGGGGTATGATGAAAGAATGAATATTTTGCTTAAAAAATCCGCCGAATATTTCAGAAATACGAGAAAGAATACAAACATTTTTCCGGGAGTTACAACAACCTCTTTTTATATGTTTAGTGTTACAAAATCGTCGTAATGGTGAACATTTTGAACATTTCAATTAGAAGAATTAAAAAACAAAAATAATGTTAAAAATTATTTATTTTGGGTAAAAAGTGGTGCCCGAAACGTTTGGATTGTTTAATCAATAAAAAACCATTACCTACACAGTTTTACCCAAAGTAAATAATTTTTAATTAAAATGAACAACTGTGGAAGCTTTCATTTTTATATTAAAAATAAAGTTAATTTCGGTACCTACTGTTTATTCTGGCCAGGTATATGGAACGCTCAATCAGCTACCTACTTAAATCTTTTTTAAATTTATTAATGTTCGTATTTCTGTTGGACACATAATAATTATACCCTAGTTACATATAGTAGGACGCTTCTGTGAAGAAACGCTTGGTAATTTGGACGATCTCGTAATACTGGTTCCGTAATTTAAAAAAGTTGAATAAAATCTATACACAAATGAAGAAAAATTGCTTTTACTTTTTATATTTCTAACACAACAAATAAATACACGTTACGTTTTAGTACTTTTAGTTAACACAATAAATGTAAAAATACCTATTTACCAAAAATCGTTGCTGTGGGTTAGTAATACACTAATTAACGAAAAGTGAAATTTTTAACTATGTGATTTAATTACTACAATGACATTTTGTAACAAAACAATCTGCGATTTCCTCAGTCTACATCACGGTGTATTACAACGTGATCTACATACATCAAATAAATCTTTGGGGAGTCCATTCTTCACGAAGGGGGGGGGGGGGGGCAAAGATAGGTATGTAAATTACGCACAACCTTCCCAAACTATTATAAGGGGAGGGTTGTGCGTAATTTACATACCTATACATCAAATAAATTGGGCTTAATGCCAACTTAAAATCGCAAATCGCAAATTTTGCGTTCTAAGTTTCTTATTAGTAAATCGAATAACTACCTATGTTGCTATGTTTTGCAGTTTTTCTAATTGGATTAATTAATCTTCGTGATAATCATCACACCTTTCTATTCTTTTATGTAACTTTGAAACACTTTGTCATAAAATCTAATGCATTTAATCGTGTTTATCTAACATTCGATTGAAATTAGTAAGTTCTTACTGTTTACTCGCAGATTCCTCATTAATCATTCCTAATTAAGTAAATAGTTCAATAATAGCGGTTGGCTAACAGGCTAACACTATATATCTACATTTAGAAGGGAGTTTATTTCCCCGCAAAAACAATCGATGCCATTCTGAAGATTAATACATTAGACGCCATGTTATTTTGACTTTATATGTCTAGGTTTAATTTATTACGAGATAATACTATCATTAGGTACTTGTTTGTGATTGTTCAAAATGTATATAGCGTTTAGAAAGAATAAATTATTGGAACGTTAGGGAAATAAAGTGAAAATTTTGCAGAACGGTTTCAATGAATTGCTAAAGGCATTAAGAAATTAGCAAAGTTCAATGCTTTACCTATACTATCCAGAAATCGATGAGCTTACGGCACAAAGTGAATTAACTCACTACATACACTTTTAAGTCAATAAATCACATCAACAAACCCAACTACGTAAATGAACCAAATCAGAAAGGGACTTTCTGAATTTTCAAAACAGTGCTATATTTCATTTCTAAAAACGCGCAAAATATGTGTGCGTATATAATTCATCGTGACAATACAACAAAAAAGAGAGTTTAAATTATACAGATAAAAGTAAAATTTATCATACTTAAAATCGAAAAAGTATATGTATTTGTTTTCTACTGTAATTAATAAATAATTACACTCAATCTTTGAAGACGTGAACATTTTTTCAATGCAGTGAAAAATTAATTTCAAATTTTCCTCTTATTTTATAAATTCTGTTCTTAATCTTGTCCCATTAAATGAGAAGTGCACAAACTTCTTTTCTTAAATTACTTACTGACGTAAATAAATTTACTTTTTTAAACAAACTGAATTTAGGACAAATATATATTATCCGCTTATGTCCTGAATGACTGCATCAACTTGTCCATGTGACCTTAATTTGCTTTGGTTTATTAAAAATTATAGCAGAGCTACATAGTGTCATCGTCCTCTAAATGCCTAAAAAATATATGTATATGATTGTATGTATTCCCACTCCAGTGCACTGTAAAGAAACACGACAGAGAACTGCATTAGTAACTGCATACGGTTATATTACGGTGACTGTTCACTTAGTTTACGTTAAAACCACGAATTTCGTCGCGCGTCGTGAAAGTGAGTGATTTAATTATATCGACCTTTTTCAATTTATACCTACGCAGTTTTTGTGATTATACAAATTAGTGAAACGATGTAGCAACTCATTGAAATTGATATTGAGAGCTTTCACTGCCTCTTTTATTTGCTCTTCAAAAAAAAGTGGAGGGTGCAATATCATTGCGAGTTTTTCAAATCAGTTAATAACCTAAATGTGATTCTGCCCTTCTGGTTCTAACGCTTAATGGTAAAGCAGCTTGCCAAAGTGTGAATGTATAAATTCAGGTGAAGACCATAGACGAATATTTATTTAATATATTATACCTACTCGAAAATAATCTGGATTTGTTATACCATTTGATTAATCACATTCAATAAAAAGAAGTGCATTATAGTCAAAATAATAATGCAATAAAGATGTCGGTTTCCTTAATTAGTGCGGATTTAATTGCACCGAAAGGATAAAATATGACTGTGCAAAATAATAAACTTAAACCCTCGTCGACAAATAAAAACAAAAACTCATGATTGTGGTAATAAAATATAATCAAGTTTAAGCATATCTTAAAAAGTGAATTATGATGAAAGCCTGTAAACTTTAATGCCGAGATGCCCTCCGGAAATATATGTGCACGAATAAAGGACGAAGACGAATGCATTTCGGGTATGTTATTAATTGGTTTACTTAGTTTCTATGGATTTTACAGCAACACAAAAGTAAAGTGTAATATTTTTGTTCATAATCTTCTAAAGATGATGTTCTGATAAAGGTTCATGAATTTTGCTTTGCTCATTTAATTCAAGTCAACAATATTATGGTCGCCTGTCTAGAATCAGAAGCATAAAATTGGACATGGTTTGCTTGCCATTAATTCCATTTGTTGGATGTATTGTATTTCCAATCTAGATAAAACCCTAGATTGTTTCCCTAAACTCATGGATTATTCACAGTAGTAAAAGACAATTAGATTTATAATTCGTAAAAAAGTTGAAAAAAACCATGATTTGTCAAATTGCAATAAAAGTATTTGTAAACAATATAAAAACTGCAGCACTATTTTTTTTCTATTATTCCGTTTTAACAGTACATACCTATTATAATGCTATAATGTTCTCCTAGTTCCAAGTACGTTTGATGAATCCTGGGCTGTCGGTACAGCTGTCGCCTCTGGCAAATCTATCGTTAGCATATTGTTTGTATGAGACCGGATTTTAGTTCATGAAAGATAATAATATTTATAAATGCATATACGCGTAATATACATATATTTTCATATGGAGTATGATAACAAGTTAACCACCCAACGAAACGCGTTTAGATATTTTTAAATACAGATTTTAATGGATTGCGTGTTATCATTATAATACATATTATTAAGTGATTAATCCAGAGGTTCCCAATCTTTTTTGGTTTGCGACTCCCTAAACAATCGAATTTTTTCCGCGGCGCTCTTAATACATCAGATTTTTTCTAAATGTTTGACTTTCTTGAAAAATTGGAACTTTCCTTTTTAAAAACGATTACTAAAGCATGTGTGGAGAAGCCGTGCTTGCGCACTAGCCGTTGCAAAAGATGTGATTGGAAAGAAAACAATGAAAGACTCGAAAGTTGCTAAATTCTTGGAATTCTGTCAGCATACCTACATGATTGTTAGCGCAAAATTCGAGAATTTGAAATTCCAAGAAAATTGCCGAATTGTTTAAGTGAATATTTCGCGGCGTCCTTATGACGGCAGCGCGGCTCCGCGCCGCGGCTCACACTTTGGGAATCACTGGATTAATCAATTATGTATTAATATTTAATATTTATTGGAGTTTCCAATATAGATAAGTACAAGGATATTCAAAAAGACCGAACTACTTGTCATTCGTAGTGGCAATCCTGTCCTGGCGCATGTTTATTAAAATAAGTTTTTAACAGTTCGAAAGTGTACATTTTAGCTTAGCGTTGTACGTTATAATTGAAGGGGAACTAAAAATCTATTCAAGGTTCTTCTTTCAATTACTAAATTGAAAGCTATGAGGACCATGTGAATTCCCGCCATCTTTGAAAAATACCCTTTTTTGCAGAAATGAAAGTAATTATTTAAATTAAACTTTATAAAATTCTTGACGAAAAAGTTGGACATAATATGAGAAAAGAATTAAGCCTTATTCTAGAACATGACTTCGTTGCTTACTTATGTCGATCAATTCTACACCCTGTATATAAATTCAGATAGATGAACAATTAAATAGACGTGCATTTCGTTTTCGAATGTCACGCCTTCGTTTACTGTTATATGACGGTACCCAAACAATTTTCAAAGTTTCTAGCAAAACTTACTTCATCATTTTCAAAATACGTATAGGGACCATCTTTGATTATTACTATGCTGATCGAATTAGTAACAATTTTCCTTTTGTTTCGCTCTTTTTTCAGTTTTCCGCGCATTTAAAATTATTTTATAAGCACTACGTAAAGGATATCTCGCTCTTCTGATAATTATTAAATCCCCTACATATTTTTGTCCCGGACTCTTACAGTAATAATTATGATGTTCGAAAGAAATTATTCTGTAGATACCTTAATTCACATAGACCTAATAAATGAAAATCTGCTCCATGGGGGGTTGTTCACCCTGATATGCAGATGTCCGCAGGTCCATAGCCGGAATAACTGAGTTTAGCAAGGATGCCACAAACCCGCCTTTGAACATTATCCAGGATATTACCGTAGATCATCTGCATATGCCTAAGACTAAACAGTTTAGAAAATGCATGATATCGTTTATGAATAATATGAAAAGGTTTGGTCCCAAAAGATATCCTGACGATAAAAATTTAGTTACAGAACTGCCGTTTTTACATTTTAACTCGACCGTAATAGGCTTTATAATGAATGGTAGACTTAATCGTAGCAAAGACGTAGGTATACCTACGAGTATGATCAGGACCAGACGATTTTTATTTTTTAAGCGTTTTAAACACTTTAATAGCTCTAATTCACTGAAGGGAAACGCATACGTACAGCCACAAATATTCGTTGCATTTTTACTATTGAAGTTAGATGGTAGAAACGACACTCGGCGGAACCCAAAGAAGAGGAAGACCGAAAAAGAGGTGGATAAACGAAATCATGCAAGACATAAGAAGATTTGGAATCTAAAACTGGAAAATAAGAGAAAGTAATAGGGAAGACTGGAAACGGACAGTCAACAAGGCCATGGGCGTCATAGTCCTAATATAATATATCTATTACATCTACATGTATTGTATCTTAATGAAATTTTTATTCAACATACCAGCAACTTCAGTATAAAACTTTTTTTGGAATTTATCTTCATTAAAGTGAACTTAAAGTCAATGAATGAGTGAAAGCATTGAATAAAGACTCAACGGTGAAAGTGAGGTTTGTTGGTCTATCTCCTGTAAGTGATACATACTATCGTATCGTGAATCACCCCCTGAAGAAGGTAAATCCGAGGGTAAATCATTTGAATTTAGTGTCATTAAGCTGTCGTGTCTTCGCATGTTAGTGACTGTTTGTACATTAGATAATTCACTAAGAGAGTATACATAAAATTATGGGAAATTTAAATAAATTTTCTAAGCAATACGTCTCATTCTTTCCCCGAAAAATTTCTAATAATTATTAGAAAGGCTCAAATCAGTACACTAAAACGGGAGATGTGTCTAGGCATTGGACCATTGTAAATTAGTAATCATAATCACTTTTGCTCTTTTTAACAATTATTTGTGCGAAACTTTAAAATGTAAATGAATTGACAGATTAAAAACACTTATGAAGAAGAAAAAAAAATTAGGTATCTTTGTCTGACTTACGTCATATAAGGAAGTTATTTAAAAGCCATAAATAAAATATAAATACATTTCTAGGAATTGTTTGCTTAATCTTGCCCTCAATTGATATTGAGAATTCCTATCAACTAGTGACGTAAATAAATATCTACCATTTAATAAATAGTTATCCTGCCTTACTTACTATTTTATTGACATAAATTTTATCAATGTTTACTTTTCGCATATCTGTATAATAGAGCACCAAATTAGTTAATGGAACCTTAAGGAATGTGTTCACAGATATAATAAGACAAACTATCTTTTCAATTAATAGCTTTCTGCTATAGAAAATCTACGTTGTGCAATTTTGTTTCTTTCTCTATACGCCATGATATTCCGAACTAAATATCTAAATACAAAGGAAAAATAATTACAATATCGAAAAGTAAGCAAGGTTAATCTTGGTAAAAATTGCTTTGGGCAAAGATCCTACTCATTGTATAAGAAGCTTAGTTCTCATGTTTTTGAAGCGCGTCTTATTTGTTGTCGGCTACTATGCTAATGCATGCAATATTGCAGCGTTTCCCAAAGTGTGGGTCGCGACCCGGCACCGGGCCGTAGAAAAATTTTGCCGGGTCACGGAAAAAAATGGTAAAAACACAAAAAAAATTGTTTAAGTACCTATTAGTTTTTATACACTAGGAATAGTGGAAAAGTGTGCATTTGCACTCTTTCACATAGCTTTATCGCTCGCGTCCGTTTACTTCATTTACTAGTTTTAAATGAATATAATTTTTTAATTACTTTTATTTTTCTTATATAAATATTTTGAAATTTTTGTGTATGAAATAAAACAAACAAACAATTAACTAGATTTTTAATTAAAAAATAAAATTTGGTTTGTAAAGAAGTGGGGTTTCTTCATAAGGTGGGTCGCCAAAAATTTTAAAACCTCATACCGGGTCGCGGTTAAAAAAGTTTGGGAAACGCTGCAATATTGTATATTTAATAATATTAATAGGTAATGCACAAAAGTTCAAAGTCGTTAAAATTAAACGAACCTTCCAATTAAAATCGTATCATTAACAGTACTTTGCAGATCACTTTTGTTGCAATTGTTATATAAGGTTTATAAATGTGTAGGTGCTATTTTATTACATTTCGTGCCATTAGAAAGTTTAAACATTGAGGATAAGGTGTCTTTTTAACATAGGTTAAAGCAAAGCAAATGTGTAAAAATAACTAGACTAGACTAGACATGTTACAATAATTTTTTTATTTACTTATTTATTTTTTAATAAACATATAATATAGGTATCGTATCGATATCGCGGGCCGCACTTTGGGAACTCCTGCCGTAAAGAATAATACATCTAACCTAACCAAATTTTAAGTTGGTAGTTGTTAGATAATATTTTTATAAAGATCTGTGATAAATAGTTTGTTACTTTCAATAATAAATTGTCCCCTCTATCAGAGGGGCCTTAACCGCTAGTAGTAAATAAAAAAGTGGCATAATAACCGATGAATTTTAAGTTTGGAAGGTACACACAGATATACACAACCTTCATACCACCATTAAAACCCATGTTTTACTTTCAACTCTTAAAAAAAAAGTTTGGAACGGACATTTAATAGCGAGTTTAATAGCAATAAAATTTGGTGGAAGAAAAGCTAATAATATAAAACAAATCAAAAAATTCTGGCAAGTTGCCACGAGACTTCCCTCGTATTAACACTTTTTTCAAAAAATAAATATAGCACAATACATATATATTGCTGAATTCAGAAAAAATACTCTTAAACTACATAAAAAAACTGCAATTTTATCTTATAAAAGAATGAGCGCCGCGATTTTAGCTTAGGGGAGACCGGGGATACATTGGACTTTCTTAAAATATTGATTATACGCAAATTTACAAAGTAAATGACATGAAAAAACTTATTTTCTTACTCGCTCAACCTTTAGCTACCTTTACAAACAAGAAAATTGTGTGTTTTTTTAAAAGCGGAAGAGGTTTTCAGCTTTTAGTTGAAGGATGTAAATTGTCCCCTTTACGGGGTTACATTGGACAAACCTCAGGGATACTTTGGACACTTCAGAAATAACAAATTAAATGCTCGCAAAAGCTATGAAAGGTGAAAAAAGAAGAGCTGAAGAGAGAAAAACCATGTAATTTTAATTAACGTAAGTTTAAAAAAGTTAAAAAATTGGTCAAAAATAATGCCCCATTACTACGGGAATATATTGGACACCGATGCGGTAGGTGTCCAATGTATCCCCAATGGCATGCACTCACAAAATATTATGTCAACAACAAAATACACGTGAAACTGAAACAAAACAAATCAAATATTACTGCTAAAATAGCGTAAATCGTACCTTGAATGTTCAATTAAAATCGCCTCTCCTTAAGTATCCAAAAACTTTTGGTAAACTAAACAAAACTTTACATCAGAACACACCAAAACACAAAAACTAATTTTTATCTCCCACTTTAAAGTCAAATCACCGCCGTACTGAAAATTCAGCATTGTTGCCAACATTAACGCACAAATAAACCACTTCTAATACCTCCGCAATATTTTGGAGGGAAATATAAGACTGTCCAATGTAACCACGTGTCCAATGTATCCCCGGTATATGGTATATAGCATAATTGCTGAATTCAGAAAAAATATTCTTAAACTACACAAAAAACTGCAGCTTTATCTTATACAATAAAAATGAGTGCTGCCATTTTAGCTCATACCGGAAGTGACGTCATTAAAGGTAATATTAGCATTTACGCCCTTAGCCCGAATGCAATCGATTGGCGAAAACCGCATTTCGATAACTTTAGTGGTTTCTGAGTTTAGAGCGTTGCAAGGAATGTGTACGGACAGACTACAGACTACAGACAACAGACTACAGACGACAGACAGAAATTTCTTTTTCATTTTTTGAATCTACGCATTCAGAAACGCAAAGATATGTAAAAATTTGCATAGGTCAATTTTTTTTTAACATTAATTCAGTACTTCCCTTTTACTTCGTACTCGGGAACTAAAAAGAATATTTAAGCTACGATAACTGCTCAAACTAATGACCCTTCTTGCTGGAATAATTGTTCGCACTGCAACAGTTCCCTTTCGATAGGTGCCAATATTTGTTCTGGCCGAAGACTCCATAAAAACTGTTGTCAAGAAACCTTGCAATAATTCGCGCATTATAATGGGAGCTTGTAGGTAAATCAGGTTTTGACGAAATTCGAAAAGAACATCTTCCAGGTTTTCTTGTAGTTCGTTTGATAAAAAATGTAAAATTGCCATGATAAAAACAAGGCTCTATACGAAATCCAGACCATATCTCATTGGTTTACTGTTAAGTACTACTGGAACGGGATTCATCCGTCCACAGAATTTTTCGCGCAATACTTACACTAAATTTTAGACGGCGTCCTTTCTCTTCGATATGTAAGTGTTGTACAAGATTCATTCATTTTGTAGGGATGATATTTTCGCGTTTGTAGATACGGCGCACTAACGAATGAGAAACGCCCTTACCTAAACGGCCCGTTTGATTAAAAAACTAGGCTTTGCTGCAACACCGACTAGAACATATTAACAAAATTTAAGTTTTAATAAGGCACATTCACCAGTTGCGTTGCGATGGTTACCATGAAGTTCTTAAAATTATTTCGAAGTTGGGTAAAACGAATTTTAAATTATTTAGATGTACCTACGTGAAGAAAAAGTTGTTGTAGATTTAATTTATCTTCATTTGGTACATTTGCCCCCTGATTTCCTTTTCTTAATACATAACCGAAACTACATGCATCATCAAGTACCGCCTGGATTATAAACAATGCGTAAAAATGTCGGGCGGTTTTTGAGATAAAATTTTGAAATGGGATCTAAGTAGATATCTTTTAACACCATGAAGTAAAGTGTTGCCCTGATCCCCGTATTTTAAAATTCGGTTCCCAGGGCTTAAGAGGCCCGTGACCTGGTTGGTCCCTTTGGACCATACGTTAATCCGAAACTACCAGGTACCGTTCTTTGTCAATAACATTGCAAACAATGATGCTTGGGGTTGCAAATGTTTCATCATTCATTATTCAATGTATTGTCGAACACAAATAAAATTCACAAATTAGCGTTATTTGACTACATCATAGAAAATTGATTGATTTACTGATTAAGATCTCTATTTTCAGTTATCAGCTAATTGTTTGTGAAAGTGGATCATTTCTTGTGAAACCAATCATACCTGGTGTGGTGGTGTGAAACAAAATGTACGGTATCATCTTAGTATTCTTAGTTTGTAAACAATTTGTTGAACTCAAGCGAACCTCATTTTTCAGTCATAATGCTATAAACATAAAGAATTCTCCCAAAATCAAATACATAGTTTAGAAAATATCATTTACACCACAATTCATTACATTGAATGAACTAATGACGATACAAATTACAACAAATATTATACTATAATCTATAATCGAATACTGGTCATGCTGTGGCATTCCTCTATGTAATTAAGCGTAAGTAAAAAGGATCGCTATATTCGACTTCTAAAGAATGTTAAAAGGGTTATCTCAAAAATTGAAACGAACTAAATAATTAATTATTTATCTGTAGCTTGGATGGTTGGTAAGTGCTAACGCGTCTGAAATACTTCCACGTTTTTTATCTGCATCCTTTGCTATTAATGACCAGTAGAATCGTAACTATTTTTACGATACACTCTTGGTATGTAGAGACAAATTCAAAGAAATAAACCGGCTCTCCCAAGTTCCCAGACTGTGAGTAATTTCGTTATTTGCGAATTATGTAGAAAAAATTCAAATATGTGGGTTACTACTTTTGTATTTATAAGGGAGCACTACAATTTTACCGGCAAACTTAATACATATTATAAATTTGATGTAATATTGTTAGGAAAGTACAATGACATAATTAAATATCACGAACAAAATTGTTACGACGCCGACGTTACAGTTCATTTACAATCTAAAAGGCTATTTTTATAGCTAATACATATTTTTAATTATTCGTCTGAAGTCGCCTTGACGACTGACGATGTATAAACTATAAACATACTCACATAGGGTTTCACGTATATAGTTCATCAGACGAATCTGCTTCGGCTTTTTTGTGAAGTCTAAAGTCTTTGTTATACCTAACAGAAAAGTACCGTTCAACTTTAATAGAATCACGTCAGGATGTTCCGTGAAAATGAATTAAATAGTATCTATACTATGAAGCACTGCTCTATTCATATGATCTAGGTCACATTGACACACGGATCTTAGTAATTTAACGAGTTAAACCTTAAATTTGTATTAAGCAGACAAGACCAATAAGTGGTAGAGTTCTAATGAATTAATAAATATTTAGCTCATTATTGAATAATAGGAGAGATTATGAAAAAATGAAATGGTAATGTGATCAAATAAGGGTTATTTTCTGCCAATATTATAATAGTTTTATTTAAAAATAATAGAAAATAATAAAAAATAATAGTTTTAAATAAAACTACATAAAAATACCATGCCGTTCTAACTACATCATAAATGAAATGGTAAGTCCAAGTATTGTGTTATCGTGGAAAGGATCCATGATTGAATAATCATAATTTACTACATACTTACATACGTTTTATTTGTTTTTAATTGGGACTTTTAGTGTAGTATGTACAATTTTGTCTTTCTTTGCTAGAGAATTACGAAAACAAATTCCTATAGGAATGTAGTACTTAACAACATTGAATAAACTGCCCCATGAGTGACAGACAGTACCTAATACCATAGATAAGTAATATCTGTGCTAATACGATCAATGTTATTCTACAGTTATAAGATCTCGTGACCACCAATATACCGAAAAATGCAGATAACAATAATAATTTGTCAGCTCAACGACCTTAAAATTTGTCACCAACTATAATCTGTTGCTATTCCCAAATTCCCATATTCAGATGCAGTGGGACGCGTTGGAAGCCGATAAAGATAGTAAGAGTCTAGAGAGACGTGTAGTTCATAATAGCTCAAAGCCCATACTATACTTTTGGACGTTATGCATGAGAGGACTTATACTACGAGTTTGCAGTACAGGTTTTTATGGCCAACAAGGATGCCGATGTACTTGTTTTTAACGAATAGTATAAATAACATAATTTGCCCATTTAATTCCTATTGTTTACAATATGTATTAAAATATTTTCTTATTAGGTACATGAGTGGTTGTTTAGGAAGCTGGAAGAGTATACACATACAATGTAACAATAAAAGATAAACGTCAATTACGTGTTTGGAAAGGATCCATCAATTACGTGCTCATACTCATACAGAATTATATAAATTTATATGGTAAATACACAAAAGTTAATCAGTAAATATATGTAATATGCAAGGTGATTCATTAAGCGAAATTACTGGAAATAATTTTGAAGTTCCGAATTCCACCGCCGCGCTTCGGTAGGATAGGGTCTTGTAAAAGAAGGTAATTTACTAGATAATATCTCTATGTATGATGTCAAAAAAATTCTACTATGGTAATGCCACAAAATTCTGCATTTTTGACTTTACACATTTTACTGTAGAACGTAAAACAAGTTGAGGGGGAAAACGGAAAGTAGTGATTAAAGGCACTATAATTTAGGTTTGGCATAACCGAATTTGATAAACTATAGGTTTCGTTTAGAAAGGACGCTTCAGCGTTTAAAACAACGCAATAACCATATTACCTATATGGATATATGCAGCCCACGCTAGAGGGGGTCATTTGAACAATTCACAAAATAGATTTTAAATTTGCAAGGAAAAAGTGGAAACCACAATTCGATATTTTCATTAGTCTCAAAATTGAAAAAGAAACAATTGTTTTTAGAGTTCAATGGTCAAGCTTTAAGCAATTATTCTAATACCAACACGGTATTTTAACAAAAGAGCGAAACCTTAGATATCAACGCACTTAGACGAGCGATGTTGAAGTAACTTTATAGTCGTATTATAATAATCAGTTTCAAGGCCACCAAACTATTACACCGTTGCAGAAATTACTTACTCGTCTAATTTCATTCCTTTCCGACAACGAAAAGAACAGGTGAAAGTCACACGGTGTTAGATCTGGTGAATATAGCGAGTGCGACAAAAGCTGAAATCACAATATTCATCCTCTAACTTGCATTGAGCAATGCGACTGGAATAAGAAAACGTAATATCGTGATGAAGAGGACACTTTGCGAACCATTACCGTTCTTTTATTCACCATCGTCTAGACTTATATCACCATGTTCAAAACGTGCAATACAGACTGTTACTTTTGAAGCATTGTCGCCCAGATTTTAGCCATTTTGCGATTTGCGTTTACGCTTATTCTTTTGAATGTATACAGAGGTTTTGTAATCGCGATGTAAAGAATGCTGAAAAATTCAACCAGCTTTAATTTACGATATCGTCATTAGTGACGAGTCTTTGGTTTATTCCTACCGGTTAAACCTGGTGGGTTTCCTATAGATGCTGAACTTTGACTTTCATAGCAGTTACATTAGCAGGACCGTGTCTAATTTTTTCTACTTCGCCACTTCGCTTACGGTCCAATCGCCATCGCAAAGGTGGAAGGCAAAGGTCTGCTGCTCATTGATGCAATCCACACCTTTAAGTCCATCCGCGCTAATCTTAGCTATTCAAAAACGTACAGAATTCCCGCAGAAATTCGATTTCGTTCACAACAAGAATCATGGTTTAAAAACGTTGGAAATTATTAGCGGAATACTGACTGGTGGTACACCACAAGACACAGAGGAAGAAAACCGAATCAAAGAATTGACTCCAGTCGCATTGGTAGCTTTTAAGACTTTAAGTACCTAGTTACGCTACAATCACGTCGTGCGACGTTGAAAGATTCTTTTCAGCATACAAAAGGGCGTAACAAAGTGAAGACTGTCATCGTTCATTTGTGTTCGAAAATTCAGCGCAATAAATTCAACTAAATGTGAATAAAAATCAATATTTTCCATCCATATTTCGACTGTTTTTCCTCCATAAGTCCATACATATTTTGTAAGCTTTTGGTCCATATTTTTGTCAGCCCCAGTAATAAGTATTGGAGGAAAGCGAAGAAACGAATTGCAGACTATGTGGGGAAGGGATGGGGAATATGACACATATGTTAAAAGAGTATAGCGAGTTAAAGGAGGATGACAGGAGGATGGAAGAAATATTAGATGAAAAGGGACGATGAGTGGAGTGGATAGAATAAACTTGGAAAAGGAAAACACCGATAATGGGGGATGAGATAAAAGGGATGAATATAGAGTATTAAGAGAGGAAAATGCAGATATGTACAATATAAATGTAAATAGTGAAAAAGTTGTATAAATCACGAGTGCTTTGCAACACGTATATAAGCAAATAAAGATAACAAGTGGCAAAAATTTGAGAATTTTTCGTGATTTCTGAAGTTAGCTCACCTCTGACGAGGTGGTAAAGTTAACAATCGGATTCAGCAATCAAAAATACATTGAGAAAAAATTCATAATTTTTTCCTGTGAAAAACCTACCTACACTTGAACTAAATGGATTTTCTGAATCTGAATCTGAATAGGGACATATTTCTGATACACTTTCAAAGCACGAAATTCCGCAACCCATTTAAAGAATTTTCAAACTTGGGAATCGATTCAACTTTAAGTTAAAGAGGGGCGCCAAAATCACTTTTGCACGACGGCGCTTTGACCACTAGAAACGGCCCTGTACATTAGTTCCATGTTAATTAAAATTTCTTGCGTTCACCCTGTACATCCTTTTTCTTCGTCAAGGTTGTATTCTTTGAATAGCGCCATGTTACCTTTGAGTCGATTTTGGTAAGAACTTTTGTTGTCATGTACATGTTCAAGTATTCATTGTTGCACATTTTTCAATTTTATCGAAGTAATCAATGGCCCTTCTCGCTTTTTTAGTTTCCTCATTTGGAGCTTATGTATTAATCAATCTGCTAATTAAGTTACTTTAAGTAATTTTTATCTTCTTCGCCCCTCTTTTCCCCTCAGGTGAGTGAGTCTTGAAACTACCACATTTTACTGTATGTACTTGTTATACTGTTTTTAGCCATCATTTCTCATTAACTTAAATCGCTTGAAAATGAGACTAGTCCAGTCTCGAAACATGTTATTGTCAACATTTTAATACCTGCTATCTTGCTTATAGCAGTTTAAATACTACAAAAAAATAACATAATCATTAATTAAATTGATAAGGGGAGGTTTGGAGTCTTTCATTACATTTACAGCTCTTATTAAATTTTATTTCGATATCTTGCTTTGAGATAATCAGCCATGTTTCGGTAATGCAAACTTTTTTGGATATGCGATGCTGTGTTGTTTGTTCTCTGCATTCCACGTTTTATCTTAATCTATATAAAATATAGGTAGGTATATAAAAATGGTTACTGATCAATATAAACAATATCATGTGTAAATGTAGCACAAAAACGCGTAGGTACATTTAGTTTATATTAAAGCTAAATATACATCGACTCTGACTAGACGTGTTGTACTACACCATATATGGAAGTTGAAGTATGTACCTGTTCTGTTTCCGCACCAAAACGAATGGTAGCCGTCCGTTAAAAACGTCACACCAATACAATTACCTCGATGCATAATTTACAATATAGATTCCCTCCAAAAGAAACATTTCCACCATCCGACAAAACCTTTTGTAAAGTACACACCTATCCTATATAGCCCAATTTTAATTCATATAGTCCATTTACGTTAAATAATTACTAATTTCAAACTTGAATGGCAAGTACCTTTTACTACACCACCATCCGCATCCTTTAATAATCGCACTTTGGTTGTTTTCAATATTTTTAGTGTATGTAGCATAGTCCATTGTTCATAATTTCGAAGCGACATACTTTTTTGTTAAATTATTTTTACTTTTAATGGAACGGTACCGAGAAGTTATTTTTAAAAATACAAAATACTGTTGTTCTTGATTTTGTAAGCTGATAAACGAATCATTCCACGCCCTTTTCGTTCCGGAAGAATTAAGTCGTGACTGGGATGCAACCCATGGGAGGATCACAACTATAAACATGCAATTGGTGTGTCTACAAGTTCTGATACGAAGTTTTCTTACAAAAATGAAACTGTCAACATCAATATTCCAACGAATTATATTTGCGTTAACCTACCTATATGAAAGTACACAACTTATTTTTACATAATGATGACGTATTGTTAGAGAGATTAATAACGTTAATACAAATCGAAAGCTTAGAAGTCACGCATTCACAATCATTTTAAATAGCGACTTTACACCTATCATGATAACTAGTTTTCGGCTTATATTTGTTCCACAGCCTACGTTGAAAGGCTTGCTTTGCCTTTTACCTTGTGAGCCAAAACAAGGATTTTTGGGATGATTATCCATCCTCTTAGCTCCCGATGTTGGTGAGCTGTTAAGTTTAGGTTTGCAACGCCCGGCTGCCGAATGTAAAACCAAAAGTTCTGACGCCGAAAACCAGTTAACTTGACAGTTCGAGGAATCGCGAAAGCCTCAAATTATGTATAACTTTACACATGTTAAAATGGTACCAGGGATACAAATAATCGCCTGTATCATGAATAAACTTTTGTGTTTGATTATGTATTTATATCACAAAATACAATGGCTCGATGAATTTTCTATTCTATGCAGCAATTAACATTTTATTGTGCTCTGTGGTGAAAAATAACTTACCGTTGTTCTAATCGAAGATCAATTAGTATAGACAGTAACCACTTTTTCCGAAGAAATTATTGTTTTGCTTCGGGCTAATATCACTGTATCCATATCCATATAGGTACTATGGTTTCGTCACCTTTTACAATACACGTGTTGCACAGAATTTGAGTGACTATTGTAATTATTTGCATTTCTTGCACTAAATGACATGCTCCATTTTTGCAGTTAAAAAAGTTAAGTTTTTAAATGGGGCGGAATAACAGAGATCGTTTTCTAATCGTGTGGTATCAGATGCAAAACCTTTTACTCGAACATTTCACAACTACGTCAAGCCGATGGTATTCTAAACCTACCGTTGCGTAAACGTCGCGTCGTACAAAATGGAGGAATTTCTTCAATCTATAAAACGGTGAAGAGTGATTGATGAATCTCCTGTCTTTTCCAGCTCATATATGTCTCTAAAAACCAATGGGCTACATACAGTGGCGGCTGGTGCATGAAGGGCAACTGCACTCCCCTCCTATGTAATAAACTGATTGCAATTTCAAATAAGTATTTTGAATTTTTTGGAACAAGTGAAATCACTTAATAGTAGAAATTGATCCGTATACTATAAAATTGCGGTAAGGAAAGTGTAAACATACAGTAACTTATTTAATTTCTTATTCGTACCGAATTTGCTACGTAAAATTGGTGAAAAGGTATACACAATTACAGAATGAGCTGAGCAGTGCACGTATTAAGCGTTCAAGTTAAACATCTAAGACGCCTTGTTACTTTGGTTTTCGATCGGTATTTTACGTCACTTGCGGGGCAAACGACAAATCGCCCCGTTGCTCACCGATTTATGCACGGTCGATGTCAGTACAACTGAAAGTGAACGATGTTTTTCGACTCTTAAAAGAATTAATAATTTGTAAGAATGCAGATTATGCGTTTTCGATTTTGCACAACGTAACGTATAAAATTTAATATATAAGAATTTAAGTATCTAATAGGCTGTAATAGATTTGTACTTATGCGTTGCCCCCCCCCCCCCCCCCCCCCCCAATTTTAAAATCCACTAGCCGCCACTGAGCTTCAATATATTATAAAAGAGGAAGTGCAAGAAGAAAAAATAAGAGTAGAAGCGGGAAGCAGGGCAATAAAGTACGAGGAAAAAATGAGAGAAAGAACGGAATGTAAAATGTTCCAACATGGATAGAAGAAGCATAAACAAAGAATGTTTTACAGAAGAGGAAAAAATTAGTTAATGGATGAAACAAGAATGTGAAAATTCTGGACCGCAAATAAATCTCAAGTACAGACTATGAAGAAAGAGCAAAATGACAATGTACAAATAAACGAAGAAACAGTTGAAAAACAACAAAAACCCTAAAGGAAATGGTATTCTATTAAAAGAAAGGGGAACGCGTAGACACCAAAAAGTTACCGTGAAGTATATTGTGCTTGAAGAATGATATTGATGACATACGTCATAACAATCCTATAAAAGAGTTGGTTTAAATTGCCCGTATTTGGTCCAGAAATTTGCGGTCGCAACATTTTGGAAATGGCCTGTTTGAAAATAATAATGAATGTTAATAATAATAACAATTAATACTATTGCTTGTTTAGTTTTAACTAATTACTAGCCTTAAACTTGACCGGTAAATAAGGTCAAATGAATAAACTCAAGCAACAGATTGTAGATTTTAGTTCTTCATTGCGCCATATAGAACGAGAAGACAGCGACGGTAACCCAATGACTCATCGTCGCGTCAGTCTGGAGCTTCGTATAAGACCAAAACCGTAACAATTCCCTATACAACTCGTTTACCATTAAAGGACAACAATTTAATTCATGTTGCGTAAGTTAATAAAGTTGTGCTTTTAAAAACCCATGCTATGCTGAAATTAACCTTTAACATAGAAGCAGATTCGTTGTTAATTCCTCCGGAGAAAGGCGTAAAATCTTTGAGGAAATGATTAGACAACATGTAGCAGTGCTATAATAGTGCAGGCGTATGTGTTTTATAAAATTATTAAATTGATTTTCTGTAATATTAACGTTGTAGAACGCCATACATAATTATAATAATAACAACAGTGTTGAAATGCGTTGGGTTCTGTGTAAAATAAGCATTTAAGTGAAATTATAATTAATTCCTATTATTATTTGTTGCTTTTGAATAAAGTACCATATCATGAATTTCTTATGAGGTAAACCCAAATACGTATTACAAATACTATAATTATATGAATTTTTAAGTTATAGGGATTCTTGTGAATGAAGATTTAAATTTTCTGTTTGCCTAACAATGTACTAATAACTCTCAACATTTCAAAGTTGAAAATACTCATGCTGGAGTGAGACCTTAGGGTAGATTTAAAAATTGCTAACATTGATCATTAGTAAAAAATATAATACTTTTTCATGGTGAAACTTACGCAGTTTAGAGTTCAAGCGTTGATTGAGGGTTCAAGGGACCATAATTAACTGCACCTCAACTCTAACACATCCAAAAATGTAAACTGACCTACATATACGTAGTAAAAGCAATTTCACAAATTGTACGTATGATTTTAAAATATTTTTATATTAACAAGCGTAGATGCCTATGCGTACTTTTTAATAAATTAATAAAAATCAAAGGCTTTGGTGCCATTCATCCTCATATCCAGATATAAAATGTAAATATTGGTTACACTTAAAACTCACGCTGCGGAGTGATTTGCTGCTATAAACTTTACGTATTAGCTTATTTTCTAACGGTACCTAATATGTAAGTAGTTTCTTTCATAATTCTTCCTTAAATGGTAGTAATAAAATGCGTTAATATAACAGGTGTTTGATATATCATACACACTGCAAAAAAGGGATTTCATAACTTTTTTAAATTGTAATCCTTACGAATTGAATGATGATTACAAGCTCTACCATCTTAATGGTTTTAGAACGTATTCTATTAGCCATTGTATTGTAAAAAAATGTTTTGAAGTTAACATATTCGTTAAGTATTTATAAATGGCTTAAATACTTAATTCACATTTAAATAAAAACGAAATCAACGTTAATTCGAATATTTTGTAACATCAAAATGTGCAGTTCATTTAGTACAGTCTCTCCATTTGCATGAAAGGACCAGGTTGGCGTGGGCAAACGACTTCCCTTTCGCGTTCATTTGCATCGAAACCCGTTCCAAAACACCTACTCTTTCTAGTTTGTGAATGAAACCATGAACTGAGCGCTAAACAAGCACTATGTGTAGAGTAGGTTCATTATAATTTGCATGACTTTACTTGTATTTATGATTACTTTCTACTATTTACGTTACGTAATAATTCTTATATTTTGCTGCTGGTATACTTTTATTAATTATATACCAAATTCCAAACTATCCATTTAGAATCGAGATTCTTCTTGCCTACTTGCCCATATTCTTTTTCTGCGAGATCAATTAAACGGCAAGAAAATACTCAACGTTTTCATCAATGAACGAATACCTATTAGAATTAGTCAATGACACGATTTAGATCCTGTCCGCCTATTTATTGTATAACCTTTTTATGCACCTAACTTATATTATGACCCACATTTCTATTACAGAAATCCACGTAAACGACACTAATAATGAGCGTGGTACGGATCTTTTGGCGTGACACATGTTGGATGACACATGCACATAGCGTAGTGGGCAACATTTCCAAAACGAAACGGATGTACTAGAGCACGCGTCATTAATCCAC
Source organism: Pyrocoelia pectoralis (assembly GCA_036250285.1). Classification (NCBI taxonomy): domain Eukaryota; kingdom Metazoa; phylum Arthropoda; class Insecta; order Coleoptera; family Lampyridae; genus Pyrocoelia; species Pyrocoelia pectoralis. Next base: position 35,092,454 of record CM070074.1, read on the forward strand.
CTATTCAAATTTATAAAAGAAAATTACATTTTTAACGTGAAAATTATACACGTTGGCACTTACTTTATCTATTCTGGAGCAGTTGGGCGGAAGTCCTGTTTAAAAAAAAAACTTCAAGAAGAATTATTTAATACTCGTCAGCAATGATGGTTCTACCTTTAAATATATCACATTGAAAGGTTCTACTTAGCTTCATGTGAAATTTGGGTATATTATTTTCTTTGTTTATTTCCACCTAATGAGCAGTAATAATACAGAAACAATTAATTTCTTGTACCTACTTTGTGTGGAACTACAGTCCGTATTCTTCTATAATAGGTAGTCATTACATATTAAAACAACAAAACCAATGAAAATACTAACTTAAGCTATTGTACAGGGAAGCTGCAAGGCAAAATGTTATTAAACGACATTAAAATTTTCAGTTGGATCATTTTAAAGTTCACCTGATCTGAATCTGCGATTCAATGCTTTAAAAAGACTTATACGACTTATACGAGTATAGGAGTGAAAAGTTACATAAACTCGAACTGCATACAACAAATAAAACTGTTAATCACGAAAGGATTTGTATTTCCCCAAGTCCCAAGTACTTATGACTTGCGACCGATTTCGGAGAAATGAAGGATTTGTGGATGAGGAGTTATTATTTTATTTCTAATTAGACCACTGTTTCAGATCACAGTGGTTCAATTTCCTGATTAAATGTGTTTCAGCCCATTTTAAAATGAAAAAAGAAATTTAATTGCCACTCCTTAATCCTTGCGCTGCTCAGATCAGAGTGGATGATCATATTAAAGTCAACAGATTTTTAAAATAAAAAGAGTTGGACAAACAAGGCATATGCCGCCATTATTGTAAATCTTCCATAATTACACTTCTTTTAGATTCTTTTTCTTTATTTCTTTTTTGTCTTGACTTTATATGTACGAGCCCCGTCCCGTCTCAATTGGCCCACCAATATTTTTTCTTTTTGAGTGAAATTATGCTGATTCACGGTAAATCCAACCCATGCATTTATTTTTATTATCATTTGTAACAAATGATAATAAAAATAAACACTCAAATCAAATTTACCGTGAATCAGCATAATTTCACTCAAAAAGAAAAAATATTGGTGGGCCAATTGAGACGGGACGGGGCTCGTATATTTTCTTTGTTCCGTGTATTTCTTTTTCACAATTTATTTTACTTTCCTTTGCTCTTTTTATGAAATAATTCAGTCATAACAAGTGTAATAATGCATATCTGTTAAGAGTTTACATTAAAACGTTTATTAAAAGTTTGTCTGTAAAGCCATTTTTCAGCCTTTGTTAATTTTTTCTTCATTACATTTTCCTAAATGAAGGCTTTGTACAATACCGATTCGATTCATGCCCAAGGTATAGTTTTTTCTCTGCAATAATGAGGTTGAAATACTGGAAATGCAGTTTCTTCCCCCTTCACTTTACGTTTTCTTTATCACAATAACACGTACAATTTTTCGAATATGAATATGGATGTTTTAGTGCTATACGATCAATAGTTTTGTTTTCTGCTGCGGAGAACTTTTCAATTTTTCCTTTTCTTTTTGCATTTCCTTTCCCGGTGGTTTAATGTGATTCTTCTTCTTCCCTTAGGGTTAGTCCAACAATGTGTTCCTCTTTTCCCTAATCTATTTTGTTGCAGTTATTTTTTCTTTCAGATCAAAATATCATTGTTCACCTCTATTTTCACTGTAAGAGCTATGGAACATTATCTCATTGTATTCCGCCTTCTTCCTGCAACTTTCAAATGCAAGCTATCAAAACAAAAGATCAGCATATCCAAAAGTAAAAGTAAACATTGCAAAATACGAACTTTTTTTAAGTAAAGGTTAAGCTTTTCTTGTAACATTGCCTTCTTGCATATTAATGCGAGATTTTTTAAATTATTAAACATTACAATTTAACAAATTGGGTATACCGTGCAGTGTTACTTTTGGACTCGCGTTATAAACTCGAAACATTTGATATAACAGAATGGGAAAACAATAAATAATTCTATTGAAAAGTTCTAGGAATTAGTTTCATAATACCAAGAGCGGAACTTACAACTTAAGGCCCTAGAGGAACAAAATTGAAGAAGGAATAGCGATGAATCACGTATGTAAAATTGGGATATTATATATTACAAAAATGATACAACACATAGTCACAGAGCTGCTCTATACAATTTACAAGCACAAGAACATTTTACTATCGTGGAAAAGTCATGAAGCATCCTTTTAGTACCTATTACAGCAGCTGATGTAGCAGCAGACAGATTATTTTCAAAGGCGAGTTCAATTATTATTATTAAAAAATAATGAAGCCTTCTGATAAATGCTTCAATAAGATTATTAATAATTATTATAAATTTAGTATCTCTTTAGTTACAAGTGTAATCAACTAAATATTGGCATTTTTGTTATAATAGCATAATTATGTAGGTACTTTATATTTTGCTTCGGTTATTCATTAATAAACTAGTTGAAATCCCTGGATTACAAAACGAACTTCGAATACCGCAGTAACGAAAGTATAAAAAAAATCTGGCCTTATCAAAAAGACAAAATTTGATGATTTCGACTTTAAAGTCGAATATTTCGGAAAGTATTTGAAATATCGAAAAATTGGGACCGGATCTTGAATCAGCATAAAATTTCACATAAGATACGTATCTTAACTCGGTTATAGACAATACGCATCTCTTGCAACGCACGGACGCACGGACGGAATATTGATTCCAGTAACGAACGAAGTTCGTTGAATATTATGTTAATTGATTTGTATGTGTATCCTCTTAAAATAATATGCGAGGTGAGAAGTTTTACATTACGATTGTGTCGCGAGGCAAAAAAATTTAATTCTATAATGTACGAGACAATGCAATTTACAACACTTTTCACCTCAACTCTCGTCGCCGACCTCTCCTATGAGAAAAGTTGCATAATATATAAAAACACCATTGTTTTTCGGTTCAGGACTCAATGATAGTAATTAATGAACTTTATACGGCATACGTTTCTCATACTTAACCCAACATACTTACCTAAATTGGAAGTGCACGCCTCGTGGTATGACAGTAAGAATATTGTAGGGTGGTTGTATCGCAACTTTAATTATCTTACGACAATTTATTAAGTGTGTATACATATTCTGTACAAAGTAATACAAAGGGACGAATTGATATTTATAAATTGAAACTAGTAGAACTTGTTAATAACACCATCGATATAGCGTCAACTCGGGTATAACGTCATAATAGTCGTGGTTCACAGAACTTCCTATAGTTTACCTTTACAACGTAAAAAACATTTCATTTAACGATCAAATATTCGCACTATACTCGCTTTTAGCATCATTTTAAATAAAGGTTTGGGTACTTTTGACCATATTCTTAGAATGTATAAGCTGTTTTCATTTTTTAAGGATTTACAAAGGTTATCTTAAATCCTACGAGTAAAGATAAAAAGGAGAGAACATTACTGTATCAAGCAGGGCCGGATTTACGGCGGGGCAAGCGGGGCTGAAGCCCCGGGGCCCCCACAAATTGAGGGCCTCCACAAACTTTGAATTTTCCATTTTTTAATGGTTTTCAAGAAAGTGAAGCGAAATGAAATACCTATATCTAAACATGTATAAAGTAATACAAGTCTACCTATACCTAGTTTTCGATCATTGTGGCCAGCTTTAGTCTCCTGGAGACAACATGGTATCTAGAAATTTTGTTGGGGGGGGGGGGGGGGGGGTGTAATAAAAAATGCACTTGTGAAAAAACATAAAGATTAGAAGATATAAAAGAGACTGTCCGATTATAATAGGTAATATTTATTATACTAACGTAACGTTGGGAGAGGTAATTACCCCATTACCCCCCCCTTAAATTATTTATTTAGTTTTTGATTTAAATTAGATTAACTGTTGCCCATCTCCCACCACTCGTGAGAAAGTAATGCATGTCTTTTTAATGGAAAAATAAAATTATCCAACCATATTTATTTATTGAAAGGGCCCCACTTTTTTCATTGCCCCGGGCCTCCACACCCCTAAATCCGGCCCTGGTATCAAGCGACGGAAAAACAAAAATTACATTGAGTGGAATCCATAGTCCTCTAATCTCAAAATGGGGAGTTCGATTATTCAGTGAAATAAGTTATTACACACAACCTTTCCCCATAGACTTTAATCGTTTACATAAAATATTCTGGGTCGTCGAAACTTGTAGCCTTTTTGTTTCAAGAATATTTTATGTAAACGATTAAAGTCTATGGGGAAAGGTTGTGTGTAATAACTTATTTCACTGCCAAAAATTACAGACTATTTTCAAAAATAAACTTTTTACATATACATATTCTGTTTGTATTTTCATCTGCAGTTTCTCCGTGTTGGTTTTTGTGTAGAAAATGTCTACGTTTCGATTCCATCTGTGGAATCTTTATCAAGACTTTTTTATTAATTCTGAAGTTTATCAAATTTAATTTAAGGTCTGTTGATTTTTATAATATGAGTTGTTATATCAACAGATCGTTGGAAGCCTTAATGAAAATACACATATATGTATGTATACATTGTATGTGCACAATATCTATGGTATGTACTAATTCACGTATGTAACATTGCTAATAAAATTTATAGCCATATAGCATTAGTTATACGTGAATTGTTTTGAATTATTATCTATATTTTGCCCAAAAATCACTTACATCGTGAATAACGTCACTCTGTTATAACGCCAAAAAATCGCTAGTCCCGATGACGTTATAACGAGTTCTACTGAACAGAAATGTGATCGTACATGTGTATACGAATTTCGCTATCGTTTTGTTTAAAACTATTAAAATACTCTCAATAATTTGATACCCCTCCGTCAGGTTCTCCGATTTATTAATATGTACATACTTAGAAAATTTGGTTCGCCTCTTTAGGCGTCGTTCTTTATTGTGTTTTGAAATAGTTTAAAGTTTAGTTAAATACGTAAATATACACTTCTTGTCATTAAATATACAGTTACAACCCTTTAAGATATACAATACAAAACATACTTGTTTATTATTGACTTCCTGGTGCCTTAATTATTCTCTGTCGCTACTCGCTACCGGCATTGTTGTCTCATAAGATTCATTTTTCATTTCAACGACATATTTACAACAAAACAACATAATCATAATAACTGCTGCGAACGTCATTCAAACAATATTAGCATTGTAATATAAAAATATCTTAGAAGGACACTATATTGTTCACATGGCTGCGTAAATCTTAAATAATGTTCATGTCAATTATTTAAAGAAAAAATTATACGCTATGCAAAGCGTATCAATGGCCAAATTACATTGTTTACTATGTTTTGTGTAATTATTGTGCGTTTAAGTTTAATTTTTCCTTAGATACAAATTTAGAAAAGAATTGGAGCTACGTGACGCGGTATTTTGGAAAAATACTAAGTTATAATTAGAACAGAACGCGTTTCACCCACATAATAATAGTTTTGCAATGGAGTATTTGGCTACATCGAAATACGCATTTCTTTCTTGTAATCCCGCGCGTTTTAATCTAAATTATCAATTTATTTTACAAATAAATCACAGTTGATTACTGCTATGCTATGATGAAATCGTTATATTAATAAATGGTTCGAATGAAATCCTGTATGAGTATATACTGGGAAATACACAACACACTTTTGAGTACACAGATGATTTAGAGAGTACATACTTATCTTATATTCGGCATTTAAGAATAATAATCATAATCAATAACCTACCAGACATTCAAAGTCCAATCGATTTTGACGGTGCTATTATCATCCTCACATAATTCTAAAGCCTTTCTACCCTTTGGTGAAGGCTGTGAGAAGTTAAATTCTTTTACTGCCTTTCTTACCTCTTCAATCAATTTCTGTTGTCACTCATCTTCTGAACACTTCACGTCCATCTAAGTTATCCATATTGAATTGTATGAGTTTCCTCGAATATATTTAGATGTTTTTTGTAAAGAACTGTGTTTTTAGGATGTTAAAATGGTTATCTGTTTTTGCTATCTCTAGTTTATCTCGTCTTTCATCTTTCTTTTATCGTTATATTATCCCTCCTATGTTCTCCTCTAAACGCCATAACTTTTGTTTCCCCTAAACTAGTTTTCATGTGCATTTTCTCCAACTAAACAGTATTTGACGCAGAATGCAGCCTTGTTTTAAACCAGCCGAGTCAAACGTTTCCCTTATAACGGAATGATTCACACCATCTTCTGGAGTACCACAGGACTCTAACTTGGGACCATTTTTATTCGGGATGTTTATCAACGACTTGTTCTCGGTAATATCTTCGCGAAAGCTTCTATTCGCCGACGATTTAAAAATTTTCAAATAAATAAGCAGCCTTTCAGATTGCGAAAGGCTTCAAATTGATTTGAACAATTTAAACAAATGGTGTAAAGTGAATAAACTAAATTTAAACATTTTTAAGTGTAAAGTGGTAGTGTTTTCGCGTAAACTAAATGATATTCAATTTAATTATACCGTAGCAGATACCTCCCTAAATAGGCATACCGAAACTAAAGACTTAAGAATTGCTTTGTGTTCTGTGTAAGTATCCTTTAATAATGACTTTGAGAATACTTTTGAAAAATTAAGGACAAACAACGCTAAGATTCAGATTTCATAATTCGTATTTCTTTATATTTAAGTTTGTATCAGATGTAATGGAGTATTTTTTATATGAATATTATTTATCATATTATTTCTATTGAGTCTTGAGTCCATCAGCGTACGAACATAACAGTTATTCAATATGTACATCTAGTCAAACTATCTCTTAACATTTTGCTTAATGTGTATAATTAACGAACATGTGATGGTGTGAGCAAGCACTGCCAATTAGAGAAGGGTAATAATACTTGTAACTTCATAAAATTTTCGTAGATAGGTACATATGAAATTTCATGTAAAGGTATTTTTATTATTCTCAAGTTGAGCTCAATAGTGATTGAAACCGTTTAAAAATTGACTACTTATAGTGACTTAACAATAACATTTGTTTGTTGTCCACATATTAAGGGAGAAATTTAAACTTCATTATTTATATGATCGACGTTGAGATATTCTTTACGTAATCTTGAAAAATTGAATTCAGATGCGAACGTTTTACATACTGAAATAAATGTCACAGATTGGAGGAAATCATGGGTACTTTACTTACGTTTTTTAAAATAAAGATAATAATGTGTATATCTATAAATGCACTCTAGGTTAAACATTTATTTATATTTATGGCATGACATATAATGTTACTCGGGGTTTTCATTTTGTTAAGAATTTATATGTGCATATAGTTTAAACAGGTTGTAAAGAACAAGTATTGCTGTAGCAGTTGAAATACACCCTTTATAAAACGGGAGATTCTTTGTACAACAGGTAGATACTTATACATTAGGGTTCCCAACTTTTTGAACCAGGTAGAGATAAATACCTGCTTGAAGAGATAGTAGACCCTTCTGTAGCTTTTAAAAATACACAAAAATTTTAATTGCTTAAACTAATTATAACATTCCATAGAAGAGTTGTTCACATTCTTGTTTTGTTTGTGCGTACTATTTAAATCACAAAATAAGATTAAATTACTTTATTGGTCATTTCATTGTCTACGTGAGTGGAATAAACTGAAGCACAGACAACGTAGTCTGTGATTGAAGGTAGGTATCATTGAAGAAATGATCACTTTTTCCTATATTAAATAGTTACGTGTTCAATTATTGTTTTATTTATCACGTATCACGAAGTCATGAAAACTTATTAATAAGGTACGGCGCATTAGCTAACTTTCCATTTTTCTAAAAGTTTAATTAAGCAACTCCCAAAAATCAGATGCAAACGTTATTTAAGTCAATTTTGAAATCTGAAAAATTTTCACGAAGTTTTGTTAAAGTTGCAATCATCTTTACAATTCATATAAGTAGAACATGACCTACTAAAATTGTATATGAAAAAATCATTTAAATGACTATAAATTAGTATATTCAGGTATAGTTTCCTAGATTCGATGTTTGAACTGTAATGTACCTTCTTAAAAACATAATAATATTTAATATTTATAGTGAACATGTTTTAAATGTCCACGCATTTAAATTGTGATAAATGGTATGATTAGCAATATTTTAGATTCATTTTCCTGTTAATCCTGTTAAATGTCACGTATTACCATTTATATTTAGTTGATTGTTTTACCAATGTTGTAACAAAATATATCTTCTAATAAATACGTACAAAGATGTTGCTTACAACCTAGGAATAATCATAATTTCCAGTTCTTTAAGAATAACTGTATTAGTTTTTAAGTAAGTAATTGTAAATATTAATTCAAGTAAATAAAAATTTAGAAAGGATGTACAACTATCGGAAGTTTTCTTAGAAAACATTTCAAGTCATTAGAGGTTAAATATGTGGGTGTGTAACAAATTTTTTAATTTAGATTTGTGGAGGCGAACTTGATGTATTTAAATGTAAATTTTAGTTTATCAGTCAGTTTTGCGTAGTGTGTGTTGAGTCAGGATTGTATACCTAACAAATTTGTCATGTAAAAAAATTCGACGTCTAATGGAATGTTTACCTTCAAAATAATTTCATACGCACACTTTTTGGTGTTCACCATTCTTAAGCAATGTTAGAATTTCGTAGCAAATTCGTACTCCTTCTGCTTTTTGAAAATCTGTAAGATGATGACTGATGAGGTACAAAACGACTTACGACTTTTTTCACATGAAGGTGTTCGTGTGGTATTGTTTTCAATCCCCAGTTGAGCCTCTTATTACGGCCAACTAGTACTGGGTTTAATTGAAAGTAACTGAATAAACTATAACTTTCAGTGAATTAGCTGAAAAGTGTGTTTTGATGTCATTTTGGGAAAACTATTGGGTCACTGTTTTTTAGAAAACGTTAACATACCTATGATGTATATAAGACTCTACTCCATTTGGTCTGAACCCGTTTCACTGTATTTTTCTTCTACCTGATGCCGAACACTCCTTATTTCTTTGTTACTTGGGCGCTCCAGCGTAGCCTAGCGTCTAGGCAGAGTAACACTGTTTTTGTTGTATTTGAATGTGATATCTGAATATTGCGTACGCTAACAGAGATGTGTTGTTTCTTTTATCTTTTTTATGTAACCCATTGCCGTTCATTTGTAAGATTGTGATAAAATAGACCTTATATCGTCTCGCATTTCTTTTATCTTTTTGTTACTTACGTTAACACCATAGATTTTAGTTCTTCAACGTTTAGTCCAGTAATTAATTTTGTTAATAGGTATTTGTAGCTTTCTTGCTGCCTCTTCGTGGACTTCGCTCATAACCCAAACGGCAGTATCGTCACTCGTCAGTGAAGGTAGCTGTTGTGCTAAATACCTGAATATCACTAGCTAACAATAGGTGCGAGACCAGCATTGTTTTCTTTTAGTTCTTAGCATAGAAAAAGAACAAGGTTCTTAGTCACCATAAAAGCTCTAATTGATATGTATCACGCTTTCTAGACTTCTTGTTTTGTAATGTACGTTCTCAAATTTCTTTAGCGTATTGTTCTGTGCCGCTTGCTTGATAGTTTGGACAAAATTTTCTACACCTGGGTGATCTTCATTTTTTAATATGTATATACATAGGTATATGCTTCTTTATTTGTCTTCCACAAATAATTTTGACAAAGATTCTTCATTTTAACCATACTTAATATTCACCAATTACTTAAAATGGTCTCCTATACTTGAATTCAGTAGTGACTGTCTCCGTAGATTGTACTGGAGCCATCTACAGGAGCATTCTAGATCTTTCTAGCCAAAACGTCGCACGTCGGCCTTAGTGGACTACAGAGCCTTCCATTAAACCAATTACCTATTTACAAATCACCCTCTCTCCCTTTCCCATTACCATTCTTCTTCTTTCCCCCGCCACCTCATTGAACCAATTCCTTCCCCTCCCGCCCCTAAAATCTCACTGTAGCTTCTTCCCTTTCCTCTCAACTCCTCACACTCCCCCGGCATAATGACCAACACTCTCCCACTCCCATCCTTCACCACATAACCTGCACTTTCTTCTTTCATCGTTTCACCAAGATTTATTTATATTTTCCTCATTCCCACACCTGAATCTTGCCACTATTCTTTTTCTCTTTCTACTTAGCCCTCCCTCGTTTAAATATCTCAGCACTCCTTTTGACATCCCCTCACACTTTCCATTGTACCTCCCCTCCCTTATTCTACCCCTTATTTCCTGATTCTGCGTATCTGCATCCCTCATTACTATCTCACCTCTTGTGGTCTCCCCCCTTCCCATTTCTCTTTTTTAACTCGTCTCTTGCGTATCCTCCCCACTCATAACATCCCTTTCTTTCATTCTGTCCGTATCCTATCTTTCCTTCTTTTCAACAACTCTGCAGTACCCTCTTCCCCTGTCCTGTCGCCAACTTCCCCGCCTGTATTCTAATCTTCTCCAGTTTTACTTCCTCTTGTACTGTGTCTCTTTCCAGACCTAACACTCATCTCCACCTATCTTGCATCCTTTCCAGTACTTCGCGCTCCTTCCACCCCCATACCTCCATCCATACATCACAAGACTTTTCACTAGCTTTTCGAACAGTCACCCTTTTCTTATCAAATCATTTTCAAATGTTCCGTCTCCTAACTCCCACATCTTCCCTAATATTTTACAACCCCCTTTTGCTGACTCTTTCATTCTTATTGTCGTACGTCATTTTATACCTCAAATTTCTTCATATCTTAAAAAAACACACAAATATAGATTGTTTGTTTCCTTAGTTGTAACTGGAAGGTGCGCTAATTCGTTAGTATATTTATCAGCCTGGATAAAGTATCACTAAATATCGGAATTCATAAATTATCTTGTTATAAAAAAGGTAATTTCATTTTAAAAATATTTTGCGATTTAAGTCGCTTTACTTGTTTAAAAAAGCTACTTCGACAAGAAAACCAAAAAATCTCTCATCACGAACATCTTAAATCCCTCTAAAAAACCGTTAATATTTAGATTCATTTTATACAGCACGAATATACTACAGTGGAATAGTAGTTGTACATACAAGATACAAGTACCTACGCTCTTTAACACGGTCTACATGCGATCAAAGTCATTAAGCAACCGTAAGTACTCTTCTTTCCGGCTAAAAAGAATGTTCCTTTAATCATAATCGTGACGTTACAATTTGATAATTGTCTAAATATTGGCCATTTGCTAAATATAGCATTGAGAAAAGTCGTTTTTCAGTCCTTTTCGTCAGGTAAAATTTTATTCAACTGAAGTAGCCGTTGGCTTTGAATTATTGTAGCCAGTTCCCGACCGTTGTAGTGGGTGAAAAACGCTAATTATATACCAGTTCCGCCCTTGTTTGAGTCCTAACGTACATCGCGTTCGACAGAAAACGGTTATTCTTACATCCATTAGTAGGTCGCTATTCTGTTTCTGTCAAGCCTAAACTAAGTTATGTGGGCATGCAACGTTATTTGTAGTTTGAATCAATAAACATTGTAAGATAAGTTATCGTTAGATAAGTTAAACTTCAGTTCATTGATACATAGTAGTTTAATGTGGGCGAGAAAAGTAAAATACGTACATGTGGAGGCTAGACAAAGTGACTGCGAATGAAAGATCAGATCAAGTGTGTTTCTGCGGCGGCGTCTTCTGGGTCGTACTCGAAGTCGAAGAGCTTCAGTTGCAGTTCGAACTCTGAATAGTGTATGTGGTTTACTTTCGAATCTGCCATAAAAACGTGGGAACTGTAAATCGTTGTTGTTTGTAATAAAAAAGTGGTGAATTTTCACATGTTTTACATTAAAAAATATTGTTCCGAAAATAGAAATGTGACAACGCTTACTCATGAAAGATTTACACTACGCCAATGTTGTAATCTTGTAATTAACTATTGATACGAATTCTAAAAATACCTGTGTAGTGCAGTACTTGATTTACTCGTGTTTCATTCTGGCGCGTTCGAGTACTTTCCAGATCCTTGGCGCCAATGTGTAGATAATAATTTTCTTTAACAATGAAATATAATTGATGTTATCTGTGGATTTTTTTAATAGATGATATAATAATTCACTACTTTTAAAAGTTCCATTATTTTTTTAACTGTGAAGTTCAGTGCCCTTATAATGTTTGTTGAAGAGCGTTAGCCATGACGAGTCAAGTGCAAAAGAGCAGACCAGGAAGTGGTCTCAGTCTTTCAGTCTTAGGTAAGATTCACCTTCTCAGAACTCCCAACTTGATTTTCAAGTTTATCCATTGTTGATAGATGTATAATCAGATGAGTCACCACCATTGCAATATAATAAAATACGAGAAGACGAAGTCAACTGTTGATTTTCGAGAACTTAACGTGTTCCTAGTGTAAAGTCTTAAATCCAAAACAATCACAGTTCAAACTATGAAGTCGCCGCGTTTCGTACTTATCTTTATTTTTAATTACCTACATTAAATGGGGTGGGGTCATCAAAGATTCAATGCATTTTCCAATTGTCATACAACCTCGTTGTGTAAGGAAGAGAAATTATTTTCGTATCTTACTGTTTGCTAACGTAGGCAACGTAGCAAATTTAAATTGAAGCCACCTCTAAAAAAAGTTTAAAGTCTCTTGAAAAACAGATTCGCACAATCATAAAGTTGACACGAAAAGTAGTGCCTATTTTTAGTGATGTCCCTATCTCATGAATAACAAAATATTGAACGCTAGTCTTGAAACATCCTATAGGCTATCACAGTTTGTTTATTTTGTTTTGTACAAGGTTATTATGTTAATTAGCTAGCTTTATTCATTTTTTTAAAATGCAAATAATGATGTAATCAGAATGTTTTAGAAAGGACGTCTATTGGCTGTGATGTTTATTGTATACAAATCGAATTTATTATTTTAGATGGAAGGTTTCGTGCAGCTAAATCAGGTGCGCTTGTGTGCTTTTTAAGTGAGTGAACCGTATACATACAACTTTTTACTCTCCTAGTCAGAAAATGAGGCCAAGAATTGAAATTATTATTTTACTCAATTGCGTTTGTCTTAAGCACTTGAGAGGTCAAGATAGAATCAAGTTTCTAGTTCAACGAGAACAATTTATCTGATAAAATTAATTTCATGTCTCGTTACATTTGACGTTTGATAGATTGTCATCTTGACTGTACTATAACACTGAAAAATATTTATTTTTGTCATAATAGCATGTACACATCATTTACGTTTGATGTATGTAGGTTAAAGGGGAAATCCGAGGGAAATCCTAGAGAAATCGCGCGGTATATAGCAGTGTACTCAGAGGCGGATTTACGAATTTGCTGCTCCTAGGCTGGAATATTTTGCCGCCCCTTATCTACAGTAATTTTCCCTAAAATATTGTATTTCTTCATATGATTTGAATTTGTCTAGATGTCATTTTATTATTTAATCTTTTTAACACCAACATTTGCCGCCCCCCTAAAATTTGCCGCCCTAGGCTGTAGCCTTTCTAGCCTTAGTTTTGCAGTTTAGACAAAAAAAATTGAACATGCATTGACTTGGAGAAAACTTGTGTCTCTTGTGATGATAGAAGAACAGAAAGAAAATCGATTGGACCTTTGTCACCAATTTCTTAAACGAACCAATTAAACTCGGTACTGAAAGAACCCTGTTGTCAGACTTATTGGTGACATCAAAGAAAATTTGTCAATAATCATTCCGAATGAAGAATGAAAGAAGGCAAGGACTAATAATCCGTTAAATTAATAACAGTTTAAAAAAGTTCTGCTATTTTTTGAACAGACCTCGTATATCCTATGTGTATAATTAATCCTCAAAAGCAATTTTATTGGTTCAAACTAACAATTTAACTCGCTACTAGGTAGTGTTATTGTGATTAATTTCTGGACAAAAATTTTATATGTATTTATTAATTGTATTTCTTTCAAGAATTTATAAGATATTGAAATCATCTTCCACCTTTGGAAAATTAATGTGCAGGAAATTGTAATGTTACTATATCTAATCTTGATGGTACACACCTTCAAAAACAATCGCGTTAAGCAGGGGCGTCGCTACTAAAGAGCAAGCCCCCCCCCCCCCCCCCCGAATTATATAAATCGCGTAAATCTATTTTAGAAAATGTTAAAAGTCACTTTTGGGATATAATGTTCTATCCTCGGTTCTATACCATCGGAGACTCGGCATACCCTATTGATTAATTTAAAAATAGGTAAACATTTTGAAGTATTGTAATTTCCGGTAATTTCTAGTTGAAAAATGTAAGCCTCCCCTACTTAACAAATTTTGTTCCGGTGCACCTGGCGTTAATAAGAGTTTTTTTGTGGAACATCAAAAATGTATGACTTTCCATCGATCCAAAATGCAAAAACAATTACACGAGAATTTCAATGAAATTTTCTCGAGATCCAAGAAAGATTTTGGAGAAATTCGGGGAGATTTGGGAAAATGGGAGGGATCTCGAGAGGTTCGAGAATATTCAGGAAAATCTCGGGGAGATTTACAAGGAATCAATTTTTAGTCCAAACTAATTTGTGTTGAATAACTCCTCGCGGAAATCGTATGGTCGTATAAGGGGGTGACACAGTGTACTCATCACATTACACAATAAAATATTTAGTTATTATAACCATGCGGCCACAAAGGTTTTTCTCGGGTTTTTTCGTTTTTCCCCCACATTTTCCAAAACAGTTTCAAAATTAGTACACATCACTTTTTGAACTCATTTGAATAAACTATGAAAAATGTGCTGTATGTAGGGTGTTATAATTTTTGAGTTACCAACCTTTTTACCTGCCTGATATCTTCTTTTTGACATAATTTGCATACAACTCATCATGTTTTAATGTCGCGAGATTATTAAATCCAGGAATGTTTTGGGAGAGTATTCCCATGAATACTTCCAAATAGGACATTCGGGACAGGAATTTCTCATGGAAACATACCTTAAAATTGAAGCAACAGTAACATATTTTAGTATAGTCACAGTAAAAGCTAAAAAGTCATTCTTAAAATTTCTGAGGAAAATAAATACATGCAAAACATTACTTACCCCTATTCTGATTGGTCAGGTCACTTAAAAAATCAATTATTTGTTTAAAAAAACATCACCTACTCTACTACCATAACACTCCCAGTTACGGGTCACTGTTACTAATACTGCCACTCTATTTAGTATTACCCTCTTCCCCGCCATTCCTTGCACTGCTGCTAAATTCCAATGATCTATCTCTCTCCCATATTATCATCGTTGTCCTCACTAGTACTCGGATCGCTTCTACTATCACCTCACGTTGTTGTCCTTCTCAACAGTTTCTTATTCCTGAACCCGTATCTTTTTAGTAATATGCTCACGTTGACTGTCAACAGTATCATCCAGATTTGGTAATAATTTCCAATTAAAATATATGTACGTCAGTTTTCCCGCGAAATCTGCGGGTAATCTATTCCTTCTTTGAGAGTGTATCCAACTGAAGCAACTGAAAGAGCGTTCAATTGCTGAAAGTTTTTTTTCTACAATTAGGTAGGTATATATCGGTATATATATATAACATTAACTGTAAATGTTGAAAATTCTTTTGCTTTTCTAGTTAGGAAAATCCGAAGGTAAATCTAGGAAAATGTAACTTTCTTCAACAATTTTACTAAAGAAAATACTATTTTCCAAGGTAGATTTTTTGTCTTTCTACCTACCTATTTATCTGTAAGTTTATAAATGTAATTTTTTTACCTTCTTTTATTATGGAAACGCGTAAAGGTAAGATAAATTGCATGTTACCTCAGAGTGTAGCGGATGCAAACCAATTAAACAAGTTTCTTTAATTATGAGTTTATTTTTCTTACCGCAAACCTTGTAAGGGAGATGAGGTTGTCTAGCTGTCATTAATATTATTAGAGCACCTTTTCCAGTTCACGTAAGATGATTAAATAGGTATTATGTAAATTGTGATATAAGTGGATCTGTCGAATAATATAGTTAATCATGTGTTACTTTTAATATATGAAAATTTCCAACGTTCATAGTACCTACTACCTATAATACAACAGCTCAGCATACTTCTGTATGTCATTCATTTACCAGAGATTCACTCATTTGGATATTGTGGATAATCTCGTAGTGATTGAAAAAAAGTCGGGTGATGGTCTGTGCGAGTGGCCATTTTGGAAAATGGACGCCATCTTTGATGTCTATTGAAAATGCAGTGCGTTGGCAAGTGGGTGTCATTTTACATGTTTTAGGGTGCTGAACACGTTATAGACATAAAAAACATTTTTAACAAAAATGTAAATATATAATATACAGGGTGTTTCAGACCACCCGTACCGCCCAAATATCTCGCGAAATGCAAAACACATTGAAAAAAGAAAAAATACGCCTAAAATTTTTTTAAGACTTGTTTGATAGTAATAGGATTAGGATGCCCCCACTCCCACCCCCGGGGATGGAGAGGGGGGTAACTTCGTAATCTTAAATAGCACCCCCCAGTTTATTATGCAGATTTGAATTCTGCGTTAACAAATAGGAACTTTTTGTTTGAAACATTTTTTGAAGTTCGTGACAGATGGCGCTATGATCGCCGAAAGAAGTTTTTCCGATTACCTATGCTAATTTGATGATAGTTTTGTTAAGTGACAATCAAAAATGTTAATGCTTTGTAAAAGGGAAGAGGGGGAGCTTTATTTACCCCCCTCCCATTCCCCGCACCGCCACTTCACCCCTACGGCCCATAACCTAGGACGGGAAAACGCAACCATTTTAGATTTAAAAATATGTACATTTGTTTGTTTATTAGAATCAGAATAAGGATCTTTGTATATTTTTTGGTAAGAATACAGAAAATTGAATTGAATTGAAAAATATTCAACAACGTGACAACGAAACTGATGGATTTCAAGCAGGAATAATTAATAGTCTATACCAGCGTTTCCCAAACTTTTTTGACCGCGACCCGGTACGAGATTTTAAAATTTTTGGCGACCCATCTTATGAAAAAACCCCACTTCTTTACAAAACAAATTTTATTTTTTAATTAAAAATCTAGTTAATTGTTTGTTTTATTTCATACACAAAATTTTTAAAATAATTATATAAGAAAAATAAAAGTAATTAAAAAATTATATTCATTTAAAACTAGTAAATGAAGTAATAAATAAAACAACTGTAAACCTCCCCTTAGACGATGAAATTTAATGAAATAAAGTCAAACTTGATGGAAAATGAAGATGGTTATGTTTTTCTGTTTTTTGGTTACTATTTACTATTTACTATTACTATTTACCCCCTTTGCGGTATCTGACCTGCTATGGATTTAAATCAAGTAAACTAACAATGTTAGCAGCACAACGCGCGGACGCGAGCGATAAAGCTACGTGAAAGAGTGCAAATGCACACTTTTCTACTATTCCTAGTGTATAACGTATAACTGATGTAAAAAAACTAATACTTAGGTACTAATTTTTTTTTGTGTTTTTACTATTTTTTTTCCGTGACCCGGCAAAATTTTTCTACGGCCCGGTGCCGGGTCGCGACCCACACTTTGGGAAACGCTGGTCTATACTATAACACAAGTTAACACGAATTTTGAGTCTGGGTTCTGAATGTCTGATTTTGGTTTCTGCTAATGAAAGAAAATTATATTATATTCTTGGTAGTTCTTTGTGAGTACGAACTTTCTTCTATTGTCCTCCAAATGTCATCACCCATCATGACGTTCTGATTATATTGCCCTGGTTGCGTTTTCCCGTCCTAGGTTATGGGCCGTAGGGGTGAAGTGGCGGTGCGGGGAAGGAGAGGGGGGTAAATAAAGCTCCCCCTCTTCCCTTTTACAAAGCATTAACATTTTTGATTGTCACTTAACAAAACTGACATCAAATTAGCATAGGTAATCGGAAAAACTTCTTTCGGCGATCATAGCGCCATCTGTCACGAACTTCAAAAAATGTTTCAAACAAAAATTTCCTATTTGTTAACGCAGAATTCAAATCTGCATAATAAACTGGGGGGTGCTATTTAAGATTACGAAGTTACTCCCCTCTCCACCCCCGGGGGTGGGAGTGGGGGCATCCTAATCCTATTACTATCAAACAATAGTCTTAAAAAAATGTTAGGCGTATTTTTTCTTTTTTCAATGTGTTTTGCATTTCGCGAGATATTTGGGCGGTACGGGTGGTCTGAAACACCCTGTATATTATATATTTACATTTTTGTTAAAAATGTTTTTTATGTCTATAACGTGTTCAGCACCCTAAAACATGTAAAATGACACCCACTTGCCAACGCACTGCATTTTCAATAGACATCAAAGATGGCGTCCATTTTCCAAAATGGCCACTCGCACAGACCATCACCCGACTTTTTTTCAATCACTACGCGATTATCAACAATATCCAAATGAGTGAATCTCTGGTAAATGACTGACATACAGAAGCATTGCCAGCAAATGGACTACTAGTTAAATATCTGGACCAATATTTGACAGTAATTGCAATTGACGTAACTATCGGTGACCATTAAGAAAAGTGGAGAATGTCATTTGATACTTATTCACTCAATCCAACCTGTCACCGACATTAAAGTGTGTGCCGACTTCTTACCTGTTTTCAGTATGTACTTACGTAAGAATTATATAGGACTTTTAAACTGTGGTGGAAATTGCCGGGCAGAATAGTTATTACATGTACAATTTTTCTTCCAAAACAGAGATGATTTATTAAATCAACCCCTTACGTCCGTTTGTGTTATACGGCAATTTATGGCTTAGGTACAAGATAACAAAAATATCAATTTGAAACCTTTCAAACTAACACCACTTTGATGTAACACCAATTTCACTATGATTGTGGTGTGTGTTTGAAGCAGTTTGAAGTGTGTTACTACTGAAGTGGAAACGAGGTGGAAATGTACAAGTCTTTTTCTTTTGCGAATGCTATCCGGTTTAATATTCTCTTCATACTTAAAAGAGTAACAAAATTATACGAACATCTTTTGTCAAATTTTGGGGCATTGGATTCACAAATACAAAACACGGCGTGGAAAGGATTTCAGCATTCCTGCACATAGATTAAGTATGTCAGAAAATAATCCAAGATATATGGGCACATTGATTGTTAATAAACTGCCAGAATGTTTAAAGTCTGAAACCCGAAATAAACAATTTACGTTGGGGGTAATGATAGGTACATAGTTTACGTAATGACGGTGCAATATCTTTTATACCATAGAGATCTGGTTATTTCACGACTTTTGAATTGTAAATTTATGTAATCGTTTTATTACTACCATACTACTTTACGATATTAAATAAGTTTGGTAAATGCCATGTGTTTACCAAAGACCTTTTGAAGTGTGTATTTGATTGTGTTAAGTATAACTTGAACCGAAGTGAAAGAATTTTAATAGTTTGAGATACTATTTCTGTGCTATTAAATATTCGCTTATCAGAATGGCACATTGGATTTTAATATATTCATTATCCGAATAAGGCAAGTAGTGTAATTATCAATTAAAAAAATAATAAAAGGCTCGCATAATGTGTTTTCAATCTACAAGTAACTGTAGTGATTACTTTTTATATCGCAGCCGGCTTGTAATCAAACAAACAATTATCCACACCTTGTGCAAATTTTCTAGTTGAAAAAGTTGGATTAATTAAGCTTTGGCCTCGCTTTTAGCTACAACATTAACCACTTACGACCACGTATTTGAACGAGTAATTAGAATTATTAAATAAACAAATATATAATTAAAGTTAGCGAGGACATCCATGATATGATTAACAACACTATGTCTAATTGTTACGTCATGATATGCTCCATTGTAATGGTACTTGAAATTTATAAATTTACAAATTTTACAAATCTTTAACATTTTTTTATTACTTTACGTTATGAACATGGTTGGTGATATTTACACAACTGTGCAAACGTTTATAAAGCTAAGTTTAACTGACCCTAAAAGTGTTACTAAAAATCAACATTAGGTAATATTGTAGCCAAAGGTACATTAAAGATTTCCTTAGTAACCATGCAACTTCTATGTTTACTTTAGAATCTGTAACACCTCATATTGACACATAGATTTTAGTGGAATTACTTGTTATTATAATATATTAATATAACTTACCGATCTAAACTTGTTTCATTGAAAAGGAAAATGTATTACCATAAGTAGGCCTTTGCCTAAATGAGTATAAGAACGTTATAGGCATTATTTTATTTTATTGAGGAAGAATTTCGTCGGTAAGTCTTAATAGGGGGATCTTTGAAACTGATTGTAGTGAAAATAGGAATTGTCCGTCACAACTGCCAACTGGTATTTATTTTACATTGAGATTGCTAGACTCTACTTAGAATTTAGTTCGCGATTCTCTACTCGTTCCAATCCTCATCGCTATTACGGCAGATTAAGATTTACCTTTTAAGTGGTCTTGTCAGCAACGATAATGGTTTAATCTAACATTAAGTACTATCTTGCACATACTTATCTATGAGGCTGACTCGTTCTTTGCTATTCCTGCCGACAGCGCACACTAAAGCCGAAACGGGGCAGTTTTTTAACATTCCTAAGGGCCACTTCACGTAGTCTTTACATTATTTATGTCTAATTTTAGTTCATTTAAATCCAAAATGTGATTAAATATGAACAAGGAAATAACAAACCTTCTGCTCTCGCTTCGGTCTATATTAAAGGTAAATTCAAATCTCCAAAAATTAATGAAGAGCAACACTACCATATTTTTGTATAATTTGTATAATTATGTCCTGCTAGATGCATGGGATTTATATAAATCAACTGTACCTCCACCACTCCACATCCAAGAATTGCTATGAAAAGAAACTATCGTTTTCCAGACAGAAGTAATGGGAATAATACTTGGTACAAATGTCACTTTTACAAAGGGTGCTGGCAAGCATTATGACTGAGACAATTTTCGAGCTCTAGAACTGGTCCTTTCCTATGCCATCCGGGAGAACACAATCTGGCTTAGCTTTGTTATGTCACGTTACTACATTATGCATTGGGATAACAGAGAGAGTTTGGAAAGTAAGTTGGAATGGGCGGCATTAATTTCGAAATACAGATTGAAAGGTGTACCTGCAGTCCTGCACGTCTCTTGACCACAACAAGACCTCATGTCGCCGTTTGAAAATTTCCCAAAGTTTAATTTACTTCTGTCTTTTTCTTTTTATGTTTCCTTTCAACATTGGCGAGTATATTTTGAAATTATTGACGTTAAGACGCTCGCACAGTTTGGAAAGAAACATTGCTTTCACTTTTCACTGAATTGTTCCAATGTGAGCAACATGCGTATAAATAAACAAACTCAATTTTAAAAATAACATAAAGAACTGGTTTTTCTAATAGATGGTAGATATAATTAATTAATATAATGAATGTAACATTTCCATTATGGTTTTATTAGATGATAGGTATTTGTATGTCTGTAAAACACTATTAAATTATTTTTGATTTTTTTTAAATATTACAGGACTGTGAATATGAAGGAAATGATAACTAAGAACTGTCTTTAACGACCAGCAGGTGTTAACGTGGGTTGCCTGTGGGTGACGTGTGGGTTGATTATCAGGAGTGGTGCTTTCGCAAAGCAGTCTATAGGCATTGAATTTAATCACTCCTCTAATTGGAAACATTTCAATTTACTGCAATTTCTGTAAAGATCAAACCTAATCTGCCAATTTGATGTTGTACGTCTATACACAAACATTTGCGTGTACGCAATATGCCTCATAGACGAACAAATAAATGAATGAATCGTTGAATGAACTTACCTGTCTTATGAATAAATTGCTTGTTGTGTGGGTTTAAGATGTCGAAGAAATTTAAACTTTTATTAATTGGCGTATCTTAGCTTGAGTGCGTAATAAATACACAGTTTATTATCTTATATTTCAACATCATGAAGATGATATGTGATATGTAATAACACGTGTGACGAACTTAATAATTAAAATCGTTTAATGAGGCATATTCACAAACAAGGTACCTATTCCAAAGTTGAATAGTATAGGTAATATATTTTACTATGCAAACTGTTTATCAACAGTAGCTAAAACCCGTTAGATTGGTTTTCTAGTTTATTACTTCCTCTGGGTTATTACAACTTGTTCTCGATTATAGGTTTTGTGTTTAATGTACGCATAATGCGTTAGAAAAAGCTCATTCAACTAAAACTTACGTAATAGTAATTTATTTAATCGAATATAAATAAATTGTACATTGGTTCTCAAATTCATAAAATAATAGTGTGAATTGATGAACCAAATTAATAGAATATTATGTACTTCTTAATTCTAAGACAATTTAAAAAATACATTCTATTGTTGCACTCGAGCGGAAAGAAGGATGAAAGCCAGTGCACTCACTGAAGCGTGGCAATTGATGTATAGTTTTTGTTGTTATTTAATTAAGAAACTATAAATTAGCCGTTCTAATATCTATAACTACTTTTATAGTTTTTGTTCTCAGACAACTTGTAAACTGATATGGGAATATGTGGAACTGTTTTTACAGAAAAGTAGTTATGAAGTTCGTAATAATAATCTTTAATGTGCAATAAATTAAATTGTTAAATTATAGTTGATCAAGAACATTTAATAATGTTAATAATGTTCAAGAAAATTTAATGTTATGCAATACAATTAGTTCTTCAACCATAACTATTCCTTGAATGTTGTCTTTCGTAACAAACTGGTATCGTAATGCATTGGAATCGGGCATCTGCAATATACAGGGTGTTAATACTAAGTTGTAACACCCGAAAACGGCACTTAGAACCCAGTGAAACAAATAACTATTATTAGTTCAAATTTTTGATTTAGAGCCCCCGCCAGTTTATTCATAGTTATTGGCGTTTTTTGTTTTTCGAAAAATCGTAATCATTCCCTTAATTTAAGGAATATTTAAAAAACACAAAAACTTTCACATGTTTTAATATTAGAAGCGACACACTTGCAAGAGCTGTCTGCTTGTCTTTCATATCTTCTGCTGTAGCTACCAGTTTACTGGTGTCTCATTACTCATATAAAGAGTTCTTTATCTGATCCCAGAAAAAGAAACCTAGGGGAGTTAGGTCGGGGCTGCAGGCTGCCACGCCACAGGACCTTCTCTCCCAATCCACTTATTGGGTTATTCTCTATTTAGTAGTGCTATGACTTCTCGGGTTGTGTGAGCCGGTGTTCCATCAAGTTGAAACCAAAGTCTTCGTCTGATGTTTAGCGGTAAAGTCATCAAGAAGCTCTGGCAAAACGTTATTTAAGAAAGTAAAATAATTTTCACCATTCAATCGATTTGGTTTGGGATAATTTACGAATAAATGTTACGTGCGGATTTTCATCACACTACAGATGATTTAAATACACCGTCCCTTGTGAAACAAGCTTCGTGTGTAAATAAAATAAACTTTTCAAAACGGGCAAGAAACCAACGATAAAACAACACTCTTGGCTGGAAGTCTTCTGGTCCCAAAGCTTGCACTTTTTGTCTAGAAAATGGATGGAGACCTTGTTCCTTCAGAACTGGCACGTAATTTACATCTAATCTATTTGCTATTACTCTTGTGGTGGTCTATGGTTCATCTTCAATAATATTAAGAACAGCTTCTTTAAATGCAGGGGGTTCGACGTAATCTATTGAAATTCCCACCAATTGTTGGTTGAAAACTTCCAGTCTCTGATAAACGTCTACATATTCTTCTAAAAATACGGCAACTTTGGTTGCTGACGAATTGGATATCTTCTCCGATATATTCTACGAGCTTCTTGTCCATTTCTTCTTGTCTCTCCAAAAACCAAACGCATGTCAAGAAGTTCAGCGTTTTGATAATTATGCATTTTTACACACAAATTATGCAAATAACTTCAAGATGAAGCAGTAAATAACATTTTTTTAAAATAAAGATATTTCTAAAGAACAAGATAAAAAAATATTTAAATTTGAACGTACAAACTAGAAAACACGTGTCTCAAGGTTGAAATACAGTGACTTTACTACAAACAGTAGCGACAAGCGATGTATCTTTTTTTATTCGCCTGACTAGTTACGTGGTATATTTTGCCTCTTAATGGCGGCCTGTCTGTGTTTACCTTTGATCAGCGTGTGGTATTTATTTGGATTTAGCACGTTGCTATTATTCGGCTTTTGTTTCATTGTTTAATGGCACTTTGTTTTAAATGATCGTTGCAGTTTGTTAAAATTGATCTTTTAATTCAATTTGAATAAAAGCTTTTTTTGGACAGATCGAAAAAAATGTTTCAGACAAATTGTACCTATAGATAGTTTAAGGATTTTATTAACGCTTTATTTTCAAAAATCGATCGAGTGGTTCAAAATATCTTGTTTTGAAATTTTTGATCGGTCGCCATTTTGTTATTTCATATACTTAATAGAAAATAATTGTAACTACAAATGATTTAGAGAACCGCAAGTAAATACTGAAAGTTTTTGTATTTTGTAAATACTTAATATTCCTTAAGTAATGTAGTAATGATGATTTTTCGAAAAACAAGAAAACGCCAATAATTATGAACTGGGGCTCCAAATAAAAAATTTGGACTAAGAAAAGGGATTTGTTTCGATGAGTGCTAACTGCCGTTTTCGGGTGTTACAACTTAGTAATAACGCCATGTAAAATGGCGTTTGTCGTAATGTGATTTGTCCATTGAAATACAATATTGTTGAAATGTCGGTCACAGATAAGATTTTCTATGTTTTTAGGTTAGGATAAGTTATGACACATTTTAGATGATTCCTTTTTAAGATTTCTAATTAGGTAAGTAAAGTTAGGTAGACACCCTTTAGTTATGTTCGGAGAATTCTATCTTTATATTAGGAGATTAAGGCCCCTCTGTTGTCAATGTTTCATATTAAAAAAATAACAAAACTTTCTTATGATAAGTATGTTGTCTTTATAGTTGAAGTCTAACAAATTATCGACACCGGCTATTCTTTGCAATGATGGGAAAAACCTCTGTATTTAAAAATAATGACTTTATCGGTCTTAGTTTTTTAATTAATCGCAATAATAGAAAAATCCATTTTAATAAATGTCATCCGTTGTAATTTCAATAGAAAAAAAATAAGCAGTGGTATGGAAACGGAATTATTTTCTGAAGCGGTACTTAAAGATTTTATTTCCATCTTCTAAAATAAGAAATTATTTAAAAAAAAAGGTTACGCGTTTATGTTCTTTTGTTACAAAAAGCACTACCTTGGACATCTCATTTTCACTATTGAATATAAAATTAGGTTCAATGTATAAATAATATGATAATAATAAAATGAAAAATGTGTGTGTTTAAATTTTTATTGAAAAGCTAAGCTACAGTGTGATACGTATGTATGAATTAGGACATACATATACAACGTGTCCAAGATAAGGATGAACAGCATGGGGATCTTGAAAACGGTAAGAGATACGAAGGCGGTTAAATTAGAGAAAAGTTGTATAATTTAGGGCATGTTCACATGTAGTTTGCAAAAGTTCATTATTGTTTATCGTTTCCGAGATTTAAAACAAAATGCGATTTTTGGGTTTTTCTTTTTTCGTAATTCCTACCTTTATTTTAAAAGATTTTTAAAAACCAACGATACTTCTTCATTGTCACTTTTTGAATTCTATTAGATGGCGTTGTCAAATTTTTTATTCGACGTTTCGTCTCCGAGGAACCATCATCAACTTAATTTTTTTAAATCGCCGCAACCAACAAAACACCCTGTATTCGATAGTATTTTTTATTACGAATTTAACGATGTATTGCACATTACGGTTTTGAAGCTTATTTTTAAGAAAAATTTCAATAAACACAGTACACCTGTGTCCAAAAAATAACGACAACCTATTTGAACAGTTATTGTAATTATTTAACTTTAATTAAATAGGTTTAAAAGATTGGAGTTGTTAACTTTGTACATAAAAAAATTTTATCAAATACTAAAATTAATCCGAATATTTCTTAAAAAAAATTTGCTTCAAAACCATAATGTGTAATACATCGTTAAATTCGTAATAAAAAATACTATCGAATACAGGGTGTTTTGTTGGTTGCGGCGATATAAAAAAATAAAGTTGATGATGGTTCCTCGGAGACGAAACGTCGAATAAAAAATTTGACAACGCCATCTAATAGAATTCAAAAAGTGACAATGAAGAAGTATCGTTGGTTTTTAAAAATCTTTTAAAATAAAGGTAGGAATTACGAAAAAAGAAAAACCCAAAAATCGCATTTTGTTTTAAATCTCGGAAACGATAAACAATAATGAACTTTTGCAAACTACATGTGAACATGCCCTAAATTATACAACTTTTCTCTAATTTAACCGCCTTCGTATCTCTTACCGTTTTCAAGATCCCCATGCTGTTCATCCTTATCTTGGACACGTTGTATATTTCTCGTCTAGGATCAATGTGCTCAGGTAATAGCGAAATGAACGTGTATGGTAATTTTTAATTTTTTTAAGCATTTATTATATAAGAATTATAAAACTATAAATCATTTGATCAGATGTATTGTTTAGAACAACAAATAACAAGAGGAAATAATTCAAAATTGCAGTGATAAGTGCTACTTTATTTAAAGTAGTAAAGTAAAATCCACTAATTGACCCATTATTACCATGTAATTCGCTGATAAATACAGCAAGAAAATTGGCAACATTTTTGCAATAAAGTGGTTTACAAAATTAGTCCTACCAATTTACCCATAGGCGTCGCTACTAAAGGGCAAGGGGGGTCCGGCCCCTCCTGGAATTTTATAAATCGCGTAAATCCATTTTAGGGAATGTTAAAAGCACACAATAAAACCAGTACCTAGATAGCCACTTTTGGAATATAATGTTCTATTCCATCGGTGACTTTGCATAGCCTATAGATTTACTAATTTAAAAATATGTAGGTAAAATGTTCAAGTATTGTAATTTCTACTTGAAAAAATGTAAGCCCCCCCCCCCTTCCCCCCTAACATAGTTTTCTCCCCGCGCCCCTGTAACCTACCCCATTGTATTTCACAATAAATTCTACGTATTCTCTATAAATCCCCAAGGATGGGAGGGGGGGGGGGGGCAATGAAGAAGTATTGTTGGTGGCCTAATAATTGCAATAAGAGTTGAAATCGAAGTTGACTATACAGAGAAGTCACGTTTATTGAAACTTTCTCAGTAAGC
Source organism: Pyrocoelia pectoralis (assembly GCA_036250285.1). Lineage (NCBI taxonomy): Eukaryota > Metazoa > Arthropoda > Insecta > Coleoptera > Lampyridae > Pyrocoelia > Pyrocoelia pectoralis. The sequence continues at coordinate 35,119,638 of CM070074.1, forward strand.
CGTAGCTGTAAGATGTGATTGTTCGTCAAAGGAAACCTTTTCGTTCTAAAAGTAAATAAATAGCAATAACGTGACATGGTGACATGGGGTATGCCCTAAATAAATAACCATTATTTGTAAATAGCGAGCGCTAAAAAAAATGTGTGTCCACTGTTTTGCCACCGCTCTGAAACTGGATCGAGACAAGACGAGAATAGCATATTTTTAAAATCCACCATTTCATTACTAAATTTTTTTCGCGTACCCCTAAGCCATTAAACGCGTAGTCCTAGGGGTACGCGTACCACGAGTTGAGGATCGCTGGTGTAAATGGTGTCGGTACTCGATTTCAATGTGCCGTAATTGTAAATAAGAGTTGGAATCAGGGATGATTTATTTGGTGGTTTCAATGAATTTCAGATACTGCATCCCCGATACAATTAATAATACAGTACATGCTCATGCTTATGTGCCGTAATTGCGTTAATTAATGTAGTAGAAAAATAATGATCAGGTATCGTTCAATAACGTTTTACGTAAAAATTCAGAGAGAACCGTACCTACTAGAAACTTCACCTATAATTTTGCAAATTAATATCGAAAACGACATGACGAGATATTAGCACCTCTTTATCATTCTGTTTTGCAATGCAGTGGACATCAATGATGGTATTCTACTTTCGAATGGTACCAATTCTCATTTCCAATTCATGGCATAGAGGTATTGAGTAAAAGAATGTGTACGGGTTGTAAAAGGAGGTCCATTACGGAGTTTGTTCAATTTATTTCTTATCGAAACTGTTAATAACCAATCCTATTAATTAATTTGCACGTTTCCTATCGTTTAGTGAATGTAACGAAAATGAATAGTTACAACGAAGTTATATCTTAAGAAAACCATGAAATATAATCTGTCGTGAGAATATTTAACACCCAAGGATGCTGAGAAAGTTATGGTAATTTATCCTAGTATTCCTTTATTTATGTTGACCTACATGTTCGTGATGCACTACTAAACCTTTAGATAGATTCTGATTTAAAGAGTATGCCTTTCCTTTTTCATTTAGTTTGAAAATTACTGCTCGGGTACTTTTGCTCTAAAATATTATTAACATACACTGCTCATGGAGAATTCAAATCATTAGGATATAAAATTGTTGGACATAACTGCTGTCATAAATTTATAGATAGATACTACGTAACTTATTGATATTTGAGTCGTATAATTTCACGAATAATTATTCACCTAAATTATAACTTTCTTTGCTGCAATTGTATAAATGACGTTTGATTATTACCACTTAGTAGTTGGAATTAATTCGGGGAAAATATTTCTTACCCTTAGCAATGTGTTTTTGTATTTATAACGCCTTAAAAACGACCGTTTTAGAATTTATGGAAACTATTGTAAATGTTAACTTTCGGTCGCCAAGTGACATGTAATGTTTTTTCTTCAATGCTAATTTTATTTATTCACATTATTTTGATAAGTATTATGCAGAAGCGATTTCTATATGTATTTATGTACATGATTGTACAGCTACCAATTTAAATAATTACCTACTCAAGTCCACACTTGTTATAAAATTAAACGGCCGTGTAATTCTTTGATCTACATCAATTAATTAAGTACCATAACGGATTCCAGTACATTAAAAAAAATAAGTTCATACAGACAACCGAGTCAAGATTAATAAGAAATGAAGGAAATCCGCTTCTTAATAAGATCACAACTATTATAATTGCATTAATTTACAAAGTGTCTTGATAATATTCAATATTAAAAGCAAAAAGCGCACATTCTAAATTTATTCTTCATTTGAAAAAGCGCTTTATTTTGTTAGGACAGAGAAATACAAAATATTCTCGCCATCTGATATGAATGTAGTTGAACTTAACATTGCGTCAGTGTCTTGATTATTATGTAATTTAGGAAAGTGTAAGAAAGTGAATTAAATGTTATTGCTTTACCATTACTTTCATTTCAACAGAAAAATATTTGTTACCAATAAAGCCGGGCAATTTTCGAAATGTAAAACAGAAATCTAGAACTTTCATATCTGAACCTTGAGTTTAATTGGAATAATTAGGCTTTATGTAATAATATTCATTGATAAACCCTATCATTAAAATTACTTAATTTGTTAACAAGGCATTTTACTTAGGTTTGTTGATGTAAGCAGACAGTTTTCTACCAGACCTATAGAACGTCAATTTTGCAACACACGAAGTTGAATTATTGTAATAAAAGGTTATAAACTGAATAGGTCATATCTAAATTATGTTTTATGATGAATGATGCTTAATCATGGATATAACGCAACTACAAGAATGTACCTACACCTGTTTATATTATACATTCTATAAACAAAGATTATTGTAATGTTTAGAGTTTATTATTCAATTATATATTAGTAACGAAAATGGAAGATCGATAAATCATGAAAAGAAAATGATAGGTATTTTTTAGATCAAGGATAAGGTAAAATAATAATTTGGGTGTCAAAGGTGTACGAAGATCACTATGACCAAGTAATTTGTTAAAGTGATTTACACATTTTGAAAAACTAATATTTATTAAATTTGTTGGGTCCAAAATCGGTCCATAATTAAATTAAATTGAAATTGGTGAAAAAATTGACTTTAAATGGAGTGCTGATTCACGTTGATTAATATTCTCTAAACCTTCCCCATGACAATAGGTATTTATTTACTATTATGTGAAAAGTATTGAATATGTTATATTAGGTATGTATTGCAAATTTCAAAATTTTTCTCTTTAATATACATAATATAGTACTCGATTAAGTGCAATTATAACATCAGAATTTCTTTTTTCTTAAACGCAATTACTTTCCTGCGAAAGTGAAAAATGAACTTTGTTATTTTATTTTGTTTTTCATTTAAAAATCGTCGCCATAAGTAATGGTTATGGTTTCAAGGGTATTATGATTTAGGCAGTTGAAATGAAATGGTACTTTTTGCAGATTCAATCCATTTTAATATTAATTTATATAAAGCGGAGATACGTAAGTGTTGTTGTTTATGTTTACTCTAGATACTAATCTTAATAAGTTAATATCTCGTGTAAGTTAATGTTAAATGGTAATGGTAACATTGTTGTGAAAATTCTCTTTTCTCTGAAGAATCATGCAAAGAACTTCGTTCAAACAAAATTTACTGGCATGTACTTATGGATTTTTATGCTAATTATATTTATAGTATCAGAATTAGAATTTGATGAAGGAAAAATTGTTCTATCGCAGGCAGAAAACTTTGTGTTGATGTTTTAACTCCACGATATGACAAAAACTGTACTTTTCGAGGGCGGTAAAAATTAGCCAGCCGCTCTGATGATATAACATTGTTATTTTTTTTGGACATCCGTCCCATAAAAAAGGAAATATACATCTGCCCGTTTGTTTCGTTATCTGTTGTGCACCGGTTATCAGATATGTGAATTTTCAACGAACTTCGTTCGTTACTGAAATCAATATTCCGTCCGTGCGTCCGTGCGTTGCAAGAGATGTGTATTGTCTACAACCGAGTTAAGATATGGATCTTATGCGAAATTTTATGCTGATTCAAGATCCGGTCCCAATTTTTCGATCTCTCAAGTACTTTTCGAGATATTCAACTTTAAAAGTCGAAATTTCGAAATTATCATATACTCTTTTGAAGTCGCATTTTTTTCAATTGTTTCCTATTATATTATTTTGTACATCCTAGGAATTGTCATTCTCACTCCAAGAATTATTATTTTCACCCCAAGAATTATTTTTTCTACCTTACCTTTTTAATTATTTTGATCCCAAGATTTTTGTTCCCAAGAATTCTTATATTAGCCCCCAAAATTATTAATTTAGCCCACATAATTATTCTTTTAGCCCCAAGATTTTATTCATTTTACCCCAAGGTTTTATTCATTTCACCCCAAGATTTTTTTAATTTTACCCCAAGATTTTATTTATCTACTTATTTTATAGTGATTATAAGTGATTAAAACTAAAAAACTAAAAAAAAATGTCACCCTAAACGTATATTGCCACTCAGGCGCTTAGGTTAGAGGTAGGTTTAGTATATTTTTTTCAATTGAAACAAAAATGGGAATATGATACTAAACAATTTGAAACTAAAAAAAAATGCCAACCTACACGTATATTGCCACTCAGGCGCTTAGGTTAAAGGTAGGATTAGTATATTTTTTCAATTGAATACCTACATTGAATAAAATCATGAAGTAAAATGAATAAAATCTTGGCGCCAAAAGAATGATTCTGTGGGTTAAAATAATAATTTTGGGGGCTAATATAATAATTCTTGGTATCAGAAATCTTGGGACCAAAATATTTAAAAAGTTGTGGTCGAAAAAATAATTCTTGGGGTAAAAATAATAATTCTTGGGCATAGAGTGACGATTCTTAGGGCCGCGAAAATTATTACCACCCATTTGCAAATAATTAATTTTTTTATACTTTCGTTACTGCAGTATTCGAAGTTCGTTCTGTAATCCGGGGATTTCAACTAGTTGTTTATACGTTACATATTAATTAATATTTTACGTGTCGGAAAGGAAACATGTCATTTTATGCTGGTGGTACCACGCACATTTAGGAAGTTATAACTATGAAATTCGCAATATGTAAATTATCCCACTAACTATTTTGAAATATAATAGGTATAGTACTACATTGAATAGTTAGTAATAGTAGTTACATTTTGTAATCAAACTATAGATCATATAAATTATATTTATACAATTGTTTCATTGCTTTTTTTGTTTTCAGATTTGGCTGCTATTAGAAGATTACTAGATCTTGGCCAGAATGCAGAAAATTGTCCAAGTTGTAGTATGCCATTTGACAAAGGCAAAAAGAGAAGACTAATCGATAATTGCGGACACGAACGTTGTTATTCCTGTATGTTTACAAATGAAATTTGTCCGTTATGTACGATTGATTCAACTAATGAAGGTGAGGTTTTTTTCTACAATTTTTCTCTGCCTAACCTGCTTGACTCAAATAAGTAATTGCTCCGCGACTTATGGTTAATCCATTTTTGCTTATAAATTTATTTCCTTCATTACGTTCATTCTGTTCAGTTATCACCCAACACAAGTTCGGTACATGAATTCGTTAAGTCTGTGCGTGGCTGATCAGATTCTGAAAAAGCATCAAAAAGTAAGCTTAGCTCTTGATGTGCTTCGCTGTAATTCATCGGAAACACTGTCAAAATGGCGATCAAAACATAAATGTTTGCTATATAATTTCTATGTGATTTGCGAATACATATAACATATAACATTTAAAACTTAATTTGACGTAATTTATAAAAAAAGTTTTGACTAAAAGATAGTCATGACTATTGCGTCAACATTATTAGTCATACTCATAACTATTTAGGTACCTATTTGCGCCATATATGTAAAGAAAAAGAAGAAAAACATTAAACATATTTAAGTATAAAGTATGCCTAATTTTGTTTGGTCTGCCAATGCTAGAAGAGCATTTTCAACTTGTTTTATATTTATTTTCTGTTCATTATATTTTAAATTTATAAACGTGAAAGAATTTTTCAGTGTACGATGTCCTTCATGAAAGTAACATAGTTGCTTATACTATAACTAGTTTTATGCCCGCGCTACGCGCGACAACAACAACTCATTACCCGACCCCTATGACCACTGTAGGTCTGCCCGGAGTGACTATATCCAGGATTTCAGTAGATAGGTAGTAGCACAATCTCAAAAATTATAAACATTTTGGTACCGGTTTGAAGGAAATCAGTCCATTAATGGATTAATTAATTAATTAACGGACCTACACAGACGAAAATAGAAATATGTATATGCAGGAAACTTATAGTCGGGAATCGGCACCTCGAAATTCGATCATTTAAATTTTAAATCATGTACTGTGCACTCGAAGATATACATTTTAAAAAATATGTACAGTGTGGGGAATGACCTTACGGATTCAAATCCGGAGGGTTCCATTAAATTCGTGATTGCAAAAAAGAATAAAAAAATATTTTCCGATTATTTTGAATTATCTTTAAAAAACTATTTTTTGTGTTTAACTCGCGATTGTGACGCCATTTGTTAATATTTTTTCAAAATTCTTTCACCATACGAACGCCTAATCATTGTAGATTGTAACGGTACATACATAAGATTATTTTTTTAAATATAGAATTTGCCAGAGTATTTAAAAGGAGGGACGGTACCAAAACTGATGTGAAAATTTCAAGCATCGAGAAAATTTTTGAACGGTTGAAGATAGGTATATGATTAATCGAGACGAAATATGCCCAAATGAGTAGGAAAGTTTTTGGTGAAAAGAAATTTTCACTATTGCTAATGGTTTACGAGATACGATTTTTTTTGTGGAACGCCGATGCGCACCGACCGCGCAGTCGTTTCACGGCCCTCACAATACCAACCTATTATACATTCTAGCCCTACTGGATTAACTATGAGCATTAATTATCACAAAGTAGTGAAAGTAGCCACTACTTTGTGTTACTTATGTGTTGTTTAGTGTTTTAGTGTTTAGTTATTTGCAAAGAAACGCTTGAAAATGAGAACTTTTCATTATTTCTTCCTCTATCGCCTTATAAAGATTACCAAAATGATATTTCGTGTATACATATAGATTCAAAATTTAATTCTCTACAACTTTCATTATATGCACTAAGTACGTAGAATCAATAGTTTTCGACTTATTGATTTTATTATGCAAAACGAGCAGCGATTGTGTCTTAGAAAAGGTTTAAATGATTATATTATCTCTGTCAATATTAATCGTATGGAAATGTTTAAAAAAGAAAATTATTCGTCATTAAATTCTCTACAACTTTTATTTGAAGCATTTTGCGATACCAATGGCCATTCTCGAGATATAAGCGAAATACGCGCGCACGTGTTACCTCTTCGCCGCAAAACAGTCGACATTTTAAAAAAATCTATCTCTGCTCCTATTGGTCGTAGAGACAAAAATAAAACATGAAAATGTGCGGAATTTTGTGAGCTACAACTTTCTTAACGGTTTTGTTTTTGATAAGAATTTGAAACTCTACAACCACAACATCTAGCCAGTTCGTGATACTCCGGTAACTGAATGGGTTACTTCGATCGCTACTCCTTTTGGAATGAAATGTTACAATGGACTTGGTTTCTACAAATATGACTAAATATCGTAACAGAAAACGACGATTTCAATGTTTGTGGTCTACATACACCATAAACCCTGATATTCCACATAATATGCATACTCTTAAGGCGGCGTCGTAGATACTGAATCGTCTATTCACAGCAGTCCCTGGCAAGCCGTTAAAACGGCTATGCGGTCGGTGCGCACCGGCGTTTCACACAAAAAATCGTATCTCGTAAACCATTACCAATAGTGGTGGAAAATTTCTTTTCACCAAAAACTTTTCCACTCATTTGGGCATATTTCGTCTCGATTAATCATATATCTATCTTCAACCGTTCAAAAATTTTCTCGATGCTGAAATTTTCACATCAGTTTTGGTACCGTTCCTCCTTTTAAATAGTCTGACAAATTCTATATATAAAAAATAATCTTTTGTGTATACCGTTAAAATCTACAATGATTAGGCGTTCGAATGGTGAAAGAATTTTGAAAAAATATTAAAAAATGGCGTCACAATCGCGAGTTAAACACAAAAAATAGTTTTTTAGATCATTCAAAATAATCGGAAAATATTTTTTTATTCTTTTTTGCAATCACGAATTTAATGGAGCCCTCCGGATTTGAATCCGTAAGATCATTCTCCACACTGTACATATTTTTTAAAAAGTATATCTTCGAGTGCACAGTACAGGGAGATCCATTATAAATTACCCAATGGATATTTTGGTAATTATTGCAGATAGATGCCTATATTAAATGTAAAAGTTGTAGGATAATAAGCGAAGTGTCCTAATTTATCATGAAATACACAGTGGCGTACCGCAGCTAAGAGATATAAAATATATTATACTTTTTTTAAATGGAACACCCTGTTTTTTATTTTATTTTCACGAAGCCCATATTTTTCTTATTTCAAAAATATACCATATGATACCCATGGCTTGAACCGTTTTAGAGTTATTAGAGGTTGAATGTCGCATGTAGCAGTTAAGCTATTTACTATTGTTATGGGAATAAATATTTTCCAAGTAGGCTATGATACCATATGATACCCATGGCTTGAACTCATTCTCATAGCCTACTTGGAAAATATTTATTTCCATAACAATAGTAAATAGCTTAACTGCTACATGCGACATTCAACCTCTAATAACTCTAAAACGGTTCAAGCCATGGGTATCATATGGTATATTTTTGAAATCAGAAAAATATGGGCTTCGTGAAAATAAAATAAAATACAGGGTGTTCCATTTAAAAAAAGTATAATATATTTTATATCTCTTAGCTGCGGTACGCCACTGTATATTTCATGATAAATTAGGACAGTTTGCTTATTATCCTACAACTTTTACATTTAATATAGGCATCTATCTGCAATAATTACGAAAATATCCATTGGGTAATTTATAATGGATCTCCCTGTACATGATCGAATTTCGGAGTGCTGATTCCCGACTATTACGCTTGGAAGCTTAACCGTAAAATTTCTTTAGTCTGTTTTTTTTAATTATATTCGCTTTCGGCTACAGATTTATATATGTAGTGTGATTTTTTCGCTTTTGTTTTTCTGTCGTTATAACCAGAACCGGAACCGAGTTACACAATTAATCAGAAAACCATTTCTGTTCATCGCATGGTTCATCGGTAGGATGTGTGCTTACACTACGTGATTAGGAATGGGTAGGTAGGTCATTTTGGAATTTAATTTTTTTGCTTTAGAACATACATTACTGCCGATATTCGATAATGAGAACAATCATGACTAACAGTACCGACGATCCTGAATCTGAATAGGTGCACAAAATAAAATCTGCTCCGTCTGGTATAGTCCAGCGAGTCAAAACTGTATTGGTTACTACCATCAGAAACAAGTTGCACCGAAAATCATAAAAAACAACCGAAAAAGGACAACGCACATCTGAAGTAACAATTAAAATTGGATATTTGGCAGTTTGCAATCTCTAAAATATTTTGTGTTAGTCATCATTTGCGTAATTTAAGTGTAAATTAAGAGCTACAAAGAAATACAATTAATAGCTTCATTTATTGTAAACAAAAGTGGGTGCAGGAATGCGGACAAAATGATTAAATTTGTTTAAATTAGAATAATTTACAGATGGAACTCAAACTAGGTTTTCGGTATTTCTTCTCCTTAATAAGTCAGTTACGTCGTGTCCGGCAACAGTTTCTTTTAGTTGTTACCCCACAAAACCCAAATGATACAGGCTCTATTTTATTATTATGTTATATTATATTATACACGGCGTCCCAAATTCGATGCTTATCATTGATATTGTAAAAACAGTAAGAGATAAATAGAAGAATATGGAGGCCTTCATCTCATATGCTCACAACTTTTTTTGTTTTTTCCATACCATTCGTTGTATGGAAAAGTTATTAAGGAAATAGTTGTAGTGTAGATAATTTTATTTCCTGAAAGACGTTTTATAAAAGTATTTACTTATTCTGGTAACAAATTCCATAATGCCAATGACTTCAGAACCATACCTAAACAAACACTACCAGATTACCTAGTCTTGAATAACCTAACCTTTTTCCTTACCACGTATGTTACACAACATAGTGCCACAAAATTGGCCGGCCCTGAATGACATGAAGTTTTTACCTTTACTTATTATATGAACTTATACCTACAGGATTCAGTATGTTTCTATGGAATTGTCATGATATTTTGGGGTAATTTGGAGATCTTTAGGGTATGTTTTAAAATTATTTTGACAACATTATTACCAGAATCTAACTGTTGGCGAAACACATGGGGGTAAACATTTGGATTTTGATAATCCATCCCCGCTGTGTATTGCGTCACTCTTTTTTGAGAAAATCTCACGTTTATTATACCTTTTAAGTTTCGTTTCAGTTCATTATTTTATTTTTAAAACAGATCCCGTTATTTGATGTTAGATAATTTTCTGTAACTTACACTGACCTAGAATATAATAATATATCATCGATAAATAATAGCACATCAAAAATAAATGACAATTTTTAAGTTGTGAAACATGTGCGCTGGCGTATTCAACATTTTTGACAGTGAAATATAAAAGAATGTGTGCTAACAAAGGAGGACAGCTAAATTGGAACACCCGTCGAGTGTAATTATCCGCTGGTTTCTTCTATTTGTGTCCTATTGAAAATATATTGTTCTCATAATTCTTTAAATGGAATGAGACAATCTCGGAATTTGACATGATTGACGCATGTTGACATATATGCACAAACGTGCTGTATTACTTAATTAAATTAAGAAATTTCAAAATGTACTGATATAAATAATTTTCTTAATCTAATAATGTCTCGTTTGTTTTGGTGTCTAATGTGCTTAGTGTATTAAAGATAAATGGATCACATTTTGATGCCTATGCCACATTTTTGCATAGATGAAAGTACAAACCAGTCTATTTTATATTTCTAAATTGTAGCATGATATTAAAAATGTTTATTTTAAAGAACCACGGTAGGATAGGATAAATATATGCCAGAAACAACTTTTAGCGGTGCTTAATTTTTTATTTGTTGATAAATGGAAGGTATGATCAGTGGCGAATTTGGGGGGGGGGGCTTTAAGGGCTGGTACCCAGGGCGGCAAAAATTAGGGAGCGGCAAAATTACGAGGCACCAAAATTAATTAAAGGAATTTTTTTGAAAAAAAATGGAAAACAATGGAAAATAAAATTGAAGTAGAAATACGTCCATTCGAGCTATTATTTTACGTGATAAAAATCTCAAACATCGTTTACTCTGCGCTTTCAGTTTATTGGGTCGGGCTCACTTAAATATGGTCCTAATCAGATGGATTATCCTATTTAGCCACAGGATTTCTAAGAATTTGCATGACCATTTGCCGTTTCTCGTCGTCAATATGTAGTATGTTTTATTCTTTTATTAATTTGCAATACGCCGAAAATGAAATAAATTCTATTTATTTGTAATAAAAAATGTTTTCCGGACTTCAGACTTGCATAAATAAGTTCTATTACTGTGGTGAGGGATTAGTCGAGGAAATAAAGCACTAAAATAAGCCAAACCTACCAAATTTTTGCAAATGCATTTTCATAGAAAAAATTCATAACTTCGTTATAAACTTCTAGAATCGACTCAATTCGGGTTCAAGGGGGTTTTCGAGGTCGCTGATCCCGAATATGACCCCCAAATTGCCTCACCGCCCACCTGGAGCTCAGGATGGCTGAGCAACGTCATCTCCGAAGCTTTTTCTGAAATGCACTCTCAAATGATTCTAGACATCTCATACGAAGTTTGTTTGGGTTTCTGATTCCAAATCAGGCATCGGCAACCGTCCCCCGCGTACCTGTTGCCCCACATCCGGGCATCAACCTCATCCTCTGAAGTTTCACTGAAGTTTCAAGACTATAGGGAACCGAAAATTGTTTCCGGGGTTTTTTGGGTAGCTTAGGTCGAATGTGGCACCAGATACTTGTTAACGGACACCTGGTGCATCACACCGCGGCGACATCAACGTTATCCTCTGGAGTTTCACTAAAATTTCAAACCTAGTGAACCGAAAATAATTTGTAATTGCTAGGACGGGGTTCTTCCAGGACCTCTATCGGGACCTGACCAGCCGTGCATGGTACATAGCCCGCCTGCTGAGGCGGATTCCGAAGTTCTTCACGAGATTTTGAAACTACTCTAACTACCAACCTTATATTAGGAGTTTTACATACAAATTTAATCTGTAATAAAAGGAACAACTTAAATTAAATTAAATTTAAACTAAATATTTTATAATATTAACTTCATACATTTGGATGATAATGTTATTAAACAAAACTTACATTTTTTTATATACCTACATCTCAATTTTATTTCACAAAATGAAAATGTCCACATCTATTCAAATGTTCCATTATAAGTTTTACCTCATGATTTCCTGATATGATGAAACAAGCATTAGAATGAAAGCATTTGAGCGAAAATTTCAAACGAAACTCCAGAGGATGACGTTGATGTCGCCGCGGTGTGGTACACCAGGTATCCGTTAGAAAGTATCCGGGACCAGATTCGATCTGAGCGACCCAAAAAACACGGAAACAATTTTCGGTTCCCTATAGGCTTGAAACTTCAGTGAAACTCAAGAGGATGACGTTGATGCTCGGATGCGGGGCACCAGGTACGCGGGGGACGGTTTCCAATGCCTGATTTGGAATCAGCAACCCTAAAAACCCTCGGATGAGATGGCTAGAATAATTTGAGCGTAAATTTCAGAAAAAGCTTTGGAGATGACGTTGTTCAACCATCCTGAGCTCCAGGTGGGCGGTGAGGCAATTTGGGGGTCATATTCGGGATCAGCGACCTCGAAAACCTTGTACCCGAATTGAGTCGATTCTAGAAGTTTATAACGAAGTTATGAATTTTTTCTATGAAAATGCATTTTTCAGGTTGCATTTTCGACTGCACAAATGCAATTTCGAAAAAAAACATGATGAAAAGTAGATACAAAGTTTCCTATTAAATTTAGGAAGCGAATGCAAAAAACCCCATCTCAATCCATCTTACTACAAAAATTTGGTAGGTTCAGTGGTTTATTTCCTCGACTAGATGTGATGGGGCGACAGAAGCATAAATACGCCTCTGGGTATGATGGCCCTGGAAAGAGTGTGTTTAGTAAATCTTTGTAAACCACTTGAATAGTTACTATGTACTATGAAATTTAAAACCTAATGTTCCGATGTAGCAAAGTAACTTTTGTTAGCAATGTTAGCTCTAACTTTAATTTATACCTACTATGTGATCTATTATTATTTTTCTTTTAAAATGATTTGTTATTTATTGGTTACCCACTTTTGCAAATTGGACGGTACTTTAAAAGGTTTTTAGCCTTGTTTTTAGCTGTAAGGATTCGTCTCGGGATTAGTAGGATTTTATTGAACTGATTTGCCTGCTATCGGAATAAAAAGTTCTCAAAAGCAGGATTGTTTCAATTTTGCTAGTTATCAATTGCCTTATTGTTAGAATATACAGGGTGAGTTTTTTTTCATTATTTGTATGGTTATCTCGGAAACCATAAGAGTTACACATTTGCTTAAATGGGGAAAGATTTGCTTCTTTGGAAGACTAATCCAGATATGCTTTTGTTGATTTAAGAAAATGCATGGCTTACTAGATATTTGCAAAAAAGTAAAATTCTCGAAAATCGTTTCAGCCCTTTAATTCGTTTATTTCTAAAGATAGATAAAAATTGTTCAAATACAATTTGTAGATAATTTTGTGCCGAATAACGTCACCGTACTAGTTTTTTAATTTTGCATAGCATTTTGAGGTTATGAAGCAAAGTTGAATTTTTTTAAATGGAAACAATAGTTGGCTATGACGTATTTTAATAGTGCATTTTTCTCTGATTGTAATGATGTAAGGGTTGTATCACTTATTTTGATGAATAAAGGCACAAGCACAATACACGTTTTCCTAGTATTAGGTTTACAAAAAATCATATCCTGCCATGAAAAACAAAAGAAATTATTATCGACACACATTGTGACACATTTTCAACACTGAGTTAACAGCTTTCCCAATTTTACGCCCATTTACATCTAATCCGCTAAACGCATTAATAACAACATCCTGCAGCTCCTGCATACCTGCATCATTTATTCCTCCAAATACAAAAAAGTCTAAAGGTGTGTCGATGATAATTGTGTACATTTCGAACACTTACTGTAAATTTCTTTTGTTTTCCAAGGCAGGATGTGATTTTTGGTAGACCTAATAATAGGAAAACGTGTATTGTGCCTTTATTTATTAAAATAAGTGATACAACCCTTACATCATTACAATCAGAAAAAAATGCACTATTAAAATACGTCATAGCCAACTATTGTTTCCATTTAAAAAAATTCAACTTTGCTTCATAACCTCAAAATGCTATGCAAAATTAAAAAACTAGTACGGTGACGTTATTCGGCACAAAATTATCTACAAATTGTATTTGAACAATTTTTATCTATCTTTAGAAATAAACGAATTAAAGGGCTGAAACGATTTTGGAGAATTTTACTTTTTTGCAAATATCTAGTAAGCCATGCATTTTCTTACATCAACAAAAGCGTATCTGGATTAGTCTTCCAAATAAGCAAATATTTCCCCATTTAAGCAAATGTGTAACTCTTATGGTTTCCGAGATCCCCATACAAATAATGAAAAAAAACTCACCCTGTATAAAATTCATATTACCTATGTTGTCGCAATTTTGAAAATTTTTAAATTTTCGTTACTCATCACTTCAGTTTCACGAAACGTTTCAAAATTGTGTTCAAATACCATTCGGATATTTGGCACTTTAGGTACTTACCTATATTAAAAAGTACATATGTATGTAGTTGCTTAAGAAAGGGAAACATTAACCACATGCTGTTAATGTTACTAAGAATGTTTTTCTCTAACATTTGTATCCATACTTCAATACCAATAATTTGGATGTAGATATTCTCAAAAACACTTTCTAAATTCGAGGATATTGGTTTCGTTTTTGTATGTAAAAACCTTGTTTTAAATCAGTGCTGTTCTTGTGATTGGTTGAATAAACGTACAACAGCAACTTGGTAAGAAATAAAATGTATGAACGTATGCCTGCCGAGCTGCAAAGCGATGGTTTTGAATGTAATAACTCACTTGGCAATATGTACTGTTTACTTGAGAATCAGCGAGAAAAGTGTTAAAAAGTTGTTCAGCAGAGGAAAAGTCGCAAATCCCAGTGGTAGATTTAGGATAGATGTTTTTATGAAAGTCGCTAATTACAAATTTTGTATTTTAACATAAAATAGTTATTTTTCTACAAACGTTAAAAAATGACAACGTTTGCGCATTGATAACAATACGCGAAGTGACCCTTTTTTTCACTTTCCTACGTTACCATGACACCGTGCGCGAAATACTTACTTCGCGTACTGCATGTAAACTATATGAGAGTTTTGTATTTTAACGTTAAAATAATTGTCAACTTTTTCACGTTTGTAGAAAAACTTTTATTTGCAACTCGTGCGCTAAATACTTTGGTGATCTCGACTATTTTTTTAACTCGACTGCGCCTTTACAAAATAGTTATTTTTGTATCTAGTGCGCGAAATGCCACTTTGGTGATCGAGAACTGATTTTTTTAACAAGGCGCAGCCGAGTTAAAAAAATAGTCGAGATCACCAAAGTATTTCGCGCACGAACAAAATTTTTTCTACAAACGTGAAAAAGTTGACAATTATTTTAACGTTAAAATACAAAACTCTCATATAGTTTACATGCAGTACACGAAGTAAGTATTTCGCGCACGGCGTCGTTACTTCGCGCACGGTGTCATGGTAACGTAGGAAAGTAAAAAAAGGGTCACTTTGCGTATTGTTATCAATGCGGCAACCTTGTCATTTTTTGACGTTTGTAGAAAAAAAAAACATTTCCAACCATAATCGACCCCACCAGAGATTAAAGGATGAGTGTCCTTATCTTTCTCAATTTTATACTCCTACACCTACATTAAAAAGAAGAATGAAAGAAATGAATGGAAAATTAGATCTATGTTGATAGAATTTAATACTATACATACATAGCTGCTAAAAGAGCAGAATTTACTGTAAAGAAGGCCCAGGTGATTAATTACTATTGTGCTACATCAAGCTTATCGTACAATGCTGAATTTTAAATATCGAAATCCCTCAACTTCGTTGAGTAAAGCGGATATGTTACAAATGTTACAATGGTTAAACAACCAATTATAAAGTTATAAAAAACAATACTTGCTTGAAAAAGTAGGTAACTTAAGATATACCAGAAAAAACTGTAAAACGTGTAAGCATCCAGTGTAGACCACTACGAGATTTATCCAATTGTATTAATACGGGAACATGTAAGCATCTTGAATGTTAAGATTCAAAAGCGTATGGTTGCTTGCGCAATCCTCTTCCCTCAGCTTGCACTAATACATATGCGTTCTATTCTTTGTTATAGAATATGTATTTTATTAACCCTTTGTGGATTTTAGATTGGGATGGGAGAGTGAATGAGAGATAGATATACGTAAAAGTACTGGCACTGCAAGGCCGTAGCCGGGGGGGGGGGGATCAAGGGGGTCAGACCCCCCCCCCCCCGAAACTCAGTGGAAAATAACAATTTCTTAAACGAAATGTAAATTACATTACGTACTTTGTAGTTACATCGGGTGGCGTGTAATTGTTAAAATTTGGTCCCCCCCCGAATATTTTTTCTGTCTACGGCCTTGGGCAGAGGAAGCGGCTCCAATCGTAGGCGTGTATCATGTTATCACTGGTGATTCGACCAAACCCATACACTGAATGTGCTTGTTTAGTTTAGCTCTCTTAGAAAAAATGTCTACGAGCCTTGCACAGAAACGCGCCACATAGTCACATCGGCTCATTGTGTTTTGTTCCAGCATGTCCAGTTAATACTAGTTATTCGATAAACAAACGGTGAGCTTTATACTAGTTTTAAATCTACGCTAATCGATGCAGGCGCTTATACCTGTCATTACCTGAAAGGTCAAGACATGAGCTTGGACTGTACTGTCTTTACGGTGAGTTTGAGAACGGACACGTTGTTGGTAAGAGGAGTCGTATTATGGCCCTTTAACCCATATGAACTCGAGGGTGTATGTTGTTTGCTACCTGTTCTAGTTCTTAAAAACGTTTATTTCCGTCTACTCTACAGTTATTTACTGCAATAATAAGAATATTATACATAGTAGGTATTGCTAAAATATACCTACGTGAAAAATTTTCTTGAACTCATTTTGCTATAATAGATGGTTAAAAAAAATGAATAACAATTACCTACATATCTACAGAAATAAACTCGGTTAAAATATTTACTGAAAATCGGAGCTAGTTTTTGAAAGTAATATAGGTACCTAAGTACCTAAGCATTTACTTCGATAGTACCCACAGTGTAAATAATAATTCGTTTTAGGTGCGATTCTCTTTTGCCATTAACCTACTTTTTTTAACTGTGGATTTTGCACATTCGTGAGAATCTATTACACTAACGTTACTTTTCTGTAGGTAATGTATTTTTTATCGATTGTCTGGAAGATGAATAACTGTTCTGAATCTGATAGTTTATTTACATTTTCCCTCTTATTTCGTATGAATTTTGACAATGGTCCAAATAGCTACTGATATCACTCCCATTTAACGTGTCATTTACTTTAAAGAATTTCTAAAGATAAACATTGGGATTCTAATAGTGTTGAAATACTGTACGTATTATCAGTTACAAATTGATATACTTTTTAATAGAGCACGTGAACTACACTGCCTTTTTAATTAGTTTAGAAAAGATGAAATAGCTTAAGTTCTTTAACCTCTAAAAATGCCAGCACTCAGCAGATATCATGGACACATCAGTTATTGCCTACGCTACTGCATGTAGTTATATTATTAACCCTTCGTTAGGCGCGCGGCAAAAACTTACATGGTTGGGCGCGTGGTCTACAATTGTAGACCATTCGTATTCTTAAATAATATGAACAATTAGATAATTGATTTTACTAAGGCTTATTATATATTGTATATCTAACTGTTATAAACAAAATATTAAGTTTTTGTATATTTACCTTTTGATTTAAAGGTGGTAAATAACATAAATAAAAATATACGTCATTTATGAACATATCCAAAGGTGTTCTACTAATCATATAGAAATAAAAAAAATAATTGTATTCTATAAAAGTGAAACATTTTACCGCGCTAGATACATTATATAATTCATACATTTTGGTTATACATGAATTCTCATTCACAGTGGCGGGTCTGAAAGGCATATATTGCATATGTCTCTTTAATAAAATCGGTAAATATAATACCGAAACAAAGTTTATAAACGCTAGAAACGCACTTATTCTATTTGTTAATGTTAAAAATGCAGGTACCCAAAACGGTACTTAGCAATAATGCACGCCAACTGATAAGGAATAATCCAAACAGGGGTGGTCTACGATCGTAGACCGCGCGCCTAACGAAGGGTTAAGGAATAAAGTTCATTAAACAATTTTATTTTCTGATGATAGGTACATATTCAAATATGAGATATTGCCTTTGAAAGTTGGAGATATTATTAAATTAAACATAAACTAATTGCAAACATTCTTAATTGTTTGTGTACTGATAGCTTCTTAAACCATCTAATAACACGTAATGGCGGTTACACACTAAGTAGGTAATTAATTTATTATAAAACGAAGTCACTTCCCTCATATTTAATATCTGATATCTTTTATAATATACCTACATTTGTTGCTGGAATATTTATAGTAGAACACAGAACACAGAACTATGTTCGTTGAACCAAGTTAACAAATTTAATTTTTATTCAGATTAACAACTATTTACTTACAAATGCTCTAAAATCACTGCCTCGTTTCTATTTTACAGGAAGATGGGTATAGGTATGTGTACATTATGTAGGATTTATTATTATATAAACTTAATCTAAAGCAAATACACATAGAAAAGTAATAACTCCAATCAGGGGCGTAGCTATACATAATTTTCCGGGGGGGGGGGGGGGGGGGGGTCTGCATCAGAGTTCGTCAGGTCGAGTCAACTATCCCCAATTCAGTAATGAGAAAATTTACGGCTGACCATGTGATTTAGAATTTAGTGCATAATGTTAACTTGTTCCGGGGTCGGGTCCCCCCCTATACGTCACTGACTCTAATTAATGTTATAAACTGCTTATCCAAAAAAGCAAACTTTATCATGCACGCATGTCGTCATCTCGATGTTTACCTACCATGAACGTGAAGGTGATTTCGTAACTAGTGAATGCATTATTCTATTACTCACATGTATAGTATTGAATCTTTGTAAAACACACTTATATCTATTATTCAAAAAGTGAAGGAAGCATGTATTTGTAGTTGCCCCTTACCAAAAGGAAATGGGTTGTCAAGGACTTAGAGGATCAGAAATAACATTATATGCTGATACCGTTTCATGTGTGGAAGTTGAACAGAACTGTGATCGTCTACAACCAAGAATCAAAGTAAAAACGAATGGTCATTTCACTACGTTTATGCAAGTTAGTACTTGAAGTTAATGTATTTAATATTGCTAACTCATTTCTTTTAAATGTAGAGCCGCCATGATTTAACATCTAGTAGTGAATTGGGACATCCTGAAAAACTCCCCAAGGTGCGGCCATCTAATCCTAGAAATCGCGTAGATAATGGCATAATGACACAAAGCTGCCCTACTCCACCTCAATCTCGTAGAAAATTTTTTTTGAGCCCGAAAGGTCTTAGAAGCCCATTCGCTCAACGAGCTATTCGGCAGAGTGGCGGGGATACCACTTTATCAGGTAAAATTACCAGAACGGTTTAGAACGGTTATCTAACTACAAAGCAATGGCTCTATAACCTTGATATGCACATGTTTCATACAATCATTTTGGATCAGTAGTAAACTATTTTAATTATAAAACGTTTACCTACCCTCATAATGTAATGTAATGATAGTACTTTCACATAGAGTATAATAGATACACGTATTTACAAACTATTAGTGAAAAACGCCAATGACAGTATCATATGTCCTTAGCTTCCATGAGTTCTTCTGCAACTTCTACAGAAAATCGTCATTGGCCAAGTGTAATATTAGGAAAAATTCGGTCTTTGTGGTCTGCTGGTAGTTCGACTGCAAACACAGGACTCAATCAACTAGTTTCAGGCAGGATACTAATGTGTTTTTTCCGCTTGGTTTTTTACAGTTATTGCATGAGGTGCTTTTTATTTTCCTTAGGTTTTTGTCAATAAAAATGAAAAACCCAAATTCTTGCTTAATTTATGTTGACACGCTTACAATACAACGATATTTATGAGCCTAATTTAATTTATTTTTATTTTTTGAGATATTCTAGCAATTATTGTGCATTTTTAAAAAAGGAACACATGTGATTTGCTACATATGTACAAGGTGGTACTTTCTTATGGAAACACTCTTTATTTTAAGAGATAGAAAAAATGGACCTAGATGTCTGGAGCTCAATTTGAATGAGAAAATCACTGGCATAAACAGAATTCAGCTATCTCTAATCGTTTGGCCGCTAGGGAGCGTTTCTCGAATTTAGTCGATTTCTTTAATGCTCCATAACTTTCTTATTATTAAATATAATTGATTTTGGCAAAATCTTTCTTAACGGACTTTTTTACGTAGAATACGTAAAATACATGGGTGTTTCCATAAGAAAGTGTCCAATTTGGAGCACCCAGTACACTTATTAGCTTATTATCTACTCATGAATTTATTTTTTATTGCATGTATATTGTGATTGCACCTGTATAATTCACAACTAGGTACAGCTCTTTGTTTGTATATGCACTTCATAATTAGCACCGCCGATGATAATATATATTAAGAATTGCCTATGAATCTTTACATGTAATTTACAGATGATGAAGGTGGTACTATAAAACCAATAGCTGTCAAGAAATCTTCCGATAATGACATGTACATGAGGCTTGGATTACTACTGGGAGATGAAGCACGCCGACCCAGAAGGCCGCCAACTAGAAATTCACACGAATCTTGTACATCACTAGTAAGCTATGATAATAGTACGATGATTTCATCTAACACCAGCCCAGTCTCTACATTAACGGGAAGTTCTGAAGACCAACACCGAACTAATCCAAGTTCAGAAAGTGTAGGTTCTCTAATGTCGATGTCTATGTCTGGTCAAAGTAACGGAAGCTCTAGCCCTATCAGTAGAAGACATAGTGTAACAAGTAATATAAGAAAATAAATGTGCAGCTGTCATTATGAAACATGTTATTTGTAGCTTCTCAGACTGGCCATAGTGATGATATTGGTTTGTTTCCACCAAGAAGAACTTGTATAAGGCGATCAGCCCGAACGACAAATATAAAGGGTCCCATTGATCCTAAGATACGCTTCGCCCAATACAGATCTCCACAACTAACTTTAAAACCACTATTTTTTGAAGTGCCACTGCAGGAACCAGACCCTTTATTTTTGGGGCGTCATTGGCTTTTGAAGGAAATTGAAGATGTCGTGGGTAAGTTAATTTTGTAATATGGCAGAACACTAATTAATGTTTTCTTTTCCAGGTTCTTCTAGTCCAGGAGTATTATTAACAGGGAATCCTGGTACTGGAAAAACTGCACTGATTCTTCAGCTGGTAGAATATAGCTGTTTTGGTAGAAGGAAAGAACCTTCATACCATAATAAATCACAAACTCTTCAGTCTCCCGATCGCCCTCTTAGCCCTCAAAGTATTTATTACCAAATTGATCTTGTTTCGGAAAGAATAAAGCAATTATCTTCAAAGGTGGTAGGATATCATTTTTGCCAAGCTGATAATAACAACACTTGTTTAGTACCTGACTTTATACATTCTCTAGCTGCGCAGTTATGCCAGTCTCCGCATTTAAATGCCTATAGGGACTACTTATTAAATGAACCTCATCTTCAAGGTGTTGTTTCTTTAAAAGAATGTATAGCAAATCCAGATCTTGCACTTAATAGAGGGATACTAGAACCTCTTGCTAGTTTAAAACGAATAGGAAAAATTGATGGCCACAATCATGTTATTTTAATAGATGCTCTTTGTGATGCTGAATATCATAGACCTGATCATGGTGACACAATTACGTCCTTTCTAGTTAAACACATGCCAAGTTTTCCATCATGGTTAAAAGTGTTAGCTACTGTTAGAACACAACTTCAGGATATCACGAAGCAATTACCTTTCACGCGAATAAGTTTAGATAAAGGAAACGAGAACGTCCAAAAAGATTTGTTGGACTACATTAACTTCAGGTTGCAAAACAGCCCTAGTATCCAAACAAATATTACATCTTCAACTCCTGGAAAGCTAGAAAGTGGAAATATTGCTCAACATAAATTTGCTCAGCATTTATTACAATTAAGTCAAGGGTCATTTTTGTTTGCAAAACTAACATTAGATTTACTAGAAAGAGGTCATCTAGTTGCTAAATCTTCTGGTTACAAAGTACTTCCAGTTAATTTAGCACAAATCTATTCCTTGCATTTCAATTTACGGTTTCCCACTTTACGATCTTTTGATAAAGTAACTCACATTTTGAGTGTTTGCCTAGCAGCACTATATCCCCTTACGCTTGTTGAAATTTATTATTCTATCAATTCATTGTTAGTAGATAGATTTCTCCCTTGGGAAGAATTTCTTCAAAGGTTTAAGTTATTGTCAGGATTTCTTGTTAAACGTTTAGATAATACATACATGTTTTTTCATCCTTCCTTTAGAGAGTGGCTGATACGGCGGGACGATACTGAGAGTACTAAGTTTTTGTGTGATTTACGATCCGGCCACTCGGGAATCGCCTTTCGACTTTCTAGAGTACAAGTGCCACTAGATCCAGACAAATCGTTAGAATTAGGACATCATATATTAAAAGCTCATGTTTATAGAAATATGACATTTCAAACAATATCATCAAGAGAACTTCAAGCTCATTGGGTTGCAGAAAGCTGTGAACATGTATCTGCAGCAATTTGCAATTTGCGGAACATCTACAGTCCGAATGTCAAGGTGTCACGATTGTTTTTATTAGCAGGAGCATCTCCGAATTTTATAACAAACTATTTAGGAAATGCTCCAATTTTGTGTATATATGCTTGTGAAGGAATAGTTCCTATGGTGTCGCTACTGTTGGAGTTTGGTGCTGATGTGGAATTAAGCAATAGCCAGGGTTCCACAGCTCTCTCTTTAGCTTCGGCAAAAGGTCATTGTGATGTTGTTAGGCAACTGATAGCAGCTGGCGCCAGTCCAGGCCATACTGATACTGCTGGCCAATGTGCCTTAGTACATGCTGCTAGGAATGGATTTTTAAATGTAGTGGGCTACCTTTTAGCTTGTGATTGGATTGCAACAAATTCCGAACATGTAGAACTTTCTGAAGCAGCTCAACAAGCTTTAATATCAGCGGCAGCCCAAGGGCACACTGACATAGTTGAATATTTGCTGGACATGGCAGAAGTGAACGTTGACGGTGTAGACAGCTTAACTGGAGAAACCGCCTTAACAATTGCATCCACAAATGGCTGTCACAATGTTTGCACAGCATTAATAAATAGAGGAGCAAATATATCAGTTACTAATCGGAAAGAAATGACTTCACTTTTGTTATCTGTAAAAGAAGGTCACTGGGCAATAGCTGAAAAACTTATACAAAACCATGCAGCATTAGAACAATGTGATGCAGTTGGCCGAACCCCCCTCATGTTAGCAGCTTCTGAAGGTCATGTTGGTCTAATTGAATTGCTATTAGATAAAGGTATGAACATAGTTAAGTTAATTTAATTTAATCAGGTTATTTATTGTTTAGGAGCATCATTAGAAAAACAAGATAAAGAAGGTTTAACAGCTATATGTTGGTCATGTTTAAGGGGTAAATTACAAACAACTCAAAGCTTGTTAGACAGAAATGCTAACATAAATCATTGTGATAAAACTGGACGAACACCTTTAGATTTGGCAGCTTTTCAAGGAAATCCTGCCATTGTTCAGACATTGTTAGAACGTGGTGCATTAATAGAACATGTAGATATTAATGGCATGAGACCTCTTGATCGTGCCATAGGATGTAGAAATATTCAAGTTGTACAATGTTTTCTAAAGAAAGGAGCAAAGTTGGGTCCCGCCACATGGGCAATGGCAGCAGGCAAACCAGAAATAATGTAGGACTGTAGTCCTTGAAAGTGTGTAAAAATTAAAAATGTTTGTTTCAGGCTTATACTTCTTAATAAATTGTTGGAAGATGGTAATGTTTTGTATCGAAAAAGTCGTTTGAGAGAAGCAGCTCATAGATACCAATATGCATTGAAAAAATTTCCAAACGATCAAGGTGAAAATAATACGGCTTTTTATCAACTTCGAATTAATTTTTTACTTAATCAATCCAGATGTAAACGAAAAATGAATGTAAGTCATTAATGTTTAAGTGGCTAACATCGCTTTTGAAAATGAAAATCTTGTTAAGCTAATGTTTATTTTTTGGACAAAGGGAATTAAATACCATTGTTATTTGTAGGAAATCGATGAGGCAATTGAACTTGCAAATCAAGTACTGAGTATGAAACCAGATTCGTATGAAGCTTATTATGCCCGATCAAAGGCGAAATTGGATTTAAAGCTGTATGAATCTGCTTTAGTTGATGTGAAGGAAGCTTTAAGGCTGGCACCTTCTCAAAATTGTGAAGTTAGAAAGGTGCTATGTTATCTAAAAGATGAAATTAGTAGCAGAATGAATACAAGTGGACGGATGTCTAATTATCATCGGGACTTTGCTGTATCAGTAGATACTCTTCATGAGTGATAAATTTATTACTTACTAACTACAATATATACAGTAGTATACAAACTATCAATGCAAACTATGTGCCTTTTATAGACTGATTTATTTTCAAAAATAAACTATTTTGTGAATATAGGTAGATGTACATATTATAAAATTAATTTATTTCAATTATCCTTTTTAAATTTATTTTTACATTCCCTTGGATTAAATATCCAACTCCACTATTTTGTTGGTAATTTAGTTACTTATTTTAGTTATTATACTGATGATACAGTTTATTTTTATTATAATAGTGCAAGAACAATAGACATAATCAGCTGTTTTTATTTATGATAGCACTATTTCCATTTATAAAGGACTTCAATGCTGATGTAAACTGACATGATTAATGCAAGTGTATCATAATTTATATTGTTTTAATAAGAGTGTTTTGTCTAAATTGAATACTATTTAGTCTAAATTGAATACTATTTATATATGGAAAAATATATGTAGCATGCTAAATTATTCATTTTTTTCCTTTTAGTTACAGTATTGTTATTTATTTATTTTTAACAGTTAAACTGTTACATATTGCGTGTATGATTAAGTTGAAATTTTGTATCTCAAATTTATTGTAATTGGTGCTACTTGCTCATATCAAGTTTTAAACTTATGAATAAAGTGTTGATGCAACAATATTGGTTTTATTTGTGTTTAATAGAGATGTTTACAAAAAAAAATATTTAGGAAAAAACCTTGTCAAACGATGTAAAGCAATGTTTAATATAAATCCCCAAAAAAGAAAATCAATAGTTCAAATAGTTTTCGAGAAAACTCAACGCAAAGTTCACCAGTTTATTCAAATTCCGTGAACGCCATCTGATTGGTGTGACGTCAGTTTCGCTATAAGGAGTAGCGCGCCAAGTGTTCTTATGCAGATTCTCGTGCGTATACATTCGTTCGGATCCTTTCAGTAATAACTTTATTGATAAGGATGGAAAACGGCTATCAGAAAGCTGATTCTCATAATTTACCCACGGTAAATGTTGAAATGGTATCAAATTTTTTAAGAAATACCTATTTAAATCAACCGCAATCAAGCGGCACAAAAACAAAGGAGTAAATACAAACCTTTACATATTTTATTAATCCTGCGTGGTCGCAATCTACTTCATAATTTCATAACTTCATACTTAACGTAATAAATAAACGAAAACAATAAACCAAGTCGGAAATTACAAATGAAACTTTTCTTTTAAAGAAGAAAAATAGTGTTTTACAAACGTAAAATTTTAGTAAGTCCCAATACATTGGGTCTGTATAACATGTATGTAACTTATTATGTTTTATATCATTAAGGCTGTTTGGTAGCTTCGTAGCTCCATATGAACTCAATGTGATCTTACTTCCGCTACAACTTAAAAAATAATCGATGGAATCCTCTGAATTTTTGGTATTGTGTTTTTGTGAATAACATCTAAAGAGTTACGTAAAGCTTTTCGCAAAAAAATCAATTACTTTTTAGTTAATCGTGTTTATAAAAATCGACTTCGTAAAAATAGTGCGCGTTTTGATAATACATTTTCAATGAAGATTTAGTAAACGATTCGTAGTTGAAAATCGCAATACACGAATTTTAAATAAAACATCTGAAAAAAATAATTAATAGAATAGTAATTAGGAAGGAATTAGAATTAAGTGACACGCCTCTCAAACTGACAATCCCTTCCACGTATTATCTGATGTAGTGTAACCAATAATATTTGCGTGAAGATAGTTTGCAAAATACGTCAGGTGCTTTTACAAATAATGGCCATCAGACGTACTTACTGTTACTACATACTTTTAATACCTACTTACATCTTGGTATTTATTTATTTTAAACTTTCACATTATTGTTTTTGTAATTGGATATGAAACGAGTATTATAAAAAAATATGTTATAATGTGTTATTAATATTATTACTACTATTATATTATGTGGATTAAATTCGTCAATTTTTCCGTGAGCGACTCGAAATTTCACACACGCCTTCCTCTCGGGAAGGCGCTTCTTTTGAGAGATTTCCAAAAAATCGGTTCGAGAATTGAAATAAATTGAACGTTACCTGCTAGCCGAATGGAAGCGATACTACTCGCTTGGTAACCTCACGCTCAAGAGTTTGATTCCCTCCTGCGCTCATTAAATTTGACATTACACCGTTGTTTTTTTAATTGCGATGCAATTTTCAATGTTTTTTTTTCAATTTTCTAACGTTCACGTAAGGTGATTCTTTTTTAGAATTACGATTACCTAACGTATCAACTCACCCCCTCCAATCTTCCCGTTGGATTTTGTGGGATATATGGCATGTCGCATATCGTATCGCACTCATTTTCGTCAACATAAACGAATTCGTTGTGTTTTTGGAACTATTTGTGACTCCTCTCTACTCCCTTACATGACCTCTCTGTGAAAAAAAGCGAAATCTTTCTCGCAAGTAGGTACTTTTCCGAACGTAAATGACGACTAGCGGATACTTGAAATGCGAAGCATTTTAACAAACAAGGAATGCACAGTTTCGGGTAAAATAATAAAATAAATAAATAAAAACAGGAACGAAATTTTTATTGGTCCAACGAATTTTTGTTTTGTTTTTTTAATTCACAAAACTGCGTGTGATGGGTAAACGTGTTTGTTATTATAATATCTACTCGTTGCATAATATACCGTGTGACAAGTTTCAAAGCGGGACATAGCCGAATAGCATGGGAAATCACATATTTGCAGTTTGTTGTTCACCAGTTTCATCTACAAGAACGGTAATGATATCTACCAAAAGACTAAAGAGCATTATTTTCTGAGCCTGTTTATACCAAATTGTTTGGTATACTTACTAATTCACTGCTTTTTTAATTAAAAAATAATTTTCAAAAGTTAAAAAGTATGAGCAGCCATGACATGTCATGTCAAATTCAAATAATGTTTAATATTAATTTTTAGACCTATCTATCATTATTCATGGTTAAATTTTTCAGGAAAATGCCATATTACATAATTGAAAATGTTTGATTTGATAATATTAAACATTACTTATTTGCATTTGACATGTCATGGCTGCTCATACTTTTTAACTTTTGAAAATTATTTTTTAATTAAAAAAGCAGTGAATTAGTAAGTATACCAAACAATTTGATATAAACAGGCTCAGAAAATAATACTCTTTCGGTAGACATCATGACCGTCTTGTAGATGAAATTGGTGAGCAACAAACTGCAAATATGTGATTTCCCATGCTATTCGGCTATGTCCCGCTTTGAAACTTGTCACACGGTATACAAGTATTTACAGTAGCATTTCTAGTCAGTGTTGCCATAAGTATCAATTATATTTTTTTTATTGGTGTCCTATGTTAGCCTTTTAAACCACGCCCCACAACTTGTTTAAATTCGCGCTTTCAAAAACGCGCGTGTTTTAAAGTTGCCATGGCATCATCATCAATTTGAAAAACGTGAATTCTTCTTGGTTATTGATCTGACAGGAGTACTTTGTTACGTCAAATAAAATGACAGATTGCAAATTAATTTCCGTTTTTCTCGTTTCCATGACAACGAAAGGTATACTTCACATTAGCAATTCAACCATTTCAAATTATTAGTTCTTATTTCCATTTTAATAACAGATTTCAAAGTGAACCAATAAAAAAAAATAGCGTAAAGTATTCGTGGATAACTGGTCTTTAATACACTTGCTCGTGCGTGTTTTAAAGACCTGTTTATCCACTTATACTTTTGTCGGAGCGTGTGTGTGCGCCGATCTTTACGTAGGAAATGGAACGTGCAGTGGTTTAACGGTTTTTATTAACGAGATTAAACGAAAGAACAATTAACATAATAGGATAATAACAAATTAACAAGGGCACAAAGTTATAGAGCGAATGAACGTTACGCACTGTCTTCGTGAATCGCTATAGCAGGACCCAGTGTCGAGGTCGAACGGCACAAGCTTCCACGATGGGTGGCACCGGGGAATAATGCGGTGTACTGGACCGCAGCCGCTTGACTGGCGTACGTGGTAGCGGTGAAATAATAGGTGGCACCGGGGAACGATGTAGGAAGTTCCTTAGAACGTTCTTCTTATGGCGCCGACGACGAAGGACTTCAGTTCGCACCATGAGCGGCTCGAGTAGCTAGTAAGTAGCTGCCACGAGTTGGACGGATCGCGAGGAGCGTCGATGCAGCGATTAACGCTTATCCTTACCGGGCTATTAACAACACCGACGTCGGATGGTGGCCCCGTATAACCAGGCTATTGACAATACCGGCCAAGGGGTAGGAGACTCTTTCCAGGCTATTAACAACACCGGAAGAAGAGTGACTTCTTGATCGTCGCGCGCACGCTTTTATACCCTGTCGGGGGCGCTTCGGCGTGCTCGGCAGCGATTGTTACCCGAGCGCGCATTCGTTTCTGTCACGTGAGGGTTTGACGCCACGTATGGGCGCGTCTACCGAGATCGGGGTTCGGCGCGTCATCGTGCAGGTTCGTGTTTGCCGCATTGTTCCCACACTTTAATATACTATTTAACTATTTCTACCTACACGTTAACTGCTGTAGATCCGTTTCTAACGGCCATGCCCCGAGGAATTCGCGGATCTACTAATTCGGGCAAAATACAATTATAATAAAATAAGCGTAATTTTGGAAGCATGACATTGTTCCATAAATCTTCGTCGCGTTGTATTACCTCCACGTGAAAATCATTTTCACTGAACAATGCAAAGTAGCACTTCTCCCTGCGTGTTATGTTCAATTGGCCCTGTACTTGATAATAGTAGGCATGATGTCTCTTGAGCCTGTAAAATTATGTATCTATTAGTTTTTCTGTAACTACTGTGCAATATGATCTACAAACCTTATTTGTCCGCCTACAACTTGATAGCATGATATCGATTTGCAGTCAGCTACAAAAGAATTTTTTACCGAAAAGAGGCATTTTACTTCAACGACAGCATTTTCGTCAACCAGACCATCAGGTGATGCTGCCAAAAATGGATTGTCCTTGTCAATAAATAAACCGCATTTTTGGACAGACAAACCAAGTTTCTCCTGCAGTTGAGTAATAGCCCTGCATTCATTTGCTCGTCCATATAAAATCGAGGGAGTTTTTAATTCTTTTGTGGAATACAACATACATTTTACCATATTATGGCAATTTGTTGTATTCCTCTTTGCAATGACTCTACCGAAGTTTGAAGCTGTCAAATAGTCCAATCTCAACTCCCGCCAGTATTTGTTGTCGTGCTGGCCCAGTGTTTTTAAAGAAATATCCTCCATTGCTTCTTGTGATGACACTCTGCTCTTCAGTTTCATTAAAAATGCCGAAGTTTTACTGGCCATTTCCTCTTCTGATAAATCCGGTGCGGCAGCTTCTGGGCCATAATCAAAATCTGGTGCTCCACCTGTAATATGTTTTCTCCGCGGCTTTTTCGTAGTAGTAACACGGCGTAAAGCATTCGCTTTTTCTCTTCTTGAAGCAATGTTTTCAATAACGTGTCCTTTTCCAGATAATGCATATGTGTGCCATCCAGGACCGTGCATGTGGGAAATGCTAGCAGCGTATACTCGAGCGGTATATGAGGATCTCCGAGTGAAATCTATTCTTTTTCCTCCAACGCATTTTGCCACTAAAGACATAAACCTGAAAAATTATATAAGTATACAAGATAAACTTACAATTCATGAACAGACTTACCGTTCAGCTTGATTGGTTGTTGAATTGTAAGACAGGCAATCTGCCTTACTTATTAGGGGCTGTAATGCTTTCATTATTTCTAAAAACAGCGGTTGATGTAATATCGTAAGGTCCTCTTCGTTTGCTGTTTTTCGTGTGCAAAAATCAATTCTGAAACACATATAGGTACCGTTAGTTATTAATAGATGAAGAAAACTGATGATAAAGTAGATAGTACCTGCATTTATGATGGTTTCCAAAAACATGGTATGGTGCATTTGACAATTCTTCCCTGAGAAGTTCGGGTTGATTTATGTTTTTTTTAATCGCTGTTCTTACACCCTTTACAAGACGCTCCAATCTAGTGACTTGATCTTCTTTTGAAGTCAGTACTCTTCTCGATTGCAAAGGGTATGCAGTGTTCGATGCCAGTCTATACAACTTAGTGCTAAGGCATCGGGTCATGTGATTCGCGCACTCTATTTTAATTACTTGACGCCCGTACGGCACCTTTTCCACAATTCTTGCGTAGACACTGGAATCTCCATCGCCTGGAAAAAATAGTTGATGTAGGCTTTGCTACAACATACAACGCCACTCACCAATTAAGTATTTATACATTATACCATGTTGGCTTAAACTTTCACAGAATCCGTCAACAATAATGTCTTGTTCCATGCTTGTCGAAGGACCATTAAAATTCAATGCGCATACGTGTTTTTTTACAATTACGTTATTACGCTTTGCATAAGAACATGTTGAGCATATCTTATTTCGGACACCAACAAAAAGAATTTTTTTGGTTTCTGCACCTATTATCACAGCCTATAAATGGTTTAGCTTCTTTAAGAAAATGTTGGATTATAAACTCATGAACTTACCACACCAGAAGAAGAGCTATAACCATGACCATACGACCTTTTAGCCCAGCCACCATCGCATATGACATGGATGTAAGGGGTCCCATCTGCGTTAACATTGCCGTTTTCAATAGCAAGTTGTTTTTCAACTTGCCCGTTTTTTTTAATTTCGTTGATGGTGTAATCTTCCCACAACTGCAATAAGAAGTAACGTAAACACTGTTTTAATTAATTAATCCATGCAAATTAACAATTACCTACCTTTTTAACACTTAATGTACATTTTGCAAATGTTTTTGGTGCCATAAATGGAATGTCCAGTACAGCGAATAGTTCTTCGCATTGGCTGTGCCCTATTCCGATGGACATACTTCCCCAAACGGCAATTTCATTCAAACTTCTTTTGTTTGTTGTTAGTGGAGAATTTGTCACAATAAATTCTTTTTTATCACATGTGTTGCACTGAAAGTACAGTTTGGAACTTATGCCGGATCTAACTTCCCGTTTAAAATCCATTCTGCCCATGGTACATTTTTGTGAGTGCTGTAGAATTGTGTGATATTGTTGTAATAAATATCCAATATCAACAATCCTACGCCCAGACAATAATTCCCAGGGTTTCTTGTAGCATTCGTCTGTCTCAAACTCCAAATCAGGCAAGTTTTCAAAATGTTCGTTTCTAAAAAAATTATTATTTGCTGTTATAACTTAAAATTAAACTTACATTGAATTGGAATTAAAATTCACATTATTTCTATTTTTTGATGTACTATTGTTCGCCCACCTAAAATAAATCATTAAAATATGATTTAATTAAATATATAGATATTATTTTGTGAACTTACCTCACACGATTTAACATTCGCATCATATTAGATTTACGAGATTTTTTATGAATTTTTGATGGAAATGGTGTTGATTTTCCCATTGCGATTAGTAGGTAACAAACGCTCACATAAACACAATTACTCGCGTTACGAACTGACACTATAGTAGTATAGATATTCGTATATAATCTATTTACGCTGTCGTAGCATTCCTTTTTTAGTTGCAAACACTGTTTTTTTCAATTGAAACAAAAACGGAAATATGACACTAAACGCCGTTTGAAACTAAAAAAGGAATGCTTACGACAGTGTAGATTGTCAAGAAAGCGCTTAGGTTATTTTTTCAATTTTGCGGTCCGATAATAATACACAAGAACCGATAATAATGATATGAGGTAATGAGAAATTAATTCCATTATTTATCTACAATATAAATATTTCAGTAGGATAGCCCTTTAGGGGTTTTACATAGGTACAGAGAAGTATGACAAAATACTCCAATAGGCAGGTAACGAAGGCGTGTTTGCTTGTATAACAGCAATTTCCGATAGTAACGACATCCAACGGAATTAATACCTTCAGTGAACGTACCAAACAGCCTTAAACTAAAAAAACCACTCATTTTCAAAATTTAATGTCTACTAGGAATTTATTAATTATTATTAGTAAATACTATTTTCTTATTAATCATTGTGCAATATACTACGATTGTCCCATTAGTGTACACTATGGCCAAGTTAATGATATAATATAAAAAACTCTCAGCTCACCAACTCCTGATGGAATTTGTTTTTGGTGATTGGGATTAAACCGCCGACTCGTTTATAAATTTTTGCAAAAGCACTATACCACCTGAAATGATCGAGTGACGAGCAGGCTGAAAAACTCACCAATACTCACTCAAATATAGGCGAATAACAGCGTCAAAATTATATGCCATGGCTGTATGCAAAAAATTTAGTGGTTTGCTGGTGAATGAAATAATATCTTAGGGGTCTCAAAAAATTTAACAGTTTAGCCAGGGACCATATGGATAAGGTCGTGCGGTGCACGACGACGCCAAGGCCTTAAAGGCGCCTACGGCCGTTGAATTTAAAAGCATTTTTTGAAACTGAAAAAAAAATCCAAGTGCGGGGTTCGGTGAAAAATTTTTTGGGGTGTTCCGGGCAGGGCGGGATTTATGAGTACCTATATAAGCGCCTATAATTATTTCGCACGACGCCGACGGCGCCGAAAATACGTCCCTGTGTTTAGCCATGAGTAGAGGTATAATAGAAAGTTAGAACATGATTATACTATGTGAAGTAGAAAAAATGCTTAAATGTAGTGTAGAAAAGTGCGGTTTTACAATAAATTCTTAAAAATTTCGGTATCATAGGAGCTTCGCCAAATGGGACTACGAAACATGCTATAATTTTTCTTATCTTCTTTAAGCTACAAAAATTCATAATTCAACATAATTTTATACTAAACTTATGATGTACTTTCATTAAAATGGTCTTCACAGCAATAAAACTTCGTTTTTAAAGACAGATCTTTTAACTCCCTTCTCGCTGCTGCAAACCACTTTCTTTTCGAAGCAAATTTGATGGAACGATGATAAATATTTCATCGGGGCTATTCCCTGATATATTAGTACACTTAGGAACAAAACACTTCATATTCGAATAAAATGTTTCCCTCAAAACGGATTTAAAACAATAATTTCAATGCGCGTGGAACATACTACAAGTGCGGCAGGCTCGAGTGTGTAGCGAAACTGACGTCACAATCGACTAGTCTCGTGGCAGGTACGTTTCTAGCCTCGTCAAATTTTCAATGATTCATTCGTAATTTTCGCTAGGAAAACATTAACAAAAAAATAAAAAATGAAGTGTACGTGATTTTGGGACCTTAGATTTACCAATTTTTGCTATTTCTGAAAATTGGGAAACTGGCCTATTATCTCCCAGCAAACACACATATAAAATATACATACCACATATGTAAAATTGAAGTAAATACCCCTACATATGCTTTCTTATATATCAAGTACGTAAGTATTCTTTAATAAGTTATATAAACCGTATGTCACACAATTACGTATATTTTACATAATAGTATAGAAACTTACGGATATTCCGTATACAGAAATTCATATAATATATAGTATTTTTCAACTAGGATTCCCGTTTTCGGATTAGTGCGCTTCATTGAATCGCCATATGAACTAAGATTTACTTGTTAGTCAGAGTTTCTACAACAATTTTAGATAATTGATTCTTTAATGAATGATAATTTTAAGTAGGTACCTTACATATTTATAAGTAATGAAATAAATTTATTGGTACCTATCTATATAAGAATTTTGATGTGAATCTGTTGTTAGTAAACGCCATGCACAATTCAATATGCATTACCTACACTAATGTAAAATTTTGAGAATCTCTGACATTCGAAAATAGTTGTAGTTTTGCGTCCAACATAAACTACTGTCATCTCTTTCTGCCACATTGCGGTTATTTGTACAATATTTTAATGCTTATTGTGTGCTTAAAGCAATTTATCTATCGCCGTAAATCCTACGTTTCTGTTGCTTAGAAGTACAACCACAATTTAAACAGAGATAAAAGACAAAAAGTTTGCGTTTACTAATATAAAGCGCCAATTCGAAAACGGGAATCCTAGTTGAAAAATACTATATATATATAGATAATTACATATCACTCATGAAATTCATGTGCTGTCATATTTACATGATTAGATTTACGTATGTTATATGTAAAATATTTTATGTAATATTACTTATTTTTATGTATGCCTTCTGTAAATATAATTAGAAATTATGATTACATAATTATATTGTATGGTCGAAAATAAAGTCCGTTTCTATTTCTATCGAACGCGCGTGTTTTCTACAACGCCAAAAATTGTAGTTCACGTACCTTTAATATTAGATCTGTATCGACTAAAATGCGGCTAATTTATATAGAAAATAAATAA
Organism: Pyrocoelia pectoralis; assembly: GCA_036250285.1. Classification (NCBI taxonomy): domain Eukaryota; kingdom Metazoa; phylum Arthropoda; class Insecta; order Coleoptera; family Lampyridae; genus Pyrocoelia; species Pyrocoelia pectoralis. The sequence goes on from CM070074.1 coordinate 35,154,471, forward strand.
TATAAAATAAATTAAATCCTGGTCAATTTTAACATAAAGTTAAAGATAGGTATAATTATTGAATAAGACGGTAAAATCAAACAAAATTTAAACTAATAACGCGAAACAGCGCAAAGTTACGAAGTACGAAATAAAAAAAAGGGATGTTACAGATTAGCGCAGTGGTACAATGTTGGAGACAATGAAAACACATGTCGGATTTCGGAATTTGCAACGGTTCGAATCCGGTTAAGGGACACTTTTCAAACAAGTATATCATAATAAACTGTCGGTTTTCAGTTCAGGTAAAAACGGGTTCGTGCAAGAATTAAGTTAAATATAATTAAAAGTACAGTTGCACGTAAAATGTAGTTTTTCCATTTTTTGTATGGAACTGCTTAAATAATTTTTTACATTGATAATAATTACATTATGCTCGAGTAGCTGCCATTTTGGTCATCGGAACGCTTTTACAGCTAATATTTTTTGTGTAAATATTACATAAAATATACATAAAACGTATATAAATTCTTGTAGAAGAATTTACATCTAATAGACATATATATTATTTTGAAAATTGCTGACATCCTGACATTAAATATATCTTATTTTTCTTCCAGTTTTATATAAATTATATGTATTTTATATATAAATGTGTTTGCTGGGAGCTACTGTTTAAGATGAGAATATTAATAATATTGCTAAACAAATACGTTGGTTTACAAACACAATACCTACCCCTGTGACATTTATTTTGACTTCATAGCAATAGAATAGAAATAGAATTCAATGTAAACTTGGCGTGCAGATGAATGTATTTTTCAGTCGCTAAATTAATATGTTACCAACACTGAATACCACAAATCTAGTCAAACTATTTGACTTTTTAGCATGTGTAGCATTATAATCGCATCTTAAGCGTTATCAAGGATCTTTTCAAGTTCTTTCATAGTTGTTTACACTAGATCTAAATGGAGTTTTAAAGTAAAAAAATCTGTGATGATAGCACAAATTTTATCTGTGATGATAGTCATATCTCTATGTAGCCACCTATACCCCAATTCACTAAATGTAGAATCATACTTAGCGCATTAGCTGTACGTTTTGTATAATTAGTTTTCCTTTGGAGCATTAATACATGATGTAGTAATAGTTAATTTTACAACTAAAGCAAAAAATAGGTTTTTGTTAGCCTGGCATACCATCAAAGAAGATACCATGGACAGAAGAAAAAGAGGAAGTGGCCTATCACCACTCCAAGTTGTTTTAGTAAAGCCATACACATAGAGCCTTTGAATGCACATGGTGTGTCAAACCTTTTGGTTTATTGGTGGAAAATGATGTGGGCTATTTAAAAAGGAATATTATGTTGCTTGAAAATAAATAAAACCAGAAGAGAAGTTAAAGTTGCAAGTTGTTGACTGACAGTCATGTTGACAGACGCAAGCGATTCGTATACTGTACAGCTGTGAAACGCGGTGTTTTGTATTAAAAATCGAGGAAATGATCGGGAAATACGAGGGAAAAGTGTGTTATGTGCTCAGCTGTCCAAACACGCAGAATAAAAATCACGGTTTTACATTTTATTCGTTCCCTATAATGGCGAATATGGCTTCAGAACTTTTATTTTAAAAGGGTAGAGGTAGATCCAGCGATAGTTACATATTCAGGATTTGTACAGTTAATTGAACCAGGTGATGAAATTATTGCCGACAATGGGTTTCCGCAAATACAATAAGAGTTTCTAAAACAACAACGTACTGATGAAAAATATGCAATATTCGAGTAAATATGAAGAGACCATTTGTGGACGAATCTTCCTAGGATCTGATACACGACTTCAACTTGTGTTTACGTCCCCTTCAAATGAGGGTCGCCATATTGCTTTACAACACGTTGCGCTCAAAAGTCACTGAACTCTAATTATACTGGAACGCTCACTGCGGCCATCGGCCCGATACGAGAGAGAGGACCCGCAAGGGACATCCCTGTCCTTCTCTTGAGTACATGTTGGTTAGTGTGTGTTAGTTTAACGCTGCCTGCTCTCTTACATTTTGGTTAGTGTGTGTTAGTTTAACGCAATGAACTGTATACTATACGCTATACGTACCTAGTATACAGTTCATTGGTTTAACGCTGTCTGCTCTCTCCATGTGTAAAGCGTTACGAAAAGGACAGGAATGTCCCTTGCGCGATATCTCTCTCGGCTCGCGACGTTTCTATGCGTTTATATGGCAGAGACCGCCCAGGCGCCCAGTGAGCGTTCCAGTATGTATAGAGTTCAATGGCTCAAGTAGCAGAGAAAAAGTTTGATGGAAAAAATGGCGTCCGCTCCCCAAACATGTTGAGTAGCTCTAACTAAGCGGAGTGCGTTCAGCAGACAACCAGTCAACAGTTGTACAACAGTTGCGTCTGCTGAACGCACCCAATAGGTGTTTTCTTTTTGCATCGCCATAGGGTTAGGTAAAGTTACAATCATCACGTGATTAAAGTGCCTTGCGTCATGTAGACATTTCTGCCTCAGGTTAATATAAAACTTAAATAAAGCTTTTAAAACGAATAGGGTTATTGAGAACTGAGTCAAATTATTTTTATAAAACGAATGGTGTGTTATTGACAGAGCTGACTTAGGTCTACCACAACGTGCAAAAAGAAAACACCTACTGTAACCTGAACCTGGGTATATTATTAGTTCGATTTCTTTAGTTGTCAAATTCAAGACACAAGTTGCCTTCGAACATATAACAAAAGGAAGGAACATGTATATGGCAAAATGAGTAACATTAATGGTTTACCAATATGGCTACCTACTATGACGTATTCCGTCGAGTCATTGGTGTACTGTTAAGCAGGGTCGTAAATCCAACATTTGTATGTTTACGCGCCTGCTGTAAACAAAATAAAATGCATACATTTTTTTTTTATTGCCCTTGAAACATATCTAATTAATTTGGTATGCATATTTCTAATTTTTTGCCCATTCTCTATGTTCTTAACCGTATAATGAATTCTACGCTACTGGTAATTTTTTAATTTTAAATCGACAAACTGCACGCTACACCTGTTTGACCAATCACAAATGGTTTACTGTTACGTCACTGTGACGTAAAGCCTGCGTAACTTCCGTTACATTGTACCACGATATAAATACTAAAGATAGGATGTTGCGCATGGTGGGCGGTCCGCAAATATGACGCGTGACGTCACTTGTAGAGTGAATTACATTTGAGGAATACTCATTTGATGTGTTTTTCGTCTGTACCGAGTTTATTTTTCGAGATACAAAAAATTTCATAAGATCAAATATGCTCCTTATGATGTCTTTTATATGTTAAAAATAATAGGGTAACTCAATCTCTCTCAGTTAACCTGAAAAATACTTGTATTAAGTAGCATAATTACATCTGATTGTGTTTGCGCCGCGACGACACAAAAACGGTGCTAGATAGAGGAAAATTGCATATGAACAAATTTGTAGAGCACAAAATTTACTAAAGAAAAGTCTGCGGTAGGGTGTCACGATCTTCGATAGTTAAAGAGTTACAGGCGTCCAAAATGATGCAAACGATATTCGCGCAACTGTCCACACCGCTTTTTCCCAAACTAATGGAGATAATTACACCCTCCCGCGGACTTTTCTTTAGTAAATTTTGTGCTCTACAAATTTGTTCATATGCAATTTTCCTCTATCTAGCGCCGTTTTGGTGTCGTCGCGGCGCAAACACCATCAGATGTAATTATGATACTTTATAGGTACAAGTATTTTTCGGGTTAACTCAGAGAGATTGAGCTACCCTACCCTATTATTTTTAAGATATAAAAGACACAAAATGAATTTTATCTTAATTTTATCATATTTTTTTTATTGGTTCCCTACTTTACCTTTTTTTATTGGTGCCCTACGTTACCTTTTTTATTTCACGTTTTTAAACCACGCCTCGATTTAAGTTATGTTCAATAAATAAATAAACGGTACATTTTTCCACCTTGTGTTATGATGTTCATGTTTGTGCAGATCAACAGGTAACCATTTTTTTTTAAATGTAAATTACCACAAGGTGTTAAAAAAATAGAGTTAAGTGCGAAATTGTCTTGAATCCATCAATGAAATCACCCGCTTTCTCCTCGAACGCTGCGAAAACCATTATATATTTTAGACAGAGAAAAAATGAACTGAATCAATTTTGTAATGCACAAAATTTACTACAAAACAGTCCACGGGAGGGTGTAATTATCTCAATCCCAGTAGCTCAATCTGTCTGAGTTAACCCGAAAATACTTGTATAAAGTATCATAATTACATCTGATGGTGTTTGCGCCGCGACGACACAAAAACGGCGCTAGATAGAGAAATATTGCATATGAACAAATTTGTAGAGCACAAAATTTACTAAAAAAAAGTCCGCGGGAGGGTGTAATTATCTCCATTAGTTTGGGAAAAAGCGGTGTGGACAGTTGCGCGAATAAGGTTTGCATCATTTTGGACGCCTGTAACTCTTAAACTATCGAAGATCGTGACACCCTACCGCGGACTTTTCTTTAGTAAATTTTATGCTCTACAAATTTGTTCATATGCAATTTTCCTCTATCTAGCGCCGTTTTTCTGTCGTCGCGGCGCAAACACCATCAGATGTAATTATGATATTTTATACAAGTATTTTTCAGGTTAACTGAGAGAGATTGAGCTACCCCATTATTTTTTACATATAAAAGATATCATAAGGAGCATATTTGTTCTTATGAAATTTTTTGTATCTCGAAAAATAAACTCGGTACAGACGAAAAACACATCAAATGAGCATGTCGCAAATGTAATTCACTCTACAGGTGACGTCATGCGCACGGTCTGACGAAATCTGAACGTCGGAGCATCCGGCCCTGACATTGTACCATCTACTAAACTATAGGGATATTCCTTCCTTTTGTTATATGTTCGAAGCAAGTTGCTCTTCCATATTTTCACAACTGTACTGTACGGTGATTTCAAGAAACACATATCCATTGTTTTGTCAATGATTCCATCTGGACTGCAAGCCAAATAAGGTAGTTTGGAGCAGATTATCGGTCTCACGTCATGTATGACGTAATTTGTCATATCCTGTAACGGGTTTTTCAAACCGTAACGCATAGTTGGAGAAGAAGAATGGTCATGCGTGCCCTCAAGAAAGTTTTGAGCTAGTATAGGCTAACGTGGTAGCTGTGGAGCAAGTTATGCCCTTTTTTAACCTTTTCTCGACAAATCGACTGCTCTAAACCTGCACTGTATAATAGACGGCATGTTGTGCACTCGTTACGCCATCAAAACGGTATGTAAAGTTTAAAAACCACGACCTGCCGTAACATGTGTAATTGCAACATTTGAACGGCGTCGCTCAACAACTTACCTTAGCGGTCCTATCGATAGGGCGTGGGCGTCGCGTGGCGAGAATAGACAGGAGTATAGGATTTCGTCAGTGGCGTCCGGGGGGGGGGGGGGGGGGGGTTGTAACCCACCCCGAAATTTACTAAGACTTTATAATTACATTATAGTATTAAAGGTTTAGATAAAAAAAGCAGAAAAATTCGACTTTTTCATAAATAAATCGCCCACTACAATTACACAAACCAAGAGATATAGGGGAGATGTGTCTGAGACGGCATACTGGATGAGACGGCATAGGACTTATTATTTCCATAATATCGCGATTACAGCCCTTAACGGTATTGCGAAACGTTCAACTTGCATTTATTTGGCAACAGTATTAGAGGGACGTGCTTAGGTTCGACCTTTTCATCGCCACCGGTGAAAGTGTATTGCATGTGTACTGAAAGTTTTTATTTTTAAAATGTAAATACCGTCTAACTTAAAATTTTAAAGACTTAAGCTACGTTTTAATTAATTGTCGAGTTTGTCTTTTTTGCCTATAACTTTACACTTATAACTACTTGTTAAAAACTGCAGATAGAGAGTGACTTTACCGAATATTTTAGTTTGTTAATTAGTTGAGATGGCATAGTAGATTAAAAGCTAAGATGGCATACTATGCCGTCTCATCTACAAATACAGGGTGGTCAGAAATTCACTCATCGACGGGTAAGGGTAGTATTGGGGACGTTGCTCTAACGAAATAAATGCAAAAAAAATCTAGTAAAAGTCTTACCGTTTCTGAGTTATCCGCAGATGAAGTTAGCCAATAAGAGCGCTGCGCGGGCGAATTCAAACAGCCATCCATAGGCGGTGTTGCCAAGCGTACTCGAGACATGCATCGGACAAACAAAGCGAAAAGAAAAACTCTCTTCGGAAGCGGGGATCTAACCCGCAACCTTCAGATTGAGAGTTTCGCGTCTTACCGTGTACGCTGCTGAAGCACTTCAATTGGGTGAGTTCATAAAAATAAATATCAGATTCTGCTTTAGAGTCGTGTGTATAAACTGTAGTAGTTCAAAAAAGTTAAATAACCCGAACCATTTTCGAGAAAAAAAGAATTAGTGTTCAAACATGAGCGTTTGCGCTAAATCCGTTTGAAACAGATAGTGACGTCACATGCTGGTATCGTTTGCTGTCAGTCGGCTAGCTTGATTTAATATGCCGTTGCGAAAGTGATTTTTACGATGGTAAATGGAACTTATTTAAAAGATAAGTCGAATACCCTTCCTCGAGTAGACGTTTTTATGTTGGCCGAGTTCTTAAAGAAGGATGATCGGTTTGCTTCAGAAATTCGTGGAGCCAAAACGGAAATGTATTGGCTCATTCCTAAACGTTTCTAGGCAACATTTTTCGAGAAGTCGGTGATGTTTTTTTTTGTACCAGTAACTAAACGATTTTTGTACAAAAATTAAAGATTTATCATTATCAACTAATTCAAAACCAATCCCCATAAAGAATTCCTTTGGTCCCACCACCGACTTCCCGAAAAATGTCGTGAATTACGGATTAATTATGATTACTAACAAACAGTCCGCCCTAGTGGTTTCTAAAATCAAAGGAATTGTAGCACAAACAACTTAATATTTTGTTTATGAATTGTAGTGCTTCGGCAGCGTAGACGGTCAGACGCGAAACTCTCAATCTGAATGTTGCGGGTTAGATCCCCGCTTCCGAAGAGAGTTTTTCTTTTCGATTTCTTTGGCGGATCCATGCCTCGATTACGCATGGCAACACCGCCTGTGGATGGCTGTTTGAATTCGCCCGCGCAGCGCTCTTATTGGCTAACTTCATCTGCGGATAACTCAGAAACGGTACGACTTTTACTAGATTTTTTTTTCATTTATTTCGTTAGAGCAACGTCCCCAATACTACCCTTACCCGTCGATGAGTGAATTTCTGACCACCCTGTATATAAGTTTTAAGAGGAGTTAGGTATATTGTTATAATTAGATTTTTGAATTGATGCCTATCGAGTCAGACGAAAAGGAGGATGGTGCTTTTATCTTTTGTAACGAGTTATTTTCTTATTCACGTGCGCGGGAAATATGGCTAAGGTCATGGATGCCCATAAAGAGAGGCACCCCCCGGACTCTAAGCAGTAATAATTTCTTGAATAAGGAAGCGCATTTTTAATTTGCTTCATATTGTTCAAATAGCTAACGATCTTTCCCAAATGCCCCCCCCCCTCCGGAAGTAATGTTACATTTGAAATATGATGTATGCCATCTCACCTTTATACCTATGTTTGGGTGAGATGGCATACTGTGACGTTTTTTAAAAACAAAAGTGTGTTAACAAATATGTTTTAAGTTTATCAATAAATTGTTTATTTCATTCCATAGCAAGTCTTGTTTTATTGTTCGTAAAACTGATTTTTTATTCCTATTAGTTTTAGAATAAACTTGTTTAGAAAAAAAGTATGCCGTCTCAGACACATCTCTCCTACATACTTTACTCTTGAGTAAAATTCATATTTTTTGACAAACCTTGTATACGGATCAAAAAATTTGATATCAGATAGTTTAATTTTAAGTTTTAGACCATGCACAACATTTTATAAGGAATGAGTTTTTTTCATAAAACTAAGAATAAAAAAGAGTCCCATATGGTTCCGACTTAATTGGACACATTGTATATTGCTGAATTCAGAAAAAATACTCTTTTAAACTACATAAAAAAACTGCAACTTTATCTTATAAAAAAAATGAGTGCCGCCATTTTAGCTTATACCGGAAATGACGTCATCAAAGGTTATAGCAGAATTTTGGTCCTTGGCCCGAATGCAATTGATTGGCGAAAACCCTATTTCGATAACTTTAATAGTTTCTGAGTATAGAGCGTTGCAAGAAAATGTGTACGGACAGACTATAGACTACAGACGACAGACGGAATTTTTTTTTCAATTTTTGAATCTACGTATTCAGGAACGCAAAGATATGTAAAAATTTGCATAGGTCAATTTTTTTTGGAACACTAATACAATTTACTTCCCTTTTACTTCGTCCTCGGGAAGTAAAAACACAAAAAACAAATTAAAAGAAGTGCGAAACAAAATTACTATTTACTATGGGTCCTTTTGTCGCGCGTCCAAATATCCGCGTCCTTTTGTAGTATTGATGCAACAGTTTTATCAAAGGTCTGTGTGATAACACTGATAACATTGAATAAAAAGGATTATTCAATGGTAGCAACTAATTCATTTTAAATATCATCTATTCATCTACTTATACGACTAGGAATAGCTTACAATAGAACTATTCAACTATAAAACGGAACCTTAAAAAACTATCACCATATTCTCTATCCGTTTATACACTGGATCCAAATTTAGGAAAATAATAGTTACCTACCTACAAAAATTATTAAAATCATGATTTGTCTAGTCAGGAGTCAATTACTGGGTTCATGCCGTTCAATCGATAATGTGGATAAACCAACCTACCATCTTTGAATACCTGCACTTTAATAACATTAACTGCAATTTTCATCCATCCCATATAAAATCAGAGGAAAACGTAAACCTACGAAACGATTTTTGGTAACACTTATTCGGAAGTAATCGAAAATATTTGCTTTGTTATTGAAACATAAATATTTCATAAAGGTAAGTAAACACTACGTGCAATTGAGATATCGTTCACTTCGCGAGCCATTAAAAACAGTGCCCTAATCTGCTCCCCACTTTACTTAATAGAAAACCAACATCCAAACATTTAAATTATATTTTCGATACACTTCCAACGGAATTGCCTATTTACCTACTTACAAAAAGATTATTTGGAAGATTGGAAGACAAATTTCACTTTGTTGTATTATCAGCTTATCCAGATTTTCACGTTTCACGTTCACGTTTCATGGATGTACTGTGTTCAGTGGGTAATTTCTTCATTCTCAACGATAATCGCTTATCCCTAATTAATGGGACCGGGGACATTATATGCCGGCAGCGTTTTCGTTACTTCCCGGCGAGTAGGAAGTAAAAGAGAAGTATTGTATTAGTGTTCCAAAAAAAAATTGACCTATGCAAATTTTTACATATCTTTGCGTTTCTGAATACGTTGATTCAAAAAATGAAAAAAAAAGATTTCCGTCTGTCGTCTGTCGTAGTCTGTAGTCTGTCCGTACACATTTTCTTGCAACGCTCTATACTCAGAAACTATTAAAGTTATCGAAATTCGGTTTTCGCCAATCGATTGCATTCGGGCCAAGGACGAAAATGCTAATATTACCTTTGATGACGTCACTTCCGGTATAAGCTAAAATGGCGGCACTCATTTTTTTTATAAGATAAAGTTGCAGTTTTTTATGTAGTTTAAGAGTATTTTTTTCTGAATTCAGCAATACTGCTATACTTACTTATTTTTTGAAAAAAGTGTTAATACGAGGGAAGTCTCGTGGCAATACTTGCCAGAATTTTTTTATTTTGACACTGGTTCATTATATGACTTCATAGTGTTTAATACTTGGATAAAAAATGTGCGTTTAAGAAAATTTACAATAAATTTGTGTTCCTGTTTTTTGAATTACGTTTGTATTACCTACTACCTATATTATGTATTAACCCTCAGTATTCCACCAATAAATAATATGATATTTATGAGATTTATACAAATCAAAAACTAACATAAATATTACTTGAGGAACACCTAGAGCTATAGACGTATCAGTGTGTCTGCTTAAGTTCGCACCATATGGAAAACTTTTTTATTATTAGATAATTTTACGAAAAAAAGTTATTCTTTATAAAAAGTTCTGCATATTCTAAAATTTAAAATACAATCATCAGATATTAAATTTTTTCAGTCGTGTACGCGGTTTGTCAAAAAATATGAATTGTGCTCAAGAGTAAAGTACCTTTATTTTTGACAATATCGCAAATTGTTATTAAAAAACGTTAATCAGAACTAAAAACTACGTTCAAATACGCAATTACATCCTGCTAGTTAAAAAATTTTTTTTACAACTTTTTCTCAAATTACTACCTACCGATACTGATACGATTTCCGTTCCGTTCAGAAACCTCACTGTCAAACATTTCTTGATATAATACAAATCATTTGTTTATCAGTGCATCCTAGATTTCACGTAACTACACTTACATTTGCATCGTTATTGTAGACAAAAATAGGAAAAAAAAATGTATCAGTATCGGTAGGTAGTAATTTGAGAAAAAGTTGTAAAAAAAAATTTTTAACTAGCAGGATGTAATTGCATATTTGAACGTAGTTTTTAGTTCTGATTAACTTTTTTTAATAACAATTTTCGATATTGTCAAAAATAAAGGTACTTTACTCTTGAGCAAAATTCATATTTTTTGATAAACCGCGTACACGACTGAAAAAATTTAATATCTGATGATTGTATTTTAAATTTTAGAACATGCAGAACTTTTTATAAAGAATAACTTTTTTTCGTAAAATTAATAATAAAAAAGTTTTCCATATGGTGCGAACTTAAGCAGGCACACTGTATATAATAAGGAAGCCATGTCTTGAAAACCACGCGCACACTATTTACAATGTACCACCTTCAGTCTAGATTTATCTAGGACCTTCAGTATAAACAGGTTCCTAGATATGTCGAACATAGGGATTTAACATGGTATTGAACGTTTTTGCCAATTGTTGCTCGTCTATTTAACTTAGAGAAAAGGTAATGACATCAACAGAAAGAAAAAATTATAGTGATTCAAATAATACTACTGGCAAGACTAAAAGTGCGATTTATTCTTTTAAAATACCAGCTTAAAGTATGACACTTTTACCTCTCATAAGCTGGCAGGACCAAATCGGCAGAATCAAGTCGGACGTATTTAATTATTTAGTAGGTACTTATTTTGTACTAATTTGTACCACTAATAAACATTTTGTACTCCTTGCCGTTTTGAAAAAAACAGTGGTGCCGCTAGCCTCATATTAAGCTAGCAGGACCAAAAGACAAAAATAAATAAGACAAACAAAAAAAGGCACATACGCAAAGATCTGAATTTGTACTAATTTGTACCATCAAAATAAATTGAACATGTTCAAAAATTTTCCCTAAGACAACACCCAAATGATATGAAGCCTATTAGGGTCAAGAGTAAACTACCCTTTGCCATAAGCAGAATCAGTTGATGCTCGTGCGATCTAAACAGGATAATTTGTGCCTCTAAAATATGAAGTCTCGAATTTCGTACCCGCGTCCTTCCTTTGGAATCCACCCCCTATCGCTTTTCGGCTCAAGAGTGAAGTACCCTTTGCCAAGAGCAGAATCAGTTGATACTCGTACCATCGAAGCAGGATAATTTGTACCTCTAAAATATGAAGTCTCGAATTTCGTACCCGCGTCCTTCCTTTGGAATCTACCCCCGATCACTTTTCGGCTCAAGAGTAAAGTACTAAATATGTTTACATTGATATAATAATCATTTTATTCAATTTCCAGGGCCGCTTGCACCATTTAAATATTATTGAAAGATTACCCTGTATAAATATTGTAGTTCAGAAGGTTATTTCACGTATGTACTTTTATAAAAAAATAATTAGCAGAAAACGCTTGTAAACATTTTTAATACACCAAGAGAAATGAGGGAATGAATTTTAATCAAAAACAATAAAAATCAAAAGGTAAATATTTGACTGATTCTAGTAATATGTAATTTCAAAAAAGAAATTACGAAACTGTTTAGACACCTTTGCATCATTTTTAAAAGATTAAACCTATCCTAAGATGTTGTGACAATATTATTGAGTATTGCACGAAGTGATCGGGAGTAGACTCCAAATGAAGGAGGAGGGTACGAAATTCGAAACTTCATATTTTAGAGGTACATTCAGATCTTTGCGTATCTGCCTTTTTTTTTGTTTCTGTTATTTATTTTTGTCTTTTGGTCCTGCTAGCTTAATATGAGGCTAGCAGCGCCACTGTTTTTTTCAAAACGGCAAGGAGTACAAAATTTTTATTAGTGGTACAAATTAGTACAAATTCAGATCTTTGTGTTTCTGCCTCGATCTTTCCTGTTTTGTCTTTTTTTCTTGTGGTCCTGCTAGCTTAATATGAAGCTAGCAGCGCCACTGTTTTTTCCAAAACGGCAAGGAGTACAAAATTTTTATTAGTGGTACAAATTAGTACAAAATAAGTACTAAATAATTAAATACGTTCGACTTGATTCTGCCGATTTGGTCCTGCCAGCTTATGAGAGGTGACACTTTTGTATTGTAGTATTAAAACTAACGGCAAAGAAATCTCGAACGCTTCTGAAATTAGCGCCACCATGAAAGGTTTTCACCATAAAAACCCTTTCTTCGTTGGTATAGGTAGATATTCATTATTAGATAAATAAACTTTAATAGGTACGTGGTTTAACGTTAAATTCGTATTGACAAACAAACAGTACAAAAAACAATTGCTGTAAAATTTTAAAATCAAGGGAATGCTAAAGTTTTAATAAGTTTTATACTTTGAGTTAGTATTTTAAAAGAATAAATCGCACTTTTAGTCTTGCCAGTAGCATTGTTTGAATCGCAATAATTTTCTCTTTCTGTTGATGTCATTACCTTATCTCTAAGTTAAATAGGCGAGCAACAATTTGCAAAAACGTTCAATACCATGTTAAATCCCTATGTTCGACTTTGAGAACGAACTCCCGGTATATGTAGGGTTGCCATATTTGGCTAGGGTCTCGTCGGGACATTTAGGAACTCTAGGAGGGGGTGTATAAAAATACTCAATTTTGTGATAAAAAAAGTAGTCTTGGTTGGCCAGTCGATTGGGTCCATAATAGGTGATATAAAGCTCCAAATCGGGTGAAATAATTAAGGAATGGTAAAAAATTTCACTCAACCTTTCCCATAAGTAAAATTAAATTGCTGAACGTTGACACAAAGAGATTAAAGTTAAATTTAAATATTATGTTTCAACTCAAAAGAGTCATCATCAGGTATCGTAACATGTAATAATTATTAGGTGAATGAAGTGATGGTGTGCGAGTGAAATGGAAAAATTTAATAATACAGTTGCTAAATCAAAGCTTCATATTAACAGATTAAAAGGTTAACACATTCACTGCCAACGTCATGCTTGTAACATTTGTCAGAAGCCGGTCGATTTTTTGTTCATTAAGGCTCTTCTCAGGAGGCCGACACGAGAACGACAAATGTTAGCATCACGCAGCATCTGCGTCATCGGCACTCAACTTGTCGACTTTTTTTTCTAAAGGAATCACAGGCCGATGTGAGAACAACTATTTGCAAGCCAAGCCGAAGCGAATATCCTGCCTTAAACACACACATACCCATCACGCAACAGATGCGTGATCGGCTTCCCGACAAAAATTAGCATCACACAGACGGCGCGTGATTGGCACTCAACGGTGGAAGGCTAATTGTTGGTTTGTTGGCCCTCAGCCTTCCACCTTAACCTTTTAATCTGTTAATATGAAGCTTTGATTTAGCAACATTTTTCCATTGATTTGTATTGCGCAGTTTCAATCGGGACATTTTAGTCTTTTGTCGGGACGTCGGGACAGAGACCTCAATAACGGTGACAGTCCCGATATATCGGGACGGATGGCAACCCTAGGTATATGGTATGTATTTGTAGCGTTTGAATGTTCAATTGTCAATTTGTTAACGCTTCAAGAAAGTAATTGTGTTCATCAAATATTGATAAAATATGTCTCTATGGGTATGATAAAACGGAAACTACATAATAATTTTTCAGTCAAGTGCCTATAAACTTGGCGCCAATGAAGGTACATAGTTGTTAAATGATTTGTCACTTCACTTGTTAATATTGTAGTTGTAGTTGGAAAGTTGTGAAATTTCTACACTCAATGTGGAACACATTCTTTATGCAAAACAAATACACACAATAAAAAATAACGGAAATCTGTAACAAGACAATGAGGTGAACTCATTCTTATATAATTGACAAACGATCTTTCCTTTAATTATTAATTTGTGGCAGATAGGTAGAATAATGTTATGAATTTATGATACAGAATTACATAACGTTGGTTTGTCTCATGCTTTGTTATAATCGAGTGCAGTATTTACTGTTACCGTTACCTTCTCATGATCGCTCACCATTAACCACTGTTAACTAAAGAGAAAGATCAACACATCTCCTTATTCAGGATTCTAAGTGAGACGGCGCCACGCGAATAGTGGGAGGTGATACCTGTAGAGTTTGTTTGACTGCAACGTCAGGTATTAAGGCCAGTTCCAAGTGAACATATGCAATGAATTCGCATACAAAGAGCGTTTTTACATTTTAATAAATTATTTCTTATAAAGTTCAAGGATATTTTTATTGTGAATTAGTGAATTTTTTTGTGATTGTTGTGAGCCGAACACCTTGTTAGGTCCGTATACATTGTTTGCAAAAAAGGATATATTTTAACTGTGTTGTTAATTATGGTGATACCATATCCTAATTTATGAAGGTACATGGACTTCTTATTTAAATAAAGGTAACGTATCACTTTAACGCTAATTAAAACGTTTCCACTGGTTTATTAAATAATTATGTTCTTTCAATATTAACGATATGCTCAATTAAAAAGCTAATTTTCTTTAAATAAATTAAATAACATTAATAAGTGTAATGAAATCTGACATAGACATAGTTCTATTAGTGCTAATTAAATCATCTTTACCGTAACTGCTGTAATTAAGTAATTGTAACATATTACATATTATATAATTTCCTCTTTAAAAAGGGTTTCACTTAGTTTTGCTAAACCCTTCATTTTGTAGCACTTTAAAGTCTAGCTCTATCTAGGGTAATCTTTATTTTGATAGATACTGTTTCGGTATTATGCTAAAGTAAGGTTCTGAGGACATGCAGCTTTAATCATTATAAGAAAATGGTAAGAAGACGAATTAAAATAATGTTTTATAAAAACAAAATTACGGTTTCCTTGTGACGGTTGCTTTGTGTTTTTCCATTTCCATTTTTACAGAACAATAGAACGGAGCAGCAGACAATCAGTCTGGATATGATATTCCTTAAATACTGCAATATTAAACAGTCTGTAAAGACGATGTAATATTACGGTTTAAATTTAAATTTAAGCACGCACTGTGTAGAAGTACTTACTTGTAAATATTATGTATTAAGAGAATTTTTTTCGCTACTACTTTATAAAATAGCAAGTAATAATGTCTATTAGTGTGCAGATAATTATCCAGTTGAAGAATTACTTAATTTAAAATTAAGTTTGATCGTGGGAAGGCACAAGTCGTAAGAAGAAAAATGTTTCCTCCAATTTTACAACAAATTTAGATTGAAATGTTTACAAATTGTTTGCTGTTGATAGATATACAGAGTGTTCACGCCACAAATATCCATTAGAGACTTCGTGGAGTATCATAGAGATAGAATTTTAAAGGTCTCTAGTCTTATCATTTCGTGTTCAGTCGGTAGTTGACAGGGCCGGATTAACACCTTCAGGTGCCCTAAGCACTTAAAAACATTAGTGCCCCACTGCAGATATTAATAAATTACCGTTTTGGAGACTATGTCTAAAGTCTTTGTCTGTTTCTCTTTGGACAGTTTTCGTTTTTGCGCACCACTTAACTGAACACGTTTCATCTCGTTCTAAAAGAAATGAGAAATATTTTCTTTTGTACTCTACCTCCGTGGCAATTTGCGAGTAAATATATTAGGTGTACCGTTTCTATTACAACAAGTTTGAAACATTTTAATTAGAACATAATAATAATGGCAATTATTCAATAAAGTTTATTGATGGTAAGAAAATTTATATTTTGTTTTATTCCATAAACGGACAGAACTTTCTGGTAGGTAGACCCCATATAAATTGTAGGTTATTGAAATGTTCTAATAATAGCACACCTGATAGAGAGTGCGAATGTTCAAACCGCCCGCCAACACAAAAATACACACTAATGACGAAACACAGAAGAAGTTGTATGGTGATGAGAGTCACTGTCTACGATCTGAGGCCTGTTACACAACATTCTCAGGTGCCCCTTTGTCCCTGGTGCCCTAAGCACGTGCTTATTGTGCTTAATGGTTAATCCACCACTGGTAGTTGACACGTGACATAACGTTCATTATTTTCAATGGAACAGCACCCTATGTATGTTCGCAATTCCCGATAAATTTTATTCCAATTTCCCTATACCTAATTTTTATGGCTTTTCAGTTATTTAAGTTTTCTCACAAAAAATGACACTTGTAGGGTAACAGTTGAACCTTCCGTTAGGCATACTTTCTGGGCACTGTAAACTTAATAAGCACATGCACCGCATGGGCTTGGTCGAATCACCATCCTGTAGGAGTGTTAGTGGATGCTACACAGACGACGAGACGGCGCAGCACATACTCTGAGGATCGCGTGCTTGTCGAATTAAGACTGTCCATGTTGGGGGGAATCCTGGCCGGACATGGCTACGATTAGAGCCGCTTTCCCGTCCAGCATCCTCAGGTTTATCTCACGTGTGGGATGGCTTGATTGACGTTGCAGGGTCGAATGACTCTAATCAGGGAGGTAGCACAAAGGACCCGAATAGGTGACCTATGTGCGCATGGGCTTTTGACCACCCTCTCATCGCAATCCAGAATCTGGACCTTCCGTTAGATTACTAATTTAATAGATGTAAATAAGATATTTAGAATCAATAACATACAGTTATCAATACGTAACGTTACTGTTTGCAGAATCTCTACAATGCTCAACATTTTCGGTTAAATGCATGAATTTATTAGTAGGGTGTGATTTAAGAAAATTTTTATCATAACTTTTCGTGCAATAGGTATTTGAAAAAAGCAACTACATTGTTAATTCTAAATAACTGACTTCAATCTGTTAAGATAGCCATCTAATAGGAGGTTCAACTGTTACGCTATTGTGTTTTTGATCAAATCTAAATAACTGTCTCCAATCTCGTCTCCAATGCTATAAAGATTAAGTATAGGGAATGTTATACCTAGCTATACAGCGAGGTGCTCGTGACATCGACGCACTGTATAAGTGTATACGTATAAACATACATATAATACGCGAGTTTTATGTAATCCTTTGGACAATACGTAATGAAATTTAACAAATAGTGAAATCAATCGAGTTTATTGACAGAGACGTTTGCATTGAAATAATGCTATTAATGAGAGTTTGGTCATTTAAAGGCATATCTTGAATTGTTGTGTGCGAAATTTCATCAAATTGGTACAGTTTTTTGAAATGTCTGAGTTAGATCGTTACTAATCATCTTCGTTATCGGAAGTTATAAAAATTAGTACTTATACCAGGTTTCCAAATTGGCCTACATTTTCACCATAATTCCATGTTCCATCCTTACATTGATTTTCAGATTGACTTCACAGATTTTTACGAACTTCCATAAGATTTACGTACTTCTGTAAAATTTCTAAACAATTTAAAAATATACAAGATACCTAACAACAAATTCTCGCTTCACGTATCATCGCCCTTGACAGTCCCCAACCACTTTGTTTGCTGTATATTTTTTATATACAATCATCTCAATAGGGCCAAAAATAATCACCTTTTTGTATGCATAGTTGGAGTGGTCTCCTTTTGTTCAAGAAAATTGATAATTGATAGATAATCATTTTTCGATAAAATATTACTTAACACTATCCTGAATGTTACCTTCTGTCCATATTACCGCATACAACGGCCAATTCATTTTTCTCTGTCTAAGCGGTGTTTGAAGAGAGCACGACGAACTTGTTTAGAAATAAAATTTTGAGGTTAAGAAACAACATTACGTATGTATATGTATACTACTTATACAAACACAAAACTTCGTCAGAATGTTCAAAATAAAGATTTAATAGTTTTAAATGCAATTACGCCTCTGAGCGGAAATAATAGGCTGATTACTTATTTTAATTTTCATTCCTTGCAAAGATCACGTGACAGGGCGTACTTATTTTGGAATTACTCTACTAGTATTTAGAATCACCTTTAGTTTGATGTAAGCTTACAAGAGGTACTTACATAAAATCTTCCCCCAGATTCGCAGAAAATTGTTGGGGAGAATTAAAGAAGTAGGTACAATACACAGAAATTTTTGCAAATATCTGCGAAGTAAGTAGGTATTTTTTCCCACGCATTTCTCCCGATCAAGGGGAAGATACCTGCGCTAATGTTTTACTGTAGAAGGTCGATTTAGGCAACATTTTCTTTCTACTTAACAAGGAGAACCTCACTTTCAAGTATCACTCAGGCCAAAATAGTTTCTCCTAAATGAGGGAAACCAACTCTGAACGTACGTCCGTACCACCAACAGCAGTAAAAAAATCTAAAATAGAGAGACACTATCTAGGTATATTTAAAAATTGTCTTCAACGTGGATAACCGACTTAAACATTGTTCCTCCCACACATAAAAATTTAATGAAAATATTCCTCCTAAAATCAGGAAAATCATATGAAAAAAAGTGATCAATCAGGTTAAAAAAATTCTTAATGGTTTCCGCGCATGTTCCAACACTATGTAATATTATCAAGGGTTCTTAATATCGAATTTTTGAATTTGATCATGCAAAGTGTACTGAAAGACCCCAGATAATACGTTCCAATGAGAATATGTGTGTCATTGCAAGATTCAAGTTATTCAATAGCTTAGTTCCCTAACTCGTCGAAGTATTGCTGCGTTTCTGTTAACGTCGTGGATAACAATTTTTTGAATAATTTGTTGATGCACTAATGTAGGTATATTTTTATTTAACTGGCCATATAAGTAAATCACCACATTCTCAGAGACATTGAATAAAAAAGGAGGCCATTGCATCAGGGTACAGTTATGGTTTGGAGGCCAATTATAGGTCAACAAATCATAAGATTTTATTGGAATGGAAGGAAATGGTCTCAACTTCTTTGTTACAACAATTCAGAGGTAAGAGCGACTGATGTTCCCATCCGCCATCTTGTTTTCTACTTAGTTATTAATAGAACGTAGTCGTTAGTCCATTGGTGAACAACTCAAAAAGCGTTACAAACGTGCATATATTGGTTTCTCATTTCTTCACCTGTAATTAAACTCATATTAACAAATAAATTATAGTTAAAAAGGAAATTTCAAACGATATTGAAATTGACTTTAGTTAATACCCTAACAAAATGTTACTTGTATAAAAGTTGTACACTAATCCGATTTTCTTCGTCATGACAACAGCTTCTTTCATCTGTACTTACGATCATAACGTTTGGGAAATTGATCAATAAATAATTAACCACAAAAAAGTTAATTATAAATCAACGACGCTAAGAATAGATTGGGTTGGCATACATAGGGAAGGATTATAAACGAGTAATGAACTACAAGGGAGTAATCAATTTTTTTTAGCAATAGTTAATCCTATTACAATGTATTTTGATAAAACGAAGTATTGTGTAAACAATTTTTATACTCTCCTTTATTCCTGAAATTTGAATTATGTAGATCTTTGCTTTACAATATCGCGAGCAATTGAATGCTATTAAAATTTTTAAGTGCTTTCGTTTAGTTTGCCTTTCAATTTGTTATTTTGTATAATTAAACCTTTAAATTAGAATTAAGTTTAAAAATATTTGCGCTTGTGTATGCAGTACAGAGTTGGTCATATTAAATGCATTAAAATGCGTGAATATATTCCATTTGTAGGAATAATACAGCACCCCAATACGATTTTGTTGTACTTAAAAGACATCTTTTTAGCGAAGTCCTCTTTTACACTGTCAAAACGTGTACCATCGGATTAAAAGTTGAGACCCTTCGCATTCTGTATGGTCATATTTATGTAATTTGGTCATTTGTAAACTTATACATATTTTCAATGTCTTCCTTATGATAGAATGAGGTCTAAAAAATTGTAATAAACTAATCCCTTATTCTATAAGACATTACAAACATTCTTAAGACTCGTAATAAAACAAAATTAAACACGTTAAACCGTTAATCGTAAACAAAAAGCGCAAATACTAAATATTTTACTTATCAAAACTACTATCCTTTGGACAATAAATAAAGATTTCCAATACATTGAGTTTAAATTCTAACTTACCCAAAAACCATTGATGAATATTGCAAAAAATCGATACATCATCATTCGCAATCATCAAGCCAAGCCAAGCTTTTCTTCTTAAAAAGCTTGCCTCTCAAGCTCAAGCCAAGCTATTATATTTCAAGTCAAGCTACTTGGCTTGGTGAATCACTGTTGATTTAGCTTTGATGGTGCTGCCAAAGTTTCTAGACTTGCTAATGGGGTCGACGGGGTCGATGTATAACGTGAATGTGAAAAGTCAAATGAATCAATTCAACCGTTGCATTTAAGATAACATGAACGGTAATTTTAATTTTTATTATATACTTCATAGGGCTTTTTGTTTGTGGATATTTAAAAGTACATAGTTCGGAAAGTTTGTGTGGACTTTTTCTCACATACAACGTCTATTTTTCAATAATTCACGTGCCTGTTCCACATCTTAGTGTTCACAGGTCTTTAGGACCAATTTATAACACTTTGGATATTTCAGATATTTCTATTTTTAAATAGGTATATATTCAGTTATTGAATGCGTTGATTCATTACAAACTTAACTTTATTGGGACAATTACTCCATACCTCACTATACAGTGTGTCCCAGGATTGATGTTACAAGAGGTGTAATGGACTAAAATTTTTTGAATTTCAATTTAAGATTCTGGAATTAAGCCCTGCTTGGCGTGAAACGAATTTTAAGAAATTTTTCGTTTTTTGAAAAACAAAATGGCCGTGACGGTGAAGAAGAACTATTTTCTTTTCAGGTAAAGTGCCCTTTTGGTTTGCGACATGGAAAAATTTTACTAAGAAAAGTTGTTCATAATGACAAATCATGGGCGTATACCAAACTTCAGGACCATCTACCTACTTTCATTAAACTATCTATTTTAGATTGAACAATAGTTATTTTTGTATCTAGTGCGCGAAATGCGACTTTGGTGATCGAAAACTGATTTATTTAACGAGGCGCAGCCGATTTAAAAAAATAGTCGAGATCACCAAAGTATTTCGCGCACGAGTTGCAAAAATAACTATTGTTCAATCTAAAACAGACAGTTTAATGAAAGTAGGTAGATGGTCCTGAAGTTTGGTATACGCCCATGATTTGTCATTATGAACAACTTTTCTTAGTAAAATTTTTCCATATCGCAAACCAAAAGGGCACTTTACCTGAAAAGAAAATAGTTCTTGCTTCACCGTCACGGCCATTTTGTTTTTCAAAAAACGAAAAATTTCTTAAAATTCGTTTCACGCCAAGCAGGGCTTAATTCCAGAATCTTAAATTGAAATTCAAAAAATTTTAGTCCATTACACCTCTTGTAACATCAATCCTGGGACACACTGTATTTATTGCAAAATTGCAAAAAAGAGAGGTTCGAATGATCTACTTTACTAAGGTGTTATAATATTCGTGCGGATAGCTCCCCAACTTTCGAAATTAGCAATTTTGTTATTTGCAATCGTTTGTTTGTCATTTGTTAGTGTTTTTTGGCTGTTTTTTAACGTTTGTCGATTTTAATAGTTGTGGTAATTCTAAATTATTATTAAACCGTGACGTTAGCCCCCCAATTTCCAAACTTTACAATTTTTTATTTTCAATCGTTTGTTGGTTTTCACTATTTGTAAGTAATGAGGATTATATGTACGCCGTGAAGTTAGCTACAGAGCGATTCATAAATTTCATCTCAAATCAACTTTCATTTTTAAATGTACCTACCTAACACTGTATATGTATAATATTGCTCATCCTAATCATTGTTTTAATATAGGTAATATATGCATAGCTTATAGTAGCTAGTTTAGAAGTGATGATCACTTTTATCTTAAATTATACCTAGCACAATTTTACGCTCTGTATTTAGTTTAGCAAACTTAAAACATGGCATTAAATAAAAAAAAATGCTTGTGGTATGTATTAGATTAATGGCATATCTGTCTACTTTAGTTGGTTATGACGTTGACATAATTTAATGATCAGTTTTTGACTAACTCGATGCCTTTACGCGTAATATTTTATAGAATTTGACTTTTACATTTAATGTTTGTTAACTGAGGGAGATATTAAAATGCACCGTAAATTGTCGTGCAAGGAAATATTTTAACTGTTCGTGGGAATAATGACAGGTTACTTCCTAATACTTTACAACTTTCACTGTGCTATACCGTTCCGTCAATAAATTAGATTACTAATTGACGTGATTAGACGTTTAATGAAGCCCACTGAAATATAAGCAACCTGGAACGCTTACGCTTAACTTACAGCCGAGCCGACAGAAAGGGAATTATTGTAGGGACATTCGGTCTGTGTCTTACTCATTTTTTTTTATTGTATCGTATACGTAATAAAAAACTAGTTTGATTAATCGTAAAACAATGAAAATGCTTCAACAGCTTAACTGTGAATGAGTACAACAAGGACACAATGTCCCTTCGTTTTGCTATCGCACGCTCGGTTTATTTCCTACAGGTTAAATGCACCGTGCGCGTTCCAGGTTGCTTATATTTCAGTGATGAAGCCTATCATAGTTTTAGTGAAAGAACATTCAGTTTGGAATGAACTGAAAATTATATAACGTAGGTATCTAGTTATTATTGATTTAACTATCGATAACGAGAAAAATTTGCGACCGACAATTTACAAAACTGAATAAAACTATAGACAGTCGTGTAAAACGTACAAAGTGAAATGTGGTCCGCATAAGACACCATGCAATCTTACTGTCTTAAACATGACGTTAATTTCACTATAAAATGTTTTATTCATTTTGTTAAATTATTTCTCCAGTCGATATGAAATACAATTACCTTTGAAGGTCAAAATTAGTGGTGCGAATTTTTATTAGAGAAATAGATGTGCGAAACTTTTTCCCTTTTTCATAAAGTTGAGCTAGATAATTATTTCATGTGCCAGTTAGCGAGGAGAAATGATACGATAACATCTCCGTAAAAAAGGGGCTGTTTATCATTTTAAAAAATGGAAGTTTAGTTTGGCCTGACTATGACTCACGCTGTAGACATCAAAATAATGACTTTGATTAATACCTATGTAACTTTTCTGTACTTATCTATAATATTTAATATTAGTCCAATACTCTCTTAATTCATTACCTATACTTAATCTCGATCATTCATTATTTGCGGAAAAAGAGAATTAGTGAGTATCATTGACCTTAATTTACTTTCCATGTTTTTAGTTTATCAGGGAGAGGGAATAATGCTTTATGGATGCAAAATTTATCATTTTTGTTGATGCGAGGTTATAGCAAAAAACTCATTCATAAAGCTTTTATGGCATTCATCCTTAAGAAAACTCGTGGCACAATTCGTCTCATAAAACCTACCTTATGAAACTTGTTTTTTAATATACCTACTATTTTGTTCGTAGTCCACTGTGTAATTTCACAATAAGAACCTAAAATGTGGAGTGAAAAAAGTAGGATGTATAGGAGCATATTTATTATTGAATATTATTTCATTTTAATAAACTAAATCAAAAGTGTATATTGAACAGCGAGTTGAACAGCATTTGAAATTAAGTTTTCACGTACCCACACTTCCTTTTTTTCTCGTAAACTGAACTATTACCTTTGCTTTTTGTTAGAAAATGTTTGCTGTTATTTTTGTTACAATTGAATTTTGTATTATTATTTTTTTATTTTGTAGGTACATTTGTATAATGTAGACGTAAATGATCAGGTGAGAATTATCACTGTATATCGATCGAGTAATGGAAACGTTTGTTCATATTCAAGGTCAACAACTGTTCTGGTTCTTTTAGATTTTTAAGTGGGAATCAATTGTTCTGAGTAATACCTATTGTCATTTACAGCGGTTAGTAAATAAATTCGGTCGTTATAAGTAGGTGATTATCCTACTATAGTGCGTCTCACTCTCACTTTGCACGTTTGCAGTACAGGTTTTTATGACTAACGAGGGTACCAGAAGTAACATATTTTAATCTCTATTGTTTTAAAATATTTGATTATATACCCGGGTTTTTTGATCGAGTAAATGATACTCAAAAGTTTGAATAGTGGTTGTTTAGGAAGTACAGTTTATATAAATTAACCGCTTAGTGCAAATAAAATAAGAACCAAAATATAAATCAATAATCTCAACGAGAAAAGACTTATACACATTTCCCCACTTCATTAGGTTTCTCGCATTTATCTTATTGTTGAAACTTGAAACAATTAATAACATTAACAACAATGCACGTTCGGTTACTTATTGGTTTCCCGTACACGGTGATATACATATAATTTATATAAATATTCATCGATACTGGTATTTGGGAATGAAATATTAAAACCTTGCTGTAAAACAAACGGTTTAGAATTTTCGAAATGTATGATTCGCCACATCAGAATAATTTATGATATATGGCTTCAGGGAATATTTAGACACTTATTGGTTTCCCGTACAAGGTAATATACATATCATATACAGACTGTTCAACGAAAAGCGCCCAACAGTATAGCGACTTCAGTGGTGTTATAACTCTAACAAACCATATGTATTATTAAATGGGACGGTCTTTCCTACAGTTTGATGAAAAAAACAATGTTTTACATGCAATCATTCGTTTGTTGTGACGTAATCGACAATTTTTTTAAATTGCACGATCTAATTTTTTTTGTCTTTTTTTGTAGAGAATTTTACGTACTTTTCATCTATCTAAACATTTATTTACGAATTTTTTATTTTTGTTTTAAATTAAAAAAAAATTTTTTTTTAATTTATCAGTTCAACCTTAGAAGTGTTATACATGACATTTTTGGTGTAAAATAATTAGGCTACATAATATTTACATTACTCTGTTGCCATTTTAAGAAATTTTTGAGAAAAATGTAATAAAGTAATTCGATCTAGTACGCCGTTACATCAACACTTTTATAGAAACAAAATTATTACACATAATTGTTTCTTACATTTTTCTCAAAAATTTCTTAAAATGGCAACACAGTAATGTAAATATTATGTAGCCTAATTATTTTACACCAAAAATGTCATGTATAACACTTCTAAGGTTGAACTGACAAATTAAAAAAAAAATATAAAAAAAATTAAAAAAAAAATTTAAAAAAAAATAAGTAAAAAATAAGTATAGATGAAAAGTACGTAAAATTCTCTACAAAAAAAGACAAAAAAAATTAGATCGTGCAATTTAAAAAAATTGTCGATTACGTCACAACAAACGAATGACTGCATGTAAAACGTTTTTTTCATCAAACTGTAGGAAAGACCGTCCCATTTAATAATACATATGGTTTGTTAGAGTTATAACACCACTGAAGTCGCTATACTCCTGGGCGCTTTTCGTTGAACAGTCTGTATATAATAATTGCGAATGAACGGGTGTCCTATCCGTCCGTAAAAAAATCGCATTAAAGTAGATATACTTTAATCTCATGCATTGAAGTAGACTTGAGATTAAAGTAGATATACATGGACTACATGTTTATCTACTTTAATGCATGCGTTTCGAAATTATGTAATTTTTCAAATACAACGGCAAAGACAGCTCAGTCACTACAGTAGCAGAATATGTTTACTGATACCAAGGCGCCACACGCCAAAGAATCGCCGGCGCGAAACCTAATAATTTACATAAATATTAAGCGATACTGGTTTTTGGAAATGAAATATTAACACCTTTCTGTAAAACAAACGGTTTAGAACTTCCGAAATGTACATAATATGATTCGCCACAGAATAATTTATGATGTATGGCTTCAGGGAATATTTACACACTTAAGTCATTTAAAGGGAACTTTAGAACGGGCAATCAATATAGTGGTAAAACTACCATTATATGTATATTGGGGTGTGATCGAGGCAATACTGTATGTACTTAAAAGTGAGACAGACGATAATGTACTAAGAAGATGGATTGCATAATTATAAAACTATCCTGTTCTCAGGTCAAAATACTTTACTTGGTACGTGGCGTACAATTATTGTCCCGTGTGACGTCAGAAATCTTGATGGAGATCGACCACTTTGAACTTGACTTGATGGCAAGTTTAATGGCTTTCCATTAGAAAAAACACAAGTTCGTCATAACTCAAAAATTAGAACTTGAATAAAAATTTGATTAAACTGTATTATTGAGCGCGTAATTATCTACAACTTATGTGAGGTTACGAAATATCAGGTAAAAATATTAAAAAACAACAAAGCTCGGTTATAGTATTATATTTATGGTTATTAGGGATACGAAAGTACGAAATTTCAATTTGTATTTAGTGACATCCCGCATGGTTGAAATGACAGTCAAAATGAACGTTGTAAAAAACTCTTTGTAATCATACTTAAAAACGAGATATATGTATTTACATTATCGGGAGCTTTAATCGGAGGTAGTTATTTCTGCCATTTCGTTGTTTCAACGTAAGATAACGTAAATTACTACAGTTTAGCTTTTTATATGGGCATATCTAGTGTGAAGGGAAAATTGTGTGACATCGTTTGCAATAAAAAACCGAAATCGAGTCTCCGGCAATTTCTCCTTATGGTACTATGTGGTATATAGTATCCCGGAAACCTATGAAAAAGTCTTTCCCTGTATTATCTCAATTTGATTTCTAGAAAAAGTGCTACCAAGTTGTAACAGTTGTTACTAAAATGTATTTTCACGAGAAATTACGTATCGGCTTTCTTATAGGAAACAGTACGATTATGCATATAATATGTATTAAACAATCTGTTTTTTACTTAAAAGTGTTCGTATATTATTCTTTTTCCTTATCTAGCAGTCTATTTGCATTTTAAACTTAAGCAAAAATGTCTACAACGAAACATACTTCCATGTGTAAATATTGTGAGGGTGTTAATTGCTTATCAGTTATCATCTGGACTTAATACATTGTGATTTTTTCGTTCCGTTCCATAATGCAGCAAGGATACTTTGAATCAGTCAGTGTGTCAAGGTACAAGATTAGGTTTAGATTAATTAAAAATAAAATTTTTGTGGAGGGAGCTCCCTCAAGAATTATTTCCTGAACGTATAAACCGATTGGAATTAAACATATTGGAAATTTGTGTTTGTAGGTTTCTTTTCTTTAAATGTTCCAAACGTATTGCCTCAATGTAGTGGTCTGTATATACCAATTTATATGGGAAAGCTACGTATTACACTGTGACTATAAGAAATAAGTCAATTTGATGGTTCTGCGTCCTTGGGAATCTTTGATAACTCGCCGTTGTCTGGTATGTAATATACAGGGTGCTTCAAAAAGTTGTAGCGGGCTATACACAACCGGAGTCTACATATAAAAATAAGTCTAAAATCTTCAGTAACATTTTTATGATTTTGGCTTAGTTGAGCCGTATTTTGTATTTTATTTTGTTGAAAATAATTAATATTTAAAAAACCCTTCTAGAAATTTTTATGAAATTTGGCATATGTCTTCATTTCTCAGAAGTTTAAAATTTCCAAAAATACTTTTTTAGACTTCTGAGAAGACATAACTAAGCCGAAATCATAAAAATGTTACTGAACATTTTAGACTTCTTTTCATACGTAGAATTCGGTTATGCAATCCAAAGTAAGTTTTTTGGCTATGATCAAAATTGCGCACGTGCATATCAATCCGTCCGTCCATCACTTTTCTATGACGTGATAGACTTGGGGGGGGGGGGGGGCGAAATTTTGTATGAGTATCCCACACAACCCTGGGGTGGTTTATGACCATTAAACTGTTTCACTGACTAAAAAGCATGGTTTAATGTTTTAATACAAATTTTGAACTTACGGTGGTCAAGCATTGTCCACTTCGGGTTGTAGCACATTGAAAAATTTGATACACCGGTATTTTGTACCTACTACTGCTACTCTAATGTGATTTGGAGCCGATTTGCTATTATTTCGTTTCTTAGGTATTTATTTTGGTTTTTATGTACATATAAGTACCTACGCTCTACAAACAACTACTTATTCATTTTTTGAATTTACGAAATCGAGAAATAAAGTTTCCCAATTGGTATATTTAACTTTTAATATACAGAGTGTCCCGAAAAGATTGATCATAAATTATACCATATATTCTGGAGTCAAAAATAGGTCGATTGAACCTCACTTACCTATACAAGAGTGCACACAAAAAAAAGTTACTGGGTAATTTAGTTAAAAATTTAAATAAATTTTTTTAACATTGCTGTAAAACGGTTTTAACGTTAATTTATGAAAATTTATACGAAATACTAGTACACGATAACCAATAAATTGGAAACAGTCGCATTCAATCATTTTTATTTATTATGGATTTTCAGAGGGAATTAACACTTCTTTACCCCCTAATTTTTTTTAGGGTTATACTTTAACAAAATATGGAACGCCACTGGAATCAAACGTCTATTCTTAAGCTTTTGTGTCTCTTTGTACTTCTTTGTAAACATTTTAGTTTGCAAGATACACAAACAGCCACCCTGAAAAATGTCAATTTCAAAATATTGAATATTTAAATTTTTCCAAGCAAATATGTGATATAGCAGCTTAAAACTATTTTCTTATGTGCAATACACGCAGGAAAATTGTATGTGTGATTTGTTACTGTACATCTACCTAATAATGTTAAGATTTACTCATTATCAAAGAATGCTTTACTCTTTTGTTTTCTTTTTCTTACAAATGCGTCAATGTAAATGTACATCTTCTAATGTTTTTTTGAGCAAGTATTAATTATGTAGTTATATTTCTTTGGATCTCTTCAAAATACTGTATATATTACCTTTAGAATTCATTACGCATTAATTATGCTTTTTATGTCATTGGTGTTTCTTCGATTTTTTGCGTGAAATTATACAAACATTATTTGACTTTGAGTTGAGATGGGGAAAACTACCTTCATTTATAAAAGCTCTTTTTTCAACCAACTTTATGTGGTGTTTAAAACAGTTTAATAGGAAAAGGTGACGCACATTAGCTCTACACAGAAACAAACGTCTTCCTCTGTGTTAGAAAGCGATCCTAACATTCCTAACTGTTCTCCATGGGAACGTAATTCATATTTAATCCCCGTATTTATCGATCAGCAAGGTTATATGATTTCACTTTTTCATACTGTTGTTGGGCACGCAATAAACCAATATTATTTTTAACCAGAGTGTATTGTAGAAAAATTTAGATGTAAAAATGATATATTCTATGCGTAGTAATATTGAATATTGAAAATTTTATTCACTAATACATAGTTGTAGCTTTTGTACTTGCTAATTTTATGTGCCAATTCTAGATTGACGTGTGGCGGTATAGTTTCTCTCATTATACAAACAAAACTAAGTAAACTCATAAACGGTGCTATTTAACTCATGTTCTCCATCCACCCTAATCCCTCCCCTACCTTCTCTAGAACGTCCTTCCAACTCGTTCGTTTCTATCTCAATTCTTCTCCCCCAACATATGCCCTATATTCTCCCAACCTACTCCACACAATCTACACCTTCTCTTCACATCCTCCCACCAGTATTTATTGTCCCTCTCTTCGTTCCCACACCCATACCTCCCTATCAGTCTCTTTCTTTTAATACTTAACCTACTCTTTAAGTACTTCGGTACCTGTTCTACCATAATTTCACCATATGTCCCTTTCCTTATGTTCTCCCTTCTTTCCTGCTTCTGCGAATCCCTATCGCTTTCTATTATCTCCTCTCTCGTAGTCTCCCTCTTCCTCTACACCTCCACACTAGCACATCT
Organism: Pyrocoelia pectoralis; assembly: GCA_036250285.1. Classification (NCBI taxonomy): domain Eukaryota; kingdom Metazoa; phylum Arthropoda; class Insecta; order Coleoptera; family Lampyridae; genus Pyrocoelia; species Pyrocoelia pectoralis. Next base: position 35,184,556 of record CM070074.1, read on the forward strand.
GCCCCTTTCGTAATACCTTTTCCTATCCTCCTGTCCATATTTTATTTTTTTTCTCCTCAGTTCTTTGAAGAATATGCACACACACATTCCAATCACCTCATTTCACCACCTCCACTTCCCTTTCCTGATACCTCCCCTCCCTTTTTGAAATATAACTAACTTAGTCTTTTTTAAATTTACTTCCAACCCTCTGTTGTCCAGGAACTCTTTCACTATCCTAATAATCATATCCCTCATCTCCACCCCAGTTCTTGCTAACACCACCACATCACCCGCGTCACACCTTGCATAACCCCCTCACCTCCCCACCACTCTGCCTTCCTCTTAAAGTTTCTACCAACCCCCCTATGTAAATAGAAAATAAGCCCGGAATAAGTGGGCACCCCTGCCTCAACCCTTTCGTCGTTTCGAATGCCTCACTTATCCTTTACCGCTACCCAACCCTCACCCCCCATCTCGTCCTCTATCGTCTCTACTAACTCTTTCCTTATTCCTTTCCTCCTCAACATCACCCCACAATTTTCTCCTATTCACGTTGTCAAAATCCGCCTTTATACCCGGCAATAGGGAATAGCACAATTCACTATGTATATATTAAGTTCATGGTGGAGTCAGAGGCTCAAAAAGGGGTAGTGGTTGAATTAATAAAACTACTTAAAACCTCCCCTTAGACAATGATATTTAATAATAAATTCAAATTTTGTTAATGTTTGTTATTTGTAAGGTGTTTATTATGGTTGGTGGTTCCTGGTGGGGGGCGGCGTGCGCGCACGGTCAAAGGTAGAAAATGTAAAATACTTGTTGTTGATGTACGTAGGTACCGAATTACATGTAATAAATGCATACAGTCCACAAAATTAATAAATGTATCTTAATAATTAATAATTACATTTACGAGTAAACATAGTGGTCCCTCGACCGGATTTTTATATTGATTGGTATTGATGTATAGATCGAATGCATCGCTAAAAATCATCAATATCGTGAATAAAATTTTCGTTGGTTAATGGCGGCGCAGCACACCTGAAGCATAATTCGCAAATTCGCAAGGTTAGCGTTCCAATTTCCAGACGATAACAATTTTTGGAGGTCGTATGCATCGCCATCCGGATGCTGATCTCGTTGTATTGCAAGAAAAAATCGCAAATCAGTTAGATAAATGTGAGTACCTATTCATTCCTTTAATTTGAAATCCAACGTAATAGCGTTGCTTCTGTAAATCAAAATATTAATTATATTTCATTTCAATATGGCAGATTTGCCTACATTAAAACGAAAAAGAGGTGCAGTTAAGCACAAATTAACGAGTTTTATTAATTATTTTACTCCGCTTTGGGATAGTTTTCAAAATAACGAGGTCATTAATAAACGACAAATAACTGAGCTGCAACTCAGAATTGATAAGTTTGAACCTATCAACCAAGAATTTGATGAGATACAATTGCAACTAGAATGTTTGTGTAGTGAGGACATTTTAAATGATTATTACCAACAAAGGGAGGAATTTTTTGACTCCTACATTGAGTATTTAACTAATGCAAGTACCGTAATAAAAGAGTATAGCGCCATTGAGAATAACAATTCAGGTGCTGATACTTTGCGGTCCATGAGTAGTGGCGGAGAACCTAGTAATGTTTTAGGGGTAAAGTTGCCGGTAATTAGTCTACCTAAATTTAATGGAAATTTAAATAATTGGCTGGAATTTAAAGACACGTTTAATTCATTAATTAGTACCAGCAACCGAATTCAGACCATTGAGAAGTTTCATTATTTAAGATCGTGTTTAGAGGGCGAAGCAAAAAAGGTAATCGAAGGTGTGGAATTTTGTACTGAAAATTATAACATCGCGTGGGAATTAATAAACGAAAGATACGATAATAAAAAATTGCTAAGGCATAATCATATTAAAGGTATTTTTGAGTTGAAGGTTTCAATTCACGATAATCCCGGGGGAATTAGGTACCTGTTGGACAACTTGTCCAAACATTTACGTTCATTAAAAACACTAGGGACTCCAATTGAACATTGGGACGAAATATTAATGTATATGGTTTTAAATAAACTACATGTAGATACTCAGCAGGAGTGGGAAAGACAGAAGGAGTGCACTGAAAATTCGACACTTGCGCAATTAATCGAATTTCTTAAGTGCAGGGCTGAATTCTTGGAACGCATAGATTCCAAAACAATTAAACAAAAACAGGTTTTTTCACAAAAAACAAAAAATGTTGCGTGTGTTAGCTCGCATAATCCAAAATATAATTGTAATTTTTGTGGGAAGAATCATTTAATTTATTTATGTCATGAATTTCTGAAACTAAAAGCAAATGAACGTTTGGATAAAGTCAAACAATTAAACTTATGTAAAAATTGCTTGTGCACTGGGCATCTAGCAAATGCATGTAAATCGAAAAACTTGTGCAGAAAGGCATAACACTTTATTACACGAGGAAAAAAAGACAATAGAGGAAGCTACCCTTGTCTCCCTTTCAAGTCAAGTTCATAGTTATACCGCCTTATTGGCAACCGCTGTTGTGAATGTTCAAGACAATTATAAAAAATTAGTACCTTGTAGAGTTTTACTGGATAGCGGAAGCCAACTGAACTTTGTTACCAAAAAATTAGTTGAGTCCCTAAAGATTAATATTAATAAAACAAGTATATCGATTGTAGGTATAAATAAGATTGAATCAAAAATAGATAGCAAATGTGCAATCAATTTAAAATCAAAATGTACATCATACGGCATAACCTTAGATTGTTTTATTCTGCCAAAAATTACTAATCAGTTACCTTCAAAATATGTTGACACTAGTAATTGGAACATTCCGACGAACATAAATTTAGCGGATTGTGAATTCAACATTCCTAGGGAAGTTGATCTGCTAATTGGAGCCGACACATTTTGGACTTTATTATTGAACCAAACAAGCTCCCTTGGAAAAAACATGCCAGTCATCCAGAATACCGTGTTAGGTTGGGTGGTAACAGGTCAGCTAAGTAGTATGACAAAGAAAACGTTATGCAGTTATGCGAATGCCTTGTTCAGTTCGGGTTGCAACGATGTGGAAGGCTTAAACGATAACCTAAAAGCATTCTGGGAATTGGAAGAAGTCGGGTCGCATGAGTCTCTTTTAAACATTGACGAGCAAGAATGTGAAAATCATTTTGCTAACAATGTAAAGAGAGACGTTGACGGACGATTCATAGTATCGATACCGTTTAAATATGATAAAGAATTGCTTGGAGATTCCAAGCAAATTGCTATTAAACGTTTTTTAAATTGGGAAAAAAGGTTTCAGGGAAATGATGAGCTAAGGAAAGAATATACCGCATTTATGAATGAATATATAAACTTAGGGCACATGTCAATAAGTAAATTTAAAGATTTCAGTTCTCAAAACTATTTTTTACCGCATCATGCGGTAATGCGCCAAGACAGCATCACCACCAAATTTCGCGTGGTGTTTGATGGCAGTGCGAAAACAGATACCGGTTGGTCATTAAACAATATCCAACATGTAGGTCCGTCGGTACAGAATAACATTTTTGAAATACTATTGCGTTTCCGAAAACATAATGTCGTAGTTTGTGCGGATATTACGAAAATGTACCGCCAGATTCTAATCGACGAGAAGGATCGAGCCTTACAACAAATTGTCTGGAGGCCGGATCCAAATTCAAAATTGCAAGAGTATACGCTCAACACGGTAACTTACGGCACTGCCTCCGCACCATTTTTGGCTATCAGATGTCTACGTGAGCTAGCGTTAGAGTACAAGGACTCATTTCCAGTAGCAACAAACATTATATATCACGATTTCTATGTTGACGATCTTATCACCGGTTTTGAATCCGAAAGAGAAGCGATCGAAAATTGCAAAAGTATATCGTTTATCTTAAATAAGGGCTGTTTTCCCTTACGGAAATGGAGCTCTAACAGCGAACACTTTTTAAATTCCCAAGGCATTACGTGGAGTTGTAAGTCTGATAATTTATCTTTCAAAATTTCTAATACTTCAGAATTGGAAGCGCTTTCAAAACGAAAGCTACTGTCCGAGATATCAAAGCTATTTGATCCTTTAGGCCTGATTAGTCCTTGTGTCATTACGATAAAAATTCTCATTCAAAATCTGTGGACCTTAAAACTAACGTGGGACGATGAGGTTCCCTCAGATATTAAGGCAAAATGGAAGCAATTTAATGATGAGGTGGCGTGTTTAAATGAACTAAAAATTCCCCGGCATGTTATATGCAGGGATCCCATCAGAGTTGAGTTACATACATTTTGCGATGCAAGTCAAGACGCATATGCTGCGTTAGTCTATGTAAGGTCAATATCTAAATGGAATAAAATATGTGTATCCCTATTATGCGCGAAGACCAAGGTTGCGCCACTAAAACAATTAACCATTCCTCGTTTGGAATTATGCGGAGCATTATTGGCTTCAAAATTAGCAAAACTCTGTATGAAGTCACTTTATTGGGATAAGGTGAAAAGTTACTATTGGTGTGATTCTCAGGTTGTGTTACAATGGTTGCACACGGACTTGAAGAGATTACCGATGTTCATAGCCAATAGAGTAAATAAAATCCAACAAGAAACAGATATTCACAGTTGGGGGTACGTTAATACAAAGCAAAACCCGGCTGATGTTGCGTCTAGGGGAATTCCCCCTAAAAAATTATTAAAGTGTGCCCTATGGTGGGGAGGTCCAAATTTTCTATATGAAAATGAACTACCCGAGGCAAACGTAGAATTGCAAAATAATAACTCGGAGGTTTACAAGGTCGAAGTAAATGATACAATTGATTTTGACTTCTTCGATCGTTACTCAGATTTAAATAAGTTACGAAGAGTTATGGCAATATGTTTACGATTTATTCAAAATTTAAAATTCAAAAAGGTCAAACAAGACACAATGACGGGCGATTTAACTGTCCATGAGTTAGAAAACAGTATGCGTTCGCTGATACGGCTGGCGCAAAATGAATCATATGCTAAAGAGATTCACGCTTTAAGACACAAGGGTGCGTTAAACACTAATAATAATTTACAAGCTTTAGCCCCGTTTTTAGATAATAACGGAATTTTGCGCGTGGGAGGGCGCTTAGAAAATGCGAATATTAATTACCAGGCCAAGCATCCCATCCTATTAGAAGGGAAGCACATGCTATCCAAATTAATAATTTTATACATTCATAAACAATTAATGCACGCAGGGCCGTCTTTATTATTATCCAATATCAGGCAAAACTATTGGATAACAAATGGTGTGAATTCGGTGAAGGGAATTGTAAGAAAATGTGTGACATGTTTTAGGTATAAGCCGAAACCGTTAGAAACCATAATGGCAAACTTACCTGAAAATCGGGTAAAGATAACTAATCCCTTCAACATTACAGGAATTGATTACGCAGGTCCGTATTTACTCAGGGACCGCAAAGGTCGAGGTTTCAAAGAGTTCAAAGTATATTTAGCTGTTTTTGTTTGCTTTAGTTGCAAAGCAGTTCATATTGAATTAGTAACGGACCTCACTACAGAAGCATTCATTGCCGCATTGCGCCGATTTGTTGCACGGCGTGGTAAGCCAGAACATATCTTTTCGGACAATGCTACAAATTTTGTCGGTAGTAATAAAGAAATTCAGAGTCTTTATAAGTTTTTGAAAGATTCAGAGAGTGATATCTTCAAACTTTGTGCAAACGAAAGTATTGCTTGGTCGTTTATACCTGCAAATTCGCCCCACCATGGGGGTCTGTGGGAAGCGGCAGTAAAAAGTATTAAAACTCATTTAATAAAAATAATTGGGAACAATCACCTTTTGTTTGAAGAAATGCAAACCATAGTAGTACAGATAGAAGCAACACTAAATTCCCGACCTCTCTATGCCATGTCTTCGGATCCCAACGATATGCAACCCCTCACTCCCTCGCATTTTCTGATTGGTAAGTCGATAACGATGGTACCAGATCCAAGCCTAGCAACGATTCCATTGGGAAGGCTGTCACGATTCCAATTATTGCAACATATCCAGCAAGTGTTTTGGAAAAGATGGTCCGTTGAATATTTCGCATCTCTACAACAGAGAAATAAGTGGAAGATGCCGCGTGCCAACCTTGTGGAAGGCGCGCTGGTTTTAATAAAGCAAGACAACTTACCTCCCGGCAAATGGCTAATGGGTCGTGTCCTTGCTGTTCATCCTGGCAACGATGGAGTTGTGCGAGTAGCCACCATTCGTACGTCCAATGGCGTTTTCAAGCGTGCAATAACTAGATTGTGCGTGGTGCCACTGGAAGAAACTGGAAGAAAATAATACGTCAAGTGCATAACGTGTTGGTGTTGCAGTGACAAATAGTTAGTTGATTTTTGTATCAATACAGACACAGTTTTTTTTGTACTTACCCTATTCTTTTGTTGTTGAACGAACCGTTCAAGGTGGGGAGAAATGTTAATGTTTGTTATTTGTAAGGTGTTTATTATGGTTGGTGGTTCCTGGTGGGGGGCGGCGTGCGCGCACGGTCAAAGGTAGAAAATGTAAAATACTTGTTGTTGATGTACGTAGGTACCGAATTACATGTAATAAATGCATACAGTCCACAAAATTAATAAATGTATCTTAATAATTAATAATTACATTTACGAGTAAACAAATTTAATGAAGCGAAGATGAAGAGTTTATGTTTTTTGTATACAGGGTGTTTAAAAAATACGTTCGAATATTTGGCCCACTTATAGATCTCATCAGTACAAACAAAAAAGTCAAAATAAACATAAGTCCAAAAATCAGCCGTTTCCTAATTACAGCCTGTTTTTCAAATTAAAATAATTGTATGGCAAAGCCATTTTTTTTTTTTTTGCATTTGGGGGTATTTAAAGACATTAGTTTATTCAAATCCTGTGAATAATTTAGATGAGTTGCGAGAACGAATTGAACATGCCTGCCAGACTGTTCGTATAAATCCGGGACTCTTTGAGAGAGTGCGGCGTTCACTTTTACGGAGATGTGAAATGTGTATACAAATGGAAGGAGGACATTTTGAACATCTTCTTTAAGAATCATTAATTTGTAATAATTAAAATGTATTTATACTGATATTTGTTCATGTTCTAGTAGAAACCTCGTTGAAATACTCCTACTGAGTGTAAATTATTTTAATTTGAAAAACAGGCTGTAATTAGGAAACGGCTGATTTTTGGACTTATGTTTATTTTGACTTTTTTGTTTGTACTGATGAGATGTATAAGTGGGCCAAATATTCGAACGTATTTTTTCAACACCCTGTATAAGTACCCGAAAGTACAAAAAGCCAGCCCCATCAACGGCAAAAACTGACTGAATTGAAATTAAAAGGATTAATTAGGCTTTCACACCTCGTTTTTGATTAACGTAGGGGAGTCCTAAAATAATCCAAAAGGGAGCAAACACCTTGTTATTTAACCTTAAACTAAGGTGTGCAATCGGGCAACATTTAAATTTGACTTGATTAAAAATATATGAAATTAATTAAATTGCGACATGTTTCGAGACCAAACCGGTCTCATTCTCAAGCTTAATACAAGAAACTACATGAGTAAGATGATCCAATAAGTGATAAGTCTGAAGGGGCAAAACAATTACGTTATAAAAGTTAAAGATGAAACATGATGTAAAATAAATAATAATTAACAATAGAACAAAATTAACGAAGGCCTGAAGGGCCCCACGCTAAAATTAACATCGAAAATTTTATAACAAACTTAAAATGTCTAACAGTCTATAGCTCTTCAGGCCTTCGTTAATTTTGTTCTATTGTTAATTATTATTTATTTTACATCATGTTTCATCTTTAACTTTTATAACGTAATTGTTTTGCCCCTTCAGACTTATCACTTATTGGATCATCTTACTCATGTAGTTTCTTGTATTAAGCTTGAGAATGAGACCGGTTTGGTCTCGAAACATGTCGCAATTTAATTAATTTCATATATTTTTAATCAAGTCAAATTTAAATGTTGCCCGATTGCACACCTTAGTTTAAGGTTAAATAACAAGGTGTTTGCTCCCTTTTGGATTATTTTAGGACTCCCCTACGTTAATCAAAAACGAGGTGTGAAAGCCTAATTAATCCTTTTAATTTCAATTCAGTCAGTTTTTGCCGTTGATGGGGCTGGCTTTTTAGTACTTTCGGGTACTTATATACAAAAAACATAAACTCTTCATCTTCGCTTCATTAAATTTGAATTTATTATTAAATATCATTGTCTAAGGGGAGGTTTTAAGTAGTTTTATTAATTCATGTATATATTATCCACTGCTCTCCTTTTAAATCCCCAATCACCTCCTTCTCCACTACCTTCGTCTCCAAACGGCTGCAATGAAATCTGAGCCATGATGTTTAGCGACTTTCCACTTTCGAGGTGTTTAGCGTATATTTAAAAATCAGTCACCATTTATGTTTGTTTAAATTGGCATTGATCAATTTTAATTTTGGGAAGCGTTACTGTTGAGCGTTAGTAACCGTGCTTCTTCGGGTAAAATAGATTTCACGTTTTGGTGAAACACTAATTCATGACGAAGTGAATGTTTCTCATTTCCATCCTTATTTCATGTGTATCAAATGAAACTTGCAGTAAGTTATAATAGACATACCCATAGTGTAAGATAAATAAGTGGCGACACTGGCTATCCGTGCTGTACGGCTGACACGTCTCCGATCTGCCAACGCAAGAGAGACGGAATCGCTACGAAAAGGAGCGCTAACCCAGGCCTACCGCACGCATCTAATTGCATGCAAAAATCGTGCCAAATCGGATATAAAACAATAATATTACATATGATTGATAACAGGACAGGCACAGTGCATGTAGCAGGTGCAACTATAACATACTGGTAGTGTGCGTATCTAAAAATCACAATGGGAAGAAAGTGTGTTGTGCCAAATTGTAGAAGTGGTTATGATAAAAACCCGGAAAAAGTAACGTTATTTGTTATACCGAAGGACAGTTTGCAACAATATAATCGTGCAATTCCTCGAAAAATTCCTCGATTTGTTTAAAATCAGATAACTGAAAACGATAAGATAGATATTGACATAGGACTTATGAAAGAAAATGGGCCTAAAATTATCTGCAGAATTCAAAAATGTCAAAATATACAGGGTCTTTCATTTGAAAAAATTGAGTTACGATATTTTTTCTAACAAAATTGAAATAAAAATTTAAAACACCCTGTAGGACGCTTAATCAAAATAAATACGTTTATGAATTGTCCTACATCTGGTCAACTAATTAAATAACAATTCTTTTTTGATTATAACTTTTACTGTGCTTAATTCACTCGAGAATGTATCCTTGTTTTTAAAAAAAATTATCAGAAAATGCTAAATATCTCGAAAACGATGAAATATTGAGATAGGACTTGTTAAAGAAAAATGACGTAAAATTAAGCGCAAAATTCAAAAATGTGAAAATATACAGGGTGTTCCGTTTGAAATAGCAAATTTAATATCAACTTCCGGTATGGCCGGACGTGCTGTCAAAATAATAATATTTTAGATCGATTTTTGAGGAACGTCTAATGACCGGTCGTCGTGAAAAGCACTGTAGGTATATCATACACCGTGGTACCTACCACCTAAAATTTGGTCTGGGAGTTATTCGTCGTTCTTTTTTTATATTAGGAACGCCCTTTATTTCGTTCATGAAAGACTATGTGATATCAAATTCTGTCAATAAAATCTCGAATTACTGCGCCAGTTGATACTAACTTTCTATCTACGGCTTCTCGTTTTTATTTTAGCAAAATTTTTTTTGTATAAAATGAATAGCTTGAATGAGATGTTAAATTACACTTCAACGTAAGGACGAAAATGCGAATAAATATAATTATTAAGTATAACAGTGTTTTCCTATGTTCAATTAATACTATTGTAATATTGTTTTTAAAAAATAAGCAAAGTAAGTAAGAAACTTGCTAACATAGACCAGTGCAGTTAGGTTCAAAAACATCCCAAAAAGAAAAAAATTAATAACAGCACGGCACTAGGTGGAAATGGTAGCAAAAAGTATGTAGAATTCGAAAAGGAAAAATGCAACACGATCAGAGGGGGGCGAAGGAAATGGGAGGGGGTTTTATGGGGTATACACGGTTTTTAATTATTTACAGCGAAACTAAGCCTCGTATCGAAAAACTTTAAATGAGAAAGTTGTAGGTATTAAAAAGTTCTACAACCTTTCTATACAACATTTTTTTACATAACCTCAAAATTTCCTGGAAAATAGAAAAAATCGCGTTTTTCGTTTTGAATTTTTTTCTCCGGTGAAAATGAATATTTTTTCATCATGGTTAGTGGAAACATACCTTTTTGTGGCCCAAATAAGCTGGAATTTTTTCAAATAAAAATATTAATTTTTACGTCTTACATGGCTCGAAAACTGAAAAAAGTACCTCAACTTCAGTCAAAAAGTCTGGTGTTAAAACTTAATTTTTTTGGCAATTTCCGTATCGTTTTTTATTCGTTGAAATGTGTACTTTTAGATGGTTTAATGAAAAATTGGCATCACTATAGAAAAATTTGCCAAAAAATGCGAAAAACTGAAAAAACGTGATTTTCAAACAGCATTTTTGTAATTTTCCGTTTATGTATGTAATTATTTATTAAAATTTACAGCAAAAATCCTTGAAAATTATAACATTTATTGTTATATAAATAAATAAAGCAATTGCTAACCCTTAAAGTATGGAAAGATGCAAAACAACATGAAAATATAATATACTTATCCGAATATTATTGTAAGGTTTTACGTGGTTTCACAAAGAAAGAATGGTTACTGCAATATTTTTTCATCTAAAAAAGTAGATTTACTAAAACATTGTTTTATAAAAATTTACATTGAAAATCTCCAGCTTGGTTGAAGCAGACTTACTCCCCCTTCCCCTTGCAGGATTAGGGGTTCAGCCTCGTCAGTGCATCGTTGTGGATCAATTTTGGCCTCTTTGACGGTAGTTCTTCATCGCCGGATTCGCAAAAACTGTCAGAATCTGTTGGATCTTCGTGATGGTCATCATCATCTTCAAATTTTGTTTGGTGCGATTTGGTCCACCGTCGTTAATGTCTTCGTTGTCGCTGAAAGACTCATATGATTTTGTCTCGTAATTGCAGCATTTTTCAGAACTATCACAGTTAGTGCATAAATGTGTACATTTCAATCTGTGCTTTTTACAGCCACATTTTTTATTGTTGCATCCAGTTTCACAGCTGCAACAAATAGTTTTTAATAAAATTTCAGGAATTAAGTCCTTTGTCGCTAAAAGTGGTTCAGAATTGATAAAGTCAATTTATAAATGTAAGAAAGAAGATGTTACTTTAAATCAATTACGGTACCAGAACTATCAAGCGACAGCAGTAAAATCTTCATTTAAATTAGAAAAGCTGCCACCTACTGAAGACGCTGGAAAGCAACGTTGTTACCGAGCATACTACCAGCTTCAAACTTGGCTCGGCAACGTACTAACAGCCACGGATTGGGGCTGAAAGGAATACAAACACGGAATCATGCCGGAATTTACGAAAAAGGACTTAATAATAATAATAATAATGTTTATTGAACTGAAAAAATCATTCAATAGGGACAAAAATAAAAAATGTGGCTGTAAAAAGCACAGATTGAAATGTACACATTTATGCACTAACTGTGATAGTTCTGAAAAATGCTGCAATTACGAGACAAAATCATATGAGTCTTTCAGCGACAACGAAGACATTAACGACGGTGGACCAAATCGCACCAAACAAAATTTGAAGATGATGATGACCATCACGAAGATCCAACAGATTCTGACAGTTTTTGCGAATCCGGCGATGAAGAACTACCGTCAAAGAGGCCAAAATTGATCCACAACGATGCACTGACGAGGCTGAACCCCTAATCCTGCAAGGGGAAGGGGGAGTAAGTCTGCTTCAACCAAGCTGGAGATTTTCAATGTAAATTTTTATAAAACAATGTTTTAGTAAATCTACTTTTTTAGATGAAAAAATATTGCAGTAACCATTCTTTCTTTGTGAAACCACGTAAAACCTTACAATAATATTCGGATAAGTATATTATATTTTCATGTTGTTTTGCATCTTTCCATACTTTAAGGGTTAGCAATTGCTTTATTTATTTATATAACAATAAATGTTATAATTTTCAAGGATTTTTGCTGTAAATTTTAATAAATAATTACATACATAAACGGAAAATTACAAAAATGCTGTTTGAAAATCACGTTTTTTCAGTTTTTCGCATTTTTTGGCAAATTTTTCTATAGTGATGCCAATTTTTCATTAAACCATCTAAAAGTACACATTTCAACGAATAAAAAACGATACGGAAATTGCCAAAAAAATTAAGTTTTAACACCAGACTTTTTGACTGAAGTTGAGGTACTTTTTTCAGTTTTCGAGCCATGTAAGACGTAAAAATTAATATTTTTATTTGAAAAAATTCCAGCTTATTTGGGCCACAAAAAGGTATGTTTCCACTAACCATGATGAAAAAATATTCATTTTCACCGGAGAAAAAAATTCAAAACGAAAAACGCGATTTTTTCTATTTTCCAGGAAATTTTGAGGTTATGTAAAAAAATGTTGTATAGAAAGGTTGTAGAACTTTTTAATACCTACAACTTTCTCATTTAAAGTTTTTCGATACGAGGCTTAGTTTCGCTGTAAATAATTAAAAACCGTGTATACCCCATAAAACCCCCTCCCATTTCCTTCGCCCCCCTCTGATCGTGTTGCATTTTTCCTTTTCGAATTCTACATACTTTTTGCTACCATTTCCACCTAGCGTCGTGCTGTTATTAATTTTTTTCTCTAATAATATTATCTGCACTGGTCTAACATGATTAATAGCAAAGAGTATATTATACCGGCCCGATATTATAAAGCATAGTTAACTATGTGATCAGCTGACAATGTGGTTAAGTAATGCGATAGGCTAATACGATCAACGACCACACCTATGTAACCCGTATTAGCAAATCATGTTGCATTATTCAAATTTGATCACGTCGTTAGCTGATCACGTATTTAAGTATGCTTTATAAAACCGGGTCACCGTGTGACAAGTTTCAAAGCGGGACATAGCCGAATAGCATGGGAAATCACATATTTGCAGTTTGTTGCTCACCAGTTTCATCTACAAGAATGGTAATGATGTCTACCAAAAGAGCATTATTTTCTGAGCCTGTTTATACCAAATTGTTTGGTAGGTATACTTACTAATTCACTGCTTTTTTAATTAAAAAATAATTTTCAAAACTTAAAAAGTATGAGCACCCATGACATGTCAAATTCAAATAATGTTTAATATTAATTTTTAGACCTGTTGCCTATTTAAACACTCGTTCCTTGTTATAATAACTATTATTATCTATCATTATTCGTGGATAAATTTTCCAGGAAAATGCCATATTACATAATTGAAAATGTTTGATTTGATAATATTCAAAATTATTCGAATTTGACATGTCATGGATACTCATATTTTTAGCTTTTGAAAATTATATTTTCCTAAAAAGCAGTGAATTAGAAAATAGGTATACCAAATATTTGGTATAAACAGGCTCAGAAAATAATGCTCTTTCGATAGACATCATTACCATTCTTGTAGATATAATTGGTGAGCAGCAAACTGCAAATATGTGATTTCCCATGCTATTCGTCTATGTCCCGCTTTGAAACTTGTCACACGGTATACTCTTTGTTAATAGTCTGCTGGTATAATGCAGGACGCTGCTGCAAATGATATTACAGTGCAAGCGGAAGAAAAACAAATTATCTAAAAGATTGTCGATATTTGTTTGCAAGGATCGGACGTTTTTTTTTTGCTATTCTTAATGAATATAATATAATTTTCTCAATCAGGTGAAAAATTGAAGGTAAAATGTATGTTTCTTATGCTAAATGAAGTATTATAATTATAAATAATCAAGTACAATTATAACAATTTGGGCATCAACATTAATACATTATAAATACGCGTTCTAGGGGGTCTTTGGATGTGATTTGTAGTAATACGTAGTTATTTTAATAGGCGGTTACACCTACTTCATTACTTTATATTTAATTATTTTGGGGTGGACCCTAAGCGACTGTGTTAATAAGGTACAGAATGTGAAAGGTCCTGAAAATTCTGTTGTATTTTAGGTTTTAAACAAAAGCAATATGTTCTTATGAAATAAATTGTGAATAGTGATGAAATGTGTTAAATATTAGTGACAGTCGTGTAAATTAAACTTTTAGTAATAAATTAATGTTTGCAATTTATTCAAATTTATAATGATCATAAATACATGTAAATTACATGATGTGTTCGTTGTCAATTACAGCGAATTATCCTTAAAGCTATGATATGTTTTGTAAATTTATCAAGCGTCTTTTAAACGTTTCGACATTTGGTTGTCTTCTTTCCGGAAGATTAGTTAAATAGGTTTGGGCAACCGTATGGGAATTTTTGTAGTACTTTATTAATGTGCAAAACATATGGTAGCTTTCAGGTAATTCGCTATAACTTTTTAAGTTTGTCATAGAAATAACTACTACCTGCTTTTTGGCAGGTTGTGTTAAACTGTGTTATTGCTTTTCATCAACTATACTTACCTACATTTAAAAAATAATGTAAGCCTACTTGTTTAAAAAATGGTACAAATGTTATTTTTTCTACAAACGTCAAAAAATGACAAGGTTTGGGCATCGATAACAATACGCAGTGACCCTTTTTTTCACTTTCCTACGTTACCATGACAGCATGCGCGAAATGACGACGCCGTACTTCGCGCACTGCACGCAAACTAGATGAGAGTTTTGTATTTTAACGTTAAAATAATTGCTACAACTTTTTAACGTTTGTAGAAAAAATTTTGTTTGCAACTCGTGCGCGAAGTACTTTGGTGATCTCGACTATTTTTTCAACTCGGCTGCGCCTCGTTAAATAAATCAGTTCTCGATCACCAAAGTGGAATTTCGCGCACTAGATACAAAAATAACTATTTTCTACAAACATCAAAAAATGACAAGGTTTGCGCATCAATAACAATACGCGAAGTAACTTTCCTACGTTGCCATAACAGCGTGCGCGAAATGACGACGCCGTGCGCGAAATGACGATACTTCGCGCACTGCACGCAAACTAGATGAGAGTTTTGTATTTTAACGTTAAAATAATTGTCAACTTCTTCACGTTTGTAGAAAAAATTTTGTTTGCATCTCGTGCACGAAATACTTTGGTGATCTCGACTATTTTTTTAACCCGGCTGCGCCTCGTTAAATAAATCAGTTCTCGATCACCAAAGTGGCATTTCGCGCACTAGATACAAAAACAACTATTTTATTCATCGTTTGAAAACAGAATAAAACATTCTTACGCAAAACAGTACCTAACTGTCATGAAAATTTTTCTCGTATCTCTTATACTTAGAACGATATATTTTAATATGCATAAGTGAACATGTGAAGCCGAAAAGCATTTTCAATTTAACCAAATATACACACCTTCGATAACAAGAAAGTTACTCATGCAATCCCACTGGATATGGAACCCCTGGATGTATACGAGCTTATTATGTATTTTAAACTCGCTTCACCAATTGAATTCTATTTAGAATGGGTTGTGATCAGACCTCTTAATTTTGGTTAACGTTTCGATTATGCATTATAAACTCCACTATCCACTAGAACGTTAGGAGAAATCTGCAGATGTGGTCCTCTCTTAGGAGTTAAATAAATGTGTTTTCTACTCTTTAAAAAGAGTCGTAAAGATTAAAAACTGGATTCTATTGCTACAGTTGGACATTAAAGACAAACTCGTCAACAAATTGTAAAAAAACAGCCACTGGTTATACATTAACAAACACATTTGCATGGTTAGATTGAAGAATTTACTAGTAAATTCTTCAATCAACGATATAACATATCGGTAAATTCGTTACCTTCGTCAGTACGACAAAAACGTATTTAAGTAACTATAACTTATCAAATGAATGTAGAATAAAAAAATAAAAGGAATTACAGTGGTAGATTCGAATAATTTTTTATCAGTTTCCTACGAGTTTACAAGCCTTATGACACTTATTAATACAGTGTAATATTTACCTTATAAAAGAATTTATCAAGTAAGGCAATTACATTCTGATAGGTTTGGTTTCAATTCCCCTATAATCTGTACTACTGTAGCTTTACGATCAACCATTACCTTTTAATACACTGCTGCACCAATAAATAAATCCTTTTATTATAAATATATTCTTGGAAAATACGTTGAAATAATGATTGCCGAAATTTAAATTTTATGAGTTAAGTTCTTAAATTCAATGAACCAGGTAGCAATTTTGTGTGTATTAATGGATCATTTAGCACAACTTACATTGAATTCCCCTTTTCTTGAATTACAGATGAAATGCTGCTCAATCATTTGAATTTAATTTTCAATCTCAAAGATTTCAATTATAACGGCTGAATTGATATTAATTATTTCTGTTTTCTTTGTCTTTCCTTTCTATTTAACTCCTTAATGTTAAGTTTGCCAAATTACGCAGTAAAAATTATTTTTAATTTAGGAATATAGAAATAAATGTCCACGTTTTTTTGCAATTTATCCAGCTGTAACTAATTCAATTTTGTAAATACATCCCATGTAGTATGAAATAATTTCATACTGCAATTTGGTTCTTAATACTCTACAATTTTGAATGGCGCCTACTAACATTGACTTTAAAGTCAATGCTAGTAGGTATAATTTAAATAACCTATCGGGGTAACCTCAATAATATGTTTTGGCATTTGTATTTGCAAAGCAGTTTAGTTTTATGTTATTTTATCCGTGGTAAGGATAACTTATTTAATTTAATAATTTTTTGGCGTCTTGATTCGTTGATTCACCTCGTTTTCGCTATCCTTTATACTTAATACAAATAATTCTACAACAGCAATTTATAATGCTACCAAATTAAAAAACCAACATAATAACAATGCCATAAATGCTTACATGTGAGAGATAATGCCAACAATATTTCTATACTGAATTTTAAGCTAAATTAAAGAAAAAAACATATTCTATAACAGGTTATAAGGTTATACGGCAGTAATAATGATTGAAACCAGGTTTACGTAAGGGTTTAGTCGTAGCGGTACATCTAAATGTCTGTCAAATTGTGCGGGAAGTGTGAAATTAGGTACACTTATTAATTAGATCAAAATAAACGATTTGACCCGCACCACCCCTATTTTCAAAGTCAACCCTTAGTTTTCAAAAGTGCCCCGTATTTAGTTTTTTCCATCCCCTAACGATAACTCCTTTGTTTACAACTTTTAGAAAAAATTATATTAATAAAAGTTTTAGGAATTTTTATAAGGAATATTTTATATAAGGATCAAATTTTCACAAATATCAACCCTTATCGAGATATGTGGAAAAAACTGATTTTTGCAGTTTCATTACAAAATCGGTCATAGTTTTCTTGTTTATCGTTTCTCAGAAAAATTATTCAAGTAAAAGATGTAGATGTTAATATGATCAATATTTTAGGTATATACAATATTTTCACAGAAAGCAACCCTTAACAAGTTATTTCGATATTTCTGAAAGTAAGCAACCCTTAAGTATGAAATCGCTCATATCTCTTTTATTTGTAACTTATGAGGAAAAATATGTGAATAAATATTATTGAAAATTATGTTTTGAGCATTTTATGTTGGTATGAAAATTTCTCAAAAGTCAACCCTTAACGAGATATATCGAGAAAACCAGAAACTGTCAATTTTCACATAAAATCTAGCATAACTTTTCTATATTTCACTACAATGACATTATTGTTATATAATTCGGTAGGTATATAGATGTAGAAAATATAAGTAAGGGGTAATTTTTTACAAAAACTCACCCTTAGCGAGATATTTTGACAAAAACAAACTTTCGGCACTTTTTAGAAAAGTTTTCGTAACTTTTTCAATTACGATGGTTAATATTATTTCTTCGCGGTTAATAATAGCCAATTACAGTGCGTTTCATGAAATCATAGTGATTTTGCACCATATCACACTGGTGCGGGAATTTTCAACGTACAAAGTGTAGGGTTTATTCGCGGTAATATAATTAAAAAGAAACAATGTAATTGTACCCAAAATGCAAACATAGGTCGATTTTTATATCAAGGAAGACATATTTTGATGTTATTTTCTTGGGGGTGGTTCCCACCTCCAGCGCTTCACAGGGGGTGACATTGAAATTTCAAATAGGAAGGCGGGTCATGTGATACATCATTGGAAAGCTAATTCCTTGGCCTTTTCATTTTTGCATTTTTTCCACTTTATTTCTATCAGTAGCTAAGTAAAATACTGAAATATTTATTTAAACACATTTGGCTTAAGTTCGCGAGCTCGTTACGTCGCGGGCGTCGCGGGGTATGGTTTCGCTCGGGTATCGCATCTCCTTTAGACATTTTACATGCGAAAATAAAAGGTAAGCACTTCAACAGCAAGTTAGTATTATCTCACCGACTCGTATTTCAGTGAGAACAACCAAATAGAAGACTAAAAAGGAGATACGACACCCGAGCGAAACCATACGCCGCGACGAAATTTCAATGTCACCCCCTGTGAAGCGCTGGAGGTGGGAACCACCCCCAAGAAAATAACATCAAAATATGTCTTCCTTGATATAAAAATCGACCTATGTTTGCATTTTGGGTACAATTAGATTGTTTCTTTTTAATTATATTACCGCGAATAAACCCTACACTTTGTACGTTGAAAATTCCCGCACCAGTGTGATATGGTGCAAAATCACTATAATTTCATGAAACGCACTGTAATTGGCTATTATTAACCGCGAAGAAATAATATTAACCATCGTAATTGAAAAAGTTACGAAAACTTTTCTAAAAAGTGCCGAAAGTTTGTTTTTGTCAAAATATCTCGCTAAGGGTGAGTTTTTGTAAAAAATTAGCCCTTACTTATATTTTCTACATCCATATACCTACCGAATTATATAACAATAATGTCATTGTAGTGAAATATAGAAAAGTTATGCTCGATTTTATGTGAAAATTGACAGTTTCTGGTTTTTTCGATATATCTCGTTAAGGGTTGACTTTTGAGAAATTTTCATACCGACATAAAATGCCCAAAACATAATTTTCTATAATATTTATTCACATGTTTTTCCTCATAAGTTACAAATAAAAAAGATATGAGCGATTTCATACTTAAGGGTTGCTTACTTTCAGAAATATCGAAATAACTTGTTAAGGGTTGCTTTCTGTGAAAATATTACATATACCTAAAATATTGATCATATTAATATCTAGATCTAATTTTTCTGAGAAACGATAAACAAGAAAACTATGACCGATTTTGTAATCAAACTGCAAAAATCAGTTTTTTCCACATATCTCGATAAGGGTTGATATTTGTGAAAATTTGATCCTTATATAAAATATTCCTTATAAAAATTCCTAAAACTTTTATTAAAATAATTTTTTCTAAAAGTTGTAAACAAAGGAGTTATCGTTAGGGGATGGAAAAAACTAAATACGGGGCACTTTTGAAAACTAAGGGTTGAAAATAGGGGTGCTGCGGGTCAAATTGTTTATTTTGATCTAATTAATAAGTGTACCTAATTTCACACTTCCCGCACAATTTGACAGACATTTGCGATTTTCTCGATGTACCGCTGCGACTATTGACGGATTTCTGCCAAGAGTTTTTATTTACATTATTTATTGTTGACAACGTTTCGCCATAAACATGGCTTTATCAAGTCTTATATAAAATATAGTTGAAATTGATGAAGTATTTTTAACAAGTTGATAACTAAAAAAATGATATGTTAGAGAAAGGTTAAAATTTCTTACCAAAATTAATTTACCATGAAATTTTCATTGATATGGTATTACATATAAAATATAGTTGAAAATGATGAAGTATTTTTAAAAAGTTGATAACTAAAAAAATGGTATGTTAGAGAAGGGTTAAATTTTCTTACCGATTAATTTACCATGAAATATTCATTAGTACGGTCGAATGAATATTTCCTACTCCATTCTACAAACCTGTAAGACAGTGCATTATTGCCTATTCATCGTGCTCTATATTCTTCTATTATTTGGTGTTCAATTTTCTATTTACCGCTGCACAGCGCCATTACTTGACACATAAAAACACTTACAATAATGGAGGAAAAGGACATTCAATAATTTGGTCATTGTAAATTATTCTAAAGTCAGCCGTTTGTTTTCTATCCATCTGTGTATACAGGGTGATTTCTAACCTCCTGAGCAAACTGAAAGGGCAACTAGGAGAGATCAAAATAAAGTTATTTTTTTAATAAAATTTGGATGAAATTTTAATAATAAGAAAGTTACAAGTGTTTAAAGTTCTTAGGTACGTCTTGCGCGTCTTGCGTTTCCTTCAGCTACTCCATATAATTACAGAATCATGTCTACGTATTCTTCATTACTGTAATTCACCATTTCTGATTTCAGACGAATTATTGATTTGACAAATAATTAACCTTTAACAATTAACATTTATGTAATATTGACGTACATGATTAAATTAAATAAATCAGCGGCTTTCAATAAATAAACACCCATAACTGTGTATTTTAAAGAACAATTTAAATAGCTTATAAACATTTTAGTTAAATTTTAACTGAACTTTCAAGTATTTGAATTCAAAATGTAAATATTATTACCTACCATATTTTATAAAAAAAGCTCAATGGTTTCTAAGAACACTTGTAACTTTCTTATTATTACAATTTGATCAAAATTTTATTAAAAAAATAACTTTATTTTGATCTCCCCCAGTTGTCCTTTCAATTTAGTCAGGAGGTTAGAAATCACCCTGTATTCCTTACCTTGACAATTGAGTAACGTTTTTTTTTCTTCTAGATCTGCCAATTCTAAACAATACTAGCTAGACAAAGCATTGTATGGTTCCTTGCCTTCTATAAGGTAAAATTAATCACTAAATCCAATTACGTCTAAAATTTATAACGCCCGATAACTGGAAAGCTTATATTAGTTAGAATTAATACCATTCCGTTAGTAAAACTGGTGGTTAGGTGAAGAGAATGTAATTCAGGTAAATGTATCCTGATAATTCTATTGTCTACAATCAAGTAAAGAAATATTTAAATAGACAATTTCTTTCCATTTCTCATGTCGGAAAACACAACACAACCTCTTCTATCAATAATAGAAATTTGTTATAACATAGTTTTTCTATACTAACCAATTTTCATGAAAATTATGACCTTATATCAATGAAGAGAGCGAAACATATTCAAATTAATAAATATTACTTACTTAATCCTATCCCTTTCTACTGTTAGGTGTAAGGCCAGTGTAGAAGTTCAACCAATTTAATTAATACGAGATGAAATATCAATTCCACAAAACTTTTTCCTTTAATGTTTCTTGTATTTTTCATAATAACAACTATCTTTTGGTAAAGAAAATTCAATAAGGTGAAAAGTCTACCGACTAAGCATTTGAAATTTAGATATTATAACAATTCGTCGATTGTCAAGTAATACAAATTTTATCACAATCCGAATCCGCCCCATGAATTTTGTTAAATAAATCCTTCAAAGTCCAGACGACTAAGTTTTTTTCTCTGATAGTAGTAGGCCATGCCTAAACCAAATAATATACCTACTTAATGATTAAATTCCGCTTCGTAAGGGTCTGTATTTTGTGACGATATTTATCCATAAAGATGCAGTTTGTATCAAGAATATTAATTGATTATTATGTTGCCACGATCTTGTAAATCATTTAATGGTCTTTTTAGCCAAATCATCCCTGTGACACAAGTCCATAGATTGATTTTTCAAAGCTGTCATTACTCACAAAACATGGGTTTTTACTATAATAATGGCCACTGTAGAAGGAAGGCCATTTTATTTGTTGGTATGATGATTACCTATTCTATTCCTTTCTAAACTATATTGATTTCAATTTATCAAGCAATTATGCCGTCGTTTTAAGAAAATAATACAGGGCATAGGTTAGTAGTCGTACTATGCACACATTCTGCCAGTTTGTATCTGACAACTCACACTCCTTTTCTTTAATGTGTACAGATAAGAGGAGTATGCTCGTTTGTGTGTGGATTTCAAGAACAAAATATGTTTTGGCTTTTAATTATCCAAATAATAACAATAATCCAAAAATGTGTAATAGCAAAATGGCGGTCATATAAAAACTAAGACTTTTGCAAAATTCCTTCATGGATCTTGAAAAGGTTTGCTTATTGTATAAATTGAAGCATTATGAGGAAATTTTATTTCAAACATTTTTTTATAATTTGGATATATCATCAAATATACAACATTTATACCTCCCTACGGCTGGTATGCTCACAAACAAAAAACTTACTGGGATGCCTTCAAACGTGCAATACTTGGAAAAAGATTAAGTAAAAATGAAATACAGTGAAATGCTGTTAATATATAACTGCAAATGTTAACAAAGAACATTCCCCTAAGAAAGGGAATATGATCTAACATTCAATTATGTTCTATACACCTCGTAACAGATGAATGTGAATAGAAAGGAGCAAAGTTGCGAAATTAAAAATATCAATGCAACAAGTTAGGTGCTATGTAGATTAAAGTGAAAGTTATTTCACCGATCATAAGGTATCTATTATTTAGTTACAGGGAATAATACAATAACTCCATATCCATAAATAGTTTTTTTTTTAATACGGAACGACGTAAATGGAAACTAAAAATATAGGAGACTGCTGTAATCTTATAATCGTTTGATATTTAGCAAGAGCACAAGCAAATAAGGTTGTACTGACCTCGTTACTTCTAACATGATTCGCGCATTTAAATTGATTTAAAAGTTCATAGGTACACATTGGGTTTTACAAGGCGTTTTTTTTTCTATATAGAAATTGGTGATCTATTAGTAGGAAGTGCACTTAATATATAAACACATATTCACCCACAGTCACACGTTAATGCTTTCTATAAATGTTACATCACAATACAGTTAAGCACAAACCACATTTTCTTCCATAATAAATATTGAAACAACTCCACTTATCTCTTTCATTTCGTTATTTTCACCGAACAAAAGTTCGATATATGAAATCATTAAATCTCTGTGTGGTACAGGAATCTTAAAATTCTTACTTCAGATTCCGAAAGAGCGTCGAAAAGTATACTTACAAATAGATCTTGATGTGCTTCGCTGTAACTTATCGGGAACACAGTCAAAATATTAAATATAGAAGTTTGCTAAATATGTATACATAAACATATGATTTATCATAAAATTCATTTTCGAGTTTATCTCGTGTAAGTATTGATAATATTCAACGTTTCGAAAACTACATCTACATACAACGGGCCTGTCACACGCAGTAAATCACGCAAAAATTAAAACTAGATGGCATAACTCATTAATAACAATTGTCAATAATTCTTGATAAAGAAAACCAAGCGAGTTTTCGAAACGTTGAATATTATCAATACTTACACGAGATAAACTCGAAAATGAATTTTATGATAAATAATATAACTCGTGGAAACTTAAATAACAATATAAACATATGATATATCATTTCTATGTGATTTTTAACGCTTAGTATTTGCACTGCAATTTTGTTCGGTCTGGCAATGCTAGAAGAGCATTCTAAACTTGTTTTTAGTTTGCTCCTCGGTGATCTCGACTGGGACCTGGGACCTCAACCTCCATTCAAAGGGCGGACTTGAATTTAAAAAAATACATACCACAAATACTTGTGATTGCTTCACGATTATAGCTTGTGAGTCTTTTCATAATGTATTGAGCATGAACGAAATATTTCCTTTCGAAATGTTTTGCCCTCTTCTATTTTTATAACCACTTCCAGTTGTGTGACCATAAACCCTCCACTCACATCTTTTTACTTTTATTCCCTTTATTTACCATAAATTCAAGTAATTATTTCAATAAGTAGCAGATTTTTATTTTTAATATTTATGTTATTTATTTATCGATCATTACTGCAAGAAATTAAAATAATATCTGCAAAACATCTGGGAATGCAGTGCATTTCGTCCCACTTACCGATGTGATATGATATCTAAACTAAAACCACTTTACTTCATACTTTTTATATGTATACTTCATATTTCTTCAGCATTATAATTTCGATAAATATTTGTTTAAATAACTTTATATACATGGGAGTTCCATCATACAGATTTTTCCTAGGCTTATCAACTATCTCGTTTGGGTTGAGTTACATACCATAATCGACATGTCGAGTTACAAATAGAACTGCAGTTATAAATGACCCAGAATTCCTTCCTTAAGAAGCAAATCGAAGCTAAATTAAATGAGAGGGAAATGGAGGCTTAAATGAAGAAAATTCCAGGATTAAAATCGAGATTAAAATAAAGGAAATTATGGTCTCATATAAATGTAATGCTCACCTTACTCACCTAATTACCAAGTCAACGCAAACAGAAGCTAAAGTCACTTTAAACTCTAGCACACAAACCCCCCATCTAAGTAATACTACAAGGCACGTGTTCGCCAAACTACAAACATGTCAAGTGATAGTACTCTACGTTGTGAACGAGTTGTTCGAACTTGTGTGGGCATTGCTCTTATAAGGATAGATTACATTAGTCTCCACACAATTTGAGATTAGCTGATTACAAGTAGGGAGAAAAGAGCTACAGAAATACGTAGATACGTATTATTCATCTGCGAAGGTTGTATTCCTCTATTTAAAAGTTTAAACATTTTCACTTTTCCGTCTTTATTTATATTCACCCGCGTTCATATTAATAAAAACTCATTTACTCTAGAACAGCAATGTTCACAATTAATTCTACTACACCCGTCAGAACATTATTTGTATCTTATGATCTTTTCACAGTTCT
This sequence comes from Pyrocoelia pectoralis, assembly GCA_036250285.1. Classification (NCBI taxonomy): domain Eukaryota; kingdom Metazoa; phylum Arthropoda; class Insecta; order Coleoptera; family Lampyridae; genus Pyrocoelia; species Pyrocoelia pectoralis. The sequence continues at coordinate 35,209,478 of CM070074.1, forward strand.
ACTTTTGTCACATTTAACATATAGTCTATAGTCCATTGAAAAGTTACATTTGGGGTGCGTTTGTCAGAGGACGCAATTTTATTTTTTAGATAACAAGGAGGTGTTAGTATAAAGTTAAATCTAAGTTTGTGGGGTTGCAACCCTTGTCCCACGGCCGCCATCTTGGAAAAAGGGGTACAAATGGTTTTTATGGTTTATCTGACAAACTATAGGTCTCACACAAAAAATTGTTGAATATTTTTTGTTGCAAATAAAATGTTCTACAACTTTGGTTCAGTAATTTTTAGTCGTAGAACCACAAATTACAAAGTTATAAGCGAAAATCGATGAAAATCTGAGGAAAGTTTTCTATTGGTCGTTATAACTTTTTTTTTGGATCATTTAATAAAAAAATGACATCAGAACATTTTTATAGAGGGATTTTTAAGGAATAATTATATACTTTTTTAATTTGATCATTAGTTAAGGTTTTACAGCGCTGCGAAACGAATACTATTCTTCAGTATTCATAATTATAGATAAATATTAATGATTATTATTATTAGAAGATGTCTTCTAATAATAATAATAATGACATTCGTGGAAACTTAAACAATAATATATTAATGGTTCTCCATAATTTTTAATCATCTTCTCATTTTTTTTATCATAATCTTTTTAATTATTAATAATGCAATATTGTTATTGATTAAATATTGACTCTTTTCCCCACCACCTATGAGGTAGAGTCTGGAGGTGCGTTTTTTTACTTTATAATCCACGGTCATTTTTACTCTGCCCTCGGTCTTTTTGATGGACCAGGCTGCGGCTCAGGATCTGGTTGACCTTCTACATCAAATACTTGAGGGAGAACCAGAGAAGAAAGTGGCGTCATTGTCGGCGGTTCATCATCAGAATCATTTCCCTCAGTCTCCCCAGAACAATGGAGGCACACTGCAGAACATTTGAGGCCTGCTTCACGACATCCACACATCGCTCCACATGTTCCTTTGCATCTGCAGAATATCAAGTTTAGAAGCTCGGGGGGTGCTGGAGGTTTTGAGCTTTGTACTGGCATCAATATATGTCCATTTTTTTCCAGCCCCAGTCTTCAGGGTGGTTGTAATTACCGAGCCACGACTGGACCTGATGGTAGACTCGAAAACTATGGAAGCGGACTGTATCTTGTGTTGGAGGAAGTGAAGATAAATGAAATGTACTCTTTATCACTGACTTGGCGAATCGTTTACATCGTAGGCTGTCAAGAGAATTATCATTTTTGTTACCACCATATAAAGAGATGAAAAAACGTTCACCCATGACAGCGAGCAAAGCAGGATCAACTCTCTAGTTGAGAAACAACGCCGTTCCACTTGGTAACTCTGGATGTTTCTCCAGGGTTTTCAGAAATTTAAGTTTACCCATATTGTGAGCGGCTGAAGTTGTGTCACATCCTGAAAAAGCAAACAGCAAATTATCTGCAATGATGTCTCCGTACATAAAACCTGACGTTCAATGTCGTTTTTCTGCTGTACGTTCTTTTGATGGTTTAAAAAAATACATTTAATTGTTTTCTTCCAAGTACCGTGAGCAAGATAAGTATGTCGATATCTTCAGCTACAATAGTAACTGAGTCAAACGATTGAGATGCAGCAAGAGCAGAGCGAACGATGAGGGTGTCTGCATCTGATTCTGCTTGGTCGACACTGAAATCCCACCTCCGAGAATGACGTTTTGGGAAGGACAATGAAATCAGCTTTGTTCTCATTACCAAGAAATTTTTCTTGTGATAACGTCGGTACGGTGTTCTTGTCGAATTTTACTTCTATCGACTGGTGTTTTTTCGTGCGACGCAAACGCTCCCAAGACTTTGTTCCTGCGACATCGGGGTCGTCTGAGTAGCCGTCAAATGCAATGGTTCCAGAGAGCCCAAAGCGTAGTTGTACATATTTGATATATTTTTAAGTAATATCATTAAAAGATGAATTTCGATCCCAAACCACCAATATTTATGTAGGTATAAGTAATTATGAATACTGAAGAATAGTATTCATTTCGCGGCGCTGTAAAACCTTAACTAATGAATAAAATTAAAAAAGTATATAATAAAAAGTATTCCTTAAAAATCCCTCTATAAAAATATTCTGATATCATTTTTTTTTTAATGATCCGGAAAAAAGATATCACAACCAATAGAAAATTTTTCCTCAAATTTTCATCGATTTTCGCTTATAACTTTGTTATTTTTGGTTCTACGACTAAAAGTTACTGGACCAAAGTTGTGGATAATTTTATTTTAAACAAAAAATATTCATTTTTTTGTGTTAGACCTATAGTTTGCCAGATAAACCGTAAAAACCATTTGTACCTCTTTTTCAAGATGGCGGCCGTGGGACAAGGGTTGCAACCCCACAAACTTGGATTTAACCTTAAACTAACCCCTCCTTGATATCTAAAAAATAAAATTGCGTCCTCTGACAAATGCACAATAAGCCTAAAAAATGTAACATTTTAATGGACTAATATTACATACTGTGAATTACTGTGTAGTTTCTTTCGAATATAAACAATTGGTTTAGTTCCGTTTATTTTTATCGTAAGGTACTTGACGTTTGGGTGTTTATTTGTACACTCCACTACCTGCCATACAGCACACAGCATTCATCAACGTTTCGTACTAATTTCGCATTAGAACAATCGGGCAAAACACGAGTGAATTGTGGTTTAGAAGGAAACTACATTACAGTATTTAGATAAACTAACAACACAAACGTTTTTGACTGAACAAAAAACAAATTACCCAAATCGTACTCTATTTTGTATAAATACCGTGTAATCTTGTGTTTTGCCTTTAGTATTAAAAAGATATTTGAAAATGTTAGAGTTGGTTCTAAAAGCTATTTTATATTTGTTTGTTTCGTTGAATATTATTACTTATTACATTAATGATTGGGCAGTAATTATTTGTTGACTAGAACGCCGCAAACTAAACGAAGCTACTGAGTGTAGCCTTTAATTCATATTTTAATCACGTTTAACGCATTTCCATATTACCGGTTATAAATAATACACCACAATTACAATAAATAGCAACTAGGAATAAGATTTCTTCTCAATTTTGTGATAAAGTAATAACATCGTATAACAAATATTTGAGCCTACAGTTTTAAAATATGGAATCTGTCTCTGAAGTTTATAATTTTATTATTCTCCGCATTCCTCTAGAAAATAAAATTTATATACGAGTGTTTCATTGGATTTAATTAAATTTCATTTAAATCTAAACAGAATTTAATTGACCTCACACTTTCTTATTAAAACTTTCGAAGTAAAAATATATTTACTTTCATGGCTGCGTAGATTTTCATACCTCCCGCATTCCATACATTATGGAAGATGTAATTTTCCGGATTCTATGGAAATATATTCTCTAAGGGATTGGACGGAAGACAATAGCAAGCTTATTCAGTTTTCTACTTTAAAGTTCTCAAATAAGTTCAACTACATTATCATTCGCATACACAAAACTTGTTAAATACCTAAACTTCTTTAATCGACCTATTACTTCGTGTTCGAGTTTATCATGTAAGTTATTGCTGAATATTTATTACCAGTTTTTCACTGTTTGCAGAAAATTGGTCTTTATTGCAACGTTTATAGAAAAACGACAAAACAGTTTGCAAATCTCAATATAAATCGTAATTTTTGACTATTAAATGAAATTTCAGATTAAAGGGTTGGTCGGTCCATAATGCTTTCGTTTTTATTGAATAAACTCTCAAGCTGTTAATAAATGGCCAAGCTTAATTTATACATAAAAGTACCCTAAAGGCGACGACATTTGAAATTATAGCTGTTGAAAGTTTGCAATAAATCTTAGTGGTTTATATTTTGGTGAAATGAAAAAAAGGCGGAACTCAAATGAAATATGTATTACAAAAATATTTACACTGTATTTTCTTGATTTGGAAATTTTTATCGGTTGCAAAATCTATTTGATTGAAAAAATGAAAACCCCACCACTTGAATAATGTATATAAAGAGGAATGTTGAATAGGAGATGTGAAAATTAATTTTAACTGTATTTTTCAGGTTTAATTTCAAAGGATTTCAACAGTAAGTGTTACAGATAATGCCACCTTAGTTCAATGGTGCAAGTGATTTGCGTCTTCCCCTTTCAATTACCTATTGCTGGCAGAAGTAGGTACTAACCTTAGAATATAAATGAACTACAGAAACGTTTGTTTACATTGGTTTGTGAAGGCAGGACAAGGATAGCCTAATTCAGTCTTATTTATAAACGGGGGTACACGCGATTCTCGCGTTTTGCGTGGTTTGGGCGGGGGGGGGGGGCATCTGTGATTGTATGTTGTAATAGCTTTTGTTTGAAAATATCACACCTTGTTGAGCTGGCTTAGTCGCTTGAAAAAAGAAAAAATTTTTACATTTTTATACCTTTTCCGATTTTTGACCCGGTAGGTATCTGTAATTTAGCAAGTTATTAAAGTAACTAAAATAAAGGATTGCATTTACTTACATTTGATGTAAAAATCACAAAAATCGGTTGATATTTGATAAAGATATACGAATTCGTTCCTACCTATAGTAGATTTTTACCAATTATTAAAAAAAATGTAAAGTGCAAACTTTTTGGAATAGATTTGAGACCAAAATACATAATGGCCCTTTCACAATGTTAATAAAATTACGTCTGTGCACATAGTCTTTGCCCAAAGATTAACGAAAATATAACAAATTCCGCGTGAACTTCGCAAGGATAGTTTACAATGAATTTTGAATGTAAAAGAACTCAATTTGGACACTGGCAGCTTTTTGGGAATACAAATGGCCTTAGGGAGAACGTTTTAACATTCATCTTTAACTATAGTAAAACTAAAAATACCATAAAACATAAAATGTACAAATAGAAGCTGCTCTAACGTTGCATAACATCTGTTTCATAGAAAGACCTTCTCTACCTTAAACAGTTTCAAATTTTCAAATTTCACTAACTAAAGGCATCATTTACACGTATATGTGCAGCAGTAAATATGGATTTTACTTCCTCTTAATTACAATATAATTTGTATATTTAGAAGTATAGTTAAAGTATAGGTATTCTCTTCGGTATAATGTAACGTAACCATACTACTTGCCTACCTACGGACGTTCAAGGTCAAATAGAAAATATAACCTTACATCAGTTAACTTAATAATTTGCATAGATAGTAACGTTCATAGACGTAGAAAGAAATTTTAATGGGGAAGTGATTATTTACTTAAAATTTGAAGAAGAAGCTTTGAACATTTTCTATTTTAAGGAGAGAAGTGTGTATCTGAAAATACACATATCTACCTTGCATGTCCCGTATTCATATTATATATAACAGTATTTGTGCAATGTTGATGGTGTAATAATGTATTTAATATTGTTATAATTTATATGACCATTAAATACAGTACGCCACTGTACATGTAGTCTTGTTGTTTTTTCTTCTCTCTTTTTTTCCTGCGTACTCTCTCGTCAGTGTTGGTTTCATGTTTTAATAACGTTCGTATATGTATGGAAAGGCGTATCTGTACCTTTCTACAGGGTGATTCATTAAGAATGTCCAATCTCTGAACTGTAGATTCCAGACCTCGAAATATGATGATTCTGCCCAACATGCCTTATACAAATATTGATAGTTTCCGAGATACCGGGTGTTTAAAGTTTAAATATGAATTTTGATTTTCGCAATAACTTTCTATTTTTTCACAATTTCTTTTTGAAAATTGGCAGTTTTACCTTTTTTTGCATGAGGATTGCCAATTTGGACTCTAATTTAGCATTGCTAATAGAGGGCGCTAGTTATACTTGGTTGTGTTTAGTAAATCTAAGCAAAAATTTTTTTCGGCTGAACTATTAGCAAACTAATAATAAAATATGGAAAAGCGTTAGATTCTACAAAAAAAGTTACTCTTGTTTGATTCGTGTAACTCGATCAGTTATCGAGTTATTTGCTTCTAAACAGTTCAATAAATTTTAATTTAAAAAAAAAATTTATTCTCTAAATGTGTAACAACAATAAACTATTATTTATGATCCGTTTTCGCAAAGATCTCTTCATATCAAATAACCCTTGTCTATTATTTTTAATCACATTAATTAATTGTTATTGCGAAAATCAAAATTCATATTTAAACTTTAAACACCCGGTATCTCGGAAACTAGCAATATTTGTATAAGGCATGTTGGGCAGAATCATCATATTTTGAGGTCTGGAATCTACAATTCAGAGATTGGACATTCTTAATGAATCACCCTGTATAATACGTGATACGTGTATAAGGTACTAACCTTTTAATAGGATTAATTTTCAATTTTTTGGTTTTCTTGACTCAGTAATTAACTACGTTGACCCGACGATTAATGCAAGATCCATTTCCCGTCCTGTCGCGTAACAGATAGCCAATCTCATGGATCCTTGATAACCGTAATATCACAGATAATCTGGGTAAAATGGTATTATACAAGGTGTCCCAAAAGGGCCGGGGTATTCTTTTTTGCATAAAACAGAAAACAAAAAAATCCTCCAATTTTTAAATTTTTATTTTGTAAATGACAGATGGGGAATTTACGTTGCAAAAATCACATTGTCCAAATGTGCACCCTCACGCTGCTGGCACTCTTTCAAACCGCGAACGTATATTTACGGTTTTCTCGAACTGAAGCTCTCATGTTCAATTATTGTTTCTTCAGTCCTAGCTGGTCGTGGCCGGTCCGTATGGTGGGTTATTGTTATTATTGTGTTGCCGGTTTCCTCAAACATCTTGACCCATCGTCGGATCGTGTTGTCTTTCGGTGCTCGCCGCACATTGAATGCGCGGTAAAGTAAATGGTATTGAAATAACAACTTTTAAAGATGATGAGAGTAACAATACAGCGGTTTTAAAGGAGAGAAACATGTGACACTAGAGGTCGATTTTGAAAATATTTCTAACAGCCATTAAAGGCTTCCAGTTAACTTACGTTAGAGAAAAAAGTGGAAAAGAAGAATGCAAAAACCGTATAAGCTTTATAACAAAAATCCGACAGTAATAACAAATTTTAGCTTCTCCCTTTTACCTGAAATTTATAATCTTGAGTCGACGAAAGGGCCAATATAATCAGGAGGCTACCAAGGAGCTACTATCACTAATCAATAAGGGGAAATAGAAGAGCTTCCGGCTGCCACAAGAAAGGTCTGGTTTAGTAAAGTGTTTTTTTATTAATAAATAGTAGCCAATGTAAATGTGAGGGTATGTTTATTTTAACATTTCGAACAGAATACGGCACGGAGTCAATTATTATAAATAGTTCAGTTGTATGTAATTTAGGTACATAATAGAAGAAAGGGAAAATGTTGTATTGTTAGTACACAAGTACCCGCCACATTTGTCTAATCGGAGCTTATAAGAATATGAAATGGCTGTAATTACTACTAATAGCTCTTTGTCTGTAATTATCCATAATTTCTCAGGAAAATAATCAGCGCTTATTAAGTATTTAGAAGGGTACCTGCTGTAATTACAGAATGAAATTTTTACGAAATTAAAATGTATTCTTCCGTTACTGAACTATTCAGATTTCAGGAGGCTGAAAGCATTTACGTATTCTTGACTACCTTTTATGGTGGACATACATGTGGAAAACAGCACGAAATGAATTGATAGCTAAGTAATGAAACTAAACACGAAATATACTGGCATGGGAAAGTTTGCAGCTTATTTCCTTTTCCATTTCTTGTACACGAGATCGTCTGCTGGAAACATTAAAATTCCAGTCAAACCGTCACTCAAAATTGAAAAAATATATACCTAACTATTTTTAAGAAATCTTTGTGACATACGATAAAGGAAAAATGGAAGGAAACAATACTAACTTTATAATTTCATGTTAAAATTAATGACGAGCTGCCCTCTTGCCGTTTTAGTCTATGGGCGACATCGAGGCCTAGTATAAACGGATCAAATTTTAACGAAGGTTGAATAGTGTTACTTCTTCGAAGTTGTAAAGTGTAATTTGAAGAGGAGCAGCAATGGAGTTGATGTTGTATTTATACCAGATCATTTGTAACATTTGACTCGAAAGACGTCTTTAGAGTTTAAATAAATTATGAAATATACGGCACATAGAAATTAGTTAACAACTTGATTAGGCACATGCTAGTAAATTGACTAGTCCTAACGGTTTAAGCAGGAAATGCACCCGCAATGAACTGATGTTATGAATGTGGTTTATATTCTTAATTTGACAATTGTTTAACTAGTAAAAGCATTAATATATTCGTTGTACTGTTAACTGTAATTAAATCTGAAATAACCAGAATTACGCTTTAACGAGGTTCGTTGCAAATTTCCATAAGCGTCATGAACACTTTTTGATAATCTACACCTGGTTGATGTCGACACAGGAAGTTACTATATCCATAAATAGAAATTAGCCGAATTTAAATAGTTAAGTTTTGTTAGTAAAATGTGTTAGGGTTAGTGAATATATAATATTTAATGTTATAAAACAGAAGATGGCAAAGCTATGTGTCTATGTGATAATTCGTATATTAAGTAATAATTTTAAAAAATAATTGACTTTACTTCCTAATGGAATTGTTCATAAAAAAGATGCTGTAATCCAAAATCAATAAACTGCTGTTCTTGAGAAACTCTCAAACAATGCCTTCACACCTACAACAGTTTATTTTAACCTCACACTTTTACTATAATGAAAAACCTTGAAGTCTTCTACATTGTGGTCCATCAACAAATGATTTGAACATAAGCGGGTATAAAAAGTTCATCACTTATTTAAAACGACAATTAGTTGGTTATCAGCCAAAAAAATTGAGAACCTTTTCGAGAGCAGCAGTGTTTAGATTTCTGACAGAACCACCCGATGACATCTTTTTAATGATGAAGCATTAGTTATAATATTTCCTATATTGTATACATTTGCAGGTTGTAATGATTAGCTTTTGAAGTGCACATTTTGCAAATTCGCTGTACCAAGGTCAAGCAATTCTCAAATTTCGATATTAGATACAAAGAACATGTTACTTATAAAAAAACACATATAGCTAAACTATACCAAATAATATTAATTCGCAATTACTTGACATTCTTGATTATAACAAAAATTCATAACCTTTAAGGCGCTTTGGTATGGTGTGCATAGAGCATAGGTTATTAGCTGTGTTTTCCCTACTATCGGAGTAAAAATGCAAGGCCTCTGACTTTAAGTGGTCATAACGAAAAAACTGAGGGGTGAAATTTCTTCATTTTTGGGCAGTACATGAGTCATTTATATATGTTTAACATGTGTAAAAATCAAATTGGTAGAATCAGTTGTTTAACTTTTATTTTAATTAACAGCAATAAAAACGCTGTATTCAGTATTTTCCTGGCTGACGGTCAGTTTTAACTTATCATAAAATTGTTATTGTTTCATAAATTGTTACCAAATTTACAAATGTTGTAGCACACATACTTCTCAAAAGTCGACAGTCAATAAATATTGATTATTCATATAATTAACTGGTTTTATAACCCCTAACCGAAAATTTGATTATTTTGCAATATACGGAAAAAATTCTTGTTTTAAATGCTAAATCTGTATTACTCAAATCGAGCTGCATTATTGCTTTATTGAAAACAAAATTTGTTTTCTTGTAATTCAGAGTAAATGTTATAATTATGGCGAAAGAAAGACGCACATATTCCCGCGAGAGGTAATCTACCACATCGTAAATAGTGAGCGGCAAACCACAACAATGTGATTATTGTTTAGCATTGTACAAAACCATGCGCTTCATAGCAATAGTGTACGACACCATCGTCCAGCCCGTACCGCACTTCCCGCAGGAACGCAAGCATCCATCCTTTTTTCCAAATTTCTTTTAAACAAAACATATATACATGGCATTATTTTTGTGAATCGTGTTAGACCACAATATAATTGCTTTAACCTTGTTATGTTACTGTCAATATTATTAATATCGAACGTTCAGGTACTCAGTTACACAAGATGTCGTTTTTTTATTATAGCTTTAAGCCTAATAAACCAATTGGCCTCAAAAGCATCTCACACCGACAAAAAAGTATACACTTGTCAAATATATAAGTATCTACCACTCAGTTTCAATAATATAGCCGTAATTAATTTTTAAAGTCGAGCGCTTGTGCGATTTAAGTCATCATTATCGCTTTTTCGCACAAAAATTAATACAGAAAATTAACGATGTGTTGCAAAAATCTAAAACTGTACACCTTTTTGTAGGAATAAATGATCTTTTAAATGCACTTTATTTCATTAAATTATGATTGCTAATTATTGAGATAGAAGCTTCTAAAGTCAGAGGCCTTGCATTTTTACTCCGATAGTAGTCCATGAAGTGATTATTTTTCCATATGCCATATCTTTCACTGCACTGCACTGATAACCGCACAAGTTATTCCTTTTCATCTTGCTAGTTGATTCATTTATATTTCGTGCCTTCATTGAAAGAGGGTTGATGGGATGTTTCACCTTTTTGGCATTTGTGATGAGAAGAAATATACCAGAATGATTTCCTTAACGATATATCTAGCAACTCTTGTTTAATTTTAATCTATCACAATTTGTTACCCTTGATAATGACACATAGTGTCGAAACACGTTGGGTCATATTTTAAATAAAGAATTAGTGGAATTACTTGTTTTTATTATTACAATTAATTATGGAGTTCCACAAAGCAAGTTTGGAGACAATTTATTCTATACCTACTTCATGTGTCAATGTTGATTTTAGGTTCCTCCTTTTACAGCTTATTATTACGTTTATTTTAAAAATGTATATTCGAGTATGAAACTCTACAATTTCTTTGATGTTAATTAATTATTCATCTTTGTTTTCATATTAAACCTTGTAACTTGTAACTACTTTTGCCATAGAATCTACTTTAGGGGGGAACATACATCACTCTGTTGTGAAGGGGCTGGATTTATATTGGTCCGCCCAGCATACTCTTAAAAAATTCTGCTCCGTGTTCTCACAGAAACATTGCATAAACAAGTGTTTATAGTCCGCTATATTCACCTTTAAAAGATTATTCATTTTTAAGAACAAAAGAGAAACATGATATGGACTGTGAAATCCGAAAACATCACGTAGTAAAAATTATAACGAAGAAAAGTGGAATCCACTTGCGATTTCACACTTATTAGTAACGTGTTAGAATTTTTGTTACTTATAGAATACTGCTCACCGTAATTAAAATGAATTTTAATTGCTTACTATGCGTGATGAACATAGTTATGATATCCAGCTGCCAATTAATCGCAGTTGAAGTATAAAAATACTGTTGAGTTTCTCTACACTTAGTTTAAGAAATTGATATGCACATTTGCTAATTAGCATCATGCACAACTTAAAGTCGCTATTCACTTTTCAACTTGTAGTCAGATGGCTTTCAATTACACATTTATTTGAAATATCAATTAAGCGATTTCTTAAAGTAAATGTAGCAGATTTTTTCGACTCAATGAACAAGAGGTAGATGATTATTGGTTATTTTATTGCATGAGTAAGCAGTTTTACTTTGATCATATTTTAGACAGTTGGAAAACGTATTGGAGTACACAAATTTAAATTTTTCTGGTTATTTATATGTATATAAAATCCATTCAACGTCAGATACCACAAAGGGGATAAATTGTAATAAATAAAACAACTCTAAACCTCCCCTTAGACGAAGGGGAGGTTTAGAGTTGTTTTATTTATTTATATATAAAACGTAATGTAGCATAAAATCAACAAAGATATAAATTAAAATTATTCTTCGGTAATTGCTTACATTGGTCTACATTAATAGTATCTATGAGACAGGGTAGGTGTTGCAGTTTTAGAAAAACTTGAAATGAAATTTTAAACACGAAAACTGTTTTGATGTTCGCCGATAATATATGGGATCCTCGTATAGTACAATTTTATAATAAATAATTAAATAAATATTGCATCTATTATTGACGCACCATTAGTGACATTATGCAATTCAACGAAATTTAATTTAAAATTGGTACCGCTTGTGACTATTCTGTGGTTGCCCAATACTACTTTATCGGTGAAGTAACAAAGAAATAAGGATCGAATACTCAGCAAAGAGATCCCCCGATATATAAAATACGTGTATTTGTAAACTGACTATAATATCCGTTGCAACAGGTCACAGTTGTGTAAGTTCAATATAGCAGTTAGTAGCGCCTACATACAGGAAGCAATATCCGTTGGGGTCAAACGTTGCCACCTTTCACCCAATTATTTCGTGCGTGTTATCGAAAAATAGTTTCGAGTAGAAACTATCACACAGATCTATTATAAACTGTTTTGCAAAAGTTTATTTTTAAAATAAATTTGTGACCCAATAATAGAATTATAATCTACATACATTATTATGCAACTTATTACGTCAGTAATTCTTTTTATTGAATGTATCAATTTGTGAAGCTTCTGCTTTATGTTCGAATTGATCGTCATATACATTGACAATTCAAAATTTAATTTCGTTCACGGTTACTTGGAAAATTACTACACTTAAAACTACTAGCAATGATTGATTGTCATGGTTTTACAATGCGTCTGAATTTTGTTATTATGTGTTTAATATTTAACTCGCATTTTATTTAGATTTCACCGTGTGCTAATACCTTTTATTTCTTAAGAGCAGAAGCAGTACAATGAAGGAAAAAAGGATATAAAGAATATATGCTAAATAAAATTAAAATTAAAAAATAAATTGTAAGTGCTTTAACAACTTAAAAAATAATGGAACTCACATACATTTCATAGAATCGGTATTTTCCCAATTCGAAAAATATATGGAGTGACATGGAAATTGAAACAGCTAAACTGTTTCTTAGTCTCTTCTCCACAATACCGCACATATGCTCAACCGGGGAGAAGCCAAAAATTTGGGAATGAAGATCTATGACATATGGCATTGCTCAAAGTAGATTTTCTATCCACTGTAAAAAAAGAACAAGGAATTTAATAACTTCCTCAATCTAGAACTGAGCTGTTAAAGTGCCTAGTATAAATACCAGAAGAAATCTAAGCACCATATGTTTCACACAAGTCTTACAATTGTTTGACACAAGACAGTACATAGATTTTTACCTATTAATGATATTCTCAAAGAATCAAAAATATCGGAAGTTGTGACTTTCAGAATAAGAGGATGGCGCAATACAATATAAGTGAGTAAATAAGAAGTGAGCAAAGTATGTGATACTTTTTTATTTATTATTCAAGATTTAAGAAAAGGAGATTTAGATTACCGAACGAGATCAAAAAGTATTGTTAGAATAAAATGTATACAATTCATGTATTATTTACCAATGTTTAACATACGAATAAAATATATGATTTTAATACACATCTAATCGTCATATCTATTCACAACGAATAAAATAAGAAATAGCTAATTTTTTTTTCTGGATTTATGCAGATCAAATTAACAATTAACAAGTAACAAGTATCAAGTAAAAAGTACCAATTAAGAACGTATTCATACAACCACAAGTAAAGTAAGGAATAACCAATAGAAATATAGTATTTAAGCATGTGCACTATCTTTATTTTTTAGAGGTTAAAGCAGAATATTTTTAAAATTTGTATTGTATTTATTATAAATTATTTAAAATTGTTGGATTAAATCTACGAGAACAAAATCATCTAATTCCATTTTAACGTGCTCTATGTAGTGTATGAACATACATAACCAAAAAACCTATACATCTGATTGTTATTTCGCGCGGTGCGTAATTTTCTGCGCAGTATTCGCAAAATAGTGATATTAAAGTAAGAAAGTTAAAAGTTCGCCAACTTTTACTTGTTAGTTGTTAATTCTTAATCGTGCATCATGAATATACGAATGCTACAGTATACAATTAATTTCTTAATTGATAATAATTGTTACTTCTTAATTGTTAATTTTATCTGCATAAATCCAGCATTACAGTATCCAAAAAAGATAATTTTTCATTGACAACCAATTAGTGGTTATTTCAATCGGTTGACGAGGGTACCAAGCTACAAAGTTACAAAAAACGCCAGACTATAGGTAATACAAGTAAAATTTGTTTTTAAATGTACTCAAAATGCATTTTTCGGCGATCTTTTTTACTGAAAAAGGATATTTTAATGAATTACAAATTCCAATAACTATTTTTTACATTTGTGTGTAAGATATCAATAAAGCGCGGTATTTAGAATCGTGAAATTGTCCATTAAATCATATTCATTTCGTAAGAAAAACCAAACTCTATACAGTCATTAAAAAAGCAGTGCTTCAACAGAAATGCTGGAAATGAAACTTTAAAAGGACATAGAGCTATCCATAGACAAGATATTCTTCAGTAAAAACTGAAGCAAAAGAAGTGGGTACTAATAAGCGAAACTCGAATGTGACTTCAGGAGTTGCGAAATTCGAAGTACGCGCATACAATCAAACTTTCCACACTGTGTAAAATTTAATTATACTCCCAATTTTCGTGTTTGAAAAATACGAACTGAAATAAAAGCATATACACATTACACAAGCCAGTAAATATAACCAAAAAGAAACAATCTATAAACGATTATTATTATTATTATGTATTTACCAGAAAACGTCACCATTTTTAAGGCGTTCACTGTTGTTTAGAAAAATACAGGGTGGCCCAACGAAAAGGTAACAGACGGGTTTCTGGCCAGAGGGAATTTTTTTTTGGGAAACGCCAAAACACGTCAATTTTTATATCAAGGGGGGCAACTTTCGCCATGATTTTCAACCTGAAGTGATTTCCAACCTGAAGTGATTTCATCCCTTAGCGCTGTGAGAACAACCCCTAAAATTTAAATAGGGATGATGGGGCAAGTGATACGTCATTTGAAAGGTCTTTCTTTTCTTATTTCAGTGCACTAGTTTTTTTTATTTTTTTTTTATTTTTAACCAAAAAAATTGAAGTTCCAAAATGGAAAATGAGGAAAGAAATTGAGGCATTTAAAAACTCAAAAAAGCTCGGACAGATCAATTGTTTTTTTCTTGGAGAAGCTAGGTACTTTTACTGATATTTGACAACATTGTTTCACCCCTTGGGTACAGGGTAAACAACCCTTAAATTTTTAAATAAAAACAAGGGTTAATTTTTTCTTGTGCTGATTAATAAAACCAGTTTATGCAAATTCAACCCTTATTTTAATAGATGTTCGAAGTGCCTGCCTTCAGCTCCATGCAATAGTACAAATTTTCATTAAATCGTTCCCGTACATTTTGCAACATTTCAGGAGTGATCAGGCGGCATTCATGTACTATACGGTCACGTAACTCCTCCAAAGATTCCGGACCAGTGGAAAAAACTTTACTCTTTACATGACCCGTAAAAAAAAATGGGGTGAGATCAGGAGGAACGAGTTAGAAGGCAGACACTTCGAAAATTTATTAAAATAAGGGTTGAATTTGCATAAACTGGTTTTATGAATTAGCACAAGAAAAAATTAACCCTTGTTTTTATTTAAAAATTTAAGGGTTGTTTACCCTGTACCCAAGGGGTGAAACAAAATGTTATAAAATATCAGTAAAAGTACCTAGCTTCTCCAAGAAAAAAACAATTGATCTGTCCGAGCTTTTTTGAGTTTTTAAATGCCTCAATCTCTTGCCTCATTTTCCATTTTGGAACTTCCATTTCTTTGGTTAAAAAGAAAAAAAACATAAAAAAAACTAGTGCACTGAAATCAGAAAATAAAGACCTTTCAAATGACGTATCACTTGCCCCATCATCCCTATTTAAATTTTAGGGGTTGTTCTCACAGTGCTAAGGGATGAAATCACTTCAGGTTGAAAATCATGGCGAAAGTTGTCCCCCTTGATATAAAAATTGACGTGTTTTTGCGTTTCCCAAAAAAAAGTTCCCTCTCTCAAGAAACCCGTCTGTTACCTTTTCGTTGGGCCACCCTATGTATGTATTTTAACTTACATAAAGCGGTTCTACATTTTTATGGACGTGTTCCCTTCAACGTTAAAAGAATTTCCAAGTCTTAGGTTGTAAAAGTATTTAAATGATGTCAGTTTGATTGAAATATTTCAATCAACGACGCTAGACATTACAAAAATAAGAAGGGAATTTAATCCGATTGACGAAAGTAAGCTGGCAAAGCTAAGGTTGCTTCTTGCTTTAGTCTTGGGAGTTACTCTTGGAAGATGGTCCGCATGAGAGTATGTAGCTTTTTCCATTGATCCAATTGATGCAGACAGCTTAATTTTTGGCTGTACTTTTTAAATGAAAAGTTGTTATTCAAGAAAAAGTAATCATAACTTTCAAAAGTTTGCTACAGGCCTTTATTAATTATTAGGCAATTAGACACTGAGCGCAAATGTTAAATTTATATTGATTTTGTTGTATTACCTGCTAAAATATATCAAAGATATTGTATGTATTTAAATAAGTCGCATGACAGGCCCCTAGAATGTAATTGGCCTAGCGTTTCCCGGGATTCTAATCCCACCACTATACGCTAATGGTACCTACATGTCCCTTTTTATAAACGAACAAAGCATTATTTTTTTACTTAGCCTATTTGTCTTACAGATAATCACTTATAAATGTAGGCTTTTTAACAGTTCGCTTAGACCAAGGCCACCTAAAACAGGAGGCCTTGCTTAGACCTGCTAATTGCCAATTTCTCAGGAATGTTTACTGTTTCACTATTAGATACATACTAGATTGTCACTCTCGGGAATAGTTGTTTTCGAACTCGGGGTTTCACTCACTTTACTTTTAGAACTTTGATGCAAATCCGCATTTGGATTATGATACTGCTAGTCCGGGAGCCAGTGACCGTTTAGAGTTAGTCATTTCACAAAAGCTGAAAATTTTTCCTAAGCTTTATTAGGTATCACTAGTAAGTGAATGGACCTCCAGCTGGCGCAGTTCCGGGGGGTGTAGCTGCAGCAGCCCCCCAAACATGTAAAATAATAATGCCAATCACGCAGCGTGTGCTAACATTTGTCGGGAAGCCGATCACGCAGATGTTGCGTGATGTGTACGTGTCTGTTTAAGGCAGGATATTGGCTGCCGCGTGGCTCACAAATAGTTGTTCTCGTGTCGGCCTACTGAGAAAAGCCTTAATAAACAAAAAGTCGACCGGTTTCTGACAAATATGTGACAAGCATTATGTAGGCAGGGAATGTGTTAAAAAAACTAATACCACAAAATCTGAAACTTTGCTAACATGTTGATTATGTTATAAATAAATGGAAAACCGTAGCCAGCTGAAGTTATGGTGGGGGATTATGTGCCAGCTGGACACTTTTCCCTCACTAAATGTAAAGCTGGATATTTGTTTCGTTTAACTTATTCAGTTATCTGTTGCATTTTGCATTACCAAATTTCAGCTCTTGCGGAATCAAATATCTATACTTTTCTCATTGAACACAGCCAGCGCGTCCATGCAGTTATTACACTACCTCATAAGTTTGTGAATTTAAAGGTTTTCGCATTAAAGTTCCATTTAAGTTAAGTGAGTTTTTGATGTTTGAAAAATATAAAATATGAATCCTTTTTCTAAACACCCTGTACAAAAAATCGAAATCCTACGTAGTGCAAATAAAAGCCTTAAAGGTCAAGATAAATCGATATAAATTTGTGTTACTAAAAGTAAGTGGTTTCCGTGTTATGAGGGGTTGTTTAAATTGAATATTTTTCTTAAAACCACAATTTTCTCAAAATTGGTAAGCGATAGGTATAGGGATCGTTTAATAAAGTTACCTTAGTTTTTAACGTCTAATCTAAAAATGTAATAAAATACGGGGGGTTGCATTTAAAAAAACCTAACTTTGATATATTACAATTTTGTGAAGCATCCTGTATAAGTGAAAATAATTTTAAAAAATAGTCGTTATCAATTTACATATGTCACCAAAAAATGAAGCTGATATCTTGTACCCTTTAGGCATAAGAGACCGAGAGAATAGTCGTGAATCACCCTGTATAAAGTATACAGGGTGTTTCAGACCACCCGTACCGCCCAAATATCTCGCGAAATACAAAACGCATTGAAAAAAGAAAAAATACGTGTAAAAAATTTTTTAAGGCTCTATTGTTTGATAGTAATAGGATGTCCCCACTCCCACCCCCAGGGAGTGGAGAGGGGGACAACTTTATTATCTTAAATAGCACCCCCCAGTTTATTATGCAGATTTGAATTCTGCGTTAACACACTTTTTGTTTGAAACATTTTTTGAAGTTCGTGACAGATGGCGCTATGATCGTCGAAAGAAGTTTTCCGACTACCTATGCTAATTTGATGTCAGTTTTGTTAATTTCTAACATATCCATATTCAAAAAGGCACCCAAACACGATAATTACAAAGACAAACCTTGTTTGAAAACAAGTATCAAAAGGCGCAAATTCAAATCTGTAACTAATTATGGCGCATACTATATACAATATATATGTATATAACAACCCCCCTCCCCCCACCACAGACACAAACACCTCGGATTCTGCACAAATGAATCATTGTTTTTCTTTCTTCCCCACCTCTGACCTATACTGTCTCCCCTACACTCGCGGTTTAGAGTACTTGTCTATTATGTAAAGTAGGCACGCTAAATAAATAATTTTGGAGTTCTACGCTACGTGCATCCTGAAACTGAATTATATTCAAAGGTGTAGGCGTTGATTATATACTTATTAAATGGTATAGTATAACTACTTACATTTTTTATAAACTTTGTTTTTATAACCTAATAAATTAATTGGATTTCGTCTGTGTTAGCTTATTTACAATTTTAATATCTGTTAAAATTTAAAATATATGATGGTTTAACTGGTTTTTATTATTTAATTCTTAAGCTTCTCTTTTGTTGTGATAAAACATAATAACGTAAGTTATGTTGTGTTAAAACAGTGTAAAATTTTATGTTATGAAACGTTAGTTGCTTGAAAAAGGGAAAAAATCATATCAATTGTTTATATGTAAGTAAGTATAAAATCGCAATTAAACCATAAAGTGTGATACATGCTTGAATGCAGAATAAAAAGCTCTTTTAATATTAGGAATAAAAAAATCAGGACCGTATTTAAAAAAACAAAGTTGATGATGGTTACTTGAAAACGAAACGTCGGATTCCAATTTGCTGTATGCCATGTTAAAGAACGTTAAAAAGTACCTGTAGAAGCTTCTTTTACTTTTTAGTTAACATCAACGACAAAGTAACAATTTGTCAAAAACGAAATCCTGAAAATTCGCTTTTTGTCGCATAACTTCGGAACGGTTCGGAATTTCGTCAGTTTAAAAATTTCATTTTACTAAACTCAAAATTGCCCGACTTTTCTCCCACTTGACCGAAACTCTATCTCTTACAGTTTCCGAAATCCCCATAGTGGCCCTCCTTATCTTGGACACAGTGTATAATCTACGCGGACATAATCGTCTATTTGGTAGTAGTGGAGAGAATATTTTTAATGCACTTTTCGCGCTTTTCGATTTACAACGTACTATCACTACCCCCATGACTTTGTGGAGGCCAGGACGAACCTCTGTGATGATTCCTAAATTCCATCGCAGCGATGATGGCGTGTTGTTATTTCAGTATTACGATGGAACCAATATTGGGAATTTTTCACCAGGCGATATCTAACGATATCGTTGTTGCATGGACGTTAGGTACTCCCTCCACCATCGGTTCCAAAAATATCGAATACGTTCCACTAGCTGCCAGCGTGATAAACGGTACTACAGGAGCATTAAGTGGTTCTTCAATAAGGAAATAACCAGGCGTTAAAAAGAAAGATAATATTATTGGTATCATTTGATAGTGGACCAATAACAGAAATGGTCCGAGGTGGGCACAGTGGATGAGAATTACGGGTGGTCTCAGTTTTGGTTAAGAGGGTGTATAGTTCCTCATATGTTAAATTTACATTCCCAACAATCCGCTTTAAGTGGTTTTTTTCGCATTTTATGTTGGATACCCACAGACGGTAGTCGGAAAAAAAAACCTGGAAAAAAAACCCCGGAAAAAAACCCGAAAAAAAACCCGGAAAAAAACCAGGAAAAAAAACCCGAAAAATAATTATAGATGGCTGTGAATAAATATATAAATATACAAAGTTTGGAAATAATATAATGCCAAACTTAAACGTAGATTGCCACTAAAGCGCCTAGGCTATTTGCAGGTGAAGTATATTTGTTTTAAATAGATCCAAATGGCAACATGACACTAAACAAAGTTTGGCAGTAAAAAAAATGCTAAACTTAAACGTGGATTGCCACTAAAGCGCCTAGCTTATTTGCAGGTTTAGTATATTTTTTTTCAATTGATACAAAATGGCAACATGACACTAAACAAAGTTTGGCAGTAAAAAAATGCTAAACTTAAACGTAGATTGCCACTAAAGCGCCTAGGTTACTTGCAGGTTTAGTATATTTTTTTCAATTGATAATTTTTCATTCTTTGATACCTTGTATATTATGTATGATTTTTTAATATTGATGTAAAATATAATGCAGTAAATCTATAGTATATTGAAAAACAAGTGTCGGAATGAGACTTTTTGCCGCACGAAGACCAGGTTTGCAGACCGAGTGAAAGGAGGTCTGCAAAGGGATGAGTGCGGCAAAAAGGAATTGTGACACGTGTTTTTCATACTATTTTTTCTATTTCACATGAATTTACTCTAAAATTTTTAATAAATAATGATACATAATAAAATTGTTTGAGTGATTTTTTTTTAAATTATGTTGGCAATTCTGACATTTGACAATTTAAATTTAAAATTTCAACTGTATAAATAATGGTTTGGGTGACAGGGTGACAGTTAGTGTTGAAACCTTACAAAAAAATTAAATCCCTGTAACAGTACTGAAACAGAGCTTCTTTCCGCATCGTTTTCAGTGCGGCAAAGAGCTATAACCGTCGCGAAATAGAAAAAAGTATATTATGTTATTATATCATTTATTCAACGTTTATGTTTCATTCGGCGCAAATGACAATCTTCATCAACAACAAAATTTATTCACAGCCATCTATAATTATTTTTCGGGGGGTTTTCTTCCGGGTTTTTTTTTCCTGGGGTTTTTTTTCGGGTTTTTTTTCCGGGGGTTTTTTCCAGGGGTTTTTTTCCCTAGATTCCCACAGACACCCCATGTGAGGACTACGTGGATGTATAAAGCGCCATTGTATATTATGATAAAATTGTGTTTTAAAAATTTTAATTTTTGCGCCAACGAAATTTTTTGCATTACCACAACAAATATTGGTGATGTTACCCGTTCGTGAGATTACTCTTCGCAGAGCGTTCAAGGATGATTCGGTTGTTGTTGTTGGCCATGCAAGCAAACAACGCAATATAGGATTTAACTAATCGTCAGGTGCTTCGGCGCCTTATAATTAAAAAACATAACAACGTCATCTCATCCCATCGTCTATCATCACACTGTTTTACCACGTTACTTAATTTTTGGAGATTAAATGATATAAAGGGAGGTTTCCAGTCTTTTTATGAATTTACCTGTTCTTGCTCCCTTATTTTGAGTACCGAACCACCCTTTCATGATGTCTAATCGTTTGCCACGACCTTTACCTTCCTTAAGCGAAATGGATCCAGTGAAGTCAAGCTCACAAATTGAAAAAGGCCCAGATTTTGTTACTCTGTCTGCAGGTAAATCTACCATTATTTGATTATACGAAATAGGATTGTCCATACAATATTTGAAGCACCGATGAACTGAACTTGACGCACACACTTACCACCTAATATTGGCCAGTATTTTTGCCTTACATAGGCTAAAGTACCTTCTTGTGCTGTTTGAAATGCTTTTAATTGCATCCGCTTTAATGTAAGATTTGTGACGTGATCTTTCCTACATAACAGGTCCCTCCATCCATAACTTTTGTTATTGAATCCTTTTTAGCCTTTCTACACCGTAAAAGTATGTTGTGTTGTATTAAGGCACTTTAATGGCTGAAGGACCATAGAAATACTTGTTTTTCAGCATTCTATTCTACTTTACAGACAGACAATTCTACCGGAACGGTGGGGGTTGAAACGATAGTTTATTGTATATGAATCGGTAGGATTGACGCGGTACCGTTTTGTGGGAAGTTATAAATGAGCACAAACATAGAGAAATATACAGAACAGTGCTCTGTGTTATTTTAAGAGTGTTATATCGACCGACCGTTTTTTGACATAGGTACGTGTATCATCATCAAGGGTTACAGACTGTGCTTGATTAAAAATTAAACAAGGGTTGCTAAATTATCATTTTACTACGAACATTTTTTGTGCATTTATTCTCATCAAAAATACAATAAAGTGGCGTCGTATCGTGATCAGCTGATCACTAACGTGAAGACGAAGTTCAAACATCAAAGTTGAGAATAAATTGCACAAATATCAGTGCAGTGGCTTAGGTAAATCACAGCTACAATCTACAAATCTAGGCGTACCACAACGAAAAGCGCCCTTGTACTTTTGTTTAGGGGTGGGATTTTTACGCATTTTCCATACACGTGTAAACGATACTTGTACACGCGTGTAGCCGTGTACACGCGCCTTAAAATATATACAACTTATTTTCTTCATTTCAACATTTGGTGCATACATTTGGGTACTTTAAGTAAGCATTAACATTTATTTTTAATCAAAAATAACAAAATGTCTACATTTTTTGGACTTAATTGGGTTCTTAAAAATTATGGGTCAGAGATTCACCTAACTTTTTATGTAACGTGTATTAGTTTTTATACACGTATCTTAAAAAATATACTTACGTGTACACGTGTACGCGTGTACACGTTCTCACCCCTACTTTTGTTACAATCAAGAATGTAAAGCAATAGTAAATTAATATGAATAAGTCTTATTCATTATAGTCCGGGAGCCGGCCACCTTTTTGCAATCAATTAATATACCTACTTTTTATACTTCGTGAACGGTTTTATTTTAACGAGACGGTAAACTTTTTCCTCTGCGAAAATGTTCGCAAATGAGTCCTACGGGGGTGCACAGGGGAAAAACACGTTGATTTGGAGAGGACAAAAAATGGATGAATATCATGGGAAAACGGCCCAATTAATTTGTGGGACAAAGTGGGCATTTAATTATGCAAATTTTTACTAAGCTACAGAAAAAAATCAGCTCGATATTAATTATTTTTGTTAATGTACTAATACCTACATGTCTTCAGATGGGGACACCCTTGATGGACTCATTTTTGTTGTAGGACAAATGTTATTTTGAATTACTTACAAAAAACTTAACAGTTAGCTAAAAAATTAAGTGATATTAATCAATTTTTTGTAATTACCACATCAACGTGTTTTACCCCTGCGCACCCCGTAGGACCCATTTGCGAAAATTTTCACAGAGGAAAAAGTTTGGCGTCTCGTTAAAATAAAGCCGCTGACGTAGTATAAAAAGTATATTAATTGATTGCAAAAAAGGTGGCCGATTCCCGGACCATTAAAGGTATTCCGTATATACAGGTGGCAAATATTTTTAAAATATCTAATTTCGATTTTACATGGCAGGCATTCAGTGGTGTTATATGAATTATTGGGATGCATTATTGTAGATGTTTTTGGTGGTATCAAAATGTAAAATGCATAGTTCAGTTTATAGGTACCACATTTCGTCACTTTTTTGTCTTTAGTATTAAAAAGATAGTGGAGAATCTTATATTTGTAAATAAAAAATGTATCTTTGCACTTTGCAATAATTGTCACGCATTAATATGGTTTTCGTCCTGCAGAAATTTGGTCGTTTTTCCTAATTTTAGTTCTCGAATTATCCTTGTGAATGACATAATTTAGATTTTTCTTGACATATTCAATAAATAAGCTTTTTACGATAATTATATTTTGGCAATTTTTAATGAAGGGTCCTATAATAGTGAAAAATACCCACGATCCTTTCCCTGAAATTGTCTTAGAGAAAAGGCAGTCATCGATCTTCAACAGAGTTAAGTTGTCGTGTGAATACTACAAATTCTCCCAAAGTGCGATTAAATGGTTTGAAAATTACCTATCTAACCGTACGTGCAGAGTAAAACAAACAACGAATATTCGTCCGAACTGCAATCATGTCAAGGAATACCTCAAGGCAGCATCTTGGGACCGTTACTCTTCATCATCTTTACGGCAGATTTAGTTAACATCATTCCGTCAGAGGTGGCTATCCAATTATATGCGGATGATTCCCAGTTATATATTTCTGGGATACCTCAGGAAATAAATAAAATGATACAAGTTCTAAATGTAGGTCTGTATAACATTCAAACGTGGTGTGAAAATAATGGTTTAAAACTAAACCCATTAAAATCATATGCTTTGTGTTGTGGACTGAAGATGCAGCGTAAAAAAACTCTAGAAAATCTTAATTTAAATATAATTCTAAATAATAGTGTTTTACCATTTGTGGACAACATAAAAAGTCTAGGCATCACTATGGACGCCGAACTTAAATTTGAAAAATATTTGATAAAACAATTATCTCTGGCTTACTCTAAATTCAAAACTATTTACAAATTTAAGCATGTGTTATCACCTAAAATAAAACTGTTATTAGTCAATTCCCTAATTTTAAATAATTTTAACTATTGTAGTTCTGTGTACTACCTCCACTTAAATGAGTCAGGGACATAACGCCGAATGGACATAACGCCGAATGGACACAACGCCGAAACTTGGACACAACGTCGAAACGAATTGTTGGACACATCGCCGAAACTGGACACAACGCCGAAATCAGCCGTTGGACACAACGCCGAAAAAGGACACAACGCCGAAATGAGTAGTTGGACATATTGCCGAATGTGGACACAACGTCGAAAAGCAAAAATGGCCGTTGCATAGATCGGAAATCGGACGTCGAAGCCGAAGTTTCACAACATCGAAACAGCTTAATGGACATATCGTCGATTGGACACTACGCCGAAACCTCTTTCTGCATTAATTTTAATTATCAGGCCAACGACTTGTCCGTTTATATTAAAAGACTGTGCAAACTTGCGAAATTTAGAAAATTCCACGAGCATGTACACTATTTTGCTTTCATTCAGTACATTATATTCCATTTTTGAACGTCAATTACCTTAATTATGACAAAAGTGATGTAAATTTAAATACATATATTGTTTCAATGAGTAGTCAGACTATCGAATGTTAATAGTAGGTAAGTACATGTTTTCTTTTGAAAATGATATGAAAAATTAGTGCCGTACGCACACTAATAGTTTATTGGTTCGATTCATTTTTCGATTTATCCTAGTCACCGTAAGCGACGTTTATAGGAAGCTTTTCCGATTCAAAGATTGGTCAGAATTTTCCTACATAATTTTTGTTAAAAAAACTTTAAAAAATACTTAGAAAATAAACAATATCAAGATGAACTAATTCATAATAATGTACTATTAATTATAAATAATAATTAAAAATGTATAGTAGAATATTTAAAAAAAAGGAGACTAACACATAAATCAACATTTGACACTTGACAGCAATAAATAATATACATAGGTATTTAATTATTTTCTAATATTTTATAGTACCAAGAAGAGTCAGTTATGTTAGTACTAGTCGCACATATTGCTCAACTTTAATTCGGTCAATACTGGACAGATGGAATGATCAACTGTTCTAATAGGCGATGTCCTCTCCAGTGGATGGAATTTAAATAAAAGTATCAACAAGTATTCGAGTCTTTATCAATCACGCATTAGAATATTCGAAAAAAGGCCAAAAGAATGGTTACCTTGGAGTATGTCTTATAAAGTTACAAATAAATAATATAGACTTTACGTTTTCGCTAGTCGCAGCAGCAGCATCCATCATTGAATATATAAGTAATAAAGAATCTTTCTTTTCCACATCGGGTAGATGGTTATGCTCTTCGCCGGTTTTTATGAATTGATGTTTATTGCAACATGTCTTGCCATTTTCAATACATAGGTACTAAATCTCGTTTTCCGTTGTTGGTTTTATTTTTTCTACAGGGTTCCCCATAATAGACTGCCCATTTTATTTTATTAATAAATTCCCTACGAGATAACTAAATAAGTTTTTCTCTGTGGGATTATCTTCTGTAGTCTTTGGGATTTAAGTTAATTATTAATCAAGTAGACGCCTGTCACAAATAAGTTTTAGGTTAATAATTTCGTGGAACGTCATTTTTCTACGAAAAGATTGTAAGTTTTCATCAATAATTATTTATTTTTTTTACTTTGAGGCATTATTGCAATATCCATTTGAACTTTCATGGATTACTCAGTCCAACAACGTGTGTTTTGTCAATAAAATAAAATAAAAGGAATAGACGAAGGTTTGCTACGCCGTGTAATGAACCACTTTTTATATTGAAAAATGTGTTGAAGTTGGTGGAGGTCATTTGGAAGACGTGATTTTTAAAAGTTAGAATTAAATTAGCCAAATATTTTATGTTATCATAAATCCCAAAGAGTTAGCTGTATTTTAGTATAATAAAAAGTTTGTTTTGTTAACTGACAAAATTTTAATTCAAATATTAAAATGGGTAGTCTATTATGGGGAACCCTGTATAAAGAAATCCATGTCAGAGCGGAGGTTTCCACGGCCAGGCCAGAGACTGCCGGGGTAGGACCGTGTCAGTGTTGAAAAAGTCAACGTTTCGCCCACTTTCGTAAGGGGCTTCATCAGGACAAAATCAAAACAATAATAAAAATAAAAGCAACAATAAAAATAAGAAATCCATCTTCTGATGCAAGACACGTGTAATACATAGCACCACGTCTCTTTGTGGACACCGTAATATGTTCCATTATTCCAAATATGTAGGTACTGAAAACGATAGGACCAGATCACTCTAGCATTGACTAAACACTCAATCAACGCTATACAGGGTGAGTTTTTTTCATTATTTGTATGGGGATCTCGGAAACCATAAGAGTTACACATTTGCTTAAATGGGGAAAGATTTGCTTCTTTGGAAGACTAATCCAGATACGCTTTTGTTGATTTAAGAAAATGCACGGCTTACTAGATATTTGTAAAAAAGTAAAATTTTCCAAAATCGTTTTTGCCCTTTAATTCGTTTATTTCTAAAGATAGACAAAAATTGTTCAAATACAATTTGTAGATAATTTTGTGCCGAATAACGTCACCGTACTAGTTTTTTAATTTTCCTTAGCATTTTGAGGTTATGAAGCAAAGTTGAATTTTTTTAAATGGAAACAATAGTTGGCTATGACGTATTTTAATAATGCATTTTTTTCTGATTGTAATGATGTAAGGGTTGTATCACTTATTTTAATAAATAAAGGCACGATACACGTTTTCCTATTATTAGGTTTACAAAAAATCATATCCTGCCATGGAAAACAAAAGAAATTATTATCGATACACATTGTGACACCTTTTCAACATGGAGTTAACAGCTTTCCCAATTTACGCCCATTTACATCTAATCCGCTAAACGCATTAATAACAACTTCCTGCAGCTCCTGCATCTTTTATTCCTCCAAATACAAAAAAGTCTCAAGGTGTGTCGATAATAATTGTGTACATTTCGAACACTTACTGTAAATTTCTTTTGTTTTCCATGGCAGGATGTGATTTTTGGTAGACCTAATAATAGGAAAACGTGTATTGTACCTTTATTTATCAAAATAAGTGATACAACCCTTATATCATTACAATCAGAAAAATATCCACTATTAAAATACGTCATAGCCAACTATTGTTTCCATTTAAAAAAATTCAACTTTGCTTCATAACCTCAAAATGCTAAGGAAAATTAAAAAACTAGTACGGTGACGTTATTCGGCACAAAATTATCTACAAATTGTATTTGAACAATTTTTGTCTATCTTTAGAAATAAACGAATTAAAGGGCTGAAACGATTTTGGAGAATTTTACTTTTTTACAAATATCTAGTAAGCCGTGCATTTTCTTAAATCAACAAAAGCGTATCTGGATTAGTCTTCCAAAGAAGCAAATCTTTCCCCATTTAAGCAAATGTGTAACTCTTATGGTTTCCGAGATCCCCATACAAATAATGAAAAAAAACTCACCCTGTATAATGGCGATTTGCACCGTAAAAATTCAGTAACGCGTAAAGTTAAGCAGAACTTAAATACCATGGCAACGATTATTGAAACAATGATTGCTATGGTATTTAAGCTGTACTTAACTATAAGCATACCTTAATTTGTAAGGTACCTAATACCCGTTTTCACCATACAAATTAAGGCATGCTTAAAATTAGGCAGAACTTAAATGCTATGGCAACGATTATTGAGATAATGGTTGCTTTGGTATTTAAGCTGTACCTACTGTAACTATAAGCATGCCTTAATTTGTATGGTGAAAACGGGCATAAGTATTATGTATTTATGTACAATTGGGGCAACAAAAAATGGGACACTATGGTTTTACAAGTTCAATGGTCATATGTACTTTAAGTACTTATTACCTGACCTTCGCGATTAAACAATACTTAAATTTTTTTAGTCAGGTACTACTTAAAGTAGATATGCCCATTGAACTTGTAAAACCATAGTGTCCCATTTTTTGTTGCCCCAACTGTATCTACTTAAAAAATGCAAAGTAACACTGCAAAGCGTCGCTTGAAATAAAATTGTGTAATGGTGAAAATGTCTTTGTATAGTTTGATTCAAATAAACATGGGTATGACTCATTCTTAAAATTACATGAACTAATATTTAGGCGACGTAAGTCTTGATTAAATCGGCAAAGTATCTTTTAGTTAATATTTTTTTCGGCAGATGTCTCCAGATAAATTTCGATAAAATGTCAAAGAAAGTGGAAAATTATTTTATGTTTTTTATATTTTAAGGCTAGACAAATGATGCATTCTATCCACTTATTTTATTGATCGAGTCAACACTGTTTTTATAAGAAACTCATAAACAAAAATTTTAAAGAATGACAGGAGTGACAGATGCTGCTTCTTAATCACGACACACGTTTATTGCGCTAATATGAAGAGTGCAGCAGATTTATGTTTTATAGCCATCCTTCTCTAATACATGTAGTTGAGACTGTTGAGAGTGAGAGATAAAAATATGTAATTTTATTATAGAGTTTAACATCGATGAGTCATACCCAACTTTATTTGAATCAAACTATAGGTACTTTACGGGTGTAACGTGTAACAAATTAAATACAGTCGGCACCTAATACTTTATTTTTAAAATGCCAACTTTATTTATGGTGCGGATTACAATAACAGGGCTTTGATTGACAGAAAATCTTTAATCCTTTTAAGTGCAGGAGGCATATTAAACTTTAGGAAGTCGTAAGTGACCCTGGCCACTGACCACAACCCTACGAAATACTAAGAATTGCATACCTGCCGGCTGTACTTTAGGGATTACCGATAGACACTATTTTTCCGTTAGATTTTTAAAAATAATCATTACTAAACAACAGAAATGTTCAAGTTGGATATTTAAGTAATTGTTGAAAATTATATGTAGGGCGGAAACGTGGAACGAAACGAGAAAACTCATAAATATATGATACAAGCATTCGTTAATAAATAATGGCTGAGAAATATTATGCAAGATATTGTGGCTGCAGATGATTACCAATGAAGAATTATACAGACCGAAACACACATGAAGGACAGTACAAAAGCAATTAAAACACCATGGTAAACACATGGAATGAAACGAAGATACTAGCAAAAGACAGAACGGAATGGAACAGTAAACGAGTTAATAAATAAAATAACCAAGATGCGCACCTGCACGTTAATTAATTATTAATTTACTAATCAAAAAAATTAGAAACGTAAAACAAAATTTAATTCATAGTGTAGTCACAGAGCACCTCGGCAAACGGGAAGGCTAGTCTTCCCGCTAAAACATAGGACGCCACATTATAAGTATTATTTATCTGTCAACGTCGGTCAACGTCAAACTTTGAACAATATTTTGAGATTTGTGTTATTCTTTACGAACAGGTAGGTATATTAATTAATTGGATGGTCTCATATACTTAATGGAATTCTGCAGTGGGTGTCACCTTATGATATTCGTGGAGTCTTCTTGAGGGGTTGTTGCATGGTTTAATGAAACAATATACTTATACTTCACTAAGTCGACGTTTCGGCTAGTTGTCCTAGCCTTTATCGAGGCGTCAGAAGAGTTAGTGTTTCAAAAAACGTTTAGAATGAGTTACGATTTTTTGAAACACTAACCCAATGTAAGCAATAAAATTTGTGGTAAATAGTTTTAAATACTACCTGCTTTATTACATTTCTGGGAACCTAATTTTTCAGACAGGTTTTGTTAAGTTAAAGCAAGAATTGCTTCAAGATAAAAATAATAAATTATCATTTACTCAATTTAGCATTTAATTAGCCGGGAAGCAATTATAGGTACAATATGAAAATCAGGCTTAAGTAGTACAACATATTCAATTCGTTCCAATATTCTGAGATACATACATATGACTATAAAATAATAATGTATATAATCAGAACTTTAATTACTTTTAGAAAGAAATTTCGATTATATATCCCATCGCGAGGTTTCGGCGTAGTGTCCAATGGACGATATGTCCATTAAGCTGTTTCGATGTTGTGAGACTTCGGCTTCGACGCCCGATTTCCGATCTATGCAGCGTCAATTTTTGCTTTTCGGCGTTGTGTCCACATTCGGCAATATGTCCAAGTACTAATTTTGGCGTTGTGTCCTTTTTCGGCGTTGTGTCCAACGGCTGATTTCGGCGTTGTGTCCAGTTTCGGCGATGTGTCCAACAATTCGTTTCGACGTTGTGTCCAAGTTTCGGCGTTGTGTCCATTCGGCGTTATGTCCATTCGGCGAAGTGTCCAGGTCCCACTTAAATAATCAGTTCAAGAATAAAATAAAATAAAACCGTTGCCTAAGATGTGTTTTCAACATAAGTTTTGCTGAGCGTATGTCTCCCCACTATTCTAGACAGAAAATTTTAAAAATGCAACATAGATTTAATATTCAGTATGTAAAAGTATGGAGTTTTAAATAAAATGTATAGGTAGAATTTCCTAACTCAAATAATTTTCATACAAATTTAAATTTTAATTACAGGTAGGTATATATTGTGTTCACAAGATTAAACACGATTTTTATTCGATTTATATTCTAAAATTATAATTGTGAAGTTCGTAGCCTGAATGTTCATCGGTCTAACCTTCATTCTTTGCACTTCACAACATTAATATGAACACAATTAAGCTTCCCTAAACTGTGTATGAGTTTACTTAACCTTGTGTTCAAATAGAATTACTTAATGTAAATATCAGCATAATAACGGTACATTTTGCAATAAGTTGGAACTTAGGTCATTATTATTATTTCGATATTGTCCACTTAAGTCATCTCATCAATACTGTTGCTTTTACAAGAAACGATGCCGTAACATATTTACTTCCTGCTATTAAATATCAACAACGTTACAGAAGCGAGTAATTTGTCCCAGGATCGTGACATAAATCAAGCGGGGAATTATTTAGCGGCAGTGGGTTTATACCTCTGGGAATTTCCTCGGAAACTCGGTGTGAAAAGTTTTAATATGTGTTCAAAAAATATCGAAATCGTTACAGCAATCCTCCTTGCTTTTGCTTACGGCTTACAAAATAATATACACGTTCCCACTTCTCAAAAGTAATTAAAACTAATAGTGCTAAAACGCTCCTAGGTTGTGAACTACTCAAATTAGTAAACCAGTATGAAAGAAAATGTTCCACCTGATTTATATTATTATCTTCCTACTGGTAGCGCAATACAATTTTAATGAAAACAAAACATTTCACTTAATTTAAAATTTAAAAGAGGTTTATTATTTTTTTACTATGTTAACCCATTTTGTCTACATTCAGCTTTAAACCCATTAAAAGTTATAAATATAAAATAAATTAGAAAATATTAGTATTTTTTTAAATATACCCTTTCACGATAAATGCCTTTCAAGACAAATGTTGACATTAAAGCCTTCATCGTCTGCCAGGACTCGTCACCCAAAATGTAGTACTATTATTCATTGCCCCATTATTAACGCCTTTTCTGTACCACGTCAAGCTGTGTTACTTATGTTTGCAGTTAGAGAACACGATATATTTCACCCATACATTATATTCTAACTTCGTCTAATTCGTCTACTTTGCGGTGGGTCCGCCTGGTTCCCTATATTTCTTAGCCCCATCTCGCTTCGAAACGCACAACCTTGTGTTTCAGCGGTTGGTCCTCTTAATAGTTGCCCAGTTCCCATACCACCTCGTTTGTATATCTTGCAGGATGCCGAACGTCTTCGCTGCCGCTTCTCGGATGTACTCCTTGACCTTCGGAAAGCGTATGTCATCGCAGGTTTCACGATTACCGTCTTCCTTTTGCTGAGTACCGAGTACGGTTCTGCTGTTAAGGGGTGGGTACAGCTCGGAAATAGCCACTCGGTCCTTCTGAGTGCAATATCTCACGTACGCAAAAGCTCCTATTTTTAAGGTACGATGCTGTCACTTACACCTTGGCTTGAGAAGACTGACTTGGTGGATTGATTGCGGTTGAAGCCTTCTGTCGCGAAGGAACTCCTTCATTCAGTAAGGAGCTTTTAAGTGACTTTGCTAGATAATGTACGTAACACAAAGTTTATTTTGAATTCGTTTGCGCAGTAAAGAGCTATCAGGTAACCAAAAAAGTTCGTATTGTTTTTGTATACAGCAAAGTGGCATGAATATTTTTTAAGTTGTTGATCTATAGCAGTTGTTTGTTATCCGTCATTCACTTTAGTACGAATCCTTCTTTTGTCGGGTACATATACAGGGTGTTTCAGACCACCCGTACCGCCCAAATATCTCGCGAAATACAAAACGCATTGAAAAAAGAAAAAATGCGTCTAAAAAAATTTTTAAGACTCTATTGTTTGATAGTAATAGGATGTCCCCACTCCAACCCCCGGGGGGTGGGGAGGGGGTAACTTCGTAATCTTAAATAGCACCCCCCAGTTTATTATGCAGATTTGCATTCTGCGTTAACAAATAGGAACTTTTTGTTTGAAAAATTTTTTGAAGTTCGTGACAGATGGCGATCGCCGAAAGAAGTCTTTCCGATTACCTATGCTAATTTGATGTCAGTTTTGTTAAGTGACAATCAAAAATGTTAATGCTTTGTAAAAGGGAAGAGGGGGAGCTTTATTAACCCCTCCGCCCTTCCCCACACCGCCACTTCACCCCTACGGCCCATAACCTAGGATGGGAAAACGCAACCATTTTAGATTTAAACAACTGTTCAATACCACGATTGAAGAAGTTAAATTTTGTAAATTCTTTTGTCTGATGCAAAAATAGAAAAAAAAATTGAAATACTTTGATATCACGAGTAAAGAACACATTGACATTCGAGATACGTTTAAATCTAAAATTAGGGGTGAAGTGGCGATGTGGGGGAGGTTAATAAAGCTCCCCCTCTTCCCTTTTACAAAACATTAACATTTTTTATTGTCACTTAACAAAACTAACGTCAAATTAGCCTAGGTAATCGGAAAAACTTCTTTCGGCGATCATAGCGCCATCTGCCACGAACTTCAAAAAATGTTTCAAACAATAAGTTCCTATTTGTTAACGCAGAATTCAAATCTGCATAATAAATTGGGGGGTGCCATTTAAGATTACGAAGTTACCCTCCTCTCCACCCCCCGGGGGTGGGAGTGGGGACATCCTATTACTATCAAACAATAGAGCCTTAAATATTTTTTAGACGTATTTTTTCTTTTTTCAATGCGTTTTGTATTTCGCGAGATATTTGGGCGGTACGGGTGGTCTGAAACACCCTGTATATTTGGCGGCATTTAATTAGTTTCGAATTTGAATAGTTGAAAATGGAAACGAATAAAATCTTAATTCGCGGTTGTTTACTCTATGAGTACAAACTTGGTACAAAAGCCGCCGGCGAGAAAAATATGTACCGCATTCGGTGATGGTGCCTTAAGTGATCGAACACGGCACAGAAGTGGTTCAAGAAATTTTCTTCGGCAGATTTCAGTTTGACCGATTAGGGAGACTGGTAGACCGAAGATCATAAACAGGTTGCGGAGACCTGATTCGGTACCACATACTCCTAAAGCTTCCTTACACCCAAAGGAGACTTTATTATATGTTTGGTGGACAGCGATCGGAGTAGTACATTGCGAATTTTTTGAGAAGGGTTAAACCATCACTGCGAACTTATATTATGAACAGCTTGAGCAGCACTCATTCAAAAACAGGCTTCTTTAGTCAATCGGAGGAAAGTGCTATTCTTACAAGATAAGGCCAGATCGCTACCGCAACATTGACCCGGCAAAAATTTCTGAACTTGGCTTGGAAACGTTACTCCACCCTCCATATTCTCCATTTCGCCAGGTGATTACGACCTTTTTTACTTCCCGAGTGCGACGTGAAAGGGAAGTATTGTATTAACATAGTGTTCCAAAAAAAAATGACCCATGCAAATTTTTACATATCTTTGCGTTTCTGACTACGTAGATTCAAAATATGAAAAAAATGTCCGTCTATCGTCTGTAGTTTGTAGTCTGTACGTACACATTCCTTGCAACGCTCTAAACTCAGAAACTATTAAAGTTATCGAAATGTGGTTTTCGCCAGTCGATTGCATTCGGGCCAAGGACGAAAATGCTGATATTACTTTTGATGACGTCATTTCCGGTATAACCTAAAATGGCGGCACTCATTTTTTTATAAGATAAAGTTGCAGTTTTTTATGTAGTTTAAGAGTATTTTTTTCTGAATTCAGCAATATGTATTATGCTATATTTATTTTTTGAAGAAAGTGTTAATACGAGGGAAGTCTCGTGGCAACGTGCCAGAATTTTTTTGTCTCTTGACAACTACATGAGACATAGACAGCCCGAAACAAGACTTGATGTTATAAATGCAGTACGTCATTTTTTTTATTCAAAATCTTACAAGAGCGGCACACAAAAATTAGTGTTGGCAAAAGGTCATTAATTGTGATGGTGGCTACTTTGATCAGTAATACTGTATTGTTTGTTATTAAATATTTTTACTTTACCATAAAAAACCGCACGAACTTATTTGGTTACCTGATAGATGTAGGTATGTTCACATAACAAATAAGTACCTAATGTAAATTACCTATCTATGCTTTTATGCAGTGGTATGGTCACGAATATAAAAACAAATGATTACTTAAAAAATGATAAAAATGTATAAACTTTCTACCTTAGACCGTAATGATTGTTATATATTTAACAAAGGGTTACATTATGTATTATTTATTGAAAAACACTTTACGGTTATTACCATTAATCCGGTATTATTTATTGAAAAATACTTTACGGTTATTACCATTAATCCGATAGAACATGCTACGGAGATGTTAGGTAATCGCGTGGGGAGTCGATCAGTATCACCCTATTCGCTAATCAAGACTTCACATTGCGCTTCAAGAGGAGTGAGAGAATATCCCTCAAGATTACAGAGTTAAAGGATAGAGATACTGAATAATCGTAACTTGTTATTTAATTTTAGCTTCCCAATTTTCGAGTTAATTGGTTCTCTTGTGTGAATAAATAAACTCATTTACTACATCTGTATGGTTTTATTTAATTTTTTATATACTTAAAAAACTAGAGCACATTTTTGTCTGCTCTATTAAACCTCAAAAAGATGAGGCGGATTTTATTGTACCTGAGTTGAGTGTATAAAAAGTCTATTCGAAACGACTTGGTTTGAAACTTTGCAATACCTAAGTACGTCTTTATAAATGCGTACACAGCTGCTCATCTTATAGAAATCTCTTCATTGTTTTAATGTTATAAATTCCCTTCATTTATATTACAAACCGCAATTATCCCATCTTTTGGTACAGATTTCAATACGTTCCATCAGCCAAAACTTCGCTAAAACGAAACATTTCAGTTGTTTGAATCAAGAATGAAATTACACAAATTTGTTCTCAACACCATGATTAATATTTTTATGTTAAAAAGTACTTTCGATACAGGATCATTTAATATATTTGTTGCTTATGGTAGATCGCTAAATTGCACCGTTAATTGACATTAAAAGCTTCTTTTACGATCTATAATGTGAACATATTTTCATAATGTCGCGTCGTGGATTAAATAAATCAAGCACACTATGATTGTTTCAAAATATAAAAAATCTTTCAGATTGTTGCTTGAAAAATAAATACATGCAGCAGGGTTATTAGGCCAATGCGAAATAAACTGTCGTTTTCAAATTAATAAAAGTCAAAATTAGGCGCCCAGTTGAGCTCTAAAACGAGGAGAACACTGACAAGACTTCTGAAAAGTTATTTATGAAGTGAATGTTAATCCCTTAAAAATTGTTCAAAGTGATAAAGACCTCATGATTTAAACAAATTTTTAAAAAATGTGGTTTAGCGATATAATATTTGTTAATTTTGTGCAATAGTAATCACTCCAGTCAATAATTCCTTGCGTATACCGCAGACAGAATTTAATTTACTGTTATAATTAATTCTTGTATTTAATTGTATGAAATTTTAACTCCGCCCATTTCTTACTTGTGCTATGCGAATTATATCAACTCTATGATCATTTTCATTAACATAATTTTCGTATGTTTAAATATTTTGTATCCTTCGGTGGCTTGTGCTTGCTCCCAAAAATGTATTATTCAAACTTTGCAAGCGGTACCTATTTTACGATATTCCGTTTGCCGTATAATCGACCATTTATATTGTCACTTCCACTTGTAGGTATATGTATAGGCGCACGGCCTTTTAATAATTGTTCCATACTGTTACATATAAGAATTACTTTACTCCATCGATTGTAAAATAAGAAGTGAACATTCTATTGATGTGGCGTAACACACATGTCCTTCCTTAAACTGCAATTATCCCTAAATATAAAAATTCTTGATTCCTCTTCAGTAAAAGTAATGATAAGGAATAGAATTTATATGAGGTTTCTATGGAGTTTCTCCACGTAGAAACGATTTTGTACTTGTGCATCATTCTAGGGTTATATAGGATTTTAGTATTGCGTTGTTGTTTAAGAGGCCGTACCACCTAAGTGTGAGGGGTAATAGTTTTTGGGGGGCGAGTTGCAGGTAAATTGTGGAAGGTGTATTTATGCTACAATTGCACACCTATTTTCTAGCCAATAATTAACAATATTAACATAATTAAAATGAATTTGAAACTGGTCTACTTCATTGAATTTTAATTGGTTACAGTCTTAAGGCTGTGCGGGAGTATGCGCATTATAAGAACTTCTAATATTTGTTTAAAATTTACTACACAGAACTCATTAAGTGAAATAATTTTAATGAGATAGAGGAATTTATCGTTGACTAATCATTAAGATGACCTCATGTAAACGTCAATTTTATTATTGAATAAGCAAAAAGCTGGTAGAGTAGTCTCAATATAAAAAGATGCCAGCACGTGATATTTACGAGGAATGAAAATTAAAATAGTTAGCTTATTGTTATCATTTCCGGTCAAAAGTGA
Source organism: Pyrocoelia pectoralis (assembly GCA_036250285.1). Classification (NCBI taxonomy): domain Eukaryota; kingdom Metazoa; phylum Arthropoda; class Insecta; order Coleoptera; family Lampyridae; genus Pyrocoelia; species Pyrocoelia pectoralis. The sequence continues at coordinate 35,247,000 of CM070074.1, forward strand.
AATTGCACTCGCATTTTGGGCGAGGAAATAAAGCACTGAACCTACCAAATTTTTGTAGTAAGACGGATTGAGATAGGGTTTTTTGCATTCGCTTCCTACATTCAATTTGTACCTACTTTTGATCATGTTTTTTTTTCGAAATTGCATTTGTGCAGTGAAAAATGCATCCTGAAAAATGCATTTTCATAGAAAAAATGCATAACTTCGTTATAAACTTCGAGAATTGACTCAATTCGGGTTTATGGGTGTTTTAGAGGTCGCTGATTCCGAATATGACCTCAAAATTGGCTCATCGCCAACCTGGAGCTCAGAACGACTGAGCAACGTCATCTCCGAAGCTTTTTCTGAAATTCACTCTCAAACGATTCTAGACATCCGGGTTTTTTTGGATCGGCAACCGCCCTCCCTCGTGCTGGATGACGCGCATCTGGGAATCAACGTGGTCCTCCGACGTTTCAAGCCTATAGGGAACCGAAAATTGTTATCCGACGAAAATTGAAGCGCAACTCTAGAAGTCTAGAGGATGACGTTGCTACCCCGGTGTGGTGCACCAGGTAAGCGTTAGAAACTATCCGGTACCGGATTCGGTGTGAGCGACTCAAAATCCCGGGAAACAATTTTCGGTTCCTTATAGGCTTGAAACTTCAGTGAAACTCCGGAGGATGACATTGATGCCCGGATGTGCATCAGGTACCTGGGGGACGGTTGCCGATGCCTGATTTGGAATAAGCAACCCAAAAAAACCCCGGATGAGATGTCTAGAATCATTTGAGAGTGAATTTTAGAAAAAGCTTCGGAGATGACGTTGCTCAGCCATCCTGAGCTCCAGGTGAGCGATGACCCAATTTGGAGGTCATATTCGGAATCAGTGACCTCGAAAACCCCCGTGCACGCGAATTGAGTCGATTCTACAAGTTTATAATGAAGTTATGAATTTTTTCTATAAAAATGCATTTTACAGGATCCGTTTTCTGCTGCACAAATGCAATTTCGAAAAAAAACATGATCAAAAGTAGGTACAAAGTTTCGGGTCCTGGACACAACGTCCACTGGTCACAACGCCCACCGCCATCTGAACCGCCATCTTGGTCACAACGTCCACTTTTAAATTTGGTCATAACGTCCACCTTGGTCATAACGCCCACCGCATATTCTGTCACTCTGGTCACAACGTCCACTTTTAAATTTGGTCATAACCTCCACTCTGGTCACAACCTCCACCGACGCCTTCTGGTCATATCGCCCACCGACGTTGGTCGTAACGTCCACTTTTCTTTTTCCGGTCACAACGCCCACCTTTCAATTTGGTCACAACGTCCACTCTGGTCACAACCCCCACCGACATACGTCGTAACGTTCACTTTACTTTTTCTGGTCACAACGCCCACTTCTAGTATTGATTATAAGATCTACTTGGTCACAACGTCCACCAATGCACTCGGGCCACATCGGCCGCCGTACAATATACAATGCAACTTTTGTGTTCTGATAGAGACGTTTAACTTGTATATACATAACAAAGGATTGCTATGCTATGCGGAAAATATACCTACCTTTTAACAAATCTGTTCCCGAAAAAAATCCTCTTACACAGTTATTAATATACCTATGCACTTAATCGTAATAGTGGAATAATGGAATGGTGAAAGAAAGAGATATATAGTAGCCAAACTTTTTGGAACAACCTAACAGCTTGGAACGAGAAAAATGTGTACGTTTAAAATGTGGTTATTAAGAAAACCATCGAGGTAAAACAGCATTTCCCAAACACTTACTTTTCTGTAATTTAGCCATTAAACATTCCAATTTGCAAGCGTCTACTTTGTCTTACTTTTAAGGGTTTTTTTTTGCTAAGAAATGATTTATGAAGTGCCAGTATAGATCTTCCAATAAAACCAAAAAAACCGCAAAGATGGGATTCATTTGTTTTTTTTTGCATTTGTTTCAGTTCCTGAATATATTTCTCATAACATTTTGCTTAATATGGTTTTCAACAACAAAAATTTTGTTTTTTTTTTGTAATCTATGTCCTGTTTATACTACATTCATAAGACTAAAAAAAACAAAAGAGATAAGTTAGCGTCCTTCATTGCCATCTTTTACTGACATAACAATAAGATAAATCTCTTATTGTCCTACAGATACTTGAGTTATCAAGTTACTGTTAAATTACCAATTAACGTTTAAGTCAAATTACCAGGTGAGGAAAGATAACCGGAACACACAGCGTTGCTTTCAGTTCCGACGAATTTTTTCTGTTTGAGTCAGCTAAATGGGAAAGGTAAAAGTCTCACGAAAAAATTCGAAGCTGACTTGTAGCATTATGTATCACATGTTAAATGTGCTATAATAATAAAGTTCGGTTGAAAGATTTGAGCAAATCAAGAGGTCATACAAATAAACGTACACCAATGCTCTCGGGCCACATCGACCGCTGAACAATTGAAGAGGTTCTAGATTTGGCGTAGATACTCATACAGAGTGCGCACCTTAAGACGAATTACTCTGTAGCTCTCTTATCTCAAAAAATTTAAAAATGATTCAAATGAAAGTTTCGCCGAACCAAATTGTTCATAATTTGAATTTACTTATTTCACCGTTTTGGTGCTATTTCATAATTTTCAAAAAAGGCATTTTACTGCATAGCAACGGTTTTGTCATACCTTCCTTTTGATTCCACGGGAAGCAAACTGGAACAGGGCAACAGGCCATTAGCAGCACTCAAAATATTCGCAGTTGCTTTTTTTCTTCTTGCAAATTCAGATTCATGTTTCTAAATACGATTTAAAAAAATTTCTAAAGTGATTGTTAGTAAAATAGTAGGTTATATGATTTGATATATTTTCATTAAAACACCTCATATATTACAGCTTTGCCTCTGAAATGGTTTTGGAATGAAATTTGCTTGACATTTTAATTCCTTCTAACGCAATGATATTCGCTTGGTAACATCCGATACCACGACATTGACATCTTTAATTTAAGTTCGACTGTCCAGTCCGACCCTGGTTTCAACGACTTTCCACTCGACACAGTACGTCGCGTCGTTCGTCTTGGTACATATACGACATAGTGTGGCAGTGGAATTTCGTCCAAAATATAAATTAAATCGGAACCAGCAACTCAGAAAACTGTACAATCGCAAATATCTCCTAAACTATAGCCACATAAGGACACATTAATAAAATTGAAAGAGAATGAAAATTTACATCACATGATGGCAAAATTACTATAGGTACAGGTACCATTCCAGTAAAAAAAACAAATTATTCACAATTGAAATGTGTGCTTACTGATGAGTTTTCACTCGAAATTCTTTGGACTTCTAATAAAAGGTAACGCAATTAATTTCTTTCGGTAAACCGCATCTCCGTGCGTTGTTGCATATCGCAGATATTAAAATTTCTGGTTTCTGGTTTCATTCGGAAAAATTTTTCAGATTTTTTGCGATAAGGTATATACAGGGTGTAAAAGTGACCGATCCACCATAGGGATTACAATGTAAAAATCTTACTATTCGATTATTTGCTTCCCTAATTATTTCATACAAAACGTCTATTTAACTTTTTTGTAGTCAAAAATTCTGAATCGACTAATGTTACTTACTTTTACTTTCAATTTTTCAGAAAGCAAATATTTAGGCAAATAAAAATTTACACTTTCGTTTAATTAATAATACCACATGTCTGTAATAATACGAAATAAATAAAATAACTTCATTTAACGAATCTTAATGGTAGGTAACCAGAATAAACCCATTTTATCATTTCGACTTTTTTGTTTGTAGAATAGGTATATGATTGAATCTTGCTGCAACGACGCTCAAATTAGATAAAATGCACTGCAATGATGCTTGTCGACAGATAAAGTTAAGTATGTCAACGATTCCATGGCACCACTATTTTTTGCCAAAGCATCACACTTTTCAATTTTTCTTGATACTATATTAAGTAAAATAAAAACAAACAACATGTACGGATGTAGATTTGCTGAATCTACAAAAAAGTTAATAGTTTTTTTGTCAAAAATAATTAGGGAAGCAAATAATTGAATATAATGATTTTTACATTGAAATCTGTATGGTGCATCGACGAATTCTACACCCTGTCGGCTGTCAATGTATACTATAGGGCGTCTTAGACAGGTAATTCCTAGACAGCTTACGAAAATTTGTTATTGTGAAAATCACGTTCATTAGAAGCTGGCGCCAATTCTGCACATTTCTAAATCACTTGTAGGGTATCCCGACAAACGCGCGAAATTTTATATATACCTCTAGGTACACCACCCTTTCGTAAACGGATTTATTGTTTTATTTATGATTTATATTGAGCAGGTATTGTACATGTGAACCGTGAACGTAACCTTTATTGAAACATTTGCGTGTACCAAAACTCATCTCACTATCTACAATAGTAAAATAAGTTAAGCTTAAACACCCCGTACTATGAAAACGGAGCATTTCCGGACCCATGTTCATATGAACTTTTTTTCGTATTTTGAGATGTAGAATCTGTCCTTAAATTTTCCTCACAGCATTCTATAACACCCTGTATAGTAGTGGTAATAGGTAGGTATTATAGTAACTTGACAACTCAAGTATCTGTAGGTCAATAATACTCTTATTGTTATATACTTATATCAATAAAAAATGCCAATAACCATTTTGTAAATCATTTCTTAGCAAAAAATCCCTTAAAAGTAAGGCGAAAATAGACGCTTGCAAATTGGAATGTTTAATGGCTAAATTACAGAAAAGTAAGTGTTTGGGAAATGCTCTTTTTATCTCGATGGTTTTCTTAATAACCACATTTGAAACGTACACGCTTTTCTCGTTCAAAGCTGTTAGGTTGTTCCAAAAAGTTTGGCTACTATATCTCTTTCTTCCACCATTCCATTATTCCACTATTACGATTAAGTGCATATATTAATAACTGTGTAAGAGGGTTTGTTTCGGGAACAGATTTGTTAAAAAGTAGGTACATTTTCCGCATAGCATAGCAATCCTTTGTTATGTATGCACAAGTTAAACTTCTCTATCAGAACACAAAAGTTGCATTGTATATTGTACGGCGGCCGATGTGGCCCGAGTGCATTGGTAGTGACCAAATAGATCTTATAATCAATACTAGAAGTGGGCGTTGTGACCAGAAAAAGTAAAGTGAACGTTACGACGTACGGCGGCGGGGGTTGTGACCAGAGTGGACGTTGTGACCAAATTGAAAGGTGGGCGTTGTGACCGGAAAAAGAAAAGTGGACGTTAAGACCAACGTCGGTGGGCGATATGACCAGAAGGCGTCGGTGGAGGTTGTGACCAGAGTGGAGGTTATGACCAAATTTAAAAGTGGACGTTGTGACCAGAGTGACAGAATATGCGGTGGGCGTTATGACCAAAGTGGAGGTTATGACCAAATTTAAAAGTGGACGTTGTGACCAAGATGGCGGTTCCGAAGGCGGTGGGCGTTGTGACCAGTGGACGTTGTGTCCTAGACCCCAAAGTTTCCTATTGAATTTAGGAAGCGAATACAAAAAACCCCATCTCAATGCGTCTTACTACAAAAATTTGGTAGTTTTGGCTTATTTTAGGGCTTTTATTTCCTCACCTATCATAATCTAAATTTGCAAATCAACATAATGAGATATGCTTTATTTACAAATTTATTTCATACATGCATTCTTCCTCATTTTTTATTAGGATGTAATTATATATCTAATGAGATTGATGACACACCAAGGCCACGACACACTTAATGACTGTGACATATTGAATACAAATAAAATCTGAACAATTAGGTGACCGATTGTAACAAGGCGTGCTTTTCAATAACTTCTACCGTCCGCTGCCAGGTGGCAGTATTTTCTTGTACCCTAATACAAGGAAATCCTGGAGCCCTTCTACAGCGGCTATTTTTTAGTATAAAAAGCTAAATTTTAAAATGAAGGTTCATGTGTATATGTTCTACAAATCCTTCGGAATAGATTTTTGAAAAGCATCGTAAATACTCTTTAAACCATCGTAAAGTAACAACGTGATTTTTGGTATAGTTTAGGGCAGTTTTTTAAAGAAATATAAAATTATTGTCAAATTTTGTTCCGAAGAATTTCAAGTGAAGTTCTTGTAGATTAATGTACTTTTTGAATTGCTAAGATATCTTATCAAATAAACTCTCCAGAAGGGCTCGCGTTAACATTATATTTCATATGCAGTGAATCGATGCCCAGGCCTACAATTTGGTGTGAAGCTCTGCATATAAAATAACACACTTTACAATCCAAGCGGTGAAAAAAACATACTACCACTTATAAACTTTGTTATAATAGTAACAACTTCGACTATGTGTTTACAATGTGTGTTATTAAAACAAGTAAGTAATGCAATATAAGGAAATAGTAGCAAACTGTTCACTACGCAAGGGAAGTTTGTGTAGGCGTTGTTGATGCAAATTCTTTGATAAATTTTAAATCACATCTTGAGAAACACTCTGTGAAAACAATGCTTTCAGCTTTTGATGTTCCGAATTCTATTTTTCTTTAAATATAATATCGAAAAAGTATTTGAAAATTCGCAAACCGATTTAGACTTTAATTCTATGTTCAGTTTTTGTTGGCGGTCTCTTCAATAATTCAAGGAATGTTGAATGTTGAATATTTTAAGAAGGCTTCCACAAACTTTAAGTTTTAATATAATCTGAAACTCCGCAATTCTTAAAAGTAATTTTTCATATAGTCAGGGCCAGATAAACACATTTTAATTTCTCGTTTTTTCCAACTTTTCATTTTGTAATTTTTTCCGTATTTCCGTATTAATTATTTGCAAAAACACCTATTCATGTACATGAAGGTGTTATCGAAGTAACAAAGTAAAATATTTTAATTAGTCAACCATTATAATTTTAATTAATTTTATCTACACTTATGTTGTGGAACCCCATAAGTAGTGATATTGTAAGTTATAAGTAACTCCATTAAAATGTATAAATTTTTTTTTAGTTTAATAAAGATTTGAGTGGAATTATTTTTATAACGGAACTAATTATGATTCTAACGTATGACAAATTAAAAAAATGAATTATATTTTTATAATAAATCATTCCCCTACTTCTTTAATTCACAGCCTACTTTTCTACGTCATCAACATTACAAATTGTGATTCGGTGCATTTATTCTCATTATAATTATTACAATAAAATTGTAAGAACTGGTGGTAATGACATCCGCTACAGTGACTCTATTACAAACAGTGACGACAAGCAGCTATTAGCTCCGCCCATCCACCATTAGGAGGCAAAATTTTGGGCGGGTTTATATCATGTTTTATGTCAGCCTTCCTGACCCGGTTAGCTTTCGCTAATTACCGGATGACGGTCAGGCATCAGGACTGCTGACTGTTTATTGTTTTGTTAGATTCCAATACAATTATCTTTATGCTATTACAACACAAAGGAAACATATTTAGGAGGTCTTGTCGCCTATGGATGCTTGTTGGGACGAGCTGCTGTATCCTCATAGGGCTGCACGCTGAAACGAGCTCCGCTGTTGATATCAACTCAACGGTGGTATCCTAGCAACTTGCTAAATCCAAATAAAAGTTACACGCGCATCAAAGGTAAACTACCATGTAATTAGTCCGGCCGCCATTAAGAGGCCAAATATACCACGGCCAATAAAAATCGATACCACGCTTGTCGCCACTGTTTGTAATAAAGTCACTGTAACATCCGCTTGCTGATATGTATCCATTCCTCACCGTGTAGACTGGAGAACTACAAATTATTTTCTGTCGAATAGAAGTTATGATACATCGACAAGTTTTAATTTTGACCGATAGCAACTTACAAAAGTAAGTGCAGTATTTTTCTTATTAAGAATGATGTGTTTCGAAAGAGTGTGAAAACAAATTTGACGGAAATAATTTGTAGGGTGGGATTTAAATTGATATGGTTTGTTTATCAGCATTATTTTCATGTGTACAACAAGGCTAATAAATTAACGCCCTGCATAAGCAGACCCGAGGAGAGGGGGGTGAAGGCAGTACAAATAATGGGGGATCGCCCCCGGTATCCGAAACAAGAATTGATTCACCGTTCCAGTTAATGTAATACAAAAACGCTGATTTTTTAGGAGTACCTACGATTGGAATTTATTTTGGCCCATAAACAGCATGAATCTGGAATAGCAAAACTTTTTAAGTGGAATCAAAAGATAAATTTCTATTTTGATTTTATTGCGATTAAACCTCAGCTTACTGTTAAAAATGATATCATCAATTCCTATTTTAGTCGTTTCTGTCGGTGTTAGGTTTTCCAAGTGACTGAATGCATTTATTGTTGAGTTCGAGCGTAGCACGATTTAAATTTGTTTTATCACTCGAATGCCTATTGTATTTTGCCATACTTTTCGTAACTTACGCTAACCAAATAGTTAAAGAAGGCAGCCTCTTTCCTGCCACCAGTCAAAAAATCAAATGGAGATTGGGCGAGAAGCGATGAGGATAAGGCAAATACCTTTCGTGGGAGTATCCCAACCTTTTCTCTAAGAAATCACAGAAAATGAAGAGACACATCTAGAAGTGTTCATAAAAACACACTTTACGCAACCATTGCCACTTAAACCATTCAAAGTGAAGCAAGTGCAAAAAAGCTCCAGTATACAAGTTCAGCACGGGAAAGATATAAAGGAACTGCCCGATCAAGAAATGGAAAACAGCCCAAATTATCCTCGTCCCTAAGCCAGGAACACCACCTCAGGACGTCGTATGCTATAGACCAATCAACCTAATTCCATTGAAAAATTGAAGCTAATAAGTGAGGGATAGGGAAGTCAATGAAGTCAGGTCCTGGACCTGAACCTTCTACCACATGTAAGCTAATGCATTTACAAAATGTTAATTTGTATGATTGTAAATAATTTTGGATGTCACACTTAAAAAAAATCCAATTTATTCTTCACTCGTTTTTCAGTAGCATGAATGCAAGTAGGTAGGGCATCTTATGCATAAATATCTATGGAAACATATTTTTAAATCAAATATTTTTGCAGTGCTGCATAAATTCAGTATTCTAAAGGTCTATTCACACATGTCAGTCACGTCTCAGTTCCGTCACCGTTCCGTCTCAGTCTCATTCGGTAAAGATCTGTGACGGCTATTCACACATATCAGTCAATAATTCATATTTTTATGTAAAAACCCCAAACTGTTTACGAAAAGACGTCAGTCAAAACAAGAAAATATCGGTGACGACAAATTAAAATTATGACTGAACGGAGACTGAACCGTGACTGACTGTAAAATCGGTGACGTGCCGGACGTGTTTGAATATGTCCGTTAAAATTAAAGGCAACGATATATTTTTTTATCGTGACTGAGACTGTTTGACGAAACGGAACTGAGACGTGACTGACATGTGTGAATAGACCTTTAAGGGGGCCGTGATTTTTGTCTATACCAGGGCCCCACACGGGTCTCGGTCACCCTGTGCATAAGGGGAGGATGTGATACTTCTGGAAGACCATCTTGCACGAATCGTCGGTCGAATCTGCGTTTTAGTAACATTGAAATAATTCCCACGAAACTATTTGCAACAATATCTGACAGAATTTGTCTTCTAATATTCTGTCAGACAAATCTGACATAGCTGTATATCTGTATTTGCATAATTCTCGGTACATATCTCGATATCCTGATGTGGAATAAGAAAAAAATTTTAAAAACCACGCATATGTAACTGATCTGTAGTTCCGTTCGGTTTCATAATCCTTTTGTGTATTGTTATTTTATCTATTTTTAAAAAAATTGAGAAATTCATTTTTACAAAATGACATTTTTATAAGGAAAGTAATGGAAGTGATTGTTTCAGAAAGAACTTCCGTCTCTCTCGCCAAAGGTAAGTACTTTAACATAATTTCGCTGAAGTTTTGCTACCTCCTTATTAACCTTTAAACAAGGTATTAGTAACAATAACTCTTTATTGATAAAAGAAAAAGGAAAGGTGGTATAATCATTTCAGATATTTCTTATTTTTTATCGATTTATACGTAATAGCGCCTGTAAGAATGTACTCGTATTTCGTATATGTATTAAGAACGTTGGCATATTGATATTTGATGTGTGAGTTCATTAATTACTTTCCTGTTATTTTTTATGTGATTTCTGCTCTCAAAAATTTTCCTTTCATAATATAATAATATATTCATAATGTACTTTTAAAACGTAAAAAAAATTAAATATTTGGCATGTTACCGTGAAAACTATTTCAACTGCTTGTTTTTGTGAATTTGACGAAAACTATTGCACCATGCACGTGACGTTAATTAACGACTTGTATGTGTAAAACTAGTCGGCGTGTAAGTGGATCAACCTTCGTTTGCTAATAGATGATTTTCTCATAACTTTATTTATGCTGTTAGTTGTTTTTCCATATGTAAGCATACAGCGTGTCTCACGGTGACTACCCATTAGAATATTTCAGAAACTGCTATGATATTCTGAATTTTGAAAATTTGAGTAATGGGGTTTTCGAGCATGGCCTCCTCAAATAAATTAATGGGATCTACGTAACACTTCCGGTTTTTCCGGAAATGGCACCAACTTTATTATTTTAAATATAACACCCTATATATTATTCCGATTTTGGATTCTACGTAAAATTTTAGCTCGACATTCATCAAGTTTTCTTATTCCTAAAATTAACCATTTCCGAGATATTTAATTTTTTTAATAAAAATTAAAATAAACACTATCTAGCTTAAAACCATGTCAATTCTATAGCAAGAAAGATAAAGGAGCCATATTCGTACGAGAGACAACTGGACCCCAATTCCCATCCATACTTTCAAAGTGGCTTAATTGCATACAGGGTGATGGAAATTTAATGCCGAGTTTAGTTAACTTCAAATCAGTATAAGTTGGTTTTTTCAAATGGAACACCCTGTATGTTTCGTCGTAGTCTGATGCAAAATTTCATTCTCTGTACCATGGTTCCCTATAGCTATCTCTTCTAGTTTTTGAGATATCTACTGTTTTTTGTGCAGTCAACTAAGGTCATTCAATTTTTTGCGAAAATGGCTTAGCAGAATTTCAAAACAAACGACTGTTCTATAACCAGTTATTACTTGTCAGTCTGTTACCTGTTACCTGTGCTGCTAATTCATGTTCAATGTAGTATTTACGAATTTTTTTGTGGTCTAATGCATGGAATTTTATCGCATATAATTATTGGAATGTTTCTTATTGTGTTTACTGTTAAATATAAAACTTTGTTGAGTATTTAGTTACTATTGGAAAACTGAATAGTGAAGTGTGAGTGAAAGTGAAACTTTAGGAGTTCATACTATGTTTGAGTGAACACTGCTTTATCTGCAGTAATTTACTTTTATAGGATAACGACATGTTAAATATTTGGATATCAATTTAAATTAATATGATTAAAATTTTGGTGATCATTTACTATTTTTGAGTTAACAATGATTAGTTTTGAGTCATTTGTTTTAATAGGATAACAAAATGTAAAATTTTTGGTGATAATTTCACATTAAAGTGGAGTTTTAATTTACCATTTTTGGCAGTATAAAGTGCTTTTTTGAGGTTATATTTTGCTATATCTGGTAATAAGTTAAACACAAGCCATTTATATTAATATTAGCGCACTAAAACGTGTGTCGTGATTAAGAAGCAGCATGTTCAGTCTTCTGATTTTTTGAAATTATTGTTTATGCGTTTTTGCTGTACTTTTTATAAAAACAGTTTTTTTTAACTATCTACAACTTGTACAGTGAATTATTGGTAATTTGGTAATATTAACTAAAAGATACTTTGCTTACGTCGCCTGAATCTTAGTCCGTGTAATGAATCATACCAAAGACTAAAGAGAAGAGTATATTATATATATCATATATATGATCATACCCAACTTTATTTGAATCAAGTATACATATCAAGCGTTTACATAAATTGGATGGATGTCCCTGATCTTCATTTACCATCAATCGTAATGTATACATCTGTGGTTATAGTTAGCTATTGATGGTCATTTCATTTCATAAATTTAATTTGTTCTGTAAGCAAATTACCAAGAAACTACTGTCTAATTTGAGTATTTTCTCATTTTCTTATTTTCGAATTGAACTTTAGGATACCTAAGTTACGACAGAAGATTAAATTATTTAATCATAAATATTTAAATCACATTTTATTCATTACGATCAATTTTCGGTTAATTACATATTACAACCTTTCCATTTCGTGTTGGCTGTTTCACAAAATGATTTTGAAATTAAGGATTTAACGACCTCCTCTAGTACCTACAAATCGGGTAACAATCGAAAAACAGGTTTTGTCTCAAATTTCACTCATAATTTACGCACCAAAATTAAGTTAATTTAGTGTTCCGTTTATGAAGACCGAATGTTTAGTTTCGTATTATCTTCAGAATAACTTCTTTTTGTTTGATAAAGAATAAATTTCATAGAGCAAGTGCCAAACGAAACAAGAAACAAAATTGCAGTGCAAATACCGCAATAGTTATGACTAATAAATGTTGATGCAATAGTCATGACTCATGATTATCTTTTTCTTTTATACTAAAACTTTGTCAAAATTAATTTTTAAAGTTTTAAATGATATATACGTCTATATTTAGCAAACTTTTATATTTTGACCGCCATTTTGACTGTGTTCACGATGAATTACAGCGAGGAATTCATATACCGAAATTTGTTTCGGTGAAAATTATAGTACCAAAGACTATCCTTCCCCCTTAGACAGCTACATAATGTATACCAGTAAAAGTGTACCTACTTTTTGATGTACCTATCCGATAGGGTTCAGTAGCATCGCTCGTTTTGTTGAAGGCATGTTTCAATCTCAAAAAGACGTCCTAAGTTTCACTGCTCTTACTAAGAATTCCACAGTATGTCTATTCTTAACACACAGCAAATAGTAAACAAGTATGTAGGTTAGGTAGGTAAGTAGGCGCTGCTTCCTTGGTAATGCAGTAAATAACCTTGATTATTATTACACATAGGTACACAAAACAAAAAAAAAACGCGAACTGATAAACGACCAAATTCGTTGGTCAAATGAATAACACAATGTATTGACAATTGACACTTTCTAAATTATCTTGGGCGATTGTAGTCAGCTGCAGATCCCCCTAGTGGGCACCTCAAAAACGAAACATTTGAAATCAAGGTATCCGCTTTTGATGAGCTGTCTGGGGAAGGATAGTCTTTGATAGTACCTATCTATGTAGTAGCACAGATATATTTTATCTGTGGTAGTAGTATGTATTTAAAAAAAAAGGTGCAGTAATCTAAATATTGATCACATTTGTTATGAAATTTATAATATGCAATTTTCATACAAAGCGTTACCTTAATTCACTTCTTCATCATCCATAGAGGTGTCTTCATCAGTTACATTTATAATTAATGGCTCAGCCCAGTTCTGTTCTTAGGAGGTTACTCCGAAAGGAGGCGTTGTTCTTAATTTGTCACTACCGGATATCTTCATTCTCCATATTTGGAGTTCATAACGATAACCGAACCTACTGGAATGAAGTTCAGCATTTAGAACAAAATATTTCTCAACACATCCGCTGTCTCATCTAAATAATTAATCGTCCATATATTTGTTACATTTGTTGATGCTGTTAAATAATTATTGTAGGGATTTTCTTTAGTTATCTTGACAAGATTTTTAGTGACACTCTTAAAGATCAAAAAACCAAATAATAATAATAATTCATGTTGTACCTACTTGAAAACACCACACACAAACTATATTGGGATAGGACACTACTCACAGATAAAACTGTATATAACAACAGGCCAGATATAACACTTATAGATAAAACACAAAAAATTGTATACATAATAGATATTGCCATTCCAACACAAACAATTTAGCCAATACACACGCAGAGAAACACCGCAAATAGTTAGAAAATTTCTAAACATAAAGGAAGATACCGCACATCACTCAGAACCACATCACTCACTTTTAACTAATACCACATCCACTCAAACACAAAATGAAACACAACACTCAATCCTCCCTTCACAAATTGAAACTCTGTTGCATACACAACATAATATTACAGAAAGTCCATTACCAACACATAACACTTCAACAATCACTCATGTCACACCTCTAAAGGCGGATCCACATCAATAAATATTTGCGTCGTGCGTTGTATTTTGAATTTCAGCAAAAATATTTGCGGCGCAAATTTGAATATGATCATGTATTTACCACGTAAATATTTATCTTTTGTGTTGTATTTGCTGAATCTACTTTTATGCGACTTAAATAAGTAGTCCACATTAACACTTGTTATTGAAACTACACCAGTATAAGGAAACACATGTAAATTATAGTTCAAAATAACACCACCGATCGAAGCGACCAATTAAAATTATGAACAAACATTTTAATTCAGAATTAATATGATTGTTGATAATTTTAATTCTTTATTTGAAATGAAAGAACAAATATTATCAACAAACATTTTATTTCATGTAACACTTTAATTCGACATACATTTTAATTCTTTCATTTAAATTAGTTGCTATTTTTGTTTGTTAAATAAAAATGTTACACGAATTCCAATGTTTGTTCATATATTTTGCGTCTCAATTTAAATGAAAGGTTTTAAAACGAGTGTTACAAATTTTTGTGTGAAATATATTAAATCAAGAAACTCATTTTCATCTAACAATTTAAATGTGTGAAGTTTTTTTAACAAACATTTTTAATATACTAAAATGAATAGAGAGTCATACAAATTTACATAATAAAAATTGAAGTTTGTTTAAATGAGACGAAATTAACTTTAGTAATAAAAAGTAAAACGGCGTTCCATACTTTAATCCCATTTCACATGTTAAATAACACAAATTTTGTTATAACTTAAAACACAACTACGAAATACATCACAACATTACGCATTTATTTTATATAGTGATCTTAAATTATAATGCCTTTAGAAGTAGAGTATATCTAAAATTATATCGTCTTAAAATGTACCTCATTAAAGGATTAACTTTCTAATCTGCATTGTTAGTAGATAAACACGTGTTAAATGCATACCTGACCCAACCCAGGGTATGCATTTAACAGGTGTTTATCTACTAACAATGCAGGTTAGACAGTTAATCCATTAATGAGATACATTTTAAGACGATATAATTTGAGATATACCATACAACACTTGACCACCTGTTACATATCACTGAAATTTTTTCACATGACATACACATGCAGTTTGGTCAGTGGCGGCGGTAAGTAATAGGGGGCCCTCCCGCGAACAAATTTTTGGGGCCCTTACCGGTAACCCCTTTTTCTTTCTTTAATAAAATACTTAAACATAAACTCTCATAAAATCAAATCCTATAATATAAAACAATAAAACAATGTTTAATTAATTACCTATTACATAACAATTAACAATAGAAGGGTTAACGTGGTGGGAATGGATAGATAACAAAGGGTTAACCGGTATAGGTATACCATCATGAATAGGGTGAAAACGACGCGTTAACCTGTTCGTGGTTGTATGGCCATTTTTATTTTTTACGGAATACACAATTTTATTTTATATACATCAGCTGATACAAATAAATGACTTTGATTGTAGCGAAAATGCTAGAGGGGGGGAATGACAAAAAATACCGGAGAGACGGAGAGTGAACATATAATTCATTGTATGCTTTGGTCTCGTTCTTACTTAATATTATGTGTGGTAAATATATATATGTAATTACATTATATATCATTAAAATGCTTTTTGAAAAAAATTACTAGCATTAAAGTTGGTGCTTGTCGGGGGCCCCGAGTATTGCCGGGCCCCACCGCGGGCCCGTTATCGCCGCCACTGAGTTTGGGTATTGACAAATGCAAAACAAAACAGCTACATAATACCATTGATAAATGTTTCACTCAACGATAATAATGGACAAATCTTACACGCCCTTAAATATACACACCACACATAACATGCAAACATGGACACAAAAGACTACACGGACGATATCCACAAGATTGCTTATAGAGCGAGAGCTGGCTGCAAAAAAACTGGCCTATCGAGTAACAGCATGAAATGATTTGTAAAAGCTAGTACTTATACAGACCATCCATAAAATCTTTGGCTGCCTGGGCGCAACTTGTGCAGAAATTCGCCATGCCCTCTCTCCTGAATATTTTTTGGCACGTTACTGTACCTATCGAGTAACAGCATGAAATTACTCTTAAAACATAACTTTTATACAGTTAAAAAAGAAAAAAATTGGCTGCCTTGTTAAATCTTGTGCGATACCTAGGCACCGAACTTTTTATTATTATTTTTTTGGCACGTTACTGTATCCATCGAGTAACAGCATGAAATTACTCTTAAAACATAGCTTTTATACAGTTAAAAAAGAAAAAAAATGGCTGCCTTGTTAAATCTTGTGCGATACCTAGGCAGCCAACTTTTTATTATTTTTTTGGCACGTTACTGTACCTATCGAGTAACAGCTTGAAATTACTCTTAAAACATAGCTTTTATACAGTTAATAAAGAACAAAATTGGCTGCCTTGTTTGATCTTGTGCGATACCTAGGCAGCCAACTTTTTATTATTATTTTTTTGGCACGTTCCTGCACCTATCGAGTAACAGCTTCAAACTATAACCAAATATCTCGAAAAGGAGAATTTTTTTCAAAAAATGTTTCAGACGAAAGTTTTGTGACTTGGAGGGGGAAAGATGGTGACATTATCAATTTAATTGTAGATGGCGCCACTTTAGAGATTTCCGTAACCGTAACTCACTGAAAAATGATCCGATTACAAAAAACCAAAAACCATTGTATTTGTCTTATTGCCAGCTACAACTTTCATTTGGAAAGAAAAATCAACTCCCATTTAAAAAAATGGCCGCCATGATGAAATCTCTAAAGTGGCGCCATCTACAATTAAATTGATAATGTCACCATATTTCCCCCTCAAAGCCACAAAACTTTCGTCTGAAACATTTTTTGAAAAAAATTCTCCTTTTCGAGATATTTGGTTATAGTTTGAAGCTGTTACTCGATAGGTGCAGGAACGTGCCAAAAAAATAATAATAAAAAGTTGGGTGCCTAGGTATCGCACAAGATTTAACAAGGCAGCCAATTTTTTTCTTTTTTAACTGTATAAAAGCTTGGTTTTAAGAGTAATTTCATGCTGTTACTCGATAGGTACAGTAACGTGCCAAAAAATATTCAGGAGAGAGGGCATGGCGAATTTCTGCACAAGTTGCGCCCAGGCAGCCAAAGATTTTATGGATGGTCTGT
The DNA here is from genome assembly GCA_036250285.1 of Pyrocoelia pectoralis. Classification (NCBI taxonomy): domain Eukaryota; kingdom Metazoa; phylum Arthropoda; class Insecta; order Coleoptera; family Lampyridae; genus Pyrocoelia; species Pyrocoelia pectoralis. The sequence goes on from CM070074.1 coordinate 35,264,310, forward strand.
ATAAGTACTAGCTTTTAAAAATCATTTCATGCTGTTACTCGATAGGCCAGCTTTTTTGCAGCCAGCTCTTGGACTATTAACCAAATATAATATTTTCCCAGAGTCAGAAGGTTTCACGTTTGATGTAAACATCGGGTTATTTACACACGAAATTACAGAAAACACATAATTAATCATAAAACATTTACACATGACCTTTGTAGACAATGTCCACAAACACAAGAAATCATACAACACAAACACAAACAGAATACAAACACAGGCATGATCAGGTATCTAAGATAATACACTAAAAACTCACCACAAAACATAACCTGATAACACACTCTATTACAAATATACATCGGAAGTTGTACTTGAAAATATCACACACAAGCTATGTTTGGATGAGACGCTACTCATGGATGAAACTGTAAGCAATAGGCCAAATAGAACACTAATAAAATACAAAAAAACATACACGTATAAAGATGTTGCCATTCCCAACCCAAACAATTTAGCCAAAGACATTGTCTGTATACATTTTAAATACCAATCGTGGTAGATTGTCCGAAGGGTCATTCTTTAACAATTCAGCAATGGTATAAAATTGGTCTTGAAATTCTCTAATGTTCTTTAGCATGTACTAAATTTGGTAATACATACACATATGGCAGAGTCAGTATACCAGTAAGAGGATTGTTTGACGGGACTGGTAGCGTCCTCTAATGATTAACTGGAGATTCTTTTAGAACACGCGCAAATTAATGCATAATCGTAAAATGAATAAAATCGCCCACACGGTGGAAGTGCATAGTGTTTGAATGTCCGAAGATTGAAGAGATATCTAGGATCGTAGATATTTCAACATAACGCATGTACATTTTTCACGTTTAATTAGGCATCTCCGAGCTGTCAACAACGTGGGTCAGTGGCGGATTTACCAGTAGGCTGAGTAGGCTGGAGCCTAGGGCGGCAAATTTTAGGGGGCGGCAAATTTGCCCCAAAATTTTTTTTATCTTACAGAAATAAAAAAAACATTATTATGCAGGGTGTTTGTAAATAAGTGCGACAAACATTAAGGGGTGATTCTGCATGAAAAAATAATATTTTTATTTTTTTGCATAAAAATGGCGCCCCATACAAAAAAAGGCAAGAGAGATTTTTTGTCACAAATTGAACGAGGAATTCAAAAATAATTTTCAATTTGAAATATCTCAGTGGCGTACCATTTTTTTCTTTAAAAAAATTGAGATCATTACCCGTATGCGCGTCACTGATGAACATAAAATTCTGAATTGCATGTCAAAAAATGCGCAATAACTACCTCTCAAAACCCACCAAATTTCATTTGCATATCTCGACCGGTTTTAGAGCAATAAATAACTCGTCAGTTTTTTAAAAAAACTTTAACACCCCGTATCTCGGAAACTAAACATGTGAAGACTGAAGACATACGTTTATATAGCAAACTGTCATTATTTTTTCATGCAGAATCGCCCCTTAATGTTTGTCGCACTTATTTACAAACACCCTGTATACACAAAGAAACGAGTGACAAAAATTTTAATATTTTAGTAATGCACAGTATACTGAACACTCTTACGTCCGTAATCCGTATATAAAAGATTACTAAACGCACTGTAAAATATACAAAAACTTACACAACTATCCCCTAGTGCAGTGATTCTTAACAGGGGGGCCGCGGCCCCCTAGGGGGCCGCAGACAATGTATGTGGGGGCCGCGAAAATCTTAACATTTTTACGTTTTACAAATAAAAAAATTTGCTCCGCTATAAACGATAAAAAATATACATACATAAAGCTCTGCTTTGACTTACTTATGAATTATTGGTACAATTTGAGTGTATTTTTTGTACGAGTATATGTTACCTAATGGTGGGGGTAAAGGTACTGGCCGCAGATATAATTTCGGATTTTAAGGGGGCCGCGACTAATAAAAGGTTAAGAACCACTGCCCTAGTGCCGTAGTGCCCTAGTTCACAATCATACTAATAACGGGAAAAAGTCGACGTAATGAGGAGGATAGAACACAAATCATAAAGTTGCAATTTCAGAATAAATATGATTGTGAACTAAACTAGCGTATTGAATTTCAAAGGTCAGTAGGGGCGGCAAAAATTGAATAGCCTACTAGCGGCAAATTTGTAAATCCGCCACTGACGTGGGTGCAGCGTTTATTGAATTGTAACAAAAAACATGAATTAGTACGAATGTCTAGTGACAATTTAAAGCTTTTTTTTCGTATTGGCGACGAAACATTACTTCACTATTATACATATTCCAGGATCAAAACGATAATCTCAACAGTAAAAGCATCGTGGCACTACTACGTAGTAAACTTTCTATTGCTTCGTGAATTCACGCAAGATACGTTCAAAAAAGAAAATACCTACCTAAATAGTAAATACAAATTTTGACATAAATAAATAAATAACACCTTGAAAATTGATAATAATTAATCAGCTTCGCGTATACTATGTGCATATGCGTTAACGAGTAATTAATATTAATTAAAAGAAACGCTCATGCCATAACTAACATCGTGTAAATTTTGTCGATTTACTTCTTTTGATGTGGGTATTATTTCAATTACGTAATTTTATTTAAAATCACATATAGTTGGAAAATCGGTTTTCCTCCTTTTTGTAATTGAAACGTTGCGTCGGACGATAAATAATCTCTCTGCGGTAAGAAAATTATTCTATTTCAAGAAAATAGATTAGTTGGTTCAAACTTTCCCCTCGATCTCCATCCATCACATTATCAGACTGATCATTTTAAACAATGAGACTCTGATATACAATGATGGGATTATAAAGATTACTATCCTATTTCATTTTATCCGGAATTATTTGTTGAATTGAAATTACTGCCTGTGAAGATGATTTATACGTGAATATTCATAATACACTAATCACAATTTACAAGCGCACGTATAGATTTAATTTTAAGCAGAATGTAGGAAATTATTTCACAAAACCTTCCCCATAAACATAATATATTTATTTAATTTAAGTTAAAGCTGAAGCTGATTAGAGTGGCAAATTGAAGATTGAATTAGATTACATACGACTACATGTTTCGACAATATTAATAATTGTCATCATCAGGCTAAAATCACAGTTTTATTCTGTGCTAAAATAGTGGTAACTCTAGCATTAAACTAACAGGTTATTTAAATACTTACTTAAAATTACATCTAAATTAAAGTTATTGTGAACGGTGAAATGGAGTGCGAATGACTAATGGAGTAAAATATTCCGAAAGGAAATTACATTATTTTATTATAATGTGTTGACTTCACTGAAAGCCAAGAATTATTTGCTTCTGTTTTAATCCTTGAGCAACACCTTTGATGGATTCAATTAATTTTAATTTTAAGCATAATTCCAATTAAAATCTTTGGTTAATTAAGAAGTAATAGATTGCACAATAAAATTTAAAATGATCAAAATTTTATTATTATGATTTAATAGTATAACGATATTTGACAATTCACTCTCTCTAAAATTTGAGAAATTCTATTTCGGAATATTCATCGATAAGTATTTATAACATCGAATGGGAAAAGCGATTTAAAAGCGCTGTCCGTTGTATTCAGTCAAGCGCAATTCAATATTTCATTACGTGAAAAAATCGTTAACGGGCTTTAAATTGTGTAACATTTCTTTAATATGAGTACCGTTGTTATCTATCAAACTTGTTTCCTTTCAATCAAGCTAACATTTCTGCTAAAATACGGACGGCAATTTGTTCGAGTTTTTTATATTGTATTATCGTTCAATAGTAAAACCATTAATCTGTAGCGGTCTTAGAAAAGTACAAAAAGGTACAGTAGAATAGTAGATATGATATGGTCATAGATAAGTGTATGATATGGTGCATCAGCCGCAAAATTGCTGTTTAGATTTCAAACCTTAAATATGTGTTTCCTGTGTGAAAGTGATCATAACTGCAGTTTACATTGTCGTCCAAGTCCGAAAGTTAAACAAAGCCAAGTATGGTTGTATGAGATAATATAAGAAAACAAATTGGTGGTAATGGTGTCATTAACGGGATCATATCCCACCCCTCCATTTTAGCAGATTCCTTCTCTTAATCAGTACGCATTTCAGTTATCTCTTTCTCCTTTCATAATTTGCCTATTTAAAAGCTCCGCTATTTCTAATTTTCCAGACTCTCGACCGGTCCTTTGGGACAGCCATTCTCGATCGATTTTAGGGGTAAAGTAATACTTCTCGTTGATCCCTTGTGACCAAAACTTAACTTCCTATGGATTGATTGAGAGCGAGTAAAATACTTAAGTAGAAGACGGGCACCTTTTCCCCCCCCGTTTCTGACGTCACGGTGGGGGGGGCATGGCCCACGTGGGGGACGTGTTTTATCCTTAGGGATGATTCTGGATGACGTATTTTATCCTTAGGGATGACGTATTTTATCCTTAGGGATGATTCTGGATGACGTAATTTATTTTTAGGGATGATTCTGGATGACGTAATTTATCTTTAGGGATGATTCTGGATGACCTCCTGGTTCCTGGATGACTTTCCTGGTCTCTGATGCCTTTTTGGTTTTCCTGGATGCCTTTCTGGAAGTCCTTTTGACTTTCCTGGATGACTTTTTGGATGCCCTTTTGGCTTTCCTGGACACCTTTCTGAATGCTCTTTTGGCTTTTCTGAATGTTTTTTCTTAATGTCTTTTTGGCTTTCCAGGATAATTTCCTGAATGCCTTTTTAGCTTTTCTGGATGTTTTTTCTTAACCCCTTTTTGCCTTTCTCGGATGATTTCCTGAATACCTTTTTGGCTTTTCTGGATGCCTTTCTGGAAGCCCTTTTGGCTTTTCTGTTGCGCTTTCTCTTTTTGACGTCACTAACCCCACAATAGGCCCACGTGGGGGGCGTGTTTTTTATGCTTAGGGCTGATTGACGTCACTAACCCCACAATAGGCCCACGTGGGCGACATGTTTTTTATGCTTAGGGGGTGATCCTGGAGGGTGTAATTTATTTTTAGGGCTGATGCTGGATGCTGGATGTCCTTTTGGTTTTCTGGATGTTGGATGCTGGATGCTGGATGCCATTCTGGCTAGACGCCATCTTGGATTTTGACGTCACTAACCCCACTATAGGCCCACGTGGGAGGGCGTGTTTTTTATCCTTAGGGCTGACGTAATAACGCCTTTTTGGCTTTTTGCCTTTCCTGAATGCCTTTTTGGCTTTTCTGTTTCTTAACGCCTTTTTGCCTTTCCCGGATGCCTTTTTGGCCTTAATACCCTTTTGGTTTCTTAACGCCTTTTTGCCTTTCCCGGATGCTGAATGCCTTTTTGGCCTTAATACCCTTTTGGCTTCTTAACGCCTTTTTGCCTTTCCTGAATGCCTTTTTGGCCTTAATACCCTTTTGGCTTCTTAACGCCTTTTTGCCTTTCCTGAATGCCTTTTTGGCCTTAATACCCTTTTGGCTTCTTAACGCCTTTTTGCCTTTCCTGAATGCCTTTTTGGCCTTAATACCGTTTTGGCTTCTTAACGCCTTTTTGCCTTTCCCGGGTGCTGAATTCCTTTTTGGCCTTAATACCCTTTTGGCTTCTTAACGCCTTTTTGCCTTTCCCGGATGCCTTTTTGGCCTTAATACCCTTTTGGCTTCTTAACACCTTTTTGCCTTTTCCGGATGCTGAATGCCTTTTTGGCCTTAATACCCTTTTGGCTTCTTAACGCCTTTTTGCCTTTCCTGAATGCCTTTTTGGCTTTTGGTTTCTTAATACCCTTTTGGCTTCTTAACGCCTTTTTGCCTTTCCCGGATGCTGAATGCCTTTTTGGCCTTAATACCCTTTTGGCTTCTTAACGCCTTTTTGCCTTTCCCGGGTGCTGAATGCCTTTTTGGCCTTAATACCCTTTTGGCTTCTTAACGCCTTTTTGCCTTTCCCGGATGCTGAATGCCTTTTTGGCCTTAATACCCTTTTGGCTTCTTAACGCCTTTTTGCCTTTCCCGGGTGCTGAATGCCTTTTTGGCTTTTGGTTTCTTAATACCCTTTTAGCTTTTCGGGTTTCTTAACGCCTTTTTGCCTTTCTCGGATGCTGAATGCCTTTTTGGCTTTTGGTTTCTTAATACCCTTTTGGTTTCTGGCGTCTTAATGTCCTTTTTCTGTTTTCTTAATGCCTTTTTGGCTTTTGGTTTCTTAATACCCTTTTGGCTTTCTGGTTTCTGAATATGTGTTTCACTTTTTAGTTTTAATTATTGCATAAAGTCCCGCTCAAGTAAACACACAGAGGAGGAGGTGCTGGAAACTTCTACAGTGGAGGATTTCCGTATGGTAACGGTATACATTAGAAAAGCGCATTTACTAAAATTCATTTATTTTTATGATTGTGAAAACATTATACAGAAGCTTAATTATATTATCATTTTCAATTAGATTTACAGTAAACAAATTTTCAAAAAAAAAACCTAAGTCGCTAAGTTTAAAATACAGAAACATTAAACAATAAAGTCCGCAAACGTTTGAATGGCAATCTTGAAGTACTTTGTCGTTGTCGAATTCTTCTCCAAAAATCTCAGGTGCCTCCGGTGGTCGACCAAAGGAATCAAAATATTCTCCTCGTCCATTCCCATCAATGTAGATTGCAGTCCAATGTACCCCAGGCCTGTATGACGGATCGGTGTTTACACAAGGTCTTGGTGCGTGTTTCGGCAATTGATTACCAGCACATACAAGTCGAAATACATTTTTCTGACCCGGAATCAGATTTAGCAACTTGAGAATTTGACCCGTATTCATCCTTGGAATTTGCACATTCCCAATCTTGAAGTAGTAAAACGTTTTCTAAGGCACACATAGGCTCCTCAATAGTATGATGCATGCAGCGATAAGCTTGCGCTTCTTTCTTCAAATTTTTAAGCGATGGACATTCATTGTCTTCCAGATTCACGATTGGCTTGTTAAGAAATCCCAGTACCTGGCACTTTTCAATACCTTTCACATAAATTTTGTTGTAAGACTTCAGGACTTTTGCCGCTTCTCGTTCGAAATCTTGGAATGGGACATATCCCGAACTCCAACGAAGACCGTGGTGACGTGTCTCGAGATAATTTACAGTTTTCTTTGCATCAGGGGATAATGTCGAATAGGATGTTGGTGGTTTAAATAGGAAAACAGCCAGATTACCATCATCCGTAACTACGGCAAACTCTTTAGGAATGAATTTATTGTCATTCCCCCGAAACCCTTGCAAATCCACAAATGCAGCAGCGACCATTCTTCTCGGCCCTATAACAGAAACTAGGGCTGCTAAAAACGGAACAGTATGGAAATATCCAATTTCGTAATAAGGATATAATTTGTTATGCCTAAGGGCATACAATTGTATACAGCAAATAAGGTCTAAGGCTAGAAAAATATTTATTAGATTTGATTAAATAAATAAATAAATCATTTAATGTCTTTTGTCTTTTGGCTTTTCTGGATGTCCTTCTGTTGCAAAACATTTTATGCTTTTGTATACATTTTGTCATTTTGAAACAAAAACATCTTATCTCCTGAATTAGTTTTCTTAGAAGTATGTCCACGAATCAAAACTAAGAAACAAAAATACTTAAGTCGGAATCTATTTCTATTTTCACCTTAAATTGCGAAATGTTTGTAATTCTTTACGTTGTTGCATACTCCCTTTTTTCTGAAAAAAAATGTTGTGAGAAAACAATTTTTTAAAGTGTCTTGATCAGCCATTTTTTGTAAACAATGTGCGGTGCGCCCAACATAATTTACGTTGCGCACAACATAATTTACGGTGCGCACAACAATATTTTCGGTGAGCCCTACCATCCTATGGTGCGCACAACACCAATTACGGTGCGCACGACAACCTTTTCGGTGCGCACAACACCATTTACGGTGCGCAATACCAAATCTTCGGTGCGCACGATTAGTCATTTTACTTTCGGTGAGAATTTTGATTTATGTAGTCATTTTGGTTTTGTCAGTCATATTTAATGGCCAAGCAAGCTGCGTACGTGGACTTTGGAAAGAAATACAGGATTTAAACTATAAACAAAACTAAATCATATGTTTGAAGCATGTTAGGTACATTTTGCCTTTTTGGCTTTATGAATGCCCTTTCGGCTTTTTCGGATAGCTTCCATAATGACTTTTTGGCTTTCCTGGATGACTCTGACCCTGACTCTTCCTCAAACCCAAAAAAGGTACTATACGATTTATTTATTTAATCTAATCTATAATCGAGTAACGGATTACGTCATCCAGGAAAGCCAAAAAGTCATTATGGAAGCTATCCGAAAAAGCCGAAAGGGCATTCATAAAGCCAAAAAGGCAAAATGTACCTAACATGCTTCAAACATATGATTTAGTTTTGTTTATAGTTTAAATCCTGTATTTCTTTCCAAAGTCCACGTACGCAGCTTGCTTGGCCATTAAATATGACTGACAAAACCAAAATGACTACATAAATCAAAATTCTCACCGAAAGTAAAATGACTAATCGTGCGCACCGAAGATTTGGTATTGCGCACCGTAAATGGTGTTGTGCGCACCGAAAAGGTTGTCGTGCGCACCGTAATTGGTGTTGTGCGCACCATAGGATGGTAGGGCTCACCGAAAATATTGTTGTGCGCACCGTAAATTATGTTGTGCGCAACGTAAATTATGTTGGGCGCACCGCACATTGTTTACAAAAAATGGCTGATCAAGACACTTTAAAAAATTGTTTTCTCACAACATTTTTTTTCAGAAAAAAGGGAGTATGCAACAACGTAAAGAATTACAAACATTTCGCAATTTAAGGTGAAAATAGAAATAGATTCCGACTTAAGTATTTTTGTTTCTTAGTTTTGATTCGTGGACATACTTCTAAGAAAACTAATTCAGGAGATAAGATGTTTTTGTTTCAAAATGACAAAATGTATACAAAAGCATAAAATGTTTTGCAACAGAAGGACATCCAGAAAAGCCAAAAAGACAAAAGACATTAAATGATTTATTTATTTATTTAATCAAATCTAATAAATATTTTTCTAGCCTTAGACCTTATTTGCTGTATACAATTGTATGCCCTTAGGCATAACAAATTATATCCTTATTACGAAATTGGATATTTCCATACTGTTCCGTTTTTAGCAGCCCTAGTTTCTGTTATAGGGCCGAGAAGAATGGTCGCTGCTGCATTTGTGGATTTGCAAGGGTTTCGGGGGAATGACAATAAATTCATTCCTAAAGAGTTTGCCGTAGTTACGGATGATGGTAATCTGGCTGTTTTCCTATTTAAACCACCAACATCCTATTCGACATTATCCCCTGATGCAAAGAAAACTGTAAATTATCTCGAGACACGTCACCACGGTCTTCGTTGGAGTTCGGGATATGTCCCATTCCAAGATTTCGAACGAGAAGCGGCAAAAGTCCTGAAGTCTTACAACAAAATTTATGTGAAAGGTATTGAAAAGTGCCAGGTACTGGGATTTCTTAACAAGCCAATCGTGAATCTGGAAGACAATGAATGTCCATCGCTTAAAAATTTGAAGAAAGAAGCGCAAGCTTATCGCTGCATGCATCATACTATTGAGGAGCCTATGTGTGCCTTAGAAAACGTTTTACTACTTCAAGATTGGGAATGTGCAAATTCCAAGGATGAATACGGGTCAAATTCTCAAGTTGCTAAATCTGATTCCGGGTCAGAAAAATGTATTTCGACTTGTATGTGCTGGTAATCAATTGCCGAAACACGCACCAAGACCTTGTGTAAACACCGATCCGTCATACAGGCCTGGGGTACATTGGACTGCAATCTACATTGATGGGAATGGACGAGGAGAATATTTTGATTCCTTTGGTCGACCACCGGAGGCACCTGAGATTTTTGGAGAAGAATTCGACAACGACAAAGTACTTCAAGATTGCCATTCAAACGTTTGCGGACTTTATTGTTTAATGTTTCTGTATTTTAAACTTAGCGACTTAGGTTTTTTTTTTGAAAATTTGTTTACTGTAAATCTAATTGAAAATGATAATATAATTAAGCTTCTGTATAATGTTTTCACAATCATAAAAATAAATGAATTTTAGTAAATGCGCTTTTCTAATGTATACCGTTACCATACGGAAATCCTCCACTGTAGAAGTTTCCAGCACCTCCTCCTCTGTGTGTTTACTTGAGCGGGACTTTATGCAATAATTAAAACTAAAAAAGTGAAACACATATTCAGAAACCAGAAAGCCAAAAGGGTATTAAGAAACCAAAAGCCAAAAAGGCATTAAGAAAACAGAAAAAGGACATTAAGACGCCAGAAACCAAAAGGGTATTAAGAAACCAAAAGCCAAAAAGGCATTCAGCATCCGAGAAAGGCAAAAAGGCGTTAAGAAACCCGAAAAGCTAAAAGGGTATTAAGAAACCAAAAGCCAAAAAGGCATTCAGCACCCGGGAAAGGCAAAAAGGCGTTAAGAAGCCAAAAGGGTATTAAGGCCAAAAAGGCATTCAGCATCCGGGAAAGGCAAAAAGGCGTTAAGAAGCCAAAAGGGTATTAAGGCCAAAAAGGCATTCAGCACCCGGGAAAGGCAAAAAGGCGTTAAGAAGCCAAAAGGGTATTAAGGCCAAAAAGGCATTCAGCATCCGGGAAAGGCAAAAAGGCGTTAAGAAGCCAAAAGGGTATTAAGAAACCAAAAGCCAAAAGGCATTCAGGAAAGGCAAAAAGGCGTTAAGAAGCCAAAAGGGTATTAAGGCCAAAAAGGCATTCAGCATCCGGAAAAGGCAAAAAGGTGTTAAGAAGCCAAAAGGGTATTAAGGCCAAAAAGGCATCCGGGAAAGGCAAAAAGGCGTTAAGAAGCCAAAAGGGTATTAAGGCCAAAAAGGAATTCAGCACCCGGGAAAGGCAAAAAGGCGTTAAGAAGCCAAAACGGTATTAAGGCCAAAAAGGCATTCAGGAAAGGCAAAAAGGCGTTAAGAAGCCAAAAGGGTATTAAGGCCAAAAAGGCATTCAGGAAAGGCAAAAAGGCGTTAAGAAGCCAAAAGGGTATTAAGGCCAAAAAGGCATTCAGGAAAGGCAAAAAGGCGTTAAGAAGCCAAAAGGGTATTAAGGCCAAAAAGGCATTCAGCATCCGGGAAAGGCAAAAAGGCGTTAAGAAACCAAAAGGGTATTAAGGCCAAAAAGGCATCCGGGAAAGGCAAAAAGGCGTTAAGAAAACAGAAAAGCCAAAAAGGCATTCAGGAAAGGCAAAAAGCCAAAAAGGCGTTATTACGTCAGCCCTAAGGATAAAAAACACGCCCTCCCACGTGGGCCTATAGTGGGGTTAGTGACGTCAAAATCCAAGATGGCGTCTAGCCAGAATGGCATCCAGCATCCAGCATCCAACATCCAGAAAACCAAAAGGACATCCAGCATCCAGCATCAGCCCTAAAAATAAATTACACCCTCCAGGATCACCCCCTAAGCATAAAAAACATGTCGCCCACGTGGGCCTATTGTGGGGTTAGTGACGTCAATCAGCCCTAAGCATAAAAAACACGCCCCCCACGTGGGCCTATTGTGGGGTTAGTGACGTCAAAAAGAGAAAGCGCAACAGAAAAGCCAAAAGGGCTTCCAGAAAGGCATCCAGAAAAGCCAAAAAGGTATTCAGGAAATCATCCGAGAAAGGCAAAAAGGGGTTAAGAAAAAACATCCAGAAAAGCTAAAAAGGCATTCAGGAAATTATCCTGGAAAGCCAAAAAGACATTAAGAAAAAACATTCAGAAAAGCCAAAAGAGCATTCAGAAAGGTGTCCAGGAAAGCCAAAAGGGCATCCAAAAAGTCATCCAGGAAAGTCAAAAGGACTTCCAGAAAGGCATCCAGGAAAACCAAAAAGGCATCAGAGACCAGGAAAGTCATCCAGGAACCAGGAGGTCATCCAGAATCATCCCTAAAGATAAATTACGTCATCCAGAATCATCCCTAAAAATAAATTACGTCATCCAGAATCATCCCTAAGGATAAAATACGTCATCCCTAAGGATAAAATACGTCATCCAGAATCATCCCTAAGGATAAAACACGTCCCCCACGTGGGCCATGCCCCCCCCCACCGTGACGTCAGAAACGGGGGGGGAAAAGGTGCCCGTCTTCTACTTACTTAGATGTGATCTTTGATGCAAATTTAACATTTCAGGCACATGTTGATTATATGTATAATCAACAAATTTTCTAAATAAATAAATTGTACCTACATTTAGAATTGGAAAAAAATTGACTATCAACACGAAAATATTATTATACAGGGTGTTTCAAAAGTTGTAGCGGGCTATGCATAACCTTATTCTACATGTGAAAATAAGTCTCAAATGTTCAGTCACATTCTTATGATTTCGCCTTAGTTTAGCCGTAATGAACCATTTTTCATTTTCTTGAAAATAATTATTATTTCAAAAACCATTCAACATATTTTCATGAAATTTGGCATATGTCTCCATTTCTCATGTGTCTACAATTTCCAAAATTATTTTTGTTCAAAATTATCAATTTCCAAATGGCGGGCATTCAAACATTTTAAAGTAAAATTAAATGAAAACTACTAAATACAATTAAATACTAACAATAAAAGTACTAAAAATGTTGTTTCTTGCACCAGGTGCAAGTATCAATTCATTTGTATAACCACTACCTTCACAATGCATTCGTTCATAAGAAAGTATCAGGAATTCATCATTCAAAGATGTTGCATATTTGTTAATGACAAGATGCGACGTTTAGTGATATTAAAACGTTTCTCAAGAACATTTGGACACAGTACCGTTGTTCGATACTTAACATAATTCATTTTAATTTTTTGTGTCTACTAACCCAGACCTGTTAGATTTAGTCATAAATATCGATAATTTATTTTAATTAGTTATGTCTACGAAACCAACACTTTTAGTGTTTAGTGTTTTAGTTCTCAGATTGCGTGAATCTAAGTTCCCATCAATCAGAATATTGTATTTTCCATCCTTTTTTGTTTGTACCGATGTATTAAATACGGTGTAGGTACTTAATATGCATTTCAACAATATTCGAACTACGTATAATATTTACGAGATTCTGACTTTAAATTTTGCGGGATTCTTAGTTCTTACTCTCAATAGTTGCGAGATTCGTACTCTAATTTTTGAGAACATCAAACATTTCAAGTGTTTTACTTATAATAAACTTTATTGTGCATTGTGCCATAACTACATCATCCGCAACAAACAACCGTCATTAGTACTGGTACTTTTTAAACCTTTTGAAGCGTTTGTGTTGGTGTTCGTCAGCGCATTCGATATTAAAACATTGTATTACCATAGAGAATGTAATATTACATTCTCTATGGTATTACACCACTTGCGTTTCTATTAGCATTTCCAACTTTTCGTACTCCTATTATTCGTCCCCTTTCAAATTTACTTGATTGGCGAAAATTATTTTTCTCTCAACTCTTCAAGTTCTACCATCTCCTTTAAGCAAGATAACAACCTCGGCATCGCCTGTAAAATATTTTCCTTGAGTGGCCCAAACAAGTCAGTGCTGTAGAGTGGATGGGCTAACACTTTTCATCTCAGTTATGTGGTGTGTTTATAAGTCACCAAACTTGTGTAGGGGTAACCATTACGTGCTGAATCAAAACGTCATCTGGCTTGTTATAGCACTTAAATCTCATTAGTCATTAGGCAGGACGCGCTTAATCTTTTAAGAGATTCAATTCACGTTTTTTATGACGAATCATTACGTACAGACTCCATTTTAAACTATTCTTGCAGCTACAATTTCTGTGGGGGAAAACTGAACCATTATTACTACCACGGGAACTTCAAATAATTTGCACCTTAATTTCCACACACTCAGTACATATTATATTTGACTAAAAAATGAAATGATATTCACAGAACGATGAGAGTACTAGCATCAGTATTTGAGAACACTCTCCTGTGTATGAGAAAGAATTTTCAAGTATCTAATGCTTCCAAATTTCCACATTTAAAGGAATTTGGAACCGACACACACATGCCCTGTAGAAAACTCGCACTAAACGTCAAGGTCACAGGAATAGCAATAATAAACAATCCCAATCCTAGACTCAACTATACTATGATGTTTTGTTTGAACTAGGAAAAACGACAAAGATTCCTTTGAAAATCGTGAAGTAAAAACCTCACCCTTGAAATTATCATATATAGCTATAACGAATAACTTATATTCGGAAAATAGAATCTGCAAATATCGAACGCACAAATTAGGTACGTTTGACATTTTAATTTCCGTAGACGTTTCAAGTATTATCCGACTACACTTTGGCTAACCCATGGAGACTGAAAGCCACTTAACTTACGTTTCCTGATATAAATCAGTGAAGTTCTCTTTCCTACTTTTGCAAACGTACATCTGATCCATTAATAATTAAATACGCAAAAAATATTTAACTACATTAATATGCAAATATATAGCTTATAAACAAACTAACTGTTTTGACTAATTATTAATCACATTTCACTTATAACTGGAAAAAACTGTTATGTCTGACACGTGTTTTGGTTTTTCACCTATGTAATGTTTTATTAATGTGCAAAACTGAAATACAAGAATTATATAACTTAACGTTTTTATCTTTCTACGCGTTGTGGTTGAGTTGTTTAATAGCTTTAAACTTACCTATATCTTATGACATGACGTTACTTTATAAGGTAATTTAAAAATTTAGGTTCGGTTATTTATAGATGTTAACGGATTTATATATATTTACACGCAATCAATTTTGTATATAATTTAATCATGACTTTTCTTTTAGTTTTCATATGTAGGTACGAGGTGGTACCCAAAAAAATGGGAATTTGTTTAGATGTATCTATTTGTTTTTAGAAAAAGGCTTCAAAATACTCTCCATTACAACCAATACTTTTGCGTCCTTTTCTATTTCATTGTTCAAAACCGCTGCTTAAATATGTAAATAAGGGGGGCGAAGCAAGGTAATCATCCCTATACTCCCACAAATCACTAACCAGGCATCTTTTCTCGAATTAGACTTCAATGCCGTTGGTTCACTCAAGTGTTCATTACAAATACGTCGAGTAGGTGAAACAGTTTTTACAAACAAATTTCAAAGGACTAACGCAATATTTCAAGGTCATGCCGTTTAGTTCACAATAAATATGGCCATCGCGTACTATAGAAAGTTCACTGAGCGCAACGCTATTTCGGTTTTGAGACTTTAGGTGTGATCAACTATAACGTTATCTTGACTACAGGCCTGTTAACCTGTATTGATCACATGAATTTTTGAGTTTTGATATTTTTTCTTTGCATTACAAACATTTCTATTACGAAGCCAATATACCAATAGTTTCAGCATATTTTGCGTTAGAAAAAAAATTCATTACTAAGTACAATTGCATAAATGCAAATTTTAACTAATGCTTTGAGATAGTAAAAGAAGTACTGATTACTTAACTGTACTTCTTTTAACATAAAAATTGTAAAAGTTATATATGTTCTGAAAAGGAATTTAACAGAAAAACAACGTATTGAAACTAAATTATTAATTTTGCATACTCCCAAGCGATGTGGCATATTCTGTACTTTACGAACACTCTATAAAAGAACTATTACTTTCAAAATAGACATCAGAGCTCTTTGGATGGGCTTGGTATAATCAAATTAATATCCCTTCAATGGCATTTTTTGTTTCGGAACAAAGAGAAGTCGCATGGTACCAGATCAGGCGAATACATAGAATATCTTTATTCACATGATGCCCTTATTATTGTATTGACTTTTCTTGACGTACTCTTTTGGGTCTCGAGTACATTTTCGACAGCGGTATGACACCATCATCCTTTTGGTTTCTGGGTCGTATTGGGAACACCATGTCTCGTCGTTAGTAAAATCGATTTCAACTTTCAAACAAGTCGTGAATAGATGCGGATTACACAGCGCAGGTATTGGTAGATGACAGTTTAGATATTCACAAAATCATACCATTATGTTTATTTGCTATCCAGATGCATTATTAAAAATATTGTCACGGTTTTTGTTGTTCGTACTCATTACATTTCGCATTTCACACGGTAATGGACTACACTGATAAATACCAATTCGTTTAGTAATGAAGCATTTTTTTCTACTTCCAGAACAGTAAATACATACTACCAAAAATACTTCAAACATTCTATTTAACAGTGTTGTAACACAATATACATTGTATTGGATACACTCATTAATTTAATTAAATCATTCTTTTTTAATGATATTCGTCTTTAACCGGATGCTAATCTATTACTAGTTTTATGACGGCAAAATTACAACGGAAATAATTTGTTGTATTGGTGATGTTTATATCTCTCCCACTATAACTATACGTAAGCAAGCGTAAAAAGATTTCAATTCATTACGTAATGTATAAACAGTTTTTCGATTTCACATGGCATTCACAGTTATATCACAAAATAGGACGAGAAATATGTTGAAACTTATCATGGGAGAGCATTTTCCTATTGTTTGTTTATATGTTCAATGTTGCATATGAATTTCGTAAGGTATACGTATAACTATATGTGTCAAAGTGATAAAAGTACTCACGCCCCATCAAAAATGTTCGACGATCCTTCTTTTCTCGGGTATTCTCAGGTTCATTTCGTTAAAACTAATCTTATTTTTAGATTAAGTTTTAAGATTGATGCACTGGGATTGCATAGTAAGTGTAATTGTAACGAAAACACACAACCAACCCCTTACTTTCTCGTGTAATTCAAAAATCGTAATTAACATTACGTAAAGCTAAAAATTAACAACATTAAATACAAAAATCATCGTAAAAAACAAGCTTACCTGAAGGGGAGTAACTCCGTATTAAATTAAGAATATTATGATTATAGTTTAATTATACAAATTTTCAAGTGTAACTTTGAAGAGTTTCTTCTGATTCAGAAAATTAGTCTCCATAATGTCAGTACATTACAATAGCAAATTGCATTAGAAATTAGACTATTCTGCGACATTTATGAAGGCAGAAGACATACAAAATAAAAGCGTAACAGACAATTATAGCAACATACGTACAAGGAAATGTGGTAATCTTTTTACAGCATAATAGATATTATAACAAATGTATATTTAATCGTAAAAGATAAGGTTTTGATTACGTTCCTTATGTTTCTTAATTGAATACCTACACGAAAAAGCAAATATCACATAGTCAAACGTATAAAAGACAACCACTTTAAGCTCATGTTTTAATAGAATTCGTAGTTTAATCCACACAAAGCCATACATTTTTGAAAGATTATTATTAAAAGTACATACTACGTATTTCATTAGATTAGATATACTATTTGAAAAATATGAGATGAATAACATTGCGAGTTATGAGTTATCTTGTATAATTTCTTTAAGAGAGTACCCAATGTTCCACATCAGTGAATGTTAGCTACCTACTTTAGATTTAATTTTAATTCAAATTTAAAACGAAAATTTCAATCCAATCGCTAGTAGTGAATTTTCAACAATGAACTTAAACGTCAAATATCTGAAAATCACTTGGGAAAATAGACGCATAGGACCATGAACTTTTTCATACTACTTTTCGTAGGTAATTGACAAATGCAGTAATTCATTGGGTGTTTCATTTAAAAAAATAACTAGATAGACAATATATTTTTTGCGCAACCAAATATGATTTCGCGGCCGTTAAAGTAAATGCCACTTTGATGTACATATTTCAATACATCGAATTTTAAATTTTGTCTTAATCTAATAAAACAGATTGGCCGGTTGCCCAAAACATGTTGTGTATATCTTGTCCGCGAAAATCTTTAACGTACTCGAGATTGTTCTGCCGGCGACAATTTTTCTCTTCGTACGTTAAAGCAAAGAGCATAATATGGTCTTTGGTTAAAGCACAGTATACAGGGTGGGCCAACAGTGCGAGGATGGAAGATTGTGGGTTTATTAACGAACATTTCAAAAGGTTGTTGCTGGGATATGGTCAGGTACCCTTAAGGCTACAAACCTAAAATATTTTCACCCGAATCGCAATACATATACAGGGTGATTTATATCAAAGTTGCATTTTTTTAAATGGAACCCCCTATATATGATTGCATATTTGGATTCCTTGGTCAATTCTAGTCCGACTTTATGTATCACACATAGTACCTAAAACGAATAGTTTAGCCGCAATTCGTCATTTTTACAGAAAGTAGGTGTCTAAAAAAAATTGAATATCGCAGGGATCTCAAAACTTAGAAGGCCGTGAGTCCGTGACTATGCGATGTTACTAAGCATGAAATGTACTAGCGTAGACCGGACGGTCAAATCCCAATTCTTCTTGTGTTCGGAGAAATTACCACGTCAATTTGCAAAATTTCTATCAAAGGTAACTTGATTATTTTAATTTCACATTTTCTGGTTAATTTGCTGTATTTTTCAATTTTCAGGTTCTATTAGTATCTAGGAGGCCGTGAAAGATAAACCATCATCCAACTGCACCAAGAGCCCAAGGAGACGAATTTTAAAAATAGAATCAATTTTTGCAATTGAATAGAAGAAGAGTTCAATTAAAATGAAGAATTTTTGGTTAAGATCATGTTTACAGACGAGTGTACCTTTCACCGCAATGGATTTGTTAATCACCATCATTTTCATTATTTCTGAGATGTTAACTCTCACTATTTCCGAGTTCATAGTCAAGAGGAATAGTCGATTATTGTTTGGGCAAGCATATTCAGCACTTATGTTGTTGGTTCCTTTTTTTCGAAGGTATTCTAAATTCATCGAAAATGAATTACTTGGACTCCTTGAAGATGTACCGCTCGCTCAAATTAGCGACATGTATTTTCAGCAAGATGGAGCACCTCCACATCGCAGACGTGTTGTAAGTGTATGGACTAGTAATACATTTGGTGCAAAGTGGATAGAAAGGGATGGATCAACACGATGTCCAGCAAGATCTCCCGATATTACTCCGATTGATTCCTTTTTGTGGGAGGACGTCAAGGAGTGAGAGTATGCTGAACTACCAACCACAGCGGAAAGTATGAAAAATAGGATCAGAAACGTTTTTGCAACTATCAACCCAGACGTGTTACATTGGGTTAAAAATGCTTTTCGTCGAAGAATCCAAGTTTGCATAGAACAAGGTGGTAGATATTTTGAATATCCATGAGAATAATAATTTTTTTGATTTTTTAATGTTTATTTTATCTCATAATTTTGGTTCTTGTATTTATGTCTTTTCCTACTTAATAAACAATGTTTATAATGAAATGTCAATACATATTATTATTATAATACATAATGTCAAAGTGAAGTTAAAGTGTAAGAATTGTTTTATCTTTCATGGCCTACTAGATACTAATAGAACCTGAAAATTGAAAAATACAGCAAATTAACCAGAAAATGTGAAATTACAAGAAATCTACCGGAGATAGATACCGACAAACTCATATCGTTGGAAAGGTAATAAAATTGTACATTTGATGCCATAAAGAAAAAATGGAGGTGCCATTTAAAATAATCAAGTTACCTTTGATAGAAATTTTGCAAATTGACGTGGTAATTTCTCCGAACACAAGAAGAATTGGGATTTGACCGTCCGGTCTACGCTAGTACATTTCATGCTTAGTAACATCGCATAGTCACGGCCTTCTAAGTTTTGAAATCCCTGCGATATTCAATTTTTTTTAGACACCTACTTTCTGTAAAAATGACGAATTGCGGCTAAACTATTTGTTTTAGGTACTATGTGTGATATATAAAGTCGAACTAGAATTGACCAAGGAATCCAAATATGCAATCATAGGTATATAGGGGGTTCCATTTAAAAAAATGCAACTTTGATATAAATCACCCTGTATATGTATTGCGATTCGGGTGAAAATATTTTAGGTTTGTAGCCTTAAGCGTACCTGACCATATCCCAGCAACAAACTTTAGAAATGTTCGTTAATAAACCCACAATCTTCCATCCTCGCACTGTTGGCCCACCCTGTATAATGCTGTGGTTAAAGTGTGTTTTCGCGGCGTTGACATATAAATAACTATTGATGCAACTTTGTACGAACCCTTTACTATACCAATTTGCCTACGATCTCTTTTCACGCAATAGTAACAGAGTTGATGCGAGTAATTTGGTCTTGATTAACACGATTATAAGGGTTATTGGGGTAAATTAGACCTAGCCGGAAATGTGTTTATTATTCAATATTTGGCTAATGACATATTAGTTTGATGCAAAAAATTAATGATCAACTGGGCATTCAAAATAAGATTTTTTTTTTCAGACGATGCTGCATTTATGTTAGACGGATCAATAAATAAATACAACAGCCAATATTTGAGTGATTTTAATCCAAAATTAATGAAAGAATCTAAAACCCAATACCCACCGTAATTAAATTTTGGGGGGGAATAGTTGTGTACAGCTGATTATGAGACCATTGATAGCAATCTGACAAACATGAGACCATTTTGGATTGCAAGTGGGGAATATTTTAGGCAACACATTTCGTGAAGGATGAATCGTCTGACCTGTCTCCCTTGGAGTTATTTGAAAAACCGAGTGTACGGACATCTTGCGACTACGGATTGTTAAGAAGTGGTTTAACTACAGCCTACAGCTGAAGTATAACAACCAGATATACAGTCTGACCCACTGTCAAACTGTAGAAGGTCCACAGTTCAAACATTTACTAAAAACTCCCAATCGTCCACCAACACCCATCCACGCACCATCACGTATATACATGGGATCTGATAACCGTCACCTCCTCGTCGCAAAGAACGGTAACGCAATAAACAAGGAAATACAAATTTTTATCTGTTTGAATTGGAAAATAGTGTCGAACTTTCTCAAAAAATAAAACATTATTTTCGTCTTAAACTACTTTTAGGATGAGCTCACAGCACCATCCCATTTCATATTTTGAAATAACCTCTCTCGCCACTCTTCAAGTGCCAACCTGCACTCATGATCCTATATAACTTGTGCAAACAACCTTCTGTATACATTCGTTCAAATATTATGCGGGAGCATCCAAACTTTTTTCCACCCTGTATAATAAAATGGTAACGAAACCATATGTTTCTCACAAAATATCTGACATCGTCATATTCACACTGAATTGTGAAAAAAAAAACGGAAAATTAAAATTTTACTTTAATATGGTGTAGTTCATCAAAAAACACTTAATTGCGTACTCTAAGCTCGTTTACGAAATACAAAACTTTGTGTGCATGTGTTTTTGTAAAAGGAAAAGAACGTCCAAATTCGTATTTTAATGTTTCATGTAAATTTAGCTGTACACCGGAGACAACTACATAAATGTAACGATATTTTACATTTTGCTCGCAACCGAGACTAAGTGAAACATGGAATACAATAGCTCACTACTCTCAAGGGTTGCAAAGTCATTATTAAAATATTCTGTGGTGGTGGTTTAGTTGATTGTATTTCATCATGTTAAGCGGTGTGTATTACGACAGTTCGCTTGATTCGCGATGAAATGTGAAAGAGATGTAACACCGAGGTTGAAAGTGTATAAATTGCCGTTTGCGATTGGAAATAGTCAACATCTGAAATTATTATAGAGAGAACCGTTGTTTCTATGGAGACCAGGCAATAAAATGCTTTTCCTGAAAGCTCTAGACCGGTTGAAATCATAACGGTTCTGTGATTTCAATGTTTGTACAGTACGACTGATTAAGCTAAAGGTTGTGATTAACAAGGTGGAAAACAAAAAAGAAACATTTTGATATAGGTAAACGAGTATATAATCTTACGCTTACAAGTAATTCTTAATTTGGTGATTTTGGTGCTTAGTGTATTCATTACATTTATATTTATCACCTTTCTACGTAATAATTCGCAGTGGTTGCTCAACTATTTGCTTTGATGTAGTACGTAGTACCTAATTGGAAATATTGAACAACTTGTATTTCTTTCATTTGTTAAAAAAGTAAAACGACATGAAAACTAAATGGAATAGATCAGAGTATACGAGTATAATCGAACTAAAAACTCTTTTGTAAACATACAACTATTATTTTTCGCTACCTTCTGCACAGATCGAGTGGGCCTCAAATCCGCACGATAAAGATCTTTTGACAGTTGTAAAATTCTCTCAGTAAGGCGCGAGGACTATTAGGCCGGCCGCACATTGAGCGCAGCACAGCACAGCATAGCACAACAAACTCTTTAGTCAATGGCACAACGCAGCAGAGGATTTTGTAACCCATGGATGGAAATAATCCTCTGGCGCTACTACGTCTCGACTGCGTGCAATATGCGGTGTTCGCCTATAACGGCTAATTAATAATCGGCTCGCAGAACATAATCGAAATTTAGATAGTTCTAATGAACCCCCTATAGAGTTGTTAAATTTTAAAAGTGTTTCGTAGAAAGTGGGTATTCGGGTGAGACATAATGTTAGAAGCATTACTAGACTCTGATAATTCCTATTAATTAATTATAGGACTCAATAACTTACATTCCATTTGATGATGGTAAACCCAGCGAAATTGAGTCTTCCCAGTATTGAAGAAAGGGGATGCCAGTAATGTCAGGAACTACAGGCCCATCTGTATCATTAATAACTTTGCGAAGATTTTCGAAATTGTGTTGTATTCGCGTATCTATCCACTGGTCAGAAATCACATCTCTAACTTTCAACATGGTTTCATGCAACATTGTTCTACTGTCACTAATCTCACTTGTTTCAGTGAAAATGTTACTAAAGTGCTCGTTGCTCGATACTCAAGGTCAAATAGACGTAATCTACACTGACATATCAAAGGCGTTTGACCAAATTTCACATGAAATATTTTGAGAAACTAGAACTTTTTGGTTTTCATCACAGTTTATTGTCACTTTTTCGATCATACTTAACAAACCGTCATCAAATGGTTACTTATAATAATTACACATCTGAACCTATTCTACCTACGTCTGGAGTTCCACAAGGTTCCAATCTCGGACCGCTGCTTTTCCTTTTATTTATCAATGATGTTGTAGATGACCTAACGTGCAATAGTCTACTATTTGCAGATGATTTAAAACTTTTCACCTCTGTTTCTACTGTTGATGATTGTGCTTTTCTACAACTTAATCTAAATAAATTATATCTTTGGTGTCACAAGAATTCTTTATCATTAAATATTGAGAAATGTAAGGTAGTATCTTACACGAATAAACATTTACCCATAGTGAATATATACTCTATTAACTCTATTAATCTCGAGCGATGTACGGAGATAAAAGATCTAGGTGTTTATTTTGACTCCAAGTTTACGTTTGCAAAGCATATTTCTGAAATTTCGCGAAGCTCTAACAAAAGATTGGGTTTTATTACTCGTAATACCAAATCATTCACCAATATTCATAGTATTAAGGTTTTGTACTGTTCTCTAGTTAGATCTAACCTAGAATATTGCTCTCTAATATGGCAACCTCATCTGAAATATCAAATAGCCCAACTCGAATCTGTGCAACGAAAACTCTTGAAATACCTCTCGTTTAAAATAGACAAGATCTATCCCATAAGGGGCTTTTCACAAACTCAACTGTTGAACCGGTTTAACCTCCAATCTTTACAAACCAGAAGAAGTCTATCCAGTTTAACTTTTCTTTATAAACTGCTAAATAATCACATTGATTGTCCACATTTATTATCTTTAATCAACTTTCATGTACCGTCATATTTCTCTCGAAGCAACCCAACTTTTCGCATAACAACGTCTCGAACTAATGTACTTCTTAAATCACCAACTCGTATCATGTGCTGTAATTTTAATAAAATATCATCTAGTTGTGATCTTTATTATGATAGCTTAAGATACATATTAGATATTTATTGTCAACGATATCCAAGCTAGTGTTTATTTATGTTTTGGCAAGGAGTGTATTGTTAGGTATACCTACTTAATAAATAACAATGTTAATTTTAGTTTTAGTTATACTGTTGTAGTAAAATTGTGTACTACATTATTATTCAATAATGTTTCTGTTTTGTCCTGTTAATGGATTCTGTCTGTTGGGCAAATATATATATTATTATTATTATTATTATTATTATTATTATTATTATTATTGAATTTTCACTTTAATATGCTATTATATGTATCGGACTAAATTTGATCGCAATTTGTGACCAAACCGAAAGTCGTGTAATAGGTTAGAATAGCACAGGAAAACTTGGCTTCAGTTCTAGTAAGTACGTATATAAATACATAACACAAAATTAAATTATCTTAGAAAATGTTCGAAAAACCCACACAATTGTATTCAATTACAAAAGCACGTGACATGTGTATATAAACATTGAATGTCTTTATACGCTTTACTCTTAACCGCTCCATGGTTGTAGTGGTTGTAGTAATAGCAAAGACTATCATAGTCTTTGGTAATAGTCTAAAATTTTAGGTAGATGTGCCACCAGAACTTAAATTAATAAATTCTAACTGTTTCAAACTAAGTAAAATAAGTTTCTTACAAAATTCATTAATAATGAAGAACGTCATGTCGTACTAAATAGGTACGTGGCTGCAAACTGAAAATTATGTTAAGAGTCCTATGATAAAATATTCAAACAGAGGTACGTATGTGTGTGTGCGAAGTTGCAGCGGCAAATTTCATTTATTAAATTGCTACACATCTGTGAACCTCGATGTTATTACACGTAACCTTATTTGCGACACATTATGTAATATGAGGGTTTATTATGGAAGTGTGTTACTTCAGTCAGTACATACATATTTACGTACCCGTACGTGACTTCTTCGATATTGATTTTAGTCAATAGCGGCTTTTCATTCCGCTTAAATTCTCAGTTTCATTTTAAGTAAACGATTAATTAATTTGTTGAAAGTACCTAAACCTAATTTTCGAAAATCCGACACTTCACTGCAAATTACTTTGGGGTGCGTACCTAGTTGTTAATTAAATACGCGTTCTCACTTTTGAGGTGATCGATTATTTATAGACGTAGGAACGTTCTGAATTTTGTTATATCTAGGTACCATGTTGTTGCTTGTGCAAAATTGTACCTCAGCAAACTGTAACTGATCATATGAACAAATTAATGTTCACTGAACTAAAGGGCCGTCTTTGATCTTTCGCAACAATAACATTGCATATGGGAATATAATATAATAATAAATTTGTATAGGTATTATGTATTACTAGGACTAATCGTTACTTGATTTCGATCTGTGCGGTTAGTTAACCAGACTTGGCCTGAGTATCGATAGGAACCGAAGTACAATAATAATAATAAACACAAACAATAATAATATGTATATGGGTTAGTGTCCGACCGAATGTTCGGTTTCGGTTTCGGTTTCGGTCGAGTTTCGGCAAAAAAACGAGTTTCGGTTTAGTTTCGGTTTCGGCGGCAAACCTGCCGAAACTACGACCGAAACCGAAACTGCATTCTGGAGTTCCCGCGCTGTGCTCGTTCATGTTCGGCGCGGTAAACTCCATCCAAACGACGAAGACATTTTGCCGCGTCCACGTGCCTAATCATGAAGTGACTTGTTTGTGAAGTATTTAAGTTATTATTAAGCATTTTTAAAGCTGTGAGATTTAAAGAAAAAAATTAAAACTGAGCCTGACTGATTATAATAACGTTTTCTTTATTTTTCCCTCAAAACATGATCTTTATAAGAAAGTTTCGGTTTCGGTTTCGGTTTCGGCCGAAACTGAGACCGTTGCCGAAATTCGGTTTCGGTTTCGGTTTCGGTCGTAAAAACCAGTTTCGGTCGGACACTAATATGGGTTTATATCGAGAAACGAGATTTTTGTACAGAAATGAATGAAGATATAAAATTCCGCAAGAAGATCACTTGTGTAAATAAAGTTTTTTCATCGTTTTCGTTCACAGAAGCTGTACCTACCTATATCAAATTTCACAAAAGAATGTATGGATATCAAAGTTATTGTAAAAAAATACTTTCTATAAAACTGCCATGGAAAATAGTATTTTTACAACATCGCTTATGAAAATCACACTTTCATCATTTAATGTAGTGAGTAAAATAGGCGTTTGCATCACTAGTGAGGAAAGTTCATTTCTATAGCAACGTTAGAATGCAAAATCAGCAACTAGATTCTTGAAAAAATAGGAGAGTAAAATAATTATAAAGATAATATTGAGACTCATTTTTGCGATGTTGGAAAAAATAGTACTTATACACAATTCGTGATGAAAGTAGGTATACTATCCTCACTCGTGAATATCGCTCGTGAATATATAATGTATTGCTGGTTGAAAAATCAGTCACTTTCATCACTTGTATTGTAATATACTATTAATTTAATAAAAGTAGTGAAGAAAGTTACATTTTCCTCTCTAGAGATGAAAGTAAACAGAATGTTTTTTCAACTCTCGCCCAATATTGACACACGAGCGTGGCGAGTTGAGCTCGTGTTGACAAAACATAACTTTCTTCTCCAGTTGTACAAATAACTATTGTTCTTAAATCTATCATCTTGTGATGATAGTGAGTTCACTGGAAATGGGGCATCAAGTATACGATAATTGAAGTGGGGAAGGCTGTGTGAGATTTTTAATCTAATTCAAATTATAGTACATTACGATATATGAATTATTTAATTTGCAAGTTACGCTTCGTTCTCCGAAATGAGAAACTTTGACTAGACTAAAAATGATCTCACCTATTCTGCTCCTACAAAATAACAGCATAGTGTAACAATTTATTATTAATGATTATTAATGAACAATCTGTTACGTCATGTTTCTCGAAATTGAATCACTTGGGAAACACATATTAGAAAACCAAATTCGTTGAATGGTAAATCGTGCTTTGCCTCAAACGGCATTTACAATATGATACCAAGATATATGTCAGAATATGTATGTGTGTATTTTCATCTTGAGCACACAAAGGAAAAGTTCAAATGTAGAGACATCAATAAAACACAACAAAACTATAATAGTTATTTACGATACAAGTGTCGTAACGTATCATTTTACGATACGAGACGGCGGTTTAGTAAACGAGGCCGCAGGCCGAGTTTAATAAGCCGTCGAGTATTGTAAAATGATGTTACGATACGAATATCGTACAACATTTTATCTACTATTCATAAAATATTGTTAATCTAAAGAAATTTGTAAAAAATTAGAAATAATTTAGTAGGCATATCTGTCATCTGTCACCTTAATAAATGAGTGCGGTAAAATAGTTCATTACGATACTCATTTGAGTGTCGTAATGTTGAACTTTATATATGAATAGTAGATAAAAACATTTTATTTACTTACTTTACTTTACTTTATATATGAATAGTAGATAAAATCATTTTATTATTATTATATTATATTATATTATATTATATTATATATTATATTATATTATTATATTATATTCATATATAAAGTTCAACATTACGACACTCAAATGAGTATCGTAATGAACTATTTTACCGCACTCATTTATTAAGGTGACAGATGACAGATATGCCTACTAATTATTTCTAATTTTTTACAAATTTCTTTCGATTAACAATATTTTATGAATAGTAGATAAAACGTTGTACGATATTCGTATCGTAACATCATTTTACGATACGACACTTGTATCGTAATTAACTATTGTTTTAGTCAAATTGAATTACATTCACGGACAGTTATTAATTTAACTGGGAAACTTTATTATACACAATGATGAAATAATATTACGATACGAGTACGTCACATTCACATTTTGTTCAGTGGTACCAATATAAATGTATTTCAGTTTCTTAATACCATTAAGAAAAATTGGTTTGTGCTTTAAAAAGAATTAGGAGACCGTCAAATTGGGTTACAACGGGGTAAAAGAGAAAATGTATTAAGTATAATCACAAATTTTTCAAGAAAGTTTTACGTTTTATCCCCATAAAACAAAATTTAAAGTGGATATATACTCTGAAAAAATATAAGATTTTAAGTTGCTGCATGTTGTAACAATGTTCAACAGTTCAACCAAAGGTAAGGCCTAACGAATTTTCTTAACGTTCTTTCATTCAAATAAAACAGAATTAGTTTGTTTCGGTCAGAGCTAAGATCTATTAAAAATTTAAAATATAGTTAACTTGTTCATGCTTGTGTTTATTTTAAAAGTAATTTTTATTACTTATCTCCCTGGTCTTCCTACCGATGCGATGTAAAAGATTGTCAACAGCAGAAACAAAAACATAGAAACGCTGAGGCGTCGAATTTAATTCTTGGCACCTTTGTTACCGCTTGCTTCATGAAAGGGCTTGTTAAAAAATACATTTTTATGTTTCTACTCTGGATCAAGGCCGCCTAGGCGGCCTTGTCTGGATCCGATACAAGTGCTAAGAAGTTACCGTTCACCTTATCTCTCATAGTATTGCGGATTCAGTAGTTGAAAAATTAACATCGAAATACTCGGATCGTACTCGTCTTTCAAAATAGTCGTTACACCAGAGGCAAAACACAAACAGCCTACTACGGAACTTGAATGGATCGGTTTTTTTTGGTGTCTCCAAAAACTAGCAACAAATACAGTATTATCTCTTTATTTCATGTAAATACTTCATCAACAAGATATAAAATCGATTTATTATAACTTTATAACCTTACCTTGCCGATAAAGAGTTCAATGTGCTTTGTTTATAAGCGAACACTGGCCCAACGGCGATGAGCTAAGTTCAATGATTTAGTTGACACAAAAGAATGAATTTTGAGTCATCAATAATTTGACTATTGGGATGCACTGTGAAGTCACTTTCGGGTTCTGCAAGGAATCTAGTTGTTACTGTCTGTTATCCATTCCTATTGAAAACTTTGAAAGTTTTATTATTAACCTTGAAGAGATCTTATCTGATGTTACAACTTTACGAATTTTATTTTACCTTCAATGTTCGTTTTGATACGCTCGATGAAAATGCAAAACACTTGTGCGAATTATTGAGTTTTTATGGGTACAGAAACGCCATTGCGGTACCTACTAGAAAAGTCTGTCTGAACAATATATTTATCAACTTAATGCTCATTTGGAATAGTTTGCATGCGTATTTCTGATCACTTGGACTTGGCTGTGCAATTTCGGATTCGGTGTATAAAAAAGGATAACACATTCATCGGCAGCAAGAATACTATGAAATGAACTGAAAATGATTAGAAGTGGTTCACGGGTATAGAAAAGCGATCAAGATGGCTAAGGTTTCTACTAACAGTAAAGCTAAACTTTAAAACCCTATCTTTACTAAATGAAATAAGTACATATTGTTAATTTCCATAGAAAATGTTGCACGGAAAGAAACGCGAGTTAACAACTAATGAGTTTAATACTTTGCCAATTTATCAAACGACACAATTAACACTCCACAATGACTGGATCCATTAACTTTTTGTAGATTCAACATAACAAAAAAAGCTAACTTTCAGGTTCAAGGTATCATCAGCTATAGAAGTAAGAGGGACATTGTTGTCCCTAAGGAACAGTAAAACCGCGAATATTTGTGGTTGTGAACTACCGGTCCATATCAATTATACCCGTTTTTTCTAAAGCCTTCGAATAGATCCTTTTAAACCGCATTGTAAGCGATTTCAAATGTAGCAATCTGTTTTCTCCGAATTAGTGCAGGTTTCGGTCTTGTTATACAATTATACATCATTTGAAAGCCCCTTTCAATACCAATACAACAGTGTATTCCATTTGAAAATTGGGTGAGATTTGATAAAGTTATGGGTCATATAATGTGATATTCAACCAATCACGTACAGGTCTAGCGTAGTGCGCGGGTGCACCATCTTGTTGAAAGTGTAGTAGGTCTTCTTGCAGTAAAGAATTTCCGTGATGATCCACTTAATTTTCTAAAGATTCAGTGATTAGTCCATCAACTGTGTCCCGAAGCATTTCTAAGTACACCTCCCCGGTTAGAGAATCATTTATAAATAAGGGACCTATTATGGCGTTTCCTAAAATTACTGCCCAAACATTTATTTTCTGGGGGTATTGCGTATTACCTTCCCGGAATAGATGGGGATTTTCATTATTACCCATTAAAGAAAATAAATAAATAAGTTTTTGTCAAATGATTGCTTTTTGACCCATAACTTTATCAAATCTCACCCAATTTTCAAATGGAATACACTGTTGTATTGGTATTGAAAGGGGCTTTCAAATGATGTATAACAAGTGGGGTAGTTGCATTTGAGATTTTAAAATTGGGGTTGCTAGGGGTTAGAGGGATGAACATATCAAGAGCACTTGACTGTCAAAAACGTTCCCCCTAAAATAAAAATCGACGTGTTCCCGCGAATGTTGAAAGTTATTGCGGTTTTTAAGTTACAGGGGTGGTAAGTTTTAAAATGAACACACGTATGTATTTACAATGATTTTTTGTACATCTTTGCCATAAGAGAATGGACCTACGTCATAAGCTACTAGCGTATGATTTAATATAAAAAGAGCTAATCAAATTACATCTATAATCATCATAAATAATAATGCTCAATCGTTGATCAATCTTCTCCTAATATAAAAATATTACGACATTTAGAAAAAATGTTGAAATAAAGGTAAAGGGTTGAATTTTGAAAATATCATTAAAATATATAATGAACGATGAAATATGGAGACATAGAGAATATGAGAAAAAGTAAACAAACAAAAGGAGGTTATGTATTAAGAATAACATGCTGAGGTTTGTCAAACGACAATGTCATTAGCACACGTACAAGATAGGTACGCGTACCTTTATAGGTCGTCTCCTTTCATTGCATTCAATAGCCGGTCGCTCCACATGCACTTGAAATTGTTTCCATATTTTTTTGGTGTATGCTTTAATTTGACATGGAAAAATAAACAAATTATTTAGCTAGATGCATGTATCGATCAAGGTTTATTAAGTGAATAGGTTGCCTCAATCGCATAGCTTGTGGGCGATCGCGCGCAGCGTGCAGGGAGGTTGCAACGTCACTGCCAGTCCCGCAACATTTCACGTTATAGCGCGATCTCAGTCTGTTGTATAGGTAACATATTTGTCTGTTGCACACTTGCAGTGTGATATTATTGTGTTTCTTAACAAAAACTACATAAACTTTCTATTACGGACTTACGTACTTGAATAATGCTAAGATTTTCTTTTTCTTTCAATGTAGGTACATTTCCTCACACATACTTATACATATGTATTTACAAATAAATACACACCTAACCTACGAATAAAATATTTAAAATAAAAACAACTGCTGCAAATATCTACGAAAAGAAAGTTTTTTTTGCTACTTACAATTTGATCCCACAAAAATAATTCTTAATATTTATTACAGCTGTGCCGTCCCTTTTTCTAAATACATACCTGTTATGCAGTTAATATTGCTATGCCGACCGAAACTGTACTAATAAAAAGAGAAAAACGAGTTCAACAGAGAATAAATAGAAGCATAGGCACGATTTAAGAATAGTTCACGTAATAACTTGCTTTGGTTATAAGTAAACATAAAATATACCGTCCACATCACTTTACAACGGAATTCGTATTACCTTAAAATTCAAACAGATCTACTCGTATAATTTATTGTAATAAGTAGATAACACATTAGCATTTTTTAAATAGAAATATGAAACGAACATACAGCAATGAGTTACCTACTCCAAAAAAAGTACATAATATCAAAGAACTTAATTCATACACTTATAAACTATATTAAAATGTGAATATACAATTCAAATTTAGTGGTGGGCGTGTCTAAAAGGACTGGCGATGACGTAGCCTTACTCAACCAATGCAAGTAAATTTGTTCATTGAGGTAACCTATTCACTTAATAAACCTTGTGTATCGATGACGTAGAGAAAATATATGGTGGCCTGGCCGGGATAGTTAGTTGTTAATTAATAGTTGGTTAATGTGTGCTTTATGTACTTACAATGTTTTTTATAAGTGTAACTATCTTTAACGTGTAGACCATTAATTTTATATTGTGATAGATTTGAAAATGACGAAACGTATTTGAGCCGAAACATATGCCGCACAAAATAATCGTGGTAAGACTTGGAGATTTTTAGTTATTTTATAATTTTATACAATGGTGTAATTAAAGTAACGTACTCTATATCTAAAATTAACCGTTTTCGAATTATACTTGATATAATTACCGTTTGCAATTGCAATGCTGCTTTCTCGTACATTTGAAACAATTCCACTCGTACCTATATTAGTTTATTGGCAGATGCGTATTAATTATTACTGACAAGTCCTCGCGCTCTCATATGTATCTACTTCCTAATTATTAATTGTAAATTTTAATTAGTAAAACTTAAAAGAAAAATTGATTCAAGTAAGTGTATGATCGAATATACCGCCTGAGTTTACCAAACGTGGATTCGCAACTGTGCAAACCGTAGAATACTTAGGTATAAGATAACGAATGGACTTTTATCTAAAGCAAGCATTTTCTCTTTAATAACTTTTAAAACACTAGCGACAATAAACGACCGAGGGAGCTCAGATAAGACTGTACGTTTGGCCCTCATAATACGTAATTTCATGACGAAATTTCAGAATTTGAAACCTACTCACTTCCTAAGGGACACTTAAATAGTCATATAGTATCACGACTGTAACTGTAAATATAATAATTAGAATTACAAATATTTCATATAATACAGTATCGATAAGTTTCAATGAGTGGAACGATTTAATTGAATTATTGTATGTACATCAAGGCAACTGTAATATCTAAAATGCATGATTAAATTAGAGAGCAATAATCATGAAAATGTAATTCAAAATAGGTACTTAATGCTATTGTTAAATTTAGTAAATAAACCACTCTTATTTCTATTAGCACGTTTTTAAATAAGTATTAACATTAACAAAACTTCTGTCACCTTTAGCTTTGAATTTAAAATTATTCAAATACCTTGGTTGTCAACAACTTTACTTTAGTTGCAATCTCTGACCTCTGTTATAACAAGTATAATTTCGTTTTCCGCATGTTACCGTATTTTAATAATATTGGAACCTATAGATTTACTACATCTAATAAGTTGAACATGTGTCATTCTTGAATGTCACGTTCACCACGAACAATATTTGCTTTGTAACTATGTTAAAGGTTGATTTATCTCCAACATATTGAATTTAGAAAACAATACGCGCAACCCAACGACATAGAAAACGGTTATATATAAGCGGCGGAAGAACGTGTCTGTATAATTTTGTTTCCCTTTGCAAAGTTTAATATACTTTTTTCTTTCAGAAAAGACGCAGAGTAATAAAAGTATTTAAGGTAAGGAAACATTTTTCTTTGGAAAAGGCTCTTAAATATTATTTGACTTTACAGTTTATTGTTTGTAAGAGTAAGATACATAAACTCAGTTTTCTTAAAGGTTTGCTATTAACCCACGTACGAGATAACTTCCCTCTGGCATGCTACCAAAATCGCCGGCCAGTGTTGCTTGTGGCATCAAATATTCATTGAAACAAAATTGGCCATAAATAAAAGGTTCTTCTTACTTTAATTTAACGAGTATTCTCAGCTTGGAATATAAATGAAGTCTTATTCATTTTGTCTGTAAATCTCTAGTAACAACAAGTAGCAAATTGCAAATAATATCACAATTTAAAATTATACTTGTAATACCTATATCTATGAGGATATTAAAAAATTAAAATGTTTTTAAGAATATATGAATGAAAGAGGAATTATTCAAGTGAAGTGAATAGAAAGTATAAAAATACATTAAATGACAATTAACTCTCATCGAATAAAACGGCCTTTTTTATTACTAATTTAAATTGCTCTGAGCACAGTACTATTATTTTTGATAGGAATATGGGCTTGACTCCGTCCTCCCAGAATCGATTTGTATTAAACAAGATCAAAAGATTAGTTGTCACAATCACACTTACAGCTTTTGGACAATTTTGTATTTTTTGTTTCTTTAAATATATTTATCTGATCCATCATTTCAAAGCATTTTTATAAGAAATTTAATAATATTACAAGATTTATTTTTGAACATTTTGTTCACTTAATAACAGAAACTAACTAAATTCCTAACAATCGTATAATAGATAATTAATAGATAAGATAATTTATTTTCTCAAGCGGACAAAATAACACACGCCTTTGGATTCATGCCATAAAGACCCACAACCGAATTATGTACACATAGAAAATACAAAATAAACAAAGGAAACACTACATGACAAACTACATTATTACGCATAACCCTCAAATATAAACAAAAAATTATCATACAAGTGACACATAACAGAAATAGAGAGATTAATCCGAACCATACAAGATAACGTAATACCCACACGTAGGTACATTAATAATATATTAACCAAGGAAGCAATTGATGCAGATATGCATAGGAAAACACCAACGTGTCATGGAAATCATTAAAGCACATAATAGGGAGATGTAAACTGATAAGGCAGAGATTACATAGAAAGACACAACACAGATGCTAAAATTATTCAGAGGAACTCACATACCTACAAACAAAAACACACCACACTTCATGCACACCCCAAACAACATATTGACCAGCGGAACTACAAACTATACCAGGATAGAACAATATACGCAGATACAATAATAACTACTAATAGATCAGACATTACATTGATTGAAGATCAAGAAACAAACTCATCTAATAGGAATTGTCATACCGAAAGACACTAACCTTATATAAAAAGAACAACAAAAATCACAAAGTACACTGCATAACAAATAGAAACAAAAGATCTCTGGAATCAAGACAAAGTGACAGAAACACCATTCATCATCTCAGCTACAAGAACTAATTACCCGTAAAAACTTCTTTAACATCTCGACATCCATTCACATGTTCATAGAAACATAAAAAAATCGGTAATCCTGAAAATAACCCATAGTTCGAACACTTCTACAGCAATAAATAGTACAGGTGATTGTTGATTCCTGTGATTTGTAAGACACCCTCAGTAACCAAGAAACCTAAATAACATAATAATAATGTATCCCAACATGTTGACACTAAATTTTCAACTAATTGCTCTGGCGCGCAACAATGATTCAAAGGTATTCCGCAAATATTTTAACAGATACCGTCCTGCACAAACTATTTGATGTTGTACACCAAGGATTATAAACTAGGACTATAATTCAGTAGTGAGTGTCTCCTTAGATTCTACTGGAGCCAGTACAATCTAAGAAGACACTCACTACTGAATTCAAAAATAGAAGACCATTTTAACTAGAACTATAAGCCTTAGTTGTACACTACTTAAGTGAGTCTATAAAAGGAGGAATTCACAAAATGTCATAATTGCAGTATGTAAATGATATATGAAATGTAAAGGAGTGTGTATGAGGGAATATAAAATAATCCCTGATGTCGAATTTTACTATGCGTATCAGTCCTAAACCACAATCTGTTGTCACAGACTGTGCTGTTGTGTAAGTGAGGAGGCGCTTTAGAGTTTAAAATTTGATAATAAATACCCCCTGTTTGCAGTTCCATCACAGTGGTTTTATGATTAATCAACGTGCCTTGGACAGGGTATTCGATATACTACTCACTACTGTATGTATAATAAAGGTTTTTTTAAAAATGTACTATTTTATTTTAATTCTAATAAATGGTGATCATTCCATCGACACAATATACCTGTCACTTTTTCCAACGAATAGTATAAATAGAAATGTCCACCGCGTCAGAAAAAATTTGATAGGAAGTTTTTGAGTACAACCAAAGACAATATGTGTATGAAGTTTGATTCCAATCAGCTAAAGCGTGTAGGTGTTATTAACGTTTCAGTTATTTATCAAAACAGCTATCCAAGAAATAATTTGTGGATGGCATAGGTTATCTACTGACCAAAGTTTCCGCTCTTTAGGATAGTGTCCGTGAAGTAGTACAAAACCGCAGAATTAAGGAAAACTCAAACAAAAGCTCTTTAATGCGCTAAAAAAATAATTGCGCGGGAAAACAGTTTTACATCTGACGGTTCAGATATTGTATTTTTGGATTGTAACTTATTTTGATTTTCATAATACTATCACGTATTTAATATTTCTATCCGCGAAAAATGTACTTGATGGACTGAATTCGTTACACTTTTTGTTAATCCCCCATTGCGTAGTTGTACGTATCTATATATTTGTTTTATTCCTACTTTAAAACGTACTCGCGTCTGCTCACAAATTATAGCTTTTATCAAAATCCATTTCCGATACATTTTATGCAAATGAAGCCTTTATTTCGGTCTCCGTAAGCAATTCCTATCGTTGAAAGTGACATACATAGCTACATACTCAGTGTATCTGATTGTATCTAACTGTTACTATTTTGCATTTTAGGCCCACACCCTTCATTAGTAATCTGTATTTTATCGATCGCCTCAACTTTGTGGCAATACACCTGCTTTGTTGTTATACTTATGAATCACCCCTTTCTGTTATGTATAGTTCTAAATTTTGCGTACATAATAATAGCTGTGTTTCGTATGGATTTTTACACAAGGTTTATTTAAAATAAGTTAAATATATTGGAAAATCAGGTGTTATTGTACAGATATGTTTCGTTGTTGTTTATTTTCATCTTTGTCATTTTATATTTATATCAATGCCGTTCCTATAGTCCAGTCAACGAGCGGCTGAAATCGAAATTTTTAATTAGCCCGGATTATGTAGCTTTAGGTAGTACCCCAGATACTAAATCCAAATTTGCAGGGGAAAAAACTCCGGGAAACGTGAAAAATTGATAAAAAGCGGTGGAAATTCCTGTGTATTTTGCTCTTTCACTATTATTTAAATAGCGCCTACTAGATAAACCTGCTTGATTAAAATAATGCTTGTTGCGATTTAATTGAAATTTTATAAATATCTCCATAACTGTAGATGTTAGGAAAAAAGTACTAGTTCAAATCGATAGAGAATTAAAAACTACATTAGAAACCGTTGAAATAAATTCAACCTTAAAAAAAATTAGTTTCAGCAATTTGAAAATTAGCGCTCTCATACAAAAAAATATGGCGAATTAAAAAAATCTTTTAGACTATTTAAGTACTTCTGATTTTCATCTACGAATTTACAAAAACAATTTCCAAAATTTCAAAAAACACCAGTTTTGTCACCATTTCTTTCTGAAGCTGCATTTGTAAAGAAATTGCTCTAAAATAGCAACATTGTAAACCAATTTAAAAATTTAAAAAGTATTTTTCATCTAAATTAAGCCTTCATCGAACAGCATAAAAAATTGATAGGTTGCTATTTAAAAAAAGTGTAACTTTATGCTGCCCAGCGAAATCTAAATAAACAAAAATATTTTTAAAACATGCAGCTTTTCATGATCAATTCTAAAGGTTGTTAGATTTGCTTTTGAATTATTGCGGCAAAGGTGTTCGCCCAATTGTGCAACTTTTCGTGGAGTGTAAATAAATATCTCTACACATAGTCTACTTTTCGTCGCAATCCCCGTCAATGTACAGTGTGACTCATTTAGAATGGAAACACCCATGTAAAATCTGAAGTTATTTACCGATTTTAACCATTTTTTTTTTAAAATGTCAATTAACGAAACGTCTACCTCGGGACAAAATTTTAAATGTTTATTCCAATTTTCAGGGCATACTACGATAACTTTTTCGTGCTCAAAATGGAGAATTCTTATTAGCGATTTGTTTATAAAAAAAATATCTACGCCACTGGATTCAGAATGCTTCCAAATAGCTTTCACCAAAATTTTACAAAAATATATTTATTAATAACAAAGTTATGACAACTTAAAGTTCGAAAACTTTCTACGCTAACAGTTACAAAACAACACCCTGTATCAATAGATGGCCATTGAAATTATGTTAATAATTCTTAAATTAAACTATTTAAACCATCAGTGGAGAAAAAATATTGAAAGTAACGTAATATTTAATAAAAGTAACGGAATCGCGTGATTGAGTAAATAAAGACCTAACATTTCCATTTAAATCTTAGTTACCATGGAAATTATGTTACTGTTTAACTTAACAGTTATGATAGATTTTTATTAAATATTACGTTACTTTAAATATTTTTTTCTCCACTGATGGTTTAAATAGTTTAATTTAAGAATTATTAACATAATTTCAATGGCCATCTATTGATACAGGGTGTTGTTTTGTAACTGTTATCGTAGAAAGTTTTCGAACTTTAAGTTGTCATAACTTTGTTATTAATAAATATATTTTTGTAAAATTTTGGTGACAGCTATTTGGAAGCATTCTGAATCCAGTGGCGTAGATATTTTTTTATAAACAAATCGCTAATAAGAATTCTCCATTTTGAGCACGAAAAAGTTATCGTAGTATGCCCTGAAAATTGGAATAAACATTTAAAATTTTGTCCCGAGGTAGACGTTTCGTTAATTGACATTTTAAAAAAAAAATGGTTAAAATCGGTAAATAACTTCAGATTTTACATGGGTGTTTCCATTCTAAATGAGTCACACTGTATGTGCTAAAAATGTTGCATATTTAGAGTGATTTTTTAGTAACCCACACTGAATCATGGTATTCAATATAGATCCTCTTGTAATGCTAAACTTGGACATTTTGACAGCCAAAGGGAGCGAGTCGTGCGAGAATACTAACAAAGGAAATCACGGGTTCGCCCAAATTATTTCCTTACCGCTCTCGCTTGATACTGTCCTTTTGCTCTATCTCTAGCGTACTTGAAAAGTACTTTTATAAAACGCAATCGCAATATTTATAAATAACGGATCTTCCAATAAAAGGACTTGATTAGTAGCTACCTAAATGTGAAGTATGTAGAAAATCTTAATTGAGAACTGATACACTGGCGGAATTATGGCGTGAATTACAACAATGAGCCGAGGCCTTTGGCTAACTTGGATTCGCTAACGATAGCGTTTGTAGCAAAGAGCAACTCGAACAGTCGTTAACAAACACTAGAATCGCAATGGGACTACTTTGAATAAACAAGAACAACATTTTAAATCAAAAAATATTGCTTTTTTATTATCTAACTCTCGATGGAACATAAACGTACATCGTATAATAAAACAAAATGAGAGCAGCTCATTTTAATTTATTGAAATATTTTTTACGTATGTTTGCAATTGTTTCCTTACAAAAAATGTTTATACTCAAATAAATCGACCACCCTTCTTCTTTTGTAAGCATTTGTAATTAATGTCAAATGAAATTAAATAGGGTGTGCGCCAGTGGCGTAACTGTTCTTTTTGGGCCCCCCTGCAAACATTGTTCTGGGCCCCTACCCTTCCCTACACCATTGATTATACATAGGTAGATATATAATCAATGTCTACACAATATGAATCGGTAAACTCTATCAATCTTTTAAATTAAGACATACATTGAAACCAAAATACATTTCTTTGAAAGATCATTTCTATTCAAACATTTTACCCAGTCTTACTAAGGTTAGGCCTATTCCAAAAACTGTGCTAAAACTATTAAAGAAACAAGTAAAAAGGTCATAATCATAAGCTATACCTACATTAAAACAAAATACTTTTACTTTTAGGAACTTTTTATATTTAAATATTGTATCTACAGGGTGTTCCGGAAAATGTGGGATTCAGATAGAGCATGGAAAAATAAGATGAAAAGTTCCTATAACAGTTTTCCCTACAGGTCTTCCCTGCGGAGATATGTGCCCATGAAGGACGCTGTTGGTAATCCTTTTTTCTTGAAAAACTTTCAGAAAACTCAATATAATTTCATAAAAATTTTATATGATGGACACTAGTAAGAACCACTTAAAATGGTGTCTATGAAACATATTTAGCTTTTCTAGTTTATCAGGGACGGGAAAAATGTACTCTTGTTTATTTTCGATAAAATGAACCGTTTTCGAGATAAAGAATAACAAACGAATTCATGTTACTTATGAATCTTACGATTCTTATGAATGAATGTTAACTTTTATTAGAGAAAACATGAATTCGTTTATTATTCTTTATCTCGAAAACGGTTCATTTTATCGAAAATAAACAAGAGTACATTTTTTGAGTCTAAGGTTCAAGTTACCCAGATTCGTTATTCTTTAAACTCTTTATCATACAGGGTGCTAAAAATTTGAGCATCAAAGTGTAAAGCTTAGCCCGCCCCTGATCTCCGCAGGGAAGGCCTGTAGGGAAAAATTTTATAGAAACTTTTCATCTTATTTTTCCATGCTCTATTTGAATCCGAGATATTTCCCACATTTTCCGGGGCACCCTGTATATTGTATAGTACAGTAGGTATTACCAAAGACTATGTAATGGGGTATTACTAACCTTACAACTATTAAAGAAACTGCAAAAATTATTTAACAAGAATCTAGGCATAAAAACCGAAATTTTAGTGAATAATGAGTACCTATCACATTAAATTATGACTCAATAACGACTTTTTATTTTTATACACCATACAAGAAAGTGCATTGTAATGTTAAGTTATTTTGAAATGTGCAACTTACGTAATTTTTTTTCTTTCATTACGTGTGGGCCCCCTGTACGGTGGGCCCCCCCGCCTTGCAGGGTCTGCGGGTTAGGCAGTTACGCCACTGGTGTGCGCACTGAACTCAATAGAGGTCAGTGGTTGTGCGTAAACAACCACAAACAACAGCATTGTTACAAAATCAAGATTTGTAGGTTTCGTTTGTAATTACACGTGCCTGAAATTGGTACATCATTATGTCTGATTTTCATCACGTCTACATACAAACGTAAAACTAATTAGACCAATATGTTTGAATCCCTTTTTATCTTCTTACCCTTTTTAAAATTAAGATGGCTAGATGTTTCCAAATTAATGATCTAATTACAGTGGGATGAAATGCTGTAATTATATCGCGCGTAATGTTCCAGAGAGAGGATTGAGGTGAATAATTTATTCATCTCTATGCAAAATTATTTTCATACGCTTGATTGTTACGACGTCAACATGTCACTTTCGAAACAGTACGTTAGTTAAAACATTTCCATCTATTGATTAATAGGCAAGGTGTGCTTTTTCGTCGCAATCCCCGTCCATGTATGTGCTAAAAATGTTGCATATTTAGAGTGATTTTTTAGTCACCCACACTGAATCATGGTATTCAATGTAGATCCTCTTGTAATGCTAAACTTCGACATTTTGACAACCAAAGGGAGCGAGTCGTGCGAGAATACTAAGAAAGGAAATCACGGCTTCGCTCAAATTATTTCCTTACCGCTCTCGCTTGATAGGTACTGTTCTTTGCCTGAATATTGGGTGCTCTACCTCTAGCGTACTTGAAAAATACTTCTATAAAACACAATCACAATAATTGTATTTACAAATAAGGGATCTTCCAATAAAAGGACTTAATTAGCTATAGAGCTTACAATACCGGAAGAAATTTTGAATACCGGTTTTCGGTATTCAATTATGAATTAAGTGAATCCCGGGATCCCGGTATTGAGTTTTTTTACTGCTGAAACTATAAAATAAAAATAAAAAACGCATAGCTTAGAATTTCAAAGTTCAAAATTCCAAATTCAAAGTATTGAAGTTATTCAAAGATGTAAATATAAAATGTCCACATAAAATTCAAGAGTTTCGTATTCAAAATAGAAATTTGAAATAAAAAATTCGCAATTATAATTTTGTAAATTCATGGTTCAAAAATTAAAACGTATGGCAGTGCCATTTGAAAAATCAAGTTACCGTTTATAGAAATTTTGTGAATTGACGTAGTAATTTCTCCGACCACAAGAAGATTTCGGATTTGACCGTCCGGTTTGCGATAGTACATTATTCATGTTTTAGTAATATCGCATCGTTACGATTTTCTAAGTTTTGTCATCCCTGCGCTATTCAATTTTTTGGACACATGCGGTCAAACGGTTCGCTTTAAGTATTATGTGTGACACATAAAGTCGCACTGGAATTGACCAAGAAATATACAGGGGGTTCCATTAAAAAATGCAACTTTGATATAAATCATCCAGGAGATATAAACTTTGCGATTCAAGAGAAAATATTTTAGTTTTGTGGTCGATATCCCATGAACGAACTTTCAAAATGTGCGTTAATAAACTCACAGTCATCCATCCACACACTATTAGCCCACCCTATATGTATACATGCAATATTTTGCACTAGTTCTAAATATCATTAATCCAAAATATTCTCTACTAAAATAAAATTAAATTAATACCGAAATACCGGTATTTAAGTATGAATACCGGTTCTAAATACTGCATCAATTTTGTCCGGGATCTCGGTTTTCGAAATTCCGGTATTGTAAGCTCTAATTAGCTACCTAAATGTGAAGTATGTAGAAAATCTTAATTGAGAATTGATGCACTGGCGGAATTATGGCGTGAATTGCAACAATTCTTTATCAACATGTTACACAGGGCCGGATTTACGGCGGGGCAAGCGGGGCTGAAGCCCCGGGGCCCCCACAAATTGAGGGCCTCCACAAGCTTTGAATTTTCCATTTTTTAATGGCTTTCAAGAAAGTGAAGAGAAATGAAATACCTACCTATATCTAAATATGTAATGTAGATTAGAAGATATAAAAGAGACTGTCCGATTATAATAGGTAGTATTTATTATACTAACGTAACTTTGGAAGGCCTAATTACCCCATTACCCCTCCTCTTAAATACGCGCTTGCCTGGAGAGATTTATTAAAGTTCAGACGGTCCTCCCTCGCACGTTTAAAGAACAGTAAACATTAAAGTTCTCGTTCTCGTCACTCCGTTTAGGCGTTTACAGTACCTATTTATATAGGTACTTCTATTTGTAAGACCGATAGTACTTTTGTGTATTAATTTCACTATTAAGCCTCCGCGACATGGCTTTTTAATCTAAAAATAAAATTATCCAAAGATATTTATTTTTTGAAAGGGGCCCCCCTTTGTTCATTGCCCCGGGCCTCCACACTCGTAAATCCGGCTCTGATGTTACATGCAACTAAAGAGTATATCATAAGGTTTTACTATACATTTCATTAGATTATCCTTTTTTTACGCAAAGCAGTCGTAGTAATTTAAAGCGATTGAAAGCTTTTATATTATATGTAACCTATTTAGAAGGATATTCTTCATTTATTTCCACTTTGCATCACTAGTGAGGAAAGTTCATTTCCATAGCAATGTTAGAATACAAAATCAGCAACTACATGAAAAAATAGGAGGGTAAAATAACTATAAAGAAATTTAAAATTGAGACTCATTTTTGCGATGTTGGAAAAAATAGTATACACAATTCGTGATGAAAGTGCGATTTTTCAACTCGCAATACTATCCTCACTCGCTATCGGTCGTGAATATATGTATAATGTATAATGTATTGCTCGTTGAAAAATTAGTCACTTTCATCACTTGTATTGTAATATACTATTATTTTAATTTCATACATATTTACTTTACCTTCAATACAACGTGCCCAAGATAAGGATGAGCAGCATGGGGATCTTGAAAACGATAAGAGATACGAAGGCGGTTAAATTAGAGAAAAGTTGTATAATTTAGGGCATGTTCACATGTAGTTTGCAAAAGTTCATTATTGTTTATCGTTTCCGAGATTTAAAACAAAATGCAATTTTTGGGTTTTTGTTTTTTCGTAATTCCTTCGTTTATTTTAAAAGATTTTTAAAAACCAAGGATACATTGTCACTTTTTGAATTCTATTAGATGGCGTTTTCAAATTTTTTATTGTATTTAACATAAATATAACAATTGATACATCAAAATTTAGGAAATTTTACTCTCTTTTCAAAACCCCCAAAATATGAAAAAATGTAGTTTAGCGTCGTACAAAAAAAACCAAACACCATGTATAAAAACTGTGCATCACAATGGATTCTACGTAAAAAAGTGCTCTAAGAAAGATTTTGCCAACATCATTTATTTTTAATAATAAGAAGGTTACGGAGGATTAAGGAAATCGATTAAATTCGAGAAACGCCCTCTAGTGGCCAAACGATTAGAGATAGCTGAATTCACTTTACGCCAGTGATTTTCTTATTAAAATCGAGCTCATGGCACCTAGGTCCATTTTTTTCTTAAGGTAAAAGATGTTTCCGTGAGATAGTGTCCAATTTGG
Organism: Pyrocoelia pectoralis; assembly: GCA_036250285.1. Lineage (NCBI taxonomy): Eukaryota > Metazoa > Arthropoda > Insecta > Coleoptera > Lampyridae > Pyrocoelia > Pyrocoelia pectoralis. The sequence continues at coordinate 35,308,344 of CM070074.1, forward strand.
CCCACCCGGTACATAGACACAAACTTTGACGTAACCCAGTTTGGGTACGATATTACGCACAGTTTCCACATTCACTCTACCATTTTGTGTCTCATATTGAAGTGCAACGATTTTCTCTAAACAGGCACCAGGTCGCAGTCCATTCTTAAATTTTAGGCACTATTTCTTCACCGTTATATACGCAATACATGCATTTCAATAATACACTGCCTTTTGCATTCGCGCGTGAATTGTATTGGTTACAGACAGTGGCGGATTTCCCATAAGGCCCAGTAGGCCCGGGCCTAGGGCGGCCAGATATTAGGGGCGGCCAATAGTGGGCAAAAAAGACACCGGTGAATGAGAATGAATGATAACAAGAAACGACCCGAAGAAAATAAAACATTGTGTGCAAAAAACGCTGACTAGTTCGGCGTGCAGTCCTGCACTGTAAACAAACAATAATCTTCTGTCGAAATCAGATTACTGATACGTGTACTGCTTGCTAGTATGTAATACTATACTAGCGTTTTAATTTGATAAACGTTCCGCTTCCGGCGATTCGGCATTGTCACTTTCTTAGTTTTACAAGGTATTCGAAATTCGAATCGCTATCACTTGAATAATTGGATTTTTAAAATAGTTTTTTTTTATTGGTGTCCTATTTTAGCCTTTTAAACCACGCCCCAGCGTGTTTAAATCGCACTTTTTAAAACGCGCGTGTTTTAAAGTTGCCATGCCAACATCAACAAATTTGAAAAACGGGAATTCTATTGGTTATTGATCTGACAGGAGTAATTTGTTACGTCAAATGAAATGACAGATTGCATCACCAATTTGAAAAACGTGAATTCTAATTGGTTATTGATCTGACAGGAGTACTTTGTTACGTCAAATAATTTTTCTCATTTCCATGACTACGAAAGGTATACTGATTTCACATACGAATTCAACCATTTCACATTATTAGTTCTTATTTCCATTTTAATACCCAGATTTCAAAGTAAACCAATAAAAAAAAATAGCGTAAAGTATTCGTGGATAAATGGTCTTTAAAACACTTGCTCTATTTCAAGCACTCGGCTGCGCCGTCGTGCTTGAAAACTCGCGCGTGTTTTAAAGACCTGTTTATCCACTTATACTTTAATATACTATTATGAATTTATACCTACGCGCGCTGCCACCTTGTACTAATTGTTGATTCTGACTGATTGTGTATTTCATGCGTTGCTAAGAATTTTACGTGCGTTTTTAGTTTTGTTTTTTGATTTGATTGATAAGTAATTGAAGAGTGCTATGATGTCAACAGCAGAATGTTGTTTGTATATTTGTAGTTTTCCGTTTTCGTTGAAATATGTTTTGTTTTCTTTTATTAGGTAAGTAGTAAGTACTATACGTGTTCATTTTGTATAAATAAAATTTGTATTCTTAAAAATTATATTGGTTGGGAGTGTTGGGACTTAGGGAGCAATTTGAAATAAAATCATGGAAGCTGAGAAAGGGGCGGCTGGTACTACATGGCCTAGGGCGGCCAAGACCGGAAATCCGCCACTGGTTACAGACCTTCAGTTCATAAGAATTAAATGACCTGCACTCAAATCGCAGTTGGGCGAATGCTTGACAACAAAAATGCCATTTCAAAGTCAAAATGCTTAAAATTTCTATGAGGTACAAACGAAATAAACTGATATGTCAGTGTGACATCTACAAACACACATGTTTACGGTATACTTGTTTCCAAGACTAACCTGACGTTTTAAATTAAGAACGTCGTAACTCACAAATACCGTCTGTAAGTTAGAGATATAATAAATTTGTAACAAGGTTTATATTTAATATTATAGTATTCATGACCGCCTGGATATAATTTGTAATTAAAATGTAATAAGCTCATTTAAAAAGATTCCCTTAGTATTTCCAATGTTGTTTTTAAATTTAATTTTTCCTTTGTTTCTTAAATTGAATTGTGTAAAGAAAGACAATTTTCCTAAAATTCTTCTTTGTGATGCCCTTTTTTAAACGAACAGATCTTTTAGAAAGGTAAGAAAAGGTAAAAGAAATGTTGACATCAAAAATGAGAATTACAGCAGTTGGGTTAACAGGTGGATATTTCAGTTACAACGTTTATTTTTAGAGACTGCTTATTAAGCGAATTCACCAGTAAACGCGTTATGAGCTCTAAATTTCGTTCGCATTCAATAAATCAATACAGGAAATTATGCCTTTGAATTTGAAACTATTAATGGGAACTTGACATCGAATGGAAATGAAAAATTGTAGAGTGGATATCATAGGAACGTTTACCTCATCGACAACCACCAGTTCTAAATAGATAGATATATCTATATCTATCAATTCACACACTTAGCGGCTTATTTTTGAAAATTTCAAACTGGTAATATTTAAACGATTTGTTGTTAAGCTTCTTGTCAAATATGAATAAATTACTATTGAAATGAATATAGTCATTAAGTTGTGACATTCATTAAAAATCCAAATAATGGCCAATATGTTGAGAATGGTTCAATTTAAACACGTCTTATAGCTTACATTTTGAACGCAAATTAAACAATACAAATTTAAAATAACTGGCCTTTTAAGGGTTTAAATACTATGTATAAGTGACTTAAATTTCCACTTATAGCTTAATGTTAGTATTAAAATAGATTTTATTTTTGTCTAAAACTAATACTTTTATTAAATTCTGAGTCCATATTGTATTATAACAATGCACTTTTTTCCATTTACGTGACAAAAACCTGTAGAATACCAGATAAGAAAGTATTATCACAGATGTACATCTGTGGTATTATACAACTACTGTACTTGCTTACTTGCATTATAGTCTAATCTCTAATATATAAAAAGATTTACATATACAGGGTGTCCCAAAATTGCTGGGACACAGAGCTACTACGTGTAATAGAGATCAAAATAAGTTGATTGGACCCAATTTATCTATATACCAAAATGTACCGTTTGCCCGTGAGAAGAGTTCAAAGTGTACATAAAAAAACACATTTTTGTACGCTGTTCAGACATGAGTGAAAAAAATTGAATGAAATTTGACAAATGTGCATTTTAGAGGATTACTCTCCTCTCGGTAATTAAATAAATCCAAAAGAAATTGTAGAAGGGTTAAAACCACCCTCACCCCCTTACATTTTTTTTCAGAACTTTCTTAGGGGTGGTAATACGATTCTCAAATTATTTTATCAAGAAGACTGATTAATTATCTTCATTTTGTTACTCTTGATAACATTTTGTATTCCGCATAGTTCCGAAGGAAAAAAATGTTTTCTTAAATAATGCTAACAGATATTCCTAGTACAAGTTTAATAAAATTGTAATACAAAATTTAGTTGGCAGTGGAAACAAAGGCAGAACGTTTTTTCATAATAAATGTTCAATATGACGGCCACTTTCATCAATACAAAGGTCAATTCGACGTAAAAAATTGAAACTAAATTTTGTATTACAATTTTATTAAACTTGTACTAGGAATATCTGTTAGCATTATTTAAGAAAACATTTTTTTCCTTCGGAACTATGCGGAATACAAAATGTTATCAAGAGTAACAAAATGAAGATAATTAATCAGTCTTCTTGATAAAATAATTTGAGAATCGTATTACCACCCCTAAGAAAGTTCTGAAAAAAATGTAAGGGGGTGAGGGTGGTTTTAACCCTTCTACAATTTCTTTTGGATTTATTTAATTACCGAGAGGAGAGTAATCCTCTAAAATGCACATTTGTCAAATTTCATTCAATTTGTTTCACTCATGTCTGAACAGCGTACAAAAATGTGTTTTTTTATGTACACTTTGAACTCTTCTCACGGGCAAACGGTACATTTTGGTATATAGATAAATTGGGTCCAATCAACTTATTTTGATCACTATTACACGTAGTAGCTCTGTGTCCCAGCAATTTTGGGACACCCTGTATATATGAATAAATGAATACCGGACAACTAAGTTAGTAATTCCACTAATATCTTTATTTAGTTACATGAAAAAGTGCCAACCGTATTGTCTGAATAGGCAATAACAAATTTAAGATTTTACTACTTTAACCATGGTGTCCCCTCAGAGATGTCCAAAATCTTGTATACAGTTATATCCCAAATCTTTATATACAGTGTGTCTAGTTAAGTTGGCAACATATGGGAAACTTTTTTATTATTAATTTTACGAAAAAAAGTTATTCTTTATAAAAAGCTCTGCATGTTCTAAAATCTAAAATACAATCATCAGATATTAAATTTTTCAGTCGTGTACGCGGTTTGTCAAAAAATATGAATTTTGCTCAAGAGTAAAGTACCTTTATTTTTGACAATATCGAAAATTTTTATTAAAAGAAGTTAATCAGAACTAAAAACTACGTTCAAATATGCAATTACATCCTGCTAGTAAAAAATGTTTTTTTACAACTTTTTCTCCGGTGGTAGTACGTATGAATGGCCATATAAAAATTTGTTGTGAGTTACCATGCTTGTTAAAGTTTGGCCACCCCTATATTATTGTTGTTTATGTCATAGAGAACCATTTTATAGGGGGGGGCCAACCTGAGTGGCCGCCATCTTGGCCGCCATCTTTAAAAATGGCCGCCAACCGAAATTTGCCAATATCTCTGCAACCACTGATCCACATCTAACGTACATGGGCTCAAAATACTCGAAATTGTATTCCTCATATATTTTCTTCTATACCGAAAGTGGCTAAACTGTACCGATTTTAAGGTATCCGGCTTAAATGGGCCGAACAATGAAAAAAATTCACATTTTTGCCAATATCTCTGGAACCAACTATCTGAATCTAACATGTTTATGCTCAAAATACTCGGAAATATATTCCTCACATATTTTGTCATAGACCGGAAATGGATAAAATGCATCGATTTTACGTTTTATTTTATTTTATTTATTTTTATTTTACATGTGAAGTCAATGTAAATTTTTATTGGGAGTCACCGTGCGTGTTAATGTTTGGCCCTCCCTACAGGATTGTTGTTGGGGATGTGAGGATCAATTTTTTTGGGGGGGCCAAACTCGGTGGCCGCTATGTTCGCCACCATCTTGGAAAATGGCACCGATTAGATTTCTGGCCATAACTCCGTAACCAGCCGTCCAAATTGAACGAACTTTAGCTCAAAATGTTCAGAAATATATTCTCTGTCTCTCTTGTTCCGCACCGAAAATAGCTAAATCCAACGTGTTAGACGTTATTAGGCATAAACTGGAGAAACATACAAAAAATATACACATTTTGCTAAATTTACTGAAAACTATTCGGAATTGAACTTCCAATGTCCTGAACAAAAATACAGAATCGGCATTTTAGAGTTAAATAAAAAAAAATTGATCTTAATCGGAGTAATCGTTGCATAGATATAACGCATAAGATACAATACCATCCGCTCTAGGACAGGAGTAGGTATGTATTAACAATACGAACTATTCAAATTAGTTCTAAAGTTTGATTTTTGAGAAGGTGCGTGTACATCATAGGCATTTTTCTTAGTTACTATTGTTATTATATTGTTGACAACAATAATTGTAACTATGTAAAATGTCTTTGACGTACCTACACACACCTTCGAAAATCAAACTTTACCTGATATTTTTCAAAGATTACTTTAGTACTTCAGCCATTATTCAAGGAAATCTAGTTCAGTAAATTATTTTTACTTAAATTTTTGTAATTCCATTTTTCTTTTCATAGAAAATCAGCTGAAATTCGACGAAATCATTTGCACGTGCATGCGTGCATCTAAAACAACGTGAATAACAATAAACCGTACCATTTTTACTCCTGCTTTTAAAATCAAGTCCACAATTTAATTTGAAATCCAAATCCACGTTTAATAAATTCAATTCCATAATTTACGGTACCAAAACACAATAATCCCAGTTATTTTATTCATATAATTAAAAAAAAATGGGATGACATACTTTACTTTGAAATCAGCTTACGAAGAAATTTGTTGGAGATCTGAAATGTTTCAGGTGCCGATTATGAACCGAACAAGATTGAAGACTGCAATACTAAAAAGGTTTCATCCTTAGCCAATGAACTCTTAGAGTTCATTGTCCTTATCTTAAAGAAGAGCGAGGTTTCAGGAACGAGATAGTTCTACTGTGCTCTACAGCAATGAAAGACGTGGTATAGAATTCGTTAACGTCCTCGGCTCCATCAGAAGACTATCGTGTACTATCAAACGAGCTTTGCTTTGTAGACGTGACATGACAAAGGAAAAGAGTTTCGATTTTGTGAAAGATGGCTTTTATGCTGACTGCCAGAAAGACTCCGTTTCTAGCTCACTCAAGTATCTTATAGGGCTCATATTATACGGCCCCACTCATAAGACTGTCTTCGAAAAGGAGCAGGATACCCACTATTGCTCAGCTCAATTAGTACAACGCACATATCTGACATATCCATCAAAATCATGAAACCCCCTTCGGCTTCTTTTGCATTCTTAGTTTCAGAGTGCTTCTCTGGTGGATGAAATAAATCGCCTTGGTCTGTCTATTAATTATAACAGAGTGAGATACATTCAGAAAAAACTTTGTCATTCGGTCGTGCAACGTTAGAACACAACGTCGAAAACTCCGTTTGTGGGACACAAATGCGTAGCGGTCTTTCCACTGTCGGAGCTGTCGATAACATAGACCATCATTTAACATCAAGAACAGTCAAAGATTCATTTCACGGAACTGCTGTTTCTCTTTTTCAATCAAGAAGACACGAGAACGATGGCAAGAGAAAACTAGATGTGCACATCGGGTTACCTACGTGGCACTGAAAATGCTTTTGTACGAAACTCATCAAGAATCATCGCCAACATTGATATTTGATGATTGGATACAGAAAAATTCCAAAAGTCCGACCTTTTACTTCTGGATTGCTGTTAATATTCCTGCCCTAGAGCGGACGGCATTGTGTCTTATGCGTTGTATCTTTGCAACGATTACTCAGATTAAGATCAATTTTTTTTATTTAACTCTAAAATGCCGATTCTGTATTTTTGGTCAGGACATTGGAAGTTCAATTCCGAATAGTTTTCAGTAAATTTAGCAAAATGTGTATATTTTTTGTGTGTTTCTCCAATTTATGCTTAATAACGCCTAACACGTTGGATTTAGCTATTTTCGGTGCGGAACAAGAGAGACAGATAATACATTTCTGAATATTTTGAGCTAAAGTTCGTTCAATTTGGACGGCTGGTTACGGAGTTATGGCTCGAAATCTAATCGGTGCCATTTTCCAAGATGGCGGCCAAGATAGCGGCCACCGAGTTTGGCCCCCCCCAAAAAAATTGATTTTCACATCCCAAACAACAATCCTGGAGGGGGGGCCAAACTTTAACACGCACGGTAACTCCCAACATAGCATTCATACGTACTATGGGTAGTAATTTGAGAAAAAGTTGTAAAAAAACATTTTTTACTAGCAGGATGTAATTGCATATTTGAACGTAGTTTTTAGTTCTGATTAACTTTTTTTAATAACAATTTTCGATATTGTCAAAAATAAAGGTACTTTACTCTTGAGCAAAATTCATATTTTTTGACAAACCGCGTACACGACTGAAAAAGTTTAATATCTGATGATTGTATTTTAGATTTTAGAACATGCAGAGCTTTTTATAAAGAATAACTTTTTTTCGTAAAATTAATAATAAAAAAGTTTCCCATATGTTGCCAACTTAACTAGACACACTGTATATGCTCATTTCCATGGGAAAACAACCCAATACATTGTGGCGATGTGGAATAAGTAGATAATTAAGATAAATTTTGCATCGCTTTCTGATAAACCTTTAAGCATTAGAGCAGAATTGACTACACATCCGCCCATATGTCCGTTAGGAGCCATTTCTATAATTAATAGTAATAATAATAATCTATGTCATATTAAGTGTGTGTTTAGGCTTAATGTGCACATGTCATTGAGTGTTCTTCGTATGATTGGAATTTTCTGTTAATTCATATGGAAATAAACTTAAGAGTGTCCCCTTAACATCAAATAAGTATCCCAAAAATGCGTTGTACGATATTGTTAAAGGGTACTTTTTTGAACGAAATGAACGACAGATTCTAAATTTAGAGAGAAACGACGATTTTGTTCGTTGGTGTAGATGTTTGGACTTAAATTGGTGTCCGTATAATTAAATTTTTAAAAACTTTAACATCCTGTATCTCTGAAACAGTTGAATTTTGGATATATCTTTAAGTATATTAGTATACATATATTATAAGCTGCGTTATTTTGCTGAGAGGGATTCGCTACTCGTACATTTTTGAAACACTCTGTATATCATCAAAAACCATAAATTGTATTCATATATTTTATTCTTCAGTTAGCTGTTAGACTGTAGTCGATGTGCACTTCTTTGTTTAGCTATTTATTTTGTGTTTATTTATACTTTCGTGCGTGTATTGACGCCTCCATGTCATGTAAATGTTCGTTTAAATAAATAGCAACGAATTAAATTTAAAAATCAGTCGTGATTATGTAATGTTTACCTTGCCCCACGAGCCACTTATTGCTGTTTTCGTGTAATCGTTAAAAAAAAATAAAAAAATCCGTGTGGAGTTCTCTATCTCCCATCCGACGCGTCCCCAGGTGGCGGATTAGGGAAATTTTGCGGAAAATAAATAGCATAGCACATGAAAACTATTAATAGAGCTGCGGATATCAGTTTATAGGTACAAGTTATAGAAAAGGAGAAAGATCACGTGCATAGCTGCGAATAAGCATCTACTATAGTTTGCTAGTACATATACATACAGGGTTTTTCAACTAAGAGTAGCCACCCTTTATAACTTCTAAAAAAATCAAAATTTGAAAAATCGGCGATACTCGTCTATAATAATATCGAGGGGGACACATTTTGACATAAGCTTGAGATTTCATACCTTAACCCCCTGGGTCCCACAAACATACCCTTAATTTTTTTAAATGGCAACATGGGCCATGTGATACGCCATTGGAAGGTCATTTTATATTTGTCGTTATAATAATATAATATAAAAATATTACTGACTTTTTAATTTATTAAGTTTTATTTTCATGTAAATAAAAAAAAGTTTAATACAATGAATTTCGTATCAAATTACCTTTCCTATAAAATTAAATAAAAAAATAAAGAACAAACATTTTGAAGCAAATTATATCAGTTCTCTAAAACTTTAAATTAAAATATCTCACAAACCAATTGAACGATTTTAAAATTTTAAACGCAGTAATACAAGATATAAAATGACCTTTCAAATGAAGTATCACATGACCCATGTTGCCATTAAAAAAAATTAAGGGTATGTTTGTGGGACCCAGGGGGTTAAGGTATGAAATCTCAAGCTTATGTCAAAAAGTGCCCCCCTCGATATTATTATAGACGGGTATGGCGGATTTTTCAAATTTTGATTTTTTTAGAAGTTATAAAGGGTGGCTACTCTTAGTTGAAAAACCCTGTATAAAAATTCTACCGTCAATCTCAAACATTACTGTACACCAAGAATTCAAAATTTATTCATCGATTGCTTCCGTTTTTTGATAATCTAAAACACTTTTATACAAATAAGAGGTGTTAAAGATTAAATTGAGATAACAATTTTTTGTAGGTCTGTGAAAGTTTATTGTGATGTAGTGGATGTATATTTATTTTGTACGTACATATTTTATTTTCACAACCGTATAAGTTTACGTTTATTTTTTAACATGAAGGACATAATTTATAAAACTCTTCACAAGACATTTCGATTTATAAACGCTGCCACAATAAATCATTAAGTACATAAACTTTGTATTTTCGCAAACAAACTTTACTTTCAACTTTCTCCTTCAATAAGAAGTATTTAATCCCTTTCTAATAATAAGAAAAAATATGCAAAACACATTGGTCTTGATTCATTTGGTTCATAGCATAATTTCTAGTTTGTTTATGGCTTTGTTACTAGAACACTAATGTACTAATGACCATCGTGTTTGTGCATTTATTCAAGTTGTTCTAGTTTGTAATGATTTATTTTAAAATTTTTGCTTTCTTATTAACATAACATACGTTATCGAGTAACTACAACGATGGCCAAATTTGTAATTAATCAATTTTGCTTACTTTGGGCTGTACAATTCTAACGCTTGCTTTTAATCACGAAGCCTGTATTTTTTATGTAAATTGTTCATCTGAATTTTTTCTTCCAGTCATTACTGATCAGTGATCATCAAAAAATGTTGACTTGAACTGGGGAAAAATGGAACATTCTCTTTATTCTATCTTTCCATGAATATCATTCACAGTTCCTCGCGAGTCCTATATACACGAATATGAAATTAAAAATTGTACCCTCTGCCAAAAAATGCTACAGGATCTTCAAAACTTCAAAAAAGTCGCAATGAAAAGTGAAAGTGTAAAATAAATCTCTTTTTAATTCGTCACACAACTTCGAAGTGGTCAAATAGATGGATTTGTTAGTTGACTTTGAGTCTCCTTTATCCAGGGGGCAAAGGACAAGGTTGAAGTTTAACGTTTTTAATATTAGTTTTAAAGGAAAATGTTTGAAACAAAATCTATTTCAATATTATGTTTAGCCCTTAAATCCTTAAAGGGGGTTACGTATGATACCTAGCATCTTCTTCAAATTTTTGTTATTTAGTAATTCTATTTATTTAGTATACAAAAATACTGACAATACACTGTAACTTGTAAAAAATTGTTCAACACCTTCAAGTCGAATGGAATGAAATTAGAATGGAAATAAACATGGAATTGAAATAAAAACACTAAACGAGAATCTCAAATGGCAATACGGATTCATAAAACTTTAAAATAATTATATCGTTAGAATATTTTTACTTTTTAAATTAAAATGAAAATACACCAATGTCATAATAAATTCAAATAGAATTAAAATTGGAAGTACATCGAATGCGAATAGAATTATCGTAAAAACAGGTCAAAAGCATAAAAATTCATGTTCAATAGAAATTAATATTACATTTAATTTAAAATAATTTTTGTATTTAAATTTAATTGAGAATGAAAATTGCATTCTTCTTAACGAAAATAGCGTAATTTTCATTATCCGAACCCAAGTGACATGGAAATAGATTTGAATTAAAATGACAGGTTAACGTCTAAAGTGAATAAATGGTAAAACGGCTTGCCATACATATTTGAACTTGTAAATTTGTTATATTTTCTAATTTATCCAATTCGTGAATGAAAAAAAGGACAATTAAATACATCTAAAACATATAAATTCGAATAACATTGCGAGAGTACCTGATATTAATGACCACAGGAATCGCTACTATCATTTAGCAATTTAGCTGTTCAAATGAAATTGAAACATATTTCTTCAGAAGATTAATTCGAAAACAGTTAGATATATCCAAATTTTATAAGAGCGTTGCATCTGAAAAAATCTTCTGTGAAATTTATTCATTTCCAAACATTTTTTATTACACTTGCATTTATATTTTTACGAACTTCTTTAGCTTCTAAATGTTAAATTAGGTATATTATTATTAATTTATTACAAACTTTTAGTATTTTATATTATAAAAATAACAAGTAATTCCACGAAAATCTTTCTTTTAAGATGATTCATCGCATTTCCTGGGTTATTTGTTCTTGTAATATAACTAGTTACGAGTTCTACAACTAAAATGCAGATAAAATGAATTATATTTTGTCTTCTTCACTTGATATTGGCAAATGTGCAAATATATACGGTGTTACACGATTGCAATGAAAATATGGAAATAACTCGGCGAACATATTTATGATGCTGTGTGGACACATTGTAATAACTTGAATTTTTTTTGCACAACCTGACAACTAATGGCACCCGAACAATTGTAAGATAAAAAATCGTACTTCGTAGAAATCAAAATGGAAATCAGTTATGTACTGTATTCTATGACAAGATGTCTAATACTCCGTGGTATATCTGAAGTCTAAAATTGAAAATTTTATTCGATCCAGGGAACTTAATAATCGCCATCTTCAAATGTGAATTTGAAAATCTTCCTTCATATACAGAAGTTTGGTTGTTATGTGGAAAAGTTTTTCTGTACACGGCCAAGGAAATAATCCTATTTATTGACATTATAATTATATCAAGATGTGCTATATTTAAACTGCGAGAAGTTATTGGAGGAAGGTCAAGGTGGGACAAAATTTGAATGATTATAGCAGCAGTTATGTTTATGTTTTAATTATTTGTTTCTTTAAATGTGTCGGTCTATTTACTCTGATAGAAATAAATATTCTCCAAATAAAATTCAACCTCATCACATATAAAATTCTCCTAATTTAGTTAATTAAATTGTTTGCCGTCCATCTTCGTAAAACTCCCTGTAAATTGGAGAGATAGGAAGCAATTTCTCCTTCATTTCAGTTTAGTTCGTAATATCTTAATGAACTCAACCTTCAAACAAACCGCAGTGTGTACATGTTGTACAACTATAATGGAAATTATATTGGTCCACTACAAACAAACCCGCCGTAGTTAATTTTACTAACAAATCTGAGAGTAATTAGTATGATTAAAGATTACACGCAAATGTTTATTTTTCGTAAATAATTATAGTTAAAGTTAGAAATAGAAATGTGCTCTATTCAAGTGAAATAAAAGCAAAAGTGAAAGTACCTATTCAACATCTTATATGTCAAAGATCAAACAATTAACTGTTGTTTCTCCTTCATCACAATGATCGTGGGAGTTCTTTTTTTAAGATGTGATAAATATTACTGAAATTGGCCTGTGGTTAATTGTTGCAAACAGTTCAATATTTCTTACACATTACACCTAAGAGCTCCTGTGTATAATCATTTCCTGATTGTTTATCATTTATGTTAAGTACAGTTTTATGTCCATCCATTTAGGCATTTACTGCAAAGTTTCTATTAATAAGTTGTAGGTAAAACTTACACGTGAATCACACCGTATATTGTGTTTGTAATAACAATTAACTCGTTCAATTTTTCTCAATTTATGACGATATAAACATGCCACTATGGTTATAGATAGTAGTTTAAATGTTTGTACTTCATTACCATCGAAATACTTGTTTGCTTAGTTGGATGAATAAAATGATAGATCGACTATAACTTTACACAATTTTGCTGTACTGCAGATATTTGTTCTAGAAAATTGCTGTGATAAGCATGTAATGCGTAAAATTATAATATAGATTCGTTCTTGTTATTGGAAGCACTGAACTGTATAATATAACTGGAATGCGTACGCTATATAGCAAGAAACGGTCGAGAAAGTTAGAATAGTGCAGTTGCTGCGGAGTGGGTTCTATCTTTGTCTGTCCTTAATGCTTTTATGAGATATCATTCAGTAATAATTTGAAATTGTAGTTTTCAACAGGAAACTTTTTAATTAGGAAAATAAATAATGTCTATGCGTCTTTTTACTAATATTTAGTTTAAGGTTTGTGTGATTTTAAGTAATTAAATAATTATGTTGTACATTTTTAACACAAAATTTAAAAAAAGCCTACAATATGACATTACAGATGAGCCAAATTCAATAATGTTTAATAAAATCTTGCATGTTGTTGATGCGCTTTTCTCTTCTTCTTAATTTCTGCTGCAATATTTTGACCTTCCTAGACATTTTCAATTCTAACGCATTTTTCTTTAGTTTACGAGAAGAAATACCTACTTGTGCTACTGCTTAGTTGAAATCAATTTCCGTATTACCTACTATTTAACTCTTGAAAGATAATATCCACAAATTAAGAATCTGCACAATTGAACAATTTTCATCTAGTAGTACCTTTAATGAAGAAGTTCTTTCATGGCGGATTAAATTTCTGCGACATTTACATGTCTTAAGCAAATGCGTCTTTTTTAAAAGTTTTCGATATCAATGACGACTCCAAATAACTATGAACTGTGAAATGTTCACTTACATAAAGGTAACTAATAGCATAACTTATCTTATCTGTGCTAATAGTATTACAATAAATTGGGTTTAAAGTTGAACAAACGAACAGCTTCTATTCACAATTTTAAAAATATCAACTCGCTTTATTGGAAATCTGTAAACACAAACGTTATCTACTTTAGTTATTTTGAAATAGTAGAATATGAAAGCGAAATTGCTTTGGTAGTTAAATTACATAATTTAAAGGTAAAAATACTACTAAATGCACAAAAAGATATATTACTTAGCGTACTCATCTTATGAAATCGGATATTTGAATTGGGATTCCATTCATTATTACAACCATAAGTACAACAATGTTTTACCATGTTAAACAAACTTCATTTGCATTAAACAAAAGGATTATAAAATAATTATTTATAAACTGCTTCTGTTCGGGGTTATTTCACTAATACAACTGATGAGTAGAAGCAGGACAACATCCCCCGCCACAGCAACTTAGTCATTCTAACATCGACGACCGCTTTTCGAGACCGAATTTACACAAGCGTACGCGTTCCAGTTATATTATAGAGTTCACTGATTGGAAGTACCTATAATGTATCGGTAAGTGGATTATTGAATTAAATTTTACAACTTTGTAATAAAACTGAATCCCGGTAATACAATCTTGTGGAAACCCCATTTTAATTAAATTAATTGCAATCCGATTTCCAAAAATAATTTATTTAGTTGATAGATATTTAATTAAATTTACTTTATACGATCACAGTAGGTATACCTATGTATTTTGTAATTCTATTTCTAATAGAGTGCACCCAAACCTTAGCCAGCTGACAAGTAAAAGTAATGTGGGTACCAAAGCATTCTGGATGATGGTGGTCGTGCATTACCTATTGTTTTCACAGATGAGGAGTTAATCCCCAGTTCAGCCTCTATTACGGCGTAACTAATTCTGTTATCTGCTTACATAATCTTCTTTACAACAGTAATGGGGAGGCCTGCGCCTTTATGTAGTTCTTCTACGTTCCAATTCCTTGTACCATCTGTAAATTGTTGCCAAGGAAGGGGTCTGATCGCCAAACGTTGATTTCAAACTTTCTTCGCACTTAAACCTTTTTTAAAGTCATAATAAATTATTATGCGAAAGTGTTCTCGGGTTGATTACATTTTTTTGCTACAGTTAAAACCATCTTTTTCAAATTCCATTTAAGATGAATTGGCAAATGAAGCGCCAAATGTCAAATAAAGAGTTTCTCTTACTGAATCTACATTTTTTGTTTTCTATGACCTACCTTAATTTCTTCATTCTCAATAATAATGACTTGTCCCTCGTATAGTGCCTCAATGCCAGGCATACGACACACGAGTCCATGGCGAAGGCATATACACCCAATAAACCTATCTTGGTGCTATAGTTTTTATCGGCCAGAAAGTGCATTTAGATGCGAACTCCTGGACACAATAGGCATTGTAACTGGAGTACACGGATCTATAGGGAACCACATCTGAGAATAGTTTAATATATTTGATTTGAAATATTTGATGACGTAGACCTCGTACCAGCAACGATAACTGAATTGCTAATGTCAACGAAATTTCAGGAATACCAGAAATGGTGAACCAGGACTCTTCTAGGAAAGAGTGAATAAACTTACTGAACACATATAGCGAGGTTGAAAAAAATTCGCAAGCCCCAGAGACCACCTAAGCTACAGACAGGCGGAGAACCCGTCACATCGGCATCCCAATGATGCCAAACGATCACATTTCACATATTTCTTATCGCCGCAATGCATTAGATTGTATTTCAATAGAAATAGGTAAGTATATAAATTAAGATTGTGGATATCACCGTCTTACAAGTTTTGGACATCCCCGAGACCAAAACCATGACTTTGTACTAAAACCTGAAGGTGCGTTTTTGCCCATCGGTACAAACACGAATTACTAATATCTCGGAAAAAAATATAATAAGAAATTACTGGGTACGAATAAAGACGTATGTGTAGGAAGGTTCATTCCAATCTGCTCCAATAATTCACGGGGAAGTCTCCTCTTTAGACACAAGCAGTTAAAGGTCGTCTAGTACACATTCAAGGCACAGGCTATCTGTCGAAAACGTTTCAGCTCTCTAGGACAATTTCCCTCGTAACAGTTTAAAACCGCAGGAGGGGGTCCAAACAATAGCGGATCGACAAAATGGAAACTATTGCACTTTTTTTAATTAAAAAGAGTATCAAATGAAGATGTTAATCATACACACAAATAGTAGCTTTTTTATAAAGAACATTGTTGATGTAGCGCTGTTACACCATATTGAATGTTAACTTTATTATTTGAATGTTTAAACAATAATTGGAGGTGCCAATTATGTAGTAGTCATCGTCCATTTCATCATGCTTGAATTGTAAAAAAAAATTATGAATAAGCTTATAAATAAGCGAAACGTAAATTTCACCATTAATTGTTATTGTTACATTTCCACTTCGTTGACTACTAAAAATAAATATGGAGCAAGTATCAAAAGGCGCAAATTCTTATATCGTCGCTCAGATGTCAAAACCTTGTATCTCAAAAAACCACAATTTTCAGGAAATGAAAAAAACTTATCATATAAAAACTCGTATCTTAAAAAAATTTAGCGTAGCGCATGCTTGTTGTCACGCTATCAAGTTACTAGATTTTGAAATCGACAGAATATGAATTCGTAGTGACAATAAAACTCATAACTCAAAATCAGTAAATTTTGAGATAGGTACGAGGTTTTGACATCTGGGCGACGATATGTAGAATTCTAATTTCAACCAACTTTAAATCTGTAACTAATTATGGCATATACTATATACAATATGTATGTATATAACTACCCCCCTCCCCACCTCAGACACAAGCACGCCGGATTCTGCACAAATGAGTCATTGTTTTTCTTTCCACCCTTAAGGGAGATGGGAGTGGAGAGGGTGACGGAAAATTTGTAACTCACGAAAAAATGTTTAGAGGGGAAAAAAGTAAAAAAAGATCGTTTTTCTGCGGACGTGCAATTTTCCCCCTTTCCAACCCCAAAAAAGGGGTTGCAGTTGGGGGTGAAATTTGCAATTCCGATCAAAAAATTCACCAGCGATTTGGAATCAGTGAAGAATTTCCTATAAGATGACAGCTTTCTAAACCCTGTAACATCGACCAACGCACACGAATTTAGTAATCAACTTTTTGAAGTTGGTTGAAAAATGAAAATACACTTTAGCTGTTTACTTGTTTCTTCAAATTCATCAAAATACACACAAATATCCGTCATTTACACCAAGATCTAAAATTAAACATAAACAAAAATAATTGACTTAAAACTTTTTAAATCTCTCTACTTGGGTCCCTAAATAAGTGTGTGGTAACCTCACTTTAAAGTTTACGAAATAAAAAACGGTAAGGTATGTTCTAGACTAGAAAACACAATATTTCACATCCATTTGAGAAACGTCTTTGAGAATTGATTAATAAAAACTATAGCCATACCTAATTCGTAAGTTTGTAACAAAGTACACTTTTGATAGGATTGATCTATTTTTGTTCATAAACAACATTGTAATAATGAAAAAACGTCTGGCTAGTTAATTCGCATACTCTTCGTCGCTGTATTCCAAAAGTTGTTACGAAATGTGTCATGTGATAGATCAAAACTAAGAAATATACGATTATCATCATATTACATTTATAATTTACCATTAATAGTAAAAAAATAAGTCTGCTAATGTTTTTTGATTAGTTTTTAATATTCAATTAAGTATTTAAATTTAAAAAATTGACGTATCGCCTGTTCTATCAGGCTTAGCCATAATTAACTTATAACAAAAATCAAAATTTATTCTCATCTTGAAAATTAATAAAGGAAAAATGAATTACATGTGGACAGAGGCGGATCCAGACTCGATTTTCAGTAAGGGCAATCAGTATTGTAACTAAGAAAAACATAGGTTTAAGCAAGATGCCGATTGCGAGCGTAGTGAGCCCAAAGTAGTAATTTTTCAAAATTTCAAGGTCACGTGTTAAACAAGTAGGTACCTCAAAAATATTAAATTACACTTTTAAATAGTTTTATTGAAAAATAAAATGGGAGGGACTGCTACATTTTTAATGATAAGAAAAAAACTCCGTTGCAGCAGCGGTCAGCGGACGAATCCAAATCGAAATTTGAGTGAGCGTATTGCGAATAATATACCTATTGCTAGCTTTTTAAAACTTTTTTAGAGGTAGCACCACAAAGCAAATACATGATGTAATATTTATGTTGCATTCTATATTTTATATTAATTATTTTGTAAATATTTTTAAAAACTTAAAAATTAAGTTATTATATTCTCAGTCCAGGCAATTGCCCTCATTGCCCCTCGATGGATCCGCCACTGCATGTGGAGGGAATTGACACCTCTAAATATTAAAATAAACATTATAATTCAAGTTAAAAACGAGCGACAACTAGAAACGCCAAAATGGTGGATGCAAGTGATGAATTCAATAAATAATTAAATATTAAAAACTAGGTATTTATACAGGGTGATTCATTAAGAATGTCAAATCTCTGAATTGTAGATTCCAGACCTCAAAATATGATGATTCTGCCCAACATGCCTTATACAAATAGTGCTAGTTTCCGATATACCGGGTGTTTAAAGTTTAAATATGAATTTTAATTTTCGCAATAACAATTAATTAATTAATTAATGTGATTAAAAATAATAGACAAGGGTTATTTGATATGAGGAGATCTTTGCGAAAACGGATCATAAAGTGTATTGAAGTAAATGGTGGACATTTTGAACATTTACTTTGAAGTTTTTTATTTTTGTTTTTTAATTAATTAATTTTAATTAATTGGCAATCCTCATGCAAAAAAAGGTAAAACTGCCAATTTTCAAAAAGAAATTGTGAAAAAATAGAAAGTTATTACGAAAATCAAAATTCATATTTAAACTTTAAACACCCGGTATCTCGGAAACTAGCAATATTTGTATAAGGCATGTTGGGCAGAATCATATTTTGAGGTCTGGAATCTACAATTCAGAGATTGGACATTCTTAATGAATCACCCTGTATAAATACCGATCAACAAGCATTAACAGATTTATCTCTTCCATTTCCCAGTAATTCATCAACTGCTAACTAAAATCACAGATAGTGCTAAAATTATAAATCAGAAGTACCTACATATTTAGTAATTACGAGTCATGAGTAATTTAAAATAACAAAATAATTCTAAAAAAATACGAATACTGCATTTGTTACACATTTATTATATTAACCGGATGCGAAACAAATGTAGTACACCATGTTTATACGCGTGAAATGAATACGCGGATTGTGCTGCTGCACCTTATCAATTTATTTGAACTTATAATGATTACATTGATTACATATTATAGTCCGGGAGCCAGTGACCGTTTAGAGTTAGTCATTTCACAAAAGCTGAAAATTGTTCCTAAGCTTTATTTAGTATCCCTAGTAGCAGCCCCCCAAACATGGAAAATAATAATGCCAATCACGCAGCGTGTGCGTGATACTAACATTTGTCGGGAAGCCGATCACGCAGATGTTGCGTGATGTGTACGTGTCTGTTTAAGGCAGGATATTCGCTGCGGCGTGGCTCACAAATAGTTGTTCTCGTGTCGGCCTACTGAGAAGAGCCTTAATAAACAAAAAGTCGACCGGTTTCTGACAAATGTGACAAGCATTACGTAGGCAGGGAATGTGTTAAAAAAACTAATACATACCACAAAAGCTGAAACTTTGCTAACATGTTGATTATGTTATAAATAAATGGAAAACCGTAGCCAGCTGAAGTTATGGTGGGGGATTATGTGCCAGCTGGACACTTTTCCCTCACTAAATGTAAAGCTGGATATTTGTTTCGTTTAACTTATTCAGTTATCTGTTGCATTACCAAATTTCAGCTCTTGCGGAATCAAATATCTATACTTTTCTCATTAAACACAGCCAGCGCGTCCATGCAGTTATTACACTACCTCCTCACAGGTTTGTGAATTTAAAGGTTTTCGCATTAAAGTTCCATTTAAGTTAAGTGAGTTTTTGATGTTTGAAAAATATAAAATATGAATCCTTTTTCTAAACACCCTGTGGATAGAATCAAAATCCCAATTTTGAGGAAATTGTGATTTTAAGAAAAATATTCACGAGACACGAGAACAACTATTTGTGAGCCACGCCGCAGCGAATATCCTGCCTTAAACAGACACGGCCTCCCGACAAATGTTAGTATCACGCACACGCTGCGTGATTGCATTATTATTTTAAATGTTTGGGGGGCTGCCGCAGCTAAACCCCCCGCAAGTGTGCCAGCTGGAGGTCCATTTACTTACTAGGGATGCTAAATAAAGCTTAGGAACAATTTTCAGCTTTTGTGGTTTTGGTCATTAGTAAAGGTCGCTGGCTCCCGGACTATTAGGCAGTAAACTGCTTATAAGAACGAACTGTTGAAAACTGTTGCTAACTTGCTCTTTTTCGTATTTAATGGATTTCAAAATGAATCATTGGAAAGGTACCTATTTGTTCAACTTGTCGAGCAGTTTGACATAAATGCATAACGGGATAGGTATAAGTAATATAAAGACGGTCGGTCATAATCATAACACATCAATACACCATAGTAAAATAGTGAAAAATTGTAATGCATGTAAAGTAATGAATTTACATAGCTGTATATTGTACAGGCTGTACTATGCATTATTCTACAGCTGTACAGTACAGCTGTAGAATAATGCATAGAGAAGACCAAGATATCTGATATTTGGTCAAAAATGAAAGTAAAAAATTAGTTTAATTTATTGATATTATAGTATAATTTATCGCATTCTCATTATTTTATTCGTTGCAGAATTTACAAACAGAAGTAATTTACTTAATTTTAAAGTTATGAATTCCCCCTGCTCGATGGTACATAATAGGGCAAGTATTTTCACGATTGAGTATCCTCTAATACTGCAAATACACCTGGAATGCTCTGGCAGAATCATGTATGTATTTCTACCCATCGAATAGAACATATTTGTTTGCACTTTTCGACCACATTTTTCTTAAGAAAAAACACATTTAGAAATACCTTTTTCAAGAGAGTTGTACAGATTAATAAAAATCATTAAGTGATATCAATAATGTTTTTTTATGATTTTGCTCTTAAGGCAAAGGATATGATTTTGGGAATGTGTACTGTAAAAAACAAATCCGCTGGACTAACAGGTTCTAGGAAAATAGAAGCCTCGGTTCGCATTACTTAGAAAACAACGGATTTTCATTGGAAATCTGATAGCTATGTTTTTCTGTCATAGGTATTCAAAAATTGTTGATCTAGAAATTACAAAGGTATGTATATCACAGTGCATCCGGAGTTGCCAAACCTGCCTATTGATGTTCTTGAAAATTGTTCAATTAAAAGACGTAACATAGCCGTTTACAAGTAGTAATGATTTAAGATGCATTTATAGTGTCGGTATCGGTAAGCAATAAGAAATAAGAAATAAGCGGTAAGGAAATGAACTTATGGATAAACCTGTATATCATTTATAGTAGAAATAAGAAATAAGCAATAAGCAATAAGAAATAAGGAATTGGTTCAAATTTATTTCTTACCGTTACCGTTACCGAATCGGGAATATTCGTGTACAGCTGTGAGCTTACGAGCTAAGAAAAGACAGATGACATCAACATAAATCAGGTGTTAAAGAAATATTTGAGTGAAATATATCTCTTATTCAAGAATCGATGGGAAAATATTATGTCAAGTTGATTTTAATTTTACAATCGTACCTTAGGTAACCTAAGAATCGTACCATAAACACAGTAATAATTTAAATTAAACCCGCAATGCGCATGCCTACTCTGTTACGTTAAAGAACTATAAATGCGTTTTTATTTCTTACTGCTTATTGCTTATTTCTTATTTCTTATTGCATACCGATACCGACACTATAAATCCAGCTTTATGGTAATTATTGAGAATGCGGGGCCATGCACCAATCCATGGGCGCCGCTACTAAAGGGCAACGGGGCCCGGGCCCCTCCCTGGAATTTCATAAATCGTGTAAATCCATTTTAGAAAATGTTAAAAGCTCACAATATAATCACGTTTGGAGTATAATGTTCTATTCCATCGGTGACTCTGCATAGCCTATTGATTTATACTAATTTAAAAATAGGTAAAAATTTTCAAGTATTCTAATTTCTACTTGAAAAAATGTAAGGCCCCCCCCCTAACAAATTTTCTTCCGGCGCCCCTGCACCAATCCGTTTCAACTTTTCCCCTATAAGAGAGTACTACTAAACAACTAAGAAAAGCTATAACATAATGACTGCAAGTCATGTAATTGGTGAAAAATTCAATACATAAATAAATAATAGCAATGAGTAGCGAAAATGTCAAAATTTGACCCAATACAATAACGTTCCGTAACACGATCGATATTTACAAGCATTGCGCATGCGTGTGAAATGGATGAATAATTTCAAGCAAATATTTATGCACATACCGGTCTTAGATTTACGATATTGTAAGTTGTATTGTTCTTTTTTCAACGCAACCATAAATTGTGCGACTGTTCTTACCTTTCTTTCCCTTTTATAAGTTATTCACCCCCTTTTGAGTATTCTGCAAGTTCTTTAGTTATCGATTATGTACAGCGGTTCTTATAGGTTATCCGCTAGTATACCTATAATTCCAGTTTTACTTATTTAAAAGTAATTCTCGAGCGAGCGATATTAAGCTAACGGGAATAAATTCTGCGCATTAATCGGTGCCATAGGTTGAGAAGAGAATTCCGAAAGTCGTTTTTATCTGATTCCTTTACTATTTTAAATTAATTACTCACTGGGTATGTGACTTGCAATACCTAAGTGCGTTTACATTTGACAACCCACATGTTATGATACGTTCTTTCAATTCAGGAACAGCCAACAGTGATTTATCGGGCATATGACACTACGCCGAATGCCCACAACGCCGACACGCTTTTTTGATGGTCCATATCGCCGACTAGGGACACTACGCTGACGGACACTACGTCGACAGTGCCCACATCGTCGACAAGTGTGCAAGGGACACAACGCCAACGATCCCCACATCGCCGACGGACACTACGCCGACAGCGCCCACATCGTCGACAAGTGTACAAGGGACACTTCGCCGAATTTTTCTCTGTGGACACAACGCCGGCAATTTTAATTGCAATTACCTAACGCAATATCATTATTTTTAAACTTATTTGCGTAATTAAATGTTGCACGTGACTATGAAAAAGTATCAATTGGAAAAAAATATACTAAACCTGCAAATAACCTAGGCGCTTTAGTGGCAATCAACGTTTAAGTTTTGCATTTTGCATTCTGCAATTAAAATAAAAATTCGGCGAAGTGTCCCTTGTGTACTTGTCGACGATGTGGGCACTGTCGGCGTAGTGTCCGTCGGCGTAGTGTCTGTCGGCGATGTGGGCATGGTCGGCGTTGTGTCCCTTGTACACTTGTCGACGATGTGGGCACAGTCGGCGTAGTGTCCGTCGGCGTAGTGTCCCTAATCGGCGATATGGGCCATCAAAAAATAGTGTCGGCGTTGTGGGCATTCGGCGTAGTGTTCCGGCCCCATTTAGGGCATATAATAAATGGATATTCACTCTCTTTTAATTATTCTGAAATTTCTTGACGTATCGATTACGTGTTGAGTAATGCTTTACTGTTCTTTTCATATGTATTTTTTAATTACAAATTCATACCTATAACGCCCCCTATTGAACAGTAGACTGTAACACTACAATTAAGTACATAACAACATAATTTCTTTTAAAACAAAAGGGTCGTTTTCCGAGACAATTTTTTTAAATTTTTCCTATAAGGGACCCCTTTCCCATCATTCCTAAAATTTCTTTCCCAAATTGGGATGGAGCCACATACTTCACTGTTACCACCCGATAGTGGCGTATGGCGTTTAATGATCAAAAAGCATAATGTTGAACAATGATGGAATGTCATATTTTGAAATTTTAATTGGAGTTGTTTTTAAAATTAAAGGCAAGTAAAATAAATGATTTAATGCTTATCGCGTATACTTATATTATATTGTAGGCGTAATTTTTATCGATAGAAAAGGCAGTGAAAACCACTGCAGTCTAATAATTATTTATCTCATAAGATTTAGACTGGAAAGTTCCTACTGAAGGGCGTCTTAACGTCTGACGGTCAAGGAAATCAACTTTATAATTGTATTGATTTACAAAGAAGATAAAAAAGAATGTTTCCTGACAAACCTCTATACATATTACAATTTTATATAAGAACATAATATATGATATAATATAATATATAATAGTTCTTAACTCCTGTTTGTACGTTTGTTCAATGACAAAGTAAGGGACACGTACATAATAGTAAGGAACCTTAAATAGTAAAACATTGTTTTACCGTTAAGTATTCACATTAGATTATACAATGGTAAAAACTGCATTTTTTTAAAGTTCTTAAGGGATTAAGGTAATGATTAGGGGGGCTAAATTGAAGTTTGGGAAGGCTTAACCCCCCCCCCCCCCCAACTTCGCCCATGGTGATTAACCATATGATCGCAGTCAGTTGTTATCTAGAAAATCCATTTGTGAGTCCTCCATTTACTTAACACGATTTCGGATCAATAAGGCTTCTGCTCTGGCATTGGCGTGTTCACGCTCGCAAGACAGCAAAAAATATATAAAGTGGTGTAAATATACTTCGGAGTTAGAAGCTGCGAAGGATTTTATTAGAAATGCCATATATTCAAACAACAGAGCCGTGAAGTAACACTCCAGCTGAAATACTTAGCAACAGGAAATTTGTGAATAACTACCATTTAAGAGAAAATGATCATTGCATCTCAAAGATCTCTACTATTTTGACTAATTGTTCTGAAAAAGAAGAACAATAGTAGTGTAAAACTTAGGGGGGAGAGGGGTGCAGAATAATACGACTAAAGAGGAAGGAAAATGGTTAGAATTGGTGACTCCTCTTGACACTTTCATTTGTGCTAAATCGTGTGCACGTGCTGTCATCTGCATAAGAGTTTTCGAGTATAACCGTGCTATATGACCCCATTTCTTAAAGGAAACTGATGCTGAATTGCTGATGCATGATTTTATTCGAGGGTAACACAGATAAATTCTGAAAACCTCTAGATCTCAAGATTCAGAAGATGCAAAACCGTTGTTTACGTTTTTCGTTTGATGTAAATTACAGAGATCATGTTACACCCTATTACAAGATGAACAATATTCCAAAAATTACTATACACTATAGTCTATACTCATGATACAATAACTCACATAACTGGAGGTATACAATGTATTGTATGCAACAAACCATGATACAATTTGTATCATGGCAACAAACGTGTAATTTGCATTACGTAAATATTAGCCTTGTTTATATACATTATAGCACAGATGTATGTACATCTGTGATTATAGTTAGTCACAGCCTGTGTTACCTTTGGAAACATTTATGTGGTATGGATCTATGGATGCAAAACGGTACGTATTACATCTGTGGTAGTACTTTTGCATGCAAACACTAAATGGACATATCTGACTGACGCTGTTTGTATCAATATACATAACAGATTTCCAACCTGGAACTGGAAATCTGTTAATTTTCTTACAGTTATCTACAACAATAAAGTTACAAATATTTGTAAACGACATACGTTCTTTT
Source organism: Pyrocoelia pectoralis (assembly GCA_036250285.1). Classification (NCBI taxonomy): domain Eukaryota; kingdom Metazoa; phylum Arthropoda; class Insecta; order Coleoptera; family Lampyridae; genus Pyrocoelia; species Pyrocoelia pectoralis. Next base: position 35,333,965 of record CM070074.1, read on the forward strand.
TATAACTTTCAAGGAGCAGTATGCAGTATATCCTTGTTTATGTATGTATAATACATTACATGCAAAGAAACAAAGCACTATTATTTAATGGAATTCAGTATACAGTGGCGTACCTAGGGGGGTGCGGTAGGTGCGATCCGCACCGGGCGGCAAACGGCAAGTGACCAAGTCTCGCTGCACGAACGACATTTGTTTATGTTGGTGCTTGGAATCATTGACTTTATATACTGTAGACAAACGGAAAGATAGGGAAAAGTGAAAACTACTTATTTAGTGAATTTTTGCGTTAAATAGGCAACTTACATACACACTGGAATGTAAATCTTATTGATTTTTTCTTATTGATTCATTACATATGATAAGGCACCATCGGCTTAATGACGTTTCATTCGTACTTGTTATGCTCGTGGCGATTTCACATATTCCCACCCACATAGTTTATTCGAAAAATGTGTTTACAAATTATTCATCGCAATGCGTTAATTTTTTTATCACCAACGAATCGATTTTTAATTTTTAAAATTGTTTTTTTGAAAAAAACCTTGCCTTATCGGCATCGAATCACGAAAAGTTTATTTAGCTTTTGGAATCCATGGAATTTTTTTTTTAAGTTAAAAATAAGATGTTTTTTTTATTTTTTTACAGCTTAACCTGCTTAACATTCGTTAAGAATATAGCTATCCCTTTCCGGGATTTACAAATCCGTTTGCGGCGGTGCATTAGTCCCCACATAATATATTTCACATGTCACTGATTCATCCTTCCTACTCATTTCTTCTCTTCTTTCTTATCCTGTTTTCTCACCACCCTGTGTGCCCCGCCGCCTTTCTCACAATCTCCTTCCAATCTTGTCTGTCGTGAACTTTGGATCTCCAATCACTAGCTCCCAGCCTTTCCAGGTCCCCCCAGTAACCGGATCCCACTATCTGATCCTTGGGCGCCCTCTAGCTCTGTCACCCGTTGGTCTCTTCACCATATCTTTTCCGCCTCGCATGATATGGCCCAACCAGCTTATTCGCTGTGATTTCACAAATTTCACATCTTCTCCTCTACACATTTGCGATATTTCGTGATTCGTTCTTGTCTTTGTTTCTCCGTTTTCAGACCTTGGGCCAAAAATGGTTCGCAATACTTTTTTCTCGAAAACTCTCATTTTGTCGACCTCACACTGTGATAAGCACAGTGTCTCCGCAGCGTAAGTCAAAGCAGGCCTTATCAAGGTCTTGTATATCTTTAACTTTGTTTGCCTTAACTGCTTCTTATGAAAAATATTTTTCATTTTTATATCTGGTTGGAGGAAGATTTGAACCTGACGTCAAACATTTTTTCACATTACTTTCTTATGTAAACATACACTTTGATATGCTATATTCACTACTTTATTAAATTGAATTAAAAATTATGTGAAGGCGTGTTCCATGGAGTCCAATGAATAATTAAAGAAGCAAGTAGTAGGGACTATTACATAAATCTTTTAACTATTAAGTAAAAAGCTTTTTCGTAAATGTTATTTATACCTACGCTCGTGAAATGATAATAAATTATTTATGCATACACCCCCTAATCATTGTCTAGATACATAATTTGTTTTTAATGTAATTACTAAAGTACGCAATTGAATTAGGAATGTAGAATTTAGTAAAACACATTCAGTTAAACCGTTGAGTGAAAGATGTAAGGGTTAAACACAGTAAATATAGAAATGATGAATTTTTCAAAAAAATGTTGGCGATACATCGACAATTATTTACGAAATTCCTCACTGCATGGATTGAGTTATATTAGTGATCCTACAATCTCATTTGGAGAAAGGTACCTACTTTATTACTATTATCACAAGTAAAATAACATTTCATCTGTGTTATACAATCCGATTAATGCTTGAATTAAATTTGAAGAACATGAAAGCCCATAGTAAATTATTCTTCTCTTTATATTTATTGTATGTTTGTAGAACTTTAACTTTTTTTGACTTAATTTGTACTACCGTTTGAATGATAAGAACTTATCATTCAAATTCAACTTCAACGGTACTACTGAAGTTTACAGTTAACGAGACATGCATCAAGAGTCACGCGCGACTTTATTATTTAATATCGTCGGTAAAAAGAATCATAAAAGAACCTATATGTGACGGAAATAATGGGATTTGTAGACAACATTTCAAAATTGAAGACATACATTACTCAAAATTATAGAGTTGTATGTAATAGAGAATGAATAACGGTACCTACATATTTCTTTTCATTATAATTATAAAGTTTATTTGTTAACGATTCTTGTCTTTCCTTTATTAATTATAATAATACATAATAAATACAAGTAATTCCACTAATTTTTTATTTAAAATGTAACCCGACGCAATCTGTTACCCTTGATAATAATACCCGTATGTTCAACACTATAACGCCGACTATAACCCCCGCTATAACTATAATGTTGAAACGAGGGTTGAAACGCGTCGGATTTTAAACAAGAAATTAGTGGAATTATTTGTATTTATTATTACAATTAATTATGAAATTCAAAAAAGTAAGTTCATTAAAAATTTAAAACAAACTATTATGCGCAATTATAATGATTTGTGTGCATTGCAACTGCAACCGTTCACAATCTCTTATTGGTACCTAAACAGAAATTGTAGATTAAAGCGGGAAAAGAGTGAATTAAATAGAAATTTCACATCTTTAATGTTTAATTCAAACATAAATAAATATTTGAAAATTGATTTAGATAATTCCATAACTTTTTTTTCTGTTTTTGGAGAAATCAATTAACGTCTTTTTTGAATATTTCAGATTTTGCTGGTTATTGTGTTTCATAGGCGCAACTGCCTTTGCAGGTTATTGGGTGAGTCTAATATATGTTCGACAAATACCAGTTATGGTTAGTGAAAATCACACGCCGGTATTTATATCAGATATTCCTTTTCCAACTGTTACAATTTGCAATATGAATCGAGTAAAACGTTCGGCCGCAAACAAAATATTAAATGACACCAAGTAATCATAACCAGGTAAATGAACATTCGTAAATGTTTCTATTTTAGTGGTTTAGCCGAGTCTATGCTTCAATCGTTTTGCCGCTCAAATTTTGCCAATGTAACTGGAATGAATTCTACTTCTAAAGGTTCTTCGTCGATAGGTATGCAACAATTTCTATTGCAGGTAATTATTGTAGTTATTGACTCATTGTTAATTCTTCGTTGCTGAGTCATTCATATAAGCTTAAGAACTGTACCTTTTCAGGTGGGCCATTCATGTGCAGATATGGTAATGAAGTGTTTGTGGAAATCTGAAGAAATTGATTGCAAAAAATGGCTGAATCCAACATTAACAGATGAAGGACTGTGTTGCACGTTTAATTTAATGCCTAACAGCTACGTGCATCGGTATAGGTACACAATCATTATATCGTTTTGTAATTTTTTTAATTAAGTGATCCTACAGAATCAATAATGATAGATTAAAATATACTTATCCCATAATAGTTGAAGACTGGGATCAAGAACGTGGAATACTTAGAGATCCCATTTTTGAAAGTATACCTTGGAGATCTGAAGGTTCTCTGACTTTCTTGTTTCCTTACTTAATAACACTTCATTATATAGGCGCTGGTGTTTATTTTGGTCTTACATTGGTTCTTAATGCAAATCTTAGTGAATATTACTGTGGATTCGGTCAGAGTTCAGGATTTAAGGTGATTTAGAAGAAATGTCGATTTTGTTTTATGACAATATTTACTTATATTTAAAGGTTATAGTTAATAATCCCTTAGAAATGGCGGGCTTTGCAAGGCAAATACCACTTCGACGGGAGTCTTGGTTTGAAGTTGAAACTTTCATCAAGGAAACTGACAAAGGTGCACGATCGATACCATTTGAAAACCGCCTTTGCTACTATAATAATGAGAGATATTTAAGATACTTCAGGTATCTAATTCACTGTTTTCTTCTTTATTTCTTGTCAGTATGACATTTAGCATTAGTATATTTTTCTATAATCGAAAGAATTTCAAACTACGTATTACCTCAGACATTAATATCACACTCAAGTACCATACATTAATTTTTGAGTCACGATAATTAATTTCCATATATTAGCAATAGTCTGACGGCAACAATTATAGCTAATGAATTTTCAATTGGACTATACCTACGTATATACCTATTTATGCAGAAGTTAAATTTAATCATTATATCTGTAGATAGATATTTGTACAACTAGAGAAGAAAGTTGTGTTCTTTTTCAGCTCGAGCACAAAGTTTGCAAGAGTTAAAAAACACTATTTTGCAAAAAATCATCATCACAAGTAGAATATAAAGGAATTCCGTTGTGCTTGATTTTTGTACCTTGTGGTGGTAATGTAGACCCTTTCTTTCGTATCTCACCTTGTCGCTGAATGGGATTGACTTTGCCTTCTTCGACAGAAGGCAGAGTATGTGAATTGTGAATCTATTTTTTAGATTCCGGACAGTAGTACATACTTATAAGGCCTTTAGGTACTATCACATTTAATCTGTTAAACCTAAAGAGCATCGTTTGCTTATATTGTTATACATTTCCATTGTTTCATATTTTTAAAGCATCACAATGTTCGATTTTAACCATTTTAATATTTTCAATTTAGTCTGTAATTAGCCACTATTAAAATTAATTTGTGAAAAGCAACGTCTTTAATCAATTCTTCAATTCACACGTTTTTCTCAAAGTAATGAATTGCCAACATAACAAAGCCAAATAACCTAAGCTCCTGTTTGAATTTAATCGCCTTGTTCGCCTCCGGTTCAATTTAACAGTTATTGCAAAATAAGTCAATTGTCACTTGTCACGTAAACCATTTATCATTCAGTATGGTCGTTGAGTCTATGGTCTTAGAAATATGATAGTAGTGTATGTACTGTTTTTGCTTCAATATTAATCCTAATCTTGTCATTTGCAATGCATACTTAAGAATGTATAGCCGAAGAAATTGCAAAATGGAATGTAGAACAAACAGAACGCTTGGAAAATGTGGTTGCGTTCCATACCACTTTCCACGTAAGATGACATCCAATTTTACATTTTATAAAATGTGTACCTACGTTTTTGTAGGAGCTGCAAGTGACAGAATATGTGAGTTTAGTGATCTCGATTGCATACGCAGAACTAGAGGTATTTTTTATAGTTAAATATTATACGTTTGCATATATGTTTTAGAAGAATTACGGAACGAGGCGACCAACGGGTAAGATATTTATACATACCTATAATGGTACGTATGTGCAAATTAAAATAACTTTTTTGTCTAAATTAATATACTGTTTTGTAAAACGCATAGAAACCACGGTCTTATACCGTGATAGAAACTAAGAAATATCTAGAAGTGTTGTCATTGAAGCACTATTTGATAAGCACTTAACAAGTGTAAATTGTGCGTAATTCGAATAAGCCAAAGTGGAAGATATTTATTATAATTAATATTTCTTTTGTATTGTTCTTTGTATAAATGAGGCACCGTTGAAATGAAATGCTATTTATACGCATCTTTAGGAAAGAAGTATTTACATAAGCTTTGCATTAAATTTTCGTTTTGTCGAAGTGTACGTACAATGTAATTTGGTATTAGTTATTCAATGGTATAACTGCTGCTTTCTTTACAAATAAAGTATTTTGCAGAGAGATGTGCGATTGTTTATCTGGATGCTTTGAATTGTCTTATGATGGAACATCTCATTACGGTTCATTACGTAAAGATACTGTGAAGAAGATCATTGAAAAAAGAAATATGTCCATTGATTATTTTATGTAAGCTTTCGTTACTTAGTAGAATAATAATTTCATATTACATATACATATATGCAGAGAAAATGGAGCTATTTTCCATGTATATTATCCCTCAATATTGCTGAAAAGGTACATCAGGAAAGAAATTTATGGTTTTTCAGAATTTCTATGTAAGTATTTTATATTTACCATAACTCTATTGAATGTTAACATTTTAGCTAACACAGGAGGCCTTTTAGGACTTTTTCTAGGATGCAGTATCTTAAGCGTGGTTGAATTAGTGTATTATTTAACCCTAAAACTGATATGTTCTATGATTCGTGCCCGCAGCGTGGATGCCACATACCCATTTGTCAACTAAAGAGATATTAGATATTACTTTACATCATCTCATCTACAAGTAAATTTTTAATACACATGTTCATTGATGTACTCTTTTCAGGTAACTTCCTATGTATGTATGTCATTTACAGAACAAAATGCCATGGCAATTTAAAAATTCTTTATGTTGTTATAACATCCGTGAAAGTAGTTCTTCCTCTACGAGGCGCAAAGGGCCGGTCGGTAATACAAAGGAAACAAGTGAAAAAAGAAAAATTTATTTGTGGTTTCCAATTTTTACCAGAGTTTTTAAGCTCTTCATATTAATAGAATCGTTGTGAAGCAAGCAATTTCTTGAGGTGTAAGTACCAATAATCACTGGCTGCGAGATCAGGGGTATAACGTATAAGATATAGTTGATCAACAATCTATCACCTGAATTTGTGAATTGTTTTGGTCTGACTTCTGTACTTCACTGTGTCGCTTTGAATTGCACGGCAGAACTTAAAAAAAAAGTGTTTCACAATAGACTTGTGCCTTTTTGCCTTTTTTTTGAGGTGAAGTTGTTTGAATTTTTCGATTTCGGCGATCCACTGCATCGGTTAATTATTGTTTTGTTTAAGCATAAACGTACAAAATTCATGTTTTATCGCCAGTGACGATATGGGAAAATTTCGTCTCCCCGTCGCGGTTATAGTGGTGTAAAAAGCAAGCGCAGTCGTCACTCTATATTCTTGGCACCATTTGTCTACTCTTTTGGAACAAATCGCCCGCGCACAGCTTACGATAAGTAATTTAAGACTTGAGTCCTCTGAGCTGATATTCAATGAAAAGTTTGGTAATTGTTAAGCGACGATTTTTCTGTCACTTTCGCATTCATTTCGGTCAACGAGATCGTCAGTTCGGAAGCTAGACTTACCACTCCTATGACTACCGTGAACACAACACCACTTTTCCGCATCACACATTACGATAGAGCTATATGTTTCATATAACTGACGGTGAGTTATTTAGCAGATTATGATCTCTTCCGCTTAGAAATCCACTTAAATAATGATCGTGTGGGATTTGATATTATTGCACTCATTATAACACACTTGCATGCAAAGGTAAACCACAATCACAGAAGAAATACCTACGGATACATAAGTGACACGTTCCTGTGATGTTTGCGTCCCTTTTAGTTCGAAGGCGGTGATCTTAAAAGGAAGTATTTGCGCATTGCAAATTATTATTTGCCGAGACGGGTAGTGTCGCTACTGTATCCGTAGGTATTTCTTCTGTGCCACAATCAACTAAGCCACATGCCCCAACAGACATCATTATACGCACAAGCGCGAACTAATCAGTGTTACCAATATATGTATAACTGACCGGCCCTTACATTTGAAACGCACTACCTACGTGAAATGCATTCAAATGGTTTGACGTCGTAGTTTGGCGTATAGTACATCGGAACTGATACTGGAAAGAGTGCATAAAATCGTATATATATTACGAGTGAAATTAATTAATTAAGATTTTAATGTGAATGTGAATAGTGAAATATTCCAGTTTTTTGTCTGTATACGATTCATATGTAGTATAATTATCTAAGATTTTGAATACAGCAATATTTCATAAATTGCGGTATTAAGAGGCCGTACCACCTAAGTGTGAGGGGTAATAGTTTTTGGGGAGCGAGTTGCAGGTAAATTGTGGAAGGTGTATTTATGCTACAATTGCACACCTATTTTCTAGCCAATAATTAACATAATTAAAATGAATTTGAAACTGGTCTACTTCATTGAATTTTAATTGGTTACAGTCTTAAGACTGTGCGGGAGTATGCGCATTATAAGAACTTCTAATATTTGTTTAAAATTTACTACACAGAACTCATTAAGTGAAATAATTTTAATGAGATAGAGGAATTTATCGTTGACTAATCATTAAGATGACCTCATGTAAACGTCAATTTTATTATTGAATAAGCAAAAAGCTGGTAGAGTAGTCTCAATATAAAAAGATGCCAGCACGTGATATTTACGAGGAATGAAAATTAAAATAGTTAGCTTATTGTTATCATTTCCGGTCAAAAGTGAAATTGCACTCGCATTTTGGGCGAGGAAATAAAGCACTGAACCTACCAAATTTTTGTAGTAAGACGGATTGAGATAGGGTTTTTTGCATTCGCTTCCTACATTCAATTTGTACCTACTTTTGATCATGTTTTTTTTTCGAAATTGCATTTGTGCAGCAGAAAACGGATCCTGTAAAATGCATTTTTATAGAAAAAATTCATAACTTCATTATAAACTTGTAGAATCGACTCAATTCGCGTGCACGGGGGTTTTCGAGGTCACTGATTCCGAATATGACCTCCAAATTGGGTCATCGCTCACCTGGAGCTCAGGATGGCTGAGCAACGTCATCTCCGAAGCTTTTTCTGAAATTCACTCTCAAACGATTCTAGACATCCGGGGTTTTTTGGATCGGCAACCGCCCTCCCTCGTGCTGGATGACGCGCATCTGGGAATCAACGTGGTCCTCCGACGTTTCAAGCCTATAGGGAACCGAAAATTGTTATCCGACGAAAATTGAAGCGCAACTCTAGAAGTCTAGAGGATGACGTTGCTACCCCGGTGTGGTGCACCAGGTAAGCGTTAGAAAATATCCGGTACCGGATTCGGTGTGAGCGACTCAAAATCCCGGGAAACAATTTTCGGTTCCTTATAGGCTTGAAACTTCAGTGAAACTCCGGAGGATGACATTGATGCCCGGATGTGCATCAGGTACCTGGGGGACGGTTGCCGATGCCTGATTTGGAATAAGCAACCCAAAAAAACCCCGGATGAGATGTCTAGAATCATTTGAGAGTGAATTTTAGAAAAAGCTTCGGAGATGACGTTGCTCAGCCATCCTGAGCTCCAGGTGAGCGATGACCCAATTTGGAGGTCATATTCGGAATCAGTGACCTCGAAAACCCCCGTGCACGCGAATTGAGTCGATTCTACAAGTTTATAATGAAGTTATGAATTTTTTCTATAAAAATGCATTTTACAGGATCCGTTTTCTGCTGCACAAATGCAATTTCGAAAAAAAACATGATCAAAAGTAGGTACAAAGTTTCCTATTGAATTTAGGAAGCGAATACAAAAAACCCCATCTCAATGCGTCTTACTACAAAAATTTGGTAGTTTTGGCTTATTTTAGGGCTTTTATTTCCTCACCTATCATAATCTAAATTTGCAAATCAACATAATGAGATATGCTTTATTTACACATTTACTTCATACATGCATTCTTCCTCATTTTTTATTAGGATGTAATTATATATCTAATGAGATTGATGACACACCAAGGCCACGACACACTTAATGACTGTGACATATTGAATACAAATAAAATCTGAACAATTAGGTGACCGATTGTAACAAGGCGTGTTTTTCAATAACTTGTACCGTCCGCTGCCAGGTGGCAGTATTTTCTTGTACCCTAATACAAGGAAATCCTGGAGCCCTTCTACAGCGGCTATTTTTTAGTATAAAAAGCTAAATTTTAAAATGAAGGTTCATGTGTATATGTTCTACAAATCCTTCGGAATAGATTTTTGAAAAGCATCGTAAATACTCTTTAAACCATCGTAAAGTAACAACGTGATTTTTGGTATAGTTTAGGGCAGTTTTTTAAAGAAATATAAAATTATTGTCAAATTTTGTTCCGAAGAATTTCAAGTGAAGTTCTTGTAGATTAATGTACTTTTTGAATTGCTAAGATATCTTATCAAATAAACTCTCCAGAAGGGCTCGCGTTAACATTATATTTCATATGCAGTGAATCGATGCCCAGGCCTCTTAAGGTACAATTAATGTTTGAATCAAATCGTTATCTATCAAATTTGAATGGCAATGTAAATGTAACGCCGAAAAATAAATATAAGGATACAGCTTTCTTACATTTTTAAATAAGAGTGCCTACTGTGAGAAATCTTTAGACTTTAGACTCAACCTCATTAACAAATATTTTACATGGAAGAAGGCTATCTATTTCTTATTAAATTACGAATTCTGGTAAATGTAGCTTGAATTATAAAGAAAGAATCAATTTTTCATTATTATTATTTTACTTCGATTTCTATCGATACTCAGTATTATTATTGTACTTCGGTTCTTATCGATACTCAGGCCAAGCCTGGTTAACTAACCGCACGGATCGGAATATATTATTATTATTATTATGACATTCTACAATAATAACAATTTCTAGAACCTTCTGCAAAGATTGAATTTATTACGTTTGGGATATTTCAGCAGTAAACGGTCGTTTTAGCACCCCATTTCATTACATAAAATGGAAAGTTTGTCGTTACTTCAAAATTCTATGGCTAAAATTTTCCACGCTCATGAATGTATTTTTTTGAAAAGTAAGCGTTTCATGATTATTGAAAAAGTGGTAACATTTAAGAAGGAATTATTAATTTAATGAAATGTGACAATATAGTATGATTGATGCGTCCCGAAAATATAATATCTAGGTATACGAGTAACACACTGACGGCGATGTAATCGTTTTAGTAATACATGTAATAAAAGAGCTGCGATGTATTTCTTGACTTTAATATTTTCTGGTGGTCCCATACGCGTTGTTTTATTCAGATCACGTTGTGTGATGTTCTCATGAATAAATAGGAAACTGCGAGCAATTTTAGCCGTTTCCTCAAGTGCACCTGTTCCATATGAACACTGTAAAGTATCTTTCTACGAGAACGAGAATGTTATTTTTCTCACTTAACTTTTTTTTATAAGTAATTACGTTACCGAAGGTGCATTTTAAAATTTCATTCTACCAAAGATTTATCACACACACGTACAGAATTACAACAGTTTTAGCTGATGTACAATAGCCGCATATACAGGGTGATTCACGACTATTCCCTCGGTCTCTTGTGCCTAAAGGGTACAAGATATCAGCTTCATTTTTTGGTGACATATGTAAATTGATAACGACTATTTTTTTAAATTATTTTCATATATTACAGGATGTAAGGAGTAAGGTCTAGGTTACTATTTGGTAGATTCTACCAAGTATCGAACTAAATGTCTGATGTTCTCATTACTTCAATACATCACTCTACTATTGTGACATCGTTAATGTTTACGTATATAGGTTTTAAGAAATTTTCTTTTTACGTGCCAAAAACCATCAAACTAATAATTAATTAACTATATTCTTGTTACATTAGTGATTAAATATTAGTTTTTACGACAGAAAGGAAACTCGCTTTCTGAAAAATCCACATAAATGAAATGACACTTGGTTTTCTTGGAGATTTAATTTTATATTAGAAACAGAGTTGTTTCATGAAACTGTCGTATAAAATAATAAATAATGGTCATATTTTCGTTTCTTCTTAGCTATAGCCTGTTATACCATCTTAAATGTCCTCTATTGGATTAAACTTCCCTAATTGTAAGGTAAAAGACAAGGTAAAACGTATACCTTTTTTTCCTTATTACGCATACTCACCATTCATTCATCCCACCGTTAATAAAGAAGAAAAGGTTACCATAATATACGTTTTACCTTGTCTTAATTTTAGGAGCGTTTAATCGATAGAGGGCATTTAAAATGGCATAGACTTAGATTTTACATAGACTATAACACTTGTTTTATTTAGTATAAATAATTAGTTTCTCTACTTTAAATCTTATCAGTATTTATTTATTTATGATTTTTTATTAAATTCAACGCTTGCTTTAACATAATAGATTAATAATTATAGTTATAGTTAACTCTGTTTTTATAAACTTTGGGTACCTATAGGGAATGCTTAACAAAAATTAAAGCTACATAATCAAAGATGCTATTAATGCAATTAAATACAGGGTGTTCCATTTAAAAAAAGAAAGAAAATGAAAGGTCTGAGTTTCAATCCATCCTTTACACAAAAGAGAAAATAATTGAAATGTAGTCGAATGAGGAGATATTACATCATACTACGAAACTCGATTAGCCAAGAAGTTGTCTTTTTCTGTAACGTACAGTAAGCTTGTGGGCGTTGATTTAGCTACGATTTTAACATAAATGTGTCCATAACTTTTAAAGGACTCTGTATAAAGTAGCAAAACCTTATATCAAAAGATTCGAAAAAATGTGGGCAATCCGAATTTGGCATAATATGCAGGGGCTCTCATTTAAAAAATCATATGTTTGGTTTGTAACGGAGTTATGCAACACCCTGTATAGTTCAACATAATTTAGAAATATGGTCCTTAAAGACATCTATTATTTTTCTTAACAACATTTTTAGATATCTCTTCAAATAAGCCATATACCGAACTTTGTCGTAAGATTGGTACACCCATGTATGTATAGAACTGATCTCTAACGCCCTTTTTAGCGACTAAAGCGGTTCGTGTAGAGCTGTGCTTTTATTAACGCTTTTAGCAAGCTGGTATCAAATCACCAAGAGGTGTTAAAAATATCTTTATAAAATACGTTTCTATACTAAGAGATCTACAGTTCTACACTCTGCTGGTGCACATGTTGGTTTTTAAAAATAAAATTGTATTTAAGAATGTTTAGATTTTATTTAACAGTTTAGATCAAATCACACCTCCACAGAATTCGAGCTACGGACTAATTAATGCGGTTAGGGGTCACAAAAATGGTGACGCCTAAGCTAATAAGTTACTATGTCCAATTTAAAAGCCGATGAAAATGATGTTCTACCTACTTATACTTTGTTATCTCTCATAATGTTTTAAATATGCCGAATATGCGTCGCGGTCAAAAGTAACAATTTTCAAAAACGTTATTCCCTGATGTTTCTCACGAACTTCTTCTGGGGACTTAACCCACTTAGTTTCTCCTTTTTCATAGCATTTTGTCGTGATCAAAGAAGATAAAGTCTTATAGCACGGGAGCTACGGGCATTTTTGGCTAGTGAAAGTATACACTATAAATTTTTCACCATAGGTAGTTCTCTTACACGATATAAATACTAAAGATAGGATGTTGCGCATGGTGGGCGGTCCGCAAATATGACGCGTGACGTCACCCGTAGAGTGAATTACATTTGAGGAATACTCATTTGATGTGTTTTTCGTCTGTACCGAGTTTATTTTTCGAGATACAAAAAATTTCATAAGATCAAATATGCTCCTTATGATGTCTTTTATATTTTAAAAATAATAGGGTAGCTCAATCTCTCTCAGTTAACCTGAAAAATACTTGTATTAAGTAGCATAATTACATCTGATGGTGTTTGCGCCGCGACGACACAAAAACGGTGCTAGATAGAGGAAAATTGCATATGAACAAATTTGTAGAGCACAAAATTTACTAAAGAAAAGTCCGCGATAGGGTGTCACGATCTTCGATAGTTTAAGAGTTACAGGAGTCCAAAATGATGCAAACCTTATTCGCGCAACTGTCCACACCGTTTTTTCCTAAACTAATGGAGATAATTACACCCTACCGCGGACTTTTCTTTAGTAAATTTTGTGCTCTACAAATTTGTTCATATGCAATTTTCCTCTATCTAGCGCCGTTTTTGTGTCGTCGCGGCGCAAACGTCATCAGATGTAATTATGATACTTTATAGGTACAAGTATTTTTCGGGTTAACTCAGAGAGATTGAGCTACCCTATTACTTTTAAGATATAAAAGACACAAAATGAATTTTATCTTAATTTTATCATATTTTTTTTATTGGTTCCCTACTTTACCTTTTTTTATTGGTGCCCTACGTTACCTTTTTTATTTCACGTTTAAATCGCTCTTTCAAAAATGCGCGTGTTTTAAAGTGGCCATGGCAACATCACCAATTTAAAAAACGTGAAATGAGAATGTTTTGAATAAGTTTTGATTTGATCTGACAACTGTACTTTGTAAACGTCAAATAAAATAGGTACATACCAACAAATTCAAAACCTTTATTCAAACATTATTTAACAATAATTGGATATTAGAATTCATTTTTTGTAATTCAGTTACGAAATGTCATAATTTTAACATTTTAGTGACAAAATGTTGGCCATTTTGTAACTAATTTTCATTTTGTCACTGAAAACTATCCAAACTTCACATCTAGTGCAAGAAACACGTTCGATTTTGCAACTTAGTTAGGTATATAAATATAGCTATTTAAACACTTCGGTGACAACGAAATCAATCTTTGATGAGATTCTGCAAATTGATTTCTATTTTTCTCATTTCGATGAAAACGAAAGGTATAGATACTGATTTTACATCACATATTCAACCATTTCACATCATTAGTTCTTATTTCCATTTTTGTAGCAATAATACCGGTATTTATGATTTCAAAGTGAACCAATAAAAAAAATGAGCCGCGTATGTACGTGCACAAAATTTACTACAAAATAGTTCGCGGGAGGGTGTAATTATCTCCATTAGTTTGGGAAAAAGCGGTGTGGACAGTTGCGCGAATAAGGTTTGCATCATTTTGGACGCCTGTAACTCTTAAACTATCGAAGATCGTGACACCCTACCGCGGACTTTTCTTTAGTAAATTTTGTGCTCTACAAATTTGTTCATATGCAATTTTCCTCTATCTAGCACCGTTTTTGTGTCGTCGCGGCGCAAACACCATCAGATGTAATTATGATACTTTATACAAGTATTTTTCAGGTTAACTGAGAGAGATTGAGCTACCCTATTATTTTTAACATATAAAAGACATCATAAGGAGCATATTTGTTCTTATGAAATTTTTGTATCTCGAAAAATAAACTCGGTACAGGCGAAAAACACATCAAATCAGCATGTCGCAAATGTAATTCACTCTACGGGTGACGTCATGCGCACGGTCTGACGAAATCTGAACGTCGGAGCATCCGGCCCTGGTTCTCTTACTGTTAATAAAGTAACTGACCGTGGACCGTCAGACCTTTGGGAGGCGGTAAATTAAGATGCAGGAGGCTGACGAAGTTGTGAAAAAGTATCAAAAAACACGTTTTCGTAAATAACTGAAAAAGTATCAATTTTATCAAAAACAAACACGTTAATAAAGTTGTAGCTGACAAAATTCCGCACATTTTGATGTTTTATTTTTATCTCTACGACCAATAGGAGCCCAGATAGATTTTTTAAATGTCGACTGTTTTGCCGCGAAACGGTAACACGTAAAACGGTAAAACGAGCAGCGATTGTGTCTTAGAATAGTAGTTTACGTAACAAGTCCCGAAAGTGATCTTTTACTGGACAAGTAGGCAAATTACAGGGCGAGCCGCAGGCGAGTCCTGCAAGCCTGCGAGTCCAGTAAAAGCACTTTTGGGACGTATTACGTACAATATTTTTTTTAAAACGGGCAGAACAATTGACCCTTCTAGGGCGGAAAGTAAAAATGAGTCCGGTAAAGTAAAAAATGAGTCCGGTAAAACCTTTTACCGGACTATCACAATAACTTTCTGGCTCGGTCCGATAAAATGACATTGTTGACCTAAAAATAAACCGGAAAGTACTACTTTCTGGCCGATTTTAAAAAAAAAGGTTTAAATGATTATATCTCTGTCAATATTAATCGTATGGAAATGTTTAAAACCGAAAATTATTCGTAATTAAATTCTCTACAACTTTTATTTGAAGCATTTTGCGGTACGCATGGTCATTCTCGAGATATAAGCGAAATACGCGCGGCGATGCGCGCACGTGTTACCGTTTCACCGCAAAACGACATTTAAAAAAAATCTATCTCGGCTCCTATTGGTTGTAGAGACAAAAATAAAACATGAAGATGTGCGGAATTTTGTCAGCTACAACTTTCTCAACGTTTTTGTTTTTGATAAAATTGATACTTTTTCAGATATTTAAGAAAACCTGTTTTTTTGATACGTTTTTGCCCCCATTTCTCTCAGGGGGGGGGGGTACGGATGGGGACTTTTGAAAAGGCAGCATAAAACACGCCTGTTGCCAAATTTTCAAAGCTGTAACCATTATTTCATCCAAATGGTTAAATTTCGTCTTATTTTACTGGGCCACATAGGGATTCTCAATATTTGATACTGAGAATATACTGTAATTTAATAGGCTCTGAAACATTACGCGTTTTAATAGAATAATATAAGGGTACCGTAATAAATATTTGTAAAATAAATCAGCTGATTTAACTGTAATGAGAAAATTACTACGAAAATGTTGCAGTTTTATCGATAAAAATTAACTTTTCCGGAATATAACTGAAGAACCGTTGGTTATATCGAAATTATAAAGTAAACATAATTTGTAGCTTATTGTTTCTTGGTTCATATGACACCTCAGTGAAGCTTCTATCGGCTACAGTATTAAAACTAGAGCAGTTCAAAATAATATTGGTGGTAGGAATCTTGATGACGTCATTACTCGGTCCCTAAGGGACCGATTCGGTGGTTCCTCGACTCAAAATATTCAGAATTAACCAAGGATCACACATGCCAAGTGGGACCTTTTTTTCATTATTTGCAGGTATTTACCAATTTTTGTTGTGTACCGACCGCTGCTACTATATTCCGTACAACTGTTATATGACAGAACGCTGAAAAACAAAAAGCTCAGTTACAAGTTTATAGAAAAACGTTGGGTAAAAAGCGTTTTTTTTTCATTGTCACTGTTTGGCCGCCCATATCACTAAAGAATTATGAGAGATATGATGGAACAAACTTGTAAGAAATAAGTATTGTAAGCTTTCAAATCGAACGTAACCTTTTAACTAGGACGCACATACCTACTGCGTTCGAGATATCAATAAAAAATCCAAAACATCCCCCACCACAACTTCAGTGGCGGTCAATAGCACAAGGACTTTTGGCCTGACTTACACCTTAT
Source organism: Pyrocoelia pectoralis (assembly GCA_036250285.1). NCBI lineage: Eukaryota > Metazoa > Arthropoda > Insecta > Coleoptera > Lampyridae > Pyrocoelia > Pyrocoelia pectoralis. Next base: position 35,350,860 of record CM070074.1, read on the forward strand.
ATTTGATTGATATATACAGGGTGTTAATACTAAGTTGTAACACCTGAAAACGACAGAATAATATACATATATGTACCTTATAAGCCGAACAACTTCAAATTTGAGGCATGTGTTTTCTAGTTTGTACGTTCAAATTTAAATATTTTTTAATCTTATTCTTTAGAAATATCTTTATTTAAAAAAAAAGTTATTTACTGCTTCATCTTGAAAAGTTATTTGCATAATTTGTGTATAAAAATGCATAATTCTCAAAACGCTGAACTTCTAGACATTTGTAGACGGAAGCAGAAATGCACGAGAAACTCGTAGAATTTATTGGAGAAGATATTCAAATCGTTATAGCAACCAAGGAGAGTTGTCGAATTTTTAGAAGAATATGTTGAAGTTTGCCAGAGACTGGAAGTTTTCACCCAACAGATTACATCGAACCCCAGCATTTGAAGAAGCTGTTCTTAATATTATTGAAGATCGAGCCATCGACGAGTACAAGAGTAATAGCAGATAGATTAGATTTACATCACGTGAGAGTTTGGAAAGTTCTGAAGGAACAAGGTCTCCGTCCATTTTGTAGACAAGAAATGCAAGCTTTGGAACCCGAAGACTTTCAACCAAGATTGTTATTTTGTCGTTGGTTCGTTTTGAAAAGTTCATATTATTTACAGACAAAGCTTGTTTTACAAGAGATGGTGTATTTAATTCTCGCAATAATCACCTGTGGTGTGATGAAAATCCCCACATAACATTTATTCGTGCGCATGGCGCATCAACGACGTTTTTCAGTAAATGTATGGACTGGAATAGTAGGAGAGTGGGAAGAGTCTCCCAAACCGATTGAATTGTGAAAATTATTTTACTTTCTTAAATAACGTTCTGGCAGAGCTTCTTGATGACTTGCCGCTAAAATCAGACAAATACTTTGAATTCAACATGATGGAGCACCCACTCGCTCAATCCAAGACGTCACAGCACTACTAAAAATAGAGAATGTCCGAATAAGTGGATTGGGAGAGGGGGTCCTGTTGCGTGACCAGCCCGAAGCCATGACCTAACTCCCCATGTTTTTTTTTTTCTAAAATCAGATGAAGACCTCTGTATATGAGACACCAGTAAACACCGAATTAGAACTGGTGGCTAGAATAATAGCTGCAGCAGAAGATATAAAAGACAAGTAGGCAGCTCTTGCAAGTGTCTTTTCTAATATTGAAACACCCTTCCGGGCTTGCATATAGCACGCCATGCCATACTGCAACCGCCACGATGGATTTATTGAGGTCGCTTGATATCCAAAAATGGCGATTTTGATTGGCCACTTAATCTGACGTCGTCCGACTTTTATTTGTGGGGATTTTTGAAATCCAAAGTGCACATCAACAAGCCACGGACTTTGGCGCAACTTAAAGGAAGCATCGAACGTGAAACAGCGGCGACATCGAGAGCTATGCTCGAAAAAGTGATGGAAAATGCCGAAAAAAGAGCACATTTTGTCATCAGGGAAAAAGCCGAACACTTGAGCCAAATAATATTTTAAAGGTAATTGATATTTATCTCCTTGGATCAAAATAAATGCCTGTGCAAAAAAAATTAATTGTCTTTTTCTAACAAATTTTATTCAAGAATCACGTGGCTCATATGTAGATGGCCCACCCTGTATATGGTGGAATCTGAATCCGATAAGTTTGTGTTCCGGTTCGTGAATAACTCCATTTCGAGCACTGTGTGAATGGTTGTCATTTTGAAAATCAAATTTATTCCCTCTTGTTTCATTGTTCATGGTTTTATTTTCCTTGTTTAATGGCAGCAAGTCCACCTACTTTGTTTTTGATTGTTCCACTCTCTTTCCTAATCTAAGGTTCCAGTTTGTTAAAATTTATCTTGTATTGTACCTATACTTACTTCAATTTGAATATAAAACCATTTTTGGACACATCGAAAAAGTTTCAGACAAATGTTACAGTAGATAGTTTAAGGATTTTATAAGTGTTTTATTTTCAAAAATTGATCGAATGCTTTTTGAAAATCTTGCTTTGAAATTTTTGATCGGTCGCCATTTTGTTATTTGATAAAATAGAAAATAATTGTAGCTACAAATATTTTAGAGAATCGAAAACAAATGCTGAAAGTTTTTGTATTTTTAAAATACTCCTCAAAATAGGGGAGTAATGACGATTTTTCGAAAAATAAAAAAAACGCCAATACTTAACTATGAGATGGGGCTACAAATCAACAATTTGAACTAAGAAAAGTTATTTGTTTCAGTGAGTTCTAACGGCTGTTTTTGAGTGTTACAACTTTGTATTAACACCCTGTATATCCTATCTGTACAGTTGTACAGGGTGGCCAAATTTCGATGTTTTAATAGGGAATCTCGTAAACTATAGGTCGTATGAAAAAATGAACCGCGCATCCTCCATCTCTTTTTTTGAGAAAAACTCTATGGTGCATTTCAAATTTGGCTAACGTCATTTGTTTTCGAGTTATGGCCAAATGTTCATATTTTCGAGTTTTCATTTCATTGCCATATCTCGCTTATTTATGAAAATAGAAAAAATAATTTCCACGTTCTTCAGGCACTTTTTTGATAAGAATGCAGTGGTGTAGTCAATTTTTTGAAAATATTCTTGAAATTCGAGTTATAGCATAAAGTTGTATTTTTTTATATGGAACGCGTAGTTGACTATGGCATCAAAAAATTACTAAATTTTTTCTGATTCCAACGATATATGTATATCATGTTGGGTCAAATTATTCACTTTCACTGCTTTTCAGCAAAAAATCGTTTTTTAGGACATACTAGATAGTAACTAATGAATTCAATTTATTTCTCGTTCTTACAAATTATTTCCACTAAACTTAGTATGTACGGATTCGGAAAAACAAGATCTATTAAAATGTGCATAAATATACAGGGCGTCCCATTTAAATTTAAAAAGTTGAGGGCATTTCCGGTGAAACTGGAAGTACCGTAGTAACAAAAAATATGGCATCAGATGCGTTATGTGTTATTGAACCTTCCTGCAAAATTTCATAAATATCGTCCCTATCGTTTTAAAGATATTTACTTGGTTCCATACTTTATCCCAACCCTGTATAATATCGTTGGAATCAAAAAAAATTAGTAATTTTTTGATGCCATAGCCAACTACGCGTTCCATATAAAAAAATACAACTTCATGCTATAACTCGAATTTCAAGAATATTTTTAAAGAATTGACTACACCACGGCATTCTTATCAAAAAAGTGCCTGACGAAAGTGGAAATTATTTTTTCTATTTTCATAAATAAGCGAGATATAGCCATAAAATGAAAACTCGAACATCTGAATTTTTGGCCATAACTCGAAAACAAAAGACGTTAGCCATTTTTAAAAACACCATTGAGATTTCCTCAAAAAAAGAGATTGAGGGATGTGCTGTTAATTTTTTCATACGACCTACATATAGTTTACGAGATTCCCTATTAAAACATCGAAATTTGGCCACCCTGTACATAGCCACTTTCAATTTTGTTTTCCTGAACATTTTGGAATGCTGTGGCTGTGAACATGATCCCAAACCTTTTATCCTTTAAAAGTATTCTCTCCAACTTATAGAGATGCAATTCTTAGATGAACACATTATTTTTCATTCTTAGTGCCTGAATGCATAAATAAAATAACAACTGCCAACAACTATTTATTTGTAGTGACTGCTGTATGACAGATTCTAAGACACTGAAAGTAATTCTACGAGTAAGATGGTTCACACAAAGTGAAGCCTTTGCCTTTAAATTTAGGTCAGGCGTAGAAAGAAATATACATAACATAAATTAATCATGATGCTTTGAAATATTTTATTTTATAGGAAGCACAAGCAATTAAAGTTGAATATGGTACGAGGAGGAAAAATATTTTGACATAAGATAGCATGCAATAATTAGAATAATCGTTTTTGATAAAACTTACATACCTACTATTTGACTAAACCTTGCTATTTGACAACCTAATTTCCTTTATATATCTATAAGATAATATACAACAAATTTATATTACTAATATAGTAAAATACCTACATGATAAAGTAACGGGGAAAGCGAGGGGGAAAGTTTCAATCAGTCTTTTAAAGCATCTTGTAATTTCTTCCTGGCTGCGGCAACTCTGTCTTCTTGTCTTCGAATATCATCATCTTGAATATTAACAGCCTGTACCAGAGGTTGTTTAGGGTCTAAAAATACTCCAGGATTTTTTTCTAAAGACGTACGAGATCCCGTTTGTCCGGTAATTGGTTGTGCCGAGACGTGCAGTGCTGTTGCAACGCTTTGAATTATCGTTTCTTCACAAACATTAGGACCAACCGCTTTAAGTCCTTTCGGTAATTCCATTGCTTCAAATTCAACTCCATCAAGATCACATGCACGCAAACCTTCTAATCGTTTCTCCCATATTAACTGTTTAGGTTTCTCTTGTGACCCATGTTTAAAATCGGTTTTTACTCTACCTTCTTGAGTTTTATAGACAGTTACGGGTTGTTTGAATATTGAAGCCGTTTGCCTAATAGGAGGTACCAAGGATGCGTCATTGCGAACACCTCTACTATAATACATCACATCCACTTTACCAACAGTAATTCCAGTTTTGCGTAACATATCGTCACGGTGCCATCGTTTAGGCAATGCCGCACATTCGTATTTCGTTTTTTCTATTGTTACACTCATATTTATTAATTTATGTAAAATGAAAAATTGAGGTTACTTTATATGTAAAGAAATAAACATGATAAAATATGGAAAAGGAAATAAACGAAAATGTCGTCACTACAGTACAATTACATGTCGATAAGGAAGATAACTACTTAGAATTTAAATTAAACCTGTACTGCGTTCGATGATTATAGAAACCTGTAACAGCGCCCACTTGAAATTTAACTATTAGTTGGTAGGATGGCGCTGATACTCATATTATTTTAATATCGCCATTGAATTATTGAATAAATAAGATAAAGAAGTTCAACTTTATGGAAGAAATGTAATCGCGCAATTTGAGTTGCATACGCATTTTTTTGTAATTTTTACAAATTTTACACGTAAAGCTGCATTTATAGTGTCGGTATCGGTATGCAATAAGAAATAAGAAATAAGCGGTAAGGAAATGAACTTATGGATAACCTGTATATCATTTATAGTAGAAATAAGAAATAAGCAATAAGCAATAAGAAATAAGGAATTGGTTCAATTTTATTTCTTACCGTTACCGTTACCGAATCGGGAATATTCGTGTACAGCTGTGAGCTTACGAACTAAGAAAAGACAGATGACATCAATATAAATCAGGTGTTAAAGAAATATTTGAGTGAAATATATCTCTTATTCAAGAATCGATGGGAAAATATTATGTCAAGATGATTTTAATTTTACAATCGTAAATTAGATAACCTAAGAATCGTACCATAAACACAGTAATAATTTAAATTAAACCCGCAATGCGCATGCCTACTCTGTTACCGTTAAAGAACTATAAATGCGTTTTTATTTCTTACTGCTTATTGCTTATTTCTTATTTCTTATTGCATACCGATACCGACACTATAAATCCAGCTTAATCCTTGCGTGAGTGTTTAAAACTAGAGACTTGGTAAAATGTATAGTTTCCTTTCAGCCTGTTTTTAAACTCAACAACGTTGTCGATTTTACTTGATAATATTAGAGTACATACATTTTATTTAAAAGCGTTGGTAAAAGGGAAGTAATAGGTGTTTTCTTTTTGCATCGCTACAGGCTTGGGCACATGCACAATCATCACGTGATTAAAGTGCCTTGCGTCATAAGACATTTCTGTCTCAGGTTAATATAAAACTTAAATAAAGCTTTTAAAACGAATAGGGTTATTTTTATAAAACGAATGGTGTGTATTGACAGAGCTGACTTAAAGCTACCACAGGCTACCACAAAATGCAAAAAGAAAACACCTATTGTGTTCCAAAAAAAAATTGACCTATGCACATTTTTACATATCTTTGCGTTTGTGACTACGCAGATTCAAAAAATGATAAAAACGCCCTATACTTAGAAACTATTAAAGTTATCGAAATGCTGTTTTCGCCAATCGATTGCATTCGAGCGTTGAGTGAAATCGCTCAATGGTAAAACGATTACACTTGTTAACATAAGCGACAGCGTTGATCTTCTTTCACTTATTTATTCAATGATATGGCTTTTTTCGCAACAAACCCTTATGAAACGAAGGTTGTCCAGTGCCGTATAAGTATGACAAACAAACTTAACGTTATGTTTACGTGATTGATAAGTATTTACAAACCCCAAAATACAAATTGATATTTTATTTTATGCTTGTTTCCGAGTTATTCGACGCGCAGACAACTGCACTCTTAAATTTCAATTTCAATATTGAGAATGGTTCGTCCGTATTCTATGTATAGTCACAGACAACTAATCTGTGGTATAGTCACAGGTATAGTCATAGACTCATAGAGCATATAAATTATATTCTATGGTGTAATCACAAATATATCTGTGGTCACTGAACTCTATTTCTGTGTCTGTGGTATAATAGGTGTTTTCTTTTTGCACGTTGTGGTAGACCCACTGTGCCACTGACCTGTATCAGTGGGGTAGACCTAAGTCAGCTCTGTCAATAACACACAATTCGTTTTATAAAATAATTTGACTCAGTTCTCAATAACCCTATTCTTTTTAAAAGCTTTATTTAAGTTTTATATTAACCTGAGGCAGAAATGTCTACATGACGCAAGGCACTTTAATCACGTGATGATTGTAACTTACCTAACCCTGTGGCGATGCAAAAAGAAAACACCTAATGTATACAAGTATACACAAATCATTCCATTTATTGCAGTTTTTAATAAAAGGTAATAGTTTACAATCCGGGATCCTCCTAGTTTCGCAAGTGTGAATACTATTTTACAGTGACTACAATACACAAAGGGGCGACAAGCGGCGATTAGCTCCACCCATCCGTCATTAAGAGGCAAAGTTTTTAGCTGGTTTGTATTATTCGCGTTATAACACTCCTTAAACAAATGAAGTCAACGGTGATATTCTAGGAACTTGGTACATACAAATAAAAATTACCTTTGTTTGTGGTACAGTCACTGTAGAATTTGTTATTAAAAAATACACATGAAAATAATAGTGAAGCAGTACTCAACACCTAATCGATAAGTATGTAAAGAAATTGTAGAATAATCAAAAGACGGCGTGGATCACTGTTTATTATACCTACACCTGAATTGAAAGAATGTACATATAAATAACATGCCGGTAGGGTAATATAGGTAAATGCACTTGAAACACTGACTTTTTCAACTTTAACATGTTCCAATCCGGAAATCGTTTTATCTTACTGACTGGTCGTGGGAGCCTCCGCTGCTACAGTAAAGTGGTACCCAATACACGGTAACAGTTTAGTATCCTGTCGGTACCTAATTTCGCGGAATTTTTTTTACAAATGATAGGGAATGGGTCCCTTATACAGTGTGTCTACTTAAGTTGGCAACATATGGGAAACTTTTTTATTATTAATTTTACGAAAAAAAGTTATTCTTTATAAAAAGTTCTGCATATGTTCTAAAATCTAAAATACAGTCTTCAGATATTAAATTTTTTCAGTCGTGTACGCGGTTTGTCAAAAAATATGAGTTTTTCTCATCGACATATAGAAATGGACTGCGCGTCGTTATGCTAAGCCGGGATACTGCAGGTGAGAGAGAGGGTAAACGTGGAGGCCTAGTTCTAGCTTTATCTGCCGCGTATCTATTTGTCGCGGCATTCCCCTAGCTTTATCTGTCGCGTATCTATTGGTCGCTGCCTTCCCATGAAAATGCACCAACCAATAGATACGCGACAGATAAAGCTAGAACTAGGCCTCCACGTTTACCCTCTCTCTCACCTGCAGTATCCCGGCTTAGCATAACCACGCGCAGTCCATTTCTATATGTCGATGGTTTTTCTCAAGAGTGAAGTACCTTTATTTTTGACAATATCGAAAATTGTTATTAACAAAAGTTGATCAGTACTAAAAACTACGTTTAAATATGCAATTACATCCTGCTACTTAAAAATGTTTTTTTACAACTTTTTCTCAAATTACCTACCTACCGATACTAATACGATTTCCGTTCCATTCAGAAACCTCACTTCAAACATTTCTTGCTATAAAAAATCATTTGTTCATCAGTGCATCCTAGATTTCACGTAACTACACTTTGCGTTGTTATTGTAGACAAAAATAGGAAAAAAAAAATTTAAGTAGCAGGATGTAATTGTAATTGCATATTTTAACGTATAGTTTTTAGTTCTGATCAACTTTTTTTAATAACAAATTTCGATATTGTCAAAAATAAAGGTATACTTTACTCTTGAGCAAAATTCATATTTTTTGACAAACCGCGTACACGACTGAAAAAATTTAATATCTGATGATTGTATTTTAAATTTTAGAACATGCAGAACTTTTTATAAAGAATAACTTTTTTTAGTAAAATTAATAATAAAAAAGTTTCCCATATGTTGCCAACTTATACACACTGTATAGAAAAAATGAAAAAAAAATTCGCGAAAAACGGCCACCTATACGTATTAATAATAATAAATTATATTTTGTCTGTGCTCGCTATTTTTACAATTACTGAAAGAATATAAATTAATAAAATTGGTTCAATTTGTTATTTTTTATATTTATAAGTACCTACCTATTATTTAGTCTAAAATTATGAAATTTGATTACAGGGTCATCCATAAATAAGGAAATATTCCACCATGGCTCGAAATTCAGGGGGCGAAGAAGGGGAAATGGATGCAACAGATGTAGAAGGTTTAGTGGAAAGTCGTAAATTGATGCGAGAATTACGTCAAAAGACAAGAGCACAATCGCAACAAATTATTGCTTGGAGAAGGGCATATAAATTACAGGTTGGTGATAGATATTTAGTATGGAAAATTATTAAAGATAAACGTTAAATGAGCCACATACCGTAGTTTAGATAGTAGGTACCTTATCAAACAATAAATTTTATAATTTTCATTTTTTACATGTACGAAAAAAATTCAATAAGTTTTTTAATTTCTTTATTTTTGATTCAAAATTAATAATTCTTTATTAAAATTTGCTTCCTCCATTCTATTCTGTGTACACTTACATATTTGTATGTATAGGTATATCATAGCATACATTTTCTTCTTCTGCATCATTATCTTTGTTTAATGGTTAATTGTTTCTTGTTATTAAAGTGGACTGTATGCTTTTTGTTTATTTATTTATACATTATCTTACATTATCTTACATTCTGTTCTGTCGTTCTGTTACATTCTGTTGTTCTGTTACATTCTGTTATTCTGTTTTTAGGAGTTGAAATATTTCCTATTTATACACAAATTGTACCGTTGCAAATTGTACCGTTACACCTAACGGGTGTAAAGTATCTTACTCCTTTACCGTTAGGTCCGTTAGTCGCCACGTCTACCTACTTAAAGTTGACCCTTTCTTAGGGTAATAATTGGCCGTAACATACCGGCCGCCTTGAACAATGTGAATACATTTTCAATTATAAACTACACCTAACTGAAACATAAAATACTACTAAGTGGATTAAAAATACATAATGATAACGCTATTACAATAATAATATTAATCTAAGAAATGAAACTAATTACATTCTACTACTACTACTCTAATTGTCTTCGCCTGGAAAAACACATAGTTTTGCTACCGGTCTTTTTACTACTCTTTTGTTCACTAGCACCGATACAACACGCACAATTTTATCACTTCCTGGATGCAGCCTTGTGATGCGTCCCATGTGCCATTGTAATGGTGGTGCATTGTCTTCTTTGATGAGAACGATGGTCCCGACCTTTACTTGTTGTTGGGCACTTTGCTTCCATTTGCTTCGGGTTTGAAGTTCCCCTAGATATTCTCGGTGCCATCGTGCCCAGAAGTGCTGAACAATTTTTTGCAGCCGTTCATACCTTTTTAATCGATTTTCCTTTCTCTCAATGTAACACCTTTCCGGTAACGCAGTTAATGGGCGTCCCAACAGGAAATGTGCGGGTGTTAGAGGAGTTAGTTCATCGGGTGTGGAGGAGAGAGGACATAGGGGTCTGGAGTTTAGCACTGCTTCAATTTGAATTAATATGGTTGCAAACTCTTCGAAATTTAAATGTGATTCGCCCATGACCCGTTTTAAATGGTATTTTGTTCGTTTTACATTGGCTTCCCAGATACCTCCAAAATGAGGTGCTCTGGGAGGAATAAAATGCCACATAATGTTTTCCGTCGCCAAATAATTGTAAATTAAATGTGAATCCTTTCGTAACAATTGTTCAACTCTCTTTAATTCGGCACTTGCGCCAACAAAGTTCGTGCCATTGTCACAGAATATATTTGCGGGTTTACCCCTCCTACCAATAAACCTTTTTAACGTAGCAATAAAACAATCTGTGGTTAGATCTGAGACTGCTTCAAGGTGTATCGCTTTTGTAGCAAGACATATGAACAGACACACATACCCCTTAATTAATTTTGCACCCCTTGAAGCTCTAGTGTTTCTATCCCTCAATTGAAATGGTCCTATATAATCGCACCCGGTATTAAAAAATGGGAAATGTTGACTTACTCGATACGCGGGCAAATTACCCATAAGATTGTTAGCTAAACTAGGCGGGTTTACTCTAAAACATTTTACGCATTTTTGCACCACAGCGCGGCATGCATTACGTCCGTTTAACGGCCAGAATTTTTCGCGAATTGATGCGAGCAACATTGTTGGACCGCAATGCAATAACCTGACGTGCTCCTGTTGCAATGCTAACACGGTTAAGTGATGCTTTGGAGGCAGAATCATCGGATGTCTTTTATCGTCTTTACAGTTTGCCAATTGTATTCTACCCCCTACCCGAACTAATTGATTTTCATCTATAAACGGATTTAAGGTTAATAATTGACTCTTTTTATGTAATCGTTTTTCAATTAGTAATTGCTCATAATCTTGTGGAAACGCTTCCTTTTGGCATAATTTAACTAGACCCTTTAAGGAGTTTTGTAGTTCATCACATGTCAAAATTCCTGATTTCTTCCCTAATTGATTAGCCTTTGATCGTAGGTTAAAGATGAACCGTAGAACATACGCAAATGTTCTTTGAAGTTGTGCCATTGATGAAAAACGCTCAAAGTTAACAACATTATTGTAAATTACTAAATTTGTTATAACGCGTTGCTCTGGAATACTTTGAGGAGTTACATTTCCCCCCTCTAACGGTAAATCTGTATGGTTTTGCAGCCATATTGGCCCGGACCACCAAAGAGTACAGTTTTCCAGCTCTTCAACATCTATCCCTCGTGAAATTAGGTCGGCTGGATTGTTTTTAGAGCTCACATGGCGCCACTCACTTATGTCAGTCAAACCTTGAATTTCGCTAACTCTATTGGCTACAAAGGTTTTCCATTTATTTGGGGGCCCTTGTATCCAACAGAGCGTCACTTCCGAGTCCGTCCAGAAATAGACCTGATCAAATGTCAAATGCATGGCGGATTTTACCTTTCCCGTTAATTGTGCCGCTAATAGCGCTGCGCATAGTTCTAACCTCGGAAGTGTTAACTGCTTAACTGGTGCTACGCGTGATTTTGCAGTCAACAATCTGCACTGAATTTCATTTAAATTATTCTTAGTACGTAAATATACGCAGGCTCCAAACGCTCTCTCGCTGGCATCGCTAAATGCGTGCAGCTCGACATACTTATATTCTGAAATTAGAACGCATCGTGGAATTTTGATTGACTCTAATATATGTAATTTTTTCCTAAACCTTTCCCACATTGTGTACAAATTTTGAGGAATTGCCTCGTCCCAAGAAAGATTCGCCTGCCATAATTTCTGAATTAATATTTTCGCTATTATTATTACTGGTCCCAAAAGGCCGAGTGGATCGTAAATTTGCGAAACCATCGATAGTATGGTGCGTTTTGTAATTATATGATTGTTAGCATTCTTGGAAATGCCGTACTGAATGAAATCTTGTCTTGCATTCCAAAATATGCCCAATGCCTTGTTCATATCATTGTCACCTATTGGGAGCATGCTTGCATCCAAGCTGTCTTTAACGCGAAATTGCCTACTTAATTGTGTGCTATTTGATTGCCATTTTCGTAACTCAAACCCCCCGGAGGATAGTATTTTTGTTAAATCGTTTTGCAACTGCAACATTTTGCATCCCGAATCGCTTCCCGTGATTAGGTCGTCCATATAGAAGTCCGACTTTATTACACTACTTGCCACGGGAAATTTGTTCTGATTTTCGATTGCTAACTGATGTAAACATCGTACCGCAAGATATTGTGCTGACGCTGTCCCGTATGTAATTGTATTTAATTGGTAGCATTTAAGTTCTTCCTCGGGGTCTGCGCGCCAAAAGATTTTTTGCAAAGACCTTTGTGATTTATCTACCAGGATCATACGGTACATTTTGGAAATGTCTGCGGTCATTACATACTTATATTTTCGAAATCGTAGTATTATTGAAAAAAGATCATTTTGAATTGTCGGTCCTACATATTGAACATCATTTAAGCTTAAACCGCTGTCAGTTTTCATGCTAGCATCGAATACCACGCGAAGCTTAGTGGTGAGACTAGATTCGCGAATAACTGCATGATGTGGTAACCAGTAGCTAATTTTATCGTCATTATTATCGTAAATTTCTGTCATGTGACCTAATACCAGATATTCGTGCATGAATTTGCAATAATCTGCTCGTAATTGTTTATTTTTTATTAATCGGCGTTCTAAAGAGTAAAATCTATTTAATGCGAGTTCTTTAGAATTACCTAAATCGTTAAAATTCTCTCTTAATGGGATTTTTACAATAAATCTGTTATCGCTGTTACGTTTTAAATTATTTACAAAATGGTTTTCGCAAAACTGTTCTGTATCAGATAAATTTGAATGGGCATTGATTTCTTCAATTTTCCAAAAATTGGTTAGTGTTGTTTCAAGCGTTTCATTGTTATAACCTCCGATTGCACAACAACTGATTGATTCTATTGATTTCTCTACATCTCCGAATTTTCCACCTATCACCCATCCTAATCGCGTCTTTTGCATTGTTAATGCACCTACTTGTACCTGACCCACGCACATCAATTGCCAAAATATTTCCGCACCCAATAGTAGATCGATAGGTCCAGTTTTATGAAAATTAGGATCCGCTAAGTTTAGATTGTTTGGGATTTTTAAATTATTTTTATTGAAGCTGATTATGGGCAATTCGTCAGCAATTTTCGATAAAATCAAACAGGATATCGTATTCTTGTAGGTTTTATTAAGAGACAACAATTTTAACTTGACGTATGATTGAGCATTAATTTTTGATTGACCTACTCCGGAAATTGCAAAGTGGGTTTTATTAAGTGTTAGACCTAATTTTTTCGATAATGCTTCCGTCATAAAATTTTTCATTGAACCGTTGTCAAGAAGCGCGCGACATTGATGTAGATTCCCACACGAGTCTTGTACGTTAACTACTGCCGTTGATAATAGAACTTGTGATTTGAACGAATTATCAGAAGTATGTAAAACGCTCGCTTGATTTGATTGTGCATTGTCTATGTTATTGATTATACCTTCAGCATTGTTACTACAGGGATCGCTATTATTTGAAACGCCTTCATTGTGAATATTATGAGAAGTGTTTGAATGGTCTAAGTGCAATAAGGTATTATGGCGTCGATGGCATTTACGACAACCGGACGCGGTGCAACTTTGCATCCCGTGATTGGGTCGTAAACAATTATAACAGAGCCGGTTCGCCTTTACCAAGTTAAGCCTTTCCTTGGGCGAACTTCTAAGAAATGAATTGCATTGAAATACTGTGTGCCCCTTTTTGCACAGGTAGCAAGTTATGGAAGTTGAGGAATTAGAATTGGATGCTTCATTGGGGTTAACGTTCGACACGTAACTGTTCGCCTTACCCTTACCCTTCTTTTCCAGATTAGGTTTCTCTGTTTGCTTTAAACAAATTTTTTCTAACACCTCACATCTCTGCTTTAAAAATTTATTGATATCGTTCATGGACGCAATTTCATCTTCCTTTTCAAACAATTCCCACTCTCGCCGCGTAGATTGGTCTAATTTGGATGTCAACATATAAATGATTAACGTGTCCCAAGTTTCTACCGGTTGCCCTAAGCTTTTTAAACAACGCAAATGCTTTGTGAAAGTATCGAACATGTTTCTTAAATCGACATGAGACTCCTTTGTTAAGGACGAATATTCACAAATTGATCGAACATGGCTATGAATTATCAATGATTTTTGCTCGTACCTTTCACTAAGCATTTTCCACGCGATTTCATAGTTTTCCGCGGATATTTGCATTGATTCAATGATATGCAATGCATCTTTTTGTAAACACGACTTTAAGTAATAGAATTTTTGTATAGCCGAAATACCATCATTATCATTTATTAAAGCCTTGAAGCAATCTCTAAATTCAACCCATTCCTCATATTTTCCTGTAAACTTTGGAAGATTTATGGTAGGAAGTTTAATTTGTTGCAATGTTTGATTTAAACCGATTGACGACGCAGAAGGGGTATCTAAACGCATAGAATCCCTTACACTTTCATTTTGTTGACGCAATGACTCATTGTAAGAAGAAATTAAATGTTTAATGTCCCTCCATAGTGAATAATAATTTGTTTCAAATTGATCGCGTTCACTTTCATCAATAACGCCTGGTGGATCACTTAAACTTTCAATCTCTTCTTGAATTGTTTCAAATTTATCAAACGTAGCTTCAATTTTTTCTATTCTATGGTTTAGCTCGGCTACTACCTTTGAATCAACTTGACCTATTTTATTGAAATATTGTGTGGCTCTAGTCATTGAAGCCTTTACATTACTACGTTGAGATTTCAATTTAGCTAGATCCGCCATTGTAAAATTGTCTTAATTGTAAATTGTATGTAAATCGAACAAAGTACCAAAGTAAAACGAGTGCCAATGTAATCAAATAAATTGTAAATAAGATTACCAAATTGAAGCATGCAAATATTGTAATAAATGGAAATGACTCACGCTTTTACTGTTGTTACTGCCTTATTGTTTCAGGCGCCTTATTGTTTCAGGCTTCTTTGTAAATTTCTTCGCCCCAAGGTGGTCGTCGAATTCTACTGATGATTGATGATTGTCACAACCACAAGTCACAATTGCACACACACACGTTCTCTTCTTCTTATTGTTTTAATATTCGGCTCGAAGTTACCATGTTTAATGTTCGGCTCGAAGTACCATGTTTAATGGTTAATTGTTTCTTGTTATTAAAGTGGACTGTATGCTTTTTTGTTTATTTATTTATACATTATCTTACATTATCTTACATTCTGTTCTGTCGTTCTGTTACATTCTGTTGTTCTGTTACATTCTGTTATTCTGTTTTTAGGAGTTGAAATATTTCCTATTTATACACAAATTGTACCGTTGCAAATTGTACCGTTACACCTAACGGGTGTAAAGTATCTTACTCCTTTACCGTTAGGTCCGTTAGTCGCCACGTCTACCTACTTAAAGTTGACCCTTTCTTAGGGTAATAATTGGCCGTAACAATCTTTCTTATGTATTTTTACGACTTCGAAACATAACATATAGGTACATAAAAAAGAGCTCCGTATATTTTACAGTATTGTATTTTAGCTTTACATTCGGCTATCGCTATCCTTTGTTTGTTTTGATTTACAGATCCGAGATTAACAAGTGGATCAGTACTCATTATTACTCATGCTTGTTATCAAGATTTACATTGAACTTTTTCTTGTTCACAGCTGTGCATGAAACGCGGCTGCTTTGACAACTTGTCTACATTTCTGCCTGTTCCCCGTTTCACTTTTCCATTTTCATGTTAGGTCTTGGTCTTAGGTTGTTTATCACTTGATCTCTCCATCTCTCCAATGTATTTTGTTTTTTCTTTGTTGACCAATAATGTCATTTTCTTAATAACTCGTCTAATTTCTTTCGCGTTCTTACTAAGATAACGATGTCGTCGTATGCTGATGATTATCTGTCCTTCCTTCGTCGTTATACCGGGAGTTCGTTCTCAAAGTCGAACATAGGAACCTAACATGGTATTGAACGTTTTTTCCAATTGTTGCTCGCCTATTTAACTTAGAGAAAAGGCAATAGTATCAACAGAAAGAAAAAATTATTGCGATTCAAATAATGCTACTGGAAAGACTAAAAGTGCGATTTATTCTTTTAAAATACTAACTTAAAGTATGACACTTTTGTATTGTAGTATTAAAATTAACGGCAAACAAATGTCGAACTCTTCTGAAACTAGCGCCACCATAAAAGGTTTTCACCATAAAAACCCTTTTTCTACAAACGTCAAAAAATGACAAGGTTTGCGCATCGATAACAATACGCGAAGTGACCCTTTTTTTCACTTACCTACGTCACAGAATACGGCCGTATTCTGTGCCTACGTTACCATCACCATGACAGCGTGCCCGAAATGACGACACCAGGCGCGAAGTACGCACTACACGCAAACTAAATGAGAGTTTTGTATTTTAACGTTAAAATAATTGTCAAATTCTTCACGTTTCATTTGCGTTTGTAGAAAAAATTTTGTTTGCAACTCGTGCGCGAAATACTTTTGGTGATCTCGACTCAGTTCTCGATCACCAAAGTGGCATTTCGCGCACTAGATACAAAAATAACTATTCTACATTGGTATAGTCATTATTAGATAAATAAACTTTAATACCTATACGTGGTTTTGTGGTTTAACGTCAAATTCGTATTGACAATCAAACAGTACAAAAAACAATTGCTGTAAAATTTTAAAATCAAGGGGATGCTATTTAAAAAGTTTCATACTTTAAGTTAGTATTTTGAAAGAATAAATCGCACTTTTAGTCTTGCCAGTAGTATTATTTGAATCGCAATAACTTTCTCTTTCTGTTGATGCCACTACCTTGTCTCTAAGTTAAATAGGCGAGCAACAATTGGCAAAAACGTTCAATACCATGTTAAATTCCTATGTTCGACTTTGAGAACGAACTCCTGGTATAGTGATCCCTTGGCGTCCAACTCGCTTACGGTTTCTTCCATAGCTATATTGAACAGGGCTGCCGACAGGGCATCTCCATGTCTCACACCACTGCTTATTTCAAAACTCTCTGATTCACCTTCTTCTGTTCTGACGTAGGCTGTGGTGTCATCCATCGTCATCTTCTTCTGTCTCATTAGTTTGTCGGGTATTTATAACTTTTCTCTCGTTATTTTATCGAAGGCAATATGTATTGCATCCACCGTGGATTAGCCTTCTGTGAAGTGTGAATCCAAATTGGCACGGGTCTATTATTTTTTTCATGTGTACTTTTAGTCTGCTGAGGATTACCGTAGAGAATATCTTGTTATTATGAGTTAAGAATCATTATGCCGTGGTAGTTTTTACGGATGACGTCAGAGCCTTTCTTCTTTAGTGCTTTACACCTTCATTCCATCCCTTGGGCATTTTCTAGTAGTTCATGTTTGGCTTTCATAGAATAGTTTAAGTAAAGCCTATTCCTCCATTTTGCTCATGCTCTCCAACATAATTATCTAGTGTTTTGGTAAATCCAGTTACGAATGTACTAGCTGTAACTAATCTTTCCCTTTCGGGCATATAATCTTTGCATTTCTGTTAAAAATCTAGAAGCTATGTTCTTGCAGAATAGATCCTCATAACCCATATTTACCCCATGTGACACTAGCTATTCCAGCATCTCTTGTATAATAAATTAAGAATGAGTTTGGAAGCAGGCAAGATCAGTTACATATAACATTGTATATGACTTCATGACAAATGAACTGTGTAGACGTGTACAATAAAACTAGACAATAAAATTAACTAAAGCAATATTTTTTAGGAAAATTTAGTATGGCGTTTACAACGAGAAAAGGCAGATCAACTAAAGTTTCTATCTTCAAAACTGCTCTTGTTTGAATCAAGGCTTATTAGAAAACAAAAGGACATATCGACACTATTAAATCATCGTGAAAACATTATACATCGTCAACAAAGGATAATAGAAACCCTTGTCAATAGATTAGTTGACAATGGTTTAGAACTTCCTCATCGTGATTTATCAGAGTTAGATACAAATTTATTAGATTTAGATTCATTAAATGATTCTGACAGTGCTGTAGTAATGGAAGACGTAGATTCAGACAGTAATGTGACTCATATTCCTAGATTTCGTTCTACAAATGCAGAGGGTGTAACAGTTGTTAGATCTGTCTCAGATGCTATTGATCCTAATTTGAAGTACACCGCCCGTCGATCTAATGGATTTTTAAGACGACCAGAAATATTGGAAACAGTGTACAGTGTCGAGGAAGATGGCGATAATGATAGCCAGAGTGAAAATAAAATTGATGCTATAAAAAAGAGAGATGCCTTTGCATCACAACGAAGTGAAAAGGCAATCCTACCAATTGATGATCAAGGAGAATTAAATCGTGTTACGGATAACAGTAACATTCGAGATTGGCCATATAACTGTACTAAAAAAACAGACGAATCAGATAAGGTAAATACAGGTGCAAACCAAGTCACAACATATAATAGGGTAATGTCAAATCACAGATCTGTTACCAAGCCAAAAGATGTGAAATATAAAAGAATAAATAAAGCTAAATCAAAAAGTTTGGAAGAACTACGTGGACGTTTAAAAAATTGGGTTGAACAAGGTAGTAAGTTACCAGGATTAACTTTAGAACATAGTCAAAGTTATGCTTAATGTAGGTAGTTTTTAACTTAATGCAATTAAAATAGTTATATTTCTAGACATAATAATCGAGAAATGTTTAGATGGATAGTGTTACTGTCAAACATCTCTATATTATGATTGTACAATAATCAGTCTTAACATTCTTGTTAAGTCAATCGAACTTGCAAGGGGTACACACCTCGCGATATTTATATCCTAAAATTCTATTTAATTAAAATATTTTCATTTTAATTGAACTACTCTGGTTTGATTGGGAATTGAAATAAGCTTCATTATGTTCCATAGAACACTATATCTTATCATTTTTGCAATCTCTAACATACCTTGTTCTAATTTTGTATGACATCCCTAACATTTTGCAGTTCGCTCAATAATAAATAAAGCTAATAGATGTAAAGGCAGCATTAGATAGTATAATTTTCATATTTCACATTTTCACTGATATGTACCTATGGCTTAAAGTTGCATACACAAACTGGTTTTGTGCCATTGTATCGGTTATTTTTGTTGCGCCAATACTTGCACCAACGATGGCATAGTCAAATACGTACAAGCTTGTTAACAAACAATTAAAAAAATTTACTTCATAAATGCACATCTTCCGTTTTTGGAGAATTTGTACAGATTGATTAGTTTTCTTGCAAACTGTATGAGGATCAATAAAAAACAATCAAATTTTTTATGGCAACCATAACTAAATCATACATGTTTAAGATTTATAAAACTAAAAAAATACCATTACCGCAGTAAGTAATATTATAATAATAAGGAATTCTACTCAATAAAATAAATAAATATAAATTTGATAAGAGTACATAGCATTATAATCTATACAGGGTGAGGCATTTATAGTGTCGTGGCCATTTTGCTCCGAACGAAGGGGAAAATCGAAAAATTTTTCATACAACATTTGCAATATTCATGAGCGGACATAAGTTAGTGACATTAACTCGTCTTTAGAATGCCATTCTCAAGGTTCCATTTCCGTAGCAAAAAATACATCATCCTATTTAAAAAAGTAATTTGACCTTGAGAATGGCATTTTAAAGAGAAGTTAATGTCACTATCTTGTGTCCCCTCATGAATACTGCAAATGTTGTATGAAAAATTTTTCGATTTTCCCCTTCGTTTCGGAGCAAAATGGCCACGACACTATAAATGCCTCACCCTGTATATTACGATATTAAACAACAATAGTTTGGAATAATGAATGATTTAATTGAACACTAGTTTAATATGATATGTTAACGTCCATTTGAAATGAAATTTTAATTCAAATGAAAATATTTAGTTAAATTTAAAAATATTCATAAAGATGTAATGGGAGTTAATGGTGTCAACTTCCTGTATATAATTATGTTGTACATATACACAGTATTTTAATAAAACACATTTCTAAATGAGATAATGCTAAGTAGTATTTGATTGTAATGCTTTGCAACCGAAATCAGAGTGGCCTAATAAACTGCGATTAGCCAAGCTATTTGTTTAGAACATACTTCACCTCAAGAGTAGTAGAGCACACACATTTTTCCATACAGAACTATTATTAGCTATATCTGTACTTTTTTTTACAATAAGTTATGCATGGACCTCGAACCCCTACTACTTTGACTAATTTATATAAAGTGTCTCTTGTCACTTTGTTGATCATTGTGGTATGAAGGCATATTTGTTAAAATGTGATAAATTTATGTGGATTTTATTTTGGAGACATCTATATAAATTACTAATTCTGTATTACAGTAGAGTCAATTAAAAAAATGTTATCTTGTCAATTCCATTTCAAAAGGTTTATACAAATAAAACTCACTTAATCTTATTGTTAAGACTCATTGAAAACAAAATACTTCATATTGCTTGCCAATTTGAGCTTATTTCACTAACACATATCTACGATGACAAATACATCATGGAGTTAATAGTCATTAAGGAAGGCAGTGGAATAATAATAATAGTTAGTACTTGTAGTTAATATGATTTTCGTTTACTTTTGTTTCTATTGAATGTAATAACAAACCTACAATTTAATATGTTGAATTATGGGCCATTGTATAATTTATGTTTTTTCAGTTAGAAATGCAATGTAAAATGCTATTCTGTCACCTAAATTTTGTGGTCATATCGATTATATGTGTAGTATAATTAATTTCAAATCACATTAGCATAATTATGAGATGTGTGATATGTGACGTAAATTGGTATTTTAAGTTCCTAATATGTTATAACATGTTCAAATAAATAATTGAATGGGCTGTGGAATATGTAGTATACCTTTATAAAACATTCCATACATTGAACATGCTATAGGCATATTGTAAGACAGTTGTGATGTAGACATATTAATGTTTCAAGGTACATATAAGTTTATGTTAGTATTTACGCTCTTGCATTTATCTCTAATCTGTGAATTTTTTAATACATAAAAACTGCCTTTATAAATACGCAGAATATAGAGTAAGTAATTTATTTATAATTAAAAATACTTGTAAAGAAGAAATTGTGACAATCAGAACAAAGCCATGGTAAAAATAAAAAATTTAGAACGCACATTGTATTTTATAATCAATTCTTATGAACGTCCATCCAATATACTACTATGAAACAAAATGATTAAAATTTGAACTAGCGATATCTTGATTTTTCTTTCATTTTTTGCACCTTTTTTGGAGTAAGTGAATTAATTGGGCGCAGTGTAGAGTCCTATTGTTGTTTGTAGTACCATAATGGGCAAAAAAGGGTCACATGTCTATATGGGGAACATAGACATTTGTAACAAGTGCAACATATTATGGTATGGCCCTAATTTTCATTCCAGATAAAATAAAGCATGCCAGTTACATCGCTGATATCTTGGAGCTCATTTTAGTATCACAGCTTCGGAGATAGATTAACTCAATTTCCAACAATATGACGTGATACTGATTCAAAGCGTTTCTAGGTAAGTAAATGAGTGTACGAGGTGTGTTCAAAAAATACCCGGAATGTTTAAATTTCGCGCGTTTGGAGAGTCCGATTGTCAAAACGTTTTTCCTATTGTGTTGGTATACATGCCCCTGACGTATGACACAAGTTTCAGCTGTATTCATTGTTTACTTTATCTGTAGCATCCGCTAAGGTTACACGTGTTTTCATGAGCTCGGCGATTTTCGCATCATGAATTCTTGCAATAAAGAGTACTATCGACAAGTTCAATGCCGTTTGCGTGAAGCAGTGCGAAGAAAACGTCCGGATTTGTGGCAAAACAATTCATGGCTTTTGCATCACGATAATGCACCTGCTCACACATCGTTGCTTGTTCTTGATTTTTTGGCGAAAAATAACACTGTAATGATGTCCCAACCTCCATATTCGCCATGGCCCCTTGTGCCTTTTTCCTATTTCCAAAAATGAAAAAAACCTTACAGGGTCGTCGTTTCACAAGCATAGATGACATTAAAAGTGTATCGCTGAAAGAGCTCAAAGCTATCCCAAAAATCGAGAGAAGCATTTTGAGGATTGGAAAAAGCGCTGGCGTAAGTGCATAATATCTCGCGGGGACTACTTTGAAGGGGACAACATCAATGTAGATGAATAAATAAATATTGTTTTCAAAAAACGAAAATTCCGGGTATTTTTTGAACACACCTCGTATAATTAAATTCTTTTTGTCTCTAATTAAAGATAGTATCATTGACTTTCTACACTATAGACAAACGGTGCAATGTTATAAATTCCCGACAAATATTGGAGCTGTGAAAGTGTTAGTTCGGAGCTGTGCCACCAAATCTTCACAGCGCCACTCTCGTTATATAAATATACGTCATAAATGTACGTCATGTTTACGTTAGCGTCCGTCCTATATTCTGATAACGTTATAAGAAATACAGTTACTTACTACGATCACAGAACGTATACCCTGTTCAAGTCACCAGCCGTTGCACGTCATAGCTTAAAGCGTCTGTCACAATGATGTTAATGTTATTGGTAGTGTTAAGATGTTAATGGTAATGGTAGTGTTAATACTGGTCACATTCATGTTAACCAATTCTTAACTGTCTTGCAAATTTAAACTTCGCGGTGTAATATGGGAGGAGCTACATTCCTCGACAAAACAAAAATAAATTACTTTTAACAGTTTTAACCTATAATTTTTGTTGAAGTGAAAAATTTACATTAATAATTTATAGTAATGGAATCGTTTCATTTGAAAAAGTTCAAAATTCTGCTCCTAATAAAGAGGAAAATTTAAGTCACACACATCACATGCGTAAGAGATCGCATTTCCATTGGTAGATGTTAGTGGTGATGTTAAGAAATCCAGAAATATTCTGTATTGTTAACATCTCCATCTAACATCACCATAAAACTTACTAAATCAATGACGTGTAATCAGCGTTGTCAAATGTACGTGTTGTCAGACTGACATTTTTAGGTTAGGAACAAATAGATACTGTATACCTATGTAATAATAAAATACAACAACTAATGTAGACATAAACAAAATAAGAGTACTCATAAGTACTGTTTTTAGTAAGGCAATTTCTTAAAAAATAGCTTAAGTGCGTACCGGTGAATTTAACAAAGTAAACAAAACTTGACGTGACACATCGAGATATTTATGAGTTTATATTCGCGCAACGTTTTAAGTTGTAAGTACGAACTGCAAAATGTGCGACAAGGATAAAATATGGTCGCTAACCCTACACGATTAATGACTTTTAATACCAACTGTACTTACGATGACATTTTGGCTTTAATGCAAATTTTATTAAAGTTGCTTAGTAAATTATAATTATAGTATTGGTACACGAATAATGACGTGCAACGGCTGGTCACTTGAACAGGGTATATATTACGTTCTTTGCGTACTATGATAACATCAATGGAAATTGCAGTGCTGTTACAAAACAACACCTGCAATTGGGTTAGTTCATAAAAATAAATTTCAAAATAAACATAAGATTCTGCTTTTGAATAGTGTTTGTAAACTATTGCAGTTCAAAAAAGTTAAATAAAACGTACCATTTCCGAGAAAAAAGAATTGAAGTGTTCAAACACGAGCGTTCGCGCTAAATCAGTTTTAAACAGATAGTGACGTCACGTACTGGGAAACGCCCACTGTCAGTCGGCTATCGTTGCGTTTTTGAAACTGATTCTTACGATGGTGGATGCAGGTTATTTGAAAGCTATGTCGGATAATCTTCCTCGAGTAGATGTTTTTATGTTGGCCGAGTTCTTAAAGAAGGATGATCGATTTAATGCTGCAGAAATTCGTGGAGCAAAAGCTTGAATAAAACCTAACAATGTGAAATTCGTTTGCTTGACAGACTCTTACTACGCAGATATTTTGCATATTGCATTACTTTACTCGTTTACCACGTCTCATGTATATTTATTTTGTCAATTACTTAAACATTTAGGTTTGCTTAGTAAGTAACTACATCTTACATCAAAGTGATCCTCGCAGCAGTAGAAATCCGAAGAAGTTATTTTAGAATAATCTCTTCTAGCTGCTTTGAACCACATTTTTCGAATTTTTACGTCTCGAGACATTGTCAAAAATGTCTTTTCAGGTGTTGTAAAAGTCGTATTAGTGCACATAGGCACAAAACACCACTTGTAACACCTTTTCGACGGCTCCATGATCGCCAAACAATCATTCGTAAATACCAGTTTAGCTGAAACACCAGTATATGACGTCATGCCGTAGTCGGCACCTGTCGCTGAGTTGTCGTGCAGTTTCGACGCTTCGCGATTTAAAATTTGAAAAAAAGCTGTTTTAATTATTCTAACGCCGCTTATTTTTGCAATATCGAAGACATCTGACATCTTTGCATTTATTAAGCGTATAAAAAAATTATGTGAATTAACCCAATTCAATCTCTTTATTTACGCTTCTTTCATGAATTTGCTTTGAAACATTTTCTGCTGTAGTTTTATTTGTTGGTGTCCTGTCCGATATTTTTGTACATATTTCCATTTCAAACCGCATAAATTTCACTACCGTATTTACTTAAAGATAACCTTAGATTTTTTAGAGGACTTTTCAACATGTAAAAATACTCCTCCGTTGTTTTTGAATCGTGGGCGCAAATCTCAATAAAAATTCTCCCGATAAATGTCTTGAAAATCCGGGAGGAAATGCTCTAGCGGGGAAAGTCCATGAGAAAATTCCTCCTTTGCGTTTTGCACCTCTTGAATTAAGCCAAGTCCTCTAAGTCAGAGTGTTTTTAAAGTATTTTTTATTATCGAGATTTTAATTAAAAAAAAAGAAGAAGAAAATAAGATGTTCTCGCGGACTTTTCCCGCTAGAGTATTTCGTCCCGGATTTTTCCAGATATTTTCGGAGAATTTTTGTTGAGATTTGCGCCCAGGATTCAGGAATACGGAGTGATGTTGGTTCTAAAAATTGTTTATCACGCTCTCAATTTGAGAGTATAAGGAAGGAAGGAGTGGGGGGGGGGGGGTGGGGATTTAGGCTAAAGACGGGGCGGAAAGAAGATTTGGAAGAGTACAAAAAATGCTTTAGAGAAGGTGATAAGATGTACAAGGGCAAAAAGAACAAATGGATGACGAAAAAATGCAGGAGATAGAAACATGTAACAGGAAAAATGAATCAAAATATACTGTATAGACTCATAAAAAAACAAAAACACAAGGTAATATAACTCAAAGAGGAATGAAGGACAGCGACGGGAAGGTGCGATGACTGATGAGAAAACAGGATAAGAAAGAAGAGGAGAAATGAGTAGGAAAGGATGAAGTGACATGTGAAATGTATTATGTGGGGACTTAACCACCCCGGCAAACGGATTTGTAATTACCGGAAAGGGATAGCTATGTATTCTTAACGAATGTTAAGCTGCAACCAAAGACCATATTATGGTCTTTGCTGCAACAAAATAAAATGAACATCTCATTTTTAACTTAAACAAAATTAAACATTTCCACGGATTCCAAAAAACAAATCATCTTTTCGTGATTCGACGCCGATGAGGTAAGGTTTTTTCAAAAAACAAATTTTAAAAATTGATTTGTTGGTGTTAAAAAATGAACGCATTGCGATGAATTTATAAACACATTTTTCGAATAAACTATGTGGGTGGGAATAGGTATGTGACATCCTCACAATTATAACAAGTGTGAATGAAACATCATTAAGCGGATGGTGCCTTTTATGTAATGACGCTCCATACTGAAAAAATCAATAAAATTTGCATTCCAGTGTGTATAACAAGTTGCCTATTTAACGCAAAAATTCACTAAATAGTAGTTTTCACTTTTCCCTGTCTCACCGTTTGTAGAAAGTCAATGATAGTATATAAAATAAAATGAAACTGGTAAAAAATGATGTTTTATCAAAATATTTTCCAAACAAACCTTAGATTTAGAGAAATACTATACATAAAAGGTAAAGAATTCAAAAATTTAACGGAATTAGTATGGAGTACTATTTGAAAAAACTGGGTACCAGAAATCAATAAGTGATCATTAAAATTGAGATAGTTATTACAGTTTTGAAATTGAAATTAATGTACTTACTTGTATCTTCAACATTTATTTAATAATAAGGCATGAAAAAACAAGAAATTGAATACTTAGTTGTTTGTCACAGTTTGGTCATTTAAGATTGCATCTTTAAGAAAGATACATCAATTAAAATTACATACAAATATATCTAAGCATTTATTAACTTAATAAAATTTAAATAGTTAACGATAAATATGCAAAAATAGAAAAATAAAAATAAATACAACTATAAGTATTTAAGTCTGGCGGAAGCTAAGGCTGATGCATTTATATGTATTATCTTCGGCATTTGCTATATAGCTTCATATGCTGAATCAGCAGTAGGGCTAACAGATCCATTCAAAAACTCTTCTAATTCATCTCGATGTGATGCACTCTCTTCTCTAGATCTTTTTTTATGCTTTTTATCAGTTTTACTAGTCTTATCTTTATCTTTTGATTTTTTTGGTTTATGTGTTTTCTCTGTCTGTAAAAAATATTTACAAAATTTTAACATGAAAATTTTTTAAATACCTATAATAATTAATGGTTAAAATTTTATTTTATTATGTAGAAGAAACAATCGACACCCACCAGCAGTTTTACCCTTGTTTCAGTGGCGGCTAATGGATTTTAAAATTAGGGGAGCAACGAATAAGTACAAATCTATTACAACCTATTAGATACTTAAATTCTTATGGTATATTAAATTTTATACGCTACGTCATTGATTATATACTTAGTATATAATCAATGGTTACGTTGTGCAAAATCTTTTATAACAAGTTCATTGAAAAGCACATAATCTGCTTTCTTGCAAATTATTCATTCTTTTAAGAGTCGAAAAACATTGTTCACTTTCGGTTGTTGTACTGGCATCGTGCAGATAATCGGTGAGCAAGTTTGCCCGGCGAGTCACGTAAAATACCGATCGAAAACCGAAGTAACAAAGCGTCTTAGATGTTTTACTTGAACGCTTAGTGCGTGCACTGCTCATTCGACCGGAGCAATTGTGTACTTGCCTTTTCACCAATTTAACCTAGCAAATTCAGTGCGAACAAGAAATTAACGTTACTGTACCTTTACACTTTCCTTACTGCAATTTTATAGCATACGGATCAATTTCTACTATTAAGTGAATTCATATGTTCTAAAAAATTCAAAATACTTATTTGGAATTGCAATCAGTTTATTACATAGGGGGGCAGTGCCCCGTTACCCTCTATGCACCAGACGCCACTGCCTTGCTTATACACCGTGTCCGTTTTTCGAGTGCCACTATGGGGATCTCGCTTATCTTAAGAGATACGAAGTTGGTTAAATTAGGGCAAAGTTGTGCATTTTCATGCCAAACAATAATCTGTTTTCAGATTTGACTTATCTTTGACAGTTTACGACATATCGCAAAAAAACGAAAAATTACGATGTTCGTTTTTCTGTTTTAAATCAAAAACCAATTAAGATTGTCTTTTCTAACCCAGACATTCTTCAGGCACTTTTTTATGTAGAATTAGAATATGGTATCGACTTTTCAATACTCTTCAAGATGGCGGACTAACAACTGTCAACTTCATTTTTTCTTATGGGCACCATTTTGAATTTTTCCATTTTTAGATTACGTTATTTTTCTCTTTACAACGATGTATCACACATGTTATTCATTATTACATGTTTGAAGAAAATAAAGTTTTTCATTTTGTGCGCAGAGTGCTTTGAAGAAATGTCAATGCTCT
Organism: Pyrocoelia pectoralis; assembly: GCA_036250285.1. Lineage (NCBI taxonomy): Eukaryota > Metazoa > Arthropoda > Insecta > Coleoptera > Lampyridae > Pyrocoelia > Pyrocoelia pectoralis. Next base: position 35,378,866 of record CM070074.1, read on the forward strand.
TTTGTTTTCAACTAAATTTGAGAGTTCGATCCGTCGCCTGCGTTGGCCTTGATTTATTTGTGTAGAGAAAATGCAATTTTCAAATAAAACTATAATTCAACAATATTTAACAAAGATGACAAGAGCTTAACAATAGGTAACATCACAACATGTGTTCAAAAATCCCCCTTTGTAATTGCAAGCACAATTGCACTCTTTTTCTAAGATTCGCTACAGCTCTTAACACGTCTCTCCTTCTAATGTAGTGTCTGAGAGTGCTAACGATTCGGTGTCGAAGTTCATCAACGTCGGTTGGCAATGTTTTGTATATCTTATTTTTCATTGTTCCCCACAAAAAATAGTCCAAGGGGGACAAGTCAGGAGAGACGTGTTAAGAGCTTGGACTATTTTTTGTGGGGAACAATGAAAAATAAGATATACAAAACATTGCCAACCGACGTTGATGAACTTCGACACCGAATCGTTAGCACTCTCAGACACTACATTAGAAGGAGAGACGTGTTAAGAGCTGTAGCGAATCTTAGAAAAAGAGTGCAATTGTGCTTGCAATTACAAAGGGGGATTTTTGAACACATGTTGTGATGTTACCTATTGTTAAGCTCTTGTCATCTTTGTTAAATATTGTTGAATTATAGTTTTTATTTGAAAATTGCATTTTCTCTACACAATAAATCAAGGCCAACGCAGGCGACGGATCGAACTCTCAAATTTAGTTGAAAACAAAAGAGCATTGACATTTTCTTCAAAGCACTCTGCGCACAAAATGAAAAACTTTATTTTCTTCAAACATGTAATAATGAAATAACATGTGTGATACATCGTTGTAAAGAGAAAATAAACGTAATCTAAAAATGGAAAAATTCAAAATGTGGCCCATAAGAAAAAATGAAGTTTGACAGTTGTTAGTCCGCCATCTTGAAGAGTATTGAAAAGTCGATGCCATATTCTAATTCTACATAAAAAGTGCCTGAAGAATGTCTGGGTTAGAAAAGACAATCTTAATTGGTTTTTGATTTAAAACAGAAAAACGAACATCGTAATTTTTCGTTTTTTTGCGATATGTCGTAAACTGTCAAAGATAAGTCAAATCTGAAAACAGATTATTGTTTGGCATGAAAATGCACAACTTTGCCCTAATTTAACCAACTTCGTATCTCTTAAGATCAGCGAGATCCCCATAGTGGCACTCGAAAAACGGACACGGTGTATACACTACAGTTAGTCAATGACTGTGTTAACTTTGGAAACATTTATATGGATGCAAGCAAAACGGTAGCACTTTTGGATGAAAACACTAAAGTAACATAATCTGCGCTGTTTCTATCAATATTACAAAATCAAATATTGATCTCCTAAAGAGTAAATAAGTGTTCCAAATGTCAAATCGATATCTTAAAAATTGTAGGAGTTATTTAAGCAAACTACGTTACTTTTATAATACAAGACAAAAATACTATTCAATACACCTAATTCAAGAACATTTTCGAAAGTCCGCTTTTATGTATCTCCCCAATCAAGAGCCCTTGTACGGATGCAATTTGAGGGATAGGTACCAAATAGAACAGAAGAATTACCCTTACCACTTTACTTAAAAAGCTGTGCCTTGAATAATAATAATAATAATAATAATTCCTTTTACTTTTCTAATAAGACCTTAACAAAACATTTTATTTTTTCTTGTCAATAACAACAGTTACTACTGTAATAACATTATCCAATCAGTTCTTTACAAAATAGACAAAAAAATGCCGCTGTTCCTATTAACAATGGCCTCATTTACGATTTTTTTTTTTATGGCCCAATCGAAAGATTGTACAATTTTATGGAGTCCCTGCAAAAAAACAAAATTTTTCAGGACGTACAAATAACTTTAAAATAATAAAAAACCCGAACGCTCGAGCTTCGCCGCGAAATTGTACTGTGACGTCACTACATGGAAATTCATAGTTCGGCAGCATACGATACGTGAGGTTCGTTATACCGTTGTTAGCAAACGTCGATTGTTTCTTATCGAAATTAATTTTTTATTATTAGATTATCTAGGTATTTATTGGATATTGCCATGGCAGATACAGGAAAGAAGAAAATAGTTATAAATACTGTATTCATCAAATCCAAAACTCGTAATAACTTCAACTTAGCGCCTAGTACATTTTACATTTTCTCCCACGTAAAATTACTACCTGCACATTATAAAAATCTAAACAACTTTGTACCCTATCGTTTGCGGGATTTGCAATTTGTTTATTACTTATTTACATGTTAAAGAAAAATTTTCGAAGGTCTAAGTAACTCTGGTGGTTACTGGATAGATTATACTATACTGCAAGGATTTGTTTCAATAAAGTTATTACTTTATTAGTTTACTACTAAGCTTTGTTTCGAAAATAATGAGTGTATTTTACCGACAAATACGTTCTGACGCTGTCAAAATTTAATTACCTACGTTGATGTAGCTCTAGAGTAGATAGCGTAGAAATCCAAAAATGTACCAGATTGTGTGTAATGTTATACTCCTACGCAGCTATGAACAAGGCTGAGGTGCCGTTATTTACTACGGGGAAAGAAATCTAATTTTCAGCTTCAACTGTGACATAATAATATGTAAAACATTAACTTAGTTTTACATTTTAACTCCTCTCATTTCTGTACTTATAAAATCGGGACTTTTATTAAATATTCCATGACCATAAATAAGTCTACTTCCGCTTTCCGGTAGATTTGAAGAGTCACCTTTAATAAAATTTGCTTCACACATGTTTCTTAAAACAAACAATTTATTATAAAATACAAAACCGCTCT